>OU343161.1:104631962-107398845 GCA_910595825.1 Philhelius pedissequus
AAAAAAGAACAAAAATATCTATTTTAGATAATCTATGTCGCAAGGGATCCCAAAGATGCAATAGTATCTTTATACTATTATCACACTTCGATAGGAATGTTTAAAGGTAGTAAAGACGAATTTGTAACATCGATGATTAACAACAAACTTCGTTATACGCCATTTGGAGTTCAAGCTATTGACTTTTGGAAGCTCCGAAATTTGCCTTACGTTTTCTTCACAAGTTTTGAGCGCATGAAGAAGGACTTACGATCAGTAATTTTAAAATTAAGCGAATTTCTGCAGGAAGACATAAGCGAAAAGCAAATGGTTAAGCTCCTTGATCATTTGTCATTTGAAAACATGAAAAGTACGTATAATTTTGTAAATGTACAAGTCGGGGTAAGTCTATTTTTGAGTATGAAGGGTTTTCCAATAAGCTCTGTGTGAGGATAAAATAAAAATACAATAACTCCTCATAAACTAATACCAAAAACGTGATATTGGAGTGTTATTAGAGACTAATTTTATTGGTGAATATTGTGGAGTTTTGCGTGATGAATAAGTCTCGAAATTAATTTTACATTGGGGGGAGTTATTTCACAGACGATATATGTATGTATATGGTCTCTCAGATGATCTTTCAGACTTTAATTAAGTATTGCCAAACACCCGTAGTTCGCGGGCATTTGTTAGCCCGCTGCCTGTTTTCGAGGCCCCCGCAAATGCCCTTGAACAAACTTAAGGAAGTTGCGTTTTTATTTGCAATTCGGATTCCCTCTTCGATCCGGTATCGGATTGTTTACATTATGTACCTATCTCTAAATAGTTATGTACGTGAAAATAATTAAATTAAAAAATAATTTTTGCTGGACAATAGGTATTATTATAGAAAAAATGACAACAGTCGAGTTTGACGTTCAAGTAAATGAATGAGTGTTTGTGGTTTCGATTCTAATTTCAAATTCTGAAGCAAATATCGTTTTCGTTTCAGAACCTGAACTGTCATTTTTCCAAGTGAACTTTTTCAGAAGAGTTCAGAAGCCTTCCGGATTGCCAAATAAAATTGGCATTAATAATATAACATATCGCTCTATGTGTCGTACACATACTCAGGTGAACGGTTTCAATATGTGAGAATTTTTTTTTTTTTTTTTTGTTATAACTTTGCACGCGCTCAATAGATTATGAATACCCTTTATATGTTTTTCTTAACACAGCGCGGGCATCCGGTGGAAGAAGAGAAAGAATGATAGGTAAGATGTGTGGCGCGATGTTCTGAGACTAGAGCTGGTTGTTGTCTCAGATTTATCTCCATGGATGGCGGCTGAACTAATGCGGAGAGAATTACCGTGTCTAATTTATTTATGTCCCTTATAATTCGCATTATTTTATTTAGTTCTTTGTCATATTTTATGGGTACAGTAGCTTACTCAATCACATGTTGTTAGTGTTATGCCTTAACAGCATGTAATCAGCAAAGCAGCCACTTATTTTATGACAATTTTGAGAATTGTTTTTTTAATGAAATATAAGAAGACATAGACAACGGCAGGAATCGCGCCACGGCATTGTCATCCTGCTCGCTCGGTAGTTCATTCCCGCGTAGCTTATTTAGATTTTCAAAAAAGATCTTGGAGCAAAACTAGTTGGGCACCACTGGCACTGCTTTAATTGGTGGACATTGGGAGCAATTTATGTGTGTTAGTGATATAAAAACTCTGTAGAGTGTAGACCCTGGAAACTTCGTAAATTATACAGAGTTTCTTCAGTTTCTCACAATTTCTTTTTGTTAGATACATTAGACAACAGTTTTTCCTTTTTTATTCGCATAGCTTTCTTTCAAAATTAAATTTTTTTAGACAATGATAAATGCAACCACGTTAACGAGAATCAAGTTATTCTGAAATATTTTGGAGATGCAACAGCTCCAAATACGTAAGAAAATATCTGTCAGAATTATTGTTATTTATTTAATTTCTTTCTGTCTCGCATTTGTTTATAGTTCCAGATTTGTTAGAAAAGGAGAAATAAATTCATATAAAACCGAACTCAGTGAAGAAATTAGAGAAGAATTGGAGAATTGGAATAAAAATCAGATGGAAACTAACGGAATTACCTCAGAAGAGCTTTTTTTATCATAATTTCTTAAAATTAATGAATTACATTTATGTTTAGTTATAAAATATTTAAGTAAGGGGAATAAAATGTATTGCGATATTCGTGAAATGCGAGTTGAGTGTTGAGAAATGAGAAGGGCAAAAAAATAAAATCAAAAATTCATACATGAAATTAACCGATCTTGAAATTAACACTAAAAAATATACCTACTAACAATTCCCAATTTGTTTGTTTAAAAAGGTAAACAATTATTACTAAACAATGTAGATTTAAATTAATTAAAAATTTCCCTAAGAATGATTGTCTCCTTCAGACATATGTATTACAGTATTTTACGGATAAGATAAACACTCACATAATAAAAGCTCGCTTATAAGAGACGCAATGGGACACACCCTGTTTTTTTCTTTAGTTTTCTTTCGAAATTAATCGTTTATAAGAAACTCGCATATATAAGAGAACCACTGTTATAAGAAAGCCTTTCATACACACCAAAATCAATTCTTAGACCAAAAAACTACTCTTATAAGAAATTTAGTTTGTCAGACAAACCTATGCCAAGACTTTTTGCATTTATGCATCTTTGTGTCAAAATTAACTGGAATGAATTTTCTATTTGATTAATAGTATGACCAAAGTGATTTTTTTTTCTTAATTTTTTTTTTACTTAAAAGTTGGTCGGTAAATAAATCCTTATTATTACAGAAACATAAAGTAAAGTTAATGTATGGTTTCTCAATGCTAAATCTAAGTATTTGAAAAAACTCAATAAACATTTTCATTTTGAAGCATTTAGCAAATATTGATCAGTTTATTAATAAAAAAAAATCAAAACAACTATACAACTTAAGTATAATAAAAAACTAGATATTTGTTAAACTTTTGACTTTCATTGTGCTTAAAAATGTTTAATAAAAGAAAAACAGTTGTTCAACAAACAACTTCGGTCTTTACACAAACCTGACCACACTTTTTACTTGCGATTATAGGTACTAAATATAAGGCAAGTTATGCATTCGTCGAAAAAAAAAGTTTTGAGATAACAATCAAACATGACATTACGATGATAGAGAAGACGAATAACGATGTTCTAAAAATTCTGTCCGTCTGTAAGTCTGTCTGTCTGTGAGTCTGTGAGTCTATCAGTCTGTGAGTCTGGCAGTCTGTCAGTGTGTCAGTGTGTCAGTCTGTCTGTATGTATGTATAGACACCTACAGCCCAAACTGGTGGGCCGAATTGCTTCAAATTCGGAATATAGAGTTTTTTGGTACAGTACAGAGGGAAAATTTAGCTCAAAAAATACCGGTACCTGCCATATAACCGTTACGTTAAAGCCTATTTTGCTCTGAAACGGCTCTAACGATTTTGATTTCAGACAAATCAGGGCAGGTTTTTAGGTACGAAAAAAAAAATTAAAAATGTATAAAAACGGTACTTTCCATAGGACCATCATGGCTAATCTTCCAGCTGTTTACCAAATTTCATTAAAATCCATTCAATGGTTGAGGCATGAATGCGGAACAAACAACCAAGTATATATTTTGTTCACATATAAGCCTCTCCCATATAGATATAGGAACTGTTCGGTTCCATTTTTCGGGATAAAAATGACCTATGTGATAATCGAGTATGTGCCAAATTTTATCCAGATCCGTTCAGCCGTTCTGGCGTTATTGAGCAAAAAACATCCATCCATCCCACCCAGCCAAACTTTTATATTTATAATATCAGTAGGATTATCCGAAATTTTTCAAGCTTCACAACTAATTTTCCACCTTTTATCAAATCATGCTTTAAATTTAGCTATATATCATCGAGAAAAAATGTTCGCGTTTTTCTAGAATTTTTCGAGTTTTCCACAAAGAATTTTCTATTTTTTCATTCGAAAAGCCATTCCGGAACATTTGCATACACAATTAAATACAAAAAATCAATTTTCGATTTTTTAAATTTCCCGACTTTTCTGGAAGGTTTACCCAAAATTTTCTTTCGCGAAAACCTTCTCCTGGATTTTACGAACAAGTAAAAAAAAGTTCGGGCCAAATCGGTCCATTCGTTCTCAATTGATGAATTACAATACATTTTTTCACACCATTTTTAATAGCAGATGCCCGTGCCCGGACTTTCTATCCAACGGGAATCTAATGACATCTATACACCTACAATTAAAAACCGTTCAGTCGTTGAGGCGTGAAAGCGGAACAAACACCCAAGTATATGTATATATTTTTTCATATTTAAGCCTCTCCAATAGGAACTGTTAATTTTTTTCGGGATAAAAATGACCTATGTGGGAATCCAGTACTCCATCCATCTACCAATCAAATTTCTTGCAAATCCGTCTGCTTCTATGCGCCTTGTGAATAAAAGCTATGTTGGCTATTTGTAGAATGAGCTCTATGAAAAATTAAAACACACCTATTCCACGGGAGCCATACATTTTCTGTCCTATTCCAGACAATAATCTATCTCGAATTTCATCCAGATCCGTTCAGTCGTTCCGGAGTTATTGAGCAACAAACATCCAAACATCCATACATCCATCCATCCAAACTTTCACATTTATAATATTAGTAAGATTTAAGATTGTCATAGCATTTCTTTTTAGAAAAACTATGAAGAAATTTTGTATATATAAAAAATTAAGAAAAAAACGACTTTAAATATATATATTCAGATTTTTAATAGAAATCATTTGCATACGATGTGATCGAACATAAGAGCAAGACCGTGCGATCCAGTCGTGCATTTTATTAGTTAACAGAACAAAACGTAAAGTCGCTTGTCGATACAATATTGTTATTTCTCTGAAAAAAAATTAAATAAAGGGTTATCCATTTTGCGTTTTCAAAAGTATAGGTCTTGACTTCGACATCTGTCAAACTAAGTTGTTAAACCAATTTTTTTTTTTCAGTTGAAAGTCTGACATTTACGAAAATCGATCGCTTAACTATCGCACAACGCACAAAAATTGTTAAGACCTACTACAAAAATGGTGGTTCTTCCACAGCCACATATCGTGCTTTACGAGGAGATTATGGTTTACATAATCGTTCAACTGAAGAACTTGAAGAGACTGGATTGGTTACAGATATTGTAAGGCATGTGCATCATCGTTTCGCTCGTACATCCATATAAAGTCCAGCTCACACGACAACTGAAGCTAGCTGACCATTCACAACGTCGTAGATACGTCGAATGGGTGCTTGAACAACAGGCGGTGGACGGCGATTTTTCGAACAAAATTTTCTTCAGCGACGAAGTACATTTCTCACTCGGTGGGTATGTTAATAAACAAAATTGTCGTATTTGGGGTTGTGAGAATCCTCAAGTAATTGAAGGGAGGCCATTACATCCACAAAAAGTCACTGTTTGGGGCGCGCTCTGGTCCGGAGGTGTGATTGGACCTTACTTTTTCGAAAACGACGATGGAACTACTGTCGCCGTCAATTCGGATCGTTATGGTCATATGATAACCGACTTTTTTTTAACTGCTATTGAAGAATACGACTTGAAGAATATGTGGCTTCAACAAGACGGTGCATCAGGCCACACAAATCAAGCGAATATGGCTTTATTGCAAGAGACATTTCCTGGCCGCGTAATTTCTCGTCGTGGCGATATCAACTGGCCACCAAGATCATGCGATTTGACACCGCTGGATGTTTTTTGTAGGGCTACGCGAAAGACCGTGTTTAAGCAGATAAACCTTTAACTCTTGAGCACTTGAAAACCAACATTCGTCAAGTTATGGCTGAGATACCGCCCGATATGTGTCAAAAAGTGGTCGAAAATTACCTCAAAAGAATCGATGCTTGCAAACAATTCGCATGGTGGTCATTTAAATGATGTAGTGTTTCACACATAATGTCACCGTTCAAGCTTTATAATAAAAAAGAAACATCATGGAAAAAAATATTTTATATTTGCTTTATTTACGTTTACTTTTGAAACCGCAAAATGGATAACCCTTTGAAGAAAAGCAGATGGAAATTGTTTTGTTAATGAAAAGTGAAGACGGTGAGGAATAGATAAGTACTAGAATGATAATGCATGCATCAAATCTAGTCGAGATTGATAATTATTCAAAAGCATATCATACGTTAAATAAGATTCCTTTCCAGCGCCTTTTTTGGAAATGAAAGTAACAACCATGAAGCTCGAAGCTGGCGTGGAGAGTTGTTGCATTATTTTAATTACTTAAACCTTTGTATATGAAACCTATAGTACTACTATGAGACTGAATTTTTTAGCTAGTAGTTCCGTCGATGAGGGCGCTAGTTTCTCTTTTCTTGTTATTGAATTCTTGATGTGGAAAAAGTAAATGTAAAGGCAAATACGAAAAAAAGCAAGGGAGACGGTCAAAACTTATTAGTTCTGACAACAATATAGAGGGTAAAGGAGAAAACCTAATAAGCTGTTTTTGTCATGGCAACCTTCAAAATATGGTGGCTATAAATAAATTATATCAAGGCTATTGCCGTATACATGAATTTGAAGTAAGAATGTATATGGATATACATGCATGTATAGGTTATTACAGAATTTATTTTAAATTTTTCTTTCAAATTTTAGATATTTGGTGGATTTTAGTATTTTGAATTGTAGCAACGTTGCTACTTTTCACTTTTTCTATGCGAAAATAGCAAAGCAATGTTGAGATATTTCAATATGTTTTGTTTAGGTAGGTACATGCGTACCCAGATACCAATCTACATACAATTTGTATGTACATATAGGTACATTTTCTTCTTTTTCAAATATGATATCTATTGAGAATAATTTAATTTTTTCTCCACACACAGTTTTATTAGGAAATAAAGTAGGTACACCCAGGTAGTATTTTTTTTTGACTAGCGATATTATATATGTAGGTACTACATTACAAGTTATGGATTCGAAAAAAATCGAACTCGAGATTTTGATCAAACTTGACATTACGATGATAGCGAAGACGAAAAAGTGGGTCCGCAATTCCGTCTTTCTGTCTGTCTGTCTTCGAGTTTACAGCCTAAACGCTTTGATAGATTGTCTTCAAACTTGGTACATATTGTTTTTTTCGGTAATTTGCCCACACGGTTTTTTATTTTTTTTAAAGACGACAAATAACAGTAGCTCCCATACATTTTTTTTGGCCAAAAACAATTTATAAAAAAAATGAGTTCATTAAGGGTACCTTTTAATAATTTTTTTTTGGGAAAAATTGTTTTTTTTTTTTGGTACCTCTAGTAAAACTATTTCTTTTTGTTTTTCGATTTTCTCCGAAACGGTTAATCTGATTTTTTTTAAATTTTTTACGCAGAAGCTCCTAGAAAGTTTAAACACTATTGTATACCAAAATTTTTCAAAAAAAAATTTTTTGGAAATTAATTTTTTTTGAAAGTTCAAAATTTCGAAAACGACTTAATAGATTTTTTCGAAACTTCGTATTTAGTAGTTTTTTGACATTATCTTGAATAGTTAAAAAAAACTATTTTTCTAAAATTAAAAACAACGGTATCTCCCATACAAATGTTAAAAACCGTTAAGAAAAAAATGTATTTCCCAAAAACGGCTCCAAGAATTTTCAATAAAAAAATTGTTTTAAAATTTTATTTTATTTTTTGGATTTTGAAAGAAACAAACAATATTTTGCAAAATTAAATATTTTGAAGATTTTTTAAAATAATATTTTCAAATGTATATTCATGTACATATATTGTTGAATACTCATTTAAAAAAAATAAGTAAAAACGGCTTAAAAAATATTTATAATACCTAATAATAAACAATTCTTATTTGATAATTCGTCAACTCAATTTTTTACGAAATTACTTATCAAATCTGAATTTTCAAAAAAAATATTTTTTTTTCAAAATCCAAAAAAAATATTTATATAAAATTAAAAAAAAATTTGTCAGAAGAACAATTTTTTTTTGCACAACGATTAACAGAAATCTCGAATTTTAACAGTTAAATTATTATCATGTTTGTACATTTGGTAAAAAAGTTTATTTTATTGAGTAGTGACCGTTGCACACAAGTGTATACCTGAATATTTAAATATTCCCTACTGACATCAAACAATTCTCATTCTATCTGCCCGTAGAATAAAAAACAAACACACACAACCAGCTCCTACTCAACAAAAAAATCCTCATAAAAAAAAACAAAAAAACATATGAAATTAATTGTTTCCCTTTTTTCCTCTAACTTATAATAAATTTTGTATATAGTTCTCTCATCAATTTATTATCACACTATTTCCCTTCATACGCATTTTCATAACACACCAACACTACCTAACCTCCGATTTGGTAGTGGAACCCATGATGAGTAGTAGAACTTATTGCAGGCTGGATGAATTTCGTCGTCATGATAGTACTATTAATATCTATATAAACGGTGATTTTTTAAGAGCTTGGTTTTTGAAAATTCAAAAAAACACAGAAACTTGTAAAAAGTGAATGAACTTTTTATTTGGATCGATAAATCAATTTCTGCCATTTACTTTTTAAAAATAATTTCACTTAAATGTTGCCTGCGGCTACGCTTCAGGTGGTCCATTCTGAAGGTCCAATTTTGGCAAACTTTTTCACACATTTCGGCCGGAATCTCACCAATGACGCGTTCAATGTTGGCTTCCAAGGCAGCAATCGTGTTTGGCTTGTCCCCATAGACAATAGACTTAACATAGCCCCACAAAAAATAGTCTAACGGGGTCAAATCACATGATCTTGGTGGCCAATTGACTGCGCCAAAACGTGAGATCAACTGCTCACCAAATTCGCCTCTCAATTGATGCATGGTTTCGCGTGCAGTGTGGCATGTGGCACCGTCCTGTTGGAACCACATGTCGACCGAGTTCAATTCTTGCATTTTCGGCAAAAAAAATCTGTTATCATCGAACGGTACCTTTCTCCATTGACCGTAACCCTGCGGCCTTCATCGTCCTTGAAGAAGTACGGCCCAATGATGCCGCCTGCCCATAAACCGCAATAAACAGTGCATTTTTCGGGATGAATTGGTAGCTGCTGAATTGCCTCTGGCTGCTCTTCACTCCAAATACGGCAATTCTGCTTATTCACGTATCCATTTAGCCGAAAATGAGCCTCGTCGCTGAAGACAATTTTGCGATAAAAAAACGGATCCTCATCCAACTTTTCTAAGGCCCATTCACCGAAAATTCTACGTTGTGGTAGGTCGCCTGGCTTCAATTCTTGCACCAGCTGTATTTTGTATGGCTTTAAACCAAGATCTTTGCGTAAAATCTTTCAGGTGGTCGAATAACACAAACCCAATTGCTGCGATCGGCGCCGAATGGACATATCGCGATCTTCAGCAACACTGGCGGATGCAGCAGCAATATTCTCTTCGGTACGCACTCTACGGATACGATTTGGTGGATTAATGTCCAATAAAGTGAAACTGGTGCGAAATTTGGTCACAATGAGCTGAATAGCCTGCTCGGTGGGTCAATTATGACGACCATAAAACGGACGTAGCTTGCGAAACACATTTTTCACAGAGCACGAATTTTGATAATAAATTTCAATAATTTGCAAACGTTGTTCAGGCGTAAGTCTATTCATGATGAAATGGCAAACAATACTGAATCGAAATGTCAAATGTTCGTGGAATTTGTCATGTGTGATCTGTCAAAAATATAAACGTCAAAAACCAAGTAGCAAAAAAATCATACGTTACAATGATGAAAATGAATTTCAAAATAAGGCAGACTTTTCTTTTGCTTATAAATATCACAATCACATATTGTTAACACGTTAACTGTCGCCAAAAAAAAAAACATCACCGGAGTGCCAATACTGTGTTTTTGTTTTAAATATATCTTTATGTGTTGTGTTTCAATACTTTGTTCTTTGTTTTAAATTTTTTGTTTTGTTTATGAGTGGGCATCGGTCACTGTTTTTTTGTGTTGTGTTCTTTGGTAAGTGCCACGTGACAAGCCGTTGTTTTTTCACTTGTTTTTGTTCAGTTTCTTTTATATTATTTTTTACACTTTTTCAGATTTTGATCACAATTACTTTTTCAGAATATTCACCATAAACATCAATGTGTTTTTATGGAAACAGAACTCGAAATCAGGATTCTGACAGTGAGGGTGAGGGCTCCAAATCAAAAGAATATTAACCAAGGTAGCGATTCAAATAATTCTAATGAAATATGAAATTATTCAGCTGAAATGCCTTAACCCAAAAACTGAAGATGAAGTTGTTATTCCTTCTACACCTGGAGCATTATCTTTAAATAAATGAGAACCTATTACAAAATAGTCACTGAAAGAATTTATTTTTGAATCACCTGAATCAAAATATTAATTTTTCACAAATGAAGCCTTTTGATTTCTGTGAACTAATGGTAATGGTAGACTTATATGAACTAATTGTTACCCAGGCCAATTTAAACGCACGAAAGGTCTTAGAAAATAAAGCCGGGTCCATACGCAACTGCAAACTTGAAAAGTATACATGTACAAGCCGTATTGTACAAGCTAGCTTGATTGTGTGTAAGAAAATATTGCACCAATTTCTGGGTTGCACAAGTGGCTTGAGCATAATTCTTACTTTTGCATGCCTCATAAAAACAACAAAATTAATGGTTTTCGATAGAATTTCGTTCCATAACAAAGGGCTTAAAACTATAACAACATAACTGTAGCAAGTAATAGTTTTTGTTATGGCTAATTTCATAAGAAAGTACTAAAACCGATTTAAAACTCGATCTCGTAGAACTTAGCTTTAAAAAATGACATACCTACATACATAACCGAAACAATTTATTTTTTTCTGAATAAACAGAATTATAGTTAAGCCGAGTTCTAACGCGTTAGATCCCCAATTGTGAGACTGCAGATAAATGATGAATAATTCGCAATATTTAAGCTAAAAAGTTAAAAAAGACAGAACAACTACGTCTGATGATGATCGTTATAAAAAGCGCAATAATTTTATTTCAAAATAAACAATAATACCAAATTGCACAAATAATGTTTTTCTACAAAATGATACCAAAACAACATCCCACTAAAAACGTATTTCATTAATAAACCAATTAATACAATACAATTTTTAATCATAGAAGATGATAAAGGCTTCGTTAATAAATCCGATGTGCACATCCCTTCGCTACTAACCTTGCTTTGTATCGGATCACTTCATTATATACTCCTCTTTTGGTCTTGAAAACCCACTTTAAATTCAAGAGCTTTATTCCATGGTGACGATCGATAACATCCCAAGTGTCGTTTGCTTTCAAAGATTCAAACTCATCACTGATTGCTTTTTTCCAATTCGAACCATCTGATCTCGAAACCGCCTCATCGTAAGTAATAGGATCATCAGATGAAAACACTTCTTTTTCGTTGACAAACGCTACGAAATCTTCTAAAATCTAAGGTTTCTTCACATGAGGTGAACGTCTCATAGATCTATCAGCAACATCCCCATTTGATGATAAATTAGTTGACGGTTCATAACTCGAACAAACTTCAATATAATTTTCGCCTACATCAACATGAGCATCGTCAAACACCTCATCATCAGAGTCATAGTCTTGAACAGCGAACATTTCTGAGACATTGTCAACATCATCGTCACTTTCACATGAATGTTCAGATGAACAAATGTTTTCAACAGCAGGCTCAGTCTCAGCAACAACAACAGGTTCAGCAACAACAACAGGTTTAGCAACAACAACAGGTTCAGGATTTCTTTTTAAACTCCCCACTAAATTCTGACCACCAAAACGATTGTCTTCCATGAACTTTATCTCTCTGGTATTATGTATTTTCTTATTTACTGGATCATAGATCCGGTAGCCTTTTGAGTTTTCAGAGTAACCAACCATTATACATTTAATGGCTTTCACATCAAATTTTGTTCTCTTTTGTTTTGGAACTAACACCATTCCAATAGAACCAAAAACTCGCAAATGTGTTATGTCTACCTTTGAACAAGTCCATATTTCTTCTGGCCAACGATTATTCAACGATTTGATCGGAGTTCAGTTTATCAAATAAGCTGCAGAATACATAGCTTCACCCCAGTAACTTTTGTCTAAGCCAGCATCGAAAAGAAGACATCTCGCTTTCTCAACCAGCGATCGATTCATTCTTTCTGATTTCCCATTTTGCTCAGGACAATAAGGTGTTGAAGTTTGATGAATTATTCCCGATGATTCAAAGCATTTTCGCATTTGGCTATTTATAAATTCGCTGCCATTATCCGACCGAAAAATTTTTATTTTTCTTTGCATTTGAGAATAAAACATAATACCTGGCACCTCCAAGCGACGGTTTCTCAATCGGACCAGCAACATCTGAATGAATCAACTCGAGAAAATCTGTTGTGAAAGTTGTAGACGCTTTGAACATGTGCTTACTCTGCTTACCCTCGCAACATACAATGCAACCTTCACCACTAGTTATATCGACTAAGTTTAAAGAGCGCATAACTTCAGCACCCGGATGGCCCATCCGCCTGTGCCACAAATCAACTTGAGATTCTGTTGCTACCTTAGCAGTATTGTCCTTCTTTATGTTAAATCTGTATACCTTATCCATCTCAGTAGCCGTAGCAAAAATGTTATTTTTGCTGTCGGAAATTGTACAACCCTTTTTATTAAACTTAATTGTATTTCCTGTCTTAACAATCTGACTAATAGACAATAAATTTAAACTGATATCTGGAACATGTAAAACGTCACGAACAAGAACTTCATTGAATCCACCTTCACCATAGACACGGATTGAAATGTTGCCATTACCAGCAACTTGCAGTTTCGATCCATCAGCCAATATCACAAATTCTTTCGAAGAACAAAGTTTGTAGTTTTCCATGCCAACAGAACTTTTTGCCATGTGCGACGATGCCCCAGAGTCCACGAACCACAGTTGGTCAGCTTCCTGCACAGAAAATGATGCAAATACAGCAAACTTACCGTGCGTGTTTACTTTTTTGAGCAATCTTTCTTGAAGTGTCCAAAACCACCGCAACCAAAGCACTTGACTCGGGCTTTGTTCTTGTGTTCGCCTTTCATTGCCACCATTGCCTGACTTTCACGACGAGAGTCGCTCCCATCAACCATTCCATTGTAGAATTCAAAGTCCTGCAATAATTTGGATTTAATAGAATCACCTGTTATCTTGATTCCGCTACTCTCGATTGCCATAATCATTGGCTGAAACCTTTCTGGCAAACCGCTCAAGAGCAAACTGCCTATCCACTCATCGTCGACTTTCATGTTGATGACGTTAAGTTTGTGGGCCGTTCCGATTATCTTATTCACATGCTCTGTGATTGATGAACATTCATCTAGGCGAGTAGTCGTCAACTCTCTCAGAAGTCCAACCCTCCTTGTGAGTCCGGAATCATCAAATGCTGCGGCCAATTGGTCCCAAACTTCTTTCGCATTTTTGGCTTCCTTGATATGCACGTACAACGATGGGTCAACCAGCAATACTAACTTTGCCTTTGCCATGGCTTTCTTCTCTTGCTTGACTTCGGTTCCTTGAACAGACTTCCACAAGTCGTCCAACACAAGATTATTTTCCACCGAAAATTTCCACCTGTCGTAATTTTCACGACCCCTTAGTCTCTCTATCATCGGAATATTCGAATTATCTACTTTTCGTTTTTAACTTTATTTTTTGTTTCTAATTTTATATCTACTAAGATTGGCGCATCTGGGCCCATAACCTGATGAGTAATTCGCAGTATTTAAGCTAAAAAGTTAAAAAAGACAAAACAACTACGTCTGATGATGATCGTTATAAAAAGCGGAATAATTTTATTTCAAAATAAACAATAATACCAAATTCCACAAATAATGTTTTTCTACAAAATGATACCAAAACAACAATAAATCGAAGTGTTAACTAAAACAAAGTTCTATATTCGAGTTCTAAAGCTTTAAAACTTGTTGAAGAAATGAGTTAGATCTCAATCTAGTTCTAATTTTTTTCGCAAAACCGAGTCTTAGCAGTTAGAAACATTTCAAGAAATAAGGCCTAAGTGTTTTTTTTTTTTGTTTTTTTTTTTTAATATTAAAAATGTATATAATCTTATCTAATACCTTCGAAGTACAAATCGGGAATTTTTGGGAGAATTTATAAGTGCTTACAGCAGTGAACCATGCCCCTGCCTTATCTTTTTCGTTTAAAAATAATAGCGACTGCAGCTAAGTCCCCTTTCACACAGGGAAATCAGTTGCTGGAGATTTTTTTGACGTTTTCCTTTAATTGCCTTGTAGCTTTCACACGAAGAAACTGAGAAGGAAACTGGGAAGGTTATGTTGGGCTTATTGGAATGCAAAGCAAAACGTCTACAAACGCAACTGTGCTTACTCGAAATTCTAGAGCTAAGGATTGGAAGGACGCTGAAGCTTCAGAAATAAAATAGCTTATCGGTCTAGTTATGTATGGGTATTTTGAAATACTCATCTATATCATTGTACTGGAGTAATGACAACTTTTATAAAAAATACATTTATCCCACAAAGCAAGTCGCTTATATTTTGTTCGAAATTCGTTCATTTTGCGGACAATCCAACAAGTGTAAACAACCGTTTAGGCAAAATATGTGGTCTACTAGAAATATTAGTGAGACATTTTATCAGAGCTAAGACTACGGGAAGTTTTAGCTGTAGACGAGTCAATGATTACCTGGTGTCAAAGACTTAACTTTCGCCAATACAATCTGCATAAGTTCCATAAATATAGGGTCAAAATCTATAAGCTCTGTGACCCCATTAGTAACACATACACAGCGGTATTTACCCCGGTTAAAATTATTCTTACAATCAGACAGGACAACCAACCCATTCAACTTTCCACAACCAACAATTTCTCAAAGACTTAGCAGAAAAATTTTTGGAAAAGGGCAGAACGATTGCTAACGAAAATTTCTATGCATCAACCGTCAAACTCATTTCATTGGAACACATTTTAAAATCAGAGCTGACCAGCAAATATCGGTTATAACGAATTCGACAGAATTGGAGAATTTGTTCGTTATCCGATGTTTCGTTATAATCGATTGTCCGTTTTTTATCCTTTATTAAAAAGTGGACAAACTTTTATTTTTTTTACACACTATCAGAATTGGTCGAAGAGAGCTTATAGCAAGCTCCGTCTTGCGACCAATGGTTTGCCAACACAGAAAACTGTGTTATACCACCGGCTCATCATTTAGTGCAGTGTTAGTTGTTAGTAGGCAAACTCTATTACAAATAACACTAACACAAGTACAACATGAAAATATAACATATAATATTACGTCAATACAAAACAAGAACATAACAATAAACATAAAAAACATTTAGGAGCGTGGAACACTGGTTTTGAGTAGTTTTTTTAATTTAATTTTACTGATATTGAAATCAAAAACGTTTGAATTCCAATTTAAAAGTCTACCCATACGTGTCAATGGTTCATGCATCCTATAGTTGGTCCTATGTGTTGGGACTTTAATCAAGTCGAGTCCACGAAGATTATAACCTCCACCCCGATAATTAAAAAAACTGAACATAGTAGGTCTGGTGCATCTGTGACACCTGTTATTATTTGGTGGAAGAATACCAAATCATTGTTTGTTCTTCTCTGTGCCAGTGTTTGCATTTGAAGAATAGATAAACGTTGGTCATAAGTGAGGGCATTAGAAGGATCACTCCACTGAAGCCCGTTCAATGCGAAACGAGTAAAGTTTCTTTGAACAGGATTCTAATCTCTCAATATGAACATCGTAAAGAGGAGTCCAAACCTGCGATGCATACTCAAGATGGGGACGAACCAAGCAGTTGTATAAAGCACGGGTAACAATGGGATCAACAAATTCTTTGGACCAACGTTTAATAAATCCTAACATTGAATTGGCTTTGTTAACTATGATATTAATATGGACAGAAAAGTCTAAATTTTGCGTGAAAAGAACTCCAAGGTCCCGTACAGTTATAACACGAGTTAAAATGTGCCGTGAAATAATATAGTGATTTTAATTTTTATTTAGTTGCAAAGTAATCTGTGATTTTGCTGTCGACATTTTTATTTTATGAATTCTTCTTTGATTATGTAGGGATGGTGACTGCATAGAATGTTTTTATTTTTAAGTTGGATTCTTCAAAATTCTTCTTAATTTTATCTCGGTCTTTAAAAATGGTTGCGATTGTTGAAGCCGATACAGAAAACTCTGCTGCCAAACTTTTATTGGAATCACCAGCTTCGAGCATTGAAATTATTGGAGTTTTCTTTAATCGCAAAAACTCACGTTTTGAACTCATTTTGAAAAAATAAAACTAACACACTTAACATTTCTTTATATAAAATATGTTAAAGTTTTCTTTTCTAACTTCAAATCACTGATTCGAATAACATATTCAACTTTTTTAATATTATATATGTATGTTATGTATGTGAAGTACATACACCAAGTAGAAAAATACATCTTGTTTTCACAGTATGGGAGTGAGATGTGAAACTGGAACGTAGAAAAAGTCGGTGGAGCAAGTAATGTGAACGCCATTATGTGGAAAGGGATTGGTTGTTTTATTTTTAGTAATTCCAATCTGCAAATTTGATTGAAATTATATCATTTGACTTAAAATTGTAAGGGAAATTCGATTTTTTTCAATCGAATTGCAAATAAACTCAATTTAAAAAAAAAGGTAAACAATTCCTTATATTTTTTTATTGGTCAAGTTGCCAGTGCTTCAGTGTCACTACTTCGTAGATTTATCTGCGGAGTATTATAAAATGTAATGTAGTATTTAATAATTACAAATACTAATATTTTTTCTATACGAAAAAACTGCATACTAAAATTTACGAAAAATATTTATTTATTATTTTCAAAATAAGTCAATTGACACTATTATTGATGAAAATGAGATCGTCTATTTTCCCACACATGCTCTGTCTACAAATTTGTTCACGGGTAATTTTTTGCCTAAGTTAAATCCACGAAAACTATCCAACGGTGTAGGTAGCCGAATCAACGATATTGACTGGGAAGTTTGAAGAAAAAGTCCTCGTTTACATGGAATACCTATGATTCCATCAGAATTCGTTTAGCTTTAGGGATGACGATAAAAAAGCTGCAAGAGTGCAAGGGCAGACAATGACAATTTATGGCTTGGACTTTGAGAAACCGTGTTTCTCCCATGGATGGACAGCTGTATGTGGCATGTCCACTCCTTGGAAAACCATCAAATTTATTTATTTTAATAAAAGATTGATAGATAGATAGATATATTAATTTTATTTTCAAATTAAATTTTTTACAAATATATTATGCTGGTATTCAAAATTAAATTTGACAATAACTTGTTTTAAGTTGTCTGTCAGGTTCAAATAATGTATTTATTTATGACAGCAAAGTTAAGCGAGTTTTAACTAAATTCATTTATTATAAGATTCCGATATTTCAGTGAGCTTTTTAAAAAAATGTAGAGGTTATGGTAATTTAGGCCGTTTAAGATATTGAGGAATGTTAATCGGTCTAGTATTTCACTTCCAAGAAATTTGTTGCGGTATCCTTTAAAGATGGGACACACACCAACAAAGTGATACGTATTTTCTGTAGCATCCATATTACATATCGTGCATATGCCAACTGTATCATTACGAAAAGCTCTAGCGTTTAAGTTTAGAAGACCGCATATTGCTTTGAAGATTGGATTAATCATGTCTCGTGGATTACTATCTTGAAAATAGTTCGGGACTTCAGAATATATGAGGTTGCAATATTCGTCATGGTATTGTAACAGGAGTGCCTTGCTTTCGAAATCGAGCCAATCTTTTTCGTATAGCTTTTTTAGCAGTATTTTTTTTTTTTTTTTTTTAAATTCATTTTTATTTCATATTAACTTATAACTATCTTAAAGCTAGACAAAAATGTTTAAAACCAGCCTAATTATCAATAACTTACAACTAATTTACTGGCCCTTTACGGGCGCTCTAAATTAAACAATAACTCTTACAACTAATGTCTTTCGACCTAAAAACTATTTTAATTAAATCTAAATTTTTTTTTTTTATTTATTTTATATTTCAAGAAACTTTGATACAGAAAACTTGGTATCTGATCATTTTTTTTTTTTTTTTTTTTTTTTTTTTTTTTTTTTTTTTTTTTTTTTTACCTATAAACTAAACTTAAATATATATTACTACTTAAAATACCTAATAATACTTATAACTACTTAAAAACTAGAACAGCCACAGCAGCATTTTTTTCGTTTTTTAATTTTTTTTTGTTTATTTTTTATATGCATGCAGACACACACTAGCATGCAACCCACCCACACATGTACATACATACATATACGTACGCACACACATGTACAGACACGCAGATACATGCACGCATGCCCCGGCATACATACATATTTTTAATTTTTTTTTTTGGTGCCACCCTGACTGTTACCTATACCTAATGCCCTAAATCTATGTAAGTCGGCCAAGATATATCATCTTCATCGACTTTAAATATCACGATGCTGTTCAGAGAGCCACCAGAACTGGTTCTCCTGTTTCGCCCTATCACTCCGGTCCCGATCGGACACAGTCCTACTGAACCGAAGGCGCTCTTCTCCACTTTGAGCGATGACGTCTCGACTATACAGGAGTCGCCTATCCACAGTTTTCCGGCTGACGTGGTAGATGAGCGGAACCGCCCCTCCATCCTGTATCAGCCCTCGACTGTCTAAATAGAGGAATGCCTCAGGAGGGATGTAACCACTTAACCGCACACTCTCAAAATATTCGTTATTGGGGTAATAAGCCCCAAAAATTAAGCTGTTAGTTGAGGACATCGCTCTTGCAACGTGACCCCGAATCAGCTTGAACAAAAAATTATCTATTCTGTTTATGTTGGCTCCGTTGTATAGAACCTGGTTGGAATAATATCTTGTGTACTCCGACTCTGGTGTTCTGTGTAATCCAAGGCAACGTCTAAGACATTGCCTCTCAAACACCCGAATCTTTTCCATTTGAGATGGGGCAACGTTGAACCACACCGGGCATCCGTAGGCAATCATCGGCCTGATGAGGGCCATGTAGCAAATCACCTTCACCCTGCTGTCAAGACGGCTGCTATAAAACAGTCGTTTTGTCAAGGCTAAGGCTCCCCTAGCCCTGGCCAAAGCAGCACCTATATGTCTGTCGAAATACAGGTACTGATCCAACCAGATGCCAAGGTACTTTACTACACTTTTACTCGCCAGTGGATGTCCATGTGGCCCTACGATCACCAGCTTGCGCCAGTTCTTTCTCGTATCCCTTGAGGCGCTAGACAAAGGTATTGTAACAGGAGTGCCTTGCTTTCGAAATCGAGCCTTTTTTAGCAGTATATCATGGATACGATTCCATTCTGAACATGGAGCTTGAAGACTGAAATTTATCTGAAATTCTTGGAAAAGGCCTGACCATTCCTGGGCCCAATACATATTTTTCTGAATAACGACTTCAGAGAGAATACGTGGCACACGGTTACTTGGCATTGACATTACTTTCCGTATGTATGCTAGGTGAATTTTTAATGTTGTAAGGAATGATTTGGAAGGCCAGTTTCGATATGAACTGCATAATTAGGTGTGTTGTCTGGCAGCCCGAAGCATCTCTTCACGAAGAAACGTTGAAGTTTTTCAATTTGGAGATACTCCTTGTATCCCCACAATGATTTTGTGGCTGCTTCATGCACTTTATATTTAGCAAAGTGTGTAACGAATTTATATTGCACAAATTTGGACTATGTTGAGTTGATCGAATTTTTTGGATGTAGTAGGACGTTTTGATAGGTGTTAAGACCATGACATGTTATAAGTGAATATAACGCCAAAATATTTATATTGGTTTGATATTTTTATCTCAAGATTATTGAAGTACCATTTTTCTGCTGTGGCCCTTCTACCGCCGTTCCTAAAAATTACAATTGGATTACGTTAACATCAAGGTTCCATTTACTGCAGTACATGCTGAAGCTGTCGATAATGGCTTGCAGGATATAAGGTTTATCAGAGAGGATAACTATGTCATCCGCGTATAAAAGCACGTTTAATTCCTAATTGTTCAAGATAAGACCAGTTGGGAGTTCGTGATGAAGATCGTCTAGGAATAAGACGAAAAGTAAGGCACTCAGTACGCATCCTTGCTTTACTCCTTTGGTAGTCACAAAGAAGTTTGCTGTACTCTTCCCATCCCAGACAGTTGCAGAAGTATCTTTATATAGAGATCTTATGATGGAGACCATTTTTGATGAGACACCTAGACTTTGTAGCTTGTAAATAACGCATCTCTGTTAATGTTGTCAAAGCTGCTGACAAATCAACGAAGAAGGCATAAAGCTTTTTTTTTACTCAGTTGAAGTTGGATAATACAGGATAGGTTATAGACTTGGTCAACTGTACTATATTGACTTCTGTATGCAGCCTGATATTCGTTAAGTATATGATTTTCTTCTATCCATCTAGTAAGTCTATTTAACAAAATGGTTGTAAATATTTTGTAAAGTGTGTCTAGAAAGGAAAGTCCCCGGGAATTTGAAGCAAGACTTGGGTCAGCCTTTTTGTATAGAGGGAAGATGATCGATTTCCTGAAGGATGCCAGTATAGTTTCTGTAACAAAAATATCGTTGAGCAAAATATGTGTTTCTTCAATAAATTTAGTACTGGCGTTTTTGTAGAACTTGTTTGGAATACCATCAATGCCGGGAGCTTTGTTTTCCTTAGATGATTCTATCACTAATATTACTTCATCCAGCTTTTCATGGTGAATGGTTTCCAATGGCGGTGTGGGCACTATAAATTGAGATGAGACTGAGTGCAATGTGCAACAGAAGTGGCCCATAAGCTCATTAGCAGTGATTTCTATGCCATTTTGTTTTGCATCTCCACGAATTTCTCTTGGAATTCTCCGCCAGTTTTTTACCGAAGTAACAGATCCAAGTTGACGGGAGATACGTTTGTAGTATTCGTACTGCTTCGATTTTAAGATGGCTTTATATTTTTTTATTTGCAGCTGCATATTTTTTTCTACTTACTTCTAGGTGATCTTTTGTAAACTTTCTCAATGTTTTTAATGAACCTTTTCTAGCCATGTGACAATATAAGTCGTACCAAGGTTTCTTCATGTCAAATTTTATAATGTGCCTCTTGGGCATCTTGTTTGCTTCATATATACATTCTTTTATTGTTTCACATCTTGTTTCTATGCTTTCTTTACGCGCGATGTTCATTGTTACGGCTGCGTTTAGCTTTGTTTATAGTCCGAGCGTCTGTTATCAGCCCAGTTCAGCCTAGGAAACAACTGCTTAGTAGAAATTCTAGTGATGACTTCTGTTGACTTGGGGGTCAAGAATAGTGGCATATGATACGAAGATGTTTTACATCCAACAGAAAAATCCTCTATGATACTAACTGAGTTATAAGATGGGCAGCAGTAGTCTATTACAGATGCACCTCTACTTGATATAAAGTTGAGCTCTCCATTTTTGTCACCAAAGCTTCTGCCATTAAGGATAAGTGCCCCAATGTCTTCTAAAAACTCAAGAAATGGGTTACAGTTTATATCAGTTGTGATATCCTTTGAACGTCTGGAATCATTGATTTATTGCTGCGGCACTGCTCGGATACCTATAGAGCCCCTTGTTCCAGTTCTGATATTAAGATCACATAATATTATAAAATTTTCCAACTCTAGCTCGTCAAATGATTTTGCTAGCCTGTTAAAATCTCTCATCCAATGGTTGCAATTAAGATAGCAAGGCACGAAGTTGACGGTAGTTCCGAAAAAAGTTCCCCGCAGAATTGTAGTTCCGTAGAAATTTAAGGACTTTAGTTGATGCAAGGACTCCATACTTTTGCTGTAGCCGAACAAACACCCTCCGCTGGCTCTATCAAATTTGTTTATTTTTGTTGCAGGGATCCAATGCAATTTAAAACATTTGAAAAATTTTTCACAATTTTGTATGTGCTCTAGTATAATAAATGTTTCATATAAAAAAAAAAAGATTTGAAATTCAGATATAAATTTTAAAAAATTACATAATATTGATTTATTTGCAAGACCAACTACATTATAAGATAAGACCTGACAGACTGGGTTGCTAATTACTCAGACGTGGTTTTTGCACGGGTATAACTATGTTAACTGAATATATGGATTGTATTTTTGCAAGAACATTTTCAATGAAAATCTTATCATCTAAATTTGCAGACTTAATTGATCCTTCCGGTGTGCACTTGTATCTTCTGCGCCCATCAACTATTAGAGTCCAGCGTTTTATTTCAAGTAGGAGACTGATGTCTGACTTATGTTTCGAACATTGTTGGTTGTAGCAGCTACACAGAGAGCTGAATTGCAAACTGGGTTCTAGCTTCTTTAACGTTTTCTGTACTTAAACCTTAAATCCACACAGTCCACTAAAACAAAAACAAAAATAATATAAACATATTGTTCGCGTTTTCTTCAATTAATTCACTGGCCAGACCACGGGCAAAACATACTTCTAGATGCATGAATCTAACCAAATTCCCCTAGAAAAATATAATTTACAGTGAGTAATCGCTGTAAGCTTTATTAAAGTCGGTAAACATCGATCAAAAAATAATGCGTCTTAGAAAGGTACTACAGCATCTAACTGATGAGCCCAGCTGTAGTACCTGGGCGAAACGCATTTTGGACTAAAGGTCACAAAAACATTCAATTGGCTTTAAGTCCACACATTCCACTAAAACAAAAACAAAAATAATATAAACATATTGTTTGCGTTTTCTTCAATTAATTCATTCTCTTAGTAAGCTTTTCTGTTTCCTCCATTTTCTTTTTCAGTTGAGCTTCTCCTTCTTTCGGTTTTAATATTTCCTCCTTTAGTACTTTATTCTCTACTTGTAAAGCTGCAATATCATTTTGTATTTCTTTAGTTGCTAAGTGTACTAGCTTCTTGTCCAAAAGTTTATCCATTTCTTTAATAAGCACTTACATTTGAACAGTTAAGGCCATATCTGACTTTGGGAAAGGTTTTTTCGAAGTTAAAATATTTGTGTGTTTTGGTGAAATTTCTGCTATTGTTCTTTTTAGTTTTGGTGTGATGATCATGAGCAAAGCTTTGAGTCACTGTACAAAAAATCTGTATTCACCCCGCTGTGGTGTATGGATTTACATATAATGTTGTGGTGAATTTTTTAACTAAAATATGGTTTAAGTATTAACTAATATATGGTGAAGCTCGATCTTGCTCTACTCAACTCATATAAAGTTACGGTGGGAAAATATTTGCACTACACATACGTCTTAGCTGTTACTCTATACGTTTTATTTTTTTATCGTTGTTGTTTTTCTTTATGTTTTTGTTTTTTTTTTTCTCTTATTTAGTTTCAGTGTCAAGCTTAAACTTATGTGTATTTAGTATATGTACACACCGGTTAAGAAATATAGTTGTTTTTATTTTGTTGTGTGTACTATTTCTCCGCAGTGCACTGGGAGTGACAGTTGGATTTTATGTCGTGCGAGAACTTTTCTGTGCACAAATCAATATTATACACAAGGTATTTGCAATTATTTTTTCTTTTGTCTTCGATTTAGAAATACCAACCAAAAAACCCAGACTTATTGTTTTGCGCAAAATTGTACCACCTACGACTGAATATATTCTAATTAAAATTTATATTGTTAACTTTGTTATTTATAGGACTTTAATACTTTACTTGACTATACTTCAACAGATAGATTAACGAGTAATAACGTTCATCATTTAGTTCTTAATTTAAGGAAAGAACTGATTTCTACTAATTAGAATCCTTACCAATCACTACTTTAACGACATCAATTTTAATATCTAATAGTTGAACGCAATACAATAAAGTCGAAGCAACACGCGGACGGGTCTGCTAGAATATTATATGATTTCTGTATCTGCATCTAATAAATTCATTTTTTATCGTATTCTGTCTTCGATCAACATGACGCCCCCACCTCCCCCACAACTAAATCCTTGATCCGCCACTACTCTGGGACTCATTAAAAATTAAACCAGCGGTAACACTGGTTACCATACCACTTATAGCCTAGTACGCTGCTGATGCGAAACGAAATTTTTCGGTGGTCTCCACTAGGAGAGCGAAATGCTAACGAAAACCACAGTGGAAAAATATTTGCGGAGAGTTCTGTAAGCTGTCAAAAACAATTGACAAGTTGTAAAAAAAAAGTAATTTTGTCACCAAATTATTTTTAGATGGAAAATTTTTGGTCGCCAAATTACTTTTAGGTGTAATTTTCTGGAAATAATTCTTGGATTTAAAAATTGTTCTTGTTACACATAGAGGATTTAAAATAAAACTCAGAACCGTTTAAGTGATGGAAATTAAGCAAATACTTTGGGACTTATTAACTGGTTTATCTGCCGATTTGATGAAATTTCTATCAATTTTAAGAAAATCAGTGAAATAGAAAGCTAAACAACTCTATAATTCGAAAACTACGTCCTTCATTGGGATAGTGTAAACGGGTATGAGTTCTAATTTATGGTTTCTTACTAATTCCGGATACCATTTTCAAGTCCAAGAATTATTTCAAAAAAATTATATATAAAGGAAATTTGGTGACAAAAAAATACATCTAAAATTAATTTGGTGACAAAACTACTTTTGGTTTTGTTAATGCTTTCTTTGAAAGTATGAAGTACTCTTGATTCAAAAAAGATATCGCTCGCCTTTATTGGACAACCCGTTGCAAATTAATACCCACCTCAATTAATACTAAAATCGAATGGTTCAATATACATTAAAAAAAACTTCGTCCAGAAAAGAAAAAGAAGGTAGCGATGGCAATGCGAGGTAAGTGATTTGTCATCATCTTCTTTCTATCAACACAACAAAGGACTAGCGAGGTCATCACCTGAAATTGTAGACTAAATAATGTCCATCCCGTGCCGATTTTCACGAAGTAAACATTAAACAGATTATCTTAACGTGAGAAATAAGTCCTAGGGTATGATATAAAATCGCCAATCAATGAGATCGGAAACAGGCTTTCTAAATAGAGGTGGGTATCGTTTAAGATGGCCTTTTTGCAACCAAACATTATTGTGGTAACGATGATTTCCTTAATTGTCGTCGGTGCAGCGGAAGGCCGCTTACCTTTGGCTTCCGTCCTGGATACATCTTGTCCCGACCAGGTCGGAAATTCATATTCGTACTGCCAGTAGCGGGCGGTCGATTTGATTTTTTTCTTTGTGGCAATTGAGTTAATTTATGTATTGAAAGTATGTAGTTAGAAATAGTGAGTGTTTTTTTAATATTTATATGGTGTCAAAGGTCGCATAGAATTTAAAAGTTGGAGTTACAAATGTATTTGAAAAATCATGACATGGACAGTTAATTACAGAACAAACTACTGAATCTTGATTATATTATTTTTATTTAGTAGTCACTTAAAATAAATTAATTTAAAAAGGACATAGGTTATTTTTAATCCAAGCTCTAGCACTAGGTATGAGAAAAGTCGATAGTTATAATCAGCACTCCAAATAAAGATCAGCTATATCTTGTTCGCTGATAAGATACGTGAAGGGTGTGCTTCTTTCCAACTTCCCATTTTCATTTTGCAGATTTAGTTTAGTCGATTTTGAAATTGGTTTTGATACAAAATTAGAATTGAATGTATTTTGAATAATTTAATACAGGAAATGCACAGAAAAACCAGACACTAGAGAAAACACAAAGCCAAAGAAAAATGAAATAAGCATTATAAGAGCTTGACTTTTTTTTTATAAAAAAAATGAAATGTCAAAATTTCGCAACCAATTAATGTGCAGGTCAATTAAATTGAGAACGAAAAGAGTGGAGAATTGTACTAAGAAATCTACTACAGCTATCCACTAAAATTACACATTTCGTCGTTCAGCAGCGTACTGGAAAACGAAAAGTAGAACGAAATTTTTCGTTCATGATTTCGTCGTGTCATTTTTGTATGGGATTTTTCATTTCGCATCAGCAACGTACTAGGCTTATAGAAGTAAATATAAAGGGGAGAGGGAGAACTCTGTATACTACTAGAGCTCTCTTATGTGCTCTCACGTACTTCAATTAATATGTAAATAAAGCGGCTCGGATATACTTTGTGTTCAGGGCAAGTTATAAGACTTGAGTTCAGTATCTTGTTATGATTATGTTTATTTATATTAATGTGGTTTGATTTGGCTATGGTTTGAACATAAATATCAAGTGTAGTTTACACTGTATTGTCCGAGCCAGACGAACTGATGATTATGTATATAGCTCATGTTTTATTCAACTACAATTTAAGTTAATGATGGTTGGTAACTGTTTATTAAACTATATTAATTGTACAATGAGCTTTAAATATTGACATTACCTATGATGCCATTAAAATAAAAACTAACTGTCTGATAACTAAAATAAACAGTGTTTTAGTGTTTACTTAAAAAAGTTAATTTATGTCTAAATTTAAACAAATTTATCAAGGAAAAAACACGTGTGAAATCTTTGACTAGAAAATACGTAGTGTATGATAGATATACAAGATCGCGCTTATCTTAACCCTATGGCAGGGTAGAATTCAATCCTGGGAGAAAAATTCATGCAATGTGCGGTTATTCGAATTATTCAACGAGAACCACTGAATGAATATTGCTATAACATGACACATGAGACAAAATAATTTCAAATGATAAAATAAAACTAGTAGTTTCTCAAAAATATTCCAACTTAAAGCTCTTATCTATTAGAGTGAGGATGACTTCGTAGTTAGCTAATATTTCATTAGAATTTAACGGTGAATTTAGAAAATTTTCAATTCTTTGATTTTCTCTTTACTAGTTTTAAAGCAAATCTAGTTTTGAAAAAAGTCAACAATACGGTCGTTTGTAAAAAAAATGTGTGTAAAAAGTTTATTTAGAGCCGATTTTACAATCTCCAGATAAACAACCAGTTAGTTGCCAGAGGAATAAACTTACTTGACTGTTAAACAACCGGATAACAACATCGAATTTTTCAATCAAGGAAAAACAATCTATAGAATAATTTGAAAGACATTTTTACTACTTCGAGTATCGAACTTTTCATAAAAATTAAATTTTGTTTAACGTTTATTTCAAATCAATAATTTTTCAAAGCGTTTTTGACATCGAAAATAGCTATTTATTTTATTCCTCAGACAATTAATTATTCCGTTCTAAAGTGAGCAGATAACTTTATTCCTAAGTTAAGTTCTACAGGGTGGCGCACGAATCATGCTACAATAAGAAATCTAAATAACTTTTATTTTAATCGATGTATTTCATTAATTTTTTTCTTATTGGATTAAAAATTAAATTTTAATTCAAATAACTAATGGTTTTTAAAGATGATAGACCGCAAATGACCTCCACGCTCATCAACACATATGCGGTAGCTGATCAGAAAACTGTTCATTGCAGCCTGAAGAAGGGTTGAAATTGGGATCGCCTCAATTATTGTCTTAAAGTTCAATTCAGTCAAATTCCTGGGTTTCGTTTTGTACACTTCCAGCTTGACATAACCCCATAAAAAAAAGTCTGGTGCAGTCAGGTCAGGTGACCTTGGGGGCCAGCAGAATGTGCAGTTTCTGGATATCAATTAGTTTGGGAATTTTCGTTGGAGCTCCGCCATAACTTGTGTGGCTACGTGTGCATTTGCTCCATCTTGTTGAAACCAAATCCTGCTGAAAGGGATACGTCTTCGGCGAAGTTCTCGGTAAAAAAAATCCTTCAATATCTTTAAGTAACGTAACCCATTGACAGTTTGTGTTACACCGTTTTCTTCAAGGAAGTATGGCCCGACAATACACCTTGATGAAACTACGCATCACACAGTGACTCGCTCTGGGTGCAGTTACGTCTCATGGAGCATTTCTGCATAAGATTCACTCCATATACGGCAATTTTGCTTGTTAACATTGCGGTTTAAGTCAAATTTGGCCTTATCAGACATGAACAAACAATTTATCAATGTGTTGTCTTCTTCGGCCATTGCAATCATATTTCGGCAAAATTTCAGGCGAACAGGCAAATCCTTGCTTGTACTTTGGCCTTTGTACGGAAACAAGTTTAAGTCATCATGAAGTATGACCGTCTGCTAACTCCAAATTGGCCCGATAAGTTTCGAGTCGAAACACTTGGATTTGCCTGTATACAACAGCCACGATTGTATCCTGAATACGGTCTTCGTTCCATGCTTCAGCCTAACAATGGTCCATCTACTCGGGGGAGTACAGCCAAACTCCAGCCTAAATTCCCTTTGGACGGAAATGGCGGAGTGCAAAGAATGGTATCGCTGCGCTATACAAATCCTTTTTTCAGTATCCCAAGCATTCATTTTGATAAATCTAAATAGTAGCCCATAAAATAAAAAAATAAGCCGATTACTCACACTAAAAAAAACTTATTACTTTTTATTTTTGTAGCACGATTCGTGCGCCACACTGTAGAAGACAATAAGACAAACCAGGTCGAAGTCATAAATGTAGGTGTAGGTGTCTGTGTCGAACAAAGTTTATGGCACTATCTCCTTAAACATATACAAAAATCAGCTTTAATAAAAAAACTTAATTGGGTATGATTTTTATGCACTTTTAGCACTGATTGTCTCCGAAAAGCCCCAGGTTTGAAAATTCGAAAATTCCATTCGTTCTTACCTACTTTGGTATCTATTCACAAGGAAAAATACAGCAAGAAAAATGACGTACGTCTGCCGGCCCTGGGATCTTGGTCTATAAACTAAACGGGTGAAATCGACAGTAGTGGAAGGTTGATCATGAAAAGAAATGCTTTCGCTCAACTTAAAGTAGATAATTTTATAATTGCGATCAATTTTTTATATGGTACATATGTGACAGCTGTTTAAAACACTTTTAATTATATTTTAAGAAAGATAAGTTCACCTTCAAATCCACCATAAATTTAAAGTGTAGTGAAAAAAGTGGAAAGCTTAAACGTAAAATAAAAAAAAACCGTTGAGAACCCTGGACTCTGGCCCTGGAGACTGGACCCTTTAGTGTAAACAATTTGTTTTATAAAGTACGGTATATATAAATACATATTACATTTTCATTTGTGTTTTCGTTATACTTGCTTCCCTCTACACTTTTAAAACTCTCACTCAATTTGTGAACAAGCCGAAACAACAACAAAAAAACGGAACCGTGTAAGGGGCCAGTTATAGCGATCAGGAAAACGAATCAGGAAAAAAGTTCTAATATATAATTTATGATAATTTAACGCGTTTTAAAATACAAATGCCACACTAATCGAAGACGAATAACTCAGAAATTTTTTTTGCAAAGAATATTTCCAATAGAACAATTATTTTTTGTGTGAAATGTATATGATTATTTTCCTGATGAAAATTAATTTTTCGTGCTAGCTGATTGCCATTTGACACATAATGGAACAAATCATTCCAATGATTGGGGTCCCAATTTATCTCGTTCCACTGACAGAATTGTTGACGAAACACTTTTTCGTGTGTACTTCAATCAGGAAAACTTGATGGCAGACTACAATTGAGGCTTGCCAACTGACATAATTTTCCTGTTTGCTATAAACGACCATCAGGAAAAAATATTCACTTTCATATGTTTCAACTTTTCCTGATCGCTATAACTGGCGCCTTAGGCTGCTTTTATACGATTTTTATGTGTTCATTCTATTTTGTTCCCCTTTCCATTCCAAGAATGCTTTCAGACGAATATGATTTTTAACAAAAGTTAATTTTGTTCAAGTGAGAGGAATAATATATCAACTTTCCTTACTTATCTTAAAATCAAGGTATTCACTAACCAATAAGAAAACACAAAAAGAGGAAGAAAGTTAACTGCAATTTTTTTCAATCCCTCGCAGTTGCTTAAAAATCACAGACTCAAATTTTAAGGCGTAATCTTTGTATATTAAACAGCCCGATTCTCCCCCTTGTGACGAATCAGAAGTCACAAGCCATTGTGACTATTCGTTGTGAGGATTATTGGGACTCGTTAACATTTATCGAATTCTCCTCCAATCGTCACATGAAAACTCACAACGAAACACACCATAGCTAAAGGTGAATTGTATAGTGGTATTATTAGAACAGCTGAATTTAAAAACAAAACAAAAATTGAAATTTATTCGGGTAATTAATGAAGATAAGCTTATTTAAAAATTAATATTACCCCTGAATGAATATATATTATATAAATGAATTTATTTTTGTTTAAACAAATAAACAACTAACAAAGCCAATCCTTTTTCAGTGTTTCATTCATTTTCAAGCAAGAAAATGTAAAAGAATTTATATCTGATCTGAATGGCATAGAGAGTGTGTTTCTTTATTTATTCCGGATAAGGAATAGAATGGATGGAAAATACGAAATGTTTATCTAGATTATCCAGAATAATGGATTGAATAAAGAAACAAAAATTCTCTCCGGAATAGAAAAGAAAAAAGATGACATCAATCAGCTCTTTTAAAGTGTTGTGATGATGACAAGAAAACAGATATCTCTATGGAAATAGTAAAAATAAATTATTATTAATTTATTAATTCATGAAAAGTCACATTTAATTGTTATTTGTATATTTATTTCAATAATATAAATATAAACAATGTTTGGTTATTCATTTTGTTTACTTACTTGGTTTTCGTCTTTGGCTGCTGTCATTTGTTTTGCTTTCATATGAAAGGGTTATTCCGAGAATATTCTTTTCATTCCGTGTTTAACATGAAAAAAAAGAATGCATTCCAAAAGTTCCTGAATGAATAAAGAAACAACAAAATAGTTTATCTGGAATATTCTATGGATTAAAGAAACGCAAAACTGGTATACCGAATATTCTGGATATACCAGAATTAATAAAGAAACACACTCAGAATGAACAGAATACCTACATATAACCACACTATTGTGTTCTGACCCTTTTTCCTTCTCAATCGCAGTCGCTGCTGAACTTTTCATCTCAAATTAAGGTTTCATTGCCGTTTACTTCATGTTGGAATAATACAAAAAATTGTTTCATAAAATATTATATCGAAAGCCGAAACGAAATGTCAAAACTCAAACTATTTGTTAGTTGTGGCCCATGAATCAAAGAAAACAAGATTACGACACTTCTTTGTTTTTCTTATTTTATTGACGGCACCAGAGATAAAAAATCTGTAAATTGTTGTTGTTTGTGGTTTGTGGACTAATAGATGTTGATCTCTGATGGTGACGTCAATAAAATTAAACAAAAAAAGAAGTTTCGTAATTTTGTTTTCTTTTATTCATGGTTGTGACCTGCTCTAAAGTAGATCACAATTTCGATTGTTTTTATGACTCTCACAAGTTGTGACTTTGGGGGTCACAAAATAAATTTCACCTCTTCTTATGATAGACCAAGATCCCATGGCCGGCAGGCATATGTCATTTTATCATGGTTAATTTTTTTTCTGTGAATAGATACCAATGTAGATAAGACGAATGGACTTTCCGAATTTTCTAAGCTGGGGCTTTTCGGAGATATGCAGTTTTAACAGTGCATACTCAATTACGTTATTTTATCAAAGTTGATTTTTTTATATGTTTTAGGGGATAGTGTCTCAAACTTTGTTTGATACTTGTCAAACCCTTACAGTGAGGCGTTTTGTCTGGCAGACACCTTTAAGATGTCATCTTAAATTTTATCAATTTAATTAATACAAGTATATAAGTAGAAGTGGGCGTTAAAAACGGGCTGCATTGCACAAATGTCCAATTTTAGGGGCATTTATCAATAGGACTTTCTTTCATAAAATGATGAAATTTATTTTATTTTGAGAATCTATAGGAGTCGTGATCCACAGATTCTTTCCCAGTCAACTTTTTACATCGAAACACCAGATGCCGATCCAGAAATACTTTGCTCTTACTCAGTTTCTTTCTTTAAAAACAGTTCTACTCTTTTTCTTTGAATTAAGTAAAAAAAATGTATACCTAAAGTCTAAAAAAATATATAAGGGGTATTCACGATCTGGTGTACCAAGTCTTGTAAAAGTGTAAAATTTTATTTTTTTACAACAGACTGTGAACACATCTTTACTAATCTGTAGCAACATTTAAGCAAATGTCAAAATCTGTTTCACATTTGTTCTGAAGAAGGCTTAAGTTTGTGTTAAAAAAATCTTACAGCCTTTTATTTTTCTGTTACAATAGGGTTCGGGTATTGTAAAAGTGTAGAAGTGTAAGATTTTGACATTCAGTAAATTTTGTTGTTGTAGTGCAAAAAATGCTACACTTTTACACTTTTACAATGATACAAGACCAGGATCGTGAATACCCCTATAATAACTGTTTTGTCGGTAAATACTAAAAAAAATGGAATTATCTTTTATTTTAAAGGAATGAACAAAACTGGTCCACACATTCTCTGATAAGAATAATTTATAGCCAAAAAATAAATTTGAATTATACATGGCTCCTATCATAAAACAAATTCATACATTAATTCAAGCCAAAATATGATATTAACTGTAGCTATTTGTTCTTTTTTTTTGTTTTTTTCTTTGTTTTTTTTTATTATTCTTATCAAATATGCTTAAGTCTTCATATAAAACAGAACAAACTTTGGCTAATTTATTCTTCAAAAAGTTTCCCTTAAATATAGACACTTCTCTGAAGTAACTACCTATTCCTACATTTTTTAATAAAACAAAAAAAATGAAACATAATTTTCGAATTGAACCAGTAACGGGAACAAATTTAATTAAGGTGTATCCACGGGATGATGAGAATGTGCCCATAAAATTAAATCCCAATGAGAGATATTTTACAGTGTATCCTTGGTGTGAAGAATTTATAGAAGAAATTCAAAATTTTGAAGTGCGGAGTGATGATGTTTGGGTTATTACCCAACCAAAAAGTGGAACAACATGGATGCTGGAACTAGTGTGGCTTCTAAAGCACAATATCGACTTTGAAACTGCTTTAGAGCTCGACCAGGAAGAACGAACTCCATTTTTTGAGTAAGTTTTGTTTCTTAAGTCGCTCGCTAAGATTTGCAGGCAGTACGAGTGTTTTGTAGGCATTCACTTTGTTTTTCGCGAGAGAAATCTGAAATTCATTTGTTTACCAAACCGAATTAGTAGCGGTTTGTTAGAGTAGATATTCGTCGGATTTCCGCTAATATATTGCAGTATTTTCATTCGGGTTCGCAAATAAAACCTATTTCCCTTTTAACGACCTCAAAATTATTTTCTTCACAATTAACACTTTTTGTTTCAAACACACTAAACGCTTATAATACAAATATATCAATTACATCGGATTTCCGCTAATATCATTTGTTACAACAAACTTTAGACTTGCGCTCTCATTTGTTGTATTTATAGTTGTTTTAATTGTTTCTGGATGTCTTTTGAACTCTCTCGTTAAATTGTTCTGGAATTTGCTGTCGGTAATGCAGATTATGAAGTATAATATTGGGTTTGTGCTTTTGACTACTCGATGAAAGTGTACACCTATGTAGTTTATAGGAACTTTGTTATAAAATAAAGTCCGTTAGCGATTTAAAAAGCAGTCAGGTAGTACAATTTGTTACAATATCATTGGTGGAGTTAGTATTTGCTCCAAGGTATGTATGTTAAACCTTCTGCACGCAGACACTACTGGATCAGTTTTCCCAGGATCCCGATTTCACTCATTTACATATAGAACGCTTGACGATGGAGGCTATTATATGCAGTTTTAAGACCGATGAAGCTATGGTAATTATCGATCTGCCGGATCATTAGCCCTAACAATCGCTTAACATAATTCCTGCTGGAAATTATGCTTGAATTTATATCTTATGTTCGTTGGGTATCGATGACTAACTTACATTCACTGTTTTGATTATTTAAGCTTAAAAGGATTTCGATTTGCTTGAGCTGGAGGCAGGATATTTTTATCCTCTTTTCTCCGAAAAATATATTTTTCTATATGAGGATGATCCGAACTAGCGCCGTTAAGCTTCGACAAGGCTTCTGTAAGGTTGCTTTAGCTTTGATAAGATCTTACCAAAAACTTATAGAAGCTGAAATGTTATAATGATGATGTCGTATTCAAGCACAGGACCAAAGTGGTGAGTGAAAGCCAAAGGTCACCTGTGCAAGTGCTCTCTGTAGACTTCGTCGTATTTTTTTCAAATTTCACAGCTTCTTTCTTTTGACAGTTGAGCTCTGAATTTTAGCGCTAAGTCAGAGTTGACGTTTTCCCTTCGAAAAGTGTTCATCTTATAAAAAGTTATATACACGCGCCAGGCGTCGATTAGCTTATGATCGAGTTTGTCTACCATCATCTTCGACCATTAAAGGGCGCCGTTTTGTGTATACCTAGCATTAGAGACCACCGCATTACAAGATACCAGTCAAAAGTCGTATGTCATGTTATTTCATATCGTTGAGGCTGTGCTAAGCAACTATTCCGCCGAAAATGTATTCCTTTCCGCCTTAAGTTGTAAGTGTGCTGTAAATACACATAAAACTAAATACTTAAAATCCGTGCTAGCACATTACCATTTGATCCATTAACTTGAAATATTATTTTTTTTTCAGATTTTGTACTGCTTTACCCCAAGAACGGCCTAATTCACTTGATAAAATTAACAACATGCAATCACCACGTGTTTTAAAAACACACCTTGCAATGCATTTGCTTCCTAAACAGCTATGGACCGTCAAACCTAAAGTAAATTTTAATTCGTCATTTCCAAAATCTATTAAAAAAACAAAATTATTTATTTTAGATAATCTATGTCGCAAGGGATCCCAAAGATTCAATAGTATCTTTTTATTATTATCAAATTTCGATAGGAATGTTTAAAGGTAGCAAAGACGAATATGTAACATCGATGATTAACAACAAACTTCGTCATACGCCATTTGGAGTTCAAGCTATTGACTTTTGGAAGCTCCGAAATTTGCCTTACGTTTTCTTCACAAGTTTTGAGCGCATGAAGAAGGACTTACGATCAGTTATTTTGCAACTAAGCGAATTTCTACAGGAAGACATAAGCGAAAAGCAAATGGTTAAGCTCCTTGATCATTTGTCATTTGAAAACATGAAAAGTACGTATAATTTGTAACTGTACAAGGCGGAGTAAGTATATTTTTTAGTATGAAGTGTTTTCCAATAAGCTGTGTGTGAGGATCTAACGAAACTCCCCAATACAATAACTCCCCAAACACTAATACCAAAATCGTGAAGTTGGGGAGTAATGTTACTGGAGACTTATTTCATTGGAGACTTACTTCATTGGTTAATATGTGGAGTTTTGCCTGATGAAATAAGTCTCTTAATTAATTTTACGTTTGGGAGAGTTATTTCACAGACGATATACATATGTGTGGGCTCTCTTAGATGACCCTTCAGACAATTGGTGGAAATTGGGAGCAATTGATGTGTGTTAGTAAAATAAATGGTCTATAGATTCTGGAAACTTCGGGTGTGCTAATGCATGTAAATTATCCAATGAGAATTTCTTCAGTTTCACACACTTTATTTTCGTTAGATACAGACTAAAGTTTTTCCTTTTTTATTCACATAGCTTTCTTTCAAAATTAAATTTTATAGACAATGCTAAATGCAACCACGTTAACGAGAATCAAGTTATTCTGAAATATTTTGGAGATGCAACAGCTCCAAAGAAGTAAGAAAATATCTGTCAGAATTATTGCTCTTTATTTTATTTTATTTTATTTTTTTCTGTCTCACATTTGTCTATAGTACCAGATTTGTTAGAAAAGGAGAAATAAATTCATATAAAACCGATCTCAGTGAAGAAAATAAAGAAAAATTGGAAAATTGGAATAGAAATTTGATGGAAACTAACGGAATCACTCCAGAAGAGCTTTATTTGTCATAATATGTTAAAAAATAATGAATTATATTTTCTATTTGTGCCTATTTACTAATATTTAAGTAAGAGGAGGAATAAAATGTATTGCAATATTTTTTGAAATGCGCGTGTATTGTGGAAAATGGGAATGTCAAAACGGCAAAATCAAAAAATTCATGCGTGAAATCATTGTATATATAAGGAGGCTTTATATGTATCTTCATCTTCATCTGCATCGACATCTGCAAAAAAAGAGGAAACAAAATAAAAAAATCATACTTGTGCGATAGAGAGCAAAGACCAAAATGGAGATTATCTTAATGTATGAAGATTATAGGAGGTATGAATGTGAAGATTGCAGATTATAGTGAAGATGAACATGTTGATCTGCATTATAGCATTTTCATCTGCACCATAATTTGTTCCGTTCAGATAACGAATTTTCAAGATTTTTTTACCATTTCACCTCAGTTTGCTCAAAAACAACGAAAATAGCGAAAATGTTCTTCTCTAAACTGCATTACTGAACGCTTAGAACATGTGATTGTGAGATATGTCAAGAAAGTTATAGCAATAGTTCGAGTAAGTTATTAGTGTGTACCCTATCTTACTTTTATGTTTGTTTTATATTATGGTCCTGCTCTACTTTTCTTCAAATCTGCAGATGCAGATCCATGTAAAGCCTTCTATATTCCTATAGTACTCTCATGAATAGGTACGATTGTGGTGGCAGCTAGATTCCCGCAAGATAGGTTAGCTTTTTAATAAAATTGGAGAGTCGGGACAGAAGAGAATATGGATATAATCCAAAGAAATAGTACATATGGCAGAACAGGAATACTGTATGCCAACCACCGTAAGTGCTGACAACAGAAAGTGCCATTTTAGGCCACTGGGAGCCACCAACAAAAAATTAATGATTGCACCTCAAAACTTATGAAATAATACAAATAAATAAACACAAAAGTAATAAATAATAAATTAATAGATAAAATAAAATAACTTCATTAAACAAAACATAACGAAAAAACAATGCCGACATATTCTTATCTTTAAACTCGATTTGCGGCAAAACTACTTGTTATAATTAGATATTTATGATCTTGGGAGTGCCATCTTTCAATCGGTGTAGGGGAGAGCAGGGCTAAAAGTAACCCTTTACTAAAGTTGATGCTGTTCTTAAGATTTTGAAAATGAGTTTGCCAAACTTTTTCTGATTAAAATGCAATGCTGTAGCTACGAAATTCAACAAAAAAGAATTCAAAAAAAAAATACTGATCAGAATTTGTAAAAATATAGCTTTTAGACAAAAAAACATGTTTTTACGACTTTCCCGATATGCGGGGAAAGTTGTAACATAGACCAGGGTAATTTGTAATAAAAACTGTAATATTCTTTTAAAGAAGCTATCAATTTATAAGCAAAATTAACAATAAAAAATATTGCACATACAGCACCAAAACTTATGAAATTAATATTAAAATTTAAAAATATTTATATAAATTCACAAATTTAATTATTTAATTAATTTTTAATGTTTCTTGAAAAAAACTGAATTTAGTCACATAAAAATTAGGAATGTAATTAAATATTGCAAAATCAGTATTAGATATACAAATGCATACGAATTTAACCAATACCCAAGCCATTGAAACACATTCCTTTCAAACTTTTTTTGACAACCATATACGTCAAATGGACAATTTTCTTTTTATAAAAAATAAAGAAAAAAAAATGAAACAAAACGAAATAGAAACATAGAACACCATTTCCATCGTCTTGGTTACCAAAAATGTGTTTGAAAATATGAACGAAGTCTGTTTTTATCAATTTTGGGGATTACCCTTTTGACTTTTCTTATCATGTCCTATTCACAGATAAAGTATACTTATCTTGAAGTAGACGAACATTTTTCTCGTTCACGAGTTTTTTAATTTTTTGTTACTTCTAGCCCCGGTCTGGCCTACCGCAAAACATGAAAAACCAATTTTAAAAAATCGACATATCTGTAACTTTAAACTCGATTTTCGGCTAAACTAAAAATATAAGTCTTTAGGTGGTATGAAGTGCTGGCAAGTTTGAGCCTATATTATTCCTTTAAACGAAAAAGTAATTTTATTACTCTAATACTCTATAAAAAAGTTGATTTTTAATATGAGTTTTAATGTTATTTAAGCTTGAAAAATACCCGTTTTGATACACTACCATGTGGTAAAACTAAAAGTCTGATCATGAACTTGGATATATTTGAAAACATTTGCTCGTCGATTCCTAGAGTGCTATTCGAAGCGTTTGAGTGTACAGTGTCATTTAAATTAAAAAGTGCCAAAAGTGCACGATGGTGCCAATTGGGCAACGTTGATGCTAACCCATGAGTGTTCGAGCGAGGGAAAAAAAACAGCCAATTTTGTATCGAATCAAATAAGATGCAAAAAATAGAAGATAGAAGAACGGGAAAATTAATGGAGTGCAAGATTGAATTTGTACATGCATAAATGTAGGTAGGTATAGAAACATAAAAGATTCAAGAAGGGAAAGATTTTTTGAATGAAGTGTTTCTTGCCTTGTGGACGATTTGTTACGATAAAAAAAAAGAAACCTACGTACATACATAGTCGGTAGTTATGGAAAAATATATTTAGAATCATTCATGATTTCCACTCACAAAAAATATCCTCTTGTAGGTAATAAGCAATGTTTTATTTTGTAGGCGTAGGTATCATGTAGTTATATTCCATAAAATTGAAGTGAGTAGGTAGTAAAGGGTCCGCCAAATAACCTTTTTTTTTGAAAATGCTATAAAAAAAAACTACTGAATATTTTCTCAAATTTCTTTTTTTATTTGAAAGTACAATCCTTCCGGTTAATAATTGAAAATAATTTTATTCAAATGGCTGCCTCTGCTGGCCATGCAGTAGCCTACACGATCGGTCCAATTTTTAAGCACATTATCGATTGTGTGCAGCTGTATTTCACCAATGGCTTCACGAATATTGTCCTTTAAGGCGTCAATTGTCACTGGCTTGTCGGCGTAACACTTATCTTTTACGGCACCCCACAAATAATAGTCCAACGGTGTCAAATCGCAGCTCCGAGGTGGCCAAACGACATCAGCTCTGCGGCTGATAATGCAATCTTCAAAAACAGGGCGCAAAACATCGAGTGTAGCTTCGGCTGTGTGGCACGTAGCGCCGTCCTGTTGAAACCAAATATTGCCAATATCCTCCTCTTCAATTTTTGTGAACAAAAATTCGTTCAACTTGGCCCGATAACGATCGCCATTGACTGTAACGGCCACTCCTTGCACATTTTCGAAGCAAAATGGCTCAATTATGCCTCTGGACCAAAATCTGCACCAAACAGTGACTCGTTTTGGGTGTATCGGCTTTTCAATGTATGCGTGCGGGTTTTCTGTGCCCCAAATGCGACAATTTTGCTTGTTTACATACCCTCCAAGATCAAAATGAGCTTCATCTGAAAAGACGATTTTTTTGGCAAAATCGCAGGCCCACTTAGCGAAGCGAAAACGCATTGGCTGGTCAGTTGGCTTCAACTCCTGAACCAATTGGACTTTGTATGGCGTCATACCAAGGTCTTTATGCAAAATTCGTCTCAATGATGTCTCCGAAATGTTCAATTATTGAGAACGACGGTGAATTGATGTTGATGGCGTTTCACGCACACTTTCTGCCACAGCAGCAATATTCTCGGGTAAACGAACTGTTTTTGGCTTTTCAGACTTTGATTTATCGATGAGGATGCCAGTTTCTTTCAGTTTTTTCACAAGATAACGAACATACGGAGCTGACGGTGCTTCTCTTCTTCCAAAATACGTACGCAATTTTCGCACACATTCTGCAACATTACCATGATTTTCAAAGTAATGTCGCGATATTTCCCAGCGTTGCTCAAGCGTATACACAACCATATTCGTTTAGCGGAAGGATAAAACTAATTTATCTGTCAAATCATACATGAGCTAAGTGTTACCATTCACAAAATAAGCATTAGTTGAAAAAAAAGTTAGATGGCGGACCCGTTATATGTGGGTACATACAACTTGATTTTCTTTATGATAAGCGGTTCTAAAAATCGTAAGTATATTTAATATTTTAAGTGTTTAAATACAATTTGGATAGGTAGTTATAGGTAGGCACCTATCTGACTTAATTTTGTGAGCAACAAACTATTTTGGCGAGGCGATGGGTAAATAGTTTTATTTGGGAAAGATTTGATGAAGTTTTAAAGAATGTTGAGAATGCCAAGCAATTTTGTTTTGGAAGGGCAAACCTTTTTTTGGGATAGATGATTATTCATGTAGACTATGCAGGTACTAATAGCATTAAATTAACAAATATAGACAGAACAAAATTAAAAAAAATATATTAGCGTAGTAAACATGGCTATAAGTACATACATACTTATTTCTTCCAAAGTTTTATAAATTTGTGAAATTTAAAAACATATTAATGTGGCAACCATGGGTAGGTACATACATATACTTCTTATATTCGTTACATTTTTCTTATAAGTATACATATTGGTAGGTAAGTGGGTACCTATATAAATATAATTAAGGAATAAGTAATTAAATTGTTTTGATAACTGAATTTTAACTTGAGATTTTTTTTTAATTCATTTTTATTTAATCTTAACTTATAACTATCTTAAAGCTAGATAAAAATGTTTAAAACTAGCCTAGTTATCAATAATTTATAACTAATTTACTGGTCCTTTACGGGCGCTCTAAGCTAAACTATATCTCTTAATACTAATGTCTATTTGAATTAATTCTAATTAATTTTATTTACATATTTTATTTATTTTATTTTGCGATAGGTATATGTATGTAGGTAGGACAAGTCTTGCATTTGCAAAAAAATCGAACTCCAGATTTACAATTTAATCAATTTTGACATAAGGATGATAGAGAACACAACAAAGTGGGGCTCGCAATTCCGTCTGTTTGTCTATCTTCGAGTTTAGATCGTAGGTATATGGTTGGATGGATTTGCTTCAAACTTGGTAGGTATACAAATTTTTTTTGGTAGGTACCTAATATGTTTTTTTATTTTTTAAGATGAAAAATAACGGTATCCTCCATACATTTTTTTTTGCCAAAGAGATAAATGTTATGTTTCTCTAAAACGGCTCTAACGATTTTAACAAACAAAATTAGTTCAATATTTAAGGGAAATCGTACTTTTTGATCATTGGTTTTTGTATTGCTATTTTTTGTATAGGTAGGTAGGTACCTCTAGTAAAGCCATTTTTTTGGCTTTGGATTTTCCGGAAAACGATTCATTTGATTGTTTTGAATATTTTAATGCAGAATCTCCTAGAAAGCCTAAACATTAATTTAAACCAAATTTAAATTTTTTTCAAGCTGAATATTTCGAAAACGACTCAATAGATTTTTCGAAACTTCGTATTTAGTAGTTTCTTAACATAATCTTGAATACTTAAAAAAAAACTACCTACGTACTAAAGACAACGGTACCTTCCATACATTTGTAAAAAAAAAAACTTTAAGAAAAAAAGGATTTCTCGAAAACGACTCAAAAAATTTGATAAAAAAGTGTGTGTGTGTTTTTTTTTATTAAATGCATTTTCTATTTACAATTTTAATAAGATTCTTAAAGTATATATTTATATATAATAGATAATGAATGAATAATAGGAACATTCTGTAATTTTATAAGAAAACTAGAAGTCAATGAACCGTACCCATAAACTTTTCAGTTAAACATTATTTTATCTCATTTTACCTAAGTATTAAATTTTTATCGTAAAATGTTATCGAAAAAATATTTCCTTCATAATAAAAAAGTTTTGCAAATCGAAAAAACCTTGCGTATTGACATATTTTCATAAGAAACTATTTTGTGCTACCTTCACTTCTACATCTTGATAAAATTAAAACTGATAGTTGAGGTAATTTTTACCGATGTTATCTTTCTGCTTAGTTAATTTCGAGCCAATTTGTACAAACTAACTTAACTTAGAGCATTGTATATAGATATTAATTTTTAGTACTATCATGACGACGAAATTCATCCAGCCTGCAATAAGTTCTACTACTCATCATGAGTTCCACTACCAAACATAAACTAATAACTTAAAGCCCAGAAACCTCTGCTTTCATTTGACATTTGCCTACAAGCTGAAACACGTACACAAGTAACATTTCTGTTTCTGTTCCAATAGACACATTGATAAAAACGCACACAAGAATCTTTTCTGTTCCTCTTCCTATAGACACATAGACAACACAGCCCTAGTAATTTGTTTTTGTTTTGCTTTTCGTCCCATCTATTCATGGATAGAGTTTCAAAGCTACAAATACAACAATGTAAACAAATGGGCTTTGGGGGGTGAAACGTACGAAGGTTTCCAATCTCTATTATGGCTTATTTGTGCTACCAAATCTGAGGTTAGGTAGTGTTGGTGTGTTATGAAAATGCGTATGAAGGGAAATAGTGTGATAATACGTAAATTGATGAGAGAAATATATAAAAAAATTATTATAAGTTAGAGGAGGGACGGAAAACAATGTATTTCATAGGTTTTTTTGTTTTTTTTTTATGAGGATTTTTTTGTTGAGTAGGAGCTGGTTGTGTGTGTGTGTTTTTTATTCTATGGGCAGATAGAATGAAATTTGTTTGATGGATGTAGGGAATATTTAAATATTCAGGTATACACTTGGGTGGAACGGTCACTACTCAATAAAATAAAGTTTTTTACCAAATGCACAAACATGATAATAATTTAACAGTTAAAATTTGAGATTTTGTTAATCTTTGTGCAAAAAAAATTCTTCTTGTGACAATTTTTTTTTTTTATTTTATATTAATAACTTTTTTGGATTTTGAAAAAAGAAATAATTTTTTTAAAAATTCAGATTTGATAAGCAATTTCGTAAAAAATCGAGTTGACGAATTTTCAAATAAGAATTGTTTATTAATAGGTAGTATATATTTTTTCAAGTCGTTTTTTACTTTTTTTTTTTAAATGAGTATTCAACAATATATATGTATATACATTTGAAAATATTATTTTATTTAATATTTACCGTTTAATATTTATTTGCAAAATATTGTTTATTTTCAAAATCCAAAAAATAAAATAATTTTTTTTTTGAAAATTCTTGGAGCCGTTTCTGAGAAATACTTTTTTGTCTTAACGGTTTTTAACATTTGTATGGGAGGTACCGTTGTTTTTTATTCTAGAAAAATAGTTTTTTTAAACTATTCAAGATAATGTCTAAAAACTACTAAATACGAAGTTTTGAAAAAATCTATTAAGTGGTTTTCGAAATTTTGAATTAAAAAAAAACAAATAATTTCCAAAATAATTTGTTTTGAAAAATTTTATTAAACAATAGTGTTTAAACTTTCTAGGAGCTTCTGCGTAAAAAATTAAAAAAAAATCAGATTAACCGTTTCCGAGAAAATCGAAAACCAAAAAAAAAATGGTTCTACTAGAGGTACCAAAAAAACAATTTTTTTTCCAAAAAAAAATTATTAAAAGGTACCTTTTCCCTTCATTAATGAACTCATTTTTTTTATAAAAATCATTGGAGCCGTTTTTGAGAAAAATAAGATTTTTGTTTTTGGCCAAAAAAAATTTATGGGAGCCACTGTTATTTGTCGTCTTAAAAAAAATGAGAAACCGTGTGGGCATATTACCGAAAAAAACAATATGTACAAAGTTTGAAGACAATCTATCAAAGCATTTAGGCTGTAGACTCGAGGAAAGACAGACAGAATGACAGACAGACGGAATTATGGGACCCACTTTTTTGGTGTTCTCTATGATCGTAATATCATGTTTGATTGTCAGAAAAAAAAAATTTTGAGAAAAATAATATTTACCTTTTTGGTCAAAAGGTAAGTTTGGCAGGTACCTAGGTAGGTACTGTCATCTTTCGTCTTAAAAAAGCTGAAAAAAAAAAACTGGGGACATGTTTATGAAAAAACGTTTAGGCTGTAAACTCGAGGTCAGACAGACAGAGAGACGGAATTGCGAACCCATTTTTTCGCCTTCGCTATCATCGTAATGTCAAGTTTGATCAAAATCTCGAGTTCGATTTTTTTGGAATCCATAACTTGTAATATAGTACCTACATTTATAATATCGCTAGTCAAAAAAAAAAATTAAAAAAATACTGCCTAGGTATACCTACTTTATTTCCTAAAAAAACTGTCTGGAGAAAAAATTAAATTATTTTCAATAGATATTATATTTGAAAAAGAACAAAAAGTACCTATGTATGTACATACATATTGTATGTAGGTGGTTATCTGGGTACACATGTACCTACCTAAACAAAACATATTGAAATATCTCAACATTGCTTTGTTATTTTCGCATAGAAAAGGTGAAAAGTAGCAACGTTGCTACAATTCAAAATATCTAAAATTTGAAAGAAAAATTTAAAATAAATTCTATAATAACCTATACCTGCATGTATATCCATATACATTCTTACTTCAAATTCATGTATACGGCAATAGCCTTGATATAATTTATTTATACCCACCATATTCTGAAGGTTGCCATGACAAAAACAGCTTATTAGGTTTTCTCCTTTACCCTCTATATTGTTGTCAGAACTAATAAGTTTTGACCGTCTCCCTTGCTTTTTCTCGTATTTGCCTTTACATTTACTTCTTCCACATCAATAATTCAATAACAAGAAAAGAGAAACTAGCGCCCTCATCGACGGAACTACTAACTAAAAAATTCAGTCTCGTAGTAGTACTATAGGTTTCATATACAAAGCTTAGAGCTAATTTGTACAAAAATGTATTTTAGACAATCACCTAAGACACTTAAATAGGTAGGTACCTATACCAAATTTGAAGAAAATCGCTTCAGACTCTTCACACTCTTTTGGGGTTCTTCATATTCGTATTGTCAAGTTTGATTAAAATCTCAAGTTCGATATTTTTTCCAAATGCAAAACTTGTCAAGAGTATACCTAGTACCTACGTACATAGGTATAATATAGCAAGAAAAAACCTACGAATTGCAACCTTCCTACCTACTATTCCACATATTCCACATATAGCTTATAAATAGGGAATAGTAAATAAATAAACTAATAACGTCTACTGACATTCGTCCTTGAACTTGAAACAAGAAATCTATTCGTAAAAAAGATTTAAAACATCTTTTTTACGAAAAGGTTTATTGTTTCAAGATTATATACAAATATCAGTAAGCATTTTTTTGCCAACAATGTAAAGATGAATAAAATTTTAGGTAAAAAATAACCTACACTGATATAATACCTTCAGACCCAAAGCTATTCGTAAATTACATACACATAGAAACATTCCCTTTTTTCTATTTTCTTCTTCGTAGCAATGGCGGTCCATGCTGTTTTGGTAATCTCTTTTACTCGCACTAATATTGTCAAAACTGTTGAATAGAACCCTCTCTTTCTTTTTTTCAGTCTCCAAAGTATAATTTATCACTACACTAGCGCCGTCACATGGAATACAAGATTGTACAAACATCGACTCCATAAGAGTACTATAGGTTTTGTATACAATGGTGAAATTAACCGGTTCGAAAACATTTAAAAATATACTTGACCGTATTGTTGAAATTCGAACGAATAGCTACTTCGATAGAATATAATCTATTCATTCGAATGAACTTTGTATATTTTTGACATTGGTATGAATAATTTTCATTGCGGGCTTTCACTCACATACTAAATCTTTTATCTCGGATACCAAGCTATCGGGGTATATCTGTGGACGAATCAGATAAGTTAGCAGCTGTCAAAAAATCAGAACAAATTTATTTGAATAACTCAAGGTAGCTTTAATGAGAACAGCTGTTTTTTCATCAGATGTGCTTTTGCACGCAGTACAACAACAGAAAGTTATTCTAGATTGCTGAGAATAACTGAGTGAATGTCCCCATTGTCAAACGATTGAACAAAATGAACTTGAATAAATCTTATTTTCAAAGTCGTCATTCAATAACCGAACTAAAGCTTTCCGGATAGGTTGGTGTTGGTGTATTCCCATGTAAGAACGCAGCTGATGACAAAGCAACTATTGCCAAAAAAAAATGTACATATGAGTACAACAACACCAACCTATCCGGATAGCTAATAGTTCTGTTATTGAATGAGGCCATTTCTTTTTGATTTAGTAATGGCCAAAGTAAGTTTTTTTCGTAGAATTTTTGTTTAGTAAGAATTTGGTTGGAAAATAAATCTTTAACGTCACAATAGACAGGTACAACTTTGAGGTAGTTAGGGACTTTGTCTACCCCGGATCCGCTGTAACATATAACAACAACGAATAACTCTTGCCAATCGCTGTTTCTATGGGCTAGGGAGGCAAAACAAAGGAGACTCTTTATAAGAATCTATTCATCCCAGTCCTGCTCAATGGCGCGGAGACATGGACACTATCGAAAGCGGATGAAGATATCCTTAGTCGTTTCGAACGTAAGGTTCTTCGTAAGATTTTCGGCCCTATCTGCGTTAACGGGCTTTGGAGGAGAAGGTTCAACCACGAACTATACGAGCTGTACAGCGACATTGACCTGGTACAAAAATACGTATATCACGTTTAAAATGGCTAGGTCATGTAAAGCGTATGGACAACAATGCTCCGGCTCGCAGGATCTTCGATTCCAACCCAGAAGGAGGACGCAGTCAAGGAAGACCTCGCCTAAGGTGGCGCGCTCATGTGAAAGATGACCCCAACCAACTTGGAGTGCGTTACTGGAGGCAGCTAGCCAAAGACCGAGCTAGCTGGGGAGTCATGTTGGTTGAGGCGCAGGTTCGTCCCGAACTGTAGCGCCACCTATGTAAGTAAGTTAATTCAAAATGGCGGATTAAGCTCCGGCGCCATTTTCCCGAAAACCGAAATTTAAACTTCTAATGACCCCCCAACGAACCAAGAAAATTGTACGAACTAATTTTTTCCATTTCAAATGCTTAACCCGACTGGTCTATAGGTAAATGTTCGAAGTATGGTTGAAAGTTTGACATTATAATGACATGTGAAAAATTAACTAGTTTCAATGTATGCAGCTGACAACTACAGTGATCTATGTTTTCTGAACTTAACCAACATATGGGAGGTACCTTTAGGTGGGGTAGGTGCTTACGCTGAAGACAAAACAATTAAAATCCGGGGAAACTATCGAAAACTCTAGTTAAATATTAAAAGTTTACTATAAAAATATTACCTCATATATATATATTACTTATTCATTGTAATTAAAATTAATTTTCACAAAATAAGCGAACGAAGCTTTTTGAACTGTGAAATGGAAAATTGAATAAATAATTATTGTACCTACATAAGTATAGAAATATGATCAAGGTGCACTTGAAAATGCAATTGCAATTTGATTTCAACAATTTAAATACCATCGTGTTTCGTCTAAGTACCTATCTACTAAATACAATGCATTGATTGCAAACGCAAGGCCTAAAAATTCGTTCAACTATTTGAAATGTTGCCACGTTATCTACTTAATATTCAATGAATAGCTATGTTAGACAATAGGTTTATTTTACATGGACAAGTATGTTATGTATTCAATGCCTATATGATATTGAGTTGCAAATTAAAATCAATGATAAAATAAATTGCAACGGAAGGAAGTGGTTTTAAAAATCAAATGAGCTCGACATACCAAAGGGAAAATCAACAAAATTATTTTGTTTTCCGGATTTTTAGTGGATATTACTAGGTGATTTATTAATTTTTTTTTTATTCACTTTTTACTTGCGATATAGGTAGGTACTATAGGACAAGTTTTGCATTTGAAAAAAAAATCGAACTCGAGATTTTAATCAAAGTGGACATTACGATGATATAGACCACCAAAAAAGTGGGTCCCGCAATTCCGTCTGTCCTTACAACTCTCTACAGCTTAAGCGGCTGAAGCGATTTTCTTCAAACTTTGTATTTAAGCGTTTTACGTGATTGTCCAAAATAGATATTTGAATCGTTGAAATAAAGGTACTTGCCCAACAAATTTTTCTAACATCTTAATTATCTCGAAAACTGCTCTAACGATTTTAATAAAAAATTGTATGAGTACTGCCTAGGGTCTACATTTTTAAGGAAATTTTTTTTTAAATATTTTGTTATTAATGGTACCTGCCATACAACCATTTTATTGATTTGCGACTCTCTCGTAACCGGCTCCTTTAAATTCTAAATAATACTGCATTTCAAAATTTTCCAAAAATATTTTCTTTGGATTTTTGAAAAAAAAATATTTTTTTTTGAAAATTCAATATTTCGAAAACATGTGGAAGTTTTGTTTTTAAATTTATATAATTAAATATTTAAAATTTTCATACCAATTTTTTTTTTAGAAAAAATTTAAGAATTTGTATACATATATAAAAAATTAAGTGAAAAACGAATTTAAAAATATATTTAGATTTTTAACAGAAATTTTTCCATACGATGTGATCGAACATAATAGCAAGTTCGTGCGATCCAGTCGTGCATTTTATTTAATTCTATCTGATGAAATTCTTTTCACAATTCAGTTTTCTAATATTCAATTTTTTTTCAATTTTTATTACTAAATTCTGTTAATTATAATTCTTTAAGAAGTAAAATTAGCCAAGAAAGTTCTTCTAGTAATTGCATAATACAGTCATAATACAAACATTGATCGCAAAAACCTCGAAGTTCTTTTTTTTTAGATATATTCATATATTTATTTGCATAGATTTATACAATAAGATACAATATCTTCTTAGGCAGTATAAACTTAATTATTTAATTTACATGATGTGTCCTAAGTTATAACAACAACAAAAAAAAAAAATTTTAAAAAAAACAATATAGCTAATAAAGTGAATTTTAATTAAAGAAAATAATATAAGAAAAATGACTACTCCATTTTTAATTTTAAATGAAATTAATTAAAGAAAAATTTAATATTGAAATAATACAAAATTGGATATTAAATAAGAGAAAGGAAAGAAAAAAAAGAAAAATAAGTCATAGAAAGAGAAGGAAATAAAAAGAGAAAGAAAATCATCATTCATCACTATATTAATGTCGCCAAATACTCCTTGAGCCTAATTCCGAATAACCTAGTACAGCACATCATCCTTATTGATCGGGGAAGAGAGTTCCACAGACGTATTGCATTTATAAAAAACTGCCGCTCAGATATTAAGAAGACGTAACGTATAGGCCGAATATTCAAAGTTCTAAGAGAACGCGAATAACATATCTTATTATAAAGGTAAATTGGTTGATGAGTTTGCAAAACATTGTTTAGTAGTGTTAACGTTCTAAGCTTAAAAATATTTTCAAGATTAACGCCATATATTGATTTGGAAAATTGGGAAACGTGATCATATTTTTTTAAACCCAAGATATACCTAACTATGCTGTTATATGCAACGTTAAGCTTACGCTTGTGCTCATAATCACAATTATTAAAAATTTCACAGCCGTAGAGCATAATAGGAATCAGTAGTGTTTTGGCCAGTATAATTCTTGTTTTTAAGGGTGTTATTTTATGAGTAGTCCACAGCATACGAAGCCCTCCGTAAACCCTACCAATTGTTAGTCTGATATGGTGATTCCAGGAAAGTGTTTTAGTAAACGTAATTCCTAGGTTTCTTGCTGAATCGACAAATTCAATTTGATTATTATTTAAGTATATTTTGGAGAAGTCATAAGTGTCGATTAATTTTCTTGAAATCACCAAGCATTTAAACTTAAGTGGGTTTATGCAAAGTCTATTTTCCAGGCACCAACTATGAACGTTGGTTAAATCCTCATTAACCTCAACTGCTGCATTTTCCACCAAACCTAGTGGAAAGCTTTTCCGTAACTGAACATCGTCAGCGTACATATCCACTTGACTGTTTTGTAAGCAGGCAGGCAAGTCATTTATATACAAAGAGAACAATAGTGGTCCCAGTATTGAACCCTGTGGGACTCCTCTGTCCAACATGAGAAGTTCAGACACATCGCCATTTGCCACAACTTCTTGAGATCTGCAATCTAGGTATGACTGGATCAACTTTGCCGAAGGTAAATCGAAATTAAATTGGTTTATTAACTTACAACAAAGGGTATTATGATTGACCGTGTCAAATGCCTTGGAAAAGTCTTAAAGAACGAGAAAAACAACATTGTCAGAGTCAATAGTTTGCCTTATATTTTCAACGACATTTATGAGAGCTGTTGTACAGATATGCTTAGGCCGAAAACCAGACTGATTTTCACATAACAAGTTTTTGTTGATAAGATATTTACGAATTTGGGCATTCATTATCCTTTCCATCACTTTAGACAGAAATGATAGAATGGCAATTGGTCTAAAATCGTTCTGATTTTTTGGAATAGGTATAACTTTAGCTTGTTTCCAAGTAGAAGGAAAAACACTCGACATAAGGATTGTGTTGAAAAGATGCGTTATATACCGAAGAATATATGGGAGTATGGCTTTAACGAAGACGGGATGAATTTCATCAAGTCCAACTGAATTTGACTTTATCTGTAAGCAACTATCTAAGACCTCGGCATCATCAACTGGCGAAAAGCTGAAACACGGGAAAGAAAACACATTGTGTTCAACAGATAGATCCGTTTTTTCATTAACGACTTCTGGGCATGGAAGAGAAATGAATTTCCTATTGAGTTCATCGCAGTCAATTTTATCAGCGCTACTATTTTTTTGTTTGCCAACACCAATGTGACGCAGGTTTTTCCAAAGTGCACATCCCGCTTGAGACGGGTTCAGCCGGGGGGCAAAATATTTTATCTTTGCTTCCCGTATCTCACTTGTTACCTTATTTCTCAACCTTTTAAACAAATTGTACAAAACATCTAATCGAAAACGCTTCCAACATTTATATGCTTGGTCACGTTCAAATATCAATTTTTGGATTTTGCTGTTGAACCATGCAATATATTTTCTTGTGACAACTTTCGTAACTAATGGAACGTATTTTTCGAATAAGTTTTGTATGTTAGTTTCCATGAAAGATACTTGGTCATCAACATCAGGCATTGCATAAACCCGAAACGATTCAATTCTCTTTAAATCATCTTCCAACTGACTCGGATTTATATGCTTGAAATCATGAAAACTTATAGTTCTATTTAAAATCAACGGCTTACATTGAAACGCCAAATACTCGTAGATAAGATCATGACGGGAGAAACCTGCAGCTGAGATTGGATTAAAATGTAAAGCTTTGTACAAATGGCTGACAAAAAATACATCAAGAAGTATGCTGCTAGAACTAGTAAAGTGGGTGGGCCATGATGTATTGACTGGGAAAAGATTTAAAGTACTCATATTTTGGACAAGACAGGAATCATTAAGAATGTTGCTGTTGAAATCACCAACAACAATAACAAACGGTGATATAAACGATAATTCATCTATGACTCGTGTAATCATTGATGAATCGATGTTGTTGTGTGGCCTGTACACTGAGCCTAGTAAGATTTTATTTTCATTGCATATTATTTCCAGAAACACATAATCAATATCACTCCCAAGAGAAGCTTTACGGATAAATTTACAGTCGTATTCTTTGCGGACAAAAATCGCAGAACCACCTCCAATTCTACCAACCCTATCAGATGGAAAAGGCTTATCAAATCCATTCAACGAACACACATCATCATTTATGTCACTCGACAGCCAAGTCTCTGAGACACAAACCACATCAACCTTTGAACCTTCAAATAAGTATTTAAATTCATCAAGTTTTGGTAAGATACTCTGAGCATTAATATGACAAATATGCAATCCAGTGTGCTGACTGCATAAAACATTAACCATTGTTCTCATTGAACAATTTTGGCTTATAACATCTGTGGCATCTCTGTTTTGCAGTCTAATGGAATCGACCATTCTCAAAAATTAAGAAAATGAGGTTCCAAATCAACCTCTTTTCATAAAGGATGCAGATACTGAAAAAATCATTCGGAAAGAAAAACAATTCGCAAGACGACAAAGAATATGATGATGAAAGGCATTTATAGTATAGAAGCATTAAAAAGTAATCGTATAAGCTTTCGAATTCCAAATAAAAAAAAAAGGAAAATGAGAAAAGGAAGATATTATGAGAAAAAGAAAAATAAGTGAAAAAATAGAGAGATGTAAAAATATAACAAGATAAGAGTGCCTATTAATAAGAATAACTAACTTAAATTGTTTATGGATTATTGTTGTCATCTGTTACAGTTGTTTTGTTGTTGCTCATGACGTTGTGGCAAAAACGGCAAAATCATCAGAAGTCTCAATTAGTTTTGCATCCTTTTCTTTGGTTACTTTGACGTAAACAAGGCCACGAAAAGTAAACGCTGATATAATTTTTTTCTTTCGCTTCAATTTAAGTGCATACTGTAGAAGAGTACGGTTTTTAACAGTTTGTCCTCTTTTGAGGACATTTAATCCATTAAAATCATTCCCTTGGGGGAATTTAACACTCTTAGTTGACAGATAGGAAACGAATGTAATCCTTAAATATTATATTGTTATTATTTCGAAACTATTTTTTTTCTTGGAGAAACGTCAAATTAAGCAGCAACAATGTTCCTTTCAGATTCAGAACGTACTGCTAATTACTTCTGAGCCGACTGCAGTCATCAATTCCTTTTACTCTGTTCGTTTCCTCGCAACACAATAATTACCTATATAACCATATATTTTGGCACATTTGCCCGCTAAAATGCTACACTTCTTTATACAATCGTGTTGGGTACGCAATTGCAACTGGTTTCCCTTTTAAGAGTTCGTTGGCGGTTAGTGATATTATGGACAGAACGTCGTTATTGACAGGTATAACCTTAAATCAGTTAATGGACAGTGCCTACCTAGGCTCCGGGGTAAACTTAGACCTTAGCTCTGAGGTCGAAAGAATGACACTTGACAGTCTGTGGCTGTTTAAGTTAAGAAGGCAATTAAGTAGCGAAGTCAGTCTAGCTACCTTGTTAAACCTTGGCAAAAACCGCTGCAAATGTTTTTGTTTGTTTTGAGGGTAAGCCTTAGCGCCAAAATATTGTGATGAAGAAAAAAACTTTCATACACTTCAATTCCATGAAACGCTGGAGTTTTCTGCGAAACTATACATACATACATATTTATTGATGTTAAGCGAATTACAGTTGCAAATGGTGAACTAAAACTACATCCCATAGATTTTCGTTTTTCATTTTTTTTTTTCTTTTTTTGGGATCCATGAAACTCTAATCAGTCCAAAAAATTCGGTTCCATAGAATCTTAGACTTATATGGGGATATTGTTTCGCAAATTGTAACCGTTTTTCTTACTCTGCTCTACACCCTCGGCCGCCCTAAACATACTACTTAACCTTACACCCCTTGAAATTTTCAGCAACCAACTGGCCGCGAATACATCTATTTCTCTCAATGCCATTTCTCAATAGATTTGTAATTCTATAGGCCATTCAAATATTCTGAACACTTACGGATTAATACTATGACAATCCGATTACACCACACACCAGTTATTCTTCGATAAGAACTGCCGAGCTAACATCCCACAAAGATCCGCTTGGGAGGATGAAAGGTTCTTCAAAAATGAATCAGCTTATTTCTATACAGACGGTTCAAAAACCGAAGAGGGAGAGGGTGGCTTTGTGTAATCAGACACACTAAATCCTAATCCCTCTTTCCGTCACCGTGACTATTGTAGCGTGTTCCAAAAATGAATTCTAAAAATTAAAGAGGTTATATCGGTATCTTCTCAGATGGTCAAGCAGCCCAAAAATCAATCTATAACTTGTTACGGCCGCCCGAAGAGGAGTGGTCCGGTGTGGCGCATGCGCTGGACAACACCAGCATGTCCACTCGAGTATGCCAGCAGTAGGAAGCGAAAAGGCCGACGAAAGTATCCAGTAAACAGGTAGTGGATCCTTTCGGATTTCACTTCCTGCCTATGAGAGGGTGGCCAGTGACTTACCTGGTAGGGTCCGATTCCCTGGTGCGATCGGATGTGCTCGTCAAAGTGTTGCAGGGGCGAGCCTGGGTATCCCTCCGGTTTCTTGACCTGGTGGCGGGGTGTGAAGCATCTGCTTTGGAGTGGTTTTTTTTTCTCTTTTTGGTTTAATTTTCCTGTTCGAACATACTTAGGAAAATGGAAAATAATGTTTCCAAATTCTAAATTCGCGAAAGAAAACAAAATTGTCAAATTGACAGCACAGCTGTTTTCTTTCATTAGGAGCGAACGCATTCAGGCAAGGCATATAGGGGAAATTTAATATTGGTTTGGATATGGGATTATTGGTTGGTGTGGAACGTAGTGGTTGAATGTTGCTATTCGTGCACGGGGGTTCCATGGAGGGAGTGCTCCTTCAGTAAATGGCAAAAGGAACCGAAACCAAACGGATCTCATTTATACAGATGGACAAAGGAAATGTAGGATAGGTAATCGTAGGTATTGGTATTGCGTGTAGGGTTAGTAGAAAGCAAACCTTGTTAGGATACGGTCCACATACTTCGCGAAGTGCGGGATTGTTTTTTCTTTGAAAAGTTATAATACCTACTATTATTTTCCTTTAGATGTAATAAAAAGAGTGACAGCTTAAATTTGTGTTGCATTTTTGTATAGTTGTCGTTTTTTTTTATATAAAAATGTAAGCGTTTTTTTTTGTTTTCTCAAATTCCCGTCTTAATGGTAAAATAAGTCAGGATATAATTTATTGGTAAGTGATTTTATTTTTTTATCTTTTTTTGAGAGCTGGTGGTATAACATAACAGTCTAGATAAAGTTGCCAACGACTAGCGGCCAACTGAGCGGTCGAAGAAGAAACCCCAGGACCGGCGTACGGTGCCAAAAAGACCGTTATATAAACGCTCGATCGGCACCCGCCCTTTTACTATTCGTAGTTACGGGATGTAAGCGAGAATAGTTTTAAAATTGCACCAACTCGCTGAAAGAAAATTTTTATTTTTTTTTATAATATTATAGCAAGCCGATCTAAGAGTACATTACCCTATTACCGGAGAAACTAACCAGTTTAAAGCTGAAAGAAGAACCATATTAACATTTCCGCCTGCGATGAGAAATTGCCTAGTTTTAGGGATTTTATTTTTGGTCGTTGGCACATGATTAATTTTAAATTTCGAATTTGAATTTTTTTCCATTTCCGTTTTTTTTTATGTTATTTAATTCATTTTCAACCATAGTACTCTGATACCTTTTTATTTAATTTTTCTTGTTATTTATTTATTATTATTGATTTTTGGCTTTTGTGAAAGAGGAGAGAAAGGTGGTGAAGGGAGGCGTATCGCTGAAACTGCAAGTCGGCAGGCTAAAGCGGGTTTCCCCCTATTGACATACGCGACGCTGAAGGCACCAGAAGGTGCGACCACCTACAGAGCGCTCTTTAGGTAGGGATCGGGTAAAAAGGACGAGAAGTGTCTCTTCGTAAGGGTCGAGGGTGGAACCGGGTTTGGTATTTCAAAAAAAAAAATATTTTAAATATAGAACCTATAGGGTTGGTTGTCGTGGACCGACCGGGACTAGAGGACGTGCGGAAACCGCACTGCGAGCGGCTGAAAGCACCGCCAGCGATTTGAGCTTCCTGCCGGCACAATTCTGCCTCTTCTTGAAACTTAACTTTGCTTACCTTTACTTTTGGTTTCATTTTTTTTTTGTTGTTCAACGTAACGTATCCATTCCCAGCTATTTTAACGTCCAAAAACAAAAAAAAAACCTTGTTCGTATCTTGTTAGTCGTTTTGAATAAGCTAAAAAAAAAAAAAAAATTAAATGATATATGTATGATAAAATATTTTCATAGTAACTCGTAACTGATTAATAAAAGGATTAGATGTTTTGTGAGCCACGCCAACTTGGAATTTTAATGGATTCATGAGAGTCCAAAAATGATATTTTAAGGATTTAGAATTTCAGGGGGTGTGGAGGAAGAGCGGATAAAGAACGGAGGGATGTGATGGGAAGGCTGAGGTAAGAGCGTAAGGGGAATCTGACAAAATATCGGCCACCAGATTCCAGGAGTGGCGAGGGCACGGCCCATCGGTATACTACCCGACCGATGTGACATCCACAGTGGCAACCAGGTAAAAGGGATCGGTAAGATTGTTGGCATGAAGAATTTTTTTTTTGTAGCGAGGTGAGGTTTAGTGGGAGGGCAAGATCCCCCCCTACATCCGGCGAGCTAAGCCGTGCAACGCCAGCATGCCATCGCCCTTTCCACTAAGTATTCAAACCCTTCCTGTCCTATCCCGACCCAATTCTCGATATTTCCGTTCCCGGCCCCGTTCCCTTCGATTTCAAGTTGCTATCCAGTTCCAATCCCAAACCTTGAGCCCTCATCCTTTTGCCCCGTTACAAACTGCCCGCAAGTATCGATCATTTTTCAGGGAGATGGCAGAACAGTTTAACATTCACTTTCTTTGGGTGCCGGGACATAAGGATATTTTGAAAAACTGTAAAGCCGATGAACTCGCAAGAAATGGAACCGAATTATTGAAATGTAGGAAATCAATATGCCTATCGCTATATGCAAACTTACGCTACAAGAAAACGCCATGAAACAAACAACATGTTTACTTGGCAGGTTTTCATTTCAAAATTGAATAATTGGGTAATAAAAGAAAACTTGCCAAGTAACCAAACACAATTTAAGTCAGTAATCATAAAATACCAGATTTCTCTGATAATTTTGAGGTTCTTCCATATTACTTTACTTAAAATATTTTATATTTAACATTAATAAACTTAGAACTTGGCGTACTGTTAGATCTCACTACTTTTCACGGCTGACTATTGTTACACAAAGGTTTTTGTATTTACGAGTAGAAGAACTTGGCTACTTTTTTAACATTTATGTTTTTGGTGTGATTTCACTAGTTTTTGCAAAAATTGTTTTTATAAGGAAAAGTGGATGCAATAAACGCTCAAAGAGAGTCTCATAAGGAAACGTAAGTTTTTAATTTATGCCTTTTTTATGCACTACAAGTCCTACCACTCTACCAATTTTCATAAGTTAGAAATGCTCCATAGAAATGATAATAATTGATAAGAAATGGGTGGATGAAACGCCACTGCATGAATAATTTCAACTTTTTTTTGCATATACCTAAAAGCTGAACGCTCTACCAAATTTTATAATCCAACACCAATCGGAAGTGCTCTCAATATTATTTAATATTAATTCTGTGAAAATGGGTGGTTGCCACCCTTACTCAATGTAAGATCTCAATTTTTTAATTTTCCCTTTGTTTGCATGAAAACTAAACGCTGTACCAAATTTTATCATTCTACGGCAATCAGATGTGTTCCTTATAATTGGTATGAATTATAAGCAAATAGGCGGTTGCCACGCCCCTGAATTAAAAATCTTAAATCTTAAAATGCTTGCACTTTGATCCCTACCGCTGTACCAAGTTTCATTATTCCACGACAATCAGAAGTGCTCCAAATAATTTACATAAATTCTGTAAGAATGGGCGGATACCACGCCCCGGGAAAGAAAAATCTTAAATTTTAAAATTTTGCGTTTGCTTGCACTTCTGGCCTTACCGTTCTATCAAATTTCATCATTCTACGACAGTCAGATGTGCTCCTTATAATTGGTATCAATTATATGCAAATGGTCGGTTATCACGCCCCTGAATGTAAAATATCAAATTTTAAAATTACAAATGTTAAAAAGCCGTTCAAAAAATAAAAAAATTGTGTGTTCTTAAATTAGTACAGTTCACTTTTAAGTATAAAAATATTTGTTTTTGCGTACTTATTAACGGTAATTCCCTTAGGACCACTTTTCATATTTTCGACTTTCTCAATATTAGATGAACTGATTAAAATAAATTTTTTTATACAAATGCCTCCTAAAATTTTTAATAAAACTGCACTCAAATTTTCAAAAAAAAAACAATTTTCCGATTTCCCAAAAATCGATTTTTCAAAAACCAGTGACAGAATTTTTTTAAATTTGAATTTTATATGTATATTAATAATATCTTCAAAATTGGTGTTCAAATTTTTTTCTAAAAATGTTTTCAAAATTTTATACATAAAAAATTAATTTATTAAAAAAGCGCTCCAACGATTTTTGATTTTTTTTTATATATTCTTATTTATCCATGAATTCAAATGGCATCTTTGTTTTCCCTCAAACTATAACGACTAAACAATATAAAAACATTTAATTATGTGTATTATCCATTTATTTCTACCTTAATATTATTCCCTTATTACGTATTTTTGCGCACGTCACTGAATACTGAATACAATGTAGGCCCTCATACATTTATATATACATATGTGCTTTAAAAATCACATGAATCTTATGTATGTAAATTGCACCTAAATTATGAAGTTGTATGTTGTAGCTACCTACCCACCTACATCCTTCATTTTCATTATTATATGAACATGTTTAAATACTTAGGTTCCATCTAAATGTATATGTATAGATACATTTTACTTTCCGAACTTACATAATTAAAAACCCAAAACTTAGATTTAAAGATACATTTGTAGGTAGGTACCTATGTAACTATTCCTTGAATCATCCATTCCACAATTCATTATACTTAGAATCAAGTTAATCTTACACTGAGGGAAAAAAGGCAATGTAAGATCTAATAAATCGTATTTGATTTAACGTTGTAAAATAGCATCATGAACGTATTTAATTTAGCGTTGAAAATATATTGATTTAACTACACAACGTTGTTTAAAGTATTGTCATTCTTGTTTTGAAGTGAACCGTTGTCGATTCAACAGTGAAACAACTTTCCTAAAATGTATCCAAAATTAAAATTCCATGCACAACTTTCAAAGTGTAACATAGTTGATATTCTCTACATCATTTCAAAGTTGCAGCCACTTACAAATAACACTTATACATTAACACACATTGATGAAAGATTTTCAATATAACATGAACTTTAATTTCAATTAATTCATATTCATTTTTAAGTGGAAACAATGTTAAAACGAAAGTTTTAAAATTTAAAGTGGAAGCGATGTAGAAACAAAGTGAAACGTATTAATTTTCACATTGATGTTCCATTTTCAAACTACGATCGACGTATATTCAAAGGGATTCATAGTTGTTCTTAGGTGGGTTCCATGTAGAATCATGAAAACAGCAAAATAAAACCCACCTGCAACGTAGTATTGGCGCCGGCATCGTCGATCGTGAAGCTTTGGCTTCATATAGTCAGTGGTGTTTTGTCCTTCGGAGATTATTAAGAACATTTGAAATGGAATACATTTTCCCCACGTTGAAAGGTAAGTTTTGTTTTAGTGAAACCATAAGAAAGTTAATCGTAGTTTGCTGGAAATTTGTTTCTTTTTTACACATTAGATTACTTGGAGCAAGTCTTAAACCAAAACACCATTTCTGGTGCCTTATCCGATGTAATTAAGAAATGTGGACCGTTAACATTTTCTTGGGTTATGCGATTTGAAGCAAAGCACAAGTGTACCCCTATTTTATTACAAAATAGAAAAAATAAAAATAAAATTTTTATATTTCAAAATTATCGTTTTTTATTAAAAAAATTTTGAAGACTTTTATTAAATTCAGATTGACATAAATCATGGTTGGATCCAAGTTGTTATTTTTAAAATTAAAACTAAAACGTTTACATTTCAAAGTAATTTCTATTAGAATTAACTTAAAACAACATTGAAAAGTAGTGAAATTAAAATTGAAAGATAGTAATTTCAAAGTTGGTTCATAATATTTTTAAGCTGAATACATTCAATTTAACGATGCACCATTCTACAATCGTAGTTGTTCTATTTTGTTTTAAAATTGGATGATATTGATTTTACTATGATTCCACCTTAAATCAAAGAGAAACGTATTTAAATCGAGCATGAAAAGTATTTCCTATATTTTCATATAGGAAAACACTTTGAATCAATGATGTTCCTCTTTGAGTATACTTAAATCAAAGTGGTTTTCTTTGATTTTGCGTTGTTTTTTCTCTGGGTGTTCCTACATAGGCTTTAAACCTGCATAGGATAACTACACCTAACTAACTTAACCTCAACGGTTAGTTACATTAAAGTTGTTAGCTACAAGAGCAAGTTCTTGCGATCCCTAAAAATGGGAGCTGCAGCAATTAAGAAATCGTCTCTGTGGGCCGCGACCCAATTTGATTTGGCAACCAAATTATATACATAATGGTTATCTAAGTTATTGACTTGAACTAAAAAATTAGATGAGCTGTTTTTTTTTAAATTCCCACCATGTTTTCCATTTTGACAATAAGACAATTTTTCATTCTCAAAAATATATTTCTTGCTAGTAGACTTTTTATAGATTGCCTTACTTTCTAACTATAGTAAATGAATAAAATATAAATAAAAAAGTCATAATTCAGCATCCGATCAGAAAGTTCACCGGACCCAATGTTATCTGACCTTCAACAAGATTGTGCTATACATAAATAATGATTAAAGCAAAACATTAGCCACAAAATTACCTACCTATGCAAAAAGTAGGTTCTTATGAAGTTAATTCAATACCATTTTTGAATTTTAAACATAAGTTCTTCGGTAGCTAGGTACTTGTCGTGTGCATTATCGGAATTATTCATTACGAAGTAAAAAAATGGAAAATGACTTTAGAATTGAACGAATTGAAACAGCAAAAGATTCTAATTTAACTGCGAAAGGCTTTATAAAAGTTTTCACAAATACCAATGACTATCTGCCACTGGATATAGATGTTGAAAATCGATTTGGAATTTTTTGCACAGAAGGTGAACAATATTTGGAGGAATTTAAAAATTTCGAAGTGCGAAAAGATGACGTTTGGGTTATTACAATGCCGAAGAGTGGTACTACATGGATGTTAGAAATGGTTTGGATGTTGTTAAATAATTTCGACTATGAGACAGCTAAGCAAATCGATCAGAGGGAACGATGTCCTTATTTTGAGTAAGTAAAATATATTAAAAAAGAATAATATTGTAACGATTTAGGATTCATTGATAAAAATTAGTGTAAGCTTTAAAGTTTTAACTTTTATTTTTGTTGGTGGTCTTATTCAGGGTATTGTCTTTTCTTAATTTTTAAACGTTAGTCTTTTTTAACAATATCATATAGATATGGCCAGACACAGTGTGAATTCTGTTTAATTCTCTGAATTAATCTAGATACCTATAAAATCATTATTTTCAATCGGAAGTTTTAACAATTGCCCTTGAAGCGAACAACGCTATAGCTTTTCACACCAAACCCAAAACACGGTTTTCGCGAAATTATCGGTTTTGGCTGAAAACCTAAAGCGAAAACACAAGTATTCCCATACATTTTTGATAAACCACAAGTTTTTATTAGCTACAAGTTTTAAATAAAACCTGTCGAAAACATGTTGGATTTGCAAGATGAACTAAACAAACACAACTTGTGAAACATTCAGCGCTCAATTAAACGGAACATAAATAACTGACGGGTTGCTGCCAGTAAAAACGAAAAAAAAAAAACAGCTGCCTAGGTAATTTCAATTTATAACGTATTTGTTATTGTCTGCATCAATTATAGCTTTTTACTTGCGATTATAGGTCGTACAAAATTATTTTTTCTAAAAATCAAACATGACATTACTATCATAGAGAACACCAAAAAAGTGGGTCCCGCAATTCCGTCTGTCAGTCGGTCTGTCTGTAAAATGATCTACAGCCTAAACGGCTGAACCGATTTGGTTCAAACTTGGTACTTAGGCATTTTAGGTGATTGTCCAACATAGATTTTTGAATCGTTGTTTTAGGCCCAAAAATAACGGTACTTGCCACACAATTCTTAATTATCTTAAAAACGGCGTGTGTACTACTTTGGGTATGGTCTACATTTCGGCCAGAAAGGTTTTAAAAAAATTTTGTTATTATCGGTACCTGTCATACAACCATTTTATTGATTTTCGATTTTCTCATAAGCGGCTTAACGGATTTCGATAAAAAATTTTATGCAGGAGCTCCTTCAAAATCTAAATACTTTTCGAGAAATAGTTTTTTTGGATTTTTGAAAAAAAAAATTGCAAAATTCAATATATTGAAAACGGGTGGACAATTTTTTCTGAAATTTTGTTTTTGAATTTATATTATTAAATATTTAAAATGGTCATACCAATTTTTTTTAGAAAAGTTTAAGAATTTTTATTTTTATTTTTTTTTTTTTTTTTTATTTTCATTATTCTTATTATAATAATACATTTATAAAAGTAACAAAGGATAATTATGCAAGTTTTAAAAGAAATATTATAAAAAAGAATAGTTATAGTGACATTTTTTATTTAACAATTTAAATAGTGATAAATGACACTCAGTATAATTAAATGACTTATGTGGGGTGAACAATATTAAGGAAAGATTAACATAATGAGAATAAAAATTAAGTGAAAAACTTTGAAAATATATTTAGCGGTTTTATTAAGAATCTTTTGCATATAATGTGATCGAACATTGAAGCAAGTACGTGCGATCCAGTCGTGCATTTTATTTTGCTTGCAATAAACATAGGTAGGTACTATAGAGCAAGTTTTGCATTTGGAAAAAAATCAAACTCGAGATTTTAATTAAACGTGACATTACGCCACCAAAAAAGTGGGTCCCGCAATTCCGTCTATCTGTCTGTACAACTCACTAGAGCCTATACGGCTAAAGCGATTTTCTTCAAACTTGGTACTTAAGCGTTTTAGGTGATTGTCCAAAATATATTTTGGAATTGTTTTTTAGCCTCCAAAATAACGGTACTTGCCATACAATTTCTTCTACCATCTTAATTATCTCGAAAACGGCTCTAACGATTTTAATCAAAATTGTTCTGTGTACTACTTTGGGTATGGTCTACATTTTGGCCACACATTTTTTTTTTAATATTTTGTTATTAACAGATTTTTGACTTTCTCATAAACGGCTCAACGGATTTCGATCGAATTTTAAATAATACTGCATTTCAAAATTTTCGAAGCATATTTTTTTGGATTTTTGAAAATTCAATATTTCGAAAACGGGTGGACGATTTTGAAATTTTGTTTTTAATTTATATTATTAGATATTTAAAATGTTCATACCAATTTTTTTTTTCGAAAAAATTAAGAATCTTTATATATACAAAATTAAGTGAAAAACGACTTTAAAAATAGGTACATACAAATATTTTTCTATTAAGAATATTTTGCATATAATGTAATCGGACATAGTAGCAAGTACGTGCGATCCAGTCGTGCGTTTTATTTCTTTTGAAGTTGCAGAATTCACAAAATAAAACCACGTTTTCTCTTCACGTTTCACGTTTGCGATATGAAGAAGAAGTTAAACAAAATCTTCACATTTTCTTAATATTTCTTTTGATGTATAAACATTTGTTTTAATTGGGTAGAATTCATTTTACTTAAATAAATCTAATATTAGCACGAGAAAATTTTTAGCTTATATTGCATTGATGCCAAGTTCGATAGTTGGTGTCAAAATAATTGAAATGTCAAATGAAAACTTGTAAATGTTCAGTGTAAACGGTTTTCGAGTTTTCGTAAACTTTTAGTTGAAAACACCGTTTTCAGTTTGGTGTGAAAAGCCCATTACACAAATGGAATCAACTTCAGCACATGCATCACCAACAGTTCATTGCCGCTGGATAACGTGATGGGAAAGTTGTCATCAATACACGAGTAACGGAAATTGCAGTACATTGGCCTAACGACAATGTTAACTTTGCTGGTGTTGGTATGGGGTGTGCTGAACATTGAAATTGAGATTGTTTCTAAAATTATGGAGGCTACTACGGAAATGGTCTTATCTCTTTCCCACATAACATTATAAGACATTATTTAGATAGATACTCATAATTTAAAAAAAACTACACTAATAATTATTGCTTAGAAATTGATATGATATTATTGGTTATTAACCAATAAAATAAATGAATACAAAATGAAAATTGTATTAGAATATCTACTTTGTACTAATTTCACTGTAACAAAAAGATTAAGTTTTCCTTGCTTTCTTTTTTAATCTTATTTATTTTCTTATTGAATAAAATAAATTACTTTACTAGTGTTCACCAAACTAACAGATTATGTGCCCAGGAATCAATTAAATAATAAAATAATTATAATTTTATTTTAAGGATTTGCGTTAAAGGAAGATTCTCGAATCGCACGCAAATATAAAATTGTGCGCTATTCCCATAGCTGCTTGAATTGAATTTTTAAAGGGTTTGGAGCTTCTCAACAAGAATAAGATGGAAAACAATCTGCAAAAACTGAAACCATTTGATGGAACGAATTTCTCGAACTGGAAATATCGAATTCAAATTTTGCTGGAGGAAAAATGTTTGGAGAAGTTTTTAAAAACGTCATTGCCATCGCTCTTGGAGGATGTTCCAACGGATGCAAGTTCTGCTAAGGTAAAACAAGTGTTAGTATCTGAAGAGAAAAAGTGCAGGCTGATTTTAGTGCAATGTATTGACGATTCTCAATTGGAATACATCAAAGACAAAAAGTTTGCAAAGGAAATATATGATACACTTATTGGTATGTTTGAACGTAAAAGTGTTGCTGGACAACTGTTGTTGCGAAAACATTTATTGACGATGCGATACAAAGATGGAGATGATATAACCGAATATTTTCTGCAGTTTGATCATGCTGTGCGTGAGTTGAAATCGGTTGGTGCAACATTAGAAGAATTGGATGTTGTTTGTCATTTAATATTAACGCTACCAAAAAGTTTCGATGGTTTGGTTACCGCTCTAGAAACCATGGATACATCCAAACTAACAATTGAATTTGTTAAAAGTCGTCTTTTGGACGAATGTGGAAAGCGTACTGCTGGTAATAATATGCGTAGTGGTAGATCAAACGACTCGATGGCTATGAAAGCAGATCGTTCTAAAATAATTTGTCATAGGTGCAAAAGGCCAGGTCATATCAAATCAAAATGCAGAGTAAATTTGTCAAAGAAAAACGATTCGTATAGTAAAAACAACGCAGGTGTAAATTTCGTTAAAGAAAAAGATGAAGATCCAGAATTTTTGCTTTGTGAAGAACAAATTAAAAGCCGTGAATTAATTGTGACCAATGGCGATATTGCGTCATGTTGTATAAGTTCAAGAACAACAAAACAAATAAATGATGGTTTTCAAGAAATACGTTTTGTTCTTGATTCGGGCGCAACTCATCATATTGTTAATAATAAAGCGTTTTTCAATAGTATGCAGACAATAACACCAATAAATATTTCGACAGCAAAGGCTGGAGCTTCCTTATTGGCAAAACACCATGGTGACATTTTGGTAAAGACATTCTTCAATGGGGATAATTCAACAAAAACTATTCAAAATGTATTGTTTGTTGAAAATCTTAAATGCAACTTATTGTCAATTCGGCAGTTGACGGACAAAGGTTATAAAATCACCTTTAATGGCATTGATGCAATTATCTCAAAAAATGGTAAAAATGTATTCGCTGCTCGTCGATATGGTCAACTGTATCAAACAACTTTTTATGCTAAGCGAAATGTATTTGCTGGGATTACTGGTGTGGAGAAATTGAACAAAGCCTCACTTATTTTATGGCATTTTCGGCTGGCTCATTTGAATGGCAATGATATTAAGAAAATGGTAAACCAAAACATGGTCACTGGATTGAATAAATTGAATTTGACCAATGCCGAAAAATTTTGTGAGTCATGCGTGCTTGGAAAACAAACTCGCTTACCGTATCCGCCACGAAACGAAATTCGATCTAAACGAATATTGGAACTTATTCATACAGATGTTAGCGGTCCCATGAGTGAGTCGGCATATGATGGTTCCAGATTTTTCGTCGCTTTTACTGACGATTTTTCACGTACATCAATGGTTTATTGCATAAAGTGTAAGAGTGAAGTTTTCGATAAATTTCAACAATATGTTACTATGGCTGAAACACAGCATGGACAAAGAATATCAAAATTGCAGTTGGATAATGGCGGTGAGTATTGCTCAAAAGAATTCAAATCTTTTTGTATCAATAAGGGTATTCGACTAAATTACACCGTGCCATACAATCCAAAAATGAATGCAGTAGCTGAACGTTTTAACCGCACAATAGTTGAAAAGGCAAGAACAATGCTTTTGTCGAGTGGTTTAAGTCGTAAATTTTGGAACGAAGCGGTTATGCATGCAAATTATATTAAGAATCGATCACCAACAACTTCTGTTGGCAAGCAATTTGAAAACAAAACTCCTGCTGAAATTTGGTATGGTAAAAAGCCAGATCTATCGCATCTTCGTGTTTTTGGATCGATTTGTTACAACTATATACCAACAGAAAGTCGTTCAAAATTCGATGCGAAGTCATCTAAATGTTACATGCTTGGATATGGCTTATCATCACACACATATCGTCTTTGGGATATCGAAAAGGACAAACTTGTCATGGGTCGTAATGTGACGTTCAACGAAAAATTAATTTTTGATCGTCTGAGTTATATCAACATATTTGATTCAGAGGCGGAAAATGATGACAAAGATGATGAATTTGAACGAAAAATCCACGGTGCTAATTTGGAAAGCATCGGTAACATCGAACAAGAGAATGTCCACAATGTCGATTTGAATCGCTTTGGTAACAACGCGGAACACGACCACAATGTAAATTTGGATTGCATTGGTGACAACGAAGAATATACGAGTATTAACGATGTTAATGTGGATAGCGTTGGTAGCATGGATGATGTACACAGTACTTCAAATACCACAGAAAATAGCAATGAATTACGTCGTGGTGAACGATTGAAAAAGAAGCCAGATAGATATGGATGTGAAGCATGGCTCGCTAACTTTGCATTATCAGCTGAAGAATTTGTACAAAATGATCCTATTACGATTAACGAAGCAAAGAAGCGTGCTGATTGGCAAAAATGGGAAAAGGCTATAAATGCTGAATTTTCATCATTAAGAAAAAATGATACTTGGTCTTTGTGTAAGCTACCTATTGGTCGAAAAGCTATTACATGTAAATGGGTTTTTAAATTGAAGTACAAACCAAACGGTGACGTAGATAAGTATAAAGCAAGACTTGTTGCTCGTGGATTTTCTCAAGAAAAAGTGTTTGATTACAACGAAACATATTCACCGACAGCAAAGTTAACCACTTTTCGTGTTTTATTATCTATTTCAAATCATTTTGGATACGAAATTCATCAAATGCATGTTAAATGTGCTTTTCTCAATGGAACATTAAATGAAGATATATACATGATACAACCAGAAGGATTTATAAAAGATAAAACAATGGTTTGTAAATTAAAGAAATCATTGTATGGATTAAAGCAAGCATCACGAATGTGGAATGAGTGCTTTAATCAATTCATTACTAAAATTGGTTTCAATCGTTGTGTATCAGATAAATGTTTATACACAAAATTTGAAAATGAAATTATTTGTTATATTCTTTTATACGTCGACGATTTAGCAATTATTTCTAACAATGCACAAGCGATCACAGATATTAAAACGAAATTAAGAAGAAAATTTGAAATGACGGACCTTGGAAAAATTAATTCGTTCCTTGGAATTCATATTGAACATAATTCAAGTGTTAAATCAATTGCTTTAAATCAATCAAATTACTTGAAGAATGTTTTAAAGAAATTTGAAATGAATGATTGCAAAGCGGCAGCAACACCAATTGAAAGTGGTTTGAGTTTACAGAATGGTGACAAAAATAATTTTACAGATAAACCATACAGGGAACTTATTGGTTGTCTTACTTATGCTACTCAAACAACTCGGCCAGATATATGTGTATCGACAAATTATTTCAGTCGATTCCAAAACTCTTTTACTGATGAACACTTTATGTATGCAAAACGTATTTTGAGATACATTCGGGGAACAGCCAACATGAAAATGGTTTTTCACCTTAATTCTGCAGCTGATATTTTAGTTGGATATGCTGATTCAGATTGGGCTGGTGATAAGAACGATCGCAAGTCAACATCAGGATATGTATTTAAGGCATTTGGCAATACAATAAGTTGGTTATCACAAAAGCAACCAACTGTTAGTCTTTCATCAACTGAAGCTGAGTACTTAGCTTTAGCCAAATGTGTTTGTGAAGCAAAATGGCTACGCTGCTTATTGAAAGAACTTGGTCATCCTTGCAGTTCATCAACATGTATATTCGAAGATAATCAAGCATGTATCAAGGTGGCAGAAGAACCACGTGATCATAAACGAATGAAGCATATTGATGTAAAATACAATTTTATTCGAGAAGCTATTTTAAACAAAGAGATCAAACTAAAATATATATCTACCAACGATCAAATTGCTGATATAATGACAAAGGGCCTTGGAAGAATACTTTTTCAAAAACATCGAACAAATTTAAATTTAAATTAATTCCAATATTTAAATTTAGTCAACATTGATTTTAATATTTGAAATTAGTTACTTTGGAAGTAAAAAATAATGTTTTAATAATTCTATATTTAATGCAAAATGTATAATTAATTCAATTTTATTTTCTTTGTTTATTCTTTTGTTAACTTAGTAAATTAAGAGGCGGTATTAGAATATCTACTTTGTACTAATTTCACTGTAACAAAAAGATTAAGTTTTCCTTGCTTTCTTTTTTAATCTTATTTATTTTCTTATTGAATAAAATAAATTACTTTACTAGTGTTCACCAAACTAACAAATTGGCCGTAGTTAGTCAAAAATGAAAAGAAAACGGAATTCGCATAATAGAGATTAATTTTTTTTAGAATGGAAATCGAAATGTATTAAAATTGATCAATTGAAGTTTGAGGTAGGGTGGTATGAAAAACTGAAAATAGGAGAGAGTGGGGCACATTTGAACACTGTTAAAATTTTGTTTCTTTATTGCTCTTTTCTAAAAGTAATTTAATATTTTAATGTCATAGACATTCCTTGATTATCTCACAGCTGTCTCTAAGATTTTACATATTTTCATTTTTTTTTAGTTGTAAATGTGTAAACAAATTTTAGTGTGGGATAAAACATCGTGCTGCGTATAATTTCGTTGTCTTATGGATACTTGTAATATTGACCTTTGTGTAGCCCCAAGTTTTTGTGCTAATTTAACTGACAGGCTCCAAGTTTAGGATATGTACGTGATGGAGGGTAAGATTGATCCATATAAAAGATACTTTCTGGACCTTTGGTTAAGGTTTGAATAAGGTTTGTGTTTCCAAAATTATTTCCATTTGCAGTTCTAATAGCATTTTGTTTAGATATTCACATGATTGTGCTAGTAAGACAATTCATTCCTAAAGATTTCCAATTTATTTTTCGGAATATATCCTCAAGTACGGCGCAAAAAATGCTGGATGATAGTTGGTCTTTTTGTCCTACACCCCTAGCATACGCTGTTCAACAAAAATTGTCAATACAGGGAATATAGGGCATTTGCCTCTCACTCTGGTTACATTGTCCTGCATAAAACTATTTCAAGTAAAAGCTCTCAAACCCTATGAGATACTTATCAATATAAAATATGAGAGAAATGTGTGCAAAAAAACCCACTGAAAAAGCTTTTTGTATTGTTTTGTATGAGTGTTGGTAAATCTGTTGGAATGTATTTTTTTTTTTCAACTTTTGCTGCGAAAATAGAAACGAGTATGATCATCTGTATTCAGTAAGCTTAAGCTTTATGCATGTAATTAGGACGGTCATGGTGAGGTGTACAATATTTTACAGAAATTACCACAACAATTCGTGTAAGGTGGTTAGTGGGTAAAATCGTTTTCAGTGTTTTTTTTTTTCAATTCAGTGTGGTGTATACACAGGCACCACTGGTTTGAAAAAACCTCGTCCATAAGCCCTGTTTTAACAATTTTTGTTGAACACAGTGTAATTTTGAAGTGCCTACCTCTTTTTTCTAGAGAAATTCTGGATGTTGCGTTCGTGTATGTATTTTATGATTCTCACAAATTTATTATTTGCACCTTGTCACACATACACCACTAACGCCAATTTTATTATTTTGAGCTAACGACACTGATCTAGTGTGTGCTCACCTTTGAAATAAATTAAGGGTATTCATGCAACGGCTAAAACACTTGATAAGCCTCAAAATACAGATAATTTTATCTCCGCTCACAGCCGCTTATTTCACAAATTGCCGTTGAAGAGAACCGCCTTACATCCCAATATTATTGGGCTTCTCTTTCATCTGTTGATTTCGAAGATTGAATAGTTGCTCCAACTGAATAAAACCTGTATCCTATGTGATTACTTAGATGCGCAAAGATGCAACTTAAAAGTTTCTCAGCGATATGTGTGTATTGGTGCCATTCATTCCGATGTTTTTGGAAGTGTAACGAGCTAAGTAGTATAAACGCATAAAATATATTCTTCCCATGTGTTCGTTTTGCTTTGACAATGGTTGTGCTTATTTTCGGCATTTGTAATGTAATAAAAAAAATGAAACAAATTGCAATTTCTTCAAACAATGTACATATACATCCCTTTCTTTCCTTAGAGTAATAATAGGAACTGAAATAGGAATAGACATTTAGAGAAAGAAAAATAGTGTGTTGGTTTATCTCTCTGATTGATTTTTTAGTTACATATGTGCGCTATCATCATTCAACTATTTAGTTTCGGAAAAATTGTATGTGCAACCTTATTGTTTCGGAAATAGCTGGGGCTATGATATATGTACCTACTCGTAATTTTTACCTACATTTCTATCATTTAAAAAAAAACTATGCTCATAAGGTATCGAATAAAATAATGATTTCTTTTTGTTTAAAAAAGATATATTGCCATAAATCCAACATGCGATTCAATAGAAAAAGCCAAAAATATGAAATCCCCGCGGACATTAAAATCGCATTTACCAATGCATATGCTACCCAAAGGTCTCTGGACAGTAAAGCCTAAGGTAAGCTTGCTCTTTGGGAAAAACTATTTTAATAAATTATTTTTAATTTAACAATTAATTTATTGAAAAATAAAACTATAGATTGTTTATGTTGCAAGAGATCCCAAAGATGGAATTGTTTCATATTATCACTTTGTCAGTGGACTAGGAATAAATTCATCCAGCGTTGACGTCTTTGTTAATGAGGCTGTCAAAGATAGGACAGTGTATAGTCCATTTTGGTCTCATGTTGCCGAATTCTGGGAGCTTCGTAATGAGCCTAATGTTTACTTTACAAGTTTTGAACGAATGAAAAACGATTTAAGGTGTGAAATTCTCAAAGTAAGCGAATTACTGGAAAAGAAAATAAGCAAGGAGCAGATGGAAGAACTTTTCGAACATTTGACGTTCGATAAAATGAAAAGTGAGTAACAATCAGTAAAGGTGCTGATTAGAACTAGTAATATACTGGATTCGCAGTAAATCGGTCTTTTTTTTTCATTTTACGATTTAGTGTTAAATTTGACCAATGCACACTGTGAATTCAGAGCATTTGATTTTTTATTATTAATTTTTCTACAAAAATTTTTTATATAACTGTTTTGAATTATGTTTATAAATATAATCTACATATACCTGTATTCTTTGTATTTCTTTTAATAGATAACCTATCTTGCAATAATGTAAAAGAGGTTGCCCAAATTCAAAAACTTAATGGAATGAAAGAAAATCCTATGGGGTAACTTTTTAAACGGTGTTTTTTTTAGAGGCGGAGAACTTTAAATTGAAATGCAACACAGAATATGTTGATCTGATGTTAATTTATGATGATTGCCATACCAATCAAACCTCAAATCAACTGCAAACTATTTAAGCTGATGTCACAGAAAAAAGTGTTGCCAATTTATTGTATCTGCCTTTAAAATAAAAACTATATTGACACTAGATTTTTTTGTTAAAAAAAAACTATGTGACAGTAGAGTTTTTCATTAAAAAAAAACTTTAATTTGAAAAATGTCATTAACAAACTTAAACATTTTTGCTATTACAGAATATTTATTCGAAAAGGTAAAATTGGGTCTTACAAAGAAGATCTTAACAACGATTTAATAAAAGTTCTTGAAGATTGGACTCAAAAGTCGACAAAAACCTACGGCATTTCACCCGAAGAAATCCTTTTTTCTTAAACAGTTAAAACATTATTGTATATGTCTTATTTTATTAATATTTTATTAAAATAATGTTCATTGTTATTATTATTAAATCATAGTTGTAAAACTGTTTTTTTTTTTATTTTTGAAAACCAAATTTAATTATTTTTTTCTTGGAGTATAAACATCGACTCGAATTATTTCGAAGAGCATCGAAGAACTGATTAACTTAAGCTGCCGACTTCGATTTATTCTTAACTTGGAATAACACAATAAAGAAGCAACTACAACTGAATCTGCAACCGAAATAGCTGTCAGAATATTGAATACAAACAAATTGCAAAATGTAACGAGCACAACGCACAGCAGTTACAGGAGGAGCTGTACTCTGCAAGAGTCTTTCTTAACTTTTGCTTGCAGTTTTTTTACTTGCGGTATAGGTACTATAGGGCAAGTTTCGCATTTGACTTTAATCAAAGTTTACATTATGATGATAGAGAACACCAAAAAAGTGGTTCCCGCAATTCCGTCTGTCTGTAGAACGATCTACAGCCGTAACGGCTGCTTAGGCATTTTAGGTGATTGTCCAAATATATTTTTGAATCGCTGTTTTAGCCTCAACAATAGCGGTACTTGCCATACAAATTTATCTACCATCTTAATTATCTCGAAAACCGCTCTAACGATTTTGATAAAAATTGGGGCGTGTACTTTAAATACGGTCTACATTTTATCCAACATTCTTTTTTAAATATTTTGTTATTAACGGTACCATTTTATTTATTTTCTACTTTCTCAAAAACGACTCAACGGATTTTGATCGAAATTTTTATACATGAGCTCCTTTAAATTCTAAATAATACTGCATTTCAAAATTTTTGTAAAAAACAAAATATATAGGACCTTAAAAATGCATTTAGCCGTTTAATACTATAAATCTTTATCATATAATTTGATTGAACATAGGAGGAAGTACGTGATATCCAGTCGTGCATTTTAATTTTTTGACATTTGGAAACCAAGTGCTCAATCAAGTCTAACCAGGCGTTAACATGACATCGAAGGAGCTTCAAGCTCTTTCCAATCCCGGAAAAAAATTACATCGGACATAAAATATCGGCTTCTCTTTTTATCCATTGAACGAATATATGCTAAATCAGAATTTCATCGAATTACTATTCTACTATTTTAGTAAAGATTAAAGCGTAAAATATTAAACATTGTTCTTAAAGGAATAAAACCGTCTCTAGTTAACGTAGTCATTCAGATCTGATCCATTTTCTAACCATATCATAATTTTAAACACTTTAAACAACTCTTCTACCTGATATCGATTTCGCAACGTAACGTAGCAAATTTAAGTTCAACAAGAACATTATGACAGATGAAGTGACAAGCTACACCTACAAAACAACAAAAAAGAAAATGCACGACTGGATCGCACGAACTTACTCTTTCTTATGTTCGATCATATTTGTATGCAAAAGATTTCTATTACAAATCTAAATATATTTTTAAAGTCGTTTTCTCTTAATTTTGTACCTATATATACATATTAGATTTGTTTTTTTTTTCTTAAAAAAATTGGTGTGGCAATCTTAAATATTTAATAATATAAACTTAAAAGCAAGAGATTAAATCGGCCTATTCAAAGAAAAAATAATTATTCAAAATTCTGAAATAAATACTTAAACTAATTTGAGCTCAAAAAAAAAGTACGCCATTTTATTGCTTGGAAAAAATTGAATTTATGAGAAAAAAATTTTAAAAATCTGTGGAGCGGCTTTTGAGAAAAAAACTTTTTGAAAACATTTTTTAAATAAAATCCAAAAACGCCAATTTATATGTATTCAGCAAAATGTATTTTAACTATAATTTAAAAAAAAAATTAATGAGCAGCTTTCAAAATATAAATTTTTATTTTTTTTTAATTCTTTTAAAAATACAAAAAAATATTAATTAAAAATTTTGGCACGCATTATAAATTGGACAACCTAAACCCATATATATGTGTGAAATTTCGAAAGAATTGGTTGAACCATTTATGAAATAGACATTTTTCTACATTTTTTCAGCCATATGGTTGGTCGTACTTAAAAAGCTACACTGATTTTTTTAATCAAAATCGTTAGAGCCGTTTCCGAGAAAATAGGTTGGAACGTAATGGGTATGTGGCAAGTACCGATATTTTTTGAGCTAAAAAAAATTTCAATTTCCCCTCTGTACAATACTCAAAAAGCTCTATATACCAAGTTTCAAGCAATTCGGCCCACCCGTTTGGGCTGTAGGTGTCTATATATACATACAGACAGACATACGGACAGAATTTTTAGACCATATTTTTTCGTCTTCTCTATCATCGTAATGTCATGTTTGATTGTTATCACACAACTTTTTTTTCGACGAATGCATAACTTGCCTTATAACGGGTGATTTTTTTGCTACTTGGTTTTTGACGTTTATATTTTTGACAGATCACACATGACAAATTCCACGAACATTTGACATTTCGATTCAGTATTGTTTACCATTTCATCATGAATAGACTCATGCCTGAACAACGTTTGCAAATTATTGAAATTTATTATCAAAATTCGTGCTCTGTGAAAAATGTGTTTCGCAAGCTACGTCCGTTTCAGCGACGAGGCTCATTTTTGGCTAAATGGATACGTGAGTAAGCAGAATTGCCGTATTTGGAGTGAAGAGCAGCCAGAGGCAATTCAGCAGCTACCAATGCATCCCGAAAAATGCACTGTTTGGTATGGTTAATGGGCAGGCGGCATCATTGGGCCGTACTTCTTCAAGGACGATGAAGGCCGCAGGGTTACGGTCAATGGAGAAAGGTACCGTTCGATGATAACAGATTTTTTTTGCCGAAAATGCAAGAATTGAACTCGGTCGACATGTGGTTCCAACAGGACGGTGCCACATGCCACACTGCAAGCGAAACCATGCATCAATTGAGAGGCGAATTTGGTGAGCAGTTGATCTCACGTTTTGGCGCAGTCAATTGGCCACCAAGATCATGTGATTTGACCCCGTTAGACTATTTTTTGTGGGGCTATGTTAAGTCTATTGTCTATGGGGACAAGCCAAACACGATTGCTGCCTTGGAAGCCAACATTGAACGCGTCATTGGTGAGATTCCGGCCGAAATGTGTGAAAAAGTTTGCAAAATTGGACCTTCAGAATGGACCACCTGAAGCGTAGCCGCGGGCAACATTTAAGTGAAATTATTTTTAAAAAGTAAATGGCAGAAATTGATTTATCGATCCAAATAAAAATTTCATTCACTTTTTACAAGTTTCTGTGTTTTTTTGAATTTTCAAAAACCAAGCTCTTAAAAAATCACCGTTTAGTACCTATAATCACAAGAAACATTTGTTAAGCAATGCAAATGGAATGGAAAAGAATATTTTTTTGACAAAGAAAATTAAATTTACAAAATATGCTATGTGAGGTAAAAGCGATGGAATAAGGAATATACGTCACTGATTTTAATAAAATCAATTTTGTTGTTTCTATCCAGTGGGAAATTTTTGTAGGTTTACAAGGATTTCCTTGTCCAAATTTCTTCTAAAACATTTTTGTTATTGTTTTATTGTGAAATGAACTGTTTGGGTTCGATATCACATTTTTATAATCCCGTTTTTTTAAATCCCGGCTTTTTTATCCCCCTTTTAATAATACCGCTTTTTATTGTCCGGTTTCTTAAAATACCTTTTTTATCATCCCGTTTATTAAATTCCCGCTTTTGGAACCAACACAAGGTGCAAAAAGGACGGCGGGTAAGGGCATATTGCTTTGCCCAATATAGAATTCGGGATGTGGTCGGGTTTGGCTGTATGCAAAGTTTTTTGTGTATCATTTATCAAAATACAATTCGGTAAGCGGTTTAATGGGATTTTAAAAAGCGGGATTATAATATACAGAGATCTCGAATAAGAGGGATCTTAGAAAGCAGGATTTAAAAAAAACAGTATTTTAGAAGACGAGATTTTAAAACTATTTTTCGGGGTTTAAAAAAAAAAATATGGAATTTAAGAAAGCGAGATTCCGATACTCTCTCAAATATTTGGTATGTATTTTACAAAAAAAATCTTAGGGTTATTTTCCATCGATTAGTGTAGTATTGGTATTACAAAACATCATACATTCTTATCGATTACAACACTTTTCCTGATCGCTATAACTGACGCCTAAGGTGGTTATCACCGAGCGTACTTTGAGCTTAAAATTATGCGATGACATTTTGGCAACCAGGCAATACAGGGGCCCCTGTATTTTTTTGTGATATATTTTGATCAGGATAATTGTCGCAATAAAATCATTTCTTATGATATTATTTTCACATGATAATTTTCTCAAATGTTATGATGAATTTTTCGCAAGACATATATTTTCCATAGTTAATAATTTCTCCTATGATATCATTATTGTTTGATAAGATTTTTACATGATATTGTTTCGCATGAACGTTTTTCGCAACATATATTTATTTCGTGATATTTGTGTCTGATGATATATTATTCATTTAATTATGTGAATATATTTTTTTTTGCATGATCATTATTTTTAACTTTAATACTTAATCAAGATAGTTCGAAAATTAAATCCCTGTTGTAAATTCATAGTTGTGTTCAATAAGTATATATTTAGGAACAAATAAGTACGTTCTGAGAATGTGTTGGGTTGTTAAAAAAAATTAAAAGGATATTTTTTTTACAGATTTTTGAAATACAGATTATTTATTTAAGGCTTTATATTGACGTCATAACTTTCTTATCACCACCTGAGATAATAAAAGATCGAACTTAATAAAGATTCAAGCTTCCAATTTTGATTAATATACATCTTACAAATATTATAAATGTGAAAGTTTGGATGGATGGATGCATGCATGGATGTTTGTTGCTCAATAACTCCGGAACGTCTGAACGGATCTGAATGAAATTTGGTACAGATATAGATTATTGTCTGGAATATGCCACATGCTACTTTTATCCCGGAAAAAGGTATGGTTCCCGTTGGATAGGTGTGTTTTAATGTTTCATAGAGCTCATTCTACAAATAGCCAACATAGCTTTTATTCACAAGGCGCATAGAAGAGCACGGATTTGCATGAAATGTGATTGTAAGATGGATGGGGTACTGGATTCTCACATAGGTCATTTTTATCCCGAAAAAAATTAACGGTTCCTATTGGAGAGGCTTAAATATGAAAAAATATATACATATACTTGGGCGTTTGTTCCGCTTTCACGCCTCACCGACTGAACGGTTTTGCTATTTACACGGGCATCTGCTATTAAAAATGGTATTGTAATTCATCAATTGAGAACGAATGGGCTAATTTGGCTTGAACTCTTTTTTAGTTGTTCGCAAAATCCAGGAGAAGGTTTCTGCGGAAGAAAATTTTGGGTAAGCCCCCAGAAAAGTCGGGAAATTTTAAAAATCGAAAATTGATTTTTTTGTATTTAATTGTGTATGCAAATGTTCCCGAATGGCTTTTCGAATGAAAAAATAGAAAATTCTTAGTGGAAAACTCGCAAAATTCTAGAAAAACGCGAACATTCTTTTCTCGATGATATATAGATAGATTTAAAACATGATTTGATGATTTTGGACAATGTAAAGGTGGAAAATTCGTTGTGAAGCTTGGAAAATTTCGGATAATCCTACTGATATTATAAATGTAAAAGTTTGGATGGATGTTTTTTGCTCAATAACGGCTGAACGGATCTGAATAAAATTTGGCACACACCCGATTATCTTATAGGTCATTTTTATCCCGAAAAATGGAACCGAACAGTTCCTTGTCTATATGGGAGAGGCTTATATATGAACAAAATATATAATTGGTTGTTTGTTCCGCATTCATGCCTCCACCATTGAATGGATTTTAATGAAATTTGGCAAACAGCTGGAAGATTAGCCATGATTTATTTTTCCCAACTTTATTTTTGTTGTTCTTACTTTTTGAATTCAATATTAAATCTTCGCTTTGTTAGCGAACATGACCATACACGACGAACATCGAAGCCAAACACGACAAAATCTAATTTTTTGGCCAACAGCAGGCGGCTGGCGAACCAGCCTACACAAGAAGAGCACAGCGAGTGCGAGCATGCTAGGCAAGCATGTTCGTCGTTTGTGCAAACGATGTTGTTCAAACGATGAAGGGTTTTGAATGAAATTTTGTAGGTGGATAGATGAGTTCATTAGATTCCCGTGGGTCCGTAGCATCGCACGGGTAACTGCTAGTATAAAATTTAAAAAAACTAAATTTATTTTTGTTGATTTTTATTATTTATTCAAAAAATTTAAAACTTAAAAACTATCACAACATTAATTTGTTTGACAGCGACGCGTTGCATACTATATCATCATATGACCGATATAATATTTTTCACAGTCACTACATTTAATTTTTACTTGAAAAATTTTTTCGTGGATTATGTGCTTTTGCACGTTTATGTACAACGAACTAGATTCTTATGCGGGTTTCCATTGGTAAAATCAATCAATTTATTTTGGTTCTAGATTTGTCAAAAAACACAAAATTTCTCCTTCTCTTGGTTTACATTATGCAGTAGTAGATTTATCCCCTCTGTTACTTACACAAATACAATATTCAGCTGTCAGCTTGTGTTCAACTGTAATCGCTCAAACGATTTTCCAAAATTATCATGTTGATTCATAAAAGCACATTCTTTGTAATTAGCGACTATGATTTGTAATCATCCAAACTAATTTTCATTCTTAAAAAAATTATATTTTAAAACTTTTCGTACACTTATTTAAGATTTAGCGAGCATAAGCAAAATTAGATAGCTACTCCGATAATAATTTTACAGACACGACATTAAATAAATTACAAAAGAAATCAAATATGAAATCATGTTCCATTGGATTCGTAGAAATTCAAATATTGAAATCTAGATTTACCAATGAAAAAACACAAAAATTTGTACTTTTTTTCAAATTTTGTCAAAAACGGCTTTGTCCAAATTAATTTTAAGAAAACTGCATTTCGGATTGTTGAAAAAATGTCAATTTGACATTTTCTTTAGAAAACTGTCATATTTTAGGACTATATGCGCTCATTTCTTTAATGGATTTACAACAAAGTGAAAAGAATCCTGCCAGGATAATAACCTATGTCGAATTGGGGTAATATTGTGAGAAAATTTATTTTTATTGGCAGCTTGTTTGTTGGATTAAAGAGGTTTGTTTTTAAATCCCAAGCAACCCCATATCCATCGATTCTCGTTAACACGGTCAGGGTCAAATTTCTTTCAAAAAAAAAGGAACCATCAATAGAGCTACACAAATGCGTAAAATAAATGTAAATAAAAATTAATGTCGACCATCATTTCATTACGAAATACGAACCAACCAGTCTGAGCCAAGGAAAAGACAAACAGAACACTGTAAGAGAAGGAAGAGCTTTAAGGAAATCCCACATGAATTGTCTGCAATAAATTTGGAACGCTAATTTGATCACGTTTTTTTATTACTCGTACCAGCCGGAGGACTGTCTTCAGATACAATTTGTTTATAAAATTTTTAAATGAAAAATTATTGGGTCTGGAAGAAGGATGTTGATGGAAGCATTATTGCTGCAAAAGGATTCAATTGGATCAGTGTGAAACCAGTGGGACATCCTGCGTATGAAAATCTTATGAGAATCTACATTTAAATATGGTTTGGCGATTTGGTGCAAATATAGATATGAGAGTACGACGACGAGACGCCCGATGATGCAGACAACAGACACGATACGTGCCAAAGGAATCATATACTCGTAGATTTTGATTATAGACTTTTGGTTCATTGCCAGAGGAGCAAGAACATAAAATATTGTTTCGAAAGTAGACCTCAGATGCACAAAAGATCCAATATGTGCCGTTATAGTAATTCAACTGGGAAGAATACTCGTACTGCGCTGGGCCTTGGGATTTGTCGTCAGTTTCAGTTGGTTACGAGGACGAGGACTCGAGCATGTTGGGATTTATTGCCCAATGCCATTTGCCAGAGCGAGGCTTTGTAGGTTTGATATAGGACTGGTTTCGAATGGATTATTCTGTATGTCTTGAAGTTAAGAATATTTATGCTGGGTAAGCGCATGGAATATAAAGAGATTAAAAGTGATTTACATTCTCCTGGGGAGTTTTGTTCTGTTTGTTTGTTTTTTTTCTTAATTTAATTTGGGCTGTGGAAAATTGGAACAATTTAGATTTTACCTGTATTAAATTTATTTACATTATGTAATATGTGTAGTTTTCCAAAATGTTGCAATAATGCATTTTCATTTCATTTGTAATATGTGTAGTTTTCCAAAATGTTGCAATAATGCATTTTCATTTTGGAAAATCAATATCATGTGAAGTTTTATTAGTCCAGGAAGATTAGATACAAAAAGAGTGAGTGTACTATTGTATGTACACGCACCAGATGTAAACGTCTTTAATTTGAAACAATTTTTTCTTTCATCATTCTAATCTAATTCAGCTGCAACATACACTAATATATTTAAATTTCATGGAAACCGGTCAAAGAACAACGAAGTTGACATTTTTTGATACCAGCCACAAATTTGTATAAATACATCTCCCTCCTTTTCCAATTGTGCAAACGGAACAACTTTGATTCATGCTTCAGCAATTTTAAATTACATAACACATTTTACACTTCCGTAAATATAAATCTACGAAGTAAATACCTTGATGCACTGGCAACGAGACCATCGACTTAAGCATTACACACTTTAATACAACAGAGAAAGCCATAGAAAGAAAGATCAATTTTAGGGGTACACATTTTGCTTTAAGAGAGCGTGTCGGTTCGTCTTCGTGTCATATGTCATTCGGTTTAACAACTCCATAGAGATTTTCTTACCTCCAATGCCGCAAAAGAAGTTATATGCAAAAATGACGCTACTTCTAATAAATACCGACAAAGCTGCATTTTGGTGGAGAGCTTCATTTTCATGTTCAAACATTTCCTAAAAGTTGTAACAAGCGTTATCCAAAGGAAACAAAGGATACAGAAAAAAGGACGATAACTCAGAAAAATTCCTTCCAGTTTCCATTTTGACAAAATAATTGCATTTTGGACCTCTATAACTTAAGTACGAATGGACGTAGTGGAACCTCTGGCATATCAGGCACTCGGGGTATAATGGGCTCCTTCCGTATATATCTGTTTAATGAAGTGGCATCACTGAAAGTAAATCTGTCTGGCTTAAGTTATCGGCGGCAATTGTTGGAAAAACCGAGTTGTAAGGCGGCTAAAAACTACAAAAGTCCTCGAACAACATTACAAAGATTTTTTTAAATCTAATTTAAACCAATTACCGTCACAAAAGTGTAATATTTTAAACCAGTTTTTTCAGTGGACTAGGAAAAGTAGTTAGCAGTTGGCCTTTCCATGAAAGAATTTAAAGAATTAGCCTATGAGCTTGCGGCAAAAATGATTATCCAATAATTTTGACCCTGAAACACGGATGTCTGGGAAATATTGGGCAAATAATTTTCTAAAAATAAATGCAACGATTTCATTAAGAAAGCATGAAGCAACATTTGCAGCCCAAGCAATGGGCTTTAATCGTGTCGCGAACGGAAAGTTTTTTGAGCTGCTGGGGAAACGCACCCACATATATGGTTGTTTATCCAACAGAATATTCAACGTGGACGAAACGGGTATCAGAACGGTTGCAAAGAGTCTTGGGAAAATTTTGCCAACAGAAGCCAGAAAACAAGTGGTATCACTCTCTCTTTATTTTCCCTCGGAAACGAATGAAAGCTGAGCTCATGGATGGAACATCCCTTAATTCATGGGACGAGTGTAATCAAAATGAATGGATAACAAAAGAACTATTATTCAAGTGCTTCAAAATATTTGTTGAATGGTCGCGGGCCACAAGAGATCATATTCCTTTGTTACTTTTAGATGGACAAGCAAGCCACGTTAAAAGCATTGAAATTATTGATGTTGCAAGGGCCTGTGCCCAGTGGAGTTGACATGGTGTGTTTCCCACCACATTGCACTCATCGTTTGCAACCGTTGGATGTTACTTTCATGAAGCCTTTAAGTTCATATTATGAGGAAGAAGTTAAGAAATGGTTCAGGCAACACCATGGAAGAACAGTTACCCACTTTCATCAACTTCTTTCCACAAATTATATCCATGTAACATTGTACCCATTCTGAAAGCCCAATCTAAAAAAAGAGTTTCTAAGCGCCGAGGCACGACTGTTGTGGTAACAAACTCTCCTTACAAGGCACCGCTTGGAGGATATCTAAAAACAAGCAAAACCCTTCAAGAAAAAGAAGAAAAAGACCAGCACAAAAAACAAAATGGTCAAGAAGGAAGAATCATTAGAGAGCGAAGAGGACAAAGAGTGTTTATATTGTGAGTATTTGTACTCCCAATCTACAGTAGGATGGGTTCCTTGTAGATCGTGTGGTAAGTGGGCTCATTCTTCTTGTGCTAAAGAGGACGATATTGACGGTGAATCCAATCACTCTTGCACATTTTGCAACCCAACTTAGGTAGCTGCCCATCATGCCCAGCTATGCCCGTTGTGCCCCAACATCGGGGTATAATGGGCACAGTCAATCATTTTTAAAAATTAATTCAATTAAAGAATAATTTAATTGTCTCTATATTTTCTTTTTATACTGATGTATTTATAAATTTCCCTTTAAATAAACTTTTTTATGCGATAATGTGTACATTTTTGAAGTTTTTATTTGAAAAAATCCTTAAGGAGCCCGTTATGCACCTGCTTCCCTTACGCGTTACTTTGGATTGAATAAAAAAATAAAAAAAATTAGTTCTTTAAGATGGCAGGATTTAGATTCCGGTACAACTATTAAAACTAAAAACAAAAAATTTCCCCACTCAAAAAATGTATTACACTTTTTTGACTGAATGTATTACACCCCAATTTTTTCGAACATTTTTTCAGAGCTAACAATCGTACGATAAAAAGTGTCCTAATCGTTTTTTTTTGTAGAATTACATGGGCTACAATGTGTGTCTACAAATTTTTTCCTGTAAAACTGCATTCAACCCCATTTCACCCCTTTAAAATTTAGAGTACTTTTTAGGAATTGCTTAGAACGTAAAAATGAAGCTCTCCACCAAAATTCAGCTTTGTCGGAATTTTTTCAAAGTGAATATCTTATTTTTCTGGACTACATTTGTATAATAAAATTTAAATTATTTGTTATCAGAATATATATTTAAGCCAGTGCCAATATTTTTTTATAAAGAAACATTATATTTGCTCAATACTCGAGACTCGATATCAGTGGTTTCGATATTATTAATACAATATTTCGATTGAAAAAATCGAATCTTTAAAATCGAGAACAACGATTGATCACATCTTTGCCCTGAAAAGTATTACCAAGAAGGTTATTGGAAAAAAGAAGAAACTAAACACCTGTCTTGTAGACTTCAAAGCAGTATTTGATAATGTAAACAGACAGGCTTTGATGTACAAGCTTGCATCAATGGGAGTATACCGGAAATTCTTGATGATATACCTCAACTTTCTTCTTTCTCAACCAGCGCCGCTGTATGGGATGGATCGGAATTTTCTTATTAGTTTGAAACGACAGCAGGAGTTCCTCAAGTCTGCATTTAATGTCCAATAATATTCGGTTTGTTTATTGACGATATTTGCGATATTCTTCTTTTAATAGGAGTTGTCTTCACTGATATACCAGTTACAGTTTTGCTATATGCAGACGAATTAGTTTTACTGGCGGATAATCCTTTCAACAGACTAAATACTTTTTGTGAAAAATGGGGCCAAAAAATGTCAAAATTAAATTAACAATACAAAAATAATGATTTTTGAGGCGCGTCAAAGAAGAAGGGTTGCTGAATAAAACTGGTCGCTCAATAATGTGCGTATTGAAGTTGTGCAAGAATTCAAAAAACTTGGAGTTTTAATAACGCATAATTTAAATTGCTCCAAAACATGTCCAGCAGAAAAGTAATGAGGCTAAACTTGCTTTTAATTTAATGTGGCCCAAGTTTTTTGGGAACCAATAAATCGATCTGGTATCAAAATACCGCGTGTTTCAAACAACCGTCAATACATGTTTGTGGTATGGCACTCAGATTTTTAGATATTTGCCTATCGAGGAATTTGAATCTATTCAAGGGCATTTCTTCAAACGCATATTCAGACTACCAAACTCAACACCGAATTATGCGATATATGTGGAATCTGGTGTAACGCCAATATACATTAACCTTAAAGCTAATTCCGGAAACGAAACGAAGGAAATCTCCTCAAATCTTTTATGTTGAGACTACTGCAAGCAAATGCATCCCCTTTCAAGGATTGAATCAGCTAGCTCTAACTCACGAATCTTGTTTGGCATTAATGGAGTCCAGTGAAGAAGTATGGCAGCATGTGTTTGCAGATGTGACTGCTAAAATTGACAAAAAAATGTATGCTCAGCATTTATCCAGAGCAACTTCAACATCATCCAGAAGAACTTATAGAAACCTCAATCACAAATTACCATCGGAGGCAAACTATTTCCGCAACGAACTATCTCCTGAAGCAGTAAGCTAAATTTTCAGAGCACGTGTTGAAATGTTAAACATTAACTTCATGCCCCATCGAACTGATCTGAGACAAATCTGCGATTTATGTAACAAAACAGAAACGGAAGATGAAAGTCACTTCATTGCAATTTGTCCAATATTACAAGAAATTCCTCGGTTACATTTCGATGAGAACTATTTTTCACTAAGAAATATTGAATAGAGCACTAGGGTGGTCTACCTTATAAACGGCTCTTAAAAAATGAGCTTGGTTTTTGAAAATTCAAAAAAACACAGAAACTTGTAAAAAGTGAATGAAATTTTTATTTGGATCGATAAATCAATTTCTGCCATTTACTTTTTAAAAATAATTTCACTTAAATGTTACCCGCGGCTACACTTCAGGTGGTCCATTCTGAAGGTCCAATTTTGGCAAACTTTTTCACACATTTCCAATGTTTGCTTCCAAGGCAGCAATCATGTTTGGCTTGTCCCCATAGGCAATAGACTTAACATAGTCCCACAAAAAATAGTCTAACGGGGTCAAATCACATTATCTTGGTGGCCAATTGACTGCGCCAAAACGTGAGATCAACTGCTCACCAAATTCGCCTCTCAATTGATGCATGGTTTCGCTTGCAGTGTGGCATGTGGAACCGTCCTGTTGGAACCACATGTCGACCGAGTTCAATTCTTGCATTTTCGGCAAAAAAAAATCTGTTATCATCGAACAGTACCTTTCTCCATTGACCGTAACCCTGCGGCCTTCATCGTCCTTGAAGAAGTACGGCCCAATGATGCCGCCTGCCCATAAACCGCACCAAACAGTGCATTTTTCGGGATGCATTGGTAGCTGCTGAATTGCCTCTGGCTGCTCTTCACTCCAAATACGGCAATTCTGCTTATTCACGTATCCATTTAGCCAAAAATGGTGGGTCGGTTATGACGACCATAAAACGGACGTAGCTTGCGAAACACATTTTTCACAGAGCACGAATTTTGATAATAAATTTCAATAATTTGCAAACGTTGTTCAGGCGTAAGTCTATTCATGATGAAATGGCAAACAATACTAAATTGAAATGTCAAATGTTCGTGGAATTTGTCATGTGTGATCTGTCAAAAATATAAACGTCAAAAACCAAGTAGCAAAAAAATCACCCGTTACAATTACTATAAACATGCTATAAGTTTGCGCAATAGTCTCTTAACGTAAAGTCAAAAGTTCAGCCAGTTACTGTTGTTTAAAACTATATCTATTTATTTTGTTTTTCAAATCACGCTAAAATTGGTATTTTTCTTTGTGTTTCAAATCATTTTAAAATTGTTTTAAATTTGCTTTTCATTTTCAAGCATCTTATATCGATTAATATGCTACATTTATACATTCATTTGTTTAAATAAAACCAGAGGTATTAAGTTTAATTAACAAATATTATTTTTTATTCTTTTATTTTTTCTTAAGATTCTTAATATTCAATTAATAATTTTGTAGTATTCTTATTCTTATGCACCTTGTCTATATTCTTTTTAGGCAGACGGCAAAATTTCCATGTCCTTATTCTTAAGTAAGAAATACTATAAAACATTTCTTGAAAAAAATAAAGAATTTATCTATCTATCTCTCTACTTATACAGCTATACGCTGAATTCGCCCTAAAGTAGACCTAGGTCAGTGTTTTTCATGGGGGATCGCCAAGATTTACTCGGTGGGTCGCGGTCGCAAGTCGGTAATTGTTGGCCAAATTCCTAAACCAAAGATTTGCAAGAGAAGTCTTAAGTTAAGCAAATGCACGAACCCGGTTAAAATTGAAAAGCAAATGAATTGCGCAAAATAACTTTAAAACTTACTGGATTTTGCGCAAGAAAAAAGAATAAACTGTGTTTTGAGACAGGATGTTTATGTTTGTATTTAGGGTCCATTTGCTTTGCATTTTTTGGGCAAAATTTGCGTTTAGGTATTTGGCCGTTGTCAGTCCTCTAGTAATCAAAATAAAACACATAATTTTTTTTTGTGAGACTGTTGAATCTGCTTATTTTTTAAGGAATGTTTAGACTTTGGTTTTATCAAACTCAGTATACTGAGAGGAATTTGAGAGCTTACTGATACGATTATATCGATTAATCTTTTTAAATATCTTCGAAAATCTTCTGAACGCAGGGATGCACGGATGTACCACGCTGTGAATTTCTTTTAACATCTGATGACGACGAAGACGAAAAACCAAATAGAAAATATTGGTTTGACATTTGAGTATGAATGTATTAGTGCTTCTTGAGTTGATTCTGGTTTCAAATCAAGAAGAGAATTTCTCTTCTCCGAATCGTCAGAAGATGATTTTTTTTGCCAATTGAATGGTTTTAGAAGACTTCCGGACGCTTCTGAATCCTTCTGGATATCCAATGGATCTTCATTTGGCAAAAAATTACAGCTGTGATTCTGAAAAGAAGAGAATTTTACTTCTGGATTTGAAATCAGAATCGAAACCACATTCATAAACTTGGACTTCAAACTCGACTCTTGTTGTTTTTTCTATCATAATTGTGCAACAAATCTTATTTTTGATTTTGATTATTTGTACGTCACAATTATTTTCACATACGAGTACATATACAATCACATTCTAGTTCAGAATAGTCACAAACAAAAAAAGTGTTCACTTGGGATCCGGGATTCCGGTTTACAAAATAAAAACGCAATTAATCTTTTGATCAATAAGTACTCCCACTTGAAAAAAAATAATTGACAATTCTTATGCTTAAAAAAAATTTAAATTATTGCAAGGCTTGCACCATTTTTTTTTTTTTTTGTTTTTAACTTTTGGCAACTCGGGCAAATTTCATCGCGAATAAGTAAAATCTCACAACTATAATTAGACTGGGTATGTAAGGGCAGCATATGTGGCTTTTTAAATAACTGGCATAGTATTTTCAATAATGTAGTGGTCGCCAAGATCTGTTTACTGTCAAAGGGGTCGCGTACTCAAAAAGTTTTAAGGACACTGATCTAGGTTTTTAGCTGACGCGAGTTGAGTTAACGAATAAACTGTCATTTTCATATGAGATCTGATGCATTTGTCTTGTTGTGGACTAGCGTTTTGTGTGCAATTTGTTATTTTTAAAATGGAAATTAAAATAATATTACCTGCAGTTTAAAATGCGTTTCGCACAAGCACGATAGTTGGACTCATCATCAGTTAGATGTTATCGTACCATTGAAGACGCAATATGTTTTGGTCAATCATTCTTATAAATGACCCTTATAAAATGTATACATCAATTACACACTGCAAATTATATATTTCTAGGGGAATTTGGTTAAATTCTATTGAATTTAAACAAAAAACATATTTGCTATTATTATATAAATCTAATGTGGCATCACTGATTAAATCTAAAATACTTTTCATTGTCACACATCACAATATCAGTTAAGAAAACATAGTAACATAAGAATTTTAATTTTAAAACGGGGAAATCCCTTCTTACGTACTATCTGTTTTCGTATCCTACTTTTCTATTATTCTGAATTAGAACGTTGTAGAAGCAACATTAAAAAGAGTTTTAAAGTGTTTTTGTCTTTTACTTAAAATCTAATAGGTTATGGGCCCAGTTCACGAAAGAATTAAAAATAAAGTGACTGTGGAATAAATTGAATTTAAGAACAATATTAAAAAGCATAAAACATAAAAAAAAATGGCTCATGAAATTAAAATCAAATCCAAACGAAATATTGAACCGTTCAACGGTGAGAAATATAGCATTTGGAAGTTTTGCGTGCGTGCATTAATAGCGGAAGAAGATGCATTAGAAGTATTGGACGAATTAACAACATTGAAACCAAATGATGGATGGAATCGGAAAGAGAGAATTGCCAAAGGTATAATTATTGCACAATTAGGCGACTCCATGCTTAGTTTTGCACAGGGGCGCACAAGCGCAATTGGCATCATGAAACTTATCGGCAAGACAAAGTCTTGCAACTCGTTTTATCATGGAAAAGAAGCTGCTAAGCTTAAAATACAATAATGACGCACCGCTAACAAGCCATATAGTGATTTTTGATAATATGATAATAGGATTTAAATCAGCCAGTGAAAAAATGAAGGAAATGAATAAAATTGCCCGATTGTTATTAACTTTGCCGAGCAGCTAGATCCAGTTGTTACAGCAATACAAACAATTTCAGATGACACACTCACATTGCAATTTGTTAAAAATCGAATCTCGGACTATGAAATAAAATTGCGAAACAAGGAGACTGACACAAACGCAAAGGTTTTGACTGCGCAAACAATCGAACAACAAAAGGTCGAACTACGGGGTCCAAAGAAAAGTGGTAAACCTTTCAAACCAAAACCAAATAACAACAATAACCAACCATACAACAACTTTAAATGGAATAAAAATCACAAACACAGCAAACCAGAAAATATTAAATGTGATTTCTGTGGACGCAAAAATCATGAAAAGAAGAATTGTTTCTTTCACAAGCGTTATAACCAAGCCACCCATGAAAAGGACAGAATGGCCCAAGCTGCTATATTCAAAACAAACGAAAGAATCAGTTTCATGTGTTCTACGGATGATGAAAGCAAAAATAATATTGGCAACATAGACACATTTGAATTTTTGCTTGACTCGGGATCTACCGACCATTTAGTAAACAACAAAGATTATTTTTCATCGATTGAAGATTTGGAAACACCCAGCAAAATTGCAATAGCAAAACGTGGCGAATACATTACGGCATCGAAACGAGGAGCAGTTGATATTATTTCAAATCTTGGCTTAGAAATCACACTCGAAGACGTACTCTACTCACCAGACATCCCACAAAACTTACTTTCGGTGCAGCGCATCCAGAACAAAGGAATGACCGTGATTTTTAAGAGCAACGGACACGTTACAATTAAAAAGGGCAGTATCCCAATAATTACAGGTATTTCTCAGCATAATTTAATATCTATAGTTTTTAGGAAAAACATAAATAGATATATGCATAGTAATTTACCACAAACAACATCAGATATAGATAGACTATGGCACAGACGTTTAGGTCATATTCACGGATTAAAATTGCTACAACTAAAAAGAAATCAATTAAGTAAAAGTAGAGATATTGACATATTAGAATCAATAATTCCTATAAATGAGTTTTGTGAAACTTGTGTTCACGCAAAACAAGCAAGACTCCCTTTTTCAAAGAACAGAGGCAGAAGTCATGTAAATAGACCACTATTTGCTGTTCATACAGACGTTTGTGGCCCAATCACACCATCTAAGATTGACAATAAAAATTATTTTGTAACTTTTATTGATGAGTATACTCATTACACTACAGTCTATTTGTTAAGTAAGAAATCAGATGTCATTATATTCCTTAAAGATTTTGTCGCAAAAAGCGAAAATCATTTCAGTTTAAAAATTGCATATCTATACTGTGACAATGGTAAAGAATACTTATCAAATGAAGCAAAAGCATATTGCTCAACAAAATTCTATAGCAGAACGTGTGAATCGTACGCTAATCGAAATGGCTAGAAGTATGATATTTGACGCTCAACTAAATAAAGAATTATGGGGGGAAGCAGTTTTAACTGCAACATATCTGTTGAATATGATTCCAACCAAAGCCATATCATTAAAGAAAACACCATTTGAACTTTGGCATAATAAACGGCCAGACATTAAACAATTAAAAATATTCGGCTGCACCGCTTATGTTTTGAAAAAAAATGGGAGAAGTAAATTTGAAAAAAAAAATCACTCAAAGGCATTTTGGTTGGCTATAATTACAATGGGTATAAAGTACTCGATGTTGAAAAACATAAATTCATTGTAGATCGCAATGTAGTGTTCGATGACGTAAATTTCAGAAATTCAAGGCCTTTTTCAACTGTGTATAAAAACACAGAAGGTGGTGACATAAGTGTCGGTGAACAAAACTCCTCGAACTCAACAACGGCTAAAAACTCTGATAGAATTAAAATTAATAACATGGAACAAAATGAAAAATCAGGTCAAAATGAAAACGAACAAAATCGCAGAAAAAGTAAACGAATTGAAAATATGACACAAGCTTCATACAAAGAAATCGATGATGATGAATCGACAGAAAATTGTTGTTTAACTTCAAACGAAGGATCATTCTATACTATCGAAGAAGAGTGTTATTACACATTTGCACAACCAATGGAAAATGATATTCCTCAATGCTACGAGTATAGTGATATTAAGACAAATAGTGACCGAATTGAGTGGGAGAATGCAATAAGTCAAGAATTAAATTCACTGTATAAGAACTCCACCTGGAATATACGAGTAGTTCCTATGCCAAATAATAAAAATATTGTTGATTGCAAATGGATATTTTCAATTAAACATTATTCCGATGGTAACTTTACTAAACATAAAGCTAGATTTGTTGCAAGAGGTTTCAGTCAAAAATATTTATCAGATTATGATGAAACTTTTGCACCAGTCGCACGAATTGCTACTTTCAGATTGTTGTTGGCATTCGCAATTGAAAATGATTTGTTAGTGCATCAAATGGATGTAAAAACAGCTTTCCTTAACAAAAATTTAAACGAAGAAATTTTCATGAAAATTCCTGAGGGAATAAATAAAAACAAAAATTATGTTTGTAAACTAAACAAAGCCGTATATGATTTTAAACAATCTGCAAGATGTTGGTTAAAAAAATTCGAAAGAATTCTAAAACAACACGAATTTCAAAGCTCAAATGCCGACAAATGTTTGTTTATTCTGGATAACAATCACATTAAAAAAAATATATACGCTGTACTTCACGTTGACGACGTCATTATTGTTACACATGATATTGACAGAATGAACAAATTCAAGCAGTATCTAAACAAACAATTTGAAATGAAAGATATGGGTGACGCTCAATTTTTCTTGGGAAATAAAATTGAACGTGATAACAATAAAATTAAATTAACCAAACTGCATATTTGCAATCAGTGCTCAAAAGATTTGGAATGAATGAGTGCAACAAAATCAGTACTCCGTTGCCTGAAAAATTAAACAATGCTGAATTAAATTCAGATTTGCGTTATGATTCGCCATGTAGAAATTTGATTGGTTGTCTAATGTCTGCAATGCTATGTACACGCCCTGACTTATGTGTTGCTTTAAACATATTAAGTTGTTTCTAAAATAAAAACAATAAAGAATTGTCGCAAAATATCAAAAGAATGTTAAGATACGTAAAAGGTACATTGAATTTAACAAATACTGACCAGCTATGTGGATGCTGATTGGGGCGGAGATGAAGTTCACCGCAAAAGTACAACAGGTTACTTATTTAAATTGTATAACAATACAATAAGTTGGAATTCAAAACGACAACACTCCGTTGTCACATCATCTACTGAAGCTGAATACATGGCATTGTTTTAAGGTGTTAAGGAAGCATGCTGGATCAGATCAATTTTAACTAATTTGAAATTAATGTTGGACCCACAATAATTTATGAAGATAACAACGGCTGTATAGCAGTTGTAAATAATCCGACTGACCATAAACGTACAAAGCACATAGATATCAAATATCATTTCATAAGAGGAGAGATTCAACAAAAGATAATTACAGTAAAATATCTTCCAACAGGTGAACAACAAGCAGACATGTTGACAAAACCACTATCGGCTGTAAAGTTTGGACTTAACAGAGACAAAGTTGGGCTTGCACCAAAATGAATCATCAATGGTTTGATTAGGTTTTCTTGGGGTTTTCATGATCCAAAGCAACAAATGTTGAACCATCAAATTCCCCATAAACAAACAAATAATATGTGTATATAAAAATAATTTTTATGATATGAATTTTTTTTGAGTGGGAGTATTGAATTTTAACAAAAAAAATATTTGCTATTATTATATAAATCTAATGTGGCATCACTGATTAAAAATAAAATACTTTTAATTGTACACACATCACAATCTCAATTAAGAAAACATGCTAACATAGGAATTTGAATTTTAAAACGGGGAAATCCCTTCTTAAGTACTATCTGTTTTCGTATCCTACTTTTCTATTATTCTGAATTAAAACGTTGTAGAAGCAACATTAAAAAGAGTTTTAAAGTGTTTTTGTTTTTTACTTAAAATCTAATAAATTCAATTGAATCTTTGACAACCGTAATTGGGGAGGGATATATATTTTACTAATTACACCCTCCTTATTCTTTTTGGCTATGCCACTATATATGAGCTACAACTTCTGTGGGTTGGCATAGTTGCTCCTTGACATTCAATTACCAAAATAGCAAACAACCATGTTCTTCCTTAATTATCTGTAAAATGACAAAAGTAACTCCTTAGAAAATACCTTTGTAAAATTCATTAATTAAATATTGTACTAAAAAAAAACGATATTAATTAATTCCTAGTTCTGTTATTTTTCCCTTCAAGAACAAAATAAAGTCAAACATCATTGTCCTCAGCGCACTACTGTTTCGATGTTCTAATAAATAACAGCTTTTTTCTATTAATTATTGTTATTAAACTTTCCGAAGAGAATGAAACAATCATCCACGAACGACGATCCATCTAAAATACATTCTTCCCAATATTCAATCCGCACACAAATACTTCTTGTATTTAGAAAAAATGTGAGAAGAAAAAATGAAGAGGGAATTAAAAAAGAAATTAAGGACTATTATTGAATTGAAGAAGGGCGATGAAGTGAAGTGGATGCCGAAGAAGGCAATGCCAATGAAAAAAGAGAAGAATTGATAGAAAAAGTCCTTAAGTATACCCATACCCACAAACATATACTCACTCTTTTCTCGCAAAGCCATAAATAATTGATGAAAGACTTAAGATGGTGGCTGCTGGTGCTGTCTGAGTTGAGTTGAATTGAGAGCGGAATGGGCTTGGCCTTATTTCTTCCACTGTCAACGGCTTTGGTTAAAAGGATCTCAAGAACTCTGTTCGATATTGACGTGTTAAAAGGACGAGATTCCTGCGGAGCCATTCAACTGGATGTTGTTAGTAGTATAGTTGTAGTTGTTGCCCCCATGATAATGATGATGATGACGACGATGCCGAAGCCGATGCTGGTCAAATGAGAAAGCGAAATGCCAAAGAAAGGTTCGAATTTGTTAGTTTGGTTTAGCACTTAAGGACCTGAGACAAATATCACAAAACCCATACTACAATCTTTGGAGAATCCGTATTTTTTTTTCAGTTCACTTGAGTTCTTTAAGTTCATTTTCATTTAACTTTGGACTTCGAATTGGGTGAAGGCTCGTTTTTATTTTTTTTTCTTTGTTCACTCTTTCCAGATAGCATATAAGAAAAAGTTCAGTTCAGAATGGAATTGTTTGTTAGTGGAAGAAATAGGCGGCCGGGGAATGTGAAAAGACTAAAAGAATCTAGAAAAACTCAAATATTCCTGTAATAGACAAGTTGATTGGACGGCAAATCTTGTAGAAAAATAAATTGAGGAAGCTTGTATTCTTCAACTCGATGAGGATGGGCATTTTTTTTGTTGCCTTATACTTGCACACCACACTATTTTCAACTTCCTGTGGCGGTTGGAGGAATTGTGTTTTTGTGAGTAGCAGTAGCAAAAGCAGAATCTACTTTAAATCACATTCGTCAATGGACTCGATGCTGTTGTCTGTGAGGTTTCCTTTTGTCAATCTCAAGAGGTTTCCTATTCTTGAGATTCTTCCTCCAATGTTGGTCTTCACTCTTCGACATATACATTTGTTTGCTTATATTGATTTATATAAATGTACATATTATATTTTAGGTATTTAACTTTCTATTTTTGCTTCGAAAGCTCTTTCTTTGATTGCTATCGCTCTTTGCTTCGAAGTTATTTTTTTTTTTGCTGATAACTACCTACCCAAAATAGGGTTAGGGTGTGTTTTAATAGACTTCCTGGGGGAGAAAGAGTACAATGATGAATGGCATTTGTTAATGGAAATTTTTGTGCTACCGACAGTTTTCTCTCGTGGAATTTTTTTCTTTCATTTCGTAAATGGTATTGTATTGCTGCCAAAAGACCCTTTCAAACTCTAATAATTGTAACTAAATATATATATGTAAAACGTCCTGTAGCATGATTCGTTTTTTTTTTATTAGTTTAACATGTATAAAGTAAACGAAGTAATAGAACTTTGGTCTAACTAAATGCGTACAACAAATTAAGCAAACAGCTGCGACAGCATCGTCAACAGCAAACAGCATGCTGGCCAGCAAAAAAAATGTCAAAATCATTGTCGCTAGTATCGTCACTTCCAACTGTTTGGCAATTTGGCATTTCATTTTGTAGAGAAACAAGCAAAGCTACACCTTCCCTTAATTTTAGTCTTCTTCTTCTCTTTGCCGTGTATGACCACCGAATATCGAAGTCAAAAAGTTGTCAGCAACAGCAATCTTAGCACTTTGGACTGTTAAAGCGACCTAAAAAATAGATCTATTTAAATTTGCCCACTATTTTACATATTTCATGGTTTCTCGGAAATGGCTCTAATGATTTGGCCAAAAATTGCTGTTTATTTTTTATGAGCAAGCCCACCTTTATTATTGCTTAATTTTTCGAAATGACTCAAATGAGTTTAATAAATTTTTAATAGTTTATTTATATAAGCGACAAAAATTAATAATTTAGCCTTAATAAAGTCCAACTACTACCACGTCTTTCACTTTTATGAATTCTGGGCTTGTTAAGCATAGCTCAAACGATTTGGAAGAATTTGTGTTTATGGGCAAGAACAAAATTTCATAAATATTTTAGTACGATGGTAGTCGGCGCCACGCCTACTTTCTTATAATTTTTTTGGTTTCTTGGAAGCGGTTCTAACCATTTTGTTAAATTTTTTTTAGTTTTCTCAAAATTAGATTAAGTAAAATTCACCCAACCTTACTTCGGTTGCTCGGAAAATGATCTACAGATCTGGACCAAGATTTCAGAATTTGTAAATATTAATATTAAAATTAAAATTAAAATTAAAATTAAAATTAAAATTAAAATTAAAATTAAAATTAAAATTAAAATTAAAATTAAAATTAAAATTAAAATTAAAATTAAAATTAAAATTAAAATTAAAATTAAAATTAAAATTAAAATTAAAATTAAAATTAAAATTAAAATTAAAATTAAAATTAAAATTAAAATTAAAATTAAAATTAAAATTAAAATTAAAATTAAAATTAAAATTAAAATTAAAATTAAAATTAATATTAAAATTAAAATTAAAATTAAAATTAAAATTAAAATTAAAATTAAAATTAAAATTAAAATTAAAATTAAAATTAAAATTAAAATTAAAATTAAAATTAAAATTAAAATTAAAATTAAAATTAAAATTAAAATTAAAATTAAAATTAAAATTAAAATTAAAATTAAAATTAAAATTAAAATTAAAATTAAAATTAAAATTAAAATTAAAATTAAAATTAAAATTAAAATTAAAATTAAAATTAAAATTAAAATTAAAATTAAAATTAAAATTAAAATTAAAATTAAAATTAAAATTAAAATTAAAATTAAAATTAAAATTAAAATTAAAATTAAAATTAAAATTAAAATTAAAATTAAAATTAAAATTAAAATTAAAATTAAAATTAAAATTAAAATTAAAATTAAAATTAAAATTAAAATTAAAATTAAAATTAAAATTAAAATTAAAATTAAAATTAAAATTAAAATTAAAATTAAAATTAAAATTAAAATTAAAATTAAAATTAAAATTAAAATTAAAATTAAAATTAAAATTAAAATTAAAATTAAAATTAAAATTAAAATTAAAATTAAAATTAAAATTAAAATTAAAATTAAAATTAAAATTAAAATTAAAATTAAAATTAAAATTAAAATTAAAATTAAAATTAAAATTAAAATTAAAATTAAAATTAAAATTAAAATTAAAATTAAAATTAAAATTAAAATTAAAATTAAAATTAAAATTAAAATTAAAATTAAAATTAAAATTAAAATTAAAATTAAAATTAAAATTAAAATTAAAATTAAAATTAAAATTAAAATTAAAATTAAAATTAAAATTAAAATTAAAATTAAAATTAAAATTAAAATTAAAATTAAAATTAAAATTAAAATTAAAATTAAAATTAAAATTAAAATTAAAATTAAAATTAAAATTAAAATTAAAATTAAAATTAAAATTAAAATTAAAATTAAAATTAAAATTAAAATTAAAATTAAAATTAAAATTAAAATTAAAATTAAAATTAAAATTAAAATTAAAATTAAAATTAAAATTAAAATTAAAATTAAAATTAAAATTAAAATTAAAATTAAAATTAAAATTAAAATTAAAATTAAAATTAAAATTAAAATTAAAATTAAAATTAAAATTAAAATTAAAATTAAAATTAAAATTAAAATTAAAATTAAAATTAAAATTAAAATTAAAATTAAAATTAAAATTAAAATTAAAATTAAAATTAAAATTAAAATTAAAATTAAAATTAAAATTAAAATTAAAATTAAAATTAAAATTAAAATTAAAATTAAAATTAAAATTAAAATTAAAATTAAAATTAAAATTAAAATTAAAATTAAAATTAAAATTAAAATTAAAATTAAAATTAAAATTAAAATTAAAATTAAAATTAAAATTAAAATTAAAATTAAAATTAAAATTAAAATTAAAATTAAAATTAAAATTAAAATTAAAATTAAAATTAAAATTAAAATTAAAATTAAAATTAAAATTAAAATTAAAATTAAAATTAAAATTAAAATTAAAATTAAAATTAAAATTAAAATTAAAATTAAAATTAAAATTAAAATTAAAATTAAAATTAAAATTAAAATTAAAATTAAAATTAAAATTAAAATTAAAATTAAAATTAAAATTAAAATTAAAATTAAAATTAAAATTAAAATTAAAATTAAAATTAAAATTAAAATTAAAATTAAAATTAAAATTAAAATTAAAATTAAAATTAAAATTAAAATTAAAATTAAAATTAAAATTAAAATTAAAATTAAAATTAAAATTAAAATTAAAATTAAAATTAAAATTAAAATTAAAATTAAAATTAAAATTAAAATTAAAATTAAAATTAAAATTAAAATTAAAATTAAAATTAAAATTAAAATTAAAATTAAAATTAAAATTAAAATTAAAATTAAAATTAAAATTAAAATTAAAATTAAAATTAAAATTAAAATTAAAATTAAAATTAAAATTAAAATTAAAATTAAAATTAAAATTAAAATTAAAATTAAAATTAAAATTAAAATTAAAATTAAAATTAAAATTAAAATTAAAATTAAAATTAAAATTAAAATTAAAATTAAAATTAAAATTAAAATTAAAATTAAAATTAAAATTAAAATTAAAATTAAAATTAAAATTAAAATTAAAATTAAAATTAAAATTAAAATTAAAATTAAAATTAAAATTAAAATTAAAATTAAAATTAAAATTAAAATTAAAATTAAAATTAAAATTAAAATTAAAATTAAAATTAAAATTAAAATTAAAATTAAAATTAAAATTAAAATTAAAATTAAAATTAAAATTAAAATTAAAATTAAAATTAAAATTAAAATTAAAATTAAAATTAAAATTAAAATTAAAATTAAAATTAAAATTAAAATTAAAATTAAAATTAAAATTAAAATTAAAATTAAAATTAAAATTAAAATTAAAATTAAAATTAAAATTAAAATTAAAATTAAAATTAAAATTAAAATTAAAATTAAAATTAAAATTAAAATTAAAATTAAAATTAAAATTAAAATTAAAATTAAAATTAAAATTAAAATTAAAATTAAAATTAAAATTAAAATTAAAATTAAAATTAAAATTAAAATTAAAATTAAAATTAAAATTAAAATTAAAATTAAAATTAAAATTAAAATTAAAATTAAAATTAAAATTAAAATTAAAATTAAAATTAAAATTAAATTAAAATTAAAATTAAAATTAAAATTAAAATTAAAATTAAAATTAAAATTAAAATTAAAATTAAAATTAAAATTAAAATTAAAATTAAAATTAAAATTAAAATTAAAATTAAAATTAAAATTAAAATTAAAATTAAAATTAAAATTAAAATTAAAATTAAAATTAAAATTAAAATTAAAATTAAAATTAAAATTAAAATTAAAATTAAAATTAAAATTAAAATTAAAATTAAAATTAAAATTAAAATTAAAATTAAAATTAAAATTAAAATTAAAATTAAAATTAAAATTAAAATTAAAATTAAAATTAAAATTAAAATTAAAATTAAAATTAAAATTAAAATTAAAATTAAAATTAAAATTAAAATTAAAATTAAAATTAAAATTAAAATTAAAATTAAAATTAAAATTAAAATTAAAATTAAAATTAAAATTAAAATTAAAATTAAAATTAAAATTAAAATTAAAATTAAAATTAAAATTAAAATTAAAATTAAAATTAAAATTAAAATTAAAATTAAAATTTAAATTTTAATTTAAATTTTAATTTAAATTTAAATTAAAATTAAAATTAAAATTAAAATTAAAATTAAAATTAAAATTAAAATTAAAATTAAAATTAAAATTAAAATTAAAATTAAAATTAAAATTAAAATTAAAATTAAAATTAAAATTAAAATTAAAATTAAAATTAAAATTAAAATTAAAATTAAAATTAAAATTAAAATTAAAATTAAAATTAAAATTAAAATTAAAATTAAAATTAAAATTAAAATTAAAATTAAAATTAAAATTAAAATTAAAATTAAAATTAAAATTAAAATTAAAATTAAAATTAAAATTAAAATTAAAATTAAAATTAAAATTAAAATTAAAATTAAAATTAAAATTAAAATTAAAAAGTCAAAGAGGGTTCTTTTTTCTTAGCTCTTCATCTGCGGTAGTAGTTTGGTTATTTTCTCGAAATGATAATAATGTTTAAGTTAATTATAATAATGACACCATTTTTTTTATTTCCAATAAATCCCATACCCAACGGAAATACGATTCCGAGGTATCTATTAGGAAAACTCACTTTATTTGTGTGATACAAAACTTATATCTTTTAAGCGCGACCCATTAAATTTTTTTTTTGGCGGTAATATTAATTTGTCCCAAATTGATTGCACATAAGTAGGTGTTATATTATACAAACCGCACTTGTCCATAGCTATGCATCTTCAGGGTTTCCTAAGCAATATAATTGTGTTATCAAAATTCTAACAACACGAAAAAACGTCGCTCAATGATGAAGACAATATCCAAATATCGCCAGGCACCATCTTTGTGTTCCCATAAAGATTCTGAGTTATTTTTTTATGTATAGTATACATAATATTAGTACATATTCCATATTGTTGGTAGGTGCATGGCGATGAAACCTAAAAACTTCTTTTCTTCTTCGTCTTTGTCGTAGAAACGAAACTAGAAGTGCAAAACATAGAGTACACGAAGTGGCAGAAACGACGAAGCATTTTGCAAATTGAATTTATGTGTACTTAGAAGAGGAAAACACCCTGCTGCAAAAGGATCTCACTTCTATTCATATATTGGTATAAGGACTAAAGGGAAAGGTAAAAGTATGGTTGATGGTAGGAATGGGCGTTGTAGGACAAAATGGAAAGCTGCACGGCACTAAAGAGGTAAAATTCCTGATTTTATTTAACATATTTAAATTAAAACGTGTTTCACGTTGGAGGACATTTTGTATTTTGTTGTGCTGTACCCAGTTGCACTATAGTTGCATGTGCACCATTCGGTAGACAAAAATGTCCTTTATATTTGTATATTTTTCTACCTAACAGCTCTTTTAACATTTAAAAAGGTTCTTCTGAAATGCATTCGTGCATTTAGATGAAAGATGATAAAACATTTTCTCTTATTTTATTTTACATTTTAATTCCCATTTAGTTTTTTTTTTCTTAGTAATTCTTATATACTTGACAACCTTCTAGAGATCCTGAAAATAGATTTCCGTTAGTGGAGAAGAACTACAGGAAGTGGATTTGGTTTTTTTGTTTTATTTTTTTTCTTTTGCCTTTCTTTTATTTTGTTCGTTTCAAATCAAATACAGAGATGGGAAAAAATCCAAATAATATCGTGCCAAAAGATGGCACAGTAAAGGAGGACACTTTGAGTAGCTTTAATTAATCGTCGAATGAAAGAAGATGATGAGAAGAAGTAATCCCAAACGGAAACTTGTTAATTTCCCGGTTTGGACAAAATTTTAGAGTTATCCGACCTGGTTCTTTACAAAAGGATTTGGATCATCTTTATATTGTGGTTAGGTATATATAGGTACCTACAGTGCGAGTGGGTTGCGACGATGTAGATGAAGTTTAATTTTACATAGAGTGTTTGCTTTCCTGTCAGCTTAGTTTCTTAGACAAGGTAAGTTTGGAAATTCAAAAGAACTTAGGATTTTGTGTTTGTTCCTTATTGACATTATTGTAGAATTTGTAATTTTCAGGACCAGGGCAGGAGGCACGATTTATCTACAGACGGACATCAGGGTATCTGGGACTCACGGTCTCAGTTTGAGAAAATGTATGAAACAAAAATACAATATCCAGGGTCCAACGTCATAATTTCTCTTAATATTGAGAAATTATTGAAATTTTCAAGAGAGTTATTACCAATTTTCTCCAATATTTAAATGAAAGCGGATGAATTCTCCAGATGAAATAAATGGTGTGAACAGCTTATATCTGGGCTACTCTGACATATTTGAAAGCTCATGCTTATAAGGAACGATGTATTCGAATAGCAATTCTTGAAATTAATCAAGAGTCTCATCCCTCAGGTTAGGAGTTGTGCGTCGAGATATCCTCTTTACCACGTAAAAGAACAAGACTCCGAAACAATAACGAGCCTCCAGTACTCTGAATTCAATGATGTGACCACCAACAAGTTAAACGGAGGAAATAAATTTCGGACTGTACGTTCCTAATATTGACCAAGTCGAACAATTAGTGGCTATAAACCCAGGAGTGCCGCTACTTCTAGCTGGTCAATGCAATGGAGCCAAGAACGAGATCTACCAGATAATGAACTCTAGTGCTAAAATAGAAGAACAAAGGAATGCCAAATTCTCAGGAAGAAAAGTACAGAGAGCACTAGTAGCGGCCGGTCAATTCTATTCCAAATTGTGCCGCCAAGGGCACAATCTTTCAAAAAGTAAAATGATCTATAGCTATTCCCAAGGATGCAATTTCGAGACGGCAGCCTGCTGAGCTGAAAGGCGAAATATATGTGCTGAGGATTGGGAAGAAACATTTTTTCAGACTGCTAAGCGTCGAAGAATTTAAGCCTTCCAAATTAGGCGATGATGACCAATATTGCTTAAACTTGCCAAACCCAAATGATGCAAAGCTTCTTGTGCCGATGGCTTATCAGTCGAACTATTCAAAGCAGTGGATTATATCTTGGAAAAGCACCAACTTATCTACATAATTCAAATCATGACTGACCTTGGAATATTGTCTTCTAAGAGTCACACAAAATATTGTCGCCCATTCTGCTTGATCACTTGAGTCCTTTTGTCAGCGATCTGACAGTCGGTAGAGGCAAGTCAACCGTTAATCAAATGTTCATATTCGGACTGATTTTCGAAAAATGCAGTTCGATAAACCACTCCGATTTTAAAGTCGCATATGATAACGTAAATAAGGGCGAATTAGACAGAGCCATGTTATTCCTCTTTCCCTAAAGAATTTGTCGTGCTGGATGACGATGGAAAAATCTCGCTGCCCCATAAAAGTCGATAAAAACACTACCGAAACGTTTGATGTTTATCATAATAGCAATTGTAGTCAAATTGATAATCAGCATACCATACAGGGAAACATTCCATTTGTCGAGCTACTTGGTTGCAGCTGGCATAGGCCGCAGAACCAAGCTAGCTGTCGTAGGTGAATATGCCATATGTGTTTAATTCATGGTGCGAAATGATATTTGCTGGCAAGGCCCTTACCCAATTAGTTTTCGAATCCATCCCTGATGGTGTACGAAGGTATTAACAACAGATGGCGAACACAAGTGGAATGCGATCCCAACAAACTTGCTGATTGTTACTCGAAGCGCTTATGGCTAGGAACGGAGCTGGCTGAAAAGGCTTGTTGGTTAAAAGTCGTAGACCATCCTGGCTTCGGGTGAAATATCAAATTCCATGTTATCTGACAAAAAGAGAATTGAACTGATTGTTAATGTGGAAAAATATCTTGAAATCTATTGAAGCATAACATTCTCAAGAGAACCCTTCGGAACTGTAACTATTATATGATTACAAATTTTGCATATTTCTTTGTTTTTACTTAACCCTAGAAAGATAAACTTATTTTTTAGTACTGAAAAGATAAACATGTCTGCGAAGTACATGATTAAAACAAGTATTTTTTGTGTACTATAATAAGTATATATATTTTTGTACACATTTATCGCTATATTATTAGCAATCAATTAAAACATATTAAGTCAAACAAGTTTCCTCAAACGTTTCGTCGAAGTAGGGATTTCCAACCTCATCTCATCTCATCTCATCCACTGTGTAGATAGATCACAGCTCAGTTTCCTCAGAAATTGTGTACAATACAATGGACTTTCTCCGTTGAGCATTGCCATTACTAAAAAAACTATGGTCTCTCGCAAGTGTAGATCCAGGATTCGGTTGGCTTAAAAAAACAAGTGTGTTCGAACGTCGATTTCGCAGGCGCATCTGAGCAGTGTTGGCAACGTAAGTTAACCTGCGTAATTTGCCTGTACAGGTTATCCCTTAATTCGTCAAGAGTATTTGAATAGTCCAGTAATTTTAGGCATTTTAAACACCAATCTGCGGAAAAATTCCTAGTGAGCTGAATTTTTGTATACACCTTTATTACGGTGTTGTAATGAAGATGTAAAAAATTGACATCGATATCGTGCCGGCTAAAAAAGCTATGAACGTCAAAAGTTCACAACCTATTGCTCGGAGGACAATAGTGGTCAGTATAAAAATTGTTCCTAGTAAAATTATCTACACAAAAATTTCCTCTGCATTTTTCTGTAACATTAACCGTTTTCGGAGTAGAGCGCTGAGATAGCGACTAGAATGCACTCACATTTGGTATTGTATACTGTACACCATGGCGTAAACTCTATTGCTTTTTATTAATGTTTGTAAGTGTCTTAAAAACTTTTATCTGATATTTGGACGTTTAGGGAAAAATATACTTATCTTATAGAGGCTTAGGAACTTACTAAAATCTACAATAACTTATCCAAATGACCTCCACAGGCAGATGTTCCGTATTTCATTGTTCCGAGATCCGTCCCTTTTTACCTGCTACTGCCTGTCGGACTGTATTAAGTTCAGTTGAAAATTATTTCAAATGTGTGTTAAACACGTTATTTTAGTTGTTTTCTGCTCCACAACAGTTCAAAATGAGTGATACATGTTTTACATTTAATGAATTATTACCAGATGGTGATGTTGTAGAAGTTAGCCGCGGTCCACAATACAAACGTAATTTTTTGAAATCAAAAACGCTGATTCTTTTCTTAAGTATAGTACGCATAGATTTAGCCAAGCATTTCAGCGGAGACGTACGCTGCTCCAGCTAAGAAATCAAATTTTTGGTTTCCACTGTACTACCACTATCTGTCAGAATTTAGCGCAGGAAAAAAATGTCCAGCACATTAATTCGAAAGCTAAATTTTGACAGATCGTTTTTGTTTGTGTTTCCCGAGATTGGTCCAAGTAGTTTGTGGACATGTGGGCCTTCTCGATATGGTTATGCTGCAATGTGAAAAACAACAAAACTTAGGCTACAGATGCAGGAAGCAGCAACATTGAATATGGAAAATAAACTACATGAAATCCAAGAGTTGAAAAGTAAAGTTAAGGCCAGCCAAGAAGCGCGCCGAGCGAAACAACTAAAAGAACTCGGCGAACAAGAACAACAACAGAAAAAAGAACAATTACAAAAACAACAGCCACAGCAGCAGCCAAAACAACAACGGCAAAAACAACAACAACAGCAACAGCAGCAGACACAAGTCCAGAAACAACCGCAAGAAAAACAGCAGCAGCAGATTCAAAAGCAGCAGAATCAACAGCCGCAGAAAAGTCAGTCTCAGCAGCAGCAGCCACAGCCGCCGATTATGAAAAAAGAAAAGGTGCCACCCATTAATACTTATAAAATGGAGTTACAGGATACCATAAATCTATGTAAGTTGACCATAGGTCAAAATTTTACTATTAAACGATTAAATAACGATAGGCATGCTATCCAGTGCTTCACACTGGAACAGCACAAAAAAATTAAAGAGTTGCTAAAAGAAACTACTACCGAATTCTTTAGTTTCACCCCTAAAACCGAAAAATTTCAAACGGTCCTTTTGAAGGGCATAGATTCCTACACGGAACCACAGGTGCTCTTAAATGAACTCCGCCAAAAAGCGAATGACGATCTCGACTTTATCGGGGTCAAGCCGTTCGCTACAGTTAGAGCTAGGCGGGAGAAGCGGAGTCTTCCCTTCTTCCTTGTTCAACTCTCACCCAGCAGCAAACTGGATAGTTTGAGGAGTATATCCATCCTCAACTGCCAGGTTGTAACTTGGGACAAATTAAAAAGGGGCGGCGACATGCTTCAATGCATGCGCTGCCAAAGGTTCGGCCACGCCGCAGCAAACTGCGAAATGCAGTCACGCTGCGTTAAGTGTGGAGAGAACCACAATGCAGATGAATGCAAGTTAGGAAAGGAACGGGTCGAAGATAGGACCCAGCTTAAATGTGTACTCTGCCGAGGCGCCGGACACCCCGCTAATTATCGGGGATGCCCGACGTTTCAGCTTATAAAAAACAATAAAGCAGCAAAGCAAACAGTGGTAGAAAAGCGACCAACAGTGCGCCCTCCTACAACAACGCCCGTCAACCCCCAAATTTCTTACGCCCAAATGGCGTCAGGAAGGGGAAGCACGGTACAGCCTACACCAAAGGTCGCCCTACAGGCCCCCGTGCCTAAGGCGCCGGCGGCACAGGCGGATATTATGGACGTTCTACTGGCCATCCAGGGCCAGTTGAACGGCCTCCAAAACCAGATCAGGGAGCAGGCGACTAGGGTGGATTATCTCTACTCTGTTTTGCCGAGCTTAACGCAACTTAGAGGTTAAGGGCGCGCTGCCGGAGAGGCCCTTTAAGATCCTAGCTGTGAATGTAAATTCACTGATTAGGACCGAACGTAGAGCGAATTTATTCCAATTGCTTAAAGACATAAGTCCAGATGTGTTTATGGCTAGCGAAACTAAGCTTAACCAGAAACATAAATTGACTAACAACAATTACAATATCGTAAGGAGAGACCGACCTAACTCCACTCAAGGAGGGGCGTCGCAATCTTTATACGTAAAGGCATAAGTCATAAGGTAATATATAATAGTGATGTGCGTAAATTTCGGACGTTAGAGGCATGCATCATATGCATTCATCTCCAACAGGGGAAGCGAATGTATGTGATCGCTGCCTATGCACCGGAAACACCTCAGCCCACACAGTTTATAACAGAGCTTGATAAGCTTTTTGAATGCTTAAGATTGAGCTCGGAAGAGAATTACTATATATTGGCGGGTGATTTAAACGCCAAGCACACAGATTGGGGAAATCAAATACAAAATCCTCGAGGTAACCATCTATTTAATTGGATGGGTCGATACAACCTTGAGTATCGCATCGATCTTCTAGCCACAGACAGGCCATCGTTCCCAAGAAGCGGTGCCTATCTGGATATATTGCTTAAAGACGCAAGACTAACAATTACTGACGCTGTGGGTCAATGGCCAAGAAATTGTTTACGAACGATCGAGTACGACAGTGACCACTGCGGACTCGCCGCCGTAATACAACTTCCGAACCAGCTTATGGAGTTGGAGGAGTATGTGCCTGTGCATACTTACAATTACAGTAAGGTGCGCTGGCCACGTTTCTCCAATGCCTTATTGAGTGAATTACGTTCAAATGGTATATCCCCACCAAATTACAGGAACCTAACAAATACTGAAATCGACAGATACTTAGAACAAATTGACGAAACGATTCTACGAACAATGAACAGAACAATACCGAAATACAAAGAACGTAACGCAACTGACATGTACCGTAACGCGACAATTGACGCACTTCACAGACAAAAAAGTGGACTACTGACAAGACTAAAACGCTTGTACAGGCGGTTTACTGATACACGAGACCTGGAGATTAGGACACTGAAGTCGTCCATCAAAAACATCAACCAATTGATCAAAGAAAATTATAGATTGTCTATTAATTCGTTCTGGGACAATAAAATTTGTGCCGTTAACTCCAGCGACCCAAGTATGTTCCCACAAATTAATAAGATTTTTAGAAGAAAGGATCAAAATGATCTTCCGTGTCTTAAGCTCCAGAGGACGACAGAGAACAGAGACGTACTTCTGACAGCAGGCATAGACCCAGAGGATGCCGTATTGGACGATGACCTCTATATAATCGAAGATCCGCAGGAGAGAGTGGAGGCTGTGGGGGCTGCTTTCCAGCAAGTGTACAAGGTGAATGCTAGCATTCGCCCGAATCATGACCTGGAGAACAGAGCTCTGCTTCATCACTTATGGCTCCGGAACGATATAAACGAATGGCGATCTGAGAACCTTGGTTTTACCGGGTTTAATGATGAAGATTTGGCAAACGCCATAATCGCCGACCGAAATGGGCCCAGTCCCCTGTTAATTTCGAAGAATGAGCTCCAGCTCATCTTCGATTCATTAAAGAAAAAGAAGTCTGCAGGAGTCGATGGTATATCCAACGTTGTACTACGACATTTGCCTCAAGAAGCAGTTGACATTTATACGTATACCACTCTGTTTAACAACGCGCTGAATAATGCATATTATCCAGTGCGGTGGAAGACAGCTGTGGTGCACCCTCTCCCAAAAAAGGGAAAGGACAACTCCAATCCGGCGAATCTCCGGTCGATAAGTCTTCTTCCGAGTATCAGCAAAGTATTTGAAAAGGTTATTAATAGAGCCCTGTTCAAGTGGGCGGAGGACAAAAATATCATCCCGGATAATCAGTTCGGTTTTAAGGCGGGACATGACACAATTCATGCCGCGTCTAAACTAGTTTCTGATATCCAATGGAACAAAACTAAAAAGCAGTGTACGGGTGCCTGTCTGGTTGATTTGGAGAAGGCCTTCGACACAGTATGGTTAGAAGGTCTCTATCTAAAGCTAACCAGACTAGGTATAAGTAAACCTCTATTGTATATGCTTTATGACATGCTAATGGTAGAAAGTTTGTTGTCAAGAGTGGCAATGTAACTTCTACCGCAATTTTTAATATTAATAATGGTCTTCAGCAGGGAGCGGTTAACTCGCCGATTCTATTCAACATTTACACCAGCGATCTGATAGGTAGTCTAACTCAGGCAATTGCGTACGCCGACGATCTAATTGCGTACAGAACAGCTCATACAGTTGAGGTCATCAAAAGTCTCTTGCAGAGTGACTTCGACAAGATTCAGCGATATTGTGATGACTGGAAGTTGAAAATCAACTTCCAGAAATCAGAAACTATTTTGTTTAGGACTCCGTTGTCTAGCGCCTCAAGGGATACGAGAAAGAACTGGCGCAAGCTGGTGATCGTAGGGCCACATGGACATCCACTGGCGAGTAAAAGTGTAGTAAAGTACCTTGGCATCTGGTTGGATCAGTACCTGTATTCCGACAGACATATAGGTGCTGCTTTGGCCAGGGCTAGGGGAGCCTTTGCCTTGACAAAACGACTGTTTTATAGCAGCCGTCTTGACAGCAGGGTGAAGGTGATTTGCTACATGGCCCTCATCAGGCCGATGATTGCCTACGGATGCCCGGTGTGGTTCAACGTTGCCCCATCTCAAATGGAAAAGATTCGGGTGTTTGAGAGGCAAGGTCTTAGACGTTGCCTTGGATTACACAGAACACCAGAGTCGGAGTACACAAGATATTATTCCAACCAGGTTCTATACAACGGAGTCAACATAAACAGAATAGATAATTTTTTGTTCAAGCTGATTCGGGGTCACGTTGCAAGAGCGATGTCCTCAACTAACAGCTTCATTTTTGGGGCTTATTACCCCAATAACGAATATTTTGAGAGTGCGCGGTTAAGTGGTTACATCCCTCCTGAGGCATTCCTCTATTTAGACAGTCGAGGGCTGATACAGGATGGAGGGGCGGTTCCGCTCATCTACCACGTCAGCCGGAAAACTGTGGATAGGCGACTCCTGTATAGTCGAGACGTCATCGCTCAAGGTGGAGAAAAGCGCCTTCGGTTCAGTAGGACTGTGTCCGATCGGGACCGGAGGGATAGGGCGAAACAGGAGAACCAGTTCTGGTGGCTCTCTGAACAGCATCATAATATTTAAAGTCGATTGGCCGACTTACAAAGATTTAGGGTATTAGGTATAGGGAACAGTCGGGGTGGCACCAAAAAAAAATTAAAAATATGTATGTATGCGGGGCCCTACGTGCATGTATCTGCGTGTCTGTACATGTATGTGCGTACGTATATGTATTTGCGTATGTACATGTATGGGTTGGTTGCATGTTGGTATGTGTCTGCATGCATATAAAAAATAAACAAAAAAAAATGCTGCTGTGGCTGTTCTAGTTGTTAAGTAGTTTTAAGTATTATTAGGTATTTTAAGTAGTTTAAGTTATTTAGTTAGTATAAGTTAGTTTTATTTAGTTTTAATTATTTAATTATTTTTAATCTATATTTAGTTATTTAGGTTTATTTTATAAGTTAAAAAAAAAAAAAAAAAAAAAAAAAAAAAAAAAAAAAAAAAAAAAATAAGATAAGATACCAAGTTTTTTTCGTGAAAGTTTCCTTGGAAAATAAAATAAAATAAAATAATTAGATTTAATTGAAATAGTTTTTAGGTCGAAAGACATTAGTTCTAAGAGTTATTGTTTAGTTTAGAGCGCCCGTAAAGGGCCAGTAAATTAGTTGTAAGTTATTGATAATTAGGCTAGTTTTAAACATTTTTGTCTATCTTTAAGATAGTTATAAGTTAATATGAAATAAAAATGAATTATATAAAAAAAAAAAAAAATAAATAAACTACAGCAAAGAGACGTTAAAGAAAAAAGAGTGTATGTTGTAAGTTTTGTCTTATAAATTACTAGCAGATACCCGTGCGATGCTACAGACCCACGGGATTCTAATGAAATCATCTATCCACCTACAAAATTTCATTCAAAACCCTTCAGTCGTTGAATGTAGGCGCAAATGACGAACATGCTCGCCTAGCATGCTCGCTCTCGCTGTGATCTTCTTGTATGTGGGCTGGTTCGCGAGCCGCTTGCTGTTGGCCAAAAGTGTAGATTTTCTCTTGTCGTGTTCTTTGGCTTCGATTTTCGTCGTGTATGGTCATGTTCGCGAACAAAGCGAAGATTTAATATTGGATTCAAAAATTAAGAACTACAAAAATAAAGTTGGGAAAAATAAATCATGGCTAATCTTCCAGCTGCTTCCCAAATTTGATTAAAATCTATTCAATGGTTGAGGCATGAATGCGGAACAAACAACCAAGTATATATTTTGTTCATATATAAGCCTCTCCCATATAGGCATAGGAACTGTTCAGTTCCATTTATCGGGATAAAAATGACCTATGTGATAATCGAGTATGTTCTGGCGTTATTGAGCAAAAAAACTTTTACATTTATAATATCATTAGGATTATCCGAAATTTTCCAAGCTTCACAACGAATTTTCCACCTTTGCATTGTCCGAAATCATTAAATCATGCTTTAAATCTATCTATATATCATCAAGAAAAAAATGTTCGCATTTTTCAAGAATTTTTCGAGTTTTCCACTAAGAATTTTCTATTTTTTCATTCGAAAAACCCTTCCGGAACATTTGCATACACAATTAAATACAAAAAATCAATTTTTGATTTTTAAAATTTCCCGACTTTTCTGGAGGGTTTACCCCAAATTTTCTTTTGGGTCAATTCGGCCCATTCGTTCTCAATTGATGAATAACAATACATTTTTTCACACCATTTTTAATAGCAGATGCCCGTGCGATGGTATACGGACTTTCTATCCCACGGGAATCTAATGACATCTATACACCTACAATTCAAAACCGTTCAGTCGTTGAGGCGTGAAAGCGGAACAAACACAAAAGTATATGTATATATTTTTTCATAGTTAAGCCTCTCCAATAGGAACCGTTAATTTTGTTCGGGATAAAAATGACCTATGTGAGAATCCAGTACCCCATCCATCTACCAATCAAATTTCATGCAAATCCGTGTGCTTCTATGTGCCTTGTGAATAAAAGCTATGTTGGCTATTTGTAGAATGAGCTCTATGAAAAATTAAAAGACACCTATACCACGGGAACCATACCTTTTTCCGGAATAAAAAGTAACATGTGGCATATTCCAGACAATAGTCTATCTTTGTACCAAATTTCATAGAGATCCGTTCAGCCGTTCCAGAGTTATTGAGCAAAAAACATCCATATATCCAAACTTTCACATTTATAATATTAGTGAGATTATAATATTCGCCTTATGACTTGAACTTTTGAAATTCAAATAATATTTTTTTTCAGAACAGCTGTTTTTTGACATATTCTCCACAGAACTCTCGTATCAAATTTTAAGCTATTCACAACTCTAATGTAAAATCTTAGCTAGGATTTTAGCTGATGCTTGCAGAAGAAAGTTCCAGCGAAATTTTAGCGTGATCTGCATACTAAGCTTTACGCAGAGATATTGATGTACTCGGTTCTTCTTGGTGTCGTTTAAAAGCCGCAAGACTCAAATTGTTTACACAATTTTTTCGACAATTACTATGCATATTCACCAAATTCACGCAGCCGTATTAAAAAAAAGCTTAATCCACCTTTAGTCCATGGGCTTACAAAACCAAAACCATGGAATGAAAGTTAGACCATGGACTAAAATTTCATATTAATAAAAAAAAAAACGAAAAAAGAACTCTACCTCTTTTTATTCTTAAATGTCAATTCTTAGTACATCGCTAGACCACCGTCTTCGAGGGTCTAGCGAAGGACTAAATTGGTAATCGTCAAATAGAAGAAATTGAGTTTTATTAATAGTATTTCGCATTTAGTCCACGGAATAAGTCCTAAACCTTCCCTAGTCCATGTTTATTAATTCGATTGTCAGTATTTAAATATTCAATATTACCATCACCTTTAGCGACACTAGCATTTTTAAATGTTTGTAGAAAAATTTAAAATTTAAAACGAAAAATGCTGCTGTGGCTGTTCTAGTTTTTAAGTGGTTTTGGGTATTTTTAGTTAGTATAAGTTGTATCTAGTTTTAATTATTTTTAGTCTAGCTTTAGGTAGTTTTTAGGTAAAAATTTAAAATGATCTGATACTAAGTTTTTGTAGTAAAGTTTTCATAGTTAAATAAAAATAAAATAATTAGATCTAATTAAAATAGGTTTTAGGTCGAAAGACATTTGTATTAAGAGATATAATTTAGTTTAGAGCGCCCGTAAAGGGCCAGTAAATTAGTTGTAAATTATTGATAATTAGGCTAGTTTTAAACATTTTTGTCTAGCTTTAAAATAGTTATAAGTTAAGATTAAATAAAAATGAATAAAAAAAATAAAAAAAAATTTAAAAAAAACTGTTTAAGAGCAGAAAACAACTAAAAAAAACGTGCTTACACACAGATGAAATAATTTTCAACTGAACCAAATACAGTCCCACAGGCAATACAGGTATAAAGGGACGAGTCTCGGAACAATGAAATACGGAACATCTGCCTGTGGAGGTCATTTGGATAAGTTATTGTAGATTTTAGTAAGTTCCTAAGCCTCTATAAGATAAGTATATTTTTCCCTAAACGTCCAAATATCAGATAAAAGTTTTTAAGACACTTACAAACATTAATAAAAAGCAATAGAGTTTACGCCATGGTGTACGGTATACAATACCATATGTGAGTGCATTCTCAGCGCTCTACTCCGAAAACGGTTAATGTTACAGAAAAATGCATACGAAATTTTGTGTAGATAATTTTACTAGGAACAATGTTTATATTGACCACTATTGACCTCCGAGCAATAGGTCGCAAGATATTTTTGTGAAAAATTGATTTTCGTGACATTTTGACCTTCATAGCTTTTTTAGCCGGCACGATATCGATGTCGATTTTTCACATCTTCATTACAACAAAAATTTAGCTCACTAGGAATTTTTCCGCTGACTTTACTAGATAGATAGATAGATAGATAGATAGATAGATATATAATTTTATTTCATTAAAAGGTTTAACAAACACATTTTATATACTGGTATAAAAATTAATTATGACAATAACATAAAGTTGCCTGTCAGGTTTTAAATTTGACGATAAGCAAATTAGTGATTTGAACAAAAAAAATATTATGAAAATTCATTTAATATAAGGTAGCGATACTTCAGTGACGCTTTTAAAAACTTATAGAGATTAAAGTAGCAGCTGCCATTTAAAACGTTTAAAAATTGTGTGCGTGAAAGCACGTCATTTCCAAGAAATATCCTTCTATACATTTTGAAGATTGGGCAGATTCCAACGAAGTGATAGGTATTTTCAGAGGTGTCTAAATTGCAAAGTGTGCATAAACCATTTGTATCTCTTTGGAAGGATCTTCCATTTAGACTTAGAAGTCCACAGCGAGTTTTTAAGATAAGGGAAATCATATCTCGAGGGTTTGAGTCATGAAAGTATTTTGGTACTTCAGAGTAAAGCAGATTATAGTAATCCACATGGAATTGGGACTGATTGGCGTTGCTGATAAAACTATTCCAATGTTTTTCATTCAGCTTAGACAAGAGGATCTTATGCAGTTCTTGCCATTCATTTAAATTTGTGGTGAAAGAAAAGTCCATTGACGTGAAATGAAAAAGATCCAGCCATTCCTTGGCCCAGAATATCTTCTTACTAATTATAGCTTCTGACAAGATTCTTGGTAGCCTGCCGTTTGGAAGATGCAGTGTTTTCCGTATAAATGAAAAATGCATGTCTAGGGTCGTTAAAAAAGCTTTAGGAAGTCCAGTTTCAATATGTAAGGCATAGTTTGGTGTTGTTTCTGGTAGGAGAAAACATCTTTTAATGAAAAATCGTTGCAACTTTTCAACTTGTGTGTGTTCTCTATATCCCCAAACTTGAGCACAGTACAACATTATAGATCTCGTTGCAGCATCGTGAATTTTAAATTTTGTTGAGTGTTGAACTGATTTATTTCTAAGCAGCTTGGACCATGTAGCGTTTATGGAATTTTTTGAGGATGCAAGTCTATTATTTAAATGTTCGTTCCAAGACATATTGTAGTTGAAAACAACTCCCAGATATTTATAATGGTTTGATACAGTAATCTCCGTGCCGTTGAAAAACCATTTCTCACACGCAGCTCTACGTCCTCCATTTAGAAAAATGACTATTTCAGATTTTCCAAGATTTACTTCAAGATTCCACTTGATGCAGTATAATTTAAAGCTGTCAATAAGTTCTTGTAGCTTGGAAGGATTATCGGAAAGCAACACAATGTCGTCGGCATATAATAGGCCATTAATTCCGAGACCATTGATAGTTAATCCAAAGGGTAGATTAACGTGCAGATCATTTAGATACAGAACGAAAAGCAGTGCGCTCAAGACACAACCTTTTTTGACTCATTTTTCGGTGCAGAAGAAATCTGACAAGCCTTGACCATCCCAAACCGCAGCAGACGTATTCATGTAAAGTGCTTTGATAATAGTTATCATTTTTGTAGATATTCCTGAAGCAGAAAGTTTGTAAAATAATGCATTTCTGTTAATGTTATCAAAAGCAGCTTTAAGATCTATAAAAAACGCATATAGTTTCTTTTTTTGATTGAGTTGAAGTTGTACGAGGCAGGAAAGGTTATAAACTTGATCAACAGTAGAATAGTTAGATCTATAAGCAGCCTGAAATTCATTTATTATTTTGTTTTCTTCTAACCAAGTCGTTAGTCTACTTAGAAGAACACTGGTAAATAGCTTATAAAGCGTGTCAAGGAAGGACAGTCCTCTATAATTAGATACCAAGTTTACATCTCCTTTCTTAAACAGGGGATATATAATTGATTTTTTAAATGAGCCTGGGACAGTTGCAGTTTCAAATATTTTAACAAATAGTTTATGAATTTCAGTGATTAGAGATGGGCTTGCATTTTTATAAAATTCGAATGGAATTCCATCCATACCTGGGGCTTTATGATCTTTTGACGACGATAATGCAGAATAAACTTCTTCAAGCTCTATTGTGCGGTCCAACTGAGGTGTTAGTACTTGAGGTGAACAGGAACTGATATCAACATGGTTTGGCAATAGTGACAGCAACTTTTGAAAATATATGCTGAATTCAGTAGCTGATAAGAATGTTGGCATGTTGAAACTGTTGCCTCGTATCTTTCTGGCAATCTTCCACCAATCTCGGGCTGAATTAACATTTTTTAAACTATTTACTAAGTTTTGGAAGTAAGCTTCCTTCTTAGATTTACATAAATTTCTGTATCTTTTGTTAGCAGCATTATAATTATTTCTACAGGTTTCAAGATTGTGTTTTCTAAATGCTTTGAGGTGCTTAAACGCACTTTTCCTAGCTGAGTGGCAAGCTAAATCAAACCAAGGCTTCTTGGGCTCGAACTTCATTTTTTGGGTGACAGGTGCACCGTTTGCTTCATATATGCAGCATTTGATACCATTACAATGCTCTTCAATGCAATTAGTGTTTGCAAGTTTTGACTGTACAAGTAACTCAAGTTTTGTTTGATAGGAAGTGTGTCTATTTTCTGACCACTTTATTCGCGGAATGGCGCACGTATCATTCTTATACGTGCTCGATTCAGAAGATTTTATGGAACAAATCAGTGGCATATGATCAGAGAAAGTTTCGCAACCTACACAAAAATCCAGTATCATATTTGATGCAGCGTATGAAGGGCAGCAGTAGTCGATAACCGAAGATCCCCTGCTACTTACGAACGTGTATTCACCAGCTTTGTTTTTGAATCCTCTTCCATTTAGGATGTATGCACCAATATTATCAAGAAATTCTATAAACGTATTGCAATTACTATCGAAGGTTGAATCCTTAGAGCTTCTTAATTCTTCAACATTAGCTGGAGGAATGGAATTGTAGTCGACTGTACCTTTCGTGCCAGTTCTTACGTTAAAATCGCCACCAAGAATGAAATTGCTCAAGTCAGATGTCGAAAAAAAGTTTTTGAGAGCTACAAAGTCTCTGTTCCAATGACTACAGTTTAAATATAATGGAACCAAAGTCAAGTGATTCCCAGCAAAACACCCTTGCAAGATTACCACGTCTCCAAGGTTTGAAAATTTTAGTTTGTAGGTAGATTCGATGTTTTTTCTATAGCCAAAAACACATCCCCCACTAGCTCTCCCGAAATTGTTTGTTTTAGCTGCAGAGATCCATCTAAGTTTGAAACCAGCAAAGAATTTTTCGAAGTTCCTAAAGTTTTCAGCAAGTACAAATGTTTCAAATAAAAAAAAGATTTCAAATTTACAAATATATTTAAAAAAGTTACATAACAATGGTTTATTAACAAGACCAGCAATATTGTAAAAAAGAACCTGACAGGCAGAGGATTGCTAATTATTTTTAATCTGATAAGCTGACTTTACTATAGGGGGTGATTCTAGGATATATTCTAAGAAAAAAATTGTTATACAGTAAGATTACTTTGGTGTACCCTGCCACATGTTAACGGTAATTGAGCTGTAAGCTCTAATGATAGAAACTTTGGTTAGTCCTTTTTTTTAGATGTCTCTTAAGATATTCAGTTTTTAGCCAGTTCCATTTTTCTTGCCCGTGCAATTTTTTTTACTTTGGGGTTAATTTTCACTAGAAAATGCATAATAAACATAACGGTTTATTATTTTTTTCTTAATGAAGAACTTAAAAGCAACGACTTTTTGCTTCCATTTAAATTCTGATGTGAATATTTCCGTGAAGAAATATCAAAAACTTGAATTCGTTACATTAGTTATATTAGTTACTTTAGTTACGCGTAACTTATTAAGATGTGTGAATCACGCGCGCGAAACTTAACAACACTGCCTCTGTTATCTCTCTAGGGTTAAAAGGATTTTATTTCAACTGCCCCGGTAGTTTCCTGGTGACCACGCTCAATGAAATTTGTAGTGAAACATACCAGTGATTACTGCAGTGAACTTACTCGTATAATATTTATTCTTCGACGGTAATCCGAAAATTTTAAAATGTCATATAAAAACAAGCGAGAAAACCTAAACAGTTGTAAAATTAAAATGTCCACTTCCATACGTATAATTTACTAATGTTTATAATCTATTTATTTGAAAGCATTGAGGTGGGTTTTTTTTTTGCTGCACCAATCTTAATTTACACTGTACTATGAGTTACTTCAAAATTTGCGAGTACGCCCCGCACCACCATTATCTAATATTGTGTCTTTGAGGTTGAGCTTATCTTACCAACTTTAGTTTAGTATTGGAATAGGGATGGACGACGGATGTATGTATAAGGCGAAATCTATATAATTTTGTGAAATTTTCAGGAATTTTCTAGGCCATTCCTTTCTGTATAAGCAAGTGCTTAAACGTTCTTACTCACCTTACTGGATGTTGAACTTGTCATTCAATTATTTTTATGCCGGACTTACACGACTGCAAAATTGGCAGTATTACTGTCAAAATCTTGGCATTATATTGTTTGTCGTGTAAGTGGTCGAAAATGTGGCAGTATATTTGTCATTAAAAAACTGCCAGCCAGAATTTTCGTTAAGTTGTGGCATTATACTGACATCGTGTAAATTCAGTACTGACAACAATTTTCAAATAATGACAATTTGCTATAAAGAATGAACGTGCTCATTCTTTACTGCCAGTGTTGGCAGTATTCTTAACTGTCATTGTTTTAGCTTCGTGTAAACGAATTGTCGGTAATTAAATTAATGACAGCAGTATTTTGGCAGTAAATAATGCGATCTTGGCAGTCGTCTAAATCCGGCATTACGTTCAAAGTATTTTTCCTTGTGTAAAAAAAAATCGTATGTATGTAGTTACGTAGAAGTTGAATTGTATGCATTTGTAGGATTTTAGGTAAATAAACAAGAATGGAATTTCCTTTCGGAGTCAAATATTTTGGAAATATTGTTCAATTTCTGATTTGAATGATTTATAAACCCATTACTGGGGTTCTTGTGCATTATACGAGTATGAACCCTATAGAGTCAATTCGCCCCTATTGAAATCATATTTTCCCAAAAAGAATTGTCTGTATATTGAGCAAACAATAATTTAACAATGTCGACAGAAAATACATATAAAAATAAATATCCGACATGTGAATATTTATTTAAACATATGTATGTGATTCAGTAAAGCCAAGGCTAAGTAAACACACACTGATACATGATATCGAAAAAAAAACAAAGTTTTAACATGGATAGTAAGTAAGTACATATCTATACCTATTTGCACAATGATTGTTATTTGTTGTTGTACTGCAACATTTTTAGTTAGAATTTCGATATAGAGGATGTTATTTTATACAGTCAATAAAGAAATTAAAAAAAAAACAGGTCAATAAGCCGATCAAATGGGTCAAAAAATATAAGCCAATACATACCTTCAAAGCCGGTCAAACATTTTGGAGAAGATGTAACATAAAAAAATACAATCTTGGGATTTAAAAACACAGACAGGGAATTTTTAGTTGGAATGACCATATATGTAGGAACGTCTACAAGATTTATTGCTTACGATATACATAGGGCAAGTCTTGCATTTGGAAAAAAATCGAAATGGAGATCTTAATCAAACTCGACATTACGATGATAGATAACACCAAAAAGTGGGTCCCGCAATTCGGTCTGTCTGTGTGTATAGCGCTCCACAGCCTAAGCGGTTGCAGCGATTCAGCGATTTTCTTCTAACCGGTTTCTAAGAGTTTTAGGTGATTGTCTAAAATAGATTTTTAATCGTTTTTTTTAGGTCCAAAACTAACGGCACCTGCCATACAATTTTTTCCACCATCATACATATCTAAGACGGCTCTAACGATATTGACACATGCACTCCTATAGGTATATCCTACATTTTGTTAAATAAAATGTTTTAAATTTATATGTTATTGACGGTACCTGACATACAACCATTTTATTGATTTTCGACTTTGTCATAAACGGCTTAACCGATTTCGATCAAGATTTTTATACAGGATCTCCTTTGAATTCTAAATAATACTGCATTTCAAAATTTTCGAAAAATAGTTTTTTTTTGATTCGTAAAAAAAATATTTTTTTTTTGAAAATTCAATATTTCGAAAACGGGCGGACGATTTTTTCTGAAATTTAGTTGAATTGCATTAAATTATTAGATATGAAAATTGGTGTTGTTAAGGAAGTGATTGTTAAGGATTCTAATTAGTAGCAATCAGTTCTATCCATTAATTAAGAACTAATTGATGAACGATATTATTCGTTAATCTATCTTTCGATATAACAAATAAATTTAATGGTTTTCAAACGCGTGAACATGCAACATAAAGCTGTCCATGCCAGAAACACGTTTTCTCCTAGTCCAAGCCAAAAATTATAATGGGACGAAGCGATGGAAGCATCTTTAATATTCAGCGAAGAATTGGAGGAATTTGAAGCTACCGCATCTTCAATAGCAACAACTACAACCGCGGAGTATATCTGTAATATAATTATTGAATTAAATAAAATTAAAATTAAAGTTTGTATGTGTCATTTTTTCGAATGCGTACATTTCGATCTGAGTGTTCGTCTATAGTTTCGTTTGCACGAACAGTCACCATACGTTGTACATTACGACTGCGACGTGAAAGGTTTGACCTTCTAACTGGTGGCATGATAACTTAAACGAAATTAATATTCATCGAAAAAATGGATCGAGTTTCATAATTATCTACTTATGAAATCACAAATTAGATTTGGAGCTGCTGAAATCAATCACTAAATAGCCAAATGAAAATGTTCTGCAATCACATTCCAAAAGTCATTGAAATGAAAAGATTGGAAATATCTTTGGTTTCGTCTACCTCACAAAAATCATTAAAATTTCCACTGATTTGCAAACTACCCAAATACAATTGCACTGCAACGAAATCAAAAACGGTTTTTTAATCTCACTTTTCACAATTTTGTTAATAGCGAAATTATATAAATAAATAAAATTGATTGAAATCACAATGAATCGCACTTGGTAAACATACAAATAATCTGTGCACAATGAAAAAATAAATTTAATTTTATTTGACCGCACGCAACAGCAAATACAATTCAATTTGAATGACGAAACGAAAAAGATACCTCATATTCCTTCCTTAGGCCAACACGAATCCATTTATCCTAAAATCTTGAAAATCAAACGATGTTCCAGGATTATCAATTTTCCTGAAAATTTTCATCCAGCATCCTATATGCCCTTCCTAGGGCCAAAAGTCCTAAATCTTGAACAGATTTTCCTCCATTATCCTATGACCTGTCTTGCGAGCCAATACGAATTTATCAAGCCCTAAGTAGTGAAAATCGAAGTAACCGTTTTCGAGATATGCACTAAAAAAAGGGTGATCCCCGATTTCGAATTTTCCTTGAATTTTTTTCGGGATTTTTCTCCAGTATCCTATGGCCTTCCTTGGGTCAATACGAATTCATCAATTCCAAAATCATGAAAACCGAACTTCCCGTTCTCGAGTTATACGCGCACACACGGACGACAATTCTTTTTACCCCTTTAAAGGCGAACTAATTTCTGTATTTTTACTTGCGTTTGGAAAAAAAATCGAATTTGGGATCTTATTCAAATTTGACATTACGATGATAGACAACACCAAAAAAGCGGGTCCCGCAATTCCGTATGTCTGTCTGTCTGTACAACTCTCCATTGTATATATATTCACCTGACTAATTGCTCCAAGCGTAGGAAATACGAAATATGTACGCATCGCATACCGTAATTTTTGCTTTTGTTAGTTGGCAAATGATACAATTTGAATTTGAAATAAACGTGTTTGTTTTTGGTCTCCAATAAGGCTACTCACCCAAATTAATAAAGATGGACTAGGGAAGGTTTAGGACTTATTACGTTGACTAAATGCGAAACACTATTAATAAAAAACAATTTCTACTATTTGACGCTTACCAACTTAGTCCTTCCCTAGACCATCGAAGACGTTGGTCTAGCGATGGACTAAGAATGGACATTTAAGAACAAAATTTACAGGGACATAGAATAAAAATAGGCAGAGTTGATACTTATTGTAGTACATTTTGTTCGATTTTTTATTAATAGGAAATTTTAGTCCATAGTATAACTCTTATTCCATAGTTTTGTAAGTCCATGGACTAAAGGTGGACTAACCGTTTTAAGTTTATAGGGCTGACTAAGTTCAAAAACAAAGTAAAAGTACTCGTACAGTGAGTAATTGGAATTACTGTGTGCTTGATCTGGAAAATAAGGTTAAAGTTATTAAGTGTTTCGAAGATGCACATTTGTCTCAGAGGGATCTTGCAAAGAAATTTGATCGCAGCAAATCTCGAATCCAAAGAATTTTATTTTTGAGCGCGAAGGAGGACTGTCATTTGAAAAAAACGCTTACAAAACGTATGAAATAATTTGTATATTTTGCCGAAATTGATGTCTTGACATTCAAAAGGTTTTGCTTAGCTAGACAAAAGAATGTACCAATTTCTGGTACAATTCTTGAAGAAAAAGCACTGCTATAGCAACAAATATAATTGTATATTTTCTGGAATTTTATAGGTGGTATATGCACTGGCAGTAGTATTTTTATATACATAAACTTTGGTATATATACCTTCCGAAAAACCTTTCTAAGTGGCCCTGTCCGATTAAAAAGGAACCTCTACAATCGGAACACCTCCTAATTGGACCACTTTTATTAGGTTTGGGTGGTCCAATTTGACAGGTTCTACTGTATATCTAAAACGGATCTAACGATTTTGATTTCAAAAAAATATGTGCCCTACTATAGTTAGGTATATTCTACATTTTGGTTAAATTGTACATATTTTGCTACTGACGGTACCTGCCCTGCCTTACAACTTTCTCATAAACGGCTCGACGAATTTCTATCACATTTTTATATAGAAAATCCTTCAAATTATAATACTTTTTTTTTGAAAATTAAATATTTCAAAACATGACGATTTTTTTCGAATATTTGTAACTTTATATTATGAAATATATGAAAATACAAAACAGAAATGTTGTATTTTGTACTTTATACAACATTTAGGGAAAAAAACGACTTTAAAAATATATTTAGCCCTTTCTCATCAGAATCTTGTCCATACGATGTGATCGAACATAAGAGCAAGTGCGGGCGATCTAGTCGTGCATTTTATTTGCTTGTGTCATGTAGACTAATTTGTCTATTAATAAACGGTGATTTTTTAAGAGCTTGGTTTTTGAAAATTCAAAAAAACACAGAAACTTGTAAAAAGTGAATGAAATTTTTATTTGGATCGATAAATCAATTTCAATTTACTTTTTAAAAATAATTTCACTTAAATGTTGCCCGCGGCTACGCTTCAGGTGGTCCATTCTGAAGGTCCAATTTTGGCAAACTTTTTCACACATTTCGGCCGGAATCTCACCAATGACGCGTTCAATGTTGGCTTCCAAGGCAGCAATCGTGTTTGGCTTGTCCCCATAGACAATAGACTTAACATAGCCCCACAAAAAATAGTCTAACGGGGTCAAATCACATGATATTGGTGGCCAATTGACTGCGCCAAAACGTGAGATCAACTGCTCACCAAATTCGCCTCTCAATTGATGCATGGTTTCGCTTGCAGTGTGGCATGTGGCACCGTCCTGTTGGAACCACATGTCGACCGAGTTCAATTCTTGCATTTTCGGCAAAAAAAAATCTGTTATCATCGAACGGTACCTTTCTCCATTGACCGTAACCCTGCGGCCTTCATCGTCCTTGAAGAAGTACGGCCCAATGATGCCGCCTGTCCATAAACCGCACCAAACAGTGCATTTTTCGGGATGCATTGGTAGCTGCTGAATTGCCTCTGGCTGCTCTTCACTCCAAATACGGCAATTCTGCTTATTCACGTATCCATTTAGCCAAAAATGGTGGGTCGGTTATGACGACCATAAAACGGACGTAGCTTGCGAAACACATTTTTCACAGAGCACGAATTTTGATAATAAATTTCAATAATTTGCAAACGTTGTTCAGGCGTAGGTCTATTCATGATGAAATGGCAAACAATACTGAATCGAAATGTCAAATGTTCGTGGAATTTGTCATGTGTGATCTGTCAAAAATATAAACGTCAAAAACCAAGTAGCAAAAAAATCACCCGTTACATACTTATAATTTAACAAGGTTACGAAAAAGTAAACATCTATTAATACGTGAAAAGTAGTGAGATCTAAAAGTACGCCAAGTTCTAAGTTTATTAATGTTAAATATAAAATATTTTAAGTAAAGTAATATGGAAGAGCCTCAAAATTATCACAGAAATCTGGTATTTTATTATTACTGGCTTTAATTGTGTTGGTTTAATTGGCAAGTTTTCATTTCAAAATTGAATAATTAGGTAGTAAAAGAAAACTTGCCAAGTAACCAAACACAATTTAGATTTCTCTGATAATTTTGCGATTCTTCCATATTTAACATTAATAAACTTAGAATTTGGCGTACTTTTAGATCTCACTACTTTTCACGGCTGACTATTGTTACACAAAGGTTTTTGTATTTACGAGTAGAAGAACTTGGCTACTTTTTTAACATTTATGTTTTTCGTGTGAGTTCACTAGTTTTTGCAAAAATTGTTTTTATAAGGAAAAGTGGTTGCAATAAACGCTCAAAGAGAGTCTCATAAGGAAACGTAAGTTTTAAATTTATGCCTTTTGTATGCACTACAAGTCCTACCACTCTAACAATTTTCATAAGTTAGAAATGCTCCATAGAAATGATAATAATTGATAAGAAATGGGTGGATGAAACGCTACTGCATGATAAATTTCATAATTTCAACTTTTTTTGGCATATACCTAAAGCTGAACGCTCTACCAATACCAATCGGAAGTGCTCTCAATATTATTTAATATTAATTCTGTGAAAATGGGTGGTTGCCACGCCCACTCAATGTAAGATCTCAATTTTTTAATTTTCCCTTTGTTTGCATGAAAACTGAACGCTGCACCAAATTTTATATGTCTACGACAATCAGATCCTTATAATTGGTATGAATTCTATGCAAATGTACGGTTGACACACCCCTAAATGTAAAATACCAAATTTTAACAAAATTTCGTCAATCTACGATAATCAGAAGTGTTCCAAATAATTTATATAAATTCGATTAAAATGGGCGGGTACCACGCCCATTGAATGAAAAATCTTCAATTTTCGTTTTTTTCCTTTGTATACAGCACAAGGTCTACCGTTGTGCGAAATTTCAAGATTCTACGATGTCGGGAAGTGCTCCATAATTTTGATGATCTGTCAGTGAGTGAGTGAGTCAGTCAGTCAATTACGGTTTTTGCGATTTTTGCATTTTTATATCTCAGGAACCACTACGGCTAAAGAATTGAAATTTGGTGAGCTTAGCAAATGCTGATAGGTTCAAGTTCCTGACTTTAGTGGTTCTAAAGTTAGAGGGGAGTCGAAATCGCCTGAGTTTTTTTTTTCTTTTTAATTTAACTATAAGCCTGTAAGACCTAAGGTCTTTTAAATGCAACCTGAATTGCACGGCACTAGTTTGGCACAGTGGATTTGAGAAGCAGGTATTGACTATCTCATTTTAACCCATGGGCGGCATCCAATTAAAATCGGTGGTATAGAAAAGAATGCGCCTAGCGTGGGGTTCGAACCCACACGTCCTAGTTAGCAATCGAGCACTTTATCCACTGCGCCATTGCCAGTATGTTCCTGTAAAAAGGGTGTAGTGCCAGAAATTGGCTGGGCACTACCATGTCCTTTGGTATTTAATACAGTTGCGAACATTATACAACATGATGTATATATTGTAATATAATTAAAAACCTGAACCTCGGATTAGTTTTGTATTTAGACGGAGATGGTTCATTGTACTGTACATAATTTCAAAAGTAATCTCGTAATGTATATGTAGGTTCGGTACTCTAAATCATTATCTTTTTTAGGTGTGTGTCAGAGCTCAGAAACCATAGTCACATCTTTCATGAGATTAATCCAAATTTGTGTGTACATAAGCGCTCTTTGCGTTTATTTATTAACAATGGTGGTACGTCCCACCTGATTAGTGCATTAGGAGCATATTATATACATATATTTCTGCCTGCTTATGATGCCTATGCCTTACAGGCACTCTGTGATATCTATTTACAATGTCTGTTTTGCATTGTGGGACAAATTTTTTCATCTCAGTTAAGGGATTATAAAAAGGACATCATTTACCAGCATTTGTTTTTTTTTTGGAAAGAATGTTAACTAATTACTAGAACATTGTAATACGAGTCCAGTCCACATATTAGACATACATACGTATGTATATATTTCATTAAAAATTCAAATGCATTAAAAATATCTTCTGGGTATTTTTTCATTTCCATTTCTGAACTAAATTAAAGACAATGTTGTGTCGTACTTCCTTGCGCTTATGATGAGCTCAAACTTGCTCTTATAAGGAAATAAGTGAATTATTTCTTTTGTAAGAATTAATTATGAACTGTGCATTTATTGAAACGAACAAAGGACAGTTTATAACAATAAAATTCCAGTTAAATAAATATTGAACAAAACAGTTTTATCAATACTTATTAAATATTTTTTTGTTTGAAATAGATTTTGCATTAATTTATAAAGTGCACATAAGCCTGTTTTGAAAATATTAAATTTACAGACAGTTAATTATAAATTAGGTTGATGGACTGACAATTATTAATTGGTCTTGTTGTTACCGTCACACTTAGATGAATTTAAAACCATTTTGATACGCTGAATTGTTGTGAGCCTGCTATAATAAATTCTATATGATATCCATTAAAAACCAAGGCAGCAGAAAAAGCTTCCCAAAAAAGTCCTTCTTATGTGGCAGATTAGTGGAAAATTGTACAAAAATATTATGTGTACTCCTGTGCACATTGTGATGCTTTTTACCCAAAGGCTGAGGTAAACTCGTCAATGTCCAGGGTATTCCGAAGAAAGCACAATAAAACTCGGGCTTAGGAACGTTAGAACTCGGTTTAATTATCTTCTATTGCCTACAATATTTTCATTTACAATAGTCTTACAAACTCTTTAGCTTACTATAAATAACACGGTATTTCATATAAGTGGCAGCCCACGTTCTGCTCATATGGAGCAGACAGGGAATAGGAAATATACACGCCCACAACTTACTCAGAAGGAGCAAGAGGGAAAAATCGGTTAGGAATCTACTTCCTGCCCAAGGCTAATCCAAGGGAAAGTCGGGAAGCCTAAAACTTACTCAGGAGTAGTAAGAGGGGAAAAACGGTTAGGAATCTAATTCCTGCCCAAGGCTAATCCAAATGAAAGTCGGGAAGCCCACTATTTACTCAGGAGCAGTAAGAGGGGAAAAGCGGTTACGAATCTAATTCCTGCCCAAGGCTGGTCCAAGGGAAAGTCGGGAAGCCCACAACTTACCCAGGAGCAGTAAGAGGGGAAAAGCGGTTAGGAATCTAATTCCTGCCCAAGGGCTAATCCAAGGGAAAATCTATATTATTAACCAAAAAGTTCGCCTTAAATGGCAAAAAAAAAGTTCGCCTGTCAACCTCATGTTCACAGGTTCGATCCCTGCCGTAGTCTATGTCTTCTTATTTTTAGATTAAAAACCAATTCTAAAAATAAATGTCATACAATGAGTTGCTGGTTTACTCATTACATGCTGTTTAGGCATAGAACTAACAACATGTGATTGAGTAAAACTAGTATACCGATAAAATATGACAAAGAATAAAAAAATGAATGCGAATTATAAGGGACATCGATAAATAAGACAAGGAAATTTCTCCGCATTAGTTCAGCCGACATCTCTGGAGATAAAATCTGAAACAACAACCACCTACAGTCTCCGAATATCGCGCCACACATCTTTCCTATCATTCTTTCTCTTCCTTAACCTCACCCTCACGCCCGTGCTGTGTTGAAACATTTAAAGGCTATTCATAATCCCTTGAGCGCGTGTAGATTATAAAAAAAAAAAAAAAAAAAAAAAAAACAGGTCATCACGAACATTCAAGCCCAATTAACTACCAAATATATTTTTTTATATTCGCTTACTCGTACAAAAATGCCATACTATAATATAAGATTTTTGAGTGGCTTTGTGTCAGCTGCTGTCAAATTGCCCCAACCAAAGCTCTTAAATTGGAATAACAACAAACATTTTTTAAGAAGCAAGTTAGTGCATATCTATTATTTAGTAATAAATAAGCATTCATTAGCAGTACGTGAGAGTGTGTTGTTATCGATAGAGCACTTAGAAGACATGCAAGACAAAAACTGTCGAATTCCTTTAAAAGATTATTAAGATTTCTTCTAAAAAATCTCAATTTTTGTGTAGCAAAAATTTTAAATTTTCAGATTTAGGCCCTCATTATGAATAGCGAATCGAACATTTGATAAGTTGTGAATAATTTAGCGAACTTCGATTATCGCAGTATTATTAATAGCGAACTTCAACGTTCACTTAAAAATAAATGCTGCTAAAAATGAATTCCAAAGAAAACATATGTGAAACGTCAAATGCTGTTTGTTCTCCATTACATTTTGTGAAATTTTTGTTTTCTGTGCTTAGTTATGTATTTTTCTATCAATATTTTGTCTTCCATTACATTTATTTTGTACTTCCGATAGAACAAGTATACAAGGAAATAAAGCAAGTATTAAAGCCAACAATAATTTCCTATGCAGTTTCGTCTCTTATAAAATTGGCTTGTACATTGAGATTTCTTGGAAGTGGTTGCTACCAAAACTATTTCGGTAATGATTTTGGCTTGGGACTTTCACAGTCAACTGGTGTCAGGCGAAAAGGTGCAGTAAGGCTCGACACATTTGGTGCTAGCAATAAAATATTTTCTTGCTAACCATATGCAAATCCTTTTACGAATTGGAGGCTCAATAGAGTTTAATTTGACACGAAATTGTTCCCAATAATCTTTTTGGTTTTTCTTCGAAGAACCAAACACACCTATATATTTACATATATGTCCGAATTCCATTCCATCAAATTATGTACCTAGTCTTGCAAATATATTTCCATTCGTACTTATGATATGTTGTTTTTATTTATTTAACATTATTCACAATTTGCACATACATAAATACCATTTTGCTTTTTTCGGTTATTAAGAAAAATAACTACCTACAGGTTAATACAATTAAATTCGAAACTTTTATCAACAAATATTAGAAAATATTTCCCGCTACAACAATTCGCCAACTTATCACTAAATATTTTAATTCGAAAGTACATGGGTTAGAATAGCGAAGATTAGTAATTTGTAATCCCTCGATAATCAAATTCGCTAAAGTTTTGACATTTGAAGCGAGCTAAATTTTAGCGAATCGCTATTCGTAATACGAAATTAGCGAATTTGCAAGATTTTAAGTTCGTTTCGCTATTCATAATTAGGGCATCAATTTCATCTGCGGAAGAGGGTGATATTTTAGAGGTTTTCGGCGAAATTTGGCAAGAAATACATTTTATTTATTTCAAAATATACATAGCTTATTGCTTAATCAGAAAATGTCAAATATCATTGATAGATGACGTAGATAATCAACTTGACCTTAAAGTTCGTGTGAAACTAGATATTCGTCATCTTACGTCATTTTGAATTCAGATTCTAGTTCACCGTTGACAAACCAGTGAATATATAAGTGGACATAATCGTCTTTTGTCAGTGTTTATTTGTTGCGACTTTAATCATTTTTACCAAAGCACGACTATTTACCCCAATTACGAAATTATAAAAGGGTCTTTACTGCTTCATATATATTCCATTTTAATTGGATCTTTTAATTCCAGTTTTAGTTTTCTTATATATATGCCTTTAATCTGAAGAAATAAAAACGACTCAATTGTTGATTTTTTGCATTTAGTTATTTGACACATGGTCAGTTATAACAACTTAAAAATACAAAAATCAGGCCGCTGGGGATCGTTCATCCTGATTTGATGCCTATGGATTTCCAAAAAGAACACGGTCATTTTTTGTCTCAGAAATCTCCATAAAAAAGCTCAGCTCTCAGGTGAGATATAGTGTAGCACTTTAAAAATCATTGATCAATCTAATTGTTACTCACTGTTATAAATTAATTACCATCGTGAGTAACATTTTTTTACAAATGCAAAACCTGCTATTTAAATAAATTCTAAGTCCCAACCACGGGAAATAAAATGGATGACAAAAGACACAAAGAGTAAATTAATTCCTTTGAAAAAGATTGAATTTCCATAAAATCCTTTTCTTTTCTAACACAGCTCCGAATAGTGTTAGTAAAATGATTGCAAATCTAATCCGACTGTTTTTCAAAAGGTGACAACTACTGACAAAAGCTTTTGTATGTCTATTTGGAAAGGATGCCTTCCCTCAAATTCTTTATCATATCGCTTTCAGTGATGAGAGGCTTAATTAATTTCCCTTATGTCGACTGAGATAAGATATGAAAGGAAGATAACTATTTCCGTACAATAGCTTTGCGGTTCCTTAAATGAATATATTTAATTTCCTTATCATGGCTTGTATTGAAAAATGAAAAATGAAAAAAAGTAAATATTGAAAGGGTATAAATAAGATTGGCATCAATTGATACAATCAGGTTATATGAATGCAAACATTTTTTCTTCAAACTCTATTATTTTTTTTTTCACAATGAAAAGGATTTCTTGAAGGCCAAGAAATAACTTGCTTACTCTTGGAAAAACTTATTTTTCTTATAAATACACAATGCAAAATACCACAAGGCAAGAAAAAGTTACCAAATAATCGAAAGCCAAGAACTTTTTAGTCATTTTTGTTCACTTGTTTTTTTTATTCATATTTTATAAGGAGCTGTTTTCAGGAAGTTGTTGGCAGTTACTTTATTTAAAATAGCAGCTAGTGGCGAAATGGTTAGTCCCTTGGCCTCTTATGGCATAGGCATGAGTCTGAAGATCAAATACCAGGCTCGGGTTATTCCCGAGTTTTTGCGAAATATCATCAGATTTACAAATATGTATTAGAGAATGATTGTTTCAATCTAAAATGAAATACAAACACAACAAACTTAGTTTTTTTTTCATATTTTTGGGGCTTCGAATGAGCATCATTTCATGTCTTGACATTTCATTTAACCAAGAGAAGTTGAAGTGTCAGTGTTGTGTCATTTAGACAATAAATGTAGACTAAGTGATTGTCTACATGTAGACGATTCGATGTTGACAATTCACAATTATTGTCGACATAAATTTGTCGACAATGTAAACTTTGTAGACAATGTTCAAAACCACCACTATAATTCATAAATTTTTCTACTAAAATTTATCAAACCACGAAACATAAATGTTAAGAAAAAGAACCAAGTTCTACTACAATACAAAAACATGTGCGTAATAGAACAAGATAGTCGTGAAAGAATCATTTGATCTAAATCTAAACGTATACATAGAACATGTGTATAAAATTTTAGTTTCTAATATTTAAAGTAGAGATATCGAAACACTGTAAATTAATGGAGAAATCTGTTATGATAAACCTACTCACTAAAATTTGATATGTCCACTGAATCACTTCGCTGGTTTACTACTGGTTAAGTTTTAAGAATCTATACAAGGAAATTAAAATTAAAAAATTACAGTAAACCACGCAAATTTGGTTCAGTAATCAGATCATTAACTGACAAATTTCTGCCATAATTTGGACTTGTTTATTTTTCTTAGTCCGATTTCAATCCTTTTTGCAAAGGTTTTGGAGCAACATTTTCAAAAGTACTCGTTTAGAGAATAAGCCCAACTGTAGTTAAGGCCAATCATCTAGTTGCTAACCCTAGTCCAAATTTGTCTTAATTTTAAACACACTAAGCAACTCTTCTAATGAAAGTAGATCTTTAGGGTTACGTTGATAAAACTAATGTTGAACATACCTTATTTTGATAGATATAGAGCAATTGAACATACCGAAAATTAAACATAAGAACAAAAGACAAAAAATATATTCATACATTTATAAAAGCTCAGGTAAGATTTTTAAAATTTCAGAAAAAGTTTTGTATAGAAAGATATAATTCGTGTCAGATAAAGAAACAAATTGTTCAACAAGAGGAACTGGCCGTAATACCAATTGATTTTCAAGTATATTTTTCAATTAAAAATCGAACCGCTGTTTCTTCAAATCGGTATCTTGAATAAAATTCAAAGATCCTCAATAAAAGAAAACCGATTTGCTCCAACTTTATATATACATATGTGGCTTTCTTAAAAGCTCACTCTTCAAAAATATTATAATCTTCTTCTTCAAAAAACATTTTTTCCTTAATATTTTGTTATGAAATGTCAAACGCCGACTGGAAAAAGTATAATTTAATGGGGTTTTCGTTTGGTAACAAATATCAATTTATTTTTGATTTACATAGATCTGTCAAAAAACACAAAAATGGATTTATTTTTTTAAATTTTAAATCAATTTTGCAGATCTGGATTTTTCGGCAGTTCTCTACTCCTATTTTAATAACACCACTATGTTGCATAATTGACTGCCATCAGTTTGACAAGTTCATGTTTGAAAATAATTTGTTTCAGTTGCAAGAAAGAATTAAAATCAGTTTGAGTTCAAATCAGTGGCAGATTAATCACTAGGCTCGTGAGGCTCGAACCTAGGGCGGCAACTTGTAGGGGGCGGCAATTTTGTATGATATTTTATTTTAATAAAAAAAAAAAATAAAGTAAAAAAAAAAGAATTCAATTTCAGTTTCAATTTTCTTTATTCTTATTAATTCACTACAGATTTAACAAAATAAATATTGTAATATATTTAAGAAAAGTTAGTTTCATCTTTTATTCAAGAAAAATAGAGATGATGACACATTGATTTTAAATTATGTGAGGAGTGTACAATAATTAATTTATAGATACCATTAAAAAACAAAACAAAAATTTAACTTTAAATTAGACTCTATGAAAGGAAAAAAAACTAGACGAAAATCTTCAAATTTTCAATAAATTTTTTTTTGTATTTTATAAGAAAAGAAAACAAGTTACTTTAAAAAAAAAAAACAATTAAAATTCTAAATTCTTCAAAGTAACAAGTCGTGTTGTAAATAAGCCATTTCTTATAATTTTTGTATATATATATAACATATCGTAACAGTGTTTCGATTTCCCGTTGATCCAAAGCAAGAAGCTATTCTTTTTTTTTAACAGATCAAATGTCTCAAGAAAAAGATTAATGCCATTTAATGGGGTATATTCAACATTTTTGGTATCTGAAAAATATGAACTTTAAATCTCTGGCCTGATTTCCCGCCTATTCTTCAAAATTATTTCGTCAAGGTCCATTTGATTATTTGTTAGTAAATATATTATATTTATAGTAATCGTTATGTTAACGATAATTTAAGTACTCCACGTTTTACTCAAAAATAAATATATTAGATAGTCTTGTGATATATCCTTTTAAAAATGTATTAAAATACTTATAAAAAATATTCATACTAATACCCATACATTTTACGAAAATACACAAAGTAGATATTATTTGATTATAAATAAAAATGGTTATTTACGTATAACTTCCCAAATCTAGTAACATTGATTATACATATATAAATAGAGAGCACACTGTAATGGGCATTTTTGAAACAGTCATTATAGTAGAGTTTTTATGTCAATAGAATGCATTTATATTAGTGTAGAATTAAAAGTCTTTGAAATTAATACTCGTTCGCTGAAGGCAAAAAAACATTCCAAATGATAGGAAGGAAATTGTAGATAGATTTTAAAGATCGTGGGACACGATTTTCGGACTAACTTATGGTTTTTAAAATTAAAAAAAACTGGGTCTTAGACGATCTCGTCGAGCTATTAACTGATAACATATTTTTGACTGACTGACTGACCACTGATACTCAAAATATTTTTTTATTTAGTGAAAAAAGTGCCTAAAAAAGACTTTATAGTGAAAAATGTGACCAAGATTTTTTTAAGAATGTAATATGTAGGTAAATTAATATTTTATACTGAAATGTGTACAAATGTTTAATACCTATTGTTTAAATTAGAATACTAAATATTTAAAATTTATATAGAAAAATTATTTATCTCTTTAGATTTAGGGAAATTGCTGGGAACTGAAATTTCTTTCCTACACTTACTTTTGAGACTCACTAAAATAAATTATCTACTCTCACATCAAATTCAAGTTCCACTCAAAAAGGTCTTGGATTTTTAATATGGAAAGGTATATATCAATACCATTTTTAATATTATCCTTCCAAAGACTTATAAATAAACCACCATGTAAAACGCACGCGCGGATCCAGAGGGGGTCATGGGGTCATGACGCACCAAAGATCTAAGAGAAAATATTGAAAGGTATTAAGATATATACCATTTAATTAAGGGACAAAAGCAATCAACTTCTTATATATATCTTAAGTTTTTTTTGGGAAAAGAAACCCAACTTCTGTAGTATCACAATGGTCCTTACTTTTTGTATTAAGTGTGTTAGTTAGTTATGTAGTTATTATATTTATATATATATATCTTACTAGGTCTTATTATTTAATTAATTGCAATAGTCTATACGCAATACGCCTTTGCCGTATAACAAATATTTGACTGGTCCCCATTTTTAAAATTTAATTGGTTCTTTCTTGAAATATAAGAAAAAATATATTTTCTCCATACTAGTAAGCACTTAGTAATGCAATTTTGTTTTCAAAAATTCTATCCAATTTATTAAAAGCAATGACCTGTGACATATTTGGAAAATACTACCGCCGCATTAAAATTCCTCATCCCCAAAAAGACAACCATCTCCCATTACTCTATAGCCCATTCAAATTATGATCCTTGAATAAAATTACAAAAAGGGGCGGTAACCACTGAGCGTGCCTCAGGGCGCCGAGAAGGCTAGTCCGCCACTGCTTGAAATGGAAACAGTTTAAGTGAATTTATTTATTCATCCAGCTCATCTTCGGAATTACAAACTTGAAATTAAAAACAACGTTCGATTCACTATTTTACAGATGATACCGCTAGCTGGTTCACTGACGTAAATATGCAATACTATAGCAAATAAAAATCAAACTGAAAACGTATTCGTTTCGTTAATATAAATAATAATATAAATTTACGAAACAAGAACCCCATAAGAAAGATAAAGAAGCGATTTGCTATGAAATGTTTAACGTTAAAGTATACCTACATACTTTTTGTCGTTTAAAATTAAAAAGTCCACAATAATTTTAAAACTAATTTTTAAAGTCGACTCCCATTTTAAAACTAATTTAGAGTATATCTAAGCAGTCTTTTAATAAAAAAAAATGCTTAGACCACGGGTGGCTTTACTAAACCATATAATAAAATTTAGTCTGCGGACTAAAATTTGGAATTAATGAAAAATCGAAAATCAAAGAACAAACTCTAATACAAATAAGTATCAACTTTATCTCCTTTTATTCTATGTCCCAGTAAATTTTGTTCTTAATGTCAATTCTTAGTCCTTCACTAAACCATCATCTTCGATGGTCTAGCTAAGGACTAAGCTTATAAATTTCAAATGGCAGAAATTCTGTTTTATTAATAGCATTTCGCTTTAGTCAACGGTATAAGTCCTAAACCTTCGCTAGTCCATGTTTATAAATTTGAGTGTAAATGTTTAAAATTTTGCGCTTTTTTTGTTTTATTAAGTATTACCGGACGGACTAGGTGCATTCATATATGTAAATATAGTAAAAAGCTGTTATTTTGACATTATAAACAGATACTTCAATTATAGGTTAAATTTACACAGACTAATGGCGTTTTTATTTGTCAATCCGGTCCGGAGTCTCTAAATTTTAATGAGATTGAATGTGTGAAAAAAATTGTGTACCCCTACGTGGAAATATTCAAATTCAAAAAAATGTTTATTGTACTATTATGATACAAAAAATGACAACAGTCGAGTTTGACGTTCAAGTATGTATGTATATGAATGTGTGAGTGCTTCTGGTTCCGATTCTGATTTAAAATCCAGAAGCAAAATTCTCTTCTTTTCAGAATTAGAATTCTCATTTTTTTTTTAAGTGAATACTTTCAGAAGAGTCCAAAAGGCTTCCGGATTGCCAAATTAAAACGACATAAGTTTTGATAATTCTACTATCTATAGAAAAATGTCAAAATTGAGACCGATTCCATCCGCAGGGCACTCATCGGATTCTGTAATCGGTGTGATTTTCTTTGATTATAGTTATTCTTGAAGCTCATCATATAGCAAATTTGGATTATTTATTTTGAGACAAATCGTCGCTTCAATGCAGAACTAGCCTAATAGTGCGTTTTCATTAGAGCTCAAATTACATAATTTGGCAAATTACAGAAAAAGTGTTTTCATTACAAATTATCTCATTTCGTTTGACATCTGGCTGAATTTGGCTGAATTTCAATTGACAGTTGATTGACATTTAAAAATTTAATTAAAAACGCCGAATCGCGTCCCGAAGTTCAGAGAAAACTAAATTCGCTGCACCAATTCAAAGAGTACTACGATATAAGTTGTTGTTGGAACAGGTTCTTCTATATACTAGCCCAACTGATGGTGACTTCAAGCTGTTGAAAGAAGCAGTGAAACTAGTCGAGAGTACAGTGTCTCACATCAACTCTGCCATAGAGTGCCCAAAAGTTACCCAACGGCTGATGAATCTTCAGAATTCCCTGGCAAATCACACACCCAACATAGTCAAACCAACCGCGAAAAGTTACCAAGGAGGGACTACTCAACAAAGCAAACCGCAGAGGGGTTAAAATCAGGAGCTACTGTGTTTCGATGTGATTATGAGACCGTATTCCGCAATAAACACAGTACCGGCTTAGAGGATAGTTATTGCAAATCTTCTTGCTTTGGACGCTTCAAAGAAGTTGCCATTAAGAGATGAAAGCATGAATCAAATCTCACTGTTTATATAAATTCTATATGGAAATCAAAAAACGGTATCGTTATGGACAAAATTTCAGCCTATCCAATACGTCGTGGAAGTATTTTAAAGAAAACCAAAACAATCGCAGCCACAAGAAATGGTCCTGATCCTACCTAGCTATTTCACCGATTCGGATTCGTATTTCCGTGCTCAAAAGGTGAATTCGACAATTCCAACAAGAATTTCTCGCCAGGATTTCTTCGACGAAACATCTGCAGAACGCGAAGGTTGATCTAAAAGATATTCTGTTTCCTCTGCCTTCGAGTGGTGGGAGCACCAAAGCGGTTGCACCAAAGCGGTAGCACCGGATGGATGGCAACTAGGCCAGGAAAAGAAAACCGTCTGTGCATTGAGTCAGCATCAGGATCGTCGCCAAGGCAACGTGTCAAATTTGATGATTTACACCAAGATACGAAGCCCAATAAAGCCGATACGTAAAAATTTTCTAAGAATGTCGTTATGACCAAGCCGGGAGTGACAGCAACACCACTACATGAAAGGATTATTGACTTTTTTATAAAATTATTTTAAATGTAAATTTTTGTACTGCTTGTTTCATATTTTATTTGTGCTTTCTTCTTTGTCTCAATTTAATTGTTTAATACAGTTGGCTTTCCAGTTCTTAATTTGATAGGGGTAGGAGATGCCTCTAATTCTTTTCGCTCCGATTTAACCTCCTTGATCTCTCATGAAGACTCCATACTTGCCATCGTACAATGGCACGGGATGTACATCAGAAATTAGATTCTTAAGAGAAAAAACATAAACATATACATACATTAAAACATAAAACATCATTAGGTTGTTCTGTACACTGTCTGGAGGAGATTCATCTTTATTAATTTTATTTGCTTTAGAAGAATCTTCTTCACACTTTTGACACTCGTAAAATTCATTTTCTTTGTGAATAACCTTGTCAATGATGACCTTGCAACTTCCAATTGTTATTGGAACTTCGGCTTTTGTCTCAAGCTTTTGACCAATTAGAGGATCTACCATTCTTTCATCTTTTTGGTGTCGGCAATGATTTTTCTAATTCCTCCAAATCACAACCCATTGTTTTGGACTTTTCACTGACCATTTCCTTTTGACCATTTTCAGGATCAATGTTGATAGATTTTTGAATCGCGAACCTACGCGAACGCTTTAAAATTGGGGGAGACTGAACAATGTCCGTAGACTTCTTCCGTCCACTTCGGTGATGCATTATGGTCTTAAATTGGATCAGTTTTGATACGCTTCTATTAGTGGTTGTGGTATGAACACTGAATCAAACACTTATTCTCAAGTCTCAATACCATGGAATTTAAGAATAAAAGTTTTTTATTTCTGTTAATAATAATAAATAATTATAATCACCTACGAATGTTTGTTGACGTTGAAAAACGTCAAGTTTGACAATTGTAATCAAGTGTTGGTTCAGTTTGTATTCTATTTTGATTCAATTTATTCAGCAAAGGTGTGTTCGATTTGTAATTTAGATTTACTGAATGGTTTCATTCAATTTGCGAGATAATTTCCTACAAATTATCTCAATTTGGAAATTTGATTTTGTATGGGAAATGAGATAATTTGGGACTCAATTTGCAAATTTTCAACGAAATTACGTAATTTGCCCTAATGAAAACGGGCTATAAGTCCAAATTTTCGAAATTTGAGTTTTTTCATGAGATGAAAGCCAGTTGCATTCTGCGCGTGCCTGTGTGATGATCGTGTTCCTACCCGCAGTCGTTCATTTACAGTTTTAATCAAAACTATCCTATGTCCTCAGTCTTTTATTTTTTCATTATGCAGAACTAAGCTATGTCTACTTTATGGAATTAGGTTTTTTGTGCTTTACAAAACAAATAGCCTAAGTCCACAATACGGACAGAGTTTAGTTCTGCACAGACAAGATAAATAATGTGTGTTCCTTTTTGTATCTTATTTGAAGTGACTTAGGATAGTTTTGCGATTTAACGGTGAAGTTTGTTCTTTTTAATAAAATGTTCAACAACATGTCAAGAGGTCAAAAGATGCTGAATCTTGTCTTAAAACGAAAGGGGAATACAGGTTCGTATTATGTTTAATTAAAATTATTATATTTTGTAAAGAATTTAATTTTTAGAACTTAAAGTAAACAATTTTAACTTACTATAACTTGTGTTAACTGTTTAAAGAAACATTCGAAGTTCCGACAGAACCAGGAAAATGGTATGTAATAGCCTATAATATTTACCTACTGTTTTATTATAAAATATATAATCATTCTTAACCCAATAAATTGATTTAATTTCACTAACTAAAACTTTCGTTAATTTTCTTAAGATGTAATTGAAGTACTGAGAGAACCAGTTGCAGTTACAGAAACTAAAATGGATGGGACCAGTTTTGAAAACGCTGTAAATGAAAGTAATGAAATTAAAAGAATTTTATTTTGAGCTTTTGAACAATTTCTACTTTTTGTTTAGATACTTCTAACGAGGTTTTAAGTGATAAGCACGACAACGATCCCTTTGAAACAGATGATGGTGGTTCCGATTATTGCCCTTCCAACAGCTGCTTGTCCTCGTCTAGCAACGACTCAAATCAAAATCTTTCAATCAGCAAGTTTCAACAAGTTTCCGCCAATGAAGAAAACCCAGTTCAAGGTGCCAGAGAAGATGCCATAGTTTCAGGTGAGTCCAATTCAACTATTTCGAGAAAACGCGTTCGCAAAGATGCAGAATGGATTCGCAACAAGCGAAAAGCTCTCAGAAACAGTGGGCAGGAGTACGTAAACCATAAAAATAAAACGGTTTGCGAACGAAAAATGAAACCTCCTTGCCAAGAAAAATGCAGACTGAAATGCAAGTCTAAAATCAGCGAAACTTCTAGACAACACGTTTTGAAAGAATTTTGGAAACTTGGAGATATTAACCGGCAGAGAGACTACATTTCCAAATATGTTGAATTTCAGCAAAAAAAAGATTACGGATAAGACCAATTCCAACGACTTCATCTGGTAATGAAGAAAACATGGAGAGTAGACGCAATCTCTCCTACTATTACTACATGCCAATACAAAATGATACAAAAATTAAGGTGTGTCAAACGTCTTTTATAAATACTCTTTGTATAAGCCATCCAATGGTCAAAACGGTAGTTATAAAATCTTATAAAAAAGGACTCGTTGCAGTAGAGGAAGATAAGCGTGGGCACTCAAATCTAAATTCCCTTCTTCCGAGTTCCATAAAAAACTCAGTTCGGGATCATATAAATAGCATCCAAAGAGTAGAACGCCATTACTGTAGGTCCAACTCACAAAGAGAGTATCTGCCACCTGGACTAAATATAACAAGACTGTATGCAATGTACAAAGATATTGAAAGCATCCCTCGAAAGGCATCCTTTGCAGTGTATCGGCAAATTTTTTTAAATGAGTTTAATTTATCATTTCATGTATCCAAAAAAGATCAATGTGATCTGTGTAACAAATTCAAAAACTCGAATGGGCAACAGAAAGAAAACATGGAAGAAATTACAGCGAATCACCTAAAAGCTAAAAAGCTCACGAGATACGAAAAAAACAAAGACAAACTCCGATCCCGAACGTTCCCTGAATTTATTCTGCATTGCTGCTTTTGACCTGCAAAAAGCTGATGTCTCACAGCTATATTACAGTATGTTTTTGATAGTGAAACGAAAAGAGAGAAAAAGAGGAACTCTTCAAAATTTGGACACTTACAACCTAGTACAACTTAGAAACAACCAAATACCAATTCAAACATTGAAGTACAAGGATATCATGCATCTTGGCAGGAAAAAAGTTATTCCTGAAATATATCATCCATTCTACGAGCATCTTAAAGAAGGGTCCAGATCTCAAGATGTCCTGGAGATGGACAACAGCGACTCTGACTGATTTTTATTTTCTAATTTTATTTTTTAAGAAAATGTGATTGCATAATTTCTATTTATTTTTATGAAAAGATTTTTATTTTTTGTATATTTTAAAAGAATCTGGTGATAAACTTGGTGACCTGATTATTATAGTTACTAGAAACTCAAAAAGTTAATCCTAATAATTACTTTTAATGAATTAATAAGTGCATTTTTTTGTTTAAGAATGATGATTGTGTTAATTTTTTCTATGTTCAAAACTATTAGTATAATTTGGTAAGACTGAATATATGTACAACAATTTCTAGCTTCTAACATATAGTTTTATTAAAAATAAAATTGTTTAAAGCACTAAATATTTTGTATTTATTTATTATATTCGAGTTTTTTGATACTCTGTCGTCAATGCTATGTCCATTATTAAAAAGAAAAGTGAGGGATGAGTTAATCCTAAGTCCACTTTTATGAGATAAGCTTGTTCTACACTCAAAATTTACATGCACAATAATCCTATGTCCCAAATCAACTTAAATAATAGTGCCTCTTAAGAGCTCAAGAGTCACCTAAATCCAACAAAAACAAATAATATATATGTTTTTTTACGGCAAAGTGTTTCATTATATAGTTTACTAGTAAACACATTTTCAAGCTTTAAAATCGCTCTCCTGAAAAATTCAAAATTCAGAAATTCAAATTCAAAAATCTTACGATAGATAGGCAATGTCTTTGACTTAGAAGGGTTTAGGTGGAGATTGTTTATTAAGGACCAACGTATGATGTTTTGCAAGTCCTTGTTCATAAGAGAGATTGCCTCGTCTTTCGCAGTTATGGGCCGGCTGATCAAAAGCTGCACGTCGTCAGCATACAAATGGATAAAGCAATTTTTAACTATGTGTGGCAAATCATTAATATACATAGAGAAGAATAGAGGACCCAAAATCGATCCTTGTGGGACCCCGTGAGGTACATTAGCAAAGTTAGACGATCTACCATTTGCTACAACACGTTGTTGTCTACTTTTGAGATATGAGCGGATCAGTTTGCACGACTCATTTGAAAATCCGAAACTTTGTTGCAGTCTCCTACAAAGTACTGTGTGATTTACGGTATCAAAGGCCTTGGAGAAGTCTAATAGCGTGAGCAGAACAAAATGGTCTTTATCTAAGGCAACTCTTATTTCATCTGCAACAAGAAGTAATGCCGATTTACAACTACGTTGTGGTCGAAAGCCAGACTGACATATACTGAGAAGGTTGTGAGAAGTGAGATGATTTTGTATTTGCTTGGAAATTGTCTTTTCAAATACTCTTGATAGAAAAGGCAGAATGGCTATTGGTCGAAAATCTATTTCCGTACCCGTACATTTCTTGGGAATGGGAATGATCTTTGCTTTCTTCCATTCTGTAGGGAACTCAGATGTTGTCAAAATATGGTTAAAGATATGTGTTACAAATCTCAGAATGTAGGGAAGCAAAAGTTTAATAAACTTTGGGTTAATTAAGTCAAGTCCGATAGCATTTGATTTAATTGAAAGTATAGCCTCCACAACATCTTCCTCGGATAATCTGTCGAAACTAAATGAACTGGCTGAAAATGATTGTTCGACATTAAAGGGTTCACTGAGAAACACACCGGATGGAGAACACGGTAATGAAGTAAACCTCTTATTCAGGGCATTGCAGTCAATCTCATCAGTGTGAAACTTTTGTTGTTTCCCGATACCTACTTCTCGAAGATGTTTCCAAGTGTCTTTAGCGGATTTTGATGTTCCGAGCTTCTGTTCATAAAATATCAATTTGGCCGATCTAATCATTTTCACAACTTTGTTCCGTAGCTTGCAGTAGTTTTGATGTAGAGGTTCTATTCGATATCTTATCCACTGACTGTAAGTGGCATCTCGTTCTGACATTGCAGAAATGATGTCGCCATTCAACCAGGGTGAAGCTTTATGTTTTATCAAACGAGTTTTGATTGGAACATGGGTATCAAAAAGAAGATTAACATTATGGTTAAAAAAGATATTTGTTCATCCACATTCTGCATGAAATAGATTGAATTCCAGTTTAAGCGATGAAAATCAAGCAATATCTCCGATACGTTAAAATTTTTAAAATCACGAAATTTGAAACTTTGTGCATCGACTTGGCAAGACGTATTAATACATGTGAAAATCATATCGTGTTTGGAAAAAACGGGTGCTTGCAGTTGGCTATAATGAAGAACTCTATCATTATCGCTTGTTATAAAGAGGTCAAGTAATGTACTTGAAGATTCAGTAAAATGGGTTGGTGATGTACAGTTGATTGTTTTCAAATCTAGAGCTTCAAAGGTACTTAAAAAAGAGCCAGAAATTTGGTTATTTAGTAGATTACAGTTGAAGTCACCGCACAATATTGTGAAAGAAAAATTGCAGGAAAAAGTCTCTAGTGTAGTTATTAACGGTACTAAGCTGATGTTGTCGTAGGGTCGGTAAACCGAGCCAACCAAGAAATTTTCAGAGTTACATTTAATACTGACAAATATGAATTCTAAAGGACATCCATTATCTGATTTGCCAACAAGTCTACAATTTAACCCATCCCGAATATACAGAGCACACCCCCCACCAGTTTTTGAAATACGATCAGCCCGAAAAAGTCTATAGCTCTGAACTCGATAAAAATTGTGACAAACATCTGGTTGGAACCACGTTTCGGAGACAGAGATAATGTCGATTTGAGATTCTACAAACAAGTATCTGAACTCCCCTAATTTATAAGTCAAGCTTTGTGCGTTTAGGTGACAAAATCGCAAGCCGTTTTTTTGGCCCCGTAAAATTCTGATCATGTTATAAAGACTGGTATTCGTGTCACTGCCTGTGAACCCTCTGTTATTGTTAGCTGCGCTCTTAACTTTTAATTAAACGTAGGTATAAAAAGAAAAAAAAAGAAGCAAAAGGAAAAAAGGTAACAAAAATTAATAATGGTATATAGATGGTGAAAAATACTTTTTGGCAAATCATCGTTACAATAACTAGAAAACCTAGTAAATTATTTAAATTAAGAAAAAATGTAAAATAAAGAAAGTGTGTTGAAGAGAATAAATATTTAAAAACAATTTTTATAAGAAAAAATAAAAATTTTAAGGAGAATAAATATTTACAAACTATTTTTATAACAAAAAGTAAAAATGAATTTGTGTGAAGGAAAGATGAAGTTAATAACAAATTATATTTACTATGGAAAAGATGTAAAGAATAAAAGTATAATGAAAAAAGGTATAGGGTAAACATCATTAAGACATACACAAATTTAGTTTGTCGCCACTGCAGCTTCTAATTCCTCCACGTTGTAAACAGCAAAATATGTATATGCCACCTTTAACTCCCAAAGGGATTAGTTGTTGTTTCCCTTAGCATGTATGTAAATTGTTTAATCCATTCCGCGATTTTGGGTTTGAAAAACAATTTTAAATTAATTTATATATCAACGAGACATTCTATTAAGCTAAGCCTTGAGTAATCAACCTTTATTTGAAAAAGTAATAATATCGCATACCTACAGCTGGTCACAACTTCTTTCATAACACTCATGTACCTACGTGTCTTATTATTACATTTCTGGCATTGTCAGTAGTCTGCAATTTAAAAATGCCAAATAAACGCAACCCTTCCTATAAAAAAACATAATATATGACCAATTTTATTCTCCGAAACAAAAAGAAGAAGGCAAATAAAGTAAAAGGTCTTTCTAATCATAGAAAACCTTCAAGTTTTTTCCACCCGAAAAGCTAAATTGCAAAATTTTACAACATGTAGGTACCTACCTACGAGTATTATGGAAAGGTAAATGTACCCATACATATGCACTGTCATATTTATTTGAAATAGCTTAGCTACAGAAAATATATTTCACAGCTATGTACCTACCCTCTCCTATAGCAAATTGATTTCAATTTGGATTTTCCATTTTACTTTGAAATTGCTAGCAATTTTGTCAACGGTTCCTGCACACTATGTGAAATTTCCTAACTACCTATATAGGTACCTATATTTTTTTTTATTTATTTTTCTTAGGTCCTATATTTCAGCATCACTCAGGAAGAATATACGAGGACCTATACTATACTATGGCAACATCTTCTTTGCTATTTATGATTTTCTCATTTTATATAATAAAATTTCTGCAGACAATTTGTTCTGCAACTGTGGGAGTGTGAGCAGCGCCAGCAGGAAAGGGATATCGATGATAGCAGCCAACAGGGGTTCTAGGAATAAAAAATAAACTGCAAAACTTGCATAAAACTGTTATGTGTTCACCTTGAAAAAGATGAAAGCATGACATCGCAAACATTTTTGTTTGTAGAAGCAGCTTAAATTTGGTCCATTGCTAGAACAGCAAACAGCCAAGGAAGACAATAACATCACCGTTGAAAGCGACTACAACGGAGAGGTATTGGTGCTAACCTTTAACAACGTGTCAAGATGACAACATAGCATAAATTGAGTTCTTGCTGCTTTCTGTGTGACCTATTCATGTTACCTACCATCCGAATCCACCATCTAAAAGTGTAATTCCCCCATTCCAAACATCCTCAACACACATTTTATGTCACTATGCTTCAAGCGGGCTTAGGAAGGATACAACAAGTTTGGGTTAAGATGTCAGTGCCAAAAGGAAGACAGTGCAACATTTTAAGCGTCACCTCGTTTAATGGTCGTCTTTCCTTTTTGCCACTATTAATCAGGAGTGTATTTGATTGGACATGACATCAGGTAGTCGGTAACTTGTTTCCGCTTCATAGTAACCAATAAAATGCCACTTTTTCCGGCATTTGAAATATTTCATGTAATGCTGAATTCCTTACAAGCAAATATTCGATTTTTTTCTGACCACAATCTGCTGTAAAATTCGACACAATCTTTTCCAAATCGCTTTCAGATCGTTTACTTTGTTTGTTGTAAGGAATTTGCAAAAAATAGTTTGCGTGTAAAGTCGATGAAATCTTGCTGGAAACAAAAGATTTGTTTTGACAGTATAAGATCGATTTTGTATAGAAATAATTCGATTGTGTTTGGAAAAAAATCAAATTTTAGGTTGTAAGTAATTCGACATTAATGTTGAATTCCAAACAACCATTTCAAATTGATTTCAGATCAATTTTTTTTACTGTTGTAAGGAATTTGCAAAAAATGGTGTGCTTGTAATGTCTATGAAATCTTGCTAAAAGCGCAAGATCTGTTTTGGCAGATTTTGTTTAGAAAAAATTCGATTGTGTTCAGAAAAAAATCGAATGTTTGGTTGTTTGGAATTGGACATAATTAAACGGCCGATAATTGACAGAAAAATATGACAATATGTAAAGTGCTATTAAGCGGTGAACATATGTACATATTTTCTCCGAGCGGCAAATGGTTCTAATCCAAATTCCAAACATTTTTCTCATGTCTTTCTATCCATCTATTTTGTACAGAAAAGCTTTTGCTTGTGTCAAAATCTAATCCAGAAGCCTTGTAGCTTCTGATAACTTACGGGTTTTTCTAAATCGACAGCTGTCAAGTTTAAGTACGTAGTAAGGCATTTCTGTCACCTTCACTTAAATTCGCGAAAGTCATCCAAACTAAATGAATAGTAATCACTGTTACCACTGGGACTCACTTGAGTCAAAAGGGATTTTTTTAGGTTGACTCATTGACTCATCTGTTTTAGATTTGACTCATTTTTTTAAAATCGAGTCAATTTATAGTTTAAAGCACTTTTATTTCATTTTGCAAAGAATATTTTAAAAAGATTGAATAGTCTGAACTACTATTCTATTTTCTTTCCTTCCTTTGGATAAAACATATAAGAGTTTTGGATGGATGTTTTAAAATTGATATATGCACGTGAAGTGAAGAGCCTTTTTTGAGAACATTTCCAACTTTATTATGAAATTTATGACGTTTGTTCAAAGTTCTGCAGCCGTAGAAACAAAAAGGTTTAATAGATTTGAATATAAGAATAAGAAACTGTTGGAGCAATTATTTTTTACTTGCGATTTTGGGTACTATAAGGCAAGTTATGCATTCGTAAAAAAAAAATTCTAACAATCAAACATGACATTACGATAATAGAGAAGCCTAAAAAAGTGATCGGCAAAAAATGTCTCTCTGTCTGTCAGTCTGTCAGTCTCTCAATCTGTCAGTATGTAAGTCTGTCCGTCTGTATGTATAACGAGCTACAGCCTAAACGGCTTAAGCGATGACCTTCAAATTTGGTATTTGTGATTATTTTGGCATTTCTCAGAGGGGAAATTGAAATTTTATTTTTAGGCCTAAAAATAACGGTACCTGCGATATGACCTTGAAGGAAAATCTTATTTTTCTCGAAAACGGCTCAAACGATTTTGATAAAAATTTTTGAGAATTTTTTTGTTGGTAATGGCTATCAATCGATATAAATCAAGTTTACGGGAAAAGCCTATTAACATTACTTTTCATATAACGTTTTTTTTTAATTTTTGGGCTTCTCGGTAATTGCTCATTGGATTTCTGTCAAATTGTATATCTGAGAAGATTTAGGTAGCCAAACTAATTCTGCATATTAAAATTTTAAATAACATTTTTAATTTTTGAATTTTTTTTTTGAAAAATCAATATTTTTAAGACTAATCAAAAAAATTATTTTAAATTTTATAGTCATATGTATTAAAAAACTCTACAAAACTGCATACTAAAATTTAAAAAAACGTTTGTTTTCAAAAAACTAAAAATGAAAAACCGGATTTCATCGAAATTCGTTTTACAATTTTCGAGATACTTTTATATTAAATTTTCATTGATCCGTGGCATCTAATGGTGTTCTATGTTTTTTCAAGAAATTGATTGAAGTGATCGTTTTAGCACTTTTTATCAGTTTAAAACACGATTCTTACCCACCTATACACCATTCACTTTCATTATTATACAAATGTATAATAATATACATAAATATGTACATATATTTACATACCTAGGCGCCATCTATGTAGGTAGGTACACATTACCCTCTTAATTTACATAATTAAAATCTTTTTTAATATACATTTGTAGAATGGTACCTATGTCACCATTCCTTTAATCATATGCATTCGACAATTCATTATACTAAGAATCAAGGTAATCTTACCCACTTCGGCTTTAAACCTGCACAGGATAACTAAACTAGACTACCTTTACCTACTAACAACTTCAGTGGTTAGCTACTAATTTACACTAAAGTTGTTAGCTACAAGAGCAAGTTTGCACGATCCAGTCATGCATTTTATTTATATATGGAGTTATGTGCCTCAAACGATAAAGTTAATTTAAAACTATGCTTATTGAATTGTTCCTTTTTGTTTACTTTTTAAAAAGATTAAAAAGATCTTAAGATTTTTTAAATTTGTAATCATAATATTCTTGTATATTATCGAAAATACTTCATTTTTTTGTGATATATGTAAGTCATGTATGTGATTTATTTAAATTCAGTTAATTTAATAGTATTTATTTTTATAGTCAAGAAAAATATGATATTCACTTCGAAAAAATTCCGACAAAGCTGAATTTTGGCGGAGAGCTTCATTTTTACGTCGTAAGCATTTTCTAAAAAGTACCTAAATTTGGAGTGGATCAAAAAATTTTAGAGGATGGAAAGGGTGGCAATGGCGCAGTGGCTAAAGTGCTTGATTGCTAACTAGGACGTGTGGGTTCGATCCCCACGCTAGGCGCATTCTTTTCTATACCTCCAATGTTAATTGGATGCCACCATGGGTTAAAATGAGACAGTCAGTACCTGGTTCTCAAATCCACTGTGTAAAACTAGTTCCGCGCAATTCAGGTTGCATTTAAAAGACCTTAGGTCTTACAGGCATATAGTTAAATTAAAAAAAAAAAAAGGTGTTTTTGAAAAAAGTTACAGGTACACATTGTAGATCATGTCCTTCTACACAAAAAATTTTAAGGCACTTTTTATCGTACAATTGATAGATTTGTAGAAAAATGGTGGAGAACATTTTGGGGTAAAATAATAATTGTATGTTTTTGAGTTGCGAATTTTTTTGTTTTAAGTTATGTTTGGAAAAAATATGTTCTATTAAAAAAAACAAAGTTGGAACCGGAAGGAAATGCTGCCATCTTAAAAATAATAATTTATTTTATTTTGTTCAATATTTCCCAAAACCTTTATTTCTCTCAATATTTCAATATATCCAGAACAACTTGTAGACAGTACAATCATCTACAAAATGACATATTAACGTGTGTCGATTCGTCTTAAGTAATAGCGTTCCAAAGTTAAATTCTTCATCAAAACGGATATATATGTAGATTAAATTCATTCGTTAAAGGAACCAGACATGACTATAGCTCCCATTTGTGTAGACTGACATTATTTTTCAAAAAAAAACTATGGCTTTCGAGTAATTTGAAAAAAAAAAACTGAATTTTACCCCCTTTCCCCGTGTAAATTTGATTGCTTTAAAAAAAAAAAAGGTATTACTATAAACTTAAACGAGATTTTTTATTGGGACTCATTTATTGCAAAATGGCAATTTTTCAACCTCTAAGACTCATTAAATATTAAACCTGTGGAAACACTGATAGTAATAGATTTTACAAATTTCTCTGCATACATTGAGGAGGCGAATCTTCAGCACCTAATTTTGCTCAAAATAATTCTGGAAAAATGGTTGAGAAAATTTAAGAATATTGGAAAGTAAATAGGAGGAAGGAATTGGCAGGAATTTCGTTTCCACCGAATAATTTATTCTCACGAAATTTGTCCCGCGACTGTGAATCTTCCACGAACAAAAAATCGTGTGAAACGACAGCAAAACTCCATGGAAAATTTTATTCTCGATACCAACAAACTCCGATCGAGAAACTATTAATCATCATTCTACGTACCCTACGTTGTTCGAGTGAATGAAAAATTTCCAGGGAATTTTTTATTCACGAAAACCCCAATAACAATAAAGGAGTCATGATACACATTTTCAAAGTCAAGATTGACTCAGTGTCAGTACATTCTGTTGTTTCTTCTTGGCGCCGGGCCCCTTGCACCGTTAACCAATCTATTTCCTGTAACAAAATATTAAACTAAATACGCTTGAGATTTCTTCCTATGATTTTACGTTAGCAGTACCTCTAAGATTTTGTACTGTTATTTTTATTTTCACTTCGGGTCCTTTTGTCACTTAGCGAAAAGGGCTGCCAAGCACTATGGTATTACATCCCTAACTTCCCAATATCCTCCCTTCTAACAGTTAACAGTGTCCGTAGTGTGTGTGGTGAGCCTTCGTCGTTTCTGAGAAATATGAAAAATGGAAAAGCTTGCCACAGTAATGTCATTGCTTTACATAAGAAAAAAAAAAGCTGCTGATGGAAGTATCTAACTTTTGCACCTTTCTCTTACATACAATAGAGAAATTTTTCTTGTTCATCTTACAACACTATTATAGTTCGAACATATCGTAGTTGGAAAAGGAAAATGGTAGTGTGGTTGGTAGGCGGCCGACGACGTAAGAGGAGTTTGTTCCTGTTCTATGTTCGTTAAAAGGTTGAATTTGAATAGAGCTGCATTTTGTAAATATAGGGTCCCGTGCTAAGATAACAAGGTAATATCATTCAAGTGGTTGGTTACAAGAACAGCGTTAAGAGGATGGCTGTGTGTATAGTCATGGAAATGAAGCCACTAAAGAGTTAAAAGAGCGGAACACACAGAACTATAATGTAAATGGACCTATAATGATTCAGTAGTTAATATTTTTTTTTTATAATGTTATGGCTCATAAATGTAACAATGTACATAATGTATATGAGGAGTATACTTACTTACAATTTGCAAAATTTTTTTTTTCAAAATCGTCGTTAAACAAACTGAGAAAAAAAACTCAGGCCGTTAATAAAACAAATCTGATAGCCAAATAAGATAGTCAGTTGTGCTCTTTAAAGCGAACAAATTCTCTATTCTTCTTTACTTGCCCAAGAAAAATTATTATCAATCTATGGAAGATAGGTAGTTTGCCTCTTACTGTGGTTGCATTGACTTGAATATAAAATGTCCCTCTTTAAAGCACTCACAGGGTCCCCAGAGTGTATATTATCAATGGCCGCTTATGAGACAGAAAAGTTCGTAAGGAAACCCTTTGCTGATTAAAAATACACATTAAATAAAATAGGTATAGAAATATGAAATATAGTTACATAGCTACATACCTACAAATACATTCTAAAATCTAGATTATGGATTTTGATTATGTAAGTTACTTACATAGATTGAACATATGTATGTAAATAATGTAAATACATAGGTATATTAATGAAAGTGAGGGATGTAGATGGGTAGGTAGCTTTTTATGCACTGCACATAACTTTATAACTTAGGTGCAATTTATACACAATATTTATGTGATTTTTATAGATAGGTACATATACATATATAAATGTATAAGGGCCTACATTCTGTATATGTAGTTTTCAGTGACGTATGCAAAACCTCTTAAAAATGAAATATACATAATAACGTGTACGAATAAATGGTTAATACACATAATAAAATATTTTATATTGCTGAGTTGTTATAGTTTGAGGGAAAACAAAGATGCCATATTAATTTCTGGACAAATAAGATAAAATATGTAGGATTAAAAAAATTTTCCAAAAATCGTTGGAACCGTTTTTTAAAAAACTAATTTTGTATGTATAAAATTTTAAAAACATTTTTAGAAAAAAAGTTTTAAACGCCATTTTCAAGCTTTTATTAATATACATAGGTACATATAAAATTCAAATCAGGGACTGGTTTTTGAAAAATTGATTTTTCAAAAAAAAAATGTAAACCGTGTGTAGGTAAATCGAAAAACTTTTTTTTTGAAAATTTGAATATGCAGTTTTACCGACCGACCAATAAATTCCATTTAAAGCAATTTACCAAAAATTTACTTTTAATTGCCAAAACAAGATAAATTTGATAAAACAATATTTATCGTCACGAGTTGCGTCTGATTGTTACGAACAATCACTCTAATCGCGTTCCACTTGCCATCCATTAAGTGCTTAAGCGAATAATTTGTAACTCGTAACCTCAGATCGATGCAAGGCACGCCTCCAGTATTCTGGATGTTCGCACCTTCCGAGCAGCTAACATCGACTCGGATCACTACCTTGTTGCAGCCAAGGTAAGAATGCGAATAACCCGAACGTCCCAACAACGGAGTAATACTGTGAGGAAGTATGACGTCCGAAAACTGCAATCGCAAGAAACCGCCAGAACCTATGCCGATCGAATATCCCGTAACCTCTCAAGAAATCCATTGCCGCCAGCATCAAGTGCCGAAGACCAGTGGCAACGCTGTCAACAAGCCATCAGACGTGCCGCAACTGATGTGCTAGGTTTCACCGGACCCCCACCACGAAACCGCTGGTTCGATGAAGAATGCAGGCAGGCACATGCAGCTAAACAAATGGAATATAATGCAGCGCTGCAAAGAAAGACGAGAGCTGCTCGCGAGCTATACGAGCAGAAAAGACGGGAAGAACACCGGCTTCTCCAGAAGAAAAAAAGAGAGCATGAGAAGCGCGCGATCGAAGATATTGAGAGATGCTACTCCAGGAACAATGTGCGGAAGTTTTACCAACAGGTAAAAAGTACGTGTCAAGGCAAAAAAAACCCGCACAGAAGCCTGTAGAGAGAGGAATGGAAACCTCGTAGTAGGGTCACAGTCCGTGCTGAATATATGGAAGGACCATTTCTGCAGACTGTTAAACGGCGATGAAGACCAAAATCCCGATGTCAGGCAGAATGAACCATTCAACATGGACGATGATACACAAAACTTCCGTCCACCTGAACAAAATGAAGTGAGGATAGCAATATCCAAACTAAAGAACAGCAAAGCTGCTGGCCCCGACGGACTACCCGCCGAACTCTTTAAAGCAGCCGGAGATGACCTGGTACAGTGCATACACCATCTCATCTCTAAAGTCTGGTCAGAAGAAAGTATGCCTGATGAATGGAACCTCAGCATCGTTTGCCCGATCCACAAAAAAGGAGACTCTCTAAACTGCGCCAACTATAGAGCAATAAGTCTCCTGATTATCGCGTACAAGATCCTTTCTGCTGTATTATGTGATTCAGCAACCTGATTGGACCTTATCAGTGCGGTTTCAGGCCAGGAAAGTCCACAATCGATCAAATGTTCACGCTACGGCAGATCCTGGAAACTACCCAAGAACTCCAAATCGATACCCACCATCTCTTTATCGATTTTAAGGCCGCGTACGATAGCATTTATAGAGACGAGCTATACAGAGCCATGTCTGGTTTTGGCATCCCCACAAAACTCATCCGCCTGTGTAGGATGACGATGGAGAACTCTCGCTGCTCCGTCAAGGTTGGTACTGACCTCACAGAAGCTTTTAATGTCAAGAAAGGATTCCGACAAGGTGATGCGCTATCGTGCGATTTCTTCAACTTAATACTTGAAAAAATTGTAAGAAAATCCCAAGTAAACTCTACTTGCACAATTTTTTTCAAGTCTGTGCAATTGTTAGCATACGCTGATGACATAGGCATCATTGGCAGAACCCAGCGAGCTGTCACTGGAGCGTTTGCTAACATTGAAGCTGAAGCGGCTAAGATGGGACTAGCAGTCAATGAGGCCAAAACGAAGTACCTGCTGTCCACAAAAAGGGGCACACAACACCGACGGATTGGACAAAACGTCACAATAGACAGGCACAACTTTGAGGTAGTTAGGGACTCTGTCTACCTCGGATCCGCTATAACATCTAACAATAACATCTCGTTAGAAATAAAGCGAAGAATAACTCTTGCCAATCGCTGTTCCTATGGGCTAGGGAGGCAATTGAGTAGTAAATCCCTCTCTCGAAAAACAAAGGAGACTCTTTATAAGACTCTGATCATCCCAGTCCTGCTCTATGGCGCGGAGACATGGACTCTATCAAAAGCGGATAAAGATATCCTTAGTTGTTTCGAGCGTAAGGTTCTTCGCAAGATTTTCGTCCCTATCGGCGTTAACGGGCTTTGGAGGAGAAGGTTCAACCACGAACTATACGAGCTGTACAGCGACATTGACCTGGTACAAAAAATACGTATATCACGTTTAAGATGGCTAGGTCATGTAAAGCGTATGGACAACAATGCTCCGGCTCGCAGGATCTTCGAATCCAACCCAGAGGGAAGACGCAGTCAAGGAAGACCTCGCCTAAGGTGGCGCGCTCAAGTGGAAGATGACCCCAACCAACTTGGAGTGCGTAACTGGAGGCAGCTAGCCAAAGACCGAGCTAGCTGGAGAGGCATGTTGGTTGAGGACCAGATTTGCCCCGATCTGTAGCGCCACCTAAGTAAGTAAGTAAGTAGGTAACCTCAGAATCAGATTATCAACTTATATTCGTGAAGAATTAAAAAAACAAACGCATGTGAACGAAATATAAAAATGGACGACTATTCGTTCATTCGTTGGTCGCTCTCATGTGTACAGTATTTGGAACATATGCATAAAAATAAAATGCACGACTGGATCGGACGTACTTGCTCCTATGTTCGATTACATTATATGCAAAAGATTTTTAATATAAACTAGCCGTTGCATTTTTAAAGTCGTTTTTTACTTAATTTTTTATATATAATAATTCTTAAATTTTTTTTTTTAAATTGGTATGAGCATTTTAAATGTTTAATAATATAAATTTGAAAACAAAATTTCAGAAAAAATTGTTTACTCGTTTTCGAAAATTGAATTCTCAAAAACAAAAAAATATTTTTTTTTTCAAAAATCCATAAAAACTATTTTTCGAAAATTTTGAAATGCATTATTATTTATTCGAATTCGAAAGAGCTCCTGTATAAAAATAAATTTAAGAAAGTCGAGAATCAATAAAATGGTTGTATGGCATTTACCGTTAATAATAAAATATTAAAAAAAACAGTCGGCCAAAATAGACGTGTTTCTTTTTTAGTTCAGACCAGAGCCTGAGTTGTCAAAAAATGTGTTTGTGTTTCTTTTTAACTCAGAGCTTCAAATCTGTGTTTCTTTTTTCGCTCTGAACATGTGAAAATCGAACTCAATGTGCTCGGGCATAATCAACTGAGCATGTGAGCTGAACGCACAAATGTCAAGAAAGAAAATGTGAAGAAAAAAATAAACAGATACAATTAATTTGGCGAAAGAAGATGATCGCTTGTTGATTTTCTTTATCTGGCGCCTGTACTACAAATCTACAAGTATTGTACAAGAGACACACTTTAACAAATTATAAAGGTTTGTGCACCACAAAGCTACAAGTAAATGTAGCCCTTAACAATTGTATATCAAACTTTAGCAATTGGTAAATTAACAATTTTCCAATGTTCTGTACCACAAGTGTAAATAAAATTTAACAAACATTGTTAAATAGTTAGAAAAACTTAAGGTACTAATTAAAAATTGTTAAGTATTTGCAAGTTAAATTTTTTAAAGTTTTTATACATAAATTTCAATATTTTGTTTCACATAAAGACATTACATACTTTCTTACTTCATTAATCCAATTTTTTTTTAAATAGACCTTACAAATCATTTGCAAATACCATAGAGGGGGAGAGGTGTGTATCAACTGTAGTAATGTTGAAAATACTGGTAACAGTGTGTTTTTACTTTTGTCTTTATTTATAAATAGATAGTGTTATTCTTTCTTTTTAATAAGTTATACAGATACGGGAGTGTTAATAGTTATAAAAAAAAAATGCACGACTGGATCGCACCTACTTGCTCTTATGTTCGATCACATCGTATGCTAAACATCTCTTTTAAGAATTTAAATATATTTTTAAAGTCGTTTTTACAACTTTTTTTTAAATTTTTTTCTAAAAAAAAATTGGTATGACAATCTTAAACATTTAATAACATAAACTCAACACAAAATTTCAAAAAAAAACCATCAAAACGTTTTCAAAATATTGAATTTTCAGAAACAAAAAAAATATCTTGCAGTATTATTTATATAATAAATAAATAATTGTTTTGAGGTAATTGGATGGTAGACAAAATTATACAGCAAGTACCGTTATTTTTGGAGACAATCACTTAAGACGCTTAAGTACAAAGTTTGAAGAAAATCGCTTCAGCTTTGTTGAAAAATTTCGAGTTTCAAACAGTGTAGTGATTTATCTTTGTGAAAGTTAAATTAATTTGACCAACAAATCGCAACAATGCTTTTAGCGTTAGACAAAAATTTTTGATAGCTTTTGCTTTACTCACTAAACTTATTTGTCTCCGCATTGTCTAGCTGTAGCAAGGAAACTTGTACAACTAAATTGTACAAAAAAGGGAAATTTGCAAATTTAACAAACGTAGCTATTTCTTTTGTGGTACAGAAATAATAATTACTTGTTAACCATACATGGTTGACGATTGCTTGTACAATTGTTAAATTGTAGCTTTGTGGTATAGGCACTGGGGTAGTTTTGTGTTATATTGCTTTTTATGGTTGAAATGAAAATCTATTCTGATTTGTGTGGTTCAAGTGTGTGAGCATTTCAGTGTTCAGAGCTCGCTCTGTTTGGAACAAGCTCAGTGCATAATATATGTGTTCGAACCTGTTCAGTTCTCTGCTCTAAACGAAAAAAAGGAAAACGCCTAATGTAGACCATACTTAAAGTAGTACACACACCAATTTTTATCAAAATCTCATTAGATTAGGTTCGAGATATTTAAGATGGTAGAAAATTTGTATGGCAAGTACCGTTATTTTTGGGGCTAAAACAACGATTCAAAAAACGCCGAAGCAGCAAATTTGAACAAAATCGTTTCAGCCGCTTAGGCTGTAAATCCTTCTACAGACAGACAGATAGACGTAATTGCGGGGCCCATTTGTTTGTGTTCCCGATCATCTTAATGTCAACTTTGATTAAAATCTCGAGTTCGATTTTTTTTCCAAATGCAAAACTTGCCCTGTAGTACATATTACATACATACATATGTATACCGCAAAGTAAAAATTATTTTCATCGGTTCATGCAATAGTGAAAAAGTCGAAAATAAGAAAAGTGGTTCTATTGGAAGTACCGTTAATAAATATGCAAAACAAAATATGTTTATACTTGAAAGTTTAAATTTTTCTTATAAAAATTCTTGGAGCCGTTTTCGGGAAATAAATTTTTTGCTTTACGGTTTTTTTTTAACATTTGTATGGTACTGTTGTTCTTTATTTTAGTAAAATAGTTTTTTTTACTATTAGATAAGAAAATAATGTCAAAAACTAAATAAGTTTTGAAAAAATCGATTGAGTCGTTTTCGTAATTTGAAGTTTTCAAAAAAGAAACTTTTTTTTAATTAAATTTTTTGTTTTGAAAATTTTAGTGTACATTAATCTTTAAGCTTTCTAAGAACTTATGCATAAAAAATAAAAAAAATAAAATGAACCGTTTCCCAGAAAATAGAAACCCAAAAACATAGTTCCAAAAATAACCATTTTTTTCAAAAAAAAAATTACCAAAATGTACATTTTGCCTTCACTAATGAACTGATTTCCATTTTATTAATAAAAATCGTTGGAGCCGTTTTTGAGAAAAATAAGATTTACCTTTATGGCAAAAGAAAACAAATGCATGGCAGTAACCGTTATTTTTCGTCTTAAAAAAATTGAAAAAAATAGTGAGGGAATATTACCGAAAAAACCACCCGCCATTCCCCTTCTGAAATGGCTGTAATCTATAAATTATATATCCTCTCAAAGCATAACTCTCAACTCACCTGAGTCTTTGGGAAAGGATTCAGAAGAGAGTATTAAAAATGCAAAAATGTTACGTATTTCATTATTCTATCACTTTTTTTATAAACAATGTTATGGCGAAATTGCTTGTTGCATATTTTTCCCTTAAATTCTATTCGTACTTTTGGGAATGCTCACCAATTTATCCTTGAGCTCATCTTCGGAAAACTATTAAGTGCAGATATTCTTTTTTTTAGTGCGGAACCATTTATCTGGCTCTATTTTGTACTCCCATTTTTAAATCCATAAGTTCTGAACTAATGTTCATTGGTAACTTCTCTTAAAATCCTTCCAGATCCAAAAGATCTCTTTTGCTTGTGACCCGCTACACTTCACTAAATCATCATTAAATAGAAAACCTATTTCCGAAACTTTGGAGGTGATTTGTTTGTAGATTTGGACAGTCACAGATCAGGTGCTTAATGGTTTCTGTTTCATCAACATCTTGACAGCTCCGGCAGAAATCGGGTGCCAATATACCCATTAAGGTTCTGATGATCTTTTACTCGGTGATAAAATAAACTGGATTTTCTTTTCGTTAATTCTAAGCCATAATTAAAATATGTCTATCCAAATTTGGAACATTTTAAAACACTATTATTATCTTTGTAGTGTTTGTATCAAAGGACTTGCTTAAAACTATAATCAATGTTACCGAAAAGATTGATTTGATTGATTGATTTCTTTATTGAGTCTTATAAAATGGTTTTACAAAGGTGTTTGTTTCTCGTTTGCTTTAGAATATTATACTGCGGCTATTAAGTGTTGCCTGCTTTGTCTGTAATGTAGTTGTTCACCACTTGGTCGCTGTAATTTTGTATAGTTGAACTGCTTTGCCCATGAGCAGTATATCAGTTACATGTGACGTGTTGTCATCTAAATTAAGTAGTGGTACTGCTCTTACACAGAGGCAGTGCATCGGTAACTTGTGGCGTGTTGCCACTACCGAAAAGATTTTGTAAAATTGTACCCGTTCCGATTCATCAATCGGGTCTTCTTATGAAAGAAATTGATGTATGCGTTAAACATAGCAACGCGTTCACCCAAAGCTTGACGATTAAATGTCAAAATCATGCGATGCATGGCGTCTCTTATTATGGACTTTTCGATTGGCAATTAGGAAGAACTCTCCGATCCAGAACACCGATAAAACAAACCAATTCATCCAATTTGATTCTGAAGGTTTTGTATCGCTGTATGTGTGCAATTTCGCATGCTACATAGTTATACAAAATTGTGTTTTCACATTTGTAATTTTTAAACATGGCGGAAACAAGAAGACAATAAAAATTCGTTGTGGACATGTTTAAATCTATTTTTATTTTTTTTAGAACTTTGGGTATTGTATATTTAATATTATTTGATTAAAATTTTTAATTCTTATTGCCTAAATTTGTCAAAATATTTTCAATTTAAAATTGAGATTGCTGTTTACATTAAATGACACTTTTTAAAACTAGTTGTGATTTGGTTATCGTTTGGTAATAGCGAGTTTCATTCAAGAAAAGATCTGCTCTTTCTGACAAGAGATTTCATCTTTTTGAATTTTGAGAGTTTCATTCCAACAAAAAGAGCAAATCTGGATCAGATCTCAACACGAAAGATCTGATCTTTGGTGGGTATGCAGATTTGATCTGAATGCACGCATACATGTTAAACGTTTTTTCTGTCAAATATCAAATCGAAACTATTTTGTTATTAATTTATTGTGAAATTGTGCCAGTCCCTGCTAAAAAATAAACAAATAATAGACGAAGAAGTTATTAATTTAAATTTTATAAATTTAGTGGTTTTTATTATTACTTTGTCTACATCTTCAAGATATGTGTTTTCTTTACAGAAATGTGTGCATCAGTCATTCAGCATTAGCCGCGTTCTTTGCAATGCCGATAGGCTAGCCAATATATTTTAGTAGCGGGTTTGTTTTCGAACGATCCAGGTAGGTTTCTCTGTTAAGTCAGTTGTATATACAAATCTGAAGTTTTGAATCAGCTGTCCTCAAATTAATAATAATTTTTGGGTACCTTGAGATTTGTGTTTGACAACATATGTTAAGTTTATTATCTAGTTTTTCCTAAGGAGTTACAACAACACAACGCAATCCGGATTGCTTTAGGTATGCCACCGAACGCGGCCAATACTACAATTAAATTTGAAAACAAATGTCGTTTTTATTTGGCAATCCGGAAGCCTTCCGGACTCTTCTGAAAGCGTTCACTTGGGAAAAAATGACAGTTCTAATTCTGAAAAGAAGAGAATTTTGCTTCTGGATTTGAAATCAGATTCAGAACCAGAAGCACTCACACATTCATATACTTGAACGTCAAACTCGACTGTTGTCATTTTTTGTATCATAATTGTGCAACAAACATTTTTTTTTTGAATTTGAATATTCTCACGCACATAATTATTTTCACACATACAATCTCATTAAAATTCAGAATCGTCAGAATCACACAAAATTGTTCAGTTGGGATCCCGGATCGGAGAAGAATTCCGGATTGCCAAATAAAAACGCCAAAAGTTTCATTCAAAAGATCAAATCTCCATTTTGAGAGATCTTTGAAATTTGAATGAAACTCGCTATAACACAAATCAATTTATTTTTGATTTAGAGCTGTCAAAAAACTGATTTTGACAATTTTTTCCTTCGATTGGCGAAATAAATTGATTTATTTTTTGATTTTAAATCAATTTTGCAGATCTGGATTTTTCGGCAGATCTACCCCTCTTTTACTAACACCATTATGCATTATAATTGTCAGCCATCAGTTTGGCTAGACAGCTGATACCGATAGCTGGTTCAAAGACACAAATCTACACCAATACAATGGCAAATAAAAATCAATCTGAAAACGTATTCGAATAGTTGTAAATTGAAATCAAGTGTTTTGGAAATACTTTTTAGTCGATGTGATTTTTTTTATTTAATTTTCACAAATACAGTGATACATACAATTCAGAATCAGGTTTCAAGGTGTTTTATTGGGGGAACGTGTTCCGGACGGCCAATCGAAAATCCCATATGAGTAATTCTGATTTCGATTCTGAAATGAAATCCAGAATCACTTTCTCTTCTTTTCAGGAGAAGAACTGTCACTCTGAATGTCAATAGAACACTTCCAGAAGAGCTTACACGCATTCTGGACTGTTCCGAATTGCCAATCGAAAAGGCCATTAGGTTTATTTTTCTTCCGATTGTCTCCGACAACAAATCACATGCGGAGCTTGTGCGACGGCGGCCGGCGCGGCGGTTTCAAAAATAAATAAAAAATACAAATAAAATTATAAATGTTGGAGATGTCGTCTGAACTGTAATTATATATTTGTATTCAGTTCCATCATTTGCATATGTATGAACCTACATACGTGAGTATATTGTATGTTTTGTTTATTTTAGAAAACAAAAATCATATAAGAACGGATAGTTGAAATGGTTGAAATGATGAAAGCCGAGCCAGATTGTTTAATGTCAACTACATTTGTCGATACCTATCAATATTTCTTTTCCGATTCAGTTAGCATGAAGCAAATAACTATTCCGATCGGAGATTTATCCGATCTGTTAGGATGATAGACCTGCTAGCTCCATTGAAAGAGGTAGTGTTTTTTCTCAAGAAGAAACAAGATTGATTTTAAATTATAAATTCAACGCTTTTGTGTTTAAGCATTACGTTTATTGAAATATATTAATTTGTAATTTTTTTTTCTTTTTTACTAAATCCTAAAGGATATAAATAAAAGTATGTAGTAAGTAAATTCTTGGTTTACATAAATAAATTTACAAATGTAAATGTTATGAATGCTTAACTTAATTATTCAACAAAGCTCAACATTCATAATTCAAAATTTGGCCGAACAAAGTAAACCAAGAAAAGAGTGAACATCCAAGAAGTGGTAGAAATAGGATAGAAATAAATTTACAATGCAACGACTAGGTTTAGTATAAAAATAGCGGTTTTTCGGACAGATTAATAAACAAATAAAATAAAGTATAAATCACCGAGAGCCTACGAGTTAAGTTCACGTTCTAACACAGATTTCTAGCATCTGGGATTAGCTTAACTAAAATAGGGTTATTTCTCGATTTTAAGAGACTCGATATTAGTGCTTCGAATGCACTTACGACCTCAGCGAAGTCAAACGATGCTGCATCTCTTGCAGTTCTTCTTCATCGTCTTCGTCTTCTTCGACAGCCACTGGTGTTGGTTGCACTTTTTCGATGGTTGCACCGTCTGGAGGCAGAGGTGCTTCTCCCAGTTTGCCTTCGGTGATCTCCCAGAGAACCTTGTCGACTTCTTTTTGTGCCTCCTCCTCCAGTTCTTCTGAATCCTCAAGGCTGTCCATGGTCTCGTCAAGCATTTCATCAATTATTCCGGCTTTCATCATTTCTTTGGACATGTCCCGCATGATTCCGGCCAATTCGGGATATCGAACGAGGTTCTGCATAGCTTGCATAACTTCGGTGGACTTTTGCAAGGAACCAGCAACACGTAGGGTGGCTGAAACAGTCACAATACATTAGTATTATTCGACGTATTCAATTTAATTAAGTCACCTAATTGAGTTTTCATTTGCAATTGCACTGAATTGAGATGTGCCTTGCTGGTGTATATTCTGGCAATTGCCTTGCGTGCGCCGACGATTTCCTTGGCCAATATAACACAGGTGTCACGGTCATTTTTGGTTGCGGCTTGCTTCAGAGCCCGCTTTACCTTCTCTTCCTCCCGTTGAATACTGCGAATTTGTCGATCCAGTTGGTTGCCCTCCTTTCTGATTTTATGCGTCCATTCGTTGACCTAGAAACACAATTTTTTTGTAGTTCTCTCTATAATGTATATATTATTTACCATACCTGTTCTTTGGGATCTTTCGAAGCTGTTTTTCCAAATAAACCCATTGTTTGTAAGTAAATTTTAATAACAATTTGCGATGTTTACAAAAAATGACTCATAAATTTATAGCAAATGTATAATGGGATGAGCTAACCGTAAAGTTGTGTCAAAAATGACAATTGGTTGTCATGGCAAAGAAGTTCTGTTTGATTCAAGTTATATTTTGAGTACTGCTATTCCGTTTTTACACGATTGAAAAATTGCAATTATTTCTTCCATTTTATTGACATTTGGGTCTATTCTGCGAGGACTTTTATTCTGTTATTCTGCTATTCTGTTATGAATTTTCATACAAAAGTTTAAACTGTCAAAAAATCTTTTATGAATTATAATTTTGGTATTCTGCATGCTTAATCTGCTATGAAATCTGTTTAAAAATCTGCTAATGAGCTGTCAAAACTTCGAAATTCTCAAAAAATCTTTTACGAACTGCATTTTTGGTATTCAGCATGCCACAATCTGTTATGAAAGCTTTCGAGATTTCAAATTGGTGTTCACACCGCCAAATCTACGTTTTCGTGTCTCAAAAGCACAAACAACAACCATTTTTGTTTATCTAATTCATCAACCCAAGCCACCTTGTCAAATAAAAATTCATACTCTCTCTTTTTATCTCCTTATCGTTAGAGTGAAAGATCTTAATTTGCACATAAAAAGCTTTTTTACCTAAATATGGTGAAGTTCAAAATGGACTCGTTTACTATGAAAGGGCGGCATCGTTAATGGGATTTCATTGTGATTTCAACGAAATCTCGGATTTCGAAATCCCAAAACTATATCGTGAAATGCGAACATTTGGCCAGAGATTTCGCTTCGGTGGGAACCTAGTATAATACTATCCCTAAAATCCTAAGATTTGTGCTGAAATCTACAAAATCCGAGATTTCGCTTCGGTGGGAACATAGCAAGTTAATTCCTTATTGCAATTTGTCAGTATTTGAAAATTGTTGTCAGTACTAAATTTACACGATTTCTGCATAATGCCACAACTTAACAAACATTCTGGTTGGCAGTTTTTTAATTAAATATATATTGCCACATTTCGACCATTTACACGACAAAAAAAAATATTGCCATGAGTTTCACAGTAATACTGACAATTTGGCAATCGTATAAATACCGCATAAACCACATTAGTAAATCGGTAAGATATTTTAGGTGAAAACGTAGAATTTTGTAGAGTTGGTGTTCTGGACAGACTCAATCAAACAGGCCAATATATTCTCACTGAACAACGCTATTGTTCATTCGAAAATTCATCCAAATTTGACATGCCAATGACAAACCACAGTTCACCACACCACAGACCACACGACGTTTTCGTGAATTGTGATGTAAAAGATTTAAAAAATTCTATTTATATGGAGAAAAAGTTTTCGGTTAATTCGCTTGTTCAAATTGTTGTGATATAATGTTAAATACAAGGCGCGGAATAGGTTTAATATGTTCCGCCACACATCATCTGTCTATTTCAAAAGTCTGCCTTCCACACCAACTAAATATTCTTTCAAAATGTGTTCATATAACCGGCTATCATCAAGCTCGTGGTAAAAAACCAAGTCCCAATAATGTTTCTGCATTATTCAAGCCTGTTTTCGTGCGGCCGACTGATGATGAAATAAACGTTGGAGCTGAACTCGTCGGTAAGCTGGATAAAACAGATTTATTAAACACACTCAATAAATTCACACAGAAACGAGAGATTAAATTATTGTGCATTGAGAATGGACTGGATGGTAAGTCTTATTGGAATCATTTTTGTGATTGGATTCATGTGTTTCTTAAGCTTACTTACAGCAACAAGCATTCGCCTCATTTCGGCGATATTGCATTGAGGCGGAAAACCTTCCAGTTGACCTGCACATTACAATAAGCGACATTCTCCAAGGCGCTGGTAACGTCAATGACATCTTTCCATACTTCCTTCGCCACGCTAAAACCATCTTCCCTCATCTCGACTGCATGGATGATTTGAAGAAGATTTCGGACTTGAGAACTCCAGCCAATTGGTATCCCAGCGCCAGGGCGATTACAAGAAAAATCATCTTCCACGCTGGGCCAACAAATTCGGGAAAGACCTATCATGCCATGGAGAGGTTCCTCACAGCTAAGTCTGGAGTCTATTGTGGTCCGTTGAAGCTACTTGCCACCGAAGTGTTTCACAAATCTAACGAAAGAGTAAGTTTCCAATTAGGAAAACCAATTGGATTCTTTACCTAAAATTGTTTGATTGATTTTAGGGAACTCCATGTGATCTTGTGACTGGAGAGGAACGGAAATATGGCATTAACGAAAACACACCTGCCGCACATGTAGCTTGTACTGTGGAAATGACTTCTGTCACTACTCCTTGTAAGAAAATCTCAAAATTTTATATTCAACTTTGTATCGAATTACTAATAAGTTTCTGTGATGATTTCGATTTCGTAGAGAACAAAAGTTTTTGTTCGTTAAATAATTAGATAGGTATATGTATCTCAAAAAGGGAATAGCTCTATTGTGCATTCGATACCTAATTTTCAGATAGTAGTGTAGTTTTTAGAAGCTGGCCTTTGCTTTACAATAATGTATGGTGCTGGTTGATGAGTCTTCTCTTGTATTATTTTAAATCTGTCCGAGCATAGTTTGGCAAAAGTAGGGTTAGGACCGAGCGGCGATTTTAGTTTGAAATTTCTTGAAATTATTATTATTGTTAAATACTAACCTTCATCAAATATACACCTAAGGAAATTACAAAACAATAGGTTATGGGCGACCAACGAAAAGAAATTCCTCATGGAATTATTCAATTTAATGGCAAGGATTATGAAAATTGGCGTTTTCGTGTTAAAATGTTTCTTGATTCGGTTAATGTGTTGGAAGCTGTCACCAGTTCAGCTCCAAATGCGACAGATATGTGGAAAGCTCTAGAAGACGTTCTTTTAATGAATTCGACAACTAGCCAAATAATTGTTAGAAAGCAGCTAGCTCGAATGAAGTATTCTGAAGGAAATCTGATGAAGGAGCATTTCCTTGAATTTGATGGTTTGATAAGGCACCTTAAATCAGCTGGTGCTGCATTAACTGTAAGTGATTTCGTATCGCAACTGTTCTTAACCCTTCCAGAGAGCTATGATCCACTGGTATCAGCTCTGAATAATGTGAAGGAACGCAAACTTGTGAAAACTACCAACTGCATTTACTATGAAGAGAGATAGAATCTTTAAATTTAATGGAAAATGTAACAACTGTGGAGACGAGGTCATCTCAAAGCAAACTGTAGAATCAAGAAAGAAGCCGATTTTGTAAGCAAATCTAAGGACAGAGCGAAAGGCAAGACAAGGTATGTGATACATAAAGTAAAAACGATTGTTTTCTGATAAATCGAAATAAACAACAATGTAATGTTGCGCTTATGTCGTTTATGCTAGATTTAGGTTCAAGCGCCCATCTTGCAAACGAAAGAAATTTATTTACAACAATTACAAGTTTGAAGAATCCAGTAAAAACAAACGTTGCTAAGAATGAAGAAGACTTCATTGCTAAAGAAGTTGGAGAGATTTGTGGATATACTAAAGAAGGAACATCAGTATCCTTAGAGGATGTGTGCAAATCTAATTTCTGTTCGTCGATTTGCAAATGCTGGTATAGAAGTTTAACTTCAATGCTGATAATGCAACTATAAAGACAAAAGATGAAGACATTGTTGCACATTTAAAAGGAATTTTATATTAACTTCTCCTTAGTAAAATTCAAGGTCAAACATTTGCAAATCTGTCAGTGACGTGCCGTGGTGCTTTAAGCAAGGCGTTCACTAACTTCTCCTTCAAATTTTGTCTATTCTTAGATACGATTCAGGATTACGACGAGTACGTTGTTTTTTTTTGTTTGTTTTTTTTTGTGTTTTTTGTATTATTTTTTCGAGATTTGTTTTTCTTTGTAAGCAAACTATAATTTAGAAAAGAAATACTTCAATAAAAGTTCAATTCGTCGGGATTTCTTCAAAAAAACTTGCAAAAATTCATCATAGAAACTGTTTTTTACTTTGATTTCCTTTAAAAGTGATTTTTCTATGGACATAATTGCAAGTTGCTACAATCTTTGCTCCTGCATTTTATTTCTATCATACGATTTAACATGTTTAAGATCAGAAAAGGAACGTTCGATAGATTCATTCGATGTGGCTATTCTTAAGATCAATCAATTTAGTTTAAATGTTTTCGAAAAAGTTTCTTTTAATTCAAGAGCATCAACCGTTCTTGGAATGTCTAACAATTAATTCATTCTTCAGCCTTGCAAAATCAAAAAAATGCACCATATGAACACTATGCATTCAAAAACTTCAGTAGGGCATCTTTTTCCATACTAAACAATGTTTTTCGTAGAAAGTAAAGCCAGTAACTTAAATTTTGTCAACGACTCGAACCGCATTTCAATTTGAAGATTATCTAAAAAAATAATTGGCGATATCGCAGTTCAAAACTTTCTAGACCTCGTTTTGGAAAAGATCAATAGCATTACTAGATGCTTCCAAAATATGAAGAAAACTCGTCAAAAACTGTCATTAAATGTTATCATAATCAGAAATAACATTAAATACTGCATTAATTAAATCATTTTGTATTTTGTTCGACCTTCGACGTCGCTTTATATACACTTGTACGTGAACGTCGCTTATGAGTATGTTTGTATTTGTACTTGGTACATGCAATGAAGAAAATAAGAGCCAAACACTAAAAGTAAAAAGAAATTAAAGCTTTTCTCTTTATCCTGTTTTTCACGTGTCGCATGGCATGGCATTGGCTGGCATATCTGGTTTCTCTGATCGTAGTATCTATCTATAAGGTACGTTTTCGTACAGGTACTGAGAATGAATCCGCACCACAGCGCACATCCACAGAAGGCTCAATGAAAATGAATACCAAATTACTAATTCTCTTCGTACTGTGTACTGATCACTACCAAACCGAAAACGTATGGTGGAATGAACGACGCTGGCCGACGGTGCACTGAATGTTGTTGAACACCTAACCATATATATTTTTTTTTTAACGTTTGCGCGCACTAAAGGGGTTTTGACTACCCTTAATATGAACAAGCACAGTGCGAGCGTTAGGAAATTAAGGAAGGATACAGGAGGAGATACCGATGCACATTGGTTTTGAATTTCTGAATATCAAAATGGGAGGGGAAAATAGAGCCGGGTATAGTATTCCACATTCGCGTTGTAGGGCTAAGGAAGAATCTCTGTACTTGACAGTACGTCCGAAGTTGGGCTCAAGGGTAAACTGATGAGCATTCCTAGAAGCGCGAGTATTACGGTTGAAAAATTTAAGGGGAGGAATGCAACGGGCTATTTCGCTGGAACAGTGTTTATAAATATAGCGATAAAATAATGACAGATATGTAACATTTCGACGGTATTCTAGAGATGTAAATGTCTCTACTACATTTCTATCGCCAATCATTCTTAGAGCTCTATTCTGAATTCTATCTAAAAGAATCAAATGTGTTTTGGGAGCTCCTGCCCAAATGTGCGAGTTATACTCCAGCTTTGGCCTTATAGATTACAGCCAGATCTGACGGGGAGAAGAATTTATTGCACCTCCGAAGAAAGCCCAGACACTTTGCAGCATTTTTGGCGACATCGAATATGTGGTTGTTCCACAAGAGGTGGTCTGTGATGCACATACCATGAACTGAAAGCTGACCGGTTTCTTCAATGCAAGTGAAGCTCATGGATAGCGGCATGGGGGGTGGGTTCTGCTTTAACGACAGAAGACAGCACTGAGTTTTTGAAGCATTAAATTCTACGCGGTTTTTATTCCCCATTGGACAATGCTGTCGAGATCAGAATTTAATGAGCTTATCATACGCTGCCGTTGCAGTTGCACATCCGAAGAACAAGGAGGCGCATCTGAAAACGAATATGAAAAACTGAGAGTACTATCGTCAGCAAAACAATTTAGTGGATTAGAAGTTCCAGATAAGAGATCATTAATAAAAATGAGAAAGAGGGTCGGAGACAGTACGGAGCCCTGGCACACCAGCATTTATTTTGTGAATATCAGACTTGAAACCGTCCAATACAACTTGCATTGAACGGTCCGAAAGGTAATTTCTAATCCAACGAAGAAGAGATTCATCGATATCAAATGCACGCATTTTCGATAAGAGAGCTTGATGCCAAACTCTATCAAATGCTTTTGAAATATCAAGCGCAATAATCTTACTTTCTCCAAAACGATGTAAAGATTTGTGCCACTGCTCGGTGAGATATACCATCAGATCACCAGTGGACCTATTGCTACGAAAGCCATACTGCCGGTCATTAAGGAGCTTTCGTTCTTCAAGATATTTCTTAAGCTGATAATTAATCAGCGTTTCCATGACCTTGGAAAGAAGGGACGTAAGTGCAATTGGACGGTAATTAGCGGGTGAAGAAGATTCGCATATTTTAGGGACAGGCTGGACAAATGCTGTTTTCCATCCACTCGGAAAGAGACCAGTAGAGTAGGACAGATGGAAAAGCTTACGCAGTGATTTTGCCAGCTTTGAAGAACACCTCTTCAGAACGATGGGAGGGATACTATCCGGGCCAGCGGATTTGGGAATATCAAGGTCTTTGAGGGCTCTAAGGCTTGTACTGACAATTATCTCTTCTCTTTCTGTTGGATATTTTTTTAATATGGGGATTTGTATCACTTGGGTGCGCTGATGTTGGGAGAACACCCAAATGTGTGCATTTGTGTTTTTTTGATTGAGAATGCATTCTCTTGCTGTCCGAAAAAGGTAAAGGAAAACCGTGCGGTTGATGAGGGTGAACACCAAGGGCTGTAGAAAGATTTATAAGGGAGCATAAATTTCGTGTCTTGTTTTTTTAATTTTATACGTGGAATCGCTGCGTTGAAGTTATAGAAAAATCTTTGAATACGGCAGGTAATTGGAAAACAAATAAAAATGAAAACATTTAGGGATTTTGGTAACACACGCAAAATACAGATTATTTTGGTAGGGTGTGCGGTGAACACCTGCGGACCTACGTCATTGAAATCTGTGCATAGAAGATGAAAGTAAACTATGGCATAGACGACTTGGGCACATCAATCAACAATCTTTAATGGATATGGCTCGAAATAAAACTGTAGTTGGAATAGGTCGTGTGAAAGCTTTAGGATTTTGTGAAACCTGTGTCAAAGGAAAACACTGCCGGGAACCATTCAATGGAATTCGAGAAAGAAGCAAGAGGCCACTAGAAAGGATTCATACACGGTCCAGTTATAACTGTAACGTATGATGGATATAAATATTTTGTTTCTTTTATAGATGAGTTTACTCACTTCACCGTCATTTATCTCATTAAAAAGAAATCTGAAGTATTTCAAAAGTTTCACGAGTACGAAGCACTTGTAACAACAAAGTTCAACGTAAAAATGCCAGTGCTTCCATGTGACCAAGGACGTGAATATTGTTCATCTGAACAACAGGTATTCTACAAAAAAAAAAATGAAATTGAAAATACAACTGCATACTCACCTCAGTAAAATGGTATAGCGGAAAGGTTCAACAGAAGTCTAGTTGAAAATGTTCGCACTTTACTCATCGAGTCGATGGTTCCAAAAAGAATGTGGGGTGAGGCTGATCTAACTGCCACATACATAATTAATAGAAGTCCAACTAGAGCACTAAGAACAAACCAAACCCCATCGGAACTTTGGTATGGACACAAGCCTTCAATTGAGAAAATGCGTTTGTTGGTTGTAAGCCATATATTTGGATACCAAAACAAAAAATAAATAAACTTGATGCAAAAAGTAAGGAATGCATTATGATTGGTTACGCTGCAAAAAAGAAAGTTATCATTGATCGAGATGTGTTTGACGAAATGAATTATCTGTATAAAAGGCTACTTCAAGAAACAAAAATATCAGAACCAATTTCAATATGCAGTATCTGGCAAGGGGGGGAAGAGTTAGAAACTGCCACTCCTGCAAATATTGACGAATAAAAGTTCAGAGATGAAGAAACATCGGAAGAACATATCGAAAACCAAAATCCCTCAGAGAAACATTGCAGAAATATGGAAGAAGAGTTTCAAGAATGTAGTGAAGAATTTATAGAACCTACAAATAACCAGATAGAAACAATAAGACGCAGTTCGCGAGGGCAAGTCCCACGAAAGTTTATGGATGATTACATAACTTACAATGCAATAACAGATGAGGTAAGCATTGATGACGTTCCTGAAACATTCAGCCAAATGAAAAATAATAGAGATTGTGATTTTTGGATCAAAGCCGTGAATGAAGAACTCGAATATATGAAGAAAAATGTTGTTTGGAAATTAACAAAGAAACCGATTGGGATAAAACCATTAAAACCTAACGAGGATGGTAAATCTGAAAAATATAAAGCACGATTGGTTGTCAAAGGATTTCTTCAAAAATATGTCATAGATTACGAAGAAACCTTTGCACCTCTGTAGCTAAACTAACAACAATTCGAACAGTTCTGGCAGTAGGAGTCCAAAAGAAATTAATTTTTCATCATCTCGACGTAAAAACCGCATTTCTGCATGGACATCTAAAAGAAGATATATATATAGAAATACCTGAAGGACTTAAAGCACCGATGGATATGGTATGTAAATTAAATAAGTCGTTGTATAGACTAAAGCGAAGTCCTCGTTGTTGTAAATATTTTATACAACTTGAATATGAGAGATCAAAACATGACTATTGCCTTTATACAAAAGTAAACCAAGAAGACACTGTGTATTGTATTGTATGTAAATGATATACTTATAGCTGGAAAATTAATTCATTTATAAAAATGAAGAAGAAGTTATCAGAAAAATTTGAAATGTCGGATTGTGTTGAACTAAATTACTTTCTTGGAATAAAAATCGAATATGATAAACTTGATGGTACAATGTTTTTATCTAAGAAGCAAACAGTGAATAAATATGTTATTGTATTGGGATCTTATCTTAAGGAAAACACAACCAATTTAATAAAACGTTATATTTTATTAGGAAGTTTAACAAAGAATAATATTAAAACAATTTATATTAATAAACAAAACAAAGAAGTGAACATACCTTGATATACTCTTTATTAGCGAGCTTCATTCAAGAAAAGATTGGCTCTTTCTGTGAAAAGATTAGATATTTATGCATTTTCAGAGTTTCATTCCAACAAAAAGAACAGAAATAGATCAAATCTAAGCACGAAAGATCTGATCTCAGATGGGTTGGCAGATTTGTTTCTGAATGTACACATGCATGTAAAAAGCCTTTCCTGTCAACGGTCAAATGGTAAATGTTTTGTTAATTTGTTGTAAACTAGTGCTAAAAAAAATTTTAAAATGATGTTAAAAATTTAGATTTTATATATTTACTAGAGTTTTTGATTACTTCGTCTTCGTCTTCCTCGTCATTTGATGATGAAGATATGTTTTTTTCGCAAGAATGTGTGTGTCAGTCATTCACCAATTCTACAATTAAATCTGGAAAAAAGTTTAATTGAAAAGATCAAATCTCTATTTTGAGAGGAGATCTTTGAAATTTGAATGAAACTCGCTATAATTAGCAGAATTAAATCTCTGGAAAATATTTGAAACTTCAGATTTATGCTAAATAATAAATTAAAATCTTCCGTTCAAAAAATCATCTAAAAACAAGACAAAATAGAGCGCAACTCCCATTGATTTTTTGTTCCATTGGACCACAAACATCCGTGTGAAATAATTCCAATATGTTAATTGTAAAGCTAGTATTAGACGGTCCTTGTAATGTGTCATTGCCGTGACACTCTGACGTCACTATGACGTAGTTGTCTGTCCTAAAAGTGTCACGTCGTGTGATCGTCATTGTCTTGCATGTCATTGCCGTGACAAAAATAATGACAAGCACCGTGACACGTCACTTTTAGGTCATTGCGATGACAAATTGCCGTGACCGTGTGATAGCCCTTTCATTGTTGATGGGACACCGTGACACGCAGCCTGTCGCTGCAAGGACTGTGTCCCAACCGTGACACGGCAGGAATTTCTGCCATGTCATTATTTGTCACGGTTGGACATAGTGACATAGGTATCTACCTACAAATGTATATTTAAATAGATTTTAATTATGTAAATTAGGAGGGTAATTTGTACCTAGCTACATAGATGGAACCTAGGTATGTAAATATGGACATATATAATGAAAGTGAAGTATATAGGTGGGTAGGTAATTATTTATATGTGACGTTTACACAAATGATATATTATAGTTTGAGGAAAAAAAAAGATGCCATTTGAATTCTAGGGCAAATACCGTAAATTTTGTTCTGATTGATAGCTAGTACCAATTCTCCGAAATTTTGTATCAAAATCGTTGGAGCAGTTTTCCAAAAAAATAAGCTTTTCCTTAACAACCAAGACACAATGACTCGATTGATCGACGCCGCCGTGTGATCATCACTGCTAAAAATAATAAATGTCATTGCCTCCAATGATCAGCTGTTTGAGAGTTGTCACGTCGTGTAATAGTCATTGTTTTGCATGTCATTGCTGCGACACCGAGACACAAATATCACCGTGACACACTTAGACGTTCATTGTATTTTGGGACAACAATGACAGACATGTGTCATTCGTGTTATAGTCATTGTAGCTGGCCATGACACGATTACCTTTGTCACGGCAATGACGGTGGTATGACCTATTTTGATGTGACGTCAGAGTGTCACGGCAATGACACATTACAAGGACTGTCTAATACTAGCTTAACACTCTAAAATGCTTTAAATGGAAATTTTGCTTGTTTTCCTTGAATGCATAAAATACATTTCTTGTCTATAGAATTCTGATCAATTTCTATTTCATTTGACTTTTTAGAAACAAAATTTTCTATATTTCCACGTTTATGCCAAATTTCTTTCGAGTTAACTTAAAAACCTTTATAATCATTATCGATATTCAATTTAAACATATTATTTACCGCATTTCCTTCTGCATATTTAACATTTGTTTTTGCAAAATTTTATATTAAACCCTTTCTTAGTTCATTGACTAACTGTTTGTAGATTCATGCAGATATCAAGTAAAACGTTTTGAATAAAAACTTCTACGGTATTATTCATAAGTTTATGAGCTGGGGCATCTCTTCCAATTGCTTTTAATTTTTAATTACTTGCAACACTCGCAAATTCATTATTTCAATTTTTTTTTAAATTGATTGAATTGAAATCTTTATTTCTCCTTGTCATATGTGCAGATGCTCCTGAATCAATAGGCCAATTTCTTGATTCAACATCAAATTCAGATTTTGTTTAGAAATATGTAATTCGATTGTGCTCAGAAAATATCGAATATTTGGTTGTTTGGAATTCGATATTTATTTGTTCCTGAACTTTACATAATTCAGCCAATTCTTCCAATGAATATTCTTTTTTTAAGAGACGCTTTTTCAGTTCACCAGAAGTCCACACATCAATAATAATCTTATGTCCTTAATATTAAGATTTAAAATCTCCTGTTGTGTCTTACAAAATGAGTAGCCTGATTTCTAATACGGATTTAAATTTTACTAGAACTTTCGCCCTCTTCTGGTTTAGTTGGTCTAAATAAATGTCCAAGTATTCAAAGAGTTTTCAAACCAAAACGCTAAGCACATCTCCACCAGTGGTGTTATCAAGCGCGCCTAAGAATATTGAAGATTACGTCTTGTAACTGCGGCCCTCCTAAATGTAAATGATCCTATCCTTTTGTTGGACAGTACTTTGTAAAAATAAATTTAAAATTGTTATTAAATGAAATACTTTCAATCTTGTTGCAGATGAAGTTGCTGTGATTGATGAGATTCAGTTACTAAGAGATCCCCAACGAGGATGGGCATGGACTAGAGCGTTTCTGGGTCTCATTGCTGACGAGGTACATGTTTGTGGTGAAGCTGGTTCGCTTGAACTTCTGCAGAAGATTTGTGAGACAACTCATGAAACAGTTGAAATTCACACGTATAGCAGGCTGACCGAGCTAACAATCGAGGAGTCAGCATTAGTAACCCTGGACAAGATCCAGCCGGGAGATTGTATAGTTTGTTTCAATAAAAACGACATCTACTCTGTGTCCAGAGAGATCGAAGCAAGGTAAGAAGCCGTGGCCTACGCAAATGCATTTTCTTATCAAGATTTTTTTTAAGGGGCAAAGAAGTAGCTGTTATTTATGGAGGACTGCCTCCGGGAACAAAACTCGCGCAGGCAGCTAAGTTTAATGATCCCGAAAATAGCTGTAAGGTCATGGTTGCAACTGATGCCATTGGAATGGGATTAAATTTGTAAGTTGACCTTTAACGTTTTGAGATTTTTATTAACATTATTATCTGCATCTAAAGGAGCATTCGACGGATAATTTTCTTTTCAATAATAAAACCATCAATGAACGAGAAGGGGGAGCGAGAGATAGATACAATTTCTGTATCTCAAGCTCTGCAAATTGCTGGGCGAGCTGGGCGATTCAAGACTCAATGGGAACATGGTTATGTGACGACGTTCAAAGCAGAAGATTTGCCAATGCTGAAAAATATTTTAGCCCAGAGTCCAGAACCATTAAAAAAAGCTGGATTACATCCAACCGCTGATCAGATTGAGTTGTATGCATACCATTTGCCAAACTCGACATTAAGTAATTTAATGGTAAGTTTGCGTGCTCACTGAAATTGTGAATAATTAATTATTGTAATCTTAACATTTAAAGGATATCTTTGTGACTCTTTGCACTGTCGATGATTCGTTGTACTTCATGTGTAACATAGAAGATTTTAAGTTCTTAGCCGAGATGATTCAACATGTACCTTTGCCTCTAAGAGCGCGTTATGTATTTTGCTGTGCACCAATCAACAAAAAAATGGCATTCGTATGCTCCATGTTCCTTAAGGTAGCTATACTTCTCTAATAAAATATTGTTTTCATTAAAAGTTTGAAAAACCTAACCTTCCAGATTGCAAGGCAATACAGTAGAAGTGAACCTATCTCATATGAATTCATTGCTCACCACTGTGGCTGGCCACTAGGACTACCAAGAACAATCTTAGACCTAGTTCATCTAGAGTCAGTTTTTGATGTTATGGATCTGTATCTCTGGTTGAGGTAAGAAGTTCAATTAAGATGTTATACTATTTTGTATTAAATAACCTTGTTTTCTATAGCTATCGTTTTACGGACATGTTCCCACATGCAGCCCAAGTCCGAGAATCCCAAAAAGAGCTCGATGAGATAATCCAACAGGGTGTATTTCAAATCACTCGTCTGCTCAAAAACACCGAAGCCAGTCAACAAGCTGGTGACAATGAGGCTTCATATCCAGCTAAAAAATCAACTTTTACCAAAGGTAACTAAAAAAGTGAGCATCATTTAACAATGAACAATGAAAACTATTTATCTTAATTTTCAGAACCTCGTATCTCTACCAGTGTGAGGGGTAGGTTAACAGAACGCCTGCTGGCTCAAGGTCTTTTGACACCTGGAATGCTTAGTGAATTGCGTAAGGAATGGGGACAACAGCAAAATAAAGACAAGAGCAACAATCCTTCAGATGACAGTGACGATGATGGAGATTCGCTGAGAAAACCCCGGAAAAAGCGAAAAAAATAAACTCTCCTAAAAACTAAGAGTGATTATTCAAAGAACGAACTATATTACCATTAGAATGTGTCAATAAATTTTAGCTGTAATTTAGTATCAAGACAAGACAAGAAAGAAAACACAAAATTCTCAACTGCATTGCTTTTTACCTTCTATGTGATAAATGTATGTATTTGTGTATGTTTTAATGGATGCAGCGAAAAATGGCGAGAATAAGAGGAACAAATTTAAACAAACTTGGAGTGCGTGCTCATTAATTTTTCAGTCGTCCGTCGCATCAATAAGCGACAGTGTAATAGCTTCGCGCCAAATTCAATAACCTGAAATGATTATTAATCGAATGGACACACAACAGTGGCCAAGTGGAAGGCGCCTTTACTGTAAAAGTCTCGTCTCGTCTGGCCTACAAATGGATAATGTTTTTCTAGATGCAATTTCGAAACTTTAGTCATTCAGTTGTCAATGGTCACAAATAAAAAAAAATTATATACACAGGTAAGGTTCGACATTTTTTTTTGTATAGGTACATGAACGTACGAGTATCTCTAAAGAAGCAGTACAACTTGTAGTTTGTAATATGTAGATTGGAAGATTAAACAAGACCTAGAGTATTCACTTTATGGTCAGGTTTTTATTTAGTGGTTATAAAAAATAAATACATAATCTAGGTTTTAACAAAAAAAAAATCAAAGATGACGATTTATGAATCAGTCGAAAGGATTTTTTTCTGGTTATAAACCGTTCTATCGTAGTTAGTTTACGCATCTGTACAGGTACTTACTAAACAGATTGAATAAATTGTATTAAAATTCATGTGAATAATCGTAATCTAATTTCTTCTTCTCTATTCTCTATTTTACATTTACAAGTGTTTGACAATGTGGTTTACTTATATATAGAGGAAATGTTTTTTTTTAGTAAGTAATTTTTTACTCATTTCTCCCAATAATGTTATGACAATAGATTTTTTCTGCAATAAGTTCTTCTGTCTCAACAATTGTAAAAACAATTTAAAATTACATTTAAAAAAACAAAGTTATACAAATTTTCCAATCATCTAATGAAATTTGATCAATCTTTATTCTTTGGCCTCATTCAGTAACCTCTCTATAGCTATCCAGATAGGTTGGTGTTGTGTTAATCCCACGTTAGAACACATCTGATGACAAAAAAGCTAGTACAAGAAAAAATCTCAAGCTATCCGAAAAACGTTGGCATACTTTTGGAGAAATGTCAAAAACATTATGCACAAACGTTTTTTGTTCAGGAACTTAAGTGGATACTAATCTGATTCTTGAAAGAAGAGAATTTTGCTTCTGGATTTGAAATCAAAATCGGAAACAAAAGCACTCACACATTCAGATACTTGAACGTCAAATTCGACTGTTGTCATTTTTTGTATCATAATTGTGCAACAAACATTTTTTGTTTTTGAATTTGAATATTTCCACTCCACAATTATTTTCACACATACAATCTCATTTAAATTCAGAATCGTCAGAATTACACAAAGGTGTTCAGTTGGGATCCCGGATCGGAGAGGAATTCCGGATTGCCAAATAAGAACGTCATTAGATAGGCTATCGTACCGACATTTGAATATACCTGCTTTTTTGATGATATCAAATTTTGCAACTTATGTCGAATCCCCAAAAAAAAACTAAATTCGATTTTTACTTGCGATACATGTATATAGGTACTATAGGGAAGTTTTGCATTTGAAAAAAATAATCGAACTCGAGATTTTAATCAAACTTGACATTACGATAAGAGCACCAAAAAAGTGGGTCCCGCTAGTCCGTCTGTCTGTCTGTCTGTAGAACGATCTACAGCCTAAACGGCTGAAGCTTTTTTCTTCAACCTGGTACTTAAGTGTTTTGGGTGATTGTCTCAAATAGATTTTTGAATCGTTTTTTTATCCCCAAAAATAACGGTAATTGTCATACAATTTTTTCTACCATCTTAATTATCTCGAGATCGGCTCTAACGATTTTGATAAAAATTAGTGTGTGCACTCCTTTTGGTACAGTCTACATTTTAGTAAATTTTTTGTTTAGATATTTTGTTATTAACGGTACCTGCCATACAACCAATTTTTTGGTTTTCGACTTTCTCATAAACGGATCTACCGATTTCGATCAAATTTTTATATAGGAGGTCCTTCAAATTATAAATAATAAAATATTTTTTTGGGTTTTGAAAAAAAAATTGAAAATTCAATATCTCGAAAACGGGTAGATGATTTTGTTTTGAAATTTATATTATTAAATACTTAACATTAATTAATCTAAGACTGGGTGAGAACAACTACTTTAGAGACGAGTTTTCAGCTTTTGAAATGGGTTTAATTTTCAAAACTCGAACTGAAATGCTGGAACTCACTTTTAGGCCAAGCAGAACTGATATAAAACGCATTTGCTCACTGTGTAACCTTCACCAGAATGAAGACGTCTTACATTTTATAGGGATATGTCCGATTTTGCAAGAGATCCGAAAGGCTTCATCTGAGATCCAGTTTTCTAACTTTAGAAGAATGTATTAGAGTTCTAAATGGAGATCTTGGTTGGAAACCACTTATACACTATGTTTTACATGCAAAAAGTTACCGAAATACGTATTTGAATTTGTTTTGAGTCCCAATACAAATTTTGCTTTAACGAAACTAAACTATATATTCATTGTTTCTTTTTTTTATAATTGTTTCCAAGCATAATCCTTTTCCTTTTATTTCTTATATAAGAAAACACACTGCAAATTAAATAGATTTTACTTTTTCTTTATATAAATTATTAATCTCTCTTTTTAATGTTTAATTTTTTTTAACTGGCAGACGGTATATGAAGTCATGCTATTGTAAATCTGTATAACTAATTGATGTAACACTTTAATATGAAAAAAGAATAAAGAACATAATAATAATAATACTAATAAATACTTAAAATGTCCATTCCAATTTTGTTTAGAAAAAAAATAATGAAATTTTGTAGGAATATATAAAATTTAATAAAAAAAACGGGTTTAAAAATATATTAAGAATCTTTTGCATAAAATGTGATCGAACATAAGAGCAAGTACGTGCGATCCAGTCGTGCATTTTATTTTCTGAACACAATCGAATTATTTCTAAACAAAATCAGTAAAAACAGATTTTGCGTTTTTAGCGGGATATCAAAGACTACACGCACACAGTTTTTTTGCAATTTCCTTACAACAAACACAAAATGTCGAACTGAAATCGATTTGAAATGGTTGTTTGGAATTCGACATTACATATGTTTGAAATATTTGTAAATTTGACGGTTTAGCTTTTCCCGAAGTTTTTTAATAATTTTGAAAATGTATTTGTAAGACAATAAAAAAACAAAAAAAAAATGAAAATACCCAAAATAAAATAATTTTCGACCTTTTAAAAAACGGATCCTTTTCAAAGTTTTGTTTCAAAAAACATTTTTAATTTTGTGCCAATTTATAATGTGGTTTTTCATTGGCAAGTTCAGAACTTCATGCGGAATTTGATATTTTTGTGGCGAATGGGACGCGATTAGAATAAATTTTTGTTTTGCTATGGTATTGACGTATAATCGTTTCTGTCGGACTGAATGCTTCCAGTATTGTACTAGGGTTAAGTGGTGTTAGTAAAAGCGGGGTAGATTTACCAAAGAAAAACGGATCTGTGCATTTGGTTCAAAATAAAAAAAAAAAATTTTTGTTGCCCAATGGAAGGATTTAATTGGAGAAATCCGTATTTTGACTGATTTGTAGCAAAAAAGAATTAAACTCTTATAAATAATGAAGAACCACATTAGTCTATTACATTAATCTATATTAAAAATGTGAAATCTTGCGATTTTCTCTATGTTCTATTCCTGAGGTAAACATACTCACAAACGCAACGACGCCGACTTGATGGAGATTGCCCACGTGAACTAATGGGCGAATGCTTACGTTTGCTCAAAATGTTATTCGTCAAGTAGTCAAATATAATTGAAGATTTAAGTATGGCATAATTTACAATTTAGAAAATTGACAATATTCCTACGAAATACAATCATCCACATCAGTGGCGGATTAACCTTCTCGGTGCCCTGAGACACGCTCAGTGCCTACCGCCCCCTTTTTTAATACTATGCAAGGATAGTTTTAATATTAGAGTCCAGTCGGGTTGTCAAAAATCCCGTTAGGGGGGGCAAAAGTAGACTAATGTGGGTATCGTTTTGTAACACAAATCAATTTATTTTTGATTTAGATCTGTCAAAAAACTGATTTTGAAAATACTTGCCTTTGATTGGCCAAATAAATTGATTTATTTTTTGATTCTAAATCAATTTTGCAGATCTGGATTTTTCGGCAGATCTACCCCTCTTTTACTAACACCACTATGCATTATAATTCGCAGCCATCAGTTTGACAAGACAGCTGATACCGATAGCTGGTTCACAGACACAAATATACACCAATACTAGCAAATAAAAATCAATCTGAAAACGTATTCGAATCGTTACGAAAAAATCAATTTATAGATCAAAATATAAATTTACCAAACGAAAACCGCCATTTTAAATTAAATGAAAATTTTAATTTGGGCAATAGCTTCGCCATTTTTGATTTTTGACAAAAATAATATAGGTAAAACTTGTAGGAAATTTAATTTTCTATAACTTCAGTCTTACTATTTTGTTTCAAAAAAGTTACCGTTCGCGAGATATTAATGAATTTTATTTAGACTAAAGTTGTATAAAATTAAATTTCCTACAAGTTTTACCTTTGTTTTTTTGTGTCAGAAATCAAAAATGACAAAGTTACTGCCCAAATTAAAATGTTCAATAAATACAAAATGGCGGCTGAAGCTCCAGCGCGATTTTCCCGAAAAGCGAGATTTATAGCGAGTTTCATTCAAATTTCAAAGATCTCCTCTTAAAATGGAGATTTGATCTTTTCAATGAAACTTTGTGTCCAAATTTAATTGTAGTATTGGACGAGTTCGGTGGCATACTTAAAGCAATCCGAATTACTTTGTGTTGTTGTAACGCCTAAGGAAAAACAAAATGATGAACTCAACATTATGTTGTCAAACACAAATCTCAAGCCGCCCAAAAATTCTTATTAATTTGAGAAAATGCTGATTGAAAACTTCAGATTTGTATGCAATACAGCTGACTTAACAGAGAAAGCTACCTGGATCGTTCGAAAACAAACCCTCTACTAAGACATTTTGGCTAGCCTATCACAAATTTCTGAAAAAAAAACATCTTCATCATCAGATTATGAGGAAGATGAAGACAAAGCAATAAAAAACTCCACTAAATTTATAAAATTTAAATTATTAACTTCTTCGTCTATTATTTGTTTATTTTTTAGTTTAATTTTTTAGCAGGGACTGGCGCAATTTCACATTAAATTAATAACAAAATAGTTTCCATTTGATGTTTGACAGAAAAAACGTCTTACGTGTCTTCGTGCATTCAGATTAAATCTGCCTACCCACCAAAGATCAGATCTTTCGTGTTGAGATCTGATCTAGATTTGCTCTGTTTGTTGGAATGAAACTCTCAAAATTCAAAAAGATGAAATCCTTTGTCAGAAAGAGCAGATCTTTACTTGAATGAAACTTGCTATTAGACTAATTATGACACCCCCCTAACGAACTGTGAAAGAAAATTGTACGAATTAATTTTTACTATTTCAAATGTTTAACCCGTCTGGACTAAACCCTTAATGGCCCTTGGGCATTTTTTGAGAACCGACAAGGACAACCCTGGATAAGGTTCAAAGAACAAAAGTACTTTTTATGAAAATTCAAAATGTTGAAAACGCGGGGATATTTTTTTTATTACAGAACTAGGTGCATATAATTTCCTTATTTTTTTATTGCTTTTGAAGAAACGATTAAATGGGCTGAAATAAAATTGTTATTTTCTCCTCTAGGAAATGCCATTGCCATTTGCCAATGCTTTTCACAAAATGTATTCTTTTTAACGAGAAAAATAAATAAATATATAAGTTAATCTTTTGAGTGAAAAATAGTTGAATCAACTTCAATGTATGCACTAAATTTTAATCAAAAGCAACTTTAACTTCTAACACACTTTATAGTAATCCATAATTACAACACTTTACAATAATTGAAACATTACAAGTTTTCAAGTTCATGTCAAGTCCACTTAACATTTTTGGATGTTCATTTGTTGCTTCTATTTAAATAAATAAAATACTGTACTATATTACTACCTGTTGCTACTGGTCTCTCCAAAGATGGAATTATACATCATGTCAAGCATATACACCCATATTGACCGTCTCGCCATAAATTTCCCAATAAGGAGCTGATCTTGCTGCAGGTTGTGTGCCATTGAGTATAATATTATGTCGGGGACATTTATTAATAATACTTTAATAGGTGCCACAAGCATTAACAAGGCATGTATAAAGCTTCCCCTTAAAAAATTACTAGAACCAAATTTTCTTTGCCGCCGGCCGGCCGGGTCAACAACAATAATTTTCAGTAGACACACATTTCTCCGGAGATCATGAAAATACATTTCAAAACATTCATGTCTAACTTGAATCATCTGTCAGACATTCTCAGCATATTATTCGTGGAGAGCGTGATGTAGCTGCATTTTTTTTTGCTAAGAAGAGGCATATTCGCCACCAAATTGTTTTTAGAAAGATATTTCCCCGCCATGTTTATCTTTTAGATACATTCAAGATTTCAATTCTCTTCAGTTGCGTTTGGAGAAATTTCGTGAACGGTCTAGAACGGTTTTCGAGACATAGAAAAAAGTACATTTAAAATATTCTTATATTTTCCAACCTATAATTTGTAAATTTTTAAAATGAGTTTAAAATAATTAACAAAAAAAGGTGTAAAAAAAGTGGTGTTTTAAAAAATCGTTTTTGAATAGCGTTTTTAAGTGTTTATTTTTTATTTAAACTTAAAAATACATATATATATGAGTATAAATTGAAATACCTTAAAATATATGTACGTGACAAGTGTTTCTCTATATACGACATCTCAAAATATTTCAAAACTACCTAATTTTGAGAAGAAAAAAAAATCTAAAACAAATTATTAAAATGACAAAGGTAAAAGGCGATGAGTCAAAACGCATGGAATATTGTATGTGTCATAATGTACAGACCACAAGATAGAAATGAAAATGAAAAAAAAATATTTAAGTATATTCACTCGGCGGCTAATTTATACCTTCTAAAAATAAAATAAAAAAAAAATTTTAATTTTTGAAAACTTGAGTACCAGCACACCACACCGGGATAAAACATGTGTGGAAAACTTGGACGTTGTCTGCACATACTTACATACTTTCCAATGCACGTTCATGCTTCATAAATTTTTTTTTCGATATTTTTTTTTAGAAAACAAAGAAATTATTAAACAAAATTATTTTTGCTGGTTTATAAATTTCAGTTCGCATATTGAGTAAATTTATAAGTTTTTATTTAAGAGAGTCGATTTTTAAATTTGTTTACATTTTCGATGTCAGTGGTGTGCAGAGCTGCCTCGAATGCTCTTTTTTTGTGTAACCACAAACCAATTTTCGTGAAAAGTGGTTGAAATGGGAAATGCAATGGCGGGCAGTATATGAGCATTGAAATATTAGGCAATTAAATTTTTTATTACATTTTACTGTGCCCCCAAAGAGAGGGTAAATATAAGAGATTTTATTTGTTTGTTTTAAATTGTAAACATTGTGTAAGTTGTTTTCCACTTTTACTACAAAAACAATCTTGTCATCATCAAATGAGAATTCTAGTTAACAGTTTTCCGAGCAAAACAAATTAATTGTTAAAGAACCTTTAAACTAAAATAGTTTACCCCAGTTTGTAACAGTACCTACTGTCAATATATATGGTGTTTTTTTTAAGCCCGTGTCAATTTTGAATTTAATCAAAACTATACTTACATACATCTATAAAATGGAGCGACATTTCTATACTGTAGCGATTTATGTATACTGCTATGATATATGCAAAGTGTTGCATTTGGAGAAAAATCGAACTAGAGATTTTAATCAAACTTGACATCACGATAATAGAGAACGGTAATTCCGTCTGCTTGTCTGCTTTTACCTCGATCTACAGCCCAAACGGTTGAAGCGATTTTCTTCAAACTTGGTACTTAAGCGTCTTAGGTGATTGCCTCGATTTTTTTCCAAATCGTTTTTTTTAGTACCAAAAATAACGGTACCAGCCATACAATTTTTCTAAGCCAAAAAGGAAACGATTAATTATGTCGAAAGTGCCTCTTACGATTTTGATAAAAAAAAAATATGTCCACTACTATAATATTATAGCCTACGTTTTGGTGCAAAGATTTCTTTGTTATTAACGGTAGTGGTCTAAAAAATAATTAGGAAAAAAAGTATTAACATTCATTTCAATTTTCCCTGATGCTTTTCACTTATTGTTAACTGGCAACTTATCCAGAATCGTTGGTAATAAAAGATGTTAAATGAGCTTTTCCAGAAAGAAATAAAATGCACGACTTGATCGCACGTACTTGCTCCTATGTTCGATCACATTACATGCAAAAGATTCTTAATAAAACTGCTAAATATATTTTTAAAGTTTTCCACTTAATTTTTTATATATAAAAATTCTTAAACTTTTTCTAAAAAAATTGGTATGAACATTTTAAATATTTAATAATATAAATACAAAAACAAAATTTCAGAAAAAATTGTCCACCCGTTTTCGAAATATTGAATTTTCAAAAAAAAAATATTTTTTTTTTCAAAAATTAAAAAAAAAAATTTTCGAAAATTTTGAAATACAATACTATTTAGAATTTAAAGGAACTCCTGTATATTTTTTTTTTGAAATCCGTTGAGCCGTTTATGAGAAGTTGAAAATCAATAAACTGGTTGTATGGCAGGTACCGTTAATAATAAAATATTTTAAAAACTTTTTTGGCCGAAATGTTGACCATACCCAAAGTAGTACACACACCAATTTTTATCAAAATCGTTAGAGCCGTTTTTTAGATAATTACGATGGTAGGAAAATTTGTATGGCAAGTACCGTTATTTTTGGGCCTAAAACAACGATTCAAAAATCTATTTTGGACAATCACCTAAAACGCCTAAGTACCAAGTTTGAACCAAATCGGTTCAGTCGTTTAGGCTGCAGATCGTTCTACAGACAGACAGACGGAATTGCGGGACCCACTTTTTTGGTGTTCTCTATGATAGAAATGTCATGTTTGATTGTTAGAAAAAAAAAAATTTTTTACGTATACATAACTTGCCTTATAGTACCTATGTCGCAATTTAAAAACTAATGCAAACTTTGCAGAGTCAGGATGCCGGCAAAATCCAATCGTGAAAATGTACATTTTTTTCGCAGGTTAAGTCCAAATTGATAATTCCTAAAAATTATCGTATTCTTTTCTCTTTCTAATTTTGACATTTGAACATCAACGACTAGAAAATCCTACTATACGTCAATAGCTAGGATGTAGGTAATTTTAATATGTAGAAAAAATGAACAGCTCTGTTCGAAATATATAAATAAGGGTTATTTTTCTTGCTCAAATGTCAAAATTAAAAAGGGGATGGGATAGGATATAGTTTGTGTTGTTCACTTTGTATATCCCAACATGTATTCCATTGGGTTTGGGGTCAAAATACTGTATGTATCATAATACTGTACTTAAACACTGTATTTCAGAATACTGTATGTACAAAATTCTGTATGATCAAAACACTGTAAGTCAAAATTCTGGTTTGTCAAAATTCTGTATCTCAAAATTCTGTATTTCAAAATGCTGTAAAATTTTTATTTTTCAGCCTATTTACGGCATTTAAATACAGAGTACTTTTTTTTTTAAATACATATATTATAATAATTTTTAATTAGCATAATATTCTGATATACTTCCCTTGAACAATAACATGTACCTATGATAATTCATAAGTCCTTGAATTAATTAAACCAAAACAAAATTAATGGTATCTTGGTCTTATTTTCTCTTTCTCAATAATTAAGGTATTCTGGTTTTGTTGGGATTTTCAATAAATGATATATGTATACATAAATCGACTTCTGCTTTTTGTTTTGCTTTGTAATGGTAGTTTAAGAACGGAGAATTTGGAGATAAATTATCTTGTTCATACAGCATTTTCAGATGAAGAATTTTGAGATACAGTATTATGGGATACAGTATTTTGCTAATGCAGCATTTTGAGATACAGTATTTTAGATTTACAGTATTTTGAAATACAGAATATTAACCATACAGTATTATGACCATACAGTATCATACAGAATTTTGGCCATACAGTATTTTAAAATATAGCATTTCAACCCGTTCCCATCCCATTATCCCCGTTCACAAGGACAAATTATTTATTGCTAAAGTTTGACAATACAAAACAAATTTTGGTTGTTATTCCAACTTAGAAAATGAATTTCTGCAACATGTTTTTCTTTATCTCTTCACCCCTTTCAGTTATGTATTCTTTCCGAATATCTACCATCATACTGGTGAGGCCTTCGGATGAATCCGTATAAGAGCTAAAGAAGCATTTCATTTTGTTGGGCGCCACTTATATGAAGTAGGGAGAAATTGTAACCCACCGGGAAATGACGATATTTGGGATATTGCTTCGGCTCCCATGAGATGTGGAGTAAAGCCGAGTCGCCATATATTTAACGGTAACAAATATATTTTAGTACGAGAGTGCTATATGCAGAGTTCTCTCTCTCTCTCCTCTATACTTGTGTGTTAAGACACGTAAATATGAAAATGTCCAAAGGATTGCCGAAAATTGTTCTTAAATTGGATGTAGAAAATATTGTCGTATTATAATTTGCACCCCATAAGCCTCTCGAGGGATTTCGATCAACATTTTTATATCGAAAACGAATTCTAAAAATTGCCATAAAATGAGTTGCTGGTTTACTCATTACATGCTGTTCAGGCATAACACTAACAACATGTGATTGAGTAAACTAGTATAATCATAAATATGACAACGAAATAAATAAAATAATGCGAATTATAAGAGACATAAATAAATAAGACACGGAAATTTTTTCCGCATTAGTTTAGCCGCCACCCCTGGAAATAAATCAGAGACAACAACCAGCTCTAGTCTCAGAATATTGCACCACACATCTTTCCTATCCTTCTTTCTCTTCTTTCACCGGATGCTTGCGCTGTGTTAAAAACATATAAAGGGCATTCATAATTCCTTGAATGCGTGCAAAATTATAAAAAAAGAAGATATATCTACATTGTTGTATAGTTAAAATTGCCCTATTAACATTTTTTTAGGAAAAAATTAAAGAAATTTTGTATATAAAAAATTAAAAAAAAAACGTTGAAATTATATTTACGTCTACTCAGAATCTTAAACGAATGTTATCATATCGTATTTTCGTTTTGGGTTTTGTTTATTGTGTGTAAATTAGTAAACATCATTCATCATGAAGACAGACTCCACAATAACTCGAAGATGTAAAAAAAATCGTGAATTGAATCAGAAGGAGCTGGAAAAATTAACCGGCTTTTGATGTGTTGCCAGTTATTTTTCCGACGCGATTATAATAATAAAATATTTATTTATTTCCCGCAGTAAATAAGATTTTTTATTTAAATAGTCTGAAGGTAAATTAAAGAAAACAAAAATCCCAATCAAATTGCTTGACTTGAAAATAATATTGGTCATAATTCTGGAATTGAAGTAATAAAACGTCCAACAGAATAAAAATGCACCTACAGCCCAACTAACTATTAAGCTTGTTGTAGATATAGTAGGCTATGTATAATATCATTCTAGTAGGTATTGTAAATAGTAAAAGGAAAAAATATTAATGTAAACTTGGCAGCGAAATTAGTTAATTGTTAGTCGTTACTGGTTTTTAGGCGTAGAAATGAGACTGTCTATAATATGCACGACAGAGGTGACAAAAAGAGTAAATTTTTTTTTTTGAATTAATTGCTCTAATGTAAAATTTATAAGCAAAATACATAGTGTCCCTCAAGTTTCTCTAAAGCAGTTTTTCTTTTTTAGATCAGAGCAGATAACTGAGTTGTCAAAATAGATCTTTGTTTCTTTTTAAACTCCTTATGCACATCTATTCAATCAACTTGGGTTTCTTTTTTCAACCAGAGTTAAAATGAGGCAAAGAGCTCTGAACATACTCTGCTCAAAGCTAACTCGTTTCGCTAAATCTCTGCCTAGTGATTTGCTCGGAACTAAAAATGAAAAACGCCTCATTTGAAACATGTTTTTTTTTTTTAAATAAATATAATGGCTGATTTCTAATGCCGCGTTGGGCATTGCTTTGACAGATATTTCCCTCAACGCGATAGTTCATACACAGCAATTTATGTAAAGTTTTTACAATTTGGCATATTTGTATATTAGCTATAGTACTATGTAACATTTTAAGATTCGAAAGTGGCGACACCTACATGCCTGAGTCCAACCCATAATCCGCAATATACCTATGCAAATGTACAGGGGCGATACTAGCACCTCTCCATTGCGCTGTATTTCTGTGTTCTACATCACAGCATTAATTTCACACTCAAATTTTCTAGATCCCAGCTAATTGTCGTCTGATAGAAATTTCTTATTCCACTTTACAATTATTTAGGTTATTCAGTGTGTTTCTTTATTTATTCCGGATAAGGAATAGAATGGATGGAAAAGACGAAATGTTTATTGTTTATCCAGAATATCCACAATGGAATGAATAAAGAAACAACTTGACTGTAGTTGTATTTCAAACAACCATTTCAAATCGATTTCAGATTGATTTTTTGTTCGTTGTAAGGAACTTGCAAAAAATAGTTTGCGTGTACGGTCCATGAAGAATGTCTTTGGCAGCTGTCATTTTGTTTGCTTGTTTGACATTGGCATATGAGGGGGTATTCCGAAAATATTATTTTCGTTCCGTGTTTAATGTCGAATTCCAATCAACCAAACATTCGATTTTTTTCAGAACACAATCGAATTATTTCTAAACAAAATCTGAAAAAACAGATCTTGCGTTTTTAGCAAGATTTCATAGACTTCACACGCACTCTATTTTTTGCAAAATCCTTACAACAAATAACAAAATCGAACTAAAATCGATTTGAAATGGTTGTTTGGAATTCGGCATAACATTGAATAAAAAGAATGCACACCAAACGTTCAGGAATGAATAAAGAAACAACAAAATAGCTTATCCGCAATATTCAGTGGAATAAAGAAACGCAAAACCAAAATTGGTGTACTGAATATTCTCGACATCCCAGAATGAATAAAGAAACATATTGCTTATGCATCTGCTGTGTGTTCGCTTAAAGTCATATTTCAAAGTGAGTCTATTTCCAAACTAAACCTCTAACAAAAGAGAACTATCAAATCGGCTGTCACAGAAAATAGTGTTGTCAATGGCCACGTTTTATTGGGTTAATGATTTTATATGGTGTTTGTATTATAAAAGAGTATTATATTTCAATAAAAATTTGCTTCAAAATTGAAAAATATTTTGTAATTGTGGTCGTTTTCAAGGGGCGGACATATTTTTTACGAAAAATTCCTTTAGGGGCCGGCCACTGGGGAATCTACCCTTTGTGAAAATGTAGGGTTTGGCGATGCTCATGTTTTGTCAACATCGAAAACAATGGCCAAATTCCTAAATGCAAGATTTGCAAAGCAAGTCTCATGCTAAGCAAATGCACGAACCCGATAAAAATTGAAAAGCTAGTGAAGAGCGCAACAAAAGTTAAAAACTTGCACAATTGCCATGAAGTTTGCGCAAGAAAAAAGAATGAACTGCGTTTTGGGACAGTGTGCTTAGCAGAGATTTTTCTGTTTGCGTTTAGGGACAGTTTGCTTAGCATATTATGCGCAAGATTTGCGTTTGGGAATTTGCTCAATGTTGATGTTTCAACATCGATATTGAAGCATATGATACTTCGCAGCATGGATGATAATATTCAAAACATCGACTTAAAATAAGCTGAAATCTTTTGTGAATGAACTCATGCTTATAAAGGTTACACCGCACTCAACGGAACTTCACTTCAGTGGAACTATGCCTCAAAACTATTTATGTGAAATTGTTTAAAGTTTAAATGCTGCTTAGTGCGATATAATATACATGCATATGTAGCTCATACTCGCGAAAAGAGAGAAGAAAATTACGATAAATAACATTGCTACTGTTTTAAAACAATGAAGGTATTTTAAATTTATAAATGTATTGAATTTTTAATCAATTTTTGGATGTGATATTATTTAAAATCAAAAAAAAAACATAGAAGTTAAGAAACATCTATACTTCTGATTCGATAATTTCTGACATCGGTGTTGTTTTTTCGATTTTAACATCGATGTTTTCCAATATTGCCTACACGACAAAAGGTCTGTTTCTTTACTTACCTTCGGATCCCGCGTGATCCCAAATTTACCCAAAACGTGTTTCTTTACTTTTTTTCTTTCACGAAAATGCCAGAGAATTTGACTTTTATTAATTTGTTTTCATTTCCCCTCGAGCAAGACTCTACCCGAACATTTTACCTACTGCACTTTCTTGTTTGTCAAACAAAAAATCAGCTGATCAAATAATTTGAAAGTGAATTTGTTAAGTCTTGTAATTAAAATCCTTTTTTACAATATTAAAAAGAAGAAGAAAGCAAACGATTGAAGATATAATAATAAATGTATATCCTAGTTCTTTTGGTAGTGTTCGATATGATAACTACATGCGAATTGAATTGTATTTCGTGAAAACATTTTCTTACATGTTAATTCCACCATATCTAATTTCTGTTCTTAAATGTAGCAAGTACGCAGAAAGAACCTAAATATCTTTCTTTAATTTTTGTGTCTGGTTAAAAATTGCAACAACAACATGAAAACGCTTGAGTCCATACTTTTTGCCAAGCTTTTTCCTAAACTTTACCCAAAAAGTAAACAAACAGACCTAATGTTGTTGACATTTAATTCGAATTTGACATTAGCTGTGTTTTATTGGGAAATTTATCTGCCGTAAGTTTATCCGTCGTAGCATTTTACATACAATTAGCTACGGTCGATAAAAAGCTAAAGTAGAAGCTACGGTGGATGGCTAGATGACGTTTATTCGAGTCTCGAATTTGATTTTGTTAGTTTTGTTGGTACGATTGATAATTGGGTTGAATCTCGATGGATGTGTTCATGGAGTGTTATAATTATTAATTTCATTCGTAAGACAAATCGATCCTTTAGATTCTTTTTTTTTCTTTTTTTTTATAGTTGGCTAGTTTATATTTCTAAGATCTTAGATAATTCCATTTTTGTTGTTAAATTATAAGCTGTTCTTCTGAAAAGTTTCTGACTTTTACTATTAAAAACTATATTCTTTGCTCAGTTATTTTCTGGAGTACGTCTAAAATTCCACCTATATCTGCAATTTTGCATATCCCTAATGCCAATTAATCAACTTTAACAAATTTCGATTTCCATTTTGAAAAAAAAAAATCAATATCTATGGAATAAATTCGATTTTACTTTTATTTTTGACTAACTAAGTCCAATATTTGTTTTGTGTTCAATTTTTATTCATAGTGTTATAAATAAACGGAGTTTGGTGAAAAAAATCATCTCTTTATTTAGACCTACAAAAAAGCAATTTGAGAAGACAAACTGCATTGAGTGGAACTGCTCGACACTGCGCCGCAAAATATTTATTCGTATGAAATTCTATGAGCTATAATGCCAGGCCCGCACATATGCAACTTACAATTTTGAAACATTTTAGTTGCTAAAGTGAATAATATGGACTTATGCACATGCAAAAACTATTCAGTCCGCGATTCGAGCAACTTAAAAGTTTGTGTTTTGGCACAAATCGAACGATCGCCCCAAATAAGTTCTTCAGTTTGAATCACACCGAACTATAATGTAACTGCGCGCACATTAAATCAATATGTTGTCTGTGTGTTGGTTTATCTCGCTGATTGATTTTTAAGTTGCTTATGTGCGCGATATTCGTTCAATTAGTGATTAAACTATTTCGTTTCGGAAAAAAATGCATGTGCGCGCCTGGACGAAGCGGCAACTGAACTTCACAAAATGTGCTTCGTCCTCACTGTTTAATGGACGGTGGCCATTCGCTTCACTACATGGACATGGACTGGGTGTACAATTTTGTGATCCCGTTGTTTTTTTTTTCTGGACATGTGCATAGGAATTGCAAACCAAATTTTAGCTATTTGTTCCTTAATCCGCGTATGTTAAGTGCAGCATGATCTCTGTTGAGTGAATATTGAATTGATAGCTAAACATACTCAGAAAATAAATTTGTAAATTGACTTAAAAAATAAAACTCTAGCTATCAATCTACTCAGAAAATAAATAAACGCGTGAAATATAAAGGGGAAATGTAATGGGAGTGAACAATTTAAGCTACGTTGTGGTGTGCGTTCAAAACCAAGAAACATTAAAAGGAAACAAGCAAATCTCCGGCAAGTGTGTTTCTTCGTGTGAAAGGCATAGACGGTTTTTAAAGCAATACAAAAATTGCCCTGTGTAAAAAGTGACTTGACCATAGTCTATGAACAAACCCGTTCACTTATCATTTCCTTTCTATTGGTGCAAAATGAATGTTCGAATTTAAAATTGCAAATGCAGAAAAAGTGAACACAAGAAATAGGTTTGAAACATAAATTAAATATTGGTACGTTTTTATACTTTCTATTTATATGAATAAAAGCTTATTATTGTTCCTAATTTTGATTTTTTAATAATTTTACTTTGCAAAAGACTCTTTCATTACTTGTGACTGCTGTGCAGGTGTACCATTTTTACAAAAATAAAAAAGCTACGGTCCATGCTACGGTCGGTGCGTTTTTTTGGGAATTACTTACGGTACTATGGATAGATTCCCAATAAAACACAGCTATTGTGGGTGTTAGTGTGTGCATTCCTCTGGTTTTGATTCTGACTTTAAATCCAGAAGAAAATTTTTCTTCTAGAAAAACTGTCATTTCATACCAATCGAACAGTTTCAGAATCATCCGGAAGCCTTCCGGACGACCAATCGAAAAGGCCATTAGCTACTGGTTTCCTTACTCACATTTCAGTTCATTGAGTAAAGTTTATTACACACGAGCTGCGTTATGTCTTCTGAACTTCGCCATCGTCTTCAACGAACAATAAAACTGACAACTCATTTTGAGATCGGGGTTTTTTGTTTCTATAACACACACATACATAGATAATGCTTTAAGTCTTTTTACGGTTTAAACCAAATAAAAAAAAATTTTCAGAGTTCATTCGTCAATACATACGCTTTAGTCCACACCATCATTATCATATACTTCAATAAATTAATACATTTGATTTATTATGCATTTAACTAAGTATATAATTGAATCTTAGAGATTATAATATTATATAAACAAAATTTAACAGTTTAGCCTTAGATTTTAAAAGTTCAAATTTTCTCTCCTCTTACCTACCTATAATAACTCATCTTATAAACTTCTAAAAAACAAAAAAAACATAAACGATGTGATCAATACAAAATTTATCCATCATATCCGCATAAGCGCCTCTCAATCATGGATGTATATTAAATCCCGTGTCCCGCCATAAATTTATTTGAAAAACCAAAACAATGACGCCATGCGAATCTAAAAAAAGAATTCGACTAAGTTTTGATTTAAGATAAAAGAATATGTTTTCAGTTCAAGTTTATCTATGATATATACATATAATGATGTATGTAAAATTATTTAAAATCTGCAGTATGTCATCATCCTACAAACATATGAGAGTGTTTTAATCGCTTATAAATGAAATAGAAGCACTCATACTAAACATTATTAGGTTAGGTACATGTTCTTTTGAATATATATTAAATAAATATCTCCACCGAAATAATAAAAAGAAATCAGGACACACGTTTAAGAAATTATTTTATAAGTTTGTTTTAAAACTTGCAAAGCGGTTCCATCGAGTGAAAAATAAATTTAAAATTTATTTTAACTAATTTTTTGGGCTCGTAGTATTTTTACAAAAATTGTTTCGCAAATCTTAACTGGCATATTGACAATTAATTTTGGTTACACGGTATCTCCACCTTCTATATTTTATAGTATACTGTCTGTCATTTTGATAGCAAGAAAGAAAAATAGAATGCTACAAAATTTGGCATTGGGCATTTCATATACTAATTTTACACCACAGCGATTTTTAATCAATGTTTCCGCTTTGGACTTCTTTCGGTTGCAGAGATACTTTACAACACTGCGATATTTAATAGATGTTAACTTTCCTCAAACATATATCCGCACTCTTTACTCCACTTAATTTAGAAAAGTTCAATCGTACCATAACGAAAATTTGCAAAGAAGAAAGGGCGATAACTCGGTAATTTTTCAACCTGAGCAATTTTGTCTACCCCGGCCACCACATACGTCCCTCACCTACGTGCTTAAAAATCGCAAGCTCAAATTGCATGATGTAAAAGCAAAATTAGCATTTTTTTTTTATAATCTACACGAGTTCAAGGGATTATACTACCCTTTAAATGTTTTAACACAGCGTGGGCGTGAAGTTAAGGAAGAGACAGAATAATAAGAAAGATGTGTGGCGCGATGTTCTGAGACTTTAGGTGGTTGTTGTCTCAGATCTTATCTCCAGGGATGGCGTCTGAACTAATGTGGAGAAATTTCCGTATCTTATTTATCTATGTCCCTTACAATTCTCATTTCTAGTTTTATGCCTAAGGAGCATGTAATGAGTAAACCAGCACCTCACTGTATGACATTTATTTTTAGAATTGGTTTTAATAGAAAAATAAGAGGACATACGGACTACGGCAGGGATCGAACCTGTGACCATGAGGTTGACAGGCGAACACACAACTATTCGACCACGGCCACCACCTATTAAATACTATTTCAACTGCAAAAATGTCGCGAAGGAATACGTATCGCTGTGTTTTTGCTCTAGTAGCATTACAAGAATTAAAAAAAACTTCAACAAAAGGAATTAAACAAAAAATAAATAAGGAATTATAACTATACGCACACCACAAACGTTCACCAGCCACAGACTCTAACCTCAAAGTGAAAATGGCAGCAAAATAGTATACTATCGATAGAATGCTATGAGATGTGCTATTTGTGGTCTCCATGAGCAATTTTCATAGAATGCGACCTATTACCTCACGATATTTCCCTTTCTATTTGGCCATTTTTATTTCTATAATTTTTAACGGCAAGTCGTTGTTTTGCTTATATTTATTTTGAAGACCGTCATTGCGCTTTATATGCCTGAGTCAATGATTTTTCTTTCAAAATGACACCCCGAAAAGGGGGTTCAATTTTTTTTGTAAGTATCGATAATATCAGACTTTTGAAATATAAATTGGGAAGACTATTGGGTTATATGTTATGTCAAACGTCAAACGTGCGCAATTTCACACACATGTTCATAGATAGATATTCCAATTTTTGTTTCACATTTGTAATTTGTAAACATGGCGTATTTTTAATATGATTCGATGCAACTTTTAAATTCATATTACCTAACTTTAGGTTCATTCGTTGAACTTTACCTAGGGTCGACCCAGTTTTTTTTGACAACCCCAAGAGTTGTCAAAAAAACCAGTGTTTTTTCGGTTCTCAAAAAACACGCGAGGGCCATTAAATTTATGTTGCAGAAAAGCAAGTTATGTCATTTTATAATTAAAACCTAAAATATGTTAAATTGAAATTCTTAGTACATTTTTTGTGGCCCTATGCACAATCCACAACTTCAAAGCTTCCCAATTTTCATGTCTGTGTCTGAAAATTAATCTGAGTATTGTTTTATTTCCATTTTAAAAATAACAATTTGCATACAAAGCGAGAATTCACAACAAAACAAATGCTTCAGATTAGGGATGATGGATAAGTCCATCTATGTTATTGAAACATCGATATTAAAACAAAAAATCGATGATTCAATATCGATGTTGAAGGAAGAATAAGGGAAAACTCTTCAACACGTCGATGTTTTCGATTCGATAACTATTAACATCGATGATGAGTACTCGATATTCTCCTCAATATCGCCCATTCCTGCCTCAGATCTCATGTTATATGCCTGAGTCAATGATTTTTCTTTCAAAATAATTGGTCGATTTTTTGATGCTAACGAGATGAAAAAGATAAATTTTCAGGTGTCAAAAACTTAGCCTGCTCTAGGATGTGTCAACATTTCTTAACGTAATTTTTGTTATTTAAAGAAAAAATTTAAATAAGGCCAAAAAATATTTTGAAATATCACGTTTTGTGCTGCAAGATTTAAACCATTGCCAAATTGCCAAATTTGAGTCAGTATTTGCAATAATCTTATTTTATGATGAACCATATCGGTATAAAATTGCAGGAATCATATCTAGATAAAATATACAATTGTAGGTAATACAACATTGTACTAGAAAATAAATTTAACCAAATCACTACAATTGTAGCATATGGGATTAGATTTGAAACTACAAAAAAATGCCAGGAGTAAATAGGTTAATGGGTTATGCATGAAACATACACGCATATTTTAAATTATATTGTCATTAGAACCGTCATTTGTGTTGTACATTTATTATCGAATCGAACACATCAATAAGTTCCATGTATTGTTTTTTAGTTCTTGAACTCAGTTCATTGTGTATTTTAAGTTAAACGACTGTATTTAGACACATACAATGAGTGTTTCAGTTTGACAGCTGCCATCTTGTACATTTATTTAATCCATATAAGAAGATGTATTTGCAATAAAGCGAAATATTAATCCTATTTTCAAATGTTCGTATTTGGTGATCGGTAATGGCGGCCACTCTTGAAATTAAAATCGTTTGCAATGGACTCCAATATCTCAGATTTTTTCTTTCCAATGGTTTTTTTTTTTTAATGAAGTGCTGATTTTTCATAACCAATTCTATAAGCAAATCCATACCTGCTGATGAAAAGTTGTTGTTTCCTTTTTTGTTTGCAATTATTGATTTATTTTATATTTTCGTTTTAATTTTTGTCGGTTTAGCTCACAGGTCATAACGGTACTTTTAAAGAAAACAAATGTTTCCCAAATGTCACCAACACAAAAGATTTGTTGCTGTTTCATGTCACAGTACACATACTAAGGTAATATGTTGCGCATGTGTCATAATTCGGTTGTCATAATTTTAAAGTTCGATTGTCACATTTGGTAAAATGTCTCTGAGATTTGGCACATCCACTCTCATTTTTGACATTTTCACATACAAACAGGGATGGGTAGTAAGAGGTAACAGTAGATCAAAAATAACTGTTATTGAAATAACATTTGAAATTTCTAAATTTGTATTTTGATCAAACCAAACAGCGGAATATAGATGAAAAAGTGATGAATAATTAATAAGTGGAAAATAGTTTATTAAAATCGTTTTTTCACTGACATTTTTTGTTCCATAATTGTTATTTCAGTAACAGGGATTTATAACTGTTATTTAAAAGTAGCAGTAACAGATATTGCAACTAGAAGTTTGGCCCATGCCTAAGCATATTCGTATACCAAATGTGACACGAGTGACTCTGAGTTTTGCCACATGCGCGAACTTGAACGAAAATGAAAACCGGAATATATTACCTTTATTATGTGTATTGTGGTTTCATGGAATCTTTGCTTCAGAGAGCGAAAGAAAAGACAAGGAAAATCTACATTACGTCACATGACGTAGCAAAACTGCCAGCTCCTGCTCATACAATTTAGTTATAGCGAGTTTCATTCAAGAAAAGATTGGCTCTTTCTGTGAAAACATTGGGTCTTTGAATTTTCAGAGTTTCATTCCAACAAAAAGAGCAGATCTAGATCAAATCTTAACACGAAAGATCTGATCTCTGATGGGTTGGCAGATTTGTTCTCAATGTTCACAAACATGTAAACAGTCTTTTCAGTCAACGGTCAAATGGTTAATATTTTGTTATTAACTTGTTGTGAAGTAGTGCTAAAAAATTTGAAAAATTGACAAATAATGACCAAGATGTTAATAAATTAGATTTAATAAATTTAGTGGACTTTTTGATTGCTTCGTCTTCCTCATCATCTGATGATGAAGATATGTTTATTTTTTTTTCAGAAATGTGTGTGTCAGTGATTCACAAATACTACAATTAAATCTGGAAAAAAGTTTCATTGAAAAGATCAAATCTCGATTTTGAGAGGAGATCTTTGAAATTTGAATGAAACACGCTATTAAACTACGTTCAATTGAACTTGAGTTCAAAATACACTTTGAAACCGGACTAGCTAGTTAAGCTTAAATTTTAAACTCAAGTTCACTGCAAGATTGGGCATTACATTATAAGTACGTAATATATACAGTTAAGCTATTTCGGTATATTAGATTACAGTCCTGACCGGCTTAGCAACTATGGTCAAAGTTTATGTTAAGAAATGACTAAAATTCAACGAATAATTTTAAGCATTGCATTTCACACACCATTATTACGTTTTATCACTAACCACTTAAAAAGTAAAATAAATTTTGGAATTTGGTGACAAAAAAAAACTGTATCATTTCTTGCAGAACCGATTGTGTCTCGGTATCTGCTACGTATAAAATGCATCATTGTTCTTTAACTTGTTAACCTTCAAAATTGGGTTCGCACAAAGATGCGCTGAATTGTTGATGATGCTTCTTCAGCTGATGGTATGATCTTTCTACTAACAACAATCACTAATCCCAATCGATGATACATATGGCTAGCTTTGGACGATCTAAAATAAATTACAAGTCAAATTGTTTTGACCACTTGCCCATTTGGTTTACCTGATGTCTACTTGTTGTGTATATGTAGCTTTGCTGCTTTAGCGATTTATTTTTGTTTGCGTTTGTAACAATTTTTTTTTTAAGTTTCTTGAATTCTTAAATTCTTATTTTTCTTCCTTTTTTTATCGCGATGACTAATACTAGCATTTAGTAGCGATCAGTCGCCGGTTGTGGGTCATTTTAACACCGAATCGGGTAGCAATTTACCGACATCAACGACTACAACGACAACAATATAATAACCAAGTGCATATAAATCATTAAAAGTTCGAAACATTCAGTCATAGGCATTCGAACCAAGACAATCGTGAAATAAAAACGCTTTGAAGTTGAAAAAAAAATATTTTTATCAACAAAAAAAAAAACAATACAATTTATTTATTTATTTAAACAAAACAAAAAATATAATAAATCTTAAAATTTTGATTGCTGGTTATTCGCATAATTATTCGGTTTAACAAAATTTACATTTATTTATTTATTATAGTTGAGTTGTGACTAGTGACATATTGTCGTTTTTGAATTTCGCAAAAAAAATATTGCGAACTTAATTTCCGTGCGCGGATTTTAATAATTTTTGTTTATTTTGGTTTGACACTCAAAAGTGTTCGATTTATTTGAACTAATTTCGTTGGGATTTGCGTAAAAATATTACTGGCAAAATGTCGAAAGTGAGTTCTTAATTTTTTTAAATCAATTTTATTGTTTGTATAATTGTAATTGTTTGTTTGATGTTTTTTCTGATTCGAAAAGATATTTCAACAAAAAAAAAAACTCAAAAGTAAATGTCGAAAATTGTGAATTGTGAAAAAGAAATATTTAATTGATATTGAAAGTGTGATGAGTGTGTGTGGTGTGAATCTGTGTTTTGAGGCATAATAGGGTCATTAACTTATTCATTCCTGTGAATTTAGGATAAAAATGAAAAATAAAGGAAAATTAAGATGAGGTGAAGTGAAAGATTTAGGAACATATTACATGTCTATACTTAACCGCACCCAGTGATCAATATGATTCTTTTAGCAAACATAATTTTATCCTGTGAAATATTTGAGGTGTGTCTTTTATAAGATGATGTTTCTGGATTAAAAAAAAACTACGTTGGTGTGACAAAACAGTTTACCTACATCGTATTCAGATTTATATATAAATTAATTGCGTGTCAGTAAGTTTCTGTGTTTGTCCTACTTAGAGTCGAATCTTGAATCACAAATGAATTTTAATTATTGATTTTGGGTTTCAATTATAGAATTTGGATCTCTAGATGAGCTTCTATAAAAACCTAAAAAAAATTAAATGGTTAGAAATATAGCGTGATATTACTCATGGCGGAAATCAGTGACTAAGATTAAATTTTGTTTTTTTGATACATATCAATGTTTTACTACAAAGAGGGCTGCATTATTATATTTGTGCGTTCAGATGCACCTGAATTTTTCTCAATAACAAAAACATCAAACCAAAACCGCTATTTCCGTTATTAAAACTAAACTTATTAAAATTATTATCAATTAATTATTAATAATTAATTATTATTGTATTATATTCAAGGATTTAAAGTGTTTAAAAAAATACTTTCCAAAGAATTTGGAATTCAATATCCCTAAAGATGTTAAATCCATTATTAAGATATCCAAAAATATTCTGCAGTATTTAAAAAAAAAAAATAATAATAATAATAATAAAATGCACGAATGGATTGCACGTACTTGCTCTTATGTTCGATCATAAGATTTTTAGTATAAGCAGCTAAATATAATTTTAGTCGTTTTTTACTTAATTTTTTATAAACAATTTAAAAAAAAAATTTTATAAACAAAATATTGGTACGACATTTAATAATTTAGATTTAAAAACATAATTTCAAAAAAAAACACGTTAGTAAAAAAACATTTTTTTTCGAAAATTTTGCTGCAGTATTATATGGAATTCGAATAACCTTGTATTTAAAAATTTTAATCGAAATCCGTGGAGCCGTTTATGAGAATAAAGTGAAAAATTTGTTTACATAAAAAGTTATTAACGGTACCCGCTATAGAAGCATTTTGGGTTTTACTCTTTCGACTCTCTGATTAACTGCTAATGGGATCTTGATCTAACTTTTTTTACATGAGGTCCCTCAAACCCTAAATAATTACTAACATTTTCGAGATATATTTTTTTCGAATTTTTAAAAAATCAATATCTCCAAAACGGGTAGACGATTTTGTAAAAAAATATATTTGAATTATATTGATGTGATCGAACATAAGAGCAAGAACGTGCGATACAGTCGTGCATTTTATTTAGTAGGTAATACGGTTTTAAATTTTAAACTGTCACAAATGACGTCCTAAAATCTTGAAGCTCCTATGACTTTGAAAAGGTATTAAGAAATCATAAAAAAATCATGTATGGCTCTCCAATCACTGAAACGAATTTATGTATATACCTTAATGACCTTTCTCATGGTATAACGTTTGAATATCCCACAAAGGGTGCTAAAAATTCATACATATGTACATTATTTTCCCCCTTTTTCCATTTTTTCTTCCAAAATATGCATCATTTACAATTACCTATTCAGTCGCTGATCGATACCAGTTTGGTCAAGGCATACATACATTTTTATCGGGAACCTGTTTCCTGAGAAAACCTTTCCATTTCCAATGATGTTCTGTGCATAGATATTATGTACTCGTATATGTAGCTACAAACAATTAAATTCACAACTCCGTTACATCATATAACAAGATTTTGTTATCCTCAAACATACTCGTATATTTTTCAAACATTGTAAAGGGTGTTTTTTTTTAGACGTGTGGCCAAGAATTTAGCTTTATTATAAAGATAAGGGTTTGGCATTATATTTTAAAAATGATTTCGGGCAAGTGGCCGTCGCGGCTGGGTCGAATAAATCCCAGCCGAGACGCCCAATTTTCGACTACTTTTTGCAGCAATTGGGGCCGCATGTCAGCAACAACACGCCGAATATCCCCTTCCAATGCGTCAATCGTCTCGGGCTTTTCTGCGTAGACAAGCGACTTCACATAACCCCACAAAAAATAGTCCAGCATTGTTAAATCGTACGATCTGGGAGGCCACCCCACAGGATCACCACGCGAAATAATGCGCTCACCAAAAGTTTCCTTCAATAAATTGATTGTTTCGTTGGCCGTTTGGCATATAGCACCATCTTTTTGGATTCAGGCACGAAAAAGGCATTGATCATGGCTCTATAGCGTTTCCCATTGCCTGTAACAATATGGCCGGCTTCATTTTTGTAGAAATATTGACCAATGATTCCCTCAGTCCATAGAGCACACCAAACAGTGACTTTTTGAGGATGTAACGGAGTCTCAACAATTGCTTGTGGAATATGATCACTCCGAATATGACAATTTTGCTTATTAACGTACCCATTTAACCAAAAGTGAGCTTCATCGCTGAACAAAATTTTCTTGTGAAAATCGGATGCGCATTATCCACTAGAGCAAACGTGGTGCGAAACCGATCCAGGATTGTTCGAAATACCGACTCTGCTGGGCGATTATTTCGACCGAATATTGGTCGCAGCGAGCGATGTGAGTGCGAACAGAACCATTATTTTGGTAATAAATTTGGACGATTTCCAAACGTTGTTCAGGAATAAATCTATTCATTATGAAATGGCAATTCAAACTGAGCATAAATCAAGTGACAGCTGTCAAAACGACCAACTCCGAAAAAAATAGTGACAGATAGAGAAAAACACCCAGTAGAATGTATGTCCTCATGAATATTTTATTTTTGTGCGACTACCCAAGATTATATTATTCCATTTTCCCTAATATCTGAAGATATTTAAATTAAATCATACAACAATTTTGGCTTTAAAGTAGGTATAAAAATTATCATTACAATTTCCACATATCAGTTATTGAGAATATAATATGATAGGCGTGGAGTCGGTGTCATCAAAATTACCGTTATCGCGGACATGAGTAATTCTTGTGACAATAAACAGTTGGTAGCCATAAATTCTCTTCAGCGCATCGAAATTATTCATTGTGCCAAATTTAATTAGTTTCCTTTTTAAAGCCAAAAAAGCCAACGTTATAACTTATAACGGAAAAGCGGTACTGATACAAGCGAGTTGAGGCTATTTTGATAACTTTTAGGTTTGTTTGGTAACTTTTTTTGTAGTAAGAACTGTAAAACTTCAAGAGTGGGGGAAATTTTGTAAATCTTGCTTCAAAGTAAACAACTGCAAATTTAGTCATTTGTGTTTAAAACGAAAATGGTGATCCTCCGAATGGAATACAGAAAGTAGTGATGGGTATAATTTAATGATCACTCAAGGCATTACCAAAAACAAACTAAAAAAAAGTGAAAAACAACAAGGAGCACAGAACATTCCACAATACATTAATATTCTATGAAATAAAATTACAAAACAATCGAGAATTACACAATGAACAAATATTAAAATGTCCCACGCCTTCATAATTTCCATTTTCCTGTGTTTCTTTCTTTATTCCTGTTTGTCTTTAATTTTCCATACCAAGATTTCATTCTTCTACACAAATAATGAGCTCCTTGCTCGAGTTATCATTTCATTCGAATGTGCCCATCACTAAACCAAGGAAAAAGCACAAAAAATTGACAGCTTGCTGTTTTGACAGTTTTTACAACATTTACCCACTGAAACTCATGTAGTAAGAATGCACAACTTTTTCAATGAAGGGGAAGTTTTTCTCCTCCACTTTGACAGTCTTTGTAGTAAATTTGTGAAAATTTGTACAAATTGTTACGAATTCGTACGAATTTGCTAGATAACAAACAGACAAAAAGTCATTCATTCACAATAGGGGTATTCACGATCCGGCGCAACTAGTATCATTGTAAAAATGCAAAAGTGCAACTTTTTTTTGCACCACAACAACAGCTTACAATGACTAAGATTTTACAACACTTTTGCTATACCCTAACCCTATTGCAACAGAAAAATACAAAATTTACCTGGTGTCGTTGACAGTTTGGCAGCTGTTATTTTCTGTCAGAAATGTTTGTGTTCAAACTGATTTTGCATTTTTACTCAAGAGTTGCAATAGAATAGAAAAGGTGCGTTCACGATTTACAGAAAAAAAAAATAAAACTTCGCAATTTTACACATTTTTGTTGCATACAAAAATTAATAATCGTGCAACATTATTCTTGTTTCTGCATTTCTTTGTTTTCAAGCTAAAATTGGATATTGATTTTTTTTAAAATTAAGTCCTTAACTAAATTGATTAAAATTGCTCATGTGGCTAATATTAAAATGCTTGACTAATAAGGAACAACCTAAACAAACAAAAGCACTATTTTTAGGAAAACAATAAAACAACATTGAATGCAAAGCGCATCTCAATAAGGATTTTTTTTTTTTTGTTTTGTTTTTTACATTTTATACAATGAGTAAACCTAAATACGACTATAAAGAATCTAAAGATTTTTATTTATTTTTAATTTGTTTTTCTAATATTGCTTTACTAGGCAGTGTGCCAAATTATTTTTTAATTGTCCCAGACATTTAATTTGACCAAACGATTGTCATTTATACCACATGTGATTGCTAATTAAACGTAACAGATTTTGTTGGATTTTGCAATAATTAAATATTAATTTTTAGAATACTTTCATAAACAGAAATATATTTTAAATTTTAATTCAATGTTAAAATATAATATGTACCTATTTATTATTTTCTGGTTTCCATACAGTTTGAATCAATGAAATATTAAAACAGTATGTATTTTAAAAGGAATATACTTATACAAGGTATGACCAAGGTAATGTCATATTGGGAATTGGATGTTATTTTGAAGGAAATTCCAACAAAAAGTGATCTCTGTTTTTTGAGGAAAGCTTGTTGGAAGGGATAAATGAGATGAAATTAAATTTTTGTCAAGACATTCTAGTTGCTTTTCGCCATTTTGAATTTTTTCACGTAAAACATCTTGATCCAAATTGGTGATTTCTTATTCAATTCTGGCTTTCTATATTATTTCAATGTTTGTAGTTTGTAGCTTTTTGCGCAAAAACGCGAGATTAAAAAAAATCAAAATAAGAAGTTTGGAGCCGTTCGATTTCCTCCAAGGTCGTAAATTTGCGAACGGAATATTGCAGGTCGCATATTGCTGATCCAGAAAGTGATGTAGAAAGTTTAGGTATGGTAAATGCTGATGGGATGTAGAAAAAAAACCGCTATGCACGAAATACAGTGGATGTTATTCATATGTCAACATTAGAAAGAGAAAATAAAAAACATAATTTTTTGGAAATGCCCAATGTTCGAAACTCAATTCAGCTACTTACCTCAAATTAAGGGATTACTAATTATAAAAATAGGAATCTATTGTACGTTTCCCTCTCTGAAAACAATTTGTTTTTATTCTGCTGGTGCAAATGTTTCTTGATGTAAATAAGAACAGTCGATTCCGCTTATTTAACCAATGGTTAACTAAAACACAAAATTTATCAGGCAGTATTCTTTCATAATTCTTATACAAATTATTTCGTTAAACGAAGCCTTAACGGTATTTTCCGTTAATGTCAACTAAGAAAATAATTACGATGAAAATAAGAAAAAAAAAACATAAAACAACTGAAGATGCTCATCAATACAATAATTATTGTTTCCTTAATTGTACTCGCTCACTTCATAAATTCAACAATGTGAACAAATGGGTTTTGGAGGGTGAAACGTACGAAAGTTTCAAATCTTGGTATGGCTCATCTGTGGTTCTAATTTCATGAAAACTCACAGCGAATGAGATTTTTAATGTTCTAAGTTGTTTGCTGATGCGTTTGGCGCTCTTGAAACCATAAATGCGGGTCTTTTATGGTTAATATCTAATTCTTCGTTTTTAGGTTGGATAGGTGAAATTATTTTCAATTATCGGTACTTCGTAGTTCCTTAGGAGAAAAAATAACGATTAGGTAAAGAAAACTTGTTGCAAATTGCGATTCAGTTAAGGGGGATTGATTTTATTACAATACAAAATAAAGAACGAAAATGGTGAAAGTAGAGGTGCCATAAAATAAAGTCCAATGCAATAAAGTCCAAAATTTGGTTTTGGTGCAATAAAACAATTTGACTTTATTGCATTCACTTATTCCTGAAGAAAACTAAAGCAAAACTTGGCGCGTAAGCTGCAACCCCCCTGCTCGGCACAGGTAAAAGATTTGGGGTGGGGTTTAGTTTGGGCGTATACAAACAGTCTTATTTAATAGAATGCTCTAAACAGATGAATAGTTATATAGTGAATAAGGTCTTATGTAGCCTCTTATTTACCTTCCATAAATTCCTATTTATAAAACATTTTCCCATAAAATATAGTTATGCAGGGGTTTATGTCCAAAAAGTACCAAAAACGGGTAATCTATGCAATTTGGCTATCATGATTAAAGCAGCAAATAACCAAGGAAATGAAAGCGAAAAGATTTCGTGCAATTTCGTAAATTGGGATTCGTTATTATAAGGAGTGCATAGCGCTATATACTAGCTATAATTCAATTATAAATAAGGTTAAAAGTTTTTTGGATTTAATTAAAAATTGGCAATTAAAAACGGCAAATAGACATTTGTTTTTACTTTCAACTTAAGCCAACAATATTCTTAATATATTGCCTGTTTGGATGTTATTACATTTTGTATTTGGACTTTTTCGCACTCTTAAGAGCGCAATAAAATCCAAAATCGTTTTGGACATTATTGCACTATCTATAGTGCAATAAAGTCCAAAATTTGGTTTTGGACTTTATTGCATTGGACTTTATTTCATGGCACCAAAGTAGAAGATTGCCCAGTAGAATTAAAATGGCAAGTCGGTTCTTCACTTTTTCATCTGAAATTTCGTATCTTTAGTAGTACCTACATATATAGAAATTTGTTTGTCTAAATCTATTAAAATGAAAAAAAAAATGTATCTTAAAAAATCAAACCCAGAAACAGAAGGTATATTAACTTTTGCAGTACAGTGAAACCAGTTTAACTCGCTTAAGTGAAAAACCCGATTACCTGCAAATAATCGCATATCCCCGTGTATATTTAAATACAAACAACCTCGCTTAACTGAAACATTCTTAGAAGAAACGGCAAAATATATATTTAAAGCCGTTTTCTTTATTTATTTATTTTATAAGAAACTTCTTTAATTTTTGTATACAAAACAAGTATGTCAATCTTATGTATTTCTTAATATATAAGCTTAAAAACATAAATATTGAAATATTGAATTTTCAAAAGAAAAAAAAAACAGTTTTTTTATATTTTTCTAAAAAATTTGTATGCGGTTTAATTTATAATTCGAAAGACCTCCTAAATAAAAATGTTGATCGAGCTGTCCGTCGAGCTGTTTATGAGAAAGCCCAAGATAAAAAAATATTGTATGAGAGGTAGGGGAGACCGTTGCTAAAAGTAACACTTTTTACTAAAATTGATGCTGTTCCTAAGATTTTGAAAATGAGTTAACCAAACTTTTTTCTGTTTAAAGAGCAATATTTTAGCTACGAAATCCAATAAAAAAGCCAAAAAAATACTGATCAAAATTTGTAAAAATATAACTTTTAGACAAAAAAGCGTGTTGTTACGACTTGCACCATATGCGGGAAAGTTGTAACATAGACCGGGGTAAATTGTTACAAAATCTGTAATCTTGTTTTAAAGAAACTATCAATTTATAAACAAGATTAACAACAAAAAATATAGCGCAAAAACCAACTAAACTTATGAAATTAATACCAAAACTTAAAAATTATTAAATTAACTCACAAATGTAATTAATTCATTAATTTTTAATCTTCCTAGAAAAAAACAAAATCAATATTAATTTTTTGAAAAAATTGAATTTAGTCACATAAAAACTAGAAATGTAATATTCCAAGGCCAGTATTAGATATACATATGCATATACATACGCATTTAACTAATTAGCAAGCTATGAAAACGCCTTTTTGACAACGATATACGCCAAATGGACTTTTTTTCTTTTTATAAAAAAAATTAAAAACCATTTCCATCGTCCTGGAAATGTTTTTGAAAATATTAACGAAGTCTGTGTTTACTTGTTAAAAATTACCCCACAAAAATGTTACAACTAGCCCCACCATAAAATTTAACACAAATTACTCAATTTAAAAAAAAACCGAAACACATTCGTTGCTCAACTACTATAATAAATTTAACAAAGAAATATAAATAAATATTTTAAAAAACAACTAGAACCATATTCCGAGTGAAGAGGAATACCAAAATTACAAAGAAAAAATAATGTTACAAACGTATCAATTTTGGGCTCTACACTTATAACTTTTTCTTCAGATGTCCTATTTACAGCTAGAATATATTTAACGTTAGCTTTGAAGTAGACGAACAATTTTTTGTTCACGCGTTTCTTAATTTTCAGGGGAACCCTTTTATTTTTAGCTGTTACTTTGTACCCCCGTTAATTCTAGCCCTGATCTCCCCTACCATTAATAAAAAAAATATGTAAACAAAATTTTAACCAAAATGTAGACTATGCCTTTCATAGTATGCACTGATTTTTTAAGAACTAAAATCTTTAGTGCCGTTTTCGAGATAGTTAAGATGGTAAAAAAAATGTATGGCAGTACCGTTAGTCTTGTGGCTAACAACTTTATTTGGGTATCATCGTAATGTCAAGTTTCATTAAAATCTCGAGTTCGATTTGACTATAATACCTATATGTAACTACATATCTATATGCATATCGCAAGTAAAAATTAAGCGGGTGTTGTATAAGTGCATATAAGTTATAAGAACCGTAAGGAAATTACAACTAAGGTTGTTTTTTAGCGGCTTAAATTAGATAAATGCATCTAGTAAAAATTGTTTCTTAACACGAAGTCAGCTTTACTGAAATATTTTTTTCAGTTTTTTCCCCGCTTAACTGAAAACATTTTTTTCTGATTTTTTGTCGTCTCGCTTAACCGGGTTTTACTGTATTCCACTATTCGTTTTCAAATGAGTAATGGGCATCCATTTTTTGAAGTTGTGCTTCTTGATACTATTTTGTTATCTCCCCTTCAATGTTTGTTTAGTAATGATATTGCACCGTTAGCTATTTAAAAAAAATCACACTTCCGTTGCGTTCCTTCTATAATTAGAAAACCGCAACCAATTATTAAACTTTTTTAAGTTTTCTGCGTATTTGTTTGCCTAAAATTGTAATGGTTTATTTGTTTGAACATACAGTCGAACTTCGATAAGTCGAACTTCGATAACTCGAATGAAATTAGTTGGCAATAGCGCGAAGTCTGAAGTGTACATGCCACTGAACCAAATTTGGTAGTAATATTTATAAAAATGTAGGTATAATTGAAGAAAGGATGATCAATATACGGTCAACAAAAACTATGTGTTAATTTGACGACTAAATCGTTAATTTTCTAGAATTTTTAGTTAAGTTGTTAAATCCACATAATTTTGTCAAATTGAATCATATATAATCTTCAAATTTATTGCTAAACGATTCTTTAAATTAAATAAACGTATTTTTTATTTTAAGAATATATTCTTCAATTTGACTATATTTGCTCTTCATTTTCGGATTAAATTTTCTTCGAATTGAAAAAAAAAATTTCACATTTTCACACCTATATTTTTAAATTAATAAAATATTCTTCAATGTGACTACTTTTAGGCTTCAAATTGACGAATTTTCCTCATTTTCACATCAAATTTTCTTCAAATTGAAATAAATTCTTCATACTTACACACCTAAATTCTTAATTTGAAAAAGTTTTCTTTAATTTGATGAATTGTGGCCAGTGAGTTTTGTTCACTTTCACGTTAAATTTTCTTCGAATCCAAGAAAAATTATTCTTTCTTCCATACTTACAATTCTTCAATTTAAATCCTAAAAACAAATCTTTTTCTTTTATTAGAAAACTATACCAATTTTAATCTTAAACCACTTTTTACTTGCGATTATAGGTACTATAAGGCAAGTTATGCATTCGTAAAAAAAAATTCTACCAATCAAACATGACATTACGATAATAGAGAAGTCAGTCTGTATGTATAACGAGCTACAGCCTAAACGACTTAAGCGATTACCTTCAAATTTGGTATTTGTGATTATTTTGGCATTCCTCAGAGGGAAAATTGAAATTTTATTTTTAGGCCTAAAAATAACGGTACCTGCCATATGACCTTGAAGGAAAATCTTATTTTTCTCGAAAACGGCTTCAACGATTTTGATAAAAAATTTTGAGATTTTTTTTATTGGTAATAGCTATCAATTGATATGAATCAAGTTTACGGCAAAAGTCTATTAACGGTACTTTTCATATAACGGTTTTTTTTAAATGTTTGGCTTTCTCGGTAACTGTTCATTGGATTTCTGTCAAGTTTTATATCTGAGAAGATCTAGGTAGCCAAACTAATTCTACATATTAAAAGTTTAAACAACATTTTTTATATAAATAAAATTAATTTTTGATTTTTTTTTTTCAAAATCAATATCTTTAAAACTAATCAAAAAAAATAATTTTAAATTTTTATAGTCATATGTAATATGTCATATGTATATTGTATATTTGAAAAAAAGTTTGTTTTCAAAAAACTAAAAATGAAAAACCGGATTTCATCAAAATCCGTCATACAATTTTCGAGATACTTTTCTATAAAATTTTCATTGATCCGTGGCATCTAATGGAGTTCTTTGTTTTTTCAAGAAATTGATTGAAGTGATCGTTTTAGCACGTTTTATCAGTTTAAAACACGATTTTTACCCACCTATACACCATTCACTTTCATTATTATACATATGTATAATATATACATAAATATGTACATATATTTACATACCTAGGCGCCATCTATATAGGTAGGTACACATTACCCTCCTAATTTACATAATTAAAATCTTTTTTAATATACATTTGTAGAATGGTACCTATGTCACCATTCCTTTAATCATATGCATTCGACAATTCATTATACTAGTATACCCATAAAATATGACAACGGAATAAATAAAATAATGCAAATTATAAGGGACATAAATACATAAGAAACGGTAATTCTCTCCGCATTAGTTCAGCCGCCATCCCTGGAGATAAATCTGAGACAACAACCAGCTCTAGTCTCAGAACATCGCGCCACACATCTTTCCTATCCTTCTTTCTCTTCTTCCACTGAATGCCCGCGCTGTGTTAAGAAAAACATATAAAGGGTATTCATAATCCCTTGAGCGCGTGCAAAGTTATAAAAACAAAAAACTAAAAATCAATGTAATCTGCACAGGATAACTAAACTAAACTACCTATACCTACTAACAACTTCAGTGGTTAGCTACTACTTTACACTAAAGTTGTTAGCTACAAGAGCAAGTTCGTACGATCCAGCCGTGCATTTTATTTATTATACGCAAGCATGCGTTTTTAGGTAGGGTAGAAGTCTAAGACCCCTTTCACACAAGGAAACTGAGTTGCCGGCAACTGGGAGTTTGTAGCTGAGAAGGGCAAGAAGTAGGGGGAATGAAAAAAATCTCCCCGGTCAACGATTTGAAGAGATTTTTTTGACGTTTATGCTTTGAAATTTTCTTAGGTTTCCATTTTGACTTCTGTCTCTGATAGATGTCAAACATATTTTTCTTAAAGAGAGATTGTTTCTTACAATTATATTATTACATTAGACCAAACCAAGTGAGCTACTTAAATTAATTCATTGTGAAAGAAAATTTTAAGTTTTAATTCTTGTAGGCAAGGTTTCCCGGCGGCTGTTCCCGTGATGATTGTGGCAATGCCATTGGCCGCATTTAATTCAATCCATCACGCGTTGGTACACATTTCATACATAATATTATGCGTCTAGACATGGAAAATCGACAACAAAAACGCACGCAAAAACGAACCACCTAAGCTCTCAGCTTGTGGCTTCATCACCACATTTGGTTTATAATAACGTTCCTGTATTAGCGAGCAGCAGCAGCAGGCAGCACCACAGGTATTAGTCATATCATCCTGTCAGTGGTTTATGTGACCAACTGTACCAATAAAGCTTCGGTGCATTCCAATAAGCCCAATATAATCTTCCCATCATCACTATCATGTGTTGGGTCCAAGATTTGGATGGCAAGAGAAACGCCCAACAAATCTGCACACAAATCAATTTTTTCTTGGTTCATTGTTTTTCCGTGACCTTTTAATATATTAATTTAGCAAACCATTATTAACCACCGCAATAAAGAAAACAACATTTACTTATATAATCGCACCAGGTTTCTTTATTTTGTATTTATTTTTCTAAAAATAAGCTACGGTTAATTTATAACTCAAAATTATGTAGAATTTTCCAGCCGCGAAGCAAATTGTTTGTTTACAAAATGCGAATGTCAAATCAAAAGCAATTCAAAAAACGAGCTACTCATGTCGATTTCGTTTCAATAATTAGGATTCGCTACTAAAACCAATACTTTTTGGCTTTGAAAAGAACGATTACGGACCGAATCTCTTTTTGGGACTGTGTGTGTTGCTTGGCAGCTCTAAAAAAAAAACAAATCTTCAATTCGTTAAAACATAATTATTTCGTTTTAATTTCCCGATTCCGACGCGGGGGAGTTCCTAAACCCACTTGAACTTTTTTAATATTTGTTTCCAAGAAGTTTTTAACAATTTTTTTTATTTTTTAATATATTAATTTACTTTTTCTGTACACTGCCACAAAATAAAAATTAATTCACAACACAACAATTGAGAAACGTCAAAACAAATATTGTAGTGTGTGTACGAATCTGTGCACAAATCCGTTTTGAATCCGTCTCCAAAAAGAGATTCAATACGGATCTGTTTTTCCAGAAAAATATTGGTTTTAATTTGAAACGAATTTGATTTTCAGAAAAAAATTGACGGCGGATCGACGGCAAGTCGATGTTTTTGTTGAAACGAAATCGACATCAGTTTCCACATCAATTTCTTCGTGTGAAAGCTACAAGGCAATTAAAGGAAAACGTCAAAAAAGTCTCCAGCAACTGGTTTCCCTGTGTGAAAGGGGACTAACATGTGGGCTTAGTTTAATTTTCCACTAGTGAATTTACTTTTGGAAGTAAAAATAACATTGGAATATTTTTTTTGAAAAATCATTAAAGCTCAGTAGCAAGCTGTTAGGAAGCAGATGCTTGATATCAATCTGTAATGAGGTACAAAATTTCATGAGTTGTTATAATGTATGGAAGCCTTTTAAGATTACCAGTTTGAAGCCCAAAGGATTCTTTTTCCTATATTCTGCTGTAGATTTAGACTCTGCAACTTCAGGAAGTCGGTATAGTTCTTGAGGCTTGCTGGTATTCTATAATTAAATTTTGAAGTCTTTCAAAAAAAAAAATCAAAATATTTAAACAAAATTGTAGGTAAAATCAATAAAGAATACAAGGAACACGTTTATAAGAAAAATGTAAACACTAGAAAAAGCACAGTATCACATGTAATATCTCTAAAAATATTCTTTTTCAACAAATTAATCTGTTGAATAAACAAATTTGTGGCCGATTTCTTATTTAATTAAATAATATTCTCTAATTTGTAACATTAGTTTAATAAACAATTCAAAGCACTAACTTCCAATTCTTGTTTTCAATTTACATAATTAAGACAAGAGTAATTATTAAAACAAAAGTCACGAGAAATGCACACTATTTAAATAAAAGCACGCGATTTGACGTTCTTTTTCGAATTTTTAAACGTCATTCAAATTAATTAAGGTATATTCTCCTATGTTGCTGTTTTTTTTTTCTTAGAGAATGTTGTTTATGACATGAATGACTTACATTTATGGAGTGTTATTTAATAACTTATATTGATCTCTATAATTAAATTTAGTCTCTTTTTCACTATATAATTCACTTTTAAACCCTTTGAACATTTTACGGATAATGAAAAAATAATTATTTTTCAACCGAAACACTAATTCTTCAATTTGAAGAAAAAATTCGTAAACTGATGAAAATGCTTTCCTGTATTTAACGAAATTTATTGAGTCTGAAGAATTGAGAAACTGGTGTGCTTGAAAAAATCCTCAGTTTTGCTTTTCTGTTTAACGCAATATATTCAGTTTGGAGAATATGATAAAATTTTGTCAAAATGATTATTAATTTACAGATGAGATTTCTTCAAATTGATGAAAATTTGTTAAAAAAAAAAAACACCAGGATACTTTTAGTATTAATGAAGATTTTTTTTCAATTTGAAGAAATTATACATTTGGACAATGCGGTTGTATAGAATTTCGTTAACACCAAGGGACTTTTTTTAAGTGACTATGTTTCATTCACAAAAAATTTTTTGTTCGTAATTCTTCTATTTGAATAAGGTACATATCTATCTAGACGCAAACGAAGGAAATTTTCCCGATTTTGAAGAATAAATCTTCAAAAATAAATAAAAAAATAGCAAGAAATTTTGAACATGAATTACTGTTTCGTCAAAGATTAACAAAATGTGTTCGTCAATACTACCTACGGCATATGGTTCAGTGTGTAATTTTTGTTTGATAACTCAAACTTCTATAACTCGAATATGGCGATAACTCGAATGTCTCGATAACATGAAAATATTATTTGGCGTCACCTTCTATAAGTCGAATTTTTTAGGTAAATTATCAAATTCTGTGGATTCTTACAAGTTCATTTCAAAATGCATTACGTTTGGGGGTACTGTGTTTGTATGTTTTATGACCTTGTATACATATATGTGTGTGTTGAAAATTGTGATTCCGTTAAGTGTGAGTAACAGCTGTCATGTTCCGGTGTTAGAACACACATTATTAGGTTGATATAAATATGTTATATAATACGAATTCAAAGTCTTATTTTAAGAATTAAAAAAAACACGAAATAATAAATGAAAAGAAACTGACGAAGATATTAACAGTGTAGTGTGAAGTTTTTATTAAAAGTAAAGCTAGCGTGGATATGTCGTTAAACTAACATTAAAAACATCGTTTGAAGATAAATTTAAATTAATAAAAGAGGCGGAGAGGGGGTCAAAAAAGAAGGATGTGGCTATTAAATATAGCATTCCGGCAAATACATTCGTCAGTCAAGTATAACAGAATATTTTAAATAATCACAACAACTGTACTTTTTTTATTCGAAAATAAATATTTTTTAATTTATATTAATTTTCTACTTTACTTGATAACTCGAATTATTTTTTGGCAAGTGATGGTTCGAGTTATCGAAGTTATACTGTAATTCGATGGTTTTTGTCATACACTAGGTAGGTAACGGCCACGCATTTGTTTTAGTCATTAAAAGGCTTAGATTGGATTACTATAGCCACTGCTATAGACAGTGTCAAGTGACACAAATGCGTCCGTTAATAAAATAAAAAACTGACAATGCACAGTTAACACTATTGGAGTATTTCAGAAACTATAATTGTCTTTTCTCCTTCTAAAATGTTGGCATTTAAACAATACAAAATCCATTCTATTTCGTGAAGAACGGTTATTTTTTGTACATCCCAGATTTGGCGTGTGGTGGAAATAACTAAAAGAGTGCTTCAATTGTAACTACAGATTGTAATTCTATATCTGCCAAAAAGTATCGTCCGCACTTGCTATTTTGTATGTTTCCACACTTAAGTTATAGAGCTTTCTGACATTTAATTTTGTATGTAATTGGTGGGGTCAATTCCGATTTAAATATTTTATTAATACAAATTGCAAGAGACGGTAAAATGTTTGATTTTGCTTGGTATACCTATATTGATGAAAAAAATTAAATGAACCTGGCCAAAATAGTCCAAATTTAACGGTTAAGAATTTTATTCTTGTAAAAAAATGTGTCAGGGTGAGATCAAAAAAATGCTAAGTCTTCTGGTTGGCTGATTAAATTCTTTAGTATATAGAATCTGTATTAAGAAAATCTTTCTAAATATTGTATACAGGGTGTTCGGTAAACAAAGCATAATCGGCGTACAGCCCACCGTATGACTGCTCTGAAACCGGAAATAAAAAGAGGCTATCTAAAAGAGTACTCAAAATATGTGCATTTTTTCGTTCAGTGTATTTTTTTACTTACTTTATGGTTTTGAATACCACGACTACATTGCAGCGATTTTCTACCAAAGTAATCGGTAGAAAATATTAATAGCTCTTGGAATTTTTTTGTTAAAGAAATATTTAATTTGTTTTTAATTGAAACATTGAAAAAAATAAAAATGACAAAGTTCAAATATCTGTATGGAAATATCTGTATAACATATGGATGGCAAAGTCTTTAAAAAATTGGAGCAGTAAATTTCAGAATGGTATAATTCTTTACATAATCTGTACATGTGCCATATTTTTAAAACATAAAAACAACGAAGATGCGCTTACAGCTAAATTAAAAAGAGCTTGCCCTTCAATTCAACCTGATGTCAAACCTTCATCCGATATGATTTGGCTCGTTAGTTTGTGAAACGTCAAAAAAGAAGCGCATGCAAAAGTTAAAAGTTGACCAATCTCTTGCAGCACCAAACGCAGCTTCGTCTCCGTTGCATTGTGTTCGTAACAATAAATTTGTTTGTATATAATATTTTGACAGCCATTATGTTGATCGACCCCACAGGGATTTTCGGAACACAGAAACTTTCAAACTTCGGGGTGGTATTTATTTTTTTTTCGGAACATTACTTTTGATTTTGGAGCTCAAATTTTATCTTTCTAGCATGAAACAGTTCGGTTTATACATGTTTATTATAATATTGCAATTTTCTTTTAATTTTACCACCGTGAATATTTGTGACTTAACTCTTACGAGTATTCCGCAGGAACCTGTTATCGGAGCGTATCATTTCCTTGTTATCGATGTGTAGTTTTTATGGAAATGTCAATTCTTGTGTATACATAATGTCAAATATCATTTCCTTCGCTCAATTTCCCTCCCGGTTAAATAACACGCGTCTAATTAAAATAAATTAACTGCCCACATTAAAATCAATTTATTTTTAAAAGCTAGGTATGGTTTTATTTTTTTGGATTTTCAAAAATTATTTGAATAAAATGGATCCAGACATTCTAGTTCGACTCTTAGAAAATAAATACCAGTTTAAATTATAATTCATGAACAAATTAAATAAAAGTATTTAAACTACTCACTTTACTGAATATTCAAATATAACGTATATTTTAAAGCGTTAACCCACCTGCTGCATTTCCCAATGAACCACCACATCAAATTCAAATAAAAGAAACTCACCATTAAGTCGATAATTTGCAAATTAACACAAAATCATACATACTTTTAGGCTTCGGCTAAATTAGAGTTAGATTTGAATAGGCAAAAAAAAATCTATTTTAAAGATGCAATAGGTACCTTCTTTTTTACAAAATAACTTGATTCTATTAGTCAATTAATTCTCTTTTAATAATGAGAGAACAAATGTTTAACGTAATGAAGTTTTATTTTAATTTCCCGCTCAAAAGATCAATGACAAAAACTAATACGTGTTGAAAAACGATCGGTATTTTCACCTCGCTCTGGGCTGGGGTACTTAACGAAGTACTTCATCAAAAGGGAATCACAATAATAGAAAAAAAAAAGATAACAAAATAACAATAAGAGAAAAGTTAAAAAAAAAAAGTGCCAATCAATATGTATACTCGAAACTCAACGACAATGAAGTCAGGCCGTGGTGGCGATGGTGGTGGGGATAATACCGGCTACGTCATGGCTGGTGGAGCACCAAATTCCTTTCAACCAGTTGAAGGTGGACCGCGTGCGCGTACGGATGTAACGGCAAATATTGACCGTCATTTAATTCAAAATAATAATAATAACCAAAATATAAATAGCCTCTTTGGGGTTGGCCAATTAAATCTTTACACAAAAAATAACAATCAAAATAATACGCCAAATCTCGAATCACAAGGATATCCGTATCAGTATCCTGAACACAACCAGCAACAACAAAAAACCCAGCTCTATCAACACCCGCAATATAGCCAACAGCAAAAGCAAAAACTATATCAACAGGTGTGTCTATCTTCGAGTGCTTGTGAGTTGTGAGAGGGCGTATGTTTGATTAAAAAATATTCTAAAATTTCCAAAAAAAAGAAATCGGTTTACTTTTTTTTTTTTTAATCCCTTAACTGTGAGACTGTGACCCATGAAATCGTGTTTGTTGTTAAAATTCCCTAATCAGGTTCTTCCTTCCGCCCACACGTACCGCTTGTCAAATTTGACACTGACAGTCTCTCACGGAGAAATTGAAAGGAAATAACGAAAAAAATAAGCAGTAGTACGCGAGGGCGACGAAGGAATGAATCAACAAGTGTCATCGTACAGTAGTGACCCGACTAAAATAATTTGCTTTTATTTTTTAATCAATAGTCTCTATTTTCTTATTTATGTAATGAATGTACCTATGCGTGAATGAGAGTGTGATTTGTGATGAAAATGCTTACCTATATTATTTTTGCAATTTTTTTCTTTAATATAAAATGTATGTAAATTAAATTCGAATTATAATTCGTTACAAAATAAATAGCAATCGATCAGCAGTAGCAGCAGTGCTGATTACTATCAACAACAACAGGACGAGAATTTCGACGAAGACATGGAAGCAGAACGTGATCTCGCCGAAGATGCCCAATGGAAGAAGATCCAACAGAATACATTCACTCGCTGGGCGAATGAACATCTAAAAACAATCGATCGTTCGATTGCAAGTCTCGAAACAGATCTATCCGATGGATTGCGTTTGATCGCCCTTATCGAAGTTCTGTCCCAGAAACGTATGCCCAAGTATAATAAACGACCCACATTCCGTAGTCAGAAATTAGAGAATGTATCGGTGGCGCTGAAGTTTCTCCAAGATGAAGGAATTAAGATTGTTAATATTGGTAAGTGAGATAATATTTTCATTTTTTTTTTCAGTAATTGTTATTTGATTTGCATAGAAATGATAAATGAGTAATTTTTTAAATTTGACTCGGGGATGATGGTAGGAGGAGTTTTGATTGTGAGATCATACAAACTACCTTGTGACTACGGCTCTTATGACTATGAATATGACGACGCACCCTCTCAATGATGTTTGAATAGTATTACGTCATATTTATTGTGTCGCTCATTGTCATTAGATTTCGCTTTTATTCGAGGAATGCAAGTGATACAACTATTTTTTTTCGGAAACTCATTGTCACGTCTCGTTGAATAGATGATGAGTAACTAGTTATACCTATTATTGTTAATTTGTTTTTTTTTTTTGCACGCACTGAGTCAGCTGAATTATAAAAACTTGTAGGTAGATAATAAGTTAAAAGTAGCTAATTGTCAGATCGATTTGTTCCAACGAAATTAAATAAAACAAATAATTTAAAAAAATGGAATAATAAAAAAAGGACTCAAAAAATAGAAGTAAAAAAACCAAAAAATTAAGTACCGTTATCAACGATTTTTTTTAAGTCGTTGCGCCAAACCCAAAAACAGCGTTACATTTATTTGAAAAATATTATTGTCGAAATCATATTTTAAGTGAAAATCAGTCATTAATACTTCTTTATATTATATTTATACATTAAGCAACGAATTTTAATAAATGTTCGTTCATTGGAATTTATTTAACGTGAAACGAATTCGTTTGTTAAGTATGTATTCGTTGAGTCAAAGAATTCGTTCGTTGTGTAAACTAATTCATTCGTTCCCAAGTAACATCGTCACTGCTATTAGGTGCAAAACTGTTCTTCTGCAGCTCCAAAGAAGTGAAATTGAAAGCTATGGCTTTATAAGGTTTAATTTCTCAGCTCAATGTACTCTTATTTTAAATCATGCTCTAAAGTGAAGTTTAAGAGCAATGTCAGCTCGTTCAACGTTTAGTCTTTCAAACTAGCTCCAGCTCGAGCTTCTTGAATTTCCCTCATTTAAATGGCCGTTGTACAGCTTTTAACTACACAAATGCAATAAAACACGCGACAAGAGCTCCAAACAGTAGCTTTAGCATTAGAAGTAAAATACTAACGCATGCGCATTTCGAAATGTCAAAATATAGCATTAAAAGACCAACTACAAATCGGTTGTAGAGCTGAGAATTAATATCGTGACGCATTCTCCTCAGGAACCCATATAATAGAGTGTTGTCCAAAATAAATCCAAAATATTTATTTTGGACAAAAAAAAATATCCTACTTTAATTCCCTTAGAGAAGATAGATGTGGTTACACATTAAGGATACCAATGTTCTGTATCACAGTGAATCTAAGCAGCTTTGTTAAAAAAAAAGTTTTGAAACCTTTATCTTTAAAAATTGCAATTTAGACTTTAAATACACTTCAGGAAATATTCTTTTAAAAAAATTCCTTCCTATAAACTACATTTGTTTTATTATTTGCTTTCCTTGACTTTTAATTTCTGAAGCACCCTATCTTATAACAATAGCATGAAGTTAAAAAGACGAAAATACCATCTTGTTGGAAGTAGCTCTAGAAAAAGTACAATGAATTTTAAAGCGGCATAAGAGGTCTATATCACCAGTAATTAATATTGCAGCTCCAGAACAGATTGTATTGCAGCTTAATTGAAAGAAATGTCTTGCCTGACAGTAAAAATGGCGACGAGATATAAAATAAATTCAATTATTCTTTTTTTCATTTAAAAAAAAATCATCTTCAGAGTGTAATTAAAGAAAACAAGAAATTATTATTATTTTTCAAAAATAATTTTATTTCAGCTCTGGAAAATGAATTTTTAAATATTTTTATTAGCTAGCTATTTTTTAAAATTATATATTACACAGAATTATGTAGGCGCGCTGTAATTTAACGAAGTATCGTCACTACATTTCTGAAAATATAAAACGCGCACTTGAAATTCACTATCAAATAATCGAAAATCTTAATTTCTTTTCTTATTTATTTTCATAAAGATATTTTTTAATTTGGCTTTTGTCATCTTCGTTATTTCTATTTTACATACTATGAAACGATTCATTCATTCTTTAATAGTATGAGAATTTCGTATATTTTTATTTTATACTACACAAACCAATACAAACAATAATATGTCAAAAGTAGTGCTTTAATAGTTTGAAACCCATGTACTACAGAGCTTCAAGTCACTTTTGCCACTAATAACAGGCTGAAGAAGAGCAAAAAAGAGCTCTCAAACTCAATGAATTAGCTACATGGGAGCTTGATTCTTGCTCTAAATTCACATATAGAGATCCTTGCTAAATAAACAGCTTTAAGATTTAGCTCTTGAAGGACTATAAATGCTTTTATACAGCTAAAAATGTTTCTTGGGTTGTGTAAACGAATTCATTCGTTGAGTCAACGAATTTATTCGTATTCATATTTTGCGTAGGTTTTGTTCTAGTTTATTTTATGCAGCTTATAGTCTAAAGATCAAAAAAAAAATTATATTGATCATAACAAAATATAGTAAGGTTTGTTTTTCATCCGGATTGGGTGCGTACTTTTTCTACAACTCGCTGTGATGTGTTTTCCACGACACTTGTTCACTTAGTTTTGTTTGCACTATGAGCATTAAATTCCAATAACACCCTATAAATTATTTATAACAGATGGTTATGAAAAAGGCTACTTTTGATGCGCTCTGCAAATGCACACTTATCTAATATTTTTTTTCGATTTCTTTTCACATAAAAGATATGTAAACAAGACCAATTACTCAAAAATTAAAACACGCGCAAAGCAACAAAATCCGATTAAAAATAGCCAAACAGAAAAATAAAATTAACAACAACAACAATAAACAATCCCTTTAATTAAAAGATATAATAGCATAAACACAAGCATTATGTCATGATCCGGAAACACAAAAATCGCATTATTGGTGGTTCCTGAGAGTCACTCAAAACTTATGTCAGGTGCAAACTGCATTCATAAGCTCTGAAATGAGATGACGATGCAAGTTCAATTGGATGGTACCTGACAGTCTTTTCGCTACTCCGAAAGTGTGTGGCATTCTTGTTTTTAATTAAAGAGTCAAGGCCTCTGTGAGGTAATGCACTTGAAACAATTTCCCTCTAATTTTTATTTAGAAGAATAAATACAGTTTTTATTTGCTGGTCGACAAAATTGTAAATTTAACTTAAAGATTTCATATACTACAAGTAATTAAATCAGCATAAAGGATTAAATTGATCTAACAGTAAATTAAACTAAGCATGTCTATTATTTGGACTGGCGATAAAGTTACTATGAGTAAGTTTTGCATTTCAAAAAAAAAATCAAAATAGAGACTTTGATCATAACCAGCATTACGATAATGGAGAAAACCCAAGAACAATTTTTTTCCTGCAATTCCATATCTGTTTGTAGCTCGATTACAACCCAAACTATTGAAGCGATTTTTTTCAGGCGTCTTAGCTGATTGCCTAGAGGAGAAATTCAAATGTTGGTTCGTCGCAAATATGACAGAACACTCTTGCTATGCAACTGTTATAAAATAGGTTTTTCATTTTGAAAACGGCTCTTACGGTTGATAAAAAAAACTGTGTACTATTCTGGCGTCTTAAGGCAAAGGGGTGTATCTCCACTTTTTGAGTTTTCAGATAAATGCGATTTACAATTTTTGGATTTCGCACTTTAAAATTTAATGCTTTTCAAAACTAAAAAAAACTATTAATTGATGAAAAATAATGTATTATTATTATTTAGTATTATTATATTATTATAAATATGCCATAAACTCAATTTTTGATTTTTGGCTTTTACGCCCTTTTTCCTTATGACGGCAGTATTGTAGGTAATGTCTATATTTTAGTAAAATAAAATCCACGTTTGGATCGGACGTACATTATCTTATGTTCGATCACATCGTTTGCACAAGATTCTTAGTAAACGGTGATTTTTTAAGAGCTTGGTTTTTGAAAATTCAAAAAAACACAGAAACTTGTAAAAAGTGAATGAAATTTTTATTTGGATCGATAAATCAATTTCTGCCATTTACTTTTAAAAATAATTTCACTTAAATGTTGCCCGCGGCTACGCTTCAGGTGGTCCATTCTGAAGATCCAATTTTGGCAAACTTTTTCACACATTTCGACCGGAATCTCACCAATGACGCGTTCAATGTTGGCTTCCAAGGCAGCAATCGTGTTTGGCTTGTCCCCATAGACAATAGACTTAATATAGCCCCACAAAAAATAGTCTAACCGGGTCAAATCACATGATCTTGGTGGCCAATTGACTGCGCCAAAACGTGAGATCAACTGCTCACCAAATTCGCCTCTCAATTGATGCATGGTTTCGCGTGCAGTGTGGCATGTGGCACCGTCCTGTTGGAACCACATGTCGACCGAGTTCAATTCTTGCATTTTCGGCAAAAAAAAATCTGTTATCATCGAACGGTACCTTTCTCCATTGACCGTAACCCTGCGGCCTTCATCGTCCTTGAAGAAGTACGGCCCAATGATGCCGCCTGCCCATAAACCGCACCAAACAGTGCATTTTTCGGGATGCACTGATAGCTGCTGAATTGCCTCTGGCTGCTCTTCACTCCAAATACGGCAATTCTGCTTATTCACGTATCCATTTAGCCAAAAATGGTGGGTCGGTTATGACGACCATAAAACGGACGTAGCTTGCGAAACACATTTTTCACAGAGCACGAATTTTGATAATAAATTTCAATAATTTGCAAACGTTGTTCAGGCGAAAGTCTATTCATGATGAAATGGCAAACAATACTGAATCGAAATGTCAAATGTTCGTGGAATTTGTCATGTGTGATCTGTCAAAAATATAAACGTCAAAAACCAAGTAGCAAAAAAATCAAAAATCGTTATAAGCAGCTAATTATATTTTTAAAATCGACTTTTACCTACTTAATTTTTTTCTATACAAAAATTTAAGAAATTTTTTCTAAAAAATATTTTTTTCACAATTTTAAGTATTTAACAAAATAAATTTAAAAACATTATTTCAAAAAAAAAAGATCGTCTTTATGAAATATGTACATATTGAATTTTCAAAAAAAAAAAATTTCAACCGCTTTTTGACCTGGGATAACCCTGTTAATGGACTCGTCGGTAAAGTATATGTCGTCCTTCGTTCTTTACGGGTAACTCAAGCTTTCACACCGTTAAAAACTCGTTTGCTCCTTGCAAAGACATTGGTTATTCCTATTTTAATATACGGTTGCGAAATTTTCTGTAATTGTAACTTCATTTGCAAGCGTAAACTTAACGTCGCATTTACCTCTACGATTCGATATGTTTATGGGTTACGCCGATATGACAGACTATCTGTTTTTTCTAAGAGCTTCTTGTAAATTCCGGGCGTCTTTGGAACTCCTTAACACGGAATGTAAAAGTAGTCATAAGCCCAACAAGCTTTAAGAAGGCCTTAAAATCTTATTTTTCAACAACTTTGTAAATACATTTTTTTAATAATTTGAAATTAAATTTAAAATATTATAAATCTGTTAATTTTGTATACAGTTTTGTAGCTCTATTCTGTAAAATTAGATTTATAATAAAAATAAAAATAAACTAATATCCTTTAGAAACCGAATCATCTTCTACATAAAATTTTGTATCGAAATCCGATGACGATAAAATCGAAATTTTTGTATGGAAGGTACAGTTATTATCAAAATACATAAAAAAAAAAATGTTTAGACAAAAATGTAGACTATTTATATAGTAGTGCGCAGATTTTATTAAATCAAAATTGTTAGAGCTGTTTTCGAGATAATTACGATGGTACAAAAAATTAAATGCAAGTACCGTTATTTTTGGGGCTAAAAAAATGATTAAAAAATAGTGTGTGTACTTTCTTATATACACGCGCTAGAAGTAAAACTTGCCTAATTTGAAACAATTTTTTCTTTCATAATTCTATGTCAGCTAGATCATATTCCAATTTTATGGAAACCGGTCACACATTTTTTTAGAGGGCGTGTCGTTTTGACAGCTCCATAGACTTTTTTTTACCACTAACGCCGCAAAAGAAGTTTTACTTCAAAAATTTATTTCATACAATCGCCAAAAACGCTTAAGTACCAACTTTGAAGAAAATTACTTCTGTACCAACATTTTTGGTATTCTCTAGCATCGTATTGTCAAGTTTTATTAAAATCTCGATTTTTTTTCCAAATGCAAAACTTGTCCTATATTACCTATAGTGCTATACTGCAAGTAAAAAAGAACGTGTGCCTAGACATACCAACAGTGTGACAGTAGAGTTTATGCGGCCTTGTAGGGTTAAAAGGGCATTCGACTTCCGGAAATTAGTTATTTGCTTCACTAGCCCCCAAGCTCGCAAAGTGCGGGTAATATTTGACACTTTAAATGGCGAATAAACGTAAGAACACTGTTATAAATTGGCATTTCTCTAGACTCGTCAAAAAAAATTAACATGAAATGCTTTTAACGGTCCTTATCGCTGAACCATTTTGTTTGCATTTTGAAATGTTCAAAACAAAAATTGTTATGATTTTAAAAAAATAAAATTTTTTTTAATTCAATTTTCGTAAAAGTAGGTACACGATTTTATTTTGAAAAAATAGTTTTTGTTTTTTTATTATTGATTACTTAAAAATATCAAATTATTTTTAGAGCAATTTTATATAAATTTTGTATTGGTATCAACAATTAATTTGAAAAAAAAAAAAAACAACTTAAAAATATTTGACTTTATATCTACTAAGAATCTTGTGCTTATACGACGTGCTCAAACCTCGAACATAATCAAGGCAAGTGCGTGCGACCCAGTAGTACATTTTATTTTTATTTTTGGATTATAACTTAATCAGTGTACACATTATATTTCTGCTTGTGAAGTTTATCATTCTTTAATTCAGCAGAGTAACCAATTACAAATAAATAAATCAACTGACAGTAAATAATTCTCCGATAAGAATCCCATTTATGTTCTACATTATTTTACGCTTGTACTTACATACATTTCTGGTATTTTAAGAGAACGAATGACTCTATTTACAGAATGAATACTATCAGTCATTGATCCTATTTTACATTATACTGTAGGGAGAAAGTTATCAAAGAAATGAATACCTTAACCTAGGGTAAATCATCTAATGTTTGTATATTTTTTTTTTAGATTGAGTGATGCATTGGGATAATTTTAATAAATTATGAAATAGAATTTGCCATAAGTTGAACATTTATTTATTTAACTAACCTTGAACTAGGTTTGCTCATATCGTAAATATTTCTGTGCACAGTCTGAAAATGAAGGTGTATTTCCCTTAGTGATCCTGTTGGAGCATATTGTACAAAATATGAAATGGGTAGTACCTACAATTTTTGTGAATACAACAAGCTATCTCGCACTGAAAATACATTATGAATAGTTCGTGCGGTTTTGACTCCAGAGAATTTGGACAAAGTTCTAACACTATACACGATTCTAAACTTTCCGTATTTTATCCAAAAATGATTGCTATTGAGGGTCCAAAATGACATCTGCACAAGATTGTAGGATAACGAAAACGCAGTATTTTTTTAAAAATATCAACTTTGAGCTCACTTTGGTAAAAACCGATTCCACATGAGAAGCAAATGAAAAATCGGGAACACTTTGGATTCACTGTTATTCCTAGTTCTAATAATTACTGCAATATTTTGTGAGGTCATCAACATGTGAGATATTAGCTGATTACCGACTTAAATAGAATTTACAGCATTACACACTGCAAATTATATATTTTCCATGGGGAATTTGGTCTAAGTGCATCAATTTAACCAAATTCCCCTAGCAAAATATAATTTACAGTGTGTGTATGCTGTAAGATCATCGAACAGCAAATATTGCGTCTTAGAATGGTATGAAAGTATCTTATTGATGAGTCCAAATAACGTACCCGGGCGAAACCCATTTTGGACTAAATGTCATACAAAATATTTCAATTTGGCTTCAATTCGCACAGTCCACAAAAACAAAAAGAAGAATAATATTTTCATATTGCTTGCGTTTTCTTCTACATATATAATTTATAAAATACAAAACGCAGCAAATGGCCGAAATTAAAAAAAAAAAAAACTTTTAACTTGCTTTAAAAGTTATTCGTTTATTTGATTAATTTCAAAATTTCTCCATATACGTGAGAAAATACCTATACGTCTATTTATCGATATATTTATGGACGATGGCTGCTGGGGCTATAACTTTGTTGAATACGGTTTTTAAAAATATTGAAATTTATCATCAACTTTTTCATTTAGGCCCGTTTGTTGATACGAATCATAAATATTTACAGTGCCGGTAAAAAAAATAGCACCACTGTACAAGTTTCATTTTAATTGCTTTAAATGAGTGAATAGAAAAATATTTACAGCTTCTGCTATTATTATGTTTTTGCTTGAACTATCACATCTCTCTATTGTATATCTCTGGCTTTGAAATAGTAACGGTTCTTTTCTTACAAGGCCATAATGCCAAAATCCCATTTTTTGTGCGGTAAAAATAATAGCACTGATCGCAGTTTTCGTTACAAAAAATATTTTTTCTTGTGCATATTTCAAGATAAGGCGGTCAAGTGTTAGAATTTGCTTATATTTATTTGGTATCTTCATTTAAAACAAAAAATTTATAGTTTTTCAAATCAAATGGGTCGTGGAAAGCATTGTTCCAATGAAAAACGGGAAATTATTAAAAAAAATGATATCGGTAGGTAAAACGTATGGAGAAGTTCGACGGTTTGTTGGCAATTCCAACAAAATTATTAGAAATGCCATAATATATACACCTTAGACCGAATCTCGTGAGCGAAAACCTGTTATGATGATAACTCTCACCAGGCGCATAGTCCAAGAAAGCCATAAAAATCACTTCAAGCCAAAGAGCTGAATATTACAGCTTGGGTGTAAACCGTTCGCCACAGGTTGATGGAAGATAATTTAACTGCTTGTAGTCCAAAAAAAGTCCCCCTTTTAACTGCAAAACATGCTAAAAAGCGTTTTATATTTGCAAGGCAGCATTTGAATTTGCCAGTAGAGAAATGGCGCAACGTTCTATGGACAGATAAAAGTAAAATCGTATTGTTTGGCGGTAAAGGATATAGTTGCTCCGTGAGAAGACCTCCGAAAGTGGAATATAATCCCAAATACACAAATAAAGTATTTAACCACGGAGGTTCAACATAATGGTGTGGGCTTGTTTTTCCTACTATGGAGCTTGGCCCATATATTGGATTAAACCCATCATGGATCAACACGTTTACGTTAGTATACTCGAAAACGTTATGCTCCCTTATGCAGAGGACGAGAAACCCCTTTTGTGGGTCTTCCAACAGGACAATGACCCAAAGCACACCAGTAAGACGACTAAAAAATGGTTTGGAGATCATTCAATTGATGTTATGGAGTTGCCAGCGCAATCGCCTGACATAAACCTGATTGAAAGTCTCTGGCTGACGTGAAGAAAGCAGTCTCTGAAACCAAAACGACTAGTAACACAGAACTATCGGCTGCAGTAAAGGTCTCCTGGGAGAATATTCCGGTAGATACGGCCAAAATTTGGAAATTCAATGACCAGACGTTGTGAAGCAGTAATAGCCAATAAAGGCTATTCAACAAAATACTAATTTTGCTCGACTATCCCTAAAAAATAAAATCATAGAAAAAGATTTTGTATTTTTATGATGTTTTAGTTTTAAGTTGTATGATAAGCAATGGCGCTATTTTTTTACCGCTTATTTATTTGAGTTGTTCGAAAATTTTTTTTTAATAAGTTGATGAATAAAAGTTGGAATTCTTTTTTAAATGTGAATTTGGACTTAATATAAGCTTTTCGCATACTCAAAATGTTCCTCAAAAGATTATCTTAAACTTCATTTTTAAACGAAATCTGGTTCTCATAATGGTTCTAATTTTTTTACAGCAGCATCTTCAACTTAAAGCGCTTATGGGCTACTTTTTCCTCTGCGTAAACTGTCACAAAAGTGCTTAAGTAGAACTTAAATGCTTAAGGTGTGTATTAGCAAACGGGCCTTAGAATGTCAAAAAAAACTATTAAGCTATACATATAGTAAGGCATATTCTGATTAATTTTATACCGGCATGCAGTCTCAAGTTCTACCTCAATTTTAAGAGCTGAACTTAAAGATTGAACTATTAAAACAGACGAAATAAGCTCAAAACAACCACATCTTTTCTTTTTAATTAATTATCGAACACAACTGTTCTTCTACACTGAACATCGATGATAGGAGTAGGCAGGTAATTTTGAATGTTTTTCTTCTGTTTTGAAATAAAGATTGCAAATATTTTATTTCAAACATAAAGCACCTAATGATTTGATACATGAAAATAACAGTCATATTGTTATTGTCTGCTTATTAATTAAAGAAAAACCAAATCCATTTATGGAACAAATGTATTTACATTTTATGTGTAATCTTCTTAATTTTACAGTTTTCTTACGGTTAGTTACATTCTAGGAATCCAACATGCTTACCAAACATTCAAGTCAATATAGTATGTCATTCCTGAAAATTTCAGATTTCTAGGTCCACTCCTTAAAATGATAAAATACTTTTCTTTTCGTAACGAAGCGGTTTACCCGCCTATAAGAAGTTATCACTTCAAAATATGGTCTCAATTAAATGTTTCATCAAAATTACTTCAGTAGTTAAGTTATAAGAAATAGAAACAGGCACACATTTATAATAATAATATAAATAGATTGCAGAATGACTATAATATAAATAAATATATTTAAATATTTTTAATTAAATGTGTTAATTTGAACCAATATTGAACTGATCGATGTTCACCTACCCTATTTATTCCATTCTGATATTGTGACATAAAATGTTCCTCGTTTGTTTGAAATTTGATAAGAAAAACAAACTACCTACAATCTACATGAAAGACAAGAATCTTCATTTTGTTCATTCATAAAACTCAAAAAAAACTTCTCCATGAATAGTTTGTACACGCCGAAGAATCTATTTTTTTTTAATGTAGATACACCAATAGCTTATCGATTTTACTTTAGGTAACGTAAGAAAAGAGGTTTTTTACTTAAAAATTTACACGTGCTGTGCCCACACCTATGTTGAAAAAAACACCAATAAAAATCTTTCTGAAATGTTGACCATCTGATTTTATAAATGTTTCTAATGGTGTAGCCATTCTACGAAACATTTCCGAAATGTCTTTTCATTATTTATTTTAAATTAATGGACACAAATGAGTATAACTCATATATATATAATTTGTAAAGAAGGAACTAGAGAATTGCCAATGTATGACAGTTTTAAAACATTGTTCACTAGTAAAATTGTTTAATAGACTGATCTATATGATACAGTGGATAGTTTATTCGCTATAAGTCTAACCTTTTTTTTGTTTAACGTAATAAGATGAGATAAATTGCGCTGGTACCATTCTTGACGTCTATCCGAGTGAAAATAAAGTTAGTTGACATTAGTCGTGTTCTCGCGATAAGCAAGTACATACATTAAACTAAAAATTTTACAATAAAAACAACAATAAAAACATTTTGGCAATTTAATTTTCCATACAGGGCACTGAAGTGATTTCGTTTTAGTGTTGTATGTTTGTATTTATTTTTCTGCTTGTATTTGTTATGCGTTTTGACAAAAAAAAAGAGAGATGTGAAAATCTCTACATATTAATAAAATAAATAAAATCCAGTTGGAGTGTCGATAGTTTTCGTGCAATGTCTTATTTAGCTGTACTTGTTTGTCATGAGAATACGACTATTGTATTCTGTACAAAAAAGTAAGAAATATTATTGTATTTTATTGTTTTTTTACAAATAAATAATATCTAAACTTCAAATATCGCCAAATGTGAGCTATAAATGTAATTCGAAGTGTTTTAAAGTTATTGCGGCATAGTACCTGCGCACTTATAACAGTCTTCAAACAACTAATTTCCGGAAGTAAAATTAACTTTTGATACTGGGTTTGTTCGACGTTCTCTGCCCCAGGGCCAATTGGGGAATATAAAGCTGCCACAATCAACTGCCTAAAAACACTTCGAACACCTGAGAAGAAAAAGTTTCGACGCCCTTCATTTGTTAATATTTAGTTCATTTATTTTGTTTATTTATTGCTACAATGATATATATATTTTAATACATTAAGCAGCGAAAATTAAAAACAATAAAAAGAAAAATAGTTTAAGACAAATATCCAAGCCTCCCTAGTTGATGCACATAATGTACCTAGTTGTCTTGTGGCAATTTGAATTGCACTCAAAACATCTGGCTCTAAATTGGTTTTGTTCAATGAAGAAAAATTCAGAACATCACAGGTGCAGAACAGAAATGTCAGAACATAATCTGCCCTATCGAGGTAACCGTCGGACCGGAATTCTCTCCGATTTACTACGAATCGGAGACATTTTGCTTCGAGGTAATTCTCCGATCGGCTGATCGAAAATTCTGTCCGATAAAATTCAACGCATGCCATTTGTTTGCGATGAAGTACTTTTAATGATTTTATTTAATAAAATATTCTCCGAAGTCCTCCGACAAGTTCTCGTTGAGGAAATTGTTTTCTTTTTAAAGAAATTGTTTATTAAAATGTAAGTAATGAAGAAATAAACCTTATGTACGTTAACTTGTGGGCTTTTTGTTTTTAGGCAGAACGAAAAAGTTCACAGCAATATGAGCGGATGATAAATCTGCCCAGCGAATATCCCGATATTGCATATCTAAAATTACACACGAAGGAAACCAGAAGCTGTGGCTGTGTTTTAGTTTTGAATACATCATTTATTTTTTAAAGGTTTGGAGTGACATCAGACCGATATTTTGTTTTGTATATGTGTTGAATCTACTACAAAACAAAAGCAAACGCATTTTTATTTAGGCGAAGGTTTTTCTTCAATCTTGAAGGGAATTATAGAATTAGAGCTGCGTCAGGTAGTCAGCGTATATTGTTTTCGTTCTTGCAATGTTCTTTTATTTATTAATAAATAATATTGAGTTTCAAAAGTTTTTTTTTCACATTATTCTTTTGTTGACGGTTCAAACGGAAACGAAACATGTGTTTGGAAATAGGGATGGGACTTTATTCGATAGTTTTTTTTTCTTCCCGTGGGTAGATGTAAAACCTTCAAAAGGCTCTATGAGGACCGAAAAACGCGTGCTCATAGGAGTGTGAGATTATTACTGCACTAAAAACACCTCCTCCTTCCGATTGCAACTAACTTGAAATTTATCTAGCAATTTATTTTTAACGAATTTAATTAACGTGTTGCAGGTGATAGTTCCTGCTTATACCGCGATTTTAAAGCAGATTCTCGTTTAGTTCGCCAGATGGGAAGTCTTTGTCCTTCGCAGGCGGCGTACTAAATTCGTCTCATCGATAATATCGATTATAGTACTATTGCAGTGTTGTAATAGTCGTTTTCTATGATTTCGGGCAAAATTTTTTATTTCATCGCGAACCGTGGGAATCTCGAGATCTCTGTGGAGATCTTCGTTTCTAATGTACCAAGGTGCGCTTACAAATGATCTTAGGAGTTTATTTTCAAATGTTTGTAAGGTATTTAAATTAGAATCTCGCGTACAACCCCGGAGTTGTATACCGTAAGTCCAGACAGGCTTAAGCACCTGCCTGTACAAAATTAGCTTATTTTCGATACTGAGCTTAGGGTGTTTCCCGAGCAACCAGTACATATCTCTGAGTTTATTATTTAACTCTTCGCATTTCTTTTTAACATGCGGTTTCCATTTTAATTTCGCGTCTAGAGTCATTCCGAGATATTTTGCTTCGTTAGCAAATGGAACTTGAACCGTATTTACAAATACCAGTAATCTATTAATTTTCTTATACGCAAAATCTACATGGACTGATTTTACTTCGTTGAGCGATATCCGCCATGTTTTTGTCAAATCATTGGCATTATTCAGAGCTTTTTGTAATTTTGTCGTAGAATCATTTATCGTTTTGCCCACTGCTAGTATTGTAGTGTCGTCAGTAAACGTGGCTACGATAGTGCCTTCTGTTTGAGGTATATCGCGTGTAAATAATAGGTACACTATTGGACCTAAAACACTTTCCTGTGGTACCCCATCCACTATTTCCTTGAGATCCGAGTAATCGTTTCCATGTCTTACTCTAAAAAGTCTATTTTCTAGATATGCTTTTAGAAGCGTATAAAGTGCTTAAGGCAGAATTTGTCTTAATTTAAAATTAAGGCCTTCGTGGCACACCTAATCAAAAGCTTGCGCCACGTCTAGGAAACCCGCCGAACAAATTTTCTTTTCTTCAAGAGTTTTCTCAATGACGTCAGTGATCCTATGCACTTGGTCAATTGCCGAATGCTTGCTTCTAAATCCGAACTGATGTTCAGGTATTAGGCGCTTTTCTTCTATTATTGGCTGCAGTCGCATAAGTAATATTCCCTCAAAGACTTTAGATATTACGGGCAGAAGCGAATTAGGCCTATAAGATTTCTTATCATGTGATGGTTTTCCTGGTTTGATAGTTTTGATTTTAAGATCGGTGCATCTAATTACATTTCTTAAAAACTAGCGCATTATAATTGAAACAAATTCTTTCTATAAACAATAAATTACACTCTCTCGCCAATTTTTCATGGTTTAAAACGTTTATAGTGTTTATTTTATAAGAAACTATCGAAAATATATCGCATTTTCGATATATCAGTTAAGTTCCTCATCTCTGCCTAAAGTTTATATCCATCGCAATGCGTCGTCGTATTTCTTTAAAATTTCTTCCGATGACATCTACTTCGATCTGAAATTGAATTTCCGACGAAGAAGCGTTGCGGAGAAAACTCCGCCCCGACTGTTACCTCGATAGGGCAGAATAGAAAAATTCAATTAAACGTCAGTTGCCAAAACCCTCACTCTCATGTTATAGGCGTTTCACTTCAACGGCAAATGTCAATTTTAAATATTTCTATTATGATTACGTGGTTACGTGGTCGTTTTCATCAGCGTAACGTCTTATTTTGTATTGAACTTACATTTTTTAAGAGAATCGTTGTTTATCCTGATTTTAGATGGCATTTCACTCCCTCTATATACGACAGCATAAATGGCAATTAACATAATTGCAAGATTATATTCTTTTTATTATTTATTAATTTTTAATTAAAAGTTGAAAAATACTAATGCGGAGCAGATGAAGCGTTTCGTGAAGTGCATACAACGAAATCCATCGCATTTGCAACTAACTTTAAGAGAGAGGAGAAATACCTATTTTTACAAAGTGTTGTAATGTTTAATGTGTAATGTTTGAAAAATTGTATCAAAGGCTTTTTTTCTTATTGATAATGCAAATTTTTGATTTCATTATTAAAAATATGTAATCATTAAAACAAAACAGTAGTCGACTTACTCTAACCACAAATCAAAAACAAACCACCAAATAAACAAGACAGACAAAAAAACAAACAATTTTGACAGTAGTAGTAAAATGTTTTTTATTTCCAACTTAATATTTGTATACATTTTTGAATTTTACTTGAGAGTAAGTTATGTTGAAAAGTTTAAAACTAACGACAATGACATAAAAAGTCGTCTGTCGGGTAAGTGAAATGTGATTTTAATAATTTTATCTTTAAGTACAAATTTTATATAAATAAGATACAATTATTGCTAAATTTAAAGGGAAATCCTATTCTATTTTCAAATCAAATAAATTCAGTTATGATTTATTTCCTATAGGTTGTGGCAACGTAGATATAACTCGAAAGTCTGTTCCAGTCAGCCCTGAAATTTCCGTTAAGTAGAGCAATGATTTCAGCTTCATTTAAAGTTGCCTTTTCAAAATGTCTTGTCCTGAATTCTGTTAGCACGGGGCATCTGCCTAGGAAATGTTGAATATCTTCTTCTTCTCTCATGTTGCACAGGCTACATAAAGTAGATGCGTTCCCTCCACGCCTATTTCCATTTAGAGGGATAAGATGGCATCTAGCTTTGAAAATCCATGATATTTTGATAGTCACCAAGTCATCTGTTATATATTGCAGTCCTATTGAATAATCCAACATCTTAAAAATTTGACTACTGCTTCCTCTTGTTTTCACTTCGATTTAAGTTGCTCAAGAATTTGTGAGTTGTTGGATATCCAATCTCTTTCGCTTATCATATTCTCATGCCAGTGCAAGCCAAAACTGTTCCCGATTGGATTAATCTCCTTGACCCAGAAAAGTTGTTTTTCTATGAGGATTTTGGTATGTTTTTTAGGTAGTCTCGTGTCACTGTATTCAAATATGGTCTTTTGAACATATCTAAGTTGTAAATCCAGTGCGTAGTAGTGTCCATCAGTTTCAATCGATATTGCATAGTTTGAAGTCCAAGACGGTAGTTTTAAAACTCTTTCCAAAAAGTATCTTTGTACTTATCCACTTCATCAAATGTTCCAAATCCCCATACTTGTGCACTATAAGTTTGAATAGCTCTGCATACTGCCAGAAAAAGTTTCCATTTTGAGCTGTGGTTGATATTTTGCTTGCTAAAAAACAATGCCATGTTGCGTTGATGCTGTTTTTTGCTGCTGTATTTCTTTTCTCAAAATGCTTCAAAAATTTCATCTTTGGAGTGAGTAGAACTTCGAGGTAAATGTATTGAGGTACTATCCGAATTTCCTCTCCGTTGAAAATCCACTTTTCCCTACTTGATAACCTACCGCCATTTCGGAAGACCATAATTTCCGATTTTGAGAGATTAACTTCGAGATTCCAATTGGCGCAGTACTCCCCAAAATGTGTATCATTCGTTGGAAAACCTCGACATCCATACGTCAGCATACAGCAACAATCTAACATTTAAACTATCTATATTAAGACCTCCTTTAATGATCGCATGCAGATCATTTACGTATAGAGCAAAGAGTAAAGGTGATAAAAGGCAACCTTGTTTCAACCCATATAGTGTTTCGAAGTACTCCGATAACTCCTTTCCTGTCCACACTCTGACTGAGTGTCCGTTATGCATTCCAGTAGGTTTCCAAATTTAGTTGAAACTCCCATTTGACGTAGCTTGAACATTAAAAGTTGACTGGAGATTTTATCTAAAGCTGCCTTTAAGTCCACAAAAAATGCATAGACTTTCTTTTTCTTTGCCAGCTTAATGTGTACAATAGCCGCTAAGTTATAGACATTATCCACTGTAGAATATTTCTTTCTAAAGCCAACCTAATATTCCGTTAATATATAGGGTTATCCATTTTGCGGTTTCAAAAGTAAACGTAAATAAACTACATATAAAATATTTTTTTTCATGATATTTCTTTTTTTATTATAAAAGTTTGAACGTTGACATTATGTGTGAAACACTACATCATTTAAATGACCACCACGCGAATTGTTGCAAGCATCGCTTCTTTTGAGGTAATTTTCGACCACTTTTTGACACATATTGTGCGGTAACTCAGCCATAACTTGACGAATGTTGGTTTTCAAGTGCTCAAGAGTTAAAGGCTTATCTGCATAAACACAGTCTTTCGCGTAGCCCCACAAAAAAAAGTCAAGTGGTGTCAAATCGCATGATCTTGGTGGCCAGTTGATATCGCCACGACGAGAAATTACGCGGCCAGGAAATGTCTCTTGCAATAAAGCCATATTCGCTCGAGTTGTGTGGCATGTGGCACCGTCTTGTTGAAACCGCATATTCTATTAGTCGTATTCTTTAATAGCAGTAAAAAAAAAAGGACGGTTATCATATGACCATAACGCTCCGAATTGACGGTGACAGTCGTTCGAAGAAGTAAGGTAAAATCACACCTCCGGACCAAAGAGCGCCCCAAACAGTGATTTTTGTGGATGTATTCGCCTCTTTTCAATTACTTGAGGATTCTCAGAACACCAAATACGACAATTTTGCTTATTAACATACCCACCGAGTGAGAAATGTGCTTTGTCACTGAAGAAAATTTTGTTCGAAAAATCGCCGTCCACCGACCATTGTTCAAGCACCCATTCGACGTATCTACGACGTTGTGAATGGTCGGTTGCCTTCAGTTGTTGTGTGAGCTGGACTTTATATGGATGAAGGTGTAGATCCAAATGCAAAATACGCCATAATGTGCCGTAATACAGTCAGTCCTAATTCCTGAGAACGACGAGGAATCGACACATTCGTGTCTTTGGCAACACTTTCACTTACAGCAGCGATAATTTCAGTAGTACGAGCGAAACGATGATGCACAGGACTTACAATATCTGTAACCAATCCAGTCTCTTCAAATTTCTTCACAATTTTTCAAATTGCTTGCGTAGTTGCACGATTATGTAAACCATAATCTCGTCTTAAAGCACGATGTGTGGCTGTGGCAGAATCACCATTTTTGTAGTGGGTTTTAACAATTTTTATGCGTTGTGCGATAGTTAAACGATCCATTTTCGTAAATGTCAGACTTTCAACTGAAAACAAAATTGGTTTAACAACTTAGTTTGACAGATGTCGAATTCAAGCCCTATACTTTTGAAACCGCAAAATGGATAACCCTTTATTATCTTGTTCCACCCAATTATATAGTCTTTCATTAAGGACTCCTATCATGATTTTCACTATACAGTTCATGAACGAAATTCCCCTGCTATTATTTGGATCATGTGCATCACCCTTTTTCAAAATAGGAAAAATCACGGATTTAGTGAAAGTTTCTTCTAACGTGCCTTTATCTAATATTTTACTGTATGTCGTTGCGAGTTGTTCCAAAAACCTGTCTGTAGCATTTATAATGAACTCATATGATATCCTATCTTCTCCTGGCGCCTTATTGAGCTTAACGTTTCTCAGCATATTCCTTATTTCACCAACACAAAACGGCGTGTCTAAAATTGAGTCCTCGACATAGTTGGCTACATAAAGTATGCTGCTCATTTCTATCCTTGGATTTCAAAGGTCTCTGAAGTATGTGTGCAATTCCATAGCACTTATGTCAGTTCTAACTGTTTTGTTCTAGTTTGATCTTACTCAAAAACCAAAAGAGAAAATCGTCGAACACTTCACGTAACGTCAAATCAGAGCAATTTGAAACAAACTATTCCCCACTGAAGAGCAAAAATTGTACTTTTCTGTCCAGAACAGTTCAGGACACGTCACTGAACAAAGCTTATATCATTTTGTCCCATTTTCCTCACATCATTACATTCGACGCCATTTAATACTCTTTTTCTGATCAAGAAAAAAACATTTAATCAAATTTAGGAATGTGTCTTAAATATAAAGACAACTGTTCTTATTGGAATACATTATGTATAAATCCCAGAGTACAAACGGAGCTTAAATGTATTTTTGTATAACTGTTCTTCAGTGTTATATGAAGAATCATGAAAATGTTGCATTATACATATACAAATAGCATTCGAAAAACTGGCATTCTAACAAACCAGATAATGCAAAACAATTAAATGCGCTTTAACAGTTCCGTTCACTATACAGTATGTACCACCTCATGTCCTGACCACGACCAACCTTCCATTATAATACATATTTAAAGAAGTTCATTAAATTGTTAACCGGTTGTCATGTGTGTTGATCGTATAGAAATGATGTTACTCTACCAATAACTAACTATCTTACCAACATCGTCATCGGAAGCATCTCTATAAGATTTAAGTAACATTATTTATCAGCCTTAGCTCGTGTTTCAAGAAACTGACTTCGAGCTCAGCTAACCAAACAACTAGCACCGGCTTTTTGATTGCTTTGATGAAAACGGGTTCATAAGATAGCTTTGTTAAATAAAGTATACACTTCTTGGATCATACTGAATCGTTCGTCAGAGTTCTTCGGTCGGTTGGTCTATTGGCCGGCCGGTGTTCCGGCATGATCGTCGTCGTGGTCATGGCACTGTGGAATTTACGTCATTAAGTCTTGTGCTTCGTTCCATATACTTATTGCCACTACTTTGTTTGGCACTCAGTGTTGCTTTCCGTTTGCGTCTTGAAATGTAACCTTAAACTTGAATATCTACTTGGGTTTCTTTCACCGAATCTCTAATTGTTGGTGTCAACTATTATACAGGCAAACACTGTTACCACTTTGTTGATTTGTTTGATTATCCCAATTTGTTTAGTTTTTTTTTTTTAACTTTGATAAAACCCTGTTACATTACTTATGTTTGATTTTTGTAATATCAACCTTAACGAAATGAAACTGAGCTGATTAGGAGGCTGATTTGCAAAAGAAAAAGATTTATGATTTGCAAAACTTCGTCTTTCTAGGATTTTTAAATAAAAAAAAATCAGAGTGAAAGTAGCCTTTAAAAATATACATTTTATAACTTAGTTTCAAGAAAGATTAATAATTATGAAATTTTAACTTTTTAAATGAAGACTTATTAAGCTCAGAAAGAAACACGACTAGTTCGCACGTACTTCCTCTAATGTTCGATCAAATCTTAGTATTTTTTAATGTCGATTTTTTTTAAATAATTTTTTATATACAAAATATATTAAATTTTTTTTATAAAAAAACAATTAGTATGGAAATTTTAAGTATTTAATAATATAAACTTAAAAAATAGTTTAAAAAAAAAGATGTTTTTGAAAGAAATAAAAAAAAATATATTTAAAAATATTTCATATGCACGTATTATTTAAAATTTGATGTACCTCCTGTACACAAATTTTGGTCGAAATATGTTGAGTCGTTCACGAGATAGTCGAAGGTCGAAAAAACAGTTATATAGCAGGTACCGTTAATAACATTACAATTAAAACTTTTTATTTACCAAAATGTAGACTAAACTTATAATGGTGCACTGGATTTTTTTTATCAAAATCGTAAGAGCCGTTTTAGTGATAATTGAGATTTACCATTTTTGTATGACAGGCACCGTTATTTTTGGAGCTAACAAAAATTTTTAAAAACAATCGAACCAGGCACCTAAAACGCTTAAGTACCAAGTTTGAAGAAGAAGTTTGCCTTCAATCGTTTAGGCTATAACGTGACCTAATGCCAGACACGGAATTGAAAAAGCCACTTTTGTTTTGCCGTTCTCTATTATCATAATGTCGAGTTTGATTAAAACCTCGAGTTCGATTTTTTTTCCAAATGCAAAACATGCCATATAGTGCCTACCTATGTACCGCAAGTAAACATATGGGCGTGGTAGTAGGCGGGTTCTTAATAAAAATACATATTTAATGCATAAGAGAGCTTTATTACAAAATTGAAAGGTATTAAAATATACTATCTACCACTGAACATGGCACTGGACGGATTTTGATCAAACCACTTTTTAAAACATTCGGTTACTAATTGGAAGAAACTCCGAAAATGTAAGCGAAATTAGTTCAATAATTTTGGTCCATACGCCACAAACATAAAATATTCATTCATTTTTATTTATAAGCTAATGGCCAACATATTTTGTATGTACGCTTGTGATCTGCTAATTTTGACGAATTCGTAACAATTTGTACAAATTTCGCAAAATACTGTTTGTTCAGTGGAAGATTAATGTGTGGGAGACAAATTTCCCCCACACCGAAAAAGTTTGTTCCTTCAACACGCATTTCTTGGGGTAATTGGTTTAACAACTGTCAAAAAGCCAAGCTGTCAAGTTTTGTTTGCCATTGGTGTCTATTTGTTTTTTATTTCTTTAAATGGAAAAAGTTCAATACAAAAATAATTCAAAACAATTCTAAAAACAAAAACTGTCAAAATTGCAGAAGTCACTTTTGGTTTTTTTGATTTAAATGGGGCCAATTTGAGTTGCAAAATTTAAACATTTTACCAAACTCTTTAAGTTTGACAGATATTACCCATATTACTACAAAAAAGATTACAGACAGACCTAAGTAAATATTCATAATAATAAGTTAGTTTTCTAATTTCATTCTCATTATATTCATGTAAACACTGGAAAATTTCAATTTCCAGTTAGAACGATCTTCGTCTTTATTTGTTTTTAGAACATAATTTTATAAATCGTACTTCTTATAATAATAGATCACTTGCTTCCAAAATGAATAAACAAAAATGTCAATTTTATCAAAGTGAGGACTTTGATGTTTGTGAATAAACGAAGGAGGAATGGTTTGCTATTGACTAAAATGATCTAGCCAGTTCGAAAAAAATGTGATCTGACAACTTTTTTCCGTCAAAAATGAATTGAAAAGTTTTGCCTTGAGTATAAATCATAAATTCATTTTTGTCAAATTTCTTAAATCTCTCGAAATTCTCAGATTTGTTCTAATTTTTTAAGGAAGTTCAATTACTTGCGCAATTAGTTTTGTTATCAAAGTTTTGTTTTTCAATTGCCACTAATTTATATTTAACCTTCGTAGATTTTAATATATGAAAGGTCATTTACCTTTTTTGTTTTTTTTTTGTTAGTTTATTTTTTTTTTAATTTAAATTCAAACTCTACATATTTCTAATAAATTAAAAAGTTCTCAAATTTAGATCATTAATTTCAATTTATTAACATACCTATTCTTCGTATATACTTAATATTCCAAATATAAACACAATTTGTTTTCTGACACAACATTAGAGCTAAACCTGTTTGTTGGTTGGATATTGATTTACCTCTTTAGAGTCGCACAGAATAAATTATAATATTTATTTAAAGTCATTCTTAGTCAAGTTTTGTATGGAAAATAAAATTCAGTTGGTAGAAAAATAAGACTAACACAACAAAATCCAACAAAACCTAATTTTGGTGGAGAACTTTTTTTAATCCTTGGGAAGGAGGGGTTCAATTAATTTTGTCTTCGTAAATAAAAATTGGAATGTAAATATAAATTTTAAGGTTTTCGTTGTTGTTTGCATATATGTTATTATTAAGTTTTAGGATTAGCCGCATTATAATAAATTGATAAATATATTGCGAGTTCAATACCGTATTCCCGGTGATAACGCTCAATGAAATTTGAAGCGAAACGTTCGGGGCGTAAGTACAGTATTGAACTTATTAAATATTTTATTTATCATTTATAACATGGCTTATATACTCAAAATGAATAATGGAATATAAATATCCCAAATTATTCTATTTCACTTAAAATTCCAATGAATATCTGGCATTCTATAAAATATGGCTTGTGGAAATCAAAGGTCTTGTGGTAGTATTGCAGTACACAGTCCCCTCTTAATTGGCTGAAAAAATGTGTTAACATTTTTTTTGTAACGGGTGATTTTTTTGATACTTGGTTTTTGACGTTTATATTTTTGACAGATCACACATGACAAATTCCACGAACATTTGACATTTCGATTCAGTATTGTTTGCCATTTCATCATGAATAGAATTACGCCTGAACAACGTTTGCAAATTATTGAAATTTATTATCAAAATTCGTGCTCTGTGAAAAATGTGTTTGCCACACTGCACGCGAAACCATGCATCACTTGAGAGGCGAATTTGGTGAGCAGTTGATCTCACGTTTTGGCGCAGTCAATTGGTCACCAAGATCATGTGATTTGACCCCGTTAGACTATTTTTTGTGGGGCTATGTTAAGTCTATTGTCTATGGGGACAAGCCAAACACGATTGCTGCCTTGGAAGCCAACATTGAACGCGTCATTGGTGAGATTCCGGCCGAAATGTGTGAAAAAGTTTGCCAAAATTGGACCTTCAGAATGGACCACCTGAAGCGTAGCCGCGGGCAACATTTAAGTGAAATTATTTTTAAAAAGTAAATGCCAGAAATTGATTTATCGATCCAAATAAAAATTTCATTCACTTTTTACAAGTTTCTGTGTTTTTTTGAATTTTCAAAAACCAAGCTCTTAAAAAATCACCGTTTATAAGTAGAACAGTTTTTTATGCGGTTATAATTGAACGCGACTTCGTGAAATTCCTTGCTAAATTGATGTTAATAAAATGGCCCTGGCAAACTATACACATGTAAATAATAATAGTTCAATAAACCCAACTTCAAAAAAAAATTGAAATTGAGAGCACTGTTCACTGCATAACAAATGACAGCCACTGCCAAAGACATTTAATTATAAAGTTAGGAAATCGTCGCTGTCATTTCTATTTAAAAGGTGGTCACATTTTTGCAAAAACAATTATACGCTAACTCGGGGTTCTGTTATCGTGTATGTGTATGTATTTGTTTCCGAAATTTCCTTAGTTGAAGCAGATTTTTACCACAAATAAGCCATAATAAAGATTGGAAACCTTCGTACGTTTCACCCCCCAAAACCCATTTGTTTACATTGTTGTATTTGTAGCTTTGAAACTCTATCCATGAATAGATGAGAAATCGAAAAGCAAAACAAAATAAATTACTAGGGCTGTGTTGTCTATGTGTCTATAGGAAGAGGAACAGAAAAGATTCTTGTGTGCGTTTTTATCAATGTGTCTATTGGAAGAGGAACAGAAAAGTTACTTGTGTGCGTGTTTCAGCTTGTAGGCAAATGTCAAATGAAAGCAGAGGTTTCTGGTCTTTAAGTTATTAGTTTATGATTTTTACTTCCCTTATATGTAGGTACTATAGAGCAAGTTTTGCATTTGGAAAAAAAATCGAACTCGAGATTTTAATCAAAGTTGACATTACGATGATAGAGAACACCAAAAGAGTGGGTCCCACAATCCCGTCTGTCTGTCTGTAGAACGATCTACAGCCTAAACGGCTGAACCAATTGTGTGCAAACTTGGTGATTAGGCGTTTTAGGTGATTGTACAAAATAGATTTTTGAATCGTTGTTTTAGCCCCAAAAATAACGGTACTTCCCATACAAATTTTTCCCCCATCTTAATTATTTCGAAAACGGCTCTAACGATTTTGATAAAAATTGTAGGTATGGTCTACATTTTGGTCAAACATTTTTTTAAAATATTTTGTTATTAACGGTACCTGCCATACAACCGTTTTATTGATATTTGACTTTCTCACGAACGGCTCAATGGATTTCGATCAAATTTTTTTATACAGGAGGATCTTTGAATTCTAAAGAATACTGAATTTCAAAATTTTTGAAAAATATTTTTTTTTAGATTTTTGAAAAAAGAAAATATTTTTTTTTCTCAGTCTAGAAGAAAAATACCAATTTATAACAGTTTTATAATAGTTGTTCGCCCTTAAAAGTGTTAAAAATTTCCCGCTCTTCACGTGGTTGGGGGACTGCAAAAGTAAATAACTAATGTCGAATGCCCCTTTAACTCTACGGGGCAGTATAAAATCTAATTTTCTGTCACACTGTTAACATGTCACAAAACACGTCCTTTTCTTAAAGAGAATTTTGTGTTTAACCTACTAGTGTTATTAAGCGAGTTTCGCTTCATTGAACAGGCCTACCAATTAACCGGGATTTCTTTAATAAAATCACGTGGATTCCTACAATTAAGCAGGGAACATTATATTTATACATTTACATACATTTGCATGTTGTGAAATATTTAAATAATCAATTTTCTGCACATTATAAAATTCCACCATATTTTTTTTTATCAAAACCGCAAATAAAAAATTTAGTTGTATGTTATGATAAAATACCTATTTAATTATGTGTGTTCAGAAGTAAGATAAAGAAAATAATAACCGAATATACATACATATATGTATCTATAAAAACTTATTTCAGGGCCTATTTTTGTAAGGCCATATTTTTTCCATATACAAATTTATGTGGAATTTTATCACTTTATACGTTTTATTTTATGTATTTGTTTTCTCTAATCTTTAGCAGCTACTATAAAAATTTATTGTTGATTTTTAAGAGACCACATTTAATAATTGATGTAAGAAATGTCTTTACTATATATGTACAGTAAAATTTCCCATTACAGTCTCTTCCCTTGGGTGGACCCTGAAATATCCCTTAGACGGACAAATTTTGGTAACCAAGCTCTTATGTTTATTATTACCGGACGCGGACAAAATTTTCTGTATGGAATTGTTTTAATTGATTAATTAAACAGACATTAATAAAAAAAACTATCGTTGCATTGTTATAGCATACCAATATGTGTCCTCGGATTCAGAGGAGTTTCCCAAAAATGTGGCTGAATTTCATTAATATACTTCTTAATTTCCTATTTCAAGTCGTTGGCGGCCGTGAGCTTATTTGAATATATGCATGTTGTTCACAGCCATATATTTTAATTGGGCACTATGGCAAACACCACTGAAAAAGTTTCATTATTATTTGTAAAATATTACTCAACAATACAAATGAGTTGTTGTTTCGTAGAGGTCTCCATTTTTACTGACCAAGAAATTGTCAGATCTCACATTGTTACACTTTTTTTTGTTGGTAACACTATACTATTAAATGTCGCAAAATTCAAATTCTGCGTGAATTATACACCTGTTACAAATATAGTTAATTAAAAAAATACACTATTTCCCTTAAACGGACAAAAATCTTCTCACTGTCCGCCTTAGAGAGTTTTCACTGTATTTCAATATTTTCTTTTTATTTATTTGATTCCGTAACGCGTGCTAAGTATTTACATGTACCCAATTATCCCTATTTTAATTGCAATTCCCGGATTTTTAGGATTTTTTACACAGTTTTTAGTATGATCCAAAAAGTTTTTGTTACAAAATTGTATGTGGGCTTATTTTTTTAGTTTCAAACTTTTTAATAAAAACTGAAAAATTCTCGAAAAATCAAAATAAAATGGTTTCTCTAAACTTTTGTAAGAATATTGCATTTTAAAGGCCACACTTACATGAAACAACACATTTGTTCTATTGGATTATTAGTGTAGAGGTTTGACTTTACTAATTTCTGTTCAGAATACGTGGTCAATAAAGGACGTGTCTCAAAAACATGCCAACAGTGTGACAGAAAAGTAGAATTTATGCGGCTGCGTAGAATTAAAAGACCGTTTGACTTCCGGAAATTAGGTGTGTGCTTCAGCAGCCCTCCAGCAGCACCAAACCACTGATCTCTATAATACACTAGATAGTGTATTCCTTATAAGAATAACCGTTTTTTTTTAGATGAGATAAGGTTCGCTGTCGCTGGTACCATGTTTGACGTCTAACCGAGAAAAAAACAAACACATTGACATTGTGTACAAACAAAGTAAGAAATGTTTTTTGTATATTATTGTTTTATACAAATAAATAATACCTGCATTTGAAATATCGCACAATACGACCTCTAAAGGTAATTCGAAGTGTCATAGTGGAATGGTACCTGCGCACTAAAGACATAACAGTCTTTAAATTGCCGCATTTTTTTGTATAAATGCGCTAGCCAGTGTTTTATAGGGATAAGTGCGAGAAGCACGGTGAATACTTAACACTTTTTAGACCGAACAACTGTTATAACTGTTATAAATTGGTATTTTTCTCGACTCTTTCTTCTATAGAATAAAATTTTCTAATTTAACAATTTTTGCTTAAAAATTCTACTTAAAACCTAGAAATTCTGATAAAAAGCTTTTCGTGCTCTGTTAATAGTCACGATACATTTGTGTGTTGCTATGCAGCACAGTAAAATTTCTGAATGAAACGCTATGTTCATATTTTATATTCAACCACGTTTTATATTTCTCTCGAACTTCCTTTTTATATTAATTAGATTGATTACTGACATATTTATCGACACTAAATGACTGATTTATTTATTTATTGTCATTGTTTGCCAAGAGTGTGCTGCTTAGCAACTTACAAATAAAACACAACTAATTTTTACAAATTTAATGTTACTTTAAATTAAGAGTTTGGAATTTATAATCTATTGTTGTTCTATATTCAACAAAATATTTATAAGTCAATATATGAATTGGAGTATTAAATTAAGAACCTTAATTCTGTAAACGTAAAAGGTTTCCACCTAAAATGTTAAAGTTGGTTAGGGGAAAAAAATGCAATTGAATTACATAAAAAGTTAGAAATAATCAACAAAACATGATGCGGTAACACTGGTATATGCCTGTTTTCTTTCGAAGAACAATATTGACAGACCACTCATTGCTATGGTACATCAACAATAAAAAAAAAACATTTGCTTATGGCAAATAATGCCGGTTGTCTATAATTAAGTATTTTATTGACACCTGGACCTGTATTCTATATTATCCTCTTTAAAAAAAAATAAACAAGAAAAAAAACTCCTTAACGACTTTATGTTGGAAAAATCTAAGATGATTCTCTAGCGGTAGTTTTCTCTCTATTTAGATAAATGCATAAAAATGAACATATACGAGTAGGTTAAATTTTTTATAGGTGCTTTCAGATACAAGAAATGTGAAATACTTGAGATAAATGCACACAGAGAGAATGACACTAATATGCTTAATCGTACATTGTGTATATTGACTTAAATGTAGGAAGTTGGTGTTTATACCCTGAAAAGAGTGAAATTTCAAATTCCTCTAACCAAGTATGTACAAGGTAGGCAAGAAAGAAGTAGAACTTAAATTTAAAATAATGGTAAATATGCTGACGACTCCTACTTTTAATAAGGCAATGAATTTGCAAATTCTTTATTTTAAAACAAAAAAAAAATCAAATAAAATACTCTGTACAAATACACAGTGCAGTTCACTTGGATAGACACATTAATTTATTTTAGGTGATTTACAAAACTTACAAGAATAGGGTATATACTTAAAAATACATAAAATTTAACTACATGGTACACTATTTTTTTAAGCTAAAGCAATTACCGTATTCGGCTATCATCCATGAAATAAAGCTTAAGAGTCTTAGTGTCCGTAAAGCGTACGAATAATGTTTAGGGTTAATATTGGATTGTCAGCGAAGATTAAAGACTTTACGTATCCCCAAATTATATAATCAAGAGGTTTTGTTGTTTTAAAATCACAGGGTATACACTGTGCGTCATCAGGTTAGCACACCTCTGCGCGTAAGTGATTCTAGCCAAACTAAGTGAGCTAAAAATTTTAAATTATTGTTTTTATGGTCGATTCAATCCTCAGTTAAATAAAACTAGGGCTAGCAACGAGACCGGATCAGGCGAGACTTTTGTTAGTCTCGTGTCGTCAAAATCGAAAAATTTCAGTCTCGTCTCGATTTCGCCTAACCAAGTCTCGTCTCTATTTTGGTATCGTTAAAATTTTAATGTGCAGTCTCGTCTCGTCACGGTATTGGTCTCATCCTTAGTCTTGGTTTCTTTAATGTTTTTTGGTATGTGCGATTACGCAATAATAGGTACAAATTAACGTTATCAGACACTTTTGAAGAGCCGTACTTCCGAGATAAAATTTGAATTTTGTAGAGATTGTTTAATCTATTTAAACCCGAGTCATCCTTCAATGGATTTTTAAGGTTTATGCCTTTACAGGTAGCCAAAAAACTATATTTTGATGTTTTGATAATATTGAAGCTTAAAATCAGCTTTTTTCGCAGCAAACATAAAATCAGAAACATGTCGAATTTTCTGAGATAAAAATTGAATTTTTTAATCCATTTAAATCGAAACAATCCTTTAATGGCTTTGGACATTTTAAAGTAGGTAGTCTCGTCTCGGTTTCGGTCCGGAAGCCAGACAGCCCGAAATTAAATCAAAAATATTGTTTCTGCATTTTCTATTTATTTTATAATTACTTAAAAAAATAACGCAAACAATATCAATTTTTTTATAACGGGTGATTTTTTTGCTACTTGGTTTTTGACGTTTATATTTTTGACAGATCACACATGACAAATTCCACGAGCATTTGACATTTCGATTCAGTATTGTTTGCCATTTCATCATGAATAGACTTACGCCTGAACAACGTTTGCAAATTATTGAAATTTATTATCAAAATTCGTGCTCTGTGAAAAATGTGTTTCGCAAGCTACGTCCGTTTCAGCGACGAGGCTCATTTTTGGCTAATTGGATACGTGAATAAGCAGAATTGCCGTACTTGGAGTGAAGAGCAGCCAGATGCAATTCAGCAGCTACCAATGCATCCCGAAAAATGCACTGTTTGGTGCGGTTTATGGGCAGGCGGCATCATTGGGCCGTACTTCTTCAAGGACGATGAAGGCCGCAGGGTTACGGTCAATGGAGAAAGGTACCGTTCGATGATAACAGACTTTTTTTTGCCGAAAATGCAAGAATTGAACTCGGTCGACATGTGGTTCCAACAGGACGGTGCCACATGCCACACTGCACGCGAAACCATGCATCAATTGAGAGGCGAATTTGGTGAGCAGTTGATCTCACGTTTTGGCACAGTCAATTGGCCACCAAGATCATGTGATTTGACCCCGTTAGACTATTTTTTGTGGGGCTATGTTAAGTCTATTATCTATTGGGACAAGCCAAACACGATTGCTGCCTTGGAAGCCAACATTGAACGCGCCATTGGTGAGATTCCGGCCGAAATGTGTGAAAAAGTTTGCAAAACTTGGACCTTCAGAATGGACCACCTGAAGCGCGGGCAACATTTAAGTGAAATTATTTTTAAAAAGTAAATGGCAGAAATTGACTTATCGATCCAAATAAAAATTTCATTCACTTTTTACAAGTTTCTGTGTTTTTTTGAATTTTCAAAAACCAAGCTCTTAAAAAATCACCGTTTATCTTAAGAACTTATTTTCAAACTTATGCATCTAGTTAGACTGAAGCATTTTTGAATAAAATAAATAATGAGTCAATCCTCCCTTGTTGGGAACGACCTTATAGATTCGATTGGGAAGCGACTCGTATAATTTTCCAATGCAATTTAAGGAAATGGCTGACCAAGCGCGATTCATGTGTTAAATTGTTCCCCTTTGTTATAATATTGTTTTCTAGACCCATATACTTTACGAACCAGCCATTCCCATACGTATTCTATATTATTGATGTCAGAGGAGTAAGGCGACTGCATTAAACTGACATTTCGACTCTCAATCCATGGCTCTCAATCCAAAACCAGGCAGTATGGATTGTATCATTGCCGTGTTGAAAATGCCAAGGAAAGTTTCCAAACAAATTTTAAGTAAATCTTAGCATTCATATTTTCATCAAAAACTATTACTCGCCTACTATCGTAGGTTCACCATATCATCTCACCCTCCACCCGACTATGAAGGCGATCCCACTGGTGTTCCTACTTGCGAAGGTCATGAAAGTAACGGGTCCGCCATCTAACGTTTTTTTTTCAACTAGTGCTTATTTCGTGAATGGTAACACTTAGCTCATGTCTGATTTGACAGATAATTAATTTTATCCTTCCGCTGAACGAATATGGCTGTGTATACGCTCGAACAACGCTCGCTAAGTGGGCCTGCGATCGACTTAGAGAAGATGCCAATTTCGCCCAAAAAATCATCTTTTCAGATGAAGCTCATTTTGATCTTGGCGGGTATGTAAACAAGCAAAATTGTCGCATTTGGGGCACAGAAAACCGGCACGCATACATTGAAAAGCCGATACACCCAAAACGAGTCACTGCTTGGTGCGGATTTTGGTCTTGAGGCATAATTCGAAAATGAGCAAGGAGTGGCCGTTACAGTCAATGGCGATCCTTATCGGGCCATGTTGAACGAATTTTTGTTTACAAAAATTGAAGAGGAGGGTATTGGCAATATTTTGTTTCAACAGGACGGCACTACGTGCCACCCACCCGAAGCTACACTCGATGTTTTGCACCCATTTTCAAAAAAAAAGTTATATGGCGGACCCTATATTAATTGTATCCGTGTGGACTTTCCAGCGCCAGCGTATAGGGATATGCTAACCTGATAACGCGCAGTCCGAAATTATCCGTTCAAAAATGTTTCCTTCCATAAGTGGATTGGTTCCTTTGCTAAATTAACGTCTATTATTCATTCACGCCATTAAATCTTGGAGCGAAAAAATCATTTTAATCATTGCCTTAAATGGAACACCATAGACCGTTTCTCTCTGCATTTGCGATAATCTCATATCGCTCCAAATACAACAATTTCGCTTATTGACAATTTTTTTTTTCATAAACGGATCCAATAACATTGATTTCCCATTTCGCCGATATTTCTTATTCAACACCCTCCTACAGATGCTATTTTCCCTTTAGCATGTATTTGTCCATCTATTCTGTGCACAAACGGTCAAAGCGGTAATTCAGCGAGTAGTAATCTTAAATGTGAACAATGGTCTCTCATGATACAACTATCATTTTGGAAACAAATTTCCAAAAAATTCATAGTTGATTAATTTTACTATGTGGTCAGTTCAAAAAACTATTAAGTTTAATTTTTATTATTAAGAGACGTAAACCGTCCATAATATAACATAGTTCTTTTTATTATGTTTTTGTTAAAGAATATTTTCTTATTGCTTCTAACCAGATGCACCGCACTGTACGTACGATAGAAACACTATTGTGATTCCTATTAACCGTTAAAAAAAAATTCAAGTGCATTAGTGTTCCATATTGAATGAAGTCATTTGTATAAATGGTGTTGTTATATTGTTGGACGTGTTAGCATTATTTCTTTTAGATTTACAATAATATACTACATGTTACTTTCTAAAACTACGACACAAGTAGGCCACGTAATGTTGTTACTTCCAGTTTATATGGATGTCTGAATCTAACACTTAAAGCATTTTTTGAACAAATAAAAACCAATAAAAACATGGTGATGCAAATTATGCAAAAAAACAAGTAAATATATGTACGAAAAAAAAGCTTTTAAACTTTTAAGGAAGTATACAAGTCCAAGGTGCGATAAAGCATGAATAATAAAATTTATGAACGTGATCCGATTGCTAAGTATGTAGTTGAATTTTTGTCATAAAAAAATACATACGATTGTAGTTTCAGCCAAATTGAAAAAATAATTCCAATAATGAAGCACAAAAATGTGGATTTGAAAAATAACAAAGAAATTCATTTTCAATAAACCAATTTCTCCTCGAAAATGTTGTCGTTTTGAAACAATAGTAGTTCATCGATAAAAATACCAAACATTGTCCAAATTTCTACTTAATGAGTGTGTATATTACAAATGCATTACTTTCAGTTTCAAGTTCTCCTGATATCTGTAAAAACAAAATTAATTCTGTAGGTATCGTTTTCCACGGGAATATTCAAAGTACATAAGTAATTATGTAAAGTGTTGGCCCTAGGGCACTTCCTTGTGGTACGCCCAATTCAATTTACTTTAGTTCCGAGTATTAATCATCATACTGTACCCTATTTGGGTATTGATGCTATTTGATCTATTGTGCTCCCCTTAGAGCTGGATGAGGTTTCTCATTTTACAGTACGACCTCCAAGTTAATTCCTTTGAGAAACAACAGTATTTGTAGTATTTCGATAAAGGGTAGTTCATTTTCCTTTATTAGGTGGTATCCAAAAAATTTGTATCTTTGGTGAATGATGCCTTCACAACTCTCTTGTATGTGGTCCGGTGTCTCCTCGTGCACCTTACAGAACCTGCAGAGAGTATTTCCCAGGATATTGAGGTGCCTTTTCAGTTTACAGTGTCCAGTGAGAATGCCTGTTATTACCCTTAGCTTGTTCCTACTTAGGTTGATACAGCATAAGAACTGTTTTTGGTTGTAGTTCCCAAGTAGTAATTTAGCCTGTCCTAACCTGGGCAGTTTATTCAAAATGTTTGAACTTTTCGCCTCCTCCCCGGATCTGATCTTGTTTTTGATCACGTCCTCTCCGATTCCGCAATAGGGCTCTGGTCGCATTAAAGATGACGTTCCTCCAATTTTTGCTAGAGAGTCCGCCTCTTCATTGCCCTGGATTCCCATGTGCCCTGGTACCCAGTGAAGCGAGACTTTGTTGCACTTGCCCAGCTCATTCAGTCTGCACACAGACTCCCATACCAGTTTTGAGCTGATGGAGTAGGAGCTTAGTGCCTTTAGTGCAGCTTGACTATCTGACATAATGGCAATGTTTTGGTTTCGGTAGTTTCTTTCGAGATTACGTTCTGCGCATTTACCTATTGCGTTAACCTCCGCTTGGAAAATGCTAGTGGAATTTCCCATCGGGACAGAAAGTTTGGTTCTAGGCTCATAAACTCCTTCACCAGTTCCTTTAGTTGTTCTCGATCCATCAGTGTACCACTTGAAGGCATTGGCTTTGAGTGTGTAGTTAAAGTTTTCACCTACCCATTCTTTTTTGGAACTTAACTCCGTTTTTAAATTTTTCTCAAAGTTATATTTCTTGATCATACCTGTAGACGTAAGAACCAAAGCTCTCTTTCCCTAGATCCTATTATATCCCCGGCCCAGTTCCCTCTTTGGCAAATCTCAATATAGCGCTTTTGGCTGAGTTTCCTACTACAGCGTACAATGGTGTTAAGTTTATAATGACTTCCATTGCAGCTGTGAGGCAGGTTCTCTTTACTCCGGTGATGCATACGCATGCCAGCCTTTGTTATATTTATACCGAACTCAATTTTTTCGGTCAATTAACCGCCAAAGTCAACTATAACTGATGTGAAATTAAGAGAAAAGATAAATAGGTACAACATATTTCAAATAATTGAGTGATAAAAAATCAATGAAAAATGAAATGAAATGAAAAAAAAATTGAAGCGAATTCTGTGCTTTCTTAAAGTACATACCTACATTCTTATATGATTTAAGAAGTGTTAAATTGGAAAAAAAATATGATTGAAAACATAAATCAATTTATCCATCTATCTTCACATCTTCGCAATTTCCGATATCCCCCAAGACTTCAACTTTTTTTCTTTATTCTTTCTCTCAATATACGACGCACTGATGCTGCGGAGTATCCCTAGCCAAATTTCTTCAATACAATTTAGGCATTTTTTAAAATTAATTCTTATGGCCTTTTCGATGGGCCGTCCAGATCTGTTCTGACTCCCACAAAATGACAGTTGTTACTCTAAATAGAACAGAAAACGATTCTGGATTTCAATTCAGAATCGAAAACAAAATCACTAATACACTCCCATAATCAAAATGTCAAAATCATGGCGTTGAATTGTTTTGTGTAATTTCGATGTGTGTATTGAATATAAACTACTTTTCTGGTAAAATAACATAAAAAGAAGTAAGTTAATTATTATTGATACAAGAAAATGTGTATCTAAATTGAAATCAAGTGTTTCGGATATTTTTTTTTAGTCGATGCGATTTTTTTACGTTTAATTTTCACAAACACAGTGATACATACAATTCAGAATCAGTCAAATTGTTTCCGTGTATTTTATTGGAGGAACGTTTTCCGGACGGCCAATCGAAAAGGCCATTAGCGATAAAAAAAAATTATTTTGAGGCTAACTTACACACACACAGTTCAATTGACAATTCTCTTTTTGCGAAAACCAAACAAGCGTATTTTTTCTCTTTCACTGCATATCGGCAACAAACTGTCAAAAAATTTGTATCTACACTACACTTCAACTTTCCGTCTCTATCAACCAGACAAATAGTAACATCTGCTCATGTGCAGTTCAGCACATCCACAGTACACATAATAAAGGTAATATATTCCGGTTTTCATTTTCGTTCAAGTTCGCGCATTTGGCAAAACTCAGAGACACTCGTGTCACATTTGGCATGTGCATAGGCTTAGACATGGGCGAAACTGCTTGTTGCAATATCTGTTACTGCTACTTTTAAATAACAGTTTTAAATTCCTGTTGCTGAAATAACAATTATGGAACAAAAATTGTCAGTGAAATTTAATAAACTATTTTCCACTACCATTTTAAAATAATTTATTAATAACTTTTGCATCTATACTTCGCTGTTTGGTTTGATTAAAATACAAATTTAGAAATTTCAAATGTTATTTTAATAACAGTTATTTTTGATCTAATGTTACCTCTTACTGAACACATCTTACTGAAATATTGACCCATCCCTATTTGGATGTGAAAACGTCAAAAATGAAAGTGCATGTGCCAAATCACAGAGACATTTTGCCAAATATGACAACCGATTTTTATAATTATGACAACAGAACCGACAACAACATGCGCAATATATTACCTTATTATGTGTACTGTGCAGCACATCAATAACAAACATTCGGAAATACTGGAGAACTGCCTTTAGAACATCAGCCCCTTGCCACATGGGTCGATATAGACGAGTAATAAACACCAATTAATTATAGCAATATTATGCGACTAATCTGTCGATTGTAAATCAATGGATGTTGTTATCAAAACTTATTTAATATTTAATGGACCTTAGACATTTACCTACTTTCTCGATGATTCACTGATATTTTACATTAATTTATTGATTGTGACTAATTCTATTATCATATAAAAAATACAGAGCACTTCGATTCATAAAAGTTCCCAGGAATAGATAGGTAAGGTATTTAAATATCGGTCTGACTAACATTCAACTCTTCAGTTATATAAATTAGAATTCAGGGTCCAACATTTGCCAGCCCATTGTATTAGTTTTGTTATGCCAAACGCGCCACAATGCTGATGGTTTTTTAGGTGTCTTTATTTGTTTTTTTTTTTTAACAATTTTACTACTTTAGAAATTGAACTAGGTAGGTATACATCATTGCCATTATTGGCTAGAAAGGTTAAAAACTTACGTCATTTACCATTTATAGCGACTGAAACCTCTAAGTTACATCCATACGATCATGGTCAGGCTCAGAGATGCATGACTTCACGACAAATACAAAAATGCATATCTTTCCTCGAGTTACAGACGATCAGGGGCTTTAATTACATTCTCTCAGAATTGTGTTTGAAAACTCTACCAACGATAGCTTAACAACGGTCGTTAGAATTTCAAAATTTATCTTTAACAAATATACCTACCAACAACAACAACAAACAGAGGCAAACATATTTTGTTCGTTAGCAACGAATTTAATATAATAATATGACATCATGGTAGAGTTATATTTCGCATATGAGAGGAGAAAAAAACATTTGTGTATTTGTGTGCAAATTTTTTAATACCAAATAAAAATGGGTACCTACTGAAAAGTAAAAAAAAAAAAAACAAAGAAAAAACAATTTAGAAGTGGTTGTGGAATTTGTGGAGCTTGTTCAGAGCGCCATCCGTTCTGCCGCCGGCTTCATGGTCAAGATCGAGGCGTTCGGGATGTCAAGTCAGTTGATTTACACTACCAACTACCAGATAGATGCCGACTTTATTTCTAAATCTTTTTATTATTTATTTTAAATAAAAAATGCACCACTAGATCGAACGCACATGCTTTTATGTTCGAGTACATCGTAAGCACAAGATTCTTAAAAAGGCGCCAATATTTTAGAAGTAATTTTGTATTTAATTTTGTATATGAAAAATGTCTTTATTTTTTTTAAGAAGTTTTTTTTAATAATACAAATTCCTATATACTACTGAAATACATCAGACTTAGACTATAATATTTGGACTTGTTGAATTATTGATTCAAAATAGCCTTTAACGGCCTTTAGTCCAACATTTATTTTTTGTTTCTAAAAAAATAATATCGTTTGGCAATTTTAAGTATTTAATATATTAAGTTTTAAAACATAATTTCAGAAAAACAATCGTCTACCCGTTTTCGGAACATTAAATTTTCAAAAAAAAAGATTTTATTTCTTTTTCAAAAATTCGAAAATTTTAGTATTAAGGATTAAGAAAAACAAACAAAATCGTTATATGGTAGTTATCATTAATAACATTTTATGTAATTGTTTTTTTTTTAAATCAAAATTACGAGTATACCTACCTAAAATAGTGTAATGAATTTTTTTCGTTTAATTCAGATTCCAGATAATTAAGATTTATAATTTTTGATACAAAAAATTGTATGTGCACCGATAGCTTAGGGGCTAAAAAAAGATTTAAAAAAAGAATAGAGCCAATCAACTAATATGCTTAAGTATCAAGTTTGAAGAAAATGGTTTCAGTCTTTTAGGCTTTACATCGACCTATAGACAGACAGACAGACGGAATAGCGGGAGTCACTTTTTTGGTCTTCGTTTTGTTTCCATATGAAAACATTGTAAATATTATGAGTACTATTGAGGGTGTGATGTACATTTTATTTACTGTTATTGCCGGTATGGTAGGTGTTTTTTTTGGTACCTTCCGATTTCGATTAAAATGTTTATACCGGCTTCTTATTTTTTTCAATTAATTATTTCGAAAACGGAAGGTTGAATTTTTTTTTGAAATAATTTGTTAATTTTGCATATTTTTTTAGAAAAAACCTATAGAACGTTTTTAAAATGGATTAAGCTGTTTTTACTTAGAATTATGAGCTTAAGATATGATCTAACATTAGAGCAAGTACATGGGACCAGTTATATATTTTATTTTTTTACTTGCGAATATAGATACTATAAGGCAAGTTATGTATTCGTACAAAAAATTGTTTTCTTTCAATCAAACATGACATTACGATCATAGAGAACGCCAAAAAAGTGGTTCCCCAAATTCCGTCCGTCTGTCTGTCTGTCTGTCCTCGAGGCTGCAGCCTAAACGGTTTGATGGATTTATTTTTCGGTAATATGCCCACACGTTTATTTAATTTTTTTTTAAGACGCCAAATAACAGTAGCTCCCATACATTTTTTTGGCCAAAAACAAAAAATCTTATTTTTTCTCAAAAACGGCTCCTACGATTTGTATAAAAAAAATCAGTTCATTAATGAAGGGAAATTTGATAATTTTTTTTTTTTGAAAAAAATTGGTAGTTTTGGTACTCCTAGTACAACCATTTTTTTGGTTGTCGATTTTCTGGGAAACAGTTGGTTTGATTTTTTGAAGCTTTTTACGCAGGAGCTCCTAGTAAGTTTAAACGCATTTATAAACCAACATTTTTGAAACAAATTTTTTTTTGGAAATTAATGTTTTTTTGAAAACTCAAAATTTCGAAAACGACTCAGTAGAATATTTCCAAACTTCGTATTTGGTAGTTTTTTGACACTATCTTGAATAATTAAAAAAACTATTTTTTTAAAATAAAAAAACAACGGTACCTCCTATACAAATGTTAAAAAACCGTTAAGAAAAAAATGTATTTCTCGAAAACGACTCCAAGAATTTTTATAAAAAAATTGTAGGTTCTTAAATTAGTAGTGTACCTTAAAGTTTAAAAATATTTTTTTTGTGTACTTATTAACGGTACTTCCCATAGAACCATTTTTTATATTTTCCACTTTATCAATATTGGATGAACCGATTAAAATAATTTTTTTATACAAATTCTCCCTAAAATTGTTAATAAAACTGCATACTCAAATTAAAAAAAAAGTTTTTCGATTTTTAAAAAACAAATACAATTTTTTTTTTGAAAAATCAATTTTTTAAAAACCAGTCACAGATTTTCTTATTAATTTGAATTTTATTATTTTATTTTAATTTATTTTAATGGCGTTTCAATTTTTTGTTCTAAAAATGTTTTCAAATTTATACATAAAAAAAAATAAAAAATTTAATTTATTAAAAAACCGCTCCAACGAGTTTTGATTTTTTTTGATATATTCTTATTTATCCATGAATTCAAATGGCATCTTTTTCCTTCAAACTATAACGAATAAGCAATATAAAAACATTTAATAATGTGTATTATCCATTTATTTCTACCATATTATTATTCCCTTTTTACGAATTTTTGCGTTGTCGCTGAATACTAAACACAATTTAGTACCTCATACATTTATCTATACATATGTGTCTTTCAAAATCACATGAATCTTATGTATGCACAATATTGTAATGGCACCTAAATTAAAAGTTATATGCATATAGCTACCTACCCACCTACATTCGTCATTTTCATTATTGTATGTACATGTTTACCTACTTAGGTTCCGTCTATATATGTATTTAGATACATTTTACTCTCTTAACTTACATTATTAAAACCCACAACTTAGATTTAAATATACATTTGTAGGCAGATACCTATGTAACTATTCCTTGAATCATCCATTCGACAATTCATTATATGTACTAAGAATCAAGTTAATCTAGCCTACATAGGGTTTAAACCTCCATTGGATAACTACACCTAACTAACTAAACCTCCATGGTTATAGCTACATTAAAGTTGTTAGCTACAAGAGCAAGTTTATGCGATCCAGTCGTGCATTTTATTTTTATTTATTTTATTATTTTTTTTTAATTTTATTTTGTTTTATTTTGTTTCCGACTTTATTTTAAGAATTAAATAACAATTTTTTATAAAAATGTTCTTAAACAAATTTTCCACAAATATGAACACCCAGAATAAATTTGAACTGTTAAACAATAACTCAATTTTAATCAAGTGACGTGGAGTGTTTATGAAAATCGGACTTTTTTGTATTTACATTAGAAATATCTATGTGGCTTTTGGAGAGTTTGAACAAATTGAATACTTAACTTACTACGTACGATTGGATCTTGGAATTGGAAGTCATGCTGGTTGGTGTAGTTGTCATATAACTACAGTATACTCGTACTGTTGTACAAGTGTCGTCACTACTTGTACTATACTTTGTGTGTTAGTTTTTTTTTTCAATTTCGTTGACTGCCTTGTTGTGTATTATACACATGTTTTCTATTTTTTTCAAATTTATTTTTATGGAGCTACGCATTGTTGATATTGTTTTAAGTATCAATTTCTTGATAATTGGAATGAGAACAACTCTCTTTTAAGGCTTTTTTTATTTGGATTGAAACAATCACGTGGGTAATTAATTTTGATTGTTGTTTTTTTTATTTACCTAAATGGAATATGATCAAATGTTTTAAATAGTTAAACTAATTTTGTTTGAACCGATTGGCTTAGATTGAATTGTTTTGGATCTTTAACATATCTTTAAGACTGCAGATACAATTCGTTAACTCCTGGCAATATAAGAACTAATTGTTGAGCCATTGAAATAAATCCAGATAAAAAGTAGGATTCCATTTTGTAAAAATAATTTAATATAAATTATGAAACACGATTCCTCTCTACAATAAAATGTTGTAATTAACATTTATTCTCCTACACAGAAAGAAATTTTACAAGAGGATTGTTAAAAAATAGTAGACACCCTGTGTTTTCGAAGTTGTGCAGAATGCAGTTTTGTATTTCTTTAATGTATTCATTTCTTTCTGTTTCATTACTTGGAACGGTTACGTAATATTAAAAAAAGACATTGAGTATATGAATATGTCGAGTTAGTTGCAATTATTATCCTTAACCTCAACCTCATTAGTCTGAATTTGGTTATGTAATAAATAACCTAAATTAGATTTACTTGTTTATTTTCCACGGGTCAATTCTTTTTCACAAGCATGTAGTGAAACTGACTACAAAAACTAATTAAAATTTAAAATAAGGAGAAGAAACTCTTAACCCCAGTTTTGCAATGCAAGTTTAAGCTTTCACAAAGTCGTTTAAACCTTGAACTGAGTTCAATTTGTAGTTAAAAGAAAGCTTTGATATTATTCTGCCAATTAAACTTCAGTTCATCGATTGTAACCACTTTTCACTACGGTGACATTTCAATTTGACTGCTGGCTTTAATAGAATTTTGTTTGTGAAGACTGAATAGTATTTAAACCGTTGCAAAACTATTTTTTTTATTTACAAAGAACTCCTATACCGCGACTTTTTCTTTCCATCAGTAAGTCTCAGGGCTACCAACCGTATGATAATTATGCTACGTGTAGGATAATGAGAACGTTTGTAGGATGTAAGATTGAAAATCTAAATGTAGTATAATTTTAAATTAAAATGTATGATAATTTTTCACTTTTAATTTAGATTAATTTCGGGCTAAAAAATAAAAACTGGTCTTACAAACATAACTTCTCGTGTAGAGGCGTGTAAACACATATACATGAAACAGAAAATATGGAATGTACCTTATGTTTATATTCGATTCAGATCTTTGTAAGCCCGTATAGAGTTAAAGCGAGTATCATTCGACTCGACTCCACTAACACACCGTCTCTATTGGCGGTAAATTCATCGCGATCGCAATAACAGCAGCAGATAGCATAACAACTGTCAATTTTTTTTGTGTGGGCATTTCATCGCATACTTTATTACTAGGTCTGATCCACACTCTGCCAAATAGCACAAATTGGCACCAATTTTTTCTGTCAAAAAAAAGTCTGCATCAGACCAACTTTAATAAAGATTGTCGATGGCAACTTAAAGTTACATTTTGAACATTATTGCTCTTAACAAAAAAATAATTAACACGATTTCGATCTCTTTTATGATAATGAAAACATGCTTTATCGGGCCTGTGAAGGCGGCCATGAACGCATGCAGAACTACGAACATGCCATGGAATAAAATGCACGACTGGATAACACGTTGCTGATTTTTTGTTCGAACACATCGTATGCACAAGATTCTTAGTAGAAACGGCTAAATATATTTTTACTTGCGATATAGGTACTATTACTTGCCCTAAGTTTTGCATTTGGAAAAAAAATCGAACAAGAGATTTTAATCAAACTCGACATTACGATGATAGACAACTCCAAAAAAGTGGGTCCCGCAATTCCGTATGTCTGTCTGAAGAACGATCTACAGCCTAAACGGCTTATTCGATTTTGTTCAAACTTGGTGCTTAGGCGTTTTAGGTGATTGTCCAAAATACATTTTAGAATCGTTGTTTTTGGGGCTAAAAATAACGGTACTTACCATACAAATTTTTCTACCATTCTAATTATCTCGAAAACGGCTCTAACGATATTGACAAAAATACAAAAATTGGTGTGTGTACTACTTTTGGTATGGTGTCTACATTGTTAACTATTTTGTTATTAACGGTGCCTGCCATACCACCCTTTTTTAATTTTTTTTTTTATTTAACTGTATGCAACTGTATGAATTGCACGGCATTAGTTTGGCACAGTGGATTTGAGAACAAGTTATTAACTGTCTCATTTTAACCCATGGGCGGCATCCAATTAAAATTGGAGGTATAGAAAATAATGCGCCTAGCGTGGGGATCGAACCCACACGTCTAAATTAGCAATCAAGTACTTTATCCACTGCGCCATTGCCTCCCCTTTTAATTGATTTTCGAAACAGCGTCAATGATCCACTCACTCCACATTTTAGCACTATGTTGAATGTTGTTAAATTTTATCTTAATATATATTTCGTTAAAAATCAGTGATACCTAGTGATTTTTTTAAGTAAATTCACCTTAAGTAGTTAAATACAAACGAACTCTACTCTTTACAAGAAACTAGAACAAAAATCACAACATTGTTAAGTGAGACTCCTGAATGCATCCATCAAAAATTTGTTTGCGTAAGATAATTTTTACTCAGGTATGATAATTTCAAACTAAATGTGAGATAATGTTTTCTGAGGAATATGGTAGCACTGGTAAGTCTACGTCTTTCGGCGAAAACTTGATAAATCTTTTTTATTAACATGTACTGCTTTTTTTAAATTTGTATCCATTTTTAATATTATCCTATTTATTATTTTCGCTTCACTATAGCTGAACAACTTTGAAACAAAATAAATCTTTTCTTGCTTGCACAAAACATTTGTTGTTGTTTCGCGTGCTCTTTGTGTCAGGGAGACAAAGAGACGACAAGGAAAGAAAGTTGGAAAATCCATTAAAGTTACGCACTGAACACATTACGAAAATGCTGCCAAATCTTTTTCATAAATTCTAGTTCAACTCATCTTAAGATCAAATTTCACTGTGAAACTTTGCGAGTTAAACAAAAAATTTAAACTCAGTTCGAGATTCAGCTGATCTTAAGTTTAAATCCCAACTGTGAAACTGGGGGTTAGTGATACAGGTGAAGTCTAATTTGCTATACAATATCACAACATTCACACTATTCATCGCAGTGAATTATAATATAAATCTCGCAAAAATAATGTGAGGAAAAGTTTTTTTTTAGTTCCAATCGCAATTAAATGGAAGAGTTATAGATAACAAGCAATTTATTATATATCAATTTAGTTTAATGTCGCTGTTAATAAAAGAGAAGTTCATAAAATGTATACAAAAGTCGTAAAATTTCCATTTTAAAATAGATTTTAATGGAGTCGGAATTAATTGGGCCTAAATGTCATAATTAGCATTTAAAATCCATCAGCAGACGTAGAGATATGTTTTTAAAAAGAAACAATACTTTTTTAATTTTGGTTGGCTTCCGATATATTATCTTTATTATCACTGGGAAAATTCACTGCATCACCATCCTAATTTCATCTCAAGAAGTCCGAGCGGAATTTACATACTTTGATTTAATCGGATGAAATTTGTTTCTATCTTGACATCTATTTGTGTATAGACACAATATGGCTGAGCAATCGGCGATAACTTAAAATATATGCATGCATCTCAAGCAACATTCCTAGTTCAATGAACTAGTTTATTTAAGTGAACTTAGTTCTGAGTTTCTAGTTCACTAGTTCACTTTATTTTTTTTGGATGAAACAAAATTCTAGGGTATAGGTACATTCAATATTTCTATTTTCTACATTCCACTGGAATGTAAAAGAGACAAACGAATGAGCTGATCTGTCTTGTCGTTGTCATGATTGTCTTCTTTGCCAAACACAATGATGACGTTTAGTGAAATTTAATTTGTCCAGTTTGTGAAACTACCTAATACTACATTTCCACCGACCACTAAACCAAGATTTAAGTAGATTTAGCTAAATCTCCTACAAATCTTGAGGATTTACCATACAAATTTGAATCTTCTCAGATGAAGATTTAAAATAAATCTCATTTAAATCTTGAATCGAACTACCCTACTTCCATATCGAAATGAACACATTCATCGGGAAAGTGAATTTTTCTCTTCGGTTGACACAGATGAAGCTGCCTGTCTCACTTTTACATTATTAGAGAAAATGAAAAGATATATGCATTTTGAATAGTGCTGTCAAAATTAATCTACTTTTGGAGCGGTGGAAACACTTTTTGAGATTAGTAAATCTGCAAGAGATTAAAGTTCGGTGGAAACGTAGTATAACAACCATAGAAAAAGTATATGAATGAAGAATATTTATATTTGTTTGGAATTTTCAGTGAGCTAAACTAAATTGAACTAAAATTATCGAACTAGTTCCGTAAAACAATTTGAACTAAATTGATCGATCACTTAAATGTACTAAATTGCCCAAACCTAGTTGGTGATAAAGATATTTTCAATTTTAATTTAAAAAAATTAGCCATCATTACCTTCCTAAGACTTTAATGGAAATGTCGTATGACTATTGGGTCTCGAATACTATCTTGAATAATCACACGTATAATTCGTCATTTGAGGTAGCATTGAATTATCGTGCATTGGCAAAACGTCATTTGTATATGCTGGTAATAAGTTTTTTTTAATTATTAGAAGGCTTTGCATTCGTATCTGAGTTGTTGCAGTTGTTCGATTATCTCACGCTTCATAGGACAAAAAATCACACAACGCTGATCTTACTTTGATCCACCTTTACAAAAATATCACCAGTTTTATGTAGTGCTAACTTGCACAGCAGAGGGCAGTATAAGTTAATTCAATTTGATTTTTTTTTTTTATTTAACTATATGACTGTAAGACCTAAGGTCTTTTTTAAATGCAAACCGAATTGCACGGCATTAGTTTGGCACAGTGGATTTGAGAACCAGGTATTGACTGTCTCATTTTAACCCATGGGCGGCATCCAATTAAATTTGGAGGTATAGAAAAGAAAGCGCGTGGGGATCGAACCCGCACGTCCTAGTTAGCAATCAAGCACTTTGCCACCCACAATTTTTCAACAAAAATGTTTATGTTCTTTGAAGTTTATTTGTATTTTTATAAAAGTGATATGAGTTGGACGTACAAAATCGATGGGAACAAGTCGCGCAATTGCAAATGAAATTGACATTTCCATATAAGCTATCGATAACAAAGAGGAACTAGAGATAAGTCTGGAAAATTATCTCTGCCCTCAGCTAAGCTCCAAACCAATTAGTTGTTGTTATATTTAACACAAACATTGTTTAACCAATAGTCGTTTTTTATCCAATTTTCTTCGAGCTTGGAAAAAACTATCCTGAGATATACATAATTAAGTTCTTGTAAAATATGAAGAAGTGTCAAATTCCAAATTATTACGGACCGAATACAAGTGGATACAAAAAATGTGTTTATGATCAAAATCAAGTTGATTATAGTTCGCAGCTATAAAAATTTCTTCTTAAAAGCTAAGCAGATTTTCTTAATAGAATTGCTGCTAATAAAATTGTTATACGTATGGTCAACATTGATGGCGTTTCTTTCCGCCATTATTTTAAGCCAACTTAAAGGGTACAGAAAAATACGCCTTATATTGACATTATAAATTAAAAAGTTGTCTTTTGATCAAATATCAGCCTATGGCACATGATAGACTGCGAGGAATTTAAAAATATTCCAAGATTGCCTATCTCTTGTCCTGAAAATCGTTTTTTACCTAGCCAAGTTACCACCTTGTCCAGATATATCTGGAAGGATGAGACATTCTTGAAAGGTGAATGAGTTAATTTTTATAAAGATGAATCAAAAACCAATGACGGGGTTATTGGCTAAAGGAAAGCCTTATATCAAAAACTGATAAACACATCTTCTCAGATAGCCAATCTGAACTTAAATCCTTAAGCAAAAATTGTTGGTCACTACGTTGACTCTCTCTGATTCAATTCTTAGTAAAAATGACTATAATATTTTTAAAGTAATTTTTTAATTAATTTTGTATATACAGCATTTGTTTAGTTTTCTTCCATCCGTTTTCGAAATATTAAATTTCCAAAAAAATGTTTTTTTTGTTCAGAAAATCCAAAAAACATTTTTCAAAAATGTTGGTATGTAGTATTATTTATAATTTAAAGGACCTCCTGTATAAAAATGTTGATCCAAATTTGTTAAGCCGTTCATGAGATAGTCGAAAATCGAAAAAATGGAATACTGTTTATAACATTTCAATTAAAAATGTTTTTCGACCAAAATGTGGACCTTACCTATGGTGCACTGAATTTTTTTTACCAAAATCTTTAGAGGCGTTTTCGAGATAATTGAGAAATAGTTTGTTTTTTCAATTATCGAGCCAAGCACCTAAAACGTTTAAGTACCAAATTTAGGCTGTAGAGCGACCTGCATACAGACAGACAGACGGAATTGCGGGACCAACTTTTTCTCTCCACTATCTCTCCTTATGGGTAGAAAAGATATTTTTATGCCCATGGCTACATGCAAGCTTATGTTTGATTTCTTCTTTTGGAACAACTCCTCATTTTCTGTGCATATGTCCTGCTCTATCCCAAAGACGTAGACTTCATTTTGAGACATCTACTACGAAAATCCAAGTGACGATGACTGTAGGTTCTAGCAGGCGCGTGGTGGGAGCAAATTTGCTAAAATAAAAAACGCCCCCTTCTCCTTTTTTTAAAATAAAAAATCCATTTTAAAAACAATTATACCAAAAATAATTCAAAAACTAATTTTGTTAACAAATATAGGTTCATAATAACACTATATCTTAATAAAAATCCTATATTACCGTAAAAGCCTACTGTATTCGGAACTACTTTCACATAGTTTTTCTAAAATGGTACATTTCTTGAAGGATGTCATAAAAGAGAAATGTCGTCCGTGTGTGCACGCATAACTCGAGAACGGATGTTTCGATTTTCATGATTTAGGGCTTGATAAATTTGTATTGACCCAAGAAAGGTCATAAGATAGTAGGGGAAAATCTGTTCACGATTTAGGACTTTTGGCCCTAGGAAGAGCTTATAGGATACTCTAACTAACACCAACTAACGCACGGAATTTTTTAATTCTTTGGATGTTCCGGGCTTTCCGCTACACAATTTAAAGTTGAAAATCGGCTCAAAACTTTGTAACGGAACGCGTTTGATTGAAAAACATAAAATCAAAACTAATTCAAGCCACGATTTTGGGGGGAAAATTCAAAGGCGAAGATGTTCTCATCCCACGGATTCCGCTTATTCCGAACAATTTGCCAATCGTGTTTAAGCGTCTTCAATTTCCGGTGCGTCTCGCTTTTGCTATGACAATCACTAAATCGCAGGGACAATCGCTGGATGTTTGTGGCATCAATCTCGAATTCCCATGTTTCTCACATGGTCAAAACATAGGCATTGTTAATTTAGTTATTTTTATTGTATTTAATAAAACTTTAGAATAAAGCATTTTACTTGACCGCCTTACATGAAACAGCATTGTGCATGCTCGGAATTATTATTTTCTTGATATAAATTAATTTTGGCGGAACGAAGTTCGCCGGGTCAGCTAGTTTTAACATATATTAACATATACGCCTCCAAATTTTCATTACCATGGTTGATCTTAATCTATTCTTTATAATTTTTAATTTAGATAAACTCCTTTCACATTTTACACAGGTAAAGGTAGGGTAAGCAAACATTTATAAATTTTGAATAAATTTTTATCAAAGAAAATAAACACAGCCGACGCAAAAATTGCAAGTTTCAATATGTTTGTTCTCATGATTCATCAACTTTGCAAAGTAAATCTCCTTCGTCGGCCAATTGATCCCAATCCCAAATTCCAACAACATTATCGTCCACTTTCGTTCGTGATTTTAGAGCAATGGAAGGAAATAAACGGGCAAAGGACAAAAGTTCATCACGTACGTCTTCTTCTTTTGTATTGGTGCAGTCACATATTTTGTCCAAAGCGTTTTTTGGCAAACCATTTTAGGCAATTTTTTAAACGTTCATGGGTCGAAACATTCAACGTTTCCATACAAATCTTTATGCTGTGCAAAACGCTTTTCAATAGTCATAATAATTTTGTCAAAAATAACATTAAAGTTTTTAATCTCAAATTTTCTTAATACATCATCGACACAACTTTTGTTCTTTGGCCTTCGTTGCCCAGGCAGTGCTTCTTTCATTTCTTTCCTGAATAAAAAAAACGTCCCTAAAATCGAAACGCCCCGGGAAAGTTCCCGGTGACCCATAGGGCCGCCACGCGCTTGGGTTCTAGAATAGGTAGTAAAGTAGCCGTTCGGAATCGACAAAAAATTCTAATTTAATACATAGTTCTAAGGGCGAACAATTATTAAATTTGCATTTCTATATTCTCGTCTTTATTTTAAATCAATAAGACGTTTTCGCAATATGGAAATCCTTAAAAATATTTGTTTAAATAAATTGTATATATTTTGTTTATAATAATTAAAAACGCGTTTATATTTAAAACTGATTCTCTGTGACAAGAACAAGTTCATTCGAATCAGTTGTGCAGATTATTTTCTCAATTTTACTAAAGAGCTTTTACTTAATTTTTTTCTATCCAATATTTTTGATATTCCTATACACATTCACAAAGACTTTGGTGCAACTATTTAACAGTTTACTAATATTAAAGCACTTTACTAAAATGTTTCTAATTTTAAACACTTTTTAACTACCTCCTTACTTGACCTATTTTCTTGACAAACACCAGTTGAACACACCCAAAACAGTGCAGGAAAAAACTAATCGAACAAATCTTTTTGGCGTTTTAAATGTCATATGAGTTTAGTATGATGCTTAAAAGATTAAAAAGCCTTTCCGTGATTTTAACTTTATTTAGTAAAATATTAAAAGTTAGTTGGATTTATTAGCAATATCCTCATACTAAAACTGCTGTATAACATCGTACTCGATCGTTTAAAATTATGCGCCATTGTGGTGTTTATTATTAAAACAAAACTTTAAATAAAACTCTTTCTGTTTTTTTTTTCTTCTGTATTTGATATCGATCTTCGAGTATCTACCGGTTATGAGGAAGATTCAAAACTTAACAAACTGGTCTTTGCATTTCCACTTCTGTAGCACTAGCACTTTGCTTTATGTTCTTTGATTAACAGTGAAAAAATCGAACCACTTACTACTTATATATAGATACATTATACCTACTCTAGGTTCTATGTGTAAAAAGTATTTTATTCCTGCTATATGAGACAATGAAGCGTGTCACATCAATTGGTTGGTATAGTATCGACAAAAAAAAAAAACAAGAACATGCCTTCAAAAAGATCCGAAACCCCAAATGAATGATTGTCGGCCGTTCGGTCCCATAGCTATAGATGTCTATACACACATAGTGCGAGGTCTGGAATGTTGGGTGTGCCTTTTTGGAAAGACCAGCCAGAAAAGAAGAGTCGAAAAGATAATCAAGTAAAAAAACAGAAAAAAAAGACGGTACATTTTTCAATGGTTCTTAACTGCGTCTCCAAGCTCCAGCTTAGCTTGAGAATCCCAAAAGGCAGAAAGTCAAGAAATGGTGCTGCTGATCACGTGGCTATGCCCACACACGGATTCATCTCGAAAAGGCAAGGCAAGTCCATGACTATGCTATGCTATCGCGTTAACCTAATTGCATTCACACAGTCAAGCAAGGCATCCAATCTAAGAGTTATTGTATATCTCGGGCGATTGTGATATTTGCTTGCTGCCCATGCTGATGCTTCTGGCTGGATGGAGCTGATGGGTGACACAATTAACTTCGATTCTTTTTCTTTTTTTGTTTCCATTACTAGTGACCTTCAGACGGTTGGTTATTCAATTATTGTTAAAGCGAGTCTAATCAACAGCTCTGATGTTGATGACGTGTTTTTTTTTGTATTATTTTCTATAATAAAACTCTAATTTAATATGATTAACGGAGAACCACTTTATTTAAGACAAAGGCAATCTTAAATGCACTCCTCCGGATGTTTGAAGAAGTTTTGGATTGATGAACTATATTCGTCATGGTCAGTTATTTCATAGTACAAATGGTAAAATAAACGTCAAAAATATAGAATAAATGTTCATTCTGTTTTTCATGTGGAAAACTTACTAATTTCCTTACTCAGATTTTAGTTCAAAGAATACAATTGACTACATTATGAACATGGCCAATTTGTCATTTCATCAGATCTGAAGTTTGTTTTCCTCTTTGAACGCTAACTGACAGGCCTTGATTGCCAAATAAGATATTTCTATATACATACAAAACAAGAGAAGTGAATTTCATTGAGAACACAACTCATTTGAATGAACTCAAATCCTTTCTTAAAATACAAACATAGGTGTGACATTCAATGAATTTTTTCTTAGAAATTTACAGTGATGTCATGTTGGACTACGTAATTTTCTTCGAAATAGATTAGATGACTGTCAGTGAGTGACTGTCAAGTTGACATATATCTTTTGTGCAATGAATAGACATATTTACCAATCAGTAATTCTTTCAATTGGAATTGAAATTTATATTATCACGGTGTTGACTTCGCAAGAAAGAATTTCGCAAAAAAAAATATTTTTTGTCATATGCCTTTAAATAGATAAGAATGGAAAGAGTGTGCATTTTGAGTTTGTTTTATTATATATTCTGGATAAGGTATATAAAAATGGGTTATCCATTTTGCGGTTTCAAAAGTAAACGTAAATAAAACACATAAAGTATTTTTTTTCATGATATTTCTTTTTTATTATAAATTTTGAACGTTGACATTATGTGTGAAACGCTACATCATTTAAATGACCACCAGGCGAATTGTTGCAAGCATCGATTTTTTGAGGTAATTTTCGAACACTTTTTGACACATATTGGGCGGTATCTCAGCCATAACTTGACGAATGTTGATTTTCAAGTGATCAAGAGTTAAAGGCTTATCTGCATAAGCACGGCCTTTCGCGTAGCCCTACAAAAAACGTCCATCGGTGTCAAATCGCATGATCTTGGAGACCTATTGATATCGCCACGACGAGAAATTACGTAGCCAGGAAATGTCTCTTGCCATAAAGCTATATTCGCTCGAGTTGTGTGGCATGTGGCACCGTCTTGTTGAAACCACATATTCTATTAGTCGTGATCTTCAATAGCAGTAAAAAAAAAGACGGTTATCATATGACCATAACGCTCCGAATTGATGGTGACAGTCGTTCCATCGTCGTTTTCGAAGAAGTAAGGTCCAATCACACCTCCGGACCAAAGCGGGCCCCAAACAGTGACTTTTTGTGGATGTAATGGCCCCTCTTCAATTACTTGAGGATTCCTTGAGCCCCAAATACGACAATTTTGTTTATTAACATACCCACCGAGTGAGAAATGTGCTTCGTCGCTGAAGAAAATTTTGTTCGAAAAATCGCCGTCCACCACCTGTTGTTCAAGCACACATTCGACGTATCTAAGACGTTGTGAATGGTCAGCTGGCTTCAGTTATGGTGTGAGCTGGACTTTATATGGATGTAGGTGTAGATCCAAATGCAAAATACGCCATAATGTGCCGTAAGACAGTCCTAATTCATGAGAACGACGAGGAATCGACACATTCGGGTCTTCGGCAACACTTTCACTTACAGCAGCTTTATTTTCAGTGGTACGAGCGAAACCATGATGCACAGGCCTGTGGCTGTGGCAGAATCACCATTTTTGTAGGTTTTAACAATTTTTATGCGTTGTGCGATAGTTAAGCGATCCATTTTCGTAAACGTCAGGCTTTCAACTGACAAAAAAAAATTGGTTCAACAACTTAGTTTGACAGATGTCGAATTCCAGCCCTATACTTTTGAAACCGTAAAATGGATAACCCTTTAGTTAGAAAAGACAAAATGTTTATCCATAGGTAATATCTAGAAAGGAAAATAAATAAAGAAACAACACTAAAAGACAAATTATGGCAAGCAGTATTTTGGTTATATTTCAAAACAATTGAATAAACAAGAATTGTATGTTCATATTAGTGAAAACCCCGCATAACTGAAATAATCCCGTAAAATTTCCTATTTTTCTATAGAAAACAACTCGGTTAAGTGAAAAATTAAAAATCGAACAAAAACAATTAAACGGGTGCTGCTGACTTGTTGCATTTTTTGATATAGTGACTTCCACTTCCATTCATATGAAACATGTAAATGCTAAGTTTTATAACCGTACGGAAATTGCAACAAACAGAGGTTATTTTTCAGGTATTTAAGTTCGATATATGTAGTACAAATTGTTTCTTAATCCGAAGTCTGCTCTACTCAAATATTTCTTCAGTTACCCGAGACTTATTTAAGTGAAATATATTTTGCACTTATCCGAGATCCGCTTATTTTTTTGCATTTATCCTAGGTCCACTTACAGCAAAAAAAATTTCTGCTCTTTCTCATTTTGTTTAAGCGGGTTTATTCCTAAAGTATAAAATGGGTAAACATGTTCATTGAATCCATAGCATTTTTGGGACATTTTTTTCAAAAAATGCTTTTAAATAAATGAAAACAATAATGTGAAGGTGAACCTGCCATAAATAAGAATCAATAAGTAACTTGCACTGAAGGCAATCATTCCACGCTTCACATACATACCCCGTTTACAAGCAGGGTCGAGAGCTTCAGTTGAACTAGGGTCGGATCATTTGACCCAGTTTTTTCCTCTCTTGAGTTGAGTACTTGTTGATGATGACAGATTGAAGCTCGCTTCTAAGCCGCATGTAAAATGAGTAGTAAAACTCAAATAGTATTTTCACCGCTCCAAAAGTAGATTAATTTTGACAGCACGATTCAAAATGCACATTGTTTCATTTTTTCTTATGATGTAGAAGTGAGGCAGGCATCTGTTCATCTGTTTCAACCGAAGCTAAAAATTCACTTTCCCGATGAATCTGTTCATTTCGATTAAGAATTGGTTAGTTCGATTTGTAAATCTATTGGCCCTATGAAGATTTAAATGAGATTTATTTTAAATGTTCATCTGAGAAGATTAAAATTTGTATGGTAAATCCTCAAGATTTGTAGGAGATTTATACTACGTTTTCACCTACCACTTAATCTAGATTTAAGTGGATTAACTATAAATCCTCTTTGAAATCTTCTAAATCTTGAAGATTTCCCATACAAATTTTAATCTCCTTAAATGAAGATTAGAAATTAATCTCATTTAAATCTTCTTCGAAGTAGAAGATTCGCAAAAGAAACAAACCTTATTTCATAGAACGCGCCTATTCTAACGTCATATTTTCTCCATTGACATTCAATAAAAAAAAAACTGTCCAACATTATTTAATTTGTTTTTGTCTGGTATAATTTTTCGTTGCCTTCAAATTCTGTTTTTGTATATAAATAAGTATAAAAATAAAAAAAATGAAATAAAGCTACAAAGACAAAGCGGTCGGTGCCTCGAATTTGTAATGGAAAATATTTTAGCTAACCTACAGTAACACTGAAGTTGTTCTTTCCCAAATATATAAAAACGAAAACCGTGCAAAGGCGATTACGGTGTTTATGTAAATATATCTATATGCTGCAAGATGTTGGGATAACAATATTTTAAAGTTATTACTCATTTTTATTTATTGAAATTAAATTTGTTCACTGCACCGAAATTATTATTCTTCTTCCCAATTATTTTGTTTTTGTCTTGTTGTATTGACTTTCGAATAACAATTCATAGTGAAAACGTCAAACTAATCTTTTTATCACTGGTGAAAACACTTGAAGATTAATTTTTAATCTTCTCAATTTAAACCGGATTATCTTTAGGTGAAAACGTAGCATTAGCTAATCTACTTAAATCTCGGTTTAGTGGTCGGTGACAACGTAGTATAACAAAAGTAATGTCATTTTAGATTGTGAGAGAAAATAAAATTGTTAATTATTGACACGATTACATTTCCATGCAAGCTATCGATAACAAAGATGTACTCCGCGGCAAAAAAAAAAACAATTTTCTCCTGAAAAAAATTCCAATAGCTTACGTGATCTTAAGCAAAGGCCAAAACCTACCGAAAATTTACATAAAAGGAAACGTCATCAAAACAGGAATACTCCCAATTGCAATTGCTTCCGATAACTTTTAGGGTTTTCTTAATTTTAAGCCAACCGTTGTGAAACTTTTTTCGAAATGAATAATTAGTTTATGGATTTTTCCACGCCAATTAGCGTATTTGTTGCCATCGTCTTTGTTATCTTCTTTTTTTGTGTTTTCAGGTGTTAATCGCTCCAATGTTTCAAGTTTTTTGTCAACTAATTATCTATCTGCCTACAACGGCAAGCACTATTTGACTCTTCATACAGGGCTGGTTGAATTGCTGGTATAAAAATTAGTTTTATACCATCATTGACTTCACACGGGATGAACTATGCTGGAAGAAAAATGTCTATACATGAAACATATTCCAATGGATTTTATTTTTTTGCAGTCCTCCAAAATGACAATTTGTTTGTTTATTAGTTTTCTTCTTCGTGTTTCTGAAAAAAACATAGAAAATGTTGCATGCCAATTTTGGTCATAATTCTCGCCCTAGTAGACAAGCAATAACAAGTTAAGTGCACACATTTGAGTCTACATATTCGTTGTATGATGTTGCCGTGTCAGTGAGACAACGGGTTGGTCGAAGTGTCGAAAATATCGCTGCCGTTCAGGCGTCCGTAGCAAACGATCCAAATCTTAAGAATTGAACATCGCTCAGACCAAATCAGGAAAATACGCCATTTCGTAAGGATCTTTGTTTGAACTTCAAGCTGACCATTTGAAATGACGTACGTTCTCCGATTGGGCTCTCGAGAAGATGCGCTTATTGCAAAATAATCTTCAGTGACGAAGCTCATTGTTGGCTCAATGGGTTCATCAGTAAGCAAAATATTCGTTATTGTTCGAGTGAAAATCCACATTTGCTTCATGAATCACCGCTTCATCCACACAAAATAACAGTTCGGTGCGGTTTGCATACCGACGGCGTTATTGCACCGCATTTTTTCGTCGACGATAAAGATCGTCACGTTACTGCGAATGGCCACCGTTATCGCGCCATGATTACCAATTAGTTAGCCGGAATTGGAAGATATGGACTTGGACGACATGTGGTTTCAACAGTATGGTGCGCCAAGTGACAGCACACCTGACAATCGATTTATTAAAGAGTAAAAAAAAGTTATCAAGTCCTTATTGGAAAACCCTGTACAATCTATCGATAAAAATAATGTAATACGCGATTAATTTCAATTATTAAAAAAAAAAACAATCCAATTATGATAATGCTTTTTAATGTAGAAGAAAACGCAAACAATATATAAAATTTTATTTTTGTTTTGTTTTGAATAGTAGCTAACTGATGAGCCAAACTATCATGCTCGGGCCAAAAGCATTTTGGAGTAAAGGTCATACATATATTTAAACAATACTTTTGTACCACTTTGTAGAATAAAAAAAATATATTCTTAATGTTCGGTAAATGAAAAATATAAATAGAGAAGCAAAAGAATGGTAATGTAAGTGAAATCTCTAAGAAAGAATCGAAGAGACTGGTTCTTTTGTTACAAAAATATCTGAAGGCCTATCCTCTATCCATTTTCATAAAACACACGCTTTTGCGATACGACCATCTAACGGTATGATCGCAATTGTTTTTAGGCATTCTGACTGAAAACGATTTTTCATAATTAATTTATTTTGCAAAAATAACTGTCAAAAAAGATTAAATTTTATTTGTTACCAAAACCATAACGTATCACTTTAATCATTTTTTTCACCAACATTTAATAATATCTTATCAAAACAATGCATGATTATTTAAAATGAATTTTTATTTATTGTACCTATATATAATTTTGTTATTACGCAATGAATTCAATTTTTAATTCCTATTTATTTGAAGCATTTATGAGAACCAAATAGCCTTAACATTTTGTGAAGCTTTGACAAATTTGTTATACCTACCTCCACACCCATTATTCATTCAGATATACAAAAGTTAAGCTGCAGCTGCTCAAATATTGGCTACATAGGTATATCATCATGTACAAGTATGTAAATTCCTAACTTCCTTATCATGGTTTGCAATTTTACTTTCCCTAATTGTATGTTTGCAAACAAATAATTAGTCCAGTCATGTTAAACATTTGAAATAGAAAAAATTAATTCGACAACTTCCTTTCACAGTTCGTTAGGGGGGGTCATAAGTAGTTTAAATCTCGGTTTTCGGGAAAAACGCGCTGGAGCTGCAGCCGCCATTTTGAATTTAATGGAGATTTTAATTTGGGCAATAACTTCGCCATTTTTATTTCGGACACAAAAAATAAAGGCAAAACTTGTAGGAAATTTAATTTTATACAACTTTAGTCTTAATATTTTTTTCCAGAAAAGTTAGCGTTGGCGAGATATTAATGAAAAACTGTTTTGAGTTTTCATAAAACCCTACTTGAACTTAACATCCACGATGTTGCGTTAAAGGGTTGTATTTATATGAATAAAACAAGATAACCAATTCTTCATTAAATTCAAAATGGCGACTAAAACTCCAGTAGTATTTTCCCGAAAATCGATTTTTAGACTACAAATTCACCCCCCCCAACAAACTATAAGAGAAAATTGTACGTATTAATATTTCATAGCCCCATAGGGGGGTCACAAGCCCCAAACAGTTTTGCATTCATATCTCGCGAACGGTAATTTTTTTGAAACAAAATATTAACACTAAAGTTGTAAAAAAATTAAATTTCCTACAAGTCTTACCTATATTATTTTTGTAAAAAATCAAAAATGGCGAAGTTATTGCCCAAATTAAAATTTTCATTAAATTCAAAATGGCGGCTGATGCTCCAACGCGATTTTCCGAAAACCGAGACTTAGACTAATTTTGACCCCCCCCCCTCCCCCAAACGAACCGTGAAAGAAAATTGTACGAATTAATAATTAAATAACACTTATTCATCATAGGTGAATTTTGTTCTCGAATTATGAATTTTGTCAATCACGTGGACGATAGAGGCGATTGATTGAAAGAGCTTCAAAATCTTTCGATTCCCGAAAAAAAAATCCCAACTGACATCAAATGGTATCAAATCTGTAAACGGTGTACACCTGCATTAGGCTTTTATATTCCTACGTTTTAGTGTGTTGAACAGAATTTGAGCGATTATAGTATTTTCTGATTGTGTTCGGAACAGAACGATTTCCAAACACACTTATTTGTTTCTTAAACACACTTGAACTCTTAGCTGTCATTTATTGACATTTTGTCAATTCGCTTCCATCTTATTGTATTATTCATTCAAAAAAAATCTGCCATTTTAATTATATACAGAATTTTTACTTGCGATTATAGGTACTATAAGGCAAGTTATGTATTCGTAAAAAAAAACAACAAACATGACATTACGATCATAGAGAACACCAGAAAAGTGGGTCCCGCAATTCCGTCTGTCTGTCTGTCCTCGAGTCTGCAGCCTAAACGGTTCGGTGGATTTGCTTCAAATTTGGTACATATTATTTTTTTCGGTAATATTCCCATACGTTTTTTTTCATTTTTGCTTAAGACGACAAATAACAGTAGCTCCCATACATTTTTTTTTGCCTAAAACAAAAATCTTATTTTTCTCGATTTTTATAAAATAAATCAGGAAAGGGTACATTTTGATAATTTTTTTTTTTTGAAAAAATTGTTATTTTTGGTACCTCTAGTACAACCATTTTTTTCGTTTTCGATTTTCTCAGAAACGGTTAATTTGATTTTTTTGAAATTTTTTACGCAGAAAGTATAAACACTATTGTATACCAAAATTTTTCAAAAAATTTTTTTTTTGGAAATAAATTTTTTTTTTTTGAAAACTCAAAATTTCGAAAACGACTCAATAGATTTTTTCAAAACTTCGTATTTGGTGGTTTTTTGATATTATTTTGAATAGTTAAAAAAACTTTTTTTTTAAATAAAAAAACAACGGTACCTCCCATACAAATGTTAAAAAACCGTTAAGAAAAAAATGTATTTCTCGAAAACGACTCCAAGAATTTTTATAAAAAAAATTGTGTGTTCTTAAATTAGTACAGTTCACCTTCAAGTTTAAAAATATTTTTTTTTGTGTACTTATTAACGGTACTTCCCATAGAACCACTTTTCATATTTTCGATTTTCTCAATTTTGGATGAACCGATTAAAATAATTTTTTAATTTTTATAAAAATGCTCCCTGAAATTGTTAATAAACCTGCATACGAAAATTTTCAAAAAAAAAACTTTTTCTATTTAAAAAAAAATAAATAAAAAAAATTTGTTTTGAAAAATCGATTTTTCAAAAACCAGTCACAGAATTTTTTTGAAATTTGAATTTTATATGTATATTAATAATATCTTCAAAATGGCGTTTCATTTTTTTCTAAAAATTTTATTAACTTATTTATCCATGAATTCAAATTGCATCTTTGTTTTCCCCAAAACTATAACGACTAAGCAATATAAAAAACATTTAATTATGTATATTATCCCTTTTTACGACTATTTGCGTACGTCACTTAATACTAAATACAATGAGGGCCTAATATATTTATATGTACATATGTATACCAACAAATGTATAATATACACCTATGTACCTATGTAACTATTCCTTGAACCATCCATTCGACAATTCATTATAATAAGAATCTGCATAGGATAACTACACCTAACTAACTAAACCTCAATGGTTAGCTACATTAAAGTTGTTAGCTACAAGAGCAAGTTCGTGCGATCCAGTCGTGCATTATATTTCTTCAGCTTTTCGCCCTTGAATCAAATGACATTTGATATGTTCTGCAATTAACTAACTATGCTCAGTCGATCATGTCTGAGCTCATCGATCGCTCTATGAACATGTTCAGAACGAAAAAAGAAACAAACTTCGGATTTCTGAAAAACTTAACTTACAAGCACTTAAAAAACAATACTTTCCTTACCTTTAAATGTATTTAATTTATTTTTAATTAATTAACCACATTCATTCAAAATGAGAGCGAATATTCTTGCTAAATCTTTTTCGCCCGAAGTAAAGAGAAATTCAAATAAAATACATTCATATCGCATGTACGAGTACATACAGTTATATTGCTAACGGGTCGGTTGAGTTTTGTTTGTAAACTCGCTTAGTTAGTTAGCCCACATATTGTTGGAAAAAAATACAAAAGACAATAATATTATTTAAATTTTTATTTTTAATCCACAATTGTCAATGATTAATTTAAAAGAAAAAAATACAGAAATCGGGTAAAACATCTGCGTGCGTTGCAAGGAAAGTAAAAATTAAACACCAACGAGAATACAAGTAAAGATTAATTAATTTGAAAAGAAAGTCGATATTAGGTTAGTAACCACCTTGTCAAGGATTTTATTTATAAGTCAAGCACTAGGTACCTACATATGTAATGTTGGTAGCTGTATATATAATATGATAATTTAAATTATGATGTGAAAAATTTTAGAGGTTTGATTACATATTTAATTATATACATTATTAAGTAAAAAAGAGAATACTTTTTTGCAACAAAATACTAGATTCCAATGTACAATTTATTTAATTTAAATTTATTTGTTTTATTAGTTGTTTTAAATAATGTTTAGCTACATAAACTCATTGTAGACTTCAAAATAATTCTGAATATTCGATCGTTAAGAGAATTTTACCAGTGATTTTAAATTATTCAGCGAAATCTTACTCCTGGTAAGCTGGGGGTCACTTCCCGATCTGTGAAGTTTTGAAGTGAAAAAAAATATCATTTCAGTTTTCACAGAGATTTATCATTTTCAATGAGTGATAAAGTTTGTACTAAAAAGTACTAAATGACAGATTCTATTATTTTTGATTAGTTTTTCTTACTGGAAAAGGTAAATATTTCATTTCAGTTTCTAAATTTGCTTAAGAATAATATCGGGAATAATAATTCTTACTTACTTATGATGGCGCTACTAGAGCGTGGTGCTCCTAGGCCTTGCTTAGTGTGCCCCTCCAGCAGTCTCGATCTCTAGCCTGCCGTCTCCAATTTTGCACTCCAAGTTGTTGGAGGTCCCTCTACCTGGTCGCTCCATCGAAGATGAGGCCTACATTGGCTTGAGGGAGCCAGCCCTCTGGTTTGACGTTGAAGACTTTACGAGCTGGAGCGCTCTACATGGCCCAGCCATCTAAGTCGTTGAATTCGAATTTTTCTGGCTAGGCTTATGTCGCTGTACAGTTCGTAGTTCGTCGTTGTATCTTCTTCGCCAAATGTTGTTTTCTTGATTTACGCAGACTGGACCATAGATCGTTCGCAGAACTTTTCTCTCGAAGACTCGAAGTGACTTTTCATTCGCTTGGGAGAGGTTCCATGCTTCTGCACCATATAGCAGGACCGGGATGATAAGTGTTCTATACAGTGTCACCTTGGTTCTTCTCGATACGGATATATTCCTCAATTGCTGCGTTAGCCTGCGTTTGATTTCTGCGCTGATGTTGTTGCCTGTGTTTACAGCAGTAACCAGGTAGATAAATTCACTGACTACCTCGAAGTTATGCCTATCAATTGTCACGTTCTGACGAAGTCGGTGGTGGGATTGGACTTTTGTTGATGAAAGCATATACTTCGTCTTGTCCTCATTTATCTTCAGTCCCATTCTGCTTGCTGCTGACTCCATAGTAGTGAAGGCACCGGTTACTGCTCGCTTTGTTCTTCCTATCACGTCAATGTCGTTCGCAAACCCAAGTAATTGTGTCGATTTATTGAGGATAGTGCCCGATGTGCTGGCATGGGTGTTTCGTATGACATTTTCAACCACAATGTTAAAACAGCTGCATAAAAGTGCGTCACCTTGTCTTAGCCCTCTGGTGGTTTCGAAGGATTCAGTAGAGTCCCTACCAACTTTGAGGGAATAGCGAGCATTTTCCAACGTCATCCTGATAAAACGTACCAGTTTAGCAGGGATTCCAAAGTTGCACATGGCACGATACAGTTCAACTTTATTAACACTGTCGTAGACTGCTTTAAAATCGACGAACAGGTGGTGGGTATCGATGTTATATTCTTGGGTTTTCTCCAGGATCTGGCGTAATGTGAATATTTGGTCGGTTGTAAATTTTCCAGGTCTGAAGCCGCATTGGTAAGGACCTATTAGATCATCAGCAAAAGGCTTGAGACGTTCACATAAAACGCTAGACAGGATCTTATAAGCGATGTTTAGAAGAATTATGCCTCTGTAGTTGGCGCAGACTAGGCGGCCTCCTTTTTTGTGGATCGGGTAGTTGGTACTGAGATTCCACTCATCGGGCACACTTTCCTCCGACCATGTTTTGCAGATGAGTTGGTGTATGCTACTGACCAAGTCATCCCCACTTTGTTTAAAAAGCTCCGCTTTCAGACCATCGCATCCAGATGCTTTGTTCATCTTTAGTCTGGTGATGGCTACTTTGATTTCATTTTGGTCGGGTGGATGTAGCTCATAGTTGTCATCTAGATTAACTCGTACAAGTTGATCTTGGGCGGGATCTTGGCTGTCATCGCCATTTAACAACTGGTTAAGGTAGTCTCTCCAGATGACTAACATCGCCTGTGTTTCCACTATGGTGTTTCCATCCTGATCTTTGCAGGGCCCAGGGCGGCTTGTGAAACCTGATGTATACTGTTTCACTCTTCTGTAGAAGCTTCGCACCTCTTCTCAACACATAAGTTCGCTTCAATGCGATGTGATGGTGTTAAGTGTTCTGCAATTTTTTACCACGGGTAGTTTCCAATTAGCTTATGGACAAGATTCCTTGTCATCATGTCTCAGCCATCAGTGAGTCGGTGTGTTACATTTCTACTGCTTTAAAGAAGCACATAGCACATAGATATGTGAAGTTTCATACGAGGGATGAATTTCCAGCGATACAAATTGTATCAACAATTTGATAAAAAAATAAATGATACAACAACAAACTTGGGATATACTATTTTTTATTTCTTATTTCTGTAAGTAATTTGTCCAAAGATTTTTTTTGTGTGCTGTGTAATCTTCTTCACAGAAAAATTGACTGTGATAAAAAAAATATTCATATGAAAAATTTTTGACATTTAACTTCACTTTTTCACGTATCAAGAATCGAATTGGACGTGAAAGCGTGAACAAATGTATCACTTCACAGCCTCACAGATCGAGAATTGCCCCCTGGTCTGGAATTAAACTATTCCTTGTTATCGTTTTCTCAAGCCCACACTTTTTTGCGTGAGTTTTCTCTGTGTACACGTTATCTGTCAACATAATTTAATTTCACACACGATTTTCTGTGTACGCAAAAAAAAAATCACGCTTGTGGAATAGAATCCAGGGATAACCAATAGCAATAACCATTAAATACTAATATTAAAAGATGCTGGAATATCAGTTTTAGCGACATTAAAAGCGACTGTCAACTTGACAGCACATATCTTGGTAGCATATCTTCATGGCAGCACTCATATATCGCCACGTCATCACTTAACGAAATTACTAACCGAACCGAACAGATAATATGAACGAAGGCGCCAAGAAGACTTCAGACATAGATTCCAAAAGATTCATTTAACTGTATACCCCGAGGACAGGAGTAAAAACTATAATTTGTATTCTTCTTTTTACGTATATTGTTTATTAAGGCTCGTTTGCTGATACGAATCATAAATATTTATGTTCAACTTAAAACGCTTAAGGGCTACTTTTTCCTCTGCGTAAACTGTCACATAAGTTCTTAAGTAGACCTTAAATGCTTAAGTTGTGTATCAGCAAACGGTCCTAAAAGTCATAAAGGGTACTAAAATAAATTTAGTTTCGATTTGTATTTAGTAATTCGTGAATTCTTTTCGCTGCAATGATACTTCTTTTTCTGTGATAATGCTGTGTATCTTTCAGCTGAAACTGTAAAAAAAAAATCTTGCTCAATATTTGTAATTGAGATAGTTTTTTTAAGTTATGCTGTCACGACTGTCAAAATTATGTTTGTTTGTTATAAAATCATATTATGACATTCACTGGTATTTGGTAGTTGTATAAAGAAAAAAACAGTTGAACAAAAATTACCAAATTATAAATATAGGTTAGCTTGTGGGTTCTAGTAAAATAATGAAGTTGAATCAGCTTTTGCTGAATTGTTCGTACTTATCAATCTTCAAAGTGCTAAGAGCTGTATCACGCGCGAACAATTTATTCGTTGAATAGTGGATGGTATGTGGAACGCAAAGTTTGACAGTTCGTCACAGCTCAAATTACAATTGCCGACGACCGATTTTTTTTTCAAATGTATCTTATTTTTGAAATGTATTAGCACAAATAAGCCATACTAAGATCGGAAACCTTCGTACGTTTCACCCCCCAAAACCCATTTGTTTACATTGTTGTATTTGTACATTTGGCACCCTATCCATGAATAGATGTGAAAGCGAAAAACAAAACAAAAACAAATTACTAGGGATGTGTTGTCTATATGAAGAGGAACGGAAAAGTTAATTGTGTGCGAGTTTCAGCTTGTAGGCAAATGTCAAATGACAGAAGAGGTTTCGGGTCTTTATGTTTATGTGCATGATTAATCTCTAAGTCAGAGATTATCAATTATAAAACGTCATTTGCTACGAAGAAAAAAAAAACATGTGAACCACAAATAAGCCGTACTGTTATTAGTTTATGATGTGAACGTAATGTCAAAATGGTCGATTAATTTAACGTTAGTCGTTCTTAAGCGCCTTTCATATGCGCAGCAAATTGCGAATGCGAATTGATAATGATCGCAAATTCTCTATCGCAGATAATTCCTATAAATCACACACTGAGTCAACCGCGGGGACAAGCACATTTCCGATAAGATACGTCCTAGGAGGAAGTGGAAAGCGCTTACGGGAGAAGGTGATGGCTTGACACTTGTTAACATAGAGCTCAAGAAAGTTTTTACGGCACCAGGTTGAAAATCGGTTATGATCGTTTTGTAGTAGAAAAGAGTCGGAGGGGGATGTTATGCACCTAAAAGAGTCTTTTAATATACAAGCGACGTCGTTGATAGTCAAAACGAAGATCAGTGGGCCAAGTTGACTTTCCTGCGGGACGCCAGAAGTTTCAATGATGGGACCAGATTCAAAGGATCTAAAGATTGCTCTATACTGCCGATCTTTTAAGTGTGACTGAAACCATGAAACGAATATGGGTTGAAATCCTAGGGCATTCAACTTGAAAAGAATCAAAGAGTCTGAAATTTTGTCAAAGGCTTTGCTAAGATCGGTAGCAATTACATCGACCTAATTACCGTTTTCAAGAAAACATAAGGTTCCTGAAACAAATTCTAACAAGTTAGTTGGTTTGGGGAGACTAAATACTTGCAGTGGAACAACATTGTATCATAGACGATACTTTCAAAGAGCTTAGGAATGCAAGATAACTTAGCAATAGGGCGGTAGCTGGATATTTCTTTCTTGGGGCATTATTTATGGATAGGGATTATAATCCAAAGGGCGGGAGAAACTCCAAGCGAGAGTGAACGTTGAAATATAGCGGTCAGGGGTTTAACTAAGTGTAAACAGCACTTTTTCAGGACTATAGCAGCCACCCCATCAGGACCAGCAGAATAATAGTCTTTTAGATTATGTTTACATGTTTATCCAATTAACATAAATGGCCAGGAAGAAATTTGAGGTTAAATTCGAGCAAATTATTTATTCGCCGATTTGTGGAATGCGTCTTGTGGATTTTTGGTAGCGTAGAGAATATTAAAATGTAATTTTTTGATATTTAAATAATAAGATAATTTCTTAACTTCTTTAATGTTGCCGATTCTGATCTGATCATCTCGTTACAGATTTACAAAGAGTCGTTAAAAAGTCTATTCACACCGGTATATAAAGCCGGAACCACATTTGTCTCGTGTAGTATGTTGCTATCACTCCAATGTATTTGATATTCGTTTAACAATGTTTGGAAATTGGTTGTTTTGATTTGAGTTATAAGGTGATTCAATTGTCGTAACCTTTATCCATCTTGTTGGAACCCGTATTGTTTCGCTACATGTAGCAGACATTTTTGTATGTACTCGTATATGAGAAATAGAAAACAGTGCTTTCGAAAAAAAAATAAATAAAAAGCTAAATCAAAAATAACTGCTTAAAAAACAGCTAGCTTGTTTAAACGACATCAGACGCCGGCGTCATGCCACTCTACAAGACATTAGACGAAATAAATTAAGTTAAGCCTTAAATAAGGTATTAGAAAGATATTGAAATGCTGAGTCCTACCTAAATAGATGTCGTATACCAATTTTTACTATACCTATGTAAATATGTATATGTACCTAGTTTAAGCTTTTAAACAAAGTCTAGACTTCATTGAAATTGTTTTCCATTTATGGCAAAAAGTCTTCAATTCGTAACTATGACTACGCATATAATTTATGAAAATCTATAAAAGATTTTATTGCGTTTCACAATAATTATCATAAGCGTGCCAGTTTGGATAATGGATACGGACTGTCCCACATCCTATTGGCCGAATCCCACGCCCATCTTTTTTTTCTCTTGAAATAATATTTGTGTCAAATAAGATTTATAAAAAAAAATCAATTGGCTGGTCTTGTTATAGGCGTGGGTTCAACATAAAATCCAACAACTGAACAACCACTCTTATTAGGTACTATTTCGGGCTTTGAGACGAAGCTTGATTATAATTTGTATACCAACAAAGACCAAACTCTTTCGTTAATTACTAAAGCCTTGACAACAACTACAAAAATACAGTAAGTTGTTAATTTCATTTAACGACCGCAAAAAAAATGGCTATACAAATTGAACTGCTGATTGCATGCAGACAGTTTAACTATACTTAACAAGAGGAGCGGGACAAACGCGCTTACAATTCAATATACTTATATTTCAACAGGGTGTTTCTGGTAATGCTTTGGGTATTACTAATTGTGAAATGAATAATTTTTATTTCACGGTCTCTTTTCGTTTCATTTTTCAACTTGAAGTAAGAACTTCAAAAATGTCAATCCAAATTCGAAAATCTCAGTGATTAAGTTAAACCCTAATGCGTTAACTGTACAAATCGAACAAACCTCAGCACAATTATTAGAAAAGTGAATCTTTCACATCGTTTGATACGGATAAAGCTGCCAGTCTCACTTCTACATTAAAATCGAAAATGCGTAATGAAACAACTTTTGCATTTTGAAAGGTACTGTCAAAATTAATGTGCATCTTATGGCCTTTTCGATTGGCAATTCGGAAGAACTCTCCGATCCAGAACACCTATAAAACAAACAAATTCATCCAATTTGATTCTGAAGGTTTTGCATCGCTGTATGTATGCAATTTCGCATGCTACATAGTTATGCAAAATTATTTTTTCACATTTGTAATTTTTAAACATGGCGAAAACAAGAAGACAATAAAAATTCGTTTGTGGACATGTTTAAATCCATTTTTATTTTTTTAGAACTTTGAATGTTGTATATTTAATATTATTTGATTAAAATTTTTAATTATTATTACCTAACTTTGTCAAAATATTTTCAATTTAAAATTGAAATTGCTGTTTACATTAAATGACACTTTTGAAAACTAGTTGTGTTTGAATGTGTGATTATTTCTGATTTCGATTCTGAAATGAAATCCAGGATCGTTTTCTCTTCTATTCAGGAGAAGAACTGTCACTCTGGATATCAAGTGAACATTTTCAGAAGGGTTTACACGCACTCCGAACGATTCCGAATTGCCAAACGAAAATGCCATTAATCTCGAAGACTTATAATACGTTTTCACCCGACGTTAATCTCATGTAAATTACCTAAATGTTAGATTAATATTGACAGTTACTTTCAAAATGCCAATTTTGTTTCATTATTTACTTTCGCGTATGATGTAGGAGTGAGACAGACAGCTCTATCAAGCAAAAAAATTCACTTTTCCAATGAATGTGTTCATTTCGATATGAAAATGGGTTAGTTCGATTTGTATACAACTATAGATATATTTTAGGAGATTAATTGTAGTTTAATCAGAGTTTAATACTACGTTTCCACCGAAATTTAATCTCTTAGATTTACTAATCTCAAAAAGTGTTTCCACGCTCCAAAAGTAGAAATGAGATTTACCTTAAATCTTCATCTGGGAAAATTAAAATTTGTATGGTAATACTACGTTTCCACCGACCACTAAACCGGGATTTAAGTAGATTTAGCTAAATCTCCTACAAATCTTGAGGATTTACCATATTAATTTGAATCTTCTCAGATGAAGATTTAAAATAAATCTCATTTAAATCTTCAATCGAACTACCCTATTTCCATATCGAAATGAACATATTCATCGGGAAAGTGAATTTTTCTCTTCGGTTGACAGAGATGAAGCTACCTGTCTCACTTCTACATCATAAGAGGAAATGAAAAGATATATGCATTTTGAATAGTGCTGTCTTAATCTACTCTTGGATCGGTGGGAACACTTTTTAATCCTCAAGATTTGTAGGAGATTTAGCTAAATCTACTTAAATATCGGTTTAGTGGTCGGTGGAAACGTAGCATAAGTTTGCATCGCATTAGTTGGATCTTAATGAATTCGTCGAAATCAACAGTGGGTTAAACTCTTGATTCAAGAATGAAACACGGTGTAAATAATTGGCTTCGATTGTCTTAATATCACGTTTTCCACTTGTTGAAGCATAGATGTCGTTTTTGTTGCCCAGTTATGTGCGTTTGTACAAAATGTAAATATAATTGTAAAAAAACATGAAAGTATTCACTCGTATTGAACAAAAAAAATCTTCAATATAACATTAACCTCAATTCTAACTCAAATTTGTTTTCCAATCACAAAAACGCTGCATCATCTTTAAAATTCTTTAGACAAACAAAGCATTAAGTCCCAAAACACCCTACAATTTACATTTGCCCATAGTTCGTTGTCCTATGTATACGTTAAAAAGTAGTGTGACTCGGCGCGTTGGTGTCACATCACACCGACAGAGGCGCTGCTGTTGTTGCGTGTATTATGCAATTCCTTCCTCATTCATGACTACAATCAGACAGACTAGACGTAGATGGTAGTTGGTTATAATTCCTGGCGTCAGTGAGGCCTACGCGCAGTTGTTCCCCCCAATAACATCAAGAACCCTATATCCTATACCTTGTGTAGGTTTTTGTGGCAGCTTTAACCACAGACTGAGATTGAAAACTTCATGGCATTTATTTAGAATTTTTTTTTTTAGAAATCGTAACGCAAATGTCGTGTTGCAGTGAGGTATTACGATGAAAATGGTTATAGATCGATAGGTATCATCTCTAGAATTATTCCAAGGAAACCGCATTCTTTCCGTTTTTTGAAGAGGGGTATGGAAAATTGTATGTCCATATAGAGAAATAACAACAGTGGGCAAAAAAAAGCTGTCATTGTTTTATGTATGTATATCTTTATAGAAATTTCAATAAAATCTGACATATATGATTTAACGGAAGACGAATAGAACAACTTAAGGATCCCGTTGTTTTAACTGCTGTTTAACGACATTTCTTTAATTATGGGAAAAGATATAACCAATTTTGATGGTATTATTGGGGTTGAGCAATACATATTAAAATTGCAGGTCAGCATTTAATGATGAACTATTTTAAATTGATAGTTTCAAGGTTCGGTAAATTATAAAAAAAATATGCATAAGTAAGCATTGGGACTTAGATTCCTCAGCGGAAAAGAATAAAGGTTATGTAAGATTAGGTTAGGGTTGAATCCAGAAGAATACTGGTATTGTTGTTTGGGTTCCAATTTGTCTCGTTCCATCACTTACAGAATTGTGGATGAACAAATTTTGGGTGCATTTCAATCAGGAAAGCTTGGAAGTAGACTACTTGAGGCAGATGCTTACCATAATTTTCCTGCGTTTGCTATAAGCGCCCATTAGAAAAAAATATTCAATTTCGGACTATTTCAACTTTTCCTGATCGCTATAACTGGCCATTAGGAGCCATTTAAACAAATATACTTGATTATATTTTGGTACCAAAATTAACCTACATATTTTTTTTTTTTCAAAAAATATAATATTTCATTTGCAATAGATACTACTTTCTTATAAAAGGCCTTGATATTGGTAAATGTAAAAGCAGCGCACCAAAATTGTATTCATTAAATAACAGCAAATGAAAAGTGCGAACAAATTAGGCAGTAAAAATATTGCCGATAATTGTGTAGATAAAGATTTGGAATATTTGGAATGGAACGACTCGCTCGGGTTACAAACAAAAGGCTTGTTGGAAGGCAGAAGGAGATGCAAAATAAGAATGTATATAAAAGTGCGTACTAGTTTTACTGAACTACATCTAGGTTATCAATAAAATACGTATAAAATCACTTTTACTATTTCAGTGATCAACACAGTTGCCAATGAAAAGCTGATTGTTCGTTTCACAACGTGGAACACAATCAATCATTCCTATGATTTGTGTTCGTTTCTTTTTCTTTTCCCGTCTGTCATTTTACGTTTTACAGCCTAGTACGCTGCTGATGCGAACCGAAAAATCCCATACAAAAATGACAGAACGAAGTCAGTTTTCGTTCTGCTTTTCGTTCTGCAGAACTCTGTTCTATGGCGAAATTTAAAAAGTCTCTACTCACTTTTCGAAGAAATTTATTACCAGACCAATAAATTGTGTGCGGAATATTACATTTGAGTTTTAAATCTTGTTTTTCTTTTTTGTTTGTCTGTTTGTTGGTTCCTTCTTGTTTATTTGTGATTTTTGTGATTAGGTTTGTTTTTATTTCTTGAAAATTTGACCGTTGTTGTTTTTGTTAACATTTCGGTCTCCTAGCGGAGAGAACCGGAAATTTTCGTACAGCAGCGTATTAGGCTTTGTGATCAAAATCCAACGTGGGTGTCAATTCTCTAACTGTGAAGCTGTGAAGTGATAATTTTTATTACACTTTCTCGTCCAATTCGATTCTCGATACGTGAATAAGTGAAGTGAATTTTCATATGAAGATTTTTTTATCACAGTCAATTGTTCTGTGAAGAAGAGTACAAACCAAAAAAAAAAACTTTGGACAAAAAAATTGGATAAAAAATTCAAAATAAAAAATAGTAGATACCAAGTTTGTTGTTGCATCATTTATTTTTTATCAATTTGTTGATAGAATTTCGCTGTTATCGCTGAAAATTCATCCATCGTATGAAATTTCACATATCTATGTGCTATGTGCTTCTTTAAGGCAGTAGAAATAGAACACACCGACTCACTGATGTCTGAGACAAGATGACAAAGAATCTTGTCCAACAGCTCATTGGAAACTACCTGTGGTAAAATATCGCAGAGCACTTAACACCTTCACATGGCATGGAAGCGCACTTATGAGTTTTTTTCAGTAATGGTTTGAATTCATCTATTTAATTCATGCATGAATGTTTTGGTAATATGTAAAGTTCAATAAAGTGCTCCTCTATTGTAACTTTGAATGGATTCTGCCCATCTCGATGGGAACGCCGCAATATCCTCACATTATTCCTAGGAAAAAAATAATTAACCTTACTCAGAACGGAGACCCGATTGAATATATCGTCTATTGTTAATAATTAAACGAATTATTATTCCGAATATTACTCTTAAACAAATTTATAAACTGAAATGAAATATTTACATTTCCCAATCAGAAATGACAGAATTTATCATTTAGTACTTTGTAGTACAAACTTTATCACTCATTTTAAGATAATCGCATTAGGAGAAAGTGAAAACTGAAACTTCACAGATCCGGGATTGACCCCCTGTACCGAATATATAGCTGTGTTTTATTTCATTGACAGCACCTTCCACTGACAACAATTTACTATAACCGATTTGTCAACCAATTGCATTGACAAATCACAAGATAAAAAGCTATGGTGATCATTAATAAACTTCTCTAATAATAATAATAATAAACTGATATTATTTTGAGTGCACAATTGGCGTTTTTCTTTTTTATCTCCGAGCAAATCTCTGAACAGAGCCTGAGTAAACGGATTTGGATCTGAGTAGAGCATGGTCAGATATCTCCGATTTAATTTTGAAATAAACTTGAGCGCAGAACTGTCATATATTATTATAATTTTCTTATTAAAACTTATTTACCAAAAAATCCAAAGCTTTCGTTTTCCGAATTCATTTTTGTTTTTAATTGGTTTTACTTAAGTGATTATTGTTAAAATTATAAGTAAAGTTAGACGCGCCCAGCACTTTGCTCCGTTTGATCGTTCATTTTAATCTGAGCTAATGGTTCGTTCCCCGATTTAGCTCTGATTTAAAAAAGAAACACGAGTTGAGAGATTAAATGTGTCTGAGCTAAAAAAAAAAACAGATCTTTTCTTGACAGCTGAGTTCTTTACTCGGAGCTAAAAAAGAAAAACGCCAAATGTATACATCTAATTGTCATTTGCAACTTTAATGAAATGTGAAAAAATAAAAAAAAAAACACCAAAATTAGCATTTAAAACGACCGGTTAGTCAATATAAAATTTACTACTGAATTTTATATCTTTTCATTAGATGTTTGTTCCTAAATAAATCTTGTTATTATTGAATTCTGCATTGTTATTTCAAGCTGTGTATATTCTTTATTAATGTACAAAGTTGACTTCAGAAGAGTATTTTGCGTTTAAGTTTTGATCTGAATTGTATGTCTTTTACTTGTATCATATATTTAATTCGAAAATTTAAAACAAATAAAAAAACTGCAAAAATAATTGTTTCCATCAAGCTCTGATTTTTTTCAATAATTAATTACTAATTTATTTATCTTCTAATTATACATTAAAAAGGAGAAAATAAATTTGTATTTAATATTTTGACTGTCTCTTATAAAATTATATATATAAATATTAGCATATTACCATAAAACGTCTGGATCTTATAGAGTTACCATATGATTCATTTAGATACGGCTTATGTATAAAAAAACGCATTTAACCATGTCCATATTAACAAAAAAAAATATTGATATTCATAAAAATGATAAATTGTCATTATTATTTGTACTTCAGAGTTATAAAAATGATATCATCAACGAAAGTGATTATTCGCTTATTTTGATTGCGCTGCTGTGATGTACTAGATTACAAACACACACATACCAAATTACAAATACTTAAATAAATATGTGTATCTACCTATACAAATTAATCTTTTTTTTTTTGGTATTTGCACGAAATTTAAAATTCGCAGTTTTTTTTAACCTTGAGACTTAATTCTTTATCTCAGATAGAAACAAACAATTTATTATTCATGAATTGACAAGTATATCTAAAATATTGTAGAATTATTTTTGGAGAGACAAATTAAAATGCATGATAAAATTTTATAACACTGTCCTATTTAACGAAAAAAAATCACCTTCTTTCTATTAGGTAATATAATGTTTAGGTAGTTCATTAAGATTTGATAACAGTTTCATGTTATACTTGATGCAAACAAAATTGCGGCAATTAAATCAATTCAGTAAGGTGCAGATTGCAGAACTTCTATACTAATTGTTTTTTAACAACTCAATTATGAAAAAAAAAACAATTTCTTATTACAAACTTACTTCAAGAACGTGGGAAAATATATACCTAATCACTTAGAACCAATGCTGTCGTTTTTGGTATTGAATAGTGTAGTAAATGTAATCTAGTTAAAATGTAGTGGACATATTTTCAAGTGTTTTATTTGCATTCGGAAACCAAAGATCTGTAAGCCCAAATTATAGATAAAAAATTCATATTTTCAAATTGTCAAATAATGGGTCCTATCGGGAATCTTTAAGGGAATTTCGTTTCCCACGGAATATTTTATTCCCTCGAAATTTTTCCTGCGATCGTGAATATCCCACAGAATAAATTTACCTCGAATAAAAAATCGTATGAAATGACAGCAAAATTCCATGGGAAAGCTTATTGCCTATAACTAAATTCAGAGGGAAAGTTTTGAGCATCATTCACTTTCCTACGATTCGTAGGAGCTTTTGCGTTTGGTTGTTTTAATTTTTTTTAATTTATATTAAGGAAAAGGGTTTTGCATTTATTGATGGCGTTGTTTATTTCTTTGGTGTAGGTTTTTTTAGGGTTTTAGATGGTTATCATTAAGAAATCTTAATGTTTTATTTATGTACTCGTTTTGGTCTATTATTAGCGCGGTATTAACCTTATCTGCTTTAGTATTTTGTATTATGTTATTTTTAAGGAGATTTTTAAGTTTTTTGTTTATTATGGAGGGTGTTTCATTTTGTATTTCGGTGTTTGGTATTGCTTTTGTTGCAGCTTCAGCATTAATTACTTCTTGGTGGATATTTTTATTTATTTGTGGAATATTAAATTTCAAACCTTTGTTTAGCGTTTTAATTTCTGTTTCGGTAAGTTGGATTTTGGTGTTGTTTATCGATGGGGCGTAAATTTTGTGTGTTTGTATTAGTTTTGGTGCAGGTTTTTGTTTATTGGTAAGGATATGAAGTTTATTGTTTTGATTTTTCACTATTTCTTTCGCGATTATTTCTGTGTTTGTTTATTTTATGAATGTATATTTCGGCTGCAATGTAATGAATGATGTTGTATATTTGTAGATGGAGTTTATATAATTCACTGTTTAATTTTTCTTTTTTACGGTAAAGACATTTAATTTCTTCTTTAATGCGGATAATTTGGGCTATATTTTGTGTTTTAACGGAAGCTAATGAGGTAGATTTTATTTTAATTTATGCGTATTTCGGTATTATATGTTTTTTTGAGAAAACTTTTGTTGAATTTTATGTTTAAATTGGCTTTCGTTAATTTAGGATTGGTGTTTTGGTATTTAAAGACAGTTTTTGCTTGTTCAGCTGTAAGATACAGCATGTATTATTATTTTATTTATATAAAATAATAAAATTCAAAAAAATATTTCTTATTTCGCTTGTACACAACACAATTTCAACTTACTTTTTCTATCGGATACACGTCAAGGATGGTACCAGCGGACCTTAGCTCATCTTCAAATTACCTAAAAAAACTGTTATACTTATAGAAAAATCAGTATCCATTGTATTATAGAGATCTGTGTTCCTAATGTCTTCTCTTTGAATTATGAACTCAAATTTCGAAACTATCACACAACGAATTGCAATTACAGAAAAAAACGGAAGAAGTCGTTGCTATCTGTCAAAATCAGATTTTTTACTTCATTCTGCAATTTTTTTTTCTCAATTCTTGTAATCTTCTTTATTCTATAGTTTTTTCTTTGTATTCTCTTTGTTAGAAACTGAAAAAATTTCTTGAACTGTCATTTGCAGCCTGGAGAAAACTTGACGGAAGTTTTTCGTAGAAATTTGTAGGTTTTTGTAGATTTATGAAGTACGGGAAAGCACCTATCCTTGGTTACATATTTTTTCTTACGCAACTCGCCTCCCATATAAAATTCTCTAAACAATTTTGCGAAGTTAAAATTTACACAAGTCTTTTATCCAGAAGGTAGAAAACAAATCAAATTATTGTTTCTAACTGTAACTACATAATATTGGCTATCAAAATTTAACTTGATATAATATGAGTGCTTGTTAACTAAACATTTTCACCAAGCTAACGAAACTTGGGTTTTGTTCTCCTATGATTTTGACAGCAATGTACAAATTCGTACGAATTTTCACGTTTCCAAACACACCTAATATCTGTGTTTCCGTACTTTGTGCACAAAAATCCACAGGAGTGAATAAAACTCGCAAAGAGCTATAAGTATTCCAAAAAATGTTGGCAATTTATCAACCGTCAAAACAAAAGTGTATTTTTGAAAATGTTTAATAATGTTTTTTGTGAAAATGTAAACAATTTGCTCTAACAAGATTTAATTTATTGCGAGCCCGACCATTCTATAAATTTTATTATTTCCAACTCTTATAATGACACACCTATTTTTGTTGTTGCTTAATTTGACATACTTCATAATTTTGTGCAAAGTAATTTCCTGAACTAAGATTCGCAGCCTGGGGAAAATGTTTTACTCTCTTATGAATCGCTCTCTTCTGTAAAAGGCTATATGAAAATTTAGTGTACGGGAACATAATTTTACAGTATTTCGTAGAAATTCGTGTATTTTTGCAGTTTTAGAGAGTACGTAAATACACCTAAATATTCTGTACATTATTGTCGATAGATTCTATTAATTATTGGTATTTAAGTTTAGAAATATTTTTAAGTCGATAACGAAAGAACGAAAAAAAAATCGATAGTTTGTATATGGAAATATTCATTTTTTCTGTAATCGACTAATTCCTTAAGTTTTTTTTCAGTCAATTCATATTGCACTACAAAAAAAATACGTTAAATAAAATCTCAGGCCAAAGAACTTAAGACAGTTTGAGGGTTAAGCAATTTTTTGTATCATTTAATTGGCCGAATCAAAGAATATACGAATATATAAGATGGATGACAAAAAAATCATTAGTTAGATTATTTTAAGAGATTTATATTAACAAGATTAGCATGATCCACAAAAAATAGAATTCATACCTATGACACGCATAATTTGGCGTTAAGTTCTCATGCGGAATTTCATAAAATTCTCTTGAGTGATTCTTGAGATACATCTTAACTTAATTCAATTCAATATAATTTTCTTTATTGAGACTTAAAACATCAGCATATATATGTACATTGAATCTTAATATAACTTGTAGCCGGCTTCAAGATATGCCTGGCTAGAAACAAAAATGTTTTTGTATAAAGAATTTAATTTAAGTTAAATAATTATGAGTATAAGTAACTTCATTAATACATAATTGTCCATGCTTGCTCCCTGCACGCTTATTACATTGGGTGCTTTCATAAGTGCATGGTTGCGAAAGTCCGACGAATGCATAGCATTCGTAAATGCAAATGATGAATGTCAGAGTTTCATAAATGTAAAATGGAAATATTTGTAAATTTCACATGCATTCCGATTTTTTCCTTAAAGACAGAGATAGTATGATGTAAACGGTGGTACACCTTCCCTTACTGTTCACATCTGTCCAGATTTCCGCTAGAAAATTCAAAGTTCAACTCAAAATTAAAAATTCACATCAGAATTGTTCTTGGTCGACTAGAAAATGAAGTAAATCAGATAAAGTATTCATAAACGCATATTTAAATACATGCGTAAATAGTTTCTCTGACGTTAATATGATCGCAACTGATCGCATATAAACAAAGCAACCATGCATTTATGAAAGCATCCATTATTATACTTAATACTATTTCTCAAACCCACCATCAATAGCATATTCGACAGCACTGGTTTCTATGCTCGGACGAGTATCACCCCTTCTCCACAAACGCATCATGTAAATTATATAGACTCAAGACAAGCCTCATGTTTACTCTGCTGTTTCATGGTCTATAAAATCAGTCAACATTCCTCAATATCGTTGCATCTCATGCAATAATTTTATAAATAAATCACCGCACCAAACTAAGTACATTTATTATAACAACGTATAGCCATAGATACCCGATCTTAGATGCACAACACATATATCTGAAGATTGCTGTTTAAGTGCGAAATACCTTCGCTCCAGAGCAGACAGCGACTTTTCGCTAAAAGAATAGAAAATTTCAAATTGAATTGTAATTACTTATACAGTATACAAATGTACATATTTATATTCTATAAATAGAAAATCACTTTCGCTTGACAATGCAATATCGAGGGAATGCTTTTGAGGACAAACAATCTGATAGATTGTGCAATCACACTCGGACTCGGATTCGGATAGACTTGCTAAATCTCTATCCATGCGTGCACACAATAATTATTAATATGTTGATATTGTTGTTTTTATTTTTATTGTTATTGTTGTTGTCATTGATGTTTGCACTGGGTCTACTCTCGTCGCATTGCGTCGCGGTCAGTCAGATAAGACCAACAAATAAGATTTTAATGGATGCACTCTGTGAGCACAAGAACAAGGCGCCATGCCATGCCACACGCTATAAGACTTGCAATGTACATAGTAAGCAATCAAGGTACGAGTAATCCCTGGATTTATTTAATTATCGAACCTGATTATGATAAATATTTTAAAATAAAACTAGTAATTTGATCATTGCTATTGAAAACCTATCATATTGAGCAATATGAATCTGATGAAGGTATATTTAGTTACTTTTGATATTGGTCTTCAAATAAATTAATATTTAGAAGGTAACTTATCTATATCAGTTACATTAATGGCCTACTAGAATAAAATGATAACGAAGCAGTGGAATTCTAATTATACACTTTGCGAATTGCGACACTGATATTTCACTTAAAGCGAAAATTGGACCTTTAAAATGGAAAAAAAAATTGAATAAAATTCTCATTTAACTGCACAATTTTTACTTGCGATTACTTAGGTACTATAAGGCAAGTTATGCATTCGTAAAAGAAAAATTCTAACAATCAAACATGACATTACGATCATAGAGAAGCCTAAAGAAAAAAGTGATCGCCAAAAAATGTCTGTCTGTCTGTCTATCAGTCTCTCCGTCTGTATAACGAGCTACAGCCTAAACGGTCTAAGCGATTGCCTTCAAATTTGGTATGTTATTATTTTGGCATTCCTCAAAGGGGAAATTAAAATTTTATTTTTAGGCCTAAAAATAACGGTACCTGCCATATGACCTTGAAGGAAAATCTTATTTTTCTCTAAAACGGCTCCAACGATTTTGATAAAAAAATTTTGAGAATTTTTTTGTTGGTAATAGCTATCATTTGATATGAACCAACTTTACAGGAAAAGTCTATTAACGGTACCTTTAATATAACGTTTTTTTTTTATTTTTGGCTTTCTCGGTAACGGTACATTGGATTTCTGTCAAATTTTATATCTGAGAAGATCTAAGTAGCTAAATTATTTTTGCATATCAAAATTTTGAATAACTTTTTTTTTAAATTAAAATAATTTATTAATTTTTTTTTTGAAAAATCAATAATTTTAAAACTAATCAAAGAAAATAATTTTAATTTTTATATTCACATGAACATTAATAGTCTCTAAAAAATTGCATACCAAAATTTCAAAAGAATTTTGTTTTCAAAAAACGAAAAATAAAAAACAGGATTTCATCAAAACCCGTCCTACAATTTTCGAGATACTTTTTTATAAAATTTTCATTGATCTGTGACACTTAATGGCGTTCTTCGTTCTTAGTGATGGTTTTGGCAGTTTAAATAAGTTTAAAAAACGATTTTTTCCCACCTATACACCATTCATTTTCATTATATACATACATGTATGTACTTGTACATATTTACATTATTACCCTCCTAATTTACATAATTAAAATCCATTTAAATATACATTTGTAGGTATCTATTTAACTATTCCTTGAATCATGCATTCGAAAATTCATTATACTAAGCATCTAGGTAATATTACCTACCAGGGCTTTAAATCTGCATAGGATAACTATAATAGACTACCTACCTACCAACAGCGTCAGTGAGTAACACTAAAGTTGTTAGCTACAAGAGCAAGTTTGTACGATTCAGTCGTGCATTTTATTTTAATTCAATTTAGACTATTTTTCTCTCACACATTTATATAATTTTTATTAAGTAATCCGGAATCATTGTGGACTCTTCTGAAAGTGTTCATTTGGGAAAAAATGACAGTTCTGATTCTGAAAAGAAGAGAATTCTGCTTTGGGATTTGAAATCAGAATCGGGACCAGAAGCACTTACGCATTTATATACTTGAACGTCAAACTCGACTGTTATCATTTTTTGTATCATAATTGTGCAAAAAACATTTTTTGGATCTGAATACCTATTTCCATGTACACAATTATTTTCACACACACAATCTCATTAAATTTCCGAATCGTCAGAATCACACAAATGTGTTCAGTTGGGAACCCTGATCGGAGAAGAATTCCAGATTACCAGATAAAAACGCCATTATACCCGAAAGAATTTCAAAATGTCCGTTTGTTTTTCACATTCTAAACTTTATCATAAAACGGATGATTATGATATTAGGTTTATTCCTTGAGCCCTGAAGTCGCCTTAGGGTCGCCGTAAATCATTTCCTTCAAAAACCTGAACTAACCCAGGTGAACAAGTTCTTTGTTTTTTGAGGTCTAGGCTCTCCCTGAATTCGTTTTGAAGTAGATCTAGGGTTTTATTTGGGGCGAGTTGAGGTAAATGAATAAAAAGGCAAAGTGACATAAGATCTGCATTAGGGATGAGCGATATTGACAAAACATCGATGTAAATAATTATCGAATCGAAAATATCGATTTTAACGAATTTCCTTACTTCCTTCATTTAATATCGATATTTAAGCATCGAATTCTTTGTTTTAGCATCGATATTTCGTTGATACCGATGAACATCGCTTATTTCTAATCGCAAGCATTTGTTTTGTTATGGACTCGCGTTTTATATGCAATTTGTCATTTTTAAAATAGTAAAGAATACTGAAAATTATTTTCATAAAAGAAATAGAAAAAATAAACCTCTGAAGTTGTGCATTGTACAATTGCAAAAACAATTGCACTAATTAATTACATTTAAACATATGTATGTATCTTAAATTGATTTATTGGAAAACATCACTTGCATTTCACCAACATAAACATTATGGCCCTCGGGTCTTTATTGAGTATCGAGAAACATATTTTTTTGACAACTCTTAGTAGTGTATTGAAAAATGAGCGGAACTTGGACGATGAATTTTATAAAGCATTAAATTCTATTTTATTTTTTAAAACTAAAATATTATTATAACTACATATGTATATTGTTTTTACAATAATTTCATTTCGGAATTATTTTGATAAAATATTTATTAATTTCACACACAAAAAAATATTAAGAAATGATAACTCATTGCCATTTACATTTTTAAGATGTTCTTATTCGTCTTATAGAATTGGTGCATTCCCTGGCACGTTCCGCACTTCGCCGAACTCAGCGTTCCTGATCGTTTATAATTCCACTTTCATTTTTTGGATAGTTTCAAGAGATTTATTTAAAATTTATTTATTTCAAGAGAATAAATTAAAAATTAATGTTTGAAAGCGATTGACAGATCTGTCATAGAACGAACTAAGCCATTTATGAAAGATTTCCAGAAAAATTCCATTGGATTCTTTAGCATTTCCAAAAGAAAAACAACTGATTGTTGCTCTGCACATTGCACAAGTTTGTTCGGTCCATTACTCTTATTCCCGATAAAACTGTGTTTGGGATTCGTTTTAAAATTTTGTTAACAGAAAATTCCCCAGTAATTTTTTTTAAATTAATTAAAATAAAAAAAATAAAGCAAAAGTTGTCAGCTGTTGGTTGTGTCATTCCAAAATAATCAAATTTATCGTGTCGTAGGGTAATTCATCTTAAACATTTTTCACAAAAAAAAATTTACTAAACGTTTACACATATACACTTTTCATTTGACGTTTAAAAAATGGTACCGAACTCTTGAAAATATTGAGCTTGTAAATCTTTGTCCACGAAGTATGGAAACGCTGCTGGTGGCACTTAATATGTAAATGTTCACATTGTTCAAATATCTCTCCATACTCTACTCCAAATCATTTTTAAAACAAAATTGACGTTAACCCTACGAAATGGACAAATCGCACAATGTACGTTCTCCATTATCTCCAGAGATGGCGGCTGAACTAATGCGGAGAAAATTACCGTGTCTTATTTATTTATGTCCCTTATAATTCGCAATATTTTTTATTTATTTCGTTGTCATATTTTATGGGTATGCTAGTTTACTCAATCACATGTTGTTAGTGTTATGCCTAAACAGCATGTAGTGAGCAAAGCAGCAACTTATTTTATGACAATTTTTTAGAATTGGTTTTTAATGGAATGGAGCGGTTGAAAGGCCACCCCAAATAGTTTTTATGGAAATGTCAATCTTTTTTTATAATAGGCGTTTTCTTTTTTAGTTCAGAGCAGAGTCTGAGTTGTCAAAAAATTTGTTTGTGTTTCTTTTTAACTCAGAGCATGCAGAGCTCCAAATGTGTGTTTCTTTTTTCGTTCTGAACATGTGTAAATCGCACTCGACGTGCTCGAAGATAATTGACTGAGCATGTGAGTATAAATTGCTGAACGCACAAAATGCCATGTGTGTCAAGAAGGAAAATAGGCAGACAAAAATAATTAGATACATGGCGAAAAGTGACCGCTAGTTGATTTTCTGTATCTGGGTGTGTCTCAGTCTACAAAGAAGGGTAGGTTTTGTGTTATATTGCTTCTTATGATTAAAATGAAGATGCGTTCTGATTTGTGTGGTTCAAGTGTGTTTAAAAAATATATCAGTGTTCAGAGCTCGCTCTGTTTGGAACAAGTTCAGTGCATAATTTATGTGTTCGAACTGTGTTCAGTGCTCTGCTCTGAACGAAAAAAGAAAAACGCCTAATAGCTAATTTGTCGAATCTATCTGAATAAATAGCCCCTCCAATATTTGCCACTTTGGTGCCGTTACTCCAGGCTGTAAAACAAAGCGAAAACTGAAATGGGATCAAAAAATCCCTGAAAAATCGATTATTTTAGTTGAATAGAAAACAAAATTATTAAAATTTGTTATGGCAAGCTTGCACTGTGAAAACAGTTTAGCATATTTATGTGTAAATGTAAATAGCAATTATATTTTCTAAATTATAATTTTGTTTTATTTTACAGATTCCTCAGATATTGTAGACTGCAAATTGAAACTTATTCTTGGCTTAATATGGACCCTAATTCTACATTATTCCATATCGATGCCAGCGTGGGAGGGCGAAGACGAAAATCAAATGAACGGTACAGGTGCGACACCCAAACAGAGGTAAACAAAAATGATATTCATCAAATATCACTAGAAAATTTTGACATATGTACATTTTTTTTCATTTAAAGACTTCTCAACTGGATCCACACGAGAATCCCAGAGATGCCAATCAACAATTTCACAAACGACTGGACCAGCGGTAAGGCTGTTGGTGCCCTTGTTGATGCATGTGCCCCTGGTCTGTGCCCCGATTGGGATATGTGGGATCCAAAGGATGCCGTACAAAATGCTTCCGAAGCCATGGGCTTGGCCGATGACTGGCTTAATGTTCGCCAATTGATCAAACCAGAAGAATTAGTCAATCCCAATGTAGATGAACAATCTATGATGACATACTTATCACAGTATCCAAATGCAAAATTGAAGACAGGTGCTCCACTAAGGCCAAAGACCAATCCAAACAGGTAATTGTGATACAGAATAGTTCAAAGCAATTTTAATGGTTCATTTCGTCAACGATTCAAGGCATTTATTGTTTTCGTCCAAATTTCCCATTGTTCATTTTTTTTTATTTTCTTTTGTTAAAACTATCGCACGTATTAATAATTCTTAACTGAATGTTTAAGTTTATTATTTTTCTGTTTAAATAAAACAACAACAGCATTCTACGTTTTGTTATTAAACAAGAAAATTAATATAATACATTTTTTTAATATTTTCTTCTTTTATTTAATTGCAAAATTCTCTCAGCATTCCTCCTCCCCGGTAAGTCTGGAATGCGAATAAGTGTTTTTTAATATACTTATTTTTTCGTGTTATGCGTGTTTCAAGCCAATTTTTTGTATAAGTGCATTTGAAACCTAAAACCATCAAAACGGGTATCCATTCTAATTAAAATAATAAAAAAAAACTCTGTAACAATTAGCTATGTATATTTACGAATTTAAGTTTTAAAAAAGACAACAATATTCCCCGCTTAATTACCCTGACCATATTATCAAATTTTTCGGACAATCATCTGGGTGCTTAAATTAACGAAATACCGCTTATTTAGCGAACTCGTTCAAATTAGAGAAAACCGTTAAAAAAAATTTGTTCGTCTGAAAAATTCACCGGAAAAATGAAATGAATACATAAATACATACATCATAACCGAGTTAACGCATACTTTTGCAAAAATGTAAACATCATTTGTATTTCTAATTCCTATCCAAATACAAATGACAGCCGAGATTTCCTTTAAGATTTGTTTATAGTAATGTCGGGTTTACACGAGTGACAAATTGCCATTAATTCATGTCATTAAACTGGCAAAATAATGGTAAAATCAAATCGGGGCAAAATAATGACTGCTTGATTGATAATGGCAATCTGCCATTAAAGAATGAGCAAGTTCAATCTTTCTCGTGATGTAATGTAATAATTTTCAAAATGGCATCATTGTGCATTTACATGACGCCATTATAACATTAAAATATTTAATGCCAGTCTTCCCTGTCATTTTTTTAATGACGAAAATAATGACAAATTTTCAACCCATTTAAACGATTTTCTCAGTAATGTCAATAAACTGGAAGAAATAATGGCAATTTGTAATCGTGTAAATCCAGCATAAGTGTCTTTGGCTGTCATTGATTAGAATGCTTTCACACAAGGAAACTGAGTTGCCGGCAACTAAGAGTTTGATGGCAAGAAGCCGAAAAGGGCAAGAAGTAGGGGAATGAAAAAAATCTCCACGGTAAACGATTTGAGGAAATTTTGTTTGATGTTTTGCTTTGACATTTTCGTAGGTTCATCAATTCTCTCCTGGTTTGTTTTTCTGTGACCTTTTAATACATTAATTTATTATTTTTATTTATTAAACCATTATTACCAACCACAATAAAAAATACAACATTTACCCATATAATCGCACCAGGTTTCTTTATTTTGTATTTATTTTTATAAAAATAAGCTGCGGTTAATTTTTAACTAAATAAATTATGTTTTCAATTTTCAATCCGCGAAGCAAATTGTTTGTTTACAAAAAGCGAATGTCAAATCAGAAGCAATTCAAAAAACGATCAACTCAGTTTCCTCCTCAGTTTCTTCGTGTGAAAGCTACAATGCAATTAAAGGAAAATGTCAAAAGAAATCTCCAGTAACTGATTTCCCTGGGTGGAAGGAGACTTAGGCTAAGCGCGCACATACAACTTTCAGTTTTGTAACAATTTGGTTGGTAAAGTGAATACCATGGGCTTACATGAGAGTGCACGCACATGCAAAAACTATTCATTCCGCGATTCGAGCAACTTAAAGTTTGTGTTTTGGCACAAATCGAACAATCGAGTGGATGGAAAACAGCATTTGTCCAGCCTGTCTCTAAAAAAGGCGCATCTTCTTCACCATCTAATTACCGTCCAATTGCACTTACGTCCCTTCTTTCCAAGGTCATGGAAACGCTGATTAATTATCAGCTCAAGAAATATCTTGAAGAACGAAAGCTCCTTAATGACCGGCAGTATGGCTTTCGTAGCAATAGGTCCACTGGTGATCTGATGGTATATCTCACCGAACAGTGGCACAAATCTTAACATCGTTTTGGAGAAAGTAAGATTATTGCGCTTGATATTTCAAAAGCATTTGATAGAGTTTGGCATCAAGCTCTCTTATCGAAAATGCGTGCATTTGGTATCGATGAATCTCTTCTTCGTTGGATTAGAAATTACCTTTCGGACCGATCAATACAAGTTGTATTGGACGGTTTCAAGTCTGATATTCACAAAATAAATGCTGGTGTGCCCCAGGGCTCCGTACTGTCTCCGTCCCTTTTTTTCATTTTTATTAATGATCTATTATCTGGAACTTCTAATCCACTAAATTGTTTTGCTGACGATAGTACTCTCAGCTTTTCATATTCGTTTTTAGATGCACCTTCTTGTTTTTCGGATGTGCAACTGGAACGGCAGCGTATGATAAGCTCCTTAAATTCTGATCTTGACAGCATTGTCCAATGGGGAATTAAAAACCGCGTAGAATTGAATGCTTCAAAAACTCAGTGCTGTCTTCTGTCGTTAAAGCAGAACCCACCCCCCATGCCGCTATTCATGAGCGGCACTTGCATTGAAGAAACCGATCAGCTTTCAGTCCTCGGCATGTGCATCACAGACCACCTCTTGTGGAATGAACACATATTTGATGTCGCCAAAAACGCTGAAAAGTGTTTGGGCTTTCTTCGAAGGTGCAAGAAATTCTTCTCCCCGTCTGATCTGGCTGTAATCTATAAGGCCTTCATTCGTCCAAAGCTGGAGTATAACTCGCACATTTGGGCAGGAGCTCCCAAAACTCATTTGAATCTTTTGGATAGAATTCAAAACAGCGCTCTAAGAATGATTGGCGATAGAACTATAGTGGAAACATTTACATCTCTAGAACATCGTCGAAATGTTATATGTCTCTTACTATTTTATCGCTATTTTTATAAACAATGTTCGAACGAAATAGCCAGTTGCATTCCTCCCCTTAAACTTTTCAACCGTAATACACGCGCTTCTAGGAATGGTCATCAGTTTACCCTTGAGCCCAAATTCGGTCGTACTGTTAAGTAGAGAGAATCTTTCTTTAGCCGTACAACGCGAATGTGGAATACTTTACCCGGCTCTAATTTCCCCTCCCATTTTGATATTCAGAAATTCAAAACCAATGTGCATCGGTATCTCCTCTTGCATCCTTGCCTACTTTCCTAACGCTCGCACTGTGCTTGTTCATTTTAAGGGTAGTCAAAACTACTTTAGTGCGCGCATCCGTTAAAAAAAAGGCCAATTACTGTACAAACTAAGCTAATCCTGGTTTTCGAAAAAAAACTAACACAATATTCATCTTCTGAAAAAGGGTGAATCATGTTTAAAATTTCATACTTTTTTCATTAAAATCGACATTGGGAAATTCAAAAAAATAAATTAAGAAAAATTGCCGTGGCAGTAAGCGATTTTAATAAAATACACAATGTTATGCTTAGGTGCTCAATTAGGGGAGACGCGAAATTCTTTAAAATCAAGTAAATGATGAATTTGGTGAAAAATAAGTTATTCGAAAGGTGGACGTAATAGTGGTCGGATTTTAAAGTGTATATATCTGGCTAACTATTTGTGATGGAAATGGTCAATCAAATTACTCGTGGAAACGACCATTTTGTCATCAGCTGTTTGATATGAAACTGTGTGAAACTACGTGCCACATCCACATTCTAGATCATCTTATTTCGGCTGAAAAAAATTGATCTATTATCTATCGATCAATATTCGTTGATGGTGATGGCAATACCGTCATCGTTTTCTAAAATGCACAGAACAGTAATGCCGCTATTTTTTACAATCATTTTTCTCCAGCTACATTTCTACGAATGTAGGCTCTCGTCAGAATGAAAAATTCACTAATCCATCCATACTTATTTTTACACTCAACGTGCTTCAATATTTATAACTTAAACACAACAAATGTTCATCATGTATTCCCTGGCACAAAAGTAGACTATCTACAAACAATACATTATGTCAACTTCGACGATGACAATCGAATATTGAACAGCATGCTTTTTTATTCGGTAAGATCGAAAAATGTTTCAAATTTGTAAGCACAATTACGTCATGAAAAAAATGACACACAAATACAGAAAACATGTATACAGTTCCAGGATTTTGGGCAAAAGGGTAGAGGGGAAATGTTTAAAGGTTCAATTGCACAAAACTTCGGGTATGTCATCTTAAGCTGAATTCCCCTAGGCTTAGTTTAATTGTATGGGGTTTACCATTCCATTGGTAAATTTAGAATTTGATTTTTTTCGTAGCAAATGGAACATTTTGAATAAATTATTTTGTTTTATGTTGGCAAATATTCCTGTCTGTAAAACTGGTACCTGTCAAACTAAATTATTCTAATTATATTAGTGCTTAGTAGTGTTAGTAAAAAGTGGGATAGATTCACCGAAAAATACGGATCTGCGAATTAGATTCAGAATCAAAATTGAAGAATTTAATTGTCGAAATCCGTGTTTTGACAGATTTGTATTTTTGTACCAATGGAAAACCACATTAGTTTAGTTTTAAATCGGAGTATTTTCTACCCACATTATAAAACATTATCGCTGCTCGATTGAATGGTTTCGGTTTAAAAGTGTGCTTCAACAAAAGCAAAACTATCGTTGTTTGAACAGCTTTTAACCTTTGCTTAATACTACGCATTCTTGCTAATGCACGCATAATTTTTTAAACCTTTTAAATATTTTGCTAATATTATAGGTATACGTACACTTTCATATTACAAACGCTTGTTCTTCAGAATTAATACAAAAACTATCAGACTTGTGTAATTAAAATATGTACAATATCAGTTTTTCAATTTAGATTTCATCATCTTTTTCATTTATCTTATGTGCATACTTTTAGGATTTAAACAATCAATGAATGACATCGATGAGACAAAATGTTCGACCACTTTTTTCAGAATTTCAAACTAATAACACGAATATAGTTGACTGTCAATGCTTCTATTGTTATTTATGTCGAATTTCAAATTGATTTCGGATCGATTTTTTTGTTTCTTATAAGGAACTTGCGAAAAATTGTTTGCGTGTAAAGTCTATGAAATCTTGCTAAAAACGCAAGATCTATTTTGACAGATTTTGCTTAGAAATAATTCTATTGTGTTCAGAAAAAAATCGAATGTTTGGTTGTTTGGAATTGGACATTAACTTTTCAGTGTAGACTTTTCATATCGTGGAGCGACAAGGTCACTTCGTTCACTAATAGTTCAGTGACATCGATTCATAATTTTGTACATGGGTTCATAATTTTGTATCCAAATTTCAAAAACATTGTTAAGTCTGTATTAAGATAAATTTACAAAGATTACTGACTTAAAATGACACTGACATTTAGCCAATCTGACAATCCGTCGTTTGACAGAATTACTCGATATAAGTACTTACCAACCAAACAACCCCCACAAATTTAACTTTAGGCATGTTTTGTTGTAAGCGCGTGGAGAATTATGTGCGAAACAGACTAAACTAGCAACAGTTCGATGGTCAGTAAAACATTTTCAAACACATAAGCCACCAGAGGGTCAATTCCCGATCTGTGAAGATGTGAAGTGATAAATTGTATCACGCTTTCACGTCTAATTCGATTCTCGATTCGTGAAAAAGTGAAGTTAAATACCAAACATTTTTCATATGATAATTTTTTTATCACAGTCAATTGTTTTGTGAAGAAAATGTTTCTAATCGAATATTAAGAAGAAAAACAGGATTTGGCACATGGCAAGTAAGCAACAATTATATTTATACACAAATTTATTTTGGTAGTAAGTTATATTTGTGTTAATTCGAGTAAATAACGAAATTGTTTAATCAACAGATTCACAACAGCCGACCGCGACGGTGCTCACTCCCGCGACAGATCGTTGGAAACTACCCATTGCAAAAAAATGCAGAGCACTTTACCATATTTAAATGGGTTTGAAGCGCACTTATAAGTTGAGTGTTTTTCAAGAATGCTCTCAATTCACGTATTAAATCGATGCATAAATGTTTTGGGAATCAATAAAATTCAATAAAGTGCTCCTAGTTGTAACTTCGAATAGATTCTGAACATCTCGAAGGGAAAGCCTCAATATCCTCACATGAAAAAATAATAAATCTTACTCAAAACAGAGATAATAATGAATATAATATAAAACCCACAATTGTTTAGTACGACGTCTTTTATTAATTTATTAAACGAATTATTATTCCGGACATTATTCTTAAGCAAATCTAGAAACTGAAATGAAATATTTACCTTTTCCCAACAAAAAATCTAATCAGAAATGACAGAATTTATCATTTAGTACTTTTTAGTACAAACTTTATCACAATGAGTTCTAGAATCGCATTAGGCGTGTGCGTGAAGTTGGAAAATGATAAACCTCTGTGAAAACTGAAATGATATTTTTTTTATCACTTCATAATTTCACAGATCAGGAATTGACCCCCAGCACCGTCATTTCCAACTGTGACATTTCGTATCGAAACTAAATTAAACCTTGTCGGATCACTGAAAATCGTAGTATGAAAGTTGTTAGCAATGTAACAGCAAGAGCAATTTTTGGGACGTTGCTGAACATTTGAAATACATTGCTTCTAAAATAATGGTGGACGCTGTTGCTGGTTTAATCTGTTTTACGTATTAAACAAAAAAAAAAAAAACAACGAACACGAGAATTAGCGAACATTACATTACCATACAAAGTATCGATAACAATTAAATAGTTTGGGTCGATAACACAGTTTTCTCAGCAACATGAATTAAACCCCGAAAATTATCTGCCCTTAGTTAAATTAATTTGTATAATGTATAGATATAAATGCTTCCTCCTGCGCTTTGTGTTTTTTTTTTTGAATATTTTCACAATATTTTTCAGAATGTTTACTTAATTTTAATTGTTCAATTTCTTTCAATCAAGAGTACGTGCTTATGGCCCAGGAATTGAACCAGTTGGTCCAGTTGTTGCTGCTCCAGCCAACTTCACCGTTGAAACATTCTCCGCTGGAAAAGGTAAGACAAACTAAATTACAGGGTGGCTCATACAGTTGAGAGCATTAAAAAAAAAGAATTCTGAATCAGTCTTTAGATTAAGATGCAATAGTATTTTTTCAATTCTCTCAAATTTGCAGTCCAGTAGATATTGTATTATTTTTATTAATTCAGGGAAACTTTGAAGACAAATTTAAAATTTAAAAAAATATTTTAGGAAACGTTGATGTTGAAATCATTGGTCCCAATGGTCAACCCGAAAAAGCCGAAGTCCGTTTCAACAATGACAAAAACCTCACCTATTCCATTTCGTACATCCCCAAAATGGAAGGTGATCACAAAGTATATGTCAAATATTCCGGTCGTGATATCCCAAAGAGTCCGTTCAATGTCAAAGTTGAGGGCCATGCTGGGGATGCTTCTAAGGTTAAAGCAACCGGACCTGGACTGCAGCCAAGTGGAGTTTTCATAAATAAACCAACATTCTTTAGTATTTTAACTAAGGGTGCCGGCCGTGGAGTACCAGAAGTTATTATCATAGATCCAGCAAATCACAAGACGTCTGTTCCAGCTAAGATCAGGCAGGTCGAAGATGATGTATGGCGTTGTGAATATGTTACTCCACTCGCTGGCCTACATTCGATAAATGTTTTCTATGCTGGAACACCAATTCCAAACAGCCCCTTCCCTGTAAAGGTTTCTCCACTATCTGATGCTCGAAAGGTTCGTGCAAGTGGGCGCGGTCTTCAAAGCACTGGTGTTAGGGTAGGAGATGATGCTGATTTTAAGGTGTACACAGATGGAGCTGGTGAGGGTATACCCGAGGTTAGGATAATTGGACCTGGTGGTTCCAATCAGAATGTGGCCCTTACTAAAATCGACGGAACTACTTATGAAGCACACTATTTCCCAACAAAGGAAGGCCGGTACGTAGTTATGGTTACTTTTGCTGGACAGGAGGTCCCCAAGAGCCCATTCGAAGTGAAGGTTGGACCCAAGAAGGAATCATCAATTGTTGCATACGGGCCTGGCTTAACGGGTGGTGTTATTGGATACCCAGCCGCCTTTGTAGTTGAGACCAATGGTGAAACCGGTGCTTTAGGTTTTACTGTTGCCGGACCATCACAAGCTGAAATTGAATGCCACGATAATGGTGATGGTTCCGCTTTGGTGAAATATCATCCAACAGCAGTGGGAGAGTATGCTGTCCACATCCTCTGTGACAATGAAGACATCCCCAAGAGTCCCTTCATTGCACAAATCCTCCCAAGAACCGATTTCCATCCTGAACTTGTAAAGGCATCAGGTCCGGGCTTGGAGAAAAACGGCATCACAATTGGTGAACCGACATCATTTACAGTTGACACCTCAAAAGCTGGAAATGCCCCTCTGGAAGTTGTTGTCGAAGATGTATATGCAACCAAGATTCCAGTTAACATTCAAACAAAACCCGATGGCACCAAATTATGCACTTATACTCCAACTTCCGGAGTCCCCCATACTGTGGAAGGTAAACGTCAAAATAATTATGTCTCCGGTTAAAATCTAAACAAATAATCGACCATTTTTAATTTCAGTGAATTATGGAAGTGTTGCAACCCCCAACTCCCCACATCGTGTCTACGTTGGTGTTCCGGTTGATCCAACGAAGGTTCAAGCTTTTGGTCCTTGGCTGGAACCCGGTGTACGTCCAAATGTTGCCACACACTTCAATGTTGACGCCCGCGAGGCTGGTGACGCTGAACTCCAAGTCAAGATCATACATGAGGATACTAAGGCTGAGGTTCCATGCCGCGTCATCGACAATGAAGATAACACTTACACTGTTGAAGTCATCCCTCCAACAAATGGCGCCTATACCACTTCCATGACCTATGGTGGATTACGAGTGCCCCTTGCTCCAAAGGTTGTTGTCCAGCAGACAATTGACGTTTCCAAGATCAAAGTAGAAGGTCTAGAACCAAGTAAGTACCTTACCCCATTTTCGCACTCTCATTCTTTGCATAGTTCATTGTTGAAAACAAGAAAAGGTCATTTAAGAAATTTATTACAAACTCACAAGCTGCACCATTGAATAGTCTACAGCAGTTCCGGGTCATTACCAATGGCCTCCCGAGGGCGGATCTTTCGGTAACAATCACAAGTCCATCTGGAAATCGGGTCAAAGCCCTTATTATACCAACAGCTGAAGGCTGCCTGGTGAACTTTACGCCCACACAGCTGGGGGATTACCTTCTGAATATTTCTTTGGGCGGCGGTTCCATAACCCCACGACCGTACAGACTGCAATGCCTTGTTGGCAGTGACTCGAACAAAGTACGAGCTTTTGGACCTGGCTTGGAACGAGGCATTATAGGTCAGCCAGCTGAGTTCATTATCGACACCAGGGGAGCGGGCCAGGGAGGACTTGGAGTTACCGTAGAAGGACCTTGTGAAGCGGCCATTAACTGTCGAGATAATGGCGATGGCACTTGTAATGTTGCCTATTTACCAACAGAAATCGGAGACTATACAGTGAACGTTACTTTTAATGATCGACACGTGAACGGATCACCCTTTCAGCCAATCATAGTACCCCTGCCAAATTTAAGCAAGACCCGATTGACTGGAATAGGGATACAGCCACACGGTACGAAGAAGGCATTACGTTAATTTTGATTTTTCGTTTTTTCTGTGTGTGCGCCCAAATGAAGCCAACGTGCTAAAGGAGACAATAAAAAAGCCTGCTTAAATAACCTGCCCCACAGAGTACTGATGCACTTGTCTAAGGCACAGCTTTCGAATACTAAGAAAAAAAATTATTAAACCTAACACTTTGCTAACCACAAAACACGCCCACAGCATGCATTTTTAATTCGTTTTCATTTGATAACATTTTTATTCGTTCTGATTCGTAATGTATTCGTTGTAAAGAACTAACCGTTTTTCCCCTACCTTTTAGGTGCCATAATGAATGCCCCCGTTGACTTTTCGGTTGACATGAGCAAAGTTGGTAACGACATCGATTCAAAGAAGCTGTCCTGCGCCGTCTTCGATCCAAAGGGTAATGTGTTGCCAAGTAAGGTCGTCCCAGGACCGAAGGATGATATCTTCCGAATTATGTACACACCATTCGAAGCAGGACGACACACAATTGAGTTGATGTACGATAACATCCCAATACCAGGTTCACCATTTGTTGTCCATGTGAAGAGTGGCTGTGACCCATCACGCTGTAAGGCATACGGTCCCGGTCTTGAGAAAGGCTTCACAAACAAAAACAATAAATTCACCGTGGAAACCAAGGGCGCCGGAACTGGTGGGCTTTCGTTGGCCATTGAAGGACCCTCTGAGGCTAAAATGAGTTGTATCGATAACAGGGATGGCAGCTGTGACGTGGAGTATTTGGCAACCGATCCCGGAGAATATGACATCACTATTAGATTCGCTGACAAACATATTCCCGGATCGCCATTCAGAGTAGTTGTTGAGGAAACTGTTGATCCATCAAAGGTTAAGGTCTACGGACCTGGTATTGAACATGGTGAAGTGAGAGAAAGCCTACCAACCTATTTCAATGTTGATGTCGCAGAAGCTGGTCCCGGGCGTATTGCTGTTAAATTGACGAATTCTGAAGGTATCCCTGTAGATAACTTGAACGTGGAAGAAAAAGGCAATGGAGTGTATGCTGTACATTATGTTCCACCCAAGCAAGGATCAGTGCTGACCTGCCAAGTGAAGTTCTCTGATGTCGAAGTGCCATGCAGGTAAGGATTACATTTCAATCTATTCTACATTTTTAGAACTAATGTATATTTTAATATTTATTTAGCCCGTTTGTTATGACTGTCTTCCCCAAGGCTGAACCGGAAAATGTGAAAATTGTTGGCAGTAGCGAAAAGAAGAAGCTTCCAGCTTCACTTCCCGCTAAATTCGAAATCGACACAAAAACAGCTGGAGAAGCTGATATTAATGTTGAAATTAAAAATCCCAAAGGAAAACCAATCGTTCCAATTTTGGAGAAAATCGACAACAACACATATATACTATCGTTTATTCCCGACGAATGTGGAACATATCACATTAGCGTGCTCTATGGAGAGAAACATATCCACGGATCTCCATTTACTCTCCAAGCATTTGCCACTGGTGAAGCCAAAAAATGCAAACTCGTTGCCGAAGCTCCTAAAATTCAACCATCAGGTAGTAAGAGCCATCTTAGTGTGGATGCTAGAGACGCCGGCGATGGCGCTGTTACCTGCAAAGTAACATCCAAGAGTGGAAAGTAAGTTTGGCACGAAAATTTTAATTCTTACAAGATTTAAAAATATTATTTTACTTTTCAGGGAAATCGTTGACATCGATGTTATTGAAAAGGACGGTCTGTTTGATATCTATTATGCACTCAAAGATCCTGGCGAATACGACATCAATGTTAAATTTGGTGGACAGAACATACCAAATGGTAGCTTCTCAATTAAGGTAGCTTCAAAAAAATAATCTATCTTTATGTTGTCATTAGCTAAAAACTTTCTTCATATCCGAGTCATTAAAAATTCTATTGTTATAATATACCTACATTTAACAAAAAAAAGTATTCATAGATATATATGTATATGTATGTATTTGTTGTGCAGTCCTTATTTGTTCTATAGATTTTTATCTATTTATTTAAACAAAACATTGTTTCATGTTAAAGGACATGCATTTTGTAAATTAAATTCAATTCCCTTACAAAAATACACAAACAATACAAAGAAAACCTTAAAACTGTTCAAAATCATTTATTTATTGTTAATTCAAAAGTATCATATTAACTTATTAAATTATATGTTCATGAATTATAGAATTTTCTTTAAACAAAACCAAATAATAAAACAAAGCAGTGACAAAAAAATAAACATGAACCAAATTTATTCTTTCATTTGGCATGTCTTGGTTGGCTTTAAAAAAAGCTTTTGCTAAGCTTATTGTTTTTTTTTAAATTATTTAATTTATGATTTATTGATTTGCAATAATCAAATTAACCATAATAATTTTAAGCTTATTTCTATTTTTAACTTAACTGTTTGTTTGTGTGTTTTTGCTTAAGAAAATTAAACTTTAAAAAGCTTTATAACAAATACATATATATATACATATGTATGTATGTATATTTAAGAAAAGATATTGAGTGACAGTTTAAAATCAAATAACTGAAACATTCAATGTCCGCAAAAAGTAATTTTTGCTGATTGAAAAAATTAATAATAATTAGTTAATAATAATAATATATGCGTGTAAGACCTAAGGTCTTTTTGAATCAACATGATCTGATCGTTACAACGAACCGAAATATAGGAAATAATTTGTTTGCCATAGTGGTTTGAGAATAATACCGGATTTACACGAGTGACAAATTGCTATTAGTTCTATTAATAGTAAAATTAAATCAATAATGATAAGCATTTACACGGGGCAAAATAATGACTGTTTGATTGAAAATGGCAATCTGGCATTAAAGAATGAACAAGTTCATTCTTCCTCGCGGTGTGTCATAATTTTCAAAATGGCATCATTGTGCATTTACATGACTGCATTTTAATGACACTAAATGCCATTTTTTTAATGACGAAAATAATGATACATTTTAAGACCATTTACACGATTTTGTCATTAATGTCAATGAAATGGTAGATAAAATGACGATTTGTCACCCGTGTATATCCGGCATCCAGTTAAAACCTGGAAAGAATGTAACAACACGTTGGGCTTGAACATACACGTCTCAATTATCTGCCAAGCGCTTGATCCACTGAGTCATTTGTCATTTTTTCTGCACAAAGTGTATTGTTTTTTTAATCTGTGAGATTGATTAATGATAATGAGAATGACAATAATTTTTTCCGGAAAGAGGAAGTGATTATAACACTACTTTGGTAAAAAATGGTGAAAATAAAGCAAAACTCTCATTTAGGAGATTTCGTGAGTTTTTTTTTTAAATCGCTTCTCTGCCTTAAACTTTCAAAATACTAACTTGTAATATTTTTCGTAATTCTACAAACTAATTTTGGAAAAACCTGACCTAAATTCAATATCTAAGTAACTATTTGTAAACAGCATTTAATATTAAGGGTATTCATGCAACGGCGGAAAACCCAGATAAACCTCAGAAACCAGATAATTTTATTTCCGCAGAAATGAGCTTTCAAAATTTGTATGGGAATAATATTCTACAAAGCATATAAATTTATATCACGAATTAGATGTAGAAAGAGAAGAAATAAATAAACATCATAAAGTTAGTTTAACGAACTTCTAACGTAAACAGAACGTAAAGTAATATTTTTCTGCAAAGCGAAAAATTATCTCGTTGCATGAATACCCTTATTTTTTTTCAGATAGGAGGTACGTATTCCATGTTTTATACAAACAAATTTTGTATTCCGCTAACAAAAAATTGCGTTTAATTCTTAAGGTATGTCGACACCAAATCACTATTCCAAAAACATTTAAAAGACATTTTAAAAACAAAACAAAAAAAACATTTCTGAAATGTTTCTTAAATATTTCGGAAATTTAAACTTTAGTCTAGACGCTCGTGAAACATTTCGGAAATGTTTATAAAATATTTCTCTGTTGCCTCTTCCGAATGGAAAACTTTCTTTGTTTTTTTATTGATCAAAATGTATGAAACGAAAAAATTTTCGTTAGATCCGCTTGAAAATTTTAAAAATAAAATCAAAAAGCCGATGCTTTGTCTGAAATTTCCTATAATATACATATGTAAATTGCGAAAAGATGAGTTACAGAAAAAATTCATGCGATAAAACACGACGCTATTAGTGCTACTTCTTTACAATCAATTTTCATGCATACTGCATACATAAATGTGAAACAAAGAAACATTTCAGAAATGTTTCTCAAAGCATACACACCAAAAAAAAAAAAAAACTTATCAGACATGTTTCTTAATTGTTTTTTAAACAAATGGGAAACGGTTTTTAAACAATGTTTCCTCAAATGTTTCTTTGGTGTGGACGTTGATGGTCGCATTTTTTTTACATATGTTAATGGATAGGCATACATATATGCATCGATTCGCTACTTTTTAGAAGACCGATTTCATAAAAAAATAAGCAAAAAGCTAATTAACCTAAAGTCGTCCCAATTTTTTTTTTAAATATTTTGAGCTTACTAAATAAAAGGTTACTTAAATATTCACAAATATTTCAATTATTCACTTTCATTTTTAATTTTGGTGCAAGGAAGAAGGAAAATTAAATAAAAATGAATACTGGAAACGCAGATATTTTTATGAAACCGGAAAAATCCATTGAAGTTTTAGAGTCCTTCCTCAGAGGGAGATGACCCATCTATCATTACACTTGTATTTACAAAATAAAACTTTTACAGAAAATATTCAATTTTCCAAACTTGACACTCCACAAGTGACAGAACAAGCTTTCTTTAATGACAACAAGCATTTTTTTATGAACATGTTTAAAAGCATGTTAAATTTAACAGCATTTGATGAAATTCTAAATTTTGTATCAACGTTTGCATTCTTACAAAAAAGAAAATCAAATTAATAACACAGTTACCTTTTTGACTTGTGATATATGTGTGTGTAGTTAGGTACTGCCAAATTATGGATTCATAAAAAAATCGTACTCGACATTTTGATCAAATTTGACATACCGATGATAACGAAGATGGCAAGCGTGGATCTCACAATTCTGTGTCTGTCTGCGAGTATACAGGCTAAACAGGTTGATGGATTTTCTTTAAACTTGGTACATTGTTTTTCCGGTAATATGCCAACACGTTTTTTTTCCTTTTTTTAAGACCAAATATAACGGTACCTTGCCAAAATTTTTTTAAGCCAAAACAGCTCCAACTAGATTTTTATAAAAAAATCAGATCATTAATGAAAGGAAATGATACTTTTTCGATTTTTTTTGTTTGAAAAAAATGGTCATTTTTTGTAGCTTTAGTAGAGCCATTTTTTGGCTTGCAATTATCTGGAAAACGGTGCATTTGATTTATTTTTATTTTTTTTTATGGAGAAGATCCTAAAAACTTAAGCAGTGTTGTAAACCAAATTTTTTTTTTAAACAAAAAAAAAATTTTTATTGAAAACTCTGTATTTCGAAATTTTGTATTTAGCTTTTATTGGATGTTATCTTGAACACTTAAAAAATATTTTCCTAAAATAGAAAACAACGGTAGCTCCCATACAAACGTTAAAAAAAACCGTTTGATTGATTAAAAAATGTGTGTGTTCTTAAATTAGTACAGGAACACTTTTAGGTAAAACATTTATTTAGCGTTCTCATTAACGGTACTTCATATATAATTACTTTACATATTTTCGGCTTTCAAACTATTGGATGAACCGCTCCCTAAAAGGGTAATTAAAATTAAAAAAAAAACGTTTTTTTTTCGATTTCTAAAAATTAAATAATTTTTTTTTTTTTGAAAAATTGATTTTCTAAAAACGAGTCAGTGAATTTTTTTAAACTAAAATTTTATACGTAGGTATATTAATATTTACTTTAAATTGACTTTTAATTTTTTTTCCTAAAAATGTAACATCCAAAAATTTTTTTTTTTTAAAACCGCTCAAAATGTAAATTATGTTTTATTAATTGTATGTACATGTATGGTGCAAAGATACTAAGAAATAGTAAAATTCGGCGTGATAGTTAGCGGATTTTACTTAATCCAATTTTTATTTTTTTACGATCATAAGAGCAAACTATGAAAATTTCATTCAAATCGTTAGAGCCGTATCTAAAAAAATAAAATAAATGATAGTAGTAGATGTGGCAGTATGCGGACTTTACTAAAATCGATTTCTCAATTGAAAAAAACTGAAAATTTCATTAAAATAATTTAAGCTGTTTTCGGAAAAAAAAATCTCTTAAAATATATATTTTAAAAAATTTTGTTCTTCCTCATGAAATCAAATTGAAATTTGCATCCAAATAGTTAGATCTGTTTTCGAGAAAGCAAGAAATTATAATAGTGGGCGTGGTGGTGGTGGGCCGATTTTACTCAAATCTTTTTTTTTTCATTTTTGTCCTGCGCAAGAGAACAAACTCCAAATCATTTGAGTCGTGTCCAATAAATAGAACAATTTTCGAGAAACAATCTTACCAAAATCCATTTCCTATTTTTTTTTCTCGCTAATATGGGCAAACTGTGAACATTTCATCCAAATGGAAAAAGCCGATTTCGATATTTAGCTGGTTTAAAGTAATTATATTACTTAAGTTGTTCTATCAATTTTATTTCCTCGTAATTTTTCATGTGATCGTGAATCTCCAAGGAATAAATTTTCCTCGAACAAAAAATCGTAAGAATTGACAGCAAAATTCCCTGGGAAAGTTTATTTCCCGTCACCAATAAATTACTAGTGAAACTTTTGATCATCATTCACGTTCCCAAGATTCGAATGAGAGCAATTTTTCCAGGGAAATTTTCATTCACTATAACCACCAATTTATTTTTAATAATTCTAACAAAATAATTTTCATTAGAATGCTAGGATATGCTATTTCCGAATTATCATTTTTTAAAAATATGCATTCTCCATACTGGATTAAGCAAACGCAAAAACGGGTTTCTAAAAAATAAATAAGACATTTGATTATAAATGTCAAATTTTTATTAGGTGTCAAAAACGCATCACCTTAAAGTGTCTTTTGAAATAAAACCCAAAAAATGTTTATACAACTCAAATTAAATTAATTTTTATTTTTGGGAAAAAAAGATAATGGCAAAACGCCCAACAATACGTACATACGTTTATTTTGAATAAATTACCTTTTTAAATTAGATTACGGATTACTTGCGAATAGTATGAATTACAGAATGTATGAGTTTCAAGATCTATAGCTGCCAAAGGCGTCTAAAATAATTTTAAAAAAAATGGCATCGCATGAGTTGCCCGCACATTATGCTTGGATATATACATGCATATGTATATACGTACAATTTTGATGAAAACAATAAATCTTGAAAGTGCGTTTAATGAACCACACAATGTTAATGTTTCACTTAAATTGAAGAGACGAGACGATGATAATAATTCATTTGTGGCAAAAATTATATCAACACTACAAATTATGAACACATTGAAATAATGTATTAAATTGAATTTACACGATAGAAGCGACAAAATGAAACAGATTCGCAAGGAATAATTTAGAAGGCAGACACCTTGAATGTTTGTAGAGTTTTTTGTATTTAGGAATACAAATTAAAAATGAAAGCAAAAATTGCGCGATACTCTTACATTTTAATTTCTTCAAATATTATTAGGTACACCATCTTTCAACTTAATTTCAAAATTCTGTAAATTCAAAATTTTGTAAAACTACAAATACATCAAATCACGTACTTACATACAGTGATGTGCAAAACATTTGCAACTAAGACCGGAAGATCTTTGCATCACATGAATACCTAATTTTTGAATCCGCAAAAATAAAATTCTGTTATTATTTTGTTAACCTAATATTGTATTTTATTATTGTAGAAAAAAAAGTAAGATAATTCGGTTTAATAGAAAATAAATTGAGAAATTCTTAAAAATTATCATGACATTATTAAGTCTGATCAATATGTTGACTATGGAGATTGGGAAATGCCAATTATTTGGAGGTTCCAACGAGACAACGACCCAAAGCACAAGTCGAGGTTGGTCAGAAGCTGGCTTTCTGATAATAATATTACGGTCTTGAAATGGCCGCCGCAGTCCCCAGACCTAAACCCAATAGAGAACTCGATGGAGATAGTAAAAAGAAGGATTGGATGTCAAATTTTCCAGCGGAAATACGAACCTTATGCAGAGCCCTGACTCTGATGACATTCCAGAAACCGTTATCAACAACCTCATTGCCTCAATGCCTAGAAGATGTGCAAGTGTTATAAACAAAAAAGGATATGCAATTAAATATTATTAATTTTTGTTTAAAAAAATTAAAATTTTAGGACATTCTTTTTATTTTCAAATGTTTTGCACAGCAATTCATAATAATTTTCAAGAATTTCTCAATTTATTTTCTATTAAACTGAATTATCTTACTTTACTTTTTTTTCTGCAATAATAAAAAACAATATTAGATTAACAAAATAATAACAGAATTTTATTTTTGCGGATACAAAAATTGGGTATTAATGCGATGCAAAGATCTTCCGGTTTTAGTTGCAAATATTTTGCACAGCACTGTATGTATGAAAGACCATCACTTGAGAACGGCTGAACCGATTTGGTTGATTTTTATTATTTTTGTGCGTTCATAATTGGCAATACAAGATTTGTATAAACGAAAATCAACCCGATTGATGGATTTTTTGAACTAAAATCTCAATACAAAAATTATCGTTTAGTTTGGCACGTCTGCTGACACTTGTTTTATCCCACAGTATATTTGACGTTCAGTTTGACAGTTTGGTTGTCATATGTTTCCATAACATTAACAAAATTTCCTCATTGAATATTGATATTTGGGTGATCACATCTTTGATGAAATGAAACCCGTAAAAAGTTAGAATTCGATTGAACTTCAGGATGTAGCTTATTTGTTTGGCGTGGGTATAATCAAAAAAAAGTCAATCAGACTGACGAAGACTGTAGGCAGTGTTTTGAGGCAAATTGGATAAGGATTTCTCAAGTGTTGAGTTTCACTCTTTCATTTCGACAAAACATAAATATGACAAATCGAATTGAACTTCGGCATTCAAATATTTCAAACAGTCGATTACGCCGCGAATGTATTGGTCGAATTTGAGAAAAATAGTCGTGTTTTTTTTTTTTGGAAATCTATCCGCAGCCAACGGATACGCAGCAGCCTTCAGCTTTTTTATTTAAATTGCTATTACTGCCCATCTGTCAAATAATTAAATGCAAATAAGGTAAATAAGAATATTAAAACTAGACAAAATAGAATATATACATATGTATGTATAAAGGACTAAAAAATGACAAAAGTTAAGTTTTCAATAAGATTGTTCAGTGACGAAAAAGTTAGAACAGAACAGAACAGAATAGAACAGAACGGGACAGAACAGAACAGATTCGTGAGAAACTTCAGAACAAGATAGAACAACTTAGAACAGTCAGTCATCTGACAGAGACTATAAAAAAAATTATTGTTGTTTACCTCCAATTCAAGTTCGTTTATTTTTACAGAAACATTCTTAAAGAGACTCTGAAATGGAGTTGAATTTATTTAAAAAATATTTTTCATGAAGTTGAGATGATTCCGACACGGAAAATGATTTATCAATTAAATCTAACACCGTAATGTTTTTTTTAAGAACAACAATTTGTTTTGACAGTTCTCACAAATCTGTTCTAACCTGTTCTACTTACAAAGCAAGTGCAGAAAATCCTGTTCTAAAGTGTTCCAAACAGACTCATTCAACACCAAAACAGAACAGTTTAGAACACAAAATTTCTCATTGCACAGCAAAATCCTGTTCTTGTCTTTCTAAAGTGTTCTAATCTGTTCAGAACAGCCTCATTGAACACACATAATATCTGTTTGACGTTGTTAAAACCAAATTAGTTGTTGTGCAAGCAGAGGGGTATGTTCGTAGAGTGCGACTTGGTAAAAATGTTCATTATTTAAGTTTTTTTATTTTTTTTTACTTCATTTATATGCGGTTCAACGATCGAGTTGGAGTAGACAAATTAATTAAGAATGAATTATATAAAATATAGACGGAAAGCTTTTTTAGCTGCATATTTTATAAATGGATTTAGTTATTTTACATACCACCATAATAACTTTTATAGTTTCGAAAGTTAACACCGAAGAAGATGGAAGACCACATGTTCAACATAGTTATATTGAAATTCTGCTTGGGTGCATTCAAGAGTTTGTTTCTACACACAGTCGTTAGATTATGTCCTGTACATATATTAGTTACAATTAGACGCACATTCAAAATGACCAGAAATTCTGGTCAATAAAATTTCACATTTTCTGGCTAGGCAATAAACTATATTTTAAATTATTTAAAGTATTGTATAAAGTATATATAATTTCGCCCAAAACTCTAAATTCACCGTTTTCCGGAAAAAAATAAATCTGAAAATTTTCAACTTTTCGTAATGGGTGTCGGGTGTATCTGCGTAGACAAGCGACTTCAAGCGACCCCACAAAATTTAGTCCATCGGTGTTAAATCGCACGATCTTGGAGGCCACGCGATAGGCGCACGACGCGAGATAATGCGCTCACCGAAAGCTTCCTTCAATAAATTGATTGTTTCTTTGGCTGTATGGCATATAGCGCCGTCTTGTTTTAACTTAAGGTCGTCCACATCAACATCTTCCAATTCAGGCACGAAAAACGTATTAATCATGGCTCTTTAGAGTTCCCCATTGACTGTAACAGTATGGCCGGCTTCAATTTTGAAGAAATGTGAACCAATGATTCCCTCTCCCTACAGAGCCCACCAAACAGTGACGTTTTGAGGATGTAACGGCGTCTCAAGAATGGCTTTTGGATTATGATCACTCCAAATACGACAATTTTGCTTATTAACGTACCCATTTAACCAAGAGTGAGCTTCGTCGCTGAACAAAATTTTCTTGTGAAAGTCGGGATCAGTGGTCATCTCGTTTTTGGCCCATTCACCGAACGTGCGAAGCGCTTGATAGTCGTTCGGCTTTAACTCTTGAACGAGTTGGATTTTGTAAGCCCGCAATCCAAGATCCTTTCGCAAAATCTTCTATAAAGTGGATGGGCACAGCTCAAATTGTTGCGCGCGATGGCGGGTGGACTCATTCGGGTCTTCTTCGATACTTTGCTCCACAGCAGCAATAGCGTCTTCGGTGCGCACTGTACGGCATCTCCGAGGATGCGCATTATCCACTAGAGTAAAAGTGGTGCGAAACCGATCAATGGTTGCTTGAATTACCGATGCGTCCTCACTTTGGTAATAAATTTGCATATTTTGCAAACGTTGTTCAGGAATATGTCTATTCATTATGAAATGGCAAACTAAACAGAGCATAAATCAAGTGACAGCTGTCAAAAAGAACAACTACGAAAAAGTATTCCCAGATTGAAAACCACACGTCTAAAAAAAAACACCCGGTATATGAATTAGGATTTTTAGAATTCTTCGAAATCTTAACCATCTTTGAGTTTAATTTGACAGTTTATGACTTGCAAGTCTTATAAGTGCTGTGCCTTTTCGGTAACACTTCATTATCAAATAAAATACACGTACTTTGCTCTTATGTTCGATCACTATTAAGTATAAAACAAAACGTTATCTTGAGTTAAAAATGTTCGAATGTTTGAACGTATCCGCCGTCAAATGTTTAGAACAGTTGACTGCAAACTTTATTCGATATGAGTTTTGTTTTCATTTTTGAATGCTTTCAGATAATCTAACCGAATCGTTCACAAATATCTAATAAACTTTTGTCAAAAATTCACGACTAATCTTTACTATTATATAAAGGCGAAACAATTATTACTTATGTCACGGGTAATCTCAGAAAGTATTCAACCGATTTACTTGAAACAAATTTTATGATTTTCCTTATTCTCTTAAGCATGTCTTAGGATATTTCTTATTTGTTAAATGTATGTGTTGAATTAGATTATTAACTTTAAAAAAAATCGTACACTTTTTTGTCGAAGTTGATCAAAATATTCACTTACGCTCTGAAACCTGCTTGATAATTTACAAAACTGAGATCTTTTGTACCAAGTCAATAGTCTTATGCAAATTTTAAGACCTAAATCATTTCCTACTGCACTTATAGGCTGAGAAATAAATGTATTTACAAATTATATATTTATTAAATTTTTGTATTTTTGCATCTATGAATTCGATTCAATCGCTACGACTGCGTAGCTGCTTTGTTCTATTTCATTATCGTTCAGTATTTGTTTACATTTCCTTTTGTTTATTTGCTTCTGAATTTCTGTATACTAAATTGTTCGCTCATCGATTAACGTAGGAAGAGAATGTATTTATACACATATTCAAATTTTAGCATGTATGGTTTAATTTTGAATATGTGTGTAGTAAAGGACATAAATATTTGCGTTTATTCTTTGTTTTTTTTTTCTCTGCGTCTTGAGTAATAAAGAGTTTTAAAAGATTTAAGGATTTCTTCATCGAAGCATATGGGTGGAGTAACAATGGTTTTTTTTGGAGATTTTCGTCAAACGATGCCAATTATTTTCAAGGAGACTCGGGCTGATATAAAAAAAAAAGCTTGCCCTAAATCATCTTTTATCTGGAAGTGTCCAAAAACTTCAACTTCAAACCAATATGGGAGTAGAGCTTACTAAAAACACTGACAGTGCTGAATTCGCAACTCTTCTGCTAAAAATTGGTGATGGAAAATATACTATGTCAGGCTCAGATAATATATATTTCAATTAAAAGAACGTTTCGGAAAAATCGTTCACAACACATAACAACTTATTCAGTGCGTCTATGGAGGCTTGAACTCTTTGCGATCGATAGCGTTTTCTTGGTTTTGCGAAAGATCTGTTGTGTCACCAAAAAATAATTCGGTGGATGAAGTAAATAACGATGTGCTCCTAAGTTTAAAAACAGAGTCATATCAAAACAAAGCAATTGACAGTGCTGTCGATGATAATGACATAGTAAACTACCGTCAAGAATTTCTCAATTCTCTCAACCCTGCAGGTCTTCCATCCTACCAATTGAATTTAAAAGTTGGCACACCGATTATGCTAATAGGAAATCTCAGTCCCCCAAGTCTATGCAATGGCACACGCCTACAAGTCAAAAAGCTTTGCAAAAATGTAATACAAGTTCAAATTCGTACCGGACCTGCAGTAGGAACTCATGCACTTATTCCCAGGATACCAATGATACCAACAGATCTTCCCTTTCGGTTCAGACGTCTACAGTTTCTAGTAAAACCATGATTTTACATGACAATCAACAAAGCTCACGGTCAATCATTTCAATTCATTGGGGTGTAGATCTCAGAGAATATGTTTTTTCCTATGGTCAACTATATGTTGCACTTTCAAGAGTAGGCTCAAAAAAATAAACAGTTCTTATTTTCTTCATGCAAATGCTTAATCGGCTAACATTGTATGCCCAGAATCCTTGAAATAAAACAAATTTAATATGTGCTAATATCTGTTTTTTTAAGAACTTATGGGTCAACATCAACTCTTTTATTAGGCTACGGTAAGATTAACCATATTATTAACTTTTTACTAAAAATATGACATAAATCACAGTAAAGGCCTTGGTTGATATAACATTTATAGTAAAACGAATTATTCTTAGCGTTTGCGAAGCAACGCGAGCACGGGTCTGCTAGTAAGAACTATTTTTCAATGATTCAATGCTTTGATGTTTTGACGAACCTGGACAATTGCTTGTATGTATTTTATTTCTTGTAGAATATATAAAATTACAACAGTTAACTGCGTTCCTTATTTGGAACGAATTATCAGTAAAGGGTCCCCTTATATTTGCAAGGACGAAGTTACTGAAATTGTTTTGTTTGAATAAAAAAAAAAAAAATCAAGGAAAATTTCGGCTTGATAAAACGATATTTGACGAACGATTGACTGTAAGACAACGCAAATTCACAGTCGGAGGGTTCGATAAGTTCCTTAAGTAGGGGGTTTTCTGTAGATGGCGTTGATTTATAAAGGGTCCGCCAAATAACTTTTTTTTTGAAAATGCTACAAAAAAAAAATTACTGAATATTTTCTCAAATTTCTTTTTTTATTTGAAAGTACAATCCTTCCGGTTAATAATTTAAAATAATTTTATTCAAATGCCTGCTTCGGCTGGTCATGCAGTAGCCTATACGATCGGTCCAATTTTTAAGCAAATTATCGATTGTGTGCAGCTGTATTTCACCAATGGCTTCACGAATATTGTCCTTTAAAGCGTCAATTATCTCTGGCTTGTCGGCGTAACACTTATCTTTTACGGCACCCCACAAATAATAGTCAAACGGTGTCAAATCGCAGCTCCGAGGTGGCCAAACGACATCAGCTTTGCGGCTGATAATGCGATCTTCAAAAACAGGGCGCAAAACATATAGGGTAGCTTCAGCTGTGTGGCACGTAGCGCCGTCCTGTTGAAACCAAATATTGCCAATATTCTTCAATTTTTGTGAACAAAAATTCGTTCAACATGGCCCGATAACGATCGCCATTGACTGTAACGGCCACTCCTTGCTCATTTTCGAACAAAAATGGCCCAATTATGCCTCTGGACCAAAATCCGCACCAAACAGTGACTCGTTTTGGGTGTATCGGCTTTTTAATGTATGCGTGCGGGTTTTCTGTGCCTCAAATGCCACAATTTTGCTTGTTTACATACCCGCCAAGATCAAAATGAGCTTCATCTGAAAAGATGATTTTTGTGGCAAAATCGCAGGCCCACTTAGCGAAGCGAAAACGCATTGGATGGTCAGTTGGCTTCAACTCCTGAACCAATTGGACTTTGTATGGCGTCATACCAAGGTCTTTATGCAAAATTCGTCTCAATGATGCCTCCGAAATGTTCAATTGTTGAGAACGACGGTGAATTGATGTTGATGGCGCTTCACGCACACTTTCTGCCACAGCAGCAATATTCTCGGGTGAACGAACTGTTTTTGGCTATTCACGCTTTGGTTTATCGATGAGGATGCCAGTTTCTTTCACTTTTTTCACAAGATAACGAAGATACGGAGCTGACGGTGCTTCTCTTCTTCCAAAATCCGTACGCAATTTTCGCACACATTCTGCAACATTACCATGAATGTCAAAGTAATGTCGCAATATTTCCCAGCGTTATTCAAGCGTATACACAACCATATTCGTTCAGCGAAAGGATAAAACTAATTATCTGTCAAATCAGACATGAGCTGAGTGTTACCACTCACGAAATAAGCACTAGTTAAAAAAAAACGTTAGATGGCGGACCCTTTATTAAAAATTGTTCAAACTAATTGTTACAATTCTCTAATGTCGATGCAAGAATTTGAATAAAATTTAGTTTCCTAATTCTAATGTTTAAAATATAAACTTTTAAATTTGTTTTATTTTATTGTTCGATTGAATCGTTTCATAATAATGTTTATTATTTTGTACGTGTTTCGGACGCAATATTCATATATCAGATTGGCCATTTTTCCGTAACAACATCGATATGCATATAGGAATTCATTGTAAAACATCATATTTTCTATTTATCCCATTTTTAATTCTAGTCAATTTTAGTATAAAGGATACTATTTTTAATTAGTACGATTCTTGACATCTTCAACAATTTCAAGCTGACATTGACGCTCGAAAAATTGATTGAACCAAAAAAGGTGTAACACATAATATTGATGATTAAATATCATCATCCTCCCATGATTAAAATTACTTAATTCAATATAAAAATGAACTATATCAAACAATATTATCTATTTAAAGAAAATATATTTTATTTATATTTATTCTCCCAATGATTCATTTATTTTTTTTTGTTTAACATTTTGTTAAAGAAATCGCTTCTACACAAAAACAAAAGCATTTTTAAAAATAACAAACAAATTTTTTAAGTTCTTAAAATAAACTTTTTTTTTCTTCAAATCCGAATGCAGGACGAAACGCTGAACACACCTGCATTCTTTGAAATGTAGAAGTTCTCATAATCGCACGTTTATATTAATAATATGTATTTAATTTAATAATATCTTTTGCAATCAAACCCCACTCAATTTTAACCAATAAAACATCGTCAATGGAAAAGAACACAGTCACAAACTTCGACCATTTATTTCACGCTTATACTTTAAGCTTATTGTTTATTCAAAAATATAAAATGTTCAAATTAAAATTAATACACATCGTAAAATATACTTCCTGCCATGTTTCGTTTAGGTAGGCACTAACTGCGACACGTGTCATTTATGTCTACATCATCTTTCTGTAAACAATAACAAATTCAAACAAAAATATGAACGCTTCATTTTTGGAAATTGAAGCTACTTGTGTGTCAGATTTCGACTAAATATATTTTTACTTGCGATATGTGTATGTACATAGGGCAAATTTTGCATTTGGAAAAGAAAATCGAATTCGAGAATTTTATCAAAGTTGTGATTAAGATGATAGAGAACAACAAAAAAGTGGGTCCCGGAACTCCGTCTGTCTATCTGTTTGTAGACCGATCTACAGCCTAAACGGCTGCAGCGATTTTCTTCAAACTTGGTATTTAAGCGTTTTAGGTGATTGTCTCAAATAGATTTTTGAATCGTTTTTTAGTCTCAAAACTAACGGTACCTGGGACACAATTTTTTCTACGTTCTTAATTATCTCGAAAACGGCTCCAACTATTTTGTTACAAAAAAATTTGTGCACCATATAAATTATAGTCAACATTTTTTCAATAAAATTTTGTATTTGAAATGTTGTTAACGGTACTTTCTATATAACCGTTTTTTTTCTATTTCCACAATCTCATGAACGGCTCAACCGATTTCGGTCAATATTTAAATTCAAATTCTAAATGATACACATAACCGGTTGATTTTTAAATGTGGCGTTCGTTGTATCAATAGTCCCTAAATGAAGTGGTTTAATATGTTAATTGCACGATCTGTATGATGGCAATGAATAATATGTCAATGGTAGTCTTCTTTTAGAAACATTTCGAAAGGCTGATTCCAAAAGATGCTCGTTATGCATTGTGCTGAGGCATAGATCTCGTGTGGATTTATTGATGATATCATATTTTCTTGTGTTGTACTGCTGCCAAACGCATTCGAATCATTGCAGTTTTTGATAAAGAGTGATGAACTTGAACAAGTGTAGAAGGCTTAGATCAATTGGACAATGTTAATTTAATAACGAAAGCCTATAGAAAAAGTACGAATAATTAGGATCAATTTTGCAGTGGCCGAGTTAACTCCACGTTAAATAAAAATCAGTTTTTTAGTGGGCCTTAACTTTAAATTTCAATTGTGAGAAATCTATCGAAATCGATGTGCGGCACTATGGAAATCCACATTTCAATATCTCTAGCCACTTAAGTTATGTATATATCTTTTAGTTTTCCCTATCCACTATTCCTTGAATCTTAAATCTCCTGCCACAATTTTTGTCGAAATTATATTTTGTGACTATACCATCTCTTGTATATCAACTACTTATATGTATAACGATTACTTAACGGCCTCACGACCCGTTAAAGGGCTCTGCTTGAGACACGAAATTTCTCCATTCTCCACGATTATTCCGGGCATTTTGATTCTAGTCATCCAGACCGCACTGTCATCCGCTATAGCTTGGTTTCTGTACCACAGATTCGGCCTTCTTTGTCGTCTCGAACCTTGGGGCTTGAATTTGAAGGCTCTCCTGAAACATTGTTGTTATTAGCTTGATGTGGTTTAATCGACGTGTCCTAAGTTTTTAGAATACATCCACATCTTTGTATAGGTCATAGAGTACAAGAGTTGCAACTGCTTAAAAAAATTCAGAGAATTGCTACCGTTGCGTTGACGCTATAAGGACCTTAAAAACGTGTCTTGGTCTTCATATTAAACATCTGGTATCTTGCGGCGCGCTAAGACCTTAATAGTCAAAATGCTGTTTTGCCAAACCTTGCGGCCACATCAACACAGCAACATTGATTTCAAAAAATATTCTATCGACAAATACTGACTACTGCACCCCTACCGTTAGTCTCAACAAAAGTTTTAAAGTTACTTTTCCAGCCAGGAAGAATTGGGAAGATGACGACGCACGTGTCGAAAGATTTCGATGCAACAATCTTTGCTGACAGATGTAAAATGGAGTGCGGTGTCGGGGCAGGAATTGCTGGCCTGACAGTGACCGGCCCTTCATAGCAGCAAGTGGAATAGAGAGGCTCTCTGCAGATAGAGATTCTCTCAATTTTTCGTTCGGAATTTAACATAAAGTGGGACAATCTAATCGACTTTACAATATCTTGAATGATATGCCCTGTCTACAATAAATCCCGCACATAAGATCTTATATGTAGACCGAGGCAGGAAATAGCTAGCGTAGATGCTACCAGCACTGGATAGTGGCCTTTGAGAGAGAACGCAGAAAAGCTGTGAATTCTCCATAACAACTACTGCCCCAGCTTTAAAAAAATCGGTTGGCAAAGGAAACAGTGCTTCACTCCCTTGAAGTGAAGGCTCTTGACCGCCATTTTACTTACCTTTGTACCTAACCGCGGTTTGCCTGAGTAATTCTGTATCGCATTTCCACTAAAGTAGCATTGGTGGGTTTAATATTCACTCCAAGGTAGGTGATCTCCCTAACTACTTTGAAATTGCTGAAATCAATAGTGGCGTTATGTCCTAAGAGATGGTGTTGTCCTCGTTCTTTAATCGACGTAAAGGCATCTATACTCGGAGGTTGGAAGCGGCCAATGATAATAACACGAGGATTGTTTCATGCGATATTTGCAGTGAAAAGTAATAGGTCCCGATTTCTTGTATGGTGTCAATGGCCCCTCTACTGATCATAAATGAGTTTTTTTTTGCGGCATGTTGCTGAATTAGGTCACGAGCATTTTTGGTTTTAAAAAGTCTGAATAACCTCTCCGTTCAAACTGGCCGATCACATCACCAGACTTCTTCCTTTGGGCCTTTTTAAAATTTCGACTTTAACACAACAAATCACAAAACCTTTAAAAAGTACCTATTTCAAGACATTGACTGTCGTTTTGATGATTCTTCTCTATATCGTTCCCTAAAGAAAAACGATTATAAAAAAATTGACAATCAACTTGCACCTTAGCCGATTCCACCCCTGGTTTTTGCGATTAACTCAGCATTACCATAGATGACAAATGCTAAGATGGGAATCTTTCGTAAGTTTCATCCTCCAAAACCCTTTTGTTTACATTGTTTTATTTGTAAATTTTACTTTATATCCAATGAATAGATGTCAAATCGACCAATCCAAAAAATGTACTAGGGCTGTGTTAAATAATTTAAATGTTGATGTCGTAGACATACTTTATTTGTGGGAATAATTTGTTTGCATGAAAAAAGATCTGTGGTAGTGTTACCAGTTTTTTTTTGTTTTATGGTTGGTAGTTTAAACATTTACCATTAGGGATTTTGAACCGGGATTGCGGATTTTTTGTGCAAAAAGAACGCAAATATTTCTTTTTAATTATTATGTGTGTGTATGTATTCCGTAGGGTAAACCAAATCCTTTGACGTTTCAGCAAATTCAGCTTTACTTTGGTGTGTGTGCAAGTGCGTGTTTTATGTAAAAATTTGGATCTGTGATTTTGATCCCCAAAAGAACTCGAAAACTGGTCCGGGATAAAAAAATCCATGAGGGATCAATTTTTTCTTTGAAAAGAAAACTACATAAACGACTAAAAACAGTCAATTTTGCTAATTTCGATAAAATGACAGTTGTTACTTTAAACAGAACAGAAAACGATTCTGGATTTCATTTCAGAATCGAAACACAATCACTAATACAGTCACATAATTGAAATGTCAAAATCATCGGGTTGATTTGTTTTGTGTAATTTCGATGTGTTTATTGAAATTTAAACTACTTTTCTAGTAAAATAACATAAAAAGAAGCAAGTTAATTATTGTTGATATAAGAAAATGTATATCTAAATTGAAATCAATTGTTTTGAAAATTCTTTTTAATTTAATGGTTACAAATACAGAATACATACAATTCAGAATCAGTCAAATTGTTTCCGGGTGTTTTATTGAAAAGATAAAATGGAAAATTAGGATTTGACGTTAGAGAAATGTCAAATTTGTCTAGTTTACTTAAAGTAGATAAGATCTTTATAAAAATGCAAAATTTGTTTTAACGGAATAATTTCGTTCCAGAAAAATTGATGATGAAGTGGGTATTAAACAACTGACAGTTTTAAATACCCCTTTTTGGTACGGGGTGTACTCAAATCGTACCTCATTTGCACGGAATTTGCTTTTTTGTATTCATTTAGAAACCGTTGAACAAAAATTTAAGCTTAATTTATTAAAGATTAGCCCTTGAACTAAATTTTGAATTGTTAGATAAAAACACTTTTCAAGATTTTTCACAAATACATATGTATATAGTAAGTTGCGTTATATAATAAACATATTCGATATGTATATTTATTTTAGTTTAAAAACTAATTTTGTTTATCTTTAATGCAATTCTAAATTGAAATGATATATGTACACTTAAGGTGAGGTTATGACTAAGAGGAAGTTCATTCCGTTTTCATACTTTTTGAACTTACCCACCGATTTCAAACCAAAAAATGGCTACCGGAAAAACTCAAGGAATAGTTGTGTGCTTTAGAACTTTGTAGACAAACCGGTTTGACAGCCGAGGACTCCCAACTGGGTATTCTCATCTGATCAACATTTTTTTGTTAAACTTTCTGTTGCACGACCTTAAAAAATATTGGGTATCAGCGTTTTTCAAGAAAAATTCAAACAACCAAAATAGGGGCTTAAAATTTGTTTTTACAGATGGAGCTAATTTTTTCGGATACGTACTTCTGAAAAGAATTTTAAAATTTTAAAAATAATTATTTCTTTTATATAAACACAAAAAAATTCAAAGAATTAATTGATTTTTTTAGTACTTTTAAATGTTTGTATACTTTACCGTTAGCAACATAATACTGATCGAGTGTTTCTTATTATAACAAATATTTTTTTTTTGAAAACACATCCATCTTCGACAAAGTTGCATTTTTGTCATCATTTCGTCATGTGATTTTATTCCGAACAAAATTAAAATTAGCTTTCAATTAAAGAGTATTCAAAAAAAAATTACATAAATACAGATATTTGTTGTTGGTTTTTATAATATCCCACCTACAAATTGTTTATCGTTTTAAAGTACACACTTTTATTGGTCAAAAAAAGAAGAAGAAAAAACAATCTAGAAGGAGCCAATATTTTTAACACATCCTAAATAATTATTTTTAATAGAATCTAGGAAAAAGAAATCGAGAATAATATAAACTTCTAGAAAGAAGCACACACACACACACCTACACCTGGTACTTTAATACAACGAAGGCCAAAATTTAAATCATTATTTGCCTAATTTCTCACCCCAGATAACACTGGCAACACAAAACCAACAGACAAAATACAAGCTAAAACATACTTAGCTATGAACGCCACAATTTTTGTAGAAACATTTTGTATCTACATACATACTATACTATATCGCATTAATTATTCATTTTTCTTAGCAGTCGGTTTTATAGAAACTCCTCAAAAACAAGAAGAAAAAAACAAATTTCAAAAACAGACGAAAACACTACCACCGACCAGACGACCGATTCAAATCAGTCAGTCAAAAGTTGCCTTTTGTCTACCATTGACCATAATTCCGATTGTTGTCAGACATAAAAATATTATTTTAAAACTTGACTGCTTAGTAAGGTTGTTTTTAATTTACCATCTACCGTTAGTGTGAGTGTTAGAAACTGGAAAACCGATCTTGGCCAACGGATTAGTGGCAAATTTATACGAGTATGTTCAATTTTCAGTGTTAAGAACAGTGTCTGTATACTTTGAACATTTATGTTTTAGTTTTTTTTTTTTCAAAGGTGCGAATTGATTTTGCAGCAAAAAAATTATTAATAAATAAATTAATTTAATTCTAAGATTTTGTATGTAAGTATGTGGGTGTGAGTGTGTGTTTATTGAGGGCGGTACCCAGCGACAGACAGATAAATAATTTTATTTGCATTCGAAAATCCCAAGAAAAAAGGAAAAAATAACGGAAACATGTCACCGGAACGGTGTGTGGTCCCCAAAATAGATTATTCTATGCATTCTTTATGAAATACTCATTTTGAATAAGTTGGAATTTATACAAAATATTTAAAAAATCGAGACGTTGACTGCAATTCGTGTTGGGAAGTTGGAGCTTTTTTGAACCTAAAATTATCCAACGGCGAATAACTGAATTCAAAAAATTATAGAGTTCATTTCATCACGTATTTCACGGGCGAACATGGAAAATAGCACGTACAAAAACACGTTGATTAATTTGAATGGAATTCGTGATTTATGTACATATTTCAATCATGAACAGATTTCAAAAAAAAAATTGGTTGTATTTTAAAAAAACAAAAAATATTAACATCCACATATTTTTAATTGCTTTTGGTTTCAAGGATATTTCAAGTGCATTCTCTACAAAGCACCTTAACACTATTTTGTTTTTGTTTTAAAGTCGAAAGAAACTCAAAAGTAAATTTGACGAAACTAGAAAAATTCCAATTTATAACAATTTTTCGTCTTAAAAACTTAGATAAATATTCACTGTACACTTTTAACCAAAAACTTTAATCATTTCTTAATTAAATATAGATATAAGTGCTTTTTTCAAAAATAATTTTACGATAATGATTAGTTTTATGATATAATTTTTTTCTGTTTTTAATTCTTTATTTATCTTTTTAAATGATCTAAACCTGGAAACGGCTTTAAAGAGAGCGAGACAAAAAAATAGATCTATTTGAATGCACCCACTGCCACGCCCACTAGTTAATTTCATGATTATTTTTCGAAAATATCTATATTTCTTGAAGTGTACTGAAATGATTTAAATAACATTTTCAGAGTTCGTTCGCCACTTTCTTTTATCATTTCTGGATTTTTCGGAAATTACTTTTACGCTTTGGATGAAAATTTCATAGTTCTTTTTTATGAGCAAAACAGAATTTGAAAAAATATTTTTAGTGAGATCCGCCAACGTATTTCTTAGTTTTTCGAATACGACTATAATTATTTTAATGAAATTTTCAGAGCTTACTACTTTTAGTAAATTAGTTATAGTGCCACGCCCACTTTTTTTCGTTTCTTGGATACGGCTCTATTGATTTTTAAGAACACCTAACAGCCCTATTAATAAAAAACTGCTTAGCCCACCGCTATTCCATGACCTTACTAAACCAAAGAAGAAAAGTTAGTCTCCGGACTAAAATTTTCAATTAATAAACAATCGAAAATCCACGAATAAAATCTACTTAAATAAGTATCAACTCTATCTCTTTTTATTGTATGTCCCTGTAAATGTTGTTCTTGATGTCAATACTTAGTCCTTCACTAAACCACCGTCTTCCATGATCTAAGGACTAAGTTTGTAAATGTAAAATATCAGAAAGCCTGTTTTATTAATTGCATTTCACACTTAATCCACTGAATAAGTCCTCGAACTTCAATAGTCCACGTTTATTAATTTAGGTGTAAGAGTTTATTTTGATGGGCAAGAAAAAGATTTCAAGAATATTAAGTTAGGTCCCCTTGCTTCCACACCCACTTAACTAATTTCTCGGAAACGACTCCAAACAATTTGAAAGAAGAGTTTATTTTAATTAAGAAAAGTTAATTACCTACTTTTATCCACCAAAAATGAGCTTGACGATGAACCACCAAGAAGACATTGACAATATAAGCTCATTTATATAGTGTTGCCATTAGTAAATAACCTGTGATAAGCTGTGATATTAGTTTTAGATTTTTGTTGTGTTTAATGTTAACTTATTTCATTGTTAATTTATTAAAGTGTTGTTAAAGTCTGTAAAATTGTAATTAAATTTTGTTAAAGTTAATAATGTCAAATATTGTAATGCAAAACATAAAATAGTAAATTTTCAAAAAGTAAGTGTGAAACACAAAATTAAATTTTCATTATATAAAAAAACCTATTATTATATTTAGTTAAATAAAAAAATCCCCTGAATAAGCTGGAAAATAACTGGCGAAACGAAGGGTACACTAAGACGAATTAGTTTTTTATTAATTGCATCTGACCAAAAAGAGCATTAAACTCCAAAACTTAGTAGGTAATGCTTTTCTTTAAATGTCGAAAAAAATTCAGGCTACGTTTATAAAAATTATTGCGGATGGACTAATACCTTACTCTTAAGGAGAGGGTAAATATGTTATCAATTTGATTTTCGTTTTGAACACAGATGAGAAATACCAAGATGGGAATTCAAGGTTCAAGTTGCTAACTATCGCAACAACTATCCCTATAGAAAGCATTCATAGAGGTTATCATAAATCCACCAGACATCTTAATGTTGAAATCGGTGGGCATGTTCAAAAACTATGCAAACCTAATAAACCTCTTTTTCTATAACATTTCAATTTAGAATTGCATTGAAGATAAATACAATTATCATAGTAACTTAAATCAATATTTTCGAATACATTTAGTTTAGTAATTGCTTAAAATGATACAATACATCTTATATATTTGTGCTAAATCTTGAAAAAGTGATTTTGTCTAAGAATTAAAATTTAGATCAAGGACTTATCTTTAATAAATTAAGCTTAAATATTTTTTTCAAACACTTTTAAAGAATACAAAATAGTAAATTCCGTGCAAATGAGGTATGATTTAAATACACCCCGTAACAAAAACAGTTATATAAAACTATCAGACCCAAATTAATACACGTGGAAGGGCTTATTCCCTGGACTAAGTGCGAAATGTTATTAGAAAAACAAAATTTATTCTAAGTGACATATACTACGCTAAGCCACTGTCCAAGGTAATTTAGAGAAGTAATAAGAACACAGATGTCACTTTACTATTCCTCTGTTTTTATTAATAGGAAATTTGAATCCATGGCTTAATTCTTATTCCTGGCAAAAAGGTAGAAAAGCGTAATTTTTTATTAATAGGGCTGTGAGTTTGTTTGTGCAATTCTAATTTTCCATTTTAAGTTTATGAAATTCGAATTTGAAGTTTCTTCCTAACACGTTAATAAAAAACAACAACAAATCTTGCTTTCTAATAGCGCACGAAATTTCGAAATCCTGCTCATAAACTATAAGCCGGAACAAAAAAGAACACGAGAATCGAAAATTCAGCGGAGAGTTAGGAAAGTCGTAATATTCGATTATAGGTACAACACTTCATAGGAATTAAACCATCTATCAATGTGAGTGTCAATAACGGGATCAAAAGCACCGAATCCAGAAATCCAACACGCACTTGCACACACACCAAATTACCTAAAGCTAAATTTGGCGAAGGTCAAACGGTTTTGTTTACTCTACAGAATGGGTGCCTGTTGTTTCGTTTTTTTCACTTCGCATTTCGTTGTTTCCCGCTTTCTTACATCGATTTCTGTTTACTTCGCTTTTGTATCACTTTGTTCACAAATAAGCCATAATAAAGATTGGAAACCTTCGTACGTTTCACCCCCCAAAACCCATTTGTTTACATTGTTGTATTTGTAGCTTTGAAACTCTATCCATGAATAGATGGGAAATCGAAAAGCAAAACGAAAACAAATTACTAGGGCTGTGTTGTCTATGTGTCTATAGGAAGAGGAACAGAAAAGATTCTTGTGTGCGTTTTTATCAATGTGTCTATTGGAAGAGGAACAGAAATGTTACTTATGTGCGTGTTTCAGCTTGTAGGCAAATGTCAAATGAAAGCAGAGGTTTCTGGTCTTTAAGTGATTAGTTTATGACTTTGTTTTTCAATCATTTCGCCCTACGATCACTTCGCATTTCTTTATTTCCCTTTGGCAGCTTTGCCGGATTATAAATTTTGTAAGGGCCGATGCTGACAACAGAAAGTGCCATTTAAGTCCACTGGGTAATACCAAAAAAAAAAGTAAAAAAAATTCCGAATATTTCATATGTAATTTTTAATTTTATTTATTGCACCTCAAAACTTAAGCAATAATAAGAATAAATAAACACAAAATTAATAAATAATAAAGTTTCATTGAAGTTATTCTATTACTTTATAAGAAAGTCGATTTTTATAATTTTTATAATGGTTAATTTAATAGGTTTGTTCGTTGAGCCCTGAAGTGGACCTAAAGTGTTTTTGAAAAAACCTGAAATAACACGGATAAACAAATTCTGTGTTTTTTGAAACCTAGGGTCGCCTTCAACTCGCACTGAAGTAGTTTTAGGTTTTTAGCTGTGGCAAGTTGAGGTAAATGAATAAACGTCAAAGTCACATGAGATCTGATTTGATTTGTTATTTTTTAAATGAAAATAAAAGAATACTCAAATTAATTTTCAGACACAGGCATGCAAAATGGAAACCTTTGAAAATGTATAAAGATGCTAAATTTAACATAAATTTCAAGTTTTAATTATTAAATGACATAACTTACTTGTCTGCAACATAAAATAAATGTCCCTCGGGATTTTTTTGAGAACCGAAAAACCCAGGCTGTCAAAAAACCTAGGTCGACCCTGGGTTAAGTTCAACGAACGATCCTAATGTTATTAAAGCGTGAAACAACCCTTCCAGCTGATGCACCACCATGTGGTAAAACTAAAAGTCTGATCATGAACTGGGATATATTTGAAAACATTTGCTTATCGATTCCTAGAGTGCCATTTGAAGCGTTTGAGGGCCACAGCGCCATTTAAATTAAAAAGTGCCAAAAGTGCATGATCGTGCCACTTCGGCAACGCTGCTTTGGACTCGTTTTGCATTTCCGTTTAAAGTGCATTGAGTTATTTAGGTCAAGATTAGTTCGCCAAAGGTTTATTTCGCATTTTCTTTGTTATTGGAATCTATTGTCGTTGGCATCTAATATAAAACTTTATTAGAATTTATGTAAATTTATTTTTTTGTTTATGTTTTGTTAAGTGTTTTTATATAATGAAGGAATTATTTTATTTAAATAAAATATTCAAAAATCCCGGTTTTTTATAATCTCACTTTTTAAAATCCCGGTTAATCTCGCTTAGCCCGATTTGTTTTTTAATAAAATGTTCCACAAAAAACTTTGCATACACCCAAACTCGACCCTACCCCAAATCCTATGATTGACCCGAGCAGGCGGGTTGAATGATACACCCGTGAATTTTAATCCTTACATAAAAAAAAACAAATAAGTAAAGACGAAACACACGTTGGCGAAGTAATCGAAATCGAAATGAACAAAAAATGAAATAGTCGAAAAACTAAATAATAAAAAACGGAATGAACTTAAAACGAACTACGTAAAATACCTAATGATTTTTTTTTTCAAAACCAATGTAAACAAAGTAATTGAAAATCATTTTGATTAAAATACTGAATAAACGAAATGCGAAACGACTAAAATGAATTAATACAAAAACGAGATGAAAAATACGAATCAAACCATACCCCTATACAGAATACATACACCTATAATTAAAAATACACGTTTGAGTTGTTTTTGCATAGAAAAATCCGCAATTCCGGATCAAAATCCCTAATGGCAAATCTGTAAACTACTACATAGTAATGTTCACGGGGAGTACTACTGACCAATAACACCACACAATTTGCAGTTTGAATTTATATTCAAGTCTATTTTTGAGGCACAGCTGGATTTCTTTATCGGTTTGAGCTTGGGCAATTTTATTTGGCGATTGATACTATACGTCATAAGTCATGTCATTCGACTATTGAGCTATTAAATTCAGATACCGTCACTGTAAAGTAGGGTACACACTATCATTTTTTTACATCATTTTTGCTGGAATAATATAAAAAATGATAGCATATAGATGTAAATGATACATGATGAATAAAATCATGAGGGAAATGATGAAGATCAAAATTTTTCGTGGGTATGACTGGAATGATGGAATGAAATGATGGGAAATAACTGGACATGTGTAAATGATAATAGGGGTATTCACGATCCGGTGTATCTGGTCTTGTATCATTGTAAAAGTGTAAAAGTGTAGAATTTTTTTGCACTACAACAACAAAATATACTGAATGTCAAAATCTTACACTTTTACAATACCCGAACCCTATTGTAACAGAAAAATACAAGGGTTTAAGATTTTCTTAACACAATCTTAAGCCTTCTTCAGAACAAATGTGAAACAGATTTTGACATTTGCTTCAGTGTTGCTACAGATTAGTAAAGGTGTGTTCACAGTCTGTTGTAAAAAAATAATTTTTTTAATTTTACAAGACTTGGTACACCAGATCGTGAATACCCCTAATGTGTAGCATCAAATGAAAAATTCAGAAATGACTGTTTTGGAATGTCATTTAAAAAATGACAGTGTGTACCCTAGTTAAAGGTGTCGTTTCATCTGAACCCGTACGTAGAATTCAGAAGCGTCACTTGCCATGCTCATAAATACGTTTTTTTTTTGTTTCCAGTGCATTTTTTAAACTCAATGTCGGATTCGTAAACAGCGACACAAAAGATCCACTAGTAGGAACATTTTTCATTATGACTAGTCTCATTGTTCCATGCCCAAGTATCGCCCTTATAAGCGTACAAAGTCAATTGCAGTGGGACTAGATCACCACTCAGTCGTAACCACTTTGATGCAATGCAATGTCATAAAATTATTGATTTCAATACAGATTTTAATTTTTACCTCGATATGTGTGCATGCAAATATGTATGTAGGTACTACAGCTCAAGTATTGCATTTGGGAAAAAATGAAACTCGAGATTTTAATGAAACTTGACATTCCGATGATAGAGAACACGAAAAAAGTGGGGATCGTAATTCCGTATGTCTATCTGCCTGTAGGTCGATATGCAGCTTAAACCGCTGAAGCGGTTATTATGCTTCACTGCATAATGCAATTGCAGAGTTGACAATTAACACATCTGCATCATCTTCAGCTTGTTTAACTGTGACACTACTTTATCCCTATTCAATCACGGAAAAACAGAACGGTTCATGAAATAATTAAAATTTCCAACCAATAAGAAACTATGGCGAGGCCGGAGTACGCTTTCTTGTAGCCTTATATACTAGCAACATCGTTAAAGATAGTTTGGAAGCAATTCGTTTCCAACGCTTTGCCAAATCTACGCTGAGAAGCAAGATTAATCTTACTTCCCTACCACCTACAAACGACATGGCGCTTACGGGCGTAATCCCATACCAATGGCATACAAACCAGATCCTGAATCCTTATTAAAATCGGTATCCTGCTAGTGCAAAAAGGGGTGTGGTGGGGCATGCAGCTGCCGAAAAACTGGACTTAAATGTTCGGTTGGATATGGCTTCCGGAACGGAGAATTTTGCGCAAATATGCCGGAAATCCGCAGTAAAAGCGAGGACGAGGATGACGACATTTTTCAGGATACATACAGGACACAGACAACTACGACCAGGACACCGACAATAACCAACCCGGACCATCGAAGTTGGTACTCTTCTACTGTAGTAGAAATTAATTTTTGTAACGCTCTAAAATCATAATTTACTATTCTTAAATTTAAAAACAAATATGAGCTATACTTTTCGCCTTTAACTTTGTTTACGAAAGGTAAAATACTGTTTGATGATAATATTCAAGTGCCTTTTAGTTTTTTTCTCATAATTATTTAAAAATATAATGATCATATAATAAAAATAATATAATAAAACTCAATGGAAATGAAGTTTCCGCGTTTTTTTCCAAATAGTGCAACTTCACGGAACTGTAACTCCTAACATATGTGTGCTACAAAAAAATGTTTTATACAAAAAATGTAGGAAATTTAATCCTCTTTAACTTATTGGAAACATATTTTGTAGTTAAAGTCATTGTTTTTGAGTTGTTATCAAAAAAACAAATTTTTGTTCCTAAAATCCAAGGTGGCGGCTCGAGCGCATCCGCCTCGAGGTCGAAAACTTGGATTTTTCATTAAGGCCCCAAGCCTAACAACATACTTAAAAATCGCTACTACCCCACCTTTTGCATTCAAACACCCCTTTTCGGTTAAAAGTTAATAAGACCATTGAACTGATTATTACCTTATTACGTAAAATCAAAAAAAAATTAAGTTTGAACATTTTTCTTTTGAAAAAAAGAAATTTTTTTTATTAAAAAATAAATTTTAAAAAATTGGTTTTTAAGTTAATGCAGAACTAAAGGGTGATTTTTTTGCTACTTGGTTTTTGACGTTTATATTTTTGACAGATCACACATGACAAATTCCACGAACATTTGACATTTCGATTCAGTATTGTTTGCCATTTCATCATGAATAGACTTACGCCTAAACAACGTTTGCAAATTATTGAAATTTATTATAAAAATTCGTGCTCTGTGAAAAATGTGTTTCGCAAGCTACGTCCGTTTTATGGTCGTCATAATCGACCCACCGAGCAGGCTATTCAGCTCATTGTGACCGCAGTCAATTGGCCACCAAGATCATGTGATTTGACCCCGACTATTTTTTGTGGGGCTATGTTAAGTCTATTGTCTATGGGGACAAGCCAAACACGATTGCTGCCTTGGAAGCCAACATTGAACGCGTCATTGGTGAGATTCCGGCCGAAATGTGTGAAAAAGTTTTCCAAAATTGGACCTTCAGAATGGACCACCTGCAACATTTAAGTGAAATTATTTTTAAAAAGTAAATGGCAGAAATTGATTTATCGATCCAAATAAAAATTTCATTCACTTTTTACAAGTTTCTGTGTTTTTTTAATTTTCAAAAATCAAGCTCTTAAAAAATCACCGTTTAGATTACAACATGCAAACAAATTACCTCCAAAAGGATTACTAATTAATATGAAAATACCCTGTATGCTTGTTCACCTAAATATTCGTGTCTTCTGATTTTTGTATTATTATTTGGCATCTGGTAACACTGCCAGAACACCCTTGTTAACCCGTGAGTAGAACTAATCACATGTTTAACGTAATCTGACAACCAAATCAACTCTAATTAAATGCATAGTGAAATTACCTACATGTTTTAAACGATAATTGATTTGGCAACTTGAAAATAGAGATTATGGTTAAATGACTCCCAATGATTCTAGCATTTGTCAAGACATACATACGATCTGAGCAAACATATTATAATAAAGTATACCTGACCTATTTAATTCCCAGCATGTTTGATACGCATCCAATTCAGGTTTATGGTTTCAGATGAAAGAGGAAATTATACTAAGTAAGGCATATATGTACCTATTTCAACCAGCCTAGCTCCATTTGGAGGCGAGTGCTTCGTTCTCAATTTTTTTTAATACAAAACCATCAACCATTAAAAGCATCTTTCGCTTATGGGATAAACACATTTATTATTTGAATTTTATGCGTGTTCTTTAAAATAAATAATTAAAAACCCAGATCCATACTGCATTTTTAAGATTATTTATGTTGAATATTTCGAAAACGAGGTCGAAGAAAAAAATTGTTTTGAGAAGACCAAATAGCATGTCCTCCTGAACATTATAAGACATACATACAAGTATTCAGTACATATTTGTATTATTTTTGGATTTGTTGACTTAATTAAAAGTCACTGAAGCATTTTATTGTAGAAGACAGTGTGGGCAATGATATTTTTTTGTTGTTGTTGTTGTCATTCCATTGGACAAAAAAAATCTATTGATTTATTGGCAATTAAGAAACAAAATTTATTTGGTTAATCAAATAAATAAAAACATATTATATAAGAAGGAATTAAACATATTATTCGTTTTCTCGTGACAATCAAGTACAGCAAAATAAAACATTTTCACGAAAACGATCAACACTCCAATTTGATTTTATTTATTTTAATATGGAGGTATTTTCACATCTGTGTTTTTTTTCTGTCAAAGAGCATACAAAATACAAGGAGAAAAAAATACAAACATACATTACTAAAAAAGCTCACTTCAATGCCCTCTATGATTGAATACACTTACTAATTATCGGAACTCAATTATACATCCGATGAAAAGGAAAAGTAATTGCCAGTATGTTTTTATTGTTGATTTTCTTGTAAAATTTTTACTTTGCTGTACTTGCTAGTCACGAGAACACGACTATTATTGGATTTTTGTTAAGGATTGTATACTGCGGGTGTTTTTTTTTTATTCATAAGAGACTTCAGATAAATTCTGTATCTGTCAAACTGCAAGCTATCAGATTGCAAGCTGTCAGATTGCAAGCTGTCAGTGTCACTTTTATTCTAAAAATTATGGTTATCGGGCAATAGTTGCTATAATTGCAACACAATCGACAATCTGTCACTGAGTCTCCGTATTATTTCGATAACACCCTTATGTATAGAAATGTGGAGAGTGCAAACAGAATATAATATTGCATACGTTCAGGGGTTTGTTGGAGTAGATCCAAGTTTGGCCAGTGTCCGTTCACTTATTGAAATATTTTAGACAAAAATAATTTGGTTTGAAGGTTGGCGAGATGCAGCACTTGAAAGAATTGAATTGTTGACTATCCACTGTCTTATCGACAAATTGTGTTAAGCGATCAATCTCATTTTCAATCGCATGAATGTTTACTGTAGAATTAGGTGGATAACCCAGGATGGTGCAGAGCGTGCCATAACAACTTACTGTGCGAAATTTCGATCACCGCTTAAAACAAAATACCCCTTATAAATTAAATACATACGTTTCACAGAAACCAAGTATCTGGGTGTAATCCTACACTCTAAGCTAACTTGGAAACGGAACACCGAGGACAGAATGAAAAGAGAATCTTGTGCATTTTACACATACAAAAAAAAATCGCAAGTCTTCAATTGGATGTACACAGCGATTGTTCGTCCCATACTTACCTTTCGGTCGATCGTGTGGGGGAAGGCCAGAGAGGAAGATAGCTATCTCAAAAACATTAGCAGGTACAGATACCTGTATGGGAATAATGGGGGCATGGAAGGGGACTGACTACTTACCTAACACCGAAAATACACTTTACCAAAAACTTCAAGATGTTAATAACCGAAAGACATGGAGTGGAACCTAGCTCACAGTTAACAGAATAAGGTATTACCATCTACAGTTATGGGCCTAAGATGTAAGAAGGAACAGGAGCCTGGGTATTTTGTGAAGCTCTTAAATAAACTCCCAGATAAATGTGTCTTTCAGGCTGATATTTACTCTATTGAAAAAGCAGCCGAAATTATCCATAGGAGAAAAGTGATCTCATCAGAGATCACATTTTTCGTGAACAACCAAGCAGTTATCAAATCACTGTCCAATTAGACAATAAGATCCAATGCAGCGGCAACTCCAACCAAGTCAAACTCTGCTTTGTTCCTGGACATATCAATTTAAAGGGGAACGATATAGAAGATGAAATGCCAACGGAGGGTTCAATGGCAAATAGGGACAGCAGCAACTAATTGGGTATGGGTCCTGAAGTCCCGTTTGGCGTAGTGAAAAGGAAAATAGACATAAAAATGAAAGAGCAAAATTATCTCTACAAGCTTATAGCCTAGAATTAACGAAAATGAAACCCAGTATATTTTATCACTGAGTAAAAGGAGCATCAAGACATTGTGACATAGGTGCAATGGCCAATAGATTGCGACTGTCCAAATCTACAAACAAATCGCTTCCGACATTTCGGAAGCAGGTTTGTTGATGAACTGGCCGAACTAGTACAGGGACCAATGGTAAATATGAAAAAAAATATAGAGAGTATATGTTTAGTAAACGAAACGACATTAGTTAGAGACATATCTATGTAAAAGAGGATCACAATGGACCAACAGCCTTTGAGCTGTGCACGCCCCTTCTAACCTAACCCAGCCTTCATGATATTGCCAAAAGCTTTAGTTTTCCCATAATTTGTGTAGTTTACAAAAAATTTTGAGGGTTCCCGACATTATTTGTTCCTTCTTCATTCCAGAAAAAAATAAATTTATTTATAGCAAAATTTTGTTTATATTGAGAAATTCCAAAATATTTTTTTTATTTGAGTAACGCCCCTCATCCTCGATGAAAATTAAGTATGTTTGGTGAAGAGAATGCAAATGTGTGAAATCATATTAAATCATTTAACACGATTTTGAAAATTTCATCAGCGAGTGTATGTTTAATGTTTGATGTCTTCCTTTAGATGTTAATTATTGAATTTTAAATAAAAAAAAACTTCTCAAAACATAATTTTTTTTAATTATTATTTCAGGCTGTTGAAAGTGTTGAAGAATACCATAAATCATCATATCTCGAACAATCGCACACAGTTGTACAAAAATCTGTAACAACTGCTGAGGTAATTATTACTCTTTGTCTCCCTTATAATAATACCAAGTGTTTATATATATTTTAATGTTTACAAAAAAAAAAAAAAAAAAATTATTAAAATTTCAGCAAATTATCAAGGAACAACACTCTTTGGTTAACGGAAAATCTGAAATCACATACAGAACAGTCACTTTAGAAAAATTGCCATTGCCAAGTACTGGAGGAAACGTCATTGGTGAGTGTTTCTTTTGTTTTCTATATTTAAAATCAAAAAAACCTATTATGAATTTTTGTGTTTTTTTTTTGAAATGGTGATTCATTGAACTAATTTAATAACAAAATATATATTTTTTTTGTATTTCTGAAAACAATATAATTAAGAATTTAAAACGAAACGTAAAAGAGAGATGCATAAAGTGTCATGTGAACTGTCACATAAGCATAATTGACTGTGACATTTTTTTGTTGAATTTATTAAAATATGCATGGTATTTGTATTTAAAATTACCATTCAGCAGAAAAACAAAAATAAGTTTATTAAGTAAATTATTTGGAAACAACATAATTAATATTTGTTGCCAATAAAGTTCGTGCAACTCTTGAACTTGAAAATGAAAATATTTTGTTTTTTTATATTGCAGTTACGAAAATGTTGCTTCTAATTTTATTTACTTTTAATTTTTGAATTATTAATACATAAGTCGCATTTATTTTAGCAATTTCGGACTCCATTGTTGATTTCAAAAATCATCGCGAGATAGGTGTTTCTTGAAATTTCATTAGCCATTTATTTGCGTTCAAACGAGAGAATACTTTCTGCGATTTTGGCTTGATCTGGAATATCAAAGATATTGCACATTTTCTCAAGAATTAGTAACTTAATAGGACAAATAATGTTACTTCCCAATGCGTAGATATATATATGTTGGTTAGTCGCATAATCAAGAAGTGCCAAATCAGAAAATCCATGTTCATTACGCGAAATTATCCGTTCAAGAAATTTTTCACTCAATGACTGGATGTCATCGAGTCGATTAATTTAATCTCCTTCAACACTCTCCTAAAACGATGCGATGTAATATTATCTTTCGAAATGCGTCTCGGTGAGACTGTATTTTGCAAACAAAAATGTTTTGCGACAGAGGTCAATATCACGGCCAATTGGGGTATGAGATGTCGGGCTTAATCACAGATTTGTGTATACTACTGGATACCCAACTCCCCATGAAAAAGTAAAGCATTCAGCCACCATTTTTGACTAGGCAAAAATGTATATTCTTCTCTGACAAGTTAAACCATATATGTATGTATACATATGCATTATAATCATACACTACATTACGTTCCCTACCACCTGCATTACCAGCTATTAAACATATATAGAAACAATAAACTAATGTGTTAATACTCCTCAATACCCTGTAGTAACCTCAGAAGCCATCACTGATGAATTATAGCATAGAAAATTGATGAGAGTTTTTCTACCGTTTTTTAGTTCACACTCCCTGCGAACCGCAATATGTTTAAAGGGAGGTCAACAAATGACGACAAATCGAGTTCTGTCGATATAGAGGTACCAATCTAGTGTACGAGTGAAATCACCAACCACTTAAAGACTAAGGCTACCATAGTGATGTATCAAACCGAAAATTTTTCAAACCGAGTTGAAATTTATTTGCTCTATCACCTTTCACTTTTATCCTGAGCAATTAAAAAAAGCTCTTTCTGATATTTTAGAGTTTTTTTTTTTAATCCATCAACATCGTAGCCATCGTTCAAGGTAATTTGACATGTAATGGCTTCACAGTTCGGGGACATACTATATTTTGTTCGAGGAAGTGTATTGCGTTCCATATGTCATCCATTTGATCTAAAATCATCTTTTTCTGGATTATATTATCGGTTTCTTAGTCCATTAATATCGTTTCAACTAGTTTTAAATTTTTATTAAATATGGAACTTTACTGATCTGTCAACATAAAAAGTAAAAGCTAACACTTAGTAAGTTGGCAGATGACAGATGCGGTCATGCTAAATTACAAACGAAAACCAATTATAAATCAAAAAAGCTTTGTTAAACTCTATTCATCATCAACTGAAATTAATATTAATGCCAGTTGTATAAATTTAAGTTTAAAAATGAATTCTTTTCACAGAAATAATTTCAGTCTGCAATCTATATATAAAATTTAATGTCAATTTACACAAATGTCAATTTACCCAAAATAAATAATTAACGACACAGAGATCGCATGCTGTTTATTTAACAGCGAAAAAGCCTTTCTCAATTCGTTCTTCCTTTTCGGTTTAATAGAACAAACAGTACGCACGTTCAGCTCGAGCCGATGTCAAACCAAAAGCCGAGTAGATATACTGAAACCGAACCTGAGCTACTTTTCTTGGTTTGCTTTTTTTTTACAAACCGAGCTGAATTGTATTTCGGTTCAAATAAAAGCTAAATCGGTTTGAAAAAAAAAATTAAACCAGTTCAACTCGGTTTGATTCGGTTTAAGAAACCGATTTAACATAACTAGCCAAGGCACCACAGCTGGACCTTGGACGTCCATGTCTAAGTAGTTTGACAACTGCTATCTCAATTTTTAATCTATAGTGTATACTGTTATCTCAGTCAAACTTAGATGCATATAAGTTATATAAAGTTAATTGTAAGACAATTAAAAAAAATTAAATAAATTAAACAAACAGATTAAAAACAGAATAACATAACCTCAAGTACACTAAAGTCGGTTGCTTCTTTGGATCCGATGATCATACCTCAGCCTACGACAATAAGCTTTTCACAATATAATATATTTAAGTTTTTTTGATTTATTTTATGCTACTTGATGTAACTAAAAAAACAAAATTTTGTCTTTATTATTTTATATTACAATGTACATATACTATTTTTATTTTTTTTACATTAATTCCCGTTTGCTGATACACAACTTACGTTTCCACCGAACCTTAACCTCTTGTAGATTTACTAATCTCGAAAAGTGGCTCCACCGCTCCAAAAGTAGATTAATTTTGACAGCACTATTCAAAATGCATATATGTATCTTTTCATTTTCTCTTATGGCCTTTTCGATTGGCCGTCCGGAACACGTTCCTCAATAAAACAGACGTAAGCAATTTGACTGATTCTGAATTATATGTATCAATGTAATTGTGAAAATTAAATTAAAAGAAAATCACATCGGCTAAAAAGAATTTCCAAAACACTTGATTTCAATTTAGATACACATTTTATTGTAACAATAATAACTATTACTTGCTTCTTTTTATGTTATTTCACCAGAAGATGAGTTTAAATTCAATAAACACAACGAAATTACACAACAAATCAAGCCGATTATTTTGACATTTTAATTGTGTAAGTGTATTAGTGATTCTGTTTTCGATTCTGAAATGAAATCCAGAATCGTTTTCTGTTCTGTATAGAGTAACAACTGTCATTTTGTGGGGGTCAGTACAGTTCTGGACGGCCAATCGAAAAGGCCATTAGTGAGATAGGCAGCTTCATCTGTGTCAACCGAAGAGAAAAATTCACTTTCAGGATGAATGTGTTCATTGCGATATGGAAATGAGGTAGTTCGATTGAAGATTTAAATGAGATTTATTTTAAATCTTCATCTGAGAAGATTAAAATTTGTATGGTAAATCCTGAAGATTTGTAGGAGATTTAGCTAAATCTACTTAAATCTCGGTTTAGTGGTCGGTGGAAACGTAGTATTAAGCATTTAAGTTCTACTAAAGCACTTATGTGACAGCTTACGCCCAGGAAAAAGTAGCCCATAAACATTTTAAGTAGAACATGAATATTTATTATATGTATCAGCAAAGAGGCCTAAGAAACACTTAGCAGAATAAAATCGTTAAACGTCCTGAAAATTGTTCAAAAAAAAATTAAACTAAAATAAATAAACTCACACAACTCCCTATAATACTTGTATAGAAATTTCGCCTAGTTAACAATGGCGACTGTGCTTTACTTTTTCTAGATGCCAAAGTATATGAGTTGCGTATAGGTATTATAAAGGATCCCCCAAAAAACTTTTTTTTTTGAAAATGCTATAAAAAAAAACTACTGAATATTTTCTCAAATTTCTTTTTTTACTTGAAACTACAATCCTTCCGGTTAATAACGGAAAATAATTTCATTCAAATGGCTGCCTCGGCTGGCCATGCAGTAGCATACACGATCAGTCCAATTTTTAAGCACATTATCGATTGTGTGCAGCTGTATTTCACCAATGGCTTCACGAATATTGTCCTTTAAAGCGTCAATTGTCTCTGGCTTGTCGGCGTAACACTTATCTTTTACGGCACCATACACATAATAGTCCAACGGGGTCAAATCGCAGCTCCGAGGTGGCCAAACGACATCAGCTCTGCGGCTGATAATGCGATCTTCAAAAACAGGGCGCAAAACATAGAGGGTAGCTTCGGCTGTGTGGCACGTAGCGCCGTCCTGTTGAAACCAAATATTGCCAATATTCTTCAATTTTTGTGAACAAAAATTCGTTCAACATGGCCCGATAACGACCGCCATTGACTGTAACGGCCACTCCTTGCTCATTTTCGAAGTAAAATGGCCCAATTATGCCTCTGGACCAAAATCCGCACCAAACAGTTACTCGTTTTGGGTGTATCGGCTTTTCAATGTATGAGTGCCGGTTTTCTGTGCCCCAAATGCGACAATTTTGCTTGTTTACATACCCGCTAAGATCAAAATGAACTTCATCTGAAAAGATGATTTTTTTTGGCAAAATCGGCATCTTCTCTAAGTCGACCGCAGGCCCACTTAGCGAAGCGAAAAGGCATTGGATGGTCAGTTGGCTTCAACTCCTGAACCAATTGGACTTTGTATGGCGTCATACCAAGGTCTTTATGCAAAATTCGTCTCAATGATGCCTCCGAAATGTTCAATTGTTGAGAACGACGGTGAATTGATGTTGATGGCGCTTCACGCACACTTTCTGGTGCGATGAGGATGCCAGTTTCTTTCCCTTTTTTCACAAGATAACGAACATACGGAGCTGACGGTGCTTCCCTTCTTCCAAAATCCGTACGCAATTTTCGCACACATTCTGCAACATTACCATGATTTTCAAAGTAATGTCGCAATATTTCACAGCGTTGTTCAAGCGTATACACAACCATATTCGTTCAGCGGGAGGATAAAACTAATTATCTGTCAAATCAGACATGAGCTAAGTTTTACCATTCACGAAATAAGCCCTAGTTGAAAAAAAAAAACGTTATATGGCGGACCCTTTATTAAAGGATATGGGTATATTATTGTGTAAGTACTCAAATTTCTAAAATTTTAGACATTTGTATCATAGCGACAAAAATGTAAAGACTACCGAATAAAACCAATCTGACAATTAGTTTCACAGGCATAAATAGTTGAAGTAATGCCGGATTTACACGACTGCCAAATGCAGCATTACTGTCAAAATCTTGGCATTATTTTTTTTTGTCGTGTAAATGTTCAAAAATGTGGCTGCATATTTGTCATTAAAAAAACTGCAAACCAGAATTGTCAATAAATTGTAGCATTATACTGACATTGTGTAAATTCAAATAATTACAATTTGCGATAAAGAATTAACTTGCTCATTCCTTTACTGCCAGTAGGCAGTATTTTTATGTGTTGTCGTGTAAACGCATTTCATTAATTCGTTTAATGACAGCAGTATTTTGGCAGTAAAATGACAATAATACTACGAACTTGGCAGTCGAGTAAATCCGGCATTAGTACTGAGTTAATAAAACACCCGATACATATAAAAAAGTTGCAAACCACTGTTCAAAGCTTGTCATATAAAATGCACCAAGTTTTCTTGGTCTCAATAAAATCTTAACTAAGCACATCTACAACTAAGCGTTTTGGCCACTACTTTGGAATTATTTCCCCAAAAATTAAGCCTATAAAACTGCAACAATAAAATAAAATTGAAAGAGTAAAATGTAGGGTATAATTTAGACTCAGGAAAAATTAAAATATTTTAAAGCACTCAAAAAGTAATTTCCTAATAAAAAGCTTTTATTTATTTGTCACGCAAAAATAGGTTCCTATTCTTTATACGTATATCTGTCATCCTGTTTCTGATATCAAAATTTAAATAAAAATACCCATCTGTCAACACTTAACATTCACACATTCGAGACTGCTATTTAATTCGATTAAAATTATATACTCTTCAATATTAGCTTATTTCCAAATCATAATACATTTTATCTCTACAAAAATGTTTGTATTTTTTTTTGTGTACCAAACGATTTAAGTTTGTACATATTTAAAAATTCTAGATTTTATCAGTTCATTAGCTGTGATCGACAGGTTGCAGGCGCATTTACCATTACCATCACCATTTCCTATTTTTATTTTTACTTTTTTATTTAGTAAAAAGTATTTGCAAGCATTCCGTTTCAAAGGCAGGTTTGGAAGTATGAATCAATTTTTGAACAATTTTCCTCCTCCACTTAATGCTCGAATTGTAATTAATGTCAATTTCTCAAGTTTTTTTTTTGTCAAAATATATTAATCATACATTTTTGTGCACCAAACTTATTATTAAAATCTCTGGATTTTTTTTATTTGAAAATAACTACATAAATTTGCAATTAACTGCAGAATATACTAAACAGAAAATACAGAAGTCAAACGAAAACGTTTTGCTCCAACGAAAATCGATTTTTGAATTGCATGAGCCATTTGAAAAGTTTTAATAATATGTGTATATTTATGCATACATATTTACACACATATGTTAGTGTGATATTTTTATAAATTTATATTTTTATTTTTCATTGCATTAGACTATATGCTTTTATTTATAAAAGAGGAATAAAGTTAGGTGGCAATTCAACTGACAAAAACAAGAGTGCTTTATTTTTTTTAGTTAAACTTATTTGAGACAAGATTGCATGTATATATGTCAACAGTGTTGACATGTTATTCTTGTATTTAGTGGGATCATGTCAGACGGAATTGATTAATGGTGTTTTGGGTTTTTGTTTGGTAAATTGTATGTGGAACCGGATTTTATTTAATAACTTCAACATTTCAAACAGTTCACAAAATTTGCGTTTTGTCCCGGCGGCGATTTTACTTGGTTTTGGGACAAACATCGACCAGCTAGACTAATCTCGGCAAGAGAACGACTATTTCCGATGAGAACAAAATCCTTTATTAGGCAGAAAGATATTTAATATTTAATATTAATTTATATACAGTTTAAATGTTTCTCGTTTTTTCTACTTACAATATTGTCTAGACACTTCTTTTATAATGATGTGATGAGATTCAGTTTTCAATAAAAGTGAAGAGAAATAAAATGCACGACGGGATCGCATGAGCTTGCTTTTAAGTTCGACATCGTATGCAAAAGATTTCTATTAAAAGTCTAAATATATATTTTAAGGTCGTTTTTTACTTAATTTTGTATAAATAGAAAATTTCTTAAATTTTTTTCTAAAAAAAAAATGGTATGACAATTTTAAATATTTAATAATATAAACTTACAAAACAAAAGAAACCTAAAAACTCTATATACCAAGTTTGAAGCAATTCGGCCCATCCATTTGGGCTGTAGGTGTATATACATACAGACAGACAGACATACAGACGGACAGAATTTTTAGACCATCTTTTTTAGTCTTCGCTATTGTCGTAATGGACTAGACGTCCAGTATAACGAAAGATATAATGTTAAACCAATTCGTTATATCAAAAGATTCGTTATATCGAAACCAGTTTTTTCATCTTAAAAATAAAATATTATATTTACTATTGATTATATCAACTTTTTAAAATTGCACAAATTGAATCAATTTTGAGAAGAAAGAAAGTCATTTATTTGAGTTTGTCTGAAGGTTTTAGTCATTTCATACCGCTTGTAGCGGTCTTCTTCCTGCGACTGCCGTATATTAAATATTTTAGAGCAATCTTGCAACATATGGCGAAAATTCCAAATGCTTATAAGCAAACGAAATTCAATGGTACATGCACCGTTTTGTTGTGCAAGCAACTACAAACGCTGAAAAAAACTACTGAAAACTATTCTCAAAGACTGTTTTCAGCTCAGGAGTAGTTGAACTTTCAACTTTTCAGTTTACACTTGGACTCATTAGTTGATTTGTCAATACGCAATTTTTGAAGTTCAGTTCATCTTATATGGGATTTTTGCTAAAAATCTAATCTGAACCTTATCCATCAGAATTAAAATTCTTAGTTACTAAATCGTGAATATTTTTCCTCAAATAAAAGAAGGGAAAAAACATTTTAAATTAGCGGACTAATTTTCAATTAGTGACTAAAAATATAAGGAGGACATTATGAAGATCAGGGAATCAAAGCACTGCCACCATAAGCTGCAAATATGTATATAGCTGACCCTAGCCAGTATTGTTGTACCGTGCGAACAATTTTTTTTAAATGCAATGCCTCAAAAGAGTTCTTTCAAAAAAATCAGTAACCAGGTTTATTGAGCGTCATGGTTTAATAAGGAGTACGCGATACTAAACATATATTCGGCTATCTTAACTTGATAAAATGCTAGAAATAGTAGTCTGATGATTAAACTCGATTCGATTTTTTAAATACTAAAACTTACTCATAATAAAATAAAATTAATTAATTTTGTTTTCAAAATGTTTGAATGTTAATTATGAATTTAATCAAACTCTTGAAAATTGTTTTCAAATAAATTAAATAAAATGCACGACTGGATCGTACGAAACTTGATCTTGGAGCTAACAACTTTAATGTAGCCAAACATTGACGCTATGTAGAAAGTTTGGAGAGTAATATGTAGGTACATACATAGATGGAGCCTAGCTATATAAGCATATACATATAATAATGAAAGAGACCGATGTAGGTGTGTATATGTATTTTTTTTTTTGATAATCTACACGCGCTCAAGGGATTATACTACCCCTCAAATGTTTCAACACAGCGAGGGTGAGGTTAACGAAGAGAAAGAATGATAGGAAATATGTGTTCGGAGAATGTAGGTGGTTGTTGTCTCAGATTTTATCTCCAGGGATGGCGGCTGAACTAATGCGGAGAAATTCCCGTGTCTTATTTATCTATGTCCCTTATAATTCGCATTAATTTTTTTATATTCTTTGTCATATTTTATCGGTATATACTGGTTTTACTCAATCACATATGTTGTTAGTTCTATGCCTAAACAGCATGTAATTAGTAAACCAGCAACTCATTGCAACTCATTGCACACATAAGATTCATGTGCTTTTTAAAGACATTATATGTACATATATAGAAATGTAAGAGGGCCTATATTGTATGTAGTATTCAGTGACATACGCAATTGTAAAAATCAATCAATTTGTAAAAAAGAAATACCTATAATAAGGTAGAAATAAATAAATAATACAAATAATTAAATGTTTTCATATTGCTTGACATTTATAGTTTAAGGGAAAACAAAGATGCCATTTAAATTCATGAATAAATAAGAATATATATAAAAAATATTCAAAAATCGTTAGAGCGGTTTTTTTAAAAAAAATAATTTATGTATAAAATCTTAAAAACATTTTTCGAAAAAAAATTTGAAACGACATTTTGAAGATTAATAAATATACATATAAAATTCAAATTTCAAAAAATTCAGTGATTAGTTTTTGAAAAATCGATTTATTTATTTTTTTTAAATCGAAAAACGTTGTTTTTGAAAATTTGAATATGCAGTTTTATTAACACTTTCAGGGGGCATTTGCATAAAAAAAATAATTTTAATCGGTCAATCGAATAGTGAGAAAGTCGAAAATATTTAAAGTAGTTCTATGGGAAGTACCGTTAATAAGTACGCAAAATAAAATATTTTTATACTTAAAAGTTGACTGTACAAATTTAAGAACACACATTTTTTTATAAAAATTCTTGGAACCGTTTTTGAGAAATTTTTATCTTAACGGTTTTTTAACATTTGTATGGGAGGTACCATTATATTTTTTATTTAGGAAATATAGTTTTTTTTTTAACTATTCAAGATAATGTCAAAAAACACCAAACACGAAGTTTCGAAAAAATCGATTGAGTCGTTTTCGAAATTTTGAGTTTTCAAAAAAAAAATATTTCCAAAAAAAAATGTTTGAAACATTTTGGTTTACAATATTGTTTAAACTATTATAGGTGTTCGAGATTTAAAATATATTTATAGTTTAAAATCTATAGCAGCTTCTGCATGAAAATTTCAAAAAATATCAAATTAACCGTTTCCCAGAAAATCAAAAAACAAAAAAATGGTTATATTAGGGTACGAAAAATAACCATTTTTTTCCAAAACAAAAAAATTATGAAAAGGTACTATTTCCTGTTTTTTTTATAAAAATCGTAGGAGACGTTTTTGAGAAAAATAAGATGTTTGTTTTAGGCCAAAAGAAATGTATGGGAGCTACTGTTATTTTTCGTCTTAAACAAAAATGAAAAAACGTATAGGCAAATTACCGAAAAAAAACAATATGTACCAAGTTTAAAGCAAATCCACCGAACCGTTTAGGCAACAAACTCAAGGACAGATAGACAGACAGACAGGCGGAATTGGGGGATCCACTTTTTAGTGTTCTCTATGATCGTAATTTTTTACGAATGCAAACTTGCCTTATAGTATATAGCACATAATCGCAAGTAAAAATAAAAATAAAAAGTAAATCATACACGTAAATACATACATACGTAAATTGGACAAAATATTTAGGATTATATTCTCTAGGATATTAAATGTATTAAATATTAAAATGTATATCTTAATTTGTAGTTGTTTAATATTATTCTATTTAAAATATTGGTATTAAAACTTTATCAAGTAAGAGCATGACGCATTTTTAGATCTCACTACTTTTCACGGCTGAATTGTTCCATAGATGTTTTTGTGTAGAAGAACTTTTATGTTTTTGGTCTGATCTCACTCCCTTAAGCTAAGATCTTAAAAGTTAATATAATTGATAACAATTCTGAGAAAGTGACCAGTTACCCCATGTGTGGAAAACCTAAAACCGCATATTTTCTATTCTTCTATTGTATGCAATTTATGCTCTGCCAAATTTCAACCTTTACAACTAACACCAATTTTGATGAAGTGGGCGGATACCACGACCCATGAATGGAAAACATAAAATGTTCGATTTATTCATTTGCTTGCACCACAAGCACACACACTACCTACCGGCCTTTACAATGTCGGGAAGTGCTCCATAATTTTAATGATCTGTCAGTCGATGAGTCGTTTACGGTTTTTTGTGATTTTTTATGCTAAGAGGTTGATATTTGGTGAGACGCCTGTGCTTGACTATAAACTATTCGGAATTTGAAGATTCCGACTGCATTGGTGCTGAAGATAGGGGGGGGATCGAAAATCCCCTGAGTTTGGTGCTGTAAAAGGGTGTAGTGCTAGACTTTGGCTGAGCACTACCATACCCTTTGATTGCTAAGATCTTATTTCTCTGGACTTGGATAATAGGAAAGAAACTTGATCTATTGTCAACTTGTCACTTTAAAAATTCTCCACTGTCACCTTCCGTACTTGTTCATTTTATTGGCACATTGGCTTGTTCGTCTACGCATTATGATGATACACGATACCAACAAATGAGTCCCGGAATTACGGCTGTCTGTCTGTATGCCTGTTCATCGATCTACGGTCTAAGCCGCTAAAGGGATTTTCTTCAACTTTTATACTTCAGCATCTTAGCTCCAAAAATAGCGGTACCTGCATACAAACGATAGAAAAAGGCATAATTATCTCGTAAACGGCTCTATCGATCTTGATTTTTAAAAAATACATCTGTATACCTTTTGGAACACAATGGATTCACTGAGACCCCAGTTAATTGATACAGCTGCTGTGTTATCACCCCGTCTAACCTATCCTAACTATTTAGGTGTGGTCTAAATATTATTCAATACAAATTTTAACATTAATAAGATACAAATGTAAATACAGGAGTTTCTTCAATTTGAATATTAATTTAATTATTTTTTTGAAAATTCAATATTTAAAAAACCTGCAGATGATGTTTTTTTTTGAAACTATGCTTTTAATTTTAATACTTAAAATTTGTATAAGTACTAATATTTTCTTAGAAAAAATTTAAAAGAAGACTTTTTTTTCAATTTAGTTTACATATGTAAATTGGTATTAGAAATCAGGCGAAATTCTATTAGCTGCATCTCCGAAGAATCTTGTGCTTCCGATGTTATAGAACAGAACAAGTATGTGCAACCTAGTCGAGTAGTTAATTGAATTCGAAAACGAATAATTGTGTATGTTTTTAGAGTAAATAAATTGTAGTTTATGTTTGTTTTTAATTATTAATAATTTAATTTTTTTTCGATTGGGTATATAAGCCTATATTGAAATTTTATTTTGAAAATAGTAAGAAATTAAAATGATGTTGAGGTCGGTTCAAGAACTCAGTATTCTAGTTCTTTTTCTTTATTCAATAAAATTGGAAGTCTTCAAATAAGTTCTTCTGTTCATGTACTTTATTGTTGTTTATATCTGCGTGTGAAGATTTATGCAGTTATTTAAATTACTAGTATTTTAGTACTTTTCTACAGAAAGTAAAAATAGTTAAATAAATCGGACGAAACGAAGACGATAGACTCTTCTGGAACTTAAGGGCATAAAATTCTACTATTTTCAATACCGTTGTTATGCCTAAAAAAAATTACTAATTTTTCGAAATATCTCCACCAAGGGCCACCCATCGGGTTCAAATGTTGTCAAAGACTTTCTTACGGTGTGAAACAAAGCCAAACCCATCAATATTGGTCCAGCCGTAACCGAGATTAGTCGGAACAAACAGACTGACTGAAATTTTTTTTTTATATAAGTGTCATATATGTACACTGCTGGACAAAATAAAATGCAAATTCGAAATTTTAACTAAAAAATATAAAAAAAGCTAGTTAATAGCTTGTGGCTCCCCCTTTGTTTTGAATGATGGTTTCAAGTCGCTTGGGTATGCTGCGGACCAGATTTTCCAAAATATTAGATAGAATTCTCTTCCATTCATACTGGAGACTTTCCCAAAAATATGACAAATTTTGGCGCTCATCTAAGGGAATCCTGGGATCCAATATGGACCAGAGATGCTCTTTTGTATTCAGGTCTGGGGATTGAGGTGGCCATTCTAAAACTTCAACATTGTTTTGAGCGAAAAACTGCTTGACACTTTGCTCGTATGTTTCGGGTCATTGTCTTGTTTGAAAATATAATTTTACAACTACATTTTAGATGCCGAAGAAGCTAAGTTGTATCTCATAATGCTTACGTAATGAGGACCTGTCATTTGGGTATCAATATTGACAATCTTATCAACGCCACTAAAAGAAAAACACCCCAAGACCATAAAAGACACTCCACCATGCTTAACCGTTTTTTGGATGCCCCTTTGGTCAATCCTTTCAGAGGGTTTACACCAAACTCTTTTTCTAGATTTTGAGTTTTTTAACTCAAACTTAGACTCATCGGACCAAATACTTCTTTCCCAAAAGGTTTGCGGCTTTGCCAAATACTTCAAGTCGTTTTTTAATATTTTAATATTTATCTGGCGATGCAATGGTTTTTTCTTAGCTAAATAGTTTCTTAAACCGCTTTCATTTAGCCGCCTTTGAAATGCCCTTGGTGTTATGGGAAGTTGTAGATCTTCTTTAAAAATTCTAGCTGAAGATAATGGATTTTTTCGGGCCTCAATTTTGATTCTTCGGTCATCAGCTGCTGACGTTTTCCTCTCCCTTTCACACCGACTTCTAAAACTGGAAGCAGACCCGTGTTCAATAACGGTTATTCAAACCTTCCTTGCTCCAAATATGGACAGTCTATACTTTTCAGCGAGATTAAGGAATGTCACCCCGCGTTGACGGTCCAAAATTAACAATTCTTTTAATTCGGCCGATAGTTATAAATTCACATATAATATTTTTACATTTCTATTATAGTAATTTTCTTTTTTTAAATTGAGAGCTTCAGACAATTTCTAAAAGAAAAATACCAAAATTGCACTTTATTTTGTCACGTCCCTACCTTATGCTATTCTAATTGAACAGAGAAAAAATATAACGGAACATTTTTAGTGGTTTGATAAGAAATGAGAATATGTGACGATAGAGCAATAAATAGAGTGATAAATACCTCGAACTATTTAATCGAAGCATTTAAAAAGTGATACAAGTGCATTTGCATGTTATTTTGTCTGACAGAGTACATATGCACGTTATGTATGCGTTCATATGCATTTATTAAAAAGCTTATATTTTGACATTATAAATATACACTTTCATTTTATTTATTATTATGTCGAAAATTGTAGGACGGATTTTGATGAAATCCTGTTTTATATTTTGAGTTTTTTTAAAACAATTGTTTTTGGTATACAGTTTTTTTAGAGTTTATTAATATGTATATAATTATAAAATTTAAAATTATTTTTTTTTGATTAGTTTTAAAAATATTGATTTTTGAAAATAAAAGTTTTACAAATTAATTTTTATTGAAAAAAAAAAGTTTTTTTCAAAATTTTGATATGCTGAATTAGTTTGGCTACTTAGCTCTTCTCAGATATAAAATTTGAAAGAAATCCAATGTACCGTTACCGAGAAAGCCAAAAATTAAAAAAAAAAAACGTTATATGAAAGGTACCGTTATTAGACTTTTCCCGTAAACTTGGTTCTGATTAAATGATAGTTATTGGCAACAAAAAAATTCTCAAAATTTTTTATCAAAATCTTTGGAGCCGTTTTGGAGAAAAATTAGATTTTCCTAAACGGTTATATGGCAGGTACCGTTATTTTTAGGCCTAAAAATAAAATTTCAATTTAGCCTCTGAGGAATGCCAAAAGAATCACACATACCAAATTTGAAGTAATCGCTTAAGCAGTTTAGGCTGTAGCTCGTTATACATATAGATGGACAGACTGACAGACAGACAGGCAGACATTTTTTGCCGAGCACTATTTTAGACTTCTCTATGATCGTAATGTCATGTTTGATTGTTAGAATTTTTTTTACGAATGCATAACTTGCCTTACAGTATCTATAATCGCAAGGAAAAACGTAAGCTACAATTAGACGGTGAGCGTAATCATTTATCGCGTTGACTCTCTAACGTCACCACAAAATTCATTTTCACTGTCACCAGACAGTCAAAAATTCGTGTCAACGCTTTGACAGCTCTTTTCGTTAACAATCACACGAAATGACACAATTAAGTAAGATTTTGTCTTCATTTTTACGCCAGGGGATCAACGCGTTCACTGTATAGGATTCCCGTCTAATATTGTAGCTTTAGAATTATAAAAAGTATCAACAAATCAACATTCGATCCTTAAACTACATAATAATATACTGAACTCCATTTTGAAATAAAATTGTATGTATTTAGCAATAAATTTTAACAATTCTGATTTTTTTATTTAAAAAAAAAAGTGCGTATACGCCAGAGTGTCCATGCGAACACGTGCCAGTAATTATATATTTTTTTTTTAAATGCCAGACTTATGTATGTCAATAATATTTTCTTGGTGACATGTTTAAAAAATATGGGGTCTTCCTGTCACCATTAAGAGTTCGAACGTCATCAAACTGAATCATAAAAATGGTTTATATCGCGCAAAATAACAAGCGTTCTACTTTTACTGTCAAAAAAAAAAAAAATCAAAACTTTATTTTATTTAATGGATCTTTCAAATTCCTAAAAATACCTACACACAAACATATTAAACATTATATTAACCTAAATTATAACATTATTAAAAACATATTTATTATGAACGATAGGGAAATTCTTTCTAAACTAATTGGCTGTTTTATTATTTTTTTTTCCTAAAATAAAAATTTTGAAATTAAAATTTATGTAGAAACATTCCAGCTGTCAAAAATAAAATACAAAAAATCTTGATTACAAAGTTCGAACTACTAGTGAATGTGTGTGGAAATACATATTTCCGATTTGCATTTCCACTTTACCTTATACAATAATTATTGCAACTAATTGGCACCGCTGGTATATTCTTGCTTGATTATGTGCACTATGTGCAGCCAGAGAAAAATTGAATTTTGGTTGGTGACACTTTTTTATGTCTACCATCGCAATTTCCCCAAAAATGTATTTGAATTTATTTTTAATACCTATATTTGAAAATATTGTATTTTTCAGAAGTAAAAAGTCACAGCAGCAAAGGAAAACAACATTTTTTTTTTTTTTGAATTTTTGTGTTTAATGAAATTTTATAAATTTCTGCTGAATTCAAATTTAGTATATATAATTTATTTTTCATGGATGTATTAATTCGAATGTATAAATATGTATGTACATATGTGATATGATTCGATTATGATGCTGGCATTTCTGCTATGTGACTCCTTTTGAGCTGTAGGGATCTGTGATTGGTCTATAATGTATCTTTGGAAATATACAAGCTCATTTGAAGACGGTCCGTGGATACGTGCAGACACATTCGTGGTTGTACCTTTTCTCAACGGTGGCAGGGCTTGTTTAAATCAATATTAGTGACGCGGGTTCAATAATAATACAACGAACGTTTCACAGCGGTCTTTCGTTAATTTAGTTTTTTTTTATTTATTAAATAATATTTTGAAATTTATTTTTTTCGTGGATGTTTTAAAATAAAACGTTAGTGAATCAGTATCTTGTAGCAAAAAAAATAACAGAAGGATATTAAGTCAGAATACCTTCTATTATTTTTTTTCTCTTCTAAAATAAATAAATTACAAAAAAAAAGAATTATTAAATTAAAAAATATATTTTCTAATTTTAAGTGTTTTATATTTAATTTTTTTTGTATTAAAAATTCGAATCATTAATAAAAATTGTGAATAAACAAAAAAAAACTTTTTTAAAATGATGTTCAATTGGTCACATAATTTACGAAAACCAAAAGAAGCAACGTGGGAAGAATTTTCTATATTATACCATCAGAAATATCGCCAAATCACAGTTTCGGAATTCGATTGTCACGAAAAAACGTGTATATATTTTAATGAAGCAATCATTCCAGAAAATGAAGGATTAGATGACTTGGATTTTACACCATTAAATTTTAAAACAGCATACTTTATTAGAACACATCAAGGTAAAACTAAATATGTATATAATTTTGAAATCCAAAAAAAACACTTTTTTTAAATTTATAGCAGAAAAATACAATTTTATTGCATAATCCATAAAAATTAGAATTTATGGTTGGTTCAGTTTTATTGCTTTTTGTGTTCAGCAAAAAAAATATATTAAAACATACAAAAAGTAATTAATTTTTTTTTTATAAAATTTGTCATCAACTTGGCAACTGTTTTAGCTCTAAAAAATTATTTCATTTCAAAACATGAATTCCTCTTTCTTCATTTTCAATTTGTATCTCCTAAACGGTAACTTTGAAATTTTAAATACTTATACACCGGGCTTACAATTACAATTTGCAAATAATGGCGCAAAATTTTAGTCGGTGTATTAATATGTTAAATCATTTTTAGTATGATACTAGGCTAAAAAGAGGATTTTGTTAATTTTAATCCAGTTTAGTATCGTACTATCTTTTTAATATTTTACTAAAGTTAAAATCACAAAATGGCTACTTTATTTTTTTTAGTATCGTACTAAATCCATATGCCACTTTGACATTTACAAACGTCAAAAAGATATGTTCGCTTGCTTGTGCACTATCATAGGCGTGTTTAGTTGTGGTTTATTAAGAAAAAAGATTTAGTATGGTGGTAGTTAAAAAGTGTTTAAGACTAGGAAAATATTAGTAAAGTGCTTTAGTATTACCAGACTGTTAAGTAGTATCATGCTAAGCCCTTAACATCAGGCTGTTTAAAATTTTGCTCCAATGTAATTAAATTTTTTTTTACAAAATAATATTGACCAGAAAATTATTGATCCGTCTCAAATTAGGTTCGGTGACCATACGTCATCTTTTTTAGATTATAGTCCTTTTTTTCGATATCGTGTCCTTTTTTTTGTTTTTCTTAAAGAGGACAGTAATTCATCTTCTTTTTAATAAACTGACATCTCAATGTTCTCTTTTTTCTTTGAAATATTTTTCCTACAGAGTAAAGTATTTTCTTCAGGACTAAATTACTTTAACGCAAAATGAAGACAGCACTGGTTTGATCAATTCATTTTCTTGAGGAAGGAATGAAGTGAAAAATGGAAATTAGGGAATTTGTCACCAAGTCAGAAATGGGTTGAAATTTTCTTTGATGTACTTTGATATAGAAAATGCAAAGTTCGAAAATTTACACATCTGAAAAATCGCAATTAAAAATTGATACCCTATAGATAATTTGGGTAAAAAAGTACAATTATTACTGTGATTGTGGAGATTTTAAGACTTATCTATAAGAAGTGGGGATTGGCATCTTAAAAAAATTAACTGCGAAGGAAGATACAAAAACTAACAGTTTTTTTTTTTTTAATTGAACTCTTAAATTAAGTACTTAAGTATTTATTATCTTATTTTCGTTTTATATTATAAGTTTTTTTTATTTTTGTTTTAAGAACAGAACTGATGTATGTAATCTGAAGTGCAAATATTTTGAATAAATATCTTTTCTTCCTAAACTTGTTTGAGTTAATTAAAGGTTGTCCAGCTTTTTACATCTAAAAAAAATGGTGACCGTATATATGGATATGTCATCATCGAAAATGTTAGCTTGCAATATTTGAAAGCAATGTTTTTTTTTCAGTTCGAATTGAAAACTATTTTTAGACGTCTGTTTAACTAATACAAAAATTAGACTTGCGGTAAATTAACTTTTTTATAATAAAAAAAATAAATTTTGTGGGGCAATAGCTCGTCGAGAACAAAGGTCTATAACGACAATTACGACGCTCAACCTACCATTTTTTGTAGAATCCGAACGGCTAAAGTGAGAAGAGTTTTTCAAAAAAAAATTCCCACCCGAAAGAAACTTGGCATCATTAAACCCTTTTACCACGGGCTTGTACTTATCTAAGCATGTGATAATAAAAATATTATATTGTTTTCAATTTTTTGCTTATCAGGGAAACGGTTCTAACGATTTTTATTCAAATAATTTGTTCATTATAGGTATAGTCTACATTTTGATCTAAACATTTTATCTTATATATTTTATTATTAACGGTACATGTCATAAATTCATTAACGGCTCTACCGATTTCAATGTATACAGGAGGTCCCTCAAATTATATTTTTTTTTTTATTATAAAAAAATGTTTTTTTTTTAATTATATATTTCCAAAATGGGTGGATGAATTTTTTTGAAATTATGTTTTTAAATTTATATTACCAAATACTCGTACATAAAGTTTGCATTTTTTTAATCTTAAAAAAATGTTGTATGTAAAAAATAAAACAAAAAAAACGTTTGACCCAGTCGTGCATAGATAATTTATATTTATATAAAAAAATCCTCAAATTTTTTTTCTAAAAAAAATTGTTGATATGATAATCTTAAGTATTTAACAATATAGATTTAAAAACAGAATTTAAAAAAAATCGTCTGACCATTTTCGAAATATTGAATTTTCAGAAAAAAAAGATTTTTTTCAAAAATCCAAAAAATAATCTATTTGAAATTTTGGTAGATAGTATTATTTAGAATTCGAAAGACCTTCTATATAAAATTTTTTATCGAAATCCGTCTAGCCGTTTTTGAAAACGTCGAACATTAAAAAAAATTGGTTGTATGGCAGGTGCCGTTAATAAGAGTAATTTTAAGAGGTGATTGTGGGATATATTCTAAGAAAAAAATTGTTTCACAGTAAGGCCCTATCTCCAATTTTGATACCTCTTATCGGGGACTTAATAAAAGCCTTACTTTGGTGTACCTCGACCCATGTTAACGGTAATTTCTCTGTGAGTTCTAATGATAGAAACTTTGTTTAGGCCTTTATTTTTAGAAGAAATACCAGCCTTTGTAATTGCTTTTAAATAAATTTGATATCTCATCTTAATCTTAAGATATTCAGTTTTAGCCTGTTCCATTTTTCCTGCCCGTGCAAATTTTTTGACTTCGGAGTCAATTTTTTTTTTAATGAATGTAACAATTATAAACAAAAAAATCAACCACAAGTTTGCGCAAAACTCTCATATTTTATAAACCTAGAAGAGGTAAAACTAATTGCTTTAAGCTTCAAAAATGATGATTAAAATATGACTTTTTGTGGTTGTAGATAATTTTAATTTTGTTTGTGTACTAAAACAGTTACAACACGTGCTCAAAGTGTCCTCCTTGGTTTTGTATGCATGCTAGATCACGTTTTAGGATTTCACTGCACATATTCATTGATTCTAATTACTGTCGCAATTTTGATGATGCTTCGATTATACGCCCTTCTTATTCGTTTAAAGTTGTTATTTCGGTTGAATAAACAAGTTCTTTCTTTCTTCCCCATACAAAAAAATCCAAAACTATAAACTCAGGTCCATTTCTTCCTATCCAACGATTACCGTACACATTTTTTTAATTAAAATCGTTAGAACCGTTTTCGAAAAAATTAAGATTTAACTTTTTTTTAAAAACAAATGTATTACCTATTATATCGTTATGTTTGAGGATAAAAAAAAAGTTTTAAAAATGTAATCGAGGCAATCACCATAAACGATTAGGTCCCAAGTTTGAAGGAAATCGTTCTAGCCGTTTAGGCTATACATCGGCCTATGGACGGAATTGTGGAACCCACTTTATCGTGATCTCTATCATCGTTATGTCCAGTTTGATTAAGATCTCGAGGTCGATTTTTTTTTCAAATGCAAAATTTGTCCCAATTGTACCTATGTATGTATCACAAGTAAAAAAGAACATACTTTTCAAATACTTTGGGGGGTGGCCGCGATAGTTGTGTGTTCGCCTGTCAACCTCATGGTCACAGGTTCGATCCCTACCGTAGTCTATGTCTTCTCATTTTTCCATTAAAAACCAATTCTAAAAATATATGTCATACAATGAGTTGCTGGTTTACTCATTACATGCTGTTTAGGTATAGAACTAACAAAATCTGATTGAGTAAAACTACTATAACGATAAAATATGACAAAGAATAAAAAAATTAATGCGAATTATAAGGGACATAGATAAATAAGACACGGAAATTTCTCCGCATTAGTTCAGCCGCCATCCCTGGAGATAAAATCTAAGACAACAACCACCTACTGTCTCCGAATATCGCGCCACATATCTTTCCTATCATTCTTTCTCTTCCTTAACCTCACCCTCACGCCCGCGCATTTAAAGGGTATTCATAATCCCTTGAGCGCGTGTAGATTATTAAAAAAAAAAACTGTAAAAGGAAAAGTGACATACTTTTGATGTATGCACAAATCTATTTTTCTAGGTTTTTCAACCACATACACTGACAACAAAGATAACATATACGTATGAGTGTTTTATTTCCGATTTGGTCGATTTTAATAATAATTATTAATTACGAATTCAAACTAACGTTAATCAGATTTCACTCTAATCATGTTTTACTTTTTTTAATTTTTTTTTTTTTTTTTTTTTGTGTTTACTTTGGTTCAAATATGTTGGTATCTGCTTATTTATATAAACCCAAATTTGATCATTACTACCAAATAAAATTGTATTAAATCCTATTTGATGTTGAAAGATGTGAAAAAAAAACTTAATTTAAACAAATAGTCCATCCTGAACATTGATCAATTAATTGAACCGCACTAAACGAAAATCAAAGAAAATCACCTCACAGGTGCTGAAGAATTTTTAAAAATAACAAAGCAAAAAAAAATCAAACAAATAGGTAAAATCGAAATTTAATGTACAACATTTTTCATAAAATTCTACCAAATGACAGGTGGAGGGGGGCCTTATTTGAAAAAAAAAAATATTTTTTTACAAATAAGAAATATTCAAAGAAAATTAAGCGTGTGTATACTGTCAGAAAAGATCAACAAATACATTTGTTTTAAGTTTTTTGTTTGTCTAATCTGCTTTTGTGAAAAGAAAAAACAACTTTTTGTCAAAAAGAAAAATGTTTGATAATAAGCACATTGTCATCACAAACAACAATTTTTCTATTTAAATGAAAACAATTAATTTGCAGTTTGAAAACATCAACGCCATTAATCGTTCCAACATACTTGCATAGGTTCTCCACAAACTAATACATACTAATAAATAAATAATTTTATGTTCAGAAAGGTTTTATAAAAGCATGGTTTTCTTTTCGTTTAAATTAAATTAAATGACAGGTTAAATTGTTAATAATAATTAATTTATTGGAACTTAGGCCCGTTTGCTGATACGAATCATAAATATTTATGTTCGACTTAAATAGCTTAAGGGCTACTTTTTCCTCTGCGTAAACTGTCACATAAGTTCTTAAGTAGAACTTAAATGCTTAAGTTGTGTATCAGCAAACGGGCCTAAGAGATTTTATATTTTTAAAATAATAATAATTTGTTTATGAAATTCTAAAGTTGCCGGTTGAGAAATGTGAGGAACTGGTCGAGGTGCTGCAGGATAGGCTTTGAAAGTTCCGATTCTAAAATAAGTACTTGGCTTAGAGAAACACATTTTAATTAAAACTAATAAGAAACTTTTCTACTTCAATATGTGTTTTGAAAGAAACCCAAATTTGTGCACAGAAGTGCATAACTGAATTTGATACAGCTTCATAAATTTTGTACTTTGCTGAATGGTGTATGTTTTTGTGTTTTGAAAAATTTTTACAGGGTCCTATTTTACCTACATTTTCAAAATAATAATTTCCTGCAAAGTGAAAGTGGAAAGTGTTTCACTAAAAATGAAAAGTCACTCGACTTTGCGCTTTGAAATTTTTCCAGTGAAAAGTGTGGGCATTTCACAAAATTTTTTGATATTTGATAAAAAAAAAATTCCAAGCTAGTTAAACTTTGCACTTTCAAAAAAGTAATTTTCACTTTGTAGATTTTTAGTTGGTGAAACTAAATTTGCAAATAACTAAATTTTGTTTTAACTTAAAAAAAATAATTTCTTCTTTAAAAATTGGCGTTTGGTGAAATGAAGTTTGCAAATTTAAAGTGAAAAGTTGCAAATTGCAAATACACTGGTGAAATAAGGCCCAAGTTACATTTATTGAATTCTTAGACATTGCAAGTCTCTACGTAAGCTGCCTAAATACTCCCAGGTGCTTGTATTGGTTTGATATTTTTATTTCATCATTTTTGTTAAATCTATTTTTCTTCAGCTGCTCGACCAGTCCAAGTTTATAAGATTTATGTCGTGCATATTCTATAAATCTACATAACGGAAATTTAATTTCGACTTCTGGTTTTGTGCTCAATTTTGTCGCATTAATGTTGTGTATTTAAGTAGGTCAAATTTTTCGATTGCACCAACAAATTTTAATTTTATTACACATCAGCAATAAACGGTCCATTAAACTTAAGTGCCGATTTTACTCAATTAAATTTTATTGGTCATTATTTTAACAAGAAATACGGTTCATCAGATGTTGTTTTGTTAAATACACATTATATCTTTAAAGTAGAACGACATAATTTCATAATTTTTACTTGCGATTATTTGTTTACCGTTAAGTGTTTTTAAATTTTTATTTTGAAGACGATATTAGTCAAGTTCGTACAACCGATTTATGGATGATTATAATTTTGTCTCATTCAAGCGCATTTTAAATCTTTTTGATGTGAACTTCGGACTATAAGTCCTCACACTGTCTTTCAGGCGATTTTTCCGTCCAGTGCGGAAATAATACTCAAACTAACCTGAAAATTTATAATTCAAAATGGAGTAAGGTGTTGCCAAATGTCCTCCAGTTGTAAATGCTGATTTATTTCTGCCAAATGATTCACTTAAATAGTTAATTTTAATACCTCAAAAAAGAAACCTCAAACTTTCCAAAAGTTCGGTTTAAGAAGGTGCTGAAAAAACTAGAAAATTAAATTTTCGAAAAAAAAATCCAAAAACAGGTCCATTAGATAATTCAATTAACTTTCAAAGTTTTTTTTGTTAGTTCATTAAAATAAATGATCATTTAAGCTAGAGACGTTCACAAACATGACGTTGCGTTTTTGCAACGTTAGACGGAAATGGGTCCAAGTGTGTGCACGTCATCTAGTCGATGTTGACGGATTACCCGCTAGTTTTTTGTAGTAAGAAGTGTAACAACTGTCAAACTTCAAGAGTGGGGAAATTTTGTAAGTCTTGCAACAAAGTAAACAAACGCAAATTGACCACATTTGCGTGTAAAAATCAATGGTGAGTGACCCTCCTCTGGGCACAAAAGCAGAAAGTGTTGATGGGCATAATTTAATGATCACTTGAGACGTACCAAAACCAAACTTAATATACATTATTAAAAGAAAACGAGAAAGACAACACGCAACACAAAGAACAGTACACAAACAAAAATAATTTTGAAAATAAAATGAGAAAACCCTATAAAGATAATTCCATTGAACAAATATTAAAATTCTCCACATCTCGTTTCTCGATTATTTGTTTTCCTCACTGCGGTTTTTTCTTTATTGCTGTTTGTTTTTAGTTTTTAGTACGAAGATTTTATCCTAGTGCACAAATAATGGACTTCTCCCTTCAATTCTCATTTTTTACAATGTGCCCATCACCACCGCAAGGAAATAGGAGACAAAATTTTACAGCTTTGTGTTTTGACAGTTTATTCACCAGTTATCCATAGAAATTCGTGTGCATATTAAGAATTCACATCTTTTGTAGGAAGACTTTGCGTATTTTGTTCGAGTTAACAAAGAGCATTTTGTGAAAATTTGTACAAGTTATTACAAATTCGTACGAATTCAAAAGATAACAAACAAACCTACAAATTCAAAATGATAAACACAATCCAACGCAGCTGCTGACGGATCTGTATTCGGTGCTGCAAGAGTTGGCCAACTTTGAACTATTACTTGTAGCTTTTTGACATTTTTAAATCACGTGTTCGAATGAGTTGGACCTTTCGTTTACATGGAATTGAAGAAACTTCAAACTCCTTTTATGACCGGAAAAAAATAGCTGACATCAAATGGTATCAGAAGCTGAACAGCTATTCCAACTACGATATAAGTATATACCTTACACCAACAAAAATTGATTCTTGACGGATCTGTAGCAATTTTTTTCTTAAACGAATTCCATAGACAACGAAATTAGATTTTTTTCTGAATGAATTGAATTCTCTCGAATCTCTTTTTGAAGACGGATTTACACAGATTCTCACACGGATTTTCGTACACACCACAAACTTGACATTTCGGAGATGTCAATTCTTGTGAATATTTACAAAACTATTTGATGTAAGTATTATGTTAAATTACTTATTCTGTTATTAATGTATATTGAATCTCCGTCAACAATAATATTTCCTTCATAATCGAAGATCAAGTTTATTCAAGTCGACTTCCATTTTCACTGGCAAAGAATTTCAAAATGAGGAAAACAATTTAGTTTGACAGTTCCACACACACATTCAAAAAAGATATTGCTACGTTTTTTTTTTCAAATTTGTTTCAACTCAAAAATTTTAGCAACAACGGCGTACGTGAATACGTTAGAAGAAACAATATGGGGATTTCGACGGCGGGCGGCTGGCAGCGCCCTATCTGCACTATAAAACTGTAATTTCCTGCAAAGTGTTTTTATTACCAAAATTCCAAACCAACAACAGCCGCCACTCGTCCAAATTTGAAATTTTCAATGAGATGAGGGTGGTGCAGCGGTATCGCCAGACTGACAGCAATTTTGTCACTTTGGTCACACTTTCATAATAAAATGTTTACCAACACGCACAAATAATTAAGCAAATCCGCTTTTCATCGTCCGCTAATCAATTTTTAACTAAATTGTGTCAATAAAAAAATCCATAAACAATTTTCATTCATTATTTTATTCCAATAAATACTGCTAACATTCGTGTGTCCTCTATGCTTGTTGATTTTACACATCATAAAACATTTATTTTACACAAATTTATTTTTCGCAACATGTCACATCTTCAACCGTTCCCACCGATTTAACAGGTAGCATTTGGGAGTGCACAGTCTCTATCTACCCCACTTTTAATTGGCAACTTTCAAATGACACACATCATTTATTCGTATCTTACACCAAAGACCACAGGTCCCGGCTCCTGGTTCTATACTATTTTCGACCCGTTTCCGGTTTCGCTGCAATGAATGAGTACGCATCTCATCGTTCCAAATTATTTATGATACCTACTTCACAGATTAAAAAAAGAGTACAAAGTTACAAATCATAGTGGCCCGTAGGGGATGCGTGAGATAAATTAAAGTATTCCACAAGGAGATTCTCTTGGAAATTTACAAAAAAAAAAAATGATATCGTATGGTTGAGATTGAAGTTTATTTTTGGATTTTCTTATAGAAACCATATGGATGCATTGTAATGGTTGAGAGATATTAATTGACCACTTGATTATGACAGTTTGTTTGTTGGGTGTTTCTTTTTTTATGTTTGCTTTAATGCTTTTATTTGATTTTATTGAAAAATAAAATATGTTCCCTTGGGTATTTGCGTATATCTAGTGATTTTTATATACATTTGTGGGCGAATAATGGGGAATCTGTTAGATGAGAAGATTATCAAGCAATAATTATTAAAATTAGGGCAGGCATTTTTTGTATTATGACTTCGGACGACTTTATGGATTCGTGGGCCGCAATATGAAGGAATCTATGGCAGTCACTCGATTTGTTTTTAAACGGTTATGGTTATTTTCCTTAACAGTTTTAATAGATTTAGTTTTGACATGGTATTGGCGTATATTCCTGCTTGTGGTCTGACACCAGCGGTCAAACCAAATAGCCAAAAAAAAAATTCGGATGTAAAAATTGATTTCTTGATAAAAAAAATTATTTCTGTTGCCCCTTCAAGCAAAATCACGGACCCGAATTTCTCGGTTCACTTAGGAATCACTTTGGAATCCAAAAGAACTGAGTGTCTCACACACTTTAACAAATTTTATGTGTACGCATGTAAAAAGAAGAACGAGAATCGATATTTTTTTATGGACAAAGAAATACAGAGAGTTGGTAAGGTAGTCGATATTAGAGTGGGGACCGGGGAGTTTTTTTTTTTTGTGGACTAGAAATGAAGACAAATGGAGACAAACTCTGTTATTTCAATTTTGCAGAGTAAACAAGCAACAAAGAAATTTTTGTTGCTTTTTAAGAAAAACTAAAATACATAATAATACGTGTAAAGAATTTATAAAATAATACTTTAAAATGGAAAAATGGGATTATTGTAAAATAAATAAAGAAGTGTTTAATATTTGTAAAATACCATATTTCTTATTAGATTAGTTCATTTTTGTTGGATTCCATTTAGGTTCTGTTTTCGCTGAGTATGGTGAAGTATAAGACTATCTCTCTTTTCTCTCACAATACATTCACATAATGGCTCCGTGGTGATTCTAATTTCCATACTAATTTGATCCGATCTGGAATCGTTTCGGATCCGTTGTTGGATCCGCTTAGAAGTGGTTTCGGATCCAAAATGGAGTCTCTTGCTTGAAGGGGCCCATTAAACTTATGTCATTTTCGATTGGTCGATTGCAGTCAGAATTAAGATCAAAAGCACACCCTTCAAGCAAGCGACTCCGCTTTGGATCCGAAACCACTTCATAAACGGACTCAAAAACGGATCGGAAATTATTCCAAATCGAATCAATTTAGTATGGAAATTAGAATCACCACGGAGCCATTATGTGAATGGATTGTGAGAGAGAGGGTTTACTACTTCACCATACTAAGCGAAAACGGAATCTAAATGGAATCCAACAAAAATGAACTAATCTAATAAGAAATATGTTCTTTTACAAATATTAAACACTTCTTTGTTGCAATAATCCCATTTTGTTGCAATAATCCCGTTTTTTATTTTAAAGTATTATTTTATAATTTTTTACACTTGTTATGTATTTTAAATTTTCTTTGAAGATACAAATTTCCTTGTTGCTTGCTTATTCTGCAAAATTGAAAAAAAAAAACAATTACTGTTTCTCTCCATTAGTCTTCATTTCTAGTCCATAAAAAATACTCCCCACTCGAATATCGACTACTCTCTCTATTTTCCGGCCCATACAAAAATAATATCGATTCTCGTTCATCTTTTTACGTGCGTACACCGAAAATTTATTAATATGTGTGAGACGCTCAGTTTTTTTGGATTTCAAAGTGAACCGAGAAATTCGGGTCCGGGTTTTTGCTTGAAGGGCACACAGACAATTATGTCGTGTTTATTTGGCAATCTGAAGGCCTTCTTGGGCCCAATTCCGCAAGCGTGAATGATTTTTCGTGAAAAAAAAAATAATTCAACCTCAAAATATTCCTAAATAAATTTGCCTTTCTTTGTAGACGTTATCTGTCAAAAAAAAAATATATGCGTAACCCATTTTTGTGTAAAATTACAATTCTGATTCTGAAAAAAAGAGAAATTTGCTTCTGGATTTGAAATCAAAATCAAAACTTGAAGCTCTCACACATTCATATACTTAAACGTCAAACAGGACAGCTGTTCTTTTTTAATTGTATCCAAATTGTGCAAAAAACATTATTTTTGATTTTGATTATTTTTACATATACAATCAAAAAAAAACTTAAGAATAAGAAAGGGTTCAGTTTAAATTCCGGATCGGAGAGATTTTGAATTGCGAAATAAAAACGCCATTAATGTCAAACTTGAATTCAACGTAGGTTCGACCATTTCATAAACTATCAGAATCGTGCGTTTGACATCTCCCGCTTTACACATACATTTCTACACTCAGGTTAAACTTCATAATCGAGAATCTAGTAGTATTTTCTTGTTCGATTGGGATTCGTGATCGGAGAGATTTTCCCGATTACCAATCGAAAACGATATTAAATGTCAAGACTGTGAAAATCGATATTTTGACAGATTTAAATTTTTTAAAAATAGTTTCCAACATTATTTGACTATAACCAATAGAACGGTAGGTATACACACCTGAAAAAGGCACTATTTTTGTTACATGCTTTTTAATCCATTTCCTGTCTGTTGTTTTCAAGCAGCCTGAAATTCGTCATTTCCAACAACAGAAAATCGCTAATTTGGAGCCAGGTTCTTTGCGAAGTACATTTTAAAATGCATCCATTCCGGATATTCAGCATTCTAGAATAGGAATAATGAATTTCTAACCAAAAACATGTATAAATTGAAAAATACAAACTTCAATGCGTTCTTTAATGCACCAAAGGTCAAGTTTCAAAAAGATTTCTTTTAAAATCCTAGAGAAGGAATTGTCTTTTAAATAAATTTAATTTATTTAATTTAGTAGTTCAATCAATCACCAAAACTGAAAATTTATAGAATTTAGGAAAAACAAAAATTAATCAAAATAAAAAATTGTTTTAGCTGAAGTAAAAATGCCAAGTGGAAAAGTTGATCAACCCGTTATTGAGGACAACCGTGATGGTACCGTGTCAATTAAATACGACCCCAAGGAAGAAGGTATTCACGAGCTGGTTGTCAAATATAATGGAGAACAAGTTCAAGGTATAACCGTGAAATATATATCCAAACTATTCATTCTAAAAACATTTTTCGTGCCTTATACAAAGGTTCACCTTACAAATTCCACGTTGATTCAATTTCATCTGGCTACGTTACCGCCTATGGACCTGGTCTAACTCATGGAGTATCCGGAGAGCCATGTAACTTTACTATTTCTACCAAGGGTGCTGGTGCCGGCGGTCTATCTCTAGCTGTTGAAGGACCCAGCAAGGCTGATGTAAGAAAAGTTTTACCTTAATTTGAATATTGTTAAATCTTATATGCATTTTTTTTGGCTTCAGATTCGCTACCATGACAACAAAGATGGTACAGTTTCAGTGACCTACCTTCCAACTGCTCCTGGAGAATACCAAATTGCCGTTCGTTTCGGCGATAAGAACATCAAGGGATCACCCTTCTTTGCCAAAATCACTGGTGAAGGTCGCAAACGTAATCAGATTTCCGTTGGTTCCTGTTCTGAGGTCACACTTCCTGGTCAGATCACAGATGATGATTTGAGAGCGTTGAACGCTTCTATTCAAGCTCCTGGTGGTCTTGAGGAACCATGTTTCCTGAAGCGTATGCCAAGCGGTAATATTGGTATTTCATTTACTCCCCGAGAAACCGGTGAACACTTGGTTTCCGTTAAGCGTATGGGCAAGCATATCCCGAATTCACCATTCAAGGTTACTGTGTGTGAACGTGAAGTCGGTGATGCCAAGAAGGTGAAAGTCTCTGGTAAGGGGCTCGAAGAGGGTAAAACTCATGCTGACAACATTTTTGCCGTCGACACCCGCAATGCTGGTTATGGTGGTCTTTCACTGTCCATTGAAGGTCCCAGCAAAGCTGAGATTCAATGCACCGATCAGGATGATGGAACTTTGAGCATCTCCTACAAGCCAACCGAGCCTGGTTATTATATTGTTAATTTGAAGTTCGCCGATCATCATGTTGAAGGATCACCATTTACTGTCAAAGTAACAGGTGAAGGTTCGAACCGAAAGCGTGAGAAGATCCAGCGCGAGCGTGATGCAGTGCCACTAACTGAAATTGGAAGTCAGTGCAAGCTGACCTTTAAAATGCCCGGTATCACATCGTTCGATTTGGCAGCATGTGTTACGTCCCCCAGCAATGTTACCGAAGACGCCGAAATCCAAGAAGTTGAAGACGGACTATATTCGGTTCATTTTGTTCCAAAGGAACTTGGAATTCACACCGTGTCTGTTCGTTACAAGGACATGCACATCCCTGGATCTCCCTTCCAGTTTACAGTTGGTCCTCTTAGGGACTTTGGTTCGCATTTGGTTAAGGCTGGCGGGCCTGGCTTGGAACGCGGTCAAGTTGGTGTACCTTCCGAATTCAATGTGTGGACTCGCGAGGCTGGCGGCGGTTCACTTGCTATCTCAGTCGAAGGACCCAGCAAGGCTGAAATTGAATTTAAAGATCGCAAAGACGGTTCCTGTGATGTCTCCTACAAAGTCACTGAACCCGGCGAGTACCGTGTTGGCTTAAAATTCAACGACCGCCATATTCCAGACTCACCCTACAAGGTATACATTTCACCTGAACAAGGTGATGCTCACAAGCTCGAAGTCCAACAATTTCCACAAGGAAATATTCAAGCCGATGCGCCCTATCAGTTTATGGTTCGTAAAAATGGCGCCAAGGGTGAACTCGATGCAAAGATTGTCGCCCCATCGGGCACCGATGATGATTGCTTCATCCAGGTGATCGATAGCGAAATGTACTCAGTTCGTTTCTACCCGCGCGAAAATGGAATCCATGCTATTCATGTTAAATTCAATGGAGTCCACATACCCGGATCACCATTCAGAATCAAGGTCGGCAAAGACGTTGCTGATCCAGCTGCTGTACATGCCAGCGGACTGGGCTTGGAAGAAGTTACGTCAGGTCACAAGGCCGACTTTATTATCAATACATGCAATGCTGGTGTTGGTTCGTTATCTGTCACAATTGATGGCCCGTCCAAGGTGTGTCTAGATTGTACGGAAGTCGAGGAGGGCTATAAATGTAGGTACACACCCCTACTGCCTGGTGACTACTATGCTTCGATTAAGTATAACAACATGCACATTGTTGGATCGCCCTTCAAGATCAGTTGCACAGGTAAGCATCTTTTGAATGGATGTCAATGAGATTGTTTTTTTTTAATTTTTTCTTGACTTGATCCCATAGGAGATAAACTTGCTGACGAAGGTGCCCAGGAAACATCCACTGTTATTGTAGATACTGTTTGCAAAATTGCCAAGAGTGGCAAGAACACAGGCGCTCACATCCCGATCTTCAAGTCTGACGCCTCTAAGATCACATCGAAGGGCATGGGCCTGAAAAGGGGATTCATGGGCAAACAAAATCAGTTTACAATCGGTGCTACAGACGCTGGTAAGTTTTATATTTATTTCAATTTTTGTTCTCCTTTACTTTAACTTTATTATTTAATTAGGTAACAACATTCTCTATGTTGGTATGTACGGTCCGAAGGGTCCCTGCGAAGAATTCAACATCAAACACACAGGACTCAACAACTACAATGTTAGTTACATGGTGCGAGAGCGTGGCGATTATATTCTCATAGTCAAATGGGGTGATGAACATATTCCCGGATCTCCATTTAAAGTTGAAGTTTAAGTTAAAACAAATAAAAATAATACATTGTATTAATTTTGTATTTTAATTCATAAAAAAACAACAAAGAAATAAGGAGCTTTACTCACGAAAATAAACTTCCAGTTAGTTATTTTTATTTTGTCAGTCATTCAACATTTTGTTTATCAATTTCTATTTGCAATAATTAGTGACGTTCCCTTCAATTATCTTGTCCTGATTTATATTAATTATTTTGATTTAAAAATATGTTAGTTATTTCTTTTTTATGTAATCACATTTATAATCTTATATTAGTATTTACTGTAAATATCCGATAAAAAAAAACATATAAAAGTACGAAACAATTTAAAAATAAAATTTAAGAAATGAAATTTATAATAAAAATCGTTTTATTTCTTTCGATTTTTTTTATAATAAAGTATTTTATTTTATTTAAAAAAATCAGTTATTATTGCTACATAATAAAATATAATATCCATTTTGTATACTTTTTTTTAAATTGAAGAATAAAATTATTACTTTTTAAGAGTTTAAATAAATTTAAAAATCTTTTCTTAAATCCTAAATATTAAAACAAAAATAAGAGTTAAAATTTCCTTGCAATTAATAAATGGGAAAAATGTTATTCTATTAAATGTATGGTTTAAATAAAAATAAGAAAATAAAGTTTATATAATGTTTGTGTTTCCACCACTTCTTTTCTTAAATAAATATTAGTTTTTTTTATAATTATGTGCCCGCGGTTTTGATTTCCTTGAAATTATCAAGCAGAGTGCGAGCGTTAAGGATATGAGAAAAATTAAAAAGGAGACTCCGATACACATTAGGGGTATTCACGGTCCGATGTATCTGGTCTTGTATCATTGTAAAAGTGTAGCATTTTTTTGCACTACAACAACAAAATATACTGAATGTCAAAATCTTACACTTTTACAATACCCGAACCCTATTGTAACAGAAAAATACAAGAGTGTAAGATTATTTTAACACAAACTAAGCCTTCTTCAGAACAAATGTGAAATAGATTTTGACATTTGCTTCATTGTTGCTACAAATTAGTAAAGGTGTGTACACAGTCTGTTGTAAAAAAAATAAAATTTTACAAGACTTGGTACGCCAGATCGTGAATACCCTTATAGAGTTTCAAGTTCTGAATATCAAAATGATTTTCAGAGCCAGAATACACATTCAAATTCAAACCTTCAGTCAGTTTTTATTTTCAAGTTTGCACTAATGTAGAAATAAAAATGGTTTCTGAGACACTGACACTTTGTTTTTAATTTAAAAACTGTTGTTCGTATGAGTTAATTAAGTAAAACATTCGTTTCCCATTGTCAGTGTCACATACACAATGTCAATAGTTTATTTTTTTATTTACAATTAAAAAAGAAAAAAATAGTTTGACTGGATCTCTGAATTTTGAAAACACGTAAATAGTAGGTTTGTTCGTTGAGCCCTGAAGTCGCTATTTAGTCGCCCTAAAGCATATTTTGAAAAGCCTGAAGTCACCCTGATAAACAAATGCTGTGTTTTTTTTCAAAACTGGTGTCGCCCTCAACTCGCCCTGAATTAGATCAAGGTTTTAAGCTTGGTCAAGTTGAGGTAAATGAATAAACGTCAAAGTCACATGTCTGAAAAGTAGGGATGGACGATAAAAATATTGAATCGAAACATCGATGTTTTGAAGGAGTTTCTTTTATTCGTCCTTTAACACGATATTGATGTTTCAATAACATAAAAGAGCATCAATTACCCCTAATCTGAAGTATTTGTTTTGTTGTGAATTCTCGTTTTGTATGAACATTGTTATTTTTAAAATGGAAATAAAAGAATAGGTACTCAAATTTATTTTCATATACAGACATGCAAAATGGAAACCTTTGATGTTGCGGACTGTGCCAAAAAACTGACTGGGCCAAAAAAAAATATGCTAAGAACTATAATTTAACATATTTTAAGTTTTAATTAATAAATGACATAACTTGCTTTTCTGCAACACAAATTAATAGGTGTTTTTTAAGAACCGAAAAACTCAACACCAAGAGTTGTCAAAAAACCTAGGTCGACCCTAGGTAAGGTTCAACAAACGAACCTATACTCGAATTGTTTCAAAACAATCGATTTTATGCTGTCAAAAGAAATCAACACCATTTTTTGCAAGTTCTTAACAACAATAAAAAATTGATCTGAAATCGTTGTTTGGAACTCGATATAAATCTTAGTAAATAAACGGAAATTGTCCACACTTGTGTTTAAAAAGTCTAAAGTTACCCTCTGGACACAAAGACAGAACGCGTAGTGATGGGCATAATTGAATCATCACTCGAAACATAGACCCCTTTCACACAAGGAAACTGAGTTGCCGGCATCTGGGAGTGTGTTGGCGAGAAGGGCAAGAAGTAAGGGGAATGAAAAAAATCCCCCCGGTCAACGATTTGAAGAGAATTTTTTGACCTTTTGCTTTGAATTGCAATTAGCCCAACAAAATCTTCCCAGTTTCCTCCTCAGTTTCTCGGTGCCAGTTTCTTCATGTGAAAGCTACAAGGCAATTAAAGGAAAACGTCAAAAAAATCTCCAGCACCTGGTTACCCTGTGTGAAAGGGGACATACCAAACTAAAAAAAAATAAAAGAAAAAGATAAAACACGTAACACAAGGAACAGAGCACAAAACAAAAATATTCTTTAAAAAATTGAGAAAAGACTCATGAATCGCAGTGTACAAATATTGCCTGACATTGTTTTGCAGGAAAAAATATTCGCCGTGGGTATAATTTTCTTCTTCGAGCTAGTTACAGTTCGATAAAAACAAGTGAGCTCAAACATTTTTTTCTTCCGAAAAAATTACTCCCATCAGAAATTATGTACATGAATGTTTTTTTAGTCGTGGAACTGCTTAACTATACTTGGCTTTAACAAACAGCATTTTTTGGAACAAAAAATGTAACGAATTAGTAGGAATTATCACAAGATAACGAACATATCTAAATATGTGTACCTACTCTGGTTCAGAACAATTCATTAAAACCATTCCGCATTTGTTGGAGGGTAAAACATGGCATCAAATATCACCCTTTTAAAAGGGTGTAGTAGTTGAACTGAATCAAACGGGCCCCCGGTAATTTTAAATAAAGGTCCCAAAATTACATTTATTTTATTATCTGCGAATAATCTCATCTCACTTGTTGTTGCGCCCTAGAAGGTCCCTTAGAACACTTGTCGGGTTACCAACACATCTTACTTTGGACTCTTTATTTGCTATTCGCGCCCCAGGGTGTAGTCTAGTCCAGCCCTGCTATTATGTTCAACGTGTAAAGCTCGACAGAAGTATATCTACCAAAGTTTTTCGGATATCTTGAGATTTTTTGTCATCAGCTGATGTGTTCTTACACGAGATTATAGCATTACTTTACCCGGATAGGTATAGTAATGGTTCGATTTTTAAATGTGGCCATTTTAATTCTATTTACTTAAAAAATAGCTGCAGATATTACTCTTTTATTCAAAATAATGGAGTTTGTTTCTATGTTGCGGTTGATCTTGCCCAAATTTATTAACAGATTCCGTTTATAAGTTTCAGAAAATAATCGATCGTTTTTAAACGATTTGATCGAATCGAATATAATGCTTTTTTTTTGTCAATTTTTACGTTTTCAGCTGAATCAATTCAAGTTATTCCCTTCGATGGATTTTTTTAGTGCCATTATTTTATTTTATTCCCATCAATTTTTTCTGCGATCGTGAAACGTGAACCTCTCTCTGACTGAAATTTCACTCAATTAAAAGTATCATATGAAATGACAGCAAAACTCCCTGGGAAATTTTATCTCAGGCACCAACAATTTCCGAGGTTGGAAGCAATGAAACTTTTCGAGGGAATTTTTAAATCACAATAACCCCCATTATTACTATTATTTTCTTTAGGCATCGGCTTAGCATACGAATTAACGGACCTATGTAGATGGCGATGGCAATTGATGATGAATGAGGTATAAGCTTACTTGAGAAAGGCTGAGCTGCTGGCTGAACAGACGACGACGGCTAATATGCGCGAAATACCGCGCGTTCATTCTGTTCAGCCAGTAAAATAGGTACCTATATGGAAAACTAAGGCCTATTCTATTCCGAGGATCGAACGTTCGATGTCCTTTCACTCTAACTTTCCATTCTGCTATCTGCCCAGCATAATTTTTTATAAAATTATAATTATTCTAGACGCGCCAACCTTTAATATACAGCAATTACCAATTCTGGGACATTATGCGGGCTTAAATTATATGGAGTGGGTTCAACACAATGCCATACAATGCGGGTAATGGTGAATAAAAATTTCCCTGGAATTTTTTCTCCAATTCGAATCTTGGAAACGTGAATGATGCTCAAAAGTTTCCTTCGGAATTTATTCTTATCGGGAATAGGCTTTCGCACGGAATTTTGCCAACATTTCACACTTTCGCAGGAAAATTTTCTATGGAATAATCTGCCTATGGTAACAGTCGGAAATTTAATTTCAGTTCGAAGTAGCTTTCATCGGAAGAATTTTTAAAGAAATACGACGACGCATTGCGATGGATATAAATTTGAGGCAGAGATGTACAACTTAACTGATATATCGAAAATTCGATACATTTTCGATAGTTTTTTATTAAATGAACACAATAAGCGTTTTAAAAAATTAAAAATTGTCGAGTGTAATTTATTGTTTATAGAAAGTACTTTTTTCAATTATAATGCGCTAGGGTTTTTAAGAAATGTAATTAGATGAACCCATTTTAAAATCAAAATTATCGAATAAATGTTTTTGTTTCCGTTTGAAATGTCAACATAGGAATAATTTGAAAAAAACTTTTGAAATACAATATTATTTATTTAGAAAATAAAAGAACATTGCAAGAACGTAAACAATATACTCTGACTACCTGACGTAGCTCTAATTCTATAATTCCCTTCAACATTGAAGAAAAACTTTCGCCTAAATAAAAATGCGTTTGCTTTTGATTTGGAGCAGATTCAACTCAAATACAAAACAAATTATCGGTCTGATGGCGTCATTCCAAACCTTTAAAAAATATATTATGTATTCAAAACTAAAACACAGCCACAGCTTCTGGCGTCCTTCTTGTGTAATTTTAGATATGTAATATCGGGATATTCGCTGGGCAGATTTATCATCCACTCATATTGCTGTGAACTTGTTTTTTCGTTCTGCCTAAATAAAAAAGTCCACAAGTTAACGTACATAAGGTTTATTTCTTCGGACTTCGGAGAATATTTTATTAAATAAAATCATTAAAAGTACTTCATCGCAAAAAAATGGCATGCGTTGAATTTTGTCGGACAGAATTTCCGATCAGCCGATCGGAGAATTACCTCGAAAAAAATTGTCTCCGATTTGTAGTAAATCGGAGAGAATTCCCCTCCGACGGTTACCTCGTTAGGGCAGAATATATCCCGAGGGAAACGAAATTCCATCGGAGATTCCCGATAGAACCCATTATTACCGTTAGTATCAACTAGATTCATTTCGAATGAACCGCAGAATATAATGGTTAGTACAAATTCATAGAAAATTTCATCCGATAAATAGCAGAATACGGCTCTATGAATAAGAAACAAATGAATAAGTTCGGAGAGACGTACCTCGAGACACGCCAACAGTGACAGAAAATTAACCGTAGGGTTAAAATGGCATTCGATTTCGGAAATTAGTCGTTTGTTTAAGCAGAGTCCCAACCGCGAAGCTCTGAAAATATTTAACACTCTTAAGGGCAATCAACTGTTATGAATTGGCATTTTTCTAGACTCGTCACTTGACATTTTTAAAACAAACCCTCCAAATGGATTAAGGATGCTTTTAGAATGAAAAACAAAAATGTATTCTTATTATTTATTTTTATTGTTAGCTTTTATCCTACAATAATAGGAGGAGCTCCAATACGAATTCAAGAACGCATGTGATGCTGCATTCCTAAAGCAGCTTTATTTTTAGAAAATGCATTTGCCTCGCGTGTTTAGGTGAAAAAAAAAACAAAAATAAAAAAATAACCTTAACTAAAAAGTAAGAAGCTTATTCTTTATGTGCGTGAGGCTCCTTCTCCTTGGAAATCGAGAAATCCAAGCGAAGACACACAATCACGAGCACAAACAGTGCAAAGAAGAACCCAACAGCTAACAGTGGCTCCTGCAACATAGTGATCCTTGAGAAATTGTATTTCAAGTTAAAGTCATGAATGTGGTTTTCGACTAGGTTCTTCTTGGTGAACGAGATCACAGGTCTTCCGAAAGTGTCCAGGTAGGTGAAATGTAAGCTGTCGGGCAGACGACTAACAGAATATGGAGTGATCAACTTAATGTTAGTGGCTCCCTCGGGCAGAATGATTTTTACTGTTGCTTCATCGACAACCATATCATCGTAGATGTGGTCAATGATGCGCATTTTGAGGAGGAAGTTTTCGCCAGAGTTGAAGAGGTATTCGAATGAGGGCACATTATAGCCCAAAGTGTAGAAAGTCCTCCAGCCACCGAAGAGCGGGAAACGTGGGCGCAGATCTAATTCAACTGAATCACGCAGAACCTTCATGTTTGAGGTAGAGATATTGCCATTGGTGTCGCGGTAGTAGACACCTGTAGCCGACGATGGTAGCATAGTTTTGTAAGACTTCACGGCCGCCTGACCACTTCGAGCGTCCTTTTGGAATTCGTACCGAGAGAAAGAGCCCTTCAACTGCGCTCCAGAGTGAACCATGTCGATATTCTCGGTGACGGCAATGTTTCCCCAGTGGGATACTTCCAATGTGCGCTCTAAATGTGTTACAGATAAGAAGGGTGTGTGATTCTCAAAGTGGACAACGAGCTCCGCCGGTGTGAAACCTGTTTGAAAGCCAAGTTTATTGAAAATACATCTTTCTGAATGTGTCCGCCTTACCTTCGATGTTCTCGAACGGTCCATAGTTGATGGTACTTCCAGAGACAGCGACTGGTTTCATTTGGGTATAAGACTCAATGCTCTGTGAGCTCAAATGAATAGTTGTCTTTTGGGTCAGTGTCTTGTAGGGACTGTAAAAGTAGACACTGCCAAAATACCTTACTAACTGCTTCTCAGACTGACTGATCTTAGCCGGATGGGGAGTCAGGGCTTTGGTCGATACTGTTTCAACATATACAACTTGAGTAGGAGCGGCACTTGGGAATGTCAAAAGAAACTCAACCCCATTGCTGGTTTCCTTCTCGGAATATTTTAATTCTTTTTTTGATGAATCCTTTGCCGAAATGAAAGCTAAATGTTGACGATCATTGGTCGGTATCACAAAACTGTAGGCGGTTATGCCTTTCTTTGCGGAATGTTCCAAGATAATTTTATAGGAAGTTTTTACCAGTTGTGATGTTAAATCGATGGTGCGTTCCACGTTTTTATTAACAATTTCAGCATCAATTGCCGCATGGGTAAGGGCGATTGCTGAGATTGTAATCAAGACAATCGTAAATAGCTTCATTTTATTGAGAATAATTCACTGGAAACCTAAAAATATGCCGGTAGGTTTTTTCCTTTTTCTTTAACAAATCGAGAAAAGCCAACACACCGCTTCGGAAAGAAATGACACATCAGTGGAATGAATGCATTCAGAAATGTTTGAAGCGTTGAACGGGTGATTCGTCGAATGGATGCATTCATACACTGGAGAATGAAAGTGCTCAAAGCTATATGGTAAAATTCTTGTGTAAAAATGTACCCAAATATTTAAAGCCTGCCTTGTGAGATGCAGATAAGGAAACAAACTCATAGTAGTTAAGATGCCCACTTTGCAACTAAAAGATAGATATTTAAAGGGAAACTCCTAGTTGTTTTTGTCTTTTTAATAATCTACGCGCATTATATGTTCTACCCCGTTTTATTTGTCATATTGCTTAAAGCTATAAGGATATTCAAGCAACGAGATAAGTTTTCGATTTGCAGAAAGATATAACTTTCCGATGGATATTTGCCTAAACAACCCTCTTAAAAATACTTGCGTAAATGAGGGAAATAATTAGCTTTTCGTTAAAATAACTTTATGAGGTTTCTTTCTTCTCTTTCTTTATCACATACGTGAGATAAATTTATCTACATATACTACTTTTACACCACTGCTATTTTTAATTCATGATTCCATTTTGGACTTCTTTCGGTTGCAGAGAAACTTTTAAACACTGCAAATAGGTGTTAACTTTCTTCTAACATATTTCCGCACTCTTCACTCACAAGGGCTTGTGACTTGTGATTCGTCATAAGGGGGGAATTCGGGCTGTAAATCTGCATTTTTTAAACTCGTGTAAATTACATTTCAATAAAATAAAATGATTTCTTCCATGTTTTCCCATTCTTATAGCAGACATTTTTGCAATTTTACGTAATTAGGCCTATTCTGCCACATCTGTTATTCTGCTATGAATTTTCTGTTATGATGCATATTCAAAGTTTTACATAAACCAGCTCCGGCAAGATATGCGACACTTTCTTTTACGTTTCATCTATCAAAATGTGTTCTGTGCTTTCGTGTATTGAAATAAATAGTTTGAAATTACTTTCATTTTTGTGTTTGTTATTATGTATTTTAATAATATTTTGTTGTGTCTGTCCTTTTAAGAACAATTCATTACCGAAATAAAAGTTTTTACTTCATATATTGAAATCTTTTATGATAAAAGTACCAAAAATGTGTCTTTTATTCTTTTATGATTCATAAAAGATTCCATAACATTGTGGCATGCTGAATACCAAAAATGCAGTTCTTAAAGACTTTTTAAGAATTTCGAAGTTTTGACAGCTCATAAACTGATTTCTTAAAAGATTTTATAGCAGATTTAGCAAGCCGAATACCAAAATTATAATTCATAAAAGATTTTTTGACTACTTAAACTTTTGTATGCAAATTAATAACAGAATAGCAGAAAAACAGAATAAAAGATCTCGCTGAATTGGCCTCGATGTGTAAATCTGCTATTAGACCAAGCAAACAAAATTGGTATAAAAGCAGTTTCGTCAAATCAACTTTATATTTTAAACACACTCATTTTATACCAATTAAAAACTCTGACATCCGAAATACTTCTCCGAAAATCTGACATCTTAAACTCGTGTGTGTATAGAAAATAAAACTTTTATTTAATATTTATCAAAAGCAATATGCTGTTATAAAAATTAATTTTTAATTAAAAAGAAACTATTTGTTCCACTTTCCAAAATGGATTCACAAAATTTAAATGAACATTTATCAGAAGACATGTTATCGCGTTTCGAAAACGGATCTGACTTGGGTAAATCTTCCATGTTTGTTTATGTTTGTTTCCCTCTATTGTTTTATGTGTGTCTTCTGACTCGACTACATCCCTTTTCCTGCTTCCATAGATGGAATTATTTCCGGTGAAATATTTCAACAGGACAATCTCTTTATGGGCGATCACGATGAAGAAAATGAACCCGACGACATTATCATCCTCCATATGGACATTAGGGAGCCGCTAAGTTCACTCAAGCAAGTTTACTAACCCAATGTTCCAATTTCATGTTTATATTGATAAAAAATTTGATTTCTTTCTATTCTTAGAACGCTCCTGGAACAAAAGATCGGTGTCGAATTAAAAAAGTATAGCTTTTGGCTACAAGATGCACAAATTGTAAGTAAATTAAAATGAATAAAAATTGTTGATTTAACTACATAAGTTCTTTATTAATGAAACAGCTTGAACCTCATAAAAACCTTGTCGACCAGTGCGTCAAAGGTGAAGGCCTTGTTCAGATCAACGTACAAATCCAGACAATCAATCAGCGTATTAACATTGTTGATGTTCTTAAGCCTACCGATGCGGCCTTGGGTAAGAAATTTATATATTACTTAAGATGTACTGTCAATGACTGGGGTTTTAACATAATTTTGCCGGAAGTGCAACAAGTCTTAATTGATTCAAATTTAAAATCCTCTGATGCCTCTTGAAAGTATTTATAGCTCTAATGAATCGATAATCAGTCCTATCACGAATTCCATCGTAATCGGAAACTTGTTACGAATCCCAAAAAAATCTATCAAAGAATCCATCGTAGTGGAAATGCTCATACAAATTGCCATTACGAACGGATTCTCTGTTAACTTTATTCGGGATTTGTAAAACTTACCGATTACGATGGAACTTGTGATAGGGCTAAATAAAAGTCTAGATTGCAAAGTTTTTGTTTAAATAGAATTACCGAAGAAATTTCGTAATGTATGCTGTTTCACACATACCCAACAATGCGTTTAGCAATTTATAACAGTATTAAAGCTTATTTTCACATATGAAATGATAAATATTCATTCATTCAGTCATTTGAGGAGGTTAAAAATTCCTGAAAAAAACACTATCGCATAAGAGACTGTTAATATCCAATGATTAATTAATTTATTGCAGACAATTAATTTATTTTTAATAATTTACTAAACATGTAATTAACGTGTTTGTTGTTCTTTGAACAAGGCTTTGTTTTAAGGCGTCTGCCGTTCGTGAAACTTTATTTGGAAGTACAAGTAGGGATTCAGTTATTTCAAATGTGTAGCTTGAAGAAAGAGGAAAAAGAAAAGAGGACAGATAAATAAAAAGATAGAAAGTCCCCTTTCACACAGGGAAACCAGTTGCTGGAGATTTTTTTGACGTTTTCCTTTAATTGCCTTGTAGCTTTCACACGAAGAAATTGATGAGGAAACTGAGTTGCTCGTTTTTTGAATTGCTTTTGATTTGACATTCGCTTTTTGTAAACAAACAATTTGCTTCGCGGCTGGAAAATTCTACACAATTTTGAGTTATAAATTAACCGCATCTTATTTTTAGAGAAATAAATTCAAAATAAAGAAACCTTGTGCGATTATATAGGTAAATGTTGTTTTTTTATTGTGGGTGTTAATAATGGTTTGCTAAATTAATATATTAAAAGGTCACGGAAAAACAATGAACCAGGAGAAAATTGATTTGTGTGCAGATTTGTTGTGCGTTTCTCTTGCCATCCAAATCTTGGGCCCAACACATGATAGTGATGATGGGATGATTAGATTGGGCTTATTGGAATGCACCGAAGCTTTATTGGTACAGTTGGACGCATAAACCACTGACAGGAAGCCACAAGCTGAGAGCTTAGTTGGTCCGTCCGTTTTTGTTGTCGATTTTCCATGTCTAGGCGCATAATTGTATGATTAAAATGTGTACCAACTCGTGATGAATTGAATTAAATGCCTTGCCCACAAGAATTAAAACTTGAAATTTTCTTTCACAATGAATTTATTTAAGTAGCTGATTTGGTTTGGTTAATGTAATAATATAATTGTAAGAAACAATTTCTCTTTAAAAAAAATATGTTTGATATCTATCAGAGACAGAAGTCAAAATGGAAACTTAAGAAAATTTCAAAGCATAACGTCAAAAAAATCTCTTCAAATCGTTGACCGGGGAGATTTTTTTTATTCCCCTTACTTCTTGCCCTTCTCACCTACAAACTCCCAGTTGCCGGCAACTCAGTTTCCTTGTGTGAAAGGGGTCAAAGATACAAAAATGTATCTGTTGAATGATGAACCAGTGTTGTCAGTATATGTTTTAATTAGTAGTAACGACAGTTGTTAAATTAAGTTAGAATAGAATGAAAATGATTTTCTTGTTTGAAGAAATATAAATATAAAACAAAAATCTCAGCTATACACAATATTAAAATTGTAATACAGTAGAAGCTGCTTACACTTAATACAAAGTTTATCTTTTATCATTTCCAACAGGGACCATGGCAACAGTTGGCACAATATCCCCCGTACAACTGTTGCATGGAATACTCCATCCACCCATATTTAAGTCTGATAAAATAACTTTTTTCGCGTTACTTGCGTTCAAATATTTAGCCCATTCCGAAAAAACATGTGCAAAATTAGTTTTTTTTATGAATTTTGTATATTTTAATCTAGATTATAGATTTTAATTATGTATATTATTAGTCCGTTGGATTTAGTCTTCCCAACAAGCTGGTCATAAAAATAGAATCACTTGATTAATTCAACAGAAAAGAAGACATTTTGATAACCAATGTATTTTTTTGTATTCATTAGCAAAGAATATTTAATATTTCGTTGAAAAACCTTAATTTTAAACAGTGCATCCATTCGATTTGGTATAGAGTCTACCAACTTCTGCACTTTTCTTGTGGAATCGCTTATCACACTTCTTGGAGAATTCTCCAGCGATCCGTTTTGTTGGAAGATTTATGCTTACTAAACTCAATCTTCAGCTCATTCCAGAGGTTCTCAATAGTATTAAGGTCCGTTGATTGAGAAGACCACTCCATAAGGTCCAATTTGTTTTGCTAAAACCAGAGCTTTGTTGTATGCTTAGGGTCGTTGTCTTGCTGGAAAAGCCATTTAAGCATTTTATAGAGTTAGTCATCGAGCTGTCTTATCGAAAATGCGTGCTTTGGTATCGATGAATCTTCTTCGTTGAATTAAAAATTACCTTTCGGACCGCTCAATACAAGTTGTATTGGACGGTTTCAAGTCTGATATTTACCAAAATAAATGCTGGTGTGCCCCATGGTTCCATATTGTCTCCGACCCTTTTTCTCATATTAATTAATGATCTCTTATCTGCAACTTCTAACCCACTAAATTCTTTTGCTGATGATAGTACTCTCATATTCGTTTTCAGATTTACTTGCTCGTTCTTCGGATGTGCAACTGCAACGAACGTCAGCGTATGATAAGCTCATTAAATTCTGATCTTGAATAAAAAAAACACGTAGAATTTAATGCTTCAAAAACTCACTGCTGTCGCACTCTGCTGTTTGCTTCGTTAAAGCAGAACCCACCTCTCATGCCGCTATCCATGAGTCGCACTTGCATTGAAGAAACCGATCAGCTTTCAGTCCACGGCATGTGCATCACAGACCACTTGTGGAATGAACTCATATTTGATTTCGCCAAAAACCCTGCAAAGTGTTTCGGCTTTCTTCGAAAATGCAAGAAATTCTTTTCCCCGTCTAATCTTGCTGTAATCTATAAGGCCTTCAATCGTCCAAAGCTGGAGTATAACTCGCACATTTGGACAGGAGCTCCCAAAACTCATTTGAGTCTCTTAGATAGAATTCAAAATAGAGCTATAAGAATGATTGGCGATAGAACTATTAGGGAAACATCAAAGTGGACGGTAGTGCCCAGCCAAGTTCTGGCACTACATCCTTTTTACATTAACACACTCAGGCGATTTTCGATCCCCCTCTAACTTCACTAACAATAAAGTTAAACACTTCAAACTCTGAGCATTTGCTAAGCTAACTAAGCTTAGGTAACTCACTAATTTTCAATTCTTTAGCATTAGTAGTTCCCGAGATATAAGACTGCAAAAATCGCAAAAAACCGTAACTGACTGACTGACACACTCACTCACTCACTCACTGACAGATCATCAAAATTATGGAGAACTTCCCGACATCGTAGAATCTTGTAATTTCGCACAACGGTAGGCCCTGTGGTGTATAAAAAGGAAAAAATCGAAAATTCAAGATTTTCAATTCAGTAGGGCGTGGTACCCGCTCATTTTTATGGAATTGATATAAATTATTTGGAGCACTTCTGATTATCGTAGATTAATGAAATTTGATACAGCGGTAGGGCTTAAAGCGAATGCAAAGGGAACATTTTAAAATTTAAGAGTTTTATTCAGGGGGCGTGGTATCCACCCATTCTCATAGAATCGATATAAATTATTTGGAGCACTTCTGACCGCCGTGGAACGATGAAATTTTGTAGAGCTATAGGAATCAAAGTGCAGCAAAGGCCAAATTTTAAAATTTGAGATTTTACATTCAGGGGCGTGGCACCCGCCCATTTGCATAGAATTGATATCAACTATGTACTGATTGTCGTAGAATGATGAAATTTGGTAGAGCGATAGGATAGCGATATACACCCATTTTCACAGAATTAATATTAATTATATTGAAAGCACTTCCAATTGGTGGAGGAATATACTAATGAGCATTCCTAGAAGCGCGAATATTACGATTGAATTGTTTAAGCGGAGGAATGCAACTGGCTATTTCACTAGAACACTGTTTACAAAAATAGCGATAAAATAGCGAAATACATGAAACATTTCACCGATCAGCTTTCAGTCCTCGGCATGTGCATCACAGACCACCTCTTGTGGAATGAACACATATTTGATGTCGCCAAAAACGCTGCAAAGTGTTTGGGCTTTCTTCGAAGGTGCAAGAAATTCTTCTCCCCGTCTGATCCGGCTGTAATCTATAAGGCCTTCATTCGTCCAAATCTGGAGTATAACTAGCACATTTGGGCAGGAGCTCCCAAAACTTATTTGAGTCTATTAGATAGAATTCAAAATAGAGCTCTAAGAATGATTGGCGATAGAACTATAGTGGAAACATTTACATCTCTAGAACATCGTCGAAATGTTATATGTATCTCACTATTTTATCGCTATTTTTATAAACACTGTTCCAGCGAAATAGCCAGTTGCATTCCTCCCCTTAAATTTTTCAACCATAATACTCGCGCTTCTAGGAATGCTCATCAGTTTACCCTTAAGCCCAATTCGGACGTACTGTCAAGTACAGAGATTCTTTCTTTAGCCGTACAACGCGAATGTGGAATACTTTACCCGGCTCTATTTTCCCCTCCCATTTTGATATTCAAAAATTCAAAACCAATGTGCATCGGTATCTCCTCTTGCATCCTTCCCTACTTTCCTAACGCTCGCACTGTTGTGCTTGTTCATTTTAAGGGTAGTCAAAATCCCTTTAGTGCGCGCATCCGTTTCAAAAAAAAAAAAAAAAAGTCGTACAACACGTATGTGGAATACTTTACCACACTCTATTTTGCCCGTTCATTTTGATAATCTGAACTTCAAAACTAATGTACGAGGGGCGTTCAATATATTCTCGATATCGATATGAAGGAAAATGCGAATTCAATTTAAATTGTTTTTATTTTTTCAATATAATCTCCCCTAACATCAATGCATTTGTTACATCTTGAGATAAGCTTTTTTAAACCCTCAAAAATATTAATTTCCTCTTTCTCTGCAAAATGCCCATTTATTGTCGACTTGAGTTCTTCATCATCCGACAATCTTTTTCCACGAAGACATTTTTTCAAATCCGGAAACGTATCTCCTTTTTAATCCTTGCCTATTTTACTAAAGCTGGCAGTGTGCTTGTCATATTAAACGTAGCCGAAACCCCTTTAGTGCGTGTTTATTATTAAAAAAAAAGTGGCATATTTTCGTCAGCCCACGAAAGCGTAAGATTTTCCAGTATGTCCACATACCACTCTTTTGTCATTATGCCGTCTATAACGAATATTTGACCAACGCGCCACCAAGAAAAACAACCCCATAACAGTTTGCTGCCAGCTCCATGCTTCACGGTTGGTTTTGTGTACCACGGATTCTAGGCGTCGCACTTTGGTCGAATAAATTTATTTTCGTTTCTAGGCTCCTCCACTGTTTCTTGGTCATGGTTCATGTGATGCATTTTGGCTAAACAGATCCGCCCTTCCTTGGAGATCGTGCGTGAAGTCAGCATCCTGCAAGATACGACGAATAGTTCTAGAATTGACTGACGTCTCTATTTCTTGCTGCAGATCTTTTGAGGACATAAACGCATTCGTTTTAGCTTTTCTCACCAACGTAGCTTTGTCTCTTACAGCTCTTTTAGACGAACGACCTCTGGTTTCCTCAAAAATTTTGGAGTTTATAGCACTCCACACCATTTTTGCAGAGCGCCCAATGACTGTTGCGATCTCTCTCATAGATTCACCGTTGTTGTACAGAACTAAAATGGCTTCGCGTTGGTCTACAGTGCAGTGCTTCACTCTTCCCATTTCTAAGTGGCATATTAAACAAAATGTGCCTAAAATTTTAAAATTATATTAGATAAAAAATATCTCACCAAAATCTTGACTTCTTTTTAACCCATTAAATACCAAGCACTTTAAAAATATTAAAAATAAAGATTAATGAAAAACCTTTAAAATACTGTTTAATGAGTTATATTTATGACAAAAAATACAATTTTTTTAAAAATATTTTTTTAAGTTTGGTTCTTAGAGGTTAGGAAATATTTTGCAACAAATTTTTCGATTCAAAGAGTAGTTTGTGGCATATAATGGGTTATCCATTTTGCGGTTTCAAAACTACCGTAAATAAAACACATATAAAATATTTTTGTCATGATATTTTTTTTTTATTATAAGGTTTGAACGTTGACATTATGTGTGAAGCACTACATCATTTAAATGACCACCACGCGAATTGTTGCAAGCATCGATTCTTTTGAGGTAATTTTCGACCACTTTTTGACACATATTGGGCGGTATCTCAGCCATAACTTGACGAATGTTGGTTTTCAAGTGCTCAAGAGTTAAAGGTTCATCTGCATAAACACGGTCTTTCGCGTAGCCCCACAAAAAAAAGTCCAGCGGTGTCAAATCGCATGATCTTGGTGGCCAGTAAATTATTAGTTATCGCCACGACGAGAAATTACGCGGCCAGGAAATGTCTCTTGCAATAAAGCCATATTCGTTCTAGTTGTGTGGCATGTGGCACCGTCTTGTTGAAACCACATATTCACCAAGTCGTATTCTTCAATAGCAGGCAGAAAAAAGTCGGTTATCATATGACTATAACGCTCCGAATGGACGGTGACAGTCGTTCCATCGTCGTTTTCGAAGAAGTAAGGTCCAATCACACCTCCGGACCAAAGAGCGCCCCAAACAGTGACTGTTTGTGGATGTAATGGCCTCTCTTCAATTACTTGAGGATTCTCAGAACCCCAAATACAACAATTTTGTTTATTATATTAACATACCCACCGAGTTAGAAATGTGCTTCGTCGCTGAAAACCATAATCTCCTCGTGGCTGTGGCAGAATCACCATTTTTGTAGTAGGTTTTAACAATTTTTATGCGTTGTGCGATAGTTAAGCGATCCATTTTCGTAAATGTCAGACTTGCAACTGAAAAAAAAATTGGTTTAACAACTTAGTTTGACAGATGTCGAATTCCAGCCCTATACTTTTGAAACCGCAAAATGGATAACCCTTTATATATCACATATCCTTCGAACTCTTCTGTGACATATTCGGCATCTTAGTTGACTTTAAATTTTTTTTTGAAATATCCGTCGTCATTCTTCAATGGGAAAGTATTATTTGGTGCTTTTGTAGACGGACCTGAATGTACATAAGTATTTGCTATGGCCCTGACAAATGCAAGTGGATTCCGATTTTCTTGCACATTTCTTTCTTCTATTGTCACGTGCCGCTAGCAGGATGATAGCCAAAGTATTTGACCATATCTACCATCTAAGCGCCAATACATTAACTTTTGAGGTAAAGTGTGATATCCTGAAAAAAGCATTATACCAAAAAACTATTTCAAATCTTTCGTAAACACGAACGTGTGACAGTTTTGGTCCGCCAATCAATTTCATTACCTCATCATCGAAAAACTGTTCAAATATTTAAACTTCGCTTTCCGAACCTATCTTTTCTTTTACTTTGGATACATTTTCCAAATAGTGGACAGTTTCATCTACTTCAGTATAATAAACCATTTGCCATTTTCTAGAAAAAATAAGCTTTTCCTTAACGGTTATATGCTAGGTACCGTTATTTTTAGATATAAAAATGCCGAAAGAATGACACAAACCAAATTTGAAGGTAATCGCTTAAGCCGCTTAGGGTGCAGCTCATTATACATACACAGACGGACAGACAGACAGATATTTTTTGTAGATCACTTTTTTAGATCGATGAGATCATCAGAGAAAAAATCTACAATATGGAGCTGCTTATGTATCTGATATAGATCAGGGCATGTACACAGAAGATGAGCAATAGATACCACCTCTTCTTCGTCAATGCAGTCTGTAAAAATCGTTTGAATAAGCTCCAAGTCTCGGTGCGTGCATTATGACACAAATAACGGAGCTGATGTGCAATCTGCTTAAGGATATCAAACATTTGGAGCGTTTCAGATCAAGTTTTGATCAGAATTGTTTTGTCGTGAGACAGGTGGTTGTATTTTTCCATCTTCGGCATCTTTTTCCATCATTAACTTACATGTAGTGATGGGTATACCTATATTTTGCTTATCAATTAATAAAGGCAGTGTCGTTCCACTTTTGGCAAGTTCATCTGGAATATCCCCGTGCCCTGGCACCCAGCATAGGTGAATATTGAACTGCTGCGACATCGGTGGTTGAGATCAGTTTTTGAGTTGGTAGAGGACGATTCCAGAGATTTAATACCCGCCTGACTATCTGAGAAGATACGGATATCAGTTGTTAATATCACGTTCTCTTTGAGCCAAGGAAAGTCCTTCTCTAATAATAATTTCCGCCTGGAATACGCTACAATGATTAGGAAGATGGAAAGAGAGACTCAGTTTAAGTCTGTTTGATTACACACCCCCACCAATCCCATCATCAGTTTTTGATCCATCAGTATAAAAATGGATAGCATCATCTTCCAAGAAGCTTAAATCCTCCCAGACAGATCTTGGTGGAATAATGACTTGGAAGTTTTTGCCGAATTCTAGTTTTGGGATATATTCTCGGTATCGATATGAAGGAAAATGCGAATTCAATTTAAATTGTTTTTATTTTTCAAGATAATCTCCCCTAACATCAATGCATTTGTTACATCTTGAGATAAGCTTTTTTAAACCCTCAAAAAAATAAATTTCCTCTTTCTCTGCAAAATACCCATATATTGTCGACTTGAGTTCTTCATCATCCGAAAATCATTTTCCACGAAGACATTTTTTCAAATCCTGAAACAGGAAATAATCACTAGGGGTAAGGTCTGGACTATATTGTGGGTGTGAGATTTCTTCGAAACCACAATCTCGCGCAGCAGCCCTGGAAACTCGCGCCATGTGAACAGGAGCGTTGTCATGAAGAAGCAACACACCCGCTGCGAGTTTACCCCGTCCTTTCTTTTTAATTTCCTCCCGCAAATTATGCAAAGTGGAAGCGTAGGATGTGGCGTTGATGGTTTCACCTTTTTTTTGTACTCAATGAGCAAGATTCCCTTTGAGTCCCAAAAAACTGTGGCCATGGGCTTCCCGGCAGATGGAGAGACTTTGAACTTCTTCGGGGGGTCTGTTCCTTTTTTATGCCACTGCGTGGAATCTTGTTTGCTTTCAGGGTCATAGTGGTGAACCCATGTTTCGTCCCCAGTAACAATTCGATCCATAACACCGTCCGCGTTCTCACTACACATCTCCAATAGCTCTCTACAGCATTCGATTCTCATTTTATTCTGGGGCGCTGTGAGCATTCGTGGCACCCACATTGCACTGACTGAAAGGTTAAGATGGTCATGAAGAATGGTGTGAATGGTATCAGTTGAAAGCTGAAAAGCGCCGGAGCGGGTGTCGTTTTCAATGCTCTCTCTGCCTCTCTTGAACTCACTTGACCACTTTTGCACAGTTGATAATGAAGGTGCGGAACCCTGGTAAACAGCCACCATCTCTTCATGAATAGTTTTTTGACTTTTTCCTTGCTTAGTGAGAAAATTAATTACAGCGCGATGCTCAATTTTCACCATCATTGTCTCAGTTGCCATTATGATTCTGTTTAACTAGAGATAAAACGTGAATTATTAATCACATTTATATGAAACTCTACATGAATGCACTAAAATAGTAGTATTACTTGATAAATAAGTCAATTTATATATATAACCACAGCTTCACCCCGATACCGAGAATATATTGAACGCCTCTCGTAATTTGGAAGTAATCCGAATAAGTTCAGAATAATAGAATGATGGCCAATATCATTATTGATGCATTGTGAAGAACCTTAAAGCGGGCGGCTGTGCTCACTGCCGTCTGTTTGCTGAAAGCGGCAGAAGGGGTTGTTCTTAATGCTCCGCTTATACACATTGAGGCTAATCGTTGGACTTTGCTCAGCTTGTCACGATTTGCAGCTTTTTCTAGAGCGGTCCAATATACTAATACGCCATAGGTAAGAATCGGTCTGATTACCGAAGTAAATAGCCAGTGAGTAATGCGGGGTTGCAGGCCCCATTTATTTCATATAGCTTTTTTGCATAAGAAGAGTGACACTGTGGCTTTTTTAACTCTTTCTTCTAGTTGTCCAACTTAATTTTTTATCTAAAATAAGACCCAAGTATTCTGCTTGATCTGAGAAAGCTTGTGGAGTACCTTTGATAGTAGGAGGATCTACGTGTATTTCCTTGAAAATGGGACAAGTTCTGTTTTCTTAGGCTTTTGTAAGTGTTCTTTTAGAACGTTGGACTTTCCTGATACGATAATGGCAACATCGTCCGAATAAGCAACCACTCTGTAGCTCTCCGCTTCCAGATCCATCAGCAGCTCATTTGCTACCAGATTCCAAAGAAGGGGAGATAGAACACCACCTTGCGGCGTACCTCTGCTAACAAATCTTGCAGAGAAAGCTCCCAGTTTTGAATTGATAACCCTGCTAGGCAGCATTTGATTAATTAGTTCAACAAGCGATCCAACTACTTTTAGACTTGATAGTGCAGATGCGATTGCAGATACGTCGACATTGTTAAAAGCGTCTTCTATGTCCAGGAAAGTGACCATAGTATACTCCTTATGGTGAAGGGAGTATTCGATAGTTCGTACTAGATTATGTAAGGCAGTATCTACCGATCTTCCTTTGCAGTACGCATGTGTTGCCGTAGACAAAAATCTTGTGTCGATGACATTACGTGAGTGGATATCAATCAATCTTTCAACAGTTTTTAGAAGGAAAGATGATAGACGAATAGATCAGATGTCTTTCGGGATAACTTGGGTACATTTACCCGCCTTGGGTATAAACACAACCTTAACTTCTCTCAATAGCAAAGGTGTGTGGACCAGGTCTAAGCAGCTTTGGAACAGATTCTCTAAAATTAGATCTGAGTTCCTCTGCAACTCGGTTGGAATCATCCAGTCCGGTCATGTGGCCTTGAATGGCTTAGAGTTATTAAGTGCCATCATTAAGATTAAATTGAACATATCTGTAATAAAATCTTTTAAAAGTTTTATAGACTGTTAAATCTACATATTATCTGTCCAAGGGATCGGATTGATTTTAACGAGATGGACTTAGCGTAGGGGATATAAAGGTACCCAACACCCATAATCCGTATATTGGATAATATATTGATGCTCTAGAAATATTCTCAAATGTTAAGATATTGGATATTTGATATAGATTTTTTGTTTTAATTTTTTTCTTTACAGAGACCCTTGGAAACCAGGCTAATTTGTCTGCCAAAAATAACAAAGCCAACTTAAATGAAGACAGTGATTCCGTCGACGAACAAGAAACCACAAACGAACAACTACAAAAACCATGTCTCAATTGGGCGCTGGACACAAAGTTCAGAAAAGAACAAGCTCGACTAAAGATTCCTGATGATCCGAATGACTGGACAGTGCCACATGTTAAACACTGGTTACAATGGGCAGTGCGTCAGTTTAATTTGGTAAGCTGTTTTATTTGTTTGTTTTATTCTGAAGTAATCTACATATTTTGTTTATTCTTCTTAAAGACTGAAATCACTCGAGTCGATTGGAATATAACTGGAAAACAGCTCTGCTCCTTGTCACATGAAGAATTCCGCAAAAAAGTTCCCAATGACCAAGGAAACGTATTCTGGACTCATCTTCAACTTTTGAAGGAGTGCAAATTTGTGTCTGTTGTTGTGTCCGTTGTGCCCAAGGCAGAACGTGAAGAATTTTCAGACAGTAATAGTTCGCCGGCACATAGAGAGCAAAAAATCATGCGAAAAATCCCAAGTTATATCAATCGCAGTGTTTGTGTAGTCAATGGACAAGGTGGAACAGGTAATAATGGTCAAATGCAGCTTTGGCAATTTTTGTTGGAAATCTTAACTGATTGCGAACACACTGGGATCATACAGTGGGTTGGCACAGAGGGTGAATTTAAACTCTTAGATCCGGAGCGTGTAGCCCGACTGTGGGGCGTCAAGAAAAATAAACCGGCGATGAATTATGAAAAGCTATCTAGAGCCCTAAGATATTATTATGACGGCGATATGATTTCAAAGGTTTCCGGAAAGAGGTTTGCCTATAAGTTCGATTGTGATCTGAGGATGTTGATTGGCTATGATGCCGAAGAGCTTTCAAAATTGGTCAACGAACGAAAATACGTTGACGAGTATCTGACAGCACATTCAAAAACTGAGGAAACACAATCAGAGAATGATGAATACGATGATGATTAATATGGAGAGCTATTATAATGTTTGTATTGCGATTGGATAAAAAAAAACTATTATGTTGAATTTCACTTTATACACATTTAAAAAATATGAATCATATTTTGCTTGAGTAGATTAAGGTTAACAATATCCAGATAAAATATAATTCAAAATTTTGTACCAAAAAGACTTGTTAGTTTTGTGTTATTTTAAAAATTGAATGAGTATAAGAACGTTTTCTGTTATGTGTGTTGAAAAGCTGGAAAATTGTTATGAAAATTTACATAGAGTTGCGGTAAAAATAATATTACCCAAATGCTATGTTTATAAAGGTACATTTTTACTTTTTTCTTATTTCCTTAATAGTAAAACATTTTGCCAATGTAAAGATTTCTCAACGAATTTTTTTTTTAAATTGTAATCATTGGGTAAAACCAAAATCAAAATCATCGAATTAAAATCACTTTTCAATTTCACGTGAAATGAAAATCCGTTTAACATCGATCGGTTTAGAAAACTTCGAAATGTCTTCGATCTGTCAAATCTGTTAGTCCATTTTTATTTTGACTTTTATTGCGTTTTTATTTAGCTATCCGGAATTCTTCTCCGATCTGGGATCCCAACTGAACACTTGTGTGATTCTGAATTTTATTGAGACTGTATGTTTGAAAATAATTGTGTACGTAAGAATATTCAAATTCAAAAAAAATGTTTGTTGCACAATTTTGATACCAAAAATGACAACAGTCGAGTTTGACGTTCAAGTATATGAATGTGTGGGTGCTTCTGGTTCTGATTCTGATTTCAAATCCGGAAGTAAAATTCTCTTCTTTTAAGAATTAGAACTGTCATTTTTCACAAGTGAACGCTTTCAGAAGAGTCCGGAAAGCTTCTGGATTTCCAAATAAAAACGATATTAATGTGAACTGCTTATTATGAAAATTGAAGCAACTTTAGTGACGATTTTAAGAAGGAAGCAGAACTCTAAAATAATTCCCAAAATAAATCAGCCTTATCACAGGCCCCGTCGTAATATATTCGTACTACGAATCCCGAACAAACGTATTCTAGGCCCCGTCGTACTAAAAAAGAACAGTTATCTTAATAGTAGGCTGTGGAAGTGGAAGCAAAAATAAAAAATTACTTGCAGACAAATAGGCACGTCGCACATATTGTACTAAAAGAGTAATGTAAGTTTTATTGCGAAATTAAATGTGAAAAGATATAAATTTTAATTTTCAAAGGGCAAACAAAGCAATTACAAATCGCATCAAGGCTTTTTGAAATGCTCCAAGAAAATCCTGAAATCGCACAACGATATTCCAAAATTCCTATTAAACCTATTTTCGATTAATAAAACAATTAAATTGTCAAAATATTAAGCACACAAATTTAAATCCATTTTTCTTCTCATATATTGACGTAAATCAGATGAATTTGAAACTCCGAAAAATGGGTTGTTGTGAGGCAATGATGTTTTGATTTCGTTCGGTGCTTATGATGTGAATTTATTCGCAAAACGCTTAGTCCACCTTTAGTCCATGGACTTACAAAACCAAGGAATAGGAGTTAGACCATGGACTAAAATTTCCTATTAATAAAAAATCGAACAAAATCTACTACAATAAGAAGTATCAACTCTACGTCTTTTTATTTTATGCCCCTGTAAATTTTGTTCTTAAATGTCAATTCTTAGTCCATCGCTAGACCACCGTCTTCGATGGTCTAGCGAAGGACAAGAGACTAATGAAACCAATGTTTACATCAGAGCCAAGGCCGTTAACACCCTGTATTATAATGTTCAAACAAGCCATTATAATACATCATAGCCGCATTTTATTGTTAACCTATATAGGTAGCGCAGCAGTAATGCGAGTCTGAATAAAACAGTTATGCACTTTTTACACACACTGTTATTTTACATCTCCCTCTGCCTGCCAACCATTGTGTACAAGCGCCTGCCAACCATTTTGTACAAACTTTTTGTCTGTAACCCGAGCGAGTTGTTCCATTCCAAATATTCCACAGCTTTATCTACACTTTTATCGGCAGTATTCTTACTGCTTAATTTATTCGCACTTTTCCTTTGTTGTTGTTTACTGATTAAAAGTTTGCTGTGCTGATGAATAAATATTTTGGGGTTTTAGTTGCACTGCGGCCTTAAGGTATATTGTGTCCCCTCATGCGCTGCCTATACATTTAACTAATAAAAAAGGGTTCATGATACACAATTCCCTTAATTTTGGTTATTGGTATTTAGAGCCAGTTGCACAAATTTGACTTGAAGGAAGATCAGCTGGACTCGATTTATTTTTTGAACCATGTTCAACTTCGAGTGCGTTGCTCAGTTGCGAGATAAGATCAAGAGAGAGTTAACTGAAGTAAGATCAAGAGAGAGTTAACTGAAGTAAGATCAAGAGATAGTTAACTGAAGTCAGATCAAGAGAGAGTTAACTGAAGTAAGATCAAGAGAGAGTTAACTGAAGTCTAGTTCAAAGTATTAAGCCTACTCGAAATTCGAGTATGTACCTATAGATGGTTGTCATTATTATTTTATAAATACATCATGAATAATTTCACAAGATGAAGTGCTTTGTATTTATTTAAATAAATTAAATTTATTTTGAATAACTATTTCTGCCTATTACCGTAGTCATAAATACGACGCGAAACAATCTGTATTTCATAAGTTGTTTTCATTTTTTGGCACTCGTTTTGTTGTTGTGCGTAAACGTCAAAAATTCGTTCCAATTCTTGAATACTGTATTCTACCGGGTGTTTTTTTAGACGTGTGGTTTTCAATCTAGCATTACTTTTTTCGGAGTTGGTCTTTTTGACCACTGTCACTTGATTTATGCTCAGTTTGGTTTGCCATTTCAAGATATGAAGCCGAATGATCATCAAGCGCGTCGCACGTTCGGTGAATGGGCCCAAAACGAGATGGCCACCGATCCCGATTTTCACAAGAAATTTTTCTTCAGCGATGAAGCAAACTTTTAGTTAAATTGTCATATTTGGAGTGATCATAATCCTCAAGCCATTGTTAACACGCCGTTACATCCTCCAAATGTCACTGTTTGGTGTGATCTATGGGCAAAGGGAATCATTTGTCAATATTTCTTCAAAAAATGAAGCTGGCCATAATGTTACAGTCAATGGGGAACGCTATAGATTCATGATTAATGACTTTTTCGTGCCTGAATTGGAGGATGTTGATGTTGGCGACCTTTTGTTCCAACAAGACGGCGATACATGCGAATAACAATCAATTTATTGAAGGAAACTTTATCTCGCGTCTTGGCCCTGTGGCGTGGCCTCCAAGATCGTGCGATTATTTTTTGTAGGGTTATGTGAAGTCGCTTGTCTACTCCGCAGATTAGCCCAAGACGATTTATGCCTTGGAAGAGAATATTCGCCGCATTATTGCTGATATATGGCCTCAATTGCTGCAAAAGTGGTCGACAATTTGGGAATCTCGGCTGAAATTTATTCGAGCCAGCCGCGGTGGCCAATTGCCCGAAAGCATTCTTAAAACATAATGGCAAACCCCTATCTTTATAATAAAGCTACATTCTTGGCCATAACATTAAATTCATATCCGTTTTATTTATTCTTGAAAACCATACGTCTAAAAAAAACTCCCGTTATAAGGCGAAAAGTAACGATGGGGATAAAAAAAACGGTATCTCGTTCAAAAATTTGTTCACGACAGAGAAATGAATGGTCACTAAACAGTAAGTATTCTTGTTAAATAATTTCTTGCATCTAATTTATTTTCATTTAACATGCATATGTTTGTATGTTAACAAAACAAGAAAATATAAACTCATCTGCAAATATTTCCATTTGCAGTTGAGTTTATATTTTCTTGTTCCAACAAGACGGCGATACATGCCAACAACAATCAATTTATTGAAGGAAACTTTATCTCGCGTCTTGGCCCTGTGGCGTGGCCTCCAAGATCGTGCGATTTAACATCGCTGGATTATTTTTTGTAGGGTTATGTGAAGTCGCTTGTCTACTCCGCAGATTAGCCCAAGACGATTTATGCCTTGGAAGAGAATATTCGCCGCATTATTGCTGATATATGGCCTCAATTGCTGCAAAAAGTGGTCGACAATTTGGGAATCTCGGCTGAAATTTATTCGAGCCAGCCGCGGTGGCCAATTGCCCCAAAAGCATTCTTAAAACATAATGGCAAACCCCTATCTTTATAATAAAGCTACATTCTTGGCCATAACATTAAATTCATATCCGTTTTATTTATTCTTGAAAACCACACGTCTAAAAAAAAACTCCCGTTATAAGGCGAAAAGTAACGATGGGGATAAAAAAAACGGTATCTCGTTCAAAAATTTGTTCACGACAGAGAAATGAATGGTCACTAAACAGTAAGTATTCTTGTTAAATAATTTCTTGCATCTAATTTATTTTCATTTAACATACATATGTATGTATGTTAACAAAACAAGAAAATATAAACTCATCTGCAAATATTTGCATTTGCAGTTGAAATTAACAAATCAATATCAGTTCAAGGTAGGTACTTGTGGAGCTGATGAAGAAGCAACAAGCACTTTGCTAAATGTGATTGAATCTTAAATCCAAACGGAAATCTCATCGGGATATCCAGTCTAATTTACCCTCAAACCCCTTGAAAACTGCATTGGAACCCATATCAGCAGCATAAATACAGATGATAGTTTCGCCGAAATTAATGGTGAAGTTTCTGCACAGCAACATCGGGAACCGCAACATGGAAATGTTTATTTTCAACACTCTGCAAACCTTTTTCACACTCGTCTCTATCGCTAATTGAGGAACTTTTTTCCCGCGAAATATTTCACTTGAAATAAATAATAATAAATATAAGAATAATTTTCGCTCGAACAAAAAGTCGTATAAGGTGACAGCAAAATTTCCTGGAAAAGCTTTATTCCCGATACCAATAAATTGCGAGGGAAACTTTTGAGCATCATTCATGTTCGCAAGATTCGAATTGGAGAAAAATTTCCAGGGAAATTTTTATTCACGATAACCCCCATTAATCCGGAAGTGGAAGCCTGTATATATTATTCAATTCTGTACGTTTTATACTGAAATAAGAAAATCTCACCAAAAACATAAATGTTATAAAAGTAGCCAAGTTCTTCTATATATGATTATTGACTTAAATTGTGTTGGTTTACTTGGCAAATTTTCATTTCAAAATTGAGTAATTTGTTATAATAAAAGAAAATTTGCCAAGTTGCCAGCAATCATTAAATAACAGATTTCTCTGATAATTTTGAGGTTCTTCCATATTACTTAAAATGTTTCATATTTAACATTAATAAACTTAGAACTTGGCGCACTTTTAGATCCCACTACTTTTCACGGCTGACTTGTTATGCAAAGGTTTTTGTATATAGAAGAACTTGGCTACTTTTTTAACATTTATATTTTTTGTGAGATTTCACTACTTTTTGCAAAATTCTTTTTATCAGGAAAGGTGGGTGGAATAAACGCCCAATCATTGCCTCATAGGGTGACATAAGGTTTTTAATTTAAGCCTTTTGTATGTACTACAAGTCCTACCCCTCTACCAATTTTCATTAGTTAGAAGTGATCTATTGAAACGGTAATGGTTGGATGAAATGCATGAAAAATTTCATAATTTGAACATTTTCTTTGTATACACCTGAAAGCTTACTGCTCTAACAATAATAATCCTGCACCAATCGGAAGTGGTCTCAATATAATTAATATTAATTCTGTGAAAATGGGTGTTTATTGCTATCCTATAGCTCTTCCAAATTTTATCATTCTACGACAATCAGTAGTTCCCTACATAGTTGATATAATTCTATGCAAATGGGCGGTTGCCACGCCCCTGAATGTAAAATCTCAAATTTTAAAAGTTGGTCTTTGTCTGAATTTTGAGCCCTATCGTTGTAGAAAATTTCATCGTTCCGCGGCAATCAGAAGTGCTCCAAATATTTTATATCGATTCTAAAAAAATGATTGGATACCACGCCCCCTGAATAAAAATCTCAAATTTTAAAATGTTACCTTTGCTTACACTTAAAGCCCAACCGCTGTACCATATTTCATCATTCTACAACAATCAGATGTGCTCTTTATAATATTTATCAATTCTATGCAAATGGGCGGTTGCCACGCCCCTGAATGTAAAATCCCAAATTTTAAAATGTTGCCTTTGCTTGCACCTTTAGCCCTACCGCTGTACCAAATTTCATTAATCTACGATAATCAGAAGTGCTCCAAAAAATGTATATTAATTCCATGAAAATGGAAACAAACGGGTACCACGCCCCCTGAAATGAGTTCCTTTGTATACACCACAAGATCTACCGCTGTGTGAAATTACAAGATTCTACGATGTCGGGAAGTTCTCCATAATTTTGATGATCTGTCAGTGAGTGAGTCAGTCAGTCAGTCAGTTACGGTTTTTACGATTTTTGCAGTATTTCAGAATTGAAAATTAGTTAGTTACCTAAGCTTAGTTAGCTTAGCAAATACTGAGAGTTTGAGGTTTCTAACTTTATTGGTACTAAGTTGGAGGGGGGTTGTAAAACGCTTGAGTTTGTTCCTGTAGAAAGGGTGCCTTTGATAACATAATTCATATGAAAGGAATCAATTATAAATTTATTTATTTTTCGTACACCTTGTTCAACGGTTGGTTTGCTAATGATTATGTATTGACTAATTAGCTGAAATGTCAAAAAATTTCGATTGAAGTGAGAAAGCATGTATTAAAAAAATGTTTCCCAGTATGAGTTAAACAAAAGCCAATTAAATGCTTGAATCCTAGCTGAACCTAAGAGTAATCTGCCAATCGGAGAGTTAAATTATTCAAGGTTCAGCAGTGAGTTAAGTCTTAAGCTACGATTGTACAACACTTCATAGGAGCTACACCGAGTTCAATAATGTTCGACAAAGGTTGAACCAGGATTATACAACTGGCCCTTAAAGGTTTATTTTCATTGCGCGCACTCAACGGCTTATCTATCCTTAAAAAAGCTTATACTATGTTTCCACCGAACTTTAATCTCTTGTAGATTTATTAGTCTCAAAAAGTGTTTCCACAGCTCCAAAAGTAGATTAAGTCAGCTTCAACTGTGCCAACCGCAGAGAAAAATTCACTTTTCCGATGAATGTGTTCATTTCGATATGGAAATAGGGTAGTTCGATTGAAGATTTGAATAATACTACGTTTCCACCGAACTTTAATCTCTTGTAGATTTACTTATCTCAAAAAGTGGTTCCACCGCTTCAAAAGGAGATTAATTTTGACAGCAATATTTAAAATGCATACATCTTTTCATTTTCTCTTATGATGTAGAAGTGAGACAGGCAGCTTCATGTGTGTCAACCGAAGAAAAAAATTCACTTTCCCGATGAATGTTTTCATTTAGATATGGAAATATGGTAGTTCGATTGAAGATTTAAATGAGATTAATTTTCTGAGAAGATTAAAATTTGTATAGTAAATCCTCAAGATTTGTAGGAGATTTAGCTAAATCTACTTAAATCTCGGTTTAGTGGTCGGTGGAAACGTAGCATAACGTTCGGTGAAAACGGAGTATTATACTACCTTTTGACCTTATAGCTTAAGGTTTAAATTGAGTAGATTAAAAATTAATCTTGAAGTGTTTTCACCAGAGAAAAAATATTAGTTTGACGTTTCCACACTGAGGTTCAACCTCAGAGGAAATCGAGTCACTGCGAGAGGAAATTAAAATGCTCAAAAACATTAACCGGAAATTGTTCACAATTTCAACCAAAAATATACGCAATAATTAAACACAAAAAATACTGTTTTGCTAAAGTACACATTTAAATAACAAGAAAACTAACTCCCAATCGTTCCAATATTTTGCTTCGCTTTCCGAAGGATGCATATTGGTTGTCTTTTCTTCGGCCAAGGATTGTCGGATCTCGGGATTGGAATGCAAAAGTTCCTCCAGTACTTCAGTTGGGCCATTATGTTGCCAGTGCGTTGTTCGATGAAATCTATTCGTCAATGGAGAAAATGACATTTGGATAGGCCCGTTCCACGAAATAAGTTTTGTTTGTTTTGAAAATCCTCTACTTCGAAGAAGTTTTCAATGAGATTATTTTCTAATCTTTATTTAAGGAGATTAAAATGTGTATGGGAAATCTTCAAGATTTAGAAGATTTCAATAAGGATTTATGGTTAATCCACTTAAATCTTGATTGAGTGGTAGGTGAAAACGTAGTATTAGCTAAATCTACTTAAATCTCGGTTTAGTGATAGGTGGAAACGTAGAATTAAACACAGTGAAGAGCGTTTATGGGAATGGGGTAAGATTTAATAAGGTTTACCGGTCCTGCACGGGTCTGAATATCACAATGGGAGGGAAAAACCTGTTCTGGTAAACATTGTTTGTCTAGTCAAGCTGTACTTGGTAGTAGGTTTAGATTTGAGTTCTAGGGAAAGTAAAATCTATGGAGTGCATTGGAGCTTTGCTATTACAATTGTGTTTTCAATATTTAATTGTTTTGTGGTCATGTTTTTAATTAACTCTTTAAATTGCGGCAGTTAAATTGAAAAGAATAGTCACCAACTTGATTTACATACAAAACTTGTTGTTTTAAAAGATTTCCCATAAAGATCTCCGAAAATATAATTATGGTAACACACTGTAAACTTAACATTCAAGCTTACCTTTTATCAGTTTTTTATTTAAATATATGCCAAAACCAAAATGCCAAATGGATAACAAAAAAATATTTTTTTAAAAATATGTTATTGTATTTATTAGTCGTACTTACATATGTATTTTGTGCATTTACTTACAAATAAAATTTGATCTATAATAATGATGTATCTTGTTTTATTGTCTTTTTAAGATATTTTATAAAATTGTATTTATTATTTGACTAGCGCATTGAGTTTCGAATAAGAATGTGTCTGTATTAACAAAAAATACATAAATATGTACATAACTACATACATAATCTAGTTTTAAAATGTTATTGCATTACATTTGAACAAAAATAATTTTCACTTATTTGTCTATAATTTACAAGAAAAAATATTGTTTTCAATTATTATCAGCTAATTTAATTTTAAGTAAATAAAATGTACCAAGATGATTTCGATAGTTTTTTTTCTCTGTACAAAATATCTGCTTTATATTAATTAGCATAATTTATCGACTACATTATATGTAGGTATATAACATTTTTTATCAAATATTTCTATGGCTTAAAATTATTTGGCTTTAACTTTAAGCAATGGAATGAATAAAATATTTAAAGCATTAGATTATCAAATTTTCGGTAATCTGACATCCTAGTTTTTTTTAAATTTTAAATAAATATTAAAATCTTAATTTTATTAAATACTTATTATATTGAAAAAAGTTTGTGACAAAAACAAATGTTTTTTTAAATTGGCTGCGATGACAATTATCTTTCGATTACATCTTCGTAAGAATAATTTAACCAAAAAAAAAAGAAAACAATTATAAAAATTATAAAAAAACTTAAAGCTGTGTTCAGGCTTATAATTTTATATTTTTTAGAAAAAAATAATTTTTATGGAGGTGGTCCAGTACTGCGTTATTAATTCTCTCTTTCATACAAATTTATGTTATCCAAAATTCTGGTAGTACATGTTTAAAATACAAATTATTACTCGGGCAAAAGGTAGGTAAGCATATTAATTAATTTAGAAAATTTTCGAATAACTACAAACATTAAATCTTCATATATTTTAATAGATATCCTAAAGATCGAAGACTCCTTAATGAGGAAAGGAACAGTATAGTGACAGTACTTACGGCTGAAATCTTTAAGCCGTTTCGAAGAAAATAAAATTATTGGGCTTAATAGTTCAACAGCATTTGATAGAATTTGGCATCAAGCTCTATTATCCAATCTCTTTTTCTTATCTATCTATTAAACTGTTTTTATGATGCGGCTACTTTCAGTTTTTTGTAAACCTATTCGTGTCCCGGGAGTTGAGATACTATCTACAACAGCAGCGTATGGATTAACTTCTGAAATTCTTCCCTCCTTCTGAGCTAGATGTTATCTAAAAATCCAAAATTCTAACAAAACTTGAGTGTGAAGCTTAAGACCAGAGTTCCATTTCCTCATTTGAATCTCTTATGGATAGAATTCAAAATAGAGCTCTAGAAATGGTAGGCGATAGTAGCGCCAATACGGAGCACAATGTTATGACTTATGTATATTACTTTAGTTTTATACAATTTTCTAGCGAAGTAGACATTTTTAAATGACGATAGAACAGTCTCTTTCTCAACGGCAGGAAAACTTCACTTCGAACATGAAATCGGAATAATTTGGAACAAAAAATCTACAGTTCAGAACAACGGTACTAACGTCGAATTCCAGAACCATTCGATTTTTTTCTGAACACAATCGAATTATTTCTAAGCAAAATCGATCATATGCTGTCAAAGCAAATTTTTGTGATCTGATGGTTGTTAGGAATTCCTCGGATAAAGTTCTTGGTTTTAGTGGTATGACGTTTCATTTTAAGGCTGATTGATTTTGGACCAACTTCTTTTATATTCAAAATTAAAAAAAAAAAAAACCTAATTGTAAAATACATGCATATATTCAACCCTTTCACCAATTTCATCGTAATAATTCGATGTCTTATTTTTGCTGTTATTGACCTATTACTAAACAAAATCGTTTTTATGCTGTCAACATGCACACTATCAAGTTTCGACATTTTTTCTTACGTCAAATCGATTTTTTTTATTTTCTGGCAATAATAATAATTGCTGTTTCCCTATAATTATTGCAGCTATCGATTAGCACTCAAACATTAAAAAATCGATTTTTAAGCAAGATACAAAATATTTGTGTTCAAAAGTTTGAACTTATTGTGTACGTGCACAATTATGATACAAAAAATGACAATAGTTGAGTTTGCCGTTCAAGTATATGAATGTGTGAGTGCTCCTTTTTTCGAGTCTGATTTCAAATCCAGGAGCGAAATTCTCTTCTTTTGAGAATCAGAACTGTAATTTTGTTCCTAAGTGAACACTTTCAGAAGAGTCCAGAATGCTTCCGAATTGCCAAATAAAAACGACATAAATCTTCAATAGTGGTACAAATCAATCGAACTAACCTATTCCCATATCGACATGAACACATTCATCGGAAAGTGAATTTTTCGCTTGGGTTGACACAGATCAAGCTGCATATCTCACTTTTACATCATAAGAGCAAATGAAACACCATTAACATTTTAAATAGTGCTGTCAAAATTAATCTACTTTTGCAGCGGCGAAACACTATTTGGGATTTGGTTAATCTACAAAGATTAACGTTCGGTGAAAACGTTACGTTTCCGGTTTAAATTGAGTAGATTAAAAATTAAACTTGAAGTGTTTTCACCAGAGAAAAAAAGATTAGTTTTTACGTTTCCACACTGAGGTTCAACCTCAGAGGAAATCGAGTCACTGCGAGGGGAAATTAAAATGCTCAAAAACATTAAACGGAAATTGTTCTCAATTTCAACCAAAAATATACGCAATAGTTAAACACCAAAAATACTATTTTGCTAAAGTACACATTTAAATAACAAGAAAACAAACTCCCAATCTTTCCAATATTTTGCTTCGCTTTCCGAAGGATGCATATTGGTTGTCTTTTCTTCGGCCAAGGATTGTCGGATCTCGGGATTGGAATACAAAAGTTCCTCCAGTACTTCAGTGGGCCATTATGTTGCCGGTGCGTTGTTCGATGAAATCAATTTATTAATGGAGAAAATGACATTTGGATAGGCCCGTTCCACGAAATAAGTTTTGTTTGTTTTGAAAATCCTCTACTTCGAAGAAGTTTTCAATGAGATTAATTTCTAATCTTCATTTAAGGAGATTAAGATTTGTATGGGAAATCTTCAAGATTTAGAAGATTTCAAGAGGATTTATACTACGTTTCCACCGACCACTAAACCGAGATTTAAGTAGATATAGCTAAATCTCCTACAAATCTTGTATTTACCATGCAAATTTTAATCTTCTCAGATGAAGATTTAAAATAAATCTCATTTAAATCTTCAATCGAACTACCATATTTCCATATTGAAATGAACACATTCATCGGGAAAGTGAATTTTTCCCTTCGATTGACACAGATGAAGCTGCCTGTCTCACTTCTACATCACAAGAGAAAATGAAAAGATATATGCATTTTGAATAGTGCTGTCAAAATTAATCTACTTTTGGAGCGGTGGAAACACTTTTTGAGATTATTAAATCTACAAGAGATTAAGGTTCGGTGGAAACGTAGTATTATGGTTAGTCCACTTAAATTTGGATTAAGTGGTAGGTGAAAACTAAGTATTAGTGCGAGTTTAGCGAAATCGACCATGACGACCATAAATAATTTACTCTTCGAGATGAGTTTTAAGCGGCCCATACACATAACACAGATGTATGACACTTGTGTCAGTGTTATTGAATGTGGAGCGGGTGTGGGCTTGTGTATACACAAATTTCTGGTGTCGAACACGGTGTCGACAAAATCAAAACATTCTAATTTTTCGTGTCTGTGCCTCTGGCTGTGTTATGTCTGTTGGAATGTGTATAACACATTCGAGGAATATTTCACTTGCATTCTGATCGTGATCGTTTTGGATATACTTTATTGAGCTCTATAGGGATTTGCCTTAGTCTTGTCGCGTTGATCGTAAATGAATAACTTATGTGTGCGGATTGGTGTTGCGTGTGTGGCTAAATGGATATTTTGTGTCATGACACCGGTGTCGACACAAGAGTCATGTGAATGGGCCGCTTTAGGTGAGAGGGTAACTTCAGAGGTCAACAAACAAATCTATTATTTACCTATATTCAGGTTTTAAAAACTTTAGAAAAAGCTGCAATTTCAAAACCTCATTTCGTTTTAACTTTTCAAACTCAACAAGTCTCTTTATTTTAGTTATTAAAATAAAAATATTCAATATCGAAAAATAAATGAGAAATAAACATATTTCATAAGAAACAAAAACTTTCATTTTATGCTTATTTATACTTATATGGAACAGTTATTTGGCAGAAAAACTGCCTTTCTAGTTTTATGTGCAAAATTAATTATATTTATTTACAAAATAGTTCAATAATTAATTTATCATTTTTGACTGAAAATTAAAAAAAAAACAAATATAATTTACACTTAAACTACAGCTCAGTCGTAATTTCGTCCTGCGGTCGAAAACCGAGTTTAAAAAACTCATCTTCTAGCCATAATGAGCTCTGATTGAGATCCGTGATGAGGTTGCCCTTTAATGTGTTAAAGCTGCTGCCAAACGGATCTGATGCCCGTGGCTCTTCGAACTCATGTAGACTTATTAACGAACCAAAGAGCTGCATTTTCTGCGGCGAATTCGAATGATTGTTTGTGTTTTTGAATGTCGTTTGTTTGTATGGCGAATCTCGAAGAGGGCTGTCGCGCTGCCCGGTGGACTGGAAAAAGTCTATTAGCTGACCCACCTGGGGCTTATAACGATCCAGAGCTTGCTCAGACCATGTATATATTCGATTCCAATCGTGTGGTGGTGCTGGGATGAGTTCAATTGGACGATTGAGCAGAATTAGAATCTTTGCTAGATCTCTTACGATCGGACGATATGAATTCGCCGCAGCGGCATCACCTGACAGATATAATTTTCTTATCTGTCGCCGTGTGTCATTAAGCATTCCAAGAAAATATTCAGCATTGGGACGCATATCATTTAATTGACGCAGGAAATCCGATCTGTCCATCGTATTTTCGTTGATGAGTTTTTGTTTGATAGTTTTTCGTCGTCGTTTTCGCTTTACCAGAACTATAGCCACAGCTAGTAGTGAAAGGCAAACAAAGAAGCCTCCAAAAAGACCGGCTAGGGCTGCTAACAGCGGACCCGATATACCAGTTGGGATGCAAACACGTCCCATAAAATCGGGATGCGATGACCATTGGCCTGTATAGCCTGAAGGACATGCGTCGACACATTTTCGGGTGTCAGTTACGAGGAGATTGGGATTCGGGCATTTTATACATCCCTCGATGCTGCATCGTAAGCAGTTTCTGCTCGCTGATGGTGGACATCCTGAAATTAAATATAAAAATGGAAACATTAAAGTTATTCGTTTATTCATTATCGTAATAGGATGAAATAATATTTCAAAAAAAAAATAAAATAAATAAATTGAAATGCCAAATTGCCTTAATTTAGGATTCGTTAGGAATAACATACATTGAACAACCACAGGTTTTTACTCAGGCAAATCTTCAGAGCTGTCAAATCTTAGATCAATTGTTGGCAGTAAGAGAGTTAGTTGCAAACAAATATATATGTAGATACATTTTTGTGATTCGAGTACATAAATCAGCCGTTAATAAAACAAAATTCGAAAATTCACGAACAAAATCTACTACAACAAGTAACAACTCTATCTCTTTTTATTCTATGTCCCTGTAAATTTTGTTCTTAATGGGGGATCACTCACTTATTAAAAATGTTATCTCGGATACCTACCTAAATGAGTATATGTGTGGATGGATTAGATAGGTTAGCTGAAAACTGTCGAAAAATCAGAACAAAACTCATACCAACAGAAGTAGGCAGTCTGCTGATCTATTCATTTGTTCTCAGATAGCTAGTTATTCCCAGATGCTTGGGATAATTGAAGATAGCTTGCATGAGAAAAGTTGTTTTTTTCATCGTGCTTTTGAACGTGTTACAAAAACAGAAAGTTATTCCAGATTGCTTTGTTCAGAAAGTTATTCCAGTTCACAGATAAGTCATAAAGCTTCCTAGTTATTCCCATGCTTATTAATTTGGGTGAATTTGTTTAAATTTACTTAATTTGTTTTACTTCTACTTATACTAACTCTTGAAGGTTTGTTTAAATCGTAGCTTTTATGAACATTGAATTCATTTTAAATCAAAATTCTCATTAATGGCTCTACTGATTACGATCAAAATCCGGCCCACGAAATTCTAAATAATTTTGAAACAAAATTTAATTTTCATTTTTTTCGAATATGTTGGAACGATTTTATTTATTTTTTTTTTTTTTTTGAAATTACGTTTTTTTATACATAACATTTAAGTCGTGTTCTCGTGACTAGCAAGTACAGAAAAGTAAAAATTTTACAAGGAAAACAACAATAAGGGTATTCATGCCGCTGGACATTGCATGAATACCCCCTCTAAAAATACTTGCGTAAATGTAGGAAACAATCAGCTGTTCATTGAAAAAACTTTATGAGGTTTATTTTTGCTCTTTCTTCATCAAATTCGTAAGATAATTTTATCTGATTTATAGAATGTTTCTCCCATACAAACTTTAACAGTTCATTTATGCGGAGATAAAATTATCTGGTTTCTGAGGTTTATCCTGGTTTTTCGCTATTGCATGAATACCCTTAATAAGAAAATACCTGTAATTATACTTTTCCTTTTCATCCGAAGTATAATTGAGTTCCGATAATTAGTAAGTATTTTCAATGGGGACGTTCACTCAGTTATTTTCAGCAATTTTTCTTTTGTTGTAATCCGTGTAAGAGCACATCTTATGAAAGTTATTTTGAGTTATCCCACAAAATTTTGAATAACTAGCTATCCGAGAACAAATGTACATGTAGAACAGCTGACTCCAAAATTTATCCAGTATGCGTTTTGTTCTGATTTTTGACAGCTTTCAGCTAACCTATCTGATTCGTTCAAAATTAACTCCGATAGCTTGGTATCCGAGATAACATATCTAATAAGTGAGTGAACGCACTCAATTATAGAGGGTTTTTTCTCCTTGCATTTTGTATGCTTTTTGACAGAAGAAAATACACAGATGTGAAAATCCCTCCATATTACAATAAATAAAATCAAGTTGGAGTGTGGATCGTTTACGTTAAAATGTTTACTTTGCTGTACTTGATTTGTCACGAGAACACGGCTTTAGAACAATTTTTAATTTTGTTTAGAAAAATTAAAAATCTAACGATTTTTATGTTTTATTTGCATAAATTGATATTAATTCCAAAAATCTAATGGTTTTCTTCTAGCTTTATCTAGTAAGAACATTATGCTTATGATGCTGTCAAGAATCATCTTTCAAAAGAACGCATCCAAATTTTCAGACATTACTGTTAAATAGTTTTGCTGTGGCAGCCATTTTAGACGAGCATTTTCGTTAAAATGGAAAAAGTGAGCGAGAAAAAGAACTAACACGAAAACCAAACAAAAGCTTGACAAATATTATGGGGACTCTCCGCCATAGATGGTTTACTTAATTTCGGTGCGGTCGTCCAATCGCAACTGACGCCGAACGTTATGGTAGCCCAGTTGAGGTCAACACTTCGGAAATGGTCGGCAAAATCCATGGTTTGATAATGGAACATTGGTAAGTATGAAAGTACGCAGCTTGAAAAGGACACATGTTTATCATATGACTTAGTGATTTAGATTTTACATAAATATTTGGACATGAAAAACCTTTCCGCATTATTGGTGCCGTGTTTGCTCACAATCGACAAAAATTTCATTCAATTAATATCTTTAAAGGTGTGTTTGGCGATGTGGATGAAACCTGGATTGGATTCACCACAGCACACCAGAAACCAGTCAAAATAAGGGACATGAATCGAAGCCGACATGGTCATGGCGTAAGTTTTTGGGTGTTATTCACATCAAATGGCTTTAAATGGAAAAAACGATCACCTGCGCGTATTACGGTTGATTCCAAGCCGATTTGAAGTAAAAACGGCAGCTATTGGCGAAGAAAAATTCTCTTTTCCACCAGAATGCACTGGTATGCACAGACAAGAATGCAGTCGTAATGCCAAAATCGCATGAGTTAGCCTACGAACATGATGAGAAATAAAATGTTTTATGCCGAAAAGAGTATTCCTTTCATAGGTATATATATTTAATATTTCAGCGACTTATTGACTTACCCTAAGAGAATGGAAGTGTGACTATGTCAAATAATGGGGTTTTCGTTTGATAAATTTATATTTTGATTTATAAATTGATTTTTTTCAAAACGTATACGTTTTCAGATTGATTTTTATTTGCTATAATATTGTTGTTTATTTGTGCTAGCGGTATCAGCTGTTTTGTCAAACTGATGGCTGCCAACTATGATACATAGTGGTGTTAGAGAAAGAGAGGTAGATCTGCCAACAAATCCAGATTTAAAATAAAAAAATAAATCAATTCGTTTGGCTAATCGAAGGCGAAAATTGTAAAATCAGTTTTTGACAGATCTGAATCAAAAATAAATTGCTTTTTGTTACCAAACGAAAGCCTCATAATTCTCTACCTGCCTGCTTTTTACAAAAGCACTGTGACATTGACGCCATTTGTAAAAATAATGGCGTATGTATGGTGTTGTATACTATGCCAACTAAAATTATATTCAAAAACAGTTATAAGATAACAAAAGACTGTAACTATCAGATCTAACGTAGTTCTTTTCTATGCTTAAAAAATTCATAAATTATTCAACGAATTTACAATTGAATTTTATTTGAAACAGTTTCCAAGTCCCATTCGGGCATTACTCAGTCCAGATTGTTGCGGTATAGAAATATATGATGCGCGATACGGACAAAACAACTTGTGACAGTGCCCCAGCAAACAAGCAAACAAAAAAGTAAATGCGCTATCCCTCAACTAAGGTAATTTCGTTTAATTGAATTGTTTTCCCCGGGGGAACAATTGTGATTCATTGAATCCCACTCTTTACCGTAAGGCTACATGGGAAACTCTTTTATCTTCAGTGTGCGCTTGTGTGTTACGTCAGTCGGTAGGTATATAGATTTATCGTGCAAATATGAACGTTGATCTAGAGTATCTTTTCGAAAAAGGAAGACGATAAGTATTTACAAAAAAAAAAAAAAAAGTTTCCCACAGAGCATCGTCCGATCTTGTCTGATGTCTGTGGCTCGAGTGTTGTTTGGTTTAACCGATGTTATCGGTCATTATGATAATTTTATTTTCAAGTCGGAAATCATCTTTCGGCCTAAAGGTTTACATTGACGTGAAACGAAACGATCAGGTGGAATTGCTGATGAAAGAATTCGATTGAGATGGAGATTAATTAGGGGAATGACAGGCTAAAGAGGCAATTTTATTTATTTTGATCGCTGAGCGAGTTGATTGAGCAAATTGGTAAGCAGGTTATTATGGTAAAAGCTTTAATTGGGTTAAATTGCAATATTCTTATTTGTAAAATGTAGTTAGTAGTACTAATAAAGCAATTAAAATGCGTAATTAATTGGATGCCTGATGTTTTCATCAATATTAGTCAAATTTAATTACGAGTGGGTTGAATCATTAGATTTTCTTTAAGGAGAGAGTGCTCTTTCGCAAAACCTTTATGATTAAAAAATGTTATTATTAATAATTTGGGCTTTATTTAATATTAAAACAAATATTGTACAAGATTTGTATTTTAGGAAACTCTTAAATTTTGGATCCACAGCAACAATTTGAAGAGATATCCAAGCAATCTTTACAAATGAACAGGTTTATCAGAATTTTTCAGTTTTGCTGCTAAAAAATAATAAAAACATTTATTTATAATATGCATACATGGACTCATTGGGTGCGTTCACTCACTTATTAGATATGATATTTCGGATACCAAACTATCTGTTGTAATTGAATCAGATAGATTAGCTGAAAGCTGTCAAAAAACCAGAACCAATCTCATACCAATTGAAGTTTGTAGTCTGCAATTCTATACATTTGTTCTGGGATATCTAGTTATTCCAACATTTTTGGGATAACGATAGCTTTCATGAGAACAGCTGTGTTTTCATTTTATGTACTTTTGCACACGTTACAACAACAGAAAGTTATTCCAGATTGCTCAGAATAAATGCCCGCAGTGACTTACTATAATGGCCTGCTAGTCGAATATGTCATTTACATACAAAAGCACCAATAAAAATTGTTTCACATTTTCTTAGTTACTAAAGAGCTTTTGTAGTAAACCAAAATAATTTTGTACAAACCGATTTTTAAAGACTAATGGTAGCTGCATTATTAACCAGAAGTCCTTTAATGTTTATGTTGTTCAAAAGCAAGTTTAAGTCAAATTGAAATATTTTATGAGCTTTAGTCCAAAATGCGTTTCGCCCGGACACGATAGTTGGGCTCATCAGTTAGATGCTATCGTGTCGCTCTAAGACGCATACATATATTTCTGGGTGCATGAAGTTGACCAAATTCCCCTAGAAAAATATAATTTTCAGTATGTATGTGCTGAAAAATGTTATTAGAGTTGGTAGTCATCGACCAAAAAATAGTACGTCTTAGAGCGACACGATAGCATCTAACTGATGAGCGCAACAATCGCGTCCAGGCGAAACGCATTTTGGACTAAAGGTCATAAAATATTTCAATTTGACTTAAACCCACACAGTCCACTAAACCAAAAACAAAAATAATATGTAGGTATTATTTGCGTTTTCTTCTATTTATTTACAAAAGCAAGTTATGTCCTCTAATAATTTAAAAACTTAATACCATAGTGCATTTGGTTTGGCCCTATGCACAATCCGCACAATGTCAACATCTATGTTGAAGGAAATTCGTTTAAAACATCAATGTTTCTGATTCTTTAATTATAAATATCGATGATGAGCCTTCGTGATACAACATCGATTTTTTCTCACTATCGCTCATCCTTTCGTCAAGCCTCATATGACTGACAGTTTATTTCTTACCTCAACTCGACCCAGCTAAAAACCTGAATTTGCATCAAGGGAGTTCAGGGCAACCCAGGTCACAGAATTTCCTCATGAGGGTGAGTTCAAAAAAACGTTTCAAAGCTCAACGAAAAAATCTAGTGGAACTAAGCGAACATAACTTTTTGTCATTTGTAAACGTCAAAAATGTCATATGGATTTAGTATGTTGCTAAAAAGATAAACTAGCCTTTTAGTGATTCAAACTTTTGTAAAATGTTAAAAGACATTTCGTTTAATAACTCATTTAAAATTAATTATATCGTCCTTTTATCCTAGAACTAAAAATGCTTTAAAATTGTACTAAAATTTTTCACTCAAAAAACGAATGTCGATTGGCTGCTCAGAGTTACTCTTTTTTAACTCCTTGTATTTATTTCTATAGAATGTGGAAAATTCGGAGTAAAGCGACTATCTCAGAACTGCCAATAGAAATCGACATCAGCTCATTATGTGTGTATTCTTTATAAGAAGCTTTGGAACAATTATTATTTATAGAAAGTCAACTAAAATGGTTCCTATATTATTAAAATGATTCCTATTTTTTTTTAATTAGTTCTTTATTTAAAACAAAAAGAAATTAATAAACAAAGATAATGTTTTCATAAGCTTATGTTTTGTAAGAACTTCAGAATAATTTAAATTACGATGTGAAAAAGTTTGCAATTACACTAGAACGATATTTAATTTCAGTTTTTTTTCCTTTACTTTTCCAATTGGAAAACGAAATTAAAGAAAAATGGAAAAAATAAATATATGTTATATTTTATAAACAAAATAAAGTGTAAAACTTCTATTAGTATTAACAATTAAGTACTGGCTGTCACTTTTAATGTTGACAGATTCATATATTTCTATACAGGAAGTTTTACCAATATATTGACAAAATTCAAAGCTAAATTCAACTGACATTTGGTTATATTAATATCAATAGCTCGATTAGTATTATATGTACCAGTAGATAATTAGAAATATGAAATCTCAGCATCTCTTTCATATGAACAAATACTGAGGAAAAAACATTTTGGATTCGCCTCCTCAATTTTGACGGAACGAAATTTGTTAGATCTCAGTTTTCTGAACTAGTAAGTTAGACAACTTATTTTTGATTTGGAATTTGAGTTCAACAGATTCGTAAAGTAGTGGAGCTGCGAATAAATATTTATAATAAAATTCTATAATTGCGACGAAGAGATTAAATGATAAATTCTATCTAATTTAGGGCAGTTTTTTTATCAGAGTTGATTTCGCTGAAGAAAGAGAAATTTTATATATTCGTATCTAACATTTCATTAAGAATACACATCAACATTGTTTTGAGGTTTGAGTGTCAAGAATTATACCAGGTTTTTTCATAGAAATTTGCTGGGTGGTATATTATTTAAATTCGAATTATCGTAAGTTGACTCCTACAAGTCCTAATATAAGAAGGACGAGGCTAGAAAAATGCCAATTTATAACAGTTATACCATTTTTGTAACGGTTGTTGGCCAATAAGGGCTTCGCGCGGTTGGTGGGCTGCTGGATCAAACAACTGAATTCCAGAAGTCTAATGCCCTTCTGACTCTTCAGGCCGCATACCTTTATGCACAGAACTGTTATAAATTGGCATGTCTGGAGTTATTTCCATATGATCAAGAATGTTTCCAAACTTTTCATTAAATTCCCTTTCTTTTGAAGGAAATTTAAAACTAGGTAAGTTATAATTCACCCAGAAGTTATGATTGTTAAAAACTTTACTCATTTATATGTGACAACTAGATGGCGTTGGTGTTTCAAATAATTTGCTATAATGAACAGGATTACTGAGAAAAATTCCTCACTTTTGCTGTCTAATACTAAGGAAAAAAAATGTTTCTTCGACCTCCTCTATTTTTGACGAAACGAAATTTCTGTGATTATTAGAACTTGAAATTTGAAAATCATGCGAAGTGGTGTATGTATTCTTCTAGATTAGCTTTGTTTTGTTTCCATTTTTCTACCAATTCTTTTTATTTTACTAACCTACAGTTTTTTTTCTAATAAAACAAACTATCTAGGTACGTTAATGTTCTATATAAATAATGTCATTTACACATATCATGATGGCAGTGTCAACAACATTGACCCATTTACCTACTCCACCTTAATAATAATAATGATGTTCTTGGCTTGGATGCGGTCCGTTGATCTTTCTGTAGTATGATATTTCTTACGTGTTACGTATACGTATATACCTTTAGATCTAAATTGCTTTGTTTGCCTGCCTACCAGTAGCAGTTTACGGCAGCTATACTATCATCATCCCGAAATTTGATTCCAAAAGGCATGCCATTAAATGTCATACCCCACTATTTAACCAGTAGATTGAGCACTTGTCTCAACAAATTTGTTTTCGAAACGCTACTTCATCTCCGACAACCAACACTCGTGAAGTCAATTATGCATGCACTGTTGCCATGTCGCCAGTCACAACATATATGTACATAGGTATAGCATGCGATCGACCAAAACAATTACATACCACTCTGGTTGAACATACTACACTCTTGCATGCACCAATGGAGTGTAAAAGTGATGAACGACCTGTCAGCGTGACAGCAAACTGTGTCAAATGAAATAAAGTAAAAGCAGTAGCCAAGCTATTGTTGCATGCATATGCATTGCGTGTTATCTATGCAACTAACAACGCTTTTGTACTTTCTAATGACAGCACTCCAAGCACTTTTCTACAGGCAAACACACAAAAAGCACCTACTACCGTTTGAAGACAAACTATCGATGCCTGTCTTGTGCGGTAACCTCCTGAACTGAAGCCACGTTATTTATGTGATGAACAACAATGCAGTCAGTAACCGCATTGCAATTAACTGAATGCTTTCCAAAGAATCTTACCATCAGCAGACTATGTTGATTGTAGGCTTGCACATTCATGGTCCGAGCTATGAGATTCTTGAAATAAACCAGACCCAGGCCGTCTTGCAACGGTTGACCGTCATCCAGCGTCCAGGCATGCGTCCATTGAAGACGCAAAGACGGAGATCGGTGAAACTCAGTGATGATGTAAGTCGATTTGACAGCAAAACAAATGACAGCGTGCATTTATACAGTACAGACTCCATTTGTTGAAAAAACGTTATGCATACAGAACAAGAATGCAGCACATGCAACCTAAAGGGACCGTTATGGGGTCAATCGCCTCCTCTAAAGCCCGCTGTATTAACATATATACGACTACCTACAAGCTACAGATGATAATGATGATGATGATAATGACAGAACTGCAATCCTCCTGTAGGTAGGTTAGGTACACATCAGGCTTGCAACTTTAGATGTGACATTAAGTGGAGAGAGGGTATAGTTGTTGTTAAACTCTGAAGTTTTATACGTGTACACACACAGTTGCATAATATACACAGGGATTTGCCTTTCGGTATGTAGGTACATTAAAAGCAAAAAAAAAGTAAAAGAAGGAAGGAGCACTAAGGGCCAGATACCGCAACGTTAAAGTCAAGTGTCAAGATCTACCTCAATGTTCATAGCACAGGATTTGTTTTTTTTTCTTTGTAAGTTTTTCAAGATGAAAACCATGTTTTTAAATCTCTCTACAATGGTAGGTAGATAGTTGTTCAGGCACTCGCGGTTAAATTTAAGTACATTCAACTTCGATCTGTGGTTGAGACGCATTCACTAAGAATGATTGTATACACACAAAACCACTAACGTTTATGTCAGATAAATTAAATGAATACTCTATCATTCGTGATTGTTTTTAACCATATCTCCACCTTTCAACGTTGGCTTACACTATATCTTGGTATCGCAGAAAATAGGTGCTAAAAACATTTTTTTTTATTTGATAATTGTATATATAAAGTTAGATAGTTTATTAGGTACATTCGAACTTCAAAAAAAATCCGCTTGGCGGACTTTATTGATTGACATCTCCACAAATCGATCATTTTCATCAGAACGCCTCTTCATTGAAAATTAGTATTTTTGTTATTATAGCGAGGTTTATAATCAACCGCCTTTAGAACCCAGTCGTCGAAGACATGAAAAACGGAACAACTAAGAAAATGGATAAGACAACATGGCCGCTATAAACTGTCAAAATCTAACCGTCCTTCTCGGAAAACCGAATAGTAAATTAGCTCAGATCGTAGCTCAACGAAAAAGTCGAACTTCAAAAATGTTCGCCTGTTTAACTATGTAAATTAGGAAAATCCGTTTCGTGTTTTAATGAATATATCAGTATTTTTACAAGCGTTTAACTGCAAATTTATTTAGTCAGCCCCCTAAATGTCCAAATGAATTCAAGAGAGATTAAAAGTACAGTTTTATAAGCTTAAAATAGAAAACTAATAAATTAGTTAAGCCAAAAAAAGTAATGTCTAATACAAGTAATTTACCAATATATAAAAACAAACAGTTAGAAAACAAACCACATTCTTTTTGAAGTAATAGTCTTGGCAAATAGAAACTGAATACAACGGTGTTAATCACTTTTAACTTTTATATTCATTCTGCTTTTTTTAATTTCAAACGGAAAAAGTACTTGCGCGCGTTCGTTTTTACACTTAGTTTTCACGAAACAAAGTTCATGTCCAGTACATAGATTTATTTACGATTAGATGATCAAAACAAATAGTCACATCCCCTCTGAAGACAAATGACGTGTCGCATAATCGTAACAACAAGTAGTGTGATTATTAATGCAAATGCATAACACACATTGCCATTGCGTTGACATCTCATTTGCATACTACTAGCCACGTTCGTTTTCTTGGAGAATGGGAAGCCAGCCCACCAATCAATTACAAATGGCCACATTCAGAAATATGTGCAGAGCTATCTGGAAAGGCTTGTTGTTGTTGTGATTAGCCGTATCGAATGTCGTTTTCGACTATTCAACAAACTTAACATCATTACATTAAAAAGGAATTTAAAACAGAAATATAGATCAAAAATCGATTTAAGTCCCTAACCACGAAATAAAGAAATAAAAGAGAACTCCCAAATTTGATTCAATGGTTAAAAATCATCGTATTGGTCAAGATTCATAGATAGAGCGAAATTCTGACAAAAAAATTATATGCGATTATCCGGTGCAAAATAAAATAAAGAACCCCATTAGGGCCATGGCACAAAAGTCATCGGGTAACGAAAATCTCTCAACCTTCATGACACTTATGTTGTTTCCTAGGGGAAATTTTACTATGTGCTTTCTGGCAACTAAAATAAAGCACGGAAACTGGTTAATCGTGAAACTAAGAATAACTCTTGTTAATCACTGTTATTTGGAATTAAATGGGTACAACATTTTGACTGGCTATGGTGCAGAAATATTTTGACTTTTAGAGGTTGCTAGTCTTTCTAATTCCATGTCAATACAATATCGACTGAATTGTTTCAGAAATCTTTTATATAAATAAAGATAAGTCCCCTTTCACACAAGGAAACTGAGTTGCCGGCAACTGGGAGTCTGTTGGCGAGAAGGGCAAGAAGTAAGGGGAATGAAAAAAATCTCCCCGGTCAACGATTTGAAGAGATTTTTTTGACGTTTTGCTTTGCATTCCAATTAGCCCAACAAAATCTTCCCAGTTTCCCCCTCAGTTTCTCGGTGCCAGTTTCTTCATGTGAAAGCTACAAGGCAATTAAAGGAAAACGTCAAAAAAATCTCCAGCAACTGGTTTCCCTGTGTGAAAGGGGACTAACAGTTTTGCTTGGATAGAAAATAAAATGCACGACTGGATCGCACGAACTTGGTCTTACGTTCGATCACATCGTATGCAAAAGATTTCTATTAAAAATCTAAATATATTTTTAAAGCCGTTTTTTTACTTAATTTTTATATATACAAAATTTCTTAAATATTTTTCTAAAAAAAATTAGTATGACAATAATATAAACTTAAAAACAAAAGATTAAATCGACTTAATCAAAGAGAAATACATAATTTAAAATTCTGAAATAAATACTTAAACTAATTAGACCTCAAAAAAAGTACGCCATTTTATTTCTTGGATAAATTTGAATTTATGAGAAAAAAAATTTAAAAATCTGTGGAGCAGTTTTTGAGAATATAAGTTTTTTTTTAACTTCTTGAAAAAAAAAAAAAATAATTCAAAAACGTCAATTCATAGGTATTCAGCAAATACATATAACTGTAATTTTTTTAAAAAATTTAATGAGTAGTTTTCAAAATATAATTTTTTTCTTAAAAATGTTTTTAAAAATACAAAAAAATATTAATTAAAAATATTGGCACGCAGTATAAATTGGGCAACCCAAACCTATATATGTGTGAAATTTCGAAAGAATCGGTTAAGTCATTTAAGCAAAAAAGTCGAAAGCAAAAAAACGGTTCTATGGAAAGTACCGTTTTAAGACATTTAAAAAAAAAATTTCAACCATATGATCGGCCGTACCTTAAAAGCTGCATTGATTTTTTTAATCAAAATCGAAAAATAAGCTTTAACGTAACGGTTATATGGCAGGTACCGTTACTTTTTGATATAAGACAAATTTCAATTTTCCCTCTGTACAATACCTAAAGAACTCTATATACTAGACTGACAGACTGACAGACTGACAGACTGACAGATTGACAGACAGACCTACGTAATGTCTTTTTTTTCGACGTATGCATAACTTGCCTTATAGTACCTATAATCGCAAGTAAAAATACACCATTTTGCCAAATGTTCAACACACATAAAAACCTGGGCATACGGGTTGGCCTGCCGACAGAGTCATGGGTCACTATACCTGTAAATGCAGGAGTTCACTCACTTATTAGATATCGGATTTCTCGGATGCCAAGATATCGGAGTAAATCTGTAAGCGAATCAGATAGGTTAGCAAAAGCTATCAAAAAATCAGAACAAAACGCATACTAAATGAATTTTGCAGTCAGCTGTTCTATACATTTGTTCTCGGTTAACTAGTTATTCCAAATTGTTTGGGATAACTCGAGATAGCTTTCATGGGAACAGCTGTGATTTCATCAAATGTACTTTTGCACGTATTACAACAACAGAAAGTTATTCTAGATTGCTCAGAATAACTGAGTGAACGTCCCCAATCAATCAGCTTGCACTCTTGCAGTTGCAGTATAGATACAGTAGATAATATCACCTGAGGGAGACATTAAGTCATTGTTTCAAGGGAGCAGCACTAGCTTAAGCCACGTCAATCAATTTTAACATCAACAACAACTGTGTCTGATGTAAGGCGAAACTCGGTCAATTTTGTCTGTCATCCGCGTGCGCGCACGTAGTGTGACGCTTCAAGGAAATGTTCTGGTAATAGGAATATATTGTTGTCAATGTACTTTCCATTTACTCGTATACATATATTGTCAAACACAATGCACAGATGTTGTACACTTGTACAGTTATGCGAGTTATTTATTATAATTAAGTTTACTTTTCTAACCAATCTGAAGAACTGTGGTCTTTATTGGTCAACCTGTTTTTTTTTTTTTATTTCTACTCGTAGTGGCATAAACTATCCAGAAGAGATCGTAAATTGAAATGGAAACTTGAGAAGATCGATTGGTATTAATTTCGATGTCGGCGCGACGGGTAATGAGGAAATCATATTTCCGCACTTTTCATTATTGTTCGAGTTTATGGATGAATGTGCAGCGTGTGTGTAATTAGTGATGAAGGTATTACGAGTGACGTTCCGGCGATTGGTTTCGAGACCGAATCCGGATGGACATTCTAAGAGGTTATTTTAATGGGGTATTTCTTATAAATATATTTGTATGCACATGTGTGTGTATAGGACTTGCGGGAAGTAATAAGGATTGAATTTCGGATATGGTCTTGTGATGTTACGTAATAAGAGATCAGTTACCTACATCTGTCATAATTTGTGTATGATATGTTGACATACAAAGTATTTTGTATTTTTTGTTTGTTTTTATTATATTTGAACTTCCGATTGACAATGGACGTATATTTGAGAGGTATAATTTCAGAACTCTTCTTTTCTACTTTTGAGAATTTTGAGTAAAACGAAAAAAACGAAAATGACTGACTGGAATAGTGTAGTTTTTGACAAAAAAAACTGAACCTTTTAAGTAACAATAAGTATTGGAAACAATAAGTTGGGACACATTTTGCTTATATGCGTGTATGAGGGCTCTCCTCAAGAACAGTTCCTCATTCTTAGCTCAATTTTGAAATGAAGTGAAAAAGAAGATAGTTGAATGTTCATTTATTACATAGTATCTAGTAATTTGTGCAGGCGTTCAATAACTTCTTCACCCGATACTATATTAAAGGGTCTTCAATGGAATTTGGCAATTTATGAATAGACAGATAGATAACGAATTATATTTTGACTTTGATGTAAACATAAGATAGGTGTTTTTATAAACGTCGGAAATATGCGCTAGTACAATCATCTTTCTTTGCTTAAGTACAATTTTAAGTAGTCACTTACAGCTTATTAAAACGCTTATTCCATATTTATTCCCTGAGTTTACAAAACCATGGAATAAAAGTTAAGCCATGGATTAAAATTTCGTACTCGTATTAATAAAAACAGAATGTTCGTGGAATAGTAAAGTGAAGTTTATCAGTAATCCCTTATGAAAATCTACTACACTAAGTAAGTAAGTAAGTATTTGTAATCAATCTCCTCATTTCGACCCCATAATATAATGATGTAAGCCAAAACCTGCAGAAGAAATTTTGTGCTTTTAATAACACTTCACATTTAGTCCATAGAATAAATACTAAATCTTCCCTATGCAACGTTTATTAATTTGAGTGTTAGTATTTAATAACGTCAGACAAAAGTCAGAAATGACCTCGAAACAAGTAATTTGTGATTAAATATTAAATGATAAAGACAACAAAAATATAATTTCAGAATATAGAAAATAAATAAGGATATAAGAGAAATTTCACAAAATTAAAAAAAAAATACTTAAATACCGCACATTTCCTAAGACTCCTTTTTTATTAAAAAAAAAACAAAAATTATTAAAAAAAAATAACCTTACCCCTAGTTTCACAGTGCGAGTTTAAACTCCACTCTTGGTTTAACCTTCAGATCAACAATTTATTCGGTTTCAAGTGTCGTTTAAACCTTGAACTAAGTCCAATTTGTAGTTTAAGTTAACCGAGATTATTCTTCCGTTTAAGCATCAGTTCAGCGTTTGTATTGTTTATTTTTTTTTCAGAAAATATTATGAACAAAACAAAATTGTGTATTCAACTGTTATCGAGTTTTTATAGTGATTTTGAATATTATTTTAGTCCGGTATTACACAGCGCGTGTTTAACCCTGCGTGAATAAAGATCAAAAGAGAAAGAACGAACGAAACGATGAAACAGAACTAAATCTATCTGAACACGCGCGGGTATGATTTTCCTTTCGTGTTTTTAACGTTTCTCTTTCTAATTTTTCTTTCTTTTTCGGATTTGCTTCATTTAATGTTCGCTGTAGATGAATCAACACCAATCCGAATGGCTGACGAATTTAAATGGAGCAAAGAAAAAACTTTTAAGCTTATTTTAAATTACCAAATGAACCCCATTCTCTACAATCCTTATCTTTGTCATCCGGAATGCCTATATAAATAACTTTGCCTTCCATTTTTCTTTTAAAAATTATTTTTTTTTATTTTTACTCGTTTTCCAATACATTTTTTATAACGACATGTTTTTCAAAACGACTCGTTTTTGATAAAATGACATAGGTGAATAGGCTACCAAACCGTAAACGAGATTTTACTCGTTTTCGTCAAAACGAATACTAAAAACTACTCGCATTCCAATAGATTGTTCATAAGCGACTTGTTTTGTAAAACGACTCGTTTTTGACAAAACGACTTGAAAACGAGTTGCAATTCAAAGATGAATTAAACGAACAGATCGTCCGTCAAGGGAAATTGATATGATTGTGAATAGGCCCTAAAAAAACAAGAACAGGTGATTACTTGCTGTCAAAAAAAAATAAATTTCAAATCGTTCAAGCAATTATGGCAGCGGTAAGGACTTTTTTCAAAAACTTATTTGTAATAAATTTTTAATGCGTAAATTCTTTTTATTTACAGGAAATGCAAAAGAAAAAAACTAAACGAATTTGGGGAAATTCGGACGAGGGGTTCTTGATCGAACTTTGGGCTGAATGTTCTTATTAGAAGCTCACCTTTGTCCACAATTTTGAACTATTATTTTTCTTTTCTTTATAAGTTCAATTATTATTCTTCCAGCTTGTAGATAATTCTGGCTCAAAAATAAAGTTGGTTAAATCCTCATATTTAGTTCTGCTCTCCTTTTATGCAGCATTATAACATTTGATTGCTTATCATTCATGTTGTATCAATCTTTTGACAGCGTTTTTTAAAAAACAACTGAAATGTCAAACAAAAACAAGTAAATGTTCGGTTTGAACGCTCTACTCGTTTTTCTAAACGAAAAAGGTAAACGAGTTTGGTGTGAATATGCTATTAAAAACGAGTTTCAATTGAAGGATGAATTAGGCGGACAGATCTTCTGTCAAGTGAAATTGATATGATTGTGAATAGGCCCTCAAAAAAAAAGAACAACGGCTGGTTGCTTGCTGTCAAGAGAATTAACTTTTAATCTTTTTAAACAAGCGGTAAGGACATTCATATAAATTGAACTGGAAGATAACTATCAGGTGATAATTCCTGCACAAATGCACTTGACTTGAAATGAAGGAAGATATTCCTTGACTTGCTTGCCAGTAAAAGTTCCTTTCATTTGAGGAAAATTTTTTGACAGCTGGAAAATCACAGACTAGTGACTTGCTTTACTTTCAAGTCGCCTTCTCGTCTTTCAAATGTGACCTTGTCAAATATGATCAGACGTCTATTTGATTCCGACCAGTTGTCAAAAATCCCAAAATGCTGAAGCTATGTACGTACATACATTAATGATGAGCTTTTCTTTGATATAAAAAAATGGCGCAATCTTCTAAGAATATGTCGTGTTTCCGCATTTATCTAATTCTTATTTTATTTTCTGCTTAAGGCAAAAGATTGTCTGGCTCGCTATTTTATTAAAAAACGGACCCACAAAGACAATGTCTTAAAATAGTTAGGTAGTCTCATTTTTATGTCTACCCACAACTAACCAATTTGTCTAATCTTCGTTGTAGTCGACTTGGCGCGCGGCATGACGACGACGCACGGCGCCAAATTAATTCAATTTACACAAGTCAAAACAATAAACGCCCCTCGGTTCTTAAAAGTCTTCATTCTCGAGAGTATGCCAGTCTTTTATAAAATAATGCCCTTCCTTAGATTATTTTATTTGCCGACTTGGGGTGCAATTTTCTTCTACTTCTTGTGAATTGGAAAACAAAAACGTTACGTTGTGTGCAATTTGCGGGCAAATATTATTTTATTAAAACAAAAACAACAACAATATTGGCATTTCATTGTATTTTAAACCCTGAGAGAGGATAAAGCCTTTGTATCCATCATCACATAGCCTATAAACCTAATCCAAGACAAATACAAAATATACTGATGTTGACAGAACTCTAGCCCGCATTTGCAGCTTCACTACTCAACGTGTTTTATACCCTTCGTTTAAGTGCGCAAATACAAATACACACAAAACTTACATGATCTTATATATGAAAAGTCAATGGAAAACACAGAAAAGCATTCACCTGGGATTTGAAACTACGTAGCACACCGAGGATAAGCCCTACCTGTTGGCACCACAACCACACAATAGAATATTACTACTCCCTTCCAGGTACTCCCATCATACAATATAAGGTTGAACGATCGTCTGTTTGATCGATGGAAATCGTGATGCATATTATTGGTCCCGCACGGAAAAGATCCATACAACATCCATCCAACAAACAACAATAATTGCTTTCGATCTCAATAGACCATTTCACCCGGAGAGGGCTAAAAGTTTACTGGTCCTTCCACTTTTTTGCCAGCTCCTCACTTCTCCATTTTTACCCAGTAAAGATCGTTTCATAATGGAGGCACATATACTAACGATACGATTACATAATATTGCTAGCTCGTAGATAAATATATGGTGCGCCTACTGCAGATTAAATAAAATAGAAGGTTGCACGTACTTGGTCTTATAACGTGTGCTAGCTAATTGTGAGGCTTATGTTGTTTTCCATTGGTACAAGAATCAAATTCGTTTTTGATACGAATCTATCAAAATATGGATTTTAACAATTAAGTCCTTCCATGTGGCAGCAAAAATTAATATTTTTTGGATTCTGAATCAAATTCGCAGGTCCGTATTATTCGCGAATCTTCTTTTACTAACACTACTAAACAGAAGTACATTTGAAATCATTTATAGTTTGACAGCAACCAGTTTCACAGACGCGAATATAAGCCAACACTTTAACAAAAAAAATTAAATCCAAATAACATTCGCCACGAAAAAATTCAAATTCCGCATCAAATTTTTCACTTAACAATGATAAACCACATTAGAGATAGAAACAGAAGCGCCGCCACGGGAATTCTTTAGGCAGCCATATTTGTTTGCAATATATCTGACTTCTAATGACAAATAAATGTAATAACTTTTGTTGCATTTTTTTAATACGAGACTAGAGAAATGCATATAATAGTTTTCTTTGTTGAGCTTTTGGCTTCAATTTCTACCACGGTTAATTTTTGACGTTTGTTTTGAAGTGGATTCTAATTTGTTGTTTGCTGAGTGATTTGCTTTAAAACTAATATTCCGTCATGTTTTTTTTTTATTTTAGCTAAAATAGGCCTGTAAGAGCTAAAGTATTTTTAAATGCAACCTGAATTCCACGGCATTTGTTAGAAGGAATAGAAAGATAGCAAAGAATTTTTGTTGGCACTGCGGATTTCAGAATTAGGTCTTTACTATCTCATTATAAGCCACGGGTGACATCGAAATAAATTGTAAGTATATAGATAATGCTAGCTATCATGAGGCTCGAACTCACATGTATAAGTTAGCAGTCAAGCACTTAATCCACTGCGCCATTGTCACCCGAAATTTCTTTGAAAAAAAATATTTTTTTTTATTCTATGTAACAAAAACTCAATTTTTGTAGTTTCTTTTTTCATCGCTAATATCATATTTTGAAACAAAAACAACAAATGTTCTATCTATTCCTTCTAAGCGTGTAATGCAATTCCCATGATGGTAATGTAATTTTTCACAGTAGACAATAATTTTGAAGCAAAAACATCAATCAATTTGTATTAAATTTGTTCACCTGTTTCGTTTAACGTTTCCTAAACAAAAACAGTTATGATTGCAGCTAGAAATGCACAAATAAAATATAAACTACTCTCCATATGTTGATCAAATTTTAGTCTGCTGCACACCAGGGGCCAAATTCGGCAAGGATGGGTTTTCTCTGGGTACACAGAAAGTTGTGTACACATACATTTTTCCGATTCCGCAAGAGTGCGATTCATTTTTTTCTGACAGATAAGGTGTACACAGATAGGCAAATTTATTCACGCATATTTTGAGGGTGAATAATTTTTTTGCACTCAAAAACATTCACACTTGCGGAATTGGGCCCCAGGTCAAACTTAAGTCACTCATATATTCTCCAAACTAGTGTCAAAATTTAACCAACGTTTTAATTTATTTTACACGGCCTTTTAAAAAAAAAAACATTTAGACAGTATGGTTAGATATCAGATAAATCGAATTATGATATTTACATTAGGAGTGATTTTTCGTGCTCGAAAGCAATTGGAAGAAAAACATTATCGACTATACCAATAGCATAAAGTGTTAAATTTCCACAAACGTCATTAGTGTAAAGTAAAGCTGCTAGATTCAGTCTGCTTTTCATTAAATCAATTCTAAAAGTCAGATGACGTTTGGTTAATTTTACTAATGTAACGTGTTCCGAACAACCAAATCGATTTTTTTGTTTGCTCTAATGAACTTTCAACAAATAGTGTGCGTGTAAAGTCTATGAAATCTTACTTAAAACACAGGATCTGTGTTGACAGATTTTATTTAGAAATAATTCGATTGGGTTCAGAAAAAAATCGAATGTTTGGTTGTTTGAAATTCGACATAAACCTCTTTCACAAACTTTACTATCACATCCAAATTTTAACCGTTCATTAACCGTGAGATGTTTTACATACATCGAATGAAATGGTTTCGCTAGTTTCCAATGTCGTTCCTTTTCAACTCCATTTCGGTTACAAAAAAAAAACAATTTTCAAATTTTCTTAGAATTTATTTAGATTTCGTTGGCCTTAGCGTTGATATATATTATTTGAATGAATTTAATTCATTTTTTTATCGAATCCATAACTCTCCCTTAAGACGGGCACCTTTACCGAAAGTAAAAATGAATGCGTACTGGTGTCGTACCGTTTGCACAAAGGCAATATTGCACTGCGCAATCTAATAAATTCCGAACTTCTGTCTTACTATAAATCGACGAAATAAAATGTAATTTTGCAACTTTTCGGCAAGATCGTAAATAATGTTTGTTATTCGTGTGTATTCAAGAGATTTTTACGCCAAGATAATAAACAAATAAGTTACCTAAATTTCTTGAGTTCTTGTAGCTGATTTGTCACGATTATGTTGATTGTTTTTTTTTTTCAACTTGTTTTTTTTTGTGCTGGTCGAGTGAGGTTTGAGTGATTATTTTTTTAAGTACTTATACTTGTGTCTGTTCCGCTTGAATGAGTTATGTACTTATTATTGTTGATATTGTTTAATGATATCGAAACTCTTTAATGTATTCAACATTTATTTAAAGGTGAATAAAAAATGGAGTCCCTTGTCATTTTTTGCCTCACTGATGATGCCACATATTCGGCACCCACATTTATTTTATTAAAGCATCGCGTGTTGGCAGTCACTTTGTCATTGTAGTCAATTAAATTTCAATTATGTATTAAGGTATATATATGGTCAGATAAATTGCGCCACCAAATATAAACGTCAAGGTGAAGTGTCATCTCTTTGTGGGTGTTTTCTGGTTAAAAAAAAAATATTTGACACATTAAAATGTATGTACTTACGAGTACACTTGTTAAAATGCGATGTGGTATTTTAATACAAAATTTATAGAAAGTGGCGCAAAATTTTAAACAGCCTGATGTTAAGGTCTTAGCATGATACTACTTAACAGTTTGCTAATACTAAGGCACTTTAATCAATTTAAACACTTTTTAACTAGCACCATACTAAATCTATTTTCTTAATAAAGGCTAAAGTGCGTTATAACTATTTAGTATTCAGCGAGTTCAATTCTGTACTCACGCCGAACGTTTCGCTACGAATTACATCGAGCGTGGTCATCGGGAAACTGCCAAAGAGACGTTAAGAGCGATTTTGGCTACGCAGGTTGCAACGTTGCGTCGAAGGTCATGTCTCTTGCTGATGTTGTTTTTGGTTTGCAAATTGGGAGCAAACTATGCCCACTGTATCCGCGTTGGTGTGTAGCGGCAATTGGATCGATCTTGTGGTATTGATTATGGGATCCCATAATCGTTAAACACTAAATAGTTATAACGCGCCTTATCCTAAAAACTAAATATGTTATATGTAAACAACCGCGAAAACCTTAAAAGTTACAACTTAACACGCCTAAAATAGTGCAAAAAAGTAAGCGCCAGTATATTTGATTTCCGACAAAACAATTATACCTTAAATAAGTAAATAATTTCGCCAAGATGACCCTTTCTTTGGTAGAAAATCGATCGAAGGAATTTAATATTAAGCACAAGTAATCTATTAAAATATGTACGAGTTTCAAATATTGAGTGAAGTTTTTTTTGGGCAAGAAATTATATTATTAACCTTCCGATGGCAAGCGGGGTGACCCATGACCACACTACTTGAGAAAAACCGTAATATCTTTTGTTTCTGTTATTGTTTCTTCCTCTCGAGCGATTTATTCTCTAATTATATTTTAGGTAGTTAGTTGCTTGTATTAACTTATCGAGATAAGCCATTATTCTCTTTTTAAGTACTTTTAAAGTTTTACATGGGGTTACCATTAACCCCCTATGCTATTTACGTCGCTTTTTTTTTTTTGGGAAGCTAACTTTGATTCTTGGTTTTAAGACAAAAAATGGCTTCGCTTTCGGATAATCAACTTGAAAATTAATTTCAAAGAATCGCTGAAAGTTCTGGTGATGACCGTTATTCAGATCAGTGAAATATCAGAAATAGAAGACAATTTATCGGTACATATAGAGGAGAAATACTTTGAAATTTGCAGGATATTCTAAATATGACTGAAGGACCTCCTGCAGACGAACCCTCGGTGAAATTACAGAAGCAAGCAAGGTGTGCACTGTGTTCAATAAAACGGGACAAGAAAGTTAAAACTTCTTTCAAAATGCCAAGTGCCTGCTTGCTCTGACCATCGCAAAGGTTTATGCCTTAACTGCATAAAACGTAAAAAATTATGTAATTTTAAATAATCTCAAAAAAAGACTTTGAGTTTCCTATTAATGTAAACATTCGATCGCATAATAAATAAGAATTAATTTTCAATTAAAATATTGTTTTATTTACAATAAACGATCGTGGGGTGATGGACAACCCAACTAGCTGTTCACAAAGGAAAAAAAAGCCTTGTCTTCGGAAGGTTAAGCAAGCTCATACTGGTATTTTTATTTTTTCCAAAAATCTAATTATTATAAGACATATTACTATGTTTCCACCAAAGTGAAATCTGATATATCTTTGATTTTTTTGACGTTCCCTTCTAAACTAAGAAACACTAAAAGGAAACGAACAAAATATCTGGAATTTTTGTTTCATCGTGTGAAAGGTACAAGCAAATTTTAAAGCAATTGAAAGAAAACGTCAAAAAAATCTCCAACAGCTAGTTGCCGGGGTCTAAGTATGGTGAAGTTTAAAATGGGCCAATGGAGGCACTTTGGCAATGGCAATATTGCCCGATTGATGAATGGCAAAAATTGCTTTCCATCTCCGGGGCAACATATTGATGCATTTTAAAATGGCTTCCTTTAAATTTGACTGCCTTCCCATTATTTTAAAGAGTGCCGTGCGCGAAACAATTTACTGACTGGACAAAAACGGAAAAAAAAGTAAATAAATGTGCCCAAATAATACAAAAATCAAAAATTAGTGAGCTTAAATTAACAAAAATAGAAACAATAAGGTTCATTGAAATTCAAATTTCCAGCAATGAAATGCCCACCAAATATTTTTATTGCCATTGTCATTGCTATTGCCATTGCCTGAAATATTGCTTGCAAGTAGAGCCACAGTGTTAGTGGTAGAGCCACAGTGTTAGTGGTATAGAACATGAAATAAAAACCAGATAAATTGTATTAATTTCTGTAAGTTTATTTGAAAGGTAATTGTTCGTCATTTTTATTTGAATGTGATTTCTAACATATGGCCAACGCGGTTGGCTCTGATGATGTCCTATTTTCGGTATTTGCAGCATTTGGGTCATGTGTGGGTAATAGCGCTGCTAATGTTGTTTTTCAAGTCTTCAATCGTCTCTGGCTTAGGGGTCGGTGTAGATTAGCGACTTCACAAAACAAAATATTTTTACGGTGATATTAAATCGCACGTTCTTTGTCAAAGGTTCAACACAAAATTTGTGTGAAAATCAGGATCAACAGCAATCTCGTTTCGAGCTCATTCACAGTGCTTGGTGAATGGATTCATGATGAACCAAACTAATACTACGCTTCCACCAAACGTTAATCTAGATTTAGATTTACTAATATCAAATAGAGTTCTTTTCACGGCTCCAAAAGTAGATTCATTTTTACAGCACTATTCAAAATGCAAATATTGTTTCATTTTCCCTTATGAGGTGAAAGTGAAAACGGCAGCTTCATCGGTGTCAACCGAAGCGAAAAATTCACTTTCCCGATGAATGTGTTAATTTCAATGTGGGAATAGTTTAGTTCGATTTGTACATCTATTGGCCATATGAAGATTTAAGTTATACCACGTTTCCACCGAACTTAATCTCTTTTAGATTTACTAATCTCAAAGAGTTTCCACCGCTCCAAAAGTAGATTAATTTTGACAGCACTATTCATTCAAAATGCATATATCTTTTCATTTTCTCTTATTATGTAGAAGTGAGACAGGCAGCTTCATCTGTGTCAAGCGAAGAGAAAAATTCACTTTCCCGATGAATGTGTTCATTTCGATATGGAAATAGGGTAATTCGATTGAAGATTTAAATGAGATTTATTTTAAATCTTCATCTGAGAAGATTAAAATTTGTATGGTAAAGCCTCAAGATTTGTAGGAGATTTAGCTAAATCTACTTAAATCTCGGTTTATTGGTCGGTGGAAACGTAGTATAAAGATAATGGCATGGCAAATGACAGAATGGCTGTCAATGAAAACAGTGCTGCCAATTTGAATGTGTATACCTCTGAAAATACACCCTTTATATGGAATGCGAGGATTTGGACCAAAATCAACGAAATCCGAGATTTTTCTACGCTTGTGATTGGTGGGAACATAGTATTACCAAAATTTCTCAAAAAAATATTTGTTTTGTTAACAATAAATCAAACCATAAGAACAAAACCAGTATCGTTACATATGTACATCGTACATATCTACATAGTCAACTAGCACAATAAATTTAAATTTATTATAACCATGACCAACAGAATAATATAAATTCACATTATAACGATGAACAGAACCTACACAGTTCTAATTCTTGTTTTTTATCAATCTTTAAACATACAATTCACATAATATTAATTTGTTTATCAATATGATTGTACAGTTTCTATATTTTTAAAAGCTAATGGAACTTTCCATAAATTTATAGGTGTATATTTATATTTTATGGATTGAGCACAACTTTAGCACAAATTTCATAAAAATACCCATAAATAATACTCGATAAAGGTTTACCATTTTTGAAGAATATATTAGGCACTTCTTGTTCTGTATTTTGGTCTACGATAAACTGCTAATGCATAAAACATCACTAAGCAATTAACACATTTTATCCGTGAGAAGAGCAAACAAAATTCGAGTATATTAAACAATTTAAATTTATGAGAATTTTAGGTTAACAGCGTGTTACGCGGTCATTAACGGTTTGACTTAGGTGTTTATGTTAACCTATTCGTTTATGTATATTATGTACGCTTTAATTCATAAAGTGAAAATGCATAAAGACTATAATTTCGTTGGATATTTTCTATTTGGCAAAGTAGGTAACCTAATGTATTTTTACTTTAATTAGATTAAAAACAAAATTATGAGAAAATCACTCGTATTTATAGTGATATGAAATTTAACAGTTTGCTGCTCGGTGACGAAAGTAGCAACAGAATTTAGGTTGAACTTAAGCTATTCAGTGATCTTTACGATTAAATAATTGTCGTTGACTCAATAATATTAATTAAACAAAGATGGAGCTAACAAAAGTAAAACCATTGTGGTTTGATCGAAAGATTGTTTTATACTTGAACAATATGGACCTTGATAAAAATGATCATTTTTTCGATTGGTTTTGTTTAACAGTCCCTGTTTTTAAACACAGATCTGTCAAATTTGTTTGATGGAAGGCTAAGTTAAAAAATGTGCACAAATTAGAACTGTTACTGTTCAAACTGTATGCTGCGGTCTTGCAGAACGAAACTGGAGCTGCAACTTGGAAACCCAGCAGATCTTATTTCACGGCACCAGAAATAACAGGTCGAGCAGCAAAATTGAAAAAATCGGTTGCTTTTTGAGTTTCTAGCGAAATATATAAATGGCAGCCGAGGATTCATGTATATATATTTGGGTTTTTTGTTTTTTTTGTGGCCGGTAGAAAAGAAACAATATTTATGACAAAAAAAATGAAAAATTGAGTGAACAGTCACGTTTCATATCCGAAATGTACCATTTCATTCCATTTCGTTCATTTTATTCTTAGGCGCCAGTTATAGCTTTCATTGAAATTCATCATTGAAACACACATCGGTGAATTGTTTTGCCAAGTCGGTTATAGCTATCATTGAAACTTGGTTAGCATTGAAAAGATATTTCATAGCCAAATGTAATATTTTGAGGTTAGATTTGATCACTGAAAGAAAAACTGACTTGTGAGGACAGGAATAAAAGGGAACACAAATCATTGAAACGATTGTGTTACACTTTTGGGAAAAAAATGTCAGCTCTTCATTGAAAAAGTTTTCCATCATTGAAAAAACAGAAGCGATTTTACAAAAAAGTGGTAGAGCAAATAAAATATTTTTTTATTACCTTCATTTTGGTAACAAAACGACATCAGCTTTATTTGTTTAAGTGATTGAAAAACAAAGTTTTTTTATAATGAGTTTTAATGAAAGCTATAATTTGCGCCTAAAGCGTTGAATAGTAAGGGGCCAGTTATAGCGCTCAGGAAAACGCATCAGGAAAATTCGAAACTGTATGAAAGTGAATAATATTTCCTGATAATCGTTTATAGCAAACAGGGATATTATGTCAGTCTGTCATCAAGCGTTTTTGATTGAAATACACACGAAAAAGTCTTTGTCCACAATTCTGTCAGTGGGACTAGAGAAAATGGAACCCAAGTCTTTGGAATGATTTCTTCCACTTTGTGTCAAATGGTAATAAGCTGGCACGATAAATGAATTTCATTAGAAAAATAAATAAATACATTCTTAACAAAAAACAATTGTTCTTTTGCAAATATTTTTTCCCAAAAAATATCTGCATTATTTGTCATCAATAAGTATAGCATTTGTATTTTAAAACGCGTGAAAACATCATAAATTATTACTTTTTTTCTGATCGCTATAACTGACATCTAAGGTAGTTATAAACAAATATTTAAAATATCTACTTTTAGAAGCAGTCTTAATTCTCAACAATTTATTTATTAAAATTATCTCGCATTGCACGAGCTCAACATTATCCTGTTTCAATTCACAGATATTTCATAGGCGCCCAAAGATGCACATGATTGAAAATGACAAAAGTCTATAACCAATATAACTTTTTAATACTTAGTTAAAAGTAACAATCTAAACAGGGTCTTATGGAGTGAGCAGTGCTGCCAGTTCGAGTAACTTCCAAGCAGGGTTGGCCGGACTGTCACTTTTTTTGAATAAACTATATTAACTACGTCTGCTACGTAGTCAATGTAGTTAAATGTAGTTAATGTAGTAAATGAAACAAATTGTAGCAGACGTAGTTTCAAACGTCAAATCGAATGAAATGTCATTTCATTCTGAATTTTGAACTCTTATATATTTATTATTTCTTTTGTATTTGGCGACTAGTGAACAAATTAAAGTTTAAAGAAAAATCCAAAAAACTTGTTCTCATTGACTATAACGTTAAAAATTAATGCGATCATTACTGAATGTATTTTTGAGTTTTTTTTTCACTTTTTATTTATTTTGTACGATTTAGAAAAAATGCAAATAAATATAAATAGCGGTGTTTTTGCATTCAAAATTTTAGAGTTTTTTCATATTCGGTTGAAATTCTATTGATTTTCTCAATTTAGTACGTTAATGTACATAGCAGACGTAGTAAATTGCACGTAGTTTTTGACGTAGAAAATAGAATTGACCAACCCTGCTTCCAAGTTACTGCATTTTATTTAGATTTTATAATATTTTGTTGTGGTTATTCAATAGTTAAACTTCACATGGTTTTAATTTGTTATCTGCACATTTAAAAATTCAAATTCATTAAACATTTTCCGACCCTGTTTAATTACAATGCCCTTTCGTCAAATTAAGCACCAAAAAGTTGAATCTGCATTTATATATTCTGAGTGAACCTATTTGTCAAAAAAAATCAAAACAGTGTGGTTTATTTTGTAGGTATAGCTACTATTTAACTCTTCAAAATTTATGAATAACATTTCCTTGTTTAAACTCAATGTAACTTTACACAGTCTCTAAAATACATTTATTAATAAGGAATAAGATGAATAAGTTAGTGTATAGAGAAAAATGAGAGGATATTTTTTTTAGAGACAAAATGTTCTACTGCATCATTGAGTTGTTTTGGAAATCCGGCTACTAGCGCATACTTTTTTAGCCCAACTCAATTTTCTCCTTATTTAACATACCAAAAAAGTTGAACTTTTGAAAATAAGCGTTTTTCAACAAAGGTATGACAATTGTAGTTTCTTTTTGTTGTCTGTAGTCTCACCCACGTTTCTTCTTATTTATTTTCTTTTATATTATTGAACTTTATTTATACATTTTGTTTCTAAATTTGCCTACTGCCACGCCCACTTTATAAATTTCGCAAAAAAGCTATCTTCTGCATATTTCCGTAAATTACTTATTCATATTATAAATTTACATGATTCCAAATTTCCAATTTTTCAGCTGAAAAGCCTGGTGACATGTTTCAGTAATAATTAAATGTGTTTAGAAAAATTACCAGAAACTTTTAAGCCTTGTATCTGAAGTTTAAAAAAGATTCAATACAAAAGACGATTCTCCATAGTAAAAACTGGTCTAGATGTTTAAGGTGCAGCTGTTAACACATAGTAAGTATTTGCTATAGTCATACATGCATATGTAAGTATTTCAATTAAGTATTGTCTATCAGTTCCAGTAACCTATTATTAAATATTGTTCTGTTTGTATTCTACGTCTGGTATCATTTCTAAAGCATCACGTGAGAATGATCTAGATTCTAGATTTTCTCAATAATTCTTGGAATTTGATTTGTCAATCCATCAAAATAAAGGAATTAAATTTTATAACACGAAACAATCAATTACTGCAATACAGACTGCATTTCATAGTATGCATACTAAATTATAAAATAATTAAACTGTCATCACCATGGCATTGAATTACATAAGCTTGAATGCAGTCAGCCTCCTATTAAATTGCATTATTGTTTCATTTTGGCTACATCATGCACACTGCACTGCACACAGTTGTCATCAATGGCCTTCCAACAATTTTAGAAACAAATTCAAGCTAAGCAACCAAACTAGAGCTGTCTTCAATTGCATTACAATCATGCACTAGCACTTGACCTTGATCAAATTATATCCACTCAGAGCTGTCAATGATAATTTAGTCTGCTACTGCTAACGAATGACGGACAACGCTAGCCAGTTGCTACATCTCTAAGCCAAGGTGGAAATATTTTTTCTCGTATAACATAACAACAATCATAAGCGCACATTAAAAATAGTCAATAAAATTAGTGATCTATCTTTGTGCGGTCACCTACTTTTGCAAAACACAGCTCAGGCTACATAATTGACCTCCGATCACATCATCATCAATGCGATCACTGATCACGAACCTACATTCTCCTGGCCAAACGGCCACCCACGCTTTGTTCGATTATTGCAAATTACAATTAACCCGAGATCAATTATTATTATTATTTTCTGGTGGCATGGCAATATTGTGAGGGTGTTAGGGAAGGAAAACCGTAGTAAACAATTCAGTGCGGCAGCTCATAAACACTAATCAATATTAACCGTGTCAATTGTTTATTAAATTTTGCTTTAATAATAATTATTGTATAAGTAATTGAACAATTAAATAATTTATTATTGTGGAATGGGGCTGAATGTGATAATTGGGAATGACATAGAATGGAATTTGCTGCGATTTAGTGATATCATTCGGTTAAAGACATTATTTTTTGTTCATTTGCCTTGTTGATAAGAATGTTTTATACAATTCCTGTGAAGCTTTTCAATTATTGTTACAAACATGGGATAATTTACAAATATTAGGAATTTGTATAACCTCCTAAGCAAAACAAATTTGATGGATCAGATTCAGCCACTATAAACAGAAATAAGGTATTCTTATTAGACATACCTAATTCGCCATCTTGATTATGCTGTGACGTCATCGTTATCCGCCAGTTTGACAAGTGATGTCGTTAATTTGAATTGTTAATTGGTTTTTGTTATTTTATTTGTGTTCCCGTTTAAGAAGTGAATTTTAAAATTTCAAAATGGTTATCTGCGCTTTTTTTACACCGGACAGGAAAAAAAAACAATTAAAAAATATTTAAATTAAGTTTAAGTTATGGGAATAAAATAATAAGGAACATGTATACATAGAGGGGAAGTTTCTGGAAAAAACATTTAAAAAATGCTGAAGCTGTGCCTCTAGATATAAGTGTAAGCAAAACTATTTTTTTACGTGTATACATACTGTATATTTTAGAATTCAGCATTTAAACAAATTATTTTTAAGTGAAATTAACTGTAAGAATAGAAAAATAATAAAAACAATGCAATTAAATGGTATTCTTTTCTTCTATCTTATATCCGAACCAGATGACGTCATACCACATCTGTCAAAATGCAATGAGCTTACCTTATATCTGTTTATCGTGAGATTCAGCAATACAAGGCGCACATTATTACATCTTACCAGATATTGGTAGTTTTAAGGAAATACTATTTTTCTTTTTGTATGCACAATGACTTAGATTTCTTAGTTGTAACGATTTAACGAATAATTCATGAAAGCGACCAACAAGATTCACTAATATTCGTTCATTTATTAGGATTTCCTTCAAATTGTTTTTTTGATTCGTGACTTTTAAAATAGGAAATTTCGAACACACGTCAAAAATTCCATTTATTAAAGAAAACTTTTACTCGAAACCCAGTCCGGAAATATTTCTATCTGATTCTTTTTTTCAAATCCAGATTCTTGTCAGAATAAGAACTGTCATATTTTCTAATCGAACAATTTAAGAAGCATTCGGAATGCTTCCAGAACAACAAATGATAAATTGGTGACGTTCAGACGACACAATGAACTTAATACACAATTACCACAAATGTCGAATTCCTAACAACATTTCAAATTGATTTCGGATTGATTTTTTTGTTGTTGTAAGGAATTTGTAAAATATAGTGTGCGTATAAAGTCGATGAAATTTTGCTAAGGACAAAAAATTATTTTGATAACATAAAATCGAGTTTGCTTAGAAATAATTCCATTGTGGTGAAAAAAAAATCGAATGCAATTCGACATAAGAAATATAATTCATTTTCCACATGCCATCTACTATGTCAAACTTGGAACTTTACTTCAAACATTTACCTTTAGTTAATCTGGCAGAAAAGTAACGTAAAGATTTTTTTGTGATCTGAAATTATCATTTTTTCTTAAATTGTTAATTTCTTACAATTCGATACATGTTGTTCAAAGATTTCTTGACAATTTTCTACATTACACATTGTAGTGCGATGTAAACATTATTTTGATAAGTGAAAGATATTTGGATAGCACAAATAAGTGTTACGAATTTCGTGTTTTATATTGGTGAATTATCTTAAGTGTTTGAAAAAAAAAAACGGAAAATAACAACAAATGAAACAACATGGCCGGCTTGAACTGTCAAAATCTAGCCATCACTATTATTAGTAGTTTTTCTGATTTACCTCCGAGCAGATAACTGAGCAGAATCTGAACCTAGGGGAACCAAGTTAGATCTGAGTAGAGCATAATCAGAGCTCTCCAATTAAAATTTGAAATCATACACTTCAGCCAGAAACTTATAAAATACAGATTTGCTGACAAGTTGTAAGGGTGTGCGATATTGAGAAAACATCCATGTCGACCTAGCATCGATGTTTAATATTATCGAATCGGAAACATCGATGTTCTTAAAGTAAAATATGTTCAGTTTTAGTTAAGAAAATACATTTATTTGTGTTTATTTTTACACATTTTTGACAAGGAAACCCCCATAGAGGCATACCGGCCATATTTTCCACCACAAGTGCATATTTTCTAAGCCCAGAAATACGTTTTTTTTAATATTTTAAATGTCGATGTTCTTCATTCGTTTTTCTCTCCAAACAGGACTAAAATCAGTTGTTATTTTGACATAATCTCGGACATCAAGATAATAGCCCATTGTTGATCAATTGATCGTTGAAGGAATAAATGCTATATAGTTTTATAAAATAAGTTTCCATTTCTTCTTGCAATTTATCGATACAGCGAAATGATGAAACGTAACTAAAACATTACGAGTAAACTGTTCTTTTCTGAACATTGATACATTGATAAATATTTATGATAAAATATTTTGCAATAGTTTATCGGAATCAATACAAGGGGTTTTCCAATAAGAGGTGTTATTTTGAATAGCCCGCTAATTCGGTAGCTGTCACTTTTGAAGCTGTCATTTTTTGACATTTGACAAGTAGAAACTACGCTATTAATAAAAATGGAACGATACACGCTTCAACAATGCATTTCTTTTTTTTGAATATCAAAATAACACCTCTTATTGGAAAACCCAAGGGTTTTCCAGGGTTTTCCAATAAGGAGGTGTTATTTTGAATCGCCCGCTATTTCGGTAGCTGTCACTTCTGAAGCTGTCATTTTTTGACATTTGACAAGTAGAAACTACGCTATTAATAAAAATGGAACGATACACGCTTCAACAACGCATTTCTTTTTTTTTGAATATCAAAATAACACCTCTTATTGGAAAACCCTATATTATAGTTAAAAATTAAAATAAAATCTGAATTTTCTGAAATTTTTTGTGAATATGTTTTTCCTTTTACATTGATATTTTGTTAAAATCGATGAAATCGCCCATCCCTAACAAGCTGTCAAAAGAGCGCATTTATTTTGTGATTGTCAAACTTATGAGTGAAATTAGCCGTGATCAGCTTTTTGCTACATTTGGTCGGTAATTTTATTCTGAGTTAATGGAGCATGCTCCGATCTAGCTCTGGTTTGAAAAAGATTTACAATCTGACCGTTCAACGAGAAACACACATTTTTTTCACAGCTCAGTTCTAAAAAGGAAAAACTTCTATTCAATATCCTTTATAAGAGGCTTGTTCTTTGAACGTTAAAATCTCTATAGTAGAAAATCTCTGGTAGATCTGTTTTTATCTGTGGCGAGTTAAGGTAAATAATTAACTCTCACAGTGACATGGTGCTGAAGAATGTGTTTGGCATCCGATTCCCGTTATGTATTTAATTTGTTATTTTTGAAATGAAAATTGAAAAAATACTCACACTAAATTTAATAAAACCAAATAGAAAATGGATTTTTGACGTTGTGCGGATTGTACATCAGGTGAATACACGTTCAAATCACATGTACTCTAGAAGAGAAATTTAAGCAAATTTCCAGTTTTAATTATCAAAGAAGATTACTCCGTACTTTAATTGTTGGGAGTTCAATTGACAACGAACAAAAGAACGAAGCAATTTCTATCCATTTTCCAATGGTTTTTTTTAAATGTATAACTTATTAACTCTTTTTAAAAAATTTGTATAAAGTTTAGACACGAAACTATGAACAGAACAAACCACACAATTCTTCTCTAAACATAAAAATTAATTAAGCATTTAATGGACCGACACTCTATATTAACAAAAGCCTCCGCAAAAGTAAACATCCTCCACAATATGTTGCGGCAAAAATTCGTCGCATATTTCTTTTGTTTGTTAACCGCGTTAACGTTCAGACTCAGAGCCGCCTCATTTACAGTTCAACCAACCGATACGATGACGACCAACAGTCCGACACAACGACGCGGTGGCGGCGCATGTGCAACCAAATAAATAATAAGACTTTGCGGCTTAAAGAGATTTCTTTGTTCGAATAACATACCTAACCTACTCCAGCTAGGTTGACTGTCAGAAAACCACAAACAAAATAATAAATGTCTACGGCCAATGAATGCCACGATGGCGATGGACGCCAAACAATATTAAACTTCCCTCCCAGGAGGTATGCTAAATCCCGCTCATAGATAATTTTAAAGCAAGCAAATAGAAACAGGCCCTCTTCCGGGTCACACTTCACATCTTAGTCTTTGACATTTGTCAGACGGTACTTAATAAATTCAACAGGCGGCTTCAAATACATTGTCATACAAACCAGTAGCCTAAAGATATCTATCTATTGTTAGCCTCTTACGTAGAAAAATACTTAGGAATGTATTATTCAATGAAAAAAAAAACATTTAAAGTAAAAAGCACAGTGACTAGCATCCAACATTGCGGAACATCATCACAGCTTTATTCAAATTAAATTGCCATAAACAAATATAAAAGATAATCAACGCCATCGTACTCGTACTCGTATATATGATAAACTACTATGGGGTCTGAGAGCCTTATTAATAGAGTTAAAGTTATTGCTGCTGAGCTTCGTCTTATCGCCAAATAAGGCAGCTATGTAACTCTCATCACACTTCTTGTCCATTTTACCTTACAACAAAATATTTAAAAAAGTTTGAGTCACATTCACATCGTGACTTGCATTTTAATTACAATATTTATGTTTGGCTGTCTGTTTTTGGAGAAAAAAAAGTGTGACAGAAAGAAACGATTTCGCACTATGTTGCAATATTGTGGTATGGTCTTAATATAATTGGAGAGAATTTGTGTGTATTGTTTTTTGTGATTACGAATAATACGGGTGATATTTTTTAGCTGCATGAGAAGTTTCGATGGTTATTGTCTATGGTTTGACAGTTGAAAATGTCACTCTATTGACATTTGTATTCAGTGAGGTTTCGATTTGGCAATTCATTGTCAATCTTTTAACACCCGAACAACGCTTCCAAATTGTGGAGATTTACTATGAAAAAAAAAAAATAAATAGATAAATCTGTTCGCTATGTGCAATGTGCATAGACCACTTCATCCATTTTACGGTCAACATAATCGACCTAGTGAGCAAGCAAGTCAGCGTGCAGTAATTAATCGTTTTCGCACTAATTTTACTCTTCTCGATTCGAAACCATCAACAAGACAAAGAGAGAAGAAAAGACCGAAGAAAATATTGCTGCTATATCGCGAAGTGTTGAAGAAGACTCAGAAATGTCGATTTGTTTACATTCTCAACTTGCTGGCCTTTATCCTTCTAAAACGTAGAAAATTTTACGTAAGGATCTTGGGTAACGTGTCTATAAAATACAGCTCGTGCAAGAATTAAAGCCAAATGACAATAATCTACATCGCATTTTTGCTGATTGGGCTAATTTGAAACTGGCCGAAGATGAGCATTTTTACCGAAGATTTGTATGTTTAGTGATGACGCTCATTGTTAAATGGCTTTGTCAATAAGCAAAACTACCGCATGCAGTTATGGTGAATAGCGAGCGCTATCGATCCATGCTGATTGATTTTTTGTTTCCAAAAATGTATCAGATAAGCATCGCCGACATTTGCTTCCAATCAAGGCGCTTAAACATAAAGTGGTGCTGTTAACTGGCCCTCTCGTTCGAGCGACTTAACCCCTATCGACTACTTTTTATGGAACTATATATATATAGTTAGTTGAAAACTTTATTAAACAAAATATAATTTAAAATTTACAATTCAATTTAATCCTAAGTTTAATATGGTTTGGCCAGAGGCCGTCTACCAAATGGAACTATATTAATTCATTAGTTTATGCTGATAAACCAGCAACTCTTGAACCATTGAAAGCCAATATTCAAGTCAACATTGACGTCATACGGCCAGACTTATTGGAAAAAGTGGTTAAAAATTGGACTGATCGAATGGACTAGGTAACTCGTAGCCGAGGCAGACATATGTCCGTAATCATATTTAAAAACTAAACACATTAAATTATCTACCAGAAATGAATTCCAATATTTATGTCTTATATTATTATTTAAAGTTCTCAAGCTCTAAAAACACCATATACAAAGTGGGTCATAAAAACGTCTATCTTTTTTTTAAATACATTTGCGATTCTTGAGTGGCCTGTGGAGTGTTGGCAGGGACTAGTAGATCGGTTCTTAGTCTTTATAGAACAGGCGTGGAATCGTCTAAGGTGATTTGTGGCTATCACATTTGTGATAATCAAATGTGATTGAAATAATTTTTCCGTCTGAGTAAAGTGATCACTTTTTTATTTCAAGAATTTGGTATCACTTGAAGAAAAAATACAGACATCTGTCATTCGTGAAGCAAGGAAAACAAGATTAGGGCACTTCTTTGTTAATGGATTTTGTTTCACATATGACGTCAATAAAATAAGGAAAACAAAGAAGTGTCGTAATCTTGTTTTCGTTGATTCATGTCTGTCATTTATACGTTTAATATTTTTATTGTTGTCGACAAATCGGTTTGTTGTTGTCCAAATTTCTTTCATTTATTAATTAACTAAGAATAAATAAATTTGCAGGAGTTAAATTACAAAAGCTCAAGTTGGAATAATGACCTCATGCATGAAGGAAAATCCGGATCTGGTCAAAGCCCTTTCCGCCAGCAGTTTTAACTCGCGGCGCAAAGAATGCTTTGGGAGAAGCTGGCCCATAAGTTGAATGTAAATGGGCTACCATCAAAGACACCAGCTGAATGGAAAGGCGTAAGAATACAATAATCATTCTTTCTTCAATAATTCCTCTCATATGCCTAGATTTGGACCATCCGGAAGTATAATGCCAAGAAAAAATTATTGGCAAATAAAAAGTCCATCCAACAAACTGGTGGGAGACCATTTGTTGAATGCCCTTTAGATAACATAGACGAAGCCACCATCCAAGAATGTTACTGATACTGTGGAAACAATGCAGATGTTCGAAACAACCACAACGAAGGTCGCCAAAGCAAAGCCAAGCAAAACTCGAAGAAAACTTTTTGCTTTTTTTTTTTTTTAATAAATCTACGCGCGCTCAAGGGATTATGCTACTCTTTAAATGTTTCAACACAGCGAGGGCGTGAGGTTAAGGAAGAGAGAGAATGATAGGAAAGATGTGTGGCGCAATGTTCTTAGACTGCAGGTGGTTGTTGTCTCAGATTTGATCTCCAGGGATGGCGGCTGAACTAATGCGGAGAAATTTCCGTGTCTTATTTATCTATGTCATTAATATTTTTATTCTTTGTCACACTAGTTTTACTCAATCACACGTTGTTAGTTCTATGCCTAAACAGCATGAAATGAGTAAACCAGCAACTCATTGTATGACATTTATTTTTAGAATTGGTTTTTAATGAAAAAATAAGAGGAAATAGACTACGGCAGTGATCCAACCTGTGACTGTGAGGGTGACAGGCGAACACACAACTATCGCGCCACGACCACACCCAAAGAAGCAATTGAGTTTCAAAAGTAGTTTATCAATTCCCAAGCTCAAAAACTTGAGCAAATTTAAGGAAGCTTAAAGGACATCAATGGTTCGATTAAAGAGCTCACACCTAGTAAAAAAAAAACACTTTTTTTTGTTTAATTTTTAATTTAATTTAATTTAATTATATGCCTGTAAGACCTAAGGTCTTTTAAATGCAACCTGAATTGCAGGGCACTAGTTTGGTACAGTGGATTTGAGAACCAGCTATTGCCTGTCTCATTTTAACCCATGGGCGGCATCCAAATAAAATTGGGGGTATAGAAAATAATTCGCCTAGCGTGGATATCGAACCCACACGTCCTAGTTAGCAATCAAGGACTTTATCCACTACGCCATTGCCACCCATAGGTTAGGTTAGGTTAGAAGGGGTTAGGAGACGACAATCCGCTTCTCCTTACTCGGATCTCAATGGATCACTTGCGGTCCCCAGGTTAAGAAAAAAAAATTTCAGGAGAGAAACATAGGGGGGAGTAAATGGGGAGATTAGGTTTGAGGTGACACCCAAAGTCATCCTGACCTTTGATTAAATTTCAGGATATGTTTAAGTGATTTATTAGAGACATTGAAGAGTAATCTCCGAGGGTTAGGATGGGGCACAAAGGAAGTGATATAAGTCCCCTTCCGCCTCTTCGGACAACCTCTAAATAAGTCATATGTCTGATGCCCATTCTGGTAATGCGGGTTCCCATTGAGTTGTGGCCAGTTAGGATGCCCACCAGGAGGGACGGTTTAGGTCTGTTAAGCCCTAGTAAGATTCCTTGAAACCCGATAACTGTCGATAACTGACCATCTGTCGTTGCGGTTTTGAGAAAAGTTTGTGAGATTCTAAAATGCTCTTGCTCCAGTGGCTCAAGCATTCTAATGTGCACTATGTTGACAGCTGACAGCTGCTCAAATTAAAAAATTGTTCCCATAATTTGTGCACAAAAATTCACAGTATATTATTTTTATTTTAGAGTGGGACTAAAATTCTCTAAAGTGAGAAACACACTTTTACAAGAGTACGGAAATGCATTGAACAAAAAAAGTTGTCATTTTCTTAACGTCAAAACGAAAATGTATTTTACTATCTCATTATCACTATCTTTTCTGAAAATCTGCGAATTTTTAGTGCACGGGGACAGGATTTGACAGCTTTTCGTAGAAAATTGTAATTTTTCCCAGTTTAAGAAAGTAGCGGAACACATCTTATGTCAACGGGATAAATTGACAAAGACTTCTGAATAAAAATGTAACTGACAGTTGGCAAACTTGAGAGCTGTCTAAAGTTAATACTGTGTTAAAAAAAAAACATAGTCGCTTGTCTTTTAATAATAATTGAATTTAGATAAACAGGATTTTTGTAAAAATATACTAAATGTCATAATCGGGAGTGTATGAGGAGGGGGGGTGTTGAAGAAAACAACCACGTTTTCGAAGCATATCTAGTATACTTCTGACGAAAATAAAACTTATTGAAAAACAGAACTGTAATAAATTGTCATATGGTAGAGTCACTACCTAATCCGAAAAAGTCGCCATTTGAAATAGCGTTAGTTATGTATGGCCCTGCTGGTCACACTGTTGACATTCATAGCAACTCTATATATTCATCATGTGGTTGCTGGAAATAAATTCTAGATTAAATGGTCAATATGCACGCGCTGAATGGCTTAATAAAGTATCCGGGCGTGAGGTTAAAAGCGCTCAATCTAGCTCTATGCTATGTCATTGTCAGAATAAATTAAACGTCTGCATGATCTAGGAAAAGTATCTCTTTCTATGTTTACTACATCAACACCAGCTGCAGATGTTGCAATTGTCCATTAAAAAGTCTTAAGGAAATAAAACCGCCACACTGTGCCGCCATCGCCACTGCCACTGGCAAGAACTTATCGCTCCAAATAAAGTCGTTTTAAGTAGGAGCACTGAAATAGCAAGAGCAGGCGGCATCGGGTGACCATTATTAGCAGCATAGACGTGGACAAGAATCATATAATGAATTTCAAATGCTAAGCCGCATGCCACATGTTTTATTTTACTTTGTGTGGCTGTTGTAGTCCGGCTCTTCGAATTGAGCGTGCGAAAAATCTTAACAGCCTTTTGGGTATCCGTATCTTTTACTACTGGAATTGGAGTCCGAGGGAATTCTTCGGCTCCTGGGGTGTGCGCATTGCATATGTGCTGGTTGTGTATACATGGAGTGCCTTGACAAATGTTTCTGTCAAGCATTTCAACGACAACGGACGACGCTGCGACCGCAACTTGTAGAAAGTTAAGTGCAGAAGCTAGGCGCAATGTAGTCGGTTACTTTTCAATGTTTAACTTAACACTAGGTTATAATTAATGGGGTTATTTACGAGTACTACTGTTTTATAGGGTAGACTGTTACTATTTACTTTAGATATATTATCATATAGCATGTACAGTACAAGTTTAGGAATGAGTCTTTTTCTGCGAGATGATGAGTAATTGCAAGTGTTGACCTTTAACTAAGTAGGTTGATTGCGGATAAAATTTATATGAAATGTTTTTTTTAGTAATAAGTGAAACAGAGAGTTTTCGGAATACCAGCTGAAATATATTTTTGTTTATTTTACTGTGGGCTTATTTAACGTGAAGTTTGGGAAACTACCAATTTTAGCAGACCTGCCTCTTGATTTTCGACAAAAAAAACAGATTCTCCAAGAGTATCATGGTTTTATTTCATCTTCCTTCGATTTCAATATTAAATTGTTAATCACCTCTATTCCTCAATTCCAGCTGACTAAAAATTTTGTTGGCGGAAGAGACTTACAACTATTAAGAACTGTCAAACTCTATTGGCATTAAACGAATACATTTTCCGAACACACGAAACAGAGATTATAAAACATTATTCTTGACACGAATACAAAAATGCCATGTAAATTAAATGTCAAAATGGATGAATATTCGTTAATTTATTGGTGGCTCTCATATGAATATGCCCTAAATTCCACACATTTACACGAAGCAATCTATGCCGTTTTTATATTCTGCGATTGACATCGTTAAACTGCTTAAATTAAGAAGGTTTTTTCTTGATTGTTTGAAGTTTTTTTTTCAAAATGGCACATCCAAGGGAGTTTCGAGAGAAAGATCGATTTTACGTTTTCCGTAACCAACAAACCACATCGTTAAAAACCTAGAAATCCAATATTAAAGGAGAAATATCACCAGATTTACATCTTCAAAGCTAATTTCAGTGAAAACAGAACCCGTGTTTTGTCAATTCTAATAAAATAGCAAGAAACTCACTTTTGCTCCACCTTGTAAATTGTGTTTTTTTTAGAGAAGCATAACTTTAAATTGAAATAAAAAATATCAGACAATTTTTTTTAACAGGCTGACTCCAATTCATACATATGTATGTCCAACATCTCAAACACAATCCAATCCACAAACAGTGCATTTTCACTCATTGTGCAGTTTAATGCCATGTCGTTTGTTTCTTTTTCACCACTACTTACTACTATTTTTCCATCAACATTCACGTAACCACATACATGAAACGCAATCAATCTATTGCCAAGCTTTGAACAGCACATGGACATGGCATGTTCATATTTTTGCCATCGCTTATGACATGTGGAGCAACCTGTTATTACCATGGAATTGGCGTCATTTGAAACAAAATTTTGTGATTATAGGCATGTTTTTTTGGCAAAAGTTATCCGCAGCAAGACAAAATTTACACACATAACAAATACAACACTACTTATAAGACTTGCAAGCTATAAAATTTTAAATTCCATTCAAAGATTGTTAAGATTTAGATGGATTAAGAACCTTCTAAAGAAATCGCACTTCTTATACTAAAAACTGAAAGTTTTCAGATATCATTTGTTTCCGCCGAAGAAATATTTTAAATACTTCAAAGCATGTTTTATTGCCTAGCCAGAAAATATCAAATTTTATTGAACCAGAATTTAAAGTCATTTTGAATGTACATTTGATCGCAGGTAATCTATGTACAGGACATAATCTCTCGCCTGTGTGTAGAAACGAATTTTTGAATGCACCCAAGCACATTTTCAATATGATTGTTGTGATTTTTTAATGTTTTTATATTTAGATTGTCAACTTAAATTAATAAAGCAGAGTGAATATAAAAGTAAACATAATATGTAGTCTTTTTTCAGTTTTTATTTGTTGTGAGATTTACGAGATTTGTATTAATAAAAGGTAAGCTTTGTTGATCCTGTGGTTTTCTGGATGGATTAATGTCATCATTTTCGGTGGTGGTCTTTAAACTAACTTAATCCATATTTTATGTAACTCATTCTTAATTAACTTGTCTAGTCCAACTCGATCATTAAGCCGTATATAGACGAAGATATACTTAAATAATGAATGCTAACATTTTTACCAAACAAGCACTCTACGAACATACCCCTCTTCTTGCCCAACATCTTATTTGGTTAGAGAAAACGTCAAACACAAAATAATTATAAAACCAAAATTTAGGACCACACAGATATGCAAAACTCAACTTTTTGTTATTTGTTACTTTTTCATATAAATATTTTTCGATTTCTTAATTCAAGTTTTAATTTTTTTTTTTGCCTTTAATCTGAAGAAATAAAAGTAAATCATATGTTGATTTTTTGTATTTAATTATTTGACAGATGATCAGGAATTGCGAACATTGTTTCGCAGATAAATTTCACAAGAAAATCATGGCTATTAATGTTGGAATACTTTTGATATGTTTCATATTTCTCCGTGTCTGGGGTGGGGCGTACACGGCGCACTCTACAGTAAATCCAGGCTGTATTTTGCCAACCATGCACACCATAAATCGCTTATTACGGGCGCACTGTACAACGTTTAAACTTTAAAGTGAACTTAATGTGAAAAGGACGATGAACAGGAGTAGTTTTTCGAATTAATTGCTCTGATGGATAATAACATTCTATAATATGCACGAACATCACAAGAAGTTTCCCGAAGTGAACTATGAAAACCGTGAGGTTAACTCGTTATAAATTGTCAAAGTACACTAAAGGCTGATTTAAAATAGCGCGTTCGGTTAAAATAAATAATAAAATTTGAATGTGGGATAAATACTGGGATGTAGAAAAATATGAGTGCCCGCCCGAATGTCAAAACGCGCGCAAAATTTTCTTTTTTTTTTAACTTGAACGTTGCTATCACTTATGTTACGTTGGTTTGTGTACTTGCTAATAAAAACCGCACCAAACCAAATGCGTTATTGTAAGCACTTTACATAAATTTCTATGTTTGAACTTTCGCGTTGAGAGAAAAACCCGCAAAAGCGACGCCCAATGTGGCATTGAAAATCACATTGACACACTAGATATGGACTGCTAGGAGCCAACTTCGCGTTGGATCTCTCCTCACCTAGGACCACGGCCCTAGTTTCTTTGCCTGTTGACTAAATATGGTGCGCATGTCAAGAGTGGCAATAGATGGCTTTTGAAAGTTATATTTTTGTTTGCTACTTTGCTCCGAGGGACATAAAGATCGTTCTCCCCATTTTCAATAGAGCTTTTGTATGGAAATGACAATCGACTAGCAAGCAGTCCATGTAACCAGCGTGTCAACAAAGAAAAGAATTTTTGAGGGCATTTCTGCGGGCCATTTCCAAACAGTGTGGGTCAATACTCGCCATTTTTTTTTTTTTTTTTTTTTAACTTTAAAAATTTTTACGCAACATAAATATTTATTCATTTAGTCACGTCAGTCTGATGAATGAATTTAGTGCGCTTTCAATAAATTCTGAGCAGAGCACTGACATAACAAATTTTACAAAATGCATTTCGGAATGATTTACATGCCATCATCAGCTTCACACTTTAAAATAAACCAAAGAAAGACATTTAAAATCGAAAAACAATTGTTAATTTGTTGACAAAAGGAAATAATAAATAAAGATAAAGTAACATATTATTTTATTTTACACGATCTGCTCGTATATTTTATTATAAGCTTGAAATAAGAAGCACACAAAATATCACTTCAGAAAATGAAAAATAGATAATTTTTTGACAACTCAGTCGTCCGCTCTGAGCTTAAAAAGATAAACGAATAATAATGCAATTTGGTTAAACAGGAAAAACATTGACAATTTTTGTGATGAAATTAGAAAGATTACTTTATAAAATATTAGCAGATACCCGTGCGATGCTATGGACTTTCTATCCCACAGGAACCGAGTGAGATCTAACCATACCAACAAAATACATACTTAAAACCGTTCAGTGGTTGAGGCGTGAAAGCGGAACAAAACAAATCTATCCCACGGGAACCATACATTTTATCGGGATAAACTGTATCCTGTGTGCTATTCCAGACTATAATCTATCTCTGTGTCAAATTTAATCCAAATCCGTTCAGCCGTTATTGAGCAACGCTGGCTAAGAGTCAGAATAAAAAACAGTGGGCAAAATGGCCCGATTGGCACATTATGGCAACGCTGGAACTTCAAAATAACTGAAAACTTCCAAATCAGCTGGCACAAAAACAGGGTTGACAATTGTTTAAAGTTTTGCTGTCTCTAAAATAAACACCCTGATTGAAAGTACATACAATTTTTACTGTCGATCGTCTGAATCATATACTATCTAACTGCTGCATTTATTAAAGGTTGAACAAAGACTAAAGTTGATTTCTTTGAAAAGAACTCTTGACCAAAGAGAATTACAGTTTCCATTGAGTATTTATTTCGACAGCCTAGCATCTATGTACGAGTATAATCTATTCCACTAAATTTTTAAATTTATTTTAATAATTATGTGGAAGGACAACATTTCACGTAATTAGTACAGTGGACATAGTAATTACAACTTTTTTCAAACGCACATAACAATTTTACGCTATAAGCACCGCAATTATTAAAAGTCATTCATAAAACCTGACTACATGCTTCTTTCTGTTTACCATACACAAAACCGACAAAAAAATTCAAATGCACCAAAGATTATTACAGAATCATTTATTAGCCGCGCAACACATTCACTGTAAGCTAAAATCATGCTTAATCCAATTTACACAGTACCACCTAACGTGGCATAATAATTATATACATGAGAGTCCATTCGGCATCAAGCTTATCATCCCACAGCCCTGTTTTCTAAGCATCTCGAGTCGCCGAGCCGCCTACGTGAAAACTCAAGTCACAAGAGTGATTAAGCTGCTAACCGAATGAGCAACAACCACTTACGGCGACCTACGATATGCAACAAAGACACACTTGTATCACAAAAGTTGCTGCCTTTAAATCGATAGCACAATTAATGTGTGGTGACTAAACAATTGTGGCGATTAATTCAAAACTACTCATTGAGAATGAAAGAAAGAGCGAAAGAGGCTCAAATAAACGGTTTGTGATAAACACAAATGGGAAGCATAATGGACGCGCTTTGCGTCAAAAGGATCCAGTTTAAATGCGCTGTGCATTTAAATGTGGATCAACCACAACGCCTTCATATAGAAAATTGAAAACAAAACTTCGTATACACCGATCAATCGAACGATTTGTTTACTGTTTCAACACGACAACGCAATGTCGACAGACTGCTGTAAGTTAGTGTGCCTATGCAGTGTGCAGTGTCCTATTATTATCCTCATGCAGTGCAGGGGCAGGCATGAGTGCAGCATTGTTGGACAGATGGCAAAATGCCAACTAGGATAGGCCAGTGGAACAGTGGAACTGGGGTATATCGAAAATGCAGTCAAACACACAGAATACGTCTGTTGTCATCAGACATCCACTTCAAACGGAGTTTATAAATAAGATTAAATACATTTGACGGCTCGAAACCTCGTGGAGATCTAGAAATTAGTTACCGTGCCGTTTTTACTTATCACCTGATTTTACTGAGAAAACACATGTTCAAATCTTTTTAGACTTTTCAAGCACATCATTCATTCAGCTGGTTACAATTTACTACATCGAAAATATGGCTGACATCCAATGCCGCATTGGGATTCCCTTTGGCGAAAGTTCAAACATAGCAATTTTAGTATAGTGTTTACAATGCGTCGGGTACTAATGTTACGACGTTATGATTAAGCATATGTATATTAGCAAGTACGCAAATCAATTTAAGTGACAGCAACGCTCAAGTTAAAAAAGGGTAAACTTTTGCGCGCGCTTTGACAATATGGCTTTTTACCAAGCTATCTCTCTCTAAAGTGTCCCATCCCTTTCTCTATACATCTAGTGACACTTTGAGGGAAAACAAAACAATTTGATATAGAGAATCCAAAAATGTTTTCCCTCAAAGTGATTTATCTGCCATTTTTTTGCCATTGACGTATTCTGCCAGTACCCTATCGAGTATTTCATTGTTCTACATCCCATCGTTTATCACACACTCATCGCACCTAATTGATGTCTGACGGAAATTCCTAATTCTATTTTACTTTCGCTTAGATTCACCTGTCATTTCGACGCATCCGTAATGCTTGTTAAAGTAATGTAAGCTTCTCTAACGCAAACACGTTATGGGAAATCAGCCTTTAAACTAACAGCTGGAGATGCAACCAGAAAGGCCAGGGTGAGATTCTAAAGAAATACTACATTCTATCTTGAATTTTTGAAACCATGTCCATATTCTCAGCACTACTACTTCAAAAAAAAGCAAAGTAGATTTGAACCAAGAAATTAAGTAGATTCAAGAAAAGGAAAAATAATTTTAAAATCATAATTTTAATAATATATTTAATTCTTCCAAATTAGTTTTATGTATTTCTCGAGACACTGATGTGAAAGGCGAATGAAAATAGTAGTAAGAATAACCTTGCCAAAATATGTGCATCTTCTTCTTAACAGGCCGACTCCATTGGCAATGATTTTTCTCGAAATACGCATCCTGACATGAAATCTCCAAAGGAGTCGCGTTGTTTCTTGTTGTGTTGGAATGTCAGCGAGCTCTCTCTTCGATTTTGTCTTGATATCTATTATATTTTTTTTTTGTAATTTAACTATATGCCTGTAAGACCTAAAGTCTTTTAAATGCAACCTGAATTATACGGCACTAGTTTAGCACAGTGGATTTGAGAGCCAGGTATTGACTGATGCCTGACATCAAATTTGACGGCTGCGTTTTTTTTTCTTTTTTCTGTGCTTATATCATGATTTTTTGTCTCTCACGCCGTTAACTACTCTGTTGGCGCATTTAAACAATTTTTGTTTGTACTTAAATTCTTCAAATACACCATTTTTATTAGTTAATGTTCATTAACAGGAAAATATCAGGTCAAAAAACATTTTTTTCATTTTTTTCACCTCTATTGCAGCCAAGACAAAAAAATGGCCTGACAATTAACGACAGATATTTCGTTGGCGATACAGGTATCAATTGGAGTCGGCCTTTACTTTTGGAAAATCTTAATTGTCCAGAGCTTTTTTTGGAAAAAAAAATATAAATGGTACAAAACGATATTTTTACAAGACTATATTTTGCCTACGAATCCTAATTCTTGATTACTTCAAAATATCTTTTCATAGCGTATTCGGCTATTAACCATTTTAATTTTCAGCACACACAGACAAGAACAAGGTAAAACTTATTTGAAAGAAAATCAAAAGGCAATCAATAATAAACGTCAGAAAATTGTAATATTTTGTTGTTTGAAGTGAAGTTAGATGCAATTTCTTGTTTTGAAATGTGAATCTGGGACCCAAGTCGGCAACCGTGAATGCTTTTCCGTAAAAATTTATTCACTCTTGAAATATGCGTGAATAAATTTGCCTATTTGTGTAAAGTGATCTGTCAAAAAAAATAATTAATCGCAATCTTGCGGAATCGGAAATATGTCCCCTTTCACACAAGAAAACTGAGTTGCCGGCAACTGGGAGTTCGAAGGCGAGAAGGGCAAGAAGTAAGGGGAATGAAAAAAATCTCCCCGGTCAACGATTTGAAGAGATTTTTTTGACGTTTTACTTTGCATTTCAATTAGCCCAACAAAATCTTCCCAGTTTCCTCCTTAGTTTCTTGGTGCCAGTTTCTTCATGTGAAAGCTACAAGGCAATTAAAGGAAACCGTCAAAAAAATCTCCAGCAACTGATTTCCCTGTGTGAAAGGAGACTATGTATGTGTACACAACTTTCTGTGTACACAGAGAAAACTCACGCTTGCGGAATTTGGCCCCTGGGCTTACATGAAAGAGTGTAAAACATTTTTTAAATAATTTTTTTTTTAAAGTAGATTCAAGTTGTTTTCTGTTAAAAGTGAACTGGAAAGATATTTATAAATTTTAACAAGTGCAAAGTAGGAAGCAAATTTTAATTTCTTTTTCAGAAATTAAAGTAAATATACTTCGATTGAAGTAAGGCGGTATTGCTGCACATTCCCCAGCAGAAAGGATTGGAAAAATAAACAACCACCACTCATATCGATGCATCGAAAATAAAGGATGGACCCAAGACTGAATACTGAAACTCGTCAGTTATTAATTTAGACTTCCCGAATAGAAGCGGCTTCTTGCAAGATGAGGTCTTAGCAGTGACCAAATCTGACCAGATTTTTCATTAATATCTAAGCTGAAATAAAAGCAATATCTGCCAAAAAATTCAAATCGCATGCATCAGCTTCTAAAATGCTGTCGCAAAGAGCTTAGAGTTTTTTAGGGGCCCCAACACGTAACTTGATACAATCGAGTTTTGTCGATACTATTGAGAATTGGAAGCAACTATTTTGGTTCAATCGAGTTTTCTCTAACGATACAATCGAGGACTCTCGAACCAAAACAAATTCTCGATTGTATCGTTTAACTCGATTGTATCAAGTTATACGTGCTGGGGCCGCAGTATAATATTATATTCTACTTCTTTTCTGGTATACCAGCCCACGGAAGAGCTGATGACGCATGCCAGGCTAAATAAACTATTAACATTCCATCCTGTAAAATCAAACAGAAAATAAGAGGAATACTTAGACAAATTAAGAAAAAAAAAAACTACAGATCAAGCAGGAAAAATTATCGAACTGATTAAACCCTACGCACTGGTGTAGACATAATTATTATCATCAAACACAAGTTAGTTACTGAAACCCTACTTAGAGGATGTTGTCACGAAGAGGCACATGACGAGGACACATCACATTTGTTTGTCGTTGTCCAGCACTGTCAATTCAGAAAGAAATGTTTGGGAAGTTAATCTTTGATGACTTAGAAGAACATTCGGTTTTTTGATACATTTTATCAATGTCTCCATCAACCTCATACCTAACCAATCGTGTATGCGTGTTGTATACCGGCAGGAATAAAGGGTTACAATTTTCTACCGAATTCCAGGCACTTTTTCATCAAAAGATATACTTTTGGATGATTTGTCAACTCGTCTCAAGAGGCAGTTTTTTTTTGTAGGTTACATAAGCTGGAATTCGATTCTTAGACCTCCATGATGACCGTTGAATGCACTATCCATTACCCAAACAGTCAGCACTGTGTAAGTAATTCTGAAATTGTAAACCCTGGATGGTTAAATTTCTAGGAATGATGGATTAGGCGGATGATAACTAAGCAAATGCGCTAATAAATATTATCAGCCAAATGGAATAAGTGTTAATGATGCAAGGATTAAAATTTCCCATTATGTATAGTAAAGTGACTTTCACCAGAAATCCTTAACAATACAATAAGTAGATTTTGAACCAAACACCTCACTTCGACCCCAGTGTCTGAAAGAAGCTATAACCTGGAGATTCACAGGAATATGTCCACATTGTATCCCCATTTATAGATCATCTTCAAACATTATTATGAGTTTTCTCATATTTTCCTTGGAAAACCGTTATTTCTTCCTGAAATCATTCTCAGTAAGCAGTGGATTATATCTGTTTTTTTTTATATATTTCTTTTTCTTGTTGTTGATGGTTGATCTTTTAATAACTGAAGAAGGTTTAATAAATTGATTAACCATTATTATTTTTTTCAAAAATTAAATTCAAAAATCTTCGCTTATATATATATCTTTTTAATTTCAGAACAAATATGACACATCATTAGTAAACGTCACTTAGAAGAAATTTTCTTTTTTTTAATAACATTTCGCAACATTTTATTAGTTTGGAACTCAGTATTGAACTCAGTGTAATCACATACGCAAAAAGAAATGCTTTGCATATACACACCGACTACCTTCCATTTTGAAAACTGTTCCATTTACTTTTAATGTCACAATAGACATGCTAAACCAGGCGTATGGCAGAAATAAAATCGGAAGGCACTTACTGACATTAATCCGTCCAATTTCTAAGAAATGTGGATGATATTGACAAAGTTGGTTGATACAAACGTACTGTAATGAAGATTACAGGCAAAACCTGAACTCGTCCCAAAGAAGATGTAGCTTTTTATGTGTGGAAAGTTGAGGTAACGAATAATCCGTCAAACCACGCATGGAGCTGATTCATGTGGCTTGATGTGGACTAGCGTTTTGTATATGTACATTTTTATTTTTGAAACCAAAATTAAAAGAATACTCGAATTTTATTTAATAAATTCTTAAATCAAATTAAGCTCTTAAAACACTTAAGAAAACAAATGTTGGATATATTAGTCGTCCTTTATTTGTAAGTTCCTTGGAAGCGCAGCTAAATTTCTTTTATGTACCTTCTTTCCCACTAATTATAATATTCAAAGTCGGTATTAAGTAATCTAAAAAATCGTTAAAATAGGGCTCATCGCAAATGGTTGGCTTTTGCTCATAAAAACGATTATAAAATGTGTCTTAAGCTCAACGATAAATTTGAAAGATATGATAAAGTATGTTACGATTTATACATGCTTAAGACAGAATAAAGAAAATCCTCGTCACTTCTATACATTTGTCAAGCAGTTCTTCTTTTTCAAACCAAAATGCTTTTTTGTTCAAAAAAAACATCTTCCTTAATTAATTATTTTTAAAAATATTCTCTCTGAACATATTCATTAGAAGTTCAAAATCCTTTCAAAGCTGAACGCGTATTATCAATGAACTACATCTCACTTCACGCGAAAAAGTTATGCCGGATTTACACGACTGCCATGGCAATATTACTGTCGAAATTTTGTTATTATTTTTTTCTCGTGTAAATGGTCGAATACGTGGCAGTATATTTGTCATTAAGAAACTGCTAGCCAGAATTTTCGTTAAGCTGTGACATTATACTGACATCGTGTAAATTCGGTACTGACAGCAATTTTCAAATAATGACAATTGCTCATTCTTTACTGCCACCTTGCAGTATTTTTATCTGTCATTATTTTAGCTTCGTGTAAATGAATGTCGTTAATTAAATTAATGACAACAGTTTTTTGGCAGTTAATACTGCGAACTTGGCATTCGTGTAAATCCGTTATTACTTTAATCTGTCAATTTATGATTTGTGCTGATATCTGTCCTTTGTCAGTTTTTGTTTATAAGACAAATTATTTTCGTTTGTATTTAAAAGTAAAATGATAGCTTGTTAAAAACAGTCAAGTCAATTGTCAAAAGAAAAGTGTATACATATTGTACACCTACCTTTTATATTAATTTTAACGTTAGTATGATTTATCCTATTATATTATGAACTAACTAACATTTGGCATTGTGATGGAACCGTGCTTTTGTTTTTTTTTTATTAATTTTTTTTAAGAAAAACTTTATTATTTTTGTTCCTAATTGATTTATTTAAGTTTTAATTTTGTATTTTTGTGATTGTTTTTTTATAATAATAAAAGGAATTAAACTTTTTTACGTCAATTTTTTAACTCTGGTGTTAAATTTTTCAAAAACATGTTTTGCCCCCTTTTTGAACACTTGTGCCCCTAGAAAACTCGCGATGTCCCCATTTTCGTCATTTTCAACCTGCTAATCCTAGATGGAGCTGTGGAAGTCTTGTATTGCCTCGTTATTCTCATTGTTTAAATCTTATTGATATCTGTAGTCTTCATAATCGTAGGAAACTGTCTAAGGCCTTTTTCGCATTTGATATTTTCAAAGGGAATATGGATTCACCTTTTTTGTGCACCAAAGTTTCTGTAAATACAAATACTCACAACTTGCGACATATAAATTTTTTAACGGAATCGAATTCAAGGACATATTATGCTTCCAATGAAATCTCTACGTTCAAAACTTTTACTATTTTTTTTTTGAATACTTTTCAACTCATATTAGTAGACACTTTTAAAAAATGAATTATTCATAGAATGGTGGCTGAATTCTCTTCATAATACTCGTATTTCTCTTATCTTATGTGTATTTGTATTAATTTTTCCTAAAAGACCTAAGATTTCATATGCATAACTTCTCATTTCTCGCTTTCAATGTCAAAGGGCGTCATTATAGAAACAATTGATATTTCCATATAAACTATCGATAACAATTTTATAATTCACCCGTGTAAAATAATATTTTTCGGAATAAGTGTTAAGCGCAGAGAATTCACTCAGATTTGCCACACCCGAAGTGAACTAGTAGTGGTTGCATTTAGAATGTTAATTGTGTTTGCAGTCAATAGATTATCATTCCCAAATATGTTGGAAGACCTAGCTATCCGAGAACAAATGCAGAGAACAACTGACTGCAAACTTGATTTGGTATGTGTTTTGTATTTGTTTTTTTGACGGCATTCAGCTTACTTTTCTGATTCGTTCGCAAATATACTCGGATCATAAACTAATAACATAAAGACCCGAAACTTCTGACGTCATTCGCATTGGCCTACAAGCTGAAACACGCACACAACTGACTTTTCTGTTCCTCTTCCTATAGACAGATAGATAACACAAACCTAATAATTTGTTTTGTTTTTCGATTTCACATCTATTCATGGATAGTGTCAAAGGTACAAATACAACAATGTAAACAAATGGGTTTTGGGGGGTGAAACGTACGAAATTTCCATTCTTAGTATAGCTTATTTGTGACTCGGGTAGTTTGGTCGCCGAAATAACATATCTAATAAGTGAGTGAACGGTGAACCAATAACAATTTTCAATATAATATCATATATTTTTGACAATTGCAATTAATATGGAATCGATACGTACTTTTGTCTTGATTTTTCTAAGAATGTTCCCACTATTCTTCAGCTCTTCGCCCACATAGTAAACAATCGAGGTGGGTTAAGTGAATTCCTTCGTGATATCGGTCGTCAACGGCCTCAATATGGAATTTTATTGCACGCCCCAGGGTTGCAGGCTGTCTTAGATTTATGTGCAGATTTGGTGATCTAAAGAAAAATGACTCAAGGAATCGATGCTGCAATATGTAAAGTTGCGCGCAGGACCACAAAGTAGGAAGGCGAGTCTCCAACGAATGCTGTTCGTATTAATATACACCCGCGCCCCATGCTGTGAAGTTGGTTGTTCTTTATTTTTTTTTATGTTGCAAACACCAGTCAACTTTAGAAAATTGATTGTATACATACGTCAGGCGGCAGCATATGTGATGAATGAATGTGTGATGTATCTGTGCAAACTATACGAACATACTTTTTGCCAGCTGAGATCGTGATGATTGTGGTGAAAACTTCACGCGGTATGAGTTGAATAAATTTTAAACGAATCTCGAGCGCGAATTCAATCTTTATATATTCCCGCCAGACCGCGTCATCACTAGCTCTGAATCAAACGAAAGTGAAAAGTGTAACTGGAGATGGTCGGTGGTGGTCTCTGAGTTTGGATTTGAATTGGGATTCAAATTAATTTATTAAGTGATTGAGGTTTTGTTAAACATGTGTGTGCGGTGCCATGAAGAGATTGCCTTACTAATTGCAGTGTTTGGGGTGTGCTTTTTTTTAAAGTCTAACTCAGCTGGGGAGCTGAGCGGAAAATTTCAAAGAATGGGAAAATATGACAGTGACTGACAGATACATTTTGTGTGGCATACTGGTAATAAGATCATGCTGTTGCTTAATAGACGACAGCTGCTTTCTCATAAATATAAGATAGGAGTTCCTAATCCGATATGGCTTTCTATAGGGAGCATTGCACACCATTAGTATGCTTGATAAGAGTTTTAACTGGCATGGACATTGACCCTTTAATTTTGACACACGCTACTGTTTAACCTACAAACCAAATAATAATAGTTACTTCTTGTGGGGCTTATAAAATGTATAATAAGCCTAACTTTTTTTTCATCAACTGATAGAGGATATTTTATATTTGATATTGAAAAATAAGAGCATAGTATTGCGACGGTACGCACGCTCATGACAGGTTATGAGAAGGAACAAGCAGCAAAAGTGTTTAAGTTGAACTTAAACATTTATAGATTTGGTGCATACAAGTAAACGGGTAGCTAAGCCTTGAAACCAAAACTGTTCCTTGCATTAAAAAAGTCCTTACCACGGATGAACATTAAGCCTCTTAGCTGGAAGGATTTTATTTTGTCAAACAAGTGGGATGGAAATGATAAGAGAGCAGCAACTCAGGCTAAATTTTAATTGTTATTCTCATCACTGTTGAGTTTCTGTCAGCTCCAACATTGGCCATGGACTTGTTTATTTTTACGAGTTGAAATCCATTGCGCCAACGAAGCCTCATACTCAGGCACATCCCTGAGCTAGATCTTAGAAAGTGTCACATTTTCATTTCGAGAGTGAAATGCCGGTTTCCAAAGTACCGCACATCGATTTCGATAGGTTTTTACAATTCGCGCATGTATCAAATCTCAGAGACCATTGTGTCATATATATTTTGACAAAATGCGTAAGAGGATATACCATGTAATTGGGTGTCTGTTGTTTCGTTTTTTTCACTTTGCATTTCGTTGTTTCCCCTTTTCTTGCATAGACTTCTGTTTACTTCGTTTGTTTTTCAATCATTTCGCCCTACGATCACTTCGCATTTCTTTCATTCCCTTCTTACTCGTTTTGCATTTTCGTTAAAACTGCAATGAGTTATTTAGGTCAAGGTTATCTCGCCAAAGGTTTATTTCGCATTTTGTTTGTTATTAGCGGTTAAACCAGTTTTGTATTTTGATAAATGTTACACAAAAAACTTTTCATTCACCCTAACTCGACCCCATCCAAATCCTATAATTGGCCCAAGCAGGGGGGTTGCAGGTCGACAGCATGCCCCTTTACCTTACATCAAAAAAAAGTAATCGAAATCGAAATGAACAAAAAACGAAACAATGAAATTAAAATGAACTAAGTAAAATACCTAAACATTTTTTTCAAACGAATGTAAACAAAGTACTTATTGAAAAATATTTTGGTTAAAACGCTAAATCAACAAAATGCTAAACGACTAAAACAAAATAATACAAAAAAGAGAAGAAAAAACGAAACAAACCATACCCCTTGTAATAATGTACGGTGGGTGCGTTCGACTTTCTCTGCCCTAGATTACCTACACTGAGTCAGTTCATTTAAATCAACAGTCTAAAAACCGAATAGGTGCTTCGGTATTCATTTCACATCGAACACCTTAGCGCTCCAAGTTTGACATTTTTCATTTTTTGATATTTAGTTTGTTTCCTTATATCCCTGACATTAATAAGGGGTTATCCATTGTGCGGTTTCAAAAGTAGAGGGCTGGAATTCGACATCTGCCAAACTAAGTTGTTAAACCAATTTTTTTTTCAGTTGAAAGTCTGACATTTACGGAAATGGATCGCTTAACTATCTCACAACGCATAAAAATTGTTAAAACCTACTACAAAAATGGTGATTCTGCCACAGCCACATATCGTGATTTAAGAGGAGATTATGGTTTAATCGTCCAACTACGCAAGCAATTGGCAAAATTATGAAGAAATTTGAAGAGACTGGATTGGTTATAGATATTATAAGTCCTGTGCATCATCGTTTCGCTCGTACCACCGAAGACCCGAATGTGTCGATTCCTCGTCGTTCTCAGCAATTAGGACTGTCTTACAGCACATTTTAGGGTGTTTTGCATTTGGATATACACTTACATCCATATAAAGTCCAACTCACACAATAACTGAAGCCAGCTGGCCATTCACAACGTCGTAGATACGTCGAATGGGTGCTTGAACAACAGGCGGTGGACGGCGATTTTTCGAACAAAATTTTCTTCAGCGACGAAGCACATTTCTCACTCGGTGGGTATGTCAATAAACAAAATTGTCCTATTTGGGATTCTGCCAATCCTCAAGTAATTGAAGAGAGGCCATTGCATCCACAAAAAGTCACTGTTTGGGGCGCTCTTTGGTCCGTAGGTGTGATTGGACCTTACTTCTTCGAAAACGACGATGGAACGACTGTCACCGTCAATTCGGAGCGTTATGGTCATATGATAACCGACTTTTTTTTGCCTGCTATTGAAGAATACGACTTGGAGAATATGTGGTTTCAACAGACGGTGCCACATGCCACACAACTCGAGCGAATATGGCTTTGTTCAATTGACATTTCCTGGCCGCGTTATTTCTCGTCGTGGCGATATCAACTGGCCACCAAGATCATGCAATTTGACACCCCTGGACTTTTTTTTGTGGGGCTAGGCGAAAGACCGTGTTGGCAACACAGCTACACACGAAACAACGGTTGCTTCAACATGGCTGTGTTGCTGCAACGGTTGACTCGTGTGTATCTAGCATTCGGAATTAAAAAGAAAGGCAACTGTCAAAATGATGCACAACTGGAATAGAAGTTTAATAGAAAATAACCAAGAATGTCGCATTAAATCTATGTGCCTTAATTGTAATACCGGTTTTATTTGCAGGCTTAACTTACTCATGGCTTAACATACAGTTACCTAGCCACTAAAAAATTGGGTCTTGGTAGAAATACCACAAAAATGTATATAAGGAAATAAATGAGTAAGAGCTTCCGGGACATTTATACTTACAGTCTTTCTCACTTGGTTTTTTCTATTGAAAAATTCTTCGAAGAATTCGCTTAAAGAACGAAAAAGGAATAAACGCATGTGGCACTTTTTAAATACCGCAGGTAAGTATCATGGTATTTATTTGTACTTGAGATTTCGGGTCTCGGGATGTGTACTTATTCTAGAGATCGGGAATACACTGGAATCTTTATGGTATTTTTAAATCTACAGAAGTACCTCTAAAATACAAAAATTTTACACTCTTCAATGCAAAAAATGCAAAATTTAAATAAATAGCTTAGGGATCAATTACGATAATATATCCTCAAACAAGTCGACAACAACTTTCAGTTATTTCTTTCCTACAACTTCCAACCAATCCGATTTACATAAACACGTGTTACCCAACCAAATTACAAAATTGGTCTGTTTAATTGCGCGATTTTTCAAATCGTCTGTAATTCGCTTGTAACCACATTAACTAGCCAACAAGTGGCAAATCCACTTACTTTGAATCATTTGTCCAAACACAACATAATAATTTTTTTTCTTTTTTTGTGTTTAGTGCTTGTGATTTTTTTGTTTTAAAATCCGTGCCATGAGCGCGACAAAGCTCTACTATCACTGCTGGTGATAGATTTCATCGTAAATTGTACATTCCTAATCGCATCCGTGCTGCACTGAGCCACTGGTAAAACATGATTTTTAATTGATTCCAATCGTACGATGAACACGTTTCCAATCGGAATCTTATTTTTTGCCATCAGTCAAGCCTACTAAGCTGAATGGTGGCTTTGGGGGCTAGGCAAGAGCTGAAGCTCTGTCATTCTGCCTTCATCTCTGCATCTTTGCCTTCAGTCTTTACCGTTTTGATAATTCGAATGGAAACGAAATCATTAAGTCAGTCCGCATACAACATCAACGGGGCAATAGTGATAAATTCAAATTCAAAGTCGAATGCACCTGACTGAACAAATCTCCGTGGTTGGCATTTTGTCTTATTTTGCGATATGCACTTCGGACTGTTGCTTATTAAAAACAAAAAATCACAAAGTTACTTGGTAGATCTGAATGAAGCAAGGTGGTCGGGCGCCCCAGATGTAGGCTATACGAGTAAAGGCATTTCTAAAAAAAGATGAATTTTTTTAGTATGTTTCATGTAAATCATACAAGATGTCATTTACCATTTTTTATTAAAATTGTGTGTGGGATATAATTTAATAACGGTTCGGAGGGCAGTTATAACGACTATAAGGTCAAATAATTGATGTCAGGATTTGTCCCCTAAATCTTTTTGACCATAATAGTCAGTTCAGGGAATTCTCGACAGTTTACACTTTAACCCAACTTCTGTCGCTTATAGTTGTTGTTAAAAATGTCGTTTTCAATTGGTCATCCGGAATCCTTCTGAAAGTTTTCGTCCTAGAAAGAAAAGAAATTCGATTTTTGATTTGAAGCCAGAATAAAAACCTGAACCACACACTAATTCACATCCACTAACTGTCAAACTCGAATTCAATTTGGTAATTTTTACAAATTAAAATCCCTTTGACACATAGGTTATGTTAGCTAAGGGACGTGCTATATAACAATCAGGAAAACGCGTCAGGAAAAGTTGAAACAGTATGGAAGTGAATATTTTTGTCTGGTCGTCGTTTACAGCAAACAGGAAAATTTTTCAGTTGACAAGCCTCACTACCAATCTGCCATCAAGTTTTCTGATTGAAATACACACGAAAAAGTTTTTCGTCAACAATACTGTCTGTTGAACGAAAGAAATTGGAACCTATAAACTAAGGTTTCAAGTTTCTAAAATATGACAGTCCTATTTTTTTTAATTGGTTTCTTTCTTTAGCTACTTAAAACGTGTTTCGCTTTTTTATAATCGCCAAGACAAGATGGCCTCTTTTTCATTTCGGGCTATTCATTCTTTTTCTGGCATTGCCAGGTTACAAATTTATTTATATGAAAACTCTACTAGATGGCGTATAGAGAGCAAGAAAGAGATAAATTACATTTAGCACCAACAGAGGACGTCATAAAAATTATTACAAACCCAAATCATTGGAATGATTTGTTCCACAATTTTGTCAATTAATGGCAATCAGCTGGCACGAAAAAATTAAATAAATAAATACATTTTTAGCAATTAATAATTGTTCTAGTGCACATTTCTTTGGTAACCAAAATTCTCTGAGTTATTTGTCATCGATTAGTGTAGTTTTTTGTATATTTTATAATGAGTGCATACATTATAAATTATATAATTGAACTTTTTCCTAATCAAATTTGCTTTAATTGGTCCATTACCCTGCATATCCATAATCAATTTTAATGTTTTTATTTCAGCAATTATTGCAGAAAGTCTTATTTTTTCGTTCAGTAGTCAAACTATTTCCTGAAATCTTGTTGACAATCAGAGTGCCAAGCAAACAAAACTTATTGTGTTTAGATTCTCGGCCTGGAACTCCAACTGAACTCATCAATATCAGTCGAAGTCACATTAAACGTCAAATTATTACTTCATTTATTTCCACAGAAATGGTAAGAAAAAAATTCTAAAATCGATTTCGTAAAATAATTTATTTCATGAAATTTGTGGTCTGCATTTGGACATTTCCATTGCATGTTCGATTTTCTGAAAGAAATTATTACTTGTGGAGGCGCAGGGTAAGGTTGAAGTGCCTGCCAGCGAAAAGACACTAACACACTTAGATCAAAAGTTTGTCCATTGTGATATTGCATGAATCTGGAGATTTCCTCCCAACTCATTAAAACCAGCGCACTGATACTACTAATGCTGGTAGGCCGCGACTCCATTAGAAATATTTATTTCGGCCATTATTGCAGACTCTATTAATGAAAATCATATTGCTTTGCTTTGTGGGCAAAAATAAATCGTGAAATTGTGTTCTTCTCCAAGGAGCTCTAAGTACTTTAGCTAATTTAGAATAGGAATAACTCGTTTTTTTTTTAATGAAATATTATTTAATATCTGTGAGAAATTTGTGCACGATAAATGTGGGATGTCATGAATATTTCTTTTGAAGAGACAAGAGTTATGTCTGAAAATAAAACAAATCCAGACATAAGGGGCCGCCACAAGAAATATTAACTACATGACGCCTATAGGGTAATAGAAGAAGTCTTCCGGATGGAGCCTGTGCCAGTGCCATAGTACAGGACATATACAGAGAAGATGAGTAACAGATTCCTCCTCTTCTTCGTTAACACAGGCAAGTGGTGGTGCTGTTCCACCTGAGGTTTCCTTATATCATCTTGGTCCATCATGTAAGTTTACATGTAGCGATAGGCATACCCTGTCTGGTAGAATAGGTAATGTTGTTTCATTTTTGGCGAGTTCGTCAGCCTTACAGTTACCTAAAATTTACATACATATGTAAATTGCACCCAACAAAGGAGGATATTGAACTCCTGTGCTATTTCTATAAGAGATGATCGACAATTTCTGGCTGATATTGAGCTTGAGAAACAGAGTCCAGAGATTTTATAGGAGCTTGGCTATCCGAATACATGTGGATATCGCGAGTCGATATCATGTTTTCTATTACGATAAAACTTGCTTTACCGCCAAAATTCCCCCTGACGCTACAATGGTCAGGAAGAAGAAAGGAGAGACTTAAATTATGTTTATCTAAGTACACGCTTCCACTCCACCATCCTCGGTTTTAGATCCGTCCGTGTAAAACTGTATCTATTCATCTTCGAAGAAAGTCGGTTCTCCCATCTTGAAAGGAGGACAACTAGAACGTAGTCGATGGTAACTGGAATTGATCAGAATGATTTCAGAATCGTTGAGTGGCTTATTTCATTATTGATCCACCCTGAACAGGCTTTAAGACGGATGACTGTGCTTGCTCCTATTTGTTTAATATATATATCGAGGGGTGTCAGATGAAGAAGAGCATCAAGTGCACCAAAGGGAGTCGAGCGCAAGCTGATCTTTGGACTTTACTGAGTTTATCGCATTTAATCAATTTATTCAAACCAGTCTACCACACTGTCACCCGATAGGTAAAAATCGGTTAAATTACCGATGTATATAGCCAATCAGTAATAAGGACTTGAAGACCCCATTGATTCCCAATGGCTTGTTTGCAAGAGAAAAGTGCCACCGTGGCATTTTTGACTCGATCTTGTATATTAGGTTTCCAGCTTAACTTCTTATTTAAAATAAGACCGAGTGGAATTCTTTTAATGGAGGGTGTATCTATGTGAAGAATTTTGTATTTCTTGAAGACAAGAAGGGTTGACGCTCAGTTCACAACATTCTGCCCAGTTGGTTTACTTGTTTAAAGTATTCTGTAAGAGTTCTTTCATCGAGAAAATGGAAAACTTTCCTGCTACGGCAATAGCAACATGGTACGCATGGACAATCATACAAATGTCAGTAGCTCGTTGACTACCAAGTTCCAGAGAAGCGGAAATAGAACACCATCTTGCGACGTAGCTCTGCTGACAGACCTTTTTGCAGAAAAGCGGCCCAGTTTTTGATTCATAATCCTGCTGATCAGCATTTGACTATTCAGTTCATAAAGTGCAGATGTTTCCACATTTCGACACTGTTGAAACAACCCTCTATTTCTAAGATAGCAAGCATTGTATCCTCTTTATGATGTAGGGAATGTTTGATGTTCCGTACTAACGTTTAGAGAGCCGCGTCCACCGATTTTTTCCCTTTGTAATATTGGCGTGTTGAGCCGAAGTCTCGTATCAATACTTGTAAGTATATGGATATCGGCCAGTCTTTCAAAAGTTTTGAGAACGAATGATGATAGACTAATAGGTCTGAGATCTTTTAACTGCTTTGTATATGAAAACACATAGTGCACCAACATTAACCTACTAAATCGTAAGTCACGATTTTCTTGTTTGATTTGGATCTCGCATCGGAGAGTTCTTTTGGCATACCAATCGAAAATGACATTACATAGCTCAGATTTCAGACCATAGAGTTCGTGTTCCGAATTTGTGTTCCTTTCAATTAATATCTCTAGTTCACAGCACCCTCGAAAAACTCCCACATAATCGACTGAGGGTTTTGAGTTGATTGTTTCCTGAACTACCTGGAAGACTGGAAACACTGGTCGCTCCGGTGTAGAAGGTACATATATAGTTTATAAACAAAAAAGTAAGACGCCTATAGTACGGGTGTTTTTGAAACACAAATCGGAGTATTCGTAACTCTGCTCTCAATTTTCTTGTAATTCAAAACCACCTGCATCATCAAACCATTTATTAATTATTTTGCTAAATAATATAGAATTTAAATATTTATCAATTAATTGACAATTGCAGTGGGATTGATTATAATTACTTCTGATTCTGTTTAGATGAAAAATAATAAAGATATAAGAAAAAATAATAAAAATAAATAATAAAAAAGATATACATATGACAAACATCAACAGAACTGTTGTGATATTCATTTGTATCTATTCAATTCCAAAAGCATATATAAAAAAATTATTTAATTCAGCATAGCCTGATTTCAACTCAATGATTTGGCTGTGATAAAATAATTATCATGTGAAGAAATTTTGAAGCATGATTTCAGTTTTTCACACATCTATAATCGAATAATTTGTGAAGCTGTGAAAAGATTTATTTTAACATTTGCTTCACAGATCGTTAATCAAAATCATGTCAGTGGTTCGCACATACCTGTTCTAATATTTTAGGCTGGTTAAGATATAATAAAATATTTTTGTGCCTAATTAAAAATGATATAAATAATTTAGGCTTTTGAATTGCAAACAACAAAAAAATTAGAGCAATATAGAAATGAAAATAATTTATATAAGAAATTGTTTACTTAAATTAATTTAACCACTTTAGAAATTATTTTGACCATCATCAAGTACACAGTTTGAGGTGTAAAAAAATAAGGAAGGATGCCAATTTTCAGGTTAAAATACTCAAGATTGAGGGTGCACTGAAGATCCCAGGTTTTTTGTCCGGCGAAATTTTCAGAACTGTCACATTTCAAATCAGCTCTTGGCGGCAAGATTATTATAGTTGAAAATTTAAATGTTAAAAATTTTTAATTTTTCTTAAATTTTGTACAGACTTTTATATTCACAGAACAATTGTCATGAAATATGGTTATCTAATAAAGTAAGCTATTACAAACTAAATGACCGAAATGTCAACAAATGGAAGGTGTCAAAATTATTACATCTGAAGTGTTCGCTGTGAAACCAAACCCGGGCAGTTATTTTGTTTTTTTGACATATAGATTGAAATGCAACATCGAACAAACCTATTGGGGATATTATTTCGCTTTTAAATTTTGACATTTGAACAACAATAGCTTGTGTGAAGAGCGGATAACATTGCTACATCCCAGCATTTTAGGAGTAAGGACTCCCATTTTGACATTTCGGGTACATGGATTTTTTTTATTCGTCGGAAATTATTTTCTGTAATTATTGTGTGACTAATTTTCGTATTATGCGCGAGGAAACAATTTATTTGCTGAAGCGTGGACAGTATGTGGAACGAGGATTATTAGTTTGACAGTTCCTATTAATGACACTGCCATTCACCCCACAAACCTTCTTTTCTTAAATTTATCTTGTTTTTACAATTAAACAAAAAAAATGGTATCTTAACATTACTCTCAATTATATTTCTTCCATTCTGTTAAGAAATTTTAAAAATTAAAATTTATTTATAAAAATGTATTCCCTACTGAAATTTTCTACATCCCAGCCATTGACGTTTATATGTACATGGTGGAATTAACAAAATGTTTTCATTGGTGGCGATCACTCACTTATTAGATATGTTATCTTGGATACCAAGCTATCGGGGTATATCTGTGGACGAATCAGATAGGTTAGCTGAAAGCTGTCAAAAAATCAAAGCAAAACGCATACCAACGAATTTTGCAGTCAGCTGGTTCTGTACATTTGGTCTCGGATAGCTAGTTATTCCAATTTTTTTGGGTTAACTCAAGATAGCTGTCATGAGAGCAGCTGTTTTTTCATCAGATGTGGTTTTGCACGCATTACAACAACAGAAAGTTATTCCAGATTGCTGAGAATAATTGAGTGAACGTCCCCATTAGCTAATTATGGTATAAAAACGGCACCGTTCAGCGATATATAGGTGGGCCCTATATGCTACTCATTGCCGCTATATCTAGCTATTTATGCACCTCACTATATGCCTGCTAAAAATAAGTTAAACTTGAATGATCTTTACATTGAGATCAAGAAACAATTATTATTTTGGTGAAATACACCTTGTGATCTTTCTTTGGGTTAAGTTTTATTTTATTTCATTCGAATATTTTTTTTTGTAGCCATTGGGCATTTACATTTATCGAAAACAGGTGTGTAGATACAGATACTGATATTCATGCATTAATATACCTACTTATTTTTGTTTGGATAAAAAAATTACTTTTCAGTTGTTGGTGCAATTGTTTATCATTTGCTAATAAATATTTCTTTTTTTTTTCTTATTATTTTTTTCATGATTTTTGATTTATTTATTAATGCTAATTTCCTCGCAGCTGCAGCAGAAGAGCAGTAGGTAATGCTGTGAACAACTATACGGGCTTGGTCGCTTTATGTATGTTTGTATGTCACCAACTTATTTTAAAAAATAAAGAAAAAAGGAGATTGGCTCCTCACGTGGGTTAATATGCCGTCATGTAAATTATCTCGTTTAAATTGAGTGGCGATTTTTGTGGTTAATGTTTGTCTGTTTAGTTTGAAATTAAATAAATAAAGATGTTAATGTTGATTTAATTTGACATTACAGAATTATGTAAGAATATGGGTTTTAAGTATGTATGTGTATATTTCTTGTATGAATAGGTCAAGAACAAAAATTCACGCAGCTGTTAAAAGCAATCTAATGAAATGATTCATATTGAATTTGACATTCTGCTTTTCTTTCCAAACTAGTTTGGTATTCTGTGCAAATATTAGAGACGTGGGTGTAAATAATGAAAAACTTCTAGTTTTATTTATATATGTACATGTGTAAGCTTCTCAAGCGTATTGTTGGATGATATTCGGAAAAAGATTTCTCGAGCTGTTATACGTAAGATGGGATCCTATTTCCTCTTCGATTGGTAATCCAGAAGAACTCTCCGATTCGAGGCCCCAAACGAACAAGTTTACACTCGATTCTTAATTCTGAATTTTAATGTGAATGTATAGGTTCGTTCGTTAAACTTTACCTAGGGTCGACACAGGTTTTTTTGACAACCCCAAGAGTTGTCAAAAAACCTGGGTTTTTCGGTTCTCAAAAAACGCCCGAGGGCCATTAAATTTATGTTGCAGAAAAGCAAGTTATGTCATTTAATAATTGAAACTTACAATATGTTAAATTTAAGTTCTTAGTACATTTTTTGTGACTCTATGCACAATCCACAACTTCAAAGCTTTCCACTTTTCATGTCTGTGTCTGAAAATTAATTTGAGTACTGTTTTATTTCCATTTTAAAATTAACAAATTTCATACAAAACAAGAATTCACAAAAAAACAAATGCTTCAGATTAGGGATGATGGATCAGTTTATCTATGTTATTGAAACATCGATATTAAAACAAAATATCGATGATTCAATATCGATGTTAAAGGAAGAATAAGGGCAAACTCTTCAAAACATCGATGTTTTCGATTTGATAATTATTAACATCGATGATGAGTATTCGATATTCTCCTAAATATAGCCCATCCTATCTCAGATTTCATGTGATTTTGACGTTTATTCATTTACTTCAAGTTGCGCCTGCTAAAAACCTAGTTCTACTTCAGGGCGAGTTGAGGGCGACACTAGGTTTCAAAAAACACAGAATTTGTTTATCAGGGCGACTTTAGGTTTTTCCAAAAACGCTTTAGGTCGACCCTACAGGGCTCAACGAAAAAACCTTATGTGTAAGGTGAGAAAAAACAAAACAAAATGAAATTGTAGGGATGGGCGATGTTGGCAAAACATCGATGTTAGAGGAAATATCTATATTGCAACATGGATGTTGAAGCATGTGAAACATCGCAAAATCGATATTAAGATTACAAACATTGACTTAAAATAAGCTGAAATATTTTACCTTATGCTTACAAAGGTTAGACATCACCCGACGGAACTGCACATAAGCGGAACTACACTTCACAAGTATGAAGTTCATTTGGCGCTTAGTGCGATATACATATATGCTAAAAGAAAATGATGATAAAGATATTTCTACAATTTTCAAAACAATGAAGTTATTTTGAATTTATGATACATATACTGAATTTTTAATTGATTCTTGAACGTGATATTATTTTTCAAAAAAATGCATAAACACAATATAGGTGTTAAAAAACATCAATATTTCTGATTCGATAATTTCTGACATCGATGTTGTTTTTTGTCTAGTTTGACATTTAGTGGTTTTAAGTGTAAAGCCAGAAGGAAATTTCTCTTCGGGAGAAGAACTGTCATTTGATAACAATCGAATAGTTTCAGAAGCATTTGGAAGCCTTCTGGACGACCAGTCCAAATGGACATTAGTTTTTGAAAATGTATGTATCCGTATGTACGTTCACTGTAAAAGTTTAAAACAAAAACAATTTATTTTATGTTGAATTCCAATCAACCATTTCAAATCGATTTCAGATCGATTTATTTTGTTTGTTGTAAGCAACTTGCAAAAAATAATGTGTGTAAAGTCTATGAAATCTAGGTAAAAATGCAAGATTTCTTTTGACAGATTTTGTTTAGAAATAATTCGATTGTGTTCAGAAAATAATCGATTGTTTGGTTGTTTGCAATTCGGCATTAAATTTGAAGGCACGAGTACGATAACTATGGCGCCAAGATATAATAACGGTTTTTGGTAGAGGGGCTTAATACAAGCATTTTTTACTATGGGAAGGGGGGGTCTATCTCCCCTCGTTTAGGCGGGAGGGGCAATTTTATAAAAATTTACTTAAATTTTTTAAAAAAATATTAAAAAAGAACGGCAACACTTACAGTTATAAATTATACTTTTTTAAAAAGTCAGAACTCTACAATTTATAATAAATTTTAAGTAAAGTTGTTTCAGTCAATAGTTTTTGAAAAAATTGACTTCAAACTCAAAATTTATGAAAAAAAGTTAAAAAAATCACTTTGAGTATTATTTTTCTAATGATTATAAATACCAATAAAGAAGTAATTGATGTAGTTAACTGTTCCAATTATTTCTTAATCAAACACTGAAAACTATTCGTCTCTATGTTTTCTAGTTTTTGCGAAAATTGAAAAACAAAAAAAAATAATTTTGTATCAGATGGGTGCATGTAAATTTTCTTTTGCATTTAAAGAATCTGGATTAAAAAAAATAATTGATATTATATACATAAACGTGTTTACATATGTCATGTCCATTTCAATCTCTTTTTTCTAAATATACGGTTAGATACTTGGCCAAAACTTTAACATTTAATATATTTGAGCATAATGACGAACTTAACGAACTCCACAGTGACACTAGTACGGACGATGAATTCATTGACGAGACTTACATACCTTCAACACATTGAAAATTGACGTGACTATTTTTTACTAACTCCTCACTTACTTAAAAACTAACTGACGGGGACGCGGAATGCATTGCAATTCTACCTCCTCGTGGTGCATTCTGGGTTATGCTAAATTAATTGCTTTACTTGACTCACAAAGATGAACTTATCATTAAAATTGATCCTGAAAGTAAATACCAAAAAAACTCTTTAAAAAGTAGTTTTAAAAACCCCAAAAACCAAAAAACAAAAATAAAGCAAAAATATTTTACTCAGAGAAGGAAATCTTGTTAGAAATAGGAGCTTTGTGCGTATAGAAAAAAGAAACACTTAATAACCGCATTAACTGTAATAAAATCACAAAGGTATATATGAAATTTACGATGCAAACAGTGAGATGCCTAAGGGGGGGCATGCTGCGCCCTGCAACCCCCCTGCTTGGGCTCACTATAGGCTTTGGGGAGGGTGAAAATTTTATTATATGCAAAGTTTCTTTAAAATTAAAGAATCTTTTGGGTTTAAAGAACCAGTATAGTTTTACTATTTTTCAATTACATATCTTAAAAACTAGAAGACATAAAAAGAAGTAGTTTTCTGTGTTTAATAAAAAAATAATTGGAGCAGTTAACTACATAAATTATTTTTTTATCGATATCCATAATCATGAGAAAAATAATATTCAGAGTGATTTTTGTAACTTTTTTTTCATAAATTTTGACTTTGAAGTCCATTATTTAAAAAACTATTGACTAAAACAACTTTATTTAAAATTAATTATAAATTGTAGAGTTCTGACTTTTGAAAAAGGTATAATTTATAACTGTAAGTGTTGCCGTTCTTTTTTAATATTTTTTTAAAGATTTTAAGTACATTTTTATAAAATTGCCCCTCCCGCCTAAACGAGGGGAGATAGACCCCCCCCTTCCATAGTAAAAAATGCTTGTATTAAGCCCCTCTACCAAAAACCGTTATTATATCTTGGCGCCAAAGTTATCGTACTCTCCCCAGGTGCTGTCAAATTTTGGTGAGTGGCAATAAAATGATGTCAGAAATAAGGAAAACTGTCAAAACTGAAAATGACAGATAAAAGGAAAAGTTACGGAAAACAGCACGCATCATTTGTAAATCAGAAAGTTTAGAATTTCAATATAGTTTCTTTTTCGTAGACTGGGTGCTCAGACCTTGATCTACGACCTCCCAAGAAAATTCTGTGCAATATAGAAACTATCAAAGAAGAGCACTACAAACTGACCGGTAGTTAAAGGTAAGAATACATCTAAACTGACAGACGTAAATCGTCTTGCAATCAAATTTCTTCAGTCATTTAAGATGTAGCTATAAATGCAGCAGTAAGAATTAGAAATATTAAAGCAAAAGTTTAAACAAATTGAAACAACAGATTAGGTTGTTAGATAAGTGCTCAAATGTATTTTGTTTAATGTGGTTTTCGATTGGCTAATTGGAGTCACTTCTCTTTACTCCATATGTTCTATTTCTATATAATATGCGAAAAATTCGAAGTAAAAATATTAACCTCAAAGATCCAATAGGAAACTGCAATAAATACTCAGTAAGTAAGATGGATTATTACACCGTCCGCCAATGTGCTGGGATGTAGAGAATTCTTGTATGAAATAAATGTTCGGATGTAGAAAATTATTTTTTTTCACGAAATATGTATACAATCGGTGTTATTGTTTTGAAATTTTACATTTAGATAGAGAAACGACAAATATACAAGGATATTTTTAATGTGGTTTACCGTTGGTAGATTCAGGAATTCATGCGGAATTTGATGTTTTTCGTGACGAATGGATCGCGATTTGAAGTGATTTGTTTGTGATTGTATTAAGGAATATTTGTGTCTGTGAAATTGTTAGTTGTTAAACTAAATGTTTTCAATTGTATTAGTGTTTTGTAGTGTTAGTAACAGAGTAGAGAGATTCATCGAAAAATACAGAACTACTAATTTGATTCAAAATTAAACAAACAAAATTGTGTTTGTCCAATTGAAGGATTTAACTGTCAAAATCCGTGTGCTTACAGATTTGCAAAAAAAAGCAAATGAATTCTTGTCCCAATGGAAAACCACATAAATGTCAAAGACCATATTTTTACATTCATATAAGCAATCAGATTTAGGAAAACATATAAATTTTTAAATATTTGCTTAATAATTAAGTTTTTTAAAATACATAATAAAAATATATGTACCTATTTTTACCAAAAATTTAAGTTACACTAGTGTAAATCTTACTCAAGGCAAGACTAAAAATATAAAAATAATAAATTAAAAAATGTTACCTTTTCCATTATCTTTTTGCGACATTAATGAAATTATCCATTTATTTTATAGTTAACTAACCTGAAATTAAAAGAAAATCAATTGTTAATAATTTATTACAAACATTAACATTATATTAAATAAAAAAATACATTTCAATCACAGAAAATAGTAATACATTTTTTATTAAAGGTTTTAAAGTATTATAAAATTAAATAAACCTTTAATATTATGGACATAACATGTAATTAGAGATCATATGCTATACACTTATATGAAGGCAATCTCTTTATCCATTTGAAGGTAACAGCTTTTCGGAATTTCATCGTAACTGGGTTTTATTTTCTTTATCAATTCAAATCTTTACTAACGTTTGTAATCCCACAAATAAATTGTCGATAATCTTCTCTCATAATCATCCAAACGCATGCACCTAAAATAACTTCATTTAATTTTGCTCATGTGCTTTCTGACAGGCAACCCATACACCCTTTTTGTTTTTGTTTTCAATTAATCATTCTGACATAAACAAGCCTTTGACCTTGCGGTGGTGAATACAAATTAATCACCATCTTATAACTTATGGTCTTTCAAAATGCTTTAAAAATTAAATTAAATGAGGTACCTATTTATGTATTTCCCACAAAGGTAATTTAAGTGTCTTAAACGATGAATACAATTTAAAGCCACAATTAGTCATAAATAGGCCTTCAAAATTAGGCCATATTTAAAATGTACTTATATTCCAGTGGGAAATGGAAAAAATAATATTTTTTGACTATTTCCAAAAAAAAAATTACAAAAGACCTCGAAATTAAATCAGAGACAACTGCCTACTTAGAAACCCAAATCATTATGACAATCATAACAAGCAGAAGCAACCAACCAGCCAATTTTGTAAGTTATGTATGTGTCAATGTCACAATTGACACTTAAGTTCAAGTTCGGAACTGTTTACGGTATACGGCAATTGAGTTGGACATGATGGCAGCAGGCCTCACGAAAATGTAGACAAGGTTATGATCTCAGTAAAATTTGGATATGACATGAATTATAGGCTATAAACAACGAAGTCAATGTTATATAGGAATGGAGTTCAGAAGTTGACAGTTGCGTCAGTGTAAGTGTATTGGGGTGCTCTTCGAAATCAAAATTGGGGAATTTACAGCGTAAATTGTGTCAGAGATTTTCGGGCAATTAAACAAAATAAGGGTACATATATCATAAGTGATCTTTCGAAACATGAACACAATTCAAATATATATCTACATACTCATATATAAATATAATTATGGGGCAGGAGAATTCTTAAAAGTGAAGCAGTGCGTGAACAGAACCAAAAAGAAACTTCATATACAATTAATGACTATTAATATGTTAGATGCTTAATTTGTGCGTGCATGTAAGCCGATGGAATATTTTGAACCTTCAACATTGTATAAATACAATAGGCAGCGAGAACAAACACAGTGTAGTACCTAATGAATTTTTCTACTCACTTCAACTTATACTTTATGGTTCAAATCCATGACGCATAAAGAAATATTTCATGAGAGTAGTATTAATTATTATAAATATCTATGATGAAAGGAAAAGAAATATTTCCATTTACAATGTTTTTTAGAAATTCTTTAACTTAAGATAAATAACAAGGTATTTGATATAGGTAAGTGGCCCATTTCCTGCTCAGAAGGAGCAGAGAGGGAATAGCGTATATAAATCTAACTTAAGGAGCAAGAGGGGAAAATCGGTTAGGAATCTAGTTCCTGCCCAATGCTAGTCCGAGCCCGAGGGAAAGTCGGGTAAGCCCATAACTTACTCAGTAGCAGTAAGAGGGAAAAAGCGGTTAGGAATCTAACTCCTGCCCACGGCTAATCCAAGGAAAATCTAATAGTTTTATAACCCAAAAAGTCCGCTTTAAAGGGCACACCAGTGTAACGGAATCGATCACCACCCTGGCTGCCGCTCAGGATCGACGAGAATCTTATTCCTCAGCAAAAACAAAAATCGAACAGAATTAAATCTAGCAACACTTTTACTATACCCAACGCCCAACACTATTGCAACAGAAAAATACAACAGAGCAAAATTTGCACTCGTGTGCGACTGTTAAATGTCATTTTATTGTCACCTGATTTGAGAATTCACATGAGTGTTTCTACTGGGTGACTAACAGTGTGACTAACAGGCTTATTTTTATATTTTAAGTTATAATTCAATCAACTCAACACTCACAACATATGACAGAACATGGACACACCGCTACAGTGCTGTCATTAAGTAAACAATTCTGTGATATTAGTTGATAATTTTTGTTTTTTCTTTGTTTCCGTCCAATAAAATCTAATTAGTGCAATATAAATGTTAAAATTATATAAAAACTATACATTTAAATAACAATAGTAAGTTAAACAAAATTCAAAACAATAACTAGGTATATAAGATTCAAAAATTGTAATATGTTATATGTCCAATAAAAGTACCCACTGAAGAAGTTGGAAAATTACCAACGAAACGACTGGAATAATTTAAAAAATGGATTAATTTGTTCTTATCAATTGCATAAAAAATGAAAAGATCAAAAAGCTAATTAAAATACATCATACATAATTTAAACATAACTGATCAATTCTTCATAATTAAGTTTATTAAAGGACATAACTTGTTTTTCTGCAGCATAAAATTAATGGCCCTCTGGTGTTTTTTTTTTAAACCGAAGAACACCCGTTTTTGACAACTCTTGGGGTTGTCATAAAAAACCTGGGTTGACCCTGAGTAAAATTCAACGAACGAACCTAAAGTCATACTGTGTTGTGTGTATCATCCATGAATCAAGGAAACAAGATTACGACACTTCTTTGTTTTTCTTATTTTATTGACGTCACCAGAGCTCCATTAATCCACAAATAACAACAATTTGCAGATTTTTGATCTCTGGTGCCGTCAATAAAATTAGTAAAATAATAAAGTGTCGTAATCTTGTTTCCTTCCTATGGCACAGATTAGTAATACCAAGATAGCAAACCAACCCCTCGTACGTTTTGTCATCCAAAAACCATTTGTTTACATTGTTGTATTTTTAATTTGATTTCGTTTCGATGAATAAAATGTGCCTTACAAAATTTATGGTGGGCGAGCGAGATTATGTATGTGTGGTGTTTCCGGTGGACTAAAAGGGTAGTTGGGTGTTTTTTCGGACGGACTTTGTGGACAGTTGTGTGTGTTACCGAATTATGGCAGCGGTTTCGGGTCCTTATCTTATTAGTTTGTTGTCTGTATGTTTTTGTTGGTGTTTCTGTTTGGTTTGTTTTGTTTTTTCGATGTTTGATTTTCGTAAAGTATTTATTCGCAATGGCAGTGGGTTTCTCTTGGTTTTAAAGTTCGAAATATTTTCTGGTAATAACTATTATTGAATGAAGTGAATTGTGTTTGGTTGCTAAAATTTACAACATTACATTGAAAGTGCATCTGTCAAATTACTTCGTCATCACTGGCTTCACAACTGTCTTCGAAAAATATAAGCCAGTAGACGACCAAGTTGCTAAAATATGTGTATGTTAGTAAAAATGGTTAATTGTATTGCGACTGGCTAGCCAGTTTTGCCACGTTTTGCTTCAGGGTTACCACCACATAGCCTTACCGTACAAGATTCAAACAAGCGAATAAAAAACAACGAGTTGAACTAAAAATGCTGGTTATAAAAGCAGACTATATTTTTGAAATCTCCACAAAAAATTAAATAATTTATTATGTATAACGTTCGAATGATATTGTTTGTTCTTCTGCCATACTCATTTAAAAATAAAGAAGAACAATACATTTGGATCGATAATTAAAATTGTCCACTTCACTAATTACTCGGTATTTAAAATCGTTTAAAATTCCCCATCACTACTAAGGGGAGAGACGATATTTCAGAATGATCCACTGATCTCTATAATACACTGGATAGAGATCAGTGGCATGATCATTTACCCCTATTACATGCCAGTATCGAAACATCTTACCGGCAAAGCAATCCGATTTTGTATGGACATTTAGACACCATGTATGCCGGTGTGGGGCTGTCAAAAATCAATTGTCAAAAATTAAAAAAATAAAATGCACGACTGGATCGTACGAACTTGCTCTTGTAGCTAACAACTTTTGTAACCACTGACGCTGTAGTCTTTTTAAACTATGCAGATTTAAAGCCGATGTAGGTAAGAATAACTTGATTCTTAATATAATGAACCTGATTCAAGGAATGGTTACATAGACACCTACCTACAAATTTATATTTAAATGGGTTTGAATTATGTAAATTAGGAGGGTATTATGTACATACCTACATATAGTGAACCTAGGTATGTGAATATTTACATACATATGTATATAATGAAAGTGAATGGTGTATAGGTGGATAAAAATCGTTTTTTTTTAACTTATAAAAACTGCCAAAACTATCACTGTAATCTTCAAATGGGTCAATACATCATCTTTATTGTAATCAGTTTCTCGAAAAAACGAAGAACGCCATTAGATGCCAAGGGTCAATGAAAATTTTATAAAAAAGTATCCCGAAAATTGTAGGACGGATTTTGATGAAATCCTGTTTTTTATTTTTAGTTTTTTGAAAACAATTGTTTTTTTGAAATTTTGGTATGCAGTTTTTTAGAGTTTATTAATAAACATGTGTAAAATGTAAGATTATTTTTTACTTGCGATATAGGTACTATAGGACAAGTTTTGCATTTGGAGAAAAAATCGAACTCGAGATTTTAATCAAAGTTGGCATTACGATGATAGAGAACACCAAAAAAGTGGGTCCGGCAATTCCGTTTGTCTGTCTGTCTGTAGAACGATCTACAGCCTAAACGACTGAACCGATTTGTTCAAACTTGGTTGTTAGGCGTTTTAGGTGATTGTCCAAAATAGATTTTTGAATGGTTGTTTTAGCCCCAAAAATAACGGTACTTGCCAAACAAATTTTGCTACCATCTTCAATATCTGGAAAACGGCTCTAACGATTTTGATAAAAATTGGCGTGACTTTAGGTATGGTCTACATTTTGGCTGAAAAAAATTTTAAAATATTTTGTTATTAACGGTACCTGCCATACAACCATTTTATTAATTTCCGACTTTCTTTATACAGGAGCTCCTTCAAATTCTCAATAGTATTGCATTTCAAAATTTTCAAAAAATTGTTTTTTTTTTAGATTTTTGAAAAAAAAAATATTTTTTTTTTGAAAATTCAATATTTCGAAAACGGGTGGACAATTTGTTCTCAAATTTTGTATTTGAATTTATATTATTAAACATTTAAAATGTTCATACCATTTTTTTTATTTAATTTAAGAATTTTTATATATAAAAAATTAAGTGAAAATCTACTTGAAAAATACCTTTAGCCGTTTCTATTGAGAATCTTTGCATATAATGTGATCGAATGCAGGAGCAAGTACGTGCGATCCAGTCGTGCATTTTATTTTGATAAGTTTTAAAAATATTGATTTTTGAAAAAAAAAAGTTTTAAAAATTTTGATATGCAGAATTAGATTGGCTACTTAGATCCTCTCAGATATAAAATTTTAAAGAAATCCAATGTACCGTTACCGAGATAACCAAAAATTAGAAACCGTTATATGAAAGGTACCGTTATTAGACTTTTTCCGTAAACTTGGTTCAGGTTAAAAAAAATCGCAAATTTTTTATCAAAATCGTTGGAGCCGTTTTCGAGAAAAATAAGCTTTTACTAAACGGTTATATGGCAGGTACCGTTATTTTTAGGCCAAAAAATAAAATTTCAATTTCCCCTCTGAGGAATGCCAAAAGAATCACACATACCAAATTTGAAGCCTCAAGCCGTTTAGGATGTAGCTCGTTATACATACAGATGTACAGACTGACAGACTGACGCTGACAGACATTTTTTGCCGATCACTTTATTGGACTTCTCTATGATCGTAATGTCATGTTTGATTGTTAGAATTTTTTTTTTTTTTATGAATGCATAACTTGCCTTATAGTACCTATAATCGCAAGTAAAAATTTTTCAAGTTAAATTGGATGATGATTTAAAAATGTTTCCGTGCTACAACTCATTGGATACTATTCTGAATAGATTTTCATGTTATTATCTTTAATCATTTCCAACAGAATAGTTACTTTAGGTTGAAGCCAGATACATTTATAGTTTTCAGCCATCATGCATTCACTCACTCAATTCAAAACAATCTAAGCAACAGGCAAATTACAAAAGCAAAACAATAAACTGATATATTAAGCTTCAAGTTCATATCTAATTATTGATGCAAATTAAATCCAATAATTTAGTTGTCATTTCTTTCAACATTTTCCTAAGAGAAATGAATGAAATAAATAATATAATTTAATATTCATTAATAATTGTTGTTATGAGTTTCTTCGACATAAATAAGCCAATGTCAAACTTCTTTTGACTCTAATTATATTTAGTATATTCGTGTCGTGCACTTTAAATAATCAATTTTTATTTTGGGCGTATCTATCGATAATTTTTAATCAATCACCATAACTTATTGCGATAAAACCAGATATGCAATTAAAAAAAAGAATCCGAAAAGTGACTCAGATTTCGCGTATCGAATCCAATCGTAAGAGAAAAAAGTCAAGTGCCGCCGCCAACCATGGGCCTTTAATTAAAAAAAAATATAATTCAATTAAATTGTTAAATGAAAGTTGTGTGTGTTGTGCTGTTTTGTGTTTGTGTTACCTCTGCAATCGATTGCAGTCAAGAATTGCATATCGACAGCTCCAAGCTTCGAGGTGATCATGGCATAGCGGCAACCGTTGCAATAAAGTCAGGATTATCGAGAAAGTGGGTTACTTTCGGCGAAAATGCTATTCACTCTTGCAACAGGCAATTATTAAGCAAAGAAAATATACATTTTTGCTTACTTGGCGAAAATAACGATAACAAACAAAAAATAATTATTAACAAAATCGATATACATTTTCGTTGGTTTGGCGATACTGACATAAAAGTCTCGGCATCGAGCTATAATCGTGTTATTTACTGAGACCGAACAAAAATTCATGCTCCAATTGATTGGGTTGTAAAAATTTATTTGGATCATTTAATTGCACAGCGATTAAGACATTCTTAGCAATTAAAACACTTTTGATTACCTACTAGTGCATTTGCACAGATATCGATTACAAGAGGTCTGCAGGAAGGCAATCTAATGGTGATCGGTATGAATTAAAGTTTCTTTTCTGTACTTCGGTTGGGTGGATTTATGACTATGAAAGTCTATAAATATTGCAAAATATTTTACAAATTAAATAAAAGTTTTTGAGCACTATTTCGCTATTGTTGCTCAGTCATAAGCCATATTTTTTGAAGGTTTATACCGTGTTAGTCATTCATTAGAAACGAAAAATTTAGTTGTTTTCTTCGTAGTAGGTACAAAAATCGAGTAGTTGAATTCTGATAGTGTTGTAACAGTACAGATTATGTCTCCATTCAGTTTTCGAAAGGAATTCATTGACAAAATAAAGTAAATACGAATATAGACGACTGGCGGTGGGTGCCCACCAATCTCAACGTGGCGGATGAAGCAAAAAAGTGGTCAAAGGAGCCGTATTTCGATAAGGACAGCAGATGGTTCGCGGCACCTAAATTTGTACACCAGCTGCAAGAGAACTGGCCTGAGGAGGTTCACAATAAGCCAAAATTGGTCTGCGAGGAGGATCTGCGAGCCAAATATGTGCTTGCTATAAAGGAAACCATCAGACGAATGGAAAAAGGCATTCAGGCACTGGTAATAGACTTCGATCGATATTCCACCTGGGAGCGTCTTCGGAAAGTTGTTGCATGGATCGTCCGGTACTGTAAAAATCTGCAAAAGTCGGTGAAGGAAAAAACCAGTGCTTCGGCCGTGAAGATCAAGTGCTTGGTGAGTGGTCCGATTCAATCAAAAGATTTGCAAAATGCGGAAGTAATATTATGGAGAATGGCGCAGTGGACCGAGTACGCTGATGAGCTGACATTGTTGAAGGATGGAAAGCAGGTTCCAAAATATAGTAAAATTTACCGACTTAACCCTTGCCTCGATGATCAGGAAGTCCTACGTCTTGAAGGACGAATTGATTATGCAGAATTTGTGAACAAGGAAACCAGAAGACCAGTAATCCTACCGAGGCAGAACAGGGTGAGTTTTCTTTCTTTCAGATCTTTCAGGCACGTTTGCGATGCAAATGTTTATAATGAGGTAAGGCAAAAATATTTCATACCAGCTTTGAGAACACTGGTGAGATCAGTCAGAACACAATGCTGGCGCTGTCACATAAGGGATGCAAAACCCAGAATTCCTTAGATGGCTCAACTACCGCCAGCCAGACTTGGAGCATTTCGAAGGCCGTTCACATTCGTTGGTGTAGACTACTTCGGGCCGATATTGGTTGTACAAGGGAGGAGTCAAGCAAAACGATGGGGAGTTTTGTTTACATGCCTTACCAGCAGAGCGATTCATCTTGAGGTGGCATTTACCTTAACAACCGATTCCTGTATTTTAAGCATCCAGCGCTTTATTGTCAGGAGAGGAATACTTTGCGAGATCTATTCAGATAATGGAACTAACTTCGTGGGAGCGGAAAAAGAAATACGCGAACAGTTCCATTATATCAACAAGGAGTTGCTTGCCCGTAAATTCACAACGCCTAGCACAAAGTGGTTCTTCAATCCTCCAGCCGCTCCACACATGCGTGGAAGTTGGGAACGCTTCGTCGGTACGGTGAAGAAGATTCTGAAGGAAGTCCTGGAAAACAAACGCCTAAACGATGAGGTTCTTCAATCAGCGTTGGTGGAGGTAGAAGCTGTCGTGAACTCAAGACCGCTTACCTATGTAACTTTGGGACATGAGGACGAAGAAGCCTTGACACCTAACCACATCATTTTGGGGTCGTCCTGCGGAAGTAAGGGACTTATTGACTTCCAGGATCGAGAACTCATGTCACGAAAGGACTGGAGGAAAGTTCAACAGATGGCGAACATTTTTTGGAAGCGGTGGGTGCGAGAATACCTTCCCACGCTTACCAGACGAACGAAATGGTTTGAAAAGGTACAACAAATCAAAGATGGGGACGTGGTGATCATTATCGATGAGAATCTACCAAGGTGCACTTGGCCTAAGGGCATCGTAATCAGCTCCATCACGTCTAAAGATGGTCAAATGAGAAGAGCGACAATAAGAACGGCAAAGGGCGTTTATGAACGACCAGTGGCAAAGCTAGCAGTGCTGGACATCAGGTATACAGCGGAGAGCAAGGCAGCAGCTGACGATGGTCCCTTGCTGGGGGGGAGAAATGTTGCTGATGTGGTAGCACCTTAAATATCTATAATTTTTGAACGTGCTATTTTGTTTTAACTTTGTAAGATATTGTTGTCTCCTTCTAAGAGTAGTACAAATTAATGCCTAAGAATTTTGTAGAAGTTGTTGGAAAAAAGATGGCGAAAGCACGCTAAATTTTTAGTTGCCAATTTTTTTGTTAAGTTAACTAATTGCTAATTTTTACAAAGAATAAAATAAAAAACAATTGTCTTCTGTTAAAAAGGCGTGTTTTTTTTTGTCACTATAAGTAACACCGACCGAATGGCTAATCTCATTCAACTTAATGTCTTGAATTATTAACAAAGCCCAAGATTCGCATGCTGACTTAAGCTCATCAAATCATCTCCCGTCTTTACATTCTCGCCGTAATAATTCTTAAGGCCATTCCGGCAACTGGTTTTGCGAAGCGGTATTCCAAGAATTCTCCAATGCCAATGTCGCTCAACTCTTCCATATAACCTTTGTTCTTGTTGATCAACGAATTGAATGTCAAAGTCAACTTATCAATAAATTCAAATCTTAAGAACTAAAAGCTCTGTGGTCCTAACCCCTACCAAACTAGTATTAAACAGCGAAAAATGAGAATTTTAAATTTGCAGAAGTAATATATATTTTCTCTTTCACTCATTCAATGGGTTAAAAGTAAGGCATTATATATGTCAAATTATTCATTTATTGAATTATTTGAAAATGCCGAAATTTATAGAAAATAAGGTGGTGTATCATAAGGGGTATTCACGATACGGTGCAACAGATCTAGTATCATTGTAAAAGTGCAAAACTGCAACTTTTTTTTACACCACAACAACAACTTACACTGACTAAGATCTTACAACACTTTTGCAATTTGCTATACCCAAACCTCATTTCAACAGAAAAATACAATAGTGTAAAATTTGGCTGGTGTCGTTGAAAGCTGTTTTTTTCTGTCAGAAATGTTTGTTTGACTGATTGTGTCATTTTTACTCCAGAGCTGCAATAGAAAGGTGTGTTCACGATTTACAACAATAAAAGTCACAATTCTACACCTTTTGTTGCATCGGATCGTAAATAAACCAATAAAGGTTTTGTGCAATGTCATGGTTATGTATAAATTCCTATCCAGTGATACCTAATTTAGTAGATTTGACTATTTTAAAAATGAGAAAAAATGAGTTTTACAACAGAAATAATCATAGCTATTAGTGAATTCGGCGGATGAGATATAGCCAAAATTCAACTAATTTTCGCAATTGATGCTATTAGTGAATCCATAGAAAGCAAATTGCAAGAACGTCGGTAAAATTACCTGCACCACCGACATTTTGTTCAACTAATTTGCTATTACTGAATCCTCAAACCTTGCGCACTCCATACAAACTTTCTCTATTTATTTCCGCGCCAATTGTGTGGCGAATCTTTGTATTGATGCACTTTTTGACCAAAAATCATAATGGATAGCATAAAGATGTAAGTTAAAATAAGAATATGTATTTAATTCTGAATTAAGAAATATATAACTACTAGGTACTTGTATTAATTGTTGGTTATTATTTTCTTTTTTTTTAGAAAACGAACCACTAACCGAGACCCAGTGTACGGAAATGATGGGATTACTGAAAACACAACCTGAAATTGCCAAGAATTTAACCAATAAATTCCCAGAACAACAGTTTTGGGAAAACTTAAAAAATTCAGTAAATGGTTCGGGTTCTCCTTTTAAGGTATACAAGTCCTCAATCAAACAAAAACTTGCCCAAACAAGAGGTCCATGAATGCAACTAGTGATAAGAAGGAGAAAATCATTTCCTATCGCCAATTGACGAAGATGTGGTTCTGCTTAAAAAAGTCGCATTCTTCTGAAATATGAAAACTTAAACTTTACAATGCATCGTAAATACCAAATATATACCTAATTTCGTAGCGAATACAAATCCGATTAGTCCTTTGCGAATGATCCCGAAAATTAAAACAAAATGCAATACATAGTTTCCATTTCTTTATTTCGATCAACAAAAATTACATCAATGATTTAGCTACAATTTAACATTGCGTGTGACGTTTAAAATGTCAACAAATGACGGCAGCGATAATATAGTTCGGAAAATGGTAAGGTAGTTCAAGAACCGATAGTATAGTTCATTCGACGAATTCACTAATTTAAATAAACGCGAAAGCGAATCTATTGCGAATCTCTTCAGCTTCCAGGGAGTAGAAAATTGCGAATTCACTAATCGGCATGAATATATATGATAGCAAATTGTCGATCCTAAAAAAAAACTTCACAAGAACATCGTTATCAAACTCTTACAGAAATACACTTTTGTTTGTACATTAAGAAAATTGCCAAATTTTGTGTTCAGTGAACTCCTGTACTTTTGTGATACTTTGTCTCCCATTGAGAGATTATTACTCCCCATACCTTCTATTTAAAAAAATGATAGGTGTTAGTTTGTGTGCAAAAAGTACGGGAACACATCTATTGGCTTCACTACACTTGTTTGTTCTGATGTCTTGAAAGGCAATCCAGTGTGCAATATGACTCCCTCCTTAAAGTTAGAGCGAGATAACGAAGAGAGTGAATATTTCTTAAGACTCACTGCATTGCTTTTGACATTTGATGTTTTGAAACTTATAAATGAATGTCAAATTAATGTTTGATCTTTTTTTTTGTAAGGAACGTACAAGAAATAGTTGCGTGTAAAGTCAATGATATTTTGCTAAAAACACAAGATTTTGTTTGTAAATAATTCGATTGTGTTCAGGAAAAAAATGAATGTTTGGTTGTAAAGTATTCAACATAACAGTTCATAACGAAATGTGTGTAGTGCATAGGTAGGAACAAATAATTATCTCATTTAAGGGAGTGTTCCTTTTGATTTTTATTATATTTTCTTAGCTGTCAAGCCATTCTACTTTTAAACTACAAATGGAGCTAAGATAAAGCGCCATCAATGTTTACGTCGCAATAAATAAACAATGATCTACACCTTTAAGCTTTTCAATTACATCATCATAGTAAAGTAAAAACAAACATAAATTGCTTCGACACGATTTAAGAAAAATGTATGTAAGTATTTTTCCATCGCATTTGCATAATTGATTACTAGGTTTCGCCTTCGGTTTCACCTCACTTTTAATTATAATATCAATTATTCATCATTTTTCGAGTAGTGTTTAAAGAATAAGTGAATTCGACTACTTGTCTAGCGAAGCGAGCAAAAGATTAAAAGTAGCTATGTATATTGAAAAGCCCACTCACACACTTTATTTATAGACACCAATCACTAATCATGAACATTAAGACTATCTAATTAGCCGTGAGAAATGTCAATTAAAAGTGACGCAAATGTCAGAAATCCCATTTTGTGAAATAATTCAATTTCGAAGTGTCTTCTTCAAATAATGTAGTATTTTCCTTCTAATTGCAGAAAAGAAGCTACTCATACTCAATGCTGAATCAATATTGTAGACCAACACGCGAAGCAACAACGGGGCGCAAAGATGGTTTCGTTTTTGCGGCAGATAAAAACCTGTTAACACAGAAATTATTCATTAGTCAAATGATGTAATCAAGCAAATTGAATGTTTCGATCATCACACACTTTGCAGCAAAGAGTCTTCAATATGACATCAAGTTAAAGATCACACTCTCGTAGACGATGCACGCGACTACGATGGAGTCAAGTCGTGTGGAAAACTAGTTACATGGTATCTACTTTAAGCAAAAATAAATGATTCAACAAGATAAATCAGCAATATCTTGACTAAATACTGGTTTGTTTGTGGAATCAGTAATGATCACCTTCTAGCACCCACAGATATTTTTGTGCTATCTTCTGTTTCTTTTGATTTTTTTCCATTCTCGAACGAATCTGTTGAGTTTGAAAGTCAAGCTAAAGTAAGACAAAGATAGAAAAAAAAAATGGATTTAACAAATTATATTTTTTCCATCAGTGATTTTTAGGTGAACTGTAATTCATAATTGTTCTGTTATAATAACATTATAACAGGTTGTTATTGATCTTTATAACAAACAAGAACATACCAAACGCCTTTAATTTAATTGATTTTACGCATGTTTACATACATATCTAAAATATCAACTAATTTATTTAAAAAATTTGACATTTGTGTGACATTTGGGATTCTGACACTTGTTTAGAGTTTCCCCGGTATTTGTATTACATATTAGACTTCACTCGTTTTAGTATAACAAATTTTACAAAAAAAAAGTTGACAACTTTTTAAGGACAGACAAGTGAATCCAGTCGGTTCACACTAGGTATGTTCGTAGAATTATCCCCAGGGTGTCAAATTCTCCGTGTACGGAAAAATTTGGGTACATCGTACATACACATATTTGCATATATTTGCAGATACGCAAGAGTGCGATTCATTTATTTTTTGACAGATAACATGTATACACACATAGAATTTATTCACGCATTTTTTTAGGGTAAATACATTTTTTTGCACGAAAAAGCATACATACTTGGGAAATATTAGGCTCAACGGTTCAAAGGTGAGTTAAAAAAAGGGCGTACGGCTTTGAGGGTTCAACGAGCAAACCTACTACTCTGTGTGTGAATAATGCGGATTCGACTTACGTCAAAATAAATAAATTGGGTAACTGAGTACAATGTTAACATCGTCTTCATCGTTCATTGATAACAGTAATTTGACGATCGATTTTATGGCTCTAAAAGTGATTTTAATGCGCAAAACGTACTTACTATTTTTGTAGTAAGTTTTCACAACCAACTATCAGTGCGGTCCCTTGAGCTTTAGTCCATACTTCAAAATACTTCTGACTGCAGTCAACTACTTTTACTCTGTGATGATAGTAGTTCATCACAGTAGTTACAAACTGTAGGTATACCTCCGACAGACGGCGACACCATCAGTAAAAAGAATTTACATATAAATTGTTGTTGTTTTACACACTTTCTCAAAAATATGTCTAGTTTAGTATTCTTGTCTAAAATAATACCTTTTTATTTTATTATTGTTAACCAAACATCCAAACCAAATCCAAAGAACAAAATTGACATTTCATATTGAGGTTACATTTTACATCTGAATACGTTCCATTCAACACTAAGAAGTACTAAAAATTAATTCGCAGGCCCAGTGGAATCTTATGTTGTAAACTGTCAAACCTTAAACTAAATGTCAGTTTCGAATGACAGTTTAGTTCGACATATGTGTTTGAAAGGGGCATGTTAAATTCGGAATGAATATGATGTATGTTTGTTCAGATTAATGTTCTTACAAATTAAATTGAGAGAGTTGAAAAAAAGCACTTCTAAAAAAGCGACAAAAGTCGATTCGTTTAAAATTCTATTAAACTCACCCCCAGTTTCACAGTGCGATCAACAATTTATTCCGTTTCACAGAGTCGTTTAAACCTTAAACTGAGTTCAATTTGTAGTTTAAGTTAACCGAGATTATTCTTCCGTTTAAACTTAAGTTCAGTGTTTGTATTGTTTTTTTTTTTTCAGAAAATATAATGAACAAAACAAAATTGTGTATTCAAATGTTATCGAGTTGTTATAGTGATTTTGAATATTATTTTATTTATTATTCTCGTTGTTTCGCGTGTTTTTTTTGTGTCAGAGAAAAAAGGGAGGATGAAGCAAGAAAAATGCCGCCAACTATTTTCATAAAATTTAGTTAAACGAAGTTCAACTGATCTGGAGATCAGATTTCACTGTGAAACCGGATGAATTAAACCAAAAATTTAAACTCGGTTTAAGGTTCAGTTGATCTTAAGTTTAAACTCGCACTATGAAACTGAGGGTCAAAAAATTTGTTATGCTGATTAAAAAGTTAATAATACATACAGATACAGAGTAACATTACCTATGTTTTTACACGTTTTATGTAAAGAATTCTCCAATCGTAAAGTCATATACAAGTGAAGGCGATGGTAATGAAAATAGTACCTTCTGTTTCCGTATAGCAGTGCACACTGTGCAGCGGCATCACCAAATGAGTTTTTCATGCGGAAAGTGCAAAGTGTATCTTATCTTCTTAAACGATCGATCTTTTGCATAGTTGCTTCAGCTGGGTGCACAAAACTGCTGCGCTACGTGGTTATATCTGTAGAAGTCAACATTTTTGTATGGTAACTTGCAAATGGATGATAAAAGAAAACAGTAGAAATGCCGCTTGCATTTTCTCCCGTCAAATCTTTGATCTTTCTAAATGTTTACAATAAAGGAAACAAAAACACAGAGTGACTTTTATTCTTAAGAGAAATTGAAAACTTAAATGCATTACTAAATTGCACGAACCTGCTTTTGTGGGTCGATGTTGGAAACATTTATACAAAAAAATGAGATTAAAAAAATGTACTAAAAAAGTAATAAAACAAATTAATTTTCTATGTAATTTTTCTGTTTATACAAAATTAGAGATATAATTTAGTCATTTGAGTATGATGTTATAAGCGAGGTTAAATATCTGAATAATTATCTGACTAACTTTGACAGATAAAAAATTAATGTCGAATTCAAACAACCACTTCCGATCGATTTTTTTGTTTGTTGTAAGGAACTTGCAAAAAATAGTGTGCATGTAAAGTCTATGTAATATTGCTAAACACGAAAGATTTGTTTTGACCGATTTTGTTTAGATATAATACGATTGTGTTCAGAGAAAAAATGGTTGGTTCTTTGGAATTCGACATAAGAAAAAAATTGCTTATCAACTACCCTTTTTAAACGTCACATCGATCTACCATAGGCATTTTTCTTTTTTAGTTAAGAGCAGAGCTTGAGTTGTCAAAAAATTTGTTTGTGTTTCTTTTTAATTCTGAGCATGCAGAGCTCCAAATGTGTGTTTCTTTTTCGTTCTGAACATGTGTAGATCGCACTCGACGTACTCGAAGATAATTGACTGAGTATGTGAGTATAAATTGCTGAACGCACAAAATGCCATGTGTGCCAAAAAGGAAAATAGGAATAAAAAAATAATTAGATACATAAGTTAGGGAAAGAAGGTGATCGCTAGTTGATTTTCTGTATCTGGGTGTGTATCAGTCTACAAAAAAGGGTATGTTTTGTGTTATATTGCTTTTTATGATTAAAATGAAAATGTGTTCTGATTTGTGTGGTTCAAGTGTGTTTAAAAAACACACTGTTTGGAACAAGTTCAGTGCATAATTTATGTGTTTGAACTCTGTTCAGTGCTCTGCTCTGAACGAAAAAAGAAAAACGCCTCATGTCGACGAAGTAGTTCGTTGTTGTATTTGTATGGGCAGTGAAGCACAGGCACCATTTTTGACTAGGCAAAATTCCAATGCAAGGTATATTTGCCCGCAGCTGTAAGATTTGTTTACAAAATTAGAAAAATTATAATTACAGCCAAAAATAATATGGAAAGTTTGAAAATTAACAGGTGTGTTTTAAATAAATTTGTAAATATACAAATTCGTCGCAAATTCTAAACAAAATGGTAACATATAATTTATAATAATGTTTAGATGCTAAAATTTGCTTTTTAATTGCAAAAATTGTAGAAAAAAATTGGTAGTCTCGAATTGCAATTTGATTGCTACGAACTGTCAAACTAATTGTGTTCCACATGATATCCACACTTCAACGAATACATTTTTGGCGCTAACCTCAAATTCAGAAAATATTAATTAGATCTAAAACGCTATTTTTATAACTAATAAAAAAAACATGTCATTACATTTACATTGTATTTCTAAAAATATTGTACATTGTCACGAAATGTAAAAATGGACGAATGTTAATTTGTCACTCCTGTAAATTCGGCAATAGTTTTTCACAATATAATACATAATTATGTAAATTCAAATGTGTAATACCTAAGGCTAAATTGCAAATTCCAGTTGCTTAAAAAAGTTCCCATTTTTCTACAAATTTCAATTTATTTTGCAAATTTGTTAAAAAAAATTGAAAATATTTTGATTTATTTATTTTAAACCAGCTTTGTACAGTATGTCAAAACTTCTAGCGTAAAAAATGTACTTAGCCCAAAATGATCGATCGAATAATGCCAATTGTTCAAAATTAAAGTAATGAATCATTCAGTTTTATTTTTTTTTATAAAGTCTGAGGCGTGTGTGCTACTTTTCCTCTCGGATTGACCCTCGATTCGCTATAGTATAAAGGTTATTTTTATCACAGTGACTTGACTGATCTTCGTGATCAACTTTAATTACACTATATGTACAATAATTGTACACATAATTTTCAACAGAGGTTAGGTACACTCTAAAGCAAAGGTCATTGTGCGGCATTACAAAAAGCTGCAAGCGCAATTTAAGTAAAAAAAAACAAATAGGTAGGTACTGACCAAAGAAGTCCTCATCGTTAAATCAACTAATTAATTCAATTCTACTTAACTAATACAGCTTCTTTCGGAAATAGTTGTATAGAGTGCAGTTATAGAATGTTCTTTTTCTTTTGGTTAGTCATTTTATGGATCTTTCTACACCTATGATGGCTGGCTAACAACGTCACTTCCAAGAAATGCCCGAGACATGGTGTATCCAATGGTGGTATATTTCACTAGCATGTGTCTGGTTTTATCATGAGAAATCCAAAAATCAAGAAACCATAAACGTACATTCAACATAATTTTCCTTTCTTACCCTTTTTTTAAGTATCTTCTTATTTCTAACAACGACGAGTGGAACATAGAAATATATACACGTTGCCCATCTATAGAAAGCATTACAGTCGAATCCTCTTATAGCAACACGAGCGTTCCGCTTTGCAATATTAGGCGTTTTTATTATTTAACTCTGAGCAGACAGCAGAGCACTGAGCAGAGCTTGAACATATCAAGCACTGAACTGTCAAAAGTTTTAGAATTTAACAAGCTGTCAAAAGTGAATTGTTGCTGAGTTTTCATTTAAAAAAAATGGATAATTGATCAATTTAAGGGATTTGATCTTCAGTTACAATGAAGACAAAAAAATTATAATTTGTTACTAAATAAATAATATAAATATGAACAGCCGCCATCGATCTCCATTTTTATTTGTTTGGTTTTTCTCCGTCTGTCACTGTCATGTGTCACAACAAAAAGTGAAGTCAGCCACGTTCAGCTTTTTACTCCATCTGTTTGGTAATTTTATTTTGAACTTATAGAGCACTGTGAACAAAGAAACACAACCTTAGCTGAGAACTCTGATGTGTCTGAGCTCAAAAAAGAAACCCATATCGCAGCAGACGAAATTTAGCAAACCGAATCATCTTCGAAAATAAACAATTTGTAATTTAATATTTACTAATGAAATTATAACAGTTAATACCACTTTTTTTCAAAAGGCTTATTTCTAGCAAAATTGTGAGCAAATTCAATCTGAGTTTAAGTTTACATTTAAAAATTATTTTATTTCGAATTTTATGTTTGTACTTTTGTTTCGAATTTCGAAATCAATAGAATAAGAGTGTTTTCTTTTGTCCTTTTCATTTGGAAAATATATATAGGTACATAAAATATATACAGATACCTACATTTACGTCATTTTCATATTCCATTAGAATAAAAAATTGAAACAATCCGATAATCAAAAACGAAGTGACCATAAAGGTTATGGTAAATTTTCGAATTTGGTTTGACAGTTAACTAATGTCGTTTTCGATTGGATTTTCGGACTATTCTACTCCTTTATGGTTCTAATAGAATATGTAGATTCTATTAGAGTCGATAGACATAGAGCAAAAATATTGCGTCTTAGAAAGTTACGATAGCATCAAACTGATGAGCCCAACTATCGTGCCCGCGCGAAACGCATTTTGGAATATAGGTCACAAAATATTTCAATTGGCTTTAATCCACACAGTCCACAAAACAAAAACAAAAATAATATGTATATATTGTTAGCGTTTTCTTCGAATAGAATATGAAGATCTTATATTCACAAATTTACGGATACAAACTTGGACGTCATCATCTAAAAAAAAAATGGTTACCTTAAACAATTATTATTAGTTTTGACAGATAATCCGACGAATACCTTTAATGTATATGTGTATAAGAGACTAACCTTTATGAAATCGAGAACAGAAAAATACTCCGAAAGCATTACTCGGAACAGCCAATCGCATTTTCGGAGTAACAGGAGTCAAAAAAGAGTAACTCCAAGCAGCAAATCGAAAACGAAATTTTTGTTTTACAAATTCACTGTATCTTCTCTTCTATTTTTCTATTCCATTAATGCATTGTCATGATCTTTTTTTCGAAAGTTCTTCAACTGCATTCAATTTAGATGACTGTTTTTTTTTTGTATTCACATATAATTTTGTAAATCCTTATCTTATTTTCTCAAATTTATACGATTTTATAATCTCTTTTATTATGTTATACTCGTAGAAGCTTAAGATTATTACATTTTTAGTTATTATTTTAAATTACAATGAATAATATTATTATCTGGGTTTTACTGTAACCTTTGTTATGGATGGTCTAAGCGGATGAGTGGGTATCTGGGAAATGCTACAACACTATCCCGTGAGATACTCTATATAAGTTTGTGAATAGTTAGACAGACATGTGACTTAAACAGGTTTCTCGGACAAAAATGCACGCGGATATACAGTCCAATGCATAGATAGATACACGGATACACATTTTCGTGTTCTCTGAGTACCAGGCATATAAGACCTACTGTATCGTATAAAAAGCTTCTTTAGTTTGGCCAACATATAATAGTCAGTTGAAGAAGATCAAATGTATATGTAGTTAGTTGAACCCTGATTCAAGTATCTACACAACATAGGAAGGAACATGCAACATGAACATCTAAGCAAACAATTTCTATATAATTCATGGAAGGAATGGAAAATGTCTCGAAAAGGAATAATGACTGGGAGAGGTATGAAGATTGGTACACACAGAATCATAGCGTGGCAATGAAAAAATGCACAATTATTGGAGGTTATTTTTTGAAAAGTTGATTTTAACTGTTAATTGTTAACTTTCTTTATAGAAATTTTCTAAACAAATATATATGCATAAATATATTATGTATGTATGTGATAAGGTAAGGTCCTCAGGGTGTTTCTCAAAACGAATTTCTCGCTATCATATCAAATCTCACTTTCACTTCTTGGCGTTAAAGATCGGGTGCCTTGTCTAGTACCTCAGTTCATAACTAGAGATTTGATTGATTTAGAATATTGTTAAAGGCAGAAAATGAGAGATGATTGAACGAGTTTGTTTCTCATCGGTATTTCTTTATGTGTCCTGGTTCTCTGTGCTCACAAAAAATCGGGTACACATATACATATTTGCGATTTCGTAAGGGTGCCATACAATTTTTTTTACAGATAAGGTGTACACACCCAGCAAACATTTTAATTCAGAAATGACCGATAATTAATTCATAAAAGTGAAGAAACCAGCCGAAAAAGAATTCACTTATGATGCAATTTGATCCTTTACCTGGGCTCTTAGTTACCGATTTGAATCATTGTAATGATTCATTTATGATTTGAAAATTTGTCATTTAAATGAAGGGTTCCATATATTCATTTAAATGATTATTGCCTGAATCTTTTCTTAATCATAAAAATAATTCCAATAAAATTCATTTAAGTGAAGGATTTCTAAGTATATACCTTCACTTTAATTAATCGTATAGGAATCATTTTTGCGATTCAGAAAAGGTTCAGAGATTAATTATTTAAAGGAATATACATATGGAACCCTTATATACGTTCATTTAATTGCAGAATTTTTAGATCATAAATGAATCATTAAAATGATTCAAATTGGTGTCTAAAAGCTCAGGTAAAAGGATTCAAATAGCATCATAAGTGAATTCTTTATTTCTTATTCATTTATGATTGAATATTTTATCGGTGAACCTCTGGAACATATTTCATTTGCCTCTTGGTTGGCTTTTATAGCTTCCTAGGACTTTTTAATTGTTGCATGATACTATAATTAAAAAAATGATTTATATGTTTTAAAGAAAATTTAACACAATTTTTCTACATACCTTTATTTTTATCGTTTTCTTTTTTATATTTATTTTTGAAAGTATAAGTAGCTACCTATTTACTACAAATACACAGGCTGGTTATATGCCTATTATTTTTACTTTATTTTGAGCTATTATGTATTATGTATTATACATATTTGCTACGTCCGATTTATCGGAAAACTTTTCCGAACTGATAATCGTCTACGCAAATGAAACTTTCGTCGCGACAATGAACCGTTATCATTACCCCTTTGTAAGAAGAAAAAATAAAAGGACGAACAAAAAAGGTCTCCATATGAAGGATCCACCAACAAGATATGAGTGTTGTTTTTTTTTTTTATTTTATTGGCACATACAGAATGCATATCCCTTTGTGTCTCTCCGGTAAGGAATTTTAGGATCTTTATATACATTCATAATTCATTCAAAAAACTGAAGGTTTCTTGAATATTATTCCTCATTTTTGGTGATTAGAATCTGAACTTTCAGATAAATGTTTGCTGGGCAGTTAGCCAAATTTATTTACGCATATTTTGAGGGTTTTGGGTCTCTGGAGACAGCGGACGAATTTCACAAATGGAATCAGCGATGTCTTTACTAGGTATGAAGTGAATAATTAATAGATACCTATACTTAATACGGTCAGATCTATAAGGAGCAGTTTATCCTTAGAGTTTCATAAATGGCCAATCCTCTCGTCTAGGTTAGGTCTGTTTAAAGGTATCACACACTTATGACCAGATTTTTAACAGATTGATCACACCTGTGTAACTATGGGTAAGTTCACAAACGTCAAATAATTACGCAGCGATTCAGCATCACTGCTTGTTTCCGATGCTATTGATTACATATTAGGGATGTTCATAGAAAAAATACATCGATGTTTTTTTCGATGTAATAGATCGGAACGTTACATCGATGTTTTACGATCCATGGGTTAAAAACATCGATGATATTTTACGATCCATCGGTTAAAAACATCGATGTTTCCGATGCATCGAAAAAAGGCTATCATGCTACAAAAACATCATAAATCAACTAATATATGATAGGAAAAAGAAAAATGATAATATTCAGGGTTCTTTTTTTTTACTGATATCATTTATTGAGCTCTATAGGGATTTGCCTTAGTTCTTGTCTCATTGATCGTAAATGAACAACTAATGTTGTTCATGTAATTAATCATATCTTATCTGGAACATCTAATCCACTAAAATGTTTTGCTGACGAAATTACCCTCAGCTTTTCATATTTGTTTCTCACACCCATGTCCTTGGCGTGTAGAAATACAACGACAGCATATGATAAGCTCATTAAATTCTGATTTCGACAGCATTGTCCAATTGGGGATACAAAAAACCGCGTAGAATTTAATGCTTCAAAAACTCAGTGCTGTCTTCTGTAGTTGAAGCACTTGCATGGAAGAAACCGATGATCTGTCAGTCCTTGGCATGTGCATTACAGACCTCGTTTTGTGAAATACACACCACATATTTGATGTCGCCAAAAAGGCTGCATAGTGTTTAGGATTTTTGTGAAGATGCAAAAAAAATGTTCCCCGTCGGATCTGGCTTAACCTATAAATTTCAGTATCGTCTCGCATAACCAACTCTCGTCTCGGTCTTGTTCTCGCCATTTTTTCTAATAAAATGTTAATGTGCAGTTTCGTTACGGTCTCGGTCCTGGTCTCATCTTATATATATATTAATATACTGCAGGAATGCGTATATGTATTAGAAACTGTTGCGGTATAATAGTGCATGTTTACAAAATTTAAATAAGTTAGACCAACCTAAGGAACCGTTCAATACATTTATAAGTTGAGTCAGAGACAAAAAGCTTTCTTGGAAGTAAAGCCGTCTGATTTCTTGAAGGATTGGGCACACTGCTATGAAATGGAAACTATCTTCCAGTTCCCTTCTGTTACAGAGATCACAAATTTGAAGTAGATCAATCCTATGGGGGATATAATTTTAATTGAGTAACTCAACCCTTGATCTAAAGATTTTACTTATAGCTTCTACAGAAAGTTCAGAAAAAAAGTAGTTATTTTCAGTTAACAATTTGTGATTTAAGTTTTTATAGATTAGTCTGCTTGCCGACGAGGTTGCTCTGATCAAGTGTTCAGTGTATATTTTTCATCTATCTTAGCAATTAGATCAAAGAAAATATTTTGCCAACCATTTAAATTGTTTTCACTGAGTGAAAAGCTAATGTCGTGAGCTAACGCCATCTGATTCAGTTCTTTAAAAGGCGTATCATTAGTTAGGAGTAACCTTCGTAAAATTGATTTGTGGAGACCGTTTTTTCTCTTGATAACTTTAACTAAGTAATCTGTATGACGTTTGAGATTTTGAATGAAAATAGGTGGGATACCGGATTCAACGTGGATGGCGTAGGTTGGAGTTGTATTAGGGAGCCTTAATAATCTTTTGAAAAAATATCGTTGGATCACTTCAAATTCCTCAATTTTTGCGTAACCAAAAACTTGGGCACCAAAGCACTTGGCATTAAATACTCGGTATTTTGAAGAAGATCAATGTTCTGGTTGTTAAAGAAAGATGGCCACATAATGTTTAGTGCCAGCTTAGCCTCATTGCTTTTCGCTTTCGTATGCAAAGCAAAACTCAAGTTCGACGTCACTAAAACTCCGAGATATTTAAATTGGTTAACAACTTCAATTTGCTCACGGTTTAGATACCATTTTTCTATGGGTAATAGTCTTCTTCGTTGACTTCGTTCAAAGATCATTATTTTGGTTTTTCTAGTATTGATTTGCAGCCCCCATAATTCACAGTATTCCTGAAGTCTGTTTATTTGTAGTTGTAGTGTGTGAGGACTTTCCGTTAACAACACTAAGTCATCAGCGTGATACCTCGGTACAATATCACATACTGGATCAATAAATAGAGCGAATAAAATTGGACTTAGAATGCAGCCCTGTGGTACTCCTGATGATGTTTCAAACCATTCTGAGAGATCTGTCCCATCCCAAATTGCTGCATTTGTAGATGTCAATAAATTTAAATAAACCATAAGAAATTTTCGAGATATACCAAGAGATGCCAACTTATAAATAAAAGCTTATCTATTTATCGCATCAAAGGCGGCTTTGAAGTCAACGAAACAGCAATAAAGTTTTCTGTTGTTATCTATATATTTGTTTGCGATGGCAATCAGAGCAAAAATGTGGTTTATTGTGGAGAAACCGTGGCGAAATCCTGCTTGGTATATGCGATTTCCGTTTTCCACACATTACGAAAGTCTGACCTAGAGTATAGAAGCAAAAATTTTTCTAATTGAGTTGAGAATGGAAATACCTCGGTAATTTTCCGGAAGACTTGCATCACCTTTCTTGAATATAGCAAAAATGATTGCTTTGTTAAAGCTGAGAGGTACACAAGATTCAATATAAATGCGGTTGAAAAATTCTACTAAATAATTTTCTGATTATCTGATGTCAAATCGTACATGTATAACTAATTATAATGTGTGTACAAAATATGCAGAAGTACCAAAATAGTATGATAAAAACATCGTGTTTTCCAAATTACCATCATCACACCTTTTATGTTGAAATATTTTACACCCAGCATTGTTCATGACACGGACTGTCGCATTTTTTGTTTTGCTAAAATTCAAAAACTCGAACGTATTAATTTGTTGGACAACAGAGTGAGCATGTGCACGCAGAGGCATCAGACATCATGTTGATGCTACCATAACTGGCATCAGCAATGCGATGATCAATTGATCGGTGCCGATCTTCAGGTGTCACTTAGCAGCGACCGACCGATTCGTGATTCCAATGAAGACAGAGGGTTCGTGATTCTGGTTATTTTTTTAGATTATACTTCATTTTGTGTATACGGATGCGTAGTGCGGATTGATCTTACATGCGTGTACCATAATAATGCGGGTATAACTACTACCAAGACCAACTACCTACACAACACCGATATTCGTACAGCATCCCAGTTCGCAGCACGTTTTTTGATTTATCTTACCACGGAGACATTCACCTTTAAGATACTTTTATTTACCAACCTACAATGTTTGTTCGGTTTCTTTTGAAACATCGCCTGACAGTGACGTTGTACGTGAATGCTGGAAGGTGCCCTAGATTTTTTTTTTTTTTTGTGTTGTTCAAATAGTGGTGCGTGATTTCGCACCTCGAGCGCCGACACTTTTTTCTGCCTGCAGGGTGTAATGTAATCGTTGGTAATAATTGTCAGTTACAATGCAATGTGATCTAGATCCGATGTATTTTATTTTTATTGGATTACACTCACGCGTGAGCTTCAGCATTATAGTTAAAAAAATAATATAATGCTATAGGTACCTAACACGGAATTATGGTCAAAATTGTTGTTATAATGTTTTTGTTCATATTGGTAGGTGCATACGAGTATAGTTAAGTAATGTAAGGCATAACTAAGATAATAATTGGCAATTGCTTAAAGGAAAAATATGCAAAGTGAAACTTTGGTTGAGATTGTCAAGGGCGTGCGCTAGATTGAGATCACAGAGGTACACTCACACAAGAACCAATACAAACGCGATAATAATTTGAAGCAGTATATCACAACTGGGCTTTTGTACGAAAAATATGAAGTAGTTTACAGATTTCCCGTGACTTTTCCACAAAGTTCTATCTACTAAGATACTAAACCTAGCATTCAAAGTGAAGAAAATATTTTAAAAAATGTTATAGGTCATACTAAAGGCGTGTTTTTTTTTGGAAAACGGCGAGCGACAAATTATTTTATAACACGACTATTACAACAAACAAATTTTATTGCAAAAAAAGTAGTAAGACATACTTTTGGTATGATAGTGCTAGATTTAGTGAAAAATCGTGATTTAGGTAGTTATCTTTTAATTATTAAAAAAAAAAACTAAAGCGATTTTTTTTCGCCACGACAAACTTACGACAGTTAGTTGCATATCCCTTTTTATTTTTTGACTTCATATGCACATTTTTTGAGGGGTGGTCATGCTAACTTGACTGTCAAGTTAGCATTACCAGGGCTTATTTAAAAAAAAACAAGCGCGCCAATTTTTTATTTGCGATTATAGGTACAATTATAGGTAAAATTTCTAACAATCAAAGATGACATTACGATCATAGAGAACACCAAAAAAGTGGGTCCCCGTCTGTCTGTCTGTCTATCATTCTGTCAGTCTGTCTGTCTGTCCTCGAGTCTACAGCCTAAACGCTTTGATAGATTTGCTTCAAACTTGGTACATATTGTTTTTTCGGTAATATGCCTACACGTTTTTTCATTTTTTTTTTAAGACGACAAATAACAGTAGCTCCCATAATTTTTTTGTTGGCCAAAAACAAAAATGTTATTTTTCTCAAAAACGGCTCCAACGATTTTTATAAATAAAAATCAGTTCATTACCGAAGGGAAAGGGTACCTTTTGAATTGTTATTTTTGGTACTTCTAGTACAGGGTGGCGCACGAATCGTGCTACAAAAATAAACTTTTTTCAGTGAAAGTAATCGCCTTATTTTTTTTTATTTTAAAGGCTACTATTTGGATTTATCAAAATGAATGCTTGGGATACTGAATAAAGATCCAAATCCTTTATTCAGTGCAGCTATACCATTCTTTGCAGTCCATCATTTCCGTCCAAATGGAATTTAGGCTGGAGTTTGGCGCTACTGGACCATTATGAGGCTGGTGAACATGTTTGCTGAATCTGGAAGCATCGAACGAAGACTGTATCATCGAGATCCCAATGTTCGGGTTCAGGATACAATCGTGGCTGTTGCATCGGCAATACAGGCAAATCCAAGTGTTTCGACTCGAAACGACGGTCATTACAACGGATACTTCATGATGACTTAAACCTGTTTCCGTATAAAGTAAAAATTACAAGCAAGTTAAACCCTCAAGACTTGTCTGTTCGCCTGGAATTTTGCTGAAAAATGATTGCAATGGCCGAAAAAGACAACACATTGACAAATTGTTTGTTCATGTCTGATGAGGCACATTTTGACTTAAACGGTAATTTTAACCAGCAAAATTGCCGTATATGGAGTGAATATAATCCAGAAATGCTCCATGAGACGGAACTGCACCCAGAACGAGTCACTGTGTGGTGCGCAGTTTCATCAAGGTGTATTGTCGGGCCATACTTCTTTGAAGAAAAAGGTGTAACACAAACTGTTAATGGGGACCGTTATTTAAAGATGTTGAAGGAGTTTTTTTTACCCAGAACTTTGCCGAAGACGTACCCCTTTCAGCAGGTTTTGGTTTCAACAAGATGGAGCATGTGCACACGGAGGCACACAAGTTATGGCGGAGCTCCAACTAAAATTCCCAAACAAATTGATATCCACAAACGGCACTTTCCGCTGGCCCCCAAAGTCACCTGACCAGACTGCACCAGACTTTTTTATCAAGCAGGAAGTGTATAAAACGAAATCCAGGAGTTTGACTGAATTGAAGCAGTCCATTAAGACAATAATTGAGGCGATCCCAATTTCAACCCTTCAGGTCGCAATGAACAATTTTCTGATCTGGTGCCGCATATGCGTGGATGAGCGTGGAGTTCATTTGCGGTCTATCATCTTTAAAAAGCATTAGTTATTTAAAATAAAATTTAATTTTAAATCCAATAAAAAAAATTAATGGAATACATTTTTTTTTTAATTTCTTATTGTAGCACGATTCGTGCGCCACCCTGTAGAACCATTTTTTTTGTTTTCGATTTTCTCGGAAACGGTTAATTTGATTTTTTTTTAAATCAATTTAAGCACTATTGTATACTAAAATTTTTTAAAAATAATTTTTTTTTGGAAATTATTTTTTTTTTGAAAACTCAAAATTTCGAAAGCGTCTCAATAGATTTTTTCAAAACTTCGTATTTGGTGGTTTTTTGACATTATCTTGAATATTAAAAAAAACTATTTTTCTAAAATAAAAATCAACGGTACCTCCCATACAAATATTAAGAAACCGTTAAGAAAAAAAAATTAAGTCTCGAAAACAGCTCCAAGAATTTTTATAAAAAAATGTGTGTGTTCTTAAATTAGAACAGTTCACTTTTAAGTATAAAAATATTTTTTTGTGTACTTATTAACGGTACTTCCCACAGAACCACTTTTCATATTTTCGACTTTCTCATTATTGGATATGCTCCCTAAAATTGTTAAAAAAATTGCTTATTCAAATTTTCAAAAAAAAAAGTTTTTCCATTTTTAAAAAATGAATCATTTTTTTTTTTTGAAAAATCGTTTTTTCGTTGTTAGCTACAAGAGCAAGTTCGTGCGATCCAGTCGTGCATTTTATTTTCTTTCGCGACAAATTTACGACAATTAATCTAATAGGAGTTTCTTTAAAATTTTGATGTGGTAGTGCTAACTTGACACACATAAGAATCAGACACAATACTCACTCTAGAGAATAATGTTTTTTTTTTTTTATTTCGAAAATCAAAAATCAAAGTGATTATCTTTATTGAAAAATGTTTGGTCTTTATAAATTAATGGTACGAGTATTTATCTTATTGTAAGTTAAGATGCTCATTGGAAGGCTTATTTTAAACATTAATCTGTGATGTAGATAAATTATTCGAAAACTTAACTTTTAGAAATCAGTATTTCAAAATTCCTTTTTAAATTCTCATTTCTGCTCAAAGCAAATTTTTACTCTAAAGCCATGACCATAAACGGATTCCCCGTGAAAACTACCAGCACCAAATACAGTCAACACCGATTATTTAAAAAAACGCTTTACTGAAAATCTTACTTAACTGATGTTTCAAAATTCTTATATGAATTACTGCGCTTAGGTAAGCCCGATTAACTGAAAATACCGATTAACTGAAAAATATAATTACGACGCAAATCATTGAATAACGCCAAAATACATCAGTATAACTAATAATATAAGTTTAAATAAATAAGTTGTGTACACATACATACATTTTTCCAATTCGGCAAGAGTACGATTCATTTTTTTTTTGACAGATAACGTATACTCAAATAGGCAAATTTATTCACGTATATTTCGGGGGTGAATACATTTTGTGCACGGAAAAGCATTCACATTCACGGTTGTGGAATGGGAGGGACCTCAGGATTATAAATAAATGAAATAAAAGGATCGATAAGAGTTCTTACTCCTTAGTGTTCTAAGCACATTAAAGATTTTTTTTAGGAGGAACGACGAAGACAAAAGTTCTCTTTAAGCAAACTCAAATCTTGTTTAGACAACGTTTATTTTTTTTTTTACATCAAATTTTTTGGATTTTTATGTTGGATAAGTTAAGTTATTTTTAGTTATCATCACTTGGCTTAAGTTGGAAAAATATTGTGGCAAATTGATGTTTTAATTAATCGGAGTTGACTGTGACTAGAAAAATAGTATTTCTTCCGCATCGGTCCCACTGTGCGGCGGAGCGGCAAACGTTGAGAATATTGATACAAATAGTTTCCCATTGTTTTACGCCGGGCTTACACGAGTGACAAATTGCCATTAATTCGTGTCATTAAACTGGCAAAATACTGGTAAAATCAAATCATTAATGATAAGCATTTACGCGGGACAAAATAATGACTGTTTGATTGATGCAATCTGCTAATAAAGAATGAGCAAGTTAATTTTTCCTCGCGGCGTGCCATTATTTTCAAAATGGTGTCACTCTGCATTTGCATGACGCCATTTTAATGGCAATATTTAATGCCAGTTTTCCCTGACATTTTTTTAATGACGAAAATAATGAAATATTTTCAAACATTAATGTCAATTAAATGGAAAATTACTGAGCATTAGTTTAGTGGTCTTTTTTCTCTTTTTTATCCAAACATATTCAAGAAATCGTTCCCTAGAATGTTAATATTTTCCTCAACAGTATATGGCACTTATGTACATTAAGAGGTGCCCTAATAGTTATTTCACCTTTGATTAATTTACTTACTAGCTATATTTTCTAACATTCCACCTAAAACTAAAAACAAAATAATTTAATTTAATTTATGTATTATTGCGCAATAATTTACAAAATAAAAATGAATATATAAACTCTTTTTTTTCCTGTGTCTCAGCCATTCATGTACCCGATTATATCTAATTCGTAGTTAAATCAATAATTACTTGCATATAATTATCTATGTAGGTAGGAATGTATGTACATATATTTAGATACCGCAAACATTTTGATTTATGGTCAATAATAAACATAAGAGAGGATTGCCGCCAACGAATAAATCTTACGTATATCCACTGTTTATAAGTAAATTTATTACTTTTCGCCATTACCTACTTATCGATTTTTATTTAATGTAACAGTAGGTATCTGTGAAACATTGACACTTCTATTCGATTGAATAGGTTCATTTACTTTTGTAAACGATGAGGAAATTTGGTTTTCTTAAATACGATCATGATCGATATATTATCGATATTCTTAGGTATTTGTTTTTTTTTATTACTCTTATCAAACCTAATAAGAAAATTATAATTAATAAATGATCATCACATTATTTTTTAAAGTGTTTAATGAAGCGTTCCATGCTACCAACTTTTTTAAAAGGAAAAGAAAACTTAGATTGTAAATAACCATCACCGACGACATACCCACTATTGAATTTCAATACTCAGCCGGAATTACATTCTAGTTTGATAAGTTCGATTTTCGTTCGTAATCATAGAGTTCACACTTGGTTCTTATCAAAAATATTACTTGAGTACCTGCAATGACGAACAAAAATCATGCCCCTTTCGACAACACTTAAAGTCTTTTGGTGATATTAATTCAGATTTTATTAATGAGTTTGAATCTGACCATAGAAGTGGCAAGTCGATCTAGTCACCATAGCTTTGTTGCCCGAAGCTTATCCCATCAGTGCCTAACGGTTTCGTTGCAAGTAAGGTAGTTGCCACAAGGGGCTTCAGCACCTGCTGACATACCAGAGCTTCCAGTGACGTGCCGTGGTGCTTCAAGCAAGGCGTTCACTTAATGCTCCTTCAATTTTTTTTTTATTTTCAATATATGCCTGTAAGATCTAAGGTCTTTTAAATGCAACCTGAATTGCACGGCACTAGTTTGGCACAGTGGATTTGAGAACAAGGTATTGACTGTCTCATTTTAACCAATGGGCGGCATCCAATTAAAATTGGAGGGTATAGAAAAGAATGCGCCTAGCGTGGAGATCGAACCCACACGTCTAAGTTAGCAATGAAGCACTTTATCCACTGCGCCATTGCCACCCATTTTGTCTTTTCTTACTTACGATTCAGGAGCACGACGAGGACTTTGTGGTTTTTATTTTGTTTTATTTTTTTATGTTTTTTATATTATTTTTTTTTTAGTTTTTGTTTTTATCCTTTATTGTGTTTTTCTTTGTAAGGAAAGTATAATTTAGAAATTGAAGACTTCAATAAAAGTTCAATTCGTCGGGATTTCTTAAAAAAAAACTTGCAAAACTTCATCATAGAAATTGTTTTTTACTTTCATTCCCTTTAAAAATGATTTTTCTATGGAGATAATTGCAAGTTCCGATATTCTTTCGTCCTGCATTTTATTTCTAGCACACGGTTTAACGTGTGTAAGAGTAGAAAAAGAACGTTCGATAGAGTCACTCGATGTGGCTATTTTTAAGATAAGTCAATTTAATTTAAAAAATTTCGAAAAAGTTTTTTTTTTAATTGAAGAGCATCAACCGTTCTTGAAATTCCTTTAACGGAGGTATTTTTAAACTGAAAAGATTTAAAAAAAAACAATTAATTAATTCTTCAGTCTTGCAAAATCAAAAAATGCACCATATAAACACTTTAGACATTCAGAAACTTCAGTAAGATAGTTTTTCCCACACTCAACAATGTTTTTTGTAGAAAGTAAAGCTAGTAACTTAAATTTTGTCAACGACTCGAACCGCATTTCAATTTGAAGATTATTCTATGTTCCCACCAAAGCGAAATCCGAGATTTCAGCAAGAAGCTTTCGAGATTTCAAATTTGTGTTCACATCGCCAAATCCACGTTTTCGTCTCTCAGACGACCATTTTTGTTTATCTAATTCATCAACCCAAGCCAAGTTCTCAAATAAAAATTCATATCCTCTCTTTTTATCTCCTTATCGTTAGAGTGAAAGATCGTAATTTGCACATAAAAAGCCTTTCACCTATGTATGGTTTAGTTTAAAATGGACTCGTTCTCTATGAATGGCCCGCATCGGCAATGAGATTTCATTGTGTTTTCAACGAAATCTCGGATATCGAAATCCCAAAACTATACGGTGAAATGCGAAGATTTGGGCTAAAATCGACGAATTCCGAGATTTCGCTTCGGTGGGAACATAGTGTTATCTAAAAAAATAATTGGCGATATCGCAGGTCAAAACTTTCTAGGCCTCGTTTAGGAAAAGATCAAAACGCAATGAATCCGCACCGCAAGCGCGCAATGAACAAAATAAGAGCCAAAGCCAAATACTAAAAGTAAAAAGAAATTAAAGCTCTCTTTTTCTCTTTATCCTGTTTTTCACCTTTCGCACTCGCATGGCATGGCATTGCCTGTCCCTGGCATTTCTGGTTTTTGTTATGGTAGTATCTATCTATATGAGGTACGTTTCATAAACTAATAACATAAAGACCCGAAACCTCTGCTTTCATTTAACATTTGCTACCAAGCTGAAACACGCACACAAGTAGGTTTTCTGTTCCTCTTCCAATTGACACATTGAAAAAACGCACAGAAGAATCTTTTGTGTTCCTCTTCCTATAGACACATATACAACACAGCCCTAGTAATTTGTTTTTCTTTTGTTTTTCGATTTCACATCTATTCATGGATAGAGTTTCAAAGGTACAAATACAACAATGTAAATAAATGTGTTTTGGGGGGTGAAACGTACAAGGTTTCCGATCTTCGTATGGCTTATTTGTGGCCACAGCAGGCTCAATGAAAATGAATAACAATTCTCTTCGTACTGCGTACTGATCCTGCTTCTTTTGCACTACCGATACCGAAAACTTGTGGTAGAATGAACGACGTTGGCCGAAGGTGCACTGAATGTTTATGAACACCTAACCATATAGGCTTCTATGCAAATCTTTTCTCTTTTTGTTGAATATTTTGTTAATATGGGGATTTGCTTTACTTGGGTGTGCTGATGTTGGGAGAACACCCAAATGTGTGCATTTGTGTTTTTTGATTGAGAATGAATTCTCTTGCTGTCCGAAAAAGGAAAAGGAAAACCGTTGAGAAGTGCGGTTGATGAAGGTGAACATGAGCACCAAGTGCTAAAGATAGATTTATAAGGGAGCATGAATTTCGTGTCTTTTTTTTAATTTTGTACGTGAAATCGCGGCGTTGAAGTTTTGAGAAAATCTTTGAATAAGGCAGGTAATTGGAAAACAAATAAAAATGAAACATTTAGGTATTTTGGTAACACATGCAAAATACAAATGATTTTGGTAGGGTGTGTGGTGAACACCTGCGCACCTACGAACAAACATCACTGAGAGCTTCGGCCTGCTGTGTCGAGCGCCTGCTGATCCGTACTAGTCTAAATTTTAGTGCTAGACCTGACAAGGCCAGGGCTTAATAGACTACTACAGTCCAACCTCACTAGAAGCCAGAAAATCTGAAAGTATTCAAATCCAGAAGCAACACTAAGGACTACTTAAAACAAAAATATGAATACACCTTAACGAGGAAGTACATCCACCTCCATTTAATAACCAGAATTCCAGCATATTAGACTCAAGAAATTATTTGATCAAAATATCGTTTTGTTGTGAATTAATGAATTATTTCTGATAAATATTTTGTAATAATGTTATAAAAACCTTCATTTGCAGTTTCTTGTTTCTTCTAATTTAATTGAATTTCTTTTTATACCTATTTAATTGACATGGAGTGTGTTTTTTTTTGCAAAAAATATTGCTTTAGTCGATTTCCCCATACGATGTATAATTACTGCAGTTGGTATTAAAATCTAATAAATGACTTGTCGAAGCCGACAAAGTTATACGAATGTCAGCTCAGCAGCAGCAGTAAACTGCTAAATGAATATTATTATTTCTCATCTAAAGGCACAGTTTTTTTGTATGTCAAATTAGCAACTGCCTTTTTTGTACTAAAGACTTCCCTTTATAGTTTGTGAAATTAACACTTTGAAAACGCTGGGAAACCTAAAATATTATTCAGAAATTGGTGTCAATCAGCTGGTGACGACACAATTAGGATTGAAAATAGGAGGGAGAGCTTAGACAGCCATTTGACAGCACTCCTTAGAAATGATGGAGTGTGTTGTGGTGAATTGTGGTATGGTGTGGTGTGTAGTTTCAACTGTAAACGTCAATCATATTTAAAGATATTGAAGGAGTTTTTCTCCTCAATAATTATTGTGCTGAAAGAGAATCAATTTAAAATCCGTTTAATTTTAACATATTCAACTGTTTGGTTTTGCATATTCAACTGTATACGAAGCCAGGCGGAATTCTGAAACAGACTCATTTCCAGGAACTTTCCACAGACAACAAGGTTTCCTGACTTTGTGTGGGGGTATTGCAAACAAAAAGTCTACTTAATTAATATAATTAATAATAAATCAAAGTAATCTATTCAAAACAGTCATGAGTTGATTCCGACTACAACAGGCTGTTATAAACAACTTTTTAATGAGATGTCACACATGTCAACGAGCGTGGAGGTCATTGAGAATTAAAAAACATTAATTTAAAATGTAGAATAAAAATTAATTATCATTGTAATGAAATAGAAACTAGAATTTTATGAATTGAAAAGAAGGCATTTTAATTTTAATGTAACAATATCATTTCCCTACTTGTTAAACCATTTTGAGGTGCTTATTAAGCGTGCAAAACTCGTTATGTCCCATTAGCCAGATTGGTAGGATTATTATAAAGGGTTTTCCAATATGGATTTCCGAACCTTGACAGGTGATTTGCGGCCATATTGTCGGATTATAATTTATTTAGTCTGTCTTGTCAAATAAACATGTACATAGATTCAACAACATGCGCAAACGATAAAAATGTTTTATGATACGTTTTAAAATATAATATTCAGCGATGAGGCCCATTACCCATTAAAGGGTAAATTTCATTATTTAATGAATGCTTGTTTCTTGTCTGATCTTACTCCTATTTACTGTTCAAGCTCTTAAAACGTTTCGAATTGGGTATAATAAAATCAAAACCCACTGATATTTACTTAGTATTCATTAAATAATAAACTTTATATCTCTTAAAGTGTAGTTCTAAAGGGTTTTGCTATAGGGACGGGTTGATTTTGACAGCTCGTGGCGGCCATATTGTTTCCTTTGCCTTCTGTCAAAATATCGTCTTTTAATCAGTCACTAAGTCAGGTATTACACAGCGCGTGACTGTAACGCGCAAGTCTTGGTTATTTTATTTTGAACTTCTATTCGGTAACGCGCGTGTTATTTCATTTTCAGTACTGCGCGTTTATTTGACAGCTATCTTTCATTTTATCTTCTTTGCCCAGTCCAGACTCCAGATATTAAACAAAAAATAATTTTTAAAAGAAAAATTGAAGGCAAAGTTATTTATATAGGTATTCCGAATGACAAAGACAAGGATTGTAAAGAATTGAGTTAATTTGGTAATTTAAAATAAGATTAGAAATTTTTTCTTTGCTCCATTTAAATTCGTCAGCCAAATGATGCTGGCCAGGGCACCACCGTCAACAGCGATTGCTATAGGTCGATGATCACCAACTTCTTGTGGCCTGAATTGGATGATATGGACACTGAAGACATATGGTTTCAATAGGATGGTGGTACGTGCCACACAACTCAAGACACAATCGATATTCTGCACGAACGGTTTCAAGGCATGGTTATCGCACGCGAAGGCGAAGTGAATTGTCCACCCAGATCGAGTGATTTGAGCCCTTTAGGCTTCCTCGTGGGGCTTTCTTAAGTCAAAAGTCTATGCGAATAAACATCAAACCACTGCAGACTTTAAAGACAATATAATCGATGCCATCAGTCAAATTCAGACTGATTTATTCGCCAAAGTCATCGAAAACTGGTCCTTTCGAATGGGCGCCACCCAACGAAGCTGCGTCGGCATTTGAACAATGTTATATTTCACACATAATGTCATTGATAGGGCACTAAAATAAAGATAAAACCTTATTGATATTTCATTATACAACTTGTTTTATTCAATTGTAAAATCGACCGCGCGCCGTTAATGGAAAACCATTTACTTTAAATATTTGGTATTACCTATTGTATTAAAACTTCATGAAGTAAGAAATTGGCGTACTTTTAGATCCCAATTGGCTATTTTTTTAACATTTATATTTTTGGTCTGATCTCACACTCACACTGTTGCAAATATTTTAATAGTATGTCATGTCAAAATCTCGATAGATACTGAAAGTGGAACTGCTCCGTATAAATCAAAACTTTTTCCGAAAGTGGGCGGATACCACGCCCCTAAACAGAAAATCTCCAATTTTACATTTTTTTTATTTTTATGTACCTGAAGGCCTACTCTACCAAATTTCATTATTCTATGGCAATTGGAAGTGTTCCATTCAACTAACAACATATTTTGAGGAAGTGGGTGGAAACCACGCCTCCTGAAGAGAAAACCTCAAATTTAAGATTTAGTATTTACAAAATTACAAGATTCTACTTAGTCGAGAAGTGCTCAATAATTTTGATGATCTGTCAGTCTGTAAGTTACGGTTTTTGTGATTTATGAGACCTTATATCTCAGGAACCACTCATGCTAAAAAGTTGAAATTTGGTTGGCGCTTGTGCTGGACTAAGTTACCAAATATCCCAAATTTCAGTTTTCATTGGTATTTGGGGGTGAAAATCGTCTGAGTTCATTTTTGTGATAGAGTGTAATGCCAGAACTCTTTGGTGGCTTAGGTTAGGTTAGGTTAGTGGGCAGACAGTTGATGTTGTTACCGTCATACTTAGATCAATGTCGATCTATTGTGATACCCGATTGAAAGAAAACTTATGCTGAAAAAACATAAAATAACATATCTCTTTCCGGCAAGCAGTAGCTTGAAATTTCGGGAGGGTGCTAAAAAGGAAGAAGTGTCTTTTGGGGGCCACAACTGTCATTAGAGGGCGTGATCCTCCCCCCACCCCCACCAAATAGATCATCCGACCATAAGGTCCGGGGAGCGAGCGGCTCCCCTCAACGTCTGGTGGGTGGGTTTGATGGATCAGTGGTTAGTGTGTGTGTCTGTTTAGTTGCGTCAGATTGGCTGAATAAGTCGAGACGTTCGACCCCTCCACAAGAGTATTTTACCATTCTTAAGGAAAGGCGGCCACCTTAACTCAATGACTCTCGTGTTCACTGCAGGAGCAGCAAAGACTGGTGAAAGGCTGGCTGCCCAAACTCCGTTCGTTGCCACTCCTACAGGAAACACGCGTATCTTACAATCGATAGTCGTTATCATTGTTGTCCTTTACGGCTATGTTGATTCGGAACTTTCAAGCCATTTAGTAGCGTTAATGAATATTAGTACATTCTTGCTAGGAATGGTAGAGTGTTCCTCTAAATCTTTGAAGAAGTGACTCCCGAGGAGTCTGGTTCTCAGATGACAAAGTGCAGGGCAGTGACAAAGGAAGTGAGGAGTGTCTTCATGTATCTCCTCGTCACCACATCCTCTGCATAGATCATCCAGACTAAGTTTCATCCTTTTCTTGTGGTAGCCCAACAGGTTGTGACCAGTGGTTATGCTCACGAAAAGAGAGAGGTACTTTTTGTTCAGATTCATGATATCACCAGTTCTCTGTTAATTCAAAATTGGCCATAATTTCCTGGTTGTATCACAGGTATCGATTGAGCTTCATCTCCTGTTTGTTAAAGATAGAACTTTACCTTCGATTTCATGTTGAAGATTGCAGGGTGGGATCTGGACTATTGAGTCTGTTTGAACTAGGTCAAGTGTTGAACCAATTCTTGCCAGTTCGTCAACGCTCTCGTTGCCTGGAACACCACTGTGACCAGGAACCTAACAGAGCCTTACGCAATGTTGTGTACCAAGTACCCTGAGCTTTGGTGTCTTAAAATGATGCTGGTTACAATTTACAAAAAACAAGGTACAAATTTCTTGGGGGAAAAATGTTTAACTAAATCTTTAATAGGTACATATGTATGTTGACTTAGGAATATGAATTATTCATATTATATTCCTAAATACTAGAAATTATACAAAAACAATAATCAAAGTTTCCAAAAACTCGCTTGTTGTACAAAAAAAATCTTGATTTGTAGATTTAGCCAAAATTATTCTATGTTGGCGTGGGCGGTTTTAGATCCTATTCAAGTGGTGAGAGATTACTTTAAGGCTAGACTAAATTAGTTTTTATTATATTTAATATGTGACTTTTTTTTATTCGTGAATTAAATTATAAATAACTGTATGCTTATACTTTTAAGGCATTTACCTATATGTTTATGTATGTGGAATTGATAAATATAAAAACAACATAAATTTGAAAAGTTGAAAAACTAGATTATTGATTTTATTACTAGCTAGGTAGGTATTAGAAACAAAAAACTTAAATAAATACATTATCAATAAGGTTTTGCAATTAAATTTTCAAATAGAATGTTTGAACAAAATAAATAAATTCTTTATTGATATGAATATATTAGTTTTACAAAGTCTCTAATTGCAAACACGATTAAATTAGCTACATCAAATTAGTTGAAGTCAGTGCATTCGGTTTTTTATAAATGAGAAAAAAAGACTATACATACAAACTACAGAAGTGACAAATAAATATTTCTCCTCCACTCACACAATGTGCAAGTGAAAAAAGAGATTTTTAAATAAAAGCAGTAATACACATTTTTCTCTTTCACTCATTAAATCGGTTAAAAATGAAGCATTCTTTATATCGAATTATTCATTTATGGAATTATTTGAAATTGCAGAAATTTAAAGAAAATAAGGTGGTATAAGTTTTTGTGCAATGTCATCACTATGTTTAAATTTGTTTCGACAAAAACACAGCTGCTCTACAGCACTTATAAATGTTATAGAAGACATAAGAGGGGCATTAGATGAAAGTAACGTAACATTTTTAATACTTCTGGATTTTTCAAAGTCATTTGATACAGTTGATCATTTGAATCTTTGCCAAAAGTTAGCGCGATTGTACAACTTTTCAAATTCTGCTGTTCGTCTGATTTATTCCTTTCTAACTGAAAGAAAGCAGGCTGTTATGGTGAATGGTAGGTTTTCGAATTTTCTTTCAGCATCAATAGGTGTACTCCAGGGATCGATTCTTGGTCCCCTTTTGTTCTCCATATACATAAATGAACTGCCTCAAATAATTTCACAAACTAAAATACAAATGTACGCTGATGACGTTCAATTATATAAAAGCTGCCCTCTTGGATTGATTGAAGATTCTGTCTCAGTCTTGAACGAAGAATTACAAATTATCTCATCTTTCGGTAAGAAAAATGGCTTGTTCTTAAATCCAAGCAAATCTAAATATATTATCATTTCCAAGAAACCGGTAGACTTGTCATACTTGCCACAAATCCTTCTTGATGGTCTTCCTATAGAGTATGTAAAAACCGTGAAAAACATAGGAATGATATTTATCGGAAGATAACTTGTGACACACATATCAATAGAACTGTAGGTAAGGTATATGGAGTGCTTCGTACTTTATGGGCCACCCAATACTTTACTTCACTTAAAACTAGAATAATGCTCTCCAAAACGTTAATTATTCCTATACTGATTTACGGATGTGAAATATACGGAAATTGTGACTCCATAAGCAGAAGAAAGTTAAACGTTGCATATAATAGCATTGCTAGATATATCTTTGGTTTAAGAAGGTATGATAGAATATCTTTATTTTCAAAAGCAATATATAATCTCACATTCGATAATCTCGTTCACTATAGGACTTTAATCTTGCTGTTGAGGATAATGCAATCTCATCAATCTCTAAAATAGGAAACAAAAATTTTACTATAATTACTCGGCCAAAATTAAAAAAAGTGTATTTTATATAGAAGAACGTCGCACCACATTGTGGATGTAAAAATAAAAGATTGAAGACTCATGCTTGAAGTGTGTATATACAACTTCAATCTGAATTTACTAAGTCCGGTTACACAGCACGTGTTTATCCATGCGTGAATGAAGTGCGAAAGTGAAAGAAAGAACGAATTGATGAAACAGAAATAAATCAATCTGAACATGCGCGGGTAGGATTTTTCTTTCGTGTTTTTGACGTTTATCTTTCTATTCTTTCTTTTTTTTTCGGATTTGCTTCATTTAATTTTCGCTGTAGATGAATGAACGCCAATCTAAATGGCTGACGAATTTAAATGTAGCAAAGCAAAAACTGGGCAAAGAAGATAAAATGAAAGATAGCTGTCAAATAAACGCGCAGTACTGCAAATGAAAAAAAGGCTTTGTGTAATAACACGCTCGTTACGGAATAGAAGTTCAAAAGAAAATAACCAAGCCTTGCGCGTTAAAGTCAAGCGCAATGTAATACCAAACTAATACACTTGGACGTGCATGTCATGCATTTGAACAGTGTATATCCCGCATTAAAGTATATCTGCAACCTGAGGAATGGACCGTTTCATTTTAGTCACAGAACATGGGTACAGTGATGCCTATAATAAAGTGGATTTGACTATTTTATAAATGTGAAAAAAGGAGTTTGACAACAGAAATAATATACATATATGATGATGATTGGTGGTCAAGAATCTGATAAATTTTTTTTTTTGACACAAGACACTTGATGTGGAATCACGCAAGGTTATTCTGTTTACTTTTACAACGTTTAAACAAAGATGCATGTCTTCCTGGAGGGAAAATCATTGAAGCAATTATTTCTTACGAACACAAAAACACATTAATATAAAGGATGTGTTTTTTTATTAGTGTAGAAGTTAAAAATGAATATAACACATATTTGAATATGATTTTTTGGCATATGTTCACAGCGGCTGCCTCAGATTAGTCCAATCCTGAGGTCCAATTTTCGATTATCTTTGCAGCTTTTTGGTTCTCGTATATTGGCCATAACGGGGGGGGGGGGGGGTGAATTTTATTTTATAATCTTCAATCATCTCTGGATTATCGGTGTAGACTAGCGCGTTCACATACCTCCACATAAAACAGCCTGGCGGTGTTCTATTGAACTGAACTATCTTGGAGGCCAACTAACAGGTTTAAACACGAAATGATGTGCTCGCCAAACGTTGCAACTCTCCCACTTATCTATACTTCACACTAGTAATCCGTTATGCCGGATATACACGATTAACAAATTGTCATTAATTCATGCAATTAAACTGGTAAAATAATGGTAAAATCAAATCAATAATGATAAGAATTTACACAGGGCAAAATGACTGTTTGATTTGATTGATTGATATGGGCAATCTGCGGTGTGCCATAATTTTCAAAATGGCATCATTGTGAATTGACATGACGCCATTATAATGGCAATATTTAATGCCAGTCTTCCATGCCATTTTTTTAACGACGAAAATAATGACAAATTTTTAAACCATTTACACGATTTTGTCATTAATGTCAATAAAATGGAAGAAATAATGGCAATTTGTCACTCGTGTAAATCCAATCGCCAAGAATCCCGACTTTGAAATGTTCCATGTCTAAGACCAACCAAAAATTCTGATTTCATTGCATTCGCTTATACCAGGAGTGTTTTGGTCTACCTCTTTCTTCTTCGCGATTGTGTTTGAACTTTGTAGGTTAATGCTTTTTTGTCAGGGTTCTCCGGATTTATCCTTTAAACATGACAATTCTGAGTCGATCGTGGTCTATTTTTTGCCACATGGTATTTTGAAGGCCTCCACGGATCTTAGTAGGTACTTCTAATTCGATCAAGCCTGCTATCTTTTCTATCTCATTCTAACCCACGAGCGACATTCAATTAAGCCTGGAGGTATAGCAAAGAATGCTGCCTAGCGTGGGGCTTGAACCCAGATGTCAAGCAATATATCCACTGCGCTATTGCCGCCTGCAATACCCTTAACAAATCAATTGTGGAACGAACTGTGTGACATATTGCCCAATCTTGTTGAATCCACAGGTCCCCACATCAAGGACATTTAATTCATGAACAAAAAAGTCACTTCATCATGGCTCTATAAGTATGGCTTCATTGATTCCAATCGGCATCGTTTTTAAGAAAGTAAGGACCAATGATTCTACCAACCCATAAAGCATACCAAACTGTCAGTTGTTCTGGGTGTAATGACGTCTCAACAATGGCTTGAGCATTATTTGCTTATTCGACCAAAAATGAACTGCATGCTTCATCGCTGAACAAAAAAAAAAACAATTTACTAGTGCCGTGCAATTCATGTTGTATTTAAAAGACCTTAGGTCTTACAGGCATATAGTTAAATTAAAAAAAATTACATGCTATGTTCAAGCCACTATCGATTTATGATGAAATGGTAAGCCAAACTATAGATAAATCACATGGCAGATGATAAAATGGCTGCCAATGAAAACAGTGCTGCCAACTATAAGTTATATACCTCGAAAACATTTTTGTCTGGAATTTTTTTTTCGGAAAAAATGTTCAGTTTAAAATAAACTGATTGTGCATCATGGAATTTCATTTTGCGATTTCAAAAAAAAATAAATTAGCAAAGGTTGAAAAATTGAAGTTATCGCTCTTTTTTATAATCTTTGATGTTATGATGCGAGTGAACTTTTCTAAATTAAATTCAGTAAAAAGTACGGAGATATACCTGTACAAAGTTAACATCTTCTCCTAAATATCGCAGTGTTTAAGATCAGGCACCTTTGCGACCGAAATGAGCCCAAAACAGAAACAAGCATTAAAAATCACTTCGGTGTAAAAGCAGTCATAGGGGGAAAATATTTTTTTTCAATAAGTTGACTGAACAAACAATTCATTTAAATTTGAACTGACAGATGATTAACATCTTATAAATTTGTAAATGCATTTGACTTATGGCCTTTTCGATAGGTCGTCCGGAAGTCTTCCAAAGTCTTCCGAATACTTCTGAAACTGTTCGATTGGTATGAAATGACAGTTCTTCTCCTGGATAGAAAGAAATTTCCTTCTTGATTTAAAGTCGGAATCAAAACCAGATACACGCACCACGCACACACTCAAATACTTTACGTCAAACGCGAATTCAATGTCAACAGCAATGTTGTGTAGGGATGAGCGATATTGTAAAACATGGATGTTAACATCGAAAAAACAATATCGATATCAGAATATCGATGTTTTTTATTGTTTTTTTTTGGAAAAATAATAGCACGCTTAAAAATCAACTAAAAATACATATTATAAATTTTAAATACCTTCAGTGTTTTGAAAATTGTAGCAATGTTTTTTATCGCAATTTCCTTTTCCCTTTTTGTGTGTATGAGCTAAATTAAATTCCACTAAGCGACAATTGAACTTCATACAATTTCACATAAATAGTTGTGAGGCGTAGTTCCGCTGAAGTGCAGTTCCGTCGAGTGCGGTCAAAGCTTTAGGTAAGCATGAGTTCATTGACAAAAGATTTCAGCTTATTTTAAATCGATCTTTTGAAATCGATGTTGGGTTTCGATATTTTTTGTACTAACATTTATGTCCCCTTTCACACAGGGAAACCAGTTGCTGGAGATTTTTTTGACATTTTCCTTTAATTGCCTTGTAGCTTTCACACGAAGAAATTGACTAGGATACTGAGTTGCTCGTTTTTGAATTGCTTTTGATTTGACATTCGCTTTTTGTAAACAAACAATTTGCTCCGCGGCTGGAAAATTCTACACAATTTTGAGTTATAAATTAACCGCAGCTTATTTTTAAAAAATATAAATTCAAAATAAAGAAACCTGGTGCGATTATATAGATAAATTTTGTTTTTTTATTGTGGTTGTTAATAATGGTTTGCTAAATTAATATATTAAAAGGTCACGGAAAAACAATGAACCAGGAGAAAATTGATTTGTGTGCAGATTTGTTGTGCGTTTCTCTTGCCATTCAAATCTTGGACCCAACACATGATAGTGATAATGGGAATATTATATTGGGCTTATTGGAATGCACCGAAGCTTTATTTGTACAGTTGGACACATAAACCACCGACAGGATGATATGACTGATACCTGTGGTGCTGCCTGCTGCTGCTGCTCGCTAATACAGGAATGTCATTATAAACTAAATGTGTTGATGAAGCCACAAGCTGAGCTTAGTTGGTCCGTGCGTTTTTGTTGTCGATTTTCCATGTCTAGGCGCATAATTGTATGTATGAAATGTGTACCAACTCGTGATGGATTGAATTAATTAAAAGAATTAAAACTTGAAATTTTCTTTCACAATTAGTTTATTTAAGTAGCTCACTTGGTTAATGTAATAATATAATTGTAAGAAACAATTTCTCTTTAAAAAAAATATGTTTGACATCTATCAGAGACAGAAGTCAAAATGGAAACCTAAGAAAATTTCAAAGCATAATGTCAAAAAAATCTCTGCAAATCGTTGACCGGGGAGATTTTTTTCATTCCCCTTCTTCTTGCCCTTCTCACCTACAAACTCCCAGTTGCCGGCAACTCAGTTTCCTTGTGTGAAAGGGGTCTATGTTTTGCCAACATCAATGAACATCGCCCATCCCTACATTTTTATGTCATTGTTTTGTGTTTTCCCACCTTCACATACACTCACACTCAATTTCAAAATCTAGAATGGAGTGTTAACTTGTTCGATTGGAATCCCGGATCGGAGTTCTTCCGGTTTACCTTTCGAAAAAGCCATTAACATGGAATATACGATGATTCCAGTCACTTTCCAATACAGTTTTTTTGACGGTTGCAGCTGCGATTGTGATACGAAAGGAAATACCGCAGCATTATTTTTCATCATTAAATATATAAGAGAAAGTAGTATTTTAGAATTTTTGAGAATACATTTTTCAAGACTTTGAATTTATTTTATCCATAATTTATTTTTATCGCAAAATTGACCATGTGATCGTGATGATCTTGTGCAGAAGTAAGTACCTACTAGGTGAATGTTTCTTTTTTACTCTCCACACTTATGTATATATCTTAAAACCAGTCACATTGTTCAATAATTAATAACATAAATTATTAAAACAGACAAACAACAAAAAATAAAACAAATCATTTGCACTTAATTCAAGTCAGCAATTAGTATGATTTACTAATATAAGCTTTAACGAATGTAAGAGACGTGTTTTTTCCAAAACGAATTATATTCGTACGCGTCCGGCTCGTTAGGCTGCATATTAACATTCATGAAGCAATTTGTTTGCCGAACAGGCAAATGAACTTTAATCCAAACACTTACGTGCTAAGTGCCGAATGCAATCATTAATGGTTGGTGGTCTTTGGCATATTATTATCATTATTTTAGATAATGTACATATTTATATTCGTAGGTCTCATGAAAACATTCACATTAATGATTCGATACTTAAATCTAATTAGTTAACTTAATGAATCAATGTTAAGAATTTTTTTTAGATTGAATGGTTTAATAAATTATTATAATGCCCGAGAAAACCTGTAGGGTTTTTTTAAATTTATTTTTAGGGACCCAGTTGTTTTGGGCTAAGGTTTTTGATGTAAACTTTAACATGAACATGTACATTTTAGATGGTTCAGCCTTGGCCATTGTCTGTTCACTTTATGGAATATAATACGCAAAGATCTTGGTTAGAAGGCTTAGGTACATGAATTAAAGTAGAAAAATATATATCACTAATTTATTCCTTAGGGCAATTGATGACAGTAAAGTAAATAAATTCAAAGTAATGAAATACGATCAAATTTTCTGAACTTCAAAAACGTATTTTTTTACTTGCGATATAGTCACTATAGGGCAAGTTTTGCATTTGGAAAAAAAAATCGAACTCGAGATTTTAATCAAAGTTGACATTACGATGATAGAAAACACAAAAAAAGTGGATCTCGCAATTCTGTCTGTGTATCTGTACAACACTTCTACAGCCTAAACGGCTGAAGCGATTTTCTTCAAACTTGGTATTTAAGCGGTTTAGGTGATTGTGTAAAATAAATTTTTGAATCGTATTTTTAGGTCCTAAACTAACGGTACCTGCCATACATTTTTTTCTACCATGTTAATTATCTCGAAAACGGCTCTAACGATTTTGATAAAAAAAAGTTTGTGTACTACTTTAGCTATAGTCTACATTTTGGCTAAAAATTTTGTTTACATATTTTTTTATTAACGGTACCTGCCATATAACCATTTTATTGATTTTCGACTTTCTAATAAGCGGTTCAAAGGATTTCGATAAAAAAAATTTATACAGGAGGTCCTTCAAATTCCAAATAATAATGCATTGCAAAATTTTCTAAAAATAGTTTTTGAAAATTCAATATTTCGAAAACGGGTGGACCATTTCTTTTGAAATTTTGTTTTAAAAATTATATTATTAAATATTTAATATTTTCATACCATTTGCTTATAAAAAATTTAACATTTTTTTATATAATATGTAGGTAAATTAAAAAGACTTTAAAAATATAATTTAGCCGTTTCTTCTAAGAATCTTTTTCATACAATGTGATCGTACATAAGAGCAAGTACGTGCGATTTAATTCTTTTACAATATACGCCCCTCAAGGGGTTATGACTACCCTTAATATGTTTTAACACAGTGCGAGCGATTAGGAAAATAGGATAGGACTTAATTCCACAGAAGGTGGTCTGTGATGCAAATACCAAGGACTGAAAGCTGATCGGTTTCTTCAGTGCAAGTGCCGCACATGGATAACAGCATGGGGGGTTAATCTTCCTTTAACTATAGAAGACAGCATTGAGTTTTTGAAACATTAAATTCTATGTACACAGTTTTTATTCCCCATTGGACAATGCTGTCGAGATCATCATCATATGCTTATATACGCTGAATGAACATTCATGTTCTTTGAACATGGGTGTGGATCTAGGAACTAATATGAAAAGCTGAGATTACTTCGTCAGGAAGACAAATTAGTGGATTCGAAGTTTCAGATAAGAGATCATTAATGAAAATGAGAAAAACAGTTGGAGACAGAACGTAGCCCAGGGTTACACCAGTATTTATTTAATGAATATCAGACTTGAAACCGTCCAATACAACTTGCCTTGACCGGAGTTTTATCGATACCAAATGCACGCATTTTCGATAAGAGAGATTGATGTCAACCTCTATCAAATGCTTTTGAAATAGCAAGTGCAATAATCTTACTTTCTCTAAAATGGTGTCAAGATTTGTACCACTGTTCGGTAAGATTTAAGATATACTATCAGATCACCAGTGGACCTATTGCTACGAAAGCCGGTCATTCAAGAGCTTTCGGTTCTTGAAGATATTGCATAAGGTGTTCATCAGCGTTTCCATGACCTTGGAAATAAGGGACGTAAGTGCAATTAAACTGCAATTAGAGGGAGAAGAAGGTTCACCTTTTTTAGGGACAGGCTGAAAAAATGCTGTTTTCCATCTACTCGGAAAGAGACCAGTAGAGTATGACAGATGGAAAAGCTTACGTATAGTGTTTTGGCAGCGTTGAAGAACAACTCTTCAGAACGATAGGAGGGATATTATCGGGGCCAGCGGATTTGTGTATATCAAGGTCTTTGAGGACTCTGAAGCAACTGCACGAGTGCGAAAGAATATTCGTGCCATGAAATCGTTAAAGCTCTCAAGTACTGGAGGAGTCATAACACTTTCTGGCAGCGTCGGATTAACAGCGAACTGCGTTGCAAGCAAATTGTTTTTTTCACGAGAGCTGACAAAAGGGGTGTCATTCAAAACGAACGTTGGAACCGAAGACGAAAATGAATTTCGAATATTTTTTACAAATGACTAAAAATGCTTACTACCTTTGGGAGATTGTAGTATTTTTACTTGCGATTAAAGGTACTATAAGGCAAGTTATGCATTCGTAAACAAAAAAAAAATCTAACAATCAAAAGTGGCATAACGATCATAGAGAAGCCTAAAAAATTGATTTACAAAAAATGTCTGTCAGTCTGTCCGTCTGTATGTATAACGAGCTGCAGCCAAAACGGCTTAAGCGATTACCTTCAAATTTGGTATGTGTAATACTTTTGGCACTCTTCAGGTGGCAATTGAAATTTTATTTTTAGGACTAAAAATAACGGTACCTGCCATATACGCATTAAGGCAAATCTTATTTTTATCGAAAATGGCTCCAACGATTTTGATAAAAAATTTTGAGAATTATTTGTTGGTACCTACTAGCTATCGTTTGATCTAAACCAAGTTTACTGGAAAAGTCTATTAACGGCCCCTTTCATATGACGGTTTTTTTTAAAGGAAGGGTCATCCATTTTGCGGTTTCAAAAGTATAGAGCTGGAATTCGATACCTGTCAAACTAAGTTGTTAAACCAATTTATTTTTCAGCTGAAAGTCTGATATTTACGAAAATGTATCGCTTAACTATCGCACAACACATAAAAATTGTTAAAACTTACTACAAAAATGGTGATTCTGCCACAGCCACATATCGTGCTTTAAGACAAGATTATGGTTTACAGAATCGTCCAACTCCGCAAGCAATTGGCAAAATTGTGAAGAAATTTGAAGAGAATGGATTGGTTACAGATATTGTAAGGCCTGTGCATAATCGTTTCGCTCGTACCACTGAAAATATCGCTGCTGTAAGTGAAATTGTTGCCGAAGACCCGAATGTGTCGATCCCTCGTCGTTCTCAGGAATTAGGACTATCTTACGGCACATTATGGCGTATTTTGCATTTGGATCTACACCTACCTCCAATTTTCTTCAGCGACGAAACACATTTCTCACTCGGTGGATATGTTAATAAACAAAATTGTCGTATTTGGGGTTCTGAGAATCCTCAAGTAATTGAAGAGAGGCCATTACATCCACAAAAAATTCACTGTTTGGGGCGCTCTTTGGTCCGGAGGTGTGATTGGACCTTACTTCTTGGAAAACGACGATGGACTGTCACCGTCAATTCGGAGAGTTATGGTCATATGATAACCGACTTTTTTTTGCCTGCTATTGGAGAATACGACTTGGAGAATCTGTGGTTTCAACAAGACGGAGCCACATGCCACACAACTCGACCGAATATGGCTTTATTGCAAGAGACATTTCCTGGCCGCGTAATTTCTCGTCGTGGCGATATTAACCGGCCACCAAGATCATGCGATTTGACACCGCTTGACTTTTTTTGTGGGGCTACGCGAAAGACCGTGTTGATGCAGATAAACCTTTAACTCTTGAGCACTTGAAAACCAACATCCGTCAAGTGAGTTACCTTTCACACTGGGAGTTTGACGGCGAGAAGTGCAAGAAGTAAGATAAATGACAAAAATCTCCCCGGTCAACGATTTGAAGAGATTTTTTTGACATTTTGCTTTGCATTCCAATTAGCCCAATAAAATCTTCCCAGTTTCCTCCTCAATTTCTTCGTGCCAGTTTCTTCGTGTGAAAGCTACAAAGCAATTAAAGGAAAACATCGAAAAAATCTCCAGCAACTGGTTTCACTGTGTGAAAGGGGACTTATGGCTGAGATACGGCCCAATATGTGTCAAAAAGTGGTCGAAAATTACCTCAAAAGAATCGATCGTTGCAACAATTCGCGTGGTGGTCATTTAAATGATGTAGTATTTCACACATAATATCAACGTTCAAACTTTATAATAAAAAAGAAATATCATGAAAAAAATATATTTTATATGTGTTTTATTTACGTTTACTTTTGAAACCGCAAAATGGATAGCCCTTTATTAAGAATCAAGGTAATCTAACATAGATCGACTTTAAACCTACATAGGATAACTAAACTAACTATACCTATTATCAGTATTAGTGGTTAGCTATACTAAAGTTGTTACCTACAAGAGCAAGTTCGTACGATCCAGTCGTGCATTTTATTTGCCTTAATTTTTGGTCATGCAAAAATTTGGTTCTCTGAATGTGAACGTTGCAAAAGTCTTTCTAGCTTGTTGAAACTTATTCCGTTAGCATCTAATTGATGAGCCCAACTATCTTGCCCGGGCGAAACGCGTTTTGGACTACAGGTCATAAGAATCGTCAATTTAGCTATAATCCGCACAGTCCACAAAAATAAAATATTTAGGTACTTATGCCGGTAGGTACTGGTAAATACATTCAGATATATTTTTTTATTCATTAAAAAATGGATGCCAAAGCGCAAATACATAGATACCAACTGTCCTACTCGTACTCGAAAGTTTTCCACTTTCACTTCTTTTTGTTTCAATTCAGCAAAACAAAATACAGTATGTAGGTATTGTTACCTAATATAGTGAAATACTTTTGTCCGTCTAATCTAAGTTCCTTGAAATATTCTACATATCTGCTCGAACAAATTTGTTCCTTAAGAGACCTCATCTTGGCATGTAGATTGTTGAAAATGCAATCAAATTCTTAAGATCCGCAATAAATGTTGTACTTAAGGTATTTTACACTGGTTTCAGAAATCACTTAAATATTTTGTCTTGAACAAATGCTTCCGGCTGCAACAAAACGCCATTTTATTAGAGTCCGCTGCTGGAGACAGTTTGTCCTCTTCTTAAAGGAACACAAAATGCATGGAATTGAAAACATAAGATCATCGGTCGCGAGAATTTTGTCCACTTAAGAGATATACCCAAAATAGGAGATTTTACTGTATGTATCTACAAATATTTGCATCTACAAATTTAATAAACTTATTTTTATCAAATTCTGTTTAATTTGTTTGCTCTGGAAGATAAGATAAGTACAAACTCTGTCAAGGAGTTGACATTATATACAAGAAAAAACGAATCAAATTATTTATCAGCAGTATGCTTTGCTTTGGTTCACTTTATCTTTCGGGTCTTACGCCAGAGTCTGGATTATACATACATTATGAGTATGTATACCTACATATATCTACTTAATAAATTATACACAAACACATACAAAATTTGTTTGCTGCTTTCCCAGAAGCAAGCCTTTTTTTTAATGCATGACGTATTATGTTGATAAAATGTTTTATCTTACACAGAGAGTTAGTTATCAAAAATTATTTGAAACATTTGTAAGCTAACAATTAGATGCTTATGTACTTATTATATTGTTCATTACGCTTAAATTCTATACATACTTATAGTAAATGTTTCTTTTGTTTATTAACATGTTTGGTATAGGTAACTACTTTTTTACATTAACAGATTGACGTCATTAAAATTCCATTCAATGTCTAAACTCTAAAGTCTGCTTATTGATCGCTGGGTTTCTTACTAACGTAAGTTTTACTAAGGAATGAATTTAGGGCTAAGTGACTACAAACAAAGAGTTCTATACAAAAATGCACCAAAGTTTGCGAAGTACTCTGAGACTATAAGCATATAGAAGTTAACCGATTTAATTACAGTAGTTCCCACTTAATTGTATCTCGGTTAATTGACTTTCCACTTATTGAAAGAGCATGTCCATTTTCCAGTTAATTGGATAGCCCCCCAAGCAAATATGTTAAATTTATATGTATAAATTGTAGTAACTCCGAGCATAGGGTTACCAGACAGTGCACTTGTTCATACCAAACGGAAAAACTTCTGCCTCTCTTATTAAGTAAATAAAATGCACGACTAGATAGCACATACTTGCTTTTATGTTCGATCACATCGTGTGCACAAGATTCTTAGTAAAAACAGTTTAATATATTTTTAAAGTCCTTTTTAAATTTTTATTTAAATGTTTATATACAAAATTTCTTTAATTTTTTTCTATAAAAAAATGGTAATTTTAAGTATTTAGCAATATAAATGTAAGAACTAATTTCAAAAAAAAAATCGTCCACCCGTTTTCTAAATATTGAATTTTCCAAAAAAAAAAGTTTTTTCGAAAATTTTGGTAAGCAGTATTATTTAGAATTCGAAGAACCTCCTATATTTAAAAAAAAATATTGAAATCCGTACAGCCGTTTATGAGAAAGTCGAAAATAAATAAAATGGTTGTATGATTGCAGATACCGTTAACAACAAAATATGTAAGTAAAAAAAATGTTAGACCAAAAGTACCTAAGACCTTTTGTATAACACTTGTTTTTTTGTAGAATAATCGTTAGAGCCGTTTTCGAGCTAATTAAGATGTGCTGTTGCTAACGTTATTTTTGTGGCTAAAAAAACGATCAAAAAATCTGAGACAATCATCTAAGTCGCTTAAGTACCAAGTTTGAAGAAAATCGCTTAAGCCGCTTAGGCTGAAGATCGATCTACTGATAGACAGACAGACATAGAGACAGACAGGCAGACAGACGGAATTGCGGGATCCACCTTTTTGGTGTTATCTGTCGTCGTACTGTCAAGTTTAATTAAAATCTCGAGTTCGATTTTTTTTTCGAATGCACAAATTCCTTATAACCTACATAACAAGTAAAACTTCAAAGAAAAACCTTCAAAACCTTGAAAAGTGTAATAACATTTTTATCAAATATCCTTAAAAATATTCTCTGTGAACACATTAATTTAAAGTTCAAAATACTTTCAAAACTGAACGCATCCACTTAATGAATTATATCTCACTTCACGCGTTAAATTTATCTCTCATCTGTCATTTTTCGTTTTTTGTTTACAAAACAAAATATTTTTCTTTGTATTTAAAAGTTAAATGGCAGCTCAATGAAAAAAGTCAAGAATTTTACCGTTAGTATCCATGTTCCTATTATATTCTGAATTTACAAGCACTTACAGTGCTTTTGTTATTTTTTTAAGAAAAGAGTAAATTATTTTTGTTTCTCATTAATTCATTTTAATTTATTCTTGTGATTGTTTTTTATGATAACAAAATGAAATGCAACTTCTTAACAAAACATATTTTTAAAACTTTGTCACGGTAAAAATTACAGCAACAAAAACTATTCTTTACGTTCCCTTTTTCCTTTTTTTCCATATTATTTTTACAGGTGTTTCTTTCGTCTTACTGAGAGCAAGAGAAGGCAGCCATGGTCCATCAGCCATCGGTTCTTTCTCTCGGTAAAGTGAAGAAACAAAATATCGAGATTGCCAAGGTTGACATTTAAGTGGATGGGTGATCCAATTCATCTCATTCGATTGACGGTTGTTCGACTGTACAAAAGAAGCACGGATGACAGTTGGTCTCCGATGCCGAAGTTACTCGTTGCGAGAATGGCTGCTTGCCAACCTAAATCAATCATTTATATGTTCAATGTAAAAGATGGAACGTTAACTGCTAGTCCTTATTCCCCAAATCTGCGCAAAAGCCCAACGATTTAGAGTAAATTCGCGAAATAAAATTAGTTAAACTCTCCTTCCTTTAAAACGTATAAATGAAATAGTTTGGTACCATTTTTTTTCCTTACTAGTTATAAACGAAAGGGGAAAAATGTGCGTGATAAAAAAAAAGTTCAGTTTCTTTTCGGTTTTTCAAAACTTTCTTTTAAAACAGCTTAGCGGGTGAAATTAGGTGGCTGAATGCAATCTTTGAATTGCCGCCCACTGGAAGTCCTGCCAGAGTTCGACAAATTCGAAGATGACTAAGCATGACGCTGGGGTTTAAAGTGCAAGTAGGAAGGGCTACTGGATCTTAACTGCGTTTGCTCCTTCCCGCAAATATACGGAGGGTAGCTGAATGAGAATGCGATCGAAATCCACGCTCGCTGAGTTGTCGAAAGCACTTGGGTATTGGAGAAAAGAAGAAGTCATCCAGCGAAAGTAAAAGGCTGGAAAATCACTTCTTACCTGTTTAGATAGCGAACAGGAGGTTCTTGAAAAAAAAGGAAAAATACAAAAAGAAAAGGAAAGTTCTGAAAATTAAAACGTAAAGAAATTGAAACTTTGGCGAATCGAAAATAAGAGAGGAAATTTGGAAAAGGATATTGAGTCGAGCAAGCTAAGGTGGAAAAATAGTTTCCTAGGAAGGAGAGGTACCAGCAGGAAAAGCTAAGTATAGTGTTAATTTTTCTTTAATTTTATTCTTTGTCGAAAGATATATATATATTGATATAATTATTCGTTTTTATTCTCTTCAAATTAATTAATTCGTTTTTTTTTTAAATTCAAAATTATTTATTTCGTTTCATTATTTCGTTTGGCTTTTGTTTCGAAAATTTTCCGTTAAAGCGGAACTCGCGACCCGTAATTAACGTACCTTCGTTCTTTCGGGACCGAGCGTTAACGGTCCATCTTCATTTTAAGCCTTCAATCTTGTTCTCTTTGTTTTAAAAGATCTTGGGTTTTACTCCTACTTGCAAGGTTTCCGAAGCACCTTTAATTTGTATTAAAAATAACTTACATACTTTTAAACATAATTTCTTCGTTTGTTTTTATTTTAAAATACCACCGTCGATTCCGCTCCGAAGGTTTGTGATTTCCTTACTCACAAAAAAAATCACTGGCGCCCTTTTATTTTTTTTCAGTGTACGCCGTGTGCCAATAAAAACATTTCGATCGATTTTAATTAATCTATTAATAAAACATAATCCGTAACATAAATTCGACTGGTGAACCCACCCCATTAAGCTGAGCTAGTCCCTTTAGAAAGCATCCAAGTGCTATCTACGTGTTGCACTTCGAACTCGAATTCGAATTTCTTTTGACAGTCATTCATTGCTCGTGCATGAAAGCATATAAATCGTATTTTGTTTTGTCTAGCAACTAAATAAATTTAAAATAGTGTTTTCGATTCGGTTTGTGACGAAAAAGTACAACAAATTGTTCCAGGAATATCACAATTATTCATCCTTTTCAATCTGGCAACCATACTTAAACACTGCTGACAGCACAGATCATCAAGAAAAAAAACAAGATTAGGACACTTCTTTGTTTTTCTTATTTTATTGGCGTCATATGTGAAACAAAATCCATTAATCCACAAACAACAAAGAACAACAATTTGCAGATTTTGTTTCACATATGACGTCAATAAAATAAGAAAAACAAAGAAGTGTGGTAATCTTGTTTTCTTTGATTCATGAGCACATATCAATACATAACAAATGACAGTCAAAGATACTCAACTGTCATTTTAATTTAGCTACAAACTCGAAACACAATATATGATGCTCACATTTTTGCACAAGTATGCGGTAACTCGTCTGTTCAGTTATGGTGTAAGTACACATAGTTATTTTTGGAGTTTTTTTTTCCAAAGTTTTCCTAATTTGATAAATAAATGTGTGTAGTGAATTTTTTGGATGAGTATTCTCTTATTATTAGACTTATTATTATTAGGTCTTCGCTTAATTCCCAATTAAACTGGATTTCGTTCATCGAACCTCCCTGATAATTGACCGAAAAATCTGTCAATATGGTAAGCGCAATTAATCGGGATATACTGTTCACTTACCTTTATCAGCAGAATACGAGTATTCTTTCCTGTAAGTCAAAATCTCTCAGATAGAGAGTTTAACTCACTGGCAAGAGCGCGGGTGATCGTCAGGAATTGTTTATTATTCAGAAGCTAGTTATGATTTATGATTACTCATATTTTTTATACTACTCATTAGAATGGAGTATCTCACAAATAACTCATTTTTCATTTAAATCGTATTAGAATAACAAATTAGTCCACTTAATTATTTAATGTGTTTCTACTTTACAATGGCTATGGAAAAACACTACTTCTAAAATATCATATTTTCTAGAGCTTGAGATGTTGATTGTTGTTTTCTTTTTTTTCAGGGGCTTAGATGAAGATTGAGTAAGCAATGAGTTGTATAAAAATAAGCATACAAATTATCTTAAGTTGAGGTCGTTTGTTTTAATAGTAAATTGTGTAACAGCAACATTTTCCAGTAAACTTATTGCAGCTTAAGAAAATCAAAATACAAAAACATATTCATTTGTCCAACAAAACTATAAATTTGATTCTCAAAACGACACACATCTCACACCTAGAATCAGTTAATGTGTAAACAATGCGAAAGTTTTCATTGAATTTCGAAATGTGTAAGCTGTATGTGAATAACATACAAATCAACATAATTTAAGCTATAAATAAATAGTCTGTAGGAATCTGTTTTACAGTCGAAACAAAAAAAATATGCTTAAAGCTTTGTTTGTTACCCAAGCGAAATCTGAATCTGCTGGGTGTGTTCCTGAATATCACCTAATCTGAGATAAGATCATTGGGGAAAATAATTAATTCTAAGAGAGTGTCATAAAATAAAAACACACCTGTGGTTAATGGTATCGTCTCACTGTAGTTAATAAATATCGCCCGCTTGTCTCAATCTCTCAATGACTTAGAACAATCAAAACTTATAAAATCTATAGTCACCACTTTTTTTTGAATAGGCGTGTACTGGGTGATGGCTGCCGCTGCTGGGGGAATTGAACAAGTTCTTTTTTTTTATTATTTAACAATAGAATCAATTGTAATGAAGCGCACATTCAAACATGAAAGGAAAACACATAACATATTTAAAACGTAACTAGCATTGTTTTGAATGAGGTTGTTAAAGTAATAATTGTTTTTTTTTAAATTAATTGATGAATTTATATGGTGTGTTACGCAAATTAAAATGATGAAGTTTTCATTCATTTCAAACAGAGCGAAGTACTGTTTGGCAACACCCCTGTATAAAGGGGTAATTCAATTTTACATGCAACAAAAAAAATTCCCATTGAGCCGGATACTGACTTTGTGTATTTTTGACCAATCATTATTTGACTTTATAGAAACTGGATTGGAGACTTTATGAACTTGTACTTCTAAAGGGTCCGCCATCTAACGTTTTTTTTCAACTAGAGCTTATTTCGTGAATGGTAACACTTAGTTTATGTCTGATTTGACAGATAATTAGTTTTATCCTTCCGCTGAACGAATATGGTTGTGTATACGCTTGAACAACGCCGGGAAATATTGCGACATTACTTTGAAAATCATGGTAATGTTGCAGAATGTGTGCGAAAATTGCGTTCTGATTTTGGAAGAAGAGAAGCACCGTCAGCTGCGTATGTTCGTTATCTTGTGAAAAAAGTGAAATAAACTGGCATCCTCATCGATAAACCAAAGCGTGAAAAGCCAAAAACAGTTCGTTCACCCGAGAATATTGCTGCTGTGGCAGAAAGTGTGCGTGAAGCGCCATCAACATCAATTCACCGTCGTTCTCAACAATTGGTATGACGCCATACAAAGTCCAATTGATTCAGGAGTTGAAGCCAACTGACCATCCAATGCGTTTTCGCTTCGCTAAGTGGGCCTGCGATCAACTTAGAGAAGATGCCGATTTTGCCAAAAAAATCATCTTTTCAGATGAAGCTCATTTTGATCTTGGCGGGTATGTAAACAAGCAAAATTGTCGCATTTGGGGCACAGAACATACGCACGCATACATTGAAAAGCCGATACACCCAAAACGAGTCACTGTTTGGTGCGGATTTTGGTCCAGAGGTATAATTAGGCCATTTTTCTTCGAAAATGAGGAAGGAGTGGCCGTTACAGTCAATGGCGATCGTTATCGGGCCATGTTGAATGACTTTTTGTTCACAAAAATTGAAGAGGAGGATATTGGCAATATTTGTTTTCAACAGGACGGTGCTACATGCCACACAGCCGAAGCTACAATCGATGTTTTGCGCCCTGTTTTTGAAGATCGCATTATCAGCCGCAGAGCTGATGTGGTTCGGGATTTTTTATAAGCTTTGTGTAGTCTAATTTTAGAGAAGCAGCAAGGTCCTGACAATATATCTCCTTATGTTTTAAAATAGTGCGCAAGTGCCCTCTGTGTACCATTAACGCTTCTATTTAACACCTCAATCATCAAAGGTGAATTTCTAAGTGATTGGAAAATCTCATTCATAATACCTATTTATAAATCCGGACCTAAACAAGATTGTTTAAACTATCGTCCGATTTGTAAGCTCTCAGTTATCCCAAAATTATTTGAAAAAAATCATATATAAGAAACTGTCAATTATTCTCAAAGAAACCATATCACCATATCAACATGGATTTGTCACTGGAAAATCATGTTGTTAGCTGTTTCGAAAGTGAGTCGCAATGTGATGTTATTTACACTGACTTTGCCAAAGCTTTCGATCGAGTTAACCATAAAATTATGGTGCAAAAATTAGAATATCTTGGCTTTCATTCTAATCTATTGAATTGGCTTCAATCTTATTTATGCGATCGTATTCAATATGTTCTTATTAATAACTTTAAGTCTCATCAAATTCACGTTTCCTCCGGTGTTCCTCAAGGGAGTCACCTAGGTCCGCATTTGTTTTTAATTTTAATAAATGATATTCCACTTCAAATCCGGTTTTCTCATAAATCTTAGGTTATTATTTTCGCGGATGATATTCATATTACATAAAGTTTAAATTTTTCGGAATTTACCGCGTAAATGTAAGAAATATTTTCAATTTCTTTTTCTTTTTCCCGACGTTTCGAAGAAGTTCCGAAAAATTTAAACTTTATGTAATTCTCATAAATTGTTGTTCGCTGATGACTTAAAAATATTCCGTCGCATTAAATCCATTTCAGATTGTTTTCTCCTCCAAGAAGACCTTAATAAACTTAGTGAGTGGTTTAAGAAAAATTATTTATCTTTGAATATATCAAAGTGCCAAACTATGTCATTTTTTCGTAACTTGTCTCCCATATTATATTCTTACAAAATTGGGGACAAACCTCCTTGCAGAACATTGGAAAAAAAGACCTTGGAGTTATATTTGATCACAAACTTAATTTCAATGTGCACATTGACTTCATAGTAGCTGAAGCTAATTCTATGCTAGGATTTATTTCAAGAAATTCTAAGGAGTTTACTCACCCATACACTCTTAAGTCTCTCTTCATTGCCTTTGTACGATCCGTTTTAGAATACTGTTCTGTTATATTTAACCCCTTCTACATAACAAGTTCGAAAAGGATTGAAAATATTCAAAAACGCTTCACAAGAATCGTAGTTCATCGTTTAAAGTGGAATATACGAATGCCCTCGTATGAGTCAAGATGCCAACTTATTGGCTTACTTAAGCTGTCAAATCGCCGTAAATACTTTGCTATTATCTTCATTAAAGATTTATTGTGTAATCATATCAATTGCCCCCTTTTGTTATCCTTTATTAAACTATGCCCCTTCGAGAGATTTGAGAACAAGATGTTTATTTTGTAAACCGTTTCACAGAACGAACTATGGGCTGAATGAGCCTCTTACAAGATGTTTAACAGAAACTAATTCTGTTATTAATCAAATTGATATCTTTAACGGTAATAGTAGAGATTTATTTAAAAATCATTTATTATTGGTAAACTGAGTGGTAATTAATTATTTTTTTTGTCTAGTAATCGAAAGGTATTTATATGTATTTATAAGATCAGTTTGATGAAATAAATAAATAAATAAATAAATGTTCTATACAATTGAGCTTTACCCAGGGCGGCCACAGGTTTCCTTTAAACCCCCAAAAGTTGTCAAAAAAAGCCTGATTTCTTTGGTTCTCAAAATTACCTATGAATTGGCAATGATACTGTTAAAATTTAAAGCAAGCAACAAGAAGTTATTTCGTCTGATAATTCAAAGTTAAAATTTGTTTAAATTTCTCTTCTTTAAAGGATTTCACTTTCTATTTCTATTTATTTAATTAAATTTGAATGAGTATTCAAATTTTCAGGTTTTGCATTTGAAGAAATAAAACCCAACTCGAGATTTTAATCAAACTTGAAATTGAGATGATAGAGAGCACGAAAAAAGTGAGTTTTTGTAATAAAAAAGGGAAAATCTTAATTATCTCGAAAACGGCTCTAATGATTTTGATAAAAAAAATTCAGTGCACTATTATAAAAGTAGTCTACATTTTGATTAAACATTTTCATTTAAAGGTACTAAGGCAAGTTATGCATTCGTAAAATAAAATGCACGACTGGATCGTACGAACTTGCTCTTGTAGCTAACAATTTTAATGTAGCTAAACATTGAGGTTTAGTTAGTTAGGTGTAGTTATCCTTATGCAGGTTTAAAACCTATGTAGGTAAGATTACATTGATTCTTATTATTATGAATTGTCAAATCGTTACAAATGTATATTTAAATCTAAGTAAAATATATCTACATACATATACATATAGATGGAACCTTAGAATGTTAGCATGTACTGTACATATAATAATGAAAATGAAAGATGTTGGTAGATAGGTAGCCATATACATATATGTAAGTTTATAATTTAGGTGACACGTCATGTGTATATATAAATGTATGAGGGCCAACAATGTATTTAGTATTCAGTGACGTACGCAAAAATTCGTAAGAAGGGAATAATAATAAAGGTAGAAAGCAATGGATAATACACATAATTAAATGTTTTTATATTGCATAGTCGTTTTAGTTTGAGGGAAAACAAAAATTGTATTTATTTCTCAAAAATCGAAAAACTTTTTTTTTGAAAATTTTTGTATGCAGTTTTATTACCAATTTTAGGGAGCATTTGCATAAAAAAAATTATTTTATTCGGATTATCCAATAATGAGAAAGTCGAAAATATGAAAAGTGGTTCTATTTGAAGTTCCGTTAATAAGTACGCAAAAAAAATATTTTTAAACTTTAAACTGGACTGTACTAATTTAAGAACACACACATTTTTTATAAAAATTCTTAGAGCCATTCTTGAGAAAAACATTTTTTTCTTAACGGTTTTTTGACATTTGTATGGGAGGTAGATATTGTTGTTTTTTTTTTTTAGAAAAATAGTTTTTTTTATTATTCAAGATAATGTCAAAAAAAACACTAAATACGAAGTTTTGAAAACTAGTCTTTTTCGAAATTTTGAGTTTTCTAAAAAAAATTAATTTCCAAAAAAAATTAATTTTGGTTTACAATAGTGTTTTGACTTTCTTGGAGCTTCTGAATAAAAAAATTCAAAAAAATCAGATCAACCGTTTCCCAAAAAATCGAAAACCAAATAAATGGTTCTACTAGAGGTACAAAAAAAATTACCGAAATGTTACTTTTCCCTTCATTAATGAGCTAATTTTTTTTATAAAAATCATTGGAGCCGTTTTTGAAAATGTTAAAAAAATGTATAGGAGCTACTGTTATTTGTCGTCTTAAAAAATAAAAAAACGTGTGGGCATATTAACGATAAAACAATATGTACCAAGTTTTAGGCTGCAGACTCGAGGACAGACAGACAGACGGAATTGGGGGACCCACTTTTTTGGTGTTCTCTGTGACCGTAATGTCATGTTTGATTGTTAGAACAATTTTTTTTACGAATGCATAACTTGCCTATAGTACCTTCCTATAATCGCAAGTAAAAACAAAATTTAATAACAATTGTTTGACAACATTAAAATTAAATATACATTATGTAAAAATATGAAAAGTTATATTAAATTTTACATTAAATAATTTCTTTTTAATGTATGCACTTCAAAATGAAGTTTAGTCTTTGTGCTTTTTTAAAAAACTTATAAAGAATAAACAAGCAATTGACTTTTAGTGAACGCTGTATACTGTTCACTAGTATCGTGATACACGTCAATTGATGTTTGGTTCATCAATTCACGTTTAGCACGATACAAGTGAACAGTATACAGCGTTCACTAAAAGTCAATTGCTTGTTTATTCTTTATAAGTTTTTAAAAAAGCACAAAAGTGCAATAATTAAAAGCTCTTGAATTTTTGATCTAAAAAACCTAAAGAAGCACATTTTGGTTAAATCTGGTAGGTGTGGAGTAAACAAACAGACCTATACTGCCGTCAAGGCAAAAGGGCCTATCTACACATTTTGAGTTTTCAGATAAATGCGATTTACTATTTTTGGATTTCGCACTTTTAAATTTAATGCTTTTAAAAACTTAAAAAACTATCAATTAATGAAAAATAATGTATTATTATTATTTAGTATTATTATATTATTAAACTCAATTTTTGATTTTTGGCTTTTATGCCCTTTTTCCTTATGACAGCAGTATAATAGTTTACTCATAAGGGGTATTCACGATCCGATGTATCTGGTCTTGTATCATTGTAAAAGTGTAAGAGAGTGTAACATTTTTTTGCACTACAACAACAAAATATACTGAATGTCAAAGTCTAACACTTTTACAATAACCAACCATATTGTAACAGAAAAATACAAGGGTGTAAGATTTTTTTAACACAAATTAAGCCTTCTTCAGAACAAATGTGGAACAGATTTTAACATTTGCTTCAGTGTTGCTACAGATTAGTAAAGTGTGTTCACAATCTGTTGTAAAAAAAATAAAATTTTACAATTTTACAAGGCTTGTTACATCAGATCGTGAATACCCCTATTATGTACACTCAAGTTTACAGATATTCCGTTGAATCCGGAAGGCTAAGCAATACAAATTCTTGAAGATTGTCTTTTATTACTTGATTTGATGAAAAGCTTAAATATGTTGCTAATCATTTAAATATTTTAATACTAGAAATAAAATTATGCAGATATGTATATTTTTTTTTTTATTGTATACTAGGTATGCCGTTTTTGATTGACTTCTTAAGTTTGTTTCCTCTTTTGTATACATAAGTTGCAAGTAGGTCAGAAAGCTCCAAGCCAACACTAACCTCTGCCACTATATGGCTCCAGACATCCACCAAAAAATTACTTTGTCTAGACATCTTTAAAATTTATTTGAAATTCCACATAAGTATCTTTCAACACTTAAATACATTATGTTGATGCCACTATGGATGTGAATCTTAACTAAATACCTTGAGCTTTTCACTTTCTTTTCAACTTTCTTCCATCACGTGCTGAATATTTAACAACAATGTTTATCTTTTCTCGGCGTCTCACTTCCGGTCAAAACAATCTTTTTTCAATTTGTTCGTCTCAATGATTTTGCTTGTCCCCAAATGACATAAAAAGAGCATTACCATTTAAAAGGGCCCATTATTATTAGTAGTTGTTGAAATGAAGGTAGGTATACAATTTTTACCTAATTAATTTATACCTACTGCTTAAGGATTATTGTAAGTCTTTTAAGACCTCAAGCAACTGCCTTGTAGTAACCTTTTTATCAGTAAACATATCTATACTATAAAGAAATTCTAATCCACTTCATTCTGGAAATTTGAAGACTATAGGAAGCTATTCCACCAATCATCCAGTATCTATCTAAATAGATTGCATTGATTTGGATATTCCTAATCAGATAGTAATAATTTTCAAAATTTGTCAATATTAAGCCTTTGAAATTATTTAAACAGAAAAAGAAAAAAAAAGTATTTATATATAATGTGCTTTTCCATTGGTACAAGAATCAAATTCGTTTTTGATACGAATCTATCAAAACATGGATTTTGACAATTAAATACTTCCATTGGGCAAAAAAAATTAATATTTTTTCTATTCTGAATCAAGTTCGCAGATCCGTATTTTTCGTCGAATCTAACCCTTTTTTACTAACACTACTAAGCACAAGTACAATTTGGAAGCATTTATTTTAACAGCTACCAGTTTCACAGACGCGAGTATAAGCCAACACCTTAACAAACAAAAATTAAATCCATATAACAATCCATTCGCCACGAAAAAAATCAAATTCCGCATCAAATTCTTCATTTACCAATGGAAAACCACATAAGACTGCACCTACCTTTGACAGTTAGTCAGAAACAGATTGATGTCTTTGTTGTGATTTGATCTTAAATTTGCATACAATTAAAATCAAAAACGTCAAGCCCATTTTTTTGTTTTAAAAATAAAAACGTATGTAAGTATGTATGTTTGTATCTTATACATATTCTAATAAAGATGTAACTTTTTTTGAGATTTTTTGTTTAAGATTTATCAATGTAACTTTATTGTAAGCATCTAAAAAAAACTTAAGCAGAATACGAAAGTTATTTCGAAAAGCAACATTTTTAAGGAGCACACTACTCGTATCATGGGCAATTTGCGTGGTCAGATTAGAGTATAATATCTTTTGGGCACAAACAATGCTTTTTTTCTCGGAAGTAAATGCTTTAATGCATAACACTGACCCCACAGGCATAATGTCGGACATTAAAAACAACAAGAACAATAACCACCAAAGTAAAACAATGGAATAATGCATACGAGTATAATACACTCGGAGTCACTTGATTGATGATTTATACTTTTTGTTTAAGAAAGTTTTATTTGGCGTTTTTTTTTTTTTTTTTTAAGCTCCGAGTAAAGAACTGAGCTGCCAAAAAAAGATCTGTTTCTTTTTTAGCTCAGACACATAGACACATCTAATCGCTCAACTGGTGTTTCGTTTTTAGGAGCATGATCCATTAGCTCAAAATAAAATTACCGATCAAATGGAGCAAGAAGCTGAGCACGGCTATCTTCACTCATAATTTTGACTATCACTAAAGAAAAAAACTCGCATTTGACAGATTGCTAACGATGGGCGATTTTCATCGTTCTTAACAAAATATCGATCTAAAAAGAAACACATATTCACTAAAAAGTTCAAACCGATTTTATTTTAATTTTAAACTATAATAATATGTATATTGATTCAAATAAAATACAGTACTGCAAAATTCATAAATCTTTAAGCAATAAAATTATCATACTTATCTCTGAACATTGTGTTCAGAAGGCAAAGTTTACACGTAATGTTTTGGTTTTGTTTCATAATTTCGCAATATCGATAAATTGTGGGAGAGAATAGAATCTTAGGCTAGAGTTCGTAATTGTAAAACTTCCACAGTACTGCCAAAATTGTATTCATAAATGTAAACAAACAGAATAAGGTCTGCATGGGCATGGCAACAATTGTGTTCATAAAAGTAAAATGACAATCAATTTGCGGTCAAAGTTGGCATTGTTTTAAGATATTTTTGTTTAAATGCATTTACGACAAATCAAATCAAAAGCTTCTAACAAATAATTTATATTTCTCATTTTGTCAACGTTTGCTATTATGAACTCATTTTGAACAAAGTATGATGACTGCACACATGCAGTTGTAATTGTGTTCATAAACGTATTTGAGCATATTTTATGCAAGGCATATGCAACAAAGCCTGCAGTTACGAACTCAGCCTTTGTATGACTATATAATATTTATTCCATCAACAATCAATTCAGCAAAATATTTTAACATTTATGTTGAAAGGGGCTATTATTTTTATGTCCGAGATATGTTGAAATAGAATTTGATTTAAATCCTATTTGGCAAGAAAAATGAATGAAGGACACCGATATTTAAAATATTCAAAACAAAATTTTTTTTCAGTATTTAGAAAATATACATTTGCTGGTGGAAAATGTGGCCGGTATGCCTCTGAGTGTATCGAATTCAATCCTGTAAAGTGATTTCCTTTCTCCACATTATGTAAGAATAAACAAGACTAAATGCATTTTCTTGCTTAAAACTGAACTTAGAAAAGTTTTTCCTTAAAAAATATCGATGTTTTCGATTCGATAATTATAAACATCGATGCCGGGTCGTCCTCAATAGTGATCATCGCTACAGCTTGTCAGCAAATTTGTATTGTATGACAGCTAAGCGCTTAAGTGTATTTCAAAATGGAATCGGAGAGCTCTGATCATGCTCTGCTCAGTGATCTGCTCGGAGCTAAAGAGGAAAAATATCTATTTAAGCTTTGTTTGCCATATCATAAGGTTGGTAGGCAGAAATCGCTGTCATAATCACGAATAGCCTATCCCTGTAACCCGCTTAGGGCCAAAGTGCTCTTTCTTGTTGCCATATAACTCATTTGATTCTATGGATGCAATTAATATGGGCAATTGTTCCAGTTTGGATTGAAATCAAAATATGATGAATCGGTTTCCATGTGACGTTATGTCACATGCGTGTTTCCTTTACACAATCATCAAGAATCGGATCATTCACCAAACCATATGATCTGTGCCCAAATAGGCAGCTAGTTGACGGTTGTTAAATTGACAATTAGTCTGGTCGAGTGATTATCTGGCAACGATGCACTATGCACTACCGTCGCAATTCAAGTCCTCTGGTGGAGTGTTGACTCTTTCAGCAATTGTGCTATGAAGGGCTGTTCGTGACCAGCTTGTAAGCCCGCTCATTCCCCCAATGCCATTGCGGGCGATCACTCACTTATTAGATATGTTATCTCGGATACAAAGCTATCGGGTTATATCTGTGGACGAATCAGATAGGTTAGTTGAAAGCTGTCAAAAAATCAAAGCAAAACGCATACCAACGAATTTTGCAGTCAGCTGGTTCTATACATTTGTTCTCGGATAGCTAGTTATTCCAATTTTTTTGGCATAACTCAAGAAAGCTTTCATGAGAGCAGCTGTTTTTTCATCAGATGTGGTTTTGCACGCATTACAACAACAGAAAGTTATTCCAGATTGCTGAGAATAATTGAGTGAACGTCCCCATTATGTCCAAAAAAATCATCATCAGCGAGGCCAATCTTAGAATGAACAACCACCTAACAAATAAAATTTGATGGATTTTTTAAATAATTCTAATCGACACAAAACTCCAAAAAGTAAAGATGTTGAAGAAGTTCACTGTTTAGTACCTATTGATTGTGCCCTGGGATTTGAACTTGAAAATTTGTTCTTCAAAAACATTATGATTATACACTATTGGTAAAATAAAATCGAATCGAAGGCAGAAGGCCTGAAACGAACACATTTTTTTCTTTAAATTCATAGCATTCATTCGGGGTGGCCGTGGTGCGATAGTTGTGTGTTCGCCTGTCAACCTCATGGTCACAGGTTCGATCCCTGCCGTAGTCTATGTCTTCTTATGTTTCCATTAAAAACCAATTCTAAAAATAAATGTCATACAATGAGTTGCTGGTTTACTCATTACATGCTGTTTAGGCATAGAACTAACAATATGTGATTGAGTAAAACTAGTATACCGATAAAATGTGACAAAGAATTAAAAAATTAATGCGAATTAAAAGGGACATCGATAAAAAAGACACGGGAATTTCTCCCCATTAGTTCAGCCGCCATCCCTGGAGATAAAACCTGAGACCACAACCACCTACAGTCTACGAATATCGCGCCACACATCTTTCCTATCATTCTTTCTCTTCCTTAACCTCACCCTCACGCCCGCGCTGTGTTGAAACATTTAAAGGGTATTCATAATCCCTTGAGCGCGTGTAGATTATAAAAAAAAACATGGATTTTCAAGAATGGAGTACCGAATTTGATTTTTTCATGGCGACTGGAGTGTGATTTGAATTGATTTTTTCTGTTATGGGATTGGTGTGAGTATATTTGTATCTGTAAATCTGGTAATTCCTTTATATATTGAAATGAATTAAATAAAAGAAAACAAACGTTTGTCAAACTGACAGCTGTCAATTGTATAGGTGTTAATAAAAAGAGTGGTAGATCGACCGAAAAATCCACTGCAAAAATTGATTCAAAATAAAAAAAATCAATTTTTTTGACCAACATTAATGTTGTAATGGTTTCTTTTACAAATGGAAAAGCACCTTGGTGACTTTTACTCGTAGGCGTTTTTTTGTCTTACCCTTTTTACATGCCGCGAAACACTGTGCCGATACATAGTGTCGATAAGGTGTTATGGTCGTGTGAAAAGGAGATACCGATAAAGTATTTCGATAAATATTGTTCCGGTATAGTGTGCCGACATGGCATATAAAAAGGTTCGGAATGGTTTACCGATGCGGTTTGATGTTTTTTTTTGTATTTTCCTGTTGCTTATATTGTTTTGAACTGAGCGAGTGAATGCTTGATGGCTGAAAACGATAAATGTATGTATGGATTCAACTTGAAGACCTGAAGTAACTATTTTGTTAAAAATTATTAAAGATAATAAAATAAAAATTTATTCCATCCAATGAGTTGTAGGATAGAAACATTTTTAAATCATCGTCCATTTTCACTCCAACATTTTTTTTTTATTTTTGACAGCCCCACAACGGCAAACAAGCTGCGAAGTAATGGCAAAAAAGTGACATCACCGTTGATATATGTACAACAGTTCTATTATTCGTAATTCTGTTATAAAATCTGCATGGTTTTTAAATGGGTATGTATATTGCCGCAAATTTATCGGATTTGTTGTTCTATTTATTTTACACCGAACTTATTTTAAAGCTAACGCATAAAGTGTACACAAAAACACGCGATATATTATACATGGCCTGTTAACAGAATTACTGCAGTAATTTTATTAGTTTATTTTTATTGGACCCCACCATGTGATGCGAAGTGTATGCACTAAAAAAAGAAACTAACAAACTGAACTGATGAAAGATGGGAAATGGAGGTTCAGTTCAGAGTTTATTTTGCAGAGCTAAAAAAACGACAGGCAAGTCACGTCTTTATGACAGCGAATTTGAGAGGTTGTAAGTATGTGGTGGCGATGGCGATAGACTGCATTCAAACTCGATCCTCTCTATATTTTCAGTGTTGCATATGCGCAATTCAGTATATGGATTCGTTGAATAATTCAATACAGCTTAAACTGATGGATGTATGTATCTCACGATTGCGAGATACAAAATGTGGATAAGTTGTGATTTTAATCGGACACATCTTCTGTAAAATTTCAAATTTAACAAAGTGAATGGCTAACAGCTACTTGAGATTTTTTTTTAATTTTCTATTTTTTTTTTAACTTTGGATTTTATCAAACAAGCATCATTTTAAATACTTATATGCCTTTGGATTTGATACATTAAGGAAAGTTTAATATATTTTACTGTCTCAAGGTAATTTAGGGCTTTGTAAAAAATTCCAGTTTTAGTTTACCCCAACACCCACCATAATAAGACATAATTGTATGCATTGGTTACAAGCCAAAATCCACCAACTCTTCAGCGACTTCAAAGCTGCATATGATTGTATTCATCGTCAAGAGCTCTATATTTTTTTTATAATTTAATGCGCACTAAAGGGGTTTTGACTACCCTTAATATTTTTGGACACAGTGCGAGTATTAGGAGAATAGGGACAGATTTAAAAGGAGATACCGATGTACATTGGTTTTGAAGTTCAAAATATCAAAATCGGGGGAAAAATAGAGCCGGGTAAATACAAAAGGTGATCAGTGATGCACATACCGGAACTTACATTTTCCTTTTAATGACCAGGAGACAGCATTGAGTCTTTGAAGCATTAAATTCTATACGGTTTTTTAATCCCCATTTAACAATGTTGTCAAGGTCAGCACTGAAGGTGTCTGGCAGACTCGAATTAACAGCGAACTGCGTGGCTGCGAAGTGGGCCGCCCTTACCGTGCGATTATAGAGGCTTTTACGGCAATTCAAGAACAGTTGATATTTGTTGGGTTTGAAGTAAACAATGATAAGACTAAATACCTGCTATTAACAAACAAGCATCTGAACATCGTTGAGGAAAAATTGTTACTATTGATAGCAGCAGTTTAAAGGTAATTAAGGAATTCACTACCTTGGGATGAATATCAACCACAAGAAGGAAATCTTACTGTAAATCCGACGCAGAATTACCCTAGCAAACCGTTGCTACTTTGGTTTGGCAAATAATCCTCTCTTGAAAGTCTATGTTTAAGTTTACACTCTACAAAACGCTTATAATTTCAGTTCTGCTTTACGAAGCCAAATGCTGGACAATAAAGAGAATAGGAAAGCTGATACTGGGCTCTATCAAAAGAAAAATTCTTCGAAGACAATTGTGAGTGAGGAGGGAGAATAGAGGAGAAAATAGAACAGTGAACTCTATGAGCTCAAAAAAGGTGTGGAGGTAATCGAAAAAGTCAAAATGCAGACTGTATTGATTAGGCCAAATCGAGCGAATGGGAGAGTCTTCGACTCCTAGCCCCTAATTTCCAGATGACAGAGAACAGCGAGGATCCGGTTTAGTAGATGATGGAGGAATACCGTGGCTGGGAACTATCAAGGGTCGGAAGACTGTCAATTAAGTAATATAGGCTTAGATCTATTAGTTTGATGTACAGAACCAATATTTGTACAACTAATTTGATTAATTGAAGCTACTTCTACAATCTGACAAATAAAAGGGCCCAGCCGAGTTTTGACACTACTCCCGTAGACCCCTTCTATCTAAAGTTTAAAATTTTAAAATCTTAATATTTGTTAACTTAGTCAAGCACACGCGCTTCACCAAATTTCAACTTCTTAGCATAAGTAGTTCCTATAAGGCTTCATAAATCACAAAAACCATAACTTACTGACTGACAGACAAAATAATGGAACGTTTCCCGAGATCCTAGAAACTTGTAATTCTGGACAACGGTATATCTTGTAATGCAAGCAAAGGAATATGTACATCGACTTTTGTACAAAAGGAAAACAAATGTTTTGTCTTTTTCTAACATACTGATCAAACCTATCTCATATTTCAAATTTTACAAAAGTGCTTAAGTCTAACTTTAACTATTTATTTACATCGAGTTGTAGCTGTTAAAGTACCTAAGAACAAAACATAAAATTTGAGGTTTTTAATTAAGGAGGCGGATACCACGCCTGAAAAAGGTTTAATTATATGGAGCACTTACACTTTCAGAATACTTCGAGACTTAGAAATGACAAACCATTAAAATCTTTCTCTTAGCAAAAAGAAGTGAGATCAGACCAAAAACATAAATGTTAACAAAAATATTCAAGTTCTTCTATATCATAACCTCTAAGTAGTGAAATATAGAAGTTCTTACTTCGTGCAGTTTTAATATGGAGTGGCCGTGGTGCGATAGTTGTGTGCTAGCATGTCAACCCTGTGGTCTCAGGTTCGATTCCTGCCGTTGTCTATGTCGTCTTATTTTCCATTAAAAACTAATTCTAAAATTGTCATAAAAATGAGTTGCTGGTTTACTCACTCATGGTGTTTAGGCGTAACACTAACAGCATGTGATTGAGTAAACTAGTATACCCATAAAATATGACAACGTAATAAATAAAATAATGCGAATTATAAGAGACATAGATAAATAAGACACGGGAAATTCTCCGCATTAGTACAGCCGCCATCCCTGGAGATAAATCTGAGACAACAACCAGCTCTAGTCTCAGAACATCGCGCCACACATATTTCCTATCCTTCTTTCTCTTCTTTCTCATGCCCGCGCTGTGTTAAATACATATAAAGGGTAATCATCATAATCCCTTGAGCGCGTGTAAATTAGAAAAATGCCGGCCAAGCCGTATAAGTATGGACGTGCCGATCGGCCTTTGGTCCCTGCCGAAACCAAACCAAATTCAAACCGAACGAAATGGATCATATGACAGAATCCCGAACTTGCCGACCAGAATGAGTGGCGTGGCACGGGCCAATCGGCCTCATTCGGCATAATATGGGCGCGCTTTTAGACGCCTACAGTCACAGCTGAATCGGATTCTAGTTTTGTTTTGACCACAGTTTGTCGGTGAATTTTAGAAACATGGAAAAAGAGCAATATCGGTTGGTTATTCGATTCCTGTTTTTGGAAGGAAAATTGCGCAATAAAACCAAAGAGCGCTTGGATGCTGTGTACTCTTTCTCTCTACTCCTTCGATGGCGACCGCCAAAAATTTGTATAGTGAGTTTCAATGTGGTCGCACATCGGTTTTTTATGCGCCCCGCCCAGGTGCAAAATCCAAAATCGTATTAGCAGACCGCCGATTGAAGGTGCGCGAGATATCTGAAACAGTTAGCATCTCAAAAGACAGCGTGGGTCATATCCTCCATGAAATTTTAAGAATGAGAAAGTTGTCGGCGGGAAGGGTGCTACGTTTTCTTACTGCGGACAACAACTTCACCACTTCAGAGCAGTGTTTGAAGCTGTTTAAGCGCAACCCGAAGGATTTTCTGCATCGTTTGGTGACTGTCGACGAAACATGGATCCATCCGCACACACTAGAGACCAAGGAACAGTCGAAACAGTGGACTTCGCCCGGCGAACTTGCTCCACAGACGGCGAAGACTGTTCAATCGGCAGGAAAGATGATGGCCACCGTTTTCTGGGATTCACAAGATGTGATCTATATTGAAAAATAAACTGAGCCATTTCGCGAAAAAATTGTGTTCTTCCACCATGATAACCCACCGGCTCACACCTTCGCCGTCCCCACGCCCAAAATGGTCGAATTGCACTGCGAACTGCTGTTCCATCCACGCTATTCTCCAGATATGGCCCCGTACTACTTTTTTTTTCTCGAAAAAATCACTCGCCGGGAAGAAATTTGAGTCGAATGAGGAGGTCATCGCCGCCACGGAGGCCTACTTTGCAGATCTCGGGCATACTATTTTTCGAATTGTTGTAAATAGTTGGAGCTTGAAGCATCGCTGGATCAAGTGTATCGGCTAAATGGAGACTATGTTAAGAAATAAATCGTCACTTTTCATAAATTTTTATTTTGTAGGCTAACCCCCAGTTTTACAGTGCGAGTTTAAACTCCACTTTTGGTTTAAACTTCAGATCAACAATTTATTCGGTTTCACAGTGTCGTTTAAAATCTGAACTGAGTTCAATTTTTAGTTTAAGTTAACCGAGATTATTCTGCCATTAAAACTTTAGTTCATTGTATTGTTTTTTTTTTTCAGAAAATGTTATGAATAAAACAAAATTGTGTATTCAAATGTTATCGAGTTGTTATAGTGATTTTGAGTATTATTTTATTTATTATTCTCGTTGTTTCGCGTGTTTTTTCTTGTGTCAGAGAGAGAAAGGGAGGACGAGGCAAGAAAAATACTGGCAACTATTTTTCATAATATGTAGTTAAACGAAGTTCAACTGAACTGAAGATCAGATTTCACTGTGAAACCGGACGAATTAAACCAAAAATTTAAACTCAGTTTAAGGTTCAGTTGATCTTAAGTTTAAGCTCGCACTGTGAAACTGGGGGTAAGTACCTTCTTATCAGACCGCCCTCGTAAATGTATCTGTTAATTAAACATTTATTTTTAACATGTGTGTTCTTGGTCTGATTGGTTTAACAGATATACACAACTCTTTTTGTTCCAAAAAAAAAAACGTTCTAAAAATATTTGGTTTTAAACCAAGTTTTTATTGACTATTGAAAGCTTCAACAGTGGATTCAAGTAATGGGTTTTGGTTTGGTCAACATATTGGTAATTTCAAACTGCTAAATGTATATTAAGTAAATTGGTACTCATTTTAACTCAACATTTGGTCTTTATTAAACTAAAAGTTCTTAAAACATAAAATACTATTTTAGAGAGTGGACGCCCACATTATTTGGAAATTATAATCCCGCTCAAAAATGTTACCAAATCTTGGTTAGTTATAAAAGTTCGAGAATTGTAATTAGTACAAAATAAAATTTATCGCCTGTCCGCTAGTAGGGAGATAAAATAAGTGGGCGCAAATATTGGGATTTCACAAAATATTAAAAGAAATGTTGGCCCCGGCACGATGGTTTATTATAATAAAAAAGTATCTAAGCCATGCAAAGAAACCGCAGCACGAGTCTGCTGGTAAATTAGATAAATACATGATTTTTGTTTAACATATAAAAATTCCCATCTAAGGCATATAAATGATTGCATTGAAAATACATATTAGCACATTTAATTTAAATTCTTTTTGCTATTAAAATCTAAATCAAATTTATTCCGGCGCCACATTAAATTTTAATTCAAACACCTACACAACACTTCCATCCACTTGAATTTATTTTCGGTCAATAAAAAAAAACAAACTCAAATTTTCCAGCAATAAAACATTTTTTATAGGTAAGGATACATACCTATTGAATACGTTACGTAATTCTAAATTAATTTCCAAAAATTACCATGAAATCCATATAAACTCGAGCCCACATGTTATTTGATATTATTTTATGACAAACATTCGACGGCCATGTGTCAAAGCAATATTGACGAAGTCACCGCACAATGCAAACAGGATATTCCCATGATAATGATGTTGCCTGCCACTGTCCGTCGGCGTCGTCACCGTCCTCTTATTCTTGTACATATTGGTTGAACAAGATCAGTGCGTAACATAACACTCAATAAAAAAGTATAAAAAAAATATGTTCAAAGTGGAGCAGTTGTACTTCCTTTTTCGGCTTTAAATATGTACTTAGGTCTTATGAATATATATTTGTTGTCTCAAGATACTTATCTAATGGGATACTTCCCTCAGTTTGAGAGACTCTCAAAGTCAGGTATAGGACCATCATCACAGTTAAAAAAATAATTTTCTTAATATTTAACTTTGTATGCACATAAGTCCCCATATAATGGATTGGTAAAAAAAATCGACTTTTTAATCAATAAATAAAGGAGAATATGAGTCAATAAGGATAATAAAGAATAACGTCAGGAAGACGACCACTTCATGTGTATTATAATTGTCTATGCTAAGGCTTAGTTCACTTTTTACTTGCGATACTTATAGGTACTATAAGGCAAGTTTTGCATTTGAAAAAAAAATTGAACACAAAAAAAAACGAAAAAAACCGATTTACAGCCTAAACGGCTTAAGCGATTTTCTTCAAACATGGTATACAAATTGATTTTTGAATCGTTTTTTTAGACACAAAAATAACGGTACTTGCCATACGATTTTTTCTACAATCGTAATTATCTCAAAAATGGGTCTACCAGTTTTGATAAAAAAAAGGGACTGCACCTTACAGATATAGTCTACATTTTGGTAAAAAAAATTACATATTTTGTTGTTAACTGTACCTCTCATACAACCATTATCTTGATTTTCGACTTTCTCATAGACGGCTCCACATACTTCGATCAATATTTTTATATAGGAGGTCCTGCGAAATTCAAACAGATTGGCGATTGTCATACTAATTTAAAAAATAAATTTAAATAAATTTTGTTTATAAAAAATTAAGTAAAAAATGACTTTAGACTATATGTATCCCTTTCTATTAAAAATCTTTTTTATACGAAGTGATCAAACATAAGAGCAAGTACGTGCGATCCTTTCGTGCATTTTATTTGTTAATACGAGACGGGTTGAATTCAAGTGATTAGCCACTTTAAATCTGGATTTCTCCCAAATTGAGTTATGCTAAAATAGTAATAAATAATACTTAATAATTTGTTTACATTCAATGAAGATAGTGGCCGCAGTATCTTGGTAAATATCTACATAGCTTATACACAGGGTTAAAACACAAATTTCAATTTCACATTTATTTTTTGAAACGCAAATTTGAGCAGAAATTCAATTTTTAATTTTCAAATTTTCAAAAAATTTTCTCCCTTGACCTTCACACTGAATAGTTATTACGGGTGATTTCAATGTATGTTATTCTAGTCGGCTCCGTTTTTTGGGTCAGACAACTCCAGAAGGAAGGTAGGTATGTTAACATTTTTATTAAGTTAAACCCACAAGTTGATGAGCCAAACTCGAATTCCCGACTTGTTCCTGATCAATATAAATACACATAAGAAACATCAGACTATTGTGTCATAACTGAAAAGTTCTCAGGCCAACATATTCCAATTAGAACCAAAAAGAACCGTTAGGCAACATGAGAGAGCCAACTTGTACGATATCAATGATTTCTTCAGCAACTTTACTCTATTTTCTAGGTAATGACATACATTGCATGTATATAAGGCCATGTTGCCTTTATAATTTCTCTAAGTCCAAAAATGTTATTCATTACCTTATGTAACGCTGCATAGCAGCAACATAAGCTTAACGCTTTGGAAGGTCATATAGAACCTACATTAAAGTGATTATCGAAAAGTCATTTGTATTCGCCCATATCAATTTCCTCTTTTTTAACAACGACGATGCTCGATCGTAGACAGACCAAAATATGTTTGGGAGCAGGGGTATATTTGTAGTTTTGTTGCAAAACTTTCGTATGTGTCAGAAAGAGAATACATGAAGGCTTTATTTTGACACACGCCCATTACAACACTCATGGTTAGAAAAATCTTTATAGAATCAGACATTTTATCACGAATCTATCAAACCGAAAGAAACTAATTGGTTTGATTTGAACTGTATAAATGTTATTAGAATTAGAGAAGAGGAAGACCGCAATAAGTTCAAGCAATTTCATTGTTAATTCGATTCACAAATTGTCATGATTCCTTCTGGACTTTAGAGTGCAAATGGGTTTTCGAGACGAATGAATCTTCTTTTGCACTCGCGCAGTTGATATAGAGTCCTTAAAGATACGATATACACAAATAGCTAACCCGGGTGCAAACCCACTGTTCTCTTTTGGAGTGGTTGGTCCAGCCTGTTTCTAAAAAAGCGAATCTCATTCGCCCTCAAACTACTGTCTAATTGTGCACGCTCCTTCCAACGTTATGAAAACACTGATTTATCATCAGCTTACGAAATATCTTAAAGAGCGAAATCACTTGAATGAGATCGTTTTGGAGAAAGACTATTGCACTTACAAAGACATTATATACTTTGGCATCAAGTTCAAGTGTCGATGAATCTTTTCTTCGCTGAATTAGAAATTACCTTTCGGATCATTCAATACAAGTCGTGTGGACGGTATAGCTTGAACCAAATCACTTGGGCACCGGTCGGTTGCGCAGAAAGAGATTAAAGAGAACAAAAATAGTGCGCACGAGATCTAATGAGTACAATACAAGAAATGAAATACTTTTTTGAAAACTGCACAATAAACCATGGTGATTATACCTCATGCAAGTAAAGTCCATCCCTTGAAGGTGATGTTGAATGACCAAGTGAATTGTTTCAAGTTATATCCAGTCACAAAATAAATACTGATGTGCCTCAGGGTTCTGTTTTGTCTCCGACTCTATTTTCTCATTTTCTTCACTATGCATGTTCTTCGAATGTGAAAAAAAGAGGGAAATGAATGAAAGAATAATAATAAGGGTCCAGCACTGCGATCGTTTTGATGTACTGTACACCCCTTCTTTAGCTATATGATGTTACTCGACCTACAGATCTGCCTCCAGATTGATTTCTTTAAGACACTCGAGTACTTTAATTATGTCTAAGAACGTTATTTCAACCTCGATTTGTTGATTTCCTAAATATTTGTGCATTTGGCGCATAAGTACATCACATTTACTTATCTTGTGGTTCGGTATTTTCTCTTGGAGATTGAAGAATTTGCACATCACACTGTACGTTACATTCTGATATCGACATGAATGTCCAATGAGGAATGCAAAAACTCAATCTGTGACCTTCCGAGTCACATTTACCCTAAGAAATCTGATCTGAACCCCTTTCAATTCTAGGATTGTGCTAAGTCTTTAGCTTTCATTCGCCCAAAACTTGACTATAACTTTCAACATACGAAATACAAATGTGAAATGTTCTACCTGCTTTTATAAACCAATGTGAATAAATATCTCCCTTCGAATCCTTCCATACTTTCCCAATGCTAGTAGTCTACTTGATCCTTTCAATGCCAGATTTACACGAGTACCAAATTGCCATTATTTCTTCCATTTTATGGACATTAATGACAAATCGTGTAAATGGTTTGAAAATTTGTCATTATTTCATCATTAAAAAAAATGGCAGGGAAAACTGGCATTAAATATTGCCAGTAAATTTGCGTCATGTAAATGCACAGTGACACCATTTTGAAAATAATGGCACACCGCGAGAAAGAATGAACTTACTCATTCTTTAGTTGTAGATTCCCAAACAGTCATTATTTTACCCCGTGAAAATGCTTATCATTAACGATTACATTTTACCATTTTTTTGTCAGTTTAATGGCATGAATTAATGGCAATTTGTCACTCGTGTAAATCCGGCATAAGGGTATTAAAAACTTCTTTAGTGAGCGCATGATAAAGGTATAAAGCTGTTCGAGCAGATTAATGCGACTATGATAGGACCCTTTTCTCACAAAAGAAAAGATAGAAGGACCTGAAAAAATATTCATCTCTTCACGACGAATTTCAAGTGGACCTTTTTGCAGTTTATCTTCTGAACGATGAGAGACATTCGTGAAATGAAGGGATAAAAACGGAATTCTAACAAGAACATCGTAAGGTACCAAATTACACTTAAGCCCCCGATAAAACTTGTTTCTGATCCTGTTTCAACTGTTTTTTTTTTTCTTTTATTGGTTCTTATGGGGGGCGCTGTTCTTATGGAGCAAATCCTTCAAATCCAGACAGAGTCGGTCTACAATTGATTTATTGTACATAAATGCATCTCCATATTAGTGACAGATACTTTAATTACGATGCGTCTTGAGGAGCACATATGATTATTTCTGATTTTTTTCTAATAGACTTTAGTGAATTGTTTATAAACGCAATAAACATCAAAGTAAGAAAAATTGTAAATAAAAATAAAAAGTTTTGTTTACAAAGAATTAAATGAAGTTGGAGAATTATCTACCATATTATCCTCATATTGGCTAAGCAAACAATGGATTCTCTATCTATAATACATTTTTCCCTACCTATATAATGAATGATGTTGTTATTCAAGACACAGGTAGCTGAGGTAAGCTAGAAATAGAATCTCAGTTGAGATATTTTTATTTTTTAAATACACCTTGCACCTTTATGTTCATGGAAAAGTGTTAATTTGTCTCAATTTTTTTTGTTGTTATTCGTTTTTTTCTAAGAAAAATTCAAAAGATAAATAATGTGGTTTTTTTTATTATATTGCTTCTTTTTGAAAACCGGCATGACCTATGTATTTTTGTACAATTAGCAGAGATACTATGTTAACCCCTTTGGAAATTGGTACGCTGCACTGTGTCATAATATGTTACTAATTGACAATACAATTTAACCTATAGTTTCAATTTATTTTTTGTTTGTCGATTCTGCAAAATGTTGTTCAGTCGTAATATTTTTTTTGTCGACTAGCTAGAATGCACAATGCATCTTGTATCTACGACAAGCAATAAACAAAGTCGCTTTCATTGTACAAATGACAATCTAATGCAAATGGTGAAGGTATTCAACAGTGATTTCTTTGATTTGGACAAGTGGCATTTTCTAAACAAACAAAGGTCACTAGAACACATATAACATTGCGAAGGTGTTCCAAAGAAATGTTTTTGTTATACCGGGTGTTTTCTTAGACGTTTGTTTTTTTCAATCTGGCAATAAATACATTTTTCGGAGTTGGTCTTTTTGACAGCTGCTGTCACTTGATTTATGTTCACTTTGGTTTGCCATTTCATAATGAATAGACTTATTCCTGAAGAACGTTTGAAAATCGTGCAAATTTATTACCACAATAATGGTTCGGTTCGGGCGATGTATCGCGGACTGCGTCCAATATTCGGTCGACATGATCGCCCAGCAGAGTCGGTAATTCAAGCAACCATGGATCGTTTTCGCACCACGTTTAATCTAGTGGATAATGCGCATTCTCAGAGACGCGCCGGCCGTACAGTGCGCACCGAAGACTCTATTGCTGCTGTGGAGCAGAGCATCGAAGAAGACTTGAATTTTTTTTTTTTTTTATAATGCCACCACCAATGCCAATGCAGGCATTTTCAATAAGAGAGCTTGATATCAAACTCTATCAAATGCCTTTGAAATATCAAGCGCAACGATCTTACTTTTTCCAAAATTATGTAAAGATTTATGCCAGGTGAGATAACATCAAATCAATTTATCACGTATAAGAACGCTGAAATTTTATTAGACGAAAGCAGAAGGTGCAATCGCTCTCCCTGGGCAAGAAATGACAGCGTGTTGAATATAACACACAAGAATTCGTTTGATTTGTTTTTGAAATATTTGTAACTATTATATATAACGCTGACATTTTAAAACTACATATATACTATATTTTGTTGATTCTAGCATTTGAGAGTTTTAAATTCAGAATTCTAAGTGCTTTTCAAAACCATTTCTAATTCAAACAACATTTTCTAAAACTGTGGCTTTATGTAGAACACTTTTCATTTATTTTTTGGACGCACCCTATTTTAAAGCAATTTTTTATTTCATAATTCTACGTCAGCTACAACATCAACATATTTCAATTTCATGAAAGTCTATCAAAAAAAACTAAGTTAATATTCTTTTTGACTCACCCTATTTTCAATCTATTTTTTTCTACCATAATCCGGACACGAACTTACACAAATACATCCCCCATAACGACCTTATCTTCCATACGTCACTGTCGTTCAAACCTTGTCCCGTGGTTCAGCAATTTTAGTTTATCGATTTCGGCGAGTTAAGTGAGGTTCAACGTTGGTTTAAATTTTGATCTATATTTTAGCTAGTTAACTGAAGTTTACTGATGGTTCAAGTCTGAAAATGTCTTTTTTCACACAATTAAACCTTGAACCATCGCTGAACCACAATTAGAACAACAAGACAGTTGATTTAAGCTTGCTTAATCACGGAAAATTTGTTGTTACGTTTATAGAAGTAAGTAAGCCTAAGGGCCAATTGTACAAAGGTAACGATCGTTCAAACTTTGATCCGTGGTTTACCAATTTCAATTCAATGAATTCAACTCAACGATTTAGTCTCACCGATTTACCTCAGAAAAATCTCAGAAATCGGAACGAGATTTATGATGACAAAAATAGACGAGAGCGTAACAGGGTTCAATGTAAACATTTTTTTAATTATAAGACCATTCCCATAATAAATGGGAGAAAACTTTTCACGAGATTAAAAAAAAAATAATATTGAAGCTAACTGACTTTCAATTACTTAATGTATCAATTTAACGTAACGTAACGTAACGACATGAAATCTCTTATTATGAATATCCTCGTCATATACATTGTGCATTTGCAATTTCCCACTTTACACATACATTCACATTAAACTTTAGAATTGTATTTACTTGTTCGCTTGGATTACCGAAGCACTATATACATAAGTGACAAATGACAATATTTATCCGCTTACAAATTCGAAATAGAATTATAATGCATTTTATAAATTCTTAAACAGACTGGATGCGATAAGAAAACGAGACGTGCGTGAGACGACATCTCGCCGTTCTTATTAGATTAGTGACACCAGATTAGTGTTGTATCCATTCTGTTGAAGAATGAATAAAATGCATGGCAATGCTATTTGGAATTTGTCAGCGCCCAAATATTGACATTTGTCACTTATGTATAGTTTTCGATGGCAATTTTGAAGATCCTGTATTTCAAGCCAACAAGTAAACACGATTCTGAAGTTTAATGTGAGTGTATGTGTACGGTGAGAAATTGCAAATGCAAATTTGTCATTATTTTATTTTGTAAACATGGCCGATATTGAATTAGATTTTGACGTTTAATGGGATTCTGGTTTTGATTCTGACCTTAGACACAGAATGGAATTTCTCTTCTTCCCATGAAAATAACCGTCATTTGATACTAATCGAACGCTTCAGAAAAGTGCGGAAGCATTCGGAAGTTTTCCGGACGCCCAAGCGAAAAGGAGATAGCTTTGATGCGCATAACTGAACAAATATTAAAACTCTAATGATATTTATTTTATTTTGTGTACCTAACCTACTGTGCTCCCAAGTCAGCCTTACCTTCCGATACATTACGGATGATAAAATTTGTGAAAATTTTGTCAATTTCGTGAATGCGTTTGGGGACCACGTACATCCGATGAAGATAATTGGAGAGGAAACTACAGGGTGGCCCAAGAATCGTGCTACAAAAATAAAACGTTAAAACTTTTTTCCAGTGTGAGTAATCGGCTTATTTTTTTTAATTTTATAGGCTACTATTTAGATTTATCAATATGAAAGCTTGGAATACTGAATACAGGCAAATCCAAGTGTTTCGACTCGAAACTTATTGGGCCAAATTGGAGTTAGCAGACGGTCATTACAACAGATACTTCATGATGACTTAAACTTGTTTCCGTACAAAGTCCAAATTACAAGCAAGTTAAACTCTCTGGATTTGCCTGTTCGCCTGGAATTTTGCCGAAAAATGATTGCAATGGCCGAAGAAGACAACACATTGATAAATTGTTTGTTCATGTCTGATGAGGCCCATTTTGACTTCAACGGCAATGTTAACAAGCAAAATTGCCGTATATGGAGTGAATCTAATCCAGAAATGCTCCATGAGACGGAACTGCACCCAGAACGAGTCACTGTGTGGTGCGCAGTTTCATCAAAACGGTGTAAATGTAATACAAACTGTCAATGGGGACCGTAATTTAAAAATGTTTAAATTAAAGTTTGTTTTGCCAGAACTTCACCGAAGACGTATCCCTTTCAGCAGTATTTCGTTTCAACAAGATGGAGCAAGTGCACACGTAGCCACACAAGTTATGGCGGAGCTCCGACGAAAATTCCTAAACAAATTGATATTCAGAAACTGCACTTTCCGCTGGCCCCCAAGGTCACCTGACCTGACTGCACTAGACTTTTTTTTATGGGGTTATGTGAAGCAGGAAGTGTACAAAACGATACCCAGGAATTTGACTGAATTGAAGCAGTCCATTAGGACAATAATTGAGGCGATCCCAATTTCAACCCTTCAGGCCGCAATGAATCATTTTCTGATCAGGTGCCGCGTATGCGTGGATAAGCGTGGAGGTTATTTGCGGTCTATCATCTTTAAAAACCATTAGTTATTTAAAATAAAACATCGATTAAAATAAAAGTTATTTGAATTGCTTATTGTAGCACGATTCGTGGGCCACCCTGTATTTACTGAAGTTACTACCGAAGAGAAGTTGGATAGAACTTCTACACCTAGGGAGTTGGATTTAACCCTGAAAATTCCTCATCATTCCACGTCATGGTGCAATTCCAAATTTATCCTTCCAACCATGATAGCTAAAGCCTTGGGTGTGGTTCACCAAACAATTTTCATTCCATATATTATTATTTACTATATTTAAGACAGGCAAACAGAGCTACTTTATATAGCAACTATGAAATGAACATGGGCAACAAATTAAATGATATCGATTTCATTTTAAGGGTGAGCTTATATAAATAATCGCCCTCCCCCCTCATTCACGAAATACAAACTCCGCGCCTGGATGCAAATACCATTAATGTGTTAATGATTTATGAAGGTGATCAAAAGAATGAGAGACAAAACAGAGCCTTAGGGTACACCAGCATTTATTTTGTAAAATTCATTTCAACTTATAAGTATTCAAAACAACTTGAAAATATACCTAACTAATCCAATAATGAAGCTTATTACCTCTTTAATATATTTGTTAAGCAGTTCATCGTTTGCATTGTCTTAAACGGGAAGTTCAAATGTATACATACATTATTCGCCTTCTTTATGAATTTGTTGGACAAACTCTGTGTTCCGTCTAGTCGAAAAGGACCCTAGATAATATAAGCTACAGAAAAACTTTCACATTCTTTTTGCCAAAGCTCTATACTTATGCGAATTCTAGTTTCTTATTGGTTAGAACACCAATTATAATGCTTTTCTAATCTCTTAGGCAAGTATTGGTTCTATTGTTGCTAAAATAAGTACATGATGGTTCACATTGACCGCATTCAAAAATCGAACCATAGCTATCCAGATAGGTTGGAGTTGTTTTAATCCCATGTAAGAACCCAGCTGAAGGCGAAACAGCTGCTGTCAAAGAATAAACCTAAAGCTATTCGAAAAACTTTGGTGTACTTTTGCATCCCATGAAAAATGTCAAAAACATATGCACAAACCCATACAAATTAAAACTATCCGATTTTGGTTGTTTAGGAACTTGAATGGATAGTCTTTCTTAGATAGACTATCGTACCGATGTCTGAATGCAGCCATTGACCTTCCTAACTCAACCGATTTATTTTTTGATGTAAGTCAAATCCGTCTTTGTTCAGACACAATGTGTAGTGTGAACACACCTGGTTCACAAAATCACGTGGAAACTATTTGAATCAATATGTTTCAGAGTACCAAATGTAAAAAAAATGGCTTTAATTTAAAATAAAATTCTAACTAGGTATAAAGAGAGAAAGAGATAGCGCCCATAGACGTCAAAAAAAGTAAGTGAGGTTAATATGTATGTTAACTTCGTCCATGAATCTAAAGCACAATTTCACGCGCTTTATTATTGGAAACCACCTATATGAAAACTCTCACCAGAAAAAGGGCAAGCGTTATTGTCTTTCTATTTTCTTGATTACGAATTGTTCTCAACTCTAATAATAATTGATAGAAGTTCTTTTTCTTCTTTCGGGTAGATACATATATGTTTTCTTTAAAGATGTGATGGCAATCTAAATTTCAGATATATCATTTCTAACGCTGTTCTTATTAACCTAGGTCAACATAGGGTAGGGCACATAAATTGATTAAAAACTTGCTTCTCATGCTCTAAATATTTAATTGCTGATACAAAAAAGTACTACATTTATTCTGTCATAATTATCTGCTGTCACGTCACACTCATAAACATATACATACACGCAATTCATTCGATTTACCAATTACAACCGTTTACAATTTTATCTGCGATAAAGTCAACATTATTTGACATATATTTTTTTGCTTGAGAGTCAAGACTTCACTTCCACTTAATAATAACATTTTCCATCTGGATAATATAGAACGCCGGAACATTCAATAAGTGAGTAGAGCTGATAAGACGTCACATCACCGTTCGTTTTCTCTCCATCAGTTTGACGATGACAGACGACGACGCACCACGGTAGAAAACGACAATCGCCTAAATGTCATTTAGTTTTGTCAATTAGCTAATTACTTTGACAATGCTGCCTGTTTAGCGGTTCATATAAGCGTGTTTATTTTGTTTCTCCCTTTTTAACTGTGTAATAAGCTTAGGCGCATAGACATGTCCCTAAATTCCACATTCACAATTGAAAAACAAAAAAAAAAACAATTCATTATGAAACTATTATTCGAATATATGTAGGAAAAACGAGCGGGATTTATTGTTCGACGAAGTAATGCCATAAGTCAAAATGCTATCTGTCATTTAATTGTAAGTGGCACACAATAGACATGGAGTTCTATCTCTATGGGGGACGAAGACACCAACGCCACTTCCCATATACTAGGTCAGTAGATCGTTGATCGAACCAACCCAGCCAACAGCCACCAAAACAACGAAATCGACTTTTCCCTGAGTATCATTCATTCTTGATTATCATCGCCAGCGCAATAGAGCCAAAGCATAAAGATGAAGCACATATTTCATTTTTCAAAAAAAAAACCTTTTCACTGACTTACCATTTGTCGGGAAGAGGGGAATGCAACACCAAACACAGACATATTCAAGTAGATGCGAGACGAGAAATAGAAGAATAAAATTTGATCGGTGATCTTCTACATTTATAAGATCACTTGAGAGTTAAGATAATCTTAACAGCAATGAGTAGGCGTGCAGCATCTGACATAAAGGAATGGAATGTTTCTTTAGCACCCAAAGCAAGCACCCTGAGGCGACCCATAATCGTATTTATTGAATCAAAATAAAAAAAAAAACTGTAAGCCATCTAAACTGATGTCATGCTCCGATTACAAGTCGTTTTTTGACGCCTACCTTGTTGATAATGCAGTGCACTTTCCAATTGACATTTCGAATTTTCGAACATAAATTTATACTTAGGAAATTTTACTTCACCTGCATTGTAACTGCGCACCAATAGAATAGAAACCCATATGGACATTCAAATTCTCACTAATAGTCAAGTGGGAATGACAGAAATGAAATTAATAAACTTTTAATAGGCTGTCAAATCGGATTGGAATCGAATTGGCCCTTATGTGTTCAATATCCGGTGAATTGATTTGAATAAACAAACAGAACTATATGCGCGACTTTTACTTTTATGACTTCTCGAAGAAGATCTCTCATTTATGAAAACAAAAAAAAAAAAAAGATTCGCATGTTGATCTTGGATAAACAATAATTTTGTTTGGACTCGGGCCAACCTGAGTGTGATCGTGGTTGGCCAAAGCTGAATTATATTGACTCTGACTGTGGTGCTTTTCTCTTCATTTATTTTTTGGCGCAGAGAATTTTTCATTTTTACTGATACTGAACTGACATCACTTTTGAAAGTGCGGAAATAGACCGGTATGTCTTTCGAATCAGCATAAACTAAAATGAAGACAGATCACAACTTACGGCAAGACTCTCTAAATTGGATTGTTGTATATTGTGTTTGTCAACAAATTAAGAACAGGAGTACGATTTATTTCGGCTTTTATTTAAAAAAAAAAATATATATACCTACATTATTATGTATTTATTTAAATTATTATGTATCTACATTAAGTAAGTAGGCGATACATTTTTTGTGATTTATTGCAACACAAGATGTATTTTTTATTATTATATATTATGTTGGCGAATCTATACGTTGGCGGTGAAACGAATTTTATTTAATAATTTTTAGCAAAAATTATTCTATAAAAATTAAATTTTTTAAGGATTAATTTGAATGATTTATGTCTATTTTATTAAGAGCTCTATACATACATTATAAGCATACTAGAAGTACCGTGCTAGCTTTGCTTTGTATTTGCTATAATTTTTTTATTTATATTGATTACGAGTATTTATGTATATGAAGAATTAATAAAATAAGCGTCTATTTGTTTTATATTTTCGCATTTTTTAAGCATTCAAATTCAACGACTGAGATACAAAATCGAAATAATACAACTTTTTTTTGAATATTTTTCCAATAAATTGTAGATATTGCCAATTTGTGCTAAGGTTCTCAGGAAACACTGTGGCTCCACTTGCAATATTTCAGGCAATGGCAATAGCAAAAGAAATGGCAATAAAAATATTGGGTGGGCATTTCATTGCTGCCAATTTGAATTTTAATAAACCTTATTGTTTCTATTTTTGTTAATTTAAGCCCACTCATTTTTATTTTATATTGTTTTTTTGTATTTTTAGTCACATTTATTTATTTTTTTTCCGTTTTTGTTCAGTCAATAAATTGTTTCACTCACAGCACCCTTTTAAAATAACGGGAAGGCAGTCAAATTGAAGGGAAGCCATTTTGGAATTGCTCAATATATTGCCTCGGAGATGAAAAGCAATAATTGCCTTTCATCGATCGGGCAATATTGCAATTGCCATTGCGAAAGCGCCTTCAGTGGCAATATTCAAGGCAATTGCAATATGTGAGGCAATTTATTGCCTTAAATATTGCATGTCGAGTCCCTGGGTAAGAAAATTGAGTGTTCAAATTCAATAGGCCTATTCACACGAGACTAATTCTTCCTGGGTTAAAGTAGTTCTTAGATGAGGGAAACAGAGTTTCCAAGTTTTTGTGGAAGAACGAAGAAATAAAACAAAACCGCACACAATTTATTCTTTCAGCCTAGTTCATCCCGTGTGGAAGTTGAACATGGAATGGAATTAATTTTCATATTCTCGTGTGAATATATGCCGAAGAACAATACATCGGTCGTCTGACAGGTGGGGAAAAAGTATAGTCACAATAGTTTTTTTCGATAGGTACCTTGTTTTTTTCGCACTGAACTTGCCCTTAGTGAATGTAAACTGTCAAAGTTGATGTAGATGATTATTTCGGATTGACGTTTTGTATGTAATTTGTTATTTTTTATATTGAAATTAAAAAAATATTCAAATTTAACTTTAAATTAGAAGTTGAAAATGGGATCCTTTTAAGTTGTCAATTGTAATTTAGGCAAATACATCTAATATTGTTTTTATTTGGCTTCTATAGACTCTTCTGAAAGTGTTCACTTGGGAAAAAGGGACAGTCTGATTCTAGAAAAAAGAGAAGATAGAGAACAAAAGCACTCTCGTATTCATTTTCATATACTTAAACGTCAAACTCGACATTTGTTTTTTTTCGTAGCCTAATTGTGCAATAATCATTATCTTCACATATACGAGTACAATCATATTTTCAGATATAAACTTCAGAATCACCAAAATAAAAAAAGTGTTCATAGGTATGACGGATTGGATTGCCAAATAAAAACGCCATAAGACATGTATGTAGGTACTTTCAAGAGAAATTTGAACTAATTTTAATTTAAAGGTTTTTTCGCTTGAAAGACCTTGGCTGTGTTATTGAGAACCTGGGTAAACTTCAACGAACAAACCTAATCTGAATTATGTACCTATATGAAGTATTACCGCTTTCACACGAGGAAATTGATTTCCCACCAAAGTGTAGGGTTTCCAGATTGAAAATGTTCAAAAAGAGGGACAAGACATATTTTTTGAAAAATACAAATTGCGAACAAAAAAAATCTAATCAAGATTTCACCATGACATTTTGATCTTAAAATCTAAATATGTAATTTCGTTTCTATTCCCTTTTCTTTAGTATAATATTAAATAATGAGAGAAAACTTTTTTTAATATTGCCTTTATTGAATGCATCCGTGGCGATTAAAAATGGTAGAGTTTTGAGTTTATTTTGCATTTTTTTGTCCATTTTTTTCATGCGACCGCAATTAAAATGGTCTAAGAAAATAAACTATGAAATAAACTACTTTATAACATATTCTGTTGGTGTTACTTAGTTGTGACAATTGTATTTACTATGATGGAAGTATTCACAGCTTTAATTTGAATGCCTGCTAAGAATTTTTTTTTTAAATAGGAAAGAGACCTACTCTATTAAAGTATACAAATATTGCCTTAAGGTGCAAAAATATTACATATGTGTAAAAAGAGGGAAATTTGTGTCCCTCTTTGTCACTTTTGGTTTTGTCGGACAATATATAGCTTGAGGCAAAAAAGAGGAACAGTCCACCCAAAAGGCGGACGAATGGTAACCCTAGCAAAGTGTGATGGAAAGAAGTAAAAGAGTGAAAACAATTCTCCCCGGTGAACTATTTGAAGAGATTTTTTTTTACTTTTCGTTTCATATCCACAGGGATTATCGTTCGATCGAACGATCCGTTCGACACAATAAGCGCCTGTTGATGACTAACTGTGTGTATCACTGTCTCGATATCCTCGAACCCAGGCAGTTATACGCAAATTCTAAATTGTTTGCTCACATTGTGAAGAATAACCACGTATGTAATTGGTTGATAAGTTAGGGGAATAACCTTATTTCCGTTACGTGCCAAAAACCCAAATTTGATATTAGGGGTAGAAGAAAATTTAAAAAAAATTTGATGGAGAATGATTTTCCTCATGCTTCGGTGTCGGTCTGTTTGTGAGTGATCCCACATCCAGCTGTAGAATAAACTACATCCCACACTAAACCGAAAAACTTTCATATTGTGTTTCATATTGTGTGGTAGCTAAATATGTATACTGACATAGGTCACGCTCAGAAGGCATAAGTGACTTTTTTTTGTAGTGATCTGCATTCATTTCACGCTAAGTTAATGTTTGACATGATAAAATTGGAACTTTTATTCAAAAATGTACATTTAGTTTATCTAGCAAGAAAGCAATAAGCTTTTTTTGTGAAAACGACTATTTTTTCGTTTTTATTGAGGAAAATATATTGCAAACAATTCATATAAAGTAGAACTGGTAAATAACTATCCGTTAATAATTCTGATACAAATGCACTTGACTTCCAGCTTTCCAGTAAAAGTTCCCCTAATTGTAAGGAAATTTTTTGACAGCTTGCCTTAATTTCAAGTTGCCTACTTCTTTAGAATGTGGGTCGACCCAGGTATTTTTGACAACACAATCGATATTTTTGTCCCTACATCAGATCGCCTGGGACGTTCCCAGTTTATTCATTTACCTCAACTTGCCCCAGCTAAACACCTAGATCTACTTTAGGGCGAGTTCAGGGCAAGGTTCCAAAAAACACCGAATTCGTTTACCAGGCGACTTCAGGTTTTTCAAAAATTGCTTTTGGGTGACTTCAGTGCTCAACGAACAAGTCTAATGTTGAGAAAAAATTGGAAGAAATTAGTAGTGTTGTAAAGTTAACGAACAGCATTTCTAATGGAGTTTTCGTTTGGTAACAAAAATTCATTTATTTTTGATTTAGATCTGTCAAAAAACTCATTCTGACAATTTTTGCATTCGATTTGCCAAAAAAAATTGATTTATTTTGTGATTGTAATTCAATTTTGCAGATCTGGATTTTTTCGGTGGTTTCTACCACTCTTTTACTAACAGCGCATTATAATCGACAGCCATCAGTTTGTCAAGACAGCTGATACCGTTAGCTGGTTCACAGACACAAATATACACCAATACTATAGCAAATAAAAATTAATCTGATTACGTATTCGATTTGTTACGAAAAAAATCAATTTTTATATCAAAATGTAAATTAACCAAACGAAAACCCCATAAGTCACATTCAGCTAGCGTTAAACTTCTCTCCACAATTTAACGAAGCTAAAATTTAGAAAAACAGTTTTGTCGTAAGGTAAATAATTTGTGGCCACATCTAATTTAATCGAATCACTTAAAATCTTGAAAACAAATTCTTTGCAATGAAAGAACTCCACAAAGTAACTGTTTATTTGAATTCTTCGTTGAATATCCAAAAATCAATTCCAAGACTAAATCGACCTGAATCTAATGTGGTTTTCCATTGGTACAAGAATTTAAATCTTTTTTGATACAAATCTGCCAAAACACGGATTTCTTTAATTAAAACCTTCCATTGTGCAACACAAATTATTTTTCTTTATTCTGAATCAAATTCGCAGATCCGTATTTTTCGTTGAATATACCCCACTTATTACTAACACCCCTAAACTCTAGTACGTACAATTAGAAGCATCCATTTTGACAATACTATCACAGAAACGAATATATGTCAATACCATAGCAAAAAAAAAAATAATTCAAATCGCATCCCATTCGCCACGAAAAATATCAAATTCCGCATCAAATTCTGAATTTACCAATGGAAAACCCCATAAATGTCATTAAAATCATTCCAGTCGTTCGAGAGTGGTTAAAGAAAAACAAACATCGAAAACAAGCATATCAGATTTATAATATTAGTAGTATGAGATTATTTTGAAACAACTTTAAAAAAAAAATCATTTAAATTATCATTGAAAATCATTAAAACGTTTTATTGCCAAATATTTCCAAAAACAAAATGTGCCTACATAAATAACCTTCCGAATTAAAATTAATCCAAACGAGTATCAAAATGTAGATACGTACGTATGTATGTACTGGCAAAACCAAAGACACAAGGCATCTACAAACATAGTACCTACATAAAACGTTTGCTTAATACTTTATGCCAGTCAGAAAATGATATCTCCAAAAAAAAATCGCTCAAAAACCAGTTACCCTTTTTCAGGTTGATTCTAATCTCATCTTCTTCAGCATATTCTCCCATTTTTTTTTTTTGTTTTTTTTTTTTGTTTTCAATTTCGCAATGGGTAGCCATCGCAATGGACTTCCTAAAAACAAAAACGAAGCAAACCAAACAAAAGACTTTCCTAATTCTGAGACCCTGTCTGCTACCTGCCTCCAAAATTCCCAATCCACTTGGACAGGTTTTTTCCTTTGCTTTTGGACGGTCCCAAAATTGTGTTATTCGTTGCAATTAGAAGACAATAAAGAAGAAGAAGAAAAAAAAAATAAAAACTCACCTGAACTAATTTTCACTCCGGACATTGATGATGATGCTGCTGATGCACCTGATGCACCCCGCTCAACATCCGACGAATGATTCCTAGAACTCAGCATCAAGGCAGTTCTTCCGTCACGGACAGCGGCTGAAATTGTTTCCAAAGAACCAACCGCCGCCAAAATTAACAATAATCCAATGGAAAATGAAAGATCACGATGATGCTTCTTTCTTCTTATTCTTGTGGTTGTGGTGGGGTTTCTGCCCGAACCGAGGAAATGGGGAAGAAATGATCTGCGAAAGACCATCATCACTGGGAAATGATGGATTCTTTGAGACATGCTAACTTATTTTACCCGATGAATAGTAAACATAAGCATCCGACAAAAATATATGTAACTACGTCGTCGTCGTGGGAAGCCTCAAAATAATTTAAAAAAATAAACACTGGTATTCCTTTCTTTGTTATTTTTTTTTTGTTTAATAATAATTATTAAAAAAAAAACACACTTTAAAAAACCGTTAGCAATTTTATTACAATCAAATTGTGTGAGAAAAACTTAAAATTTTCCATAATTTTCTCATCAATCTTCACTCCACTGCCACTCGCGATCAGACCAACAAGTGATCTTGCACTCCATCCACAATGTCGATCAAAGAGGGCTTGCAACTTTTTGTAGCTTCATTTTTGCTAAAGAATGCTCGTAAAAAAAACACACATTGCAATCAATAAAAATGCCACCAAAGGACAGAGAACCTCCCTGCAACAGGAAATCCCATGAGCTAACAACAATAAAACAAGACAAAGGATCTGTGATCGTTAACACTGCGACTTAATAAACTTCGCAAAGGAGCACTATCGAATGTTGGTAATTAACAAGATGACATCTCTCCCCGAACGAGATGCTATCATCATCGCATCACCAAACTCCGACAACCAACGAGAAGTTCCATTCACAGAAACGAGCCCATCTGTCAGAAAAAGAGTGGTGATCTTGTGATTTTACAGAGCTCCCGCTCCGGATCTGCCTGCAATGAATCACCTCTAAACGTTGCACTTCGGCAGACTTTTAATTAATCCTTTCATCTGGAGGAATGACGATTTGCTGGGAATATGATGCAAGATCCTATCGTATACGATCGATTGTCATCCGTTTGACACTGATCGCAATGACTCGCTCAATAACGATAATGCAAGTTTGTATCGAAAAAGGTATTTTTTTATGATTTGTGTACTTTTGTGTTTTGGGTTTTATTGCGGTTCTTTTTTCAAGCCCGTATCGACATATTTTTTTTTCTATATGAAAACAAATGCGCTTAATCTATCTATGCACCGACAATGGCAACAAGAAGCGAGACATTACGGCTGCACTGGAATCAGATTTGTGCTCGAGCCGAGACCGATACATATAATTTGCTTCGCACCCACTCACGATAGAAATTCGAAGAAAACTGATCGGCGGTGCGGTGTTGTGTTTGTGTTGGAGTCGAAAATAAAATCTGAAGCTGAACAGAACCCCAACAGAACTGATGGAATGTTTTGGTTTGACTGCTGTTGAAGTTTGATGGTAACATGTTGCATTGGATAATAGAGATGCCGCACTTTATATTTGTAAATTTCGTTAGGGTTGTGGAGTGTTTTTAGATGTAAGTAAACCTCGGGACATGAAGATGTTAAATTTTAGTATTCATTCAATTTTTTTAGTTTATTAATTTATTTTTGTATGCAAATGTTACATATTTTTTTTTAATGAGCGTTTTCGAGATTTGTATATAATGTATGTGCATACAGTGCCGGTAAAAAAAATAGCACCACTGGTACAAGTTTCATTTTAAATATTTTTAAATGAGTAATAAAAAAATATTAACAGCCTCTACTATTATAATGTTATTGCTTAAACTAGTACCTGCAACTCTTTCTATTGTATATCTCTGGCGTTGAAATGGTAACGGTTCTTTTCTTACGAGTCCATAATGGCGAAAATCCCATTTTTTGTGCGGTAAAAATAATAGCACTGATCGCAGTTTTCGTTAAAAAAAAATATTTTTTCTTGTGCATATTTCACGGTAAGGCGGTCAGCGTTAGATTTTGATATATCTTCATTTAAAACGCAAAATTTACAGTTTTTCAAAGAAAATGGGACGTGGGAAGCATTGTACCAACGATAAACGGGAAATTATTAAAAAAATGATTCCGGAAGATAAAACGTATGGAGAAGTTCAACGGTTTGTTGGCTGTTCCAACAAAATGATTCGAAATGCAATAATATGCACACTTAAACCGAATCTTGTGGACGAAAACCTGTTTTGACGCCAACTCTCATCAGGCGCCTAGTCCGATAAAGCCATAAAAATCCCTTTAAGCCTGCAACTGAGCTAAAAAAAAAAGTGCTGAAGCAAGAAAAGTCCCTATTTTAACTGCAAGACGTACTAAAAAGTGTTGCATTTGAATTTGCCAATAGAGAAATAGCGCAACGTTCTATGGACAGATGAAAGTAAAATCGTATTGTTTGAGGGTAAACGATCTCGTTCCTACGTGAGAAGACATCCGAAAGCGGAATACAATCATAAATAAACAAAAGTTTTTAAGCACGGAGGTTCAAGCATAATGATGTGGGCTTGTTTTCCAACAGGACAATGATACCAAGCACACCAGTAAGAAGGCTAAAAAATGGTTTAGAGATCATTCAATTAATGTGATGGAGTGGCCAGCGCAATCGCCTGACCTAAAACCGATTGAAAATCTGTGCGCTGACGTGAATAAAGCAGTCTCTGAAACCAAACCGACTAGTAACACAGAACTCTAGGCCGCAGTAAAGGTCTCCTGAGAGAATATTCCGGTATAAAGGTGCCATGATTTGGTAAATTCAATGACCAGACGTTGTGAAGCAGTAATAGCCAACAAAGGCTATTCAACAAAATACTAATTTTGCTGGACTAACCCTAAAGAATAAAATCATAGAAGAAGATGTTTTATTTTTATGATGTTTTAGTTTTAAGTTAAGTTTAAGCAATGGTGCTATTTTTTTATAACCGCTTATTTATTTGAGTTTTTCGAAAAAAAAATATTTTTTTTAATAAGTTGATGAATAAAAGTTGGAATTTTTTTTTATATGCGAATTTTTGGACTTAAAATTAGCTTTTAGCATATTCAAAATGTCCCACAAAAATGTTCTTAAACTTTATTTTTAAAATGAAATCTGGTTCTCGTAATGGTGCTATTTTTTTTACCGCAGCTGTACATATTATATCCGATATTATATGCGAATTCTGTAGGAAAAAGTTGTCCATAACTTAAGTGTTAGTGCGAACAAGATTTGTTTTTTTTTTTGTGTGATATAAGTACTATAGGGCATTTTTGCAGTTTTGGATTTGAAAAAAAATCGAACTCGAGATTTTAGTCAAAATTGACATGAGGATGATAGAGAATACCAAAAAAGTGGGTCCTGCAATTCCTTCTGTCTGTCTTCCTGTCTATCTATCTGCCTATACAACACTCTACAACCTAAACGGCTGAAGCGATTTTCTTTAAAACTTTGTACTAAGGCGGCTTAAGTGATTTTCTCAAAAAGATTTTTGAATTGTTTTTTTAGCCCCAAAAATAACGTTACTTGCGTTACAATTTTTTCTATCATCTTAATTATCTGATAAAAAAGTGTGTGCGCTACTTTAGGTATAGTCTACATTTTGGTCAAAATCTTTTTTTACATTAGGTATTTTATACAACCATTTTCTATTTTCGAATTTTTCATAAACGACTCGACGTATTTCGTTCAATTTGAAATCTAAATAACATTGCATACCAAATTTGGGAAAAAATATTTTTTAGGATTTAAAAAAAAAAATCATTTTTTCAAATATTTATAATTATAAGTTTATATTATTAAATACATACTTAAAATTACCATACCACATGTTTTTTTGCCAAAAAAAAATTAAAGAAATTTTGTAAATGCAAAATTAATTGATTAACGAATATAAACATTTATTTATATGTATAAACTAAGAGTCTTGCGCTTAAGATGTGATCGGGGATAGTACGTTAACTTAGGCGTCAAAAAATAAAAATGGATTCTTGTAGAACAGTTAGTTACAAGTAATTTTTAATATGGGAGGGGGTCTATCTCCCCCGTTTGGGCGGAAGGGGCCACAAAATATCATATACTTTTCAGTTTTTGATTAAGAATTAATCAGAGAAACAAATTGTTTTTTCTATGAAATTGCCCCTCCCGGCCAAACGGAGGGAGATAGACCCCCCTCACATATTAATACTTGTATTAAGCCCCTCCAAAAATCCGTTACTAGTTTGTGGTGCCATGTAGCTAGTGGAAACTTCGTATTTGGTAGTTAAAACAAACTATTTTCCTAAAATACAAAACAACGGTAACTCCCATACTTCCATATTTCTCAAAAACGGCTCCACGGGTTTTGATAAAAAAATATGTGTGTGTTCTTATTATATTCTTTCCAATAAAAATAGTTAGTACACGTCTTACGGGAAAACTTTTTCAAATTCAGTAGCGTGTCATATTTTTGGACCACTGTAAATTGAACAAACTCCTCCACTAAAATTGTTTGGCCGCCCGATAATACGATGGCCTATATAAGATATGTTAGTATCCACTGAAGTTCCTGAAAAACCAACATCGAATAGGTTAAATTTGTATGGGGTTGTGCATATGTTTTTGACATTTCTCATGGCATACAAAAGTATACCAATGTATTTCGGATAGCTTAAATTTTTTTTTTCGGCAGCTGTTGTTTTGTCATCAGCTGTATTCTTGCATGGGAAAACAACAACACCAACCTATCCGGATAGCTGTAGTTCGGCTATTGAATGAGGCCATTGCATCTGACGCAGATCCAACGTCCTATTGAGCGCACATCTAAAGTACTATGCACATGAGAGCGACCAACGAATGAACGAATATTCGTCCATTTTGATATTTCGTTCACATGGCTGTAATTTTATTCGTCACTCTAGGTTGAAAATCTGATTTTGAGGTTAGAAGCGAGCGAACAAATTACTCGTTGAAGGGTGGATGGTATGTGGAACGCGAATAGAGTTTGACTGTTCGTAGCAATCAGATGCAATTCGCGACGACCAATATTGTTTTCTCAAATTTATCGTATTTTGGCGATTAAAATGTAAATTTTTCTGTCGTAAACATTAATATCAATTATATTTCTACAATTCTGTTTAGAATCTGTGATGAATTTAGGTTGGTAAATTGTATTAAATGGAATTTATTCGTTTATTCGTCGGTCGTTGATCGCTCTCCTGTCAATAGTCCTTAATTGTGTGTGGAGTGTGGATGTGGACTGAATTGCTTTAGCTCTAGCCTATGCCTGCTGCTGCTACTCAACCCCTGTTAAATATTGATGTGCATTCAGTGTTACCCGTGTCCGTTTGGTAATCCGTTCAGCTTTTTTTCCTTGGGTTTCTGTTCAGGTGCTTTTGATTTGAGGGCCTTAAAAAAAAAGTTTTTAATGATGAATGTTATCGTGGAGTGTTTTCATTTTTTACATTTCTTTTAATGTGCGGAAAATACGTAAAAATGCAGTAACAAAATTTTAAGTTATTTTCTTTGAAGAAGAACTTTTTATTTATTATTTGCGTAGATTTTCGTAGCGCGCGGTCAATTATTATGAAGTATTTTTATGTAAATTGTATTTTAAAAGGTGTATTTTTTAAAGTCTTGTGCAAATTGTGTTCTTAAAACGGTTAGTTCTTTAAGAATCATTTGTAAAGTTTTTTATGAAAAGGTATACTTATTTTAAAGTTGTTCAATTTGTGTAATTTTAACTCATGTAGTTTTAAATAGGTGTATATTTTGTTTAGAGTTTTGTCTAGTAACTTCAAAATGGCTTCGAAGATTTCAAAAGATTTAAGTACCGACAAAAAAGAAATTGTTAACGCGACAAAAAAAATTCATAAGAATTTGAAAAATAAAAGGGATTAGGGATCAAAAACGCTCCTTTTATCTTACCTGATGGTGATGTTGAAAAAGTTAAAAGTTAAGTCTTATAAATAAAATAAATAAATTAAGATTCCTATCTAAAAAAATCCACTTTTAAGTAAAAAATATATTATGTTGCGTACTTATTAACGGTACTTCCCATAGAACCACTTTTCATATTTTCAACATTCTCATAGCGAGTTTCATTCAAGAAAAGATCTGCTCTTTCTGACAAAAGATTTCTTTTTTTTTAATTTTGAGAGTTTCATTTCAACAAAAAGAGCAAATCTGGATCAGATCTCAACACAAAAGATCTCATCTTTGGTGGATAGGCAGATTTGATCTGAATGCGCGCATACATGTAAAACGTTTTTTCTGTCAAACATCAAATGGAAACTATATTGTTATTAATTTGTTGTGAAATTGTGCCAATCCCTGCTAAAAAATTAAACTAAAAAATAAACAAATAATAGACGAAGAAGTTAATAATTTAAATTTTATAAATTTAGTGGAGTTTTTATTGCTTTGTCTTCATCTTCCTCAGCATCTGATGATGAAGATATGTTTTTTCAGAAATGTGTGCGTCAGTCATTCAGCATTGGGCGCGGTGCAATGCCGATACGCTAGACAAGATACGGGTTTGTCTTCGAACGATCCAGGTAGCTTTCTCTGTTAAGAGTTGTATTGCATACAAATCTGAAGTTTTGAATCAGTTGTTATCAAATTAATAATAATTTTTGGGTAGCTTGAGATTTGTGTTTGACAACATATGTTTAGTTCATCAACTGGCTTTTCCTTAGGCGTTACAATAACACAAAGCAATCCGGATTGCTTTAGGTATGCCACCGAACGCGGCCAATACTACAATTAAATTTGGACGCGAAGTTTCATAGGGCTATTCACGATCTGGTGTACCAAGTCTTGTAAAATTGTTAAATTTTATTTTTTTACCACAGACTGTGAACACACGTTAACTAATCTGTAGCAACACTGAAGCAAATGTCAAAATCTGTTTCACATTTGTTCTGAAGAAGGCTTAGTTTGTGTTAAAAAAATCTTACACTTGTATTTTTTTGTTACAATATGGTTCGGGTATTGTAAAAGTGTAAAAGTGTAAGACTTTGACATTCAGTATATTTTGTTATTGTAGTGCAAAAAAATGCTACACTTTTACAGATACAAGACCAGATACATCAGATCGTGAATATCCCTATTAAAAAGATCAAATCTCCATTTTGAGAGGAGATCTTTGAAATTTTAATGAAGCTCGCTATCAATAGTTGATCAAACGATTCAAATTATTTTTTTTTATGCAAATGCTCCCTAGAAGTGTTAATAAGACCGAATTTTCAGAACAATGGTTTTTCGATTTTTAAAAAATAAATAATTTTTTTTTTGAAAAACTGATTTTTTTCAAATCGGAATTAATTTTTTGAAATTAAAATTTTATATGTATGTAATAATTACTTCAAAATAGCGTTTCAATTTTTTTTTTCTAAAAATTTTTTTATACATAAAAAATAATTTTTTTAAAAAACAACTAAAAAAAGTTTTTTGAAAATTTTTTTTATAGGAAAATATATTCCAACAATTCAAAGGACATCTTCTTTTCCTTAAATTTTTTTTTATGTGTATCATCCATTTATTCCTACCTAATTATATTTGATTTTACGCATTTTTGCGTCGTCACTATATAGCAATATATAAGGCCCTCATTTGTTAATAAATTTTGGATAAAGGTGTTAATGTAATTCCATGATGATGAAGACATTAATAAATCAGAAGAGTTTGAGTGATGCAACTCTACCATTTGTTTTTGTTATGTTTTTACATTTAGATCGATAGAAATGATATATTTATTTAAAATAACCTTCATGTGATCGAGAATATCCGTGGAAGACGTTGATAAATCAAATTTTGAACTAAATATACATTTGGGTGCAGGTACCACTCTGGATTGAAGAACTACATGGGGTTGAGCATTGGAAACAACTGTAGGGACTTGGAATGCTGATAGCAGTATTGAAAGACGAGTTAATTAAAGGGGTAATGTTAGAACTAATAGGACAATTTAGTTCATCTAAATGGGTCTTTGGGGTTATAACAGGAAAGTCCGAAGCCCTAGCATGGTTATAATTAGGAAATGTAGAATTAGAAACAACGTTATTAATTACTAAATCAAAATTATCTCTTATACTTATCCACTCTTTGAGATGGCTTAGATATAACAAAACAGATTTTGGCTAGATTGAATGCAAAAAAAACCTGTATAATCCATGCCATAATCAACAGTCAGTAATTTTTGCAAAATGTGGTGTTAATTCAATTCAATTGAACGAAATAAGTTTTAAATTGCTGTTAAACTTAACGAAAATTATGAAATGACGTTTATATTTTAATTGCATTCGTAGGTTCGTTCGTTGAACTTAAGCTAGGGTCGACCCAGGTTTTTTGACAACCCCAAGAGTTATCAAAAAAACCTGGGTTTTTCGCTTCTCAAAAAACACCCGAGGGCCATTGAATGTATGTTGCAGAAAAGCAAGTTATGTCATTTAATAATTAAAACTTAAAATATGTTAAATTTAAGTTCTTAGTACATTTTTTGTGAACCTATGCACAATCCACAACTTCAAAGCTTCCCATTTTTCTTGCCTGTGTCTGAAAATTAATTTGAGTATTGTTTTATTTCCATTTTAAAAATAACAATTTGCATACAAAACGAGAATTCACAACAAAACAAATGCTTCAGATTAGGAATGATGGATAAGTCCATCTATGTTATTGAAATATCGATATTAAAACGAAAAATCGATGATTCAATATCGATGTTGAAAGAAAAATAAGGAAAAACCCTTCAACACATCGATGTTTTCGATTCGATAACTATTAACATCGATGATAACTACTCGATATTTTCCTCAATATCGCCCATTCCTACCTCATATCTCATGTGAATTTGACTAATTCTACTTAAGGGCGAGTTGAGGGCGACCCTAGGTTTCAAAAAACACAGAATTTGTTTATCAGGGTGACTTTAGGTTTTTCAAAAAACGCTTTAGGACGACCCTAGGGCGACTTAAGGGTTCAACGAACAAACCTAATAAGAAGTGTGACCAAAAAATCCTTAAAGCTTACCAAAATTATTGATATTATTTTTGTTGACAACACAACACTTACAAACAAAAGTTTTTATGGCTAATTTATTTTTGGTTAAGAATATTTTTTTTAATACCCGTTAATAATAGATCGCATATTTTCATATGCATATCATTGGGGTATTCGAAACGTGTTAGATTTTCAAATGGTATCCGTTACACATTATGGTGGCGCGAGTTTGAGGGGTCATGAAAAACTCAAAATTTTATCTAATCCTAAACTTTTTAATCTTTATTCTACGATTAATAGAAATCAAAATATGTATATACACAGCTGGTCAAAATAATAGGTGTGTTTGTACTTTTTGTATTTATTAATAATTTTGTAAATGTCTTTCCTATATATATATATTTTTTTAACGATTAATCATAAAGCTGATAATATTTTATAATAAAACGAACATTATATGGTTTTCAAATTAAATTAGTATATATAACAGGATTCAAAACTGTCGAAGTAGATTTTTTTACTTGGACAAAATAATAGGTGCGCCTTCCTAAATTACCAATAATTATGGTTTTTATTTAATTTTTTCTGGGTTTTATCTCAATTTTCATCTTACTTACGCTAATAACCTGAGTGCCCTCCATTATTATCCAAAACTTTTTGTATTCGGCGTGGCATTGACTCAACCAATTTTTGACAAGTTTCTTGATGTATGGCATACCATTTCCTCTGAACTGCTTCCCACAATAGGTTTCCATTTGTAAAATATTGGCCTGCTAATTTTCGTTTTAGCTAATTCCACAAGTTCTCAATGGGATTGAGATCTGGGGATTGACTTGGCCATTGAACAACAGACATTTGGTTCTCTCGAAACCTATCTTACACAAGTCCTGCTGTATGTTTCGGATCGTTGTCTTCCTGAAAGTGCCATCGGAGGTGCATATTTTCCTCAGCAAATGGAAGCATGACATCTTCCAAAATATCCCTATACCCGTATTTCGTCAAGATGTTGTTGGACCGACACCATACCAGGAAAAACAGCCCCACACCATAATATTTCCTCCACCGTGTTTGATGTTTTTTTGGATATAACAAGGATGGATATCTTTTCCTTTTGGTCGCCTGCCATTACACCCAAAATCCGAGAACAATTTTATTTTTGTTTCATCGCTCCAAAGAATATTACGCCATTTCCTTACTCCTTCGGGGCCGCTCCAATTTTTATGGCTTACGGCAAATTCTTTTCGGGACATTATGTTGATAGCCCTCAAAAATGGAACTTTCCTGGCGCCTCTTCCTGGGAGGCCTTCTGAAGCCTTCTGTGGATTGTGCGTGCACTGACTTCATTACCAATTTGTGCCCCTATAGTCCTTGATGACGCAAATGGATTCAATTTTGATAGAAGTAGTTTGCGGCGGTCAGTGGTAGTTGATGTTTTTTTCTCGGCCGTCCTCTTTTTTCGCGCAATAATCTGGGTTTTAACGCATTTGTGACAAAAGTTTGAAAAATTTGAAATTTTAAGGCCTCTGCTATAAATTTATAAGTTTTGTTTTCATTCATAAGCTTTAAAACCAATCTTCTTTCTTCTTGGGAGCAGTGGAGTTTTCGACCAATATTATAAAACTAATAAATAAAAACATTGTTTGAACATTTTTAAATTGTTAAAAACACACCTTTTCAAATGTTAATACCTTCTAACAATGAATATGATAATGATGATTCGACTTTGTTTAGCACACACCTATTCTTATGACCAACTTATAAAACACAGAAAATCTGAATGTAACAAAAATAAGTGAACCGCTTATCATTACAGTCCAAAAAATGCAATAAGCTCAGCGTCATTATGAAGAGATTAACTGTTCTCTCTAATAAAACAAAAAATGTTGCAATGCTCGCAGCCAAAACAATCGTTATTGAGCAACAAAACAACAGTGACCAGTAAATATTTTCTCACACCTATTTTTTTGACCAGCTGTGTATGTATGTACTTCAATATGTATGAAAGCCTTATAATTGTATTATAAAAAAAATGTACCGATGGTTTTTTTTTTATTTTGTCAAAAGACAGGGTTTATTGTACAAATAAGCTGGAAATAGTGACAGGGAATTAATTTACAAACGAGTTGGAAATGATAAAAAATATAAACGAATTTGAAAGCAAACAACTAGAAGTTAGAAAGTCCGTACGTTTTAACATAAGCTTTAAGAACAGACATTCGAAATATTGTCTAAAAGAAATTTCGAAATATCTTTACCACAGCTTGCACCCATCGCGGTACCGGTCGTGTTGTAATTTCAGTTTCTGCTGTTGATCCTAAACTGTATAATCTATCAGCCTCTTCTTGAAGTCGAATTTGCAGGGATTTATTCGAAGTTACCAGGCATACTTGACTTTCTAGATCGCGATTAACCGATCGTTCTCCGAAATTTGAGGAACCAATCAAAGTTAGACTAGGATAAGTTGCCTTTGGAAGATAATACCTTAAATATAAAATCAAAATAAAATAATAAAATTGAGTCAGTAAATTTATTTTGTTTACCATAAGCCTTTGGCATGGTAACTCCAACCGTCCTTTTCGAATTCGAAGAAATTCACTCGGTGGTCTTGTTGTTCTCGCACAAGGTTTTCATAAAAGTGTTTTGCTATGAGGGTATATGCGGCTGGAATACTACCAGCAGGGCCATTAGCACCCTGGAAACCATTCGCCTAAAAAATTAAAAGAAAAAAGTATACACCTATAAAGACTTTTGTTTTTTATAATTTTACATTTGGATGTGCCATTAAGATACTACATTGTGCTAAACAGTTTTTTGTTATTGTGTCCATGTAGTCTTGCGTTAAGTTAAAATATCCTGTTGCTAGTTTCAGTCGAGATCCACTTACTGATGAAGAGAGCAATTGTTTTGTAACAATACTATCGTGATGAATTCCAATTTGACCCATTTCGATTAGTGGGAATATCCATGTGTCAGCGTCTGCATTGGAAATAAGTAAATTTTTGTATGTTTAGTCTAATTTTTCTTAAAAAAACATTTTTAAATTCGTCCTGACTTCAACGAACATGCACGACAAAAAATTTTGTGAGGATAATTATATCGTAACAATAATATTTAGGGAACTTTTAATTTTTTTTTAACACGCTTATTGCCAAATGAATGTTGTTTTTTCGATCTTAACTTTTTATCTTGCTGCATAATACAAAAACAATATATTTTGTGGTGGTCCTCAAAATGCCACACGTCATTCTGGACCCCAAGGCTGGCGGGATCGGATTATATTGCGAGTTATCGTGAATTACACAATAAATTTGTCTCTCATTTGAACATTGGGAACGTGAATGGTGCTCAAAAGGTTCCTCGGAATTGATTTATTAGTATCGAGAATAAACTTTCCCAGGGCGTTTTGCTGTCATTTGATACGATTTTTTCTTTGAAGGAAATTTATTCCTTGGGAGATTTACGATCGCAGAAAAAAACTGGAAAGAATAAAATATTCCGTGGGAAATAATATTCGCTGGGAGTTTCCCGATAGGGCCCATTAAATTTGTGGCACTTAAGATTATGAGCTTTCAGACTTTTAGCATTCGAGGTTTTTAGCGTTGGGCATTGTCAATAGGTTTGTTCGTTGAGCCCTGAAAGTATATAGTAGGGTCGCCCCAAAGCGTTTGTTGGAAAAAAAAACTGAACTAATCCTGTTATGCTACGTTTTCACCTTTATACTACGTTTTCATCTACCACTTAATCCAGATTTAAGTGGATTAACCATAAATCCTCTTTGAAATCTTCTAAATCTTGAAGATTTCCCATACAAATTTTAATCTCCTTAAATGAAGATTAGAAATTAATCTCATTGAAATCTTCTTCGAAGTAATCTTCTAAATTTAAACCGGATTATCTTTAGGTGAAAACGTAGCATAAGATAATCCCGTTTAAATTGATAAGATTAAAAATTAATCTTCAAGTGTTTTCACCAGTGAAGAAAGATTAGTTTGACGCTTTCACTATGAATTGTCATTCAAAAGTCAATTCAACAAGACAAAAACAAAATAATTGGGAAGAAAAATAATAATTTCTGTGCAGTGAACAAATTTAATTTCAATAAATAAAAATGAGTAATAACTTTAAAATATTGTTATCCCAACATCCTACAGCATATAGATATAATTACATAAATACTGTAATCGTCTTTGCACGGTTTTCGTTTTTATACATTTGGGAAAGAACAACTTCAAAGTATTACTGTAGGATAGCTAAAACATCTTAAAAACAAAAGATTAAAACGGCTTAATCAAAGAAAAAATATTTCAAAATTCTGAAATAAATACTTAACTAATTTGAGCTCAAAAAAAGTACGCCATTTTATTTCTTGGATATGAAAAATTATTAAAATCTGTGGAGCGGTTTTTGAGAAAAAATGTTTTTTTTTTAACTTCTTAAAAACATTTTTCAAAAAAATTCAAAAACGCCTATTCATAGGTATTCAGCAAATAAAAATTTAATGAGCAGTTTTCAAAATATAAATTTTTTGAATTTAAAAAAAAAAATTGTTTTTAAGAATACAAAAAAATATTAATTAAAAATATTGGTACGCAGTATAAATTGGGCAACCTAAACCTATATATGTGTGAAATTTCGAAAGAATCGGTTAAGCCATTTATGCGATAGTCGAAAGCAAAAAAGGTCCTATGGAAAGTACCGTTTTAAGGCACTTTTTAGCATTTTTTTTCAACCATATGATCGGTCGTACCTAAAAAGCTGCACTGATTTATTTAAAATCAAAATCGTTAGAGCCGTTTTCAAGAAAACTAGGCCTTAACATACCGGTTATATGGCAGGTACCGTTATTTTTTGAGTTAAAAAAAAACTTTCAATTACCCCTCTGTACAATACCTAAAAAAAAACTTTATATACCAAGTTTGAAGCAATTCGGTCCACCCGTTCGGACTGTAGGTGTCTATACATATACATACAGCAGGACATAATTTTAGACCATATTTTTTCGTCTTCGCTATCATCGCAATGTTATGTTGGATTGTTAATCTCAAAACTTTTTTCGACGAATGCATAAGTTGCCTTACTGTAACTATGTATGTACATATAATCTTTTAGAAGTTTTTGACCAAGTTGGTTTTTATTTGGACTTTGGAGAATTTTTAAAAAGTGATTAAATGTGATTGGTCGTAATGATGATTAAATGAAAGCAATTTTTATTTTATTTTCCCAACGTTTCGACGGTGGTTCCATATAATCGCAAGTAAAAATTTGCCGCCCCGAAAATTTGCCGCTTTAGTCTCCAGCCTTCTCAGTCTTTTGGTAAATCCAGCGCTGGTGTAACCCTTCAAGCAAAAACACGGACCCGAATTACTCGGTACACTTGGGAATCACTTTGGAATCCAAAAAAAAACTGAGCGTCCCACACACATTAAAAATTTTCTGTGTACGCATGTAAAAAGGAGAACGAGAATCGAGTGTGTTCTTTGTATGGACCGAGAAAGAGAGAGATTAGTCGATATTCGAGTGGGGATTATTTTTTATGGGCTAGAAATGAAGATAAAAATGGAGAGAACGTTTTTTTTTTCAATTTTGCAGAGTAAATAAGCAACGAGGAAATGTTTATCTTTGAGGAAACCAACATAATAACAAACGTTAACAATTTATAAAAAAAAAATTAAAATACAGAAACGGAATTATTGCCAAATAAACAAAGAAGTGTTTAATATGTGTAAAAGATCATATTTCTTATTAGATTATAGTTAATTTTTGTTGGATCCTTTTTGGATTCCATTTAGATTCGGTTTTCGCTCAATAATGTGGGTGGCAATGGCGCAGTGGATAAAGTGATTGATTGCTAACCTAGACGTGTGGGTTCGATCACTACTCTAGGCGCATTCTTTTCTATACTATAAAATGAGACAATCAATACCTAGTTCTCAAATCCACTGTGCCAAAATAGTGCCGTGCAATTCAGGTTGCATTTAAAAGACCTTATGTCTTACAGGCCTATAGTTAAATTTAAAAAACAAAATAATGTGAAATAGAAAACTCTCTCTCTCACAATACATTCACATAATGGCTCCGTCGAGATTCTAATTTGCATACTAATTTGATCCGATTTGGAATCGTTTCGGATCCATTTTAAGGTACAGTTATGAAGTGGTTTCGGATCCAAAACGGAGTCGCTTAGTGGATAGTTTAGTATTAGTATTGTCCGCCCGCTACTTGAATACGCCTGGCAATTGTGGTCCCCATATCACCAAATTCATATCTCTAGAATCGAGAGCATTCAACCCCGTTTCTTGAGACTTGCCCTTCGCGGTCTGTCTTGGAATAATCCTTTGATCCTGCACCCTATGAAAATCGCCTTCAACTAATTAACCTTAATACCCTGCAAGAGAGAAGAGAAATAATCGAAATCCTTTCGGTTCACTTGGGAATCCTCTTCATTCATCGACTCCTCTCAAGGTCCGTTGGCTCTGAAACTCTCTACAAATCTTTCTAAGCACTAACCTTCGTAACCTAAGAAACCCTCGCTTATTCTACCTGCCTACTCATATTACCTCTTATGGCTTCAATGAACCTTTGCTGTATGCTGCGTAGGGTTGATTTAAACGAAAACTGTTTCGACTTCAACCTCAGCACTCCCAGCCTAAGACTCCTACTGTTAAATCGTCTACCCAACTCAATCCAATCTTAGCCGCAAGTTTCATAGTTTTAATTTAGGTTTAGTTGTGGCGCTTGTAGCCAAATAAATGGGGGTAATGTAATGTCCCCACCAAAGAAGCATGGACCCTTTCACAGGCGGATAAAAACTCCCTTCGTGTCTTCGAGAGAAAGGTTCTACGCACGATTTGTGGTCCGGTTTGTGTCGATAGGCAACATCTGGCGAAGACGATACAATCATGAACTGTACGAGATGTACAGCGACGTGTCCCTAGTCAAGAAAATACGTATTCAGCAGTTAAAATGGCTAGGGCATGTAGAGCGAATGAACATCGACTTTCCAGACCGCATCTCCGTTGGCGTGATCAAGTTTAGGGAGATTTAAGGCAACTTGGGACTCGAAACTGGAGGCAGCAAGCTGGAGATGGAGCTTGCTCACGGAGTATACTGTTTGAGGCCCAGGCGCACCCCGCGCTGTAGTGCCAGCTTAATGAAAATGAAATGAATTGTCCAGACCAAAATTAAATTAAAACTATTTACATAGTGTGGAGTTCCACTTCTTGCTTTCTGTTTCTGAAGAAACAACGCAAAACCTTTTATGTAGATCTGGTGTGTTAATGCGGCAAAGGATTAGTTACTTGCAGCATTACTAGATAGAAGAGAGCGAATTAGGCCCTCATTATGAATAGCAAATCGAACATTCGATAAGTTGCGAATAATTTAGCGAACTTCGATTATCACATTGGGAACGTTCATTTAATTATTTTCAGTAATCTGGAATACCTTTCTGTTGTTGTAATGCGTGGAAAAGTACATCTGATGAAATCATAGCTGTTCTGCTATCAAAGCTATCTTGAGTTATCCCAAAAAATTTGGAATGGCCTCATTCAGAAACAGAACTATAGCTATCCGGATATTTTGGTGTTGTTGTATTCCCATGTAAGAACACAGCTGATGACGAAACAGCTGCTGCCAAAAATAAATCCCAAGCTATCCGAAAAACGTTTGTATCCTATTAGAAGTCAAAAACATATGCACAAACCCATACAATATAACCTATTCGATGTTGGTTGTTCAGGAACTTCAGTGGACAGTCCCCTTTCACACAAGGAAACTGAGTTGCCGGCAACTGGAAGTGTGTTGGCGAGAATGGCAAGAAGTAAGGGGAATGAAAAAAATCTCCCCGGTCAACGATTTGAAGAGATTTTTTGCGTTTTGCTTTGAATTCCCAACAAAATCTTCCCAGTTTCCTATTCGGTTTCTCGGTGCCAGTTTCTTCATGTGAAAGCTACAAGGCAATTAAAGGAAAACGTCAAAAAAATCTCCAGCGACTGGTTTCTCTGTGTGAAAGGGGACAAACTAACATATCTTAGATAGGCTATCGTACCGACATCCGAATGAGGCCAATAACTAACTATCGGAGAACAAATGTATAGAACAGCTGACTGCAAAATTGATTTGGTATGCGATTTGTTCTGATTTTTTGACAGCTTTCAGCCAACATATCTGATTCGTCCACAGATATACTCCGATAGCTTGGTAACCGAGATAATATTCTAGTAAGTGAGTGAACGCCCGCATTATTATTAACATTGACATACTAGATATATTATAGTATGTCAATGTTTATTAATAGCGACCTTCAACGTTATCTTAGAAATAAATGGTGTCAATTCCAAAGAAAACACATGTTAAACGTCAAATGCTGTTTGAGTTGCGTTAAATTGTTTGTGAATTTTTGTTTTGAGTGCTTAATTTTGTATTTTTCGACGATTTAATTAAAAAAAAGACAAATTATGTTAAGCAAAGTCTTATTTTTTGAGGTGATTGAGTTTGAACCGAAAAGGCAAGAAAAAATTAGCATAGCCGGTTGCAGTTCTAATCCCTTAGAACTCCCGAACAATTTGTAAGCCTTCAAAATTAAATTAATTATTTAAAAACAAAATCAATGTTTTGTCTTCCATTAGATTAATTTTGTACTTCCGATTGAAAAAGGATGGTTTTTTGTATGTCCCCAACAAAATAAAGAATGTATTAAAGCTAAGAACTTCTATGCAGTTCCATCTCTTATTAAACTAACTTGTACATTGAGAACGCTTGGAAGTAGTTGCTAGCAAAACTGTGTCGGTAATGATTTCGTTTGGGAGTTTCACAGTCAACTGTGTCAGGCGACAAGGAAATTTTGCAATATGTCCCGCCACCAATCACATTTTTTTGTTAACTGCAATTTGTTGGTTCAGCATTAACTTATAGTCCGACCAAATCTATGTACAGAAACAATCATAGGTGCAAACAATAAAATATTTTCATAGTAACGATATGCAACTCTTTTTCCTCACGAATCGGAGGCTTAAGAGAGTTTAATTCGACAGGAAATTGCTCCCAATAACCGTTTTGATTTTTTTTCGAAGAACCAAGCATACTTGTACCTTTACATACAAACGTCCATATTCCATTCCATCAAAACAACTAGTTTTGCAAATTGATTTGCATTGGTCCTTATGATAGTACCTATATCACACTTACATGGGTTAGATGAGCGAAGATTCGCTATTTGTAATACCTCGATAATAAAACTCGCTAGAGTTTTGACATTTGAAGCGAGCTAAGTTTGAGCGAATCGCTATTTGTAATACGAAAGTAGCGAATTCGCAAGATTTTAGGTCGATTCGCTATTCTTAATGAGGGCCCTAAGCTCCCTTCTAAGGTCGGAGGTTACTTAACCCCTGTTAGTATATATACATGAATATACATATATATACTTTATTGTAAAAACACTTGTTTTTAAATCTAAAAACATTATTCGTTTGATATTTGTAATTTAATTTATTAATTCGATCAACTTTCCTTGTTAAATAAACATCTTATTTTGTTTCTTAAAAAGCTTATTTTATTATTATATTTGGACTTCCTGGATTAGCAACTCTAATAGGTTATGGGCCCAGAATCCGGACATTAATAATAAGAATACAATTAAGCTAGATATTTTTTAACAAAAACAAAAAATGTTTACAACATGGAAGACGGAAGATCGACATTCAAGAAATTGAACAACACTATCAGACATGGAAGCATAGGATGGAATTATTGCTAATCAAAGATGATCTTTGGAAAATAGTTAATAAAGAAAAACCGAGTACTGCTGATAATAGTTGGACATTGAAATATGGGAAGGCTCGTGCTACAATAGGTCTCGCAGTGGAAGATTATCAGCTGATGCATATTCGGAAATTGCATACTGCTAGAGAATGCTGAAACGCTCTTAGAAAAGCACACGAGAAGTCAACTCTTTCAAAAAAAGTTATGTTGTTGAAGAAGTTGTGTCGTATGCAACTTAAAGATGGACAATCGATGGAAGATCACATTTGTGAAATGCTGGACATTGTAGCTCTTGTTGGATTAGGTGAGCAATTAGCTGATCATCTTGTGGTTGCTTCCTCCTTGGAAGTTTGCCAGATGAATATACCTCCTTGGTAACTGCTCTTGAGGTCAGAGAAGACCAAGAACTAACTTTAGAACTGGTAAAAGAGAAGCTGATTCAAGAACACAAGAGACGCACCGAAGAAGTGGCAAATGAACCATCAGGAGATGGTACACTGAAAAAAAGAAACTTCAAAGTAAAATGTTATTCTTGTGGAAAAATCGGACACGTAAAGAGGGACTGTCCAGACAAGAATTTAGAAAGGAAGAAATTCAATTTTAAAGCCAAGAAGACGATACAAACTTCAAAACCTGGTACTGGTGAATGTAACGAAAAAGATGTAGAATTATGTTTTACTTCTGATTTGGATTCTGCATGGTACATTGATTCGGCTGCTACATGTCATATATGCAATGATGAGAACTGGTGATAGCATTTATCTAGCTAATGGAATCAAAATCGAAGCAAAGGGTTCTGGTGATGGTGTATTATACTGTCAAAACAAATTACTGCATGTTAAGAATATGCTTCATGTTCCTGAGTTAGATGGAAATTTGCTTTCAGTCAGAAAACTTGTTCAAGGTGGTTGGCAAGTTCTATTTAAAGAAAATATTTGTGAGCTAACATTCCAAGGCCGGGTTTATGCAACAGCTAGTTTACATAAAAACCTTTATAAACTAAATGAAGACAACTTTGTTAGAAAGGTAAAAGAAAATGAAAAGGAATGTATCCATACTTTTCATCGTCGATTTGGTCATCGTGAGAAAAATTGCATTAAAGAAGCTATCGAAAATGATTGTATAACTGGCGTTGAACTCAAAAACTGCACCTTTTCAGACAATTGCGATGCATGTTTACGAGGTAAAATGTTGAGATTAGAGTTTCCAAAGATCTCCAAGATCTTATTCACACTGACTCATGTGGAGTTATGAGGGAAACGAATCCAAGTGGCAGCAAATATTTTCTGACGATGATTGATGACTACAGTCGTTATTGCATTGTTTATTTCTAAAAAGATAAGAGTCAAACAATGGACAAAATAGTTGAATTTATAAATCAAGCTGAAAACTATTTTGGCAAACAATACAAATTTTACGAACTGACCGAGGTGGAGAATTTACTAGCAAGAACCTGATGACAAATTTGAAGAGTAAAGGTATTCAGCATCAGTTAACAGTGCCTTATACTCCCCAACAGAATGGTGTCGCTGAGCGAAAAAACCGGAGTTTAATGGAAATGACACGATGTATGCTAATACAATCTGGATTGGAAAGAAAATATTGGGCGGAAGCTTTGAATACCGCTAATTACTTTACAAATCGATTACCACCAAAAGCTACAGTGAAAACACCATTTGAATCATATTTTTCAAGACCACCTGAAATGAAAAACATACGAACTTTTGGTTGTGTGGCATATCATTATGTGTGTTAGAAACTTCAACATAAGCTGGAAGATATATCAAAGAAGTATGTCCTTGTTGGATTCTGTGACGAATCGAAAGCTTATAGATTGTTAGACACAAAAAGAGCAAAGATAATCATATCGAGTGATGTCACGTTTAATGAAGATATGAATGCCAATAACAAAAAATTCCCGGATATGACAAAAAGTGATGATGTTCATGATGATTTTTTTTTACATTAATATCACCACCAACCCATCAATAAATGAAAGCTCAAAAACAATAGAAAACGATGAAGAACCTGAAGACGTTAAAGATATTGGAGGCGTTGAATACATTGAAGGTACTGCAAACGTTACTTCGGAAGAAGACTTTCAAGATTGTGAAAATGCTATACAAACTATTAGCGACGAAAACAAAACGAAATCTTCAAGAGAAAACAAAGGTATACCTCCGAAGAGATACGGCTATAAAACAGATGAGCCTACAACTTATAAAGAAGCCTTGGAAAGTACTGACAATGTGGAATGGATTTGTGCTATGGAAGAAGAACTGCAGGCTATGTATGCAAATAATACTTGGGATCTTGTGGAATTGCCCAAGGACAGGTAGGCTATAAACTGTAAATGGGTATTCAAGATCAAGGCTTTGGCTGATGAATCAAAAAGGTACAAGGAAAGATTGTGGCGAAAGGGTTTTGGCAAAAATATGGTCAGAACTACGACCAGGTCTTTGCATCGGTAGTGAAGCAGACGACATTGCGAACTCTTTTGGCGATTGCACCATTCTTGAATGGCGATCTGGAAGATGAAATTTATCTTAAACAACCTACAGGATTTATACAACATGGAAAAGAAAATTTGGCATGTAAATTAAATAAAAGTATATATGGTCTGAAGCAATCAGCAAGATTTTGGAATCAAAAGATTAATTCAACTCTAATTAATTTTGGATTCAGAAAGGGGAAAAGCTGATTGATGCTTGTATATTAAAGGCAAGGGGGACAAAATTATTTATGTACTAGTTTATGTTGATGATATTCTGGTTATTTCGAAAGAAAAGAATTTAATTTTAGGAACAATTAACGAAATTAAAAGGTATTTTGAAACAAATTGAAAAGAAAAACGGCATGTATTATATGCATTAAGAAAAGTATATACAGAAAATACTTGATACATTCAACATGTCAAATGCGAAAACTTCTAAAATATCATTATGCCGGTCGTCCACTAAGTGCGCAACAAGCTCAACCAACTTCATTCAACTTTTCATGCAACTCCATCGTTGGATGTCAAAATTTACAACCTCTTACACTAGTGCCCAAAATTGCGTTTTTCACGTTGAACAACGAAGCCAGAGGAAAAATTGTGCAAAACGTGTTGGGAGCCTCGTACACATAGTTGACAAACTTAGTGAAATGTTGAGTAACCTCGCACACCTAGTTGATCAACTCGTTCAATTGTTGGAGAACTCCGTAGACCTAGTTGATCAACGTATTCACTTCTTACATATAGTTGCCAAACTTACTCAAAAGTTGAATAACCTCGTACACTAGTTGATAAACTTGTCCGATTTTAACAAAAAAAAAAAGGTTTTCAAGTTGATCAACTGCGTTTTCGATATGGTTGTTCAACAAGTTGATGGACGTGTTGATCCCTTCGTACACCTAATCACGACGCACTCGTTGAGGAACGCGTTCATCGCACGCACTATAGCTACTCAGATATTGATGACATAATTTTTACTTGTAAACATTTTTAATGTCTGTGTCACACACACCTTTGTTGAAAAATATTGAAATTAAATGTTGTCTAGATTAAAAATGATTTCCTCTCAAACAAAACAAAGTGGCTGCCATATTAATAATATTGGAAAATTAAGACGATGACAAAAAATCAAAACACATTGAACAACACTGCACCAATTTTCAAGTTGATGTCAATACAATACTTCCACTCATGCACGCACACACATTTTGTCTCGTCCAAAGCAACGCACAACAAATATTTTCACTTCAATGGCAACCAACACCAAACAAAATTAAGAAAGTTGATCAACGAGTTGAACAAATAATGTGCAACACATTATCTTGAAAACGATGCTCAACGCGTTGAACCACCATTTTCAACCAGCAACACAAGCTCGTACACTAGCCGTACACTTGTTGAACAATTCGTTGAGCAACGATCTCCAACCGGATTAAACTCGTTGGTTGAATGGAATTGAGGACATTGTACATTAGAGTTGAATATGCTGAACTTGAAATTTTTGCGTTGAATGCCTAGTGGACGACCGGCATTAGATATTGGATATTTCAAAAGTTCAACATCAGAAGACAAACCTTTAGACGACAATGAACTTTATCGAAAAGCTATTGGTTCTCTTCTATATCTTTCGGGAAATACAAGACCAGTCATATCAGCAGCTGTTTCAATTTTAAGCAGGAAAGTATATTGTCCTATACAGCGGGATTGGAACGAAGTCAAGAGAATCTTAAGATACCTAAAAGGAACATATACAGCTTTGTTGTGGATGTACAAAATAACAAATGAAACTTTTTGGATATGTAGATGCAGATTGAGCTGCAAACATAAATGGACGGAAAACTACAAGTGGGTACTTATTTAAAATAGGTGAAGCTACACTCAGTTATGCGAGTAGAAAACAAGGACTCATTGCACTTTCATCGACTGAAGCGGAACTTGTTGCCTTAGCCGAATCAACCCAAGAGCTCATATGGCTTAGATTATTATTTCAATACCTTCAAATTAATATACAAGACGTTACAATGTTTGAGGATAATCAAAGTTGCTTAGCGCTATTGGACTCAGAGAAGATAAATTCTCGAGCAAAACATATCGATGTTAAATATTCCTTCATTCGTGATATGAAACAGTCAAAAGAAGTTAAATACATTTACTGTCCTAGGGAATAAATGATTACAGACATTCTAACGAAACCTTTGCAGAACATCAAACAATCAAGATTCAAAACTTTGGCTGGTCTAACTTAAAATGATTTATGAATTAATAAAGAAGTGTTTATTAAGAAGGGGTGTTAGTATATACACATGAATATACATATATATACTTTATTGTACAAACACTTTTGTTTTTAAATTTAAAAACATTATTCGTAATATCATTTAATACCAAGTTTGATATTTGTAATTTAATTTATGAATTCGATTAACTTTCCTTGTAAAATAAACTTCATATTTTGTTTCTTAAAAAGCTTATTTTATTATTATATTTGGACTTCCTGGAATAGCAAATCTAATAACCCCCAATTTTGCAATCATTTCTCCTCACTGTTTCCTGCCAAATATATACATTCTTCTTCTTATATATAAAGAACAATCCAAATTATGTTTGTGCGCTATCTTCTTTTTTCGGCTGTATCGATTTGAATGAAATTTTCAGAAGATCTTAGGACATGTTTGGAGAGTGCATATAAGAAATCTGTTTGCTGTCCAATGTCTAGAACCGGAGTTATGAACACAAATGTAACTACATGTTAGTTATTGCTTTATTAGTATAAATAATGTGTTTTGTTCTGTATACACAAACTTTCATTTTTGTTTTTCTTTGTTAATTCGTTGTGAATCTTGGAAAATGTCAGTTAATTGTGGAACACATTGTGATAGAAGACGTTTTGGGTGCAGAATCTTACGACATATATATTAGATGGCACTGTGCTGCGATCAATGCCACAACCTTATAGATTGCTTTATACATTGACTTAGGCTGTGCTCGATTTGACAGGTGTCTTTTTTACATTATAATTTTCTATTCAGAAAATGTGATATTTTTCTGCTGAAATTGATTCAAGTTTTGCGTATTATTACACAGATTCCGATCTAACCTTGGACGATAATCAAACGCAAGAGTTACGTGCAAAAGAATTAAATGTGCCCATATTGCACAGCTTCAAACTGACCACCACAAATTTGACAAAAAGTTATTAGAAGAAGAAAAGGGGTAAATGTAGACTTCAATCGGGCTGCTTTACAATACGATTCCGCAATCGCATTTCTCGATGCTCCCGGCGGAACATGCAAGAAATTCGACATTTAGCTGATTCTAGCAACAATTCGGTCAAGATCTCTTTGGTTGCCTGTTGCATAATATGGCATTGCTGGCAGCGAAATTGATAATTCGCGATGGCGATGGCGCATAAACGAGCCTTGGAGGTAGTTGACCTAACAATGAAGGATTGATAAGGTGATTCGAGATGAGATGGTGGGTATATGATATTGGTTAGCGGAGATTTTCGTTAAACGCTTGCTGTCATCCAGAAATCAACTGCTGCCGATAAAATTAATACATGCTTGAAATCGTCGTCTTTGCGCCGGCATGTCAGGAGGTTGAAACTGACCACAAATATGAGAGTGGCACAAGACAACTGCTGGCGCTTGGCAATGACCAAATTTTTATTGAGGATTGATATCATTTTCGACAAATGTTTGCGAGTTAACAACGTCGAAAGAGAACTCAACACAAAAGTAATGTGTCCCTCGGCATTGCAAAAAATTATAAAAATCTCGATTGGATTTGTGAACGGGCAATAATATAGCAGCGAAGAAAAAAGGACGTCGTCGATAGCTTGAATTTCATTATTCAAAGTCGCTGGAGAACTGCATTTGTACAAATCCGTTAACAGCCTGACCGACTAGGATGAAGCCACTATCCTACGAAATTTTTGAACTCGCTTAACTCCGGTGCATTTTTACAGCTGAAGGTATGTGATCGATCATAATCATGTTGGGGTGATTCCAGGCATGATCATCAAGGGCACATTCAAAGGGGAGGAAGTCATTATCCCTCTAATTCCGATTATTCCAACTGATCTTTTATTATAACACTGCAGATCATTTGAATGCGTTAAATTGGGGCGAGACGAAGTTCGCCTGATCCGCTAGTATATACATATGTTCATATCTGTTTTTTGCAAGGGTAAAACTTTAAATAAATTCTGATGAGTATGATCAATTGTTCAAAATCTCCAAATTATAATTAGGTCATCGTTTTTTCTGTCTTGAATTGATTGATAAGAACTTTACATAAGTGCGACTGCAAAATAAAACAAAAAAAGACAAGAAACGAAAATCTTACCCGGTGATTGCTCTAAGACAGCTTTTTGTTTGCTAAAGGTGTCTTGAAAGAAATCCGTTACCCGTTTTTTAGCCGAATTCATAAAAGTTTCCTTATCGCCTTCGTAGGGCAGCAGCGACCAATTTTTGTGTAGTTCGACTTCTGCATCATTGCGCACCAACAAACTGAATTCCTGAACTTTCGAAATGAATTTCGCATAGAAATCGGCCAAACTCTTATCCTCGATTAGAATGTATCGATCCTGTCGATTCGTAAAGTAATCATTGGACAAATTAGCTCCGCTTATCATAACCGAATTGTCAAAGAGGTAGATTTTCATGTGCTGCAGTCCGAGTAGTTCGTTCCAACGAGGTGGTGCAAAGCGTTTCGTCATGCCTCGCAAATCAGGCGTATGATACATTGATAACGATACGTTTCTATTGAATTCTGTTAACAGAGGCATCAGCATTGTTTTCGAGTTAAGTTCTCCGCGTGTTCCACGAGCGAAGTCCAACAACACATTGACTCTCAAGGAGTCATTCTTTTGGAGGTTTGATTTGATTTTCTGCACAAAAGCAGTTTCGAGGTTGCCAGTTCCTAGATACAAACTGGCAAGGACGATTCTCTCCTTAGCTTCAGCAGACTTCTGTAGAAGTGTATCATAGAACTTACTGGGCTCGTGGATGATGGAGATTTGATCGCCTTTTAGTGGGAAACAGGGTGCGTGAGAGTACAGCCATGAGAGACTCTCTAGACCGGGGGAATTGAAAGTTTGTGTGATTTTCGGCGAGTTAAATATAAAATCTGGTGATGAAACTGTAATCTGTTGATCCACGAATGTTGCGAAGAAACGTCGGAACATTTTTGTTTTCAATTATAAGATTGTTTTGTTTTGACGTGAATAAAGTGTGCAATCGACTGTAAGTGGATTAGGGGTATATTTTTACGTGCTGTTTGCTTTTCTCATTTCTTAATCTTATTTTTTATTTGAGATAAGACACAAAAATAATTATGATATGAATTTTTGGTAAACGTAATAAACTTTATTGTCAAAAATCAGCTGATTTTGACAGAGATAAAACATTTCTCCCGCCATGCGCAACATGCTTACAAGAATTTAAGTCACAAGCACAAGGATCTTTAGACCAATAGTAATGATTGCAATGCGGGCGTTCACTCACTTATACGATATGTTATCTTCGATACCAAGCTATAGGGCTTTTTACCAAGCTATCTCTCACTAAAGTGTCACATCCCTTTCTCTAAACATCTAGTGACACTTTGAGGGATAACAAAACAATTTGATATAGAGAATCCAACAATGTTTTCCCTCAAAGTGATTTATCTGCCATTTTTTTGCCATTGACGTATTCCGCCAGTACCTTATCGTGAGGAAATCTGTGAACGAATCAGATAGGTTAGCTGAAAGCTGTCAAAAAATCAGAACAAAACGCATAGTAAATGCGGGCGTTCACTCACTTATTAGATGAGTTATCGCGAATAGCAAGCTATCGGATGAAATCTGTGAATGAATGGCCTCGTTCGGTGGCACAACCTAACCGATCCGGATTGCTTGATGTTGTTGTAACGCCTAAGGAAAAAACAGTTGATGAACTAAACATATGTTGTCAAACACAAGTCTCAAGCTACCCAAACATTATTGGATTCGTTGAGATTCGTTTGGAAATGTGAGGAACAGCTGATTCAAAACTTCAGATGTGTATGCAATACAACTGACACAACGAGAAAGCTACCTGAATCGTTCAAAAATAAATCCGCTACAAAGGTATCTTGGATAGCCTATCGGCCGCAAACCGAACGAGGCCAATCAAATAGGTTAGCTGAAAGCTGTCAAAAAAGCAGAACAAAACGGATACCAAATGAATTTCGCAGTCAGCTGTTCTATACATTTGTTCTCGCATAGCTAGTTATTCCAATTTTGTGGGATAACTTAAGATAGCTTTCACGAGAACAGTTGTTTTTTCATCATACTATGTTCCCACCAAGGCGAAATCCGAGATTTCAGCAGGAAGCATTCGAGATTTCAAATTGGTGTTCACACCACCAAATCCACATTTTCTCCTCTCAGAAGCACAAAAAACAACCATTTTTGTTTATCTAATTCATCAACCCAAGCCAAGTTGTCGAATTAAATTCATACTCTCTTTTTTTATCTCCTTATCGTTGGAGTGAAAGATCGTAATTTGCACATAAAAGGCTTTTCACCTAAGTATGGTGAAGTTTAAAATGGACTCGTTCACTTTGAATGACCCGCATCGGCAATGGGTTTTCATTATGTTTTCAACGAAATCTCGAATTTCGAAATCCGAAAACTATATGGTGAAATGCGTAGATTTGGCCTGAAATCTACGAAATCCGAGATTTCGCTTCGGTGGGAACATTGTATCAGATGTGCTTTTGCACGCATTACAACAGCGGAAAGTTATTCTAGATTGCTAAGAATTATACTGAGTGAACGTCCCCAATGAATTTTGGAGTCAGCTGTTCTATACATTTGTTCTCGGATAGCTGGTTATTCAAAATTCTTTGGGATAACTCAAGATAGCTTCCATGAGAACAGCTGTGTTTCCATCAGATCTGCTTTGCACGCATCACAACAACATAAAGTTATTCTACAATGCTGGGAATAACTGAATGAACGCCCCCAATATCTATTTTAAAAACTGAATTTTCTTAATCCATCGTTAATTTTTTTTTTCTAAAAATCAGAGCGAAATGTTATTAAAAAAACTGAATTTCTTATAAGCAACATTTACCAATGCTATGAGTTTCATTATATTTTCCTTAGAAAACCTATATATAAACACCGGCATGAAAACTTGGACACTCTTGTTTTTGCTGTAACTCGCCATAAAATATTTTTTTTTTTAAATAATTTGATTGTAGTTAGGTGCAATATGAATCTATTATTCGTTTTTTTAAGCACTTTTAAAAGAATTCATAGGTTTACTGTAGTTTTAATAACGGAATCTTAAGATTTTACATTTTCTTAAAAAAAGCTTAAATTAGAAAGTGTATAATATTATGCTCCCACTAAAGTGAAATCCGAGATTTCGGCAGGAAGCTTTCGAGATTTCAAATTGGTGTTCACACCGCCAAGTCCACGTTTTCGTCTCTCAGAAGCACAAAAAACAACCATTTTTGTTTATCTAATTCATCAACCCAAGCCACGTTGTCAAATAAAAATTCATACTCTCTCTTTTTATCTCCTTATTGTTAGAGTGAAAGATCGTAATTAGCACATAAAAAGCTTTTCACCTAAGTATGGTGAAGTTTAAAATGGACTCGTTCACTATAATGGCTTGCGTCGACAATGTGATTTCATTGTGTTTTTAACGAAATCTCGGATTTCGAAATCCCAAAACTATATGGTGAAATGCGGAGATTTGGACTGAAATCTACGAAATCCGAGATTTCGCTTCGGTGTCAACACAGTATAAAATTTGAAATCACGTATTGTTTTTAAGTTTTTGGTACTTATCAGAATCGGTCGTTTGCTCCTCTTGCTCTGATTACAGCCTGCATCCGATCTGGCATGTTCTGGATGATGTTTATAATATCCACTTGCGATAAGCCCTCCCAAGCAGCCAATGTAGCGTTTCTTAGTCCGCCTAGTGTTTGTGGGGGTGCGATGAGCACTTTAGCCGTGTTTTATTTTCGCTCATAGCCCATATGGTTAACCCCGTAAAAATAAAACATCGGGGTTATGTACCCTCTGTTCGCCAAACTTAATACTAATATTTGCAAACCCAGATAGATACCCGATAGAAACCTGGATCGCGTGTTGTTTTTGTAATACATGTTAAAAAGTAGCCCAGACCCACTCCCGTATATAATAAAACGCAGCTTTTAAGCATATCCCAAATATATGCTCTATGGGATTTAAGTCCGGACCGCTTTGGCCCGCTTCAATGTAGTTTTTGAGTGCCTTGAATGTTTTCATATACGCAACTTGCTGCATGTGGTCGTGCATTATCTGGCATCAAGAGGAACTGATAATATCCTATGAACCCCATATAGGGCAAAATGTGTTCCTGAAGAATCTCATCGCGTTGCAGTTAATCGATTATCAATGATGGTCAACTCTGTACGTCCTTCGAAACTTATTCCTCCCCATACCATATAATAGAGCCTCCATGAAAAGCCACAGTTCTTGTGGTGGTGATGGGTAAGAACCGCTCTCCTCCTTTTCTCCATACACGTTGTCGACCATCTGGTGCACAGAAAGCGATTTTGCACTCATCTGTGAAAAGAACTCTTGACAATCATTTCTCGTGTGTCCAATTTGAGTGGTTTCTGGCAAATCGAAGCCGAGCTACTCGGTGCCGTCTGAGTAGTTTTGGCCCGCGTGCCAGCCTACGAGTTTTTAAATTCGCTTCATCTTCTTATATTACGTTCGCTTACGTTGACTTCTCTTGTAATTTGAGGTCGCTGGCGGACCTCAACGGCGGTGAGGAAGCGATTCCTTGAAATTTCCAGTAAAATAAATCGGTCATCCCTTGCCGATGTGCATCGCACACCCCCACTACCTGGTCGGCGATTGTAGCTACCGGTCACCTGAAACCTTTTTAACGCATACTGCATGGATGAACGCGGTACACCGAGCATAGAAGCCACTTCACGTTGTTTCAATCCTTGGCTGATTAATGCTTCAGCTTGTGCTACCTAGCTGTGCTGGAAATAAAGTCATTTCTTAAACTTGTAAAAACCACGACAACAAAAAGTTCAAATTTAAGCAACGGTACACTTTCGAGAACACAATAATCAAATTGGACTATGAATGGATGAATGATCTAATTCAACTAAATTTCTTAAATAATAACTTGTGACACTCAAACATAATAACGGGACTTGAAGAAAAGAGATAAGCACTTTGGTCGTCTGCCTTGGTGCGCAACATTTTTTATACACAATCAAAACATTTGCCATTGGATAATAACCGCTTGGCCAAGATTCCGTGCCGCTATATTATTTTATCTGGCTTTGTATTATTTTCACATAGATTATGCTCTGAGAAACTCCATCCAAAAGGTAACGCATACTTTTGCAAAAATGTGAATCTGCTGGGCTTAGTCAGCAAATTGAAATTAAATGGTTTTCTGTCTTTAAACTTGCCTTGTTTTCGCTATGAAAATATTAAAAGTAATAAGGGCCAGTTGCACAAAATTAATTTTTACCAAAGATCATCTGAGCTCGATTTATTTTCTGAACCAAGTTCAATATCGGGTGCTCGTGATTCGAGTATATGGCTTTTGGCACTATCATTTGTTGATTCAGATCATTGTTATAATAGGTGTTTTTCTGTTTCCGTTAGGAGCAGGGAACTGAACAGAGTTGGAACACATAGATTATGCTCTGAAATTGTTCGAAGCAGAACCAGCTCTGAACACTGATTTATGTTTTTTAAACGCACTTGAACCACACATATCAGAATACATGTTCATTTTAACCATAAAAAGCAATATAACCCAAAACTACCCTTTTTTGTACACAGATACAAACCAGACACAGAAAACGAACAAGCGATCAACTTCTTTCGCCAACTGAATTGTATCTGATAATTTTTTTCTTCACATTTTCCTTCTTGACACACATAGCATTTGGTCCGTTCAGCAATTTATTCACATGCTCAGTCAAATATGTTCGAGCACATCGAGTGCGATCTACATATGAACGAACCAAGAAACACACATTTGAAGTTCTGAATGGTCTGAGTTAAAAAGAAACACAAACAATTTTTTTGACAACTGAGACTCTGCTCTGAACTAATACCACCGAAGGGAAATCTCGGATTTCGTAGATTTCAGTCCAAATCTTCGGATTTCACCATATAGTTTTGGGATTTCGTTAAATCAGAACGAAATGCCAGTACCGATGCGGGTCATTTATATACCGTTATTACACGCCGCGAAACACTGTACCGTTACAAAGTGCCGATAAGGTTTTATGGTCGTGTGAAAAGGAGATATATCGTCACAGTATTTTGATAAATATTGTTCCGGTATAGTGTGCCGTCATGGCATGTTAAAAGTTCGGAATAGTTTGCCAATGCGGTTTGATGTTTTTTTTTTGTAATTTGCCTGTTTCTTACATTATTTTAAACTGAGCGAGTGAATGCATGATGGCTGAAAACAATAAATGTATCTGATTTCAACGTGAAGTAACTATTCTGTTAGAAATGATTAAGGATAATAACATGAAAATCTATACAAAATTGTATCCAATGAGTTGTGGGACAGAAACATTTTTAAATCATCGTCCATTTTTACTTCGTGGATTTGGCGGTGTGAATACCAATGTGAAATCTCGTATCTTTATGCTAAAATCTCAGATGTCGCTTTGGTGGGAATATATCATTACTTAAAAAAAGGAAAACACACACCGCCATTCTGTTTAAAATGGTTGGTGAATTTGATAACCGGATTTAGCATTTACTTAGGCAATTTAAAAAAAAATGGTTCGGGTATTTGATAAATGATTTTTTAAAGGTTTGTGAATTTGGGAGGGATATTCCTTATACTACGTTTCCACCGAACTTTAATCTCTTGTAGATTTACTAATCTCAAAAAGTGTTTCCACCGCTCAAAAGTAGATTAATTTTGACAGCACTATTTAAAAGGCATATATCGGTTCATTTTCTCTTATGATGTAGAAGTGAAACACACAGCTTCATATGTGTCAACCCAAGAGAAAAATTTACTTTCCCGATGAATATGTTCATTTCGATATGGAAATAGGGTAGTTGGATTGAAGATTTATTTATTTTATTATTTATATATAGATTTATTATAGATTTATTTTAAATCTTCATCTGAGAAGATTAAAATTTGTATGGTAAATCCTCAAGATTTGTAGGAGATTTAGCTAAATCTACTTAAATCTCGGTTTAGTGGTCCGTGGAAACGTAGTATTAGTATATTCACCAACCATTTTTGAAACTTTAGGTACGTAGTAAATGCACAAACCATTAACGTAAAACCGAACTCGATAAAATAGAATCAACGCTTAAAAATCACATTTCTGTAAAAACAGACTTACACGATTCCTTTTTTGGGTGTTTCGTCTTCTTCACTGATTGAGTGAGGGGTGTACAAATATAGAGGGAGGGGAGTAATGAAAACACAAAAGAAAATTTCAAGACTTTTCTCGTTGTTAGAACAATGGATGTAAATACAAAATAAAACCTGTTTTTTGTATTATTAAATATATTTATGAGTGATGTCGTCTCCATGTTGAGTATTTTTCTGTGGGAAATTGAAAATATAAATATAAATGAAAATTATTATTAATATATGTACTATATTTAAATTTTGTTTGTTTTTTAATTTATTTAAAAAATTGTCACAACATTTATGCAAGTTTGTTGAAAATCATTTCAAAGCAAATTAATAGCTGCAAAAAAATCCCTCGAGGATGCAGAAATGATAGCTGATAGTCAGCAATATATTACAGACTCTTATGATAATTTATCGCGATCATCCCGGAAAACGCCTGCCACAAAACTACCAAAATTCAAGTCCTCAACTTTTTCCTCAAGCTTTTCGTGGCTTCATACATATATTTTAATTTCGCTTTCTTAATTACATGCCGAATGATCCACCATCTCCCCAAAACAATATAGCGTTTATTATAGCGGAAAAAAATAATAGGTTTTTTTTTTTTTTTTAATTCATTTTTATTTAATCTTAACTTATAACTATCTTAAAGCTAGACAAAAATGTTAAAAACTATCCTAATTATCAATAACTTACAACTAATTTACTGGCCCTTTACGGGCGCTCTAAACTAAACTATATCTCCTAATACTAATGTCTTTCGACCTTAAATCTATTTTAATTAATTCTAATTATTTTATTTTTATTTTACCAAGAAAACATATTTAAAAAAAAACTCGGCATCATATCATATTTTTATTTTTTTCTTATAAACTACCTAAAGCTAGACTAAAAATAATTATAACTATATACAACTAACTTATACTAACTAAAAATAACTTAAACTACTTAAGATACCTAATAATACCCAAAACCACTTAAAACTACTTAAAAACTAGAACTAGAATTTTTTTTGTTTATTTTTTTATATACATGCAGACACACAATTACATGCAACCCACCCATACATGTACATACGCACATACATATACGTACGCACATACACGTACAGACACGCAGCACATGCAATTAAGCTGTTAGTTGAGGACATCGCTCTTGCAACGTGACCCCTAATCAGCTTAAACAAAAATTTATCTATTCTGTTTATGTTGGCTCCATTGTATAGAACCGGGTTGGAATAATATCTTGTGTACTCCGACTCTGGTGTTCTGTGTAATCCAAGGCAACGTCTAAGACATTGCCTCTCAAACACCCGAATCTTTTCCATTTGATATGGGGCAACGTTGAACCACACCGGGCATCCGTAGGCAATCATCGGCCTGATGGGGGCCATGTAGCAAATCACCTTCATCCTGCTGTCAAGACGGCTGCTATAAAACAGTCGTTTTGTCAAGGCAAAGGCTCCCCTAGCCCTGGCCAAAGCAGCACCTATATGTCTGTCGAAATACAGGTATTGATCCAACCAGATGCCAAGGTACTTTAATACAATTTTACTCGCCAGTGGATGTTCATGTGGCCCTACGATCACCAGCTTGCGCCAGTTCTTTCTCGTATCCCTTGAGGCGCTAGACAACGGAGTCAACACTGAAGGAAATGTCAAAATCTGTTTCACATTTGTTCTGAAGAAGGCTTAAGTTTGTGTTAAAAAAATCTTACACCATTGTATTTTTCTCTTATAATAGGGGTATTCACGATCCGGTGTATCTGGTCTTGTATCACTGTAAAAGTGTAAGAGTGTAGAATTTTTTTGCACTACAACAACAAAATATACTGAATGTCAAAATCTTATACTTTTACACTTTTACAATACCCGAACCCTATTGTAATAGAAAAATACAAGGGTGTAAGATTTTTTTAACACAAACTTAAGCCTTCTTCAGAACAAATGTGAAACAGATTTTGACATTTGCTTCAGTGTTGCTACAGATTAGTAAAGGTGTGTTCACAGGCTGGTGTAAAAAAATAAAATTTTAAATTTTACAAGACTTGGTACACCAGATCGTGAGTACCCCTTATGAGTTTGAAATAAATATCAAGTTCCCACACATAGTATAACTTCAAAAAGGAAAACACACACCATTTTGTTTAAAATGGTTGGTGAACTTGATAACCGAATTTAGCATTGACTTCCGCCATTTAAAAAAATGGTTCGGGTATTTGATAAATGATTTTTTTAAAGGTTTGTGAATTTGGGAGGGATATTCCTTATACTAAGTTTCCACGAAACTTTAATCTCTTGTAGATTTACTAATCTCAAAAAGTGTTTCCACCGCTCCAAAAGTAAATTAATTTTGACAGCAGCATTCAAAATGCATATATCGTTTCATTTTCTCTTATGATGTAGAAGTGAGACAGGCAGCTTCATCTGTATCAACCGGAGAGAAAAATTCACTTTCACGATGAATGTGTTCATTTAGATATGGAAATAGGGTAGTTCGATTGATGATTTAAATGAGAAGGAAGTATAAATCTGAAGATTGCATGTTCATCTTCATTATGGCATTTTCATCTGAACCATAATTTGTTCCGTTCAGATAACGAATTTTCAAGTTTTTTTTACCATTTCACCTCAGTTTGCTTAAAAACAATGAAAATAGCAGGAATTATCTTTTCAAAACTACATACCTGAACGCTAAGAACATGTGATTGTGAGATGTGTCAAGAAAGTTATAGCAGAGTTCGAGTAAGTTATTAGTGTGTACCCTGTCTTACTTATATGTTTGTTTTAAATTATGGTCCCGCTCTACTTTTCTTCAAGTCTGCAGATGCAGATCCATCTAAGGTCTCCTTTATTTTAAATCTTTATCTGAGAAGATTAAAATTTGTATGGTAAATCTTCAAGATTTGTAGGCGATTTAGCTAAATCGACTTAACAGCCCGATTTTCCCCTTTGTGACGAATCACAAGGCACAAGCCCTTGAGACTATTCCTTGTGAGGATTATTGTGACTTGATAACATTTATCGAATTCTCCCCCAATCGTCACAAGAAAACTCACAACGAAACTCACCACAGCTAAAGGTAAACTGTCTAGTGGCATAATTGGAACAGTTGAATAAGAAAAACAGAACAAAAATTGAAATTGATTCGGATTAGGTATTTATTATAAATGTAATAATGAAGATAAGCTAATTTAAAAATTAAAATTACTCCTGACTTAAAATGTATACATGTATTTATTTTTGTTTAAACAAATAAACAACTATCAAAGAAAATCTGTCTTCAGTGTTTCATTAATTTTCAAAATAGAAAATGTAAAAGGATTTATATTTGATCTGAATGTTATACAATGAACAGAATACTTACAGATAATCACTCTAGTGTATGTTTACTGACAAAGTAAAGTTTATGTAGGATGATCTGACCCTTTTTCCTTCTCTATAACGCCTTTCATATAAGCAGCGAATTGCGAATGAGAATTGTTAATGGTCGCAAATTCTGAATATAATCTTTGGTCGCCGACTAGTCAGCTGACAAATGTCATTAATACATATGTAAATAAATAAAGATTCGAAAATGGTTTGCAGGAAAATGAGTTCAAAACAATTTTATTTTTTAAAAAAGTGGTTTTATGCAGTTTTTTCTGTGCTATAAAAGTTTAAAAAGGAGACGTCGTAAGTTACATGTCCATCCTAAAACATGTCCAGTCTAAAATTTAGGGTTAAATTGGAGCGAATTATTTATTCACCGATCTCTGGAATGCGTCCTGTTATTGTGGATTGCGAATTTACATTTGACAGTTCGCAGAAGTCTGTTGTTGGTCGCGTAGAAAACATTAAGATGTAAATATTTGATATTTAAACAAATTGTTTGTAGTGTTTTCTTTGTAAATTTTGTAAATAAGATCATTTATAAACTTCTTTGAAAAGTTAAAATAAAAATAGGTTGATGTTTCTCCTTGGGATTGAATACAAAGGTTAATTCGCATTCGCAGCTCATATGAAAGGCGCTTATGGTCGTCGATGGTGAATTGTTTGTCTCAAATTAAAGCTTCATTGCCGTTTACTTCATTTTGGAGTATAAAAAAATTATTTCACAAAATATTATATCGATTGGCGAATCGAAATTCAAACTATTTGTGAGTTGTGACCTGCTCAAAAGTAGATTACAATTTCGATTGTTTTTATGACTCTCACAAGTTGTGACTTTGGGGGAGAATCCGAAAAAGTCACAAAATAAATTTCACCTCTTCTTGTGACTTGTGATGTATCAGTGATGTTGGGGAGAATCGGGCCGTAAATCTCGGTATAGTGGTCGGTGGAAACTTAGTATAATACTATGTTCCCACCGAAGCAAAATCTGAGATTTCAGTAGAAAGATTTCGAGATTTTAAATTGGTGATCATACCGCCAAATCCACGATTTCGTCTCTCAGAAGCACACACAACAACAATTTTTGTTTATCTAATTCATCAACCCAAGCCACGTTGTCAAATAAAAATTCATACCCTATCTTTTTATCTCCTTAACGTTAGAGTGAAAGAACCTAATTTGCACATAAAAAGTTTTTCACCTAAGTATGATGAAGTATAAAATGGACTCGTTTACTATGAATGGCCCGCATCAGTACTGGGATTTCGTTGTGATTTCAACGAAATCTTGGATTTCGAAATCCCAAAACTATATGGTGAAATCCGAAGATTTGTTCTGAAATCTACGAAATCCGAGATTTCGCTTCGGTGGACACATAAGGGGGGTTCACATGGAACAACATGATCGACAACCTCTAATGTTCGACTATTAAAAACGCAAAAACAACCGCTGGACCAACATGCTCGACGGATTTCAAAATTAATTTTTTGATAACTTGCTGGCTCGTCCAATGCTCGTCCAACCAACCAACTTGTGTAAACAGATGCTCGAAAACTTCGTTTTCTTTGTTCGTGTTAGGTTTAGGTTTATTTTAAGTCTCATAAAAGATAGTTGCATTTGGCACCTAACGAAGCACGCACGTATTTTTCCTTGCGGTTATGGTACTATAAAGCAAGTTATGCATTCGTAAAAAAAATCTAACAATCAAACAAACACAAAAAAGGGCCCCGCAATTCCGTCTGTCTGTCTGTCCTCGAGTCTACAGCTTAAACGGTTGGCTGTATTTGCTTTAAACTTGGTACAATTGTTTTTTCATCTTTTCTAGACAATAAATAACGATACCTACCACACATTTTTTTTTTGCCAAAAAGGTAAATCTTCAAAAAAAATCAGTTCATCAATTAAGAGAAAGGGTACCTTTCGATAATTCTTTTTTTTTTAAATGTTACTTTTGGTAGGTAGGTATCTCTAGTAAAACCATTTTTTTGTTTTCGATTTTCTGGGAAACGGTTGATTTGATTATTTTTGGAAATTTTTTACGCAGAAACTCCTAGAAAGTTTAAACACTATTGTAAACCAAAATGTTTCAAAAAATTTGTCAATCAATTTTTTTTGGAAACTCAAAATTTCGATAGATTTTTTTCGAAATTTCGTTTTGGTAGTTTTTCAACATCATCTTGAATACTATAAAACATCTATTTCCTAAAACAAAAAACAACTGTACCTCCCATACAAATTTTTGGAAACTCAAAATTTCGATAGATTTTTTTCGAAATTTCGTTTTGGTAGTTTTTCAACATCATCTTGAATACTATAAAACATCTATTTCCTAAAACAAAAAACAACTGTACCTCCCATACAAATGTTAAAAAAAAATATTTCTCAAAATTCAATCAGATGAAGATGTTAATTTCAGCTCGTTCATTCTTCTTCGAGAATTTCGTTCATGATTAACGCCGCCAGAATAATGTTTGCCATCTTACATCCGTTCGCTACGAAAATTTTAAAAACACTAGCTGTGTTTTATTGGGAATCTATCCATTGTAACGTAAGTAATTCCCAAAAAAACGCATCGACCGTAGCATGGACCGTAGCATGGACCGTAGCTTTTTTATTTTTGTAAAAATGGTACACCTGCACAGCAGTCACAAGTAATGAAAGAGTCTTTTGCAAAGTAAAATTATTAAAAAATCAAAATTAGGAACAATAATTAGCTTTAATTCATATAAAATAGAGAGTAGAAAAACGTACTAATATTTAATGTATGTTTCAAGCCTATTTCTTGTGTTCACTTTTTCTGCATTTGCAATTTTAAATTCGAACATTCATTTTGCACCAATAGAAGGAAAATGATAAGTGAACGGGTTAGTTCATAGACTATAGTCAAGTCCCTTTTTACACAAGGACATTTTTGTTTTGCTTTAAAAACCGACTATGCCTTTCACACTAGAAAACACAATTGCCGGAGATTTGCTTGTTTCCTTTTAATGTTTCTTGGTTTTGAACGCACACTACAACGTAGTTTAAATTGTTCACTCCCCTTACATTTCCTCTTAATATTTCATACTTTTATTTATTTTTTGAGTAGATCGATATCTAGAGTTTTATTTTTCAATTCAATTTACAAATTTATTTTCTGAGTATGTTTAGCTTTCAATTCAATATTGACTCAACAGAGATCATACTGCACTTAACATACGCGGATTAAGGAACAAATAGTTAATATTTGGTTTGCAATTTCCATGCACATGTCCAGAAAAATAAACAATGGGATCACAAAATTGTACGCCCAGTCCATGTCCATGTAGTGAAGCGAATACTGTTCATGGCCAACGTCAATTAAACAGTGAGGAAAAAGCACATTTTGTGAAGTTCAGTTGCCGCTTAGTGCGTCAGGCCAGGCGCGCACATGCATTTTTTTCCGAAACGAAATAGTTTAATCACTAATTGAACGATGATCGCGCACATAAGCAACTTAAAAATCAATCAACGAGATAAACCAACACACAGACAACATATTGATTTAATGTGCGCGCAGTTAGTTCGGTGTGATTCAAACTGAAGAACTTATTTGGGTCGATCGTTCGATTTGTGCCAAAACACAAACTTTTAAATTGTTCGAATCGCGGACTGAATAGTTTTTGCATGTGAGCGCATTCTCATATAAGTCCATGGTATTCACTTTAGCAACCAAACTGTTGCAAAACTGTAAGTTGCATATGTGCGCGCCTGGCATTATAGCTCATAGAATTTAATACGAATAAATATTTTGCGGCGCTGTGTCGAGCAGTTCCTCTATAGTGCAGTTCCACTCAATGCGGTTTGTCTTCTCAAATTGCATTTTTGTAGATCTAAATAAAAAGATGATTTTTTTTCACCAAACTCCGTTTATTTATAACTATCAATAAAAATTGGACACAAAACGAATATTGGTCTTAAATAAAAGTAAAACCGAATTCATTCCATAGATATTGATTTTTTTTCAAAACGGAAATCGAAATTTGTTAAAATTGATTAATTGACATTAGGGGTATGCAAAATTGCACATATAGGTGGAATTTTAGACGTACTCCAGAAAATAATTGAGCAAAGAATATAGTTTTTAATAGTAAAAGTCAGAAACTTTTCAGAAGAACAGCTTATAATTTATTAAAAAATGGATTTATCTAAGATCTTAGAAATATAAACTATAAAAAAAAGAATCAAAAATCGAATTGTCTTACGAATGAAATTAATAATTATAACACTCCATGAACACATCCATCGAGATCAACCCAATTATCAATCGTACCAACAAAACTAACTAAATCAAATTCGAGACTCGAACAAACGTCATCTAGCCATCCACCGTAGCTTCTACTTTAGCTTTTTATCGACCGTAGCGAATTGTATGTAAAATGCTACAACGGAAAAACTTACGGCGGATAAATTTCCCAATAAAACACAGCTACTGAAGTTCGACATCAGTTCCATGGGAACGCAAAATTGGTTTAGGTTGGTCGAGCCATGTTGTCGAGCATGTAGTTCCATGTGGACCTCCCTATAGTATAATACAAATTTAATTCATTGAAACATCGTTGAACCACGTTTGCTATAAAAAAGTGAACATGTTCGTCTTCACTATTATTTTCATATGTACATATTTCTCGTATTTTCTGTATATTCCGTATTTAATGATGTTGCATTTCTTCATCTCATTCTATTATTTTTAAAAAAAAATTCATGTAAGCTAACCTTAATGGGCGTTTCTTCAAAATTGGTTAAATTTTAGACCAAATCAAAAAACAAAAGTACTGAACACAGTCATTATAAATTCACGTAAGCTACGTATAACAAAACGTAACTAGAAAACGCCATTTTCTATCTCAAATGTCAATTGTCATTTCAGCTAGGTAGTTGGTTTCTCTTTTCTGGAACGTTTTTTTTTGTCTTGAAGCAAATTTAGTTCATTACCGAACTGATATTCTTTTATCAAATAAAATGAAAAAATCTCGAAATCTACAAGTGATATTTTCCCTCTGGACAATACTTTGCCGTAAGTATTAATTATAATGTTATATACAACAATATTTTACATATTTAAGCAAAAAATTTATACGCCGATTGCGTCCTTTTAATAATACCCACAGCTACATATACTAAAAAGGCGTAAGTGGGCGTTGTTAGAAATGTGAAATTTGCAGATTGGAAATTCGCGCCGAAGGTTTTCTCCATTTATCTCTCATATTTCAGGTGCCACTTGGATGTTGGCCAAATCCATGACCCACTCGTATAAATCAAAACATAAATCAATTGAATCCAGACATTTTTAATAGCGATAGCTACACGAAAACAGCAAATTGACTTCCACCTCCACCTTCATTATCTGCAATTTGTGTGACTCACTAAAAACTATCAGGAGATGCAGTACATATTACATTTGTGTTTTATGTGCTGCATCCTATATTTATTTGCATGGTCATCAATTTTTCAACTTTTTATTTTATAAAATGAATATGTATATATATGTAATTTGGGGTTCCTGGTTCCTACCACAAACAAAGATTCTGAGTAGAATGTATTGTACCTTAAAGCCCAGTACTCAGTTCGGGAAAAATATTTCTCATACATTTTTTTCCCAGAACAAATTTTATCCCTAATTTTTCCCGACCCAGTACTCACTTCAACGCAAAATAAAAATATTGTTTCGAACTGTACATACAAAAATCTCCACTTAATTTTTCCAAGACAAACAATGTCCGAATCATTATTTTGCTAGACAAATTGTGATGTTTTATGTAAATCGCGCCTTTTATCACCTCATATCGTATCCCCTAGCCTTTGCAAATATTAAAAGATATTAGGAAGTAGGTTTTTGATCAGAAAAAATGATTGCAAAAAGTGTGTAGGTAAATTTGTTGCAAGAATTAAATATATTCATCAGCTGATTTCAGTTAGCCAGTAGCGTAGCTATAATGCGGGCGATCACTCACTTATTAGATATGTTAGATCTGATCCAGACTTTTTTTGGGCAGAAATTGGTAGATTGGCAAAACTTGAAGAGTGGGGATAAAATTCTCTCATTGAGAAATAAAGTCCGAAAAAGTCTGGAACAGATTGTGCACAATTTTCTGCCAATTTTTAAACGTCAACACATTTGTTTTTTTTTTATTTCTTTATTTGATGTAAATTCACATTTTTTTCTCTGCAAACTAATTATTTTGTATTTTAGTGTTTCTAAATTAATTTATTTGTTCAACAAATATTTTTCCACACCAACTACGAACCGTTTTTTTTTCGTTTATGACAAACGTCAGTCTGACAATTGTAAATTTTCTGCCCACAAATTGCTGCCCACAAAAATTTATTGGGCAGAAATTGGCAAGAAATTGTCAGGAAGGGGAAATATTTTACTCTCTCAAGAGCGCTCTCTTCTGCCAAAAACTACCAAATTTGTAGGTCTGGAACAGGTTTTGGCAGAAATTGGTGCCAATTTGTGCCAATTGGCAGAGTGTGGATCAGACCTGTTATCTCGGATACCAAGCTATCGGGGTATATCTGTGGACGAATCAGATAGGTTAGCTGAAAGCTGTCAAAAAATCAAAGCAAAACGCATACCAACAAATTTTGCAGTCAGCTGGTTCTATACATTTGTTCTCGGATAGCTAGTTATTCCAATTTTTTTGGGATAACTCAAGATAGCTTTCATGAGAGCAGCTGTTTTTTCATCAGATGTGGTTTTGCACGCATTACAACAACAGAAAGTTATTCCAGATTGCTGAGAATAATTGAGTGAACGTCCCCAATGAGAAAGGTTAGGTACAACGAGCACGTACTTTGAATAAACTTATGAAATATTTCTGAGAATTATTTGGTTGTTTTCTTTCCAAGTATGTGTTTGTATAAATTTGAATAGAAGGGATAAATAAATTAAGAAAAATCAATGAGCTTTAAAACTAAAAGATTGAAGCTGAAGAAATCGAGAAGTCTAATAAGGCCGTGTGTGAATTGCGTTAAAATGTTGGTTAAATTTTGTAACTTGGTTAAAATTTGAAACTAGTGTGGTGAATAAAATGGGTTAAAATGTTTAGTTTAGTTTAGTATACATTTATTTAGCATTAAATTTAAATTTTTTAAATTTGCTATTTGTAAACTCTTTTACAGTATTCATTAATAATTTTCTTTTACAAAATAATTAATTGAGTGCTTAAATCTAGTTAAATTAGTTTCTAATTTAATATTATTAGGAAGGCAGTTAAAAATTTGAATTCCTTTATGAAATAACATGTTTTGTGTTCTATTATTTCTAAAAAAACGGTAAGTGCAAGTTATTATTATTTCTAAGATTATATGGACGCAATTCACTCCTTGTTATCAGTCTTCTTTGTAAATAAGTAGACATTAAATTATTTTTTACTTTGAAAACAAATATTAAAGTATTCATTACAATTCTTTGCTTTACAGAAAGCCAGTTCAAGGTATTTAACATATAACTTATAGACGTATAACGATTACAACATAGGATTGCTCTCATCCCCTTATTTTGTAAAATTTGTAATTTATTAAGCATTAATTCAGACCCCAATAATAGTAATGTCGGGCAATACTCAAAATGTGGCTGTATAATGGAGTTATATATCTTGATCGCCATAGAAATACTAAGCTTTTTTCGTATTCTTCGAAAAAACCCGATTTTGTTGGCAATATTTTTTAGAAAGCCTTTCAAAATGTTTTTTAAAATTTAAATTACAATCAATAACTATTCCTAAGTATTTGGTTTCTTGTACACATTCAAATTCATTTATTTTACAAATTATTTTATTTTCTGGCAATAACATTATTTTAGTTTTTTCTGTGTTTAATTTTAGTTTATTCATATTTAAATAATTTTGTATGTTATTAATATCCATTACCAATTGTCTTATACTGTTTGTTAAATCATTATCTTCAACGTAAAATAAACCATCATCAGCAAATAGTTTTAATTTACAATATTTTAAAACACTTTTTATATCATTAATATAAATTACAAACAATAATGTACCCAAAATTGAACCTTGTGGCACTCCTAAGTCTGAATCTAATGCATCCGAACTTACCCCATTAAATTTTACAATTTGTTTTCTTCCTATTAGAACCAATTAAACTAATTAACCTCAGTTCCTCGTATTCCGTACCTATACAATTTTTTTTATAAAATCAATCTATCCAACGTTTCAAATGCCCTTTTGAGGTCGATAAATACTGCTGCAATTTTCTTCTTTTTATGTATCGTTTCCTTCCAATCCGCTATGACATAGTTTAGAGCTGAGTGTTTTCGTCTAAATCCAGATTGATCCTCAATTATCAGATCATTTAGCTGTAGGTACTCTTCTAATTGAATTTGAACAATCTTTTTCAGTATCTTTTCATACAGAGGAAGCATGTTTATAGGCCTGTAGTCTTCGAATTTCTTTGAGTTAGATATTTTTTCCACTGGGGTTATAACAGACGATTTCCAGGAGCTTGGAAATTTCCCATTTTCAAACGAATAATTTATTATGTTTAATAGAGTAGGGCCCACAATCGTAAAACTATCTTTTAACATTTGTTTGTTCATGAAATTGAAATCATTTTTATTAGGCATCATTTCAACTATTTTTAAGAGTTCTTCTATTGATTCCACTTTTTTAAGTTTGAAACAATGTTCACTATTTAGCGAAAGATTTTTTCTATTACACTTTTAATAAAAAATTCATTAAATTTATTGGCAATTATTTTCCCATCACCTATTTTGTTCCCATTAAACTCAACACAATTAGTTTCTGTTACTGATTGTCCCAAAACTAAAGTTTTTAACGTTTTCCACATCGTCCTTTGATCACTAGCCCCATTTAACTTATCTTTAATGAATTTTCGCTCTGTTATTTGAAGATTTTTTTTGTAAGCATTTCTAATTCTCTTATATTGTTTCCTATCTTCAATGTTTCTGGTTAACACAAACTTCAGGCGACTTCTGATTTTTTCTGACTTTTGTCTCCTTAAATCATAATTAAACCACTGTTGGTCAGTTTCTTTGTATGTTTTTTGAACCACAAAACAATTTAGAACTTTAAGTATTTCTTTTTCAAATCGCTCACTGATTGAATCATTTATATGTACTAAAGTACCAATTCTATTTATATCACTTTCTCTGATTTTTTGTATAAATCTATGCTTATTGTATTTTAAAATGTTAACTTAATGTAGGCAGTAAAAGGTGGAGCAGGCTAAATTTGCGTTAAAATTTAACGTTTCTCAAGATAGTGTAATTTGAAACTGTAAACGATAACCGAAAAGAAAGATGAATTCCAAAAAGTATAAAATGTAATAAATGTAAGTTTTAATTTATTCAATTGAAAAATTAAATTACATTATTATTTTTGTTTTCGAGGGTCTCAAGAGGAAAAAAACAAATAATTTAATCCGTTGATATTTTAACAAATATAAAATAATTAATTAAAATACTCATTGTATTTCATTTTGCAAATTGAATACAAATAGATTGATTTGTCAGCTTGTCAAATTCTTCAGCTGTGAAAATTTGTGTTTACATACTAAACCAACAAACTAACCGCATAATGGGAATTGTTTTGAAAAGATTTGGAATTGTTGTTTTAAAATATTAAATTAACAATGTAAAACTGAAACATATTAGTGAAACTGAGAATTCGTTACTTTTTTCGTGTCAAATTATTAACTTTATATCTTCTAAGTCAGATTTTGAGAAAAAAAATTAATTAACTCGAACAACAAAAAAAAATTTTTTGGGGAATTTATTAAATCTTGAAAGAATTTTAGCCAAAATAGTGTTTTAATAAATCCCTTTTAACGTAATTCACACATCAACAAGCTAAATTTGATCCCACCACAAACCAAACTTCAAAATTTAACCAAGGTAGAAAACCAACATTCTAACGCAATTCACACACGGCGTAAATAATCAGTTAAAAAAAATTAGTATCGAAACGGGACAAGTAATATTTTTGCATATATATATGTATATACCTATATTTCATCGACTTTACATAATGTATATTGAGAGCGCTTAGAAACACTCCAACGAAATTACGCTATTTTTGTTAAATGTTGTTTAATTTTTAACGTTAATTTTCTCATTCATTGTAAATGCTTTGAAATGGATATATACTATTTCATATTATTACGTTATATTTATATATCGTATTACGAGTACCTACATTATAAATCTGTTTTTTTTTTTTAAACACATAACTCAACATGAATTTGAGAGCAAAGCAAATTAAACAATAGGTGTGTTTTTTTGCAATCCCCGGGGGAGTTGGTTGAAAAAAACGACCAAGGCGCTTAAGTGAAATACTTGGTAGCACTATTTATTAATTTGCAAGATGACATTTGAAGAACAGCTGTAATGCAAGAAAAAAATAAACATCATTGTTTGCCTCATCCTCATTCTTTTAAAAATCATCGGGTTGATTTGTTTTGTGTAATTTCGATATATTTATTGAATTTAAACTACTTTTCTATTAAAAAAACATAAAAAGAACCAAGTTAATTATTATTTATACAAAAAAATGTGAATCAAGTAATTTGAAAATTAAAATAAAGTATTTTGGAAATTGGTTTTAGCCGATGTGATTTTGTTTTAATTTAATTTTCACGAATACAGTGGTACATAATTCAACTACTTGAAAACTACTCCGTTCGTCGGTCACTGCTGACATGATATTAGTGGACGAGTTGCTTATTCGGGCGGGACGCTCAGTTCCTATGTCTTCTCAGAGAAACCTTTGTTTTGTTGTTCATTCAATTGTTGTTAATTGAACGAATATCAACTTCAGGAAATGCTTTTTTATTTAATAATAATTTTACAGTCAAGTTTTAATATACCTATAATAAAAATAAACGCAAAAATGAAAATCGCTGTAGAAGGTTGTGCTCATGACGAGGTGGAAAAAACAGAGGCAATACAAAAGCGAAAAATGTTAAAATATATTTGTTCTTGCGAAATGTATATTAAAAGGTAGGTTAGGTTAAGTTGACATGGCCGTCAGGAAAACAACAGACACACTTAGACCAAATGCTCAACCAAACCAAACAATGATATGATTGATAATTATCTGACATGTCAAAATGTCAGTTTTGAAGTTTCAATACATTTTATCGATAACTAAGTGAAAAAGTTTTTGGTAGCACAGTTTTTATCCTCTCCAATAGCTAAGCCCCGAGAATTCTCTGGGTTTAAGCTAAGCACCCCCGGGGATTAGTTGTTGTTGGATTTAACATGCAAATTGTTAATCCTACTCATCGTTTTTTTCGTCCAATTTCCCCGGGGCTTAGAAAAAAACACGACTAATGTACATAATTTAACAGTGTTCTTATTTTCCACTACTAAATATTTCTTAGATACGCTTCTGTATGTTTATCTCTATACCTTCAAAGTTTTGCTTGAGAAAAAATTTGTAGAGAGTATTAAATTTGTAACTGAGTACTAGGCTTAAGCCTAGTACGCTGCTGATTCGAAACGAAAATTTTTGGTGGTCTCCACTAGGAGAGCGAAATGCTAACGAAAACCACAGCGGTAAAATATTTGCGGATAATTCTTTAAGCTGTCAAAAACAATTGACAAGTTAAGCCTAGTACTCAGTTCGAGGAAACGCAAATTTTATTTCTACATATTTTTTCTCAAGCTAAATTTTGAAGGTGTAGATATAAACATTCCATTCAAATGAGAACAGAAGCGTGTTTCAGAAATGTTTAGTAGGGGAAAATAAGAACACAGTCACTGATGATATTAATGTTGGTGACTGTTTTTAAAGAAATAATGTACATTTTTTAACTTGCTTTTTAACTCTTAATTTCATGTTGAGTTATGTCTTTACAAAAAAAAACAGATTTATAATGTAGATAATATAATATATAATATGAAATAGTATATATACATTTCAAAACATTTACAATGAATGAGAAAAATATCGCTAAAGATTAAACAACATTTAACAAAAATAACGCGAGTTCGTTTGTGTTTCTAAGCGTTTTCAATATACATTATACATACATTATGTAAAGTCTATGAAATATATACAGTGGTGACAAAAACATTCCGGATTTTTTGGTCAACTTCATTTATTGTTAGTTTGTGAGATAAAATTGAATTAAAAAATAATAATTCAAATTTTTGTAATTTTTCACCATTTTTGTTAAACAATTTAAAAGCGTTACGCGCTACATAATCCATTTAAAAAAAAATAATAGTCAACAAATTATGTTAATTCAGAATTTTGATGTGACAAACTAACCGGATTTTATTTCGTACAATTATTTATTATTATTTGTTTAATATTTTGTCCAGTAACCCCTGTTTTTTATTACAGCTCGGCATCAACGAGATGTTAATATAATCAAATTTTCGAAAATGGAAGCAGGAATATTCTCCCTTTCATATTTCAAGGCTGTAAAAAGAGTAGTTGTTGACGTGTACTTTTTTTTCCCAACACGCCTTTTTTAAAATGGCCCACAAGTTTTCAATCGGGTTCATATCGGGTGATTGAGACGGTCACTCTAAAATACGAATATTTTAAGGCGCAAATCACTCTTTTATCAGCTTTGAAGAATGTTGGGGTCATTATCCTGCTGGAAAACACAAGGGAAAGGCATTTCTTCCTCTGCATATGGAAGCATTATTGACTCCAAAATGTCTTTATATTGTAAACGGTCCATAATTTCTGTTATTCGGTGTATACGACTGCAGCCTGCAACTGAAAAACTGCCCCAAACCATCACCGATACTCCACCGTGCTTAACTGTAGGGATTACATTTGCAGGCTTTAATCAGGCACCTTTTGAGGGCCTTACTGTCCTTGCACCATCAGGGGGAAACAAGTTGAATTTGCTTTTATCACTAAAAAACATACTCTTCCATTTGCTTAAAGACAAGTTTAGATGATTTCTTGCAAATTGAACCCTGGGTGATTAGGAATTTAAAGTCTTTCCCAAAAACCTTTCATAGCTTACCTTTTTCTACGATGTTTAGCAGTAAGAAGAGGTTGTTTCACTGGTCGAAATGCAAAAAGACCGAATTCTGTTAAACGGTTCCTAACCGTACTTGGTCCTATAGGCAAATTTAGTTCATCAAAAAATTGTCTGAAGTCGCAAAAGTGTCATTTTCTGTATGCACCTATCAGCCTTAACTGTTGTTTTGCCAGGGCGTCCACCAAAATGATCTGCTTCTACTGATTTTCCGCTTCTAAACTTTGTAACGATGTCACAAACCGTTGAGGTTGAAATTTGCAACATTTCAGCTATTACTTTTTGTTTTGTACCAGCTTGGATTTTTTTTTTACTTTGTATATAATCTCGTTGCAATAACGTGTTTAAGCCATATTTCAGCACAGTATAATTTCAACTTACACAGCTCTCAGATTGTAAAGTCTGTTTAATCCAAGGCGTGGTTCCAAAGACACGAAAAATCCGTTACTTTTACATCGAGACTCGCAATTTCATGAATACCCTTATTACTTGTCCCATCTCGATTCTAATTTGTTTAACTGATTTATCGATTTTTTCAGCTTCAATCTTTTAGTTTTAAGGTTCATTGATTTTACTTGGATAAGAAAACACCAAATAAATCTCAGAAATATTTTCATAATTTTATTCAAAGTACGTCTTCATTGTACTTACTAATTCTCATTATAGCTACGCTTCTGCCTAATACTGAAATCAGGTGTTGAATTGATTTAATTCTTGCAACTAATTTACCTAAACACTTTTTGCAATCATTTTTTCTGGTCAAAAACCTACTTCCTAATACCTTTTAATATTGCAAATGCTAGGGGATACGATATGAGGTGATAATTTTACACGATTTACATCAAACATCACAATTTGTCTAGCAAAATAATGATTCGGACATTGTTTGTCTTGGAAAAATTAAATGGAGATTTTTGTATGTACAGTTCGAAACAATATTTTTATTTTGCGTTGAAGTGAGTACTGGGTCGGGAAAAATTAGAGATAAAATTTGTTCTGGGAAAAAATGAATGAGAAATAATATTTTTCCTGAACTGAGTACTGGGCTTTATAAAAAAATGTAATTTTGTCACCAAATCATTTTTAGATGGAATTTTTTTGTCACCAAATTACTTTTAGATGTATTTTTTTTAAAAATAATTCTTGGATTTAAAAATGGTTCTGGTTACACATAGAGGATTTAAAATAAAACTCAGAACCGTTTAAATGATCCAAATTAAGCAATTACTTTTGGATTGGAGTTTTTTTTACAATCCTCTATGTGCAACCAGAACCGTTTTTGATCCAAGAATTATTTAAAAAATCAAAAGATCATCTGAAGAACACAAAGGAACTGCCCAAATTGTAATTGGCATTCACTTTAGACACTCTCCAAATCTCGTTGGGTACTCCCAATCTGCCGTACTCGGCTACACTATCATAATACATCCCAACGGTTCATGGCAAACTTCTCAGTGTAGTTAAATGGAAAAATTTTTCCACTAAACGAAAATGGAAATTCATAAGACATGATTTTCTTACAAACAGATCGGCGAGAATGTTTCTGCTGTTTGTGGGCAAAACATATTGTTCTGGAATCTTTGCAAGGGATCTCAATCGCATAACCATTCTCATGTCGCTATGTAGACTCTGCAATTTTTTCAACTCGACCACAATTATTTGGTCTGTCTCCCTTTGTGGCAGAGTACGAAAGAAAAGTCGATAGTTGGTGATAATAGGCTCCAAATAAAGGTCCACTATACGGTTTATTTTTTATTTTTTTATTTCGTTTATTTGGGAAAAATGTTGCCATTTAAAAGTTTAATTACAATCATAATTACAATCTTCTTTTAAATAAATCTATTCTTGACATAATCAAAGAAAAGTTTTTTAAATTTACTGAAGTTATTTTCCATTTTCAATTCATTTGGTAAATTATTATAAATATCTAATCCTCTATGAAGAATCATATTTTTTGTTTTCAAGTTTTTATACAATGGCAACCTAAAGTCACCAGCATTACGCAACGAAAAAGGTTTGGCTTCTCTAACATACATTGTATATTCATTTAAATAATTTGGTAAAATATTAAATTTAATTTTAAACACAAATACTATGGCATTAAACATTATTCTTTGGTTCACACTCATCCAAGATAACTTAATCATAATTTCTCTTATTGGAATAATCTATTACACATTAAGACAATTCTCATGACTCGATTTTGAAGTTTTTGTAATCTATTCATCATCTGATTATTACACATAAACAAAATAGTTGAACAATATTCAAAGTGAGGCTTAATCATTGTATTATATACATCAATTGATGGCTTTGACATTTTCTTCCTTATTCTACTCAAAAAATAATTTTTTTTAGATATCTTTTTGCAAATATAGTTCACATGTGCATTAAGATTTAATTGTTCATCAATTATAACACCTAAATATTTGATTTAATTTACTATTTCAATATCCTGATTGTTAACATTAATGTTTCTATTTGTACTACCGTTTAATATCATCGCTTTGGTTTTATTAATATTTAATTTTAACATGTTACTATCAAACCATTTTTATAAATTATTTACATCTGAATTAATTTTATCAATACAATCATCAACATTACTACCAGATATAAATAATAACGCATCGTCAGAAAATAACACAATTTTTGAAAACTGGACAGCATTCTCCATATCGTTAATATACACCAAAACAGAAATACACCAAGTAAAGATCCTTGAGGGACACCATGAATCACGGGAACAGGATTTGAGATATCATCGTTTATTTTTGTTTTTTTGAGTTCTATTTTCAAGATAAGATTTAAACCACTGAATTCCAGTATTTCTTACTCCATACATTTTTAGTTTTTCAATTAATATTAACTTGTCCACAGTTTCGAATGCCCGTTTCAAGTTTAAAAATACCGCCACTACAACTTTCTTAACATGAATGTCTATTTTCCATTTAGTGATTACGAAGTTCAGGAGGGATTCGCAATTGTGATTTTTTCTAAAACGAGATTGATAACACGATATCAGATTAAAAGATTCTAAATAGAGTTGTAATTGATTATATACAATCTTTTCAATAATTTTGCTTTCAAGTGTCATCATATTGACTGGTCTGAAATCTTCCACTTTTTTTGAGTTTTTTACTTTTGGAGTGGGAACAATAAGGGACTCTGTATAGCGATTTGGAAACGTACCACTTACCACAAACAAATTCACAATTTTTAACAACATATCACCACATATTTCAAAAGCCTACAGGTATAATTTTACTTTAACTCCGTTTGAATCTTTTTTACTATTTATTGATTTTAACACGTAATATAAATCACTCGTTAATATTTCTATAAATTTAAAATCTAAATAGTAAGAGTAAGATTCCATAAGACACATAATCAAGTAGCATTCGATTACGCATTTTAAATATAAACACCATAGCATCATAAGTCAGTTTCTTTTTAACATTCATCCAATTTAGGCACTCTAGCATAACACGAATTGGTGTGTATATGTTCAGCTTTAAGATGATTCTCATACACTTATTCTGCAGTCTCTGTAGACTTAATTTAACATCAGCGTTACAATCAAAGAGTAGAGTTGAACAATAAATAAAGTGCGGTAACAAAAGAGCATTATACTAAAGAATAGATGTCTCAAATGTCAGATGTTTTCGAATTCTACTCAAGAAATAAACTTTTTTAGAAATTGTTGCACAAACATGACTCGCGTGCTCTTTAAAGTTCAGTTTTTCATCTATTATTACTCCCAGATATTTTAAACATTGTACTGTATCGATTGAAACTTTATCAAGAAATACATTAATTTCATTATCTACTCTGAATTTCATACACTTAGTTTTGTCTACATTAACCTTTAATTTGTTCATTTTTAACCAATTGTCAACACTTTTCAAATCCTCATTCAGCTTTTGGCACATTATTTCGCTATTATCACCACAAATATAAATGGCTTTCATCAGCAAAAAGCTGTATACTGTAATGTTTTAAACACTTTGAAATCGATTATATATAGAAGAAAAAGAAACACTCCCAACACTGAACTTTTTACTTTTTCTACAGGAACAACTATTGACTGTTTCCATGTTTCAGGAAACTTGCCAGTTTCTAGAGAGGCATTGATTAATTTCATAAGGACTGGTCCAATGATTTCTATTGATTTAAATATAATATCTCTATTTAGTCCAAAAACATCATTTTTATTATTCAAATTTTGAATTAATCTATAAAGTGTAATTTCATCACAAAATCTAAAATTAAAAACAGAGTTAACACTAACGTCTGGTGACACAAATGAAACAGCTGGAATTGACGTATTTATTTCCCGAATACTGTCCACACAGTATACATTAAACTTGTTCGCAATTTCATTACCCACAGTTGATGGCACTTCCCCAAATTTAATCCTTTCAATAAAATTCCTATTGGAATTCTTTAAGACAATATTTTTAAGAGTCTTCCACATTTCTATTTGATTGCCAGATTTAGTATTTATTTGAGATATTATGTAATTGTTTTTACTAGTCCTTATTTCACTTTTGTACTTGTTGCGAATGGATTTACAATGGTCGGAAAAAGTATTTTGACAGAAATCAAATCGCACATTTTAATTTACATCTTTTTTTTTATTTATAGAAAAAATAAATTAAAAATTACATAATATCGCTATAGCTATGGGATTTCAAAAAAAAATTCGTTGAATTCAACATTATACTTCTTAAACTAAAATTTTTTTTTTTTTTTAAATCTAAGCGGAAAAAAGTATTTTTACAAAACATTATTAATACAAAAAAAATGACGTACAGTAAATTTATACAGCAATTTAAGCAAAACTTAATAGAAAGTGAAATTTCCGTTACCGTTGATGACTTTTTGTAACCGGCCGGGTATGGATTTTACCAAATTTTGCAGAGTTTGCAGAGAAACTTCTCTCCACAGGTCTTCGACCTCAGCAATTGTCTCTTCGCGTGTTTTTGTCAAACATGGACTTCTCTTTCGCTTTATATACGCCCACACATTCTCTATTACATTTAGATCAGGGCTCTGAGGTGGCCAATCTAATATATTTACATCCACTTCCTTCAGAAAATTCGTTATCAGTTTTGCTTTGTGACAAGTTGCGTTATCTTAATGCAAGATAAATGACTGTCCAATTAATTTGTCACCTGAACCAAAGGCGTAGTTATTTAAAATATCCAAATATTTATCCTTGTTCAATTGGTACCAAGTCTCCTGTGCCGTTAAAACAAACACATCCCCAAAACATTACGGAGCCTCCACCATGGGGCACTCGTTCACAAATAGGTGCCACTTTTTTACGCATTTTCTTAGGAATTCTGCAGAAAGTTTTCTTTTTTGAGGCATGGTACTGAAATGAGATTTCATCAGTCCACAATATTTTTTTCCTAAAATGATGAAGGCTTATGTAAAATTTTTTTGGCGAATTCCAAACGTTTAAGTTTGTTTTTATGTGATATTTGTGGTATTGTTCTGGCTATGTAAGTGGCAAAGCCAGCCTCTTTTAAACGATTTCTTATAGTTTTTTTTTCACAAATTTCAATATCATACTGATTTTTCATTTCAATTGTTGCAGATTTTGGCGTTTGTAGCACGTTTTCTTTAAATTTTCCGACGATTAAAAGGTCTTCTCTTTTGGTTGTCTTGCGTGGGCGTCCTGAACGTGGTAAGTTTCGCGTTGATTTGTGATTTTTTTGTTTATTTATTTGGTAATACACGGTTTGACGAGGCACTTTGTATAGTTTGCTTAAGTACTCAACCGAAATACCAGCATCATACTTGATCACCATTTCATTTCTTAAAACTTCGCGTATTTCCGCCGTTTTGCCCATATAATCAATTAAATTGAAAAAAAAATTAATGTAATAAAATTTCTGTATATAAATGTGCTTAATTTTAATAAATATTAACTTTGATCGCACGCACGAAGCGAAATGAACTAAAAAGAATATGATGTCAAAATACTTTTTTCCAGTTAATTTCAACTCACTCCATATATTGAAGATGATTAAGAACGAATGCGTAAGGAAAAATAAAATATTTTGTAATTTACAGTTACAATCACGTAGATATTTTGTTTCGAGCATCACACGAGTTCCGTTATATCTCTCAGCTCTTTAAAACAAGCAATATAACAAGGAAAATAGTTTTGTCAAAATACTTTTTCCAACCATTGTATATACAATGTCGGCGGCAACACCCTCTGTGACATAATGAAAATCTGCGAAAATCTTTTTCTTCAAAAAAATAAATATTCGTCCTTATAATTTAAATATATAAAGCATGGTCTGGGCCCATAACCTGATAAAAATCGTTTTAAATTTAAGGATTAATTGTTTATAAACAAGAATGAACATTTTATTGAAAAAATTATGAAATTCAGATGTGAAAACTACTACGATAAATAAAAATCGAATTACAACAAGTAGTAAAGCAAAAAAATTTATTCGAGTCAGCCGCGGAGGCCACTGGCCTGAAATCATTTTTAAAACATAACGGCAAACCCTTATCTTTGTAATAAAGCTATATTCTTGGCCATAACATTAAATTATATGCGTTTTATTTCTTCTTGAAAACCACACCTCTAGAAAAAATACCCTTTATTTATAGTTTTACTTATGCTTGTAGGTATTAAGCTTCAAATTAAAATTAAAATCACAAATAAGCCATAATAAGATTGGAAACCTTCGTACGTTTCACCCCCCAAAACCCATTTGTTTACATTGTTGTCTTTGTAGCTTTGAAACTCTATCCATGAATAGTCCATCTAAAAATAAAACAAAAACAAATTACTAGGGCTGTGTTGTCTATGTGTCTATAGGAAGAGGAACAGAAAAGATTCTTGTGTGCGTTTTTATCAATGTGTCTATTGGAAGAGGAACAGAAAAGTTAATTGTGTGCGTGTTTCAGCTTGTTGGCAAATGTCAAATGAAAGCAGAGGTTTCAGGTCTTTCTGTTATTAGTTTATGATTAAAATATTCACTTGTTTTAAAAATCACTTAATTTTATAAAATACAATTTTTTTTAGTAATATTAAAAACTTCATTCGTTCAGATTGATTCAGTAACCAAAGTTTTATTTTTGAGAAAAATAATTATGTGATGTGTGTTGTTCAAAATATTTGTTTTTAGTTTATTTTCCAGCAAATGCAGAAAGAACTCATGAAATGATGTATGAACCAATTAGTGGAGCCAGCTGTTTCCGACGTTTGAATGGAACACACCAAACTGGTTGCTCTTGTAAGTTAGATTCAAATATTTAAAAACAAAAATCATCGTAACACATTTATTACATTATTTTCAGCTACATCATCGGGCTCGGTAGGCGCTCTGCATGTCGTGAAAACTATTGAAGATATAAATTTTCTTTTAAATAATCCACCATCCCCGCCTTATGCACCGGTAATACCACCGCCTTTCTTCACCCGCACCAATTTGCTTCGTTTAAAGAACGAAGGTGGAAAAAATATATCTGTTGTGATTCTCGTCAATCGAACAGACAACATGACTCAATTCAGTCACGAGTTAACGTGTCCCAATCAATATAGTAACATTAACAATTACACATGCGATGCTACTCGTCCTGAAACTCTGTGGAACCCATTCGGCACGGGATTGTTACATGAAGATTTTCCATTTCCAATTTACTATGTCGCAGATCCCGATGAAAAGAAGAAGATACTCGATTGTTTTGAGAAGTTCAACAATTTTGATTACGAAACACAATCTACACGATCTCTGTGTAGTGTCCAAGTAAATACTTTTATGTCTGCCGCTGTCAGTTCAGAGGTTTGCATACGGAGAACAAATTTCGTCAACAATCTCAGTCGAACAAGGTATTGTGATCCTCTGGAGGGCAGAAATATCTATGCCACTCTTTTCCCAAGAAACCAAACAGAGGAGAAACGAGAAGTTGATAAGGAAGAGAAACTTATTATTGTAAGCACCAGACTTGATACAACTTCTATGTTCGATGGTGTTGGATTGGGTGCAATGGACTCGCTGTTGTCCTATGCAACTTTGATCAATGTTGCCCATGTACTATCAAGACTCCTGCCAGAGCACAAAAACGAAAAATACAATATTCTATTTGTGATATTCAATGGCGAGACATATGACTACATCGGTTCCCAAAGATTTGTCTACGATATTCAAAATAAAGCCTTCCCTACGCGCAGTACACGAACAAAACCGATTGACTTCGACAACATAGCCCTAATGATTGACATCGGAACATTAGACGACATGAATGAAATCAACGTACATTCACGGCAATATATTCAGCTGGCATCGGAGTTTCTAGGAAAAGTACGAAACTATTCTTCGGAACATAGCTTGAGAGTAAAATTCAATTCTGTTTTGAGTGAAAATTTGCCACCAACATCGGCGCAATCGTTTCTCAGAGCAAATCTTTCATTTCCAGCAGTTATTTTGAATTCAAAACCCGAAAATAGATTTTATCACTCCATCTACGATGATCAATATAATATTGCCTTCAGCTACGGCAACACTTCAATGGATTTTAGTGTTCTTATGGAGAACGAATTGGCGGCAGATCATTTTCACGTAGACTCAGTGCAAATGAAAATTCGAAATGTTTCATCGGCAATTGCTCTGGGTTTATACGAGATGCTGTCTGGTAGTGTTTATGAGGGTAATAAGTTTGCAAATCCAATTTTGGTCGATGAGTTTCTGTTTTGTTTCCTACAAATGGCCGATTGTCCATTGTTTAAAGCAGCATCACACCCTAACAGCCAATTTGGATTACCTATTCCACCATTGAGGTGAGCTGATCAAGAGTTTTGTTATAATTGTATGTATATTTATATGTTTTTTTTTTCCTTTAATTAAAGATATATCAGCGTGCAAGGAGCATCTCAAGAGGCATCAGGTTGGTCTTATAGACTACTTGGTTATATCCTCTCGCAAAAAATCACAGAAATCAACAAAGAGAACTGCACATATCTGCCGTTACATTGGTTTGCTGGATATGATGGGAAAGGTGAATGCCGACTAACAACACAAAATTATAGTGTGGCAATGAGCCCAGCGTTTTTAATCGATGGTAAGTCGCTTAACATATTTTTAACAGTTTTTAAATATTCAAATTTCCACATAAAAAGGTGTAAGATTTTCTCTATTTTTCTATAATAAGCTTTCCCCTTATTTCAAAAACGTGTCCATTTTTTTGATATTTAAAGGAGAAAACTTTTCCGACTACGACGAGGGTGGTTTTTTTTTTCAAAGGGCCAAACAGTTTGAAATCGATATGGGTGACGTCAGACAAAAATATTTTCTTATGTCTTTTTTGATTGTTCGGAGTTACTCTTTTTTCACTAATGTTACTCCAGAAATGTTCGATTGGCTGCTCCATGTAAGGTTTTCAAAGTAGTTTTCTGTTCTCTATTTCATAAGGGAGTAAAAATAGAAAACATATACATTGCAAAAAGTAATAATTGTTTGAACAAGCTATTGTTTAATGGCGACGTTTGAGTGTGTTTGCGTTAATTTGTGAACTCGACATTTTGATCTTCGATTGAAATAAAAAAAAAGAGCCTTTCGAAAATCAAATCGAAAGCGACATTACTTTACAGTTCCGGCCAAAACTATTCCTGGGTTAAACCAAGTGTTTTTTTAAGCTTGAAAACTTTAAATAATAATACAAGACAGAAATATTGTTGGAATGATTTTTTTATTATTATAATCTGGTAGATAATTTTATGGCTTTAATTTCTACTTGCGGTTGTAGGTACTTTAAGGCAAGTTATGCATTCGTCGAAAAAAAAAAGTTTTGAGATAACAATCAAACATGACACTACAATGTTAGCGAAGACGAAAAAAGATGGTCTAAAAATTCTGTCGGTATGTATGTATAGACCACTACAGCCCAAACGGGTGGAATTGCTTCAAATTTGGTATATAGAGTTTTTTTAAGTATTGTACAGAGGGGAAATTGAATTTTTTTTTTAGCTCAAAAAATAACCGTTACGTTCAATCAAACCTATTTTTCAGTGCGGCTTTTTAGCTACGACCGATCATATGGTTGAAAAAAAAAATAGAAAAAATGTCTAAAAACGGTACTTTCCATAGGACCGTTTTATTTTCTTTCGACTATCTCATAAACGCCTCAACCGATTCTGTCGAAATTTCACACATATATAGGTTTAGGTTGCCCAAATTATACCGCGTATCAATATTTTTAATTAATATTTTTTTGTATTTTTAAAATCTTATATTTCGAAAACTGTATATTACATATTTTTCAAAAATTATATTTATATGTATTTTCTCAATTGGCGTTTTTTGAATTTTTTTAAAAATATTTTCAAAAAGTTTAAAAAAAAAACTTTCTCAAAAACCGCTCCACAGTTTTCATATTTTTTTTTCTCATAAATTCAAATTTATCCAAGAAATAAAATGACGTACTTTTTTTGAGCTCAAATTAGTTTAAGTACTTATTTCAGAATTTTGAATTATTTTTTCTTTAATTAATCCGATTTAATCTTTTGTTTTCAAGTTTATATTATTAAATATTTCATATTGTCATACCAATTTATTTTAGATCAAAATTACAAAAAATTGTTTGTGTATATACAAAATTGAGTTAGAAATGACTTTAAAAATATATGTAGATTTTCAATAGAAATCTTTTGCATACGATGTGATCGAACATAAGAGCAAGTTAGTGTGATCCAGTCGTGCATTTTATTTTTTTGGCCAAAAACAAAAATGTTTTTTTTTGTCAAAAACGGCGCCAACGATTAAAAAATAGTTCTTGGAATTTAAAAAAAAAACTTTTTTTTTTTGAAAACTCGAAATTTCGAAAACGGCTTAATGGATTTTTTCGAAACTTCGTATTTGGGAGTTTTTTGACATTATCTTGAATAGTTAAAAAAAACTATATTCCTAATATATACTTATATATATAATAATATAAAATTATTTCTCGAAAACGGTTCCAAGAATTTTTATAAAAAAATGTGTGTGCTATTAAATTAGTATAGTCCACTTTCAAGTATAAAAAATAGTTTTTTTCGTACTTATTAACGGCACTTCCCGTAGAACCACTTTTCATATTTTCGACATTTTCAACATTGAATGAACTGATTAAAATATTTTTTTTACACAAATGCTGCCTAAAATTGTTAATAAGGCTACATACAAACATTTTCAAAAAAGTTTCGATTTTTAAAAAATAAATAAGAATTTTTTTTTGAAAAATCGATTTTTCAAAAACTAGTTACAAATTTTTTTTTTTAATTTGAATTTTTTGTGTATATTAATAATATCTTCAATTTTTTTTTTCTAAATATGTCTCAAAATTTTATACATAAAAATTTAATTTATTAAAAAGCGCTCCAACGAATTTTGGATATTTTTTTATATATACTTATTTATCCACGAATTCAAAACCTTTGTTTTCCCTCAAACTATAACGACTAAGCAATATAAAAACATTTAATTATGTGTATTATCCATTTATTTCGACCATATTTATTCCATTTTTACGTATTTTTGCGTACGTCACTGAATACTAAATACAAAGTAGACCCTCATGCATTTATATATACATGAATCTTATGTATGCATATTGCACCTAAATTATAAAGTTATATGAATACAGCTACCTACCCACCTACATCCTTCATTTTCATTATTATATGTAAAGCTGCGGTAAAAAAATAGCACAATTACGAAAACCAGATTTCATTTAAAACTGAAGTTTAAGCCAATATTTTGAGGGAGATTTTGAATATGCGAAAAGCTTATATTAGGTCCAAAATTCACATTTAAAAAAGAATTTCAACTTTTATTGCTCAACTTATTAAAAAAAATATTTTATTTTTCGAAAAACTCAAAGCGGTAAAAAAAATAACACCATTGTTTCATCATACATCTTAAAACTAAAACATCATACAAATAAAAAAATCGTTTTCTATGATTTTATTCTTTAGGGTTAGTCCAGCAAAATTAGTATTTTGTTGAATAGCCTTTGTTGGCTATTACTGCTTCACAACGTCTGGTCATTGAATTTACCAAATCATGTCACTTTTCTACCGGAATATTCTCCCAGGAGACCTTTACTGCAGCCTAGAGTTGTGTGTTACTAGTCGATTTGGTTTCAGAGATTGCTTTCTTCACGTCAGCCCACAGATTTTCTATCGGGTTTAGGTCAGGCGATTGCGCTGGCCACTCCATCACATTAATTGAATGATCTCCAAACCATTTTCAGCCTACTTACTGGTGTGCTTGGGGTCATTGTCCTGTTGGAAGACCCACAAAAGGGCCATCTTTCCTCTGAATAAGGGAGCATAACGTTTCGATTATGCTAACGTCAACGTGTTGATATATGATAGGTTTAATCCAATATATGGGCCCAACTCCATAGTTGGAAAAACAAGCCCACATCATTATGCTTGAACCTCCACTGTCTTGTAACTATTAAACACTTTTTAGCATGTTTTGCAGTTAAAATAGGGACTTTTCTTGGACTACTAGCAGTTAAATCATGTCCCCCAATCTGTGGCGAACGTCTTCCACGCAAGCTGTAATATTCAGCTTTTTTTTTTTAGCTCAGTCGCAGGCTTAAAGATATTTTTATGGCTTTATCGGACTAGGCGCCTGATGAGAGTTGGCGTCAAAACAGGTTTTCGTCCACGAGATTCGGTTTTAGGTGTGCATATTATTGCATTTCGAATCATTTTGTTGGAACAGCCAACAAACCGTCGAACTTCTCCATACTTTTACCTTCCGATATCATTTTTTTAATAATTTCCCGTTTTTCTTTGGTACAATGCTTTCCACGACTCATTTTCTTTGAAAAGCTGTAAATTTTGTGTTTTAAATGAAGATACCAAATAAATATAAGCAAATTCTAACACTTGACCGCCTTTTTACCTACATAGGTTTTAAACCTGCATAGGATCAATGGTTAGCTACATCAAAGTTGTTAGTTATAAGAGCAAGTTCGTACGATCCAGTCGTGCATTTTATTGAAATATGATTTCCAGCATAAGTCCGCCGCAGATACAAGTTACATAGTACATTCAATCAGTGCAATTTTTGACTATTTTTTTCAATAAATCTGGCCGTATGGCGTCAATGGTGGCTTGAATATTGGCTTCCAATGCTTCAAGAGTTGTTGGTTTGCCGACATAAACCAATTGACATTAAGTCGCACGAACGAGTGGGGCCAGTTAACAGGACCACTTCTGGATATAAAGCTGCCACCAAATTTATTTTGCAATAAATTTATGATTAAGCGCGCTGTATGGCAAGTTGCATCGTCTTTTTGGAATCAAATGTCGTGGACGTTTAGCTAATTCATTTTTGGAAACAAAAAATCAGTCAGCACTGGTCGATAGTGGCCGCCATTCACCGTAACGGCAGCTCCTTCCTCATTTCGAAAGAAATAAGGACCTATGATGGCGCTAGCGTGTAAATCGCACCAAACAGTCAATTTTAATGGATGTAATGGTGATTATGTTAACTTATGTAAAATGGTCGAAGTGCTCTATGAACTTCCTGAACAGAATTAATTCTTTCAAAGTAAATTTCCACTATTTAGAAGCATTGTTCCAGCGTTAAAGGATTCATTATGAAATGCCAAACCTTACTTAAGAGAAATATCAACACAGTTTGACATTCTCAACTGTCACACCATAGACGACAACCATCGAAACTTCTTTTGCAACTAAACAAAACACCTATTAGAATCTATCCAATTGGTTAAGGTCCTCTTCCACTTGTGCGTGTTCGTTACCTCGAAATGGCCTAGTCGTTAAGTCAATTAGGTAATTCAAATTCCTTTTAGTAATTTGATTAGGCCGTTAATTAAGTTAATAATTTAATATACCTTTTTTCAAAAAACCCTTTAATTCAAACGAAATTGTAAATCCTATTAAATCTTCACTTGCATTTGAAACCTCGTAAATGCTTACTGTGAAAAAAAAAATGTCTGCAGAGCTCTGAAAAAAAATCATATCAATATTGTCGCCGTAAGCCAGTTATTACTCAAGCTTGGATTTTAATGGTATTGAAATTAGTCGAACGCTCTGCCTGGATAGGTGGTAGAGCGCCATTTGTACATTTGTATATTGCGGAACAAGGGTTGAACTTGTAGCCTGTGTCTGAGTTTCCAGAATAAACAACAAGAACATGCAACAAAAAAAAAAAATACTGAGAAAACGGAAACCATTTGAACACGAACAAAAAACACTGTATTCTTTCAAAGACACCAACAATCAGATGTGAATTCGATTTCTCGCAAAACGTTTTCCCGCAGCACAGTCGCCTATGTAACCATATCTTTTCTAATTTTGGTTGACTAGAATAGCCGATAGAGGTTTTTAGAAATTTTGAAGGAATTAAAAAGAATTAAAGTTTGAAAGTTGAAAAGTTAAAAGAAGGAAAACTTACATAAAGTGTTTAGAAGATAATTCGAAAACTTACGGAAGATATATTGGAAAATGAGGATATTTTTTTTGGAAAGGTTTCCTACTGGAGGAAATGAAGGAGTACGGAGAGGAAAACAGAATAGCAACAACAAAAAGATAAGTAGAGTTGTGAATTCGATTTTCTGAAAAAAGTGGTTTTTAAAGTATTCATTTGGCCTTTGTTTCGTCGGATTTTTTTTTATATCCCAAAATTGTCGAACTCGTGACCTTATTTCGGTTTTATACTGTTAATTTCGGGATCGAACAATAGCGGTCCATTCTTGCGGTTTGTGGTTTCAAATTGTCGTCTTGTATTAATTTATTTGCTTTGTTCTTTTCTTTTATAATTGTTTTCCTAACAGTTACATTTATATTTTAAATTACATTGAAAAAAATTCTGGGTTTTCATCCAAGTCTTACCCACGGTTTCCCAGATAATTATTTTTTGTTTAAATAAAAGATTTCAACTTCTCAATGGGAACATAAGCTTTCGTTCTTCAAGATATTTCTTGATTCTTGGGGGTGAATCAACTGTTTTTTTCTTTCAATCAGCCCTATCATGAGTTCCATCGTAATCGGAAAGTCTTACGAATCCCGAAAAAAGTTATAGCAGAATCCGTTCTTCATGGCAATTTGTATTAGCATTTCATCTACGATTGATTCTATTATAGATTTTTTCAAGATTCATAACAAGTTTCCGATTACGATGGAATTCGAGATAAGGCTGAATATGTCGAAACGGAATGATATTATGGTCGATTTCATTGAAATTTATCTTCAGACTTTCGACTGCTCACAAGTTTTTTTTTTTTTTTTATATAACTTTGCACGCGCTCAAGGGATTATGAATACCCTTTATATGTTTTTTCTTAACACAGCGCGGCATCCGGTGAAAGAAGAGAAAGAAGGATAGGAAAGATGTGTGGCGCGATGTTCTGAGACAAGTGCTGGTTGATGTCTCAGAATTATCTCCAGGGATGGCGGCTGAACTAATGCAGAGAATTACCGTGTCTTATTTATTTATGTCCTTTATAATTCGCATTATTTTATTTATTTCGTTGTCATATTTCATGGGTATGCTAGTTTACTCAATACCATGTTGTTAGTGTTATGCCTAAACAGCATGTAATGAGCAAGGCAGCAACTTATTTTATGACAATTTTTAGAATTGGTTTTTAATGGAATATAAGAAGACATAGACAACGGCAGGAATCAACCTGCAACTACGAGGTTGACAGGCGAGCACACAAATATCGCGCCACGGCCACCCCCAATCACAAGTAAACTGAAAGCTCAACTGAACACCAGACTGATGTCTAAATACACTGCCTTTTTTTAACTGAACTCACAACTGAACTGATAACTGATCGTCTAAAGGGGGCTTTATACATGAATTTATGTTTGTTATTTAATTTTTTTTACTAAAAAGGCTTGATGAAGAGTGTATTCATGCTCGAAACGTTGTACACCATATAACACCGTGTTTTATTGACCTGGAGCCTGCTACAAATATTTTATTGATAACTCGTGTCATGTTTGGCATGTGCTAGGCTTAGGCATGGGCCAAACTTTTTCATCTATATTCCGCTGTTTGGTTTCATCAAAATACAAATTTAGAAATTTCAAATGTTATTTTTATAACAGTTATTTTTGATCTACTGTTATCTCTTACTGAACACATCTTACTGAAATATTCACCCACCCCTATTTGTATGTGAAAATGCCAAATCTCACAGAGACATTTTGCCTAATATGACAACCGAATTTTGTCAACATGCGCAATATATTACCTTATTATGTGTACTGTGTTCTCGGCGTACTAAAACTAGCATAAACTAGATATATGTATATGTATGTACAAAAAAATTTACTATTATTTATTTTTAGATTACGATTGGAAATCTGGCCAATACTCTACTTGGACCGAATCAACATGGTCACAACTTAGTGCAAGAATATTCCTAAGACCGTCCAAAACACATGAAACAATAACTCTCTCAATCGGTATTGTTGTCGCGATTTTATCAGTCTGTATAGTTTATTTAATAAACAGCAGATCAGAAGTTCTCTTTGAAGATGCTCCAACTAGATCATCGTAAGTGATTAAAACTCATTATCCTTGTTTTTTTGTTTTGTTTTATGTTACTACTATTTTTAGATTCTAGTTCATTTTATTCATCATATGAGTAAATTATATTATTCTTCCTCCTTTTTCATTTAGCATAACGGAACCAGCGGCTTGTTAGTAGTAATATAAATATATATCTATATACATATGAAAAAAAAAGAAAATTAACAGAAAGACTGCCCTCACTTAGGCGAACATTGTAAAATAGTTTTTAAGTATTATTACAACATTCTTATTATTCGCCAATTTATTTGTATTTGTCTCCCATTAACAATATTTCATTTAATATTTGTGTGGTTTTTTTTTACTAGTTATCAAAAGAAAACCGAAACCGCTTTGATCATTATTTTATAATAAGATTGCATTATATAAGAAGTTTAGATTTTTTTTTAAAATACATATTAAATTTAAATCATCACTCGTAATGCTTCAAGGAGAAAAAAAAACAATTTAACGAACAATTCCATATTAGAAAGACATACATATTACATTACGTATGAAACGAACCTTTTCATTATCAATCTTTATTAAATTAGTCTTAGGGATTTCATATATCTGGTACAAAGTCAAAACTTGATATTAAATAAATTTTGATTTTTCAGGGAACACATTCGACAAGGTTCATTTTTGAATTATACGATGACTCTTTGTCCCTGACTCTATTTGAAATTTGACAAGTGCGTTGCGTAGGTGAAATTAGATCTTTTTTTCTCGTTTGTACACAGCTAATGTCGAAAAGAGTCAGGACAAAAATTCATCCTGTAATAGGGATCCTATTTATTCAGCATTCATATATAAATAAGTGATTTTTTTTCGTTTGATATATGTAGTTGCTTTTGATTGACAAGGCACATATGTTATACAGATATAAGTTTATTGGTCAATGATGATATATCTAGATTGATGGGACTACATTTTGGGAAACAAAATACATAATTATTGGATGGTGACTCTTAATTTCTGAAAAGTTATGAATATCGCTGGGTTCTTAGAGCCAAAAAGTCACTTAAGAAAATTATTCGAAAGCATTTACGATGGTATCAGTTGGAAAATAAAATACTCTACCTTCATAAATATATCCTGTTTCAACGATGACATACTACTCTTCCCTGCTGTTGCTTGGTTTAATACTTTGAAAACATTCGCTTTAAATGGCGAATTGAATCCCATTCTCATTTTGTCCATTATTATATTGCCCAGCCATCTAATAAGTGAAGATAATTCAGTATTGGTTTATGCTGTCAGCTAGTCTGTGACAGATTCTTTTGGCTTTTCCAAATTCTCGTAATTTTAAATGACATATAAATAATATTTATATATATTAACACAGTCTTAAATTAAATACTAAAAAAAAAATACAAATGAACGTGGTCTTGGTCTCAAACTTGAAAATATATTGAGTGCAGCAGAGCGTGGCGTGAGGACTTGGAAGAAATTCTATTCCCATAGAAGATTGACTGGATTCTTGACCTGGACTCTTTGACAATTGTAGATCTTTCAGATTGGGATGACGAAACAAAATTCTGCGATCCAGAAATTCTTCGCAATGCCCTGAGTTCGAAAACGGGCATTTGAAGGTATTGATAGAAAAGACTAGAGGAGCGCTCGCACACGCTCTCATCTATTTGAAACAATAAGGAGTTCCATTTTTCAAAATCGTCCCACAGTGAAGATGGATAACTCACTGTGACTTTACCGAATATATGCTATTTAAAAAAAAACTGGCAAGCTAGGGGCTGCGGGTTTACTTTACGTGGTCAAAATGATTTTGAGTTGGACAACTTTATTGAAGCATCATCTGAGGCTTTGCACCCTTTTATGACTCAGTCGGTGATGGAGATATTTGTAATCCATCCAACCAGACTTCTTTTGCTGAATACGTTCTTGAAGACACCTAGCGAACAGGGGTTCATTTCGTTATGGCAGATGGAAGATTTTCCGTGGATGGCAGGCAGAATACTTAGGAGGTTATATCTAATCAGTTTTACCTACTTGTGACGGTGTCTGGTAGCTTTAATGCTACTTCAAGCGTGTTTCCAAATTCGATTGGTGTTTTGGAAACCGGCAAAATGACTACAACTTTCGCAGTTGACAAAATGTGTAGATGTAAAATGTTTTTCAATGTTGTCACTTACCTCGTACTCGGTAAAATTTACCGATCTATGGAGGGTCGCTGCCTGACATATTGCGGTATTCCATCAGTTGCGGTCCCTCGCACGCTCCCTCCAGTCGTCGAGACCAATCGCTCTTGCGTCTGTAACCGCCTGATCCCTGTAGCAGAGGTTCGGTCTAATCAATACAATTTCCATCACTTTAATCTTCGCGCTCAAAAAACCTTTGTAAAAGCACATCGGTATCGACTTTGGAGTGAAAAACTCCTAAGCACCTCTCGCCTAATAAAATATCAATTTTATGTGGGCGATTACACGTTGGATCTGCTAATGCCAGATTATCAAAATACGATAAATTAAGACTTGTGTTTCTATGCTTGACAGATCGTATGTAAAAGTGGAAAGCACAAAAGCATGTACCGATATGGAGAACGTATTAATTGTCTACGAAATATTGAGTTTCAGCTGTCCGCAATTACCATGAACACTTGCGCGCTGCCCTACACCAATGATAGGTATTGTAGCGATGCCTAGCTAGTAATAAGCCTTACAATTCTTCTTCTTTATTAATTTTATTTGCTTGGGAATACAGGACCCTCTTATAAAATTTATCGGGCTATCGGTATCTATGAGTCATTCTAGGAAGAAATTGTTTTTTTTTAGTACCTATCTTAACTCACAAATGTATATAACTTATGAAATCTTTACTTTATTCTTCCAAAAGTTGTGCGGTGTATTTTCTCTTTGGGAACGTTGCTAGACGATGGTCCGCTGACCCACATCCGTAGCATGCTCCATATTATTATTATATATTCCGCTTTACATTTTTCAAAAAAAAACAAATTGATTGAAATTTACTTTACAACAAAAATGACAAAAATGACTTGCAATAAATTGAACTTGACAACATATGTTACAGGGTGAGTAAAAAGGCAATTTAATTCAGTTCGTCCACACGCTACGTTTCCTTGATATTTAGACGTCTCAAATTGGCTGCAACATTCCTCCGCGACTATGAACGAAGTTCAAAACAGACATCCTCTCTTGTGGCTCATTTACATGAAACGATAAAACAAATACCCATAGGTCGCTGGTTCTTATCCGGCAAAATGCATTGAAGGGGGCCTCGGTTGCCCCTGTGGTTCTGCCAGTAGAGCCTAGTGTGGAATAAATATTTGATTTTAAATAACTCACTCGCGCTCGGTCTCGGAATGAGTCGAACTAAGAAGAGGTTATATTTGATTTTTGTTGCTTAGATCTCAATGTTTCGAAAAGAGAAACATCGGAAATATATGAAACTTTTGATTTTAATTCGTTGAGAATTTCAGGAGCTGGGGGGTCTGAGGTAGGACGATACGTTAGTTGTCTTCTGTGTTTCTCATAATATTCAACCAGTCCTTCTGTGCTTATATATTGGCTTGAGTCATGTAAACTCTACATGACTACATCTTCGGTTCACTATTTTGTACGAGAAGTTTACTGATTTTTTTTTAAATTCCTTTAAGTTTTTAACATTTTTTTAAAATCACTTATTTCACTCTTTATTGTTCAGTTCGCATCCCACTTCTGAAAACGGCAAAATGACTACAACTTTCGCAGTTGACAAAATGTGTAGATGTAAAATGTTTTTCAATGTTGTCACTTACCTCGTACTCGGTACACTTTAATACTTACTTATCCGGATCCCGATCCATGGAGAGTCGGCTGCCTGACATATTGCGGTATTCCATTGGTTGCGGTCCCTCGCGCGCTCCCTCCAGACGTCGAGACCAATTGCTCTTGCGTCTGTAACCGCCTGATCCCTGTAGCGGATGTTCGGTCTAATCAATACAATTTCCATCACTTAAAAATTCGCGCTCAAAAAACCTTTGTAAAAGCACATCGGTATCGACCTTGGAGTGAAAAACTCCTAAGCACCTCTCGCCTAATAAAATATCAATTTTATGTGGGCGATTACACGTTGGATCTGCTAATGCCAGATTATCAAAATACGATAAATTAAGACTTGTGTTTCTATGCTTGACAGATCGTATGTAAAAGTGGAAAGCACAAAAGCATGTACCGATATGGAGAACGTATTAATTGTCTACGAAATATTGAGTTTCAGCTGTCCGCAATTACCATGAACACTTGCGCGCTGCCCTACACCAATGATAGGTATTGTAGCGATGCCTAGCTAGTAATAAGCCTTACAATTCTTCTTCTTTATTAATTTTATTTGCTTGGGAATACAGGACCCTCTTATAAAATTTATCGGGCTATCGGTATCTATGAGTCATTCTAGGAAGAAATTGTTTTTTTTTAGTACCTATCTTAACTCACAAATGTATATAACTTATGAAATCTTTACTTTATTCTTCCAAAAGTTGTGCGGTGTATTTTCTCTTTGGGAACGTTGCTAGACGATGGTCCGCTGACCCACATCCGTAGCATGCTCCATATTATTATTATATATTCCGCTTTACATTTTTCAAAAAAAACAAATTGATTGAAATTTACTTTACAACAAAAATGACAAAAATGACTTGCAATAAATTGAACTTGACAACATATGTTACAGGGTGAGTAAAAAGGCAATTTAATTCAGTTCGTCCACACGCTACGTTTCCTTGATATTTAGACGTCTCAAATTGGCTGCAACATTCCTCCGCGACTATGAACGAAGTTCAAAACAGACATCCTCTCTTGTGGCTCATTTACATGAAACGATAAAACAAATACCCATAGGTCGCTGGTTCTTATCCGGCAAAATGCATTGAAGGGGGCCTCGGTTGCCCCTGTGGTTCTGCCAGTAGAGCCTAGTGTGGAATAAATATTTGATTTTAAATAACTCACTCGCGCTCGGTCTCGGAATGAGTCGAACTAAGAAGAGGTTATATTTGATCTTTTGTTGCTTAGATGTTAATGTTTCGAAAAGCGAAACATCGGAAATATATGAAACTTTTGATTTTAATTCGTTGAGAATTTCAGGAGCTGGGGAATCTGATGTTAGTCCTCTTAGGACGACACGTTAGTTGTCTTCTGTGTTTCTCATAATACTCAACCAGTCCCTCTGTGCTTATATATTGGCTTGAGTCATGTAAACTCTACATCACTACATCTTCGGTTCACTATTTTGTACAAGAAGTTTACTGATTTTTTTTTTAATTCCTTTAAGTTTTTAACATTTTTTTTAAATCACTTATTTCACACTTTATTGTTCAGTTTGCATCCCACTTCTGATAACGGCAAAATGACTACAACTTTCGCAGTTGACAAAATGTGTAGATGTAAAATGTTTTTCAATGTTGTCACTTACCTCGTACTCGGTACACTTTACTACTTACGGTCCCTCGCACGCTCCCTCCAGACGTCGAGACCAATCGCTCTTGCGTCTGTAACCGCCTGATCCCTGTAGCGGAGGTTCGGTCTAATCAATACAATTTCCATCACTTAAACCTTCGCGCTCAAAAAACCTTTGTAAAAGCACATCGGTATCGACCTTGGAGTGAAAAACTTCTAGCTCCTCGCGCCTAATAAAATATCAATTTTATGTGGGCGATTACACGTTGAATCTGCTAATGCCAGATTTATCAAAATACGATAAATTAATACTTGTATTTCTATGCTTGGCAGATCGTATGTAAAAGTGGAAAACACAAAAGCATGTACCGATATGGAGAACGTATTAATTGTCGACGAAATATTGATTTTTTGAAAATTTTCTTAGAAGTTTTGCGTGGCCCTTGCCGATTGGTGTATTTGACACAGTTGTACGAGAAAGTACAATTTTTGGCCAAATGACCGAATTGCTTCTGCATTGAAACGGCCTCGGTTGCCAATGTGGTTCTCCCAGTAGACCCTAGTGTGGAATAAATATTTGATTTTAAATAACTCCTCGCGCTCGATCCCGGAATGAGTCGTACTAAGAAGAGGTTATATTTGATCTTTTGTTGCTTAGATGTTAATGTTTCGAAAAGCGAAACATCGGAAATATATGAAACTTTTGATTTTAATTCGTTGAGAATTTCAGGAGCTGGGGAATCTGATGTTAGTCCTCTTAGGACGACACGTTAGTTGTCTTCTGTGTTTCTCATAATACTCAACCAGTCCCTCTGTGCTTATATATTGGCTTGAGTCATGTAAACTCTACATCACTACATCTTCGGTTCACTATTTTGTACAAGAAGTTTACTGATTTTTTTTTTTAATTCCTTTAAGTTTTTAACATTTTTTTTAAATCACTTATTTCACACTTTATTGTTCAGTTTGCATCCCACTTCTGATAACGGCAAAATGACTACAACTTTCGCAGTTGACAAAATGTGTAGATGTAAAATGTTTTTCAATATTGTCACTTACCTCGTACTCGGTAAACTTTACTAGTTACTTATCCGGGTCCCGATCCATGGAGGGTCGGCTGCCTGACATATTGCGGTATTCCATCGGTTGCGGTCCCTCGCACGCTCCCTCCAGTCGTCGAGACCAATCGCTCTTGCGTCTGTAACCGCCTGATCCCTGTAGCGGAGGTTCGGTCTAATCAATACAATTTCCATCACTTAAATCTTCGCGCTCAAAAAACCTTTGTAAAAGCACATCGGTATCGACCTTGGAGTGAAAAACTCCTAAGATCCGGCTGTGGGGCTATCGGTATCTATGAGTCATTCTAGGAAGAAATTGTTTTTTTTTAGTACCTATCTTAACTCACAAATGTATATAACTTATGAAATCTTTACTTTATTCTTCCAAAAGTTGTGCGGTGTATTTTCTCTTTGGGAACGTTGCTAGACGATGGTCCGCTGACCCACATCCGTAGCATGCTCCATATTATTATTATATATTCCGCTTTACATTTTTCAAAAAAAACAAATTGATTGAAATTTACTTTACAACAAAAATGACAAAAATGACTTGCAATAAATTGAACTTGACAACATATGTTACAGGGTGAGTAAAAAGGCAATTTAATTCAGTTCGTCCACACGCTACGTTTCCTTGATATTTAGACGTCTCAAATTGGCTGCAACATTCCTCCGCGACTATGAACGAAGTTCAAAACAGACATCCTCTCTTGTGGCTCATTTACATGAAACGATAAAACAAATACCCATAGGTCGCTGGTTCTTATCCGGCAAAATGCATTGAAGGGGGCCTCGGTTGCCCCTGTGGTTCTGCCAGTAGAGCCTAGTGTGGAATAAATATTTGATTTTAAATAACTCACTCGCGCTCGGTCTCGGAATGAGTCGAACTAAGAAGAGGTTATATTTGATCTTTTGTTGCTTAGATGTTAATGTTTCGAAAAGCGAAACATCGGAAATATATGAAACTTTTGATTTTAATTCGTTGAGAATTTCAGGAGCTGGGGAATCTGATGTTAGTCCTCTTAGGACGACACGTTAGTTGTCTTCTGTGTTTCTCATAATACTCAACCAGTCCCTCTGTGCTTATATATTGGCTTGAGTCATGTAAACTCTACATCACTACATCTTCGGTTCACTATTTTGTACAAGAAGTTTACTGATTTTTTTTTTAATTCCTTTAAGTTTTTAACATTTTTTTTAAATCACTTATTTCACACTTTATTGTTCAGTTTGCATCCCACTTCTGATAACGGCAAAATGACTACAACTTTCGCAGTTGACAAAATGTGTAGATGTAAAATGTTTTTCAATGTTGTCACTTACCTCGTACTCGGTACACTTTACTACTTACGGTCCCTCGCACGCTCCCTCCAGACGTCGAGACCAATCGCTCTTGCGTCTGTAACCGCCTGATCCCTGTAGCGGAGGTTCGGTCTAATCAATACAATTTCCATCACTTAAATCTTCGCGCTCAAAAAACCTTTGTAAAAGCACATCGGTATCGACCTTGGAGTGAAAAACTCCTAAGATCCGGCTGTGGGGCTATCGGTATCTATGAGTCATTCTAGGAAGAAATTGTTTTTTTTTAGTACCTATCTTAACTCACAAATGTATATAACTTATGAAATCTTTACTTTATTCTTCCAAAAGTTGTGCGGTGTATTTTCTCTTTGGGCACGTTGCTAGACGATGGTCCGCTGATCCACATCCGTAGCATGCTCCATATTCCAATAGAATATATTATATATTCCGCTTTACATTTTTCACAAAAAAACAAATTGATTGAAATTTACTTTACAACAAAAATGACAAAGATGACTAGCAATAAATTGAACTTGACAACATATGTTACAGGGCGAGTAAAATGGCAATTTAATTCAGTTCGTCCACACTCTGTCTCAGAATATTCATCAAGTCCCCGTGTGCCTGGATGTTGTCTACATATAATCACATTCTGTTATGCGGTGATGCATGCAGAGTTGGTCGAATCCCACATATATGTTCCATCGAGTGAACCCTTGTGCTGATTAAGAAATAGGATGTCCGATGGTATTTCTTCGATCGATGGGATGTGTTTATTTAATTCTTGGATCATATATATTTAAATCATTATTTCTTATACAAGGTGAAAAGATTCCATAGATTTTATTCTTATGTACTAATGAATTCTCATATGGGATAAAATGTAATGGGATAAAATGAATAAATTCATATGTTATAAAATGTTTTCTTGATATTACAATACAAGTAGAATTAGTCATGAAGATACAACAAGGTGTTGATTATATTAATCCTAATACACAGACCTGGTTAATAACTGATTATATGAATCCTGAATATGTACAACATGTACATTTAGCAGACAGTACGACTGTGGCGTTAACAACACCTGCACATCATAATGAAACTCCACAAGGACATGTTTCAATGGCACATCCGAGACAATTTGCTCAACCAAATACTATTCAGACCGGAATTAGTATTACACGACAAAAGAGACGCCGATAAAAATTATCAGCAGATTGTAAATCCTCCTAAAACTGCAACATAAGAACAGCATGTACGAAGTTTACGTTCCACAACAACTAGAATAAGGAATAGATTAACAGAAATTGAAAAAAAATCAAAGATTGCAGTTGAAGAAAAAAATGTATTTTAAAATTTTATTATCACTTTAATAAATCACATAGTAAATTTTAAGTAAAAAATTCTACTTAATTTTCTGTAAATATTTTTGCAAAATTTCCAAAATATAAATTATATTTGTTATAATCAGTTACGTTCTTTATGTTAATTGTAACATTATATTCCACCATTTCTTTTTGCTTGTAGAATCCAAATCAAAGTTTTCTATGAAATCAAATGTTGTCACGAGATCCTCCGTTAATATTTCTAGCAATTCTTCTTCTACTAGTTTATTAAACTGCGGCAAAAGGTCTTCATATTTCCACTCGTAGATCAAATCATTGTTTCGAATATATTCATCAAGAGATGCAGTAATGTCTTGACTACGTGATCTCATATAGTCATTGTAAACCACTCTACGAACTCTGCAATAACGAATATCAGTCATTTTCACAAACTGATAGAAATGTAATAGATATTGATTAGACACTATTCACTTACTGAATGTCGACAAATTAATTCGACCCTTTTATACTAAATTCAAGTATCAATTTAATCTAATAACACAATTTCTTATCATCTGTATCAATAGTGCACCCAACACCAATAACCAATAATTCATTATCAATATTCAGCTGTAATAGCTTATCTGCAAACAATTTTTTTTTTGTCGTCGTATTCCACCAAAGCTCCGCACTGATCACTTGCCCAATAAGCTATTACAGCTTATTCAAGACCGACGACGACGACGACGCCAGAGGCCAGGTGCCGTGCGCAAAAACGCCCCCTACGGGGATTGACGCGGCGTAGCCGCCATGTACATGGTCAATCAAAATTAAACTTCTCGACGTGTCGCCCGAAAAAAAAACACTTGGCGTCATTAATTTTTCCAACTCATATAAGGGGGGTTTACATGGAACAACATGCTCGACAGCATGGCTCGACAACCTCCAATGTTCGACCATTAATACGCAAAACAACCGCTGGACCAACATGCTCGTCGGATTTCAAAATTTTTTGATAACTTGCTGGCTCGTCCAATGCTCGTCCAACCAACCAACTTGTGTAAACAGATGCTCGACAACTTCGTTTTCTTTTTGCGTGTTAGGTTTAGGTTTATTTTGAGTCTCATAAAAGATAGTTGCATTTGGCACCTAACTAAGCACGCACGTATTTTTACTTGCGGTTACGGTTTTTTTTTTTTGCCAAAAAGGTAAATCTTATTTTTCTCAAAAACGGCTCGAACAATTTTTATAAAAAAAATCAGTTCATTAATGAAGAGAAAGTGTATCTTTTGATAATTTTTTTTTTTTGAAAAAAAAAAGAAGTTACTTTTGGTAGTTAGGTACCTATAGTAAAATTATTTTTTCGGTTTTCGATTTTCTGGGAAACGGTTAATTTAATTTTTTTGAAATTTTCCTTATACATCCGATGAAGATGTTAATTTGAGCTCGTTCATCAAATGTGTATGGGAGTATTTCTCTCTGTTCTTAATCCATTTTTTAACCCCTAAGGTTTTTTTCTTTCTGCCTCATCCTCTTCAAGAATTTCGTTCATGATTAACGCCGTCAGAATAATGTTTACCATCTTACGTCCGTTCGCTTCGAAAATTTTAAAAACACTGATGTTCGACAACATCAGTATCCATGTGAACGCAAAGTTGGTTTAGGTTCGTCGAGCCATGTTGTCGAGCATGTAGTTCCATGTGAACCCCCCTATATGGAGTCAAGAGAACTCTAAACGCATACCTTTTCGTTGCTCGTTTAGTAGTGGCTTCTTCTGAAGTTTCATTCGTCTTAAATGAAAATGATTTCCGCTGTTTATAACTCTTCGCACTGTTGTCCTGTTGAAACACTTGCACTTACACTGACTTTTTGCCGATGCGTAAATTGTATCTGGTGCCGCCGCAGATGGTGAACATACTACGGTGGCGATCGCAAGACCCACTACTCCAGATACTGTGTGCACTTCGATGTCTGTAGTCTGGTTAGTGGAGGTAGTTGCTGTTGTGCTCGTGCCCATGACATCTTTTGTTGCTCGAAAGATGTGTATACGAATAATTGCAACGTATTTGTCGCTCCCAACCACCGTTAGCCAGACGATGATCTTTTTAATTTTTGATAATAGCTTTTACGAATTTTCCAGTATTCAAAACAGGAATTATCGAGCAGCAGAGACAATTTAAATGCAAGTGATAGCATAACTCTTGAGATTCAAAATTTCATGCTCTCCGGATACAGAATTGTGAAATTGCATAAATCAATGCCTCTTGAAAATGAAGATTGACATTGACAGTTCCCTTTGCTAATGAATTAAAGGGGAACTCTACGTTTTATCGAAAACCAGTTCACAGTGTCTCTTAAGCATGCTCCCCCTTACGTGAACTTTAAACTTAAACAAAAATCAAATACAATTTGATTTCTTTTGGTTTCCAGCTAAGCTTAATATGAAACTAAATGTTCAATTTTTGTAAACGTATCTAATATCTCTTTACAAATGTTTGGTCGTCCTGAAAAGGACGGATTGGTAAATTAATAAAAATAATATTAATTTATGTTTAACTGATGTTAATATTCGATGCCACATTCATCGATTTTAGGCTTTAAAATAGCCGTAATTTTGAAAAAAGACCAAAAACAAAAAAAATAATCAATTTATATCTCTTATATACTTATTTGTGTATTCTTAAAAGAACAATTAACTCCTGTATCCATAATTCCGATAAGATAGATCACATCCGATCCGCCAACACAAATTGTACTTACCAAAACTTCACTAAACCACACAACTTCCACTTACGAAAACTACACTTCACTTTTCACTACACCAAACAACTTACAATAACAAGAAATGTACCTATTTATATCTCTTTAAATGCAGAGGTCCGGCCTCGACGGAGTTCTAATAAGAACTGAAGAAATTACAAAATAATTCCTCCTTTTATACTATTCTGCTGATACGTTTTCTTTAAATCAGGGAAGTCGTCTGCGTACTAGGAAAACTTCGTTCTTGTTGATTCTCATGCAATCGAGTGACCAAATGTATGGGAAGCAACAATTTATACAGGGCCGGTATAACGTATTGAATTCGTATTGAAAAAGTAGATTGCGCGGTGAAACGTGCCACGGTAAAACGTGACGCGATAAAACAGCCAACCCGAATTAAAGATATCTGTGGCTTAAGTAAAAAAATGTGGCAAAGGTAAACATAATCTCTACATTGCCTTCTCGCTCAATTGTTTTAGTAGAAAATCTGTGTTTAACAGATCCTGATATAGAAGATTCAGACGGATTTATGAGTTCAGGAGGTAGATCTGTGATTGCCTTGAACATAGCATAAATAATGCATGACTAAGATTGGAGGATATTTCTATTAAAGATTGGAGGTGCGCATTTCGTTTGAGTAAAGGAGATGAATTCTTGGCTATTTTCTTCCCATATTGTTTAACTTTGACTGAGGTCTTTGAGCCCAAATAGGGAATTTCATATCCTATTTTTGTTCCATTTGCCCAAGAAGAAGGATTTTTCATGATGAAGGCAGTTAATGCCCAAATTTAAAATTAAAAACTATAATGGATGTGGGACAGTGACTCTTGTTAAAGACAAATTTTTCCATGATATCTCTCAATCTTTGGTCTTCCACTCGAGAGCAGGAGTCTAGTTGAATCTTGTAAGGGCTTTTGGAAAACAAATGAAAAAGTCATCCTATTAGATAATTCTTTTCCGAATATTTTACTCTCGGTTTGATTCATCTACAATCATTTGAATCAAATGAAAAAAAAACTCAGCTGAAGTTTCAAATTGAGACATTGTTGCTGGCATTTCGAAAGTTCCAAAAAAATGGGAAATCTTCTTTAAATTTAAGAATAAATGCAAAAACAAAAACAATACAAACGCATTTACATACGTAGGTATTGTTTTTGTTCCTTATTTTGTGGACTGTAATTATGATTTTAAGTGAGTTTTTTTGCGACTTTTAGTCCAAGTTAATATGCATTTCGCATCTAACTGATGAGCCCATCTGTAGTACCTGGGCGAAACGCATATTAATTTGGACTAAAGGTCGCAAAAAAACTCAATGGAAATCTTCTTTGTAGAAACCAAGTTTGCTAAAATTCCAGATGAACTTCTTTTTCTTCCAATCTGTTTCCTTTAAGACATCAAATTGTTTCAGGTACCACCTGTTCAGATACTGAGGATCGAATCACTTCATCTTTGTAATCTGATTCTGGTATTTGTTCTTCACTTTCCGACCAATCGTACCACCGGTTTATTTCCCGATTTCTGACGTTGTATCGCTTTAGATCACGATAGGGCACTTCTAGACATTGGTTTTCTTATCACGATATTATTTGACACGCACCGTTTTCAATTATAACCCTAGCATTGTTTCCAATCAATACCGGTTGATTGAGTAGCATATCGTCTACGACTAACAACATCACTGACAGCACAAGCAACACAATCGACTCTTTCAAATAAGTCTACTTTCAGAAGAGCTGTGGGGCCAACTCCATAGAACGAAGAGTTCTTATAGATCTTTTAAAGATGGTTTTCGTTTGAGTGAATAATTTATGGAAGAAAAAAAAATAATGAGAAATCTCTATCTCTTTTACACAAAAGAAAACTTAATACAATTGAAACGAAAAAGAATGAACTTATAAAATGTCAAATCAAGATGACTTTTTTTCATCACATTCATTGCACGATTTATTTTACAATTTATAATAGAAATTAAACTCATTTTTCTAGTGTTTTATATCTGTGTTTTGATGATGTGTCCAATGTCCAAATTGTATAGATGAATCTGTGCAGAAAAGAAAAAACTAGATTAAAATAGGTAAACAAACTAAAATGTTAACCACCGAATTCTGTTGCATAAACATACATCCCTCTATAAAGGACAATGTTATGGAACTAGTCTGGTGGCAAACAACTTATCCTTGCACGCTTGCACCGATCAATTCCAGATATAGAATAATGCACGCAATTTAACAGGAATGCAGCAACATAATGAAACAAAAAATATGAAGTCTACGACAAATAGTAAAAAGAAAAAAAGCATACCTACTTTTCAGGAAAACTGACCGCTAAGTTGTTGGGTCATTGTTTTGTTTATTTCACGATTTATATCGGTTATATTAGTTTTGTTATCACGATTATTAGTTTATTATATATTATTAGGAGATACATATATTATTGCACTTATAGTTCACAAAATTAAAAGAAAAACAAACCCGACAAAACATTCACGAACGTTGCAAATAATTTAATTGCAAATGACATCTGTTTGGATGATATTTAGTAATTGTTAAAGCTTTTTAGCAAAAGCTCATTAAGCTAAATTTCAAAGATCATTCATTCTCAAGGTGTTCACAGTTGAATTCAAAATTCAAATAAATAAACAATATCTCAAATGCAAAGGTGGGCAGGCCGAACTTTTGCCGACAACATCTGGCAACGGATATCGGTAGGAGAAATTATATTGTTCGGCACAGGATGTGGCCAAAAAGTAGAGCCACGTGTCGGCAGCATGCCTTGTGCAATACGATCACTCGTTGGCCCTTATTATTTTTTTTTGTAATACACATCACTTTTTTTTTTTTTTTTTTTTAACTTTTATATAATTTTTATTTAATTACATTAATCAATTTTTAATTATAATTTATTAAAATGAAACTCGTGGATAAAAGAAGGAGCAAATTTATGGTGCGACCTTTGCCGGTCGAAATGTGAAAAAAGAATTCCGCTGTAACTATAACCCGAAGATGGTTATGGTTGGCATCGGTGAGCCACACACAATAGACTGCAATAACTGCAATAAATTCTAGAACTTTATAAGGCAGTGCTTTCCAAACTTTTTGTACCTGCGCCCCCCTCTTTGGGAAAAAAATTGTTGTGCCCCCCTTAATTTTTCTAACAATCCAATTTCATAAACACTCATCTGATATTGTAATTTATTTAACAGGGCGCATCTGCTTTAATGTGCTGTCACTAGATAAGTCAATTATCATTTCCTGCTCTGCTGTCGTAAGGCCGAAATCATCATATTTTTCAATCACAAACGGGTTTCTAATCCATTCATATTTGGACATGTCAAGATTTTTAAAGTAAAACGAGAATTGCTCCCTTAAACTGGTCAAGTGTTTATTAATAAGAACTTTACTTTCTTCTATTTCATCTGCAGGACAGGTAATTTTAAAAGTGGGAAACATGTCAAAGTTATTATTTTTCAAACTTATTATCCACAGTTCCAATTTTCTCATAAATGCAGTAACCTTGTCTTTCTGGACAAAAGCATGAATTTGAGGCCCTTGCATTGATTTATTTAAAGTACTGAGTCTTTGAAAAATATCCACTAGATACGCAAGTTTTGCAAGGAATTTCGTGTCATAAAACAAGTTTGCTTCATCTCTATTATTATCAGTAAGGAATATGGCGATCTCTTCTTTTAGCTCAAACACCCTTTGAAGTACTTTTGAACGAGAAAGCCAACGTGCCTCACAATAATATAGAAGTGATGTATATTCTGAACCCATGTCATTACACAATTTTGCGAAAAGCCTTCCTCTTAATGGGCTATTTTTGATAAAATTTACAACTCTTATAATAACTTGAAATACTGTTAGTAAATCTTCACCCATATCTCTTGAAACAAGTGATTGTCTATGAATCATGCAATGCGTCCAAATTGCCCGAGGAGCCACCTTTCGAACTAGTGCCTGTAGACCAGCGTTTTTTCCTGCCATAGATGGAGCTCCATCTGTGCATAGACCAACACAGTTCTCCCACAGAATGTTATATTCATTGAAAAATTTATCAATCATATTAAAAACTTCACTTCCTGTAGTATTGCCTTCAATAGGTTTACAGAATAACATGTCTTCTCTAACATCAGTTTCCACAACATATCTTACATATGTAATCAAGTGTGCATCCTTAAGAACATCTGTAGCCTCATCTACTTGCAACGCGAAAGAAGATAGTTTTACTTTTTCTATTAATTGATCGCAAAGATCTTCAGATATATCGGATATTCGTCTTCCCACCGTATTATCCGCAAGTGGAATGATTTTAAGTTGATCAGCATATGATTCACCTAGCATCGTAGCTACCATGTCAATAGCTGCAGGTAGCACTAAAGTTTCTCCTATTACATGGGGTTTTTTGCATTTAGCAATTCTATAAGAAACCTTATAAGACGCAAGCAATGCTTTTTGTGTAACAGACATGGTCTTTGGAAACATTTCTTTTTGTTTATTTAAATTCTCCAATTTTCTTTGGAAAAATTCTATTGTCTTGCCAACGTGATCTGCATGTACGTTTTCGAGATGCCGTTTTAATTTATTTGGTTTCATGCTGTCTGAGGCCAGAGTATTCAGACACAGCAAACACATTGGCCGTTCCTGGCCATTAATGACTTTACATGTAAATCCAAATGATAAGTACATTGGATCATATTTTCTACATTTAGGTTTACTATTTTGCGAAGATGTTCCGCTATTTTCGTTACCTCTTCCTTTGCCGTCTGCTTCTGCTTCATTCAATTTTCTTTTCAACCCAGTTACGTATTTATCCATCTAAAAGGGTTATTATTTTAAATCAAATAAAAATACTTTATAACAGTTTTGAAATTTACCTCAATATTAATTTAGAAGTGTACCAAAGCGAGTTTGTAGAGTTTGTAGACAATCTGCGTGGAAACGGGCGAGCTTAACCAACGTTTCTTAACGAAATGCCGCGTGTCTGCTCTATAAGTGAGTGACTAAGACTAAATTTTAGTCACCCACTTATTTTGCCTCGCGTAAATGAACGATCGAGTATGTGTACGATTTTATATTTTGGAAGGGGGAACCGACTCGGCGTGTTGTGTGTACGAACTGTATGTATACATACATAATATGCGAGAACACACGAGATGGAAAAAAGTGGGTGACTAAAGTTGACTCACTGAGTGGATTACGTATAACCGTTTTTCTGATTAATTTTTTTGACACCTATTCGACTTTTTTGGTTTGTATTCGAAATTGATATTTTGGAATCAGCTGCGTGCCCCCCCTGCAACAGTCTCGCGCCCCCCTAGGGGGGCGCGCCCCACAGTTTGGAACACACTGTTATAAGGTGTGTTCACCGGTGCCAACCATGAATGAAAGAGAACAAGATTACACTTCTTTTTTTGTTGACGTCACGCGAGATTTAAAAATCTGACAGCAAAGAAATTGTTTTGTATGTGGATTAATGGATATATTGAATGAATTTATTTAAATAATTGAATATTGTTGAATTAAATTTACTTTAATTGCATTTAAATTAATTGTTACAAAATCAAGAATCGATAAAGTCTGAGTGCTAAATGGATATCGAAGATTTAACTTAAATTAATGTAATGAAAATGTTGGGAGGTTTGATATTTTATTGAAAGATTGTGCACTATTTCAAATACATGCTCAACTGACTTTTTAATCAATCAACCTATGAAGATAGAATATATTTGGAAGTTCGTTTCCATGTCATCTGCAGTAAAGTGGTCACTACAGATTCTAGCTGTTTTTACATTAAAAGCATCCTTTCTTTTACAAAAATGTATCCAAATTTTCAACACTACTGGATCTTTTGGGAAAGTGTAGTATGCTACATCATCTATATTTAATGTATTGTTTTTATTGCTTTTATTGTTATTGTTTTTACACCTACACACAACACACCACATTTTAAAGCAATTTCACATAAAACGATATATTCAATTTCAATAAAAAAATCCAAACTTTACAATTTCAAACTTTGTTTCGCTTTGACATCACACCAGTTGTCAAAAATTAGAACACCAAAGCGAAAACAAAGAAGTGTCATAATCTTGTTCTTTTTCATTCATGAGTGCCAACCATTATAACCAGATTAGTGCTGTTCATGCACACATTTGAATTATCAGCACTGATGACGACAATTGGGCATGAACATATATAATGCAAGAAAAACCATAGGCTTATGGTATTTCATATACAATGACAATGAGTGTGTTTTAAAGATTGATAGTAAATGAATAACAATGTAACAATATAACGATAAATACTTGGTAGCTGCGATACCTTATACATATATATAAATTATGAAAATACAGTTAAATTTTTATTTAAAAAAATATTTATATTTATTAAATCATGAACCCGGAAAGTAGCTGATGCAATGGGACAAATCGTGGGAAGTTGCTATATTTGATATTTGATATTATGAATATTTGAATGCTGCAGTTCTTAAATTATATAACTACTACAATTGGGCCAGCCTGACCTTATAGATCACCTGACTTTGTAAAAAGAGACTCGACAGAAGCACGCAAAAAATGCATATAACCTCTTTCGGTTTTCCCTTTCAGTTTTCATATCATTAATGTTCGCAACATATCCTCATCCGCATGGTATATTTCTTTTACGTTCTCCAGTTATGTCAACCATATCCCGACATTCGCTTTTCCATCATAGTCTGGTACCATCTCCTTGTACATGGCGAACTGTTATCATCTTCGAGGAGGTCTGCAAATTCCTGAGTTTCAAGTTTTCCGTTGAGTAGAGACCACATAGTGTAGAATATGTTAACACTCGTTGTGAATCTTGGGACATAAGTTACTGATCCCTTCCGATCTATCGAGTCCAACTTCTTCAATATAGCGTCCATGTCAAGGGTGTCAATTTAGGATTTTTTGAGTCTGCACAAGACTGAGCATCGCTTCGAGCATATTTCTTTGCTCTTTACTATCGTCGTCCACTTACTCGGATTACTTGTCTCAAACCAACTCGTGTCTAACCAATCGTTCCGCTCTTTTGTTGCGCACTCACGGTTTTGTATAGGTTTGCTGTCAAGCCGAATTTGTTGTACAGCTCAACTAGCAGCTCTGGAATTATCTTTGATGTGTGTGAAGCTGGCTGTCAAAATAAAGTAAAGGATATAGGTTTTCTAAGACCTGAAGCTTTTGCTTCATATTGCAAACCTAGACGGACTTTTTGACGCTCTCCTCGTAATTTACTGCGACCTATTATTTTTGATTATTTTTCACTACTTATGACGTTTAAATCTAGCAAAGCAGCATTTACTATAAAAGCTGCAGATCTATCAAAAATCCAGTTCTATCACAGATAGTCCTTTGACCATCTACTCCAAACACTCTGTTCAATTTTATGTATTTTATCCCAGCTATCAAATTGATGCGTTGGAACTGCCTCCACGTTTGGACCGAGAGGTCGGTCTATTTGCCCGCCAGCCAGAGATCGACAATTAAGACAGGCTTCTATACGAACTAACGCGGTGTACAGCTCTTCAAATGTTAAACTGCGACTGCCAATTTATCTGTTGGTATTTTGCCCGTTTCACACTTGGCTCTTGATTTTCCGCTTGGCGATTACCTCCTGGAGATCTGTGTTACTCAACTGATCCTGCACTCTTCTCAGCTCGGAGTTCGAACTGTATATATGCTCTACCATACATATTCTCGCCACAAGACGGTCCAACGCAGCCAAAAATGACTTCGAGATGAGATCACTTACCAACTCTAAATGTAACTCCTTGCTGGGAAAATCTATGAAAATGCACAGATATGCATTTTCGATACTTTTGATCGAAATTAAGCTCAGCATGAAAAATGCGGCCGCCAAGTCGAACATGGGAAGAGATTTGTAGGAGTGTTGCATTATTTGCAGAAAAAGATACCTATAGGTAGAATTGAGAAATACGGCATAGTACGATAGTCATCATCTACATACATACGTATAGTTAGAATTTTATAGGTATGTATTTTTATTTGCTGAACATTTTTTTTATACATACATAAGTACTCGTATACGTTAGCACAAACAATCGCTTGTATGTATTGAACGAAAACTTAAGTAGGTTGGGATGGAGATTTTGTATTAACATCTATGTTGGCATTCAGTTGGTATCAGGACCAATTCTAACAACCCCATTGTAACCCTACAATCTTACAAATGCAATTTGTAAATGTATATTTAGGGTTTAAATAAAAGAGAAATTAAAAAAAAACACGGATAGTAGTTGATTTATTTAACATATTATACGATTAAAGTAAAATTAACGGGTTTTCATACGTCCTTATTATATTATTGGTCTTAAACGAGTGTGTCTTTTCAATTGAAAATGATCTATTTAACCATTTTTAGTTGCTTTTGCGCACAGAGGTTTGCACAGAAATGTGCACGCCTTTTAATATTTCGATATATAATATCGAACATCCAATATAAAAAAAATAACGAGATGTTGTTACGCTCACGGTCTCTCAAATCCTCTTCGCTGTCTGATTTTTATTTATTCGGGCTCGTTTTCATTCTTCTTCATTTACTTAGATAGTGAAATCCTAAATAAATAAAATATGGGTTGTGATGCCGGAAAAGGAAAAACGTCTCAACTCAACTCTACCAAATCAAATCATGAAGCAACTTGCGCTTCTATTTCGCAATCGCTTGTGCCTTGTGTTGTCTTATGTATTGTCTTCTCGTCTTCAGTGTTGTCCTTAATTTGTGCAGTGATGTCAGTTTTGTCAGTTCATTTCCAGTGCTGTCAGTTCGTATTCTACATTCGACCATTCGACCCTGCCCATCTCCTGAAGCAGTAGTACGCCCGGCCCAGAATGGAATGATCCCCAACCTTTTCGATTTCATACCAATTGTTCGAAAGCTCATATTTCTCGGCAAATATGGACTGTATTTTTCTTACCTTTATTAGATATGTTACCAAATCTATATCTTCTTAATCCAACACTGAAAAGATCCTGCACAATAAATAAAATATTTGTTCGTTTCCTTTTCGTAATCAATATAATAATAATTTTTATTTTTCTGTTGTACTGAAATGAAAATGTTTGCTACAAAACAATTATCAATGTTTTTCATAATACCTAACATCTAAGTGTTTTTATAATTACATGCCTATATCTTTCTTCGCTTAGAAGATTGTGCATGTGCATTATCTTCCTTTATAACTTGTTAGCTTTCATACTTGTGTCGGTTTCAACAGCGGTCATGCTTGCAGATCCTTGTTATCCTATATGCGCCAAAATATTTCGGTGTCAACTTCAAACCAGGTCCGAACTGTGTTCTCTTTACTGCGACCGGGTCATTCACTTTGTACTTCAAGGCTTAGATAGTAACGATAGTTTTCTTCTTGGAGTCCTGAATCTTCTTAGTTGCAAAATGATCTCGATGCACTGAATTAAATAATTCATCTTTCATACACGCTGGCGATGCCACAACATATTATGTATAATGTAGGGGGAATGCGGGAGACTTCACCCACTTTTTGTTTATTTGTTCATAAAAACTTTCTTTTCATCTCAGCCAAATGTAAGGTACATATACTTAAAGCTAAGTTTTTGTGTTCTCAGATTACCTTAATAAGTCTTAAAAACACACTAAAGATTTTTAAGGAAAACGAAGCGTATGAAAATAGATTTTTGGCTCAAGTCTCCCGCCCCACCGGGAGACTTGAAAACCCTTCGTATCACAACAAGGGCAGATAAAAATCTCATTATACGATTTAGTCAGTCCAACACACACCTCTTGCACATATTTTTTGCCTGAAGTGCAAAATCTGGTTTGCAGACAAAGTAAAACCATGTTTGGTCATGGTTTTCCAATTCCATTGGGCTTCTCAAACCCTCATCAAATGCAACTTCTTCAGCAGAGTCACTGTCACTCGATTCTAAAATTTTTCTTTTTATAGCTTCTCTGCCTTTTTTCTATGGCATTTTTTTTATTATCTGTTATTGATTATTTCTTCATGTTTGTCGGGAGTTTTTGTTAAAATTTTAGTTTTGCCGGGTTGTCGGCCTCTTCTGTGTTTTCTTGGAGCAGCTTTCGGGAATGGCCGAATCATATCCAGACTAACCATTGGGCTTCATGTTCCTGTTGCCAACAGAGGAGCAAAAGGACTGCTCGGCTCGCTATGTGAAGCTGTTTGCTTGAAGCGATTGAACAGAGAAATCAGCCGATAATCCTCTTGGAAGTAGATGCAACTGGATTCCGTTAATGTTCGATCTGTCACAGCAGAACACAGAAAATCGACATTGGTAAAAATTTCGCAGTTAAATGGGTGTATTCCTGTCTTTTTAAAACCACTAGATATGTTTTTCTGGTTGAAAGCAGGCATTTCCTCCTTTACATATGAGGGAATGTTGTATATTGTTACAGTTTTCCCTGGATTGAACAACATCCAATTATTCATTACGCTGTTGTAGCGGGATTTGAATAAGGAGAAAACGGATACATCCAGAGGCTGCATTTTGTTGCAACAATGAGGTGGCAATGTCAGCAGCGTTATCCCGTTCCTCTTTGAGAAAGCGATGACCTCAACACTCATATGGCTTTCGTGATTGTTCAATATCAGCAAGACTGGATTATCCAAGGAACAATGCGCGAACTTAGCAAAATGATTTAAATATTTTAAAAATCCATTCGATGTCATCCACCCACTTGGGAACGCATCGCCACCAGATCCTTCAGGGCCATATGTCACGAAAGTTTCGTTATATTTTACCCTCGGAAAGACGAAAAACGGGGGTAAACTGTTACCAATGGCATTACCAGCAAAACAGACAGTGACAAGCGTGCCCCTTTCCGCTGATGTGACTTGTCCAACCTGACGGTTCTTTTTTGTTGCCAGCACTTTTGGACACTTTTGGACTGTTGTGGATCCTGTCGAATATTTTAATGACTTCTTCGTGAATTGTCTTGTCAAATCTTGAAAAGTCAATTTCAATATATTTGTCATATCCGTGTAATGGGGACATCTTGTCGGCCCTATCCCTCAGTGTTAGTCCCTTGATGAGGAACGTGCATTCCGCGGCATGATGTTCAATGACGCTCACGAATAGGCCCAGCGTTACTAGGAACTCGTCTGAGCGCGGGCTTATGTTGCGCGGGTCCACGTATTTGTGGGTCGTTTCTCTCTTGATGAAGTTCTTCACCAAGGCGTCTTTCTTCGTTATGCCGACCCGCGCCACGTTCAGATTTGCGATTTTTAGCTGTTCTCTTCGCCACTTTGGGTACCGCTTTGCCCACACGTCGAACTCCATGGGTTCTGCTGTTCTTGGGAACCATTCCATCTCCGGTGTCTTCATGAACTCCTCCACCAACTGTCTCAGCGGCGTGGCGCGCGATTTTATCTTCAATCTGTTCGACGCCTTTACGAATGGCCTCCCCTCGGTAATTGTCGGGCATTTTCCTGAACTTGATGAACAGGTTGATGAGCTCTTGCTTGTGCGATTCTGACAGTGGTCGTAGAGACTCCTCTCTGACGATGATAACGTTGTCGTAAAGGTCACTCGTGAGCTGTCGGGTGTGCAAGTCCAATACGATTGAAGGTGTGTCATTGGGGCCAAGTCCGGGTTGGCTGAGTATTCTGAATCGTTTTTCAGGATCTGCGTCCGGGCTTCTTGGGGGTCGTAACATCGCGTAATTACCGCCTCTTGTCCAATACTGTTCAGGTATCGGAGGAGACCCGCTGCGTTGGCCGGATGGTCCGGCTTGTTCGGCATCGCCTGCCGCCGCGTTTCCCAATGCAACAGCCTTCATTCTGCCAGTAGTTGTAGTGGTGTCTATACAACGTGCCGTCGTCAGTTGTAGCATGAATGCGCTGGCTTTTCTTCTCCCACTTCATTTCCCCATGAAAAACACCTGAAGCACCAACAAACTTATGGGTAATGATGAAAGTATGAGACACCACAATGTCAGCGAGGTCATCTTGGTCTATGTAGTAGTCGGAATGCGTGAGCAGTGTCGTCGGGAACGTCTCCTTGAACCTGCAGTGTTGGCCGAGGTCCTTGCATTGGTGGAACGACGGATGCGGTTCCTTAGCATCCCGGTATATGTCCGAAGCGTCGATAACAATGTTGCAAAGGTGTTTGAGCGCCCTGTAGTCTCGCCTCTGGTTCGAGATCCTCCAACGTCACGAAAACGTGCTCCCTGGAATTCAAGCCAGGCACAAGCAATGTCTTCGAGACCTCTTCGTTCCGCAGCAATACGTTCGTGGCTACCTTTAACCTGCGGAGGAAGGGTAGATTCTAGGTCAGATACCCGACGGGCGAAGTACCGTCGCATACGGTCGACATCAAACATCCTGCCTGGGTTGCGGACTGTGATTGATCGGAGTCTTCTGGTCCGGATTTACCAGGTTGCGAGTCCCGCTGCGATGAGTGCAACTACACCGTAGTGCAGACAACAAAACACTGATCTCCTGCCGGATTGTACAAGCGAACCAGTGACGATCCAGGCTTGATGCGCCCAACCCATCCGCGGCGGCTCTCCAGTAACGGGATTGGCAGGCATGCCCCGCAATCCTCCGATAATCCATTGGGATAAATGAGGTCATGAATCCGGGAGTTGAGTTGGTCGAACACCGTTTCAGGTGGATTAAGGGCCTCATGCACTTCTGTGTACCACCCGACGCCAGGCCGAACCTGAGTGATTGTGCGACGAAATACGTCATTGATGTTGTCCATAGCATATTGTAATTTGGTCACACGGTTGATTGGTACGAAAGATTTAACTGCGATAGTTAATTTCCTGATTCACTAAGAGTTTTCGTAAGTATTACTTGATTTTATCTTCAATCTGTTCGACGCCTTCACGAATGGCCTCCCCTCGGTAATTGTCGGGCATTTTCCTGAACTTGATGAACAGGTTGATGAGCTCTTGCTTGTGCGATTCTGACAGTGGTCGTAGAGACTCCTCTCTGACGATGATAACGTTGTCGTAAACTGCATAAACAATATGAATTCCTTATCAATATTTATTAGGATTATGCTAAGAAAATCACTTTTAAAGTACGAGTCAAAAGCTGTTAATATATACCGTAAACCGGGGTTACTTTGCACCGTTTTTTTTTTCACTATTTTTAGAAAACCTCTTAAAAATGGTAGACACAATTTTTAATTTTTTTTTTTTTTTTTTTTACTTCATTAATAAGATATGAAGTAATGCATTTATGCTATAAAAACTATTTAAATAATAGTAAAAATATTTATTTTTTTTAGTTGAAAAGTGGAGCAAAGTTGTCCAAGGGAGGGGGTTACTTTGCTCCGTTCTACATTTTCTATCATTGTGCCTTTATTTGAAGTGCTGGCGCAATGATATTCATACAGTTTTTTAACAATGCTCCAAAGATAATTTCTGTGAAAAAAATAACTGAAACCAAAACATACTTTTCTTTTTACAAGAAAAAAACAAAACTGCAAATATTTCTCTTAAAAAAAAACGAGTATTTTAGAGTTATTAATAAAAAAAATAAGAGTTTTTATTATGTAATTCAGTAGGTAAATATGTAGCGATAAATAAAAAAAAAAACATAAAAAGTATTTCAATTCAAAAAAAAAAAAAACAAAAAACTTAATAACAAGAATAAATAACAGAACATAAAATGTATTTCAATTCATAAAAAAAAACAAAAAACTTAGGTAATAACAAAAAGGCAACGACTAACATTTAGTCAAATATAGATTTAAGTTCTGGAACTTGGAATGTACCTCTCTTAGAAATTTGTTTTGGTGGCATAATAGAACCTAAAACATCTGACCATGAATAGTTTAGCTCATCTCTTACTGTTGGCCATTTCCATAACTTCAATGACTTCTGCATAGAGTTAATTTTCACGCTATTGTCATCAAATGAGACAATTTCTACTGGATACAATTGTCCTTCATAGGAAAACACGACAAACTGTCCCACTTCTCGAACGACTTCATTGAAACACATATCGTGTTGCGATGTTTTACCTTCCAAAAAATTTACGAATTGGTTTGCCCTGATTTCTTCGTTTTCCAGTTCATTGAAATTGAAATCATCCGAAGAGTTGTCATCAAAAACCATATCCGTCTCCTGTCTAAGGTGAGAAGAATTGGGCACATCATCATCATATTCTGTTGTTTGGCGAGAAGTACTTGGCTGATCCTGTCTGTTTCCAATGGAAGTCGTATCGTTTGCTGAATTTTCTTCATTAGCCATTATCTCCTGGTCACAGACACTTTTCCCAGCTGGAATATTCATTTTTTTGCGTCTTTTTACAACAATATTAGTAGCTTCTTGCCTTTTTCCATGTAATGCTTTAAGGATCTCAAACTGCACTGAATTTTCATCACAGGACTTTCTTGGAATGCGACTAAGTACTTCTTCCACGTTTACCGGATATATTCCGCACTTCCGGAATCCAGATATTAAGTTGGCTGAAGCGTTTGGAATAATTAGTTCCATCATCGTTTTTAGTAGTGGTGGGAAATCTTCTTTCTGTATATTGGTATGTTGAATACCTTTTGGACTCTCCTTCCAGACCGACAACACCTTTCGCCAGGCTATTTTTAGGGGCCGGAAAAATGCCACGTCAAGCGGCTGCGTTAGATGGGTGCTGTTGGGTGGCAGGCAAATAAGGGTCACTTCGTTTGCGCGACACAGTTGAAGAGCGTGTACAGTTATATGTGAAGAAAGGTTGTCACAAATAATCACTTTTTTTCCTTCAAGCCTTCTAAGTCTAGGAATCATTTGACACTCGAGCCAGTCTGTAAATATGTTTGCATCGAACCATCCAGACACACTTACGTTATATCGACAGCCTGTGGGACCATTTTCCGTCCACGTTGTCCACATCTTCGTAGCCCGATACACAACATAAGGCGGCATAAGCTCCCCAGCAGCGTTACCGCAAAACATCACAGACACTGATGTCTTGGAAGCATTTCTAATTATTTCTGGATACTTGCTTCCTTTTTTAACGAGAACTTTTTTTTTCCAGGGTCATCAGTTAAGTTCGTTTCATCAAAGTTCCAAATGTTTGTAGGGGGGACGTCTTTAAGTTCTTGTGCTATGTTTTCGAAAAAACTCCTGAGCATAGGCTCATCTACTGCCGCTCGTGTGCGTTTAACATTTTCTGCAAAACGTACCGAAATGCCTGGGTGTCTTGCTATGAAAGCATTTATCCAATCAATGCCCGGGAGGTTATTTTGAAATACTTTTACTAGTCTTCCACATCGACTTAAGTAGTTTTTGATTATATGTCGCAGTTCTCCGATATTAATCGGAAATCCGAACTCGCCCAAGGAAATCAAGCATTCGACAAAACTTTGTTCTTCTTCTGCAGTAAAAACATTGGGCCGTCCTGTTTTTTTTAAATGCATTCCTTTCAATTTGTAAATGATGGTTCTTCTTGGAATTTTATACTTTTCTTCAGCCTGTCTTTGTGAAATTTCGCCCCTCCTTATCTCATCCAAGCAATTTTGTAGGGTCTCAGCTGTATAATCGGCATAACGTCTTGTCCCCAAGATCCTGGTATATTTTCTGGGCATTTCTGTGAAAAGTAGATTCGTATACGATCATTGCGTTAGTTACAACTAAAAACAATATATTGGTACCTAGATACAGAAACATATTTCGGGGTAACTTTGCTCCGGAGCAAAGTAACCCCAAACCAACTTTCGGGGTTACTTTGCTCCAGTGCAAAGTTACCCCAAAATTAAGAAAATAGATATGTTTTCACAAAAAAAAAAAATATTATTATGTTTTGAGACCAAGAAGGTTAACTTTGTATAAAATTAAAAGAATAAAAGACACTTAAACGGTAACATAAATATTTACTTTTTATATTTGGATACACACACTTTAGCACTTCAAATTTTCTACCTGCAAAAAAACACACAATTAGGTCGTTCCTCTTCGGACTACTATGGTTGACTGATAATTAAACGTAGATATGCAGCTGCACATGATTTTGCACACACATAAACATTATATTATGTTACAGTTAGATCGGTGAGCAAAACTCAACGTGTCTGAACATGAAACGAATATTAAACTCTTTATGACAATGGCGCAAAGTTACACCCGCTGGCGCAAAGTAACCCCGGTTTACGGTACTGCACATCTTTTTTACAAATACTATTTTTTTTTGGAAAGCTCGGAAATAAGTTGTAAATTCGCATCATCTTTAAGGGTATGAATGTCGAATTTTATAGGATCTTGATCTACACTTACGATTTGGTGTTTTTTTGTTTTGTTTTCAACTGAATCAACTGAGAAAAAAACAAAGTGCAACAAGAAAAAAATTCTATGTATGTTGAATTATAGTTAATGCTTAAAACTTACATATCACTTATAATCGTGTTAAAAGTTCTATAATTTTTGACTCGGTAGTGAAAAAATGTATGAAGAATAAAGTGCATAAGTGTAAAAGTGCAACGAGAAAAGAACACTGTAATTTAAGTGCAAAAGGAAGAAAGCGTTAAGCAAAAGGCTAAGAATTGTATTATAACATAAAATCTTATTTTTTTGCTTCATATTTAAAAACAAAAATATCTTAAGCAGTTACATAAAACTCTTTGTTAAAAAAGACCAAAGAATGAATAGTTGTGACGTTTAATTCGAACGTGATTAGCTTAAAGACATCTGTTTTTTCAACAATATATCCATAACTACGAGTATGTCTATCAAAAAACAGAGTTTGTTGAAGTTGGCAAATACAAAAAATGTTTGCATTAGACGTTACACCTATCAGTTCTATGAGTCCAAAGCATGCAAAGTTATCAATATTTTCAAATTCCAATACCAGTCCAGTTTTAATTTTTACATCAGAAATTGTTGCCCACCTGCAAAATTTTATGTCAAAATCAAGTTTTTGCAGTTGATCAATATGAGAAGAAATTTTTTTGAAAGAGTTTACGCATTTTATATCTTTCCCACAATGTATTTTATTCTCAAAATCATTATGAATTTTATTTTGCAATTGTATGGCAAATATTTACTCGAGATCTAATTGAATTTGCAATTTGTTTTAATTGTTTATGCTTTGCTTCATGTCGCATAACCCAAAACTGTTTCAGTGGTCCAAATTTTCGCATTAAAAATGGATAATGTGTGAGAAAATGATGCTTTGTCTTAAGCGCCATTTTAAAATGTATTAAATATAAACTATGATGTTTTTCTATCAAATGTTCTAAACGAAAAATAATGCTTTCGTCAATACTCTCAAAAAATAGTAATTCCGTTATTTCTTTCAACAATAAGAAAATCTCCCAGAAAATATCGGTTTCAGGTACTAGATCTGAAATAATAAGAGGAAGATATCTTATAAGCCATATTAACTCTGACGCCGAATATCTTAGCTTATTATTTTTTAAATTATCCATACTGAGCTCTTGAGGTTTATTTAAACCTTCGAATCGCCCATAAAAGAAACCCAAAATTCGATTGTTTAATGTTTGTAAAGAAAAGAATTTGTTTTTAATAAATGGATGCAGTATGAAAGATACTTCAAATCCACAAATTCCTTCATAAAGATCATGAAGCAAGTCAACACTAAAGTTTTGGCAAACATGAAAATTGCTTAGGCTGATAGAATGCCAGTTTTTTTCACGTCGTCATTTTTTAAATCAACTGCGTAGTTGTATGGATTTCTAATTACGAAAGGGTCTTCCGTGGTGGCAGTTTGTGCATCGCTTTTATGCATTTTACATATTCTGCAATAAAAATTACAAGAAAAACTCAGTGAAGCCGAGCATGGAATTGAGCCCCAAATTATCACCTATACAAGAAACAAGAACAAAGTAAATCTCTTTATCAAATATATTTAAAGGATTACTTTCAAGTTCTTTCAACTCATCAACCAAAGGCCTAAAAACTCTACTTCCATATGTTTTTTGTCTAAAGTATGGAATAATAATGTTACAAAAATATTTTCTAGTTTAGAACGATAAATTGGTGAAAGAAATGGAAATGATACATAAACACCACTTATTTTTTGATAGCCCGTCCTTGAACCCAGGGGATTATTTACTTCGAAGTCATCAAAGTACACAAGTAAAGGTAAAACAATACTCTGAGAAGGGTATTTAGAGATTTTATCCTTCCAAAAAAAGGTTTGCATGATATTACTGATAGAATTTATTTCAAGATTAAGTGTTTTATTTTCCAAATACGCAATTAGACTACGTTTCAGAGATATATATTTTTCCTTCACTGTAATATTTTGAAGTATTGAACGATTTTCAAAATTAATATAATCCAACCTATTGCCAATAATGGAAGATGATGAAGGAAAGTACAAAGCATTTTCTGTTAACATGTTAATTCTTTTGTATTGAGTGTTGAGATGTTTTTAAATGGGTCCTGCATAACCTGAATGAATTCCTTATTAATATTTTTTAGGATTATACTAAGAAAATCACTTTTAAAGTACGAGTCAAAAGCTGTTAATATATACTGCACATCTTTTTTACAAATACTATTTTTGTAAAGCTCGGAAATAAGTTGTAAATTCGCATTATCCTTAAGGGTATGAATGTCGAATTTTATAGGATCTTGATCTACACTTACGATTTGGTGTTTTTTTGTTTTGTTTTCAACTGAATCAACTGAGAAAAAAACAAAGTGCAACAAGAAAAAAATTCTATGTATGTTGAATTATAGTTAATGCTTAAAACTTACATATCACTTATAATCGTGTTAAAAGTTCTATAATTTTTGACTCGGTAGTGAAAAAATGTATGAAGAATAAAGTGCATAAGTGTAAAAGTGCAACGAGAAAAGAACACTGTAATTTAAGTGCAAAAGGAAGAAAGCGTTAAGCAAAAGGCTAAGAATTGTATTATAACATAAAATCTTATTTTTTTGCTTCATATTTAAAAACAAAAATATCTTAAGCAGTTACATAAAACTCTTTGTTAAAAAAGACCAAAGAATGAATAGTTGTGACGTTTAATTCGAACGTGATTAGCTTAAAGACATCTGTTTTTTCAACAATATATCCATAACTACGAGTATGTCTATCAAAAAACAGAGTTTGTTGAAGTTGGCAAATACAAAAAATGTTTGCATTAGACGTTACACCTATCAGTTCTATGAGTCCAAAGCATGCAAAGTTATCAATATTTTCAAATTCCAATACCAGTCCAGTTTTAATTTTTACATCAGAAATTGTTGCCCACCTGCAAAATTTTATGTCAAAATCAAGTTTTTGCAGTTGATCAATATGAGAAGAAATTTTTTTGAAAGAGTTTACGCATTTTATATCTTTCCCACAATGTATTTTATTCTCAAAATCATTATGAATTTTATTTTGCAATTGTATGGCAAATATTTACTCGAGATCTAATTGAATTTGCAATTTGTTTTAATTGTTTATGCTTTGCTTCATGTCGCATAACCCAAAACTGTTTCAGTGGTCCAAATTTTCGCATTAAAAATGGATAATGTGTGAGAAAATGATGCTTTGTCTTAAGCGCCATTTTAAAATGTATTAAATATAAACTATGATGTTTTTCTATCAAATGTTCTAAACGAAAAATAATGCTTTCGTCAATACTCTCAAAAAATAGTAATTCCGTTATTTCTTTCAACAATAAGAAAATCTCCCAGAAAATATCGGTTTCAGGTACTAGATCTGAAATAATAAGAGGAAGATATCTTATAAGCCATATTAACTCTGACGCCGAATATCTTAGCTTATTATTTTTTAAATTATCCATACTGAGCTCTTGAGGTTTATTTAAACCTTCGAATCGCCCATAAAAGAAACCCAAAATTCGATTGTTTAATGTTTGTAAAGAAAAGAATTTGTTTTTAATAAATGGATGCAGTATGAAAGATACTTCAAATCCACAAATTCCTTCATAAAGATCATGAAGCAAGTCAACACTAAAGTTTTGGCAAACATGAAAATTGCTTAGTTCGTTAAAAATACAGGCTGATGATAGAATGCCAGTTTTTTTTACGTCGTCATTTTTTAAATCAACTGCGTAGTTGTATGGATTTCTAATCACGAAAGGGTCTTCCGTGGTGGCAGTTTGTGCATCGCTTTTATGCATTTTACATATTCTGCAATAAAAATTACAAGAAAAACTCTCAGTGAAGCCGAGCATGGAATTGAGCCCCAAATTATCACCTATACAAGAAACAAGAACAAAGTAAATCTCTTTATCAAATATATTTAAAGGATTACTTTCAAGTTCTTTCAACTCATCAACCAAAGGCCTAAAAACGCTATTTCCATATGTTTTTTTGTCTAGAGTATGGAATAATAATGTTACAAAAATATTTTCTAGTTTAGAACGATAAATTGGCGAAAGAAATGGAAATGATACATAAACACCACCTATTTTTTGATAGCCCGTCCTTGAACCCAGGGGATTATTTACTTCGAAGTCATCAAAGTACACAAGTAAAGGTAAAACAATACTCTGAGAAGGGTATTTAGAGATTTTATCCTTCGAAAAAAAAAGGTTTGCATGATATTACTGATAGAATTTATTTCAAGATTAAGTGTATTTATATACTTCATTACATGATCAAAAACTGTTTTATTTTCCAAATACGCAATTAGACTACGTTTCAGAAAAATATATTTTTCATTCACTGTAATATTTTGAAGTATTGAACGATTTTCAAAATTAATATAATCCAACCTATTGCGAATAATGGAAGAAAGCATTTTCTGTTAACATGTTAATTCTTTTGTATTGAGTTGAGATGTTTTTAAATGGGTCCTGCATAACCTGAATGAATTCCTTATTACTATTTTTTTGGGATTATGCTAAGAAAATCACTTTTAAAGTACGAGTCAAAAGCTGTTAATATATACTGCACATCTTTTTTACAAATACTATTTTTTTTGTAAAGCTCGGAAATAAGTTGTAAATTCGCATTATCCTTAAGGGTATGAATGTCGAATTTTATAGGATCTTGGTGTACACTTACGATTTGGTGTTTGTTTGTTTTGTTTTTGAATTAATTTATGAGAACCTATATCAATACTTCTAATACCCAATTGTTTATCGTACACACTTAAAGAGTTCATAAAATGCTTGCTAACGTATTTTTTGAAACTATCAAACAAAATAAAGCTCCGTTCTTCTAAACACACTTGACATTTATATACATTAACGTATTTGTGTTTACTTTTTAAATGTTTAATATAAGTTTTGAAGTTTTCCTGAAAACTACTGTAATATCTTAATAAATGAGAAACACTTGTATCTTGCTTAAGATCTGAATAATGACTGAATTTATTTATTATAATACATTTTCATCTTCCAATTATGGAAACGTTCTTAAATACGATCATGAACATGAAATAATAGCACTCGTCACTTGATATGGGTGCATTCCTCCACGACCTGCAATGCACGTTGTTCATTGCATATCGTGGGAAGAATATGGTGTGCTGATGTGCACAATGTCGCTTCGCGACATATCAAGTGACGAGTGGTATTCGTCACCTGACACGTGCATAAACCATGTGCACATAAACACACTACACTACTACATTTAAAACAATCCATTAAATAGTATAATAGATAATATATTAATACTAGTATATGTATATATTATATTAATAAAATATAAATACAAGCTAGTCAAAGCTTAACTTACTTTAGATCGCTTATAAGAGTGTTAACAGTTGTATAATTTTTGTCCCACTCAGTAGTTATTTTGTAAATATGTGTTTGAATAAACATCCAGATATGATGAGACGACTCCGGATATTCAGCATTCAATGCGGTGTAGGTTTTGAAGCACGCGTCTACAGCTTCAATTGGCCTTCACATTTATAGATGATGTCATCTATAGCTACATAGGCCTCCGTTATTTCTGCTTTATTTTCGCCAACAACAACGACGGTGGGCTGCAAAGTTTTTTTTACTGGCTTGAAGCTTTTTTCTTGCCTCAGACAATTTTTCTTTTATTTCGACAGAACTCTAAAAATATAGGTAATTTTTATATTAGTTAATTAAACAAGAAATTATATATATATTAAAATTTTAATGCAGTTTAATGTTATTTTATTTTAAATAATATAGGCGTGTTGTACTAATTTTTTAGACCAGGAACTAACAAATATTTAGATTTTATATACTCCTACATATGTAAATGTTAAAGTTTAGCAGACTCGTGGATCTGATAGCTTGTAAAATTGAAAAAAAAAAACACCTGTGAGCTGTTGGTCTGTATACTGATTGTAGATTTTGAATCGTATTAGCTGTACATTGTAATCTTATAAACTTGAATACACAAATAGAAATAAAATATACGTACCGAAACAAAAACTATAAACGAATTAGCGCTTTCAAGTTTAGTGCTGCGTTTCATTGAATGTTTCCTTTTCCCTAAGACTGGTGAGGATAGGAGGTGTGGCAGAAGGAAGAACCACCAACTAAAATAAATTTGAAGGAAAGATATTACACAAATATTCAATTCATATGAATTTCAAAATTTACATTGGAATGACAGTGGCATCATCTGTCGAAAATTGGTCGTACCAACTCAGAAACCTTCTTTCGCTCTGGCACAACAACTTTGCTAAGGATCATCACATGATCAAATGCATAGCTTACGCTTTTATAAAGAACAAACATACAAATACTTAAGTGCGACTCCGGAGAACCACGATAACGTTGAAAGCCATTTGGAATCCGTAACGTTAGGGAATAGAACCATTCGACGATGGACTGTCGATGAATAGTTACCATTCTGCTTGCGTACATTACTGCGCCTGCGGTTAGTAAGCCGACGGTTATTACGCCGACGTCTCGAGACCATGCGTTTTGACTTCTTTGGGGACATGGCGTCAGGTTCTTAATTTCAGATAGAATTAAGTTGAGACACTGGATGTTAATCGTATTAATTTTTATATATATACAGATGTCTCTGTTTTTATGTCCACACCATGTTTTTATGTAAATTTAAATTTTTTTAAACTATTTGATTTCCCAAAACGTGAATTTGATTTGCAAAAAGTTGCATTTAATTTGCACAAAATTGGATTTGATTTGTAAAAAGGTGAATTTAATTTGAAAAGACTAGTAAACCTAAGATATTAAATACTTAAGTGCGACTCCGGCGAACCACGATAACGTTGAAAGCCATTTGGAATCCGTAACCTTAGGGAATAGAACCATTCGACGATGGACTGTCGATGAATAGTTACCATTCTGCTTGCGTACATTACTGCGCCTGCGGTTAGTAGGCCGACGGTTATTACGCCGACGTCTCGAGACCACGCGTTTTGACTTCTTTGGGGACATGGCGTCAGGTTCTTAATTTCAGATAGAATTGAGTTGAGACACTCGATGTTAATCGTATTAATTTTTATATATATACAGATGTCTCTGTTTTTATGTCCACACCATGTTTTTATGTAAATTTAAATTTTTTTAAACTATTTGATTTCCTAAAACGTGAAATTGATTTGCAAAAAGTTGCATTTAATTTGCACAAAATTGGATTTGATTTGTAAAAAGGTGAATTTAATTTGAAAAGACTAGTAAACCTAAGATATTAAAGGTGTTTAAAGAAATATTTGTGTATGTGCTTATGTAAATGTACATAAGTATAACAAATAAGCAAATTGAAGATGTTTTAAAAAACAATACTATACATAGTAGTATTACTTATTTGAAATGTGAAACGCATAAAACATACAATACTCACTTATAAATACCTCCGTTAGGTGCTCCATATTCCAGGATTTTAATTTTGCGATAACTAGCTCCATTTTTATAAGCGTTGCCTTTCCTTTTTGATTTTTTTTTGATGGCTAACAATAAAAACAAAACAATAAATATTGTGGTTTCTTATAAATGTTAGATACAAATCAAAGGACATAACACTAACGTCACATTGAGCTGTATGTTGAGTCGAAATATAAATATTTAGACATAGTGATATAGGCTTTTTATAATATATTTTAATGCATTTTTTTAAATGACAAATCTAATAGTTGTTGATTCTAAAAACAAATGGAAGAATTTTCAGTGATTTTCTGTGATCCAAACTAAAAATTTAAAAATTAAATTAAACAACAAAAGTTCGATAAAATCATCGAATTTGTTTCATTGCTGTCTACCAACATTATAAAAAGATCTCGACTGAAAAGTCAATTTTGATGATTTTTCAGGAGAGCAAAAGATATTAATTTGTATGATCTTTTTTTTTTAATTTATTTTAAAAAGATATTTTTAATATTTCACCCGTTATAAGGAAAAATATGACTTAAGATAGTTTGGCTTTACTTTAAATTATATTTTATATTAATATTCAAAATCTTAAGTTGACATAAGCTAAGTATTTTATCTTATGTCGACTTAAGGATGCCTTTTGTTCCTGTTTACACGCGCGAAAATTTCTTAAGTCAACAAAATGATAAACGATATATGATTTCACAATAATAAAAAAAGTCTTAAGCCAATATACAGTGCTCTTCACTTGATTAGACGCACACATTTTCGTTTACATAAATCTAATATTTTTGTAAGTGTGTGTAGCAATCATCAAACAAATGCAACCTTTCTAATAAAGGTTATTAAGTTCTCAAGAAAAAAACACAAAAAAGTGGTAGGTGCGTGGAAGTTAACGGTTGTTTTTTCTCTTTTCTTTCTATGCTGTAAGAAAAAGTGTAGTTTTTTTTTGTTCACATGATTAGACGCACTCGTTAAATTAGTTAGTTGGTCGCGATCTGTTACGTAAATTTGAGTTAGCTCCAAAGTTTAAGCCGTAAGGAGTATTCGCTAGTGATTTAAATCCAAAATGGGGAAAAAAAAAGTTTTAAACGCGGAAGAAAAAGGAAAAATTGACGAGTAATTTTTGGTAATATACCTATACAGATTGGTATTTTTGTTTTCGTAATTAGAGATTTCGATAATATTTTTGTTCGTTAATTTACCAATACATATTGGTATGCATTTTCGTTTTCGTAACCAGAGATTTTACCAATATATTTGACAATCTACCAGTACAGTTTTTTTTTTGGTTTTCGCTAGGTAATGTGAAGAAATAATCAGATTTTTTTATAGATGACGCATATAATTATGCCTTGGTATTCTCGTCATCCAATACAAATTCCCTAAGTCCATTTTAGTACAAATTGGTAAAACAATATTAATTGAAAAAAAATATAAGTTTCATTGTAGTTTTTGGCATTGTGTTCGATTCTAAATTGGGCGCATAAGCCGCCGACGCCGACAAAAGAAAATTGTCGCCACATGTGGCATCCATTTACCGCCTCAGACAAAAAAATATACATATGTAGCAACAAAAAAAGTAGACTTACGGAGTTTTTACCGAACGATAACTATTTTAGTCTAAAAATTAATAAAATGTAATAAAAATCAATGCAATTACCCACTCTTCAATTATCAAAAATTCAATTACTCACTTTACGAATTTTAGTTTTTGTGTGCTCCAACTCCAATCCACTCGTATTTAATTGGATTTATAATTTTTTTATTTGCTGCTACGAGTAAAAGGAATAAAATACCAATCTGTATTGGTAATATAGCGATACACATTTGTATTTTGATTTTCGTTCTTATTGGTAATATACCTATACAGATTGGTATTTTTGTTTTCGTAATTAGAGATTTCGATAATATTTTTTTTTACTAATTTACCAATACATATTTGTATGTATTTCGGTTTTCGTAAAAAGAGATTTTACCAATAAATTTGACAATCTACCAGTACAGGTTATTTTTTTGGTTTTCGCTAGGTAATGTGTGAAATAATCAGAATGTTTGTTATAGATGACGCATTTAATTAAGTCTAGGTATTTTCTTCATCCAATGAAAATTCCGTAAGTCCATTTAGAAACAAATTGGGAAAAAAATATTAATTGAAGAAATATAATTTTCATTGTAGTTTTTGACATTGTGTTCGATTCTAAATTGGGCACATAAGCCGCCGCCACCGACAAAAAAAAATTGTCGGAACACACGTGGCATCCATTAGCCGCTTCACAAAAAAGTATACACATGTAGCAAACAAAAAAGTAGACTTACGGAATTTTTACTAAACGATAAATTATTTTAGTACAAATTAATACAATATAATAAAAATCAATACAACTACTTACCCAACAATTATTATCAAGCTCCAACTCAACACACTATTTAAATGTACGCACTGCACAAATTTATTTTTTGGTTTGCTGTTACGAGGAGGACGCGACGACGAGTACTTTGCTTGCTGATCAGACTGAGGCGAGAAAGAGACGAAATCGAATGTTGAATGATGCAATGGCGAATGGCTGTGGGGTGCGTTCATTTCCGTAGCAACTGAGGCTTAAGGCTATGATGAAACTGATTCATTTAGATGCAAGTGTGGACGCGATAAATGAAAATAATTTCTGGCAAAGAAATTTGTTGCAATTAATTTAATTTTATTTAAGACATATTTCATTATAGGCTGTGGGGCGAGGTAATTTGAAAAGTGTTTTAAGAGTGCATAATTTTTAAGCTAAAAAGTCGCAAAATGAAATAGTGTTAAAAATATAAAATTAAAAAAATGACAAAATGCTTTTCCAAAAAACAAAAACCGACAAAAACCCATTTAATATCTTTATGGGTAGATTGAAAATGATTATCTACATATGTACACACCTACAAAACTGAAGAAATAATACAAAAATGACAACATGTTCAAACTTAACTTTATATCATTCAAATTTATATAAAGAAGATAAACCGATACAAGATTACATATTATTCTGATATTAAAAAATTCATTGTTTTTGAAAACTAGTAAGTTTTGCTGGTAAAAACCATACAAAAATAAAAATTGGCGAAACTTGGGGAAATTTTCAATCTACTAAATAGGAAATTTTGTAAGCATATTTTTAATATCCTTAAAAGTTGTTTTAGATTTCACTCTTAGCTTATGCCGGATTTACACGAGCGACAAATTGCCATTAAACTTGCAAAATAATAATAAAATAAAATCAATAATGATAAGAATTTACACGGGGCAAAATAATGACTGTTTGGCAAAAATGGAAATCTGCCACTAAAGGATTAGCAAACTCATTCTTTCTCGCTGTGGCCATTATTTTCAAAATGATGTCACTGCATTTATGCGACGCCATTTTAATGGCAATAGTTAATGACAGTTTTCCCTGCCATTTTTTTATTGACGAAATAATGACAAATTTTCAAAACATTACACGTTTTTGTCAATAATGTCACTAAAATGGAACAAATAATGGGTACATTCAAAAATCGAACCATAGCTATCCGGATAGTTTGGTGTTGTTGTAATCTCATGTAAGAACACAGCCCCTGCCAAGAAAAAAAAATCTCTTGCTAATCGAAAAACTTTGGTATACTTTTGTATCAAATGAGAAATGTTAAAATCATACACACAAACCCATTGAAATTTAACTTATCCGATGTTGATTGCTATCGTACCGACATTTGAATGTACCAAATAGAATATTTTCATTCATGTAAATCCGGCATTACGGACGCTACGCTAATTTACATTCATACGTGAAAATTCTTACATTTTGCAGTCAAGGCCCGTAGAAAAAATATTAAAGTTTCCGAAATTTAGTGAAAGTATCAGGTTTCCATATAAGAACTGTTGTTGCCATTTTTTTAGTATCTGAACATTCTTGTAGATTTCATCTTGCCTAACGCACACTACATTTCTAATTTACATTAAACAATTTTTTTCGAACGTGAAAATTCTACAAAAAATGGCACTGGAAAAATGTTTCAGTGTAAATTGCTGTTAAAGTGGACGAACGATAATTAGGCTTATAATACGTTTATAATAAGTGACACTCAAGTCTGCAATACTCAGCACTTGATTGTTGATCGGATTGTAGTTAGACATCTTTTTGCCAAGTGAAATTGGGGTGTTATTCTGTATTTTAATAGTTAAGAATGCACCTCTCCGCATCAGCATGTTAAAAGAAAGAGAGGGAGAGAGAAACCTGTCTCTGTGATGAATTGCGAAAAATGGCGCGAATGGATGTTACAGAAAATAAGATGGCTAGATGCTTGTTTTGGGTGCGTTCATAGGCAAAGCATTTGGGATATTGTCATGAATCAAAGATAACAAGATTACGACACTTCTTTTTTTGTCTTATTTTGTTGACGTCACCAGAGATCGAAATCCATTAATCCACATCGGACAAACAACAACAATTTCACAGATTTTTGATCTATGGTGACGTCAATAAAATAAGACAAACAATGAAGTGTCGTAATCTTGTTTACTTTGATTCATGTGAAATTGTTGTGTTATTTTGTAATGGAATTTTTCATTGGTAAATTCAGAATTTGATGCGGAATTCAATTTTTTTCGTGAAAAAGGAACGAATTTTGAATAGATTATTTTGTTTTATGGTGTTAGCGAATATTCGTATCTAAAAATCTGGTAGTTATAAAACTAAATGCTTCCAATTGTACTAGCGCCTAGTAGTGTTAGTAAAAAGAGGGGTAGATTCACCGAAAAATACGGATCTGAGAATTTGATTCAGATTTAAAAAAAAAACTTATTTTTTTTGCCCAATGGAAGGATTTAACTATCGAAATCCGTGTGATTTATATCAAAAACGAATTAAATTCTTCTACCAATGGAAAACCACATAAGCTAAACTATCATTGAAACCCATATGTAACAATTTGATAAATTGTTAATTTTGAGAGTTCAGGAATATGTATTTTGCTCGAAGTTTATATGGTTTAAAAAATATTATTGCAGCTGGTAAATAATACAATATGTACTAATGATAAATTGATAATCCACCGATTTTGGTTGACAAGAGCCATTTATGGTGGATTTGCATGTAATCTTCTTCTGAGTTCTGCAAAAAAAGGGGATGCAAAATATAAAATTTACATTTGTTCGACAGAGAGAGAGAAGACAAAAATGCAGAAGATATGTATAAATCGAAATTATTCATAAATGTTACTCTTTCAAACAATTGTTTTATTTTTGGCATACATCTATCCCGCTCTACTTTCTTTCAAATTTGCGGATGAAGGCATGTAAATACAGCGTTTCTTATCGCCTCAACTGATTGTAATGCCGGATTTACACGAGTGACAAATTGTCATTAAATTATGTCATTAAACTGGGAAAATAATGTTAAATTAAATCATTAATGATACGCATTTACACGGGGCAAAATAATGAGTGTTTGATTGATGTTCATTCTGTCTCGTGGTGTGCCATTATTTAATTATTGTCAATAAAATGGAACAAATAATGGCAATTTGTCACTCGTCTAAGTCCGGCATAAGCTATGGATGAATAATGAACATGATTAATCACTTACATACATTTTATTTCTGAACAAAAAAAATAACGATTAGAAATTCGAAGTACCTTTAAGTTCGATTTTAAGGGTCAGTTCTGCAAATGTGGTTCAATACTTGATTCATGGTTCAGCAATTTTAGCTTAGATTTCTGCGGATTAACTTCTAACTTCAAAGTTCTTCGTGCCAAAATATGCATTCTGAGAGAAATTATTTCCTATATTTACGAGGATGAGGTGTATTTGCTTCTAAGTTTTCCAATATATTTCTTGTGTGATTTCATCAATCATTTAAATCGGTCAAAGAAAATGAGAAGACAGATCCATTTCTTAGCATTAATTTGGCGGATTTACATGAGCGAAAAATTGCTAATAATTCATGTCATTAAACTGGAAAAATAATGGTAAAATCAAACCATTAATGATAAGTATTTAGACTTTGCATAATAATGACTGTTGGATTGATAATGCCAATCTGCCACTAAAGAATAAGCAAGTTCATTCTTTCTCGCGCTGTGCCATTGTTTTCAAAATGGTGTCTCTGTACATTTACATGACACCATTTCAATGGCAGGTTTTAGTGCCAGGTTTTCCTGCCATTTTTTCAATGACGAAAATAATGACAAATTTTCAAACCATTTACATAATTTTCTCAATAATGTCAATAAAATGGAACAAATAATGGCAATTTGTCACTTGTGTAAATCCGGCATTACTCAGTATTTGATATATTTATTATAACAATATTTTATTGGTAGTATGACAATACAATATGTGTGTTTTAACTTCCTGTGTTGTTATTTTGCCTAATTATGATAGGTAAATCACCTATCTGGATAGTAGTATTACCTATACATTATAGTAAAAAAAATGCAAACTTGACTTGGTATATTAACAATATTTTATTGGTAATATGACAATACAATATGTGTGTTTAACTTTCCGTATTGTTATTGTGCCTAAATATTATAGGTTGTAGACCTAGGTGTATAGTTGATTCTCCTATACTGTATAGGAATATAACCTCAATATTATAATGTTTCCATGGATTGTTAATATTTCTATTTGTATTGGTAATTTGGTCTATGTGTTTATTGTAATTTTGACTATCTGTATTGTTATGAATCCGAGATTCCAATAAATATAGGATATGCTCCCATATGTATTGTCTATTTAACAATCCTGTATTGGTAATGCAACAATATTTGCTTTACCAATAAAATCCAAAAAAAAAATATAGGCAAAATAACTAATTTTTATTGGTATATTAGCAATAATTATTGAGATATTTCCATATTTATTGTCATATTGCCAATATTTTCCGTAACAATACTTTATTGTTGAAATGCCCGATCATTTTTCCCTCAGTGCAGGGAGCCACGTGATTTGCCAACCAAATAGTGTATTGGTCTAACTCATCTATCATACAAAAAAAAACATTAGTTCTAATGTTTGAGTACATGTGTACAATCAAAAAATACCATCTTCATCACAACTGATTTCGTCTAATTCTGAACTTGGACCTTCATTTTGGGACGTACTGTTCCTGGGTTTAGCTCGTTTCATAAACTTCAAACGAAGTTTGCTGTTTGACCATTTGGAATTAAGTTTTCCAGTCGGGCTTTTAGATCCTTTTTTTCTTTGCATAAAATACGACTCTTAAAAATTGTTTATAAAATGTTAACATTATTTAATTTAGATAATCATTTCAAAATAATAATACCTTTTTTTCAGTGGGAAAGAATTTAACGATACTCTCGGAAATTTGGTTCATTAAATTTGTAATTTAACACAATTTTTTTGTGCATACATTCGTCTACTATTATTTTATTAATTTATTCATTTATTATTTTATATTGTACATATTTAATTTATATTATTTCTAAATGGAAGGCCGCTGTCCATAGCAAAAGGCTGCACCTTCCATTTAGAGTACTGATTTAAAACTAACTTACGGAATGATCTTTAGCTTGAACTATACTTCGGTTAAAAGGGAAAATGTTCCGCGTTTAGCAAAATATTAATTTGTTTTTAAAATAGTCATATTACATTTCGTTGCACAAAGGTAGAAGGGAAAACGGGTGTATCCGTTCTGGATTGGTTTTGCTGCGTGGGAAACCGTTAAGAATTTATGAATGTGCCGTTAGGCAAGAGGGCGTGTGGCGAATAGCGGGTTTAGCGTAAAGTCTCAGACGTAACTGGATTTAAAAATATAACGGTGAATTCAAACAAATCGTTAGGAAGCAGTACCATGTTATTATTTTCTTTGTAAAATGTATTGTCAAAATAAAAATTATGTGCTCTCAAAACAACACCATGTCCATGTATAACTCCAAATTTTTGATTATCACCTTATCACCAACTTATTTTATCCGCAAAAATAACAATAAAGTTAATGCAACCGATATAAAAACCTTACCTTTTAATAATCGTTTTCACGCAACAATCCAAATATCTCCCATCCTTCTTACGGCGAACAATTTTTCTGCCTCAAGCCGACAATCGTCGCTGAATATCACCTTCAAACATTTTTTTTTTGTAAATAAGTGCTATTCAGAAATAAGTATACAAAATTGGAATGGGACTTGTTAAATTGGACTTACCTTGCCCCATCATTTAGAAGACATATCTCTATGTAATCTAGCCCACATTAGTCGTTCGACACGCATGGCTTTAGTGAGTTTTGGCTTCTCAGCCGCACGCCTGCAAAAGAGACCATTTTCTCTAGGCGTGGTCGCACTGTTCTGGCTGATATATGGATATTAGAAGTGTTCAGCTGCTCTGCGATCATTTTTGTTGTTGCGCGCTTCGATTTCTTAGAGCAAGATTCGCAATTTTTCGGTCTTCTCGGGCTGTTGTTTTTTTTCGTCCGTACCATGTTTGTTCTCTTTCTCACAACCAAATCATCAAAATTGTTCATTTTCCTTAAATCTTTGCAATTTTGACCACAGAAGCTTTAGAAATCCCGACTTTTTGGGCAATTTTTGCAAAAGAAAAGACTTTAGGAAGAGTTGCAGCTTGAATTCTTTGGGATGGGGTAAGGTCACTTTTCTTTCCCATAATGCAAGAAAACGACAGACACCACGAACATAGAAAATTCGAAAGAAAATATGCTAAAAGACACCAACGATCGCCAACCAAAGGAATACATTTTTCAAAACGAACTGATTTTTTTCCATTACAATATCGTTTGTTTAAAAAATGGTTTGCCTCACAAGATAACGGTTTAAAAAGATAATAAAATACTGTTTTGTTGTATAAAATTATGTGGATAACATAATAAAAATATTGCACATACAATTAAATTTTTTATAAGAGATAAAAGCCTTGAATTAATGAAAATTTTCATCGGTCTTAATTATGTGGCCACCTACTGTACAATAAAATTTTATAATATTTTAAAATATTATTTATTGCAAATATATTTTTTTTTAATTAAATTTTTTCTTACTATAAAATATGTCTTCTGTAGTTGATTTTTGTTTCGTTAGTCTATAAGTGTTTTATTTTTATATAAAGTAGGTCAGCTTCAATCAATTGATTGAAAGCTTTTAAAAATTATATTGGCATATCTGGTTTTGCCTCAGTACCACAAAAATAATCCCTAAGATGTCTAAAGATTCCCTGAATTATATTTCATTTTTTCACATACACCAATACAATTGCTTAGAAAATAGTATCTCAAAAGACGAAGACTTTCATTATTCATTTAATAATAAATTAATTATGTTTTGTTTTGCCTGAAGTTTGCCTAGCTGCTGAAGAATACACTATTAATAAAAATAAATAAAATAGATAACTATCTATCTACTTATAAGGCTTAAATAATAGAACAAAAACTGAATTTAGAGCTTACAAATTTAAAAAAATATTTAATATTTTATGTAATTTTAAAATTGTATTTTATATTTTAACTTTATACATAAAGCTTTGCAGTGCAAATTGATATGCGGAATAGACATCAAATATCTTTTATAAGATGCTGAATATAAACTAATATAATCATTTTGGATATTTTTTTAATGTATGTTGTATACAAAATAGTTTTATTCCTAAGACGACAATAAAGAACATGAATTTTATATATTGTTATTGTTTAGTTACATTAAATCAGTGGAGTACCGAAAATATTTTTTTCATAATATGCAAACATTAACGTCATTGAAATTCATGATTCTATCCTACACATTTATTTCACCCGTTTAATTACATAAACATTTATTTTAATTTTTGGCCGCTTCATCTTGTTTAAGATTACTTACGAAAAATTAACCAAGTTTTTGGAATAAAACAACCGATAGTATTTCCCCTCCAAGCTATACAAAAAGGTATATAAAAAAACTTTACAACAAACAACATACTTGATTAAATATAGCCAACATTCTTGTCAGCAAATTTTTGTGTAATCAACCAACGCCTCGGTTATAAAAGACAAAATACTCGGTTAATTTTCTGGTTTGTTTAAATTAGCCAACTTACTCTGTTGAATCAGTTAAACAACTCAGTTGAAATCAGATAACATACTCTGCTGAAATAAGCCTATAGACACTCTGTTCGTCAACCAACAACCTAAACATTTGATACAGTTATGAAGTTTTGCTGTAATAAAAAACTCAGAAACTGTTTCGAGTTAAATGAAAAAAACGATGTGATCTGCTCACGTCCAATGTTATAATGTAATAATATTATTTTCTCCTTACAATACAAATTGACCAATTATACTTTTACAAAATAAATAACAAAAAATGACTTATACAAAATTGAACTTGACATTGATGACATAAAGGCACAGGGTGAGTAAGATATTTCAGGTTCATTCACACGCTGCGTTTTATTAGTTGTTTAGACTTTTCCTTTTCAGGTCAATTCGCTCCAACAAAAACAGATCAGGTACTTGAAACAATTTTTACGAATTAAAAGAATATTATGTACATTAAGAAATGCCTTTTGTTCTTTATTAAAATTGTTACCAATGAAAAGATTATAAATTAAAATGAATACGATTTGAGAAAGATATTCATTTTTTTCCTTATTTGAATTTCCATTGGATTTTCAAAGGATTCTTCTCAAAGGAATTGGTCTATGGCGGTAGACGAGTCGCACAAACGTAGGTTATTAACGCATCCCAATTTTTCACTTCAATGCCATACGACACTAAAGCTATAATTGCTTCATTAATATTGCTCTGCAATTCCTTTAATGCAGCTGCCGATTCAACCGTTATGCGTGACTGACCAAGCAAAACACTAAGATGAGTATTTACTGAAACTATTTTGTTTTCGTAGTGTTCTTTGAGAGCTGCCCACGAAAATTTAGAGACTATGATTAAAGCATGATCTTTAGTCCGAGCTCGAAAGTGAAAAAGTTTTTGACTTAACTTTGCATCTAGGATGTAAAGTGCAGTAAGCATGACCCTAAATGCTGGCCATTTAATAAAATTGCCACAAAATATTTCCGCTTCACACGGCGGAAGATGCATGTTATGCCCTAATGAAGAACTGTCATTCTTTTTATCATTTAATTTTAATTTATCAGCGTGTGGCCACGTTGCCTCTAAAATATCATTGAGAAATTCTATATAAATATCCGATGACTTCTTAGATTTGGCTTTAACCTCAAAGAGCGACGCCTTGCGATTCTCATCGGCGGCCGCCGCACAAACAAATTCGCTAAAGGATTTTATAACCTCAAACCAAAATGCTTGAAGTTCTAATCGATATGCTTCGAAAGCCGATTTGTTAAGCCCTTTGGCAGTTTTTTCTGTAAACGATGCATGAAAGTCGACGAACGCGTCGAATGCCAAAATCAAAAACTCCAAACTCATTTTAAACGAAATTAGAAAACTGCGTTTTATCCTAATAAAAAATCAAACCGCACACCACCGCGTACCAATTTTACCGCCAAGAGCCGAATATAAAAAATTTACTAATTTTACCGTTTGTGTATGATTCCACGATATAGCTGTATTTCTGAACTCCGTTGTCCTTGGATTTTGGAGCTGGCTAACGACGAAGCACCGATGAGAAGCTTCCACTGCACTATGGCTATATTTCCAATGAATATATGTACCTCTGCCTCTACATATATAATTGTAGAAATATAACGCCCATGCGTTATGAATGTAACGGGACGGTCTTATTATAACGGCTTCCCGTCGGTGACTAACGCTACCAGCACCATTATCTAGCGCTGTTATTTGACAAGACAAATTAGAAAATTGTCGACGCTACCACAGACCAAAGAAATCAATTGCAATTCCCAACTTTTGTCCTTGGCTTGAGTCTTACTGGTTCTGATATTATAACGGTAAAACAGGCCACCGTCTTCACAAAACGGTTGATGGTTTATTCACGCCTACTTCATGACGATTTTTACCCCCAAATTTGTGCGTATTTTCCAATTTTCCAAAATTCCTTTTTTTCTTCGCCTTGTGTATTTTCTTTAACCTGATTTATGAAAAAACACTCCTATAAATTAAATATATTTTAGTTTTATGTTTAATTTTGAGTTTATCAAAAAATAGAAAAAGTTGACCTGTCTGGCAATGGCGGCGGTTGACGATGGAATGAAAAAGAAGTCGATATGACGTCTGCAAGTAACTAGAATTTGGAACGGGAGGAAATGAAACAGAAGCGCGCACATTGTACAGTAATGTCTGAACTGTGCCTGGTACAGTAATACCTGAGCTTAGTGTTTTATTTTTCAAGATTACTCATGAAAAATCGAACAAGTTTTTGGAATAAAACAACAGATATCATTTCCACTCCAAGCCTCCAAGGTATATGAAATATATATATAATAAACTTAACGTACAACAAACAACATACTCGATTCAATATAACCAACATTCTTGTCAGCAAATTTTTTGTAATCAGCCAACGTCTCGGTTATAAATAGACAAAATACTCGGTTAATTTTCAATATTACTGGTTTGGTTAAATTAGCCAACTTACTCTGTTGAATCAGTCAAACAACTCATTTGAAATCACATAACTTACTCTGTTGAAACGAACCTATAGGCACCTCTGTTGGTTAATCTACACCTAATTGTTCTGCTCTTGTCCAATGTTATAACAATGTAATAATTTTATTTTGTCATAATACAAATTGACCAATTATACTTTTACAAAATTAATAAAAAAAATTACTTGCAAAAAATTGAACTTGACATTGATGGCATAAAGGCACAGGGTGTACAATTTTCTATAGGAAGCAATATCAGCAATCGCTGACTCGCGACGTTGTGTGATGGAGGAATTGCTCCTCCCTTTTTGTCACTGTTTTAATTTTGTTTTCGTTTCTAATATTTTAAAAATACCCTTTTCTTTTAATTCTTTATTTTTTTCTGCTTTTTATTTCTGTATTTTTGTTCTAGTTTCACAATTTTAGTTCCTTTAATTCTTTAAAGTAAATTTGCCAAAGGGGTCACAAATCGAAAAAAGACGCCTACGTCTGTCTAACATACAAAGCATTCACAAAAATTTGAAGATGCCAAAAGGACAGACATTTTATATATTGGCAGACTAGGATGCTTTATATAAATTGCTTTGAAAGGTTGACCATTTAAGATAGTCACCACTGAACGTTTCAGTATCACAGACTGGTAGTTTGACAGTGATGTTTGTGATGTTACCTGAACCAAATTTGGTAGTAATATTAAGAATTTTTCATTTTAGGAAGATATTCTTCAATTTAACTAGTGGGGACTGGGCTAGATTCTAGGCTAGGTATTTCAAGTAAATACTTTTGAACTGCTCCCATAAGCCGAACATTTACTAAAAAGTTTTCCACATCAGTAGGAAAAATGTTGGCTAATACACCAGCACGCTGGCAAACCATCAGCTGCATATGTTGCATACGTTCACATGAGTCGTACCCAATGCATCTATTATTCCATTCTGCTTCTACATCATTTGGGTCCCATTCAGTATCCGCGTCATCGGGTCCATTCGTATAAGTGATGTCCTGCATTATTCTTTGCGCCGCAATGGATATATTCGGATATTCAGTTGTTAAATAATACTGAGTACCAATCAATTGAAAATAACCTGATTCATCATAGGTATACGGCTTTGTGTTAAACTTGCTCTCAGGACCAGATGGAATGGTGAAATTTCGAAATCCTGACAAATAAAGGGCTATGCTCTTAGGAAGAACAAAATTCCCTTGTTCATAGATCATATCTACAAAAGCCAACTCGTGTGCCGTTAGCTTATATTTGTTCAGACGTTTAATATATAAAACACGCGCCCAGGCAAGGACGGTAAGGTAATAGTTGTAACATGATAAACTAATAGACCTCTTGAAATTCAAATTATGCGCACAAAAGTTTTCGTAACTTTCTTTTACTATGCTAGAGAAACCATTAAACCCCGTGAAATGGTTTAACTCCTCAGATATAGGCCTCAACTCTTCAGAGGGAGTTGGGAAAAAGGCTTCTAAATAAAGCGGATCGTTCTTTAAATCTGAATTAGTCTTCGACAGGTGCTGACCACTTGGTAAAGAATCGACGGTGACAACTGGTGCTCTCACATTCTCTTTCGTTCTAGAGATTCCACCTCTTCGTTGTTGCTGGAAGGGTCTTCGTGACGGCGAAGGACGATCTTGGTACTCCATTGATTGTGGTTGGTAGTACTGCTGTTGTTGTTGTTGTTGCTGAGGGAACTGGGGCATCTGACGCCAGTTTACATTGGGATTTCCTCTACTATTATAATTCCTATTAAATCTCGACATGTTTTCTAATGAACTTTAATTATTATCAGTTAGATAAATAAATGAATTCTTTCAAATATAAAGTTCTATATCGCTTGTACCTCTCCGAGGATTTACTTTTTTTTCACTTGTAGCTGTGATTGTGGGGCTGCCACTTCGGTTTTGACCTCCTTAAATGTTTAAAAAGGGGGTATACATTTTCAGCTTAAATTTTCTTCGAATTGAAAAAAAAAATCTTCACATTTTCACACCTATATTTTTAAATTGATAATTTAATATTCTTCAATGTGACCACTCTCAGGCTTCAAGTTGATGAATTTTCTTCATTTTCACATCAAATTTTCTTCAAATTAAAATAAATTCTTCATACACACCTACATTTTTTAATTGAAAAAGTTTTCTTTAATTTAATGAATTGTGGTCAGTGAGTTTTGTTCACTTTCACGTTAATTTTTTTTATTTTAATAATAGGCGTTGCAGTGTTTTTTAAATAAACGTATTTATTCCATTTAATCCAAATTGGGTTTTAATTATGAACCACCTGGCACAACATAAAAAATCCTGAAAACAAATCTTTTTCTTTTATTAAAAAACTAAGCCAATTTGGTTTTAATCTAAAACCATTTTATTTTATTTATTATACACAAGCATGCGTTTGTACGTAGCGGTTCAACTCTAGGCATGAAATGATTAAGCACTAATGATGATTTTACATATTATTGATATTTTCTCATTTCAAAAATGTATTAGACTTACTTTCCGTTAAGTTTTCTGCAGCTATCATCCTATCAAAAAGCACGCGGTTGCTCTTGTCTTTAATTCCTTCCTAAAAAATTGGAATATTTTTATTGAAAAATCATTAAAGCTCAGAAGCTGTAAGCATTTGAAACAAAGCCCTTGATATCAATCTGTAATGAGGTACAAAATTTGATGAGTTTTTACAATCTATGAAGACTATGCAAGGTCATAGGATTCTTATTCTTATATTCTGCTGTATATTTAAACTGCAACTTCATGAAATCCGTAGTTCTTTGAGGTAGCCCAATGCACGGCGAGCAAATGTAGCTTGTTCGTGTTCTATAATTAAATAATGAAATGTTTCAAAAAAAAAAAATCAAAAAATCACTAGAAAAAGCACGTATCACATGTATATTCTCTAATTTGTAACATTAATTTAATACAAAAAATTCAAAGCACTAAATTCCAATCCTCGTTTTTAATTTACATAAATAAAACAAGAGTAATTATAGTCTCCTTCAGAAACTTTGTGTCTTGGAATTTTTGTGTCCATTGAACTGTTTCTTTTTTTTTGCACTTTTCCTTTCTTTGAAGGATAATTGGCCGTTTATTTGGCAAAAATACCACTCACTGATTTTACTTTTTTTTTTTTTTTTTTTTTTGTTAATTAAATATATATTATATATTTATTTTTTCACAAATTTTTTAAATTACTTAATTATTTTTCACCTTTTCGTTTCTTTCTTCTTTTAGTTCTTTTTCAGGATTATCTTGACCCCAATTGATGTCGAGCAAGTCTCTGCGTTTTATTTTTTCGTTCGTACGGTTTTTCAATTCTCTATTATTTAGCATTAGCACTCGCGACGGATGCTCCTCATTATTTAGAATTCTTAATATTTGGCGCGTTTGCGACATTAAACTATTAATTTAATTTTTCACGTAAAATTTTCTTCACTGAATATTTCAACGAACCTTACGGTTTTGTTGAGTTTATTTATTAAAACTTTCCCCACGTTGGGCGCCAATTAATAAATTTCCTTTTTTTTATACTTCTTAAAAGAGATCTATTTTATTTAGCATCCAGAACCTAAATGTTCTGATGACTTCGGTGCAAGTTTTTAAACTGATTTTACAATATCAACTTAACTCTAAATCATCCTTCTGGATGCAGCGATCGCCAACGCAGGAAATGATGAGTCGACGATGTGTTTATTAAATCTTGTAATTCGATATCATGTTGTGAAGTTGTGTGTGATCGATAGGAAATCGATGGATGAGTCTTTTGGTGAATAGAAGTAGTTTCATTTGATATGTAATCATCATGATCAATGATGATTTCGATTCTTAAGTAAAATGTTATATCAGCACTTTTTGGGTTGTTTTTATTTTTGGATGTGTGATTATAACTTACCTACCTACATTTTACATTGGTATCATATTACAAAAATGTACATTTATTGCTTTAATATGGCTATGTAGGAATAAATAATATTTATACGTTGGTAGTATTTTTACTCCAATACGGTTTGAACCTGAATTTAAATCACAAGCATTGTATGTATTTAAATATCTTATTAAAGGTACCTGCATAAGTACATATATGTACCTACCAATCTTCAATGCCACAACACTTTTATCACACAAAAAGAGTTCATTTAAATTAATATGTATTTAAAGATTGCTTGAATTACACTCATCACAACTCACTTACTTATCTACGGCACCAATTAAACTGAATTTAATATTTTTTTTTTTTAACTCAAAACAAACCAACGGACAAATTTATTTTCAAACAAATTTATTTTCAAACAAATTTTTTACCAAACGAATAGAAATTAAATTTTTATTTTATTTTTGTGTTTTTAAAAAAAGACTTCAGGCGCAGAACCTCTTCATTCAAAATCTGAATTAAAACTATCTTAAAATAAATGACAATTTCAATCGACTTGTCGCGTCAACCAAGTGCATCCGGCTGCTGTTCCCACAGGTACTCTCGCTACCTGATATAATTTGCATTGTTATGAATTATAATATAATCTTCTAGATGCGACGTAAGCGTTTCTGTGGGAAGTGTTTGTGCTTAAAGCAGATTTATGATGTCAACTTATAGGGTGTTAACTCGTCCGCCTTTTAAAATCGCAAGCCCACGTTCGATGCTGTTGATTGGACGTGTTGAGGAATGTCTTCTATCCCTATTATTATAGGTGTTTGTATAGGGTTTCCCTGTGCTGATTCTTCTGCAGCAGAAACGTAAATCATTTGAGTTTTTGGCATGCCTTTCTTTTATCATTTGTAGAGATAATAACTCTTCAGTATTTTTTCTAATAGAAGCAGGTTGAAAGACAGCCGGTAAAGGTTTGTAGTCGGACATTTCAGTTGATTTATAGACTTGATTCTGGATTATGAGTGATGTGTTGTGGAAATGTTTGATATAACTTCCATCTGAAGGTACCATTTGCTCGTTTACTTCAATGGATCCGGTATATTTATTTAAGAACAGGATACCTTGTGTGATTTCTCCGACCGATCATATGCGGTGGTTATTGATTTTGGTGCAGTTTGCGGCTCTGCTGTTCAATAGATGTGGGATGCACGTAGAATTGGTTATATCGATTATATTATTTCCTTGACATACCTAGTCTAGTCATAAACAACGTCATGATATATGATATTTAAATTTTTTTTTGTATTATTTATTAGGGATTTCATTAGCTACATTTCATAGAAGACATTATTCAAAATGGCCGCCATTTGCCTTACTGCACGACCTTAGGCCAATCGTCGACCGCAGCACCATTGGAAAATTGTTCACTTCACGAACAAGGGATTGGGTGTCGAGTAGAGCAGGCCATTTCCTCTAAAACGGACCACAGCTTGTAATCCAAAGGATTAAGGTCTGGACTTCCAGCTGCCCAATCTTCCGGTGATATGAAGTCCGGTACATTTTTGTTGAGCCACTCTTGAGTGGTTTTAGGCTTGTGAGCAGGAGCAGAATCTTGTTGGAATGTCCAATGCTTGTTTCCGAACATTGTTTGGTTGAGAGGCTTTACGACATCCTCCAATACTGTTCTTTGATAAACTTTTGCCGAAGTTTGCACTCCTTTTTCACAAAAATGAAGGTCGGTAACTCCATGATAGCTCACTCCCAACCATAGCATAACATTTGCCTCTTTCGACCCTTGGAATGAGTTCAGATACTTCTCTTGATGTCCGAGCATAAACTCGATCGTTCTGTTTATTGAATGATGCTTCGACGGTGTTCATAGCTATTTTAGCTTTGAAAAAAATATGGGTAAATACTTTAAACTCAAATCAAAAATAAAAATCGCAAGAGAATTAAATAAAACACATCCAAACTTTCTGTGATAAAACTTCCAGTCCCTCCTTTATTTTTACCCTCCATATAACCTTCATAGAAGGAGTATTAAAATGGTATAATTTATATGTAGGTGTTTGGAAATTAGGCACTGGCCAAGTTCAGTGCGGATGGATGTCATCAGTAAGTATGCAGCATTCAACAACGGTGAAAATGTTTTCATCTGTGAACATAATCTGTCGGTGAGCATTCTTCGGGTACCGTCTGAGCAGAGCTTTTGATTTTTGCTTACGTTTCTGCTTCAATGCAACTGTAAGCAGGTGTCCAGTGTGTGTTTTGTAGGCACTGAGTCCCAGGTATGGATTTCTGAGAGATACTCATTTCTCGCGACAAGATTTTCTGTTTTCTTAGCGGTTTTCTTCTGATTCGAGCCTGCACGGCTTTAATGGCTCGCGGAGTACTCACGGTGCGTGGACGGCCTTTTGCTTATACCCAAACTTTTTTTTTTTTTTTTTTTTTTTTTTTTTTTTTTTTTTTTCTTCATGAGGACATCAACAGCTTAAATTGGGTTTGTCGGTTCAATCCGGATAGTATTACAGTTGATCGTCATACAGGCGATTTTATATTTGCCTATTGCCTTCAAAATTTGTACAGGATCCCCCTTCTCAATCATGACATCCGTTATTTTATCCTTATGATTTTCTAAGTTAATGTCATAGACAATTTTCTTTTGTGACCCCCTCTTAAGTCCACTAATTTTTAAAATTTTAGGATTTTGATGATTTTCAGGAGGGATGGATTTTCGTTTTTCCGGGGTTGCTGTGGCTGTTGGGTTCTGGGTGTTTGGGGTTATATCAGTGGTTTCGGGTGGCAGCTCTTCATGGTCGGGTTGTTTTGTCTGGACTGAAATCTCATGGTCTGACCAAGAAAAGAAGATTTCCCCCACTTTAATGTCTTGAGGAATTTCCTTAAGAAGAAAGTTGATATTCTCAATTATGTCGAGAGGCACACAATTTCCAACCCCAGACAAATATCTCGATTTCTTTAGGACGGGATGTTGAAGATGGATAGCTAATTCTTTTGCTTCCGCCATTGTTTGAGGATCAAATGATTGGGGGGATCTGTAAGGCCGGGCTATTGCTTCGGATGATCTAGGATAGTTGTCTCCGGGCGATGTGTCCAACATTTCGACATCTTTGCTGGTGGATGGTTGTGGTGTGTCATTTGTCTGCCATGTGCGCTCTGTGACAAGAGGTCTTGGAGGTTTGTCAGAGGGAGAATGACGTAGACTGTGACGTGGTGCGAAACTGGCCTGTTCACTATCTAAATCTATCCCTGTCACTGCAAATGTTGGAGGGAGAGTATCCATACCCTGACATGAGGTCTGTAAGCCTTCTTGATTTAGGCATTCGTCCTCATTGACAGGTGTTTGATTGGCACTAAATTGGGGCTTGCGTGCCGGAGATTTTGCACCCTTGCGTGTGTTGCGTGGTTTGTTCATGTTTTGTGATTCGGGGCACCCTCAATGCTGCAGTATAAGATAATCTTATTTGTTATGCAATTGTATGAGGTGTGTTGTACTTGTACTTGTACTTGTACCCACCCCAAATCCTATAATAGGGTCAAGCAGGGGGTTGCAGGGGGCAACATGCCCCCTTACGAGCCGAGCTTTTTAAAATTTATTGTTTATATTTAAAATCTATTTTATGCTTGGAATAAATATTTCACAATGTGTCATATGGACATTTATGTCTTATAAAAATTGGGAGTTTTGTCCCATCAACGTTTGGTGTTGGGACTTATGTCCCACCGATGTGGGAGAATTATAGGAAAAACAATAATTCAATATAAACTTTCTTTTTGGAGTCCATGTACGAGAGTTCAAACTGCATATGACTAAATTGGACAACTCCTAAAGTTTCGCAAAGAGACATAAGGCCAAACATTCAAATTTGGCATTATGTCGCTTGGCCTTAAGTCACGGCACCGTGATAACTTACATGATGTGTGAATTTTAGATTTATTTTTGTTTTGATTTGTTAGTGCGTGCTGTGCGGTAAAAAATTTGGAATTGTCTTATTATTTATTAATAAAATTGAAATAAATTTATACACGAAGAAAGTGTTATCATAGTTAATAATATAAAATGTGTATGTATTTATTTAAATTGTAGCCTGATCCTGATTCCGCAAGCGTGAATGCTTTTCCGTGCAAAAATGCATGTACCCCCAAAATATATGTTAATAAATTTGTTTAGCTGTTTACGCGTTATCTGTCAAAAAAAAAAAATAATCGCACCCTTCCGGCATCGTAAAAATGCATGTGTACCCGATTTTTTTTTGTACACAGAGAAAACTCCCTCTTGCGGAATTTGGCCACTGTTCAATTTAAAGTCGGCTGTTCTTTATATTATATACATATTCTGTTGAAGTTCGTCCTGTACATGTTTATAACTTTTATGTTTATAACTTTTATGTCTTAAAATTAAAATATTTAACCTACATTTTAATAAAAAAAAAAATTTGAGATCATATTACCCTTTCAAAACGTATACTGTACTTTAGTGCTCCCCATCTTACAAAAAATGGTAGTATTGTACAACTACTATTTCCAAGCTAATTTTAAGGCCACTTAATATACCTACAAAGGAGTAGTTCACACACTATATAAATCTTTAAATATATAAATATAATATGTATATTATTTTGTTAGTGCATTCTAAATTTAGTAGGTATAACAAACTTTGTTTAAGAAACAAAAACAAACATCAATTATTTTATTTTAGAGTGTTGAGACAGGAATAGCCGCAATTGTTCCTCGAATGGATTGCTTTAGTTCATTCAAATTCGTTGGTTTTGCTTTGTAGACTTCCTGGTTGCAATAACCCCATAAGAAAAAGTCAGGTGCAGTAAGGTCAGGCGACCTGGGGAGCCAACGGAATGACATATTTTCGTCGCAATTCTGTCCCAGTTATCCATTTTTGTTAAATCTAAAAATAGATCTGCAAAATAAAAAAAAAATTAACCATTCATTAAATAGAAAAAAAGTTATTAAATTTTTGTTTGGAAGTGGCTTTCATCAGCCCCCACCTGTAGTATGAGAAAACCACGAGCAGTTATTAAAATGTCATCCATGCTTTGAGATTGTGGTGGATACATTCATGAATCCTTTTAAATCGGATTATACTATTTAAAATCTCCTGATAATATTCTTCCAATAATATATGGTGTTGATTAGTTTTCAAAAATTGTAGAATTTCATCAAGAAGGTTTTCAAAAATGCCATAGCCAACTGGTCCTGGTGAATCTAATTCTCCCTGTACACCTACCGTCCCCTGCTCCCCCGGTTTCTCTCTTGGTCCTCTGAGTGGGGCTCTATTCGTGAAACGACCAAATTTATCAACACCCGTCTTTCTGCTTTTTTAATTTTTATTCGATAAAATTAGCTTCTTAAAGTTCTTCAATGATTGAAATAATTTCGTTAGACTGATTGTTATTTCCGGCTTGTTGTAAAGCAATTAGGAGCCACATCCATGCTTTGAGATTGTGGTGGATACATTCATGAAACCTTTAAAGAATATTATACTATGAAAAATCTCCTGATAAATGTTCTTCCGATAATTTATGGCGTTGATTAGTTTTCAAAAATTGTAGAATTTAATCAAGAATGTTTTTAAAAAACTATCCCGTGTGTGGTGTTTGATGGAAGACAATAGAGCGTCATTTCATGTTTTTCTGCTTTGAACTTGCTCAAATGAGTTACAAAATCCACAAAAGTTGAGTGGTTCATATAGCCTTTTGGGGTCATCTTCACTACGGATCCACGTGGGAGGTTATCCAAAAACTCCGGTTTTTGCCTTATGCCTTTGAAGATGACCATGGGTGGAATTGCAGTTCCTATGGCGTTAACGCAGCCTACAACGGGGACACTTTCCGCATGTTCCTTTGATATTTGGTGGACCCTTTAAGAACCAATACGTTTTTTATTTTTGGTGATGCAAATTTATTCTACAGCCATCTTCATCCATGTTTTAGATGCATTAGGGTCTTTGCCTTATGTTTAATCTATCTAGCAGGACCTCCAGTTTTGTGAAGTGGATCATGTAGGATCCTATTCGAAAATAATGCAATGTAAAAAGAAAACGTTAACCTCTTTCTTTGATTTTTTTATTGCACGAATGTGGAATGTTCTTTTTGTTTAATTAAAATAATAGGTTCAAAAAAAAGGATGAATCAATGTTACAATGTGTGATTTTCTAATTTTTGTGAATACAGATTTCTTCTTTTCAATTTACAAAAAAATTAATACAACTTTTCGTATCTTCGTCGTGTTCGAAACCCAACTGCCTCACCAATTCCGCCAGTGCAGTCACAGGCACAAATCATCGCCAAAAATACCTTAGATCGGCACCTTTAAAGACCCCTTTTTTGAAAATCGCAGTTGCAGCTTTCGATACGCCACCAGTTTACCAAGTATCTGTAACTTTCTTGATTTGAATTTCACATTGGCAAACATTAAAACAGACAGAGGTCTAGATCAAAAAGTAGGCTCGACCACCAAACATTTGTATCTATGTAATATATTTAGCTATACAAATACATATATATATGCCCCCGACTATTGAGACAGGACTGTATAGTTTGACCTAAACCTGGGAATGTATCAATAATATCAATGTCAATAATATTTAGGGACTAACTCTGTCTCCTACCTCTGCTTAAAAAAAAGGACGAAGTCTCCAATGTCCTTTGGACTATGGCCAATATAATCCCTGGTGTTTCCCGGCTTGGCCGTTTCAACATTCAGGAATCCTTAGATTTCTAGAATTTTTTAAATTTGTGTTCAGATTTTTTTTTCTTTTATGTTCACAAGAATATTTTTTTCATTTTCTCAATCGGGTCCGTAACATATTCACTTTAAATATACCGTGTTTAGTTGTTAATTCGTGTACTCTTTTGCGTCGAATTTTTTTACAAATATAATTTCACTATTTCGAGACGGTAAAAAAAAACGGTTGAATTACAACAATTTAAAATCCGATTCTAATATTCCCTTTCGTGGGTTGACCGTAATTTTAAAACTTTTGGTAGGTTTTAATTTGCGGATACCATAAATATATAATCTAACCGAATTGCGACAGAAATGAATGTACTTTATTTAAAATACTTTTCAAAAAGGAGTTGAAGGATGGAGCTCTTGATTTCTGAGTCTGTAGATTTTGAGTTGCAGGGATTACCTGATCGTTGTGGTGGGTTAGCAACGTTCCACCGCTGAATTTAAATGTTCGCCGTGTTGCAGGATTTGATTTTACTTTTATGTTTTATTTTAATTTTACTATTTTTCTTTTATAGATTTACATGTATAATAATATTAATATGAGTAGGGCGCTTGCCCAGCCCTTAGCAAAAAAATGTTAACATTTATAAAATTATTTAAAGAGCAAATGATCCGGCATGGATAAAGAAAAAAAGCGGAATGCCAATTGGCAAAACGCAACAAACAGACATCAGTTGAAAGCCGGGCGATATGGTCTAAAGGTATAACATTAAGGTCGACACATGTTGTGTCGGTAAGGTGGAGCAGAAAAGACTGCCATAGATAGTATGACATTATATCTGAACAGGGTCTTTATTGTACATGCGTTACTTAAAAACTGAACTGTGCTATCGCGGATAGTGTTATAATTCATTTAATTTGCAAATAAATTTAAAGTTATAATAAAATAAGTAAGTTATTTAATTCAAGGTGATTGAACAATCATCATATAATTCCTCTACAGTTTTCCTGTTCCCAATATATTGGAATAGGATAGTCTTAATTTCTTCCCAACGTTGGGCTTTATTATTTATTTTAATTAATTAATTTGATTTTAATTATATCTAAGAAAATAAAATCACTCATTGTTGTATTTATTTGATGAAGGTTGAACCCTATCCAAAAGTTGTATAAAACTGTTTAAATTATAAAAGTTCCCGTTATAATTGGGTAAACTATTTATGTATTTGATGGGATCTAAATTTAGTGATATAAGGCTTACTCCTGTAATTGTTGCCGCTGCGTACGAGTTCATGTTTCTCTTTATTCTTTTTAAAATTTTGAGGCGTATTAAGTAATTCAGCGTCACCAAACGGTCGAAGCGATGGGTATAAAGCATTCGAATGAGATGTAATCGTTCCGCTCAGTGTTAACTGTCATCCTATAATTAAATTTTATAATTATATAATTTTATTTTTGCAAAAAAAGTAATATCCCCACCCAAAAGCCTAAATCTATGCTACATACCTTAAACTGTGAATATGAGATGCTCTCACCATTTCTAATATGAATCAGGATACATTCTTGCCCATATTCTGGTTGTCCTAGTAATCTCAATCCATCATCAGAGAATAATACGTCTGTAAATCTCATCTCCAATCACCCAGATTCACAGATACAGAATGTATCTCCTTCTCGTAATCTTTCAATCCAGAACATTTGTTGTTTGCGTATCCCCGACGCACAGTGCGTTGAATGTATGGGGATTCGGGAAAAAATAAAAAAACAAGATTTGTGTATGTAGATTTTTTTTAATATTTATATTTTTTTCTTTTGAAGTTAATATGTGCTGTTAATATATAAAAATGAACAATTAAAAATGGTTTTTCAATTTTCTGTATCAGAAGAAGAGGATTGATTGTCGTCATCGTCATCACAATTAATTATATATTTTTTGATAGTGTCATCATATATTTTGGGCTTTCTTTTAATTTTTCTTTGCGATGAAATAAATGGGTCTGACAATAATATTAGGTGATTCAAAACGTCTTTGCAGTTGTTCGTTCTTGAAGATTTTCTTGAATGATTAAGCCTGGTTCGGCGAAAAGTCTTGTGTAAGCCTTCAAGAGCTTCCTCAGACAATTGTCCAATAGGTATGTGAAAGCTTTTCATCACATCAACACTATGGAAAAATAGTTTGTGCAATGTACAGGGCATATGATACCATCCATATAAATCCAAATAAAGTGTACGTGTTTCATGGATGAGAACATCAAAATTGTCAAAATGTATTTCAGCTCCTGTTGCCATCACTCGTAAGATTACACTTAATTTTTGAATCAAAGTTTGGTCGATTTTTGTGATTTCGGAACTTTTCTCAGGATTAGAAAAAAATGCCCGAGCAGTGTTGCCATCATTTGATGAACCAAAGCCTTGTTTTGGTTGGTCAACATTTAGTCCCATTTTTGTTTTGAACTCCGTCTGAATGCGTTTTTTTTCTATCTGGAAAAGAGTTTTGTTTTCCTCTCCTTGGACTCTCCATTTTTTAAAGGGCAGTCTATAAGCAATGTGCAACATACATTCAAATGACCTTATCCAAAGGTGGAGAGTTGAAAGACCGAAACGATAGTTTTCTTCGTTTGGTTGTTTCTCAAAACATTTGACTGTATTCATTTCACTAGGGAGTGCTCCGCAAATATAGCATTTAGATGACGAATTTGTTCCGGATAAAACATTGCACACACTCCCATCAACCATGGTCATATGAAATTCGTAAGAAACTTTGCAGCTTTGCCCTGCTATAATTTCTGTATAGTCATAAAGGCTCATGATTTTTTCTTGCATAATTGACTCCTCTCGTCTTACAAGATCGGAACACTCTTTTTTAAATATGAACTTCACGGGCCTACAATTTAATATTGATCCAGGACGATCATTTACCCAAAGAGAAACTCCAGAATCGATATCAATCAATCTTAGAGGTACAAATGCTATTAGGAACAAATATTCGTCCGAGTTTTCAGTATTATCAAATTTGAGCTTATACGCACTATGGTTACCACTGCCATCAAAACCCCATTTGCAAATTAGTTTAGCTTTTGTTTCTTTACTTACTGTGACAGATTTGCAAATGCTTCGAACAGTTTTCCCCACAATATCCTGAAAATCAACTTCCGCTGATGATTCCGTAACCTCGCATTTTGGAAGAATACCAGCCTTAGCTTGCCGTAATGCATAAATACTTGGAAAGCAGTCCTTGTGCAGAGCATTCACAGTTTTTCGCAATACCTCATATCTGCGTTCGGTTAAGTCAAGGTCAAGGTATATACAATGCAAGAGCTGCTCCCGGTGACAAAAAATGTTTCTCTTGCTCTGAATTTGAATTAGTGCTTGAATTTAATACTGCCAGATCTGTAGCATACTTTAACTCTTCGAGCGATCTTGTCCTTACTAAATCATGAACTCTTTGTTTTTTAGTTTTGTGGCAACAATCAACAAAGTCTTTTTTCGCTCTCCCACGCTTATTAATGAGGTCTTCGCTTGTTGATGCACTCATTAGAGTTTTGATGTTTTGGGGAAAGGGGTGGAGACTGTTAAGCCAGTCTTTATTCTTTTTAAAAAAGCGATCACGTATTCGGTGGCAATTTTACCAACGTTTATTTATTTCTGAGGAAGTTGTTGATGCGTGTCTTGCTAAGATTTGATGATCTGCAGGCTCTAAATTTGATTGCATATTTAATTTTACCTTCATAAACTGCAAAACACCAGGCACTGGGGCTGTTGAGTTGGAAAACCAAACATCAAAAAGTTCCCTGTTTGAACACATTCTGTAAAAAATGCTCGTAAACAAACACTTGTTGCAAGAAAAAGTGCAAATTGTTGCAAAAAAAACTTACTTTTTTAAAAGATACGATTGTTTTCTTTCTTTAAATAAAAACACTTTTTTCCCATATGGCCCCACATAAAATATATGACTTACCAAAGTCAGTACTCAACACGAACAAAGAAGCTTTGATTTGGACTCTCAAAAAAAAAATTTTAATTTACATGTAAAAAAAAAAATGCAGTTAGAATAACTATATTTTCTCTCCTGATTGTGAGCATAGCGAAAAAAATAAAAAAATATCGTATGTTCTTTCTTTTCTTCAGTACACGCTCTTTCAACCGGTAACTACAAATCTTACTCTCACTATTTGTTATTTTGTTGATCTTCTGATGATCTCTGAGAACAGAAAATTGAATTTTATCATAAAAAAAACTGTCGATTCATTCATTTAGACTTATTACCTTGGATTTGGCATACTTGCTACACATTTTTGGCACATTTTTTTTTTTATTTTTGTCCACTAGTCGCCGCACTGTGCGACGGTGCTGCGTGCGTAATCCAAGACATAATGAATACATTTTTCAATTTAAAACAAATACCCTTAGCGAAAAAGTTATACATGTTAATGTCTGTTAAAAGTTCAAGTTTGACAAATGTTTCTTTTAACATGGCATCCCACGAAAAACCTGGTAATGTATAAAAATGACGTGGGTCTAGACCGTAAATTATTCTAGTATCAATTCTGAATTTTTCAAAAATGTCTGCTAAAATTAAAACGTCTGTTTTCAAATAGTATTCCAAATATTTTGTCAAACCAGTACATTTAAAATGTGACCAGACTATTCTTTTCAAACAAAGAATTTCTAAAAGATTTGGGGGAGCTCTGTCTCATTTATATAAATATAAAATCTAAATAGTCAGAGCAGAAAACACCCTTACGAGTCATTAATTGAAAAGATTCATCATCTTGGAAAAATGATGTTAAATTTTAAAATCTTTTTTCGTATCAAGTGTTTTTGCTAAACTATCAATACTCGAAGATAGAAATCTAAGTGAGAGTAAGAGTCGTAATTCTAAAAAAACACTCCTAGCTTTCTATTTATTAAGATTTTTTTTTGAAATTGATATATGTCTCTTTGTTGAGAGGAATAATATTTATAGACTCACTGATATTACCTAGCTCTTTTATAAATAAATGTGAGTCATATCCGGGTATATTATGAAAAAAAAATGAGCATAAATTTGGCTACCTTATAGTTTAAATTACATTTAGAATGTGCGGCCGCTATGAATTTACCAGTAAAATGATTATCCCGAACGTTTACACCGCCCCACACTAGTATCTTACAGATATGACAAGTTGTTTGATTTCATCCTGGGGTGTCATGACCATTTTGATTTTCTTTCCCACGTGTTTTTCGTAAAGATTTTGAAGTCTTCGAGCAAGTTCGCTATAAAAACTTGTGTACAGTCTTCACCTAGAATAAAAACAAAACATAATTGCAATTTACATATTTCGTGAAACTGTATCGTAGCTCAGTACCTTAGATCGGCACCTTTAAAGACCCCTTTTTGGAAATCGCAGTTGCAGCTTGTGTTCAGATTTTTTTTTCTTTTATTTTCACAAGAATATTTTTTTCTTTTTTATCTCACCTTATCTTTATTTTTTTTGTATTTGAAAAACTCAATAATTTCAATACTTTAATTTTCTACACTTTTATTTGCAATCTATGCACAAAGAAAAGAAAAAGCTCTACCTTTTGCTTTGCGGTATGTAAAATTAATTAGCAGTAGCGATATGGTCTAAAGGTATAACATTAAGGTCGATACATGTTGAGTCGGTAAGGTGCAACAGAAAAGATTCTGCGATAGATAGTATGATATTATATCTGAACAGGGTCTTTATTGTATATGCGTTACTTAAAAACTGAACTGTGCTATCGCGGATAGTGTTATAATTCATTTAATTTGCAAATAAATTTAAAGTTATAATAAAATAAGTAAGTTATTTAATTCAAGGTGATTGAACAATCATCATATAATTCCTCTACAGTTTTCCTGTTCCCAATATATTGGAATAGGATAGTCTTAACTTCTTCCCAACGTTGGGCTTTATTATTTCTTTTAATTAATTAATTTGATTTTAATTATATCTAAGAAAATAAAATCACTCATTGTTGTATTTATTTAATGAAGGTTGAACCCTATCCAAAAGTTGTATAAAACTGTTTAAATTATAAAAGTTCCCGTTATAATTGGGTAAACTATTTATGTATTTGATGGGATCTAAATTTAGTGATATAAGGCTTACTCCTGCTGCGTACGCGTTCATGTTTCTCTGTTTATTCTTTTTAAAATTTTGAGGCGTATTAAGTAATTCAGCGTCACCAAACGGTCGAAGCGATGGGTATAAAGCATTCGAATGAGATGTAATCGTTCCGCTCAGTGTTAACTGTCATCCTATAATTAAATTTTATAATTATATAATTTTATTTTTTCAAAAAAAGTAATATCCCCACCCAAAAGCCTAAATCTATGCTGCATACCTTAAACTGTGAATATGAGATGCTCTCACCATTTCTAATATGAATCAGGATACATTCTTGCCCATATTCTGGTTGTCCTAGTAATCTCAATCCATCATCATAGAATAATACGTCTGTAAATCTCATCTCCAATCACCCAGATTCACAGATACAGGATGTATCTCCTTCTCGTAATCTTTCAATCCAGAACATTTTTTGTTTGCGTATCCCCGACGGTGCTGCGTGCGTAATCCAAGACATGATGAATACATTTTTCAATTTAAAACAAATACCCTTAGCGAAAAAGTTATACAGGTTAATGTCTGTTAAAAGTTCAAGTTTGACAACTGTTTCTTTTAACATGGCATCCCAAGAAAAACCTGGTAATGTCTAGACCGTAAATTATTCTGGAATCAATTCTGATTTTTTCAAAAATGTCTGCTAAAATTAAAACGTCTGTTTTCAAATAGTATTCCAAATATTCTCTCAAACCAGTACATTTAAAATGTGACCAGACTTTTCCTTTTCAATCAAAGAATTTCTAAAAGATTTGGGGGAGCTCTGTCTCATTTATATAGATGGGGATAAATTTAGCTACCTTATAGTTTAAATTACATTTAGAATGTGTGGCTGCTATGAATTTACCAGTAAAATGATTATCCCGAACGTTTACACCCCCCCAAACTGGTGTCTTACAGATATGACAAGTTGTTTGATTTCAGCCTGGGGTGACATGACCATTTTGATTTTCTTTCCCAAATGTTTTTTGTAAAGATTTTGACATTCTTCGAGCAAGTTCGCTATAAAAACTTGTGTACAGTCTTCACCTAGAATAAAAACAAAACATAATTGCAATTTACATATTTCGTGAAACTGTATCGTAGCTCAGTACCTTAGATCGGCACCTTTAAAGACCCCTTTTTGGTAATCGCTGTTGCAGCTTGTGTTCAGATTTTTTTTTCTTTTATTTTCACAAGAATAGTTTTTCTTTTTTATCTCACCTTATCTTTATTTTTTTGTATTTAAAAAACTCAATAATTTCAATACTTTAATTTTCTACACTTTTATTTGCAATCTATGGACAAAGAAAAGAAAAAGCTCTACCTTTTGCTTTTCGGTATGTAAAATTAATTAGCAGTAGCGATATGGTCTAAAGGTATAACATTAAGGTCGATACATGTTGAGTCGGTAAGGTGGAACAGAAAAGATTCTGCCATAGATAGTATGATATTATATCTGAACAGGGTCTTTATTGTATATGCGTTACTTAAAAACTGAACTGTGCTATCGCGGATAGTGTTATAATCAGGGAAATTATTTTTGTGACCTAAAAAAATCAAAAGAGGCAAATAAAAATCAATTAAAAGGCAAAAAAAGGCATTTATTAAATAAATAGAAAAGAAAAACAACTTGATATTTTAATTATAAAAGCATTGAACTACCAATAGCTTTTTAAAGTTTTCAGGTAATAGCCTCCTTCGATTGTCTCTAAGAAGCGTCTTAAATGAGCTGAAGGACCTCTCTACTTCAGCAGAAACGAGTGGACCCCATTTAAAACTGTCGACGTCATTCACTTCAATGTTATCGGGAAGTCTGGAGTTGATGTCGCCATTGATTACAGAATTTATTTGTTCAAGTATTTTTAGTCCCTGATTTAAGTTGAAAACAGTAGTGAACTTTTTCAATACTTCATTTGCAACCGGCCCTTTGGCTTTTTCCAAATTTTCCTCGATGTTCTTTAAAATGGGGAACACTTGCCCAATCGGTATCCCTTGAAAAAAAAAATAAGTTTTAAATATAAGTTTGTACATTTACAGTACCTGATTTTTGTAAGCTTTCGAAAATTTGGTTTTTGGGGTCGACCAAAAATCCAAAATTTGTTTTGATGTATGCAAGCTGCGCCATCAATTCAGCGTCCTCAATCAATTGTTTTACAAATACAACACAGCTTGCATCATCTTCCAGCACGGTGACGATCTTTTTGATCCGAACAAAATAATTCGCATAATAGGTAGCTGCATCTAGCCAAGTACCCCAGCGAGTCAACACCTGTGGAAATTTGAATGTAGGTATGTGTAAATTTTAATCCAGATTTACTATAATTTAAAATAAAAACTTACGGATTGAGGTGGTAACGGCAATTCAGGTTCTTTCTCCTTAAAAATAGCAATTCGGGATGGACTTTTGAGAAACATTTTCTTCATGTTCGAAACAAAGGTATCAACTTTAGGGTAGTGACTTCGAATGTTTTCACAGACCCTATTCACACCATGAGCAACGCAAGTTACATGTACCATTTTTGGATACAAAATCTGCAGTGACTTGCCACTTTTTTTCATGTAAGGTGCAGCATCAGTTACAAATAAAAAAACTTTCTGCCTTTGAAGTTCTTCTGGCCACAGCAACCGCATTGAATCATCGAAGAGCTGAGCAAATAAATTGAAAGTTATAATAAAATAAGTAAGTTATTTAATTCAAGGTTATTGAACAATCATATAATTCCTCTACAGTTTTCCTGTTCCCAATATATTGGAATAGGATAGTCTTAATTTCTTCCCAACGTTGGGCTTTATTATTTATTTTAATTAATTAATTTGATTTTAATTATATCTAAGAAAATAAAATCACTCATTGTTGTATTTATTTAATGAAGGTTGAACCCTATCCAAAAGTTGTATAAAACTGTTTAAATTATAAAAGTTCCCGTTATAATTGGGTAAACTATTTATGTATTTGATGGGATCTAAATTTAGTGATATAAGGCTTACTCCTGCTGCGTACGCGTTCATGTTTCTCTGTTTATTCTTTTTAAAATTTTGAGGCGTATTAAGTAATTCAGCGTCACCAAACGGTCGAAGCGATGGGTATAAAGCATTCGAATGAGATGTAATCGTTCCGCTCAGTGTTAACTGTCATCCTATAATTAAATTTTATAATTATATAATTTTATTTTTTCAAAAAAAGTAATATCCCCACCCAAAAGCCTAAATCTATGCTGCATACCTTAAACTGTGAATATGAGATGCTCTCACCATTTCTAATATGAATCAGGATACATTCTTGCCCATATTCTGGTTGTCCTAGTAATCTCAATCCATCATCATAGAATAATACGTCTGTAAATCTCATCTCCAATCACCCAGATTCACAGATACAGGATGTATCTCCTTCTCGTAATCTTTCAATCCAGAACATTTTTTGTTTGCGTATCCCCGACGGTGCTGCGTGCGTAATCCAAGACATGATGAATACATTTTTCAATTTAAAACAAATACCCTTAGCGAAAAAGTTATACAGGTTAATGTCTGTTAAAAGTTCAAGTTTGACAACTGTTTCTTTTAACATGGCATCCCAAGAAAAACCTGGTAATGTCTAGACCGCAAATTATTCTGGAATCAATTCTGATTTTTTCAAAAATGTCTGCTAAAATTAAAACGTCTGTTTTCAAATAGTATTCCAAATATTCTCTCAAACCAGTACATTTAAAATGTGACCAGACTTTTCCTTTTCAATCAAAGAATTTCTAAAAGATTTGGGGGAGCTCTGTCTCATTTATATAGATGGGGATAAATTTAGCTACCTTATAGTTTAAATTACATTTAGAATGTGTGGCTGCTATGAATTTACCAGTAAAATGATTATCCCGAACGTTTACACCGCCCCACACTAGTATCTTACAGATATGACAAGTTGTTTGATTTCATCCTGGGGTGTCATGACCATTTTGATTTTCTTTCCCACGTGTTTTTCGTAAAGATTTTGACAGTCTTCGAGCAAGTTCGCTATAAAAACTTGTGTACAGTCTTCACCTAGAATAAAAACAAAACATAATTGCAATTTACATATTTCGTGAAACTGTATCGTAGCTCAGTACCTTAGATCGGCACCTTTAAAGACCCCTTTTTGCAAATCGCAGTTGCAGCTTGTGTTCAGATTTTTTTTTCTTTTATTTTCACAAGAATATTTTTTTCTTTTTTATCTCACCTTATCTTTATTTTTTTTGTATTTAAAAAACTCAATAATTTCAATACTTTAATTTTCTACACTTTTACTTGCAATCTATGCACAAAGAAAAGAAAAAGCTCTACCTTTTGCTTTGCGGTATGTAAAATTAATTAGCAGTAGCGATATGGTCTAAAGGTATAACATTAAGGTCGATACATGTTGCGTCGGTAAGGTGGAGCAGAAAAGATTCTGCCATAGATAGTATGATATTATATCTGAACAGGGTCTTTATTGTATATGCGTTACTTAAAAACTGAACTGTGCTATCGCGGATAGTGTTATAATTCATTTAATTTGCAAATAAATTGAAAGTTATAATAAAATAAGTAAGTTATTTAATTCAAGGTTATTGAACAATCATCATATAATTCCTCTACAGTTTTCGTGTTCCCAATATATTGGAATATAATAGTCTTAATTTCTTCCCAACGTTGGGCTTTATTATTTATTTTAATTAATTAATTTGATTTTAATTATATCTAAGAAAATAAAATCACTCATTGTTGTATTTATTTAATGAAGGTTGAACCCTATCCAAAAGTTGTATAAAACTGCTGCTGCGTAGGCGTTCATGTTTCTCTTTATTCTTTTTAAAATTTTGAGGCGTATTAAGTAATTCAGCGTCACCAAACGGTCGAAGCGATGGGTATAAAATATGACAAGTTGTTTGATTTCATCCTGGGTTGTCATGACGATTTTGATTTTCTTTCCCAAATGTTTTTTGTAAAGATTTTGACAGTCTTCGAGCAAGTTCGCTATAAAAACTTGTGTACAGTCTTCACCTAGAATAAAAACAAAACATAATTGCAATTTACATATTTCGTGAAACTGTATCGTAGCTCAGTACCCATCACTTATCTTTCACTGAAAACAAAAGAAACCTTCACAATAAAATTAAAACACACGATTTTAAAGTGTAAAAAGATTATTAAAAAAACACTATCTTTATTTATCCGATCACCCATCTCACGCCATCTCTCGTTTTAGACTGAATAAAATTCATACAAAGTTCTTTCGACAAGTTATTCTTTCGTTAGGTTTTTTACCTATATGATTCAATATGCTCTATACATCGACCGTGAAGTTACTAATACTCATGCGGTTCGATACAGTCCCGGCGAAAACGTACGGTTTCCTACCCTTTCACATTTTATTGGTTCTTTCGATCATGATATGATAAATAATAAGTCTAATGAAAATTTTCATTGGCCCTGCTCTTCCATAGGTAGGATACATATCTTCTGTACCGTTCTCGTAAGTTGATTGGTTGGCTTTTGTCTAGAAAGGTGCAGAACTCTTTCACTGTGGGTCGCTCAGAGATGCGCGATTCTTTCTTTTTGCCCGCCGTCTCTTGGTCCAACTTTTCATGCAGAATGTGGACAATTATTATGTCCCATTCTTCTGTGGGAACCTCCTGCGCCTTGAGTTGCCCCAACGTCTCGTAAGTCGTGTTGGCCATTCTCTGTAATACCGTGCTCTTCACCTGCCCTTGTAGCACCGGCAGCCTAAAGAACTGCCTCAGTATCTCCCAGCAAGTTGCGTATGTGCGCTGGTACACCTCATTTAGGTGTTTCCAGCCCTCATAATAATTTTTGTCTCTCAATTGCCACTCGCCCAGCGTGAGAGCGGCCCTTCCTGTCACCGGTCCCTTCAACTAAGCGAACTTGTACGCTGGGGATATCCGGTCGTTTTCATGTATGGCGACAACGAACCGGTAGGTACTTTTTTATGCAAGTAGCCGAACTTACAATTATTGTAAATTTAAAGAAAACTTTTGATGTGTGGTACGAACCCAATTAATTATTAATTATTATTATTGTTTAATAAAATGTTGAATAAAATAAAAGAAAAGAATGTAAGGAAAACAATAAAAAATACGTTACTCGTTTGGTTCTGTGGAATACAGACCAATTACGTGTTTTGTTTGTATTGGATTTTCCACCGTTGCATTGCCTAGATGGGATATTTTTTCGAAAATTTGTTTTTGTCAGGAAACCACTACCTAGTGGAAGAAAACACACAAAATTAAAGTATTCTTTTGCAAAAGAAAAAAGAAAAATACACTTCCACACAGCAAACAGTGTATCAAGAAAAACCACTTTTCCAAATAATTATGTATGTACACGTTGTTGGTGCCAATTTGTTACAAATTTATTCACAAATTTATTAACGCGAAAACAATTATATTTATATTTAGGATGGCGAAGTACTTGCAGACCGCGAACTGTGGATTATACGAATCCAATTAAAGCAAAATAAATTTATTAAACGATTACAATGAATAATGTGCCGGCATACACAGATGTTAAAATCGAGGAAAAGATAAGGATCTGTCAAAGCCACATATCACATAAATTTGTAAGAAGACAGTAGACAAGTGCTGTCACCAGTAGCTTAGGGTTGGGGGTGGGTATATTAGGTGGGTTTTTAATCGAGTTGATTATTAAAATTTGTTGAAATGAATAAGAAAAACAAATCAATCAAAATACAGGGTGCACTAGAAAAAAGTGGGCGCCAGGAAATTTTGGGTTGAAACTTCCAAACCATAAGCCGACGATCCTGAAATGTTTCGAAAGGAATTAAAAGAATACGAAATTAAAATTCCCGCGGGATTTAAAGTTATTTATTTCGTTATTTGGGAAAACCTTACACTAGGTGGGATTAAAAACCCAAAGCTTTTAAATAAAATATTCATACAATGGAGTGGGAACGGTTTGAAGAACCGTACAAATGCAAAACTAAACCGGAAAGAATGGACCGTTAACAGACTTCTCCCGAAATTAAATAAAACGAACCAATTAAACGAATGTTGGGGCGAGTGTCTCACAATGTTGAGATTTAAGATTACGAATAAAAAAAAAGCCTACCGAAATTTCTTTGTACAACTAAAATAAAAATAAAAGGAAATATACTTATCTTTTAATCTTTGTCCTTCCTTCTTAAAATTCCTCGTCCTGTCCTTCTGACTCTATCTTCTGTTTTATGCTTTGAATTTCCATTGACTCTAATTTTTTTTCCAACCATTTTTTTTAACTTTCGAAAATACAAAAAAAAGAATCGTTTCAACTTTTAAAATTCTACTCTAAACTTTTCTTTTCTCTTTCTTCAAAAAATATTGTTAACACTTTAAAGGGAAACCAAGAAGTCCCTTTTTGGCGCGCCGTTTGTCCTTTCTCCGGCCCTCACATTCACGCACACATTCATACGACCAATTAATCGTGTCACGAGGTTTTCTGTTACGGTTCTCTCGCAAATGCAGTTTTTTGTTTTATGGCTGACATTGCTCCGTTGAAGAATTTCAGCGAGACCTTTCACTCATACAATTTCAAAACACACTGAACTTGGAAAGTTGTTGGGATATGTTTCAAAACTTTCAAAATCTTGGGCGGGGCTTAGACTCCCCTCCCACAGAATCTTTTGAGAAAAGTGAAAGTTTACAAAGTTGAAAAGAATATCCTTGGGCAATCTCCCAGTTACGCTACATATTCTACAAGTCAGGGGAAGGTTAAAATTCTCTATTCGTAGAATCTTTTGAAAATTAAAGAAGGCCGGAAAACAACTAAAACTCAAAATAACCTACTCAAGAAAAAAGAAAAGGGAAAGTGATTAACGTTCCATTCTTATGACCCGGTTTTACAATAAAGTTAAATTTTAAAATTTAGGGTGTTTATAATCAGCTTTCGTCTTCAAGTAACTGTTGACCATAATAATGTGTATTTATTCAAGGCCTATCTTATGGTACCAACCCCATAGTTTTTGGACCACGGGTTCAGGACTAGGGAGCGATTTTCTGGAAAAGTCACTAAAAAAAATTATAATCATATTGGAAAATAAAAAAAAAAATACTTCTCGTAGTTTGACATCACTGACATTTGACACCAATGTGTATTTATTCAAGGCCTATCTTATGGTACCAACCCCATAGTTTTTGGACCACGGGTTCAGGACTAGGGAGCTATTTTCTAGAGCAGTCACTAAAAAAAAATTATAATCATTGGAAAATAAAAAAAAAACACTTCCCGTAGTTTGGCATCACTGACATTTGACACCAATGTGTATTTATTCAAGGCCTATCTTATGGTACCAACCCCATAGTTTTTGGACCACGGGTTCAGGAATAGGGTGTTTATAATCAGCTTTCGTCTTCAAGTAACTGTTGACCATAATAATGTGTATTATTCAAGGCCTATCTTATGGTACCAACCCCATAGTTTTTGGACCACGGGTTCAGGACTAGGGAGCTATTTTCTAGAGAAGTCACTAAAAAAATTATAATCATATTGGAAAATAAAAAAAAAACACTTCCCGTAGTTTGGCATCACTGACATTTGACACCAATGTGTATTTATTCAAGGCCTATCTTATGGTACCAACCCCATAGTTTTTGGACCACGGGTTCAGGAATAGGGTGTTTATAATCAGCTTTCGTCTTCAAGTAACTGTTGACCATAATAATGTGTATTATTCAAGGCCTATCTTATGGTACCAACCCCATAGTTTTTGGACCACGGGTTCAGGACTAGGGAGCTATTTTCTAGAGAAGTCACTAAAAAAATTATAATCATATTGGAAAATAAAAAAAAAACACTTCCCGTAGTTTGGCATCACTGACATTTGACACCAATGTGTATTTATTCAAGGCCTATCTTATGGTACCAACCCCATAGTTTTTGGACCACGGGTTCAGGAATAGGGTGTTTATAATCAGCTTTCGTCTTCAAGTAACTGTTGACCATAATAATGTGTATTATTCAAGGCCTATCTTATGGTACCAACCCCATAGTTTTTGGACCACGGGTTCAGGACTAGGGAGCGATTTTCTGGAGCAGTCACTAAAAAAAAATTATAATCATATTGGAAAATAAAAAAAAAAATACTTCCCGTAGTTTGAGTGAATCCCAGAACTAGTGTGCGAGTCTCCAGAGACCTTCTGGCTCGACACACTTTGACATCAGTTCAGCTCGTCCGCTGATAACGACACGTACCTGTTTGGTTATTTGCTCTGAGTTATATTCCTATCACATTGCTAAGAGCAAACAACGGAAGAATGGTAGGTCGAAGAAATGATGGGCAAGGTTCAAAGAGAAAAGAGGAGGAACAAATTGAGAATAAACCAATGATAAGAATGGTTTTTGTTGCGGGAAATTTTTACCGTAACAATGGAACCCCTGCCATTTTGTGATGGTCCCGTCGAATTCGCCCCACGTGTTTTTCACATCGTGCGGATTCATCTTTTCCTTCTCATTCAATTTGTATGGCGGTCATTCGTATATCTAGGCTGAATGCCTCCTTCGCTCTTTCGTCCATCGCCAAATCTCAGTTTAAATAATGGTCATTCGCATATTTATGCCAAAAGCCTACTTAATTCTTTCGCCCATCATGAATTTTCCAATCACAAAAATATTATAATATAGATTCAGGCAATTATACATACGTATATGACACATTATCGCCTTCGCTCTTTCACAATCTTTCACAATAAAAATAATCCGATTCTTTCGATACCATTTAGATATTTAATTTGGCAGTAAGTCTGGTATTACAAGTTAAAACAGGATTTAAAACATATATATGTCAATCACTCTTTCGATATTTATTTATGTTTTCCCATTATTCCATCTTTCCGATTTCACGTCACAATAATATTATTATAGAACAAAATACCCTTCCCAGCAAGTGGACTGTAATTAATTTACCTGCTTTAAACTTATTATTTCCTTCTCCCCTTTTTTATTTAATAATCTTACCTTCTTTCTTGTTTGCAATCTTCACTTGTAATTCTTTCGCTTTATTTTTATTTTTGTTTTCAAAATAAACACTCCAGAATAGCTTTAATTTAACAATAGCACTCGCTCACTGTGTAGTCAAAACTTGAATGAATTTAATTTTCCAAATTCAAGTTAGCCACGCGCGCCGTGTCGCCGCGCCAGTAAATATGTGTATCTGTTGCACACAAATTTAATAGAAAAAGAGGAGAAGTTGTTAAATAGATGTACTTATTGTAATTACTACTTATTTGATACACAAAACAAAACAACAACAAACTGTGAATTAGAAAAAGGAGTTCTTATTTTAAAATGTTGATTTTTTTTTTAGTAGCTTGGTGTTATTTTTAAATTATTTTTGAAAACAGATTTGCTTGGAATTTTCAGTGAACTGAACTAAAATGAACGAACTAGTTAAGTAACACGATTTGAACTAAATTGATCGATCACCCAAATGAACTAGAATGAGTGCTTGTGTATGGTTTGATATTTAAATGTTACCACTTTATTGTTTTTTAAAAGTTGCATACATACGAGTATTGAATAGATTTTTTAGAAATATATATAAAAAAATAAAATTCAAGATAATACATATATAATTATTGTTGATGATTGTTACACAGATACACTTGTTTCTGCTCCGAAAACGTTTATACTTATTGTAGGATTGAGAGTTTCAAAGATGGACGGACATGTCTTTTAGTTTCCAAGGCAAATCTAAATTTGTTAATTTAAAGTTAATTTTAATTCCACTCATTAAACTAATCGGATCGTTTTGAGTGTTTTCAATGCGATATTTGCTGCCCAACACCTAGTTTCTTCTTCTTGGATTCTGCCATAATTTCGAGCTCGTTCACCTGCTCTGTTGGTGATTGGCGATCCCGATCACAATAGGCGGATGCCAAGAGTAATCCATTCTTGGATTTGTCCTCCAGCTTAACCCCTGTCAGATCTGGGGTGCTAAACTTGTACACAAAAAAACGTTAAAGTGTTTTTTATCTAAAATACAAGTACCCAGGGCAATGTCAATGTCTTCCTCCTTCAGAAGGACTCTGAGATTATATGTAGCACATTGAGAGTGCTTCAGACTAATCAGTTGGTGGCGAGCATTGAAGTCACCACCAATAATGAAATGAGTGTAGTTTTCACAGAATGCGTTTAGCAAGTCAAGTTCGTGATTTATGTTGATTCGGGATGCGGAACATTGATTGTACAAAGATATCAGAAGGATATTTTCGTTATTTTCAAGTTCAATTACTACGCAAGTTACCTCAAATGTAACCAAGTCTTGGATAATGACCTTTCGGCATTGAAAAGGATATCTTACCAAAATAGCAGTGCCAGTTTTGCCAAAATCTATGTCTGTCCGGAATAAGGTGTACTTTTCAAAGTAAAGCCGATGCCTCGAAGCTAGTCTAGTTTCGGAGAGCAGAACTGCGTCGGGTTTGTTTTTGTCAAGGAATTTTTCAAGAGATGGTGCTGTTTTTGGTGCTGTTGTTGGTACTGTTGTTGGTGCCGATGGTTGTGCTGATGTTGATGCTGATGTTTGCTGCTTGTTGGCAGCTTGCTTCCTTTTTGCTGGGCCCACAGTGGTGAATTCAGCGTCATCATTGGCCTCGATTGCAACAGCAAGTTTTTGCCATGAGTTCGGTAAAATAAATATGGCAATCCAAAGAATTGACCTAAAACTCTAAACACCGGTCCGGTTGATTCTAACCGTTGAAAATTGTTCCACTTCTCATAATCAATATGATTTGCAATAGTAATATAATCGTAGTTTGTAGTACCTTGTCCAGCAGTGTTTTTTGCGTTGTCCCATGCTGGTAATTATAATTTGTTGTTGTTGCTTGGGTAGGGCTTTTGGTTATTTGTTATATTTGTCACGCTTTGTTAATTGCGTGAAAGCAATCAGAGAACGACTTACCAGGGAAAATTCGGGATGTGGTTGGCAATTGTTTGGTAGCGGCTGTTGCCATTTACTTTTCCTTCTTGGCTGCTACTAGCTTTTTACGATAGGGACATCCTTCGTAGTTGGCTGGGTGCCCTTCCTGCTAGCATAGCACGCAGTAAGGCTTTCCAACGGTGGGATCAGTTCTTAAGCATTTACCTGCTTCGTGGCTTTCGCTGCACTTCACACAGCGATGCGTCATATGGCAGTTCATGCTGACATGGCCAAACGCCTGGCAGTTTCGGCATTGTGTTATGATGTTGGGTTGCAGTTTTTCCCATTTCACTGCTTCCCCGAGCAGGTTCTTTATTCTGCTGACTGCCACCAAATCGGTGCCTTTCTCGAATTCGACGACAAAGGCGTTGAAATTCGATGACTTGTCCCTCCGTGATTTAAAGGGTGAAGCTTTGATGGCTTTGAATTCCATAGCACCCAAGTTGCTTACTATGTCCTCCGGCTGGGTGCTATGGTGAATTTTTTTCAACAGGATGATGCATTTCCTGTCCTCTTTGGAGGTGAACGTATGATGTTGGATTTTGGTATCCACCAGATAGGACTTGACCATATTGAAGTCCTCTTTCGTGGCCGCTTTTACAGTTATAGTATAGTTCGGTTTCTTGGTTGACATTGGGAAATGCCTATACATAACCGCCGTTGCTAAGTTGTAGCAAACTATGGGCGGTTGCATTTTTCCGGGGCTTTTTTGAGTACTGTTGTTGGTGCCGATGGTTGTGCTCATGTTGATGCTGATGTCTGCTGCTTGTTGGAAGCTTGCTTCCTTTTTGCTGGGCCCACAGTGGTGAATTCAGCGTCATCATTGGCTTCGATTGCAACAGCAAGTTTTTGCCATCAGTTCGGTAAAATAAATATGGCAATCCAAAAAATTGACCTAAAACTCTAAACACCGGTCCGGTTGATTCTAAACGTTGAAAATTGTTCCACTTCTCATAATCAATATGATTTGCAATAGTAATATAATCGTAGTTTGTAGTCCTTGTGCAGCAGTGTTTGTTAACATTTTTTTGATTAAGGTGGTTTGATCATCTGCCATAGTTAAGCCTTTAAGTAGAGGAATCACATTCTTTTTAATTAAATATTCTGTAAAGACGAAATATCCGCGGAGTTTCCAACCCATAAGAGAAAAGGATCGTCCGTAGAGGTTCCGCAGGTGCAGGACTTCCCGCCTGATTGTACTCAGGAGTTGCTCCCTGGCTGCCCTGATTTTTTCGCGATGTCCCATGCTGGTAATTATAATTACACTACGCAGACAGCGCGGTTTTTCCTGGTCGGCTTTTTCCTGGAAAGAAAGAAAAGAAAAAAAAAATTATTTGTATTATTTTATGACTTAAAATTTTTTTATGTAGTTCGTCGTCTTCCTACAAACACTTATTTAAAAAAAAAAAACTTGTGCTATGTATGTCACACGTGTTGTTCGTTGTTGTACGAAGTAATTAAGTAATTACCCACGGGTAGGTAATTACTGATGTTGTCAGGTCGTAAAAAAAAAGGTCCTTCACGGCAACAAGCAATTAGGGTTTTTTTTTGGCTTGTGTAATTAAGTTTGTTTGGTTTGTCGGGGAAATATGCGTCCGTCTCTGTTCGCTGTCGGTTGTAGAATGTTGTTCTTCTTAATGTTTAATTTTAATCTTAATGAAACTTCGTTACAACCACAGAAAAAGAATACAAAACAACGACCGACGGAGTATTTTTACCTCACACACTATATAAGCAGCCAGATTTTTCCTACATCGTGGTCCCTTAAATACATTATTAACATGCACGAAAAAATTATTTGAGGGTGTATCCAGGCAAGAGGGGTACGATTCGATGTTCTTTACATTTTTTGTTGATGTTTGATGTTGTTAAATAGATGTACTAATTGTAACTACTACTTTTTTGATACACAAAACAAAACAACAACAAACTGTGAATTAGAAAAAGGAGTTCTTATTTTAAATAAAATGTTGATTTTTTTTAGTAGATTTACTTTGCTTTTGAGGTTCTTCTACTTAATGACTACCCAGTCATTCATTGGGACCAACGGATTCATACGCTGAAGGCAGCTCCTGCCCACTTGGATTAATAACCATGAGAGGCAACCAGATGCGAACCTTAAGTTGTCGGGGGATTTTCCTAGCTGCGATAAGCTTGAGCTTCAAGCCCTCCCAGTCATTGCTAAACTTAGCAATGCTTATTCTAAGGAAATCCCTAGAGAACTCGTACGCGCACCTAATCACCTTGTACCCCCTGAGCATCTCACCGGAGTCAAAGCTAGGCTAAAGACCCTCGCTTTCTGAGATGTTATAATACACTCTTTTTATACACATATATCTTATAGTCATCGTCAATCTCTATCAGCACTCTTGGGCCGAACTTCGTATTACATAATTTAGCTTCCAAAATAGTTTCTGGTATTGTCGCCAGTTACTTCATAGGAAGTATTGGTTTTTCACAAATATATCTATTTATTTTTTGTAAAAAAGATTCCATTTTGAAAATAGCTGGATAATATTAGATTAACAAGTATTACTTAACTTTTTACTCAATGAGCGATCAAATAATTACCACGAGACAATCAAGGTCCGTAACTTTTCGCAATCGAGGACTCCTGCGCCATTCGTCTTTGATCACCCGTCCCTTGACCTTTCTCTCTTTCATACTTGAGGGTAATTTGTTGTCAGTTAATGCGACTGCTGAAAAGGACCATTTTTATCGCCCGTGCAATGTCGCTTAACACAAGCAAGACTATAATGAAAATTAAGAGAAAAATACACTCACATGCTAAGGTCTAACGTTCTTAAACTTTTATTATGACTTATCATTATATTTCGGATCTAAGTATATTAACATTAAGCAAAAAAAAAAGAAAAGATATACAAATGATTTTTTTGAGAACTTTATTATCACATACCTAGCCATAAATAATAATTAGCCCTGGCACAATTATTTGTATTAGTCTTTATCATTCTAAACTTCGATCGAAATAAAAGAAAAAGAAAACCTAAATTCAACCAATTGACATGATATGGATTTCTTAAAATTTCACACGGTATGACATAATTATTATATCTTATCATTCATCATCATAGTGTCAGAAAGAATAAAGACCACCATTTAAACAACACATATGATATGATTTCCTTATTGTTTTTCTTTCTTTTTTTTTTCGTTGGAATTTCTCTTGCTGATAAAATTCGGGAATTGTTTGGTTTCCTTGAAGCAAAACCATCATTTTGTACTCGAGAGTACCAAGGTCCCTTTTATCTGCATAGTGCAGCATCAAGCAACTTGATATTTTTACCCAACTAAGTGGGGTATTATAGGAATCTAAGACTATATCTGCTTGTCCAAATTTTTTTTATTTCGGTCAACGCTCAGGATGCCAAAATATTTAGGTGGACCAAGTACAGGTTCGTAAATTCTTAAGATTCTATCGACGCTCTTTTTCCATGAGCTAAATTCTCCTTGTTCTCCTGAAAGTTGTCTCATACTCTTTACTATGTCAGGTATTTTTTTTTAGACCCTCTAGATTTCTAGCTTGCGCTACATCGATTGTTTGATCTAAGCTGTCGAATTCTCTTGAAGGGGTTCCCATTTGGGCCAAGGTGTTAGCGACTACTTCGTTAATGTCAATACACGAACGTTTAATTGTTTATTACAGCAAAATACACAACATTCAACAAAAAACGAATTAAACTAACGCGTTACTAACCTGAATGCATTTCGAAGCTTATGCACTTCATCATCAGCAATCGCGACTAAACTTTGTTAGATAGCAACAATTATTGCAAACAGTAACTTTGATTCTTCTTTTTATTTGTTTTCTTTTGTGCACACAATGTTAAGTAGGCAAGATTCGATATTGTCGTTGTCTAAATTAAGTGAGTTTGTGTCTTTTTGTATGAAGATTGATTCAAGTTCATCTAATCGCCAAAAAAAATGTTTTTAATATTTATCTTCATGCTACGGTACTGCATCGGTCGAGTATGATTCTTTCTTTTCCCAATGGAGTTTCCTAGTTCCCACGGTAACTCGGGTACTGTTCCTTATTCTTTTCCTTGGGTTCTGCTTTTTATATTTTGCACTCCTTCAGTTTATTAAATTTACTATCAATTTTTTCCTTTTTATATTTTCCTTTTTTTTTAAATTTAATGTCAATTTTTCCTTTTTATTTTTATTTCCTTTTAAAAAATGAGGCACACTTTCGGAGTTGTTATTTTTTCTTTACTATTATCGCACACTTTTTCACAGTGGCGTATTCAAATATAACTTTTACTTATATTACTTAAAACACTTTTACCGTAGTACCGTCCCTGCTCGGGCGCCATTTATAAAAATACAAATAAATTTTTATTTAAAAAAAACATTTGCATTTATTCAAACGAAAACGTCTTCAATGGAGGATAACTTAGAACTAACTTTTTACAATAAAATATTTTAGTAAAAAAATATAAAAATGCAAGATTGCATTTCCCACATGTTTGCTCGTTACCTGCTCGGATACGGTGACCACTGTGGGATCTCATGAACCCGGAAAGTTGCTGATGCAACGGGACAAAATCGTGGAAAATTGCGGTATATTTGATATTATGAATGTTTCAATTTGAATGCTGCTGTTGTTAACTTATTAACTGCCCCATACAACATTGAGATACTTTGCTCAAGAAAGGGAATATCAACGTTTTTAAAATCTCGATATTGGAAAACTATTGAGGGCGTTATAATATTGAAATTAAAAGTCAGAAAAATGAGTTTCGTAGCACAATTAAAATACTTAACCTTCAGCAAGCAGACTGTAGCCTTCAACCGAATTTATAGTGGGAAAAATTGTAAAAAAAATCACTTTATTTAATCCGTCGACCGTCCACCTTCGTGGTATGAATATAGGATAGGTTAGGTTATAGTGGCTGTTAACTGTAAAAGAATAACTAACTAACACACTTAATCCAAGAAGAAAAGACCATTGTGGTTCCACAGGAGTTAGGTTTTTTTACCCCAAAAGAAAGAACTTAAAACCATTTTGAGCTTCTTATGAAGCGGAGGAGAGAATTAATGTCTAAGTGTGCTAGTTCACTAATGTCGCTAAAGAAGAAGTCTTCGTCTGTTAGACAGTGCAGGGCATGTATAGAGGAGATGAAGAACAGTTTCTTCCTCCTCCTCCTCTTATAAACAGCTTCTGCAAAAGTCGTTTGCGAGCACGCCAAATTTTGTATGAATTTATAAATATAAATAATATATTGACATGACCTGCTCAATGCATGGACTGCTGAGTCAAATACTCATGCAGTTCGATGCGCCATGTTTTGAAAATGCAGGTGCTGCAAGTTAGTCATAAAATAGTGCATTACTTATATTACTAACAAAAATAACATCAATTAGCAAACTTGAACTTCCAGTAAAATGAGTCGATACATTAACATTTACCGGTGAAAGATTATAACAACTCATTGTGTCAACTCTATCAGCCTTAAAAAGCTTGTAACCATTCAACTTAATCATAATTTTTCAAATCCAGGGGCCTATAACACAATACATAAAGTGCTTGTTGAACAAGTGAAATTCAACAACTTTTTAAAAATTGTGTACCACGGAACAAAAAGTCTAGGAGAACTATAACAAATGTTTTGGCTTCATTCAACAAGTGGGAAATTTCACTGTTTCCGTAACTGGAAACAACAAGAGTTCAAAAAAAGAGAATACACTTGTTGTAAAGTTGATAAATTTCAACCGACGGTTCCGGACTATTTCAAAGTCCACAAGTTAGAAATAAACACTTGCAGTAGTGTTAATTAAGTGATAACATCGGACGGATCTTGAGAATTTATTTAGTGGCCGAGAGTTGTGCGAAAATTTTTTTTGGATTCTGAATCGGACTGTGATAGTGAGGGCAAAGGACATTCAATAGTGTTTAATAAAAGAATACACTTTGAAATAGAACCCCAAAAATGTTGTGTGCCGTAGAAGTTATTGACTATCTTACCGAAAGTTTCTCCCACAAATTACGTTGCACAATGCAGTGGAAGACAGAAAATATTGATCACCTTACATTGGTTTGGAACTGGATTTCAATACCATGTTATAGGAGATGCTCATGGTGTTCACAAAAAGACGGATTGTCGATGTAACAAATTTGTTTTTTCTTCAGAAATTTTAATATTCATCTTGGTAGATTTATTTGTTCAACTGATTCAACAATGATGAACGTCGGTTCATTCCCAATGTTACTTACAATTAGGTTAGTACTGAGTATAAAATCAAAAAGTGACTCACCTCTCTCATTTATATTTGTACTGCCCAAAACGGTGTGGTGGGCGTTTGCGTCACACCCGATTATCAGGCACATTTTCTGCCGTTCAGCCATCGAAATAAGCTCCCTCAGCGTGTCCCCAGGAAGTGGGCCAAGGTGGTCATCCCAATTTCAGATCCCGATCGCTGAAATGGGAAGTAAATATGCATTAATACTCCTTTTGACCAATATGCATGATCTGGGTTCACCTTTATCCACTGCATGCAGCAAGTAGTATCCTGAGGTCCTGAGTCCTTGAATTGAACGATCCAGAGTTCTTGGATCAGGACGACGTCTTCCCCTTTATTGCGCAGCCGGAGAAGAAGGGAGGCCGAGGCCAGTTTGGTGTGTTGGATGTTAATCTGAACTAACTGCACCATCTTGGTTACAGTCAGCCGGACCAGCACCCACCACTGTTTCGTCGAAGTCTTCATCAGACTCTGAGTCCGAGCGTAGTAGCTCTTATTCATCGCCGAGAGTTTCGTGTGTGGAGTCAACTACATCCATGTCGGGGTGTTCGTCGACGATAGGAACCAAAATATTGTGAAACTGACGAACCCGCGGAAGATGTGCACGCCATTTGTTGCACCTCATTCGCTTTTGGCTTCTCCTGAAGTATTGGTAGTCGGTAAAATTGGTTCATATATTCTTTAGTTATATGATGGGGCTTTTCGTACAGCTGAACAAGCCGCTCCTATGCCTCCTTGTAGCTATCTTCTCCTAGATGGCTCTCGCCTAGAGCTTTAGCTGCTCTGCATACCAGTGATTTCTTTAAATACGAATATTTATAGGCTGCCGAAATGTCCTCATTTTCATGAATCGCTGCCTTAATCGGTCTCTAAACCCGATCCATTTTAGGAGCGATCCGTCGTACTAGCCCCAAGTGTTTTTTATGTCATGTTGCTTCGCCAGCAACGTAAGGCTGACGTTTATTGGTCTCCTAGGAAATCCTTCTCCTTCAACTGTACGTTCCTCGTACGTTCTTCTTTGGCAGCCTCCTTCATCCTTCTCCTCATTATCTCTGCTGCCTCAAAATACTCCGTCTCCATCACTTCCATACTTTTCTCCTGACCCTCTAATTCTACTGCTTCGCAGTTTTCCACGAGCTAAAGAAACAGTTCGTTACTTCTGTCCTATAATTGTAGCAACCGTTCTGCTCTCAGCAGCAAGCCCTCATGGGACGTTTCCGTCACCTCCTGTGACCTGCCGAAGTCTGCCGCCCGGGTTATTGCCCTACGTAGGGATGAAAACGTTTTATCTCCTGCTGTAGCTCCTGCTCCTTTCTCCGTCGGCACATCCTTGGACTTATCTCCTTTTCTGGCCTTTGCGGCTTTTTTGATTATGAAAAGAGATTAGTCCTCAAGAAAAATTTAGAAAATACTCCTTTAAGTTGTAAATTATATTTGCGGTCCACGCATCGATGTGCTCACGCAAAACACTCCATACTTCGATTTCCTTCGTAGAAAATCTCTATTCATGTATATACACTCCGAATTCCAAATATAATATAATTTATAAATAAACATACTCCGCTTGCTACAAACGAATAAAATATTCCCAAAAAACAAATAAATCAAATTATTTTAGTTTCAAATAGACGAATAGAAAATCCTCCTATTTTTTCCTCATGAAACTCCGTATTTCATAAAAATATATACTCCAATATTAAATTATATAAACACATATTATATGCACTCCATCATTTCAAAATATTTAGTTATCCTATGCACTTTATTATTGAAAATAATTATATATAAATTACACTCCAATATTGCAACAAATTTCCACTCCATTATCCAAAAATATTTGTTAAAAAAATTGGGCGGTGTTGACGACAGACACCGTTACATATATATAGCACTACCTAACACACTCTTTTGTCCATATCTCCATATCTTATTTGTTAAAATTTTTTTAACATTTCTTATTTTGCTCCATTTTATTATTAAATATACTTCCTTCTCGATTTAAAAGAAAAATGCACTATTTGCAATTATTTCGCGACCGTCTCGTTTCGTTGTTCTTTATTTAATGACCCAGCCGATGACGATGACCATTAATATTTTTTTTCCTCTCCATAAGATCCCTCTTTTTGTTGCGCTTGCGTTGGTGGTGTGCACACATATTTCTTCCGATCTTTGTATGTGCAATGTGCATTGAATTATATTATACTCCGTTGAGCTCTCCGTATGCTGTACGTTTTACCGCTTACTCCAATTTTTGTCGGACATGTTCCTACATGTATCTTGCTCTGTTAGGTTTTGTATTTATTTTGTGTGAATGAATTCAACACAATATTATCCATCGCATATTCTTGTATGCTTCCCGATCTGAAATTTTTTTGTGGTTGTAAAGCACGAAACAAAACAGAATATATATGTATCTCCGTTAATTTTTTGTTTGTGTGAATGTGGATTCAACACAATTCGATGGATACATGTTCCGACATGTATATTTCTCCAATACTTTAATTCATTTGTGGTGGTTGTAAGTCACCGACAAACGAGAAGAAGAAAAAGAAAGAAAAAAAATGCTGAAAATAGTGATTGTAGGTCACCAAAAAATATTAGTGCTGAAAAAAGTGGTTGTGAGTCACTTAATCCAGACAAATAAATCAATATATTTTATGAAATGAAGTCTGTTTTTTTTTTAAATAAAATTCCTGTGGTGTGTGAGCAATTTGTGCACATCCTTGCGCTACAACTTTACACACAGACCCAAACCTTTTACTCCTTTCCTTCGTTGTTTTCCTTTTTCCAATTTCACTTCACTGAATTGATTTCATCACTCCGAAAATATATTTTTTTTTAAATCGCGACTCGAAGGACCATAATGTTCAGATCCATTTTAAAATAAAAACACGGTAAGATTTTTATTTTGGGAAAAATTATTAATAAAAAAAAAACACATTTATTATCCCCGGTTTTAATGTATCCAAAACATGACTCGTTAGTCTGAAAGACCAAACGAGACTCTCTCTAACTAACTTATTATAATTGAAATGTATATAAACCAAAAAATACCAACACATAGGCTTTTCTTTTAGACATGAATGGCAAGTGTTGCCATTCGTAACAGGTTCATTCCCAATGTTACTTACAATTAGGTTAGTACTGAGTATAAAATCAAAAAGTGACTCACCTCTTTCATTTATATTTGTACTGCCCAAAACGGTGTGGTGGGCGTTTGCGTCACACCCGATTATCAGGCAAATTTTCTGCCGTTCAGCCATCGAAATAAGCTCCCTCAGCGTGTCGCCAGGAAGTGGGCCAAGGTGGTCATGGCCAAGGTATGCAGAAGCTATCAAGTACACACCATTTCTGGTTTTCACCCTTGCCACTGTCAGATCCCGATCGCTGAAATTGGGAAGTAAATATGCATTAATACTACACCCAGAGAAAAAACGGTGTAAAATTAACCTAAATCGCGTGTTAACTTAGCTAGGCGCTAGCGCCCGTTTGAGCTTACTTAGTTTTAAGGTAAGTTGACTTATTTTGCTTGCGTAAGTTCAAAGAATTTTCGATAGTGTAAAACTGCCTTAGGTCTATGTTATTTTATGTTAGATTTTCTAAGGTAAACTAGGATGATTTTACCTAATCATTTTACCTTATAAGAGTGTAAGTTACGTTAGCATCTAAGGTGTTATTTCAAAAGTTTGCCTTATTGCTAGGGTATTTGGTCAGTTTCCTAAGGTAATTTTACACTCCACTAGGGTGTTTCTTTGCCAATTTATTACCTTAGCAAAGCTAAAAATGCCTAAGTAGATAGGATGATTTTACCTAATCATTTTACCTTATAAGTGTAAGTTGCCTTAGCATCTAAGGTAGTATATACCAAATCTTTGCCTTATATCTAGGGTAATTTATGTCAGTTTGCTTAGGATTTTTACCCTCCAATAGGGTGATTTTTACCTTAACAAGGTGTTAACCTGCCTAAGTATCTAAGGTAGTATATCAAATGCTTGCCTTATTGCTAGGGTAATTTAGGTCAGTTTTCTAAGGTAATTTTACCCTAAAATAGCGTGTTTTTTTATCAATTTTTTACCTAAGCAAGAGGTAAAAATGCCTAATTAGATAAGGTAGTATACCAAATTTTTGCCTTGTATCTAGGGTAATTTATGTCAGTTTGCTTAGGTAATTTTACCCTCCAATAGGGTGATTTTTTTTGTTGATGTAAATTTTCCACATATTTATTAATGAAAAACTTAAACATGAATTTAAAATTATTTTTTTTTTATTTTATAAAGATAAAATACAGACATATTTTGTAAACTAAGACTATTATTACAATTATAAGTAATATGAGCAAAAGATTTATTTTGTTGTAATTTGTAAGGATAAAATACAAACATTTTGTAAGGTAAGATAATTAATTATACAATTAGTATGTGCAGGTAATTTAACTAGGGCTGGCCAGAAGACTTTTGACAAGACTAGTTGCCTCATATATTTACATAAGAAACTATTTTAAAGAAAAGCGTTGCTCAATATCATTTAAAAAAGTCTGCACGGATGGGATTGGGTCACCATCATCAATTTCAAAAAAAAAATTTGGATAAATGTCCACACCGAAAGACATTGTGGAGGATATTGGATATTTAGAACGTATGTCATTTTTAGATATAACTCAATGCACTCTAAATATGATTGTAATTTATACTTAACATTGTCTAATGCTACATAAAAATATAAAAAATTAAACCTTTCTCCGACAACAATAATAAGCGGCTGAAGGCGTTTTTTTTTGTAAGCAGTCCTCTCTTCTCTGATTAAGAACACTATCTATGTCGCCTGCCTGTTTGACCTCCAATGTGAATGCTGACAAGGAGTCATAAATGGTAAACTTTTTTGATTTCCCCTGGAACTTCCTTGCGGCCGGGGTCAAAACCCCGTGCAGTAGTGTGGCGTATCCATAGTTTACATTATCTGTAAATAAGGCAAACAGAAAATAAGTGGTTTTGTATGTTATATGTATGTATTATGGTTTTCTTTAAAAAAAAAGAGTGTGTGTACTTATGGAAGTATGTACGCTGGAAGTAAAACCGACCTAATTTGAAACAATTTTTTCTATGTCAGCGAAAACATATTTCAGTTTCATGGAAACCGGTCAAAGAACAATGAAGTTGACATTTTTTGATATCAACCCCGAGCATGCATTAATTCATCGCCCATAACGACCCTATCTTCCAATTTTACAAACGTCACCGTCGCGTCGTTCGAACTTTGATTCATGGTTCATCAATTTTACATTCCATACATTATACTACTCCGTATACTTATACAAATCTACGAAATACCTACAAGCTTTGGCAACGTGACTGTCGACGTAAACATTAATACAGCACAATATACACTAATTTTAAATGTATATGAACATCATCTTCTTTTTACAATTTATTGACAGTAAGTAATAAAAAAGTTGTTTTTCAAAAAGATAAAAGTGATAAAAGTGAAACAGTGTTTGTGATTTTTATAAAAAAAATTGTAAAGAAGTTAATTGATTTTGTGTTTTTTGTGTGTTTTTAAAATAGACAATTCTTAATGAAATGTCATCTGTCGTTGACATTGCCGTTGCATCCGAGGAAATTTGATTACCCTCCCAAAAGAAGTTTTACTTCAAAAATAATTTCTGAATGGAGCTAAATCAGCTACAAATGGTGATGAAATGATTCTTTATTTTGTTCAGATTTTTATTCGCTTTTAGGGTTTAATTTATTATAATGCTACATTTGGTATTATTTATTGAACACAAAGTGATTCACCTAAAATGTAACGAAAAAGCGCCCACGTTTTCCCCAAAAAAACAAATAAAGTAAAAAAATATTTATTAATATTAAAAATATTATTTAATATTTATTATATTGAATACACCGGAAAATTGCCTTATATTTAGCTATACAGCGACTATAGAGGATGAAAAATGTTAGGGGATTATTTTTTAATTATGTATTTGGAACTGATTTAGCTCTATTCAATCATATTAACTTTTCCAAAAACACTAGTGATCACCCTATATGTATTAAGTAAAATAAATCACGTCAAAACTTACCGATATCAAGGATATGTAATTTTTCCAGGAAGTCGTGCAGATAGGTTTTAAGAAAATTTATTCTTATTCTTTCAGAAAAAAAATCTAGGGCATGTGTACAAAAAATTTGCCATTTTTCAAATTGGAATTTTTTCCCAGGCTTCATAAAATTGTAGTCTATTTCAATCTGCAGAGAATTAAAAAAAATATATAATTAAAAATAGTTTTGAGATGTACTCGTATGTAGTTGAGTCAATAAAGATTAAAAATATAAAGTCTTGAAAGTTCTTTAGTATCTATGTAATACTAATATTTTTTTGTTTAAATGTAGGTATTATTGAATTTTATAATTTTTCTGGAAAGTTAGTTAGTTGTAAAAATAAAATATGCCAATGTCTCAATACTATATGTATATATTAGAGTGAAACAAATTCATTTTGTTCACTTTAAGGTACTAAAAAAACGTTGATTGTTTTACTCACCAGTTCTTGTGCTTTTGAATATTTGTACAGCGGCCAGTCCAAAAAGATTTGCTGAAGACTAGGGTCATTATTTCTATCTATCATATCTCTACGCAGTCGTACTGTTTCAACCCATTGTTTTAAAACGATGTCCCAATTGCGGTTATGCTTAAGCTGGTTACAAATGTTTAAAAGCTCAATCTCGTTTAAAGAATCTGTAAAAATGTTTAAAATGTAGTTCAGTAAAAATAGAGTTATAGCCAATTTAAATCAGTACAAAAAAAATGTATCATCCCATTAGAAAATAGCGAAACCCGAATTTTCTCTTTAAACAAACCCTGCAAAAGGTCAATGGTCTATAACTTGGACTTAAGCATTCTTATAGGATTCCGATGGCTTTTCGATCTCATATAAAATTCCCATACGAGTCATGACTACTTTTACTGAACTATTGTTATACTTCACATTTTTTTAACAAGTGGATTGTTCAATTTGTGTTTTAATTAGATAGCAACTAAGACCATAGCAATGAATAGACCATCTGACAACTTTATCCGTCATTAACTGATTGCCTTCTCTGCATCAACTACAGAGGCATTAGTCTTTTAAACAAGATCCTGTGAACGCCTGAAGACATTCATTGACGAACTGTTCCCTATAAATGTATACATAAAATACACACCTTTGTTTATATCTTCCTCGACAACATCAGCAAGTTTCGTTTTTTTGGAATTGGAAGTGCAGCCATCTACATTTAGCTTTTTGAATGCCCTTCTTTGTCCTCTATATCTGTCATATAGTTTGCCTTTTGGGGGAGCTCTGTTTACCCCTGGAACATAGTAGGTTGCCTGTATTGGAATTGCTTTATGAGAAAAAAATACTTTAAAATATGTTGTAAATGTGTTAACTTACTTTTTGCTCAGGCGGGAAAATGCTAACAATTTGTTCCGCAAGCTTAGCACATCCCTTAACAGAAAGATTTTTGTTGTTTTCGGTAAAATGTTGAATTATTTTACGTACAACATTGGTTCGATCTTCAGGTTTTAAATAATTGTTTTTCTTGTAGTTCGTAATTAAAGCTTTTCGCTGCTCAGTTTTGTTCAATAAGTCAAAAACCGTTGTCTAAATCATATTAAGTAATAAAAAAATTGAAAACATATTACATATAATAAGAACTGATTAAAATTTTGTAAGGCTTGTAATAAAATGTACCTACTAATTGACCCTTTTTAGTTGTACATATATTTTTTTCTAAAAATTATTTTTAATTTTAAAAATTCTTTCTCGATTTCGATGGTTGAAACAGTTTCCAGTTGCAATGTAAGTCTTCTAACTGTTTCTAAAAAACATTGGATAACTGTCTACACCGAAAGACATTGTGGAGGATATTGCATATTTAGAACGTAAGTCATTTTTAGATATAAATCAATACACTCTAAATATGACGTTAATTTCAGGCCGTGAGAGCAATAGTGGTCTAACTGCAATTTCATCGAAATTGGTTTTTTTACGAAAATTGAATCTGCACATATTAAACAATATTTTCGCATTTATTTTTTTTTAAATTGACAGCTTTTTCCCAGAGGTACGGGACTTTGTGTACTTAGGCCAACCATACAAAAATAAAAAACTTGAGTTTAACAGTGACCTATCTTCACTTACAGCTATCTCAAGAATAACAATCCATATATATATCTTCTTTGTACAATAGTTGCCTATCTGACTTCAAAATTAGTTATAACGGTATTTTGAAGGATTATAAATATCAAATCGAAAATCTTATTTTTTGAACATTTTCCAAACATAAAATCAAAACAATGTTTTTTTTATTTTCAAACTACCAGTTATAAGATAACCTATTTCTTATATTTGTTCTCCTGAAAATAATGAAAATTGTAGTTAGGCCACTATTGCACTCACGGCCTCATTTATATTTGACATAAAAATTAATAAAATTAAACATTTCTCCGCCAACAATAATAAGCAGCTGAAGGCTTACTGTTTTTGTTGGGAGTCCTCTCTTCTCTGATTAAGAACACTATCTATGTCGCCTGCCTGTTTGACTTCCAATGTGAATGCTGACAAGGGTTGATCGTTCACTTCGAGTTTTGTCGAAAAAAATTCATACAAGTGTTTTTTCACTTTGTAGGTACTGGACTGAAATCTCGAAATTAGTCAAAATATGAAATTTTTCTATTTATTTTTTTATTTAAATTGGGATATAGAAATAGGTAGCGGATGTAATTTATGACTATAGGAAGTTTAAATTGTCGAAATAATCCAATGGGAAGTTCCCAGTGCGGGTCAAATCTTGCTTTAATTTACTATTTTTTATATAAATATATTTATAATTTAAAGTACTCACATCACTTTCTGAAGCATTACTATTTGATGATTGACTACAGGATGGACTATTAGTTTCATACATCCAAGATGCTATTGAATCAGTTGTAGTCTGCGGACTCAGATAAAAAATACCCTAGAACGAAGAAAAGTTCAAACAAGAGAAATTTTCGTAAAATAATTTTTTAAAGTACGATCAAAATTAAGACTTACCTTGGAACTTTGCCACATTCCAAGTTTGTGCTCAAAAATAATTCTTGTATTAAAGTTATCAAATCCATCAAACAACTTATCTAAATGATGTTTCTGTGTGTATTTTAGACCTTCTACATTTATGTGCTTGCCTGTTAATTTTATCAACAAATTAACATAATAACTATCATATGGTTGGAAATAAGAATTTTTATTAGTTTTACCTCTTAAAAATGTATAAAGTTCGTCAAATGAATTAAAGGATTTTAAGAGAGTAACTAGCTCGTCATTTTGATTGTTTTGTGGTATTTGAAGCGATGAAATTAAAATACCTTCATTTGTTTCTTGAAATTGTTCTGAATTCATATTTACGCAATTTAAATGTCCTGTTGAATCAAGCACATAAATTGTTTGTTTGTCGATTAGTTCAGTATTATTCCTTAAATCTAAATCATTCGGCGCTGATGTGATGTTTTCAATGGATATATTCGGTACACTTGTAGGTTGATTAAAGTCTTGAAATTTAATTAAATCTTTCTCAGTTTGTGAATTCATTATATCTGAAGGATGTTAACTTTTCGCTTAAAAAAAGTATTTTCTACGAATCAAAGTACTGCCACACAAAATCTGGTGTGCATTAACTGGTGGTCCGTCGAATTCTTCTATTGACTTGATTGATAATTGACTTGAACGTACTGTTGAAAGTATTTCATAAGATAAATAATGGTCATTGAATATTGTTGAGATCTCTTCACACATTATATATACCTCAGAATTTTTATTAATAATAATTCTATTGATTAAATAAAATAATACATCTGTACCATTGCCAATAGATAAATAATGACCTTTCTTATACACCGTGCCTAGCACGACTATTTTTTCATAGTGTTTTGAATTTTCGTTCAAAATTACACAATTTGAACAAGAAAGATTTTGTGCAACATTTTTTATTAGATCATGATCTGAATACTGCAGATGGTCTTCTGTATGTTGGAGAATCCTATAAGCAAATTTGAGCTGAAATTTTATTGCAACAGACAGTAAAATGTTTTTCCGACTGTGGGTAACTCTGGCATAGGATTTGAGCTCTTGGTGTTTAGCTTCAAATAAGAACGACCAATAATATTTCGGTAGTCCACAGTTACGTATAATTCGTGGGTAGTGTACCAAATGATGGTGTTTCGGTTTTAACGAGTCACTAAATAATGTCTGATATAAGAGATTATGATTTTCTACAAGTAATTCCAAGTCATGCAATGTAGCATTGCTGTAACGCGGAAGAACCAAAATGTCTAGTATTTTAATAAAAATTTGTACAAATTCCCATACTTTATCATTCACTGGAATTAAATGACCAATAATCAAGGGAATGTGATGAATGAATGTCCACATTTCTCTTGCCGTTGCATTGAATCTCCTTCGTTTTATGTGTGCTGCAGTGATATCTTTGAACAGATTTCCTTTTTCGGTATCTCCATAAGAAAAAGTAGTTATAATTATTAAATATACATACCCTTAACGCGAAAAACTGGATGTAGGTACCTATTACGAAGAAGCCAGGAAGATTTTTTAATTTTTTTTGTCTTTTTTGCACAATGCACAATACAATGTATTTATTTTTTACGACTTTAACCGGCGCGAGCAAACACATAAATGATAATGAACCTAAGCGTAAGTAAGACGTGCCTGAGTAGGTACCTATTTCGAAGAAGCCAAGAAGATTTTTTAATTTGTTTTCGTCTTTTTTGATACACAGTTTATTTATTTTTTACGACTTTAACCGGCCGGCGCGAGCAAACACATAAATGATACTGAGCCTAAGCGTAAGTAAGACGTGCATGAGTAAGAAAAAAGATTACGGTAAATTTATACACGCAGCTGTGGATGGGGAACGATCACCATATATATAAGGCATATTTACCTAAGTGCTATGGTGAAGTTATACAGCCATACATTTTTGGAGGGAACATTGCCTTAGTGTTAAGGTAAAATCACAATAGGGATAGGTTAAAGTTTCACACATCAGCTTTATATACACTGTGCGTCACTTGCTTACGGTTTCTCTTTTCCCAAGTTTTTTTTTGGAAAATTTTCTTGATGAAAACAGTGGCAACATTTTATCTTCCACCGCAGGAAATGCGAAATAACGCATTAGCCCGCTGAATGGGCGATAGTGCAAAAAAAGAATTAAAGCAAAAGAGATTTCAAACCAAAGAGGCGAAAAAACTCCGTCAATGGGAACTAAGCTATTTATCTCTGTTCTTTTGTTGTGATTACTTTTGTACAAAAGCCAGTAGTGTACCGTCGAAGTGTTCGCCAAGCAATCGAAACCAGAAGTGAATTGTTTGTGATTCTGCGCTATCTTTTAAATCGTTCTGCTTGAGCTTTCACAGAGCTTTTTCTTATAAATTTTGTTATGTAATTATTATTAATTACAGTATTGGTAACAAGTAATATTACATTATGTTGTAAAAGTTTTTAATTTTTCTTAATTCAATTAATTATATTGGTATAAAAATATAAAAAATGATAAATAAAAATAGATGTTGAATAGTGTTGGTGTTACACAAGTTTTTTTTAAGTAAAAATAAAAGCCAATAAAGCATGTTTCTACATGTTTAAGGATGGCTAAGAGGTTATTAACGTTAGCGGCCACATTTGGAACATATATTTCAAAAATATAACATTTTAAAAACTGCATTACATATTGACACTGTTTTTGATATTCAAAGTCAAGCACCCAATTAATTTCAAATGCCCACCAGATTATCACTTATATATAATATTATTGTAAAGAACTTGAATGCTTTCGACATTTGAAAAGTTTTCTTTAGCAACAATTATTAAAAAAGGTTACATGCCTAGATTAAATTTTTTGTAATAAGTCAAACGTTTTTGAATAGCTTCGTTTTACAAATTTGCAGAGTCAATTCTTATAATGGAAGAAGTTTGGCTATCCGCTATACTAAATGTCCATACCTTTTTTGTGGCGTCACTTAAATGACCTCCTGGTGGGAGAAGAGCATTTAAAAAAATTGAAAATTTAATATCCCGCTGTATTCCCATGTAAGAGTTAAAACGCAACAGCTGGTTAATGCTTAATTTATCTTTCATCCATTTCTTCATCTACGGGTCTACTTTTACGATATTTTCCCATTTCTCTAACATAAGTTCTTTATCTGGTTGTATATGATCGAAATCGATTTCAACCTAAGTAAATTAATTACATAATAATGTAGTTCAATAAAAATGAGCTCGCTAGTTTTGAATCAAAATGTAATCTGTTTTAATTGTTGCATGTTATACACATAAGCATAAGATCCTAATTTTCGAAATTAAGGTCTAAACAAAGTAGTGAGTAAAACAACTACATATTGTCTAATTAATAAATTTTTAGTCACCTTAATTTGATTTCACAATAAATAAGCAAAACGTTAACAAACTACTTTTTTTTAAAGAAGAAATGTAAAACAATACAATAATTTTTACCAGCATTAGGAGGTGACAATATAAATATAGTATTTTTTTTAGGAATTTCTTTGTTAATTATTTTATAAAAAATAGTTAAAAATTCTAAAATTTTTTCTTCATCATTATAAAATTGATAATTCAATAAATCAACTAATGTTTCTACTGATTCATTAACAGAATAATACTATTCATATAAATTACCAATTGGTGCATTAAAAATTAAATTTTGTGGTTCTATTGATTTTAGATAAATATACAATTCATGAAAAGTTAAATTTTTAATATAATTGTTAACAATTTTTAAACAATTTTGTATTAAATTAGAATTTATATCCCAGAATCTAAATTCTGAAGATAACCACATTGAAGTATTTAAAATATGATGTGTAGGGGCAGTTGGATGTTGTTTTAGGAAATCTATTGCTTTGTCTGCCTTTCCTCTTTTTTTAATCCCGCAATCTTGTTTATATTGTTCGTCGCAGATACTAACAACTTCATTACCAATGGAGACTGGGTTATGAAAGTCGAGCGAAAATTGGCTTCCTTCCACCATTCCGTTTTCGGCTTCCTGCAAATCTTTGAGAAATCGTACACATCTAGTTTCACCACTTGGTATCCATGTTCTCCTGGCGATGTTAAAGTATAAGATTTTCCTTGAGTCTTTCTCCAAATAGACTGACAAATTAACCCAGTGCTCGAGCGTGTATTTCCAACTTGGAATAACTCGTCTAGCGAATCTTCTAATGATTTTATCTTGGAAACACTGGAAGAATGCACATCTGCAGGAATTATTGGAATATGAGCAGTCGCTCCTCCAAATTTTCGACAAATTTTTCCGTTATCCAATCGGAAGTCTTCATAGTTATATTGGGTTCCAAATACATCGTGGACCACTCGATGTTTAAGAGTATTGTCACCAAATTCTTTGGCGAACAATTGCTTAATTCTTTCTTTTGGGCTATGGTTATTTTCCGAGCGTAAAGAAAGGACACCGTCAATATATACAGAATTTTCTTCGCTTGGAACATTTTCATTTTCAATGAAAGAGATGTCAAAATCTCTATAATCGAAATCGAATGGATTAGGAATTCCTTTGTCCAGATTATTTGTAGTAGAGATAAAAGAGACATATGAGTCATTATGTCTTCGTTGCAAGTTGTCGCTTTCCTCATCTCGGCGTCCACATCTATTTTCAATTTTTTCGTCGTTTCCTTCATTTCTTCTACTGCTTTCCTCTTCCTTTTGCTCTTCTCCATCACTATCACTTGTTTCACTGCCTTTGTATTCTTTTTACATTTCTTTAAACAAGCCAGGCACCAATAACAAAAAAAAACCTTTGCTTTTGCTGAAAAGAGAAAAAAGGGTTACAGTTTGAAACAAAATAAGTATTTTTTTTTAATATATTTAATTTTCATTTTTGTCTTTTGTTGTAAAAAGTTTTTTCCCTTTGATACTTGGTACCGCTTGAGGTTGTTGTGCGTATGTTGTGTACATTACAGGAGGAGAAGGCGTTATTGAAAGTTACGTTTTGTGTGCTACTTAAGCAACGTTTGTGATCTCAGTTTCCGATGTTGTTAACATGTGTTGGCGTAAACAAGGATCACTGAGACCTCTTTTAAACGCCACCTCCGCTGAGCTCATCAATTCTTTTGTCAGACCCTAAGATTTCGTGTAGGAATATCTAGAATTGAGTATTTCTTTTTTTTCGTTTGTAAACACAAAATACGCCTAGCAAAAGACTGAATGTCTTCTGTTGAGAGTTGATGGGACTATTTCGTCTCCATCAATACTGCATCTAATGTCGTATTTGGCAAGTACGCCTTTTTAATAACCTCTTCCAGATCTTTAAGAGTCTTTGGAGTATTGTTTGGAATAAATAGTCAACAGCCTTGGCTACGATGAAAGCATCGCTTCCCATAGATCAGCGAAATCAAACATCGTTGCGCGTGGTTAGTACTTCGATTGGGGACCGTCGGAAACCAACCACGTGCTGTTGACATGTGTTTCTTCTGTTGTGTGTTCTTCCTATCTCTGTCTCTCTCTGTTGTATTAATGTATGTAAAAGTTTAAGCTAATGGTCTAGTTGCCAGTGCTTTATCTCTGTCTCTCTCTGTTGTATTAATGTATGTAAAAGTTTAAGCTAATGGTCTAGTTGCCAGTGCCTTATCTCTGTCTCTCTCTGCTGTATTAATGTATGTAAAAGTTTAAGCTAATGGTCTAGTTGCCAGTGCTTTAGTGTCTACTTCGTAAATTTAGTAGTATAAAATGTAATGTAATGTGTTGTTTCAGTCTGGTTGTTAACAAAGAAACGTAAAGTTCTTCGTTTGTGTCTATTAGGCACTTGAAACCCAATTGACGCGCTTTCAAAAACTCATAAACTCTCGTAGACAAGTCAGGCGCTCGTAGACATGGGAACTGAGGAACAACTCGAGCTACAACTTTCGAGACACCTTCGTACAATGATGTCTTTTATATAAGAAGCCTTTGGTAAAATTGTGGGTACTTCAAATAATTTCGTGGGTCAACTCGCATAAAAAGCAAATTTACGACGGAATTTCTAACATGATGCTCATAAGAGATATCGACTGATCTCTCTGTTAAAAATGTTTTCTAGTTCTTCACCTAAGTTTAAATTAGTTTTCAGAGTATTTGTGGTTTGCACTCCCTTACTAACTAATCCTGCAGAAACAGGTGTTGAAGTTTGACTTGGTGAATACGCTGGAAACAACGTCAAAAGATTTTTCTGACAAACCGGTGTAGTGGATTGTTCAAGTTTTTCTCTCAAACTATCGTCAGCTTCTTTTGTCGATTGCTGGAGTTGTTTTTCAAACTCCTTGCGCAAGAATTCGCTTTTTCCAGCTTTTTAACAAGCTTTTGTAACTCTTTCGTGTGTCGATTTCTTAAATTCTGAACGGCTCTTAAATATTCCGTCAGAATAGCGTCAGTTGTTTCAATGCGCGTAAATCGACCCCACTGAGAACTAAGCTGCTCTTGCACTAGACAAACGACCTTAGAATTTAAAATTTTCTTTAGTTCTAAGAGGAAGGTTAGGTTAGGTTGAAGTGGTCGGCAGGAAAACAGCTAACACACTTAGACCTTAGACAGGTCCTTTGTGATACCACATGAAGAGAAATTTACTCTTTAATCAAACCAGTTGGAGCCTCGAATGAAGCGGTGAAGTCGGTGGATCTCAATGTGTCTAAGATCACTGGTGTCGTCGAAAAAGTACCCCCAGGTGTAATCTTCGTCCTTGAGAGAGAGCAGGACATAAACAAAGAAGATGTGAGATAGTCTCTTCTTCCTCCTCGTCCATGCAGCTTCTGCAAAAGTCATTGGAGAAAGCGCCAAGTCTTTTGGCGTGTCTACCAATTAAACAGTGTCCAGTTACAACACCTTAGTCCAGTCATTTTAGATTTTTATCAGCGGAAAAATTCCTAGTGAGCTGAATACACCTTTATTACGGTGTTGTAATGAAGATGTGAAAATCGACATCGGTGTCGTGAGAAGGGAGGGACTAATTAGTTTATCGAATGTTTCCCTATATAGTTCCCAGTTAGTTTTCCGATAATTTCGGAATGTTGGTTTTTTATTAACTTTTTCATCTAAGCAGAACTTGATGTATCTACGATCAGAGAGCGAATGTTCCTTTGATACTTTCCAATCCAGAATCTTTTGACAAATTACATCAGAGACGAGAGTAATGTCTAAGACCTCCTGTCGGTTCTTGGTGATGAACGTCGGTTCATTCCCAATGTTACTTACAATTAGGTTAGTACTGAGTATAAAATCAAAAAGTGACTCACCTCTTTCATTTATATTTGTACTGCCCAAAACGGTGTGGTGGGCGTTTGCGTCACACCCGATTATCAGGCACATTTTCTGCCGTTCAGCCATCGAAATAAGCTCCCTCAGCGTGTCCCCAGGAAGTGGGCCAAGGTGGTCATGGCCAATGTATGCAGAAGCTATCAAGTACACACCATTTCTTGTTTGCACCCTTGCCACTGTCAGATCCCGATCGCTGAAATTGGGAAGTAAATATGCATTAATACTCCTTTTGACCAATATGTATGATCTGGGTTCACCTTTATCCACTGCATGCAGCAAGTAGTATCCTGAGGTCCTGAGTCCTTGAATTTTGGATCCAACGATCCAGAGTTCTTGGATCAGGACGACGTCTTCTCCTTTGTTGCGCAGCCGAAGAAGAAGGGAGGCCGAGGCCAGTTTGGTGTGTTGGATGTTAATCTGAACTAACTGCACCGTCAGCCGGACGAGCACCCACCACTGTTTCGTCGAAGTCTTCATCAGACTCTGAGTGCGAGCGTAGTAGCTCTTATTCATCGCCGAGAGTTTCGTGTGTGGAGTCAACTACATCCATGTCGGGGTGTTCGTCGACGATAGGAACCAAAATAGCTGATTGTGAAACTGACGAACCCGCGGAAGATGTGCACGACATTTGTTGCACCTCATTCGCTTTTGGCTTCTCCTGAAGTATTGGTAGTCGCTAAAATTGGTTCATATATTCTTTAGTTATATGATAGGGCTTTTCGTACAGCTGAACAAGCCGCTCCTATGCCTCCTTATAGCTATCTTCTCCTAGATGGCTCTCGCCTAGAGCTTTAGCTGCTCTGCATACCAGTGATTTCTTTAAATAAGAATATTTATAGGCTGTCGAAATGTCCTCATTTTCATGAATCGCTGCCTTAAATCGGTCTCTAAACTCGATCCATTTTAGGAGCGATCTGTCGTACTCGCCCCAAGTGTTTTGTATGTCATGTTGCTTCGTTGGCAACGTAAGGCTGACGTTTATTGGTCTCCTAGGAGATCCTTCCCCTTCAACTGTACGTTCCTCGTGCAGCTGTTCTTCTTTGGCAGCCTCCTTCATCCTTCTCCTCATTATCTCCGCTGCCCCAAAATACTCCGTCTCCATCACTCCCATACTTTTCTCCTGACCCTCTAATTCTACTGCTTCGCAGTTTTCCACGAGCTTAAGAAACAGTTCTTTACTTCTGTCCTATAACTGTAGCAACCGTTCTGCTCTCAGCAGCAAGCCCTCATGGGACGTTTCCGTCACCTCCTCTGACCTGGAGAAGTCTGCCGCCCGGGTTATTGCCCTGCGTAGGGATGTAAACGTTTTATCTCCTGCTGTAGCTCCTGCTCCTTTCTCCGTCGGCACATCCTTGGACTTATCTCCTTTTCTGGCCTTTGCGGCTTTTTTGATTATGAAGAGATTAAATTTTAATTAGTTTTTTTTATAAATATTACGACGGAGCCTACAACTTCCAGCTGAATCCCTATAATTATCGATGTGGTGACAAAAGATGTGTATGTATGCAAATTAACACCAATCTAGAACGACAATAACAAAAATTGAAACCCTATCCTTCTTCCTAGAAGGTTTCTGCTTCTCCTGTAATTTTTTCCTCCCAGCAATTGAATTATAAATTAAAAGGTATGTTACAATTCGCTACCGTGCTTCCGTATGAACGGGAAGAGTGGAATCGGAGAGTTAAAGATTTATTTATTTCCTTGTTATACATTCTTTTATTTTATTTTATTTAAAGATAAAGGCCCGCTGTCTTGTTGCTAGGCTGCGACCTTGTTTGTTTTAATGTACTATTAACTCTGACTCTTCAACCATTCTTTAAAACACGAAGAGTCTTCACCCATAATGGTTCTCCCCGCCACAAAACACATATTTCTGCCCTGCGGTTCAGGTCATTCGTATTTTAACACACACCGCATTTATTTCCAATGACAATTACTTTTTCGTCACTTCCATACCTCGTAAGTCTGCCCTCAATATGGTGCAGTGTACCTCCGTCTTTCATTCATTCATTCGGTTCGTGCTGTGCTGATCCATATTTGCGGTGTTTGCCCTTGGTAGTGGATATCAGATATCCACTGCCAAGAACACTTGAACTACATATGCATATTGTATGTTAGTCAGCTATCAGGCAGAATGAGTGTACCTACCGATGAAATGTTTATATGGAGATACACATACGATTCGTCGGTATTGTTGGTGGGCACAATCTTACGAAATAAATAAATGAGAAACGATCGTCATTATGGGATGCAGATGTGGTTCGTGTGAAGAGAGACCACCGTGGATGAATATGAGGTAGGATGATCTGTAGTGCGGTCACTACATCCCTCCCCCCTTCGAAAAAGAAAATTCAAGGTGAATTTTCTGCAAATGAATGATATGGTTGGTTGAAAAGCCATTTATGTAGGTACATATACTAATAGTTAACATTTTAAATTTATTTTTAATACATATTATTTAGAAAAAATTTTTTTTTTATTTTTACATATATACTTTTCCTTTTTTTTAAATACATAGAGTTAACATTTTTTTTTTTTTATTATTTTTGCTTTTTCATACATAATATTTTTTTTTTTTAATTTGTTTTTTTTTTTTTGTTTGGTAATTTAATATTTTTTGGAAACGTAAAAATTATTTTTTTTTTAACAAAAATTTAAACATAAAATTTTGATTTGCAGTTCAATATTTTCATAAGTAGTTAATACATTTTTTTTTTATAGAAAATTTTATATACATTTTTTTTTATAGTTTAGTTTTTTGAAGATTAAATGTAGCTTATTATAGCTTTTTGTTCTTAATTTTAACGTTGTGTTGGAAAAAGATAGAAATTTATAAAAAAAAACTCTTAAATTTTATAAATTTTTTTTTAAACACCAGTTGTTAACACTAATTTCGGTGCTGTAGACGGGAGGGGTTCGGTTTTTATAGGGACTTGTTGTACGGTTAGGGAAGGTTTGTTCGTTTCCTGGATTTCGTTACTATTCATTACAGGTTTTTGTTTCCTTTTAATACATCGAACTAGGCAGTAAAAACAAAATGCTAAGATCAAGACTAATATTGTATAGATCAATGTATATTGATGTATATGATGAGCGCTAATTGGCAAAAGTGGAGTATTTTCTTCAGACTTAAGATCTATTATTCGCTTTGATATAAGTTTAAGTTCATCCTGGCTTGAGAATTTTACAAGCGCTATCTCATTTTTATTTTTACTGATTACTGGAAGAGTAATGTTGGTTAAAAACGTTGAAATGTTTATGGATAGTATATAAGAAGAGTGGGAAATTGTATCTATTTCACTGTACGAACGTATTATTAAATCCTTAGATTTGATATAGCAATTTCCAGTGATCTCAAGCTTAGCCGTTCCTTGAAGGGTGTAAGTTGCTAAGTCGTCCTTGTAAATTTCATCTATTTCATAACTGTGTGTGGTAGAGATTAACCATTTGTTATGGGTAGAAAGTTGTAACCATATGGTTGAAATATTTGCCTCTAGGGATGTCTTGTTTGATTTTTAGTAGCTCTGTTCTTAGCTGATTTGGAGTAACTATGGTTGGATGTGGTTTGCCATGGTTAACATTACTAACCAGGTCAATAATTTCATCTACAGTGTTTTGGTAACGCATAATTATCAAAGTAATTAAAGTGGTTAGGGATTCAATTTCGGAAAATAATTGCTCTTCCTGATTTGAATTATTTGTTAATTCCCTACATAGTCCTAATATTGTAGTTTTCTCTTCCTCATTACAGTGTTCAAGTTGTATGGAGGAAGTTATTTTTTGCAGTCTATTTTTAACGGGATCTTTCTCTGGGGTAAGGCTTACGACATTGAAATTTGAAATGTCATCCCATTCGTAATCAATATTGTTTACATTAATTTTTTCTTCTTTTTCTGACGTATTCAGAATCAAAACTTTGACCATTTTTTGTTCAGGTCTTACGACAGTTTCGGCAAGATATATATCTGGACTTATTTCTTTTTTATATATAATCGCATCTTTATTATGCTTGAATGGAATTTTAATTATCTGCTCACAAAGTGGCTTTAGAGTAATATAATTTTCGAACAGATTTTCCTTTTTTATTTTAGAATCTGGGTTGGTAGATCGTGATTCACATAGCGACTCGTCACGGCTCTGGCTATAGGCCCCGTATATAGAATTGCATGTTTCTCCTAGATGCTTACCCCCATTATCCGTAGATAATGGCTCCCTTTCCTCGACTAAATTGATTTTGACCTGTGGAACTATTAGAGATCTTTCTTTAAAATTTACTATGCACTTATATTTTGATAGAAAGTCGTTTCCTATTATACCGTCATAGGGTAGATTTATATGATCGGTAAGTATGTGGAAATGATGTTTCAAGATCATCGTGTGATCTGCAGTTTCAAATTCCAAGTTACCATATATCATCCCCAGGGTTTGTAATGACTCCCCGGCTATGGTTGATATTGTGTAGGATTCATTACTGCTTTCTAAAGAACAAGTATTTTTTAAAAGGGATATATCTGCTCCCGTGTCAATAAGCAACGTGGTATATTTTTTTCTCGATGGACTAAATGGTAGACGTATCGTTGGCTCTCTGAATTCAGGACAGAACGATACGTGGAAATTAAGATTTAGTTCTTGTTCTGGTGGATATCGGCTGAAGTAATTATTCGAGAGGGGTAGCCGAACACATTCGTTTCCCTGATTTTGTTGCTGAGGATAAAAGTCTTCGCCAGAGTGCCAATTACTATATCCTGGTGTTATGTTATAGTGTCGGACATTATTTTTAAACGGATTTTTTCTAATATTCCCTTCTTGATTATTGCTATACGAGGGTGTTCGATTTGCGTAGGCTCTACAATTGCTTATCGAGTGATTGGGTTTTTTACAATAATCGCAGGTCAAAAAGTGTGTTTCCTTTTTCACAGGTTTATGCTTAGAGAAACTGGGAAACTGCGTGTTTTTGTAGCAGGTATCTTGTGTATGCCCCTGCTTTCCACAGATATTGCAAAACCTTGCCATTTGGTTATTAACGGGATTCGGGTAGTTAGAAAAGGAAGAGCTGTGGTTTATACGAGCGGCATGACCTTCGGCGTGGGCCGAAGATCGACCCCCCCATAAGCTTTCGCTATAAGCTTAACCTGCTCGTTCTTCAAGCCATCCTCAAAAACTTGGATTGCTAGCTTCCGATTTTCTGCTACAAGGAATGCTCTTACAGTGTCATCGCTGGTTGTGGCAAAAGTAGCGGAGTTAAGACAATTAAGGGCTGCTAGAACACGCTCCCCAAATTCTTTAACAGTTTCTTTGAAACGTTGCTTTATGGTAACAAGTTCATTGTGAGCCGATGACCGAGTTTTCACTTCTTTGAATTCAGCCTCTAATTTTTCTTTAAGGCTCTTCCAAGTAAGGATAGTGTGGTGTTGTGTCAACTCAAAGGCAGAACCATGTAGCCTAGTTTTCACAATTTCCAAAAATGTCGGTTGGTCAGATTCTTTGATTGAACAGAAGAGGATATCTCCGCATGATAGGAACTTAGCCAATTCTTTTGGTTGTCCATCAAAAACAGGAACGATGTTGAAAACATCAGTTATCCCTATTTTAATGTCCATTTCTGTATTCTTTCTTACAATCTGTTCAGAAGAATGAAAAGGTAAATTTGTAAAGAGATCAGCAATAGTGTTGGCCTCTTTAATTGCCTTTCTCGTAATTTGTAAACGAGGAATTTTCGTAATAAACTCGGAATTATAGGAGAAAAAAAAAGGTTAAGGGAAAGGACTGACGAAATATACAGGTACAGCAAGAAATGTGTATATAATATAAATATTACTAAAAGTACATATATATATTTTTTTTTTAAAGTTTACTTGTGTTGTTGTTGTGGTTGATGCCGTTGCAGTTGTTGTTCTTTGTTGCCAGGCAGGCTTCACGCCCTAAAGTTGAGGATTAAGGCCTGGTCTTTTATCACTACCTACTGTCTGCCAAATGCCTAAGCTCTAAAGCTAGCAAGGTCTTACGCTCGTAGGATTTCTAACACTTTAATCACAAAAAACAAAAACTTCTTCTACTTAACTTTTTAACGCTTTTTCTGGTGTGTAGCCCCAGAACGCATCAAGAGAGCGGTCTCTTGTCTTGGCAAGGCTAATAATTATGGTAGAGGAGATCTTTATTTCGTAGAAATCCCACCGCTGCCACCAAATGTTACAATTCGCTACCGTGCTTCCGTATGAACGGGAAGAGTGGAATCGGAGAGTTAAAGATTTATTTATTTCCTTGTTATACATTCTTTTATTTTATTTTATTTAAAGATAAAGGCCCGCTGTCTTGTTGGGCTGCGACCTTGTTTGTTTGAATGTACTATTAACTTTGACTCTTCAACCATTCTTTAAAACACGAAGAGTCTTCACCCATAATGGTTCTCCCCGCCACAAAACACATATTTCTGCCCTGCGGTGCAGGTCATTCGCATTTTAACACACACCGCATTTATGTCCAATGACAATTACTATTTCGTCACTTCCATACCTCGTAAGTCTGCCCTCAATATGGTGCAGTGAACCTCCGTCTTTCATTCATTCATTCATTCATTCGGTTCGTGATATTTGACACTTCATTCTGCGTAGTGCTGTGCTGACCCATATTTGCGGTGTTTGCCCTTGGTAGTGGATATCAGATACTTGAATACTTGAACTACATATGCATATTGTATGTTAGTCAGCTATCAGGCAGAATGAGTGTACCTACCGATGAAATGTTTATATGGAGATACACATACGATTCGTCGGTATTGTTGGTGGGCACAATCTTACGAAGTAAATAAATGAGAAACGATCGTCATTATGGGATGCAGATGTGGTTCGTGTGAAGAGAGACCACCGTGGATGAATATGAGGTAGGATGATCTGTAGTGCGGTCACTACAGGTATTCCTCCTGGACGATCCTTCAAATTCCATTGAATATTCTCATGTCCTCATGAGAAATCCAAAAAAAAAATTGTTATTATTAAAATAATACTGCTTGGCACATTTATGTGATCACGCAAAACACTACTCCCTCCAATTCTAGTTAGAAAAACTCCTTTTTTCAAGTCCTCAAGAAAAATTTAGAAAATACTCCTTTAAGTTGTAAATTATGTTTGCGGTCCACGCATCGATGTGCTCACGTAAAACACTCCATACTCCGATTTCCTTCGTAGAAAATCTCTATTCATGTATATACACTCCGAATTCCAATTATAATATAATTTATAAATAAACATACTCCGCTTGCTACAAACGAATAAAATATTCCCATGTTTTTCGTTCCTTGACTCCTAATTTTATCAAAAATAAATAAATAATCTGACTCTTCCTACAACAAAAAACAAATAAATCAAATTGTTTTAGTTTCAAATAGACGAATAGAAAATCCTCTTATTTCTTCCTCATGAAACTCCGTATTTCATAAAAATATATACTCCAATATTAAATTATATATATATAATATGCACTCCATCATTTCAAAATATTTAGTTATCCTATGCACTTTATTATTGAAAATAATTATATATAAATTACACTCCAATATTGCAACAAATTTCCACTCCATTATCCAAAAATATTTGTTAAAAAAATTGGGCGATGTTGACGACACACACCGTTACATATATATAGCACTACCTTACACACTCTTTTGTCCATATCTCCATATCTTATTTGTTAAATTTTTTTTAACATTTCTTATTTTGCTCCATTTTACTCGTATTATTAAATATACTTCCTTCTCGATTTAAAAGAAAAATGCACTATTTGCAATTATTTCGCGACCGTCTGGTTTCGTTGTTCTTTATTTAATGACCCAGCCGATGACGATGACCATTAATATTTTTTTACCTCTCCATAAGATCCCTCTTTTTGTTGCGCTTGCGTTGGTGGTGTGCGCACATATTTCTTCCGATCTTTGTATGTGCAATGTGCATTGAATTATACTATACTCCGTTGAGCTCTCCGTATGCAGTACGTTTTACCGCTTACTCCAATTTTTGTTGGACATGTTCCTACATGTATCTTGCTCTGTTAGGTTTTGTATTTATTTTGTGTGAATGTGTTCAACACAATTATTATCCATCGCATATTCCTGTATGCTCTCCGATCTGAAATTTGTTTTCGTGGTTGTAAGGCACGAAACAAAAACACAAAATATATGTACCTCCGTTAATATTTTGTTTGTGTGAATGTGGATTCAACACAGTGATTGTAAGTCACCAAAAAATATTAGTGCTGAAAAAAAGTGGTTGTAAGTCACTTAATCCAGAAAAATAAATCAATATATTTTATGAAATGAAATCTGTTTTTTTTTTTTTATAAAATTCCTGTGGTGTGTGAGCAATTTGTGCACATCCTTGCGCTACAACTTTACGCACACACCCAAACCTTTTAGTCCATTCCTTCGTTGTTTTCCTTTTTCCAATTTCACTTCACTGAATTGATTTTATCACTCCGAAAATATATTTTTTTTTAAATCGCGACTCGAAGGACCATAATGTTCAGATCCATTTTAAAATAAAAACACGGTAAGATTTTTATTTTGGGAAAAATTATTAATAAAAAAACCACATTTATTATCTCCGGTTTTAATGTGTCCAAAACATGACTCGTTCGGTCTTTTCGTTGGTCTGAAAGACCGAACGAGACTCTCTCTAACTAACTTATTATAATTGAAATGTATATAAACCAAAAAATACAAACACATAGGCTTTTCATATAAATTCTTTTAGACATGAATGGCAAGTGTTGCCATTCGTAACAGTTTCATTCCCAATGTTACTTACAATTAGGTTAGTACTGAGTATAAAATCAAAAAGTGACTATTCTCTTTCATTTATATTTGTACTGCTCAAAACGGTGTGCTGGGCGTTTGCGTCACACCCGATTATCAGGCAAATTTTCTGCCGTTCAGCCATCGAAATAAGCTCTCTCAGCGTGTCGCCAGGAAGTGGGCCAAGGTGGTCATGGCCAAGGTATGCAGAAGCTATCAAGTACACACCATTTCTGGTTTTCACCCTTGCCACTGTCAGATCCCGATCGCTGAAATTGGGAAGTAAATATGCATTAATACTACTTTTGACCAATATGCATGGTATGGGTTCACCTTTATCCACTGCATGCAGCAAGTAGTATCCTGGGGTCCTGAGCCGTTGAATTTTGGATCCAACGATCCAGGGTTCTTGGATCAGGACGACGTCTTCCCCTTTGTTGTGCAGCCGGAGAAGAAGGGAGGCCGAGGCCAGTTTGGAGTGATGGGTGTTAATCTGAACTAACTGCACCATCTTGGTTACAGTCAGCCGGACCAGCACCCACCACTGTTCCGTCGAGGTTTTCTTTTTTCCATCCAGAGCAAGAAATAAAATGGTGTTATCGTTTTTGAAGTTCCTGCTGATGTTGTTCCTGTTGGCTGCACATCGTCTGTGTTTTCATAAAAAAACAGTTAATTCATTCTTTAATTGGGTGAATTGAAATATGTTCGGGTAGCTTTCAATTAAGTTTTTAATTAGTTCTTCAGGAAAATTGTTTTTTTGGCGATAGTTACAAAATTTGTTCCTGTTCAGTAAATCGAAATATTTCAGTTTTTCAAAGGACGCTAACCTTTCTGTTATCTGCATACTTAAATTGTCAACAATTTGCACACGGGCGACCATTTTGAAAAATTAAAAATTTTTTCTAATAGATCTTGAATTATAGATTTAGTTTAAGCAGATACTGTTGCAGGTTCCATTTTATTTCCTACCAAACAAAGATCCTTTTATTTATCTTAATAAAAATATACCTACCCCTATTCAAATAGTAGGTGTAATTCAAACAAACAACACATTTAAAATGCCTAGAATTTGCTTTAAAATATGAGAAAGCGAATATCCCTATTACACAGTGCAGCGTGGGGCCATGACCTACATGCGCCACGAGATAAAATTGAGAAAAGTAAGAGACGTGACTCAATCTGTACTGTGTAGGTAATTATATCTAACAAAAACTGCATGAAACTCTCCCATAAAAGTATCCCCGCAATGTGAGCTTTCAAATCTACATACACACTAATATAATATGACGAAAATTAGTTTGCCACACGCATGTATGTACAATTGTACAACTATTGAAAATTAAGAGTTTTTAGACCTCGTTATCTTGTAAGGTAAACGAGATCCACTGATGTTGACGACTACGAGATTATTGACGTTTGCAATTATTGAAAGTAACAAAAAAAAAAAAAACAAATACTTATTAAATTGCCTTTTTGAAACATTTTCTACCTTTATTTTTACAATCCAATTCACTTCGCATTCCCCAAAAAAAAAAAAAAAACATTCGCAACAATTCTAAAGCACCATAAATATATTTAGATTTACTCACATTTGTATACTCCACGCAGAAGTTTAGAATATTTCTAATAATGATTTTGCAGAATAAAAATGGTTTATTTAATTAACACAACACAACACGACACGATCAGCGCACGCATCCATATTGCAAACAAAAGAGAATGCAAAACAAGGAGCACACACACAACTTGCACTCCACTTATCTCGAATTTTATCGCATTTGTTTGCGGTAATGCTAGTTATGTATTTTATAATATTTCAAAGAGAGTGATGTTTTTAGTTTCGATTCCAGCAGAAGACTAAACTTTATTTTATATAAAGTGTGAACAATGACATCGTGGGTATTACCAAAAAAAAAAAAACGGGAAATAAGATAAGATAAATGGAAGGCGATTATATTTCTGCAATCTTGCAGAAGACAGCATTAACAAAGAGTTAATGTGCAAAGACATTTTGTTCAATGTTGCAGAAGGCAACATTTTCGTCAATTTTGTTTATATTTGATGATAATGGAATATCATCGGATATAACTTGCTTCCCCTTATTTAGCTGGGCTTTTCTCACACATACATATATATTCAAACGTTTTTATATAGATTGCTGGGAATCTGGTACCGCAAATTTTTGCGCTACAGAATGTTTCATGGGGGACTTTACGGGAGTTTTGTGCTATGTGTAAGAAAATATGATTTGAAAATACGTTGGTATGTGTTGTTTTGTTGTTAAGGCGATTGATTATTCCAATTCATCTTTATAAGTACTTTAACAATTGAATAATTACAATTATTATGTAATTCATTCATTCGTTGGATTTTGGGTATAAAATCTATAATTTATTGGTTTTTAAATCTTATTTTATCGACGATAAACTAGCTAAGTGAGAGGAATCGTGTCTGATCTAATATACAATAACCAATAGTTATGATTTCACCAGCTAACATTTTCGTTTTCATATTCCTTCTCAAGGGTTTGGAAAATATCTAATCTTATAAGAGAGATATCAGCTCGAGAGTCAATCATTGTTGTTGTAATAGTCGCATTTGTTACCTGTGTTTTTTGAATGACGCAGTTTGGTTGATTTGTGTCCAAATTGGTTTGTATCGCCACGCACGCGCACACTTACCCCAAAAGTAATGCGAACTCTTACCCCCAATGCACTTTTTTTAATATTTTGTTTATTTTGAACAAATTAACACCAAATACAGTAAAATTTTCACTCAAATACAATTAATATATAATATATTCAATATATAATTAGGACTGAATGTGTTAAAATAAAATCACTGAACACTACCACGTTTTTAAAATTGAGAAATATTTTAGTAAAACTAACCTTTTTTTGTTTGGCTTCCCTTCACAAAACAAACAAATTTAAAGGGCCAACAACAACTGACCCAAACAAAATACAAATACCTATTTAATTGCGTATTTATAGATACTTAATATTTATTGTCATTGTTCCGAAATTAACTGTGCGTACACATCCCCTCCGCAGACACTTACCCCAAACGACCCTAACTCCCTAGATACATTTAATATTAATGTAGGTATTTATTAGTTAAAAAAAAAACACAAATTAATTTTTTGTAATTAAGTAGGCAGGTAGGCTTACAGCTTGAACATATCAAAGCACCTGGATAATAGCTGTGACCAATATTCCACCTGTTAAATAAAAAAATTAGTAGATATGCAGGTACATTAGTACATTTGTGTTTTACTTATTTTAATAAATGTTAATTTACCTACGATTCGATTTTTTGAGCGCTTGACTGAGCTTCTTGAGGTGATATATTGACATGAACTTTAAAAAGATAAATAAAATAAAACTTAAAGTTTGTAATTTATCTTTTTTTAACACTTTCACTTTTGAATTTATTCTTTAGTATTTTACTTCTTCTTGAGTTTCACTTTTGGTTTCCGGCAGGTACATCAGTACATTTGTCTTTTACTTATCTTAATAAATGTTACTTTACCTACGATTCGATTTTTTGAGCGCTTGACTGAGCTTCTTGAGGTGATATATTGACATGAACTCTAAAAAGATAAATAAAATAAAACTTAAAGTTTGTTCAAATAATTTATATTTTTTTAACATGCCTATTTAAGATTTTTATAATTCGGGTTTTTTTTTTTTCTAAAATATCACCAAATCAAAATCACAAAATCCAAATGTATCCTACCTACAATGAAACAACTAAAATCCAAACAATTATGTAGGTACATACAAACTACCTCAAAAATCCAGTACCATAAAGTACGAGTACTCCATAGTACGTAAGTAGCATTGTAAGTACGTAATTAACGAATGCAAAATCTATATGAGATTTAAGTAGCAAAATTAATAAAATTGCTACAAACACAAATCGAACGAGAAACAAAACCTATATTTTATAGGTTTTCAGTTTTGAGTTTATTCTTTAGCAGCATGTTTTTTATTTTTGGTTTGCTGCTCCTTTTTTAGGTATTTCGAAGATTTTTTGTTTGTCTATGTTCACTTTTAAATTTATTCTTTAGTATTTTACTTCTTCATTAGTTTCACTTTTGGTTTCCGGCAGGTACATCAGTACATTTGTCTTTTACTTATCTTAATAAATGTTAATTTACCTACGATTCGATTTTTTGAGCGCTTGACTGAGCTTCTTGAGGTGATATATTGACATGAACTCTAAAAAGATAAATAAAATAAAACTTAATGTTTGTTCAAATAATTTATCTTTTTTTAACACTTTCACTTTTAAATTTATTATTTAGTATTTTACTTCTTTTATATACTATTTAACGAAAAAAATGTATACGCCATTTTTTGGCAGATGCAGGAATATATACAGTTTATTAAAAGAAATTAAGTTTTAATCACATTTTTGTTAACATAATTAACACATCACAATAAATATAAATGGATGTATATACTCTTTGACCAAAAAATAAGAAGGAATTCATAAAAGATATTTAATACCTAATAAGAATAGGTATTTGTAAAAGTATCTAAACTTAGTATTTTAAATTAAGTCTTAATTAACTTAGAATACTTCTAGGTTAAAAGGAACCACACATAATTCAAAATAAGTAAACATAAAATATAACATAAAAACAAAATTGAAACTTTAAGTTCAGTAAAAAAAAAAAATATTACATTCAAATTACAAAAAAGATTATAATTATATAAGATTATAATCTATGTTTGCCATGGAGGTACACATAAGATGAAACCATCTAATACACATATCACATCCAATATTTTTCAATTCATCTTCTTCAACGTCGCTTTGCAGTTGGTCACCACATTGTTGACAGTTTTCTTTGATCTTGATTTTTTTTTTATTTGGCTTTGTCATTTTGTTTTTCTTGTTTTGTAAGTGTTCTGCTTTCCGTTTTGAACCGCTTCGATTTTATCTCTTTTTTGTTTGTCCTTACTGGCATACATTTGTCTCCACGCTTCGCATGAAATCGCGCTTGGTGTTCTATTCTCTTTCCTATTCTTCGTTCTATTTTTTTGGCAAAACACATTTAATTTTGGATAAAAGAGATGCGAAGAAATTGTGCATTGCGATTTTTTGCTCAAGGATGCTTCCAACGAGCTGTTGGTCAGAATTATTTATCTTCCTTATCTTAATTTGTTTTTTGAAATACTTATCTACCAAACAAGCAAATAAAAATATCAATTTAATAAAGATCATTCTTTTAATGTTTCAAGTAATTTATCAAGAGACATAGAAATTTTTTCAAGGGCCAATGATTTCCTCTCTTCTACTTTAAGCCGTTTTTCTTCTATAATAAGTTTTTTCTCCTCCAATTCTAAAAACTTGTCCGTTTGAAGTGCTTGGGCTGGCATCAAAGGTCTTCGCTTTCGCTTAGGCGGTCTCGTGGTTGAAGGCATTCCAGTTGCCGTTTGGAGTTCAGTTTCCGCAAGAGCATCAGTTCTCGTTTCTGGAAGAGCTTCAGCCGCAGAATGCATGTTCTATTCTAAGATTTAAAAAAAAATAACGTTCAAATAAGAAATTTATAAGACTCAATAGTTTGATGAACTTACAATCTCAATGTCCTCGACTCCTATTTCGATAACAGGTTCGTCGCCTTCCACATTTCCTTCGGACATTATGTGTATCACTCTCTGCTCCAAATCGGTCAGCTGCTTAATGCGTACGATGCCATTTACCCCACTGCGGTTTTCTGACTCTTTAATTTCCCCATATTTTTTTGCTGTTTCTTCTGAAAATACAAAGAAATATGTTTTTAGAAATATTTTTTATTTGTTTTACGTTTCTTTTACTTACTTCAAATCGCCCCAAGTCTTTCTCCACTGATCATCAGTTTTAAATGCTCCTCCCAACGCATTAAGATCCCTTGCCAGCGTTTTCCAAACGCTATCCCTTTGGTGGGCACCATCTACCGATGCTTGCTTTTTTTAATAGTAATTTCCATTTTTTGAAATTGAAATTGAAAAAAAATTGTTCCGTTAACGTGCTATCGCTTCTAACTTTCACAATCGAATAAAAGCGTGAAAGAAAAATATTCATATGAATGTTTTTGACGCATGGCTTCACCTTTTCGCAGAACGAGAATCGAATGTGGAGTGAAAGGGTGAAAAGTTTTGCGTTTCACTTTTTCGCAAAACCAGAATCGCCAATATGAAAAAAAATATTCACATGAAAGTTTTTGACGTTTGCTTTCCCTGAACGCGAATCGGTTTTAAGGTGAAAGTGTGAAAATGTTTTCGATTCACTTTTTCACAGAACCAGAATAGGCCCCCTGGATGGTGACGGTATGTTAGATATGTTAGCTGTAGATGGATTCTTACCAACTCTTTAAAGTACTGTGCACTTGTTCATGGAGTTATTGGTATAGTGCTTTCTCGATTTCTAACAGGGACTAATCGCGCAGGTGAATGTTGTGCAATGTCGTCACCGGTATTTATTGTAGAACTGGTTGCTGTTTCAGTTTCGATTTCCAGAGTGCCATCATTTTGAAGAAAGTAGCCCCCAACGCTTAAGTTATTTAAGCTTCCTTCGGCTAGTAGTGGATTAATAGTTTCTTTCTCTAACATGATTTTCAATTTCTCTCTCGGCTTCTGGATTTATACTGTAATATGCTATCCAATCAGCCGGTGACCGTGTACTGGGTTTATCCATAATATCGACTCCCTCCCTAGAAGCGGCGTTCGTACCACGACTCAATCCTGATGCTTCAGATGCTTCGGCCACTCGGAGTCCTAGGTTAATTGATTTCCCTAATGCATACGCGAGAATTTTAGCATTTGCGAACGTATTAGCAACATTGCTGGTAAGTAAATGTCGAGCGTTTAGACCTCGTGTCTCAGATTCGATCGCAAGTACGGCCCCGCAAAAAAAAATAAACTGCAGGACATGCAACTGAGGAATACGGCGACTTAGTCACAAGTCTTAACTCTACCTGATAAGGAAAGTACGAGTCATTCTTATCGTACTCTTCATCATCCTTATAGAGACGGAAAACTTCTCTCTCCAATTCCTCAGTGAAGACCCATTTCATTAAGTCTCCAGGGGTGCTTAGACCTAAATACATCTGAGTTTGTATACAAATTAATAGAGATGCACAGTCTTTATGTCGTGCAGGTTGGGAGCCATACCTTGACATTGATAGTTCATTCTTATCAAACTTCACAAAAAACATGTCGCATATGCTCACAAGTCCTACAAATGTCGTATCCGATTCAAAATTTTGACCAATTGAACTAGTTCCTGGGTATAGTGTAATATCTGTCCGACCCATCCCCCCAGGTAATCCGGTCAGAAAGTTGGAAATGTTTGTGCCTAGAGTGGTTCTTTGTGTCTGGGTTGTTGCGATATATACAAAAGAGATAACAAATAATGAATAGATCTTGTTCAATGCCAGGGTCTACTCCATCACGGAGTTCTGCTATATCATCTGAAGTTTCACTCACCTCAACAAGGTTCAATGGGGTAATTACACTGTCACGGGTTCCGATGGTTTGACTATATGAAATCCAATCATCTGGCAATGTTTCTCTGATTTCTTTTGCCTTCAGATACAAGTATAAATTTGCTTCCTTGACTAAAAGGTTGCCACTTCGGAGTGCTTGAAATATAGAGGTTATAGAGTTATATCCAATACATTTGTTGATGGAACCTTATCAGCTTGCGAAGCTTCTGCAATAACCTCCAAAACAGACTGTACTTCAATACCAATAGCACTTAATTTTTCGGACAGGATTTCAATAACTTCGGCAGCAATTTTAAACGTATCCACTGAAGGTGATTCTATTGACTTTGGAGCTTCAGCAATTACTAAATTTTCAACGGTGTTCTTAACGCATTTAGAAAAATCGATAGCAGTTGGATTTAGTGGATAAAGACCGTATTTGCGAAAGCCATTCTTGATTGTTGATACCATATCTTTATTTTTCATAATACATTCGTTGAATAGAGGGCAAACATTTTTTTTTTGTGATTGATTATCCTAAATTTGTTGTTTGCCACTCACGAACAGTCTTCTTCCAATCGGATTTAATGTCCTTGAATACACTTACGTCCGCTGGTTGCATGATGTGGGTTGTATTGGGTGGCAATGCATATAAAATGATTTGTTCCTTGTTACAAAATTCGCTTAACTCCAAAGTCAAATGGGATTTGTGACCATCAACAAATAATATAACTGGTCGTTTTACCTGGTCTGTCAGTAAGCGTTTATGTACAGAATTAGCCACGTACTCATAAAATGTATCACTGCGCATCCAACCGCTCTCGCTTTTCCCTAGGATTTTTGGACAAAGGCAAAAACTGCTTTCATCGCCGTTGAGGATTCTTGATGGGTCGTGCATTATTTCCTTCTTGTTTATGCTTTTTAAATATTGTTGGCGTGATGCCTGGGTTTGGTTGTACTTACGCTGGCGGACGTGAGTCTGCCCGACTGGATGATAATTGTCTTGATGGCGGACGTGCGTCTGTCCGATTCTGTTGATAATTGTCTTGATGGCGGACGTGCGTCTGTCCGATTCTGGTGATAATTGTCTTGATGGCGGACGTGCGTCTGTCCGATTCTGGTAATAATTGTCTTGATGGCGGACGTGCGTCTGTCCGATTCTGGTGATAATTGCGCACTGGCAGTCTAGGTTTCTTATAGATGCACGATGTGCATCCTTGGCAACTAACAACGAAAGAGAAAGAATTAGAGGCAAAGCCGGAAATGCCCACCAACTTACAATGGGGGTTTTTCCTTTTTACGTTGGCTGCCATCCTCGATTGTAGTAGATGATGGGTGCTGCCAAATTGTCATATGTGCGGTAGCACAGCTTAGCACTAAATCAGTGCGGTGGCACAGGCTAAATTAATCTGACTACAATCGAGGATGGCATGAACAAATATTATTCCAGCTCTTAAAACCATTTTAAAATATTTTCTTTTGTAACTACGGCGTTGCCCTTGCTTATGCTTACAGCTTCTCTCATAGCCAAAGAAAGATTTCTTTTCATAAATGATTTCAGCCATCTTTCACCTGGTCGATCATCTTCAAAAGGTGTTTCCCCTTTCGTATCCTTAATTATTTTTGCACCGTATTAAGGAGGTCATCAGTCTTTAACGGAAACCCACATTTGCACATATCGGAGCACCACTGCGCAATTTTTCTTTCTTCGGGTTTAATGTAAGGATCTGGTCCCTTTCAGGTTGCTTCTTCACCAATTAGCCTTTTACCTTTTAGTCGGACATGAAGAGTTGATCGGCACAGCCCATATTTGGCAGCTGCTTTACACGGTCTTCTAAAGCCCGTTTTAAACTGCTTTCCTCCATTCTTAACAATTTAAATCTAAAAATATGACATTTTAAACATTTTACATAGGTATTTTAATGCGTAGAAAACAATTGTCCGGATACTAAACCTAATTTTTCAGTACCAGGACAGCCGGTTTCTTACTTACAAAACACTGTCCGAATACTGAAATTATTAAAGAAACATGCAATATGCTTTATTTAAATTGAGCAAAATACACATAGATATCGTTTAAAATATCGTACCGAATGAAAAAGCAAGAAAAACCTAAAGTCACCTGAGCGAAAAAGCACTATTTTGATGTCACGGATTTCAAACCGACCGACTCGTGGTACATGTGCAAACAGAGCGAAAACTTTCTATTAAAATGGGTACGCCCCGAGCGAACCAAAACTCAACCGACCAATAACAAAAGAACGCGTTTATCAAATCCAAACTAGTAATTATTGCCACGAAAAAAAGAAATGTATGTACATTTGTTACTGAAAATGTAATATATATATAATTATGTAATATACTAATATAATATAAATATATAATAATATAATAATATATAATAATATAATAAAAAATATACTCATGTGATGCAATGATGATCTGATGATCCGGCTCCGATGGACCAAATGTTGGCGTGATGCCTGGGTTTGGTTGTACTTACGCTGGCGGACGTGAGTCTGCCCGACTGGATGATAATTGTCTTGATGGCGGACGTGCGTCTGTCCGATTCTGTTGATAATTGTCTTGATGGCGGACGTGCGTCTGTCCGATTCTGGTGATAATTGCGCACTGGCAGTCTAGGTTTCTTATTGTATATTAGCAATATACACGCAAATAGAATGAAAAACCAAAACCAAAATTAAACTACATGTTGTCAGTACCACGTTTTATTTTCAACTAAACTAAATAACAATAGCGGAACAAAGCAAAAGTAGGAAGGAATGCAAAATTTTGTATGTGTGTAAGAGCACCGTTGCAGTGCTTCGGTTAACGTAGTTGCTATTGGGGTTGCCATCTGCGTTTCTCTTATACACTTATAGATGCACGATGTGCATCCTTGGCAACTAACAACGAAAGAGAAAGAATTAGAGGCAAAGCCGGAAATGCCCACCAACTTACAATGGGGGTTTTTCCTTTTTACGTTGGCTGCCATCTTCGATTGTAGTAGATGATGGGTGCTGCCAAATTGTCATATGTGCGGTAGCACAGCTTAGCACTAAATCAGTGCGGTGGCACAGGCTAAATTAATCTGACTACAATCGAGGATGGCATGAACAAATATTATTCCAGCTCTTAAAACCATTTTAAAATATTTTCTTTTGTAACTACGGCGTTGCCCTTGCTTATGCTTACAGCTTCTCTCATAGCCAAAGAAAGATTTCTTTTCATAAATGATTTCAGCCATCTTTCACCTGGTCGATCATCTTCAAAAGGTGTTTCCCCTTTCGTATCCTTAATTATTTTTGCACCGTATTAAGGAGGTCATCAGTCTTTAACGGAAACCCACATTTGCACATATCGGAGCACCACTGCGCAATTTTTCTTTCTTCGGGTTTAATGTAAGGATCTGGTCCCTTTCAGGTTGCTTCTTCACCAATTAGCCTTTTACCTTTTAGTCGGACATGAAGAGTTGATCGGCACAGCCCATATTTGGCAGCTGCTTTACACGGTCTTCTAAAGCCCGTTTTAAACTGCTTTCCTCCATTCTTAACAATTTAAATCTAAAAATATGACATTTTAAACATTTTACATAGGTATTTTAATGCGTAGAAAACAATTGTCCGGATACTAAACCTAATTTTTCAGTACCAGGACAGCCGGTTTCTTACTTACAAAACACTGTCCGAATACTGAAATTATTAAAGAAACATGCAATATGCTTTATTTAAATTGAGCAAAATACACATAGATATCGTTTAAAAGTATCAAAACATGAATTTAAAATTTGCATGAAAGTTTCAGTATCCGGACACTCTGTCCGGATAATATCAGTATAAAATTCGGGCTCCAGTATCCGGACACCAAATAATTTGCATAAAATTTAACAATTTTTTTTCTTTTTTTTTGAATTGAACACAGAAACTATTTATATTTAATTAAATTTAAACCTAATTTGATTTGCAAATGGAATAAATAATGATAAAAAAAACTTACATTTTGTAAATGGCGTCACTATTTTTTTCATAGAAAAAACACACTTAGCTGGACACTACACGACTACCAGGCACTAAATGATGCGTATTTCGCAAACGAGTTATCGCATCTATTGGAAACTGCGTGTGTGTATGAAAGAGACATACTTGGTTGTTTTTGTATGTATTTTTCACACTAAAACCGGAAAATACTGTTATTTTTTGACAATAAACGACCAAGTGTCCGAAAACTAGTGCCTCTACCCTATTAGTTAAAAAAAAAAACACCTAAAATAATTTGTTGGTACATAACAGCAACACATCTGGATAATAGCTGTGACCAACATTCCACCCGTTAAATAAAAAAATTAGTAGATATGCAGGTACATCAGTACATTTGCCTTTTACTTATCTTAATAAATGTTAAGTTACTTACGATTCGATTTCTTGAGAGCTTGACTAAGCTTCTTGAGGTGATATGATGACAAGTTTGTTCAAATAATTTATCTTTTTTTAACATACCTATTTAAGATTTTTATAATGCGGGGGTTTGTTTTCTAAAATATCACCAAATCAAAATCACAAAATCCAAATGTATCCTACCTGCAATGAAATAACTAAAATCCAAACCATTGTGTAGGTACATACAAACTACCTCAAAAATCCAGTACCATAAAGTACGAGTACTCCATAGTACGTAAGTAGCATTGTAAGTACGTAAGTAGTTGTAATAGGCTGGTTCTCGGCCACCGGAGGCACCGGAGGTTTGGTATATACTGGTCGTATGGTCTTGCTATCAAAACTAGTATCGCTTGATGTTGCTTGAGAAGTGATTTCATGGTAATCGCCATGTTGTTTAAAGATCTAAGAGATAATAATGTTTTTTATGTAGTATGAATCATATACTAGGGGCTTAAGGATTATTCAAGTTTTTTTTTCGTTTTAAATTGTAGAAATCATATCTTGGATGACGCATAAATTATTTTTGGGGGCTACACCAGCAGCAACGGTCACATGAACTGATTAGGTATCGATGTGTGGGGTGTGATGCGAGGCGACGATGCGGGGACGAGGTTGTGGTGGTTGAAGGTGTTGGAAAGTAAATTAAGAAAAGGAAAAAATTGAATGATAAGGTATGGCGCTAACGTTTGAGATAATATAAAAAAAAGTTGTTTGGGAAGTAAATTAAGAAAAGAAAAAAATGTTTGGGATAATATAAAAAAAGTTGAATAAATTATGTATGTGGTTATGAGGTAGTGTGTCATTGAATATTATATAAGAGTAAATGTAGGGCAATGACCTAAAAAAAAGTTGAATAAATTACGTATGTGGTTATGAGATAGTGTGTCATTGAATATTATATACGAGTAAATGTAGGACAATGACCTGATTAGGTTGCAATGCGTGCGAGGCGGGCGCGATGCGTGCGGGTGCGATGCGGGGCGGGTGCGATACGTGGAGGCGCGATGCGCGGCGGCGGCGGCGGCGGCGCTAGGAAAATTTTGTTTTATTTTCAAAAAAAGGACGTAGGAGCTATACTATATAGAATAAAATTATATAAAATATAATGTTGGGGTGTTATGTTTATTAGTTTCCGATAAACCATTGGTTGACAACCTTCTTTTAAAATGCTGTTCTTCTCATTCATTTTATGTCTATTTTCAATTTTTCCATCACTAATTATTACATCACCTATACCTTTGGATATAAATTTGCAACAATCAAATACAACTAACAATCTTTCGTTTTCATTGAATTTACCTAATAATGATACAGTACAAATAGGATTATCGTTTCGTTTGCTAACAAACGCTAAGAATTTACACAATAGTACAAATTCAGATACAACATCATTCCAAAATGATAATCATGCATCAGAGGGTGAGGCAACACATTTTAAGCTCGAGTTTGATGATGATAAGACGTTAACAATTCGATGTTCGTATGATAGTAATTATAATCTACGTACACTTAGTATTAAATGTTATGAATATCATGAATATGAAACAGAGAGAGTGCTAAGTAATGGAGAAGTTGAGATCTTTATGAAGGAGGATCTTGAATATAAATCTGATGTTGAATTACTGAATTTCAAAACAATGAAGCAAACATACCAAATGAATATCTCTTAAGAAAAACAAAACATATATAAATTTACTTATCAATAAAGTTTTATTTTTAAAAAATTATAAAAGATGTGTTTTATTTATTGTCTTTGGGAATAGGTATCCAAGAGTTGTGATCTGATGAAAAACCAAGCCATTTCACAAATATTTTATCTTTTTTTCTTTGAAGTACTTTCTCGATTAGATATGTATCGGGGAAATTAGTTTTTTGGAGTTCGAGTTCGTAAAATCCTCCTTTAATAGGATGTCCTTGATAGTCTTCCAATAGATATGTTATCGGATTTGTATGCTGTACTTTGATTATCTTAAATATTTCAGTAGTCCAATTTGGTGTGTATCCTTTCTCAAATATATGTTTATATTTACTAATTCTGACTGAATCCCCAATTTTAAATTTTGGAGTAATATTAATTTTAACATGATTATAAATTTTGGATAGTAATATTTTTTCGTTTGTAGTATTAACTTGAGATGGTTTCATCTTTATTGTGCGATGTTTAGAATTATTGTAGGTGTTTGTCAGCTGTTCTATAATATCAATCCAACGATATGATCCATTCAAACTGAATTCTTTCCACATAAATGCCTTCAAAGTACGATTAAATCGTTCAACAATCGAAGCTTTAAGAACACTAAATGTAGAATAGTGCTTGATTTTAAATTGTTTCATAAGTTTTTGAAAAGATGCATTAAAAAATTCTTTTCCATCATCTGTTTGTAAATTTTTTGGGTGACGACCTTTATTAAGTATATCCTTCATAGCCAGAGTGACATTCACTCCTGTTTTATTTTTAATAGGAACCGTCCAAACAAATTTTGAAAATGTGTCAATGACTGTGAGAAGATATCGATAATTATCATTTTCAGGTGAATATGCAATCATCTCAACAAGATCAGCTTGCCATAAATCATCTAAGCCCTTAATAATAACTCGTCTTTTTGGAAAATTCCTTCGAGCAGGTTTATGTAGTTCTTCAACAACGTTTCTTTGACTCATCTTTTTTATTGAATGATAAAAAAACAATATGTTTATTCTTTTTATATATATATATATATATGTTTATTTATTTAAGACATTTAATATAATAATTACAAGGTTTGCTTTCACTATTTTAATCTTTTGTATAGAGCCATTAATTTTTTAATTCTCAGCATTCTATTTTCAAGCATGTAACATGAGCATGTATCTGGTCCATCTTGACATAGGTTTGAAGACCACGAGCAGTTATTAAAATGACATCCATGCTTTGAAATTGTAGTGGATACATTCATGAATCCTTTAAAGAAGATTATACTATTTAAAATCTCCTGATAATGTTCTTCTAATAATTGATGTTGATTAGTTTTCAAAAATTGTAAAATTTCATCAAGAATTAATGTATAATTTATGTTAGACATAATGAATGAAAGAATGCGTTATCACACTGTGAAGTTAAGTTAAAGACTAAAGCTTTGATAATGGTTGATTATTTAAATATTAATGTTCAGTCTTCTCCGTCAATAGCTTATCAAATTTTACAACTACTTCATTATCAATGTATTTTCTAATTCGTTCATATAATTCATCAACATATTTTTTGGTGGCGGCGTCCCCCTCTTCTTCGGGAATGTGAATATTGGTTAATCGTTTAAAGCTTATATCGTAATCACCGCTTTCTGTTTTTAAAAAACCCTCACCGGCTGGTCCTGGTAAGCCTCGCTCTCCCTGTACACCTATTGGACCCTGTTCCCCCTGTTTTCCTCTTGGTCCTCTGAGTGGGGCTCTATTTGTGAAACGACCAAATTTATCAACACTCATCTTTTTTTTTTTATTCGATAATATTAGCTTCTTTAAGTTCTTCAATGATTGAAATAATTTCGTTAGAGTGATTATTATTTCCAGCTTGTTGTGAAGCAATTAGAAGTCTTATTCGATCTACAAGTTCATTGGGATTATCCCAAAATATATAGTCTTTTTTCAATTTTGATAGCTGTAATAAACCACTTCCGGTTGGTGTTTGTATGGGTGAAGATAATGAATTATTAGAAGTATTTTTTGTTACTCCAAATAATTTACTTATAATGTTCTTATACTTATATCCTCTATTACCATGTACTTGTTTTTGAGAATTATGATCAATTCTATGTGCATTGGTGAGAGATAGTATCATCTTATAGTTTTTTAAATCTTCATCTGTGTAAATATTTTTATCAGGGTTTTTCTTAAATATAAGCTCATATAATCCATTTGTACCCTCAAAGGTTTTATCTCTAATTTCAATATCGTTTCCGAGAATATTAAACTCAGCATTACCTATATACCACTTTTCATCTTTTGAATGTATACCATATGTTTTATCAAGAGTGTTGGAATTATTTATAAATAAATCCACATATTTTTTAGGTGTATCATGAAATTCTTCTTTTGATAATTGCTCCGCAAAGTTGCGATGATGATAAATTTGATAGTTTGAGCGTTTCTTTGTTCTTTTTGATGTTTTTCTATTATTATCATTATCGTCAGTAAAATTTGGTGAGTCATCAATAGAAGACTTGGGGGTGGTGAATTCATCAGGATGGTGAAGTTGTTCCGAATTGACTTTTATTTTCTTTGAAGGGATTCCACTAAGATTATTTTTATCTTGTGTACTATTTGATTTTTTAACCAGCTCGTTTAGAGGTTTTGTAAGTGGTTTAAAAGTTTCTTCAATTTGAGTTTCGTAAGCTTCGCTACCTGTCTTAAGAGCTTTATATTTCTTTCGTAGAGCATCTGTAGTTCTAATTAGTTCTTTTGTTAGTTTTACATCTATATTCATCATCATGTAAAATTTATTTTTTCTTACAGAGACAGACTGTTAATAAATTTCGTAGTTGATGAAAGAAGCGTTCAAAAGGTCTTAAACTGAATTTGATATTAAGATAACTGATCTTAACTGATGAATACTGAGTCTCAAACTGATCTGAACTGCTTTTTACTGCTATTATCTGCTCACTGAACTGCTCTGTACTATTCTCATAGAACATTACTATACTTATGATGTGAAATTGAAAATGTTATCTGCTTTATAACTGAAGAAAACAGTCAAAGCCTTTTCTATAACGACCTTCATTCAAAGGGCTATCCTTATCAATTACCATAAATCCATAATTTGTATTCCAACATTCTGCACAGACCTTTTGGAATGTATTAAATGTCATATCTGAATTAATATGATCATTATATAAATTTGGAAATCTTCAACCTCCTATTGAAATTATTAACTATTTAGGCGAAAAAATTAATTATAATTATACAAAATATCAAAACTATAACTCATTTAATTGTGGTCATTTATGTTTAAGATTTTTATATGATTGTTATTTTCAATTAAATAAATAAAGAGTTTTATATACATATGGTTTCATTGTATTATTTATCACCATGGCGATGACACTTACACTAAGCGGTTGTACCTCTATTCTATCAGCTGAATATTTTCCACCTTTAAATTTAGATCAAGACTATGTTTGTGGATTGGTTGATTTTCAGACTTATAACTCTATACCAAATGTTGATGAGAATAATAATCTGTTTCATGTTGGAGAGTTTGAAATCGAAATCCCTACAGGCTCGTATGAAATTGATGCAATTGCTTCATATATATCAGAAGTATTATTTACAAAAAATTCTGTTGTTAATGTTACAATACAAGCAAATAATAACACAATGGAATGCGATATTGAATCTAATGAGACAATTTATTTCAATAAGGATAGAACTATTGGAAAATTATTAGGCTTCAGTAAACGTATTCTCAACGCTGGGGAGACTCACTCATCTGACTTACCCATAGATATAAACAAAGTAAATGTAATACGAATCGAGTGTAACATCATTACAGGTTCTTATTTTAATAACACTCCTGTGCATACAATTCATGAATTTTCACCAGAAGCAGGATCAGGCTATAAAATCATAGAGGTTCCAAAAAATGTTATCTATTTACCAGTGAATGTTAAACGAGTAAGTACTATAACTTTAAAACTTGTGGACCAGGACGGCGATCTAATAAATTTTAGAGGAGAAAGAATAACAGCACGATTACATTTAACTCCAAATCGAAAGAATGTTAATATATAATAATAATTATTTAACAGATATCAATACTACTCATTCAAGTAGTTCTACTCGAACATCAAAACTGACAACACATAAGTTATCTCCTGAAAATAAATCTTATCTTCTCTCCCTAGGATTTAAACTAAAATAAAAAAATGAATGATATATTAGATATTACTCATGGAGCAAACTATGATAATAGTATATCCAAGTTTGAATACCACAGCTACTCACCATTTCTTCAGTCATTCAATCCGAGTGATGAAATACGTATACCCATACAACAACAGGATTTATGTATATTACCCTGTGAAAGTTACATTTATATAGAAGGAGGTCTGACTAAAGAAGATGGAACTGTTTCAACAGGAAAATTAATTAATAATGCAATAGCTTTTCTATTTGAGGAAATACATTATGAATTAAATGGTGTAGACATCGAAAACAATAAAAACGTTGGAATCACATCAACCTTGAAAAATTATATATCTTTAAATGAGAATGAAAGTAAAAGCTTAGAAAATGGATCATGGAGTGGAAACACTAGTATTTCTCCTGCATTAGGTATTTTTAATTTTTGTTTACCATTGAAAAATCTATTGGGGTTTGCTGAAGATTATAAAAAGATTATAGCAAATGCGAGACATGAACTAGTTTTAATTCGCGCTCGATCTAATGAGAATGCTTATTTTTCTAAAGATAATGAAGAATTAAAACTATCAATTTTTAAATTACAATGGAGAGTTCCACACATCACTTTATCTGATTCAAATAAACTTAACTTATTGAAGCAAATTCAATTAAAGCCCATTCAAATTCATTTTCGTAATTGGGAAATGTATGAATATCCAACACTATCAACCACCACTGATCATATATGGACGGTGAAAACTTCAAGTCAACTTGAGAAGCCTAGATATATCATCATTGCTCTACAAACTGATAGAAAAAATCAACGAAATAAAGATGCCAGCAAATTTGATAATTGTGATGTCAGCAATGTTAAAGTTCATTTAAATTCTGAATCTTACCCCCGAGAGGATTTAAACATTAAATATAAACTAGATCGATATGCCGTTCTCTATGATATGTATAGTAAATTTCAACATTCATACTATCAGAAACAAGCAAGTCCTCTTTTATCAAGAGCGGATTTTAAGGATATTGCCCCAATTATGGTTATCGACTGTTCACGTCAAAATGAAACAATTAAAACAGGTCCTGTGGATGTAAGAATTGAGCTTAAAACATTAACTCCGATTCCTGCTTTAACAACCATGTATTGTATGATACTTCATGATCGTATAATTGAGTACAATCCATTAACAGGAGAAGTTAACAAACTTACTTAAATTGTATGTACTTATATGATAATTTATTAGTATAAAGAGTTAATTTGTTGAGAACAGACATCTAAAAAATGGATATACACTTTGTAGATATTCAAGGATTTGGTGATTTAAACAGCAATCGTTTCATTCTGAAGGAAGTAGCTGTATTACATAATGAGAATCATCATCATCACTTTATTGTTAGTCCACCATTTAATTTAAGCCTTACATCAGATTCACTTAGAAGACAAGTTAATTGGTTGTATCATAATTATCACGGATTAACCTGGAATGGAGGATTTGCACGTCTTTCTCAAGTAGAGATATTTATTCGAGAAAAACTTCAAAGTGGTGTTGTTTACGTTAAGGGTACTGAAAAGAAACAATGGTTACAATCCTTACTCAATAATGAAAACGTAGAAGTCGTTAACCTCGAAGAAGATATCTATTACAGATGTCCAAATTTAAAAGAACTTAAAAAAATGTATCCAAATATAACTTCCAAATGTGGATATCATGGAAAAATATGTGCACTTCAAAATGTTTATCTCTTAAGTAAATTTATTAGTGAAGCTAAGAATTGTAATTTATAGTTCAATAAAACAATTTTGTACAATACTTGATACTTTTTTCTTTTTATTATAATTTTTATATTTACATATCATTTTCTAAATCTATTCTATAATGACCCCAAGCTAGTGTATTGATATTATTACTACATATAAATCTTTTGTCGTCCGCACAGCTTAAACTTAATTTATTAATACATTCAGTATATATAGCATGCTGTCTAGATCTAAAGTTTAACATTTTACTATAAAAGTTACGCTTATGTAGCAAACAATCTCTATAATTTTGCAAAGATAATTTTTTTACAGCTGCTGATTTAACACCTTTTGCTTTTTTTATCACAGATGCATCTTCAATATCAATACTATACATTTTAGCTCTTAACCCAATAAATTCCTTCATTATTCTTCCATTATTCTCATCTTTCATATAACCTAATTTTTTCACATTGAGCTGAGCAATATCATAGGGGTTATGTAGGGGGTAATCTGAAGTATCGAACATTTTAATTATATCACTCTTAATATCGTTGTAAAAGTCATCAGTTCGTATTTGATAAATAAATGAATCAGTATCCATATAAGCCAGTTGTAGGTTCTTAGTAAATTTCGGTTTCATATAAGCATAATGAAAGTCATACATTTTATACTTTGAAATCTCTAATACACAAAAACCTAAGTATATAGGTTTATTATAGACACAGTAAATTCGATTTAACTGAATAGCAGCCATAGTTTCGGAAAATACTAAAATGCTATGAAAATTAGGTTTAGCGATAAGAGCACGACTACCAAGATGTCTACCTCTGCTTTCTACTGAATCAACTATTCGAACATCTTTTCGTTTGTCTACATTCTCCATAGTTTTTCCAAATACAGCATTATTACAGAGTTTACGTTGATCCTTTTCAAACTTTGTAGTTGCTTTTTTTCTAAGTTCATTGTTTAAATCAATATATTTTTTTAACCATTTAGATTGTTTGAATTGCATCACTCTATGAATTTTCTTTAGCACTAAACCATTTTCAAGGCACTGAATTAAACTTTTGTAATGTATTATATAATTTGTCTTATTATTTAAATCAGCAATTAATTTTTATCTGATTTGTTAGTCAATGAAATATTTGACGGACAGAAAGGAAGATCGTTATGATCATCATGTATTTCTATAGGATATTCGAGATCAACTTCTAAAACATAACCAATGTATATATTTGAAATCAACCATTCTTTAACCCCATCTAAATTATCTGGAGGTTCAACCCATTTAAAGTCTGAATGTGGTAGATAGTCAGACATTGCCCAACCGTAAAGATTATTAGCATCCAAATACATTAAATAATCAGATGGTTTACTTGAATCATAATCAGACATATATTTATTATTTGCTTTAGAATGTCGTAAGCTACACTGTGTCAAACCTCCTCTTATACCTTTAGCGAAAAAGTTATACATGTTTATGTCTGTTAAAAGTTCAAGTTTTACACCTGTTTCTTTCAACATAGCATCCCACGAAAAACCTGGTAATGTATAATAATGACAGGGGTCTAAACCATAAATTTTTCTAGAATCAATTCTGAATTTTTCGAAAATGTCTGCTAAAATTAAAACATCTGTTTTCAAATAGTGTTCCAAATATTCTCTTAAACTGCTACATTTAAAATGTGACCAAACTTTTACAGCGTGATTATAGTCATCTAGGCTACAATCTTCTTCAATCAGAGAATTTCTAAAAGATTCTATAGGAGGGAGCTCTGTCTCACTTAATTTATCTATTGAGTCTAAATAGTCATAGCAGAAAACACCCTTACGAGTCATTAGTTGTAAAGATTCATCATCTTTGAAAAATGATGTTAAAATTTTAAAATCTGTTTTTTTATCTAATGTTTTTGCTATACTATCAATACTCGAAGGTAGAAATCTAAATGAGTCTAAGAATCGTAATTCTAAAAACTCTCCTTGCTTACTATTTATTAATATTTTTGATGAAATTGATATATATTTCTCTTTATTGAGAGGAATAATATTTATAGACCCTTTGATATTACCCAGCTCTTTTATGAATAAATGTGAGTCATATCCGGTTAAGTTATGGAAAAAAATAGGAATAAATTTAGGTACCTTATAATTTAAATTACATCTAGAATGTGCGGCCGCTCTGAATTTTCCAGTTAGATGATCATGATCCCGAACCTTTAGACTCCCCCACACTGGTTTCTTACAGATATGACATATTGTTGCTTGTTGAAATTTAATTTCATCCTGAGGTGTCATAGTCAGCGGGATTTTCTTCCCCAAATGATTTTTATAAATGTTTTGACAGTCTTCATGCAAGTTCGCTATAAAAACTTGTGTACAGTCTTCACCTAGAATAAAAAACAAAAAAAAATAATTATATTATATTACCAAACAATTTATATATTACATATGAAATGAAGTTTTAAGAATAATTTTTACTTACCGGTGTATTTGAAAAGTTTATTCAAAGATGTATTAAATGAACATTTGATAAAATAAGATACAGCAATTGGAATATGTTTTTTAATAGATGTAGTTGATGAGTTTGATGGATCAGGTTGACAGCTATCGATATTCACCAGCATACACTCAAAATCTGCATAGATGGCAAATGGCACTTCCAGTGATCTATGTTGATGTTCAAACTGTAGTATATTATTTGGAACATCTGGTAGTGTTGTCACAGTTTTATTGCATTCATTTTCATGCTTCTCAAATGCTTCATCTGTGTTGAACGTTTGCAGACATGAATTACATATTCTTACTGATCGATAGCTATGACTCAGTTGTGCTCCTATTAATCTAGACATGTTTTTTATCCAGACATAATGACTACAATCCCCTTCTTGTATTAGTAATAAATTAATATGTTGTTGTCTTTTGTGTTGAGAGTTGAAATATGGACCGACAACTCTATAACTTTCTCCAGATCCATTTTTTTCTACTCCGAAAACATTTATACTAATTGTGGGATTGAGTGTCTCAAAGATCGATATGTCTTTAAGTTTCAAGGGGAACTCTAAATTTGTGAAGTTAATTTGAATTCCATTCATTAAACTTATCACACCGTTTTGAATGTTTTCAATGTGGTAACTGCTTGGTCTATAAGAATGTCCATCTATGGGGTAAATAGCTGATATAACTGCCCATTTAAAACAGAATACATCATTATTTTGCACATTAACACAGGCATGTTTTAGTTCAATGCTTTTTGGAAGGCTTATGTAACTCGAGCCTCTGAAGGGTTTATACTCATTAATATTTACTTCAATATGTTTAATACACAATAGCGCCCATCCTGAATCTCTCTCCTGAAACTCTTCACTTTTAACTTCAATTGTTTTAAACATATTTTTAATTATATATTTCAAATCATCATTTTTTAAAGCTATTTGCATTGAACATTTAAACGATTTTATGCTTATTTCACTTTTTTCTGATTCTCCTTGTGTTGATATAAATTTTATGAACTCTGCAAATAGTTCAATGCTGAACTTTATACCCTCTTTGGTTTCAAACGAGTATTCAAGTAATTTAATTATATCAAGTATGCAGCTATTTAAAAATTTGGTAATGTCTATAAGCCCTTCATCGGTATTTTCTAAGGAATATGTTTCCACTTTACCTTCAAAACAATGCCTTATTCTGTTAAAACGAGTATTGTTGACTGGAACTTTGCTCTTTCTCTTATGTTCATTAGTTCTAATGTGATGACCCCATCCAGATACTAACACATCTATTTCACAGTTTTCACATCTACGTTTTTTCAATGATGAACCATTTACATCTTTTGGAAGTTTTCTCTTGCTGCTAGTTGGTTGATCAATTACTAGCTCTTGACAGGAGACGTTAATATGTTCCTTTCGGAAGTGTTCCAACATTGAATCCTTTCGTGTATATGTTTTGTCACACTGAGAACATTTAATTTTATCACCATGTGCAGCTCTTATATGTCTATTCAGATTGTCCATTCGTGTAAATTTAGCACTGCATACGTTACACTCAAAATTATCCATTTTATTCTTTTTAAGTTTTTTTTTTAGTTAGACTAAACAAATTTTTTTTATAAAGCTTACGATTTGTTCTATGCTCAACAGTTGTTATGATTGCACTGAACAACTTATAAAATATAACTCGACTTGAAACTTTTCATAGAAGAGAAGACAAACAAAAACCATAATACATTTTTTTGAAGAAGAAGAGCAGACAAAGAAAAACCATAATACAAAGTAAAGAAGATAAAGAAAGCTATAAAAATAAATGAAAAAAACAATTTTTAATATTGAAATTATTTTATTATTTCTTTTTTTTTCTAAAAACATTGTCGTTTTTGCGAGAAGACAAAAATGTCATCATCATCTTCTTCATCTTGTTGAGTAATTACAGCTGATTTTCTCTTACTAGAGCATTCAGCCTGTTGTGGTGCAAGGAACTCAACTCTATCATCTTCCGCCATAATCCTCATTCCCATAGGTGGAAGGAATTTAACTCCGTCGTGTCCCTTCATAATCCGCATTCCCACCAAATTTTGAATTTCTTCTATCGTTAGGTTCTTAAACCTTGGACTTAGAAAGATTTTAAAGTCCTCAATCTCTATTAGAACTCTAGGACCAAACTTTGTATTACACATTTTGGCTTCTAAAATTGTTTCCGGTGTTGATCCTAAGTCCTTCAAAGGGAGCAGAGGTTTTTCGCAGATATATTTATTAATTTTTTGTAGAAACGATTCCATTTTCTTTTTTTTAATAATTAGATACTGAAAGTTTAACAAGTATGACTATAATGAAAATTAAAAGAAAAATACAGTCTATTTATACAATCTTATCATTCTAGTAATAATGTAAATGAAATGAATTTCTTTAAGTTTCACATGTCTAACCACAAATTCTAATTATAGATGACATAGTTATTAGTCTTTATCATTCCCACGGTTAAAATAAAAAAAAACTTAAATTCAGTCGACTAATATGATATGGATTTAAGTATTGCATTCCTTAGTCTTTATCATTCCCACAGTTAAAATAAAAAAAACTAAATTCAACCGACTAATATGATATGGATTCACATTCCTAACCGTAAAAATTTACATATTTTCAAACATTTTCAAAATAAAAAAAAAACCTAAATTCAACCAACTGATATGATAGGGATTTCTGGAATTATCACATTCCCAACCATAAATTCTAATTATAGATGAGATAGTTATTAGTCTTTATCATTCCCACGGTTAAAATAAAAAAAAACCTAAATTCAGTAGACTAATGATAGTATCCGAAAAAAATAAAAACCAAACAATTAATCAACTGATATATACATTCCTTGGTGTTTTCCTCATAGTTATCAAAAAAATTGTGTCTTATATGGAAAACCATATACATTTAGGGGGTTTAGGTTTATGTTGAAATGAAAAAAAAATGTATAAAAAGACCAACAAATTTTGTATTCCTTCAAAACAAAATTTAAATTTAAATAAGATACTCGTAGTAATGGCTTTCCCAATCATTAAAAATTATCTGGAAGAATTTGCTAGGGGCTGTTGGGAGTACCAGCCCCTACAAGATTACATTTGGAGTCAGATGGCTGAAGATGGTACACTAGCCCATCAGATAGCCGTCTCTAAACTAGTTGATGGACTATATCATCAAGCGATTTCAGGGGGGTTTGACTTAAAACCCCCTCCTGAAATTATTTTAAAGCTCTCAACCATCGTACTCAACTAATTAAAAATAAATTAAAAAAAAAATAAATAAATACATAGTCTTTTATTATATAAACTTTTAAATAATTTCAGATTGAAAATTTTTTTTGGGTGGTATAACTCCTACGTCTTTTTATTCTTATCTCATTTACATTTATTAAGATACATTCAATTGAAATAAGTCTTGAGCGCGTTCATTTTTCTCTTTATTCTTTTTAAATTTTTGAGGTGTATTAAGTAATTCTGCGTCACCAAACGGACAAAGCGATGGATATTCACCCTCTCTCCTCTTTAAAGCATTTGAATGAGGTGTAATCATTCCACTCAGTGTTAACTGTCCTCCTATAATTAAATTTTAGAATAATATAATTTATTTTTTTTTTATTTTTTCAACAAAGTAATATCCTCACCTAAAAGTCTAAATCGCACATGCTGCATAGATTCAAACTGTAACCTAAAACTGTGGATATGAGATAAGCTCTCACCATTTCTAATATGAAACAGCTTACATTCTACTCCATGTTCTGGTTGTACTAGTAATTTCATTCCTTCAGTATAGAATAATACATCTGTAAATCTCATCTCCAACCAACCAGATTCACAGATACAGAATGTATCTCCTTCTCGTAATCTTTCAATCCAGAACATTTGTGCTTGTTGTCTCACCCTCTGCAAAGGTAGAAATCTAAATGAGTCTAAGAATCCTAATTCTAAAAACTCCCCTTGCTTTCTATTTATCAGCGCCGCCGCCGCCGCCGCCGCCGCCGCCGCGCATCGCACCCGCCCCGCACGCATCGCGCCTCCACGTATCGCACCCGCCCCGCATCGCACCCGCACGCATCGCGCCCGCCTCGCACGCATTGCAACCTAATCAGGTCATTGTCCTACATTTACTCGTATATAATATTCAATGACACACTATCTCATAACCACATACGTAATTTATTCAACTTTTTTTTAGGTCATTGCCCTACATTTACTCTTATATAATATTCAATGACACACTACCTCATAACCACATACATAATTTATTCAACTTTTTTTATATTATCCCAAACATTTTTTTCTTTTCTTAATTTACTTCCCAAACAACTTTTTTTTATATTATCTCAAACGTTAGCGCCATACCTTATCATTCAATTTTTTCCTTTTCTTAATTTACTTTCCAACACCTTCAACCACCACAACCTCGTCCCCGCATCGTCGCCTCGCATCACACCCCACACATCGATACCTAATCAGTTCATGTGACCGTTGCTGCTGGTGTAGCCCCCAAAAATAATTTATGCGTCATCCAAGATATGATTTCTACAATTTAAAACGAAAAAAAAACTTGAATAATCCTTAAGCCCCTAGTATATGATTCATACTACATAAAAAACATTATTATCTCTTAGATCTTTAAACAACATGGCGATTACCATGAAATCACTTCTCAAGCAACATCAAGCGATACTAGTTTTGATAGCAAGACCATACGACCAGTATATACCAAACCTCCGGTGCCTCCGGTGGCCGAGAACCAGCCTATTACAACTACTTACGTAATTTACGAATGCAAAATCTATATGAGATTTAAGTAGCAAAATTAATAAAATTGCTACAAACACAAATCGAACGAGAAACAAAACCTATATTTTATAGGTTTTCAGTTTTGAGTTTATTCTTTAGCAGCATGTTTTTTATTTTTGGTTTGCTGCTCCTTTTTTAGGTATTTCGAAGATTTTTTGTTTGTCTATGTTCACTTTTAAATTTATTCTTTAGTATTTTACTTCTTCATGAGTTTCACTTTTGGTTGCCGGCAGGTACATCAGTACATTTGTCTTTTACTTATCTTAATAAATGTTAATTTACCTACGATTCGATTTTTTGAGCGCTTGACTGAGCTTCTTGAGGTGATATATTGACATGAACTTTAAAAAGATAAATAAAATAAAACTTAAAGTTTGTAATTTATCTTTTTTTAACACTTTCACTTTTGAATTTATTCTTTAGTATTTTACTTCTTCATGAGTTTCACTTTTGGTTTCCGGCAGGTACATCAGTACATTTGTCTTTTACTTATCTTAATAAATGTTAATTTACCTACGATTCGATTTTTTGAGCGCTTGACTGAGCTTCTTGAGGTGATATATTGACATGAACTTTAAAAAGATAAATAAAATAAAACTTAGAGTTTGTTCAAAAATTTATCTTTTTTTAACTTACCTATTTAAGATTTTTATAATGCGGGGGTTTGTTTTTTAAAATATCACCAAATCAAAATTACAAAATCCAAATGTATCCTGCCCGTTACTCTTGTTTCTTTTTTTATTTTTCTTGAGATTCTCTCTACCTTCTTTTAGAATACACTAATTAATGGTGGGTCTCTGTCTGATATATTCCGGTCTTCCTTCGGTTGCAGTCCCTCGCACGCTCCCTCCAGTCGTCGAGACCAAGCGCTCTTGCGTCTGTAACCGCCTGGTCCCTGTAGTGGAGATTCGGTTTTCCTGATAGCCTCGAACTTGGGGGCTGGGATTCGAAGATTTTCTTGGCTGGAGCTTTGTTGTCCATTCGCTCGATGTGGCCGAGCCAGTGTAGTCGACGCGTTTTGGCTCTTTGGACTACATCCACATCTTGAAACAGCTTGTACAATTCGCGATTGAATCTTCTCCTTTATTCGCCCTCTTCACATATAGGACCAAATATCCGCGGAAGAATTTTTCTCTCGAAAGTGCCTAGTATCAATTCCCCTTTTTTACTTATCGTCCATCACTCGGCGCCGAATACACTAGAAAATCTCTGGCTCCGTTTCGAACAAAATGGACAAACGACCTCTAGTGTTATTATTTGCGAACTCTGAAGTGAGTTGTGACATTCACCCAACTGTTATACTTAGTGGTATACACTTAAGTAATTGACGTTTACATTTATTATTTCGTGTTTATTTACTTGATCAACCTATCCTGGCAATTCGATCTATTTTAATTTTCAGCTTGGAGTATTTTAGCGATGAATATAATATTATAACTGCTTAAAATATTTTCACCTGGTATTTTGTGTAACCTAGGTCTGAGGTAACCGTTCCTTATATAAAACTATTAATATGAAAAAATGTTTGTTCGTTATATTGGAATTTTTTTAATATTGGAAATTCGTTGTATCGAGCATTCGTTATCCTGGACGTCCACTGTATATTATCCAACTGATGCCGTCAGAATCTTGACTTGAAGGGAAATCCATGAATAAGTTGACTAACTCAAGTGTAGGGTTGGTTTAAGTTAGGTCATCTAGTTGTCAAATGATGTTATTGTCATTAATCCAATAATTATGTATCGTTTCCCATTGTATCCATCATTCATTATTCTCATTATTTGTTCGCACTTCAAAAAAAAAAAAAAAAACATTGTAAATTGTTTTCTTTTAACGAATGATGATTAAAAAATTGTTCTTTTTGTTTTCGATTTCCTGAAAAATGATGGTCGAAATGTAGATCTTTGGTTGAAAATTCTGAGCAAAGCTTATTAACAAACGACCGCGTTTAAGTGGATGAGATAGACGGACCCATTTTACAATGATGGCCAATCAAGTAAAGGATAGTAGTTATATCAGATGAAAAAACGCATGATCTTGTAATTAAATTTTAACTGAATAAATAAATTATATTTCCTATTATGACAATCATGAATAAATGAACCTATACCTAAAGTAAAATAAAGTTTTGAACTTTCGTACTCACAATTCATTTATTGATAATAAACGTCGAAATCCATGATTTTTGTATTGTGGGTATGTTCTTTTATGAGTTTCACTTAAAATGCAATTCATTCTCACAAAATTTAGAACAAAAAAATCCTCACTTGCGGAAATACCCCAAAATGATTTTAGACCATCCATTCTCATCTTCTTACTACTCATGAAAATGCATATTCACTTTTTGTAGCTAAATCATATTCTATGCTAGTGTATCCAGGAAAAATAAGGCCATATAATTTTATCCACTTAAGTTAGCTGAGTTTATCCCAAGCAGCGGGAAAATAAATGAAAATATGTATGTTTTTTTTTTTGTATGTAGAGAAGTCGGTATCCTTTTGTGTATACCATTTAGATGTTCAAAGCGATTAGGTTAATAATATGTTTTTTTGCAAAATTTATTTCACTAAGTATCTTTAATTTATGTTTAAAAAAATTTATGTATACAAATAATTTACGAAACTTATCTAAAAATATAAACTTTAACATTTGCGTTGCTGAATTTTATTATAACTCTTTTCTAAAACTGCCATTTTTAAATTCACTAAAAAAATTATTTTAAATCAATCACATTCAAGTCATCATATATTATTTAATTTGTTCTTAAAAAAAAACTGATATTTGCAATATATAACTTTTGTAACTTGAATTTATACTTAAAAAGTATAACAGCTTTAAACTAAAAAATAAAAAGCCAAATTGAACCACAACCAGTCCTAACCAGAAATACAAATTAATTTAAACTAAAAATAGAAAATACATATAAAAAAAAGAAAACACCTCTCTTGCACCGCAAATCTCAAAACCAAAGCAAGACTGCAAGCAAGAAACAAAAAAGAACAATAATAAATTTTTATAACTTTTAAGGTAAATATTATGTAAAATAAATTTGTAATCTGATAACTCGTAAATAATATAAATATTTAATGTAACAAACAAAAAAAGACAAATAAAGAAAATACATTTTTTACTAAATTAAAAAAATAACTCATAAATTCCACAACATAAAATTTAACTTCGTATCATTTATAATGATAGTGTATATAAAAATAAGCAATTGTAGTTATTTTTAAAAATAAATTAGTTTAATTCGATTTTAAAAAATTTTAAACTTTTTTTAATTAAGAAAAATGTAAAATTTAGTTTATTAAATTGCATTCATCATATGCGCACGTTATTCCTTAACAAATTGTATTAATTTTTATTAAAACATAAAAGAAATAATTTAAATAGTTTATGAAAAACAATGTATTCAGAATAATAATAATTGTCGTATCAAAAGAATAGTTTTTTTTGTGTTAATATTATACATGAATCAATAAATTGCTATTAAACCGTATTATTATGTGTTTTATTGTCAAAAATAATAATTTTATAGTAGACTAAACCTGATGGATATCTATGGTAAGTATAACAGTTTTAAATATAAAAACACCGAATATTATTGTCTTTCCTATCCTTCTTTCTCTTCTTCCACCGGATGCCCGCGCTGGTTTAAGAAAAACATATAAAGGGTATTCATAATCCCTTGAAAATTGTCAGTACATGAAAAATAGAACGGTCGCATCCGACTCTGATTGTATTGACTCGCATAAGTCTGTCCATTTTTTAAGCTCATGGGTTCCATATAAATGGCCGCAGATCAGCGAAAAAAGTGTGAAGGGTTGCCGTCTGCTGATTTCAAAAATCATAGATCAGTAATACTAAGATTTTAAAGTTTCCTACGTTTCACCCTCCAAAACCGATTTGTTTAAATTGTTGCATTTGTAATCTAATTCTTATGTATGATGAATAAATGTGAATTACAAGAACAATTTAATGTGGTGATTAAACGCACATATTTACAGCTAAAGTCAATTTCTATACACACACACTTAAAGCCAATTTGTAGCCGAGGTTTCGTATCTTGGTATGATTTATCTATGGTTGAATTATTTGTTCTCAAAAGTTCAGAAACAGCATTCACTCGAAAAGTTGTTTAACAAAAAAAAGGTACTAACTACTTGCTTCAACGTCCAACGTGTGAAATATAACTCCGATTCAATATGAGGGTTGACCGTTAAAAGGCTGATCGCGAATCAAATCACACAAGAAGTTAGAACCATGATCACTGATCTCTATAATACACTAGATATTGTATTTGCTATAAGTATGGAATACCAGATTCTTACTTGCAATATGGGTACAATTGGGCATTTGAAAAAAAATCGAACTCGAGATTTTAATCAAACTTGACATTACGATGATGGAGATCACCAAAAAGTGGGTCCCGCAATTCGGTCTGTCTGTTTGTAGGTCGATCTACAGTCTAAACATCTGAAGCGATTTTCTTTAAACTTGATACTTAAGCGCGTTTTAGAAATAGATTTTTAAATCGTTTTTTTAGACCCAAAAATAAAGGTACGGAAATAGCTAAATATATTTTTAAAGTCGTGTTTTACTTAATTTTGTATATATAAAATTTCGTTAATTTTTTTTCAAAAACAAATTGGTATGGCAATTTAAAATATACAATAATATAAATTAAAAAACAAATTTTCTTATTTTTTCTTAATTTTTTAATATAAATTAAAAACAAATTTTCAACAATTTTTTGTTCTAAAATCCAAAATAATTGTTTCAAACATTTTGGTATGCAGTATTATTTATAATTCCAACGACATCTTATATAATAAAATACCGGGCTGGATCGTACAAACTTGTTCTTGTAGCTAATAACTTTAGTTTTATTTACTAACGCTGATGGTAGGTAGCTAGCCTAAAGTTATCCTATGCATTTTTAAAGCCGATGTAGTTATGATTACCTTGATTCTTAGTATAATGAATTGTCGAATGCATGATTCAAGGAATAGTAACATATGTACCTACCTACAAATGTATATTTAAATTTATTTTAATTATGTAAAGAACACCATTAAAATTTTACAAAAAAAGTATCTCGAAAATTGTAGGGCGGATTTTGATGAAATCCAGTTTTTTATTTTTGTTTCTTGAAAACAATTTTTTTTTTTGAAATTTTGGTATGCAGATTTTTAGAATATATTAATATGCATGTGATTATAAAATTTAAAATTATTTTTTTTTTTGATTAGTTTTAAAAATATTGATTTTTGAAAAACGAAGTTTTAAAAATTAATTTTAATTAGAAAAAAAAAGTTATTCAAAATTTTTAAACGCATAATTAGTTTGGCTACTTAGACCTTCTCAGATATAAAATTTGAAAGGAAATCCAAAGTGCCGTTACCGAGAAAGCCAAAAATTAAAAAAAAACGTTATATGAAAGGTACCGTTTATAGACTTTTCCCGTAGACTTGGTTCAGATTAGATGATAAACAATCGCCAGTCTCATCCCGTGACCACGAAGTTTGAAACTTCTTCGAAACGGCGGGAAAAAGAAAAGGAAATTGAAAATATTTCTAACATTTAACGCGGTAAGTTCCGAAAAATTTAAACTTTATGTAATATGAATATCATCCGCGAAAATAATAACCTAAAATCTCATAGATGATAGCTATTGCAAACAAAAAAATTCTCAAAATTTTTTTTATCAAAATCGTTGCAGCCGTTTTCGAGAAAAATGAGATTTTCCTAAATGGTTTATGGCAGGTATCGTAGTACCGTTTTTAGGCCTAAAAATATAATTTCAATTTCCCCTCTGAGCAATGCCAAACGAATCACACATACCTAATTTTAAGGCAACCGCTTAAGCCGTTTAGGCTGTTGCTCGTTATACATACAGACGGACAGACAGACATTTTTTGCCGATCACTTTTTTAGGCTTCTCTATGATCGTAATGCCATGTTTGATTGTTAGAATTTTTTTTAACTTGCCTTTAGTACCTATAATCGCAAGTAAAAAATTTGATCGAAATCCTCTTATGAGAAAGTCGAAAATCAAAAAAAATGGTTGTATGGCAGGTACCTTTAATAACAAAATATCTAAAACCAAAATGTAGACTAAAACTAAAATAGTGCACACCCTTGTATAAATTTTATATGATTCGTAAATCATCGACCAAAAATATTGGGAATGCACGATACTAACTTATGAGCCCAACTTTTGTGCCTGGGCGAAACGCATTTTGAACTGCAGGTCATAAAAATCTTCCCTTTGGTTTTAATCCACAAAGTCCACAGTTTGTTGAACAAATATTTTTTTTTTACATTTTAAAAACAAAGTGGAAAAGTTCAGTAAAAATCTAGTAGGTATGTACAAACAAAAGTTTCATGGTTATTTTGATTATTTTCACATCAATAAATTGACCATAATTTGTCAAATGCCTTAAAATAAAAAAATGTATATATCTTTTTATTGCTGTTTTTTTTTTTAGTATGTGCTTAGTTTTACCAGGCATAAAACATAACTTTACGTTATGTTTTTGTGTTCCGACCAAATTTTTAGTAAAATAAAATCTACGGTGAAAAGTCGCTTTGAATTGTGAATTTTGTGCAATCATTTGCAGATGAATATTATTCGTTCGACTGTCAAAATTCACAGTTTTTTAGAATAATTAGATCTATTCTATGGAATTATTCGCACGAATTTCAAAAGAAGGCTGAATATTCATTTTCACTTGAATGAATCTAATTTTCAATATCAGCTGTTTGAAATTCAATAACATTTCTGTGTTTTAGTATGACCAAAATGCTATTTTTTTGTAGAATTCTGCTTAATAAAAAGTTGGTCGGAAAATAAATTCGTATTATTAGTAAAGTTATGCTTGGTAAATCTAAGTATTTAAAATAAAACATCAATTAAAAGTTTATTTTTTATTTTGAAGCATTTAGGAAATCATAGTTAGTTTTTTGAAACGAAGAACAATCAAAACAACATCGATGATGAGCAGGTATTCGATATTTTTTTCCCTAATTCAGGTAGGGGTCCTATTACTCAATACGAGGCGAGTAAGGTGTAACTCGAGAGCTCACAGTCGAGTCGATCGGCATTAGGTATTCCACAACTCCTCTAGTGAGCGTCAAAAACAGGACATGACTTAAAATGCTTGAACGCACCCTTTCAATTATAGCTAACTTCGCTAAAAGTTGACTTGACGTTTCACAGAAAAATATTTACATTTTGAAACAATATTTGCAGCAGTAAATTGATTTTAAAATTTTATTAAAATAATTAGATTAAAAAATAAAAAAAAAAATCACAAAAAAAAAAACGATAAGTTGGTACACTTATTTTATAACACTGATAGTAGTGGTGGATGTTAATGGTGAGGATGAAGACAGGAGGAGCATTTTAAAGAAAATAAGAGATGAAACAAATCCCTTAGAGCTTCTCAGCAATTTATAAGAATAAATTATGAAATATCAAATGAAATCAAAAAATAAATTAATTGCTTCTTAGATTTGTACAACTGTTCTGGGTACAATATCATTTGTTTGTATTTACTTGATTCATGTGATTTTATTCTTCCCTTTGCAAGGTGGGAATACATTAAAGCTCCACTAAAATCTCATACTGGCTAGCAGTCGCAACTATATATTATCATGTCTGCCCTCGATTGCTTTGTAAACATGGATGTTTTGTCACACAAAAATGCTCACTTTATTGTTCAGGAATACGTATTTTTCACTCGAGTGGCATTTGACGCTGTAGATGAGGAATACCAATTATTAGTGAGTAGAGTGCTGGAATGCCGTTTCATGTGAAATGTCTCGATTTTACATGAAACTCGCTCTACTCGTGCTCAGGCTTAAGGCCCTAGATTGCCTGTGACTTTGACAGTTTATTCATTAACCTCAACTTTCCCAACATAAATACCTAGATATACTTTAGGGCGACGCTAGGTTTCAAAAATACAGAATTTGTTCACCAGGGTGACTTCAGGTTTTTCAAAAAAAAAAACGCTTCGGGGCGACCCTATGGTGACTTCAGTGCTCAAAGAACAAACTTATATATTACATATTTATTAACACTTTTCCACCAGTGTTCGGCTATTCACCGTCCTAGTATAGCTCATCCATAACCAAATTCATTATCAAAAGTATGCAATAAGTGCTACTTAAAAGTAAGCAATGAAGAAAAGAGAGCTGAAAGCTAAGCGAATGAAATAAAATATACGAAATGAGACCTTCGGATTTCGCTTTCTTTCAATTTTGAAAAACGATCGATTGCCACAGAAAGAGCGCTCTCAAGGGTGCAAAATATTTCCCCAAGCTACGAATTTTAGACTAACAAAATTCCTTGAACAAAATTATTCGCCTTTACGATTGGCCGTCCGGAACACGTTCCCCAATAAAACACCCGGAAACAATTTGACTGATTCTGAATTTTATGTATCACTGTATTTGTGAAAATTACATTTTAAAAAAATCACATCGGCTTAAAAGAATTGCCAAAAGACTTGATTTCAAATTAGATGTACATTTTCTTGTATCAATAATAATTAACTTGCTTCTTTTTATGTTATTTTACAAGAAAAGTAGTTTAAATTCAATAAACTCATCGAAATTACACAAAGCAAATCATGCCGATGATTTTGACATTTTAATTATGTGAGTGTATTAATCATTCTGTTTTCGATTCTGAAATGAAATCTAGAATCAATTTCTATTCTGTTTAGAGTAACAACTGTCATTTTGTGGGGGTCAGAACAGTTTCGGAAGACCGATCGAAAAGGCCATATTAATACATACTGTCAAATAAATGGAAAGAGAAAAAAAACAATGCAAACCAGTCAGTTGTCAGGTGTGTCAATAGAAAAGTTGAAGATACTCGAACTTATCATGTCGTCGCTCTTATTCCTGCATAAACTAATAGCGAGTTTCTTTCAAGAAAAGACCTGCTCTTGCTGACAAAAGATTTCATCTTTTTGAATTTTGAGAGTTTCATTCCAACAAAAAGAGCAAATCTAGATCAGATCTCAACACGGAAGATCTGATCTTTGGTGGGAAGGCAGATGCACGCATACACGTAAAACGTTTTTTCTGTCGAACATCAAATGGAAACTATTTTGTTATTAATTTATTGTGAAATTGTGCGAGTCCTTGCTAAAAAATTAAACTAAAAAATAAGCAAATAATAGACGAAAAAGATAATTTAAATTTTAAAAATTTAGTGGAATTTTGTATTGCTTTGTCTTCATCTTCCTCATCATCTGATGATGAAGATATGTTTTTTTTTTCAGAAATGTATGTGTCAGTCATTCAGCATTGGACGCGTTCGGTGCAATGCCGATAGGCTAGCCAAGATACCTTAGTAGCGGGTTTGTTTTCGAACGATCCAGGTACCTTTCTCTGTTAAGTCAGTTGTATTGCATACAAATCTGAAGTTTTGAATCAGTTGTTATTCAAATTAATAATAATTTTTGGGTAGCTTGAGATTTGTGTTTGACAACATATGTTTAGTTCATCAACCTGGCTTTTCCTTAGGCGTTACAACAACACAAAGCAATCCGGATTGCTTTAGATATGCCACCGAACGCGGCCAATACTACAATTAAATTTGGGCACAAATGGCCTTTTCGATTGGCCGTCCGGAATACGTTCCTCCAATAAAACACACGGAAATAATTTGACTAATTGTGAATTGTATGTATCTATGTATCACTGTGCTTGTGAAAATTAGATTAAAAAAAAATAACATCGTCTTAAAAGAATTTCCGAAACATGTATGAAATATGTATCACTGTGCTTGTGAAAATTAGATTAAAAAAAATAACATCGTCTTAAAAGAATTTCCGAAACACTTGCTTCTTTTTATGTTATTTTACCAGAATTTACACAAAACAAATTAACCCGATGATTTTGACATTTTAATTATGTGAGTGCATTAGTGATTCTGTTTTCGATTCTGAATTAAAATCCAGAATCGTTTTCTGTTCTGTTTAGAGTAAACTGTCATTTTGTGGGGGTCAGAACAGTTCTGGACGGCCAATCGAAAAGGCCAAAAGTTTCATTGAAAAGATCAAATCTCCATTTTGAGAGGAGATCTTTAAAATTTGAATGAAACTCGCTATAATATTTAGTACCTACATTTTTTGATCTTTGGAAATAGCTAAATTGTGAAACTGTCTTTCTCTGAGAGATAAAGTGTGTTCCCGCACTTTGTGCACAAAAATGTGAAGACGGTCATTTTTGCAAGAGTGGGGGAAAAAATCTCTCAGAGCGCACCAAAGTTTCACAAACGGGAACGATTTGAACAACAATTTTTGCCATTTATTAAACGTCAACGTAAAAGTGTTTTTTTGAAAATGTTGATTAAAGATTTGCGTAAAATGATTTCTTAAAATAACCAATTTGATATCACAAATTTCAATTTATTGCACGGATAAGCTCGACCAGACTAAATTCCATTATATTCAACTTTTGTAACGATACACTTGGCAACGAACAGCTTATGTATTGTTTTTTTTCTTCTTTTATTCATTTGATAGTCTTCATAATTTTGTCCAAACAAATTTCTTGGACTAATGTGGTTTTCCATTGGAAAATGGAGAATTTGATGCGGAATTTGATTTTTTTCGTGGCGAATGGAATGTTATTTGGATTTAATTTTTTTTTGTGAATGTGTTGGCTTATATTCGAGTCTGTGAAACTGGTAGCTGTATAAATAAATGCTTTCAATTGTACTTGCGTTTAGTAGTGTTAGTAAAAGAGTAATTTGATTCAGAATCAAAAAAATATTAATTTTTGTGGCCCAATGGAAGGATTTAATTGTCAAAATCTATGTTTTGATAGATTCGTTCTTGTACCAATGGAAAACCACATAAAATTCGCAGCCTGTGGAAATATTTTAGTCTCTGATGAGCGCTCTCTTCTGTAAAAAACTACGAAAAATTAGAGTACGGCAACAGGTTTTGACAGTTTTTCCTAGAAATTCGTAGATTTTCGCAGTTTTTAGGGAGTACGGAACGGACCAATATTTACCCCACTCTCTGGAAAATGAGAGATTTTACACAAATTACAATGTATAAATAAAACTGTATTTTTTATATTTTTTCCCTATTTTGAAAGGAACTTTTTTTTTTCTTAAACAACCGTTCGTTTGAAACAAGCCTAATTCCTTTTTTCTAAGGAACCTATGTCCATCCGCAGTTTGCACTTCATTATTAGCCAATCTTGCTCTTGCCCGAAGGTGCGTTCCATATAACAAATTAATCGTGACCAATTAAATCACAACATTAAGCCATCGTATTTATTTTAATGGAAGCAATCCCTTTGCCCTTAGATTCACAATGGATTCTGCAATAACCGCTGCAGATGATTTCAAATAGCCACCACTCAGGAGCATGACAATTGGAATTTTACTTTGAATGCATGTAGTGAAGACGAACTCATCGCGATTGATGACACCCTGTAAGCCCAAAAAATAGTTGTAGCACACATTTTTTTAAATTAATTTTAGACTAAGAAACCTGAGGAGTAATGGACAAAAGACCTAGGGAGTCGCCCTTAAGGATATCTGTTCCAGCATTGTAAACAATAAAATCCGGTTGAAATTGGTCAATTGAGTCCTTAAGAGATCTGTTCAGATTACAAAATATACATAACAACATAAGATTGTAAGCCTAAAATAGTTTACCTTCCAAGTTTTTTTAAATAAGCTACATCCTCGGTAAATGGCTTTAATTCAACGGCACACTTTATACTCTCCTTGGCTACATGATCCTTGGGATATATCGAAGCATTATACATATCCAAAATAAACACGTTGCTATTATCGCTAAAGTCTCGTTCATGGCCATTCCCTTGGTGGGCGTCCAGATCTACTATCATCACGCGCGCAATTTGTTTTTCCTCCCGGAGTAGCCTGGTCACTAAAAGTGTGATATCTGCATATGCACAGAATCCCCCACCGCGATATGAACAACAATGATGAAATCCACCACCCAAATTAATAGCCCATCCTGTAGTCAAAGCTAGTTTTCCAGCTAGAATCGAACCAGCTGTTTGAAAGCGCATCGGTCGCAGATAACCTCGCTGAACAAAGTGGTTCGGGACGAGAAGTAGAGGAACAATTTCGGAAATTTTGGCTGCATTTATGCTCCACTATATAAAACACAAATGAAAAGATATTTAGAAATGCGATTAAAATGAGAAACGCAAAATTTAAATTAAAATACTTTCAAACTTTTGAGGTACTCCCGCTTGTGAACCTCCAAGAGCTCTTCCTTTGTAATTTCTTTCGGTACATAGAAGTTTCCTTCGGCTAAAAGGTTTTCAGCCTTCAATATCTAATAATTGAATTCGTCATTATAAATCTTTTAATTTTAATTAAAATAAATATATCTACTTTGACAATATGATGTCCCTTAGCTGCATCAAAGGGATGCAATTTTTGGAGACCGCAAAATTTGACTCCATATTGCTCGGAATATACAATTGGTAGTTTATATTCTTCATCGCGTCGAACTTCTCCCGGTGATTCGTGATGAATTTTTTGTGTACAAAATTTTTTCATGACGAATTTAATTTATAGAAAAAAAAAATAATATTCTTACATGGAGAAACAACTTGTTCGTGTTTTCAAAGTGTCAAGTAAACTACTCTGACAATCAGCTGTGTCGGTCTGTTTTGATGTTTTAGTTCAAGTTTGATAAGCTTCACCTCAAATAAGCAACTGTGGATAATAGCTTTACCATAATGGTAGTAAGCTTTTTGTTGTTTACAGTATTTTTCACTGAAAATATTAAAAGACGTATGAATGGATATGGGGGCGTATGTGGACCATTTTTTTTTTTTTGAGAAATTTCTTTCGCAGACAATGTATTACCCAGACCAATTAATTACGTGCGGAAAATTACATTTGAGTTTTTAGTCGTGTTTTATTTTGTTGTTTCTTTCATAAAGATCCAAGATCTTTGTGTTTTTTTTTGTGATGGGTTTGTTTTTTCTTCTCGAAAATTTGGTCGTTCATATTTTCGTTATCATTTCGCTCTCCTTGTGGAGACCATAGCGTACTAGGCTTAAGCATAAGCTAAAAACCTAGCTAAGATTTGACATTGTAGAGTTGTGGAGAATTTGAAATTTGCAACATAGGTTTTCATTTTAAATCTCGTGTGACGTCACATGAGTTGTCAAAAATTACGATAACAAAGCGAAAAAATAGAAGTGTCGTAATCTTGTAAGCAAATGCACGAACCCCATAAAAATTGAAAAGCAAGCGAAGTGCGCAACACAAGTTTAAAACTTGCACAATTGCAATGAAGTTTGCGCAAGAAATAATACTGAACTGCGTTTTGGGACAGTGTGCTTAGCAGAGATTTTTCTGTTTGCGTTTAGGGACAGTTTGCTTAGCATATTATGCGCAGTAAAAATTCCCTTGATTGGAAGCCAATTTTGTGACAGCTAACCAATTACAGACTAGAAACTACTGTCAAGTCGCCTACGTCTTTTGAACGTGGCCAAATGTCAAAACTAATCATGATTCCCTCTGCAGGGCACTTAACGAATTCTGTAATTACTGCGATCATTATTGGTTTTTCGGAGTATTCTACTCTTTTTACTTGCGATATACATACATATATATGTGGGTACTATACACTGATCTCTATAATACACTGGATAGTGTATTCACACAAAAAAATCGACCCCAATAGAAAACTGTAATAATTGTAGAGGGCCCATGTCAGTATAACAGTATAACATTTTTGTTGCCAAAGTTACATTTCAAGATGGTTGCTTATGCTTGAAATTAAATTTGTTTAATCAACCATACCAAGGGCACCTTCTTTAAAAAAATATAAAATTTAAATTACACATCTATTTTCAACAAATGTAAGCCCGAATTTTTCTTGATAAAAAAGCCATACTAATGATATATTTGATTGCTTCTAGTGTGTATTAAATATTGAATTGAAATTGGTTTCGGTGCTAGCTTAATATTGCCAAAAGCGGCTTCTTAAGCCGTACCTTGTATCACTGATAACGGCAAATTTATCTTAGGCTGGCGGTGAGGGTCAACTCGTTGAAGTTCTCATAAACCATTGAGATTGGATAAAAATCGACCAGAAAATCGAAAAAAACAGCATAATCATTCAACTCCACCAACAAGAAAACACATTTCCTTGAAACGTTCCGTTACAAGATTTTTAGTATGTATTGTAAATAACCTAGAATTTTAAGACGAAAAAAGACAGAGAAACGCACAATATAGACTTCCATTTGTAAAAGAACTTGAACTTGTTTTATTTTCCCAACAATTACATTGCAATAATTTCAGCTTCCATATTTAATGATAATTTTTCTGCAATATCTTTCACGTTCTTGTGACGTGGTTCATCTTCTTTGTCGTCTTCTTCTAAATCTTATCTGTATTCGGCAAACATGACAAATCGACATCATGTTGATCGTGTTCATCACTACCAAAGTCGTCGACTTCATCTTCGTCTTCGAAATTCTTGCTTTTTGATTTTTTCTTTTCAACTTTGTGCTTAGCTTTGACAATTTCCTCGAAACGTTCTTATCGAATTTATCTTCTTCACGAAGGACTTCTTTGCAGTTTCAATATCAATTCCTCCCTCGTCTTGATATAATTCCTTGCGAGATCCGATTATCCAGGTTCCGTCTTCCGTCTTTCCTTTTCTGAATTGTTTGTAGCTCTTATTATCTTGATTGAAACTGACAATAAAAATAAATGTTTTTCATTTTTTTTTTAAAGGAGTGCAATCTATCTCTTTCTCTCTTTTTACAAAAAAAAAACGAGATTGGCAATTGCAATGGTGCTACTGTCAAATTCAAATGGAGTCAAAAAACTGTTATACTTTGTTGGGAATACATTATCCAGTGTATTATAGAGATCAGTGGTACTATAGGGCACGTCTTGCATTTGAAAAAAAACTCAAACTTGAGATTTTAATCAAACTTGACATTGCGATGATATAGAACACCAACAAAGTGGGTCCCGCAATTCCGTCTGCGTGTCTCTCAGTACAACGCTCTACAGCCTAAACGGCTGAAGCGATTTTCTTAAAACTTGGTATTTAAGCGTTTTAGGGGATTGTCTAATACTAGGTTCGTTCGTTGAACTTTACCCAGGGTCGACCTAGGTTTTTTTTAATAACCCCAAGAGTTGTCATTTCATTTATCTCAACTTGTCCGAGCTAAAAACCTAGATCTACTTTAGGGCGAGTTGAGGGCGACCCTAGGTTGCAAAACACACAGAATTTGTTTATCAGGGTGACTTCAGGCGACCCTAGGGCGACTTCAGGACTCAACGAACAAACTATGTTCCCACCGAAGCGAAATCTCGGACATAGAGAAAATAATTAATTGTTAGTTTCTCTATGATCTCGGATTTCGTATATTTCAATCCAAATCTACGCATTTCACCATATAGTTTTGCCATTCATAGTGAACGATTCCATTTTAAACTTCACCATACTTGGGTAAAAAGCTTTTTATGTGCAAATTACTATTATTCACTCTAACGATAAGGAGATAAAAAGATAGAGTATGAATTCTTATTTGACAACGTGACTTGGGTTGATGGATTAGATAAACAAAAATGGTCGTTGCTTGTGCTTTTTGACAGACGAAATCGTAGATTAGGCGGTGTGAACACAAATTTGAAATCTCCAAAGCTTCCTGCTCAAATCTCAGATTTCGCTTTGGTGAGAGTCAATAATTCGAAAACGGGTGGATAATTTTTTGTTTGAAATTTTGTTTTAAAATTTATATTATTAAATATTTAAAATTGTCATACCAATTTTTTGTGGTAAAACATTTTTTTTATAAATAAAACGCACGACTGGATCGCACGAACTTACTCTTTATGTTCGATCACATCGTAAGCAAAAGATTTCTATTAAAAATGTAACTATATTTTTAAATTCGTTTTTTACTTAATTTAATTTATATAGAAAATGTCTTTAATTAAAAAAAAAATTGGTATGACAATCTAAAATATTTAATAATATAAACTTGAAAACAAAAGATTAAATCGGACTAATTAAAGAAAAAATAATTCAAAATTCTTAAATAAGTACTTAAACTAATTTGAGCTAAAAAAAAAGTACGTCATTTTATTTCTTTAATAAATTTGAATTTATGAGAAAAAAATTATAAAAATTGTGGAGCGGTTTTTGATAAAAAAAGTTTTTTTTTAAACTCTTGAAACATTTTTCAAAAAAAAATTCAAAAACTCCAATTCATAGGTATTCAGCAAATACATATGCATAACTATAATTTAAAAAAAAATTCATGAGCAGTTTTCAAAATATATTTTTTTTAATGCTTTTAAAACCAAAAAAAAAAATATTAATTAAATATATTATAATAATAAATTGGGCTATCTAAGCCTATATAAATATGTGTGAAATTTCGAAAGAATCGGTTAAGCCATTTATGAAATGGTCAACAGCAAAAATATCGGCCTTATGGAAAGTACCGTTTTTAGAAGTTTTTTAAATTTTTTTTTCAATCATATGATCGGCCGACCTAACAATCGGCACTGATTTTTTAAAATCAAAATGGTTAGAGCCGTCTTCGAGAAAAATAGGCTTTAACGTAACGGTTATATGCCAGATACCGTTTGGTGTAAAAAAAATTCAATTTCCCCTCTGTACAATACCTAAAAAAAACTCTATATACCAAGTTTGAAGCAATTCGGCCCAACCATTCGGGTGTCTGTAGGTGTCTATACATACATACAGACAGACAGACGGACAGCAAGTTCTTGCGATCCAGTCGTGCATCTTATTTTTATTGCAGTCGAATATCAATATGTCGTAAATCACAAATTAACGAAAAAATGACCTCTTCAAACAATTATTACTCCTGACAAATAGTCAGACGAATTCATTTAAGTTTTTATGTGTGATCTTTTTTTACTGCCTTATGAAATCGAGAACGGAAAAATGCTCCGAAAACTTACTCAGAACAGCTAATATTTTGAAAGCACAAAACCGATTTTGTTTAGCATTAAGGTTTGTTCGTTGAGACCTGAAGTCTCCTAAGGGTCGCCCTAAAGTGTTTTCTGAAAAAAACCTAAAGTCACCCTGATAAACAAATTCTGAGTTTTTTTAAACCTATTGTCGCCCTCAACGCGCCCTGAAGTAGAACTAGGTTTTTAGCAGGGGCAACTTGAGGTAAATGAATAAACGTCAAAGTCACATGAGATCTGAGGTAGGAATGGGTGATATTGAGGAGAATATCGAGTACTCATCATCGATGTTAATAATTAAAAGAATCGAAAACATCGATGTGTTGATGGGTTTTCCCCTATTCTTCTCGTTTTGTATGCAAATTGTTATTTTTAAAATGGAAATAAAAAATACTCAAATTAATTTTCAGACACAGACATGAAAATGGGAAGCTTTGAAGTTGTGGATTGTGCATAGGGCCACAAAAAAATGAACTTAGAACTTCAATTTAACATATTTTAAGTTTTAATTATTAAATGACATAACTTGCTTTTCTGCAACATAAATTTAATGGCCCTCTGGTTTTTTGACAATTCTTGGGGTTTTCAAAAGACCTATGTCGACCCTGGGTAAAGTACAACGAACGAACCAGTAATCACGCCGCTTAAGCTACGCACAAACGATAAACATGCTCGCCAAGCATGCTGGGTTGCGTTAGCCCATACACGGCGAACACAATTTCCGAACATTCATTTCGTGTTGATTCTTCCAACCCTTATTTTCATAGTTTTCACTTTTTGAATCCCATGTAAATTCTTCGCTTTGTTCGCGAACATGGCCATACACGCCGAACATCGAAGCCAACGAACACGACAAAATCGAAATGTTTCGCCAACAGCGAGCATGTTCGTCGTTTGTGCCCATCGTTATAGAATCCGATGAAAGAACTGCGGGGGCAATCAGGCTCAGTTTTGACAATTTTACCATAGTAAAAATTGAGATCGACCGCAGGTCACCCACCGGACTCTGAATATACCGTTGTCTTTTGGAAAAATCGACATTATGAACAAAACAAATTTTTTTAAAACAAATTTATTCGGGCTTGCAGGCGCCGCAGATAATCAAAATTCGCCTAATACTTATAGATAAATCTAGTTTATTTTAACAATAACTAATTAAACGGTTATTATGTATTATCATCTAAAAAACAAATATTAGGGGTATTCACGATCTGGTGTACCAAGTCTTGTAAAAGTGTAAAATTTTATTTTTTTACAACAGACTGTGAACACACCTTTACTAATCTGTAGCAACACTGAAGCAAATGTCAAAATCTGTTTCACATTTGTTCTGAAGAAGGCTTAAGTTTGTCCCCTTTCACACAGGCAAACCAGTTGCTGGAGATTTTTTTGACGTTTTCTTTTAATTGCCTTGTAGCTTTCACACGAAGAAATTGATGAGGAAACTGAGTTGCTCGTTTTTTTAATTGCTTTTGATTTGACATTCGCCTTTTGTAAACAAACAATTTGCTTCGCGGCTGGAAAATTCTACACAATTTTGAATTATAAATTAACAGCAGCTTATTTTTAGAAAAATAAATTCAAAATAAAGAAACCTGGTGCGATTATATAGGTAAATGTTGTTTTTTTTTATTGTGGTTGTTAATAATTTTGCTAAATGAATTTATTAAAAGATCACGGAAAAACAATGAACCAGGAGAAAATTGATTTGTTTGCAGTTTTGTTGTGCGTTTCTCTGGCCATCCAAATCTTGGACCCAACACATGATAGTGATGATGGGAAGATTATATTGGGCTTATTGGAATGCACCGAAGCTTTATTGGTACAGTTGGACACATAAACCACTGACAGGATTATATGACTGATGCCTGCTGCTGCTCGCTAATACAGGAACGTCATTATAAACCAAATGTGATGATAAAGCCACAAGCTGAGAGATTAGTTGGTCCGTGCGTTTAGTTGTCGATTTTCCATGTTTAGACCCATAATTGTATGTATGAAATGTGTACCAACTCGTGATGGATTAAATTAAATGCCTTGCCTACAAGAATTAAAACTTGAAATTTTCTTTCACAATGAATTTATTTAAGAAGCTCACTTGGTTTGGTTAATGTAATAATAAAATTGTAAGAAACAATATCTCTTTTAAAAAAATATGTTTGACATCTATCAGAGACAAAATGGAAACCTAAGAAAATTTCAAAGCATAACGTCAAAAAAAATCTCTTCAAATCGTTGACCGGGGAGATTTTTTTCATTCCCCTTACTTCTTGCCCTTCTCACCCACAAACTCCCAGTTACCGGCAACTCAGTTTCCTTGTGTGAAAGGGGTCTTTGTGTTAAAAAAATCTTACACCCTTGTGTTTTTCTGTTACAATAGGGTTCGGGTATTGTGAAAGTGTAAAAGTGAAAGATTTTGACATTCAGTATACTTTGTTGTTGTAGTGCAAAAAAATGCTACAATTTTACACTTTTACAATGATACAAGACCAGATACACCGGATCGTGAATACCCCTATTGTATTACATTGTTTAAAAAATAATAATAATAAAAAGTCTACAAAACTAACTAATGTATCTATGTATGAACCAACATAAAAAAATAAACCAAACATCCATGGAGATGGTTAATTCACTTTTGTTGTTATGGAAATATTGATTTATATATTTGTTTGAAAAACTATACGTACACATTTATAAATCAAAGCTCTTAGAATATTTTGTCTAAGGGATTGTATTGTTTGTATTTTTAATTTCTATTAAAAACCAAATCATGCTCAAGTTTGTTATTACAACAAAAGAAGATCTACGGGAAGCTGCAAAACTTGAAAACAGAAGGCAGTACGAAGAAGAACGCAAAAAACGCATTTTCAATGGAAAACAACGACTTTTTGGTGTAAGTGTTAAAATAACTATAAGATTGTTCAATGACGAAGAAGTTAGAACGGAATCGAACAGGACAGAACAGAACAGATTCGTGAGAAACTTCAGAATTAGATAGAACAACTTAAAACAGTAAGTCATCTGACCGATATTATAAAAAAAATATTGTTGTTTACCTACAATTCAAGTTCGTTTATTTTTGCAGCGTTCTTAAAAATATTCTGATGTGGAGTTGAATTTATTTAAAAAAATACATATTTTTCATGAAATTGAGATAATTTCGACACGGAAAATGATTTATCACTTAATCTAACACCGAAATGTTTTTTTTTAACAACAACAGTTGGTTTTGATAGTTCTCACAAATCTGTTCTAACCTGGGCCCATGTTGTGTAAATTTCGAATCGATAAAAATAGTCGAGAAACAAAAAAATGTTGGTTTTGTTGTTAAGATGCCAAAATAAATTTTTCAATTGATCGCCTTCCATTGGAAAATACCAGTCAAACAAATCAAAAAATTAAGGTATCGCCTCAAATTACAGAAACCCATTTTTTCAGAGGCGTTTAGTGAGAAAAAGTTGTCGCCTGAGTTACAGAACATGGGCCCTGTTCTACCTAAAAAGCAAGTGCAGAAAATCCAGTCCTAAAATTGTCCAAACTTTTCCAAAGTGACTCATTGAACAACAAACCAAAACAGCAAAATCCTGTATTTTTCTGTTCTAAATTGTTCAAATCTGTCATTGTTCAAGCCTAATTGAACACACATTATGTATATTCGTTTCGCAGAACTGTATATATATTTTCAAAATAAAAAAAACAAAAGTGAAAATGATTTCTCCGGTAAATTCCTATATAATGGGTTATCCATTTTGCGGTTTCTAAAGTAAATGTAAATAAAACACATATAAAATATTTTCTTTCATGATATTTCTTTTTTATTATAAAGTTTGAACGTTGACATTATGTGTGAAACACTACATCTCAGCCATAAGTCCCCTTTCACACAGGGAAACCAGTTGCTGAAGATTTTGTTGACGTTTTCCTTTAATTACCTTGTAGCTTTCACACGAAGAAACTGTCACCAAGAAACTGAGGAGGAAAGCAAAACGTCAAAAAAATCTTTTCAAATAGTTGACCGGGGAGATTTTTTCATTCACCTTACTTCTTGCACTTCTCGCCATCAAATTCCCAGTGTGAAAGGGGACTAACTTGACGGATGTTGGTTTTCAAGTGCTCAAGAGCATAAGCACGGTCTTTTGAGTAGCCCCACAAAAAAAATGTCCAGTGGTGTCAAATCGCATGATCTTGGTGGCCAGTTGATATCGCCACGACGAGAAATTACGCGGCCAGGAAATGCCTCTTGCAATAAGCCATATTCGCTCAAGTTTTGTGGCATGTGGCACCGTCGTTGTTGTGTGAGCTGGACTTTATATGGATGTAGGTGTAGATCCAAATGCAAAATACGCCGTAAGACAGTCCTAATTCCTGAGAACGACGAGGAATCGACACATTCGGGTCTTCGGCAACACTTTCACTTACAGCAGCGATATTTTTTTCAGTGGTACGAGCGAAACGATGATGCACAGGCCTTACAATATCTGTAACCAATCCAGTCTCTTCAAATTTCTTCACAATTTTGCCAATTGCTTGCGTAGTTGGACGATTATGTAAACCATAATCTCCTATTAAAGCACGATATGTGGCTATGGCAGAATCACCAATTTTGTAGTAGGTTTTAACAATTTTTATGCGTTTTGCGATAGTTAAGCGATCCATTTTCGTAAATGTCAGACTTTCAACTGAAAAAAAATTTATTTAACAACTTAGTTTGACAGATGTCGAATTCCAGCCCTATACTTTTGAACCCGCTAAATGGATAACCCTATTTAACTATTTTAAACAAGATGGCTATATGTGACATACCTCCAATAGAGAAGATTATTATTCTGAAGCATATCACTGATGCTGATGCTGAACTGGGGCATTTTAACTCACTGTTTTTTTTTCAAAATATCATGACAAATCGTATTTTTATGTTTTTCTTTCTGTTCGTGTTTGGAACTTCAGATATTTTTTTCAAATTTTTAAAAATGAGAAAAATGTTTGAGGTGCGAAAAAATATCTTCCATCACTTAACAACTTAATAAACTTTTGACGTTTTCGATTGGTCGTCCGGAAGACTTTCGATTTTTCCGAATGCTCCTAAAAGTGTTTGATTGGTATCAAATGACAGTTCTACTATTCTGGAAGGAAGATAAATTTCGTTCTGGTTCTGAAGTCAGAATCGAAACCAGACTCACGCACACACTCGCACCCAAAGCCAATCTCGTATTCAATGTTGGGTCGGCCAAGTTTACAAAATAAAATTATCAGAAATGTGCTTTTAAAATTGCCCGCCTTACATATACTTACGCATTAAACTTTATAATCGATAATCTATTGTTAACTTGTTCGTTTGGGATACAGTTTTAACGTCTAATGAATGCATTATTATGTTTTTTTTTTCAGTTTGATTATTATTGTTAATAAACTACATTTTAACTTACAACCTTATCTTAGCTTGACAATGATGCACTGGAAAAACAAATTGCAGAGAAAGTAAAGCGTCAGGATATTGAAGCCGAACGTGAAAGGATATATTTGGAAAATTCGCGAAAACAGGCAAATATCTTGAGAGCCAAAGAAATTGAACAACAAAGGGTAATTTAACTTCTTCTATTTAAATTTTTATTAAGCTCAATTCGATCTGAAATAAAACTAAAATAATAAATAGTGTTTTTCTTTATTTTAACCAATAAAGTTTTGTACATGGAGATAATTTTTTAGTGCCGTTGTAGCCTAATTATGACGGTTTATAATAATTTGTGTAACAAGTATCTAAAATTTATAAAAAAAACTAAGCAGCTCAAACGCCCTATTTGCTATTTTGCAGGAAGCCAAAACTTTAAACGCAGACTTAAATTATTTTCGTTGTCGTTTTCAACGCAAAGACTTGGCACGTGAATATGATTTGAATAATCCTGACAGGCTAAAGAATGCCGAACCAGTTCGTATAGCAGACCATGATCCTCGATTGGGTATTTCAAGTGCTCAGATGTAAGTTTAAATATTACATATAATTTAGCTGATTTTATGAAAATGTAAATTTTCAGTTTTGTTGGAGAAGATTTAAATGTTGCCGATCGAAAAAGAGCACAAAAGAACCAACAGAGAGCTTGGCTTGAACAACAAGTATGTTACTTACATATTAAAAATTTTAAGTCTTATCGTTTTATTTAAAAAAATCTCATTAAGTCAACCTGGCTTGTAAGTCTCCTGACCTAAAAAAAATGTGATACAAAAATATACAAACTGAGTCACTTGTTTCTGTACTTCAAGGCTATATATTTTAGTACCTAAGTCTTGAAAATAGTTAATTAATCATGCCTGTTTAAACAGTTGGACAAAATTACATAGTGCAGATAAGATTATTAATTTTCTAATAAAAAATTACAGCGCATTGTGAATTTTTTCACAAAAAACAAAACTAAACTGCAGGGTTATATACTGTGGCCTGATTAGGGAATACGAAGCGAATCGTTTTAGGTGGCGAAAATGAGATTTGATATTACTGTTTTCGCTTTCGTCTCTTTCGTTTTACATTCGCCCTATTTTCGAAATCGAAAGCGAATTTGATTTGACATTTCAATTTTTAGCGCGTGCATTTCCGATAAGGTTTCTTTGGCGGAATGGCTTATCGACACGGTCGAAAGTGATATTTTTGTGTATTTTTTTCATTTAAATAAATAAAAATATGAGTTTAACCAATATTTTTTTTTATAAAAAACAAACTAAAGAAATAAACAATAATTGTTTTGTAATAAACGTGTAGGCGCCCAAGACAGACACCAACCAGCAACAATTTTCTCCGCTCATCGAATTTATGAGGGAAAACGAAGGGATAGCCAAAGGACAAAACATACAACGTTCTCTGCAATATGTCTAGCGCTTCGGACAATGTTTGTATCCTGCCCAACCAATTTCTGGTATTATCCGTCTGCAAGGAATCTCAATGTTGCAGCAAATTTTTTAATTGGAGGTGTCCCATTATTGTTCTGTGGTCTATATTTGTCTTTTATTTCGTACAAGACAATTTTAAATGTTTCTTTTGAAAGGCGAAACAACTTATCGAACTAAGTTTTAATAAAATAAAGCAAATTTAACAAATAATAAACACGTTAAGCAAAAACACTGACTCGAAGCAAGGAAGATCAAAAGGTGAAGAAGCACTTCTTAATAGTTTTCTTCTTAAGTTTGAATTTTAATATTCATTTTCTTCCTCACGTTAAGCATTTATATATGTAAATAACATTTGAGTCCATTTTTTATTTAAATAAATATTTTATTCCAAAGTTAATGCACCTCGGACAAAACACAAATGATTTTGATTGAAATAATAAATATTCACTGGCAATCAACTGTCAATTATCTGGAAATCATGGAAGTATCATTTACGATTCGCTTCGAATTCGTTAATTGATCAAAACGAAGCGAATCGAAAATGCAATATCGAATTAAAAACGATTCGCTTCGTATTCCCTAATCAGCCCACTGGTTATTATATTTACTTATTTACAAATTGTTACACCCATATTACAGTTGTCAAAGATCAACTAGTTGACGATTGCCAAGATTTGACAATCAGTTGAATGATCGGTATTACTCGTATGAATAAAAATCGATACATTTTCAACAACAATCAAAATACTATTGTGAATAGTACTAATGTAGATTGACATTTTAAGCCTAGTACGCTGCTGATGCGAAACGAAAATTTTCGGTGGTCTCCAATAGGAGAGCGAAATGCTAACGAAAATCACAGCGGAAAAATATTTGCGGAGAGTTGGGGTGTAAGCTGTCAAAAAAAGTCGACATATTGTAAAAAAAGGAATTTTGTCACCAAATTACTTTTAGATGGAATTTTTGTGTCCCCAAATTACTTTTAGATGGAATTCTTATAAAATAATTCTTTGATATAAAAATGGTTCTAGTTACATATATAGGATTTAAAATAAAACTCAGAACGGTTTAAATGATCCAAATTAAGCAATTACTTTTGAATTTATAAACTGGTTTATCTGCCGATTTTATAAAATTTCTATCAATTTTAAGAAAATCAATGAAGTTGGGAGGTAAGCCACTCTAAAATTCGAAAACTACGTGCTTCATTGGGATGGTTAAACGGTTCTAATTTATGGTTTCTTACTAATTCCGGATACCATTTTCAAGTCCAAGATTTATTTAAAAAAAATATATATATAAAGTAAATTTGGTGACAAAAAAAAACACATCTAAAAGTAATTTGGTGACAAAACTACTTTTGGTTTTGTTAATGCTTCCTTTGAAAATATGAAGTTTTGATTCTAAAAAGATATCGCTCGCCTTTATTGGACAACCCGTTCCAAAGATATAGTCCAAAACCAATTCACTGTTCAACTTGAAAAACATGATCTGAAAATACCTTGGAGTGTATCTTTGGAACAGGTTATCCTAAAAACTTGGTTGATACCTTTGTGTAATCTACTCTTGATACTCTCAAAATCAGCATCAAAAGTTTGTATGTAGAAGCCTTATTGCAAAAAATCACTCTTGAAATACGCATATTTAGAATGAGGTATGCGTATTCCTGAAGTTATTTTCTTTTATACAACTTCTTTGCAAAAAATGTTGATGCTTCCTTTGAAAGTATCATATATCTAAAAACGAAAAGTAGAGCGAAATTTTTCGTTCATGATTTCGTCGTGTCATTTTTGTATGGGCTTTTTCGTTTCGCATCAGCAGCGTACTAGGCTTTAGAACAATCTATCATTTGCGGTAAGAATAAGGAAGCGTTAAAAATAGTTTTCCCTATTTTTGTTAAAAATGTAGAACAAAATAAAACTTTTATTTTACGTACAATTGTTTTTAGACATTAGGATTAAAGTAGTCAGCTACAAAAAACAGCTCACAATGTTAAACTCGTTGCCAACACCCAACTGGTAGCTTCCTTGCGCAAGGAATCTTATGACAGTTGCAAGCTTAAGAATATAAGTGGATTGTTGCTTTTTAATTTGTCTTCTATATCGACGAGTATATTAAGGAAAGCTTCTTTCGAAAGCTTAAAAAGTTGCACAATACCAAAAAATAAAACAGAACCAAATTAGATTATTGTTAATTTTTTTGTCTACTTACATACGTCCGTCCAAGTCTAGCGGGCTAGAAGCATCACCTAATTTTCTCCGAAAGCATGCTTGTTCCGCAGTATTTTCTTCTTCAATATCATTTGCTTAGTGCAAACAAACAATTCTCTTCTAGATATTTTTATTTAATTAAAAGCTTATGCGATCCGTAAAATCCGTTTTAACACCGAATTTCCAATTGGCTTAAAATTTGAAAGCCAAAAATAATTTTGACAACCATAATACCAAAATTACCAAGGGGCCCATTCATAACACAACTCAAATCTGAAGATCATTAACTGCTTATCAAAAATTTTGATTTTTTACGAAGGTAATACCAATGTAATTTTGAATTGAATTGAATTTTTTATTGAGACTTTTAAGTTACATTAGCCCTTTTTTATTGGTAAATGTATAGGCAGCCAGCGCAGCAATATTTTATTCAGTAAACAACAACAAAGGAAAAGCGCGAATAAAAATAGTCCCGATAATAGTGTAGATAAAGCTTTGGAATATTTGGAATGGAACGATTCCCTCGGGTTACAAAAAGCTTAGTGCACCATTGTTGGCAGGCAGATTGAGATGTAAAATAATAGTGTATAGTTTCATTCAGACACTTATTAAATACGGCTATTGCTGTCTTGTTCTAAATTACAATTCTTATATCTATTTTAAATAAGTCAAATGACGGCTATAGACTATTGCCTGCTTTGTCTATTGCTATGTATTATGTTTATACAAAATACAATGTTTGCCTCATGGCGGTCAGTATGATGTTGTCTCACTCTTGCTGAATATAGAGTATTGTATACACGGTTGCTTGTGGCGTTTTGCCAGTTAAGTGATATTATAAATATAAATGATAAAATAACCTAAGATAAATATATAAAATATGTTAAAAAAAATTGCTCAGAGCACACCAAAATTTCACAAAAGTACGGTAACGCCTTGAACAAAATTTTTTGCCATTTTTTAAACGTCAACATAAAAGTGTATTTTTGAAAATGTTTATTAAAGATTTACGTGAAATTATTTCTTAAAATAACCAATTTGATATCACAAATTTCAATTTATTGCACGGATAAACGCGACCAGACTATAAATTCCATTATTTACAACTTTTGCAATGATACACTCTTGGCAACTGACAGCTTCTTCTTTTTTCATTCATTTGACAGTCCTCATAATTTTGTCCAAAGAAATTTTTTGGACTAAAATTCGCAGCCTGGGGAAATATTTTACTCTCTCATGAGCGCTCTCTTCTTCGAAAAACTAAGAAAATTTGGAGTACGGAGTACGAATAGGTATGCTTTGCTATATTCAATCCACTGTTGCTGTGGTATTATGTTGATTGCTGGGAACTCTTGTGGGTTTGATTCGTTGATTATAGCGGTAAACTGCGATTTCCTTGCGACTGGGTTTCAGCCCCGTTAGACTAACTTTCGATATAACTGTATGTTTCGGTCCGTTAGTTAGCGGACTGTGCAGCATATTTTCCTTACAAGCTGCTCTGCTATATGCTATCCTGAGGATGCTTCAGTTTTGTACAGCATCATCCATTGCGGAAGATGTGCGGTAGTGGACGATGTGCGATACCTGGAACTGGGAGTGTATTGGAGATTGGTTGGCTTCCTATGTTAGTGTTCTGATCGCTAGTTTCAATAAGTCAAGTTGGAACACTTAAGAACAGGATTTTCTGCACTTGCTTTTAAGGTAGAACAGGTTAGAAATGATTTGTGAGAACTGTCAACACCAATTGTAGTTCTTAAAAAAAAAACTTTCGAAAGAATATTTTAATTTCTTTCTTTCTAACCGGTGATTTTTTAAGAGCTTGGTTTTTGAAAATTCAAAAAAACACAGAAACTTGTAAAAAGTGAATGAAATTTGTATTTGGATTGATAAATCAATTTCTGCAATTTACTTTTTAAAAATAATTTCACTTAAATGTTGCCCGTGGCTACGCTTCAGGTGGTCCATTCTGAAGGTCCAATTTTGGCAAACTTTTTCACACATTTCGGCCGGAATCTCACCAATGACGCGTTCAATGTTGGCTTCCAAGGCAGCAATCGTGTTTGGCTTGTCCCCATAGACAATAGACTTAACATAGCACTCTACGGATACGATTTGGTGGATTAATGTCCAATAAAGTGAAACTGGTGCGAAATTTGGTCACAATGAGCTGAATAGCCTGCGCGGTGGGTCGATTATGACGACCATAAAACGGACGTAGCTTGCGAAACACATTTTTCACAGAGCACGAATTTTGATAATAAATTTCAATAATTTGCAAACGTTGTTCAGGCGTAAGTCTATTCATGATGAAATGGCAAACAATACTGAATCGAAATGTCAAATGTTCGTGGAATTTGTCATGTGTGATCTGTCAAAAATATAAACGTCAAAAACCAAGTAGCCTTTAATTTTTGTAAGCTAATTTACATTCCACATCTTGTGGTGTTCTAATATATATATATGTTTTTTCTGTTTTTATGTTTGGTCCATAGAAATAAAGCCTGATGAAGAACATACACATGTTCGAAACGTCGTAAAAAATAAAGACTTTTATTGCCCGCAGGAAATAGTTAATAACTAAAAAGGTAACATACCAAATAAACTACACTTATTAACAACGGTAATAAGGGTGATATATTAATTTTGATTGGAAATTCGAATTCTTACACGAAACTTTCCCCTTGCATTCAAAACGATTCAATTGAAAAATTCAGATTTCAATCCAAAAATTTGTTATATTTCGTGAAGAATGGAAATTAATGTTTTCAGATTAAATTTTCTTCCAATTTATTCATTTTATGTCTTAATGGGTAGGTATACATACTTTGGAAGATTTATGGTAGAAAACTTATATTTCATTTTCTTACATATTTTAATATGTATGTACATACATAAATATCACTACATTTCCGTAAACTGCTTTCCGTAAATAGTTTAATTTTTTTCATTTAAATTTGAATTATAATTTTTAATATGAAAGACGCATTTTAAACATGTTTGAGAGTTTGATAAGATCAAGGGGTTTTCGTTTGGTAATAAAAATTAATTTATTTTTGCTTTGTATCTGTCAAAAAACTGATTTTGACAATTTTTTGCCTAGGATTGGCCAAACAAATTCATAATTTTTCTGATTTTAAATCAATTTTGCAGAGCTGGATTTTTCGGCATATCTACCTCTCTTTTGCTAATGTCGAATTCCAAATAACCATTTCAAATCGATCTCAGATCGATATTTTTGTTTGTTGTAAGGAACTTGCAAAATATTGTGTGCTGCTTGTTGATTTTGGTTATCAAACGAAAAACCCATAAATGTTTAGCACGATTTTCTAGCATCATATAAGTCCAAACATTGAATTTTCAAAAAAAAATATTTTTCAAAAATCTAAAAAAAAACATTTTTTTTTCGAAAATTTTGGTTCAGTATTATTTAGAATGCGAATGATCTCATGTACAAAAAATTTTATCGAAAGCCGTGAGTCGAAAAAAAAACACATTCTATGGCAGGTACCGTTAATAACAATGTTTGTATGCCAAAATGTGGACTACACCTATAATACACTGAATGCACTGATTTATTTATTATCGAAATCGTTATAGCCGTTTTTGAGAAATTAAATTTAGGTACCATTTTTGGTACAAATAAATTATAATATAATTTTCAAAACTTTAATTGTCTCTTCATAACTTGGAAACAAAAATTAAACTGATAGCTCTTATACTATTTGTGTTATTTATTTTTAAAATAAGTTATTTTCCCTGCCGCATCCTGTACCAATTCTACCTAAAATATAGGATGTCGGTATACATATCACTACTTGTAAGCTTATACTAAAACAAGACGCCATAAAACAAACTAATATGAGACGGCCAAACAACACTACCATCCTAACAACTAGACGGATCTGGCAAACAATGTATCTTAGATGTTTCAAATGTTAGTTGTCTTTGAGCAGAATACATCTTAGCTCGCTAAAAGACATCATAATTGGACACTGTCTTATTGGCAGAAACGCCGAAAGACTTGGCGTATTCTCCAACGACTTTTACAGAGACTGCATGTATGAGGAGCAGGAGACTACACCCCACCTTCTTTGTTCATGACCCACTCTCTCCCATGTACACTTGGGAGAATACTTCCATGATCCACTACATGCATCGCTTCATTAGAGGCGCCAAATGGTTTTATTGAACAGGTAATATCTCGTCTCGTGGTACCACAATGGACATATCTAGTAGTCTAAAGCTAGTATTAGACGCTCGTTGTAATGTGTCTTTGCCGTGACAAATGCAATCGTGCCATGACTAGCTACAATGACTATCACACGAATGACACATGTCTGTCATTGTTGTCCCAAAATACAATCAACGTCAAAGTGTGTCATGGTGATATTTGTGCCTCGGTGTCACGGCAATGACATGCAGAACAATGACTAGGTTTGTTCGTTGAACCCTGAAGTCGCCCTATGGTCGACCTAAAGCGTTTTTGGAAAAACCTAAAGTCGCCCTGATAAACAAATTCTGTGTTTTTTGAAACTAGGTTTTTAGCAGGCGCAACTTGAAGTAAATGAATAAACGTCAAAGTCACATGAAATCTGGGGTAGGAATGGGCTATATTGAGGAGAATATCGAGTACTCATCATCGATGTTAAGAATTATCGAATCGAAAACATCGTTGTTTTGAACAGTGTGCCCTTATTCTTCCTTCAACATCGATATTGAATCATCGATTTTTTGTTTTAATATCGATGTTTCAATAAACCAAAATAGACTGATCCATCATCCCTAATCTGAAGCATTTGCTTTTTTATGTGAATTCTTGTTTTGTATGCAAATTGTTATTTTTAAAATGGAAATAAAACAATAGTCAAATTAATTTTCAGACACAGACATGAGAAATGGAAAGCTTTGAAGTTGTGGATTGTGCATAGGGTCACAAAAAATGTACTAAGAACATAAATTTAACATATTTTAAGTTTCAATTATTAAATGACATACTTGCTTTTCTGCAACATACATTTAATGGCCCTCAGGTGTTTTTTGAGAACCGAAAAACCCAGGTTTTTTTTTGACAACTCTTGGGGTTGTCAAAAAAACCTGGGTCGACCGTAGGTAAAGTTCAACGAAAGAACCTATTATCACACGACGTGACAACTCTCAAACAGGTGATCATTGGCGCGGTGAGCCTAAACTGCAATGACATTTATCATTTTTAACAGTGACGATCACACGGCGTCGATCAATCGAGTCATTGTGTCTTGGTTGTTAAGGAAAAGCTTATTTTTTCTTAAAAAAAACGGCTCCAACGATTTTGATACAAAATTTTGAGAATTGGTACTAGCTATCATTTAATCAGAACAAAATTTACGGTATTTGTCCAAGAATTCAAATGGCATCTTTTTTCCCTCAAACTATAACTATAACATTTTTGCAAACGTCACATATATATAATTACCAATATGCCCATATTTACATATCTAGGTTGCATCGATGTAGAAAGGTACAAATTGCCCTCCAAATTTACATAATTAAAATCTATTTAAATATACATTTGTAGGTAGGTACCTATGTAACTATGTCCAACCGTGACGGCAATTTGTCATTGCAATGACCTGAAAGTGACGTGTCATGGTGCCTGTCATTGTTTTTGTCACGGCAATGACATGCAAAACAATAACGATCACACGACGTGACACATTTAGGACAGACAACTACGTCACGTCAAAGTGTCAAGGCAACGACACATTTGGCGTTTTTCTTTTTTATCTCCGAGCAGATCTCTGATCAGAGCCTATGTAAACCGAGTTGGATCTGAGTAGTGCATGGTCAGATATCTCGGATTTAATTTTGAAATAAACTTAAGCGCAGAACTGTCATATATTATTATAATTGTTTTTATTAAAACTTATTTACCAGCAAATCCAAAGCTTTCGTTTTCCGAATTCATTTTTGTTTTTAATTAGTTTTACTTTAGTGATTATTGTTAAAATTATGAGTAAGGTTAGCCGCACCCAGCACTTTGCTCCGTTTGATCGGTCATTTTATTCTGAGCTAATGGTTCATGCCCCGATATAGCTCTGATTTAAAAAAGAAACACGAGTTGAGAGATTAAATGTGTCTGAGCTAAAAAAGAAACACAGATCTTTTCTCGACAGTTGAGTTCTTTACTCGGAGCAAAAAAAGAAAAACGCCAATTACAAGGACCGTCTAATACTAGCTTAAGTGTGTCAGCCGTTTTCATGACATCCACTTCAGACTAATCTGACCTAGATAAGAGATCGAAAATAATCGACTTCTTTAACTAGAGTCGTGTTTTTTTCTTAAACGATCAGTATCAGTACAGTACTACCCCAGCGTCTTTGGTGGCTTGGCGCTGCGAGTCATTGAAATATGCTGGAACTGTGATTACTATAACCTCTTGCGTTTAGGAATTTGGCCCAGTTCCATGTAAAAAGATACATTCTAGCAAAATATGTTTTTTAACTACCGTTTTGTATTTTAAAGATGAAAGAGCGAAAACAGGCTGAAGAAGATCAAATGAGAGCAGATACCATTCTGCAAGAATCTTTAAATGCCAGGGACCAACGCTTAATGGAGATGTCGACTGCTGAACGCGAGAACCAATTGAAAATTAAAGAATCTATTAGACGCTACAATGAAATGCTTGTGGGTATAATTTTTAGTTTTTTTTTTAATGAAAACACTAACAAAATGTATACCATAAGGCGTATGAAAAACAGGCAAACAAAAGACTTGTTCAACAACAAACACAAGAAGATAATTTGGCTGAGATTTACAATATGCTTGGTAGTGACATGCTAACTGAGAATCCAGATGTGGCACAAAGTAAAGTTGCGTTAAACAAGAAAATCGCATACATGTATAAGGGTATGACTCCTCAAGAAGCAGAACAGTTCCGAGCTGAACAACAAAGACAATTGGAACAGAACAAGGTTACTTTTTCCTTAGTTTTCAATATACATATTATGTTTTTAAATTGATATTTTTCTTTTCAGCAACGCAAAGAAGAACAACAAGTAAGGGAAGCGATGTGGGATCAGTATGCTTTAAACACATCAAGAGAGCTTATTTTAAAAGACATTGAATTACAAAAATTAGAAAAGTATAACTACTAAATTTCAATAGCAAATTAGCAAATCAAAAAATAAATAAATTATAATTTGCATTTTATCACAGGGCTCAAATAGACGAACAATTTAGGACCAACAAGACTTTAGCAGAAGAACAAAGAGCCAGAAGAGAATTCATGAACAAAGTTGTCTACAGAAACGAAGCTACTGAAGAATATTGGGGACAATTCAATCGCACAACACGTTAAGAAAAAACTCAACTATCTCACACTTTTGCTGTGTCAAATTTATAAACCTTGAATATACATTTAACTAATCCCTAAACATTAAATGAAAAATAAATCAAATCGTGATTTCTTAAGACTTATATACTAAATCTAATAGATAGGAAAGTTTGAATCGACTTTCTTTTGCCACGCATATAGTCCACCAATTATGTCCTTGATTAGACAGTTTTTAAGTTTGTTGCGTAAATGGTCCACAGCAATTTGTGAATCGTTACCACGACGACACAGAACAACAACTGAAAATAAAACACAAAAAAAATGTTCTTGGTAAATAAAAAAAGAGAATTTCTTTAAAACTTACCTGGCATATTATCGCTCTGGATTTGAGCTTGGATTTCGTCTATCCTACTATCGTCTAGGATATTTTTTAGGGGAACATTAATTGAATTATCAAGGCGACACATTTCGAATTCGACAGGACTTCGAACATCGATGAGTAAATGGTGCTTTTTCGAAATATATTTGTACTCTAAAGCAGACATTCTATCACTGGCACACAGAATGGAAAGTTCATAGTCCTGAAAGCAAAAGAATAAACAAATTTTGATTGAATAATTTAAAGTAAGTTTTTGAATATTTATTGAGCTTTTACCGACGTTATTTTTATTAACACCGAGGATATACTGATGCCCATTAATTTTGAAGTTCTTAGTATCAAAATCGGGGAAGGAAATGTATTCGTTTTATATTATTGAGAGTGCATCCGAATTTGGGATCTAGGTGGGTAAAGTGATGTGCAACAAAATACTGGCCGAGTTCGTAATTGTAAAACTTCCGCAATACTGCCAAAATGTAAACAAACAGCATAAGGTCGGCATGGGCATGGCAACACTTGTGTTCATAAAAGTAAAACGACATTCAATTTGGTCAAGTTGGCATTTGTTTTTATAATGTTGCTAAATTTGCACGAAAATGGCACAGGAGCAAATGTGAGTACTTTTACTTGGTACGATATAGGTACTATAGGGCAAGTTTTGCATTTCGAAAAAAATTGGAACACGAGATTTTAATCAAACTTTACATTACAATGATAGAGAATACCAAAAAAGTGTATCCCGCAATTACGTCTGTCTAGATTTAAAGCTTAAACGCTTAAAGGAGTTTTCTTCAAACTTGTTACTTAATGGCCTTTTCGATTGGTCGTTAGGAAGGCTTCCGAAGTCTTCCGAATGCTTCTGAAACTGTTCGATTGGTATCAAATAACAGTTCTTCTACTGGATAGAAGAGAAATTTCCTTGTAGATTTGAAGTCAGAATCAAAACCAGAAGCACGCACACACTCACACCCACTAAATTTCAAATTCAAATTAATTTATTCACGTCATTGAAATTATGGATATCTGTTCCGAAGACAAATTTTCCCTTCAATAACTGTAATTTGGCATTTTAATCAGGAATAATTTCGAAATCTTCTACATTTGTGTCAGCCATGTTTACAAAATAAAATAATCACAAATGTGCGTTTGACACTTCCCGTCTTACACATGCACTGAAATAAGTTTTCAGAATCTAGAATCTAGTGTTTACTTGTTCGATTGGAATCCCGGATCGGAGAGTTCTTCCGGATTACCAATCGAAAAGGACAGAAGTGTATTAGGTAATTGCCATACAATTTTTTCTACCATCTTAATTATCTCGGAATAGGCTCAAAAAGTGTGTGCACTACTTTAAGTATAGTCTACATTTTGGTCAACATTTTCTTTTTTAGATATTTTATTATTAGCGGTACCTGTCATACAACCATTTTTTTATTTCCGACTCCCACAAACAGCTTTACGGATTTTGATCAAAATTTTTATATAGGAGGCCCTTAAGAACTATTCACATGAGAGCAACCAATGACCGACGAATAAACGAATAAATTCCATTTAAAATAATTTACCAACTTAAATTATTCACAAATTCTAAACAAAATTGTAGAAATATAATTTATATTAATTTTTAATATAGAAAAAATTAATTTTTAATCGCCAAAATAAGATAAATTAGAGAAAACCATATTGGTCGTCGCGAACGAAATGTCAAAATGCACGAATATTCGTTAATTCGTTGGTCGCTCTCATGTGCAAAGTAAAGGGTTATCCATTTTGCGGTTTCAAAAGTATAGGGCTGGAATTCGACATCTGTCAAACTAAGTTGTTAAAATAATTTTTTTTTCAGTTGGAAGTCTGAGATTTACGCATACAAATTGTTAAAACCTACTACAAAAATGGTGATTCTGCCACAGCCACATATCGTGCTTTAAGAGGAGATTGGCAAAATTGTGAAGAAATTTTAAGAGATCGTTTCGCTCGTACCACTAAAAATATCGTTCTCAGGAATTATGACTGTCTTACGGCAAATTATGGCGTATTTTGCATTTGGATCTACATCTACATCCAACAGAATCAAAAGCAGCAGAATCAACAGCAGCAGAAAAGTCATTCTCAGCAGCAGCAGCCACAGCCGCCGATTACGAAAAAAGAAAAGGTGCCACCCATAAATACTTAAAAAATGGAGTTACAGGATACCATAAATCTGTGTAAGTTGGCCATAGGTCAAAATGTTACTATAAAAAGATTAAATAACGATAGGCATGCTATCCATTGCTTCACACTGGAACAGCACAAAAAAATTAAAGCGTTGCTAAAAGAAACCACTACTGAATTCTTTAGTTTCAACCATAAGAACGAAAAATTTCAAACGGTCCTTTTGAAGGGCATAGATTCCTGCACGGAACCACAGGTGCTCTTAAGTGAACTCCGCCAAAAAGCGAATGACGATCTCGACTTTATCGGGGTCAAGCCGTTCGCTACAGTTAGAGCTAGGCGGGAGAAGCGGAGTCTTCCCTTCTTCCTTGTTCAACTCTCACCCAGCAGCAAACTGGATAGTTTGAGGAGTATCTCCGTCCTCAACTACCAGGTTGTAACTTGGGACAAATTAAAAAGGCGCGGCGACATGCTTCAATGCATGCGCTGCCAAAGGTTTGGCCACGCCGCAGCAAACTGCGAAATGCAGTCACGCTGCGTTAAGTGTGCAAAGAACCACAATGCAGATGAATGCAAGTTAGGAAGGGAATGGGTCGCAGATAGGACCCAGCTTAAATGTGTACTCTGCCGAGGCGACGGACACCCCGCTAATTATCGGGGATGCCCGACGTTTCAGCTTATAAAGAACAATAAAGCAACAATGCAAACAGTGGTAGAAAAGCATCCAATAGTGCGCCCTCCTACAACAACGCCCGTCAACCCCCAAATTTCTTACGCCCAAATGGCGTCAGGAAGGGGAAGCACGGTACAGCCTACACCAAAGGTCGCCCAACAGGCCCTCGTGCCTAAGGCGCCGGCGGCGCAGGCGGATATTATGGGAATTCTGCTGGCCATCCAAGGCCAGTTGACTGGTCTCCAAAACCAGCTCAGGGAGCAGGCGACCAGGGTGGATTATCTCTACTCTGTTTTGCCGAGCTTAACGCAACTTAGAGGTTAAGGGCGCGCTGCCGGAGAGGCCCTTTAAGATCCTAGCTGTGAATGTAAATTCACTGATTAGGACCGAACGTAGAGCGAGTTTATTCCAATTGCTGAAAGACATAAGTCCAGATGTGTTTATGGCTAGCGAAACTAAGCTTAACCAGAAACATAAATTGACTAACAACAATTACAATATCGTAAGAAGAGACCGACCCAACTCCACTCAAGGAGGAGGCGTCGCAATCTTTATACGTAAAGGCATTAGTCATAAGGTAATATATAATAGTGATGTGCGAAAATTTCGGACGTTAGAGGCATGCATCATATGCATTCATCTCCAACAGGGGAAGCGAATGTATGTGATCGCGGCCTATGCACCGGAAAAACCTCAGCCCACCCAGTTTATAACAGAGCTTCAAAAGCTTTTTGAATGCTTAAGATTGAGCTCGGAAGAAAACTTTTACATATTAGCCGGTGATTTAAACGCCAACCACATAGATTGGGGAAATCAAATACAAAATCCTCAAGGTAACCATTTGTATAATTGGATGGGTCGATACAACCTTGAGTATCGCCTCGATCTTCTAGCCACAGAGAGGCCATCATTTCCAAGAAGCGGTGCCTATCTGGATCTATTGCTGAAAGACGCAAGACTAACAATTACTGACACTGTGGGTCAACGACAAAGAGATTGTTTACGAACGATCGAGTACGACAATGACCACTGCGGATTCGCCGCCGGCCGTTATACAACTTCCGAACGAGCTTATGGAGTTGGAGGAGTATGTGCCTGGGCATACTTACAATTACAGTAAGGTGCGCTGGCCACGCTTCTCCAACGCCTTATTGAGCGATTTACGGTCAAATGGTATATTCCCACCAAATGATAGGAACCTAACAAATACTGAAATCGACAGATACTTAGAACAAATTGACGAAACGATTCTACGAACAATGAACAGAACAATACCGAAATACAAAGAACGTAACGCAACTGACATGTACCGTAACGCTAAAATTGACGCAATTCACAGACAAAAAAGTGGACTTTTAACAAAACTAAAACGCTTGTACAGACGGTTTACTGATACACGAGATCTGGAGATTAGGACACTGAAGTCGTCCATCAAAAACATCAACCAATTGATCAAAGAAAATTATAGATTGGCTATTAATTTGTTCTGGGACAATAAAATTCGTGCCGTTAACTCTAGCGACCCAAGTATGTTCCCAAAAATTAATAAGATTTTTAGAACAAAGGATCAAAACGATCTTCCGTGTCTTAAGCTCCAGAGGACGACAGAGAACAGAGACGTACTTCTGACAGCAGGCATAGACCCAGAGGATGCCGTATTGGACGATGACCTCTATATAATCGAAGATCCGCAGGAGAAAGTGAAGGCTGTGGGGGCTGCTTTCCAGCAAGTGTACAAGGCGAATGCTACCATTCGCCCGAATCATGACCTGGAGAACAGAGCTCTGCTTCATCACTTATGGCTCCGGAACGATATAACCGAATGGCGATCTGAGAACCTAGGTTTTACCGGGTTTAATGATGAAGATTTGGCAAACGCCATAATCGCCGACCGTAATGGGCCCAGTCCCATGTTAATTTCGAAGAATCTGGAGTTCATTCTTCCAAATTAACATCTTCGATTCATTACAGAAAAAGAAGTCAGCAGGAGTCGATGGTATATCCAACGTTGTACTACAACATTTGCCTCAAGAAGCAGTTGACATTTATACCACACTGTTTAACAACGCGCTGAATAATGCATATTATCCAGTGCGGTGGAAGACAGCTGTGGTGCACCCTCTCCCAAAAAAGGGAAAGGACAACTGCAATCCGGCTAATCTCCGGTCGATAAGTCTTCTTCCAAGTATCAGCAAAGTATTTGAAAAGGTTATTAATAGAGCCCTGTTCAAGTGGGCGGAGGACAAAAATATTATCCCGGATAATCAGTTCGGTTTTAAGGCGGGGCATGCCTCAATTCATGCCGCGTCTAAACTAGTTTCTGATATCCAATGGAACAAAACTAAAAAGCAGTGTACGGGTGCCTGTCTGGTTGATTTGGAGAAGGCCTTCGACGCCGAATGGTTAGAAGGTCTCTATCTAAAGCTAACCAGACTAGGTATAAGTAAACCTCTATTGTATATGCTTTATGACATGCTAAAAGGTAGAAAGTTTGTTGTCAAGAGTGGCAATGTTCTACCGCAATTTTTAATATTAATAATGGTCTTCAGCAGGGAGCGGTTAACTCGCCGATTCTATTCAGCATTTACACCAGCGATCTGATAGGTAGTCTAACTCAGGCAATTGCGTACGCCGACGATCTAATTCCGTACAGAACAGCTAATACAGTTGAGGTCATTAAAAGTCTCTTGCAGAGTGACTTCGACAAGATTCAGCGATATTGTGATGACTGGAAGTTGAAAATCAACTTCCAGAAATCAGAAACTATTTTGTTTAGGACTCCGTTGTCTAGCGCCTCAAGGGATACGAGAAAGAACTGGCGCAAGCTGGTGATCGTAGGGCCATATGGACATCCACTGGTGAGTAAAAGTGTAGTAAAGTACCTTGGCATCTGGTTGGATCAGTACCTGTATTTCGACAGACATATAGGTGCTGCCTTGGCCAGGGCTAGGGGAGCCTTTGCCTTGACAAAACGACTGTTTTATAGCAGCCGTCTTGACAGCAGGGTGAAGGTGATTTGTTACATGGCCCTCATCAGGCCGATGATTGCCTACGGATGCCCAGTGTGGTTCAACGTTGCCCCATCTCAAATGGAAAAGATTCGGGTGTTTGAGAGGCAATGTCTTAGACGTTGCTTGGGATTACACAGAACACCAGAGTCGGAGTACACAAGATATTATTCCAACCAGGTTCTATACAACGGAGCCAACATAAACAGAATAGATAATTTTTTGTTAAAGCTGATTCGGGGGCACGTTGCAAGAGCGATGTCCTCAACTAACAACTTAATTTTTGGGGTGTATTACCCAAATAACCAATATTTCGAGAGTGCGCGGTTAAGTGGCTACATCCCTCCCGAGGCATTCCTCTATTTAGACAGTCGAGGGCTGATACAGGATGGAGGGGCGGTTCCGCTCATCTACCACGTCAGCCGGAAAACTGTGGATAGGCGACTCCTGTATGGTCGAGACGTCATCGCTCAAGGTGGAGAAGAGCGCCTTCGGTTCAGTAGGACTGTGTCCGATCGGGACCGGAGGGATAGGGCGAAACAGGAGAACCAGTTCTGGTGGCTCTCTGAACAGCATCGTGATATTTAAAGTCGATGAAGATGGTATATCTTGGCCGACTTACATAGATTTAGGGCATTAGGTATAGGGAACAGTCGGGGTGGCACCAAAAAAAAATTAAAAATATGTATGTATGCGGGGGCATATGTGGTTGTATCTGCGTGTCTGTACATGTATGTGCGAACGTATATGTATGTGCGTATGTACATGTATGGGTAGGCTGCATGTTGTTGTGTGTCTGCATGCATATAAAAAATAAACAAAAAAAAATTTTTTAAACTAAAAAAAATGCTGCTGTGGCTGTTCTAGTTTTTAAGTAGTTTTAAGTGGTTTTGGGTATTATTAGGTATTTTAAGTAGTTTAAGTTATTTTTAGTTAGTATAAGTTAGTTTTATTTAGTTTTAATTATTTTTAATCTATATTTAGGTTTAGTTTATAAGTAAAAAAAAAAAAATAAAAAAAAATAAAAAAAATATAAAAAAAAAATGATAAGATACAAAGTTTTTTTTTTTGTAAAACTTTCCTTGGAAAAATAAAATAAAATAAAATAATTACTAGTTCTAAGAGTTATTGTTTAGTTTAGAGCTCCCGTAAAGGGCCAGTAAATTAGTTGTAAGTTATTGATAATTAGGCTAGTTTTAAACATTTTTGTTTAGCTTTAAGATAGTTATAAGTTAACATGAAATAAAAAAGAATTTATAAAAAAAAATTTAATTACACACCAATTAAATCTTGGAACACTTCTACCTTTTTTTTCAATATTTCAATAAAAAATCAAAATTTTTTGTCAAACTAAATCAACGGGTGACTAAAAACCTGAAAAATATTCCTTAGAACTTAGTTTTTAAAGCCGAGAACTAAAGTTCTTAAAATTCAAAAATAATTTTAGTTCGACTTTGTTTGAAGTGAAGAAATAACCGAGTTCTAAATATTATTAAAACTAAGTTCTAAAGATAAACCGAGAGCTGCTAGATCGAGTTTTAAATTGATTTTAGAACTTTGTCAAGAAATTAGCCGTAAGCATCATATTTGGAAAACTCAAAACCTTGCTTTTGTTCTTGACAACATTTATGTTATAAACTATCTACAGATTGTGGTATGTGATGTACATAGGTTAGGTTAGGAGGGACATACACTGTGTCGGGGTTTCCTTAGACGATGCAAGAAATATTTCTCGCCTTCTGATCTAGCTGTCATCTATAAGGCCTGTATTCATTCAAAGCTTAAATACAATGGGGTCACATATGGCATAAACAATTCAACTGTAATACTCGTCGCGCTTATAGGAATGCTCATCACTTTACCCTCGAGACCAACTTCGGATGTACTGTAAAGGATAAGGATTCCTTCTTCAGCCGTACCATGAATGTGTAATTCCTTTTCACTCTCATTGCGATATTCACACATTTAAAACCAATGTACATCGGTATCTCATATCTAATCCTATCAGACTTACCTAATCGCTCGCACTGTGTTTTTGGTGTTTTTTTGAGAACCGAAAACCCAGGGTTTTTTCACAACTCTTGGGGTTGTCAAGTAAACGTGGTCAGCCAAGAATTCAACAAATGAACCTAATAGAGAAAGATCCCGGGGCCGACAGACATATGTCATTTTATCAAAGCTGAATTTTTTTCTGTGAATAGATACCAAAGTAGATAAGAACGAATGGCCATTCCGTATTTTCAAAGCTGGGGCTTTTCGGAGATATGCAGTGTTAAAAGTGCATATCTAACTACGTTATTTTATCAAAGCTGATTTGTGGATATGTTTAAGGGGATATTAGGTTTGTTCGTTGATCCCATAAGTCGCCCTAGGGTCGTCCTAAAGTGTTTTTTGAAAAAACCTAAAGTCACCCTGATAAAAAGGTTCTGTGCTTTTTGAAACCCAGGGTCGCACTCAACTCGCCCTGAAGTAGAACTAGGTTTTTAGCAGGGGCAACTTGAGGTAAATGAATAAACGTCAAAAAGATTGTTCAGTGAAGAAAAAGTTAAAACAAAATAGGTCAGAACAGAACAGATTCGTGAGAAACTTCAAAACAAGATAGAACAACTTAGAACAGTCAGTCATCTGACAGATTATAAAAAATAATTATTGTTGTTTACCTACAATTAACTTATTTATGTTTACAGAAACATTCTTAAAAATAATCTGAAACAGAGTTGAATTTATTTAAGCAAATATTTTTCATGAAATTGAGATGATTCCGACACGGAAAATGATTTGTAAACTTCAGCTAACACCGTAATTTCTTTTTAACAACAATTGTTTTTGACAGTTCTCACAAATCTGTTTTAACCTGGGCCCATGTTGTGTAACTTTTCGAAACGATAAAAATAGTCCAGAAACAAAAAAAAAATTGTTTTGTTAAGATGCCAAAATGAATTTTTCAATTTATCGCCTTCCATTGGAAAATACCAGTCAAACAAATTAAAAAATTAAGGTATCGCCTCAAGTTACAGAAACCCATTTTTCCAGAGGCCTTAAGTGAGAAAAAGTTGTCGCCTGAGTTACAGAACATGGGCCCTGTTCTACCTAAAAAGCAAGTGCAGAAAATCCTGTTCTAAAGTGGTCCAAACTGTTCCGAACAGACTCATTGAACGCCAAACTAGAACAGTTTAGAACAGAAAATTTCTCATTGAACAGCAAAATCTTGTACTTTTCTGTTCTAAAGTGTTCTAATCTGTTCCGAACAGCCTCATTGAACACACATTAAAGGCGTGTTTTTTCTAAGCTCCGGGGAAATTGGACGAAAAAAACGATGAGTATGTTTAACAATTTGCATGTTAAATCCAACAACAACTAATCCCCGGGGGTGATTAGCTTAAACCCAGAGAATTCTCGGGGCTTAGCACAGTTTTTATCCAACTTATCGATAAAATGTATAGAAACTTCAAAACTGACATTTTGACATGTCAGATAATTATTTGTTTGGTTTGGTTCACATGAGTCACATGAGATCTGAAGTAGGAGTGGGAGATATTGACGAGAATTTTCGATAATAGTTATCGAATCGAAAACATCGATGTGTTGAAGGGTTTTCCCCTATTCTTCCTTCAACATCGATATTGAATCATCGATTTTTTGTTTTAATATCGATGTTTCAATAACATAGAAGGATTTATCCATCATCCCTAATCTGAAGCATTTGTTTTGTTGTGAATTCTCGTTTTGTATGTAATTGTTATTTTTAAAATGGAAATAAAACAATTAATTTTCAGACACAGACATGAAAAATGGAAAGCTTTGAAGTTGAGGATTGTGCATAGGTTCACAAAAAATGTACAAAGAACTTAAATTTAACATATTTTAAGTTCTAATTATTAATTGACATAATTTGCTTTTCTGCAACATAAATTTAATGGCCCTCGGCTGTTTTTTGAAAACTGAAAACCCCATGTTTTTTTTTGACAACTCTTGGAGTTGTCAAAAAAACCTGGATCGACCCTAGGTAAAGTTCAACGAACGAACCTAGTGTCTCAAACTTTATTTAACACTTGCAAACCATTAAAGTGGGGCGTTTCGTCTGGCAGACACCTTTAAGATGTCATCTTAAAAGTGTTGGCTGTGCACTGTTAAAACTACATATCTCCGAAAAGCCCCAGCTTTGAAAATTCGGAACGTCCATTCGTTCTTATCTACTTTGGTATCTATTCACAGAAAAAAAAATCAGCTATGATAAAATGACGTATGTCTGCCGGCCATGGTATCTTGATCTATAATATGTCGCATCACATTAAATTAATTAATTTTTAATAGACAAAGAACTTATAATAGACAAAGCAAGATTAAAACTAAGTCTCCAAATAGATTAAACGTGTCATTTGCCTTCGGAACGATTTGGTAGGAAATTACATCAATAAGAATTAATTTTTCTTAACAATCATAAAAATATTGTTACCTTATCGGATGCGCGCATTCCACAAAAGTGCTCATAATTGACAAGCCTCGTAACAAAGGGATGATCTGAGCAGACATCACAATCTTTTCTCTTCGTGCGAAGTTTTATATTACGAAACATTGATTTTGTTCCATCAAACAGTAACAAGCGCCCACTCAGAGTGTCGCCCAGATCAAGAATCACTTTAATGGCCTCTAGTGCTTGAAGTGATCCAATGACTCCAGTAACTGCAAAGCACGACAAATCGAGGTTAATAATAAGAACAACAACAAAAACTCTTACCTGCTCCTAAGACACCTCCATCGCCACAATTGGTCACTGTCTCAGGTGGCGGTGGTACTGGAAAAAGACACCTATAGCAAGGTCCTCCATTGTAATTATAAACAGTCAATTGTCCATCAAACTAAGAATATTAGAAATGTTCAATTCTTTTTTTTTTTTTTTTTTTTTATGAAAGAAAAATTTAAGTTATCAGCCTAACCTGCAGAGCACTTCCTGAAATCAAAGGCTTCTCCTTAATAACACAAGCATCATTTAAAAGATAACGCGTGGCAACATTGTCACTACAATCCAAAACCACATCGTAGTGTTCGACAATTTCCAACGCGTTGTCACGGTTTATTTGTTTCAAATATGTGATGATATTCACATTTAAATTCATTTTTTTCAAAGCTAATTCAGCAGACAATACTTTGGGAGTGCCAACGTGTTGCTCTTTATGTAGAATCTGACGGTGAAGGTTGTTTATCTCTACATAATCATAATCTACCAGACCAATGGTGCCTGCACCTGCTGCAGCCAAGTACTGAGCTGCAGGGCAACCTAGTCCTCCAGCCCCTACAATAAGAAATGAACCCTTCTTGAGTTTTAATTGTCCTTGTACTCCACCGAATTCAGGCAGAATTAGCTGACGACTGTAACGAGCGATTTCATCATTTGACAATAACCTCGTTGGAGAAGGAGGTGGGGCATTTTGTAGCTGAGAATCATAAATGTAGTTCGTTTCGGGGGGAAATAAGGATTTTGATTTATTGTAAAACATATTACCTGAAGTCTTTTTAGTCCGGCTAATTCGTTCTCTTTTTCTAGTAGTTTTAATCGAAGGTTTTCGATTTCAATTTCAAGTGCATTTTGAGAGCTATCCATTCTGCAGGGTTTAGGGATAACTTATTAGTTCTGTGTTTTTATCCTATATTTAAAAAACGGAGAAGAAAACAACAAATTGGTTTTTAACTTTTGTACAAGAAATATGCTATGCTACACTCAACTCCGCCCAAGACGACCGTGGAACTTGACAGTTGGTGAACAGCTGTTACAAAATGGAGTAGAATATACGTAGTTAATATTTTACTAGCTTATACTAGGTGGCGCCATAACCATATGAAAGCGGAAACTAATTTCTCTGGTTTCAATGAATTCTGTAACGGTTTATTTCTTAGAAAAAGGCTGTATGATTTTATAAATAATTTGCATACAAATTTCCATTAGAGTAGAAGTATAAATACCAATAAATTTTTACTTGCGATTATAGGTAATATAAGGCAAGTTATGCATTCGTTAAAAAAAATTCTAAAAATCATACATGACAGAGAAGTCTAAAAAAGTGAATGGCAAAAAATGCATGTCTGTCAGTCTGTCCTTCTGTATGCATAACGAGCTACAGCCTAAGCGGCTTGAGCGATTACCTTCACATTTGGTATGTGTGATTCTTTTGGCATTTCTCAGAGGGCAAATTGAAATTTTATTTTTAGGCCTAAAAATGACGGTACCTGCCATATAACCGTTTAGGAAAATCTTATTTTTCTCGAAAACGGCTCCAACGATTTTGATAAGAATGTTTGAGAATTTTTATGTTGGCAATAGCTATCATTTAATGTGAACCAAGTTTACGGGAAAAGTCTAGTACCTTTCATATAAATACTCGGTAACGGTACATTGGATTTCTTTCAAATTTTATATCTGTGAACATCTAAGTAGCCAAACTAATTCTGAATATTTATTTATTTATTTATTAAAAAAAAAAAAATAACTGCTGTACATCAAGATTCACTTATAAATAGTACAGGATATAATACATTTTACTGATTAGGATAATGCAAGAATGTAATTATTAAATATTAAACAATTTTAGCAAAATATTGATAATAATTTAATATATAAAAATCAATTTAATAAAATTAAAAAGCAAATCAAAATCACAAGAAGAAAGATATGTAGACAAAAAAATTAAAGTACAAAAAATTATATCAGTTCAAATTTGAGAAATATTCAAAACAAAGTTGATGAAACTTTCTATGTTCGATTCCAGACCGCATGTGACTGGGAAGATTATTCCACAGTCTAACAGCATAAACGAAAAATTGCCTCCGTGATGTCAAACAGGTAAACCTGGGGGAGCGCAACAATGTAAAACGATTTGAGGAACAAAAATCAAGCTTGTTAAACAGATAGTTAGGAGTCTTGTTAGCAATTAATTTGAAGATATAGGAACAACACCGATACTTGAAAAAAGCTTCTAAGATATAATTTAATAGTTGACGAGCCTGAGACGAAACGTGATCGTATCTTCGGAGGTTGGAGACAAACCTGGCAATGGCATTGAATGCTACCTTTAGCTTGCGAAGCGAATGCAAATATCTCACACCCATATGATACTATTGGTATGATAATAGATTTAACCAGCTTCAATTTAACTTGAGTAGGCAGAATTGATCTACTAACAGATAGTCCCCGAAGTGAAGCATACATTTTGGAGATAACAGAGTCTATATGGGTATCCCACGTTAGTCTATTGTTGAAAATTATACCTAGGTTTTTCGCATTTGTTACATATTCGATTTGGCAGGCGTTTAAGAAAAGGGAAGGAAAGTTTTGAGGCTGGGGTTTATTTTTACATATTGGGATTGCTTTCGTTTTTTCCGGATTAAGTTTGAGTTCATTCCGAGTAGACCAATCGAATATTGAGCCTAAATCAATGTTCATTTTTTCTATAGCATCTTCAATCATACCAATAGGGAAGCGTATATATAACTGAACATCGTCCGCGTAGATATGAAACTGACAGTAAGATAAAACAGATGGCAAAACATTAATAAACAAAGAGAACTGTAAGGGTCCAAGGATAGATCCTTGAGGGACACCGCTTGCATGCGATTATCAAAATTTAAAATAACTTTTTTTTTCAAAAATCAATATTTTTAAAATTAATCAAAAACAATAATTTTAAGTTTTATGATCACATGTATATTAATAAACTCTAAAAACTGCATACCAAAATTTCAAAAAATAATTGTTTTCAAAAAACTAAAACTAGAAAACAGGTCTTCATCAAAATCCATCCTAAAATTTTCGAGATACTTTTTTATAAAATGTTCATTGATCCGTGGTATCTAACGGCGTTCTTCGTTTTTTTTCGAGAAACTGAGTGATGGTTTTGACAGATTTTATAAGTTGAAAAAAAAAAAAACGATTTTTACCCACCTATACACCATTCACTTTCATTTATACTGTAACAGGCTTGAGTTGGCGAATTATAAAATTCGGTAGTAATGTTTTCGAGTGCGATGAACTGAATTTCTTTGTAGGTTTAGGTTCGTGATACAGAGAAACCTATTTCAAAAGACCTGTAACTACTAGCCCGAAACACAACACCGCGCGAGAGAAGAAAATTTGAATCACGTAAAAGAGGATATTTCCTTTTTTTTAAAATAATTTATTGACGATATTTCGAGCGTTGCTTATCAACACATTTAATAGCAATTAAAACGGAAGACGACGAATTTAAAATCGGCGTTTAAAATTTAAAAATAAAAAGACAGAAGTAGAGGATAAATAAAAGCGGGTGCTGAGGGTAAGTTGTGTAAGATCCCTCCTTTTTTTAGAAGGATAAAATTGGCTAATATTTGGATCGGCGATACCTAGTAGTCGTGATCGCCACCCCCTTGTTTTAACAATAAGTTCGACACCTATCCAGGTACAGTGGACCGATTAGAAAAAAAAATCTGGGCCAATAACCGATATCGAACTTCAACGAAATTATCTACAATCATCTTTAGGCTGTAAAAATTTAAGTAAATAGGAAGATTTCCCTTACTGCTTAAAATATCATTGGAAATCGATTTTTTCTGGATTAAATTGGTCACTTCAAGATATATAATAAATAATTAAAACAAAGATATACACACAAAAATAAAGAGAATTATAAGATTCGTTACTACATACTTACCCAATTTGAGCTCAATGCAGGTAGATATTGGAAGATAGTGAAATCCTTATATAAAAAAGCAGGAAATACATGCTTTAACTAAGTACCTAGAAGTGTTCATCTTTATTTAAAAATGTAAAATTGGAAGCTAAAGTTAATACGAATCGATTTTTTTTATTGTGATATAAATTCCTAATTACTTACTTTTCTATTAAAAAAAAACAATAATAATAAAAATCCATTTATTTTAAAACTTGTTAATGCTTGCGCATTTTTGATATTCATATTATATCACTGATGCACTATTCACTGATATATGACACTGGCAAAATGAGTCAGTGAAACTTAAGAAAAAATCGTGTCAGTGAACAGATCTGTGATGGTCGAGTGGTGGTCAATTGTTTTACTTTTTATTCGAATCCACAATCGTGTCGCAACTGAACACTTTTTTCTTTGATTTTGGCGATTATGAATTTTAATGTGATTGTATGTGTGAAAAGAATTGTGTACGTGAAAATAATCAAAACCAGAAATAGAGGGCGTTCGGTGTCGCACAGCTTTCTGATACATTGCTGAAAAATATATTGTGCGTTTGTCAACGTATAAAACCCAATAGGTAACCATTTCTGTCAAAAGTCAAAACAGAAAAAAAAACTATTTGCTTATGATTACGCTTCGGCTCAAAGTTGGCTAATATATAAATTAAAAATGAATCAGGAAATAAGAACCACAAATGTTTCAACGGATTTAGAAGAAGAAGATGATTTATTAGGTACGTAATTAAAGTTCACAAACAACAATTGAAAAGACAGTTGATTCCGTAGTCAGCTTGGCACTACGATACCTAAGTATAATAGAAATTTAGCGCTAGCTTGGCTTCGGTTTGGAAATCATATGTTTTGTTCGTTGTTATGGTCGTCAGATGTTAATTGACAGATATTTAACACGTATTACAACAGCAACGAACGTATTGCACAGCAAAGCGCTACCGAACGCCCCATAGTGTTTGTTGCACAATTTCTATACAAAAATGACAACAGTTGAGTTTGGCGTTCAAGTATATATATGAATGTGTGCGTGCCTATTTCGATTCTGTTTTCAAACCCAGAAGCAAAATTATCTTCTTTTCACACATTAATGTCGCCTTTATTTGGCAATCTGGACTCAGCTCTTTAGAAAGTGTTCACTTGGGAAAAAATGACAGTTCTGATTCTGAAAAGAAGTGAATTTTGCTTCTGGATTTGAAATCGGAATAGGAACCAGAAGCACTCACACATTCATATACTTGAACGTCAAACTCGACTGATGCCATTTTGTGAATCATAATTGTGAAAAAAAATTTTTTTTTTTTAATTTGAATATTTCTACGTATACAATTATTTTCACATATACATATGTACAATCACATTGAAATTCAGAATCGTCAGAATTTGACATTCAGTATATTTTGAATACCCCTATTATATTAGGGAATTCACAATTTGATGCACATAACTGGTTTTGTATCATTGCAAAAGTGTAAAAGTGCAGCTTTTTTTTCACTACAACAACAAAATATACTGAATATCAAAGTCTTACACTTTTACACTTTTAATATACCCAAACCCTATTGTAACAGAAAAATACAATATCTTAAACAAATATGTAAGCAAAAAAAAGAGAAGATATTACGAAACTGAAGCTCTGAAGCTAACGTGTTTCAAGAATGCTCAAGAATTCTGGAATTCAATAAACAGGTTCAACGGCAAAAATCCGCAAATAAGCGTGCAATTGAGTGGTAGTTCTTAAATGGAATATTTTCAACCATTATTGAATCGAACAAATAATATCCTCCCGATACAATATGCAGTACCCTGTAGGTCCAATGAAATACTAGATGCGCCTTTTATGGATTCAGAAGTATATTCAGTTCTTAGAGCACCTGGTCCAGGTGGTATCCCTTTAGAACTTTTCAAGCATGCCACAGATAATATAAAAGATAAAATAACAATTGCTTTTAATGAAATCTTGGAGACGAGTATTATACCAGAGCACTTCAAAGAAGCTATAATTTTCCCAAAACACAAAAAAGGAAACATATCTGAGGCAGCTAACTACAGAGGCATATCCTTCCTAAATACTTCGTATAAGGTGTTTACAAAACTTATGAATAATCGAATGGCGGAATGGATTAAAAACGAAAAACTAATCAAGGAGCACCAAGCAGGATTTCGCAGCGGTTATTTAACAATAGACAATGTTTTTGTACTGCGAAAAACTGCTGGCTCATTCATAGAGCAAAACAAAAAAATATTTGCGTTTTTCGTGGATTTCAAGGCAGCTTTTGATAGCATAGATCGTAAATGCTTATTCTACAAACTTTATAACCCTGGAATGAGTCTGAAATTTGGAAAGATTTTGGAAAGTATGTACGAGGTAAACAAATCAACGATTTGGAGTTGAACTGACACTTCGGACTGGTTCGAAACAAAAGTGGGAGTAAGACAAGGATGCATTTTAAGCCCATCTCTGTTTCCCATTTACATCAACGATATCACAGAATTTATTCCAGAAGGTATAGAGTTTGCAGGAGTATTGATAAAGGCCCTTCTTTTCGGAGATGACGTTGTACTTTTTGCATATTCCTCAGAAACACTTCAACTCTTGATAAATCGTCTTTATCAGTACTGTCAATTATGGAATCTCACGGTTAACCTCAATAAATCAAAAGTGATGATATTTAAAAACGATCTGTTAGGCCGTGTAGGAATGAAATATTGTACTTTAACGGTAAAACAATAGAAGTATTGAAAAGCTATAGGTATCTTGGAATGACGATCACCAGTAATCTAAGCGTAGAACCCCACCTAAGAGATAAGCTTGTTAAAGCAAAAAGTGTCATATGTGCTACCTGGCAGAGATGTTTCGCAAATAAACTTATTGAGCACAGCGTGAAATAGTTATAAAGTATTTAGGGGAGTCGCTGAGTCGGTGATGTTGTATGCAGCACAAACTTGGGGCCATAGTCAGCACGAAACAGTTGAAAAGCTTTTAAGATACTATGTGAAAAGATGTTTTTATCTACCAAGTTCAACACCCAACAACATGAAAACAATCGAGACAGGACTGCCACCGTTATTTCTGAAAACTTTAAAACTACACGTTGATTATGTGTTGAAGGTGCTAGAGATGCCGGATGAAAGATTTCCTACGATCGTTGCTCTTAGAACAATCGAAAAAAGAATTCCGTGGTACAAGAAACTGGAGGAGCTCGCAGTCTACTGTGGATTTAATTTCGATGGTACTGGTGAAAATGGAAGACTTAGAAAGGATATACTTTATGGACTTATTTCGAATGTTGATGAACAGTACAGAATCGATGCCATTAATAGGGCTACATCATCTGCTCATCGATCAATATATCGTGCTCTTAATCATAATTTATGTGAGAGAAATTATTTTAGTAACAACAACAGCTAAGAATTGATATCTGCAGTCTTTAATATGAGAGGAGAGCTAATAAGAATCAATTATATACCCCATCGCTCTGATCTGCCACTTTATTGCAGTCCTTGCAACCTCTGGGAAAGAGAAGACGTTCTCCACTTCATTCACTTCATGCCCTATTCTTAAGTAAATCCGAAGAATTTATTTGGGAAGCGAAGAAATATCGGAAACAGAAGTTCAGCACTCCTTAATTATGAACAAGATCTCAACCAACTCTTAAAGTACTACAAAGTAGCAATACCGTATCGAATCAAAATTATAAATGAAGATTTCTAATGAGAAAAAAAACTTTAATTATTACTTTTTTTTTACTAATATCATAATATGTGCAACTACAATTTAACTTATAAAAAAAAACTATTCGTGTGGATTTTATGTCAATTTTGTGTCAATCAGGCAGACGGCAAAGCCATGCTTTAAAGATTTATGTAAAAATATCATTTATTAAACATGAAAGAAGAATTGATATATCTATCTATTTATCAATAGTGTAAAATTTATTTAACACAAACTAAGATATTTCAGAGAAAATGTGAAACAGATTTTGAGATTTGCTTCAGTATTGCTACAGATTAGAAAAGGTGTGTTCACAGCCTGTTGTAAAAAAATAAAATTTTACAATTTTACACCAGATCATGAATACCCCTAATATTCTTATTCAATTATTTTATTTCAATCCTTCAGTTTAAAAAAAATATATATTGTAAGCTAGAAGTATTTGAAAGCGTTACGTCTGTTAAACTACAAATTAATGGAAAGATTTATCGCATACTTCCCACATATATCAATTGCAATCAATTGAACAATGATTTTGAAAAATTGGAAGGAATAATGTCTAAAAGTAATACTTCTAATCTGCTTGTTGTGGGTGACATGAATGCAAGGACTGGAAGTCAAGCTGGAATGAGAACAGTGTACTGGGAATCGAGAGAAAATCAAAGCTCGTTGACCTGTGTAACTCGTACGGGTTAAGAATAGAAAATGGTACAAGCTTGTCAAATAGGGAAGGTGAATTAACTTTTGTCAGTGATAAGGGAAGCACTTTGACAGACTATAGTCTCGTAGGCAATAAATAGAATGAGCATATGATTGACATGAAAATCAAGACTGTGCCCTATTCAGACCACTTTCCAGCATTCTTCGAAGCTGAATTTAAGAGATTAGCGTCTTGTAAAAGTGGAAAGGAGTTTTGGAACCTGGCAAAGTATCTGAACGGAAAAAGTTTTCAATCCATTTTAGTCTAAGTTCTGACCAGCTAGCAGCTCACTTTCAGAGTTTATTCAATCCAACAGAAGGGAAACTTGATTTTCAATACGCTACTACGGGTCTTAAAAATGAAACTCTTGATGCTGCAATAAGACACCAAGAAGTGATTTCAGCTTTAATGAAACTTAAAGGAGGGAAACTATGCGGACCGAATGGCATACCAGCAGAATTATATATGTATGGCACAACAGAGCTAATCAACCGACTGACAATTATATATAACAATGTCATGGAAACCGGAATGATACCACTAGAATTCAAGGAGTCCATCGTTTTCCCGATTCATAAGAAAGGGAGCTTGGCCGAGGTGTCTAATTATAGAGGAATATCCTTTTCAAATGCTTCATACAAAATATTCACGCTGGTTTTGCAAAAACGTTTCAAAAAATGGATAGGAGATAACAAGCTCTTATAGGAGTCTCAGGCAGGCTTTAGGACAGGTTACTCGACGGTTGACCATATTTTTACCCTTAAAAGTATCGCAGAAACATTCCTGAATAAAGATAAGAAGCTATATACGTTTTTCGTGGACTTTAAATCTGAATTTGATATGATCGATAGACACGCGCTTATCTACAAGCTTTATAGTGACGGAATGTCATGGGAGTTCGGAAGAGTTATTCGGAATCTATATGCAGATACAATTGCTAAGGTATGGAATGGAGAAGAGTTGTCGAGAGGGTTTAAAACACAATCGGGAGTCAGACAGGGCTGTACATTGAGCCCAAGCCTGTTCGCCTTCTTTAATGAAGATCTTACAGACTTCTTACCAGGTGGCATAGACTTTGCCGGACAAATAATAAAAGTATTGCTGTTTGCGGACGACATTGTTCTTTTGGCAGCATCACCCGAATCATTACAGTTAATGATAAACCGCCTGTATCAGTATTGTCAGCTTTGGAGTTTGATGGTGAATCTTAATAAGTCCAAAATTTTTATTTTTAAACGAGGAGGAGGCCGCAATTTGGCGAAAGAAAAATGGTTCTATAATGGAGAGGTAATAAAAGTTGTCACGGAATGCTTATTTATACCAGCTCATTTCCGCAGTGGACATAAGACAGCGAGAGAAATACTTGAATGACGCCATAGGATCTATATACATCTTTATAATCTATCTTCTGTCAACTAAATCACAGCTTGGAAGAGAGGAATTATTTTAGGGACGATAATAGCATTGCCGAAATTTCAATGATAGTTAAGTTGAGAGGTGAAGTTATGCAGCTGAATTTTATACCTTATAGAGATGACTTATCCATTATATGCTCCTTGTGCAATTTAAAGGAAAGGGAAGATGTTTTACACTTTATTGGAAGATGTCCAGTTCTCAAAGAAATAAGAAGGAATGCTTTTAGTAGCGAAATACTGACGCAAAATCAAGTTATACTCTTGCTTAACAATATGGATGTTAAAAAATTATATCAATTCTGTAGGCTAGCTCTTCTCTATAGAAGTAGAATTATAAATGAAAGCTTTAAATATATTATATAGCTTATGTTATTTTTTATGATTTGTCAACTAGGCAGACGGCAGTAAAGTCATGCTTTTTTTTGTAAACTTTGTAAACAAAATTTTAACCAACGTTATCAAATAAAAACCAATCTAATCTAAATCCTTCAGAATATCCCATACTTGCTATGAATTGTTATTGGAGTTGAAATTGAAATTGTATATCTATATATATAAAAGAGAAATGTCGTCCGTGTGTGCGTGCATAACTCGAGAACGGATGGTTCGATTTTCATGATTTTGGGCTTGATGAATTCGTATTGACTCAGGGAAGGACATAGGACACTGGAAGACAATCCCGAAAAATTTGCAGGAAAATAGGAAATCCTCTTTTTATGGCATATCTCGAGAACGGTTTCTTGGATTTTCACGACTTAGGGCTTGATAAATTCGTATTGGCCCAAGAAAGGTCATAAGATAAGATACTGGGGGAAAATTCAGGAAAATTTCCAGAAAAATTTGAAATCCGGGATCATATTGTTTTTAGTGCATAACTCGAGAACGGTTACTTTGATGTTCCCTATTTACGACTTGATAAATTAGTATTAACCCTGGCAAGGGCATAACGAACAGTGCAGAAAAATTCCGAAAAAGTTTCAGAAAAATTGGAAATCAGGGATCATCCTCTTTTTTTTAGTGGATATTTGGAGAATGGTTACTTCGATTTTCACTATTTAGGGCTTGATAAATTCGTATTGGATAAAGAAAGGTCATGGAGAAAAATCTGTTCACGATTTAGGGCTTTTGGCCGTAGGAAAGGGCATATAGGACACTGGATGAAAATCCCGGAAATTTTTCAGGAAAATTGGTAACCTTGGAACATCGTTTGATTTTCAAGATTTTTGGATTGAAGGATTCGTGTTGGCCTAAGGAAGGAATATGATCCTTTATGCCACGATATTTCACATGGAATGTATCATCGAAGAAGTTCCAGCGGCGGAAACAAGGTGGCGTACTTGATGGATTCCCTGGTGTTCATGAAAGTGATGCACTATGGTAGAATATGCAGTTCACCCAAAAAACAATGAATGCTTCTATTTAAGAACGCTTTTGGTCCCTCCGTACTGTTGACAGTGTGTTGTGTGCGACATATCGAAGAGCCTGCCTGAAATCGTGAAGAAATTGCAATTGAAATCAAAAATGCGAGTCGCTTTACGAAATGACCAGTTCGCTGCAGAGTTCTCCAGGCAATTATTGGCGGTCTGCAATGTCGTGATACCAGTGGACTAGGTCACCAACCTGTTTAAAGAGTCATTATTTTGTCCCGTGTAAATGCTTATCATTAATAATTTGATTTTACGAATTTCCGCCGAAGAGTTCATCACGAATGTTTTCCCGACTATTAACCATGATTGGCTGAGTGCACGAGCGATTTTGGCTGCAAAACAAGGAGCATTTGATTTTTCTCATTCAAAATCAAATCGGCGGTGAGTTACACTTATTCAAATCCGTGGACTCCGTGATGGATGAAAACGAAGCCCCAACTATCCCACGGAAAAAATTCAAAGGCGAAGATGTTCTCATTCCACGGATTCCGCTTATTCCGAACGATTTGCTATTCGTGTTTAAGACAATCAATAAGTCGCAGGGACAATCGCTGGATGTTTGTGGCTGGCCGACACGTCAATCATTTTGATTTGATTGAAAAACATAGATATTGTTAATTCAGTTATTTTGATTGTATTTAATAAAACTTTATAATAAAGAATTTTAATGGACCGTATTACATGAAACAGCACATAAATGAATTTTGGCGGAACGAAGTTCGCCGGGTCAGCTAGTTATGTATATACACTGATTAAAGTAGCATTAGACTTTTTGGATTTTAGTTCAATTTGGATTGGAACAACGGAAGTGAAAATAATCATTATTTAATGAATGATATGAAAATGATGGCAAGATTAATCGATTGAAAAAATCAAATCTCTAACCAAACTGATACTTGAAGGATTCGATCTTCCCAAATGATCGATTTACACAGCTATATTTCCTATGCATCTGAGCTTTGACTCATTCGAGAGTTTGAATGAAAAAGAAAACTCGGAATATATAAGATACATTTTATAATATTAACACACATATTATTTGTACTGTACTAATTGACTGCAAAATTGACCCTTAAACATGTACATAAATTGTAAGCCAAAACGGGTGGCCGTGGCGCGATAATTGTGTGCTCGCCTGTCAACCTCGTGGTCGCAGGTTCGATTCCTGCCGTTGTCTATGTATCCTTATATTCCATTAAAAACCTATTCTAAAAATTGTCATAAAATGAGTGCTGGTTTACTCATTACATGCTGTTCAGGCATAACACTAACATGTGATTGAGTAAACTACTCATTAATATAAATAAAATAATGCGAATTATAAGAGACAAAAATAAATAAGACACTGTAATTTTTTTCCGCATTAGTTCAGCCACCATCCCTGGAGATAAAATCTGAGACAACAACCACCGTCTCAATAAATCGCTCCACACATCTTTCACATCCTTCTTTCTCTTCTTTCACCGGATGCCCGCGCTGTGTTAAAAACATATAAAGGGTATTAATAATCCCTTGAGCGCGTGCAAAATTATTAAAAAAAAAAAAAAAAAAACACACAAGCTTAAACTTTACATTATTTATTTCATTCACAAAAATATCATCTTTTTACACAACCTTACAAGTTAACAAAATAATTATCTAATTTAATATCTTCTTGGAAAAATAGTTGCCAAAATATTTTTTAATAACATTTAGATATTTGTGCAATATTAATTATTATAGTTGGGCGCACTTAAATCGATTGTATTGTATAATTTATTATAATGGTTAATTTAAAATTAACTTTGGCACATAATACATTACAATAAGCTTAAATCTAATTTAAAATTCGTTATGCTTATAATAGTCTTATAATTTAGGTAAATAAATGTGATGATCGCGCACGTATATGCAAGCTTGTAAGAAAAATATTTACTTTTTATATTGCTTGTTCGAAGTTCGAAGTGTTTAAGTCAATTTAAATTTAATATTAAAATTATTTATTTAAAACTAATTTCATTATATTTAATTGAGTCTTAAATTAAATGATTTATATACAACCTATATACATAGTACATATTATATTCCATAATAAGAGCTTTTATTTAAACTTGGTGTTTAATTAGGTAAATTGAATGTCAGATACTATTGTTTTATTGCAAGGACATGTGTATTTTATTTATTGTTTTCATTCGATTTTCATTTAAGTTTAAGATTATACTTTAAAGAATAACATAAACTTATAATTCTCGTTTAAAACTTTTGTGATGCCTTCATGCTTTCGACAGGTAGAGTGACTAGTGGGTTTGATTTATAAAAAAAATATTCAATTTAAACCAGTCTTATTAGATTTGTTTTATAATAATCTCAATGGCACTATTAGAAATACCCACTTTTAGTTTGTTAAATGTTTCGTCATGTTAAATGCCTTGTTTTGTTTTTTAGAGTTTTACACTCTCTATAAAAATCCTAAAAAATTAAATTCAATAAATAATATAATAAATATTGCTATTGAGAGGAAAGTACTTTATATAACAACAATGCAATTATGCAACTTTGCTAATTAGTAGTGATATCGAAGTAGCGTCGTCTCTCGTAATGTGTCCGTGTCTGATTCTTCATCACTAGATGGCGGTGTTTCTAGCATTGGAAGAGCCAAATCTAGATATTCTTCGTTTGCATTTACTTTTGCTAAAAGAATTTTGTCCAGATTTTCAACAATTTCTGTAAATGTAGGACGAGCATTGGCGTCAAAATGCCAGCATTGACGCATCAACATATAGCTGCAAGTAAAACAGAAATTAATTGTATTAGAAATATGACATTTTAAAAAACATATAATATACAAAAAACTTTTAGAAAAATTTAAATTATAAGTTTTCTGAATGTAAGCTTTGAATGGAAAATACATAAAAGTAAGAAATGCTATTGACATATTAGGTTCAATTCAATTCAATTCGTTTTGTAACAGGGCAAGAATGAGGACGGGACATAGTATATGTAGAAGATATGGATGCGAATATAATGGGAAACGGAAAGGTCCGAATGTCTAACGGTCGGAACAGTGGCATTCTCGCGTAGCATGGCTTAGCTCGCTGGATGTAGGGGGGATCTTATTTCTCCGTCAGAACTCACCTCGTCACAAAACATAGCTTCATGCCAAATCATTCGCTTCAAACCCTTTTAGTTTGGCTACCACTCGTTGATACGGTTGAAGATGTTTTTAAACCGACGGATTTCCCTCACCACTCTCGGAGCTTGGAGGCCGATTCTACACCAGACCCCTTACCCTTACTAGAGAGCAAGTGACTCCAGACATGCCAATTTATATTATAACAGTTATGTTTATATAACAACGGACGTGACTAGGGACATGCCAAGAGTGTGATATAAAATTGGAGTTTAAGCGGCTCCGTATTGGGGAAATTAGTTGTTTGATTCAAAAGCCAAATAACAGCGCGAATGGCGACGAATGTTTAACACTTTTAAGGGCGAACAACTGTCATACATTGGTGTTTCGCGAGTCTCGTCCAAAAGTACGCAGATACTGTTTATGCGGATCCGCAGGTTTAGAACAAGGCATTTGATTTCCTTAGTTTAGTTTTTGTTTATAACCTAGGTAAACTGGTTATAAGCTTTCTGATATAAAAAGTGTTATAACTGGAATGAATTGGTATTTCACTAGACTCGTTCATTTTGTAATCTTAAAAGAAACTAAACGAACAATGAACGAAAAACGTCATTATAAAAAGAAAGTTAACATTTCCATTTATAGGCATGTTTTTTCTAAGCCCCGGGGAAAGTCGACGAAACGATGAGTTGGATTAACAATTTGCATGCTAAATCCAACAACAACTAATCCCCGGGGGTGCTTAGCTTAAGCCCAGAGAATTCTCTGGAGAATTCTTTTGGAGAGGATAAAAACTGTGCTACCAAATTCTTTTTCATTATTTTCATTCTATCAAATGGAACACTACTGCCAAGCTTTCTCACTAAGCCCCGTGGTCGTTTTTTTTAAAACCAATTGTCTCGGGGTTTGGAAAAAAACGCACCTTATGTAAATTATCGATAACAAGAAAGTACCTAATTTGCGCCGGGTTGGTTATTATTTCCCGGAAAACAATTCCCCGGATAACGATTTGCCGGACAACGATTGCCCGGAAAACAATTTCCCGAGTCTTTTACTGCGGGAGCTTTTTTTTTATTTTGCGTGCGTGTCATGAGCCAATATTATGCGTTTTTCTTTTTATCTTGATCATAAATCTCCGATTTAATTTTGAATGATTAAGTTCGGTTTTCACAGAGGAATACCGACCAAATTCTCCGCCAGCAAATGCATATTTTCTCAGCCCAGAAAAACTTTACTTGAGAGTATTTTAAATATCGATATTCTTCATTCGTTTTTCTTGCCAAATATGATTAAAATGAAATTATTAAATATTTTCACACATCTCCGACATCAAAAGAATAGCCCTTTTCAACATAAATGTTTAAATATTCTGCTTAATTGATTGTTGATGGAATAAATATTATATAGTTTTAGAAATAAGTTTCAATTTTCTCTCACAATTTATCGATAATGTGATATGATGAAACGCAACGAAAAATTTACGTGTAAACTAGTGCGTTTCTAAACATTGATTCTGATTTTACAGTAACGAATTTACAAAAACAATAGGGGTATTCACGATCCGGTGGCAACTGGTCTAGTATCATTGCAAAAATTCAAAATTACAACTTTTTTTTGCACCACAACAACAACTTACACTGACTAATATTTTACAACACTTTTGCACTTTTGCTATACCCTAACCATATTGCAACAGAAAAATACAATGGTGCAAAATTTGCCTGCTGTCGTTGACAGTTAGGCAGCTGTGATTTTCTGTCAGAAATATTTGTTTTCAAACTGATTATGTATTTTTACTCTAAAATTGCAATAGAATAGAAAAGGTGCGTTCACGATTTACAGAAAAAAATTAAATTTCGCAATTTTACACCTTTTTGTTGCATCGAATCGTGAATACCCGTAATATATACATTATAGTTAAAAATTCGTTTGAACTTTTTTCTGAATGTTTTTTTCTGTTTACATCGATATATTGTCAAAATCGATGAACCAATCCCTAACTAGTTGTCAAATGCGCGTTTTACTTTCGTGATTGTCAAAATTATTAGTGAAATTAGTCGAGCTCAACTTTTTGATCCATGAAGGTACAACTAAAATATAGTTAACCGAGCTTAAACGTATGTCAAAATCGAACAAAACATTTTCAGAAATTATAATTATAATTTTCCTATGGGTTTTGATAGCAAAATGTGAAAATGTGTAAAAATACTTAAGAATTTTGACTTTACCAAATACACCTCATATATTATGTGCAAAAATGTCACTTCGAATTTAATTCTAGTGAAATAATATTTGTTGTGCGAATATTATTGTCTGAATTGTTTTGTTGTTTGAATAATGTATTATAATATAAAACGAAACTTTAAAATTAAAAAAAAAAATGATAATAAAATGATGCATTGTGCATTAAATGTACTTATTTTATTTTTTAAAAAAATCAAAGAGCTGAGTTGAAAACAGTTTGACAAAACGTAAATTCGAACAATTTCAATATACCTTGCTTAATTTCGGGAAAGTAACGGAACTTAATGAAACTGATTAGAATGTTCATTATGGTTAATGATATATAATACTGTGTATTGGCTCGTTGACTTAAGTTGGCTAAATCTCGGTTAAGTCTATTATAGTTGGTCCTTTGGCTTTGTCGTTTTAACTAAAACTACTTTAAATCTAGTGGTATCATTAAGTTTTAATTCATTCACACCCATTAGTAAAATAACTCCCTTTTGGATCTTAAATCTTTAAATTTAAAACCTTTTTGGAAAAAATCCGAGGCATTTTTCATCTGTGAGATTTATGAACTAAAAAAAATACTTTTCCTAAATCGGTCTGGTAACTCCAAGTGAGTTAGGCGAGAAATATCAATCCTATTCTTTTGCTCAGATAGCAATTTCTTTTAATTTGACAGCCTAACTCTGTAAATAATAAAATTATGATCAATTTGGTTTGTGCTATGAGAACTCTAGGTTTTCTTAAAACGCTAACGTTTTAAAAGTCAGTCTGGAGATCATGTGCACAATCCACATATCCATCATCTTTTCCTTTCGGCCAATTTAAGATTTCAGTGTAGAAAGAATGAGACATACACAGCTTTCCAGCTCTCCAAAATATCGAAGCTTCCCTACCGTCACACGGAATAGTAAATGTATTCAAGCAGCATTTCATTGAGCTGCTAAATGGAAATAATAGAGCACGAATAGAAACCAATATCCCAATCAAAGTAATGGGTAAACGTGTTAATCAGCAATCACAAGTTAGGCTTTTGGTCCATTAGATCGACTATGGCGTAAGACCAATCTGCCGGAAAAGTCCAACGAAATTAAAGTCGAATTCTTTATCTCTTTATCGACTTATAACGAGAGAAGGGCGAATGGAGAAGGAGATCCAAAGCTGGACAAAAATGTGGATGAAGTCAAAACACGTCGACTACATTGGTGGAGCCAGCCATGTCTAGCCAGTCTATATGTAATAGACATCAAGAGATCTCGAATACCAAGGTCCCAAGCTCGAGATCAAAGGAAGACCTCCCACGGGTCGGGAGCTCCTTAAGTTAGTAAGTTTATCGATTTCAAAGCTATTTATAATAGCACGATTCACGTTAGGAGTTTTATATAGCCATGATTGAACTCAATGTTAAGGAAAGCTGATCCAGTTCTGTCGCGTGATATGTTATGTCTTCAATTTCGATTAGAAGCTGGCAGCTCGAAAGGGCAGGAGCTAACATGAGTGTCACTATTTACAAAAAATTTAATTTCAGGTTGAGCCCCTAAATATCTATTAAATCGAGTTCTTGAAACTTACATATTAAGTGAGCATCTCTGTGGCTTTTCCATTCTCTGTCCCGACATCAAATAGCTGTATAACTCTTCTGCTGACATTATTTGTGGGTAAGGTTGTTCACCGTATGTCATAATTTCCCACAACAACACTCCATACGACCAGCTTGATTATCAAAAGAAAAAAAATTCAATTATCATAAAAACATCTTCAAACACTTATCCAACTTACACATCACTTTGAGTGTCGTAGAACTTTTCTTGCAGAGACTCGGGCGCCATCCATTTGATTGGCAATCGGCCATTTGTATTCTTTCGGTAATAATCTGTGTCCTGGATATCTCTTGCCAAACCAAAATCTGCAATTTTGATGACATAGTCATCACTAACAAGGACATTTCTCGCTGCTAAATCACGATGAATACACTGAAAAAAAAAATTATTTTCACTTATTTGTTTGTTATACTTAGTTTTGTATATTAACTCACCCTTCTTGAAGCTAAATATTCCATTCCGCGAGCCACCTGGAATGCAAACGAAATTAAATTCTTCTCAGTCAGGTGCTCGCGATCGTTGTTTTCTAACATTGACATTTCGAATGACGAAGGAGGCCGATTCTTCTTTAAGAAATCCTTCAAATTTCCATGTGGCGCAAACTCAACAATAACATACAATGGCCCGTCTTGACTGCAACAACCGAGCAAATTTATGATATTGATGTGCTTGCCAATCATTTTCATAACTTCCATTTCGCGGACCAAGCTGGCCATGTCAGCATCAGTGTGACCCTCTTTGACCATTTTTACCGCCACAATACAACTTCCAGGATACTTGCTGAGACCAGTCGCTTCGGCCATCACCACACGGCCAAAGGCTCCTTCTCCAAGTGTGTTGCCCAAAATGAGTTGATTTCGAGGAATCTCCCAGTTTGAATCCAATGGAAATTCGTATTCATTGAATGGAGCCGGATCAGTGTTGGAGCTCTGAAGAAGCGTTGTTCTTTGTTTTTCGATTTTGATGATTGGCATAATCATGGTCTCAGGACTGCTTGGATCTGCCGATGGCTTATATATTATGACTTTCTTCGTCCACTGATGGACAGTTTCCATGCGATGCTTCAGTAGCTTCTCGTGCTTCAGTTTTCGCAGAACATATACGATAAAGGTTGAAGCTACGAGAAAGAGAAGTACTGTAACAACACAAACGATTGACACCCAAACGCCATGATTTCGAATCGGCAGCGATATCGGCATCATATCCTTTTCAAGGATTTCTGTAAAAATAAGTTTCGTTTAAGGACCTTCAAGGAGACCCGAAGAAGTATTTTTTTTTCATTTACCATCAACAACAGTTAGGTAAGCCGTCGAGGTAGTTTGGCCTAAACTGTTGGCCGCAATACACGTGTACCATCCCTCATCGTCATGGGTAACGTTTTCTAATTTAAGGACATTCGTCATATCGGGATCAGTCTGTATGTTTAAATGTTAAAATATAAGGATTTTGGGCCAACATAATCTCGAACAACAGTTAGTACTTGTAAAAACAAACATCTAATTTAGTTAATAATAAATTGACTTTAAAGGACATTGTTTAACTTAAAATGTGAGTTGTAGTTTGCATGCAAATTAAAAAAAAAAACACTAAGATTAAAGTCATAAACTACGCACACAAAATAACTTAAATACTAGGCAGAATAACATATAAAAAGAATCGAAACGAACCATCACCTTAATTATTGATCTATTCTTAGAACAACGCTCGTTTTTACACGCAGTAAAAGTCCAAGCGATTTCTTGATGTAGATCAGATAAATATTTACATTTTATTTCACCCGAACCATTAACGTGTAAAGTGAAATTAGACAATGGAGTAAGTATGATTGGTTTATGGTTAACACGATCTGCAAAAAAATTTGTAAAATTTAAAATAAAATAAAAGTACCATCACCAAAACAAACAAAAATTAATAGCTGAAAAATATAAAAAATGAGAAAGACGAGACATCTGCAACACCATTCCGTTTTCCGTTGTCTAAATTCCGAATGTTCACAATCGGACATAGCGAGACTTAAGTTGGTTTATTCCCATAGATTGTGTGAGTACTATCTACTTAGACTTAAGTCGCCATAAACCCACAAAACTTTTCTTACCTATTTCTATAAACAAATCCATAGAAATTCGAATAGTAGCATAATTTTAAACGATTTAATACGATGTTAAGACAGTTTTAGTATGATACTATCATCGAGCAATCTTTTAACATTTTACTAAAGTTAAAATTACGAGAAGGCTGTTTTATTTTTTATTATCATACTACGGCGCCCTAGTGACACAAAAACGTATGTCAATATTTGCTAATTTACAGAAGAAACGATTATATCATTTTCTACCATTTTAAATTTTTATGAGTTCCATGAATACTTTTGAAAAGTTAACTTTTAAAAATTTTAAAATTAACATGCCAGGTCTGTTTGTTATTTTGTGAATTCCGACTTTGGAAAAGTTGAGAATTCTTAAGTAGGGTACACATTATCGAACATGCATGATATACACAAATCCGCTGGCCCGGATAGTATCCCTCCCATCGTTTTGAAGAGGTGTTCTTCAACGCTGGCAAAACCACTGCGTAAGCTCTTTCATCTGTCCTACTCTACAGGTCTCTTTCCGAGTGGATTGAAAGCAGCATATGTCCAGCCTGTCCTTAAAAAGGCGCATCGTCTTCAAACTCTAATTACTGTCCAATTGCACTTACGTCCCTTCTTTCCAAGGTCATGGAAACACTGATTAATTATCAGCTTAAGAAATATCTTGAAGAAGGAAAGCTCCTTAATGACCGGAAGTATGGCTTTCGTAGCAATACATCCACTGGTGATCTAATGGTACATCTCACTGAACAGTGGCACAAATCTTTACATCGTTTTGGAGAAAGTAAGATTATTGCGCTTGATATTTCAAAAGCATTTGATAGAGTTTGGCACTAAGCTGTCTTATCGAAAATACGTGCATTTGGTATCGATGAATCTCGTTGGATTAAAAATTACCTTTCGGACCGTTCAATACAAGTTGTTTTGGGGGCTTTCAAGTCTTATATGCACAAAATAAATGCAGAGCTCCGTACTGTCTCCGACCATTTTTCTCATTTTTTTTAATGATCACTTATCTGGAACTTCTAATATACTTAATTGTTTTGCTGACGATAGTACTCTCAGATTTTCATATTCGTTTGCAGATTCACTTCTTTGTTCTTCGGACGTGGAACTGCAACGGCAGCCTATAATAAGCTCATTAAATTCTGATCGTGACAGCATTGTTCAATGGGGAATAAAAAGCCGCGTAGAATTTAATTCTTCAAAAACTCAGTGCTGTCTTCTGTCGTTGAAGTAGAATCCAACCCCCTAGCCGCTATCCATGTGCGGTACTTACATTGAAGAAAACGATCGGCTTTCAGTTTTTGGCATGTGTATCACAGACCACCTCTTGGGGAATGAACACATATTTGATGTCGCCAAAAATGCTGGAAAGTGTTTGGGCTTTCATCGAAGATGCAAGAAATTTTTCCTGTCTGATCTGGCTCTATAAGGATGAATATCTGCCCAAAAATGGAGTATAACTCGCACATTTGGGCGGGAGCTCCCAAAACTCATTTGAGGCTCTTGGTTTGAATTCCAAATAGAGCTCTAAGATTGATAGGCGATAGGGCTATAATGGAAATATTTACATCTTTCGAGCACCGTCGAAATGTTTCATGTCTTTCATTATTGAATCGCTATTTTTATAAGCAATGTTGTAGCGAAATAGCCAGTTGCATTACCCCCCTTAAAATATTCAACCGTAATACTCGTGCTTGTAGGAATGCTCATCAGTTTACCCCAATTGCGGACGTACTGTCAAGTACAGATATTCTTTCTTTAGTCGTACAATACGTATGTGGAATGCTTTACCAGACTCTATTTTTCCCCCTCATTTTGATATTCTGAACTTCAAAACCAATGTACATAGGTATCTCCTATTTAATCCTTCCCTATTTTCCTAAAGCTCACACTCTGCTTGTCATATTAAGGGTAGCCAATCCCCCCCAAAAAAAATGCTTAACAGTTTTGCTCACAATCGATAATGTGTACACTTGCATGATGGCATGACACTCATGAAGGACTGCTCATAAAGTTTTTTGATATTGCCTGCCAGACAGCGTTCTTGATCGATGATGTGTATGCAAATCATTCATCGAATAACATTCAAGAAGTATTTTTTTGTTAGTTATTTCATTTTTGAATCTCTGTCAGTAGGGAATAAGAAAATAAATATTTTGATGTGTTTATTGAGCTAGATCTAGGATTGAAAATGAAAATTTTGTTTGGCGGACGGACAACAAAACCTATAAATATGTACCCAAACCTTTTTACGCATGCTTGATATCCCACAGGAATCTCGCGCAGTTTCGATTATCTGTACCCTATTTTGCTACAGAAATTTTTGTGGGTAATGTCGGATTTACACGACTGCCAACTTCGCAATATTTACTGCCAAAATACTGCTGTCATAATTTAATTAACGACATTGGTTTACACGAACCTAAAATAATGACAGATCAATTTGCAAATTGTCATTATTTGAAAATTGTTGTCGGTACTGATTTACATGATGTCAGTATAACTGTCACATCTTAACGAAAATTCTGGCTGGCAGTTTTTTAATGACAAATAGACTGCCACATTTTCGACCATTTACACGACAAAAAAATAAGGCCAAGATTTTGACCAATTTAGCAGTCGTGTAAATCTGGCATAACGCGGTATAAAAACTGTCAAAGCACCAAACACTCAAGATTGGTCTGCCATTTGCTAGGGTTAGTAATGAGCACATTCGAAAGAAATGAGAAGTTGAACGGAAAGTTTATGATTTTTGTGTACTAGAATAAAACACAAACAGGAATAAAGAAAAAAGCTCAAGGAAAACACAAATAATCGAGAAGTGGAAACTTTAATATTTTATCACTGTTTCCCTTTTTCTTTTAATTTTCTTCTTGTTTGGTATATCTAGAGTAATCATTCAATTATACCCATCACTACTTCCTTCGTGCCCACTGACGTTTTACACATAAATGTGGACAATTTGTGTTTGTTTAGTTTGTTGCAAAATTTACAAAATTTCTCCCACTCTTGAAGTTTAACAGTTGTTACACTTCTTACTACAAAAAAGATATATAACAGACCCACAGTACACATATTACAAGGTAATATATACATATTGCACATGATGGCAAAAACTCGGTTGTCATATTTAACAAAATGTCTCTGATTTCTGGCAGATCAACATACAAATATTGATGGGTTGATATTTCAGTAAGTCATTCAGGTTATTGAAATAAGATTTAAAATTGCTAAATTATTATATTGATAATCTTTACACATTAACAAAAAGTTTTTTAACTTTCATTACTGATTTTTCTTATCTCAGGTACTAGTTATGTTATTGATTTCAGTTGTCAAGGAAAATTTGTAATTTTCGAATTACATTATTTTGCATAATCCTATGATTTTGGTAATTTTTGATTCCATTTTAGAATCGGAATTAAGGCGGCGTTGCATGGATCTGTATCTGCAGACTTGAAGAAAAGTAGAGCGGGCCAATAATATAAAACAAACATAAAAGTAAGACAGGGTACACACTAATAACTTACTCGAACTCTGCTATAACTTTCTTGACACATCTCACAATCACATGTTCTTAGCGTTCAGGTATGTAGTTTTGAGAAGAAAATGTTCGCTATTTTCGTTGTTTTTAAGCAAACTGAGGTGAAATGGTAAAAAAAAACTTGAAAATTCGTTATCTGAACGGAACAAATTATGGTGCAGATGAAAATGCTATAATGAAGATGAACATGTTCATCTTCACTATAATCTGCAATCTTCAGGTTCGTACTTCCTATAATCTTCAAACATGAAGATGATATCCATTTTGGTTTTCGCTCTCTATCGCACAAGTATGATTTTTTTTATTTTGTTTCCTCTTTTTTTGCAGATGTCAATGCAGATGAAGATGAAGATGCATGTAAAGCCTCCTTTATGCAAAATCAAGTCCCAATCGCCAAGCGCGTGGGTGGGTTTTCCATTAAGGGCTGGTCGATTTTAAAATTGAATAAAACAAGTTGCTTATGAGATATCAATAAGGTTTTATCCTTATTTGAGAGCCCTATCAATGACATTATGTGTGAAATATAACATCGTTCAAATGGCCGCCGCGACTTCGCTGTGTGACGCGCATTGGAATGGTCTAGTTTTCGATGACTTTGGCGAATTTGACCGATGGCATCAATTATGTTGTCTTTGAGGTCTGCGGTGGTTTGCGGCTTATTCGCATAGACCAGGGACTTAAGAAAACCCACAAGAAAAAGTCTAAAAGGGTCAAATCACACGATCATGGTTGCCAATTTACGTCGCCTCGGCGCGAATTAATCATGCCATAAAACCGCTCGTGCAGAATATAGATTGTGTTTAGAGCTGTGTGGCACGTAGCGCCATCCTGTTGAAACAATATGTCTTCGGTGTCCATATCATCCAATTCAGGCTGCAAGAAGTTGGTGATCATCGTCCTATAGTGGTGGCCGTTGACAGTGATGGCCTGGCCAGCATCATTTTGAAAAAAGTACGGACCGATGACACCTCCAGCCCAAAATCCATACCAAACAGTAACTTCATTTGGATGCATTGGTACCTCGTTAGTCTCGCGTGGATTGGTGTCGACCCAAATCCGATAATTTTGCTTCTTCACGTACGCATTCATCAAAAAATGGGACTCATCGTTAAAGAGGCGCAAAGCGCGCATCGTTGCAACTAGAGAACACCCACTTTGATAATAAAGTTTCATCATTTGCACGTGTTGCTCGAAGCTGTAACTTTCCATGATGATTTGTCTTTAGTGACTGATTAAAAGACGATATTTTGACAGAAAGTAAAAGAAACAATATGGCGTCCATGAGCTGTCAAAATCAACCAGTCACTATTGGAAAACTCTTTAAATATTCTTAAAATAAAAACAAATAAAATACAGGCATCTTTAAGATATTCGCTATTTAAAAATTTTGATAAAATTGCTGGCAAAGGAAAATAATTGAATCGGGAACAACCTAAAAGACAGCAATGTTTTAATCTATTTTTTTTAAATAAAAACTAATGTGAAAACTAAAATAGAAAAACTGATGGAATAAAGCAATTAGGTCAATCATCAATTTTAATCGAATCGAATAGCGGAATATAGATGATAAAGTGATGAATAATTAATTTTAAAATTGGAGTGGAAATATAGTTCCTATTAAAATAGTTATTTAACGGACAATTTTTGAACCATAATTGTTTATTTCAGTAGCAGGTTGTAACTGTTACTGCTAAAAGTAGCAGTGACAGATATTGTAACTATAGGAGTTTGGGCCTTGCCTATGCCTATGTCCATGACAAATGTGACGCCGCGAGTGTCTCTGAGTTTTGAAACATGTGCGAAATTGAACGAAAATATGACACTGACATTTACAAATGCCAGCAAGTTATGTTCGCTTACTTGTTCACATTCTCATAGGCGTGTTCAAATGCATTTTATCAAGAACATAGGTTTAGTATGATGCTATATTTTTAAAAATTGTTTAAAATTAGAAATATTTTAGTAAAGTGCTATAATATTAGACCAATAAGTTCCTGTGTGGGGAGAATTTTAAACGCTGCGTGGGTGGGGGCGTTATTGAGCACTTCTTATTCGAAAATGATTTTTTATGTTACGTTTTCTAAAATCACAGGTCATTCCAATAAATCGCAACGAACGATGTATTTATGCATGAAAGTCTTTCAGAATTTAAGCTTAAGGATACTTGTCAGCCGTTCAATTGACCAAGAAATGTATGTACACGTTTTTAGTGGTTTTCAAACTTCAAAGGCATGCTTTATGTACTTTGAAAGTTTCTATACGAAGGTAGAATGGTTGGGATGCTATTTAAACCCGGTTAAACGCGACAGAAGGCTAAAAAAGTGTTATTTTCTTTGGAACACGCGAGGCATGCCAGGCATGGTACTTTTTTCAATAAAACTTTTAAGCTGTGGAAAAAATTTCATCTACGGGCCGTTTGGATTTTGGAATGCTTTTTAAGTATTAAATGATTAGAATAGGGAACTACTTTGACAGAGTGAACTAACTTTCGAACTAGTTCCAAAATTAATTTTGCAGTGTAGCACACGCAAAAATGTGTATCAATGCCATTGTGAACATTTTCGTTTGAAAACATTTTTGTTGACATCATTTTTACGTCAGAGAATCAAAGTAATGACCTATTATCGATAACATAATAAGTAATTTAGAGCAAAACATAGAAAAGCAAGACACAAATTTGCGAGGTGAAATTTGAGAAATGATTGTTTTATACTTACGGCGAAGTAAGTAATAAAGTTAGTCAAACTAAAATTTCTCCAAACAATCAAATAAAAGAAATTGTGAAATCATGATTTTGAAATGAAAACAAACCAGCAAAATTCTGCCAAATTATGTTCCCATTCGTTTGTTGAACATTTAAATGAGAAACAAATAAAAACCTTCTTAAAAAAAGTTACGCACAAGAGAAAAGAACAAAGAATTATATTACGGCACTCAATGCGGCAATCTTGAGATAATCGTTTACCTACAAATACATACAAGATGGCGCAAAAGTTGTCGGAAGATGTTATAATTTTTGCAAATGGCGGCAAATGTCAATCGAAATAATTTTTGATCGTTTTTAGGAGTAAACACTGTTTTTACATCATGCAATTTCCGCTTGCGATTTTCAAGCACGAATGTGACGGACTTATGTGGTGGCCGGGATAGATAAAGTGGCTCAGGTTGATAAAATTGTTGAGGTATCGCCAATTCTTCTATGTGATTTTCATTATGGTACGACAGAATTTTTATGAATTAAGTGGAGTAAAGAGTGCGGATACATGTCTGAACAAAATTAACGTCCATTAAAAATGGTAGTGTGTAGAAGTCGTTGCAAACGAAAAGAGCCAAAAGAGAAACAAAGGTTAAAAACCACTCTGGTGTAAAAGTAGTCATAGCGGTTCATGTCTTGTTAACGCGTTTTTTTTTGCTTAAATCACAAATGTCAAAGTAAAAGTAGTAGCCGCCATTTGTTAAGATTACGACGTTTGCGCCTAAATTTAGGAACAAATAGTTTAAATTGATCCAAATGAGACTTGAATTTGACTGAAAGTATTGCGAAAAATTGTAAAAGAAAAAAAGAATAATAAATATAAAACCTAAAAGTAAAAAAACAAATAAATACCAACACCAGAAAAGTGTAAACTCTACCACATAACCTTTTCCTTTCACCACATATTTGAATTCACCACCGAGTAAGAAAACCCCAATAAACTTTCTTATACCTTCAGCTGTCGAATTAACGGATGCGGTGTATAGTTTTGCGCAGAATAACTTCGCAGGAAACCCTGCAACTCATCAATCGATTCGTTCTGAGACAAATATGTAACCCATTTAATGTGCGGTTCTAAATCCGACAGAACCTTGCATTCCATATAAACTGTACTGTTTTCCAAAACAGTCTGGTTATGTGGATAGCCTTCATTAATTATTGGTCGTGCTCGTAAACGGTCTGTGGTAATAGGATAACGAAATTTCAATCATAAATATAGGCACAAACTTTAATATTCTGATAAATTCTTGTATATAGTCTAGGGAACATAGAATGATGGTCAACAAACTCACCTTGAATGTACAGTCTTGTTGTATGGTCAATGCATCCATGCACATTACAAACGAGACACGTATAATTGCCAGAATCTTCAGGTATCGAATCTTCCATCTGGATTCCCCATTTCTTGTAGACGACTTTTCCCATACTTCTTGAAATTGGTTTCTCATTTTTCGTCCAAGTGATGTTGGGTGTGGGAACTCCATAAACTGCACAGTTAAGCTTGATAAAGCTACCTGAAGGTTTGGGTAGGTATTTGGGTAGAACTGTTCGTGGCTTGAATCTGGGCGCATACTCCTGTGGATGGCCATCTTCGGTGTGGTGATTGTTGTCATCCTGGTCAGTATCTGCATTCTCTTCGATATCCTTGTCAACATAATCATCAGAAGACTTGTCGCGATGATGTTGATTATCAATATCAGTTGTTGTTGCATTTGTCTCGGTAACCAAGGATTCTGCTGCAGTAGCTACCTGAGAGAATGCCTGCATATTTCCAGTGAAATCAGCTTTCATCTCGCCGACAGGTGACACGCTCAACGTCAAATTCGCCCAAGATCCATCTGTGTCAGAACGACACGCGTAGATGCCAGCATCGGTTTTTTTGATTTTCTCAAATTTCAGCCTATAACGAGAGAAAATGAAAGAAAATTGTGTTATTTTGTTGTTTTCGAAAGGGCCGTTTTCAACCTCAACACTTTTGTTTATAGGAAGTGTGGGGTTTAAAAATAGAAGACACACGTTATATTACAAGTAAGTTTTACTCAATCCAAACGAATAATGTGGACTACGATGCGATGTAGCCCAGATGTTGTTTTTTACTTATTTCTTAAAAAAAAAATAATACAACCAAATTTAAACACCAAGACGAGGTGCTGAGTATTTTCCACGAATGTGCCACAGGCACAATATTATCGGTGGAAAATTGAACTTAATAGAAGATCCTTTGGAGAAAAAGACCATTTTAGAAGTCGAAAAGTCAGATCAAGTTGTTGGTCCTATGGGGGAGTTTTATTTAGCAGAGGATTCTCTTGGATCTTCGCGGGATCATAAAAAATGAGTATAGGTATATCTTTGTATATGGGTAGCATTCAAAAAACGTATTTAAGAACTTCGCGTTTCATCGATGTGAACGTTTACACAAGAATTCTAATGTTGTGATGGTTTTTGAATTTCAAAGATACTTGCACACAGCAGCACCGAGAGAGAGAGTTCATTAAACAGTTTTTATGAAGTTGCTGTTTTCTGCTGTGATGTTTGATGAGTTGTTTTTTTTAAACATATCTACATGCATATTTGTATATATCTAAATTTGACCTAATATATACGAGTACCTTATACACATGAATAGGCGTGTAGAGTATAGTTATCTACAGGTTCTTTTTCTATCAGAGGAGAATTATGTTTGAACTTTTGTGACAAATTATACAAGACAAGCAACTATTTTTGGAGTAAGTTTTTAATAGGATCATTAAATTGTTTTTAAATAAATTAAAGCAATAAAATTTTAAGCAAAAAAAAAAAAAAATAATAGGCGAACGGCAGTAAAATGAAATTTTAAAAATACATTTTCTTGTAGGTAAATACATTTTTGTGCAGGTAGGAAATATTTTTAAATTAAAAAATAAAAACTGATAAAAGAAGTTAAGACATTGTTTTATTTGAAAGATAATTTTATGACATTTAAGGTTTTTTATAATTTTTATATTAGCTATTATTTTTCTCGCAGGCAGCAGGTGTTAGGTGTCATCCTTGAAGATAAATTCGACAACATATATTCGAAAGGATATACCCATCATTACTATAATAAGATTGATTGCAGAAATAATTTATAGAAGAAGTGTGATGGAGACAAACGCAGGCCGAAGTGTTCAAGAGATCATCAAAACAATAGGCTGTCCAAGGGAAGAGCTGCTCTCACCATTACTGTGGAATTTTTTAGTGAATAGATTACAGAAAAATCATTGCAGTACTGTAAACATTAGATTCTAAGATGACGTGTGATGGCGTGAAATTGGTAGCGTACACAGATGATTTAGAACTTTTAGCGTCCGGAAAATTCTTAACATTGATAAGTGAAATCACGGAGAGAGCTTTGTTTAAGGCTAGCAATTGGACGACGAGTTGTGGACAAGGACTTTGTGATGCTTTTTTCCCAAAGACTGAGGTTAGTTCGTCGGTGTCCAGGATATCCCGAAGAAAGCACAATAAAACTCTGGTTTAAGAAGGTTAGAACTCGGTTTAATCATCTTTTATTGCGTACAATATTTTGTTTTACAATATTCTTACAAACTCTGTGACTTACGATGAATAACACGGTATTTCATATAAGTGGCAGGCCCGAATAGCGAATATACACGCCCACAATTTACTCAGAAGGAACAAGAGGGGAAAATCGGTTAGAAATCTAGTTCCTGCCCAAGGCTAATCCAAGGGAAAGTCGGGTAAGCCCGCAACTTACTCAGGCGCAGTAAGAGGGGAAAAATGGCTTACGAATCTAATTCCTGCCCAAGGGCTATTCCAAGGGAAAATCTTTTTTATTAACCAAGAAGTCCTCCTTAAATGGTACACCAGTGTACCAATTAGGGTTAAACGGAATTGATAGTGCAGCTGGCTGCCGCTCGAGATCAACGAGAATCTTATTCGTTCTTGAAGCAGAGAAGGCGGCAATATTACTTTTAATAAAAATGTTAATAATTACTAATATCATGGTCTTAATTCATTATTTATATATACTTTTTATATAGAATATCTCATGCATCTGTATCCGCCACCTCGGATGTAAGCCTTCAAAAATTCGCATCCGCATTCGAATTCGCTGATGTGAAAAAATCGGCATCCGCAACATCCATATTCTCAATAACACTTTTCAATTTATTGAGCGTTCTCTCTTTCCGAAAGCTTCCTAAAATAAACTTAACAGCATTACAAAATTCGAAAAACTTTCGTTCTCAATCGATCTCTTCAACTCGCCATTCTAAAATAACTACACAACTTATTGTGTGCTATTGTAAATTTCTTTCTACCTATAAGTAAAAACTAAATTGCAAACTATTAACTATTAATAAATCATAAGTTTAAAATACTTGAATTGAGACCAAGGTCTTCTTTGTCACTGGGTGAAGAAACAAATAGCCGCCAAGAACTATACACCTTAAGGCCACATCAACACCGCAAAATTGATTCCACCAGATATTCTGTCGACACACACTGAATACTGCATCCCTATCGTGAGTCTCAACAACAGTCTTAAAGTTATCTTCCATGCAGGAAGAATTGGGAAGATGAGGACGTTTCGAAAGATTTCAACGAATCAATCTTAGCTGCCAGTGTTTGAAAAATAGAGTGCGCTGTCTAGACAAGAATTTCCTCAGATAACCTAATAAAAGCACGCAAATTCTTAAATTAAATCCAACTTAAAATCTAATCTGCAATAATCACAGACATCCAAAGCCGACAATTCAACAAAAATATCTTCAAAACTCGTCCAGAAATATGGAAATAACGGCCAAACGAGCTGGCCCGACAGAGATCGGCCCTTCATGACTCGCTTGCCGAGAGCGTCTCTATCCCACTTGCTGCTATGGAGGGAAAAATCCTTTCAATTTTCCTCCCGGAATCCAACAAAAGATGGAAAAATCTAACCGACTGTAAGATATCTAGAATAAAATGGCCTACTTACATTAAATCCCACAAATAAATGATCTCATTTGAAGACTGAGCATTGATGCGCGACATATCAAAGGTAGTCGCTATCACCTTCACAAAATTATAAGGTAATATATTCCGAATTTTCATTTTCGTGCAAGTGCACGCATGTTTCAAAACTCAGAGTCATGGACGTAGGTACATTATTTACTTGGCCAAACTGCTAGTTATATAACTATAATATCTGTCACTGCTACTTTTAAATAACAGTCACAGCCTGCTACTGAAATAAAGAAAAAACAAAACTTTACTGCCTTTTGTCAGAAATACTAGGCAAATTTAAGTTTGTTCCTAATTCAATTAGTCGGCTTTGCCACCAATTTCATCAAGGTATGAATTACTTAAAGGTACCTGTATCCTATTTGTTTTTTAGTTTAAGAATATGTAACTACTATACTACGCAAGTATTTTTTATACCAGCGAGTGGCGATGAGAGCTTTATCAGCCCTAATTATAAAAAAATGTTTATTCCACCGCTTGTCCATGAATTTACTAAACCATAGAATAAAAGTTAGCCTGCGGACTAAAATTTTCAATTAATAAAAATTCGAAACTATACAAACAAAATCTACTACAATAATTACCAGCTGTATCTCTTTTTATTCTATGTCCCTGTCTGTCATTGTCTCTGCTTATCTATTTGCGAGTTAAAAGTTACAAATTAATTAATAGTAAGGGCATTCATGAAACCGCGTAAACGCGGTAAACTGGTAAGTGTGGTAAATGAGCTGCCAAAATTTGTATGGAAAACCTTTACCAAAAAATTTTAATTGTTTCCGCATAAGTTTGTGTGGAAAAGTTTACCATATGAGTTTGGTAAATGTGAAAAGCTTTTGACGTTTAATTTTGACGTTTTATGTGACATAATCTTGGTATAACTATATCTCTTCCTTTTAATATATCTGGTAGACATTTTAAATGAGAGTAATAACACTTTGTTATTAGTCAAGTTAAAGTACATAAAGAATAAATAATCATTTACTACATTTGCGCAAGTTGATTTTTATAATTTCATGAAATGTGCGTGTTTAAACTTTTCCATTTTACGACGTGGGAAAGTTTACGCAGTTTCATGAATACTCATAGTGATTCTACCTGCTTAGTTTTTACGATTTTGTTTAGGGTAGAGTCGGCATCGTCCGACACCTTAACAGAAAAATGCCAAAGGATACGGCTTTTCTTAATTTTTCAAAAAATTATTTATAAAATGCGTGGTTTTATCTACATATTGGTGGAGCTTTAGATTTTTAAATTTCCTTGGTACCCAAAAAAAGAACAAAAAATAAATTCATAAACAAAAACAAAACATGAGACCACATTGATTTAATCTGTCCTACATTAAAGTTTTTTTTTAAAGTGATATTGAAGATAGGTACTCTTCCTTTGGGGCCTTGATGTTTTCGGAGGATGCGTTTGTTTCTGCATTTTAGCAGTTAAGGAAGTTGGAAACAGTGGCGCAAAATTTTAAACAGCCTTATGTTAAGGGCTTAGCATGATACAATTTACTAATATTAAAGCACTTTATACTAATATTTTCCTAATTTTAAACACTTTTTAACTAGCACTATACTAAATCTATTTTCTTAATAAACTACACCTAAACACGCCTAAAAAAGTGCAAATAAATAAGCGAACATGAATATTTGACGTTTGTAATTTCAAAGTGGCATATGGATTTAATACGATACTAAAAAATAAAGGAGCCATTTTGTGATTTTAACTTTAGTAAAATTTTAAGAAAATTGTACGATACTAAACTGGTTTAAAATTAGCAGAATCCTCTTTTTAGCATAGTCTCATACTAAAAATGATTTAACATACGAGTATTACTAAATCGTTTAAAATTTTGCGCCAATATTTTTAAAATAACTTGCCTCCTCTTGTTTAGCTGTAAGCACTTGGCGAGAGGTATATTTACACTTATACGGACAGATTTTGGTATCACTTTGTTCCTGGCCGGAATCATCAGCCGGAGGTGGGAGCCTTCCCTTTTGCTTGTTATGGCGAGTTATAAGGGTAGTCCTATGCACGCCATATTTTGTCGCTGCTGAACTGTGTAATTCCACCTTGTTAATAACATCTGTTAGTGCGTTTTTCAGCTTTATCGTCCACAAGAGGTCTTTATGCTTTTTTTTTTCTTACTTGACATGTCTATGGACACGTTCGCAATTTATAACCGAATTTTCAAAGGTTTACACACACAGATAATGACTGTCGGAGCTACCCCACTGTCGGAGGGTGCGTACTCTACCCTATGTGACGATTTTGAATGTATACCACTAATAAGCAGTTAAGATCAAATAAATGAAATTAATAATAAAATTGTAATAATTTCGAATTTATGCGATTACTCTTGAATTAAGAATTACCAAATTGACGATAAAGCAAAATATGTGATAAAAAATAACAAACTTCTTCTCGATGACTGAAATCAGTAATATAACTAGAATCTGAGTTAAGCAAAATCAGTAATCAAAGTTAAATAACTTTTTCTTAATGTGAAAAGATTGTCAAATTAAAAATTTAGAAATTTTAAATCTTATTTCAATAGCAGGTATTTTCGATTCAGGTTCCGTGCTGCTGATTGTCATTGTTCCGTGGTCTCTTATTTGTTGGCGTGTTGAGGGATCCTTTATTCTGTCGACGTTGAATCTGGGTACCCGGGTTATGCCATTGCACCTGCGAGCTGCAGCTGTACGAAGTCGTACAGTAGCTACCAAAAGGTGGTGGTCTCGAGCAAGTCCCATATCGGCTCCTCTTTTATTTCGAACATCCAGGAGACTGCTTCTAAGGCGCCGGCTAATCGCGAAGTGATCAATTTGATTCGAAGATGCTTTCCTGTCCGTCGACACCCAACTTATTTTGTGACATGTCTTGTGCTCAAACATGGTGCCGCCAATGACGAGTCCGTTTGTATTGCAGAAGTCAATGAACCGTTCACCGTTGTCATTGCAATTCCCAACTCCATGGTTTCCCATAACATGTTTGAGCCGATCGTTGTTGCTGCCAACTTTAGCATTGAAATCTCCTATAACCATTTTAATATCTCCGCGTGTTGTGTTGTTGTAAGCTGCTCCTAACCGACTGTAGAAGCATTCTTTCTCCTCATCGGATGCGAGCTCCATTGGGGCGTAACACTGTATAATGGTGACGGGACGTACTCTTGTCCGGAATCGTGCCTTTATTATTCTTTCTCCAAGGGGCTCCCATGAAATCAGACTATTGACAGCTGTCACGTGTGCTTTCTGGAGCTTTTCCGGAGTAGAGTAGTACAGTGTTACGCGACGGTGACTTGAACTTGCCCGAGCCCAACCAACGTATTTCGCTTAGGCCTCAGATGTCCACCCTGTACCTCATGAATTCCTTCTCTAGTTTGAAGAATCTGGCATTGTTGGGACCTTCACTGCCATCATCCAGGAGTGCCCTCACATTCCAGAAACCAATCGTTGTAATTATTCGATAGCTAAAAGTCATCAACATGTTGTCATTAATTATTCGAGGCGTTGTTTCCGTTTCGGTAGCAAGATGATTTTCAGTTACGGAGAGTGCTAGCCTCCGTAACCTCTCCTAATGAGTTAGGAGAGATATTCGCGCTTTCCAATTTTAGCTAATTTGTTTGGGTACACAAATCATTGCCCGGGGACCACCACAAGGAGGTAAAGGGAGCACTTCGAGGTGACTAAAAGTTGAGCTTCTGGACTTTGCCAGGTTAAAGACACTCAACAGTTTCCCAATTGGGCACGCCGTAAGTCATAATATTGATGAATCAAAATACCTTAACACATTAGCTATTTTCGATCTATGTATTTAATACTGATATATAAATGTCCTTAAATGTTTAGACAACAAAGTTAATAGTTTTTTCCGAAAAATAAAGTTTTAGAATACAATTTTTTTTTCACAAGCTTCCATATGAAAAATTTTAAAATTCTGGAAAGCTGCTACTATTTTGTTCAAAATACTACTCTTTTTTTGGCTTCTGTGCTCCTTTGAGCATTTCTCTCCGGCAACACTGCTTCCAGGGCTACTTGGGTCCTAGATGCGAGCTCGCTCTTGACCGCATAATTTTGAATAAATTATACAAAATATTCATTAAAACATAATGAAGCTACATACCTACATATATCAAATCAAGGCCACAATCACAAAACATACAAAAATAGTCTATTTCTCAAAATAACTCACAAGATACGAGTATGTGGTATATTATCCCTTACGCAAAATGCCACTTTAATTTCTTTTTCACTAATCACTGCCACTGCCAGCACAATGACAATGACAGAATGTATCTTTTCGAAAATTACACACTAAATGCTTAAATGGACTTAAACCCATTTCTTTGTAAAACAAAAACAAAAAAACATTTACACACTGGCAGTGTTATTGAGCGCATTAAACAAAAACTATATTTAAAACAAAAAATGCGCGTTGGTCGCGTGGTAATCCAGCTTTAATCGTGCGCTTGGTTGGGTATCCCCGATGCCCGATCGCTGATACCCTTACCCAGTGCCTCCACGACCGCAGGCCGCCTCGTCGATGGTTCCATTATACCACGTACCATATATGAATCAGACTTCACCCAACAATTGCACCAAAGAAATATGATGTTGTTGATGAGGATGATGATGATGGTGGTGCATTTTTGAAACTTTTCCAGCCTTTAGGCTCGTATATATTTCATCGCACTAAGTATGCAAGTGTGATCAATATGGCAGCTAGATACCGTCATCCATGACTCGTACTTGCCTAATGGGAACCAAGGAGTGTATAGTATAGGTAGCTACATAGAGAAATAATTATCTATAAGAACTTTAAGAAGGAATTCCCCTTTAAAGACATATACCAGCAGATGGTTTTGTTGCTAAATGGATGCATTGCACTTCGCACATCCTATTCTTGTTCCATCTAATGCATGTAACGCTATTCTTTGGCAGATTTGTATATCCACCCTTTTTGCGTCTGGAATACAGGAGCAGCCAGCCAGCAGCGGCACGGCCGGCAGTGTAACGGATGGAAGTTTGCCCACACCGCATATATCTGTCTGCCATAAGTTTTTGTTTTCATTTATAACCCTGTCTGGTAATGTATGTTTTTCTTTTTTTTTTATCTTCCTACAACCCCAAGTTAGTAGGTGCATATAGTTGAGTTTAACGTCAACTTGACTTGTCGCCATGTCAGGTTAAAAAAAACAAAATAAAATCAAACAAAATATATCTATGGTGGACCTTACTGTTTCGGGTGGGGCAGGGACATGAGACCCAAAAATAGTTTTCGAATTTATGTTCTATTCTATCATGTTTTACATGGAGATGCAAATCAAGAAATGCACGGTACTAAAATTCTTTTATAACCTGCAGGTACCTTCCCGAGAAATTTCAAAACATTTTTCTTGAAAACTCAATACAAATTCCTAAAGTATTGGTTGCTAAATTTATTTTCTGAAGTTAGTAAATAACAATAGCTGTGTTTTATTGGGAATCTATCCATAGTACCGTAAGTAATGCCCAAAAAAACGCATCCACCGTAGTATGGACCGTAGCTTTTTTATTTTTGTAAAAATGGTACACCTGCACAGCAGTCACAAGTAATGGAAGAGTGTTTTGCAAAGTAAAATTATTAAAAAGTCAAAAATTAGGAACAATAATTAGCTTTTATTCATATAAAATAGAAAGTAGGAAAACGTACCAATATTTAATTTAAGTTTCAAACCTATTTCTTGTGTTCACTTTTTCTGCATTTGCAATATTAAATTCGAACATTCATTTTGCACCAATAGAAAGGAAATGATAAGGGAACGGGTTTGTTCATAGACTATGGTCAAGTCCCTTTTTACACAGGGCAATTTTTGTATTGCTTTAAAAACCGTCTATGCCTTTCACACGAGGAAACACAATTGCCGGAGCACAATTTGCTTGTTTCCTTTTAATGTTTCTTGGTTTTGAACGCACAGTACAACGTAGTTTAAATTGTTCATTCCCCTTACATTTCCCCTTTATATTTCATGCTTTTATTCATTTTCTGAGTAGATCGATAACTAGAGTTTTATTTTTCCAGTCAATTTATAAATTTATTTTCTGAGTATGTTTAGCTTTCAATTAAATATTCACTCAACAGAGATCATACTGCACTAACATACGCGGATTAAGGAACAAATAGTTAACATTTGGTTTGCAATTTCCATGCACATGTCCTGAAAAAAAAAAACAATGGGATCACAAAATTGTACGCCCAGTCCATGTCCATGTAGTGAAGCGAATACGGATCATGGCCAATGTCCATTAAACAGTGACGCAAAAGCACATTTGTGAAGTTCAGTTGCCGCTTAGTGCGCTTAGGCCAGACCAAACTCCGTTTATTTATAACTATCAATAAAAATTTAACACAAAACGAATATTGGTCTTAGTTAGTCAAAAATAAAAGTAACACCGAATTCATTCCATAGATATTGATTTTTTTTTCAAAATGGAAATCGAAATTTGTTAAAATTGATTAATTGACATTAGGGGTATGCAAAATTGCAGATATACGTGGAATTTTAGACGTACTCCAGAAAATAACTGAGCAAAGAATATAGTTTTTAATAGTAAAAGTCAGAAAATTTTCAGAAGAACAGCTTATAATTTATTAAAAAATGGAATTATCTAAGATCTTAGAAATATAAACTGGTCAACTATAAAAGAAAAAAAAAAAAAAAGAATCAAAAAGATCGATTTGTCTTACGAATGAAATTAATAATTATAACACTCCATGAACACATCCATGGAGATTCAATTCGTCGTACCAACAAAACTAACAAATCAAATTCGAGACTCGAATAAACGTCATTTAGCCATCCACCGTAGCTTCTACTTTAGCTTTTTATCGACCGTAGCGAATTGTATGTAAAATGCTACGACGGATAAATTTCCCAATACAACACAGCTAATATACTTAAACTGACAACTGGCCTACATTTTTTTGAGATAAATATCACTCTAAAGAAGATTTATGTACATCCGCTTATGTTGCAGGGACATAAGTCGCCGGGCATAAGTCCTAATTTTGCTTTTTGGGACTTAGTCCCACATATTTGGGGATTTTTCTCACTATTAATTAGCAATTAGGCTCACGGGGTACAAAAAGCTCGGCGCGTTAAGGGGGACATGATGCCCCTCTGCAACCCCTGCTTGTCAGCATGCCACCCTTACGCGCCGAGCCTTTTTAAATTTATTGTTTTTTTTATATTTGAAATCTATTTTAGGTTTTGAATAAATATTTTAAGTTTATTTAACTTTTCATAAATCTTAAACCTTTTGTTAACTAGTAAAATGCTAATTAAGCAGATAGCAAAGCATTTGTAGGGTTTGAATTTTGATGAACACAATTATTGTAGTTTTGCTTTGTAAATTAATTTTATGTTGATGGAAACCCAACATGTGCTCTAAATAAGTATTCGATGTTTACATTTTAATCATTTAACTTCATTATTTACAAAAAAAAAATCAAAAATATGTACATCAGCAGGATTCGAACCTGCGTGCAAGGCCGATATACTATCACATGACATTATGGATTTAGTACGATACTAAAATGTTAAAGTAGCCAATTTGTGATTTTTACTTTAAGTAAAATGTTAAGAAGATAATATGTAGGATACTAAACTCGTTTAAAATTAGCAAAATCCTCTTTTTAACCTAGTATCATACTAAAAATGAATTAACATATTACTAAATCGTTTAAAATTTTGCGCCTCTTTTTTTTATTTAAAATTAAGAATAATTTATGTACTTTTTGGCAGGTAAAAAAATTAATTAAAAAGTGTCATTTGGCCATAATAGCCAAATTACTATTCAGAAAAGCGACAAATGTTCATATGTTCATATGACTATATTTATGTCTTATAAAATTTGGGATTTCTGTCCCATCAACACAAACAAAAGTTGGTACTTATGTCCCGCTGAGGTGGGATATAATATCTATGTCCAAAATTAATTTTTCTGACCTATGTCTCACATATTTGGGAAGAAGCCAAATTGGGACTTATGTCCCTGCGCGCGCCTCCGCTTGTATGTAATTTTTTGACTTTCTCTGAGCTTGTGTTTATCTATTCACTCAGTGTTCAGAGTTCGAATTTCTTTCTTTTTTCGTTCTGAAAATATTCGGAGAGCGCTCAATGAGCTTAGACACTATCGAATTCTCAGTTAATTTATGAACCGACCAAATTTCATGTGTGTCAATGGCGAAATGTGAACAAAAATAATCATACAATTAAAATGGCGGCGGAAGGTATATTTTTTTATTAAATAATAAAGTGAAATTAACAAAATGACAATTAATGACAGCTAAGAGTTCAAGTATTTTTAAAAATCAAATTAGATTGTTCGAAACTTGTTCTTTTCGGATCATATTCAGAACATATTTTATGCGCTCGAATTTAGCTCTGAAAGACAAAATGGAAAATGACCTGTGCTTAATCGATTTAAAGGAAACTTCTATTTTCAACAAATACTGAAAACTGGGAAACTAATTTTTGTAAATTTTGTGAATGTTTGAAAAATTTAATTAGTACCTATATAACTATTAAATTTATTTGCATAGTTTTGTTTTTCATTAGATACATTTAAATTTTATCAGAAAAATTAAATACGTTGAGGTATAAAATTTTAAAAACTTACGTTTTTGACCTCCGGACTTCGGTATTTAGCTTGTCGTCATTTTTAAACCATATAGGGTTCTCAAATTTACACTTGAGTTGAATTCTTGAGTTAGCAGGGACTTTTTCTTCAGTTTTTGATTTGCCATCTGCAATAAAATGAGATCAAAATTAACATTCAACTTTGTTTGAATAACTACAAATAAATTAATAATAATTAAAAAAAAAAAAAAGAATAGTTGGAATTTAGGTATTTTAAGCAAAAATTATTTTGAATATGATTTGTAAGTTTACAATCTACATTATTGGTACTTTATAGACCGTATTTAATAAAATTAACTACACACATTAAGACTCTTTTTAACGTTGCGTAAATTCAAATAGTTTCTAAAATGCGTTTTTGTATAAAGCTGTAAGTGTAAAGTATTTTTTTAAATAAGGTTAAAATTGAAAGCTATGGAAACTTACAGCATTCATTTGTCCAATCTTCTCAGGTGTTTTGTTATTTAAACAGCATAATTATTTTGAAAAGTAAAATATGTATATATTTCGAGTTTGAAGAAAATTGAAAATTGGAAAGTGGTATTATGACAATAAGTAAAAGTAATGGGTTATCCATTTGGCTGTTTCAAAAGTAAACGTAAATGAAACACATATAAAATATTTTATTTCATGATATTTCTTTTTTATTATAAAGTTTGAACGTTGACATTATGTGTGAAACACTACACTAATTAAACGACCACCACTCGAATTGTTGCAAGCATCGATTCTTTTGAAGTAATTTTCGACCACTTTTTGACTCATATTGGGCGGTGTCTCAGCCATAACTTGACGAATGTTGGTTTGAAAGGGCTCAAGAGTTAAAGGTGTATCTGCATAAACACGGTCTTTCGCATATCCCCACAAAAAAAAGTCCAGCTGTGTCAAATCGCATAATCTTGGTGGCCAGTTGATATCGCCACGACGAGAAATTACGCGGCCAAGAAATGTCTCTTGCAATAAAGCCATATTCGCTCGAGTTGTAGGGCATGTGGCACCATTTTGTTGAAACCACATATTCCCCAAGTCGTATTCTTCAATAGCAGGCAAAAATAAGTCAGTTATCATTTGACAATAACGCTCCGAATTGACGGTGACAGTCGTTCAATCGTTGTTTTCGAAGAGAAGTGAAAGGCAAACCGACGCCATGCGACATCGGGAATTATCGACGCCATTGCACAACAAAGTCTATAACTATCGATAACCATGGTAATTGGCGACGGTAAAACAGTAGTTTCCTTGCGTTAATTTTGTTTTTGTGGGTGGCAATGGCGCAGTGGATAAAGTGCTTGATTGCTAACTAGCACGTGTGGGTTCGATCCCCATGCTAGGTGCATTCTTTTCTATACCTCCAATTTTAATTGGATGCCGCCCATGGGTTAAATTGATACAGTCAATACCTGGTTCTCAAATTAACTGTTTCAAACTAGTGCCGTGCAATTCAGGTTGCATTTAAAAGACCTTAGGTTTTACAGGCATATAGTTAAATGAAAAAAAACACCTTATATTTTTACGAATAAATTGAAACCAGAGTAAGAACTTACAATTCACTTAGGTACCCCCAGTTTCACAGTGCGACTTTAAACTTAAAATCAACTAAACCTTAAACCAAGTTTTAACTTTTGGTTTAATTCGTCCGATTTCACAGTGAAATCTGATCTTCAGATCAGTTGAACTTCGACTAACTATATTTTATGAAAAATAGTTGGCAGCATTTTTCTTGATTTGTCCTCCCTTTCTCTCTCTGACACAAAAAAACAAGCGAAACAACTAGAATAATAAATAAAATAATGTTCAAAATCACTATAACAACTCAATAACATTTGAACACACAATTTTGTTTTGATCATAATACTTTCCGAAAAAACAACAATACAAACGCAGAACTGAAGTTTAATCTCGGTTAACTTAAACTACGATTTGAACTCAGTTCAAGGTGTAAACGACACTGTGAAACCGAATAAATTGTTGATCTGAAGTTTAAACCAAATGTGGGATTTAAACTCGCACTGTGAAACTGGGGGTTAGGGACTTAACCCTTATGGTGGTAATGAAGTGCTTGTCTCTTTATTACACTATATCGACACTGACACCTGTCAAAAATTGCCAAATCACTGATTGTTTAAGAATTGTTGTATCGCACCTAAAGCATATTGTGAATATCGGTATCGGTACTAACGGGTGATTTTTTTGCTACTTGGTTTTTGACGTTTATATTTTTGACAGATCACACATGACAAATTCCACGAACATTTGACATTTCGATTCAGTATTGTTTGCCATTTCATCATGAATAGACTTACGCCTGAACAACGTTTGCAAATTATTGAAATTTATTATCAAAATTCGTGCTCTGTGAAAAATGTGTTTCGCAAGCTACGTCCGTTTCAGCGACGAGGCTCATTTTTGGCTAAATGGATACGTGAATAAGCAGAATTGCCGTATTTGGAGTGAAGAGCAGCCAGAGGCAATTCAGCAGCTACCAATGCATCCCGAAAAATGCACTGTTTGGTGCGGTTTATGGGCAGGCGGCATCATTGGGCCGTACTTCTTCAAGGACGATGAAGGCCGCAGGGTTACGGTCAATGGAGAAAAGTACCGTTCGATGATAACAGATTTTTTTTTTCCGAAAATGCAAGAATTGAACTCGGTCGACATGTGGTTCCAACAGGACGGTGCCACATGCCACACTGCACGCGAAACCATGCATCAATTGAGAGGCGAATTTGGTGAGCAGTCAATTGGCCACCAAGACCATGTGATTTGACCCCGTTAGACTATTTTTTGTGGGGCTATGTTAAGTCTATTGTCTATGGGGACAAGCCAAACACGATTGCTGCCTTGGAAGCCAACATTGAACGCGTCATTGGTGAGATTCCGGCCGAAATGTGTGAAAAAGTTTGCCAAAATTGGACCTTCAGAATGGACCACCTGAAGCGTAGCCGCGGGCAACATTTAAGTGAAATTATTTTTAAAAAGTAAATGGCAGAAATTGATTTATCGATCCAAATAAAAATTTCTATCACTTTTTACAATTTTTTGTGTTTTTTTGAATTTTCAAAAACCAAGCTCTTAAAAATTCACCCTTTATATTGTGAATCAAGGATCAACACTATTTTCACAAAAGGAAAAATTTCGGCAACACTAGTTGATATCAAATTGATACTAAAAAGGATTACATTTTTTTTCTTAATTTTAATTTTAATTCTAAAAATTGTCATAAAATGAGTTGCTGGTTTACTCATTACATGCTGTTCAGGCATAACACTAAGAACAACAACAAAATAAAATAAAATAATGCGAATTATAAGAGACATAAATAAGTAAGACACGGTAATTTTCTCCGCATTAGTTTAGCCGCCAACGCTGGAGATAAAAATCTGAGACAACAACCACCGTCTCAATACGTCGCGCCACACATATTTCTATCCTTCTTTCTCTTCTTTGCCGGATGTTGCGCTGTGTTAAAAACATATAAAGGGTATTCATAATCTCTTAAGCGCGTGCAAAATTATAAAAAAAAAAACTATATGCCTGTAAGACCTAAAGTCTTTTAAATACAACCTGAATTGCACGGCACTAGTTTTTTTTAAATAATAATTTAAATCCGGAATTGGAATATTTGTTTTATAAATTTAAATTGAAAGTCTGATGTCATATCAATTGTTATTCAAAGTGATTTCGCACCTTTTTACCGGTAGGTAATGTAGGTAGGAGGGGAACTGTGCAAATTACCGACGGAGTTCCACAATTACAAAGCTTTATAACTGCACTTCCCTCCTCTACAAATCCATCTACGTACATATTAACTATTTGGCGCCAATATTGCAAAATTAATTTAAAAACAAACCGTATCTAAAAGCCTTACATTTCCATAACTAACCGAACGCGTCTTTAGCATAACTTAGGCATACCTATTAAATCCAGTATAAAAAGTCATCGAACTTGTCTCCCACTGGAAATGAGCGTTTTTAATATTCTTCAGTTGCTTGTTTATTACCTATTTGTGTTGTTTGTCGCTGAATTGTCTATCCGTACCTTTTTGATTGGCAAATGATTTGCAATTTTCTATAATTCCTAGGCGTGGATCAACTGAGTAAGTTCAGGTGGATATAGGTGGGTACCTACTCTATGATGTCTCTCTCACCCAGGTACGCCTTTTGCAAAAATTATCTTTATATCTAAGCCCAGAAGTATAGGTAGATATAAAACTACAACAAACTTCTACAATTAATGACATGGCGCAAAATAATACATAGATAGCTTAGCTATGCCATATGCCATTGATTGAAGTACAACAATAACAACAACTAAACTCTTCAACAGTAGTGTCTTGTCTTATGTTTTTATACCTACTAAAATCCAAAGCAATTTATTGACCAAGCAATCATCTACCATTTTCAAAGCCATCCATCTATCCATCCAACGATCTTCAATTTACAATTTAAGAGCCTATAGTGTGCTGTCAAGAACTGAGCACCTACTCCAGCACCACCAACAACAACAATGAACGTTCGAGTTATATTCGAAGAAATTCCCGTCCCAGAGAAGATATTGCAAGAACAATTACATATTCCGCAGAGGATGTGTCCAGCCCAATCCAAATCGAACGTTAAGAATTGAGGAAAAATGAAAAAAAAATTACTACTACATACTTCTTTCATTCTTTGGTTTTCATTAATTTGCATTCTAAGAGGAAGCTCAGGTCATATTGTTACTTTCTTTGTATTCTTGTACTTAAATTAATTGAGAAATAAAAACAGACACAAAAATGGTGGATTCATAATTAAGTGCATTATCTTCCTCGTTTTTTTTTCAAAGTTCAAAACTGCAGCAAGCTTGAATAAGAGAGAGAGAACGTTTTCTAAGCGTTTCGTTAAATTAACGACATGTTATACACTCCGCGTAATTTGATTATGACTTTTTTTTATTGAACTTAACACGCAAAATTTAAAACACTTAAAACCTAATCTAAGTCAATTTTAAAATGGGAGGCGGCTCTAGAACTGAATTTTACAACGAGAGCCGACTTTTTGATAATTTAAAACGATTTAAGTATAACGTTAAGAGAAACAGCAAACGCTTTTTTATCTTTCTTAAAGTATACTTTATCCAGTTGGCGTTTGACATTTCATAACAAAAAATTAAAAAAAAAAATGTTTCTGAGAAGATTTTATTTTGAAGATTTTTAAAAAGCCAAAAATACATAAAGTTCGAGCAAATCCGTTCGCAGAACATGAGGACTTATTGAATTTTATTCAAGATACTGATTTGACAGAACGGTGGTTCGATTTTGAATTTTGAAAATATAAATATAAGACAGCCAGTAACAAGTCCCACGATTTTATAGTCTTTATTTTAATCCACTCCACATTCTCAAAGTAAACACAAAAGCAAATGCATTTAAATTGAAATTGATGTGTGCTTATATTTAATTCTGGTTCGGTTTTAATTTATATATCTATCAAAAATAGGAGCGTTCAACTGAAACTTTCTAAGATCGCGTTACGACTACTTTAACTAGAGTCGTGTTTTTCCTTAAACAAGTACTGGGCCCTCATCACGTAACTTAATGGACGATACTCGTTTAAGCGATAACATTGAACGATGTCGCTATAAGTTTGCTTCATGAAACTATGTCTCTCTCGTATCGTCTGTCGCTTTCGTTGACTTCAGTTTGGGAATCTTAGTATTGGTGGAATGTAAGCGGATCGACAGCCGATGGGAAAGCTTATTGTTTCCATTTTTCCAATAGGCAATCATATGGAGTTTTTTTTTGATAGACGGAAGCGTTGAAAAAATCTGGAGGCTATTCTAATTAACGAATTAACATATTGCACTTCTCTAACATTATCAAATCTAACACATACTGTACATGTACTAAATTTAATGTTATACTACCCTAGCGTTGGTATCAAATAAAATATGTATCCACACTTCCGTGTTGACCTTTATAGGAGTTTGATCTTCTTATTTAAAACGTTGTCAAATCTTTAATAATCGTAATAGAGGCGGTAGTCTCAAAAACTAAGCAATACAAAAATATAATTTTATAATTTATAATACTTACATTTCAACTGGCAGGGACAAGGCATCCGATGAATCTCTAAGTTCCCTTCTTCTTCTTATTAATTTATTTTTTTCTAACTCACCTCTGTTTCGAACTAATAAAATTTTTCGGTGGAATATTATTCGGCGTGTTTTTTTTTATTTAAGAATTGCTTAAAACTTTTGATTCACAGCAAAAAAGATAGCCAAATAGCAGTCGAGTAGTCACTATCGACATTGCTATCGCTTTTACGGTTACGTGAAGTAAACATAAACATAAAATCGTAGATATCTCTTGCAGATATCGATTTTTTAAAGTTTTGGTGAAGCTTGTCTATCGTTCGCGATATCGAAAACGATACCGCCAGCCTTACGTAATGAGAGCCCTGCTTACAATTTGCGACATCTATTTTCTTCTGTAGATACTGCTGAAATTTGTAATTAAAAAAGTTCAAAAGATGGTGACGTTTTCTTTGATTTGTATTCATTTGAAATTTCTTTCACATTAAAAAAAATAGCTCCATTTTTAAACATTATACAATTTTTTTAATTAATTTGGAGAGCAATTCTACCAAAGGTAATTTTTCCATAGCCCCAACTAAATAGGATGAAAAACGACACTTAAACCTAGCGACGCCATTCAAGCTATCATACAATAAAACGCACCCCAAACTGTCAGCTTTGTTGGATGTAACGGCGCGTCTCAAAAATGGCCTGAGGATTATTTACACTAAATTTAGGGTTTTACCATTCAACCCAAAATAAGCTTCATCATAAAATGGATGTAGTATAGTGCGAGCTGCGTTTCGCAAATTAAATCTGCACAATTTACATACGTTTTCCAGGCGTTAATCCATTCATGATGAAATGGTAAACCAAACCAAAGATAAATCACATGGTAGATTAAAAATTGATTACTAGTTATATACCTCTAAAAAAACACCATTTACTTGCGAGTTTCTGACTGTGTAAAATATCTTTGTCGTACCAGAACGTGTACGCATTTGATATTTTATTTAATAGCAACTAATATGAATAAATATAGATCATTACTTCGCTTATGAAAGTCATATATTATAAAAAAATAGAGCATGTTTTATTTTTCCAAGGCTTTTATACGAGATCGAGTTTGAATCCTATTGTCTTAGTGTTACAATTGAGCTGCAGTAATGCTTTTTAATACTGTAATTTTTAATATGTGTTAACTTCGTTCAATTCTCTCCCTCACACTTTACAGCAATTAATTTACAAAAGTGCACTTTTAATGAAAATATCAAGGAAATCATGACGGTAATTCTGTAATTTTCAAATCTGAGCAATTTTGCCAACTTCCGCCAACATCTCCATCATCAAAGTCATTAAAAAATACAAGTGAAAGTGTAAAAGCAGTCTTTGTAATCACATTATTTTTTAGTTTTCTAATCATAAGCTTAGTTTAAAATTAAACTTTGGAATATTTTGGAAATAAAGTAGATAATATTTGTAGATGGATATACTTATTTATAAAAAAAAAAATTAATTAAATCACTAAACATGAATCAAGTAATTCGGAGTGTGATCTTTAAAAAACAACGAAAATTACTATTTGGAAGAAATAATCGAAATTCAAGACACCACATCACTTTAACTTTCCTTCCTGTTCCCAATTATTATCGTTTCTTCAATTTTCAAATAAATTTACGAATGAACATTGAAAGAAAAACGTAAAATATATATTTTCATGTTTCCATATTCACAAATGGTTTTTCTTCTCTTCTGAGTATTTCCGGTATGTGTGTTCGGTTTGAAATTCGAACTCACACGGAAAAGGAAAACCCATAAGGGCTGTAGCTGTAGTCCTATTCTACATATACCTACCTACATATTCATACTACAAACTGCCATAAAGTGGTTGTTCTTTTAATTAGTATTCATTTCCTTTATGGGAAATTACAATATTAATTACTTATGCTAGTTTCAGTTATGAATTTTTATACCTTCATATACATATGTAGTTTAGGCATATCATACATTGAATTTTGGATAATAAAATCTCTTACATATTACGTGGGTTACGTAATAAAATCACAGAAGGAAACGTGATAGGGATATCATTAAAAAATCGAAAACATTAAAAAGGAGCGAGGAATATATTGAGAGAAAATGCAGGTTATTTAAAAAAATAATTTTTGATATTGATATTTAGAATTTGGTAATCTGAAACGTCAGTTGTTGTGACGTCTTTCTCGTTGATTGAAATGGGAACTTTTAAGCAATTTGAAATACCGAATTAAAGTGGATGATTTTAACTTTTGAACTTCCTTCTTAGTTCATTTTTATGCCTTATTGAATTGAAGAAGAAAAGAAACAAGCAACAGTTTAGTTACCTCTATACATAGTTAATTTTTGACATGAAATTAAGTTTTATACTTTCACGTGAAAAGTAAAAAATGATCGTAAGTAGGTACCTAGTCTATTTTGATAAGCAGCAATTTCTTCTTGCAACTCGTTGTTTTTCATTCGTTTGTTTGGAGCTTGATGGAGAAAAAGACGCGCGTGTTGAAAGGGGTACACAAAATTGCTTGGGTTGAAAAATTGCAGTAATTGTCAATTGTATTAAACATTTTTTCGTGTAAAAGCGACACACATATTTAGATTGTACAGTTGGAACACACCATTGAAAATATGAACTTCCCAAGTGGCAAATTTTCAATTTTTCACCAGGGAATCACCACGAGATCCACCAAGGAACAGAGCCTTCACCCATGATTTTTTTGGTGAATCATTTGGTGAAATTAACATTGGGATGTCGTTGGAGTTCACCAGTGAATTTCTTAGTCAATATTCATAGGTGAAATTATTGAATATGAGTATGCTGCGTTTTCGTTTGTTCTGTTATGCTACGTTTTCACCTAAAGATAATCCGGTTTAAATTGAGAAGATTGAAAATTAATCTTCAAGTGTTTTCACCAGTGAAAAAAAGATTAGTTTGACATTTTCACTACGAATTGTCAATCAAAAGTCAATACAACAAGACAAAAGCAAAATAATTGCGAAGAAGAATAATAATTTCGGTGCAGTGAACAAATTTAATTTCAATAAATAAAAATGAGTAATAACTTAAAAATATCCCAACATCTTTCAGCATATAGATATATTTACAAAAATATTGTAATCGCTTTGCACGGTTTTCGTTTTTATATATACTTCAAAGTATTACTGTAGGATCGCTAAAACATTTTCCATTACAAATTCAACGCCCCGAACGCTTTGGTCTTTATAGATTTATTGCATTTTTTATTTTTATATTTATTCATAAACAAAAACAGAATTTGAAGGCAACGACAAATTATACCAGACAAAAACAAATTAAATAATGTTGGACAGTTTTTTTCTTTGTTGAATGTCAATGGAGAAAATATGACGTTATAATAGGCGCGTTCTATGAAATAAGGTTTGTTTCTTTTGCCAATCTCCTACTTGGAAGAAGATTTCAATGAGATTAATTTCTAATCTTCATTTAAAGAGATTAAAATTTGTATGGGAAATCTTCAAGATTTAGAAGATTTGAAAGAGGATTTATGGTTAATCTACCTAAATCTGGATTAAGTGGTAGGTGAAAACGTAGTATTACTTAGGCGAAACATAAAATGAAAGGTTATTGATGAATTCATCTCTTTTTTGGAAGTTGAATTTTCAACAATATTTATTCATGAATGAAATATAACATGAAAACGCAGCTATGAAATCATTGATAAACAGTATTTGCCTCTTTCAACCATGAACACTATTTGGTGAAAACTTCAGAGAATCACGTGCTACAAATTCGTTGTTGAAAAATGTCATGACATATTTCCAGTGATCTCACCAAATGAAAATATCAAAATAAATTTATTTAAAAAAGTTTTTTCACTGATTCTGAACTGCAACTTGTACTTTCATCCGTCTTTGACAAAGATCTCGTTGGCATATGAACTGATTAAATTAAAGAACAAAATATTTCTTAACGATCGTAGAAAAAAGGACATAGACAATAAAAAAACAGAATAATACTTGCTGCGCTAATAGAGATTTTATTGTTTCGTTTTGTTCTTCTTCTAATGAAAGCAACACACAGTGCTCAATATTACTTGCGGGCTTGTGAAGCTGTGCAGGACTTTTCCTCACTGAAATCACAATGATTTACATGCGAAAATGTACCGAGGAAAAAGGGGATTACGTTGCCCCGAGGAAATCATTACTTTATTTTTCCATATAAAAGTAAGGAATGAATTCATTGCTGTTTTCACCAACATTTTTTATCGAGGAAGAAATTTGCCACTGGGTCCTTAAAATCTGTTAACTAGACTGCTTTCACACAAGGAAATTGAGTTGCCGGCAACTGGGTGTTGATAACGGGAAGGGCAAGAAGTAAGGGGAATGAAAAACATCTCCCCGGTCAACGATTTGGAGATTTTTTTTTAACGTTTTGCTTTGCATTCCAATAAGCCCAACATAATCTTCCCAGTTTACTACTCAGTTTCTTGGTGCAAGTTTCTTCGTGTGAAATCTAGAAGGCAAAATAACGTCAAAACATCTCCAGCAACAGGTTTCCCTATGTGAAAGGGGCATAGACACAAAGTTTAACAAAAGTAAGGGAACTTATTGAACACATTTTTTTAATGTCAAAACAAAAGTATATTTCTTTTTCCATGACATGATAAATTCGATTACTATTAACTTTTGTAATGACAAAACTGACAGCTTTTTTTTGTAACTATTTTAACGTTCGATTTACATAGCTACTACAGGGCAAGTTTTGCATTTAAAAAAAATCGAACTCATGATTTTAATCAATCTTGACATTACGATGATAGAGAACACAAACAAAGTTGTTTTCGCAACTCCGTCTGTCTGTCTGTAGATCGATCTACATCCTAAACGGCTAACCGATTTTCTTTTAACTTGTTAGGTAAATTATCTTAAATAAATTTTCGAATCGATTTGTAGCCCCAAAAATAATGGTACTTGCCATACAAATTTTTCTTCTATCTTAATTCAACCAAAATTTTCAAAATACAAAATTCTCATATCAATATTTTTTTTAGAAAAAAATTTAAGACATTTTGCACATACAAAATTAGGTAAAAGCGAACTAAAAATATATTTTGCCATTTCCACTAGGAATTTGTTCGATTACGATGTAATCAAACATAAGAGCAAGTTCGAATTTTATTTTCATTTAGGAGGCGACTCCATTAAAAATATTTATGTTGGCCATTATTGCATACACTATTACTGAAATTAATATTTCTTTGCTATGTGGGCAAGCAAATATCGTGAAATTTTTTTCTTCTCCAAGTAGCCTTAGGTACCTACTTTAATGAAATATTGGAATTTAACATGAAAATAAGTAAACTATGAACAATATTCAATGTCTTGTGAGAAATTTCTGCACGATGAATGTGCGATGTCATGAAATGTCCAATTTTATTTCTCTATTTATTTGTTCTTAGAAGACAAGATATGAATACTGATTTTTATGTCTGAACATAGAAAAACTATTGACGCCCTGCGCCTCCACAAGCAATTTTTATTTTTGTTTTTATTTCAGCAATTATTCCAGATTTTTTTATTTCTTCGTTCAGTGGGAAAATTATTCCATGAAATCTTATTGCCAAACATTCAAGCATTCATTGAATTTATAAGCTAAAAAGAAACTTACAGAATTCTCTGCCTGGAATTCCAACTCAAACCCATCAATAAACACATGTAATGATAAAAAGCACACAAATGTCAGTCTACCTGTCATTAGACGTCATTTATTTCCACAGAGATGGTAAGAAATAAATGCTGAAATCGATTTCGTAAAATAATTTATTTCATGAAATGTGTGGTCTGCATTAGAAATTTCCATTGCATGTTTGCTTTTCTGACAGAAATTATTGGTTATGGAGATGCAGGTTAAGGAACCTATTATTATTATTATTTTTATTTATATTATATATTATGATTAGATTTTCGAACTTTTAGGAAGTAATGGAACATACTTTATGTCATTGATGAGGAATAATACTAACAAAATCGTTGATATCTTATACTTAACTTGTTTTATTTAATTTTTAAATATGCTTGTAACAATTTCCATTTTTTATGAATGTAATATATGTAGATTAACTTACATTTTTATAGTTATTTAAATAAAATTAAAAATTTTAAATTTCAAGACTTGTTCTTTTCAGCTTGATCTTTATTAAAACAAATTACCACATACGACACTTTTTCTGTGGATTCATTGGGCTGTGCAATGGACACTTAAATACTTTTGAAAATTCGTCAAAGTTTTGCAAAGGTAAAGTTACACGATATTTATCCATAGGATATCCCGTATAAAGTTCGTTCCAATAATGCATTGGTTCATATTTGGCGCAGTAGATTTGAGCAAAATTAAGAAAAAAAGCCTGATCAGGTGTTACATTCAATCCAGGCAATGACTCCCTTCTCTCCAAGTTTTCCTGCACATCTTTCACTTCAGTGTTATACACCCTTCTAAAGGCACTCAAAGCTCCTCTCAGACCACCACTATCGCAAACAGTCTCTGTCAGAGACTCTTTGCCATCGATTTTGATGTTAAGCCCTGGAACAGTTATATTACTATGATGTTGGATAAAGCACCGAGAATTACTTCGCATGAATTTTTTCGATTTCGCTGACCACGCATGGATTTCCTTGAAATGTTTCTCAGCTGAACGTCCTCTCGGATCTAGACTGTGAACGATCTCATGGCCTATGATAAATCCAAGTCCGCCATACTTAATGGATTTTGGAAGATCTCGATGATATAAAGGAGGGAATAGTATTCCCGCTAACACATTAATAGTATGTTCTCTGTTGTCGTAAAAGGCATTCGCCGAAATAGCTTTCAAGACCTCCATCGGAATTGTACTATTGATGATGTCGGAATTTATGTAACCATAATGATTTAAGTCGACTTGAAATCTAGCCAATTCTAGATTGTTCAAAGCATAGTTATTGGTAAGGTTAAGTTTCTTTGTTTCCTTAACATAAGTGTCCGCAATTGGGTCAACTATATGACCACTACTGGATTTGAGAATCTTAAGAGTGTCGTGTAGTCCGAATCGAGTTGGTTCGTCTATCCAAACAGAAGTTTCAATTAAAGTAATAAAACTTTTTACAAGTTCTGCAATCATTTCGTCTACTTCTTGCCGAACCTCCTGACTTAGGTGTTCCTTGATGAAGAAATGTGTCAATACCATTGGTATAGCTTGTTTCACGTCCATTAAACAGTGCTGATGCTGATATTTCGATGACTTCACCTGCGGATGCATTTTGTACAGAAATTTCAAAGCCATGTAATTGGCAAAAGCTTTGGATCTATTGCCTGCCATTACATTGAGTTCATTAAAATAGAAATCGCACGGGCAGGGAATAAATTCAAAATTTGATGAACCATTCAAATTCCAGGCTATCTCAAATATAGAATTCCATTTTGGGAACGTTTTCTTTTTCGATTCGTCTTCTTCGTATTCACTGCATCCTTCCATGGCTTTGTTTTGAAACACTAGAGCCTCTTTCCAAAAATCAATAATATCTTCAATCACTTTATCAGATTCTGAGTCTGTAACTCCATAGGTTTTCAGAAGTGTCTTCATCATCTTTGTATTATGAACGTACCCCCAAGAGTCATTCGTTTCGATATTGTCGGAATAGACATCAAATCCAAAACCAAACGTACCGATCGTGTACATGGGTGGGAAGGGATGTCTTAAGAAGATATCCTCCCTGACTAGTCCAATAATTCCATATCGCACAAGGTGAGCAGTCATATTGAACCAGTCGAATGCCGATGCATTCCAGGTTGGATCCACAGCAGGAAAGCCTCCAATACTCTTGATTATGTTTAAATATTCTTCACTTGGTCTCAATGGCAAGAGGTCAGCACTGTCACAGATTTCCACATAGTGTTTGACTCTTTGCAATTCCTCATAATACTCTTCGTTCGGCTGACGTTCCTTTCGAAGAATCTTATCGATAATTGCATTGATAGATTGGGATACATCATAGAAACCATTTTGCTTTCGAGTTATTTCTATGTCTTCTATGACATTCGCGTAGTTCCCGCAAGCGAACTCGTAGAAATCATCGCAAGGATTTACCGATGTATTCATGTAAGATATCATTCGCATAGCGAACGATTCACGGAACACTGCAACACTTTCATCTTGTTCGTTAGCGATTTCTTTTCCGGTTATAGGAATGGCAGAACTTAATCGGCAACCAAGAAATGTAAGAATCAAAATGAAACACTTCAAAGATAGTTTCATTTGTATAGCTGCGAAAAGAACCGACTTGTATTCGTAAATGAAATTAAATGTTCATAAATTTACTAAAGATGATACTATTGGAGTGAATTCTCAGCTTAATTATGATAACCTTGCAAATTATTTTTGATAATTATATTTTTTTAGTTTGTGTAATGAGAGATAAGGTTTAAAGCCGTTTGAGTTTCATTTTCTTTTTCATATACATAGGTTGATGTGCTGTTATATATGTTGCTGACAGATCAGATAATATTTGGTGTTTTTTGATGGCCAACTGACCTAATCAAGTGTTATTTTTTACATAGCTGGAGGAAATTGGATGAAAAATTAGAATTCGTGATGTTTGGTGTGCATAACCGAACAGATTTTGTGGAATGAATTCATATTCGATGTCACCAACAAAATTGGGGCTTTCTCAGCCGATGAACGAAATATTTCACCACTTCTGATATGGTCGAACTATTTATTCCTATTGTAATATTCAAGCATTAAAAGACAATGTGAATCGTTGTCCCATTTTCCCAATTGGTCGTCGAAATTTGATTGCCCACAAAATTTAAAACAAAAGAAAACGATAATCCCCAAAAATAAATATCCAGAACTAGAATCTTAACTCCCTTTCTGAGTCCTCTGTTAAACTTGGGAAGCACTGTTTCATTCAAATAAAAACATCCAAAAATGGGCAGGGCACTTATTTCTTTTGTTTTCAGCTACGGTCATATGTACTGCACTCAAAAATATATGCTTATTTTAAGAATATACAAGCCACACACTTTACGTCTTTCTAATCATTGTAGCGTGTTCTAGGCGGAAATTATGCCAATTAGAGGAGTCCTCTTCTGGCTCAAAGAAAATATGATATCATTTACAGATATCTGCTTCTTCTCAGATAGTCAGGCGGCTATTAAATCTCTGGAATTATCCTTTACAAACTCCATAACTGCTCTCACCTGCCATTTAACTCTTATGGAGATGGCACAGTAGTTCAATATTCACCTATGTTGAGAATTGTAAGGCGTATGAACTTGCCAAGGCGGAACGACACCTGATAAGTCATATATAGTTATACCTATCGCTATTCATGTAAGTTAAGACTGAAACAAGATGCTTTAGAAATTAACCTAAGATGGAAAAATACAACCACCTGTCTGACAACATAGCAGTTCTGGTCAAAACTTGATCTGAAACGTTCCAAGTGTTTGATATCCTTAAGTAGATTGCACATCAGTTTCGCAATTGGTGTCATAACCGGACACTGCCTCATAGGCAAGCACTCAGCGAGGCTTGGCGTTTATTCAAACGATTTTTTTGCAGAAGCTGCATGGGCGAAGAAGAGGTGGAATCTATTCCTCATTTTCTGTGTACATGCCCTGCTCTATCTCAGAGACGGTAGCTCTATCTTGGAGACTTTTTCTTCGATGATCGCAGCGATCTAACCAAAATATGCATCTACAGTCTTTAAGGCTTCATTATAAGCTCCAAATGGTTCAACGAATATTGAGAACACAAGGGACCAACTAGGGTCTAAGTGTTTTCGCTGCAACCCTGACAGCCACTTTAACCGAACCTAACCTAAGCCTCACACTTATGATGGATCCAACGGCTTAGACTTGTTTGCATACCTATGATATTTCGACGAACTCATATTTCCTTAGGACGCGAAATCTAAGGGCCATATCCATTTTAGATCTTGTGGTTGTCTATTGAATATTTATTTTTTCCAAATCCACAAGGCATAATTATGGAAATCTCTTACGGATCAGAAGTAGCAGTAATTTTTCATTTTGATTTTTATTATCTGGACTGTTTGTGTGGTTTATTTGAACTGTAACTTTCGTAATATTATTCCATAGTCTTATTGGTTGAAGAAGTATATACTACTTACTCCATGTATTTCATTTTTATTTTATTTCATTTTCATCGCTTACAATATACTTAACAATCTAGAATTTAAGATATTTAGAATTTAAGATATTTTTAAGATACTACAAAAAAATAATTAAGAATACAAAAATAATTGAATTTAACATTTCGCATTCCATTATAATTATTAAAACCGTTTTAAGATTATATAATTAATTTTGAAATAAGTATATACTCGTTTAAATTGTATAAAATTCAATAAAAAATATGTGGTACAATTTAAAAATGTTCAGCCAAATACCGGTTCGTTCAATACTAGTTGTATTGGACGGTTTCCAGTCTGATATACACAAAATAAATGCTGGTGTGCCCCAGGCCTCCGTATTGTCTCCGACACTTTTTCTCATTTTTATTAATGATCTCTTATCTGGATCTTCTAATCCACTAAATTGTTTTGCTGACGATAGTAAACTCAGCTTTTCAGCTCACTAAATTCTGATCTCGACAGCATTGTCCAATGGGGAATAAAAAACCGCGTAGAATTTAATGCTTCAAAAACTCAGTGCTGTCTTCTGTCGTTAAATTAGAACCCAACCCCCTATGCCGCTATCCATGTGCGTACTTGAATTGAATAAAACGATCAGCTTTCAGTCCTTGGCATGTGCATCACAGACCACCTCTTGTGGAATGAACACATACGAGTATTTGATGTCGCCAAAACCCCTGCAAAGTGCTTGGGCTTTCTTCGAAGATGCAAGAAAGTTTTTCCCCGTCTGATCTGGCTGTAATCTATAAGGCCTTCATCCGTCCAAAAATGGAGTATAACTCGCACAATTGGGCAGGAGCTCCCAAGAATCATTTGAGCCTCTTGGATAGAATTCAAAATAGAATAGAATCAATTCTAAGATTGATATGCGATAGCGCTATAATGGAAATATTTACATCTCTCGAGCACCGTCGAAATGTTTCATGTCTTTCATTATTGCATCGCTATTTTCATAAACAATGTTCTAGCGAAACAGCCAGTTGCATTCCTCCCCTTAAAATATTCAACAGTAGTACTCGCGCTTCAAGGAATGCTCATCAGTTATTCTTGAGCCCGACTTTGGACGTACTGTTAAGCACAGAGATTCTTTCTTTCGTCGTACAACACGAATGTGGAATGCTTTACCAGGTTCTATTTTTCCCTCCCACTTTGATATTCTGTACTTCAAAATAAAATGTATGTACATCGCTACACATGTATGTACTGTGCTTGACATATTAAGGGTAGTCAAAGCCCCTTTAGTGGGCGCTCAATTAAATATAAAAAAAATCAAAATTATACCTTCCTCGAAGTTTTCGTACATCTATGGGGGAGAGGTTCCAAAGTCTGACAGCATAAACACAGAATTGGAGTTTAGAAACAGTGCAAGTGAATATTGATTGAATAAGTACCTATATAAAAGACCGTACTGATCTTGACAAAGTGATTCTATTATAAAGATCCAGGTGCAATCACTAATCTCATAGTTTCATCAATGTTCCATCTCTTAATATTTTTGTATGATTAAAAACCTAAAACATATTTTTTTTTTGCTTAACCCAACATCAATTTAACTAGTATATTCCCTATAGACAGCAATTCTATAAAACAATTCTCAATAATTAGCATGTTATTCGCTTTTCTATTGTCCTCAATTGACCTCCAAGTCGATCAGTGTTCTTAATTAATGTCAATCAATATTGAGAAATTTATAAATTACGAATAATAAATTTGCCATAGATGCTATATCGTGCGTTATTGCCATATTGCCAATGTTCGAATTGAATCAATAAATTAATTTGTACAAACACTAGCTGGTCCTGCCCAGCGTTGCCGGGATACTTTTCCTCTTTGTATGTTATGCTTCTCTATTAGCCAGTCAGTTCCTCGAGATTCGAGAAGGAATTCATCCAATTACATGTTTCATGGAATTTGGGTGAATCGGAGCAAAACAATTTCAGTACAATTGGGAATGTATTGAAATGAAATGAATCGGAATCCACTGCTTTCGCAATCAATTTTTGGGTTTATAACTCATTAATGGACAAGCTTGAGGATAAATCATATTTTGTGTCTTTCTATCTGGAGAGAAAGCAAATGGTGCTAAAAGCTTACTGAATCAAATAGCGGAAATCACAATTTTCCATTTAACTATTAATAATTACCTAATAATAATTTCATGGAAAACACTACAAAAAATGCTTCCTTGATGGGTTTTGGCCAAAAAACAATGGCGTAAAATTTTAGTCGATGTAGTAATATGTTAAATCATTTTGATACTAGACTAAATAGAGGTTTTTGCTAATTTTAAACCACTTTAGTAACGTACTATCTTCTTAACATTTTACTTAAGTTAAAATCACAAAATGGCTACTTTAGTTTTTTAGTATCGTACTAAATCCATATGCCACTTTGATATTTACTAACGCCAAAAAAGTTACGGTCGCTTACTTTTTTGCACTATTTTAGGCGTTTTTAGTTGAATATTGAAATAGTAATTATTATTTTGCATTTAAATAAAAATTATTTATTTAAGCTTTACAAATTTTTTCGTAGATTATTAAGATAACTAAAACACGTTTTTTAACAAACAAACATTTTTAAGAACTTTAGAAAATAGTTTTTAAAAATGTTTGTTACTAAGCACGTCTATTAACAAACAATCATTTTTTAAAAACTAATAAAAAGAGAGAATGCCAAACGCTATTGATATCTATAAAACATTGGATAGCGGATTCACACAAAAGAGATGAACCCACTTGCAGACTGTTATAAGTGCGCTGGTATTGTGTCAGTCATTCATAACGGTCACATTGAGCGATATTTAAAATTTACGTATTATTTTTTTGTATAAAACAATAAGATACAAAAATATTTTTTTACATCTTTTGTACAAAACACAATGTCAATCTACATTTTTTGTTACTCGGTTACCTTATGTCATCTTCAAATGACTTGAGACTGTTATACTTGTAGAGAATTTACTACACAGTGTTCTATAGAAACCAGTTCTGTGGCATAAGCATGCGCCAAACTGCAATTTGGAATATCAACTATTGCTACTTTTAAATAACATTTGAAAATATCTGTTACTGACATAAAAGTTATGGAACAAAACTTGTCAGTAAAATAACAATCCTTATTAAATATTTTCTACTCGAATCTTACAATTAATTATTCATCACCTTCGAAATTTTTAGATTTAGACATTTTAAATGTTATTTCTTTAATAGGTGTTGATTTGTTAAAGTATATTTATTGAATGAATTATTATAAATTTCAGTTTCTATTTTTCCCTTTGAAAAATAAATATGATTAAAAAAAATTTAAATAACAAGTAACAAAGCAACAAGTAAGAATAATTGAATGAATTAATAATTGAATAAATTATTACAACTCGTCCATCCTGACTTCCATTCGTCTCGATTAGAGTGCATACAAAATTATATACTTTTTATAATTAACAAAATTAAATTTAAGTAATTTTTAAAATAATAATAAAACAAATGTTGCCTTTCCTATTCTGACTCCGATTCTGTTCTGTGATCCTCCCTCGCCAATCTGCCCATTTTCGAAGCTTCAATAATGCCATCGTATGGGAGCTGTGTCATTTGACAATTTTCAATATCTCTTATCACATATCTATCATTTGGAAGTACTTTATGTATTTTGTATGGACCTTTAAATTTAGCAGAAAACTTTTTATTCATTCCAAGGTTATTGACAACATTTCTTATAATAACAAAATCACCTTCTGAGAATACAATTGGTAGTCGGAAATTTCTTGCAATAAGATCAGAATTTCGTTTTTGAGAGCTTTCAATGCATGCAGAAGCTTTCATACGTATTTGATCAAGATTTCGTGTGTCTATTTCAAATTTATCATCTAGATATTCAGCAATGATATCAATTTCAATTCCTCTTTGTTGAATACCATAAAGTAATCTATATGGCGATTGTCCTGTGGAGGAATGCACTGAATTGTTAATAGCGAACTCAACTTTCTTTAGCATTTTCGTCCAGTCAGAGTGCTGTATAGGCACTGATATTTTCGCTAGCATGGATTTTAATACTCTGTTTGTTCTTTCTACTTGGCCGTTTGCCTGTGGTGAACCCGTTGTAATTTTAACATGATCAATATTATTTTTAATAAGATATTCACTAAATTCTAAAGACGTAAAACATGATACCTTATCACTAAAAATTCGTCTAGGACGACTATAATATCCAAAAATTTTATTAAGCGAAGCACAAACTTCTTTCGTACTTGTCGAATTCACAGCATACAATTTTATATGCTTCGTAAACGCATCTACCACTACCAAAATATGCTTACGCTTAGAGCAAATAGACGGAAGTGGCCCAAAATGGTCAATATGAAGCGTATCAAACGGAATCGTTTTTTTCGGATTTGAATGTAAACACGATTTTTACATTGAGGCGGAATATAAAACATAATACACTTAAGACAATTTTTAATGAACTCTTCCACTTTTTTTCTTATTTTCGGAAACCAATAATGCATTTTAATTTCATAAATGCATTTATCTACACCTAAATGACATAGTTTTTCATGTGCTGAACGTATTAAAGTAATTTCCATTTCCCTTTGGAACATATACAAGTAATCTATCTGACTCAAATTTTCTATAAACAAGGCCATTTTCAAATGCAAAATTTTGGTACGGAAGTAACTCCCAATCTGTTTCTTAATTTTACAATATTTTCATTCCTATTTTGAGTAAGATGCAGCTGTAAGTCAATATTCTTACAATCAATAACGCAAATAATTTGATCTTTCCTTTCACTTGTTTTAATAGAAATTGGAAAATGCCGACTCAACGCATCTACATGTCCCATCAATGTTGGATAGAATAGTCATATTGCTCCAATTTGAGAGCCCATCTAGCTATACGCGGCACAAATTTCTGTCTTTCCAAAGTTAATGCTAATGAATCACAATCAGTATTAATACGGAATGTTATACCATTTAAATACTTATGAAATCTTTCTAGTGAATATATTATTGTTAAGGTTTCTAATTCGTTGCTATGATATTTGGATTCAGAGCCAGAAGTTGCTTTTGAAAAATACTCGACTGGATGAAATTTCACCCTGTCGCTGCAAGAGAATATCCCCAAATCCAAGCGCACTAGCATCACAATGGCCTCGTTCGGTGGCGCAACCTAACCGATCCGGATTTCTTGGTGTTGTTGTAACGCCTAAGGAAAAAACGGCTGATGAACTAAACATATGTTGTCAAACACAAATCTCAAGCTACCCAAAAATTATTGGATTCGTTGAGATTCGTTTGGAAATGTGAGGGACAGCTGATTCAAAACATCAGATGTGTATGAAATACAACTGACATAACGAGAAAGCTACCTGAATCGTTCGAAAATAAATCCGCTACAAAGGTATCTTGGATAGCTTATCAGCCGCGCACCGAACGATTCCAATGTAATTCTGTTTCTTTTTCTGGACTGAATATAGCTAGCAAAGGACTTGTTACCAACTTATTAATATTCAAGAATTTCAATACAATTTTTGTCAAAACGGAGCGGAACATTATGCTTAATTAAGTCTCTTAATGGTCTTGCAAATGTTGAAAATGACGGAATAAATCGACGGAAATATGAAAATAAGCCTAGAGATTTTTGTAAATCCTTAACGTTTTTCGGGATCGGAAGATGCTGAATTGAAGTCAAATGATCATTATTAGGTCTAATTCCTTTTTTATTGACTGTAAATCCAAGATATTCAATTTCTTCGTAACAGAACTTGCATTTAATTGGATTAATTTCAAGTCGGAATTCAGCCATCCGACGTAAAACTCGTTTAAGTAGTGTATAATGTCTTCAATTGTATCGGTGGCTAATGTTATATCATCAAAATACACAACAACGGAACCTTCATCTATAAATTGACGTAAAACAAATATCATAAATCTTTGAAAATAAGCAGTGCCTTTTTTAATACCAAATGGTAACCTTGTGTATTCATAATGACCATCAGGGGTCACAAAAGCAGTAATTTTAATTGATTCTCGTCGATCGGTATATGGTGAAAACCATTTTTAAGGTTGTAGAAAAATATTTCTTCGCATCTAATTTTAATAAGCAATCGTCAATGACTGGAATAGGAAAACTATCGCGTACCAAAATTTTATTGAGTGGAAGATAATCAATACATAACCCTTTTTCACAATCTTTTTTTGGAACTAAAACTATTGGAAAAACATATGTTAATTCACTTGGTCTGATTGTTCCTTTTTCTAATTATTTTTCTATATGCTTATCAACATTTCGTTTGTCTGCAAATGATAATCTTCGCGGAGAAAAACTAATTGGAATGCTAGAAGATAAAGTTTCATTGCGAAATCATGTTTTATTGCAGGAATGTTGTCGACATCTAAATAATCAGAATGAGTAATGTCCAGAATATTTTTTTTATGTTCAGAACTTAATTTAGAATTTATGTCGTATGTATTTCTACTGTCCTCAATAACATCAATAAGAAATATGTAAGGTAACGAACAATTTTAATTATTACCAATCTTATTACATGATACAAGAATCGCATGCGGCAAAATACGACATAGTGAACACGGTTCTTTATCGGAATCGAATTTATTAAAAGATCGGTTGATACATTGTAACACTTGGTTATGAATTTTAATTTTATTGAAATCAGAATTATTATTTATTCCAATCTTCGGCTTTGGAATTTTATTTGGAACAAAACATAATTTAATATTTAAAGAACGAAAAAAAATTTCGTCCCAAGAGAATTGGAAAAGGTAAACAAGTATCAGGAACAACATATTAGTTCTAAACATTGTATAAAACCATTGAATTTAATTTTCGTTTTCAAAATTCCATAAGAGCAAACTGGAAGACTTCCAACTACATACTAACCAGTTGGTCTTAAGTATTCGCACTGCACTCCTTTTGGAATTTCCGAATACTTAATCAAACTAATCGGACTGCCAGTGTCAAAAAGAGAAACATACGTGTTACAAAGTTCAAGAGAATCATAATTAAGAAAATCAACACTTACTGTATTTATTTCGTTAAAACTTTTGACAACTGCATCGGCATCAGAATCGGAATGGCGTTGAACAGAATTATTTGGTGGCAATTTTTCACAATCCTTTATAGTATGGGAAGTTGACCCGCATCAAAAACAAGATCCTTTCGTCCGTTTCGGATGTGGACAAAATTTGGATAAAGGTCCAGAGCCAAAACAATTGTAGCAAATGATATGCTTCTTTTCAGCTTCACCAACAGAAGTTTTAACTTTTGGATTCTGATGTATTGAAGCTGTACCAAAGGTGAAGTTTGATGTTTTGTTACATGCAGAATTAAGGTTGGGCGTAACGATGAGCTATTTGCCTTAAGTCATCAATTGTACGTGCTCGATATAGTACTGCAATATTAGCAGAGTAATCGCAAAATCCATCAATAATTAATTCAAAGGTTTGATTGTCGTCAATTTCCGCTCTTGTATTTGTAATATGTAGCCCATAATTGATAATTTTGAAGAATTAAATGTTGTATTTCTCATTTTGTCAATAATTTCTGACATCGAATTACAATGACCAAAATTAATAAGAAAATTTCTTCGAAAACATTCATACGTTATGGATTCAATGATGTGCACAACTATTTCTGCAGCGGAACCAGGCTGCATTAATCGTTGAATAGACTTAAGCTTAAAAACACCGTCACCTTGAATTAATTCACAGATTCGTTCGAAATTTTCAATCAATTTCTTAGCATCGAAAGACTTTTTTGACTGAATGAATTATTATAAATTTCAGTTTCGATTTTTCTCTTTGAAAAATAAATATGATCAGTAACAAAATAATAAGTAAGAATAATTTAATAAATTATTAATTGAATAAATTATTACATTTCAAAGTAATTTTTTGTCTGCAGTTACCTGTTAAAGAAGAACACATCTTTCTGGAATGTTGAATGTGGATGTGTCAAATTTCAGAGACCTTCGTGTCATATATGACAACTGAATTTTGACAACATGTACCAATTGCAAGAGCATTCCTTGTAATATATGTGTACTGTTACCCGAGATAATTTATCTAATGAATAAGTGAATGCTCTCATTTAAATCAGTCAATCTGACAGTTCGGCACATCTTTCTGGCATGATTAGTTTGCATGATACAGTTGTTAATTTGCTTATGTGCGAATAATCCCTTCAACTTAAAAATTGGATTAATAATATACATCTATTTTTGCAAGGAAAAACTTTTGCTCCGCTTATCCTTATTGTCACTGTCTATATCACTATCCGCAGCATCCATTGGCGTCATAACCTTCTCTAAATATTTATCATATCCCCTTCTTGTGCGGATATGGAGACTTTCTTTTTAAAAAAATTAAAAGGGTGCTCTTCTTAAAACGTATCAATCGTCTCTCGTTGCATTCTAATCTTAAAAAAAAACGGAAGGTGCTTATTTAAATTACTATTTCCCTCAAGAATCTCACTCAACATTGAACCCTCATTTTTTGTTTCAATATAATGAAACACAAGGTACTTCATAGTTCCATAACCCATAAGCGACATGAAACAAACAGAGTTTATAATAAAATGTAATAGTTTTTTTTTCTAAGTGCACCGTCACACCATCATATAAATTGCTGTTTTTCCTTTTAAGCAGCATTGAATTTTAGAAGAAAAAAAATCCCCAAAAAATTCTTACCAGATTGGGAAAAAACATCCATTGACATTTGTGACAGCTCGTATCTGGTTGTTTTCATTACCGAACAAAATGTTTTTTGAACGCAATGATAATATTTTTTGAGGTCCCTCTGTGCTTGGCTTAATATGGTGTTGGGTCTACCCCGTGAGATGACATCCATGTGTGTTGCAGATGGTTGAACCACGCTCAGATGTGTTTTTAATGAGAAAGGATTTCACTTGGCGTGAATCCTTTATATGTTTTTTTTTGTTTGTCTTTCAAGCTATCCTTATGAAACAGATCTTGTATTTTTGGTTACATTTATACTGGGAGGTACATCCACGAAAGGTCGAAAGTAGATCAATTTTAAAATAATGTGTAGTTTTTGTTTTCGGGTCGGGCGATATGCATACGGTGCGCATGTGTGCATGATTTTTGAATAATGATTAATGATGGGAAGATTCTAATGAGTTTTAAATGGGATTTTGTGGGTGTCGAATTTCTATCTAAGAATTTTATTCGCGACATAGCTACGCATATAGATTAAAATTTGATCTTTTTAAGTTACAATGTTGAATATTATTTAAAATAGAATAAATGTTTTCAACCATTAGGTTTATATTCGAAGAATGTTAAGTTTTCTTGAGAGTGGATGAATATTTTATGGCCTCAATTAAAGAGTTTATTTTAAAGTTAATTTTAAGTTCTTCATAGTTTTAACATACTTTATAAATAAACATAGTGTAGGGTCGGCAAATATCTTAAAGATAACTTTGATATAGAGCGAATTGACACTTTCAACCAGTAAATTCATTACTGTGCAGTTAAAAAAATATGTACCGTTATTAACGTGGCGCACATCTGATACGTGTGTGAAACTGGAGACAGACTAATGTCATTTTCGATTGGTATTCCGAAAGAACTTTTCAATCCTGGATACCAATCGATCAAGTTAACGCTAGATCTTTGATTCTGAATTTTAATGTGAGTGTATGTGTTTGGCGGGAAATGTCAAACGAAACATTTAAGCTACCGCACCGAGTAATTTCAGCATAGGTATAAACCCAAAAACAATGACATGACAATGTATATGGATTGGGATGATGGCAAAACATTGATGTTAGACAAAAAACATCTATGAATATAGATTGTGGATGATCTCCATTGAGCGCACTTTTTAAAAATATAAAGTGGCTCGGCAATACAAGAAATGCTTACATTACTATTAGCAGCCCATTTTTGGTCTTTGAAAAAATTGCTAATTTTATCCATTTTTCCTACATCTGTTATTTTGTAGTTCGAATACGGAAACTGTGGTACATAATTAAAAACTGATTACGACTTGAAATATTAATACTTGCTGTTCCTACGTTAATCGATGAGCGAACAATTGAGTGGACACACATTCAGAAGCAAATAAACAAAAAAAAAATTGTAAACACACGGACACGCGGAACGATAATGAAATGGAACAAAGCAGGAGAAGAACTATCATTTTATACCAATCGAACACTTTTAAAAGCATTCGGAAGCCTCCCGGGCGACAATAATCAAAATGACCATAAGGACATATCGAGGTCAGGAAGGCTTGTTGCTTAAGATCCTAGAGCAATGAGGAAATGTCATTAACATATTTTTTTGACAACTTACGTTGAATACAAAAATAAATAATCTGAGGTTCGCTATTTATTTTCTTGTAATTTTTGTTTTAATTTGGTGGCGTATAAGCTAGTGTAAACTGGGTCTAGTGATTTTGATGCTTTCAGTGAACGCGAATAAATTACATAAAGCAATTTCTGTAGAAAATAGTTCAGATCTCACACGGAAGATTTGATATCTGATGGGTTGTCAGATTTAATCTGAATGCACACATGCATGTAAAAAGTCTTTTCTGTCAAACGTCAAATTGGACCTAAATATGTTGTTAGTATTTTTTTGCGACCTTTCATTTTCATTTCATTTATTAACAATATTATAATTACATTGCTCCATTAAGATTTAAATATTTTAGAGCATCTAAAGAAAGCTTAAGCGAGATAATTTCTTGAAAAAAAAGGAAAGTTAAAAACAATACAAAAAAATGTAATAAGAATAATAACGAAAAAGCAAAGAGAAAAATAGTTAAGTAATAAAATAAAATAAATAAGATATAAGATGTACTAGTATACAAAATAAAACAAATAAAGACGAAGAAGTTAATAACTTATATTTTATAAACTTAGTGTAGTTTTGATTGCTTCGTCTTCGTCATCTGATGATGTAGATATGTTTTTTTTTAAATGTGTGTTTCAGTCATTCACCAATACTACAATTAAATTTGCAAACAAGTTTCTTTGAAAACAAATCTCGATTTTGAAACCAGATCTTTGAAATTTAGCAAACCTATACTCTGTCCCACAAAAATAGTCAGTACAGTGCTTATGGGGGAGCTTTTTTGAAACCAGTGGTGCCTGTGTATACTGTCACCACACTGATTTAAAAAAAAAAACTACCACTGGAAAGGATTCTACCCACTGACCAACCAACGAGCTTTTTCAGTGTTTTTTTTACCAAAGAGCTTTCGAGCGCTTAAGCTTTTGAGAAAAAAAATTTGTAAGGTGAGGAGGAGAAGTGTTGTCGCTCTGATTTTCTCCTTTTTATTTGGTCGTATTTTTAAATAGCCCCTTAAAATACAGTTAATTTTTTTCGCTTTCGGTGATTTTGCAGAAAAAGTAAATGATGCAAAGTATTAAAACGTTCAAAACAAACTACGTAGATATTCAAAAGTTTTTTATAAAGTGAAAATTTTGTTTTATCAACCGTGAATAATTGATAAATAGTGAAGTGAAATTGAGTTAAATAAATAGTTAAGTGACATTATAATATAACTTTTAAGGTTTTCGCGAATACCCTTAAAAAACGCTACTATTGGCTTACTGGGCTTACTGCTCGCTTAGTAGTGTGGACAAAGATAAATATTTTTTTTAATTTAAATAAAATTTTCATTATTTTAAATAAGCAGATGGCAACCCATACAAATATTTCTCTCATATTTGCGGCTATTTAAAATGATAAGTAAGGGAACCCTATGAGAGCTTTAACTTGAGATAGGTTTATGCAAGCCAATGCAACCAAAGCCAAAGCAAATGCCATATCTTCCCTGTACTGACTATTTTTGTTGAATATAGTATAGCTATTAGTTTGAATAATAAAAAATACCTTCTATAAAAATTCTGTTGCGCACTAAAAGACAAAACTTCTTGCGAGCGAGATTACCTTTTTAAAATAAATTAAAAATATCCAAAATATTAATGAAATAAAACCTACAATTTCCTTTTTGGCAAATTCACAGGTTTCGACCACCGGAAACACATTTTTCCTATATTTTTAAAACTGAGTAACATCATTAACGGAAATAAAAAATATTTTAAATATTTATGAGTCTACATTCAGTAAGTGGTTCTTAAATAGGGAATATTTTTTCTTGATTAAAATTATTGAAACTGATATTATTTTAAATTCTATTGAAGTAAATGAAAATTCTAATTTCTTATCCCCATGTTTTTTTGTGTATATCTTTTCTTGAGTCAATTTATATCTGAGGCTGCAAAGTCAATTCGAAACAACTATAATTCCTTTGTGTGTAATAGCGAAAGAACAACAACAAATAGCTAATAAAATTCAAAACAAATTGGCTTATGCATGTGCGATTAATAGCCATCGATTAACATACCATTTTATATTTTTTTTTTCTTAATTTTAATTTTGACTTTAAAAGAAAATTAAAATTAAAAGAACGTGCCATCGACATGAAAATATAATTGAGTGAGAAAATTCATTAAAAATATACTATAAATATGTATGTATGTGAATTTGTAAATAGTATGTATTATATATACCCCCATAGCCGGAAGCTAAATGAAAATCAGCCAGTGAAGGTGTGAAGAAATATTAAGCAGCTCAGCAATTTTCGAAAAATCTTATAAACATGAACATTGCAGAGAAATGATTTTATTTTTTTTAAGTGTAAACAGTTTTTGGAAAAAAACAGATGATGCCATATTTAATATATTTTACAAGGCGTTTCCTATGGCATACATAAATATGTACGTATTTTATATGCGTATCAGTAGGTATGTATGTTCTAAACCAAAAACTAGACAATAAAACGTCCGTATAAGTATATAACTTAATAATTTATTAGTTATATTTTTTTGACGTTTGGAAGCACTTTGAATCTACTGGCGCCTTTATCTACTTTTTGTGTGGGTAAAAAAAATTAATAACTGTCAAAATTAATCAAAATGATGAAGTAAAGCTTGCAAGTCTCAAAAAAATGCTTATAATAAATGTCAGTATTTATTTTTCCCATCTTTGAGTTATGTCGTGGTAAAATATAATTTTAAACAAATATTTATTAAGGAATTTTATATTTAGTATCAACTCATTAAAAAATTGAAATTCTTTTAACTTAATTTCAGGCAACCTAATATTGGAAAATTAATTCGTTTGTTAAACCAGTTTCCACGAGAAAAATTATTCCATTCGAATATCACTTTTACTGTTGTTTTTCTTGGCCTGTCATTTCAGATTGACTATGGACTAATGGCCTTTTCGATTGGCCGTCCGGAACACATTCCCCCAATAAAACACCTGGAAACAATTTGACTGATTCTGTATTTGTGAAAATTAAATAAAAAAAAATCAAATCGACTAAAAAGATTTACCAAAATCACTTGATTTCAATTTAGATACACATTTTCTTGTATGAATAATAATTATACCTTGCTTCTTTTTACCTTATCTTACCAGAAAAGTAGTTTAAATTCAAAAAGCACATCGAAATTACAAAACAAAACAACCCTATGATTTTGACATTTTAATTATTTGAGTGTATTAGTGATTCTGTTTTCGATTCTGAAATGAAATCCAGAATCGTTTTCTGTTCTGTTTAGAGTAACAACTGTCATTTTGTGGGGGTCAGCACAATTCTGGACTGCCAATCGAAAAGGCCATAAATCTTCAGCCTGATGCTAAACCTACAAAATAAAAATAATGAATTTCACTTCGGGACGCAGACGAAATTAATTGTTGAATCAGAACCATCGATGTTCGAACTCAGAATCCCAAACTATTCCAAAACTGTTTACACAATTTGGGAACAGACCCACGAACCCATATGAAATTTCTATAATCTCGTTCGGAAAAAGACATCGATATAATAGGTCTTTCTCCATGAATCAAAGAAAACAAGACGTCACGCGAGATTAAAAAATCTGAGCAAAATAAATTGTGTTGTGGGTGGATTAATGGATTTTTCGTGCGCGAATAATATAATCATACAATTTGTTTAAATAATTAAATATTGTTGTATTAAATTTACTTTAATTGAATTTAAAATAATTGCGATAAAATCAAGAATAAAAGAAAGTCGGAGTGCTAAATGGATATTAAAGATTTAACTTAAATTAGGCAAAACCCAACAATTTGTGTAGATATTTGTGGATTTTTGGGAAAGAGTACTATAACACATCATCTCTCCTTAATGTCTTGTTCTTATTGTTTTTATTGTTCTTGTTATTACAACTACAAACATCACACCACATTTTTAAGCTATTTCACAAAAAAAACAAAATATAAAATTTCAAAAACAAAATCCAAACTTTTCAATTTCAAACTGTTTCGCTTTTCTCGTTTTCATTTTAAATCTCGTGTGACGTCACACGAGTTGTTAAAATTACAACAACAAAGCGAAAAAATAGAAGTATCTTGTATCTTTTATTCATTCATCCATGGTCTCTCTCAACGTGCACTAAAGGGTACACATTATCGATCCTGCGTGATATTTTTGTTGGATATCGAACATGCGTGAAAAGTTTTGGGTACACATTTATTAGTGTTGATAACAAAATTTTCATTTTCAATCCAAGATTTAGCTCAATAAACACATCAAAGTATTATTTTTCTTATTCACTACTGACAAAAATTCAAAAAGGAACTAACTAACAACGAAAAAACTTGTTGAATGTTGTTCGATGAATAATTTGCATACACATCATTGATCAAGAACGCTGCCTGACAGGCAATATCAAAACAATTTGTGAGCAGTCCTTCATGAGTGTCATGCCATCATGCACATTATCGATCGTGAGCAAAACTGTCACGCATGTTCGATAATATGTACCATACTTAAAGGAAATTTGTTGGTCTTGAAGTAAATTAAAATAATACTAAGCACCTACTATCCGCAAACAAAGAAGCATAAATGTACAATCGACAAACACAAAACTCGACTATTGAAAACAGAAACTGCAAGCTAATTAAAAAATTCAGATACCTTTTATGTTACCTACCTTTATATGACGAAGAAAAAAACTAGAAAAAATTGTGTTTCTAAAGTGACCTTCTTACTATTATAACTCTGCCCTTATCAACGTCATGTCATGTCAACAATCTCTGTAGGAAGGATCGATTCGAATGAATTTCGTTCAACTCAGCACATATGTGTACGATTGCAAAAGCATTTTTAAGTTGTGTACAAATCTCTCTCCTAAAACAATTGTACTCTACTTATTCTCTCATGTAGAACTTCTGTAAATAAATCAGATGAGTCCATTTTGACAGTATTGTTGTATAACCCTTCAAGCAAGCGACTCCGTTTTGGATCCAAACCCACTTAATAAACGGACCCAAAAATGGATCCGAAACCATTCCAAATCGGATCAAATTAGTATAGAAATTAGAATCACCACGCAGCTATTATGTGAACGAATTGTTTTCTATTTCACCATACTTAGAGAAAATCGAACCCAAATTGAATCAAAAACGGATTAAAAATAAAGTTATATTTAAAAACTAATAATTTATAAAGCTGATAAGATATACTGTTATACAAATATTAAACACTTTTATGTTTAGTTGACAATAATGCCGTTTTTCCATTTTAAAATATTATTTTATAAATTCTTTACGTTTATTATTTTGGATTCCCTTGAAAATAAAAATTTCCTCGCTGCTTGTTTACTCTGCCAAATTGAAAAAAAAAAACAGTTTCCCTCCATTTCTCTTCATTTTTTGTGCATAAAGAATACTCCCAACTCGAATATCGACCAATCTCTCTATTTCGCGGTCCATACAAAATAATCTCGATTCTTGTTCTTATACTCGTACATGCGTACACAGAAAATTTGTTAACGTGTGTGAGACACTCAGTGTTTTTTGGATTCCAAAATGATTTCCAATTGAACTGAGGAATTCGGGTCCGCGTGTTTTTGTTTTAAGTGCAGTGTCGCTTGTAGTCTGACCTACGGATTTTGTTTTTGGGTGACAAATCGGTAACTCTGTCGGATCGGAAATGTTGTGTAAGGATGAAATATCGGAAATTATAGATGTTTTTAATTCAGTTTTTTGAAAAACAATAGCACGTTTAAAAGTCAATGAAAAATGAAATATAGTATAGATTCAAAATACCTTTTGAATTGGTTTTTTTATCGTAATATTCTTTTCGCTTTTCGTTTTTCGTATGTATGAACTACGCCGCACTAACTGGACAAAACATACATTTTCACACAAATGCTGGTAAAGAGAAGTTCCGCTGAAGACCAGTTCCGTCGACAGTGGTCTACACTTTATAAGCATGAGGTCATTGACAAAAAACTTCAGGTTTTCTTAAGTCGGTGCATGTTTCACATGTTTCAACATCGATTTTGAAACATAGATGTTTTTTTAGCTAACATCGATGAACATCGCCCATCCCTACATTGTCATGTTATGCAGGATTTACACGAGTGACAAATTGCCTTTAATTCTTCCATTTTATTAACATTACTGACAAAATCGTGTAAATGGTTTGAAAATTTGTCATTATTTTCGTCATTCAAAAAATGGCAGGAAGACTGGCTTTAAGTATTGCCATTATAATGGCTTCATGTAAATGCACAGTGACACCATTTTGAAAATAATGGTACACCGCGAGAAAGAATGAACTTGCTCATTCTTTAGTGGCAGATTGCCATTATTAATCAAACAACAGTCATTATATAGCCCAGTGTAAATGCTTATCATTAATGATTTGATTTTATCATTATTTTGCCAAGTTTAAGGGAATAAATGAATGGCAATTTGTCACTCGTGTAAATCCGGCATTATTGTTTTTTTTTGGTTGGCTGACATTTTGTAGTACAAATGTGCGTTTAACATTTCCCGTCTTACACACCCATTCGCATTAAACTTCAGATTCAAGAACCTAGTGCTTACTTGTTCGATTGGGACTCTGGAAAAGAGTTTTACCGAATATTAACAATCGAAAATGACAGTAGCTTTGTAAAATGATTTTAGATAAAAAGTATAACAACTTCAAAAACACATGCCTACTAAATATGTATAGTATATTGTCAGACAAAAATCATAGGTACACGCACATCCCGGGTTTTCCTTATTATATGCATGTTATGAAGTTTATCGCCGTAGTTCTCTAAGTTTTAGTAAATTGTCGTCGTCTCGTCAGTCTTTGCAGCAACAAAACACTATGTCCAAAAGTATTTTTAGATATGTCCCACAAATCTGGAGAGCTTACGCAGTAACTTTTCAAGAGCACTTACGCTAATTTAGTTGGACGTAACAGAACTGTCGACATTAACACATCCACACATACTATGTCAATAACGTCTGCATATTTGGCGACGTTTTTTTTCGCGACATAATTTCACGATTCACCCTTTTTTCGGTGTATTATAGGAGGAGACATACAAATTATGGTTCTTTGAACTTATAACCAAATTAATGGCGCCAGTACAAAATGAAAAGAAAATTATTCTTATTTTTTTTTTCTTACAATCAACGCATTCTATAAATAAATTACTCTAAATAATCTGGAGGCAAACATTTAAAAATGCATAAAGATACATTGTATGATGATGGGAGTCTCGTAGTAACACCCCAACCCCAACACTCGAGTTTATCTTAAAAAAAAAAACTTTAAAAAAGAGTTCAAGCTGCAATAAAAATCTCTCTCTAATCAGGGTCAGAGGAAAGGTTATTTTTAAATTAAGGAGCCCGTTGTTGCTTGATGGTATTGCTCCCCCAATTTATTTATTTTCTTTCAGCACCCGTGTCATGTTTTACAAAGTGCAAATGATTTTTTTTATAGAAGAAAATGTTGAGTTATGAACAGATTGTTGTACTGGAAGCTAGAAAATGTTATTAATTATTATTATTACCTAATAAAGAGTGTTTTGGCGACTGAATATTTATCGGTGTTACGCTTTTTCGCATTGTTAATGTTCTATTCCTATTGAATACGGACAATCTGAACGTCCACCTAAAAACGACTTGTATGTGTGATAAAAGGGCAAACCTTACTTGGCTTAGTGTTCTATTTGAATCCAGAAAAAGTTAATTCTTGAATAAAATCAACAGGAATGGCCTCATTCAATAACCGAACTATAGCTATCCGGATAGGTTGGTGTTGTTGTATTGCCATGTAAGAATACAGCTGATGACAAAACAACTGCTGCCGAAAAAAAATCTTAAGCTGTTCGAAAAACTTTGGTATGCTTTTGCATCCCATGAGAAATGTCAAAAACATTTGCACAAACCCATACAAATTCAACCCATTCGATGTTGGTTGTTCAGGAATTTCTGTGGATATTAACATATCTTAGATAGGCTATCGTACCGACATCTGAATGAGGCCAATGAAACGAGTTATCACCCTATCGGAAATGGCAACAAATGTCAATTTTAATTTATTTTTTATTTTGGTGGGGGCAATACCCCATGTATTTGGCTTAATACAAGCTTCATAACTTAACCTAACTTAAAACTATGAAACTTAGGGCTATGATTGGGTTGAATTGGGCGGACGATTTAACAGGAGGATTTTAAGGCTGGGAGTGCTGAGATTGAAGTCGAAACAGTTTTCGTTTAAATCAACCCTTCGCAGCATTCGGGTAATTGGTTCATTGAAGCCATAAGAGTTACGATGAGTAGGCAGGTAGAAGTGGCGAGGGTTTCTTAGGTTAGGGGAGTTAGTGTTGAGATAGATAGAGTTGTAGAGGGATTCAGAGTCAACGGAACCTGAGAGAAGTCGATGAATGAAGAGGATTTTTGTTATTTCTCTTCGCTCTTGCAGGGTATTGAGGTTAATTAGTTGGAGGCGATTTTGATAGGGGGGCAGAATCAAAGAATTATTCCAAGGCACGCCACGAAGGGCGAATCTTAAAAAACGGCGTTGAATGCTCTCGATTCTAGAAATTTGAATTTTTTGATATGGGGACCATAATTGACAGGCGTATTTAAGTAACGGGCGGACAAAAGTTATGTAGAGTGATCTGGTGACGTAGGGGTCGGAGAATTCTTTGGACCATCTTTTCACAAAACCAAGCGTTGAATTGGCTTTAGAGATAATATTATCGATGTGTGTTATGAAATTGAGCTCTCGGTATCATAGTATGCCGAGGTCTCGAATCGATTCAACTATGGCTAAGGGTTGATTGTAAAGAAAGTAGCTCCTGGGACAAGATTTTATGCGTTTGCGTGAAAAAGTGATAGATTGACACTTAGCAATATTAAGCTCTAAACAGTTTTTGATACACCAGACTGAGAAACTGTCGAGATCTAGTTGAATAAGGGAAGAGTCGTGTGAGGAAGAAATTGTCTTAAAAAACTTGGTATCGTCAGCGTATAATAAGATATGGGAATGTTTAATGACCAATTCAATATCGTTAATTGTAAGAATAAAAAGGAGAGGTCCTAAGTGACTTCCTTGGGGGACCCCGGAGGTAGCTCAAAGCCGAGGTTGGACAATTTGAAAAGTATAAGTCTATGTGAAATTTTGTCAAAAGTCTTACTAAAGTCAGTAGAGATAACATCTACTTCCCTTCCGCTTTCTAGACCTGAGACTGTATACGATACAAATTCAACTAGATTAGTTGTTGTAGACCTACATTTGAGAAAGCCGTGTTGTCTAGGGGAAATTAGCGACTTACAACGGAAACTTAAAATTTCGTACAAAATACTTTCAAATATTTTAGGGATATGTGAAAGTTTGGCAATGGGACGATAGTTTTTAATATCGTTCTTAGCACCCTTTTTGTATATTGGGGTTATGAAAGAAGTTTTCCATACCTGAGGAAATTAATTTTACATTTATGAAGTAAGATAGTAAGCACGTCAACAAGATATGAATCGTTATAGCCAAGGTACTCGTAAGTCTGGTATTACACGTCAAAACTAGATGCATGCGACTTTTCAAACAAGAGAAGAAAAAAAATCGAAAGGATGGACGTCAAATTGTTGCAACAAAACCCACGACACGTCAGTCTTTTTTTTAATTTCACCTTTTAGATTTTATTTTCTCTCTTACACTTACGTTGTTCGTAGTTTTGTTCTAGTTTCAACGTGTAATAGCAGACTAAAGTACGGGAAACAATTGATGCAGCTTGAAATTTCTGCGCAAATTCTCCAGGCATCCGGGCCATGTTTGCTCGGCTTCGGGGCAGCCAACGAACATCGCGCGGACCAAACGACTACTCTGGATGGCGAGGGCTACAGAGTCATCCATTAAAGGCTGATTTGCAATAACGCGTTCGCGTTAGAGACGCTTATACTGCTTTTACACAAGGAAACTGAGTTGCCGGCAACTGGGCGATTTGTGGGCGAGAAGGGCAAGAAGTAAGGGGAATTCCCCTTACTCGCCGTTAAAACTCCCAGTTGCCAGCAACACAGTTTCCTTGTGTGAAAGCAGTTTTACTTTACTTTAACAACCATTAGGGACGCATCGACATGAAAGAAGCGAACACACATAAAGGTTAGTGTACACGATTGGTAGATCTTACAATATTGTCAGACCTGAAAATGCCTGACAATTATCTACCAATGAGCTGCAAATTAATTATGTGTGCACACGGTTGGTAGAAAATCTACCATTCTCTAACAATTTATTGTGAGAATTTGGCTGACAATTTATTGTCAGATAGCTTGCTGAATACCTTCCAATAAAGACATAGATAGATTTTCTACCAAACATGTACACACATAATTAATTGTCAGTCAGTTGAGTTTTCAGAAATCAAAAGCCGAAATCGGATTAAAATAATAAAAATGAATATAAAATATTTTTATGTAATATTAATAATATGTATCTATGTTTTGTTTCAATTCAATACGACCACTTTTCACAGAGATACGATACAGCTCTTCAAAGAACACTCAAAAAAACTGAAAACAATTTTGTTCCTTTGATTCTTTTGGCAAGTGTTTTATGAAATTATGCTACAAAAATAACTGTAAAAATATAATTTTTTATTATCAAAATCCTTTTTCTATAATAACTATTCATTTTAACAAAACAAAAACAATAATTCAAACACTTTAAGTGTGAATATTTTTGATAAACATTTCTATGGATTCGCAACCCTGCCCTTCGTAGTCCAAAATTACTTTAAATTGTCTGACAATAAAAAAATTGCATGATGCGAAAAAAAACTACATCTTACAATATTTTCGGTGTCAGAAATGTCAGACAGCTATAAATATTGAGAGGACTGACTACAAATTGTGTGTGTACACGATTGTCATATACCTTACAATTTTACGTCATACATTTAATTGTCAGATCGAATTTCTGACAATTTATTGTAAGATTACACAGTTGTAAGATATTGTAGGCATTTTTTCACTGACAGATCTGACAATATTGTAAGATCTACCAATCGTGTAAACTAAGCTTAAGAGCCTAAATATTGTAAAGTGGAATTAGGAATTTCCATCATTAATCATGTGAGATAATTGCTGCAATGTAGAGCAATGAAATGCTCAATTTTTAAAAACGTGCGCAATAGTTTTTTTTGTTTTAACTTGAGCGTTGCTGTGGAAAGCGAAACCCAACGCGGCATTGTAAATCTACCCTAAATCTGTTTTAAAATTAGTCCACTTTTTTTAAGAATTCAAACGACAAAAAGTATTTTATGTATACTTTCACGTAGGCCTAAAAAACGTTTTTTACAAAGATTCAGTAACGTATGGATTTGGACCACGTATTCGTAAATTTTTTTTTCTAACAATCAAACATGACATTACGATCATAGAAAACACCAAAAAGTGGGCCCCCAATTCCGTCTGTGTGTCTGTCCACGAGTCTGCAGCCTAAACGGTTCGATGGATTTGCTTCAAACTTGTTACATATTGTTTTTTCGGTATATGCCCACACGCTTTTTCATTTTTTTTAAGACGACAAATAACAGTAGGTCCCATACATTTTATTTTTTTGGCCAAATACCTAGAGCCAAAACGGCTCTAACGATTTTTATAAAAAAAATCAGTTCATTAATGAAGGAAAGGGTACTTTATGATAATTTTTTTTTTGGAAAAAAATTGTCATTTTTGTTACCTCTGTAGAACCATTTTTTTGTTTTTCGATTTTCTGGGAAACGATTAATTTGATTTTTTCTGAAATTTTTTACGCAGAAGCTCCGAGAAAGTTTAAAAACCAAAATTTTTTAAAACAAATTTTTTCGGAAATTAATTTTTTTTTGAAAAATCAAAATCTCGAAAACGAATCAATAGATTTTTTCTAAACTTCGTATTTGGTGTTTATTGACATTATCTTGAATAGGTAAAAATTTATCTTTCTAAATTGAAAAACGACGGTACCTCCCATGCAAATGTTAAAAACCGTTAATAAAACAATTTATTTCTCGAAAACGGCTCCAAGAATTCTTATAAAAAATGTGTGTGTTCTTGAATTAGTACAGTCCACTTTCAGGTATACTTTTTTTACGTATTTATTAACGGTATTTCCCATAGCACCACTTTTCATATTTTCCATTTTCCCACTATTGCATGACCCGATTTAAATTATTTTTCTTATGCAAATGCTCCCTAAAAATTTCAATAGAACTGCATACACAAATTTTCAAAAAAAAAGTTTTAGGATTTTTAAAAAATAATCAAATTTTGTTTTTGAAAAATCGATTATTCAAAAACCAGTCACTGAATTTTTTGAAATTTAAATTTTATATATATATATATATAATATTTTCAAAACGGCGTTTCAAATTTTTTTCTAAAAATGTTTTTAAAATTTTATACATAACAACATTAATTTTTTTTAAAAACTGCTTCAACGATTTTTAAATATTTTTTTGTATATTCTTATTTATCCAGGAATTTAGTTGACATCTTTGTTTGCCAATACTTTGGAATATTTCCAGTTTAGGATATAAGACAATCTTATAATGGAATAGCTTTTTGCAACTATTTCGAAACTTATATGAAATATGTGTTGATAAATATTATGTTTAAAAGTATCAAATGCACGTCGATTGTTTAAAAGAAGAAAATATAACATACATTGTGTTGATGTATGGTTATTTTAGAAATTTTCCAAAATCTTAGTATATTTTTTTCTTAAATTTCTTAGTTAGGTCAGATACCTATTCAGAAAAATGAAAAACATATTTTCAACTCCTCCGAAAATTCTTTTCCGGTCAATGACCAAAAATTATTCCAGGTTGTTCTAAACAAAACAAAAATCATAAATAGCTTCCAGATGCGCACTTCTAGTAGAAGTAGAAGTCTTCTACTACCTCTCAGTGCAAACATAATAATTTTGCAGCACAACTTCCTTTGCAACAAAAAAAAAAAGAATATTAAAATTAAACTTAAATAAATGTATAAACCTCAATTATAATTTGTGTGTCTGATTAGGTGCATCATTTATTTTAAGAATGATTACAAAAATTGTAACGCAAAGCATTTTCGCATTTGGGGCCGCGCATATTTTTAATTAATACACAAACAAACGCATACAAATTCCATTGGAATCATGAATAGAACATTGCGTCTCGCCTTGTCGTGTCGGTCGTTGGAGTCTCGTCCGTCACTAGTTGGCACTGCGGCAGACGAGAGCGGAATACTGGCGCGCACATGTGCTATTTCTATCTAAATGCTAGTTTTTTTTGTTTTTGTTTAACTTCAACACATTCGCAGATTTGTAACACATTTTTCTTTGCTTTACTTTAATTTGTTCATCATTTTCTATAAGTGCGGTCTATATTGCCATTTAGTATCCAAGAGCGGATTTAATATATATGAATAAAATTTGATCTTTCTAGGGCGCCAACATTTCAGGGGGCTGCGGTGGATAGATAGAATATTAAGCTAATAAATTTATGCAAAAGTTTGCATGACTTTAGTATTTTATGTAAATCCTGAGATTAAATCAACTGTTGTTCGTAAAACTAATTAAAAAATTCACAATGACGTTTGGTTAATAATTAATATCAAATCACTTTCCTCAGCACTTCCCAATCATTTATCATACAAATTTTAATAGTTCATTAAACAAATGTTAGATTGACTCAAACTGTAAATTTTTCGTTGGATGAATACCACCAATATAAATGTTAATAAGATTTTATCCTGCAAAATTTTAGCTGTCAATTTGTCTAGACTGACATTAAGGACCGGAGTTTTGCCATTTTTGTCTAATTATTTATTCAAATATATAAAATCAGTTTTTAGATAACTAATTAAAGTTAACTAAAAAAGTATTTTTTTGTTTTTACATAAGAGTTCTTAGTCAAGGAATTACTCTGATGCGAAACGGAAAATCACAATCATTAACGACATAACGAAATCATAAACGAAAAAAAACGTTCTGTTATTGACATTTTCACAGAATACTAGCCATTAATAGTGTAGTGGTCATAAAATGAACTACTCCATTTCTATCTTTGTTTGTAGTATCTTTGGTGGCAAAGTCAGGCGTAAATAAAACTGCTGATAGCTTGTGTTTTCATGTCTTAGATAAAAATTGTGATTGGAGTTAAAATTACAAAATATCATGTTTCATTCATACAAAAAAGATGAGGTAACTTGAAAACTTTTAAATGTGTCCAGGTAACTTGCCAATAAGCTTTATATCGTCACATTGAGCAATGTTTCTAATGCAGGTATTACTTATTTGTATAAAAAATAAAATACAACAATATTTCTTACTTTGTTTGTACGAAACACAATGCCAATTTGCTTTTTTTTTACTCGGATGTCAAGGTTCAAGGATGGTACCAGTGCAATTTATCTCCTTTTCAAATTTCCTCAAGCAAACTGTTATACATATGGAAAATACGCTATCCAGTGTATTATACGAGATCACTGGTTGAGATGTGTTAGATAACAATGTTTATGTAATTGTCCAAAACGTTCAATTCGTTTTAAGAACCAACAACTGAAGTGATAAATGAATATTGAACATTTTAAAGAAGTTGTCATTTGCATTTATTATTATATTTATTTATTTTATCGTCAAACATTCCAGTCGGGTTCATAACTTTTAGTTAAAACAATATCGCAGAAGCAAGTAATAAGTAATACATGTCAAAATGTATGGATTTCACATGACACAAGGTCCAAAAAAAAAATATACCACAATTTATGTGCCGAGTATTTATTTCCTCCGCTAAATTCTGACAGATACCGCAGGTACAGTGAAAATTAAAATTTGATTTTTTAGCTGGAGCTGGGTATCAGATAAAATGTTTGGCTAAATTTTTGGAGAACATTTTTGCTGGAAGCGAAATTTTAGCTTTAGGCTTTAGCCGGGAAAAAAAATTGCATTACGACACTGCTCAGAAGACAAAAGGCCTGATATTAAAATGTAACTGAATATTTATGAAATGTGACCTAATGTAACGGCATCGTGTAAATGGTCACGTTTAGAACATTTAATCAACTTTGAAGTAAGTTAATTTCCTAGTCTCTGATTGGTCAGCTGTCAAAAAAAATCCTTCCAACATTTTACTGGAAAGGTAGTCAAGCTGTTCAATATCTACCAGTTCAACTTGCTATGAATTGTTTGTGCAGTTAAGTTAAGAAATAATATTTCCGCAAAATAAAACCAACATTGTTCACTTTAACATTTAAAGAATTGAAATAAATATAATATTATGATTTCGAGTATTGTGAAGAAATTTTTGAACGAGTATAGAATGGTAAGGAATCTGTAGAATTTAACATAAAAGTTATTTTAGAGCTACAAGAATATTTAATTTATTTTTTAGCAAGTTCAACTAAAGGTAAATGTTTGAGGTAAGGTTCCAAGTTTGACAGATATAACATGTGAAAAGTCACAAAATAACGACCCACACAAATGTCAGAAATGACAGCTTTCCTTATGTCTATTGGAATTCAAAATTCATACAATATTCATTATTTTTTGTGCACGTACCACGTTCAGTGGATCACAGCAATTTTTTTCGCAAACAACATCTCACAGCTTATTTGATACAGTTACTTGAGTGCATCTTTACACCTGATTTTTACGGTTGAACGTTGTTTGGTTTTTGTTTGTGTCATTTCAATTGTACTTGTAGTCTCGTTTGCTTAATTTTAAGTTTCTTGGTAGTCGATTAACCAATTAAAAATGAGATGGGTCCTGGATAGTCGTGCTAGTATCGAACAGCTTGGACTGGTCATAAGCCATTATAAGAACGGGAAATCAGTTCGGAAAATTGCTAAATTTGTGAACCAAAGTCCGTCTACACTGCAGCACCCCATTGAGCGACTTGTGCATGAAAATCGGGTTCAAAATAAACAAAATCTTCAACGCGCCTGATGGAAAGATATATTGTGCAGAAAATAAAAGTTAATCCGAAATTATCGGCTCCAAAACTGGCTATTAAAGGAATAGGTAAGTCATGCACTACTGAAACTATCCGCCGTGTGCTTCGCGAGCATGGTTTAATGGCTGAGTGGCTCGTAAAAAACCATTCATCAGCCAAAAAATCAACGAAGTCGACTTGCTTTTGCTAAATAGCATATTTCTAGAGGTGATGACTTTTGGAACACTGTAAATTTTGCAGACGAGTTGAAGTTTAATATATTTGGTTATGATGACATGTCCTACGTCTGGCGGAAACCGAATACAGAGCTTAAGAAAGAGAATTTGAAAGCTACTGTAAAACAAGGCGGAGGAAGTGTGATGGTATGGGCCTGCATGTCTGCAGATGGCGTGGCGTGGGGATTTTAGAATTAATTGAGGGGTCATTGATAAAAATGGTTCCCTCAATATTCAAAAAAAAAAAACAATTTGCTCCAAAGTGCTGTTTCAAGGCCCTTGAAATAGCAAAAGGCTATCACACCAAATATTAAAAAACACATTATTACCAATTGTTCATAGTAGTAGTAGTAGTAAGTAAGTAAGGAATTCATTTATTGTTTCGTTTACGTTTTTGATATAATGTTTATAATTTTTGATGAATTTTATAGCTATGGCATTGCCGTCAGCTCGGTTAGCAAATTAAGTACATACATTCATACTGGTTTTTTTCTTTTTTTAATAAATATTTAAACAAATTCCGTAAGAAGTAACATCCTATATTTATAAATAACTTTCAAAAAAGAATAGAGTCTTTTCCAGTCGGAATCATTTAGCACTGAAATAGTTTCGTGGAGCGTCATAGTTTCCTTTCCAACGAATGTTTTTCTGTGGGCAGCAAAAATGGGGCATATACCTATGACATGAAAACAGTCCTCTTTGGCTTTCAAATTACATAAAGTGCAAAATCGGTCGCTTGTATTATTTTGTAAAGCTGTTCTTTTACATGACTCAAATTTTATGAATTTAACGATACTACTTTACCACAATTGTTTCCCATATCTTTCCATTTTGACACCCACCAGTCCTCGTTTCTTAGCTCGTATAGTTCCATTCGTTTAGTCAATCGGTAATCGCGATGAGACAACACCTTGACAATGTAGTCTGCCTGTGATTTCAGAGTGCCAGTAAAAATTTTGGGTTTCCCTGTTTCCAGATATAGAGCATAATTCGGTGTGTTTAAAGGTAAATTAAAAAGTTTCTTCAAAAACCATCTGTGAATTTTTTCTATCGACTCGTATTCGTTAATTCCACATACTTGGACAGCATAGCAAAGTGAACTCCTAACAGCAGCATCAAATATCCTGTATTTCGCTGAAAGTGCTATTTGTTGATTCGAAAAGATATTTCTCCAAGATAGATTTAACAGACTTTGTGTAGTTTTAGCTTTGATGGTAATATGATTGTTGAAATCTATAGTCTTATTAAGAATTACTCCCAGGTACTTATACTCAGAAGCTTCATTTAAAAGATTTCCATTGTAGTACCAATTATATGTTAATTGATACCGGGCAGATCTTGAGAATACCATTACTTTTGATTTATCTGTGTTAATGTTAAGTCCCCATTTCCTGAAATAATCCGCGAAACGATTAATCATTAGCTGGAGATTGACTGGAGTCTCGAAAAGTATCACTAAGTCATCAGCATATAAAAGGACATTTGTGGTCAAATCAGTAATCCGGATACCTCCAGATAGGTAAGATTCAACATCATTTATAAGAAAAGGCGAATAGAAGTGCACGTAATAGGCATCCTTGCTTAACACCAGAATCTGTTTCATACCATTCTGAATAAGTTGATCCATCCCACACAGCAGCTTTTGATTCTGCATACATCTTCTTTACTACACGGATGAACTTCGAGGATATGCCTAGCTGTGAGAGCTTGTAGAAAAGTGCATTTCGATTCACAAGATCAAAAGCAGACTTAAAGTCTACGAAAAATGCATAGACTTTCTTGTTCCTCGCTTGAAATGCTTTTACGATGGAGCTTAGTACGAAGATATGTTCAATGGTTGAAAATTTTTTCCTGAAGCCAGCTTGGAATTGGGTCAGTGTATCGTTATATTCCACCCATGTCTCCAATCTGTTAACAAGTACTCCACAGAACAATTTCGAGATGACGTTCATAAGCGATATGCCTCTATAATTGTCTACATTGTTGATGTCTCCTTTTTTGTGAATAGGGAATATAACATACTTTTTAAATGATGTAGGAATGTCTTCTTTTGAAAACACTTCATTAAAAAAGGATGTAAGTTGACATATAAAGGTTGGTGTGGCGTTCTTGAAATATTCGTATGGAATTCCATCTTCTCCTGGAGCTTTTCCATCCTTTGCCTTGACGACATTAAGCTGTACTTCAGCTACAGTGATTTCACTATCCATTATATTTTTCATAGTATTTATTGACTGTATCAAATAAGCTGTGGTACACAATTTTCCAATATTTTAAAAATTTTGAATTAGCATGTTATTATAAAAAAAATTGGTAAATAAATGAAGTTCATGTGCTAACTCACTTAGTTATTATTTTCATAACTGCATTCAAATTTTGTGTATCATCTTCCTCTTTTAAGAATTTATGCAATTTAAAATAAAAAAAAATAAGCATTGTATCAAATAGGCTGTGAGCCACTGTACACGGAGGTATAAGGCGCCAAATTCCACAACTCCACAGTAATTAATGGTCGAGAATCTTAACTCGACCAATGTTCTGCATCTCCAATTATGATGATCACCATGATGACAACACCGATGTTCTAGATGACGACAATTATCTGTCACATAGGCAAAACAAACAAAAATATAAAACAAGAAAAATCAACAAGATGAATATTATAATCATGACATTTCATTCAAGGATCTTTTCGTTATTTCATTGGAATATGTATAATTTCACTTTTTTTTTTCATTTTGCCGGCCCGACCCAACGCTCAGTGAAAGTGACTTTTCTTTAATTAAATTCATTCAGCCCTTTTAGGAGGGTAGAACCGTAGATAGAACAGTATTTTATAGGTGGCGTTTGTGTTCATCATTATCTATTTAGAAACTCGTGCCACATTGCTACTTGGATAAATTTGCTTTCGCTTTTCTGCAAGAACAAGAAGTGTCACTCTAAAAAAGAAAAAGAAAAATGTTGACAGTCTTGAGTGGATGCCAAAATTAAGTGGATCGCCGCAAGTTTGCGCGGTTGGACCAATTGTGGTTTTTCATTTTCACAGCACAATGCCTAATCTGAAAATAACAATCACGATGTGTTTCGTATAAAGGCAAATATATAGGGGCAAGAAAAAAAGGTACGCTTCAAACTTCAATAATAATGTAGGTCTATTGTTTGTTAGAGTCTAGGAATTTCATGCTATATAATATGCAACGCGCGCATTCTGTCAGATTTGTTATAGTTTGACGTTGATGCTGAATTGTGTGATGGTTGATAATATTATAATGGTGTGTATGTGTATCGTGTGGTAATATTGTGGTTCATTAAAACATGAACAGAGCAGAAATCAGTGAAACGAAGTTGATGAAAATCCAATTGATACGCAGGTCGTAGGCATGAGCGCAGCGTGCATTTTATACGCTCTGTGGGGTCCATAAATCAATTTTAATTTATTTTATAAGAAAAAATGGCATTTAATATGTTCAACTAGGTTGAACCTTTATGAGTTTAGAGGAAAATTGCACCGCCAAAGAAACCAAGTGCGTTGATGTTCAATTGTGTGGAACGTAATTCGTTTCACTACTTCCACATTACGAGTAAGTACATATATCGGATAGATTATGAAGAGATTTGCGTAGATAAATTGAATCTTTTATTATATTCTAATGCGAAGAGATTGCAGCTGTGCAAGTATTTCTTATGTAAAAGTGAAGATAGTTCTTGGAATTAGATCATTGTTGACAACTTATGGTTGGATGCATTTGAGAGGTTTAACATTTTTAAGCTGGTCTATTATATGGTGTGCTCTTTGGATACGTGCATTTTGACGTGGTTGAACGGTTTATTTTAATAATTCTTTTAGGATTATTAAAATGTTTAAATCATACAATAACGCACTCAATCTAATGACAGTGACATTAACAGATACAATCTGACAGATCTGATATTAGCGGTTGTCAGAAAGTATTAATTTTCAATTTTTTTTTATATCTGAATGCTAAATAAAATATTATATCTTTGCAATGCCAAAAAGAATATTAACCTAATTTCGTTCAGAAGAAAAAGAAACAATCAGTTTCGATCAAAAACAATTTCCGCTTCATGTTCATCGTGTATCGCAATCGCAAATATTGCATTCAATTTAAAAAGTATCTAAATGCAATAAATAACACGAAATTACCATTTTAAAGATTAATTTCTCGATTTCCTAAACATTATAAATCTTTTCTAATCACTGTAAAAAAAAATAACAGAAATGAAGTATAATTTCTTTAAAAAAAATATTGGGGCTAATCTCTTGATGTACACCCATACACCAAACTCTTGTGGGCCTTTAATTCCTTAATAAAGAATAAAAAAAAAATCTTAAAACACAAAACGACGCATTGTTTATGTTGGTTGATGCACTACTGCAGTCACATCGTATATTATATTCACTGCTCCTGACAGGCGCATCCAACAGATAACCATATTTTACTGCATTCAAGCACACAATCTTCCTACTACGGATCATTTAATGCAAAATGCGAAGGCAGTTCTAGTGGTGGCGATGCTGCTGTTGCAGTGCCGCACTGTGATGTTATCAGGAATGAAATTGCATTCAAAAGAAAAAATAAGAAAATTATTCACTTGCATATATGCAATTTGTTGAACTTCAGTGTATCTACATGCATTGGCTGCACATATTACACTCCGGCTAATCGACTAATGTGACCATTTAATCTTTAAGATAAACATTAAGAGCATCATCATTATAAATGGTCTCACAACTTATAAAAAAATGTTCAGATTTTATTGTTTTTTTTTTTGGTTGCATACACTTTAGAGGATATTTGGATTAGAATGTGCAAAATGCGTGTAAGTGCACAGTGGGGTCTAGTGGAAGCACTTTTTCTGTTTGTATTTATAAAATGTACAGCAGAAGCCAAGTAAGCCAAAGTTTAGGGCTGATAAATTATGTATTATAAAAATTTCTCTCAACTTTATAGATTGTACACTGATTTACAGATGACCTGGAATTGCTTCCTTGCTGTATACCAAAACTACATCAGAGACATATGGCCGGGGATTCTGCAATTCTATAAGGAAATTTGTATAGACGTACACTCACAAAAATCTCAAACTTAATTATTGTAAGCTTAAGTACTCCTTAATCCCAAGGGAAGGGATGCCTTCTACCGTACAGTACAGCTAACAGAATCTACAGAGTCCATTGCTCTCCAATCCCAGGATATTGAGGTGCCAGTTCAGCTTACAGTGGGTAGTGAGGATACCCTTAATTTGTTCCTACATGGTTTAATACAAAATAAAAACAGTTTTTTGTTATACTCGTAGTTCTCAAGTAGTAATTTAGCCTGCGTTAATGGGAGTTCATTCCAATTATTTTATATTTCAGCCTATCCACACATTCTCATACCAATTTTGAGCTGATGAAATAAGAGTTTAGTGTCTTTAATGCACCTTGACTTTAATGCAGCTTGACTATTTGGTTCCTATACCTTCTTTCGAGATTAAGGTCTGAGCAGTTTCCTAATGCGTTAGCCTCAGCCTGGAAAATGCTAGAGGACTGCGCCATCAGAATGGAGAGTTTGATTCTAGGCCCAAAAACTTCTGCAGGCTGTAGCAGTCCCATCAGTTGTTCTCGATAAGTCAGTGTACCACTTGATGTCATTTGCTTTGAGGGTGTAATTACAATTCTCACCTACCTACTCCTATTTGGAACGTAACTCCGTTCTGAAGTTTTTATCGAAGCTATATTTTTTGATCATGCCATTTATTCCTGTAAACTTAAGAATTAAGGTTTTTTCACTAGAACCTGTTATTTTCCGCGTTCCAGTTACTTCTTTGGCAAATCTCATTATAAGTATTTTTTGTAGTAATTTCCTAATTGTTATTAGAAGATAAACTATAAATGCCATATTAATAAAAAGAACACTTATTTTACCTCTAATCTACGATTTTACTAAGCCATAGAATTGAAGTTAATCCGAGTTAAAATTTTCGATTATAACAAAACAAAGTGTCCGTCCAGAAATTCCATGAAGAAAATCTAGTACAATAGGTAATTCAATCTTTTAAGTAATCTATGGTTCTGTAAATTCTTGTGAAAAGTCAATCATGTATTCTTTCGCTAAACCACATTTTTCGTTGGATTAGAGAACCTAAGTTTGAAATGTCAAGTAGCTGTAAAGTGACGTTTATCAAAAATATTTTTCTTTTTAAAAAATCTACTAAATTACGTTACATTACATATAGAAAATATGGAAAAAAAGAGAGAGAAAGTGTGAACTAGTTGTGTTTTTGATCAGCTCTAAGAAAATTTAAATTATTTGCTGAAAATATTACTTAAACTTTGTGAAAAAAAATTCAAAAAATATTAAACCGATTAAGTATTCACTAGAACACCCAGGGTGAGTCACAATTCACTTTATATTTAAGAAAAAAAAGACAACAAACGAAAGAATAGTCATGCATCGGACACCGGTAAAACCCTCCACAAGCGACAGTACTTCTACTGCTATACCAAAACGAAAATTATCCGCCACATCCCCAGATTTTCCTCCCCAAAAGGTAACGTCAAAGGACAATATCGCAGTTGGGAACATGTCACTCAATGATCTCTCATCGCTTCTGGACGAAAAGCTTAAAAATTTGGCTACAAAGTCTGACCTAGACGGAATATTTGCCGAAATTCATGACCTGAAGCAGAAGAATGCAGCTCTTCAAGAGAAGTTGCATCTGATGGAGTCAAAATGTTTTGATCTGGAACGGCAAGTGAGCTGGATAGCCAAAAAAGCAATTGAAAAAAACATTATCCTGCACCTTCCTGTGGTGACAGGCCGAGTTGCGGCAGAAAAAACGAAAAGCATCTGCATGGATTTGCTGCAGTCAAATGATTCAACAGCAATAACTGAAATCCGCTCATTACGGTCAAATAATCCAAAAGTAAATAACGTTTTGGTAGAAATGAAAAAGAAAGATTTTGTAGACACTATTGTTAGCACATCTTACGCTCTGACTTCAAAACTTCGCGACGAAGGCATTTCCTTGCACAGGGATTATCCAGCGGCGGTGCGCGAGAAACGACAACGGCTGATTAAGATCAAAAAGGAAATCCTTGCAAAGGATAATAAAATTAAAATACAAATTCGTGGAGAAAAAATCACGGTAAACAAACATATTCTTTATCTGGATGCTGAAAACAAACTTGCATGCGAAGACGATGACGGAATGACATTTGTTCAACATTTGCTTGGTGACAGCACAATTCTGACAGCAAATGCCAGAGGCGCTCAAACAGTTGGCAGTGTTCAGCAACCAAATTTTTAATAATAAAGCCGTCAGCCTATCAAATAACTTATCTATTAATAAAACTAGCTATTTAAAAAAATATAGAATTAAACCAAATGTAAACAGTAATTTAAGTAATAATTTTATACAAAATACTTTCACTTTAAAAATCATGTCATATAATATTGCAGGGTTACGTAGCAAAACACAGTTTAGGGAATTTTTTGAGTTAATTAATCAGTATGATATCTTTTTCTTATACGAAACATTCATCGAATGTAATGAAGATACCTTCTCACACTTCTTCGAGGATTTCGAATTGCACTGGATCTTGGCGTCAAGAACATCAACACATGGAAGAGCTAGTGGAGGATGTCTTTTCGGACTAAGGAGGAATATCAAGAAAACTTTTCAATGTTGCTTCGTTCATCAACTTGACAGAACCTTTATAAAAATAAAAAATAATACTCAAGAGCTCTTCATCATCCCAGTATACATCAATTGTAGCTTTTGGCAACAAGATCTTGCCTCCCTGTACAACTTCTTTCTGGAATTTAAGGAACAAAATGTGATGCTAATTGGAGATTGCAATGCAAGGGTCGGTGAAACACAATTATGGGAATTTCATCCAGAACTCGCTGGGTATTCAACTTATACTCCCAGGAAATCAAAAGACAAAAAAATCGATAGTAATGGTAAAAAATTTATTCAAATGTGTGAATCTCTCAGTTTGTCGCTTCTGAATGGCCGAACAAAAAGCGATGAGGAAGGTTCACTTACTTTTTTCAGAGGAAATGCTTCTTCAACAATAGACTACTGTCTAGTAAAAGAAGATTGGTGTAGCTGTATGCCGGATCTCAAGATAGGCGAATACCCATTCTCCGATCATCTTCCGCTTTTAGTCACTGCCAAGCTTGACACTCAAAATATGAATACCGAACCAGAAAATCAACTTCTTCCGAAACTAGTATGGAATGATAAATTTATACATCGCTATCAAAGAGATCTAGATAATGCATTTGATGCAGCTGGCTTCTCCGAACCAGAAACAAATCAAGGAATAGACACTTTGACGTCATGTGTAGCTATTGCGGCGAAACCTCTCCAGCCAAATGGAAGGGGAAGATCGTCAAAAAAACAACCATGGTATGATGCAGACTGTCTTAGTGCGAGAAACAAATCTTTTGCTCAACTACATCTGGCAAAAAAGACACCTACCCTTGTTTCAAAACTAGCTTACCAAAAAGCAAACAGAGAATACAAAAGTATCTGTAGAGAAAAACAAAGGCAGTATTGGCAAAATCTCGCGAAGGAAATAAGTGAAGTAAGGAACAGTTGCGACTTTTGGAAATTAGCGAGAAGACTGAATAGTAGAGAAGTGGTTAGTCGTTCAAGAATACAAGTTAAAGCAGAGGTTTTAGCAGAACACTTTCAAAATTTGTTAAACCCCCCAACTAGCCCAAATCATCACTTGTTTGCCCTCCCTTATATAGAGAATGTGGAACTTGATGCGAGAATAACATCTCTAGAGATAAAAACTGTAGCCTACGCTTGCAAGCTCAATAAAGCACCTGGAGTAGACCGTATACCGTATGAGTTCTATAAGTTTTCCACGGAAAAATTTCTAAAATGCTTGGCAGAATGTTTTAATCGGGTCTTTGATGAAGGAACAGTAGGTGAAAGCTTCAGGAGAAGCATCATATTCCCAATCTTTAAAAAAGGGAATGCAGAAGATGCTAGTAACTACCGAGGAATATCATTCTTAAATTCAGTAATGAAAATCTTCTCTGCAATACTTCTCAACCGTTTAACAAATTGGATTATGGAAAATGGACTACTGAGTGAATTCCAAGCAGGTTTCCGTAAAGAATATTGCACTGTGGATAACATTTTCACGTTAACAAGCATAGCGAAGTTATACCTTGATAATGGAAGGAAACTATATGCTTTTTTCGTGGATTTTAAGGCAGCTTTTGACTCTATAGACAGAAATGCTCTCATTCTAAAGCTCAGCAATATAGGCGTGTCAACGAAAATCCTGAAAGTAATACAAAGTATGTATGAGGAAAACCAAGCGGCCGTGTGGGATGGGAACCAATTGTCTCGCTGGTTTGCAACAAAAATGGGTGTTAAACAAGGATGTTTACTAAGCCCTTTACTATTTTCATTATTCCTTGATGATATAACTTCCTTCCTACCAGGAGGTATTGTTTTTAATGGAATAAGCATTAAATGTCTAATGTATGCAGACGACATCGTCCTGCTGGCAGATACGCCAAATATGATGCAGCTTATGGTCAACAAATTACAGCAATATTGCCGAACATGGAACTTAAAAGTAAACACAAATAAATCGAAAATGATGGTTTTCCGAAATGGCAGTGGTAGATACGCTAGAAACGAGAAATGGACCTGGGAAGGAAAGGAGCTAGAAAATGTCAAAGAGTATAAGTATCTAGGAGTAATACTGACTCCCAAACTCTCTCTTGAAAAGCATTTCAAATCAAAGCTTCACGATTCTAAAATGGCTATCAATTGCAACTGGAAAGGAATTCTTGGCAAAAAGGACGTCGCAACAAGTGTGAAATACAGATTATTTGAAGCAGTAGTAAGAACTATAATGTGTTATGCTGCTCAAGTCTGGGGTTTGTTTCAGCATGAGGAAGTAGATAAACTCTTAAGATACTTCTTAAAGAAAATCTTTCGTCTACCAGAAAATACGCCGACGTACATGCTCCATTTAGAGACTGGACTTCCACCTCTCTACCTGTACACTCTCAAACTACATTTCAACTATATAAGAAAGGTCATGGAATATCACCCGCAAAGGCTTCCCAAAATTGTGGCATCTTATGTGATTCAACGAAAATTTCAATTTTTTGGTGAGTGGTCAAGACTGTGCTTGGAGCATAACGTTCAAATGGACCTCGACAACCCAGCAACATGGGAAGACCCATTGCTTTCCCTCCAAAATTCTATCAAGGAATCCAGGTTTGAATTTTTTTCGTGAACGTGCGAGGCTAAGTGAGTCAAGGAATCTATATCGAGCACTGGATCACAACTTATCAAACAACTATTTTCACGACAACAACAGTATTGACACTATTTCCACAATTATCAAAGTAAGAGGAGAACTTTTACGCCTAAACTATATCCCTCATCGAAATGACCAAAATACTGAATGTACACTGTGTAACCGACATACATCAGAGGACGTTATACACTTTGTTGGAACTTGCCCCATTTTTAGCTTCATAAGACGCGCCCACTGGGGTAAAAACAGTCTAAGCATGGATGAACTCAAAATTATTTTAAACGGCGACTGCTGGCTTACTCTGGTTAGCTACGTTAAAACTTCCTGGAAATATCGTTCCCAAATAATAAACGAAAGTTTTTGATTAATCTAATTCTCAGAATATTTGTGAGATACTAAAATGTTTTATAAAACAACTTTTTCATTATTTATATTCAATAATCAATAAAATTTTATATGCTCTCTGTTTTTTTCGGCTGACGGCTTACGCCATGCTCTAATTGTGAACAATTTATGTAAATTATGAATGTTGAATAAAGATCACATCTTACTACTACATTACATATAGATAAATCTAAGAAGTAGAGACATTGAAGCACTGGGAAACTCAGACCGGCTTATATATTACAAGACATTAATACATCAGAGAGAGAGAGAGAGACAAATAGAGAAAGATCAAACCCAGAAGAAACACAATCTCAACAGCACGAGGTTTTGTTTTTGGACGGTACCCCATCCAAGTACTAACCATGCGCGATGATATGCTTGATTTCGCTGATCTATGAGAAGCGATGCTTTTATCAGAGCTAATGCCGTTGAATATCTACTACAGTAAGTTAGAATTTACTTCTTCATATCCTAAATTTCACTTAAATTAATTGTGAGTTATTTGTGTTATTATTATAAGATATTATTGGTATTCGAAATGAATTTGTAAACGTCACTTAATAAAATTTTCGTCTATAAATGGCATTTTGACTTATAACGTGTTTCGAGACATTCCAACAGTGTGCGGCAAGTTGGGTTAAGAGTGCGTTCGACTTCCGAAAATTAGTTGCTTTCTTCTAGCAGTCACCAATCCAGCGAAGCGCGTGGAATATTTATCACTTTTAACGACGAACAATGCAAATTTATAACAGTTAAACATGTTTTATAACCGATCATTGTAATAGCCTTTTTACACCAAACACGGCTTTCGTGAAATTATCGGTTTTGACTGAAAACCTAAAGCGAAAACACAAATTTCCCCATACATTTTTGGTAAACCACTCATTTTGATAAACTACAAGTTTTAAATAAAACCCTGTCGAAAACATCTTGGATTTGCAAGATGAACTAAACAAACACACCCTGTGAATCATTCAGTGCTCAATTAATCGTCACATATTTAGCAGATGCGATGCTGCCAATAAAAACGAAAAAAAAACAGCTGTCTGGGGTAATTTCAATTTCAATTCACAACGTATTTTTTGTTGTCTGTGGTGCCAATATAATTTAAATGTCAAACGAAAACTTGTATGTTCAGTGTGAACGGTTTTTGAGTTTTCGTAAGCTTTTAACTGAAAATCCGGTTTTGGGTTTGGTGTGAAAAGCCTATAAAACTGCAACTTTTTTTTTACACCACAACAACACCTTCTACTAACTAAGATCTTACAATACTTTAGCACTTTTGTATACCCTACGCCCTATTGCAACAGAAAAAATACAATGGTGCAAAATTCGACTTGTGTCGTGCAGCTTTTATTTTCTGTCAGAAATGTTTGTGGTAAAACTGATATTGTCATTTTTACTCCTGAGTTGCAATAGAATAGAAAATTTGCGTTCACGATTTACAAACAAAAATTTAAATTCACAATTTTACACCTTTTTGTTACATCTGATTGTGAATACGCCCATAGTTGCCCTTGTAACAGAACTGCCATAAATTCACACATCTAGATTCGCTCCTAAAATAAATATAACAAGAAAATTATAATTCCTTGTTTTATGAATTTGTTGCTAAGACAATTCGGTGCTTGGGAAAATACCACATTCCACATCTAAATATTGTTACCTACAAATAACCACTTTACGTAATCTGCGACGCCTTTGTGAAAACGCCATTACGAGTTAGCTAACGAGGGAGATAATCTAAGAAAAGTGAATGACAATGCGCCTCTTATTTATCAAGCAAAATTCAAAAAGAAGACGAATGAATATACCTTGTGCTTGTAGGTACCTGTGTTATGGATATTAATAAGCGTGGGGGTTAGCTTCGTTGGGAAATTTAACAACCTTCGCAAATGGACAGCTAAAGGATTAATAAATATCGATGAGTGCATTCATTTTTCACAACAACAATTGGAGCAGAGTTTTTTATGTACAAAATGAAGTGGGATTAGCAAATGAGACTTTTAACCAATACCTAGACTCTTTGAACACAATTCGAAACAAAATAATGAAGACTTATACTTTACTTTATAAAAAGTTTGATGTAATGAGTTACAATTTTACATAGGTACCTACTCTGTATTTTGTATACATATTTCGTTCTGCAATGTCACAAAACAACCTCAAAAAAAAAAGCCCACCATGGTTGAGAGTCGCGTGCCCTTTTTTCTTTGAAATCGTGTTCCTCGTTTGGACTATTTCAAAACTCAAACGGGAATAGTGCACTGTGCGTGATGTATATTATATTATACTCTTTCATGTGGCTATTATGTCAGTCATGTGCTGCGTAGACAATAATTATACAACAGATTTGACACTTTTGTGTGTATTTCACAGCGTAGTGTGCATTCTATGAACACCTCCCAAACCCGAACACAGATCTTCATCGAAAAGAATGACTTCAACGAAGACGAAAACAACGAGTCGGTTTGTGGGGGAAGAAATGTAAAAATAATATTCAAAGCCGGGAAAACATGATGGAATGAGGAGCAGTCAGCAGTACTGCAGTAGTTTTGATATGGCCTCATGATTGGGATGATTATGGAACCTAAATGATGAATTGAATGGCAGTTCCACAAAGTACATGCACAGGCTTACGGAGTGAAGATGAGAAGATGTAATTATGATGTTTTTTATGAGATTAAACAAGTTTTTATTAATATGAATGCCAATTTACAAATAGATATGACTGCGATGAACTTACCTAACCTCTACTACACGGTGGCCATCTTTTTCCTTGAACGTCGAAAGCCAATAACCGATGGAAATAGTCAGTAATGACGTTTGAAGTTATTCAGAACATTACAAATATTTCTTTTGTATTTTCAAAACAAACGTTCACCCGTTCACCTACTTAAAAAAAAACAACAGTGTGACAGAAAATTTGTGTTTATGCGGCCCCGACTAGAGCTGTGTCAATCGTGATTGATTCGGTCTTTATGACCCGTTCATTAAATTGCAATCAGAGTAAGTAAATCGAATCAATCTATTTCAATACAAATCGTTATACACTATACTACAATTTCAATCAAATGATTGAACGCAAGGCAATCATATTTCGTTCATTCCTCTTATTTACATCAAAATGAATTGCATTGATTGGTTTCACTTTTCACTACATTCTATCGTTCTAAAGAACGAACGAAACTGAATGGAAATGAAATATGTATGTTTTAGATATTCTCTTTATTTTCCCATAATGTTTATGGGTTGATGGTTTGCTTACTCGAAACTAAAGAAATACCTATAATGACATGTAGGTATGTTTTTACCAATTTTGTTCTTGATTTTTTTTAAAAGCATCAGTTAAATTTCACATACATTCGCCCACCACATTACATATGCACATACATATGTATATATGTTAAATGAAAGTAAATGATTGATTGACTTCACACAGCCATGTGATTGTTTCAATTCAAAAATGTTTCCATATTTGTCGCAACTGTAACAAATGATTGATGAAAAAATGAACGATTAAAAAGACCGAATCTTTGAAATGAACGACATTTGAACGATTGAATCTTTAAAAATGAACTATTGACACAGCTCTAGCCCCGACGAGTTAAAGGGCATTCGACTTCCGGAAATTAGTTTTTTGATTCAGCAGCCCAGCCAACCGCGCGAAGGTCGGAAAATATTTAAAACTTTTAAGGGCGAACAACTGTTATAAATTGGCATTTCTCTACACTCATCCTTAAAAAACTTTAGGAGTTTTCACGATCCGACACAACAAAAAGATGTAATAGGCTTTTCACACCAAACCCAAAACGGGGGTTTCAGCTAAAAGTTTGCGAAAACTCGAAAACCGTTCACACTGAACATTTACAAGTTTTCGTTTGAAATTTCAATCATTTTGACACCGACTGTCAAATTTAGCATCAATTCAATATTAGCTAAGAATTTTTTTTGTGCTAATATTATATTTTTTTAAATGAATTCTACACAATTAAAACAAATTTTTATACATCAAAAGATAAATGAAGAAAGTGTGAAGATTTTGTTTAACTTTTTCTTCATATAGCAAACCCGTATCTTGAAGAGAAAAAGTGGTTTTATTTTGCGAATTCTGCAACTTCAAAAGAAAAAAAAACTATAATTGATTCAGACAATAACAAATACTTTGTGAATTGAAATTGGCCTCATTCAATAACCCAACTATAGCTAACCCAAATATAGCTAACTTGGTGTTGTTGTGTTCCCATGTAAGAGCACAGCTGATGAAAAAGCAACTGCTGCCGAAAAAAGAATATTAAGCTATCCGAAAAACTTTTGGTATACTTTTGCATCTCATGAGAAATGTCAAAAACATATGCACAAACCCATACAAATTTAACCTATTTGATGCTGGTTGTTCAGGAACTTCAGTGGATACTATAACATATCTTAGATAGGCTATCGTACCGACATCTGAATGTACCCAATAGTTTTGTTATTGAATGAGGTCATTGAAATTACCCCAGACACCTGGACCCCTTTCACACAAGGAAACTGAGTTGCCGGCAATTGGGAGTTTGTTGGTGAGAAGGGCAAGAAGTAAGGGGAATGAAAAAAATCTCCCCGGTCAACGATTCGAAGAGATTTTTTCGACGTTATGCTTTGAAATTTTTTTAGGTTTCCATTTTGACTTCTGTCTCTGATAGATGTCAAACATATTTTTTTTAAAGAGAAATTGTTTCTTATAATTATATTATAACATTAACCAAACCAAGTGAGCTACTTAAATAAATTCATTGTGAAAGAAAATTTCAAGTTTTAATTCTTGTAGGCAAGTCATGTAATTCAATCCATCACGAGTTGGTACACATTTCATACATACAATTATGCACCTAGCCATGGAAAATAGACAACAAAAACGTACGGACCAACTAAGCTCTCAGCTTGTGGCTTCATAATCACATTTAGTTTATAATGACGTTCCTGTATTATCGAGCAGCATCAGCAGCAGGCAGCACCACAGGTATCAGTCATATCATCCTGTCAGTGGTTTATGTGTCCAAATGTACCAATAAAGCTTCGGTGCATTCCAATAAGCCCAATATAATTTTCCCATCATCACTATCATGTATTTGGTCCAAGATTTGGATGGCAAGAGAAACGCACAACAAAACTGCAAACAAATCAATTTTCTCCTGGTTCATTGTTTTTCCGTGATCTTTTAATATATTAATTTAGCAAACCATTATTAACAACCACAATAAAAAAACAACATTTACCTATATAATCCCACCAGGTTTCTTTATTTTGAATTTATTTTTCTAAAAATAAGCTGCGGTTAATTTATAACTCAAAATTGTGTAGAATTTTCTAGCCGCGAAGCAAATTGTTTGTTTACAAAAAGCTAATGTCAAAAAGCAATTAAAAAAACGAGCAACTCAGTTTCCTCATCAATTTTTTCGTGTGAAAGCTACAAGGCAATTAAAGGAAAACGTCAAAAAAAATCTCCAGCAACTGGTTTCCCTGTGTGAAAGGGGACCTGTTTTTTTTTCGTTTTTTGTGGCAGCAACCCGTCAGCTATTTATGTGACGTTTAATTGAGCGCTGAATATTTCACAAGGTGTGTTTGTTTAGTTCATCTTGCAAATCCGACATGTTTTCGACAGGTTTTATTTAAAACTTGTAGTTTATAAAAATATGTGGATTATCAAAAATGTATGGGAAAACTTGTGTTTTCGCTCTAAGTTTTCAACCAAAACCGATAATTTCGTGAAGACTGTGTTTTGGGTTTGGTGTGTAAAGGCTATAAGATTGCGAAATTTTACCAATTCACCTTTTCTATCATATTGCAATACTGTAGTTAAAATGTCAAAACAGTTCGACTCTGACCTGACTCTGATTAAATCCACAAACATTTCGGACATAAAATAACAGCTGGCAAAATGTCAAGGCAAAAATTGTACACTATTGTATTTTTCTGTTGCAATAGGGTTAGGGTAAGTGTTGTAAGATCTTAGTCAGTGTAAGTTGTTGTTGTGGTGCAAAAAAAAGTTGCACTTTTACAATGAGAGTTCATGGATGAATGGTTCTGATTTTGGCAATTTGAAGCGGACAGTGGCTTAGATGCGATAAATAATCTTCAGCATTGCGGCCCATTTTTTTGTTGTACGGGTCTGTTAACAAAAAAATAAAATGTATGCATTTATGGCGGCCGTCCACTAGGTGATCAACGCAGGAATCGTAAGTTCAACACAATCAACTCTAATGTACGCTGTCCTCAATTCTATTTAACCAACGAGCTTGATCGTTGCTCAATCACTTGTAGTATACGGCTAGTGTACGATCTCGTGTTGCTGGTTGAAAATGTTGGTTCAACATGTTTAGCAAAATTTTTAAGATAATATATGTTGCACATTATTTATTCAACACCTTGGTCAACTTTTTTAATTTTATCCGGTGTTGGTTGTGGTAGACGTGAAAGTGTTTGTTGTGTGTTGAGTTGGATGCAAAAAAATTTGTATACGTGTGTGAGTTGAACCATTGTGTTGACATTAACTTGGCAATTTTCAATTGCCTTTTTTAATTGGTAAATGTATAAGCAGCGCAGCAACATTTTATATGGAAAAGAATTTTATGGATAAATAATTCAATGAAATTAATGACCGACTCGACCAGATTTCAATTAATACACCTCTCACAAAACACTGCCCAATATTCCTCTAAATGTGGTTGAATTATCGCATGTTGCAAATAAACTAGGTACATAAAGCTGCTATAACTTAAATTCTAAAATATCTAAAACATGTTTCGATACTTTTTGTGGTATTAACTTCAAAATGTGCTGGAATAAATAAGTAGGCGTATTTAACATCTTCAACCACAAAGAATTATTAAACCATAGTGTATGTAAAATTTTGTTTTCTTTATTCAGATGGATTTTTGAGAAAAAAAATCAAACCTCTTACTATGTTCTGAAAATGGACACTGCCAGACACTTTCACCCAAAGAAGAAAAAAAAACAAAAACATCCGATTACTTTGCTGCATGTTAACATGAAACCGGCATGCGTTCGAATCTTTCTTATGCATTCGGTCGCTTGACATTCGAATGCCAAATGACATCTCCAAAAAACTCCCATATATATAACTCGTACATATACAACACTGTTTCTTGTTATTCAAAAATAATGTGCAATACGATTCTTATAGCATCTTAAGAGTGCCTCCTTCTTTATTCTCAGATGGTTGCAATTCCGGACAAAAGCAATCTGCATTCAAAGTGCAAACATATGTTAAGTGTTCAATAGCACGAAAATATGCCTTGGCAAATGTTTCTCGATTTGGTTGTTATTTTGTTTTTTTTTTTTTGTTAAACAAAACAAAGTAAATGTTCTTTATATTCTCACACAGCACCATTATTATTGGCCAAGTGATTTATTAGCTTTGTGTGGAATTTCAGAAACAGCAAATAACATAATACCAAAACGCCATGACAAGGTCTCGTTTTCATTAATTGCATCCAGAGTTATCGTTGTTGGATTAAGGTCGCATTTGTCGACTGATCTCATGAAAATTAACGATATTTTCTCTTTTTGTCTGTCAATACAAAACTCGACTCAAGCTTACAAAATCTCGAATAAAGGAATCCTTACTTTTTTTGGTATTAAGAATGGCAGCGTTTTCGGCGACGCGACTCTTAGTTCACCCAAGGGAGCATAACGTATGTAAATAGGTTGTTCAATAATACCTTTCTTAGGCTTCATGCATTTAAAAGATTTATTGGGCTTTCGTTTGGTAACAAAAATCAATTTATTTTTGATTTAGATCTGTCAAAAAAACTGGCTTTGACAATTTTTGCCTTCGATTGGCAAAAAAATTGATTTTTTTTTATTTTGAATCAATTTTGCAGATCTGGATTTTTCGGCAGATATATCCTTATTTTACTAACACCAATATACATCATAATTGAAAGCCATCAAGTTGACAATTTCTTGTTTAATAATAATTTGTTTCGGTTGCAATAAACAATTAAAAAGTTTTGAGTTCAAATGGAAGCAGTTCTAAGTGAATTAATTTTTAAGTCCAGCTCATTTTCGGACTTAAAAACTTAAAATTAAAAACAACATTCGAGTCAATATTTGGCAGCTGATACCGCTAGCTGGTTCACAGACGTAAATATGCACCAATACTATAACAAATAAAAATCAACCTGAAAACTTATTCCATTCGTTATGAAAAAAATCAATTTAAAGATCAAACCATAAATTTACCAAACGAAATCCCCATTAAACTCTATTTGGGGACTCGTACTGCTCTGCTCGGACGTCCTTTCTTGTGGGTATTTAGTCCACTAGGTGGGGTTATAAGTTTACAATTGATTTGAACCCACTCGAAAGTACATTGTAAATTTGTTTAACCTTTAACAAAAATAAGAATAATAAAGTGTTGAATCGAATTTTTGGAATTTCCGATGTCCATGTATTTCACTATTACAAAGAATAGACAGAATTTTTAGGACTACAAGTTAATGCAATGAGCCTATCCCGACGGTTTAACTTTTAATTACTTTGTCGCACACATCAGGCTAGATTTAAGCGATGACAGTAAGGGCAATCGTCGATTATGACATATTGGAATAGACCAGCGACTTCAGGAAACCCCACATAAAGGTCTAATGAGATTAAACCACATGATCTGGATAGCCAGTTGTGAAAGAACAATGTAGTTCAGTCGGGTTGTCAAAAAAAAGGGCTGAAATAGAAAAAAATTATTTCGTACAATTTTCTTTAACAGCTCGTTAGGGGGGGGATCAAAAGTAGTTTAAATCTCGTTTTTCGGGAAAGTTGTGCTGGAGCTTCAGCCGCCATTTTGAATTTAATGAATATTTTAACTTGTAGGAAATTTAATTTTCTACAACTTTTTTGTTTGAGAAAGTAACCTTTCTCGAGATATAAATGAAAAAAACTGTTTAGGACATTGACCCCCTTATGGGACTAATGAAATATTAATACGTACTATTTTCTCTTATAGTTTGTTAGGGGGACCATTAGTAGTCTAAAAAACGATTTTCGGGAAAATACTGCTGGAGTTTTAGTCGCCATTTTGAATTTAATGAAGAATTGGTTATCTTTTTTTATTCATATACAACCCCTTAGCGCAACACCGTGGATGATGAGTTGAAGTAGGGGTGTTTTTTGTGAAAACTCAAAACAGTTTTTCACTAATATCTCGCGGAACGGTAACTTTTTTGGAAAAAAATATTAAGACTAAGGTTGTATAAAATTAAATTTCCTACAAGTTTTACCTTTTTTTCTGTAGCAGAAATCAAAAATGGAGAAGTTATTGCCCAAATAAAAATGTTCATTAAATTCAAAATGGCACGGCTGAAGCTCCAGCGCTGTTTTCCCGAAAACCGAGATTTAGACTACTTATGAGCCCCCCTAACGAACTGTCAAAGAAAATTGAATGAATTAATTTTTTGTATTTCAAATGTTTAAACTGACTGGACTAATGAGCGATTTGACGATCTCACAGAATGTCCAATGTGACGTTAATTATTATGTAGAACTGGGAACCATTCTGCAGGATTCACAAGTTGTTCTCGTCCATATTGTTCAGAAAGCAGAACTGGCCAATGATATCAGCTCGCCCGCACACACTCAAGTCTATTATTTGCTACGTTGAAACGAAAATCCATTTAGTTTTTGTCAACGAGAAAATAAACGATCCTTTCTTCGCCGCTCATTGGATCAACACGTTTGAATGTGGTCAAGTTATGTCATCGTCAAGGTTTTTGAATGTCAACGCATTCATATTCTCAGTAAAGGATTAAAGTTACGTTGAAGCAATTTGGGACTTCATTGACCGACTTGCACCATTTGCTTGATCGTCAACGTGTATTATTAATTGACACTGTCAACGTTGACAGTGTGGTTACAGAGTAAAAACGAATTTCGTGGTTATGACACCAGAGTGTCAACGCGATGAGCGATTACGTTTTCCGTCTAATTGAAGCCCGTATATTACGATTGTCAACAGCTGGACCGATTTCGCTAATTCTTTTTACGTGCGATATATGTACTATTGGGCAAGTCTTGCATTTGGAAAAAAAAATCGAAATCGAGATTTTAATCAAACTTGACATTATGATGATGGAGAACACCAACCTCAATTCCATCTCTCTGTATCCATATCGATCTACAGCCTAAACAGCTCAAGTGATTTTCTTCAAACTTGGTACTTGAGTGTTTTAGGTAGGTGATTGTCGGATATAAATTTTTGAATCGTTTTTTTAACACCAAAAATAACGGTAGTTGCCATACAATTGTTCTAGCACCTTATTTACCTCAAAAACGGCTGGAACAATTTTGAAAAAATAGTTTAAGTTTAGACTACATTTTGGTAATTTTTTTTAAAATATTTTGTTACTAATGGTACATGCCATACAATCATTTATTTGATTTTTTACTCTATAATACGCGCCTCGACGGATTTCGGAAAAAATATTTTTTTTTGTTTTTTAAAATTCAATTTTCGAAAATGTGTTAATGACTTTTTTTTAATTTTGTTTTTATTTTTATTTAATTAAATATTTAAAATTGTCATACCTATTTTTTTTTTTAGAAAAAAATTAAAGAAATTTTGTATATAAAAAATTACGTAATAAACGACTTTAAAAATGTAATTGAGATTCTTAATAGAAATATTTTGCATTTTGATGTGATCGAACATAAGAGCAGGTTCGTGCGATCAAGTCCTGTATTTAATTTTTGTTTTGTTTACTATTGCGAGGAAAAGGTTCTTATGAAAGATAAAATTAATAAGGGTGCACGGAAAATTAGAAAATTTAAGAAAATATAACGACCATATTAACTATTCAGATATAACCTTAGAGCTGTCAAACTTCAATCGTTTGACATAACTTCAATCGTTTGACGGTTGGCGCGATTGACAGAATGCGTACAGCAAATATCGTTTAAATCTCATATGATTAATAAATAAATTTGAAAATCCATGTTTTTCACATGGTACGTGTCGGAATACCAACAAAACTATAATAAAGACCAAGTGTCCACTATGGCAAGAAAAAAATCGTTCCTATCATTCACTTCGTTCTAACTAGTGCCGTGCAAAACAGGTTGCATTTAAAAGACCTTATGTCTTACAGGCATATAGTTAAAATTATTATTAATTAAAAACAAGAATTCGAATAATAAACACTATGTTCTTGAAATAATTATTTTTTTGTATTAATTATACTAAATCGAATTCAATATTGTTCATAGTTAAGATAGAACATCGTTTGTCTGCTCAGCTATAGTAATGAAAAAATACTTAAATTTGATATTTTTAAATCCAATTATTTAAAGAAAAAACTAAATAATAAAATTCGTTGATATGTAAAAAAAATCCCTGTGTTTTCTCACCGGATAACTTCAATATTTTTCAATTGTTATAAATTGACAACTCTACTAGTTTTACGTATGTTACCGGACGTTTTTGAAATTTTTTTTTTCATACATACATAGGTAATATAAAAAAATAAATACATAAATACAAAAAAAAACTTACCTAAAACAAATTCCATAGTTTCGAAATCGCTGGCAGCAGCTGACTGCGAGGGTATCCTTCGCGATGCTGCATAATTTATTTGAAATATTGAAATTATTAAAATGACAACTAATGTATTTGTAAGCAGATCTGGAAATGCTGTTAATTTTCTCAATATTTTCATTTTGGAACGTTTTTGTGAGCTGCTCGTAAATAAACATAAATTCGAATGAGTAATTATTGTGTGGGAATTTGAAGAATGCATAATGTCTAATAAAAACTAAATATTAATAATTTCTTATATTTGTTTAATTAAAATCCGATTGTTTTGACTAAACGTTAAATTCTGGGAAAATAATTATTTTTCTTTGTATATTAATCTGCTGGTTCTTGGCATTCGAACATTATTCACGCGATTTACAAAATACGTTTTTTGGGGTATTTTAGTCGATGCATAAAAACGGTGCTGAAAAAAAAGAAAAGAAAAACAAATCAGTATTTTATAAACCTATATTTTGATATAAACACAAATGTTATATTATGTTAGTTTTGAATAGAAATAAATCATATCATGGGTAACCAAAGCAAATGTACACTGCTGATCACTTGATTATATCCTGAATGCATTGTAAAATTTCGGGTTAAAAAAAAAAACATTATTTCTAATATCAGTCAGAAAAATCAGTTCTGTAAGCTATCATTAAAAAAAGTACGTCTACTTTTAGCTTTAACAAAAAAAACATAATTTATTTTAACTCATGAGAATACATCCACCTTTAACTACATTGTTACATCATTTATAGTAACGTCGACTTCCACCTTCTTGGTTAAGAGTAATTCAAATAAAGTATATTTGGTTCCTAGGTTATGTCATTACATGCTTTTTTGATGACATCAATGAGATCGTCCTACGTATTCATCATCGTCATCCAACCCCAAACATTTTCAAGGTCAAGAGAGTAATGAAATGTTTTGGCCATTGACATACTAGATATGGACTGCTAGAAGCTAACTTCACGTTGGAACTCTCCTCAGCTAAGTATGGTGAAGCTTAAAATGGACTCGTTGACTATGAATGGCTCGCATCGGTACTGGGATTTCGTTGGATTGAAAAACTAAAATTTAATTTTCATTTGTTTTATTTCGAATGGAACTCTAAAAGCAATCTCTTTCATAAAATGAAATAAAAAGGATTTTTTCTTATAGTCCCCCAGCACTACAGCAATTGTTGACTTTCTATAGATAATAGATGTCAGCACTTATCTTATACAAAATAATAATAGATGGCCCTAGTTCCTTTGCCTGTTGAATAAATATGGTGGGCATGCCAGGAGTGGCAATATATGGCTTTTGAAAGTAATATTTTTGTTTGATACTTTGCGCCGAGTGGCGTGAAGATCGTTCACCTACTTTTCTATTGAGCTTTTGTATGGAAATGACAATCGACTAGCAGTCCATATCTAGTATGTCAATAGTTTTGGCCTTTGATCCAATCTTTCACTTTCTTCTCCGCATGTCTACGATAAATTTTGAGAAAAAATGTTAAAAGGCACCCAACACAGAACAGGATTAATTTTTAAAGAAAAATCTGTAGTTCTAAGGTTCCACACAATGAAATAGCTCTATAGCTTTGAGGTTAAATAACACCCACTAGAACTTTTTTTATTCATTATTAACTTATTTATAACTTCAATCTAGACAAAAACGTTTAAAACTAGCCTAATGATCAATAACTTACAACTAATTTACTGGCCCTTTAGGGCGCTCTAAACTAAACTATAGTTATATCAGTCTCCTAATTAATACATAGCTACCCTATAACTTTGTCTTTTTATTATGAACTCATGCTTTTTTATGACCAATTTTTTTTTAATAGTTACGTTTAAAATGTTTAAAAAATAATATTTTTGTAACGGGTGTTTTTTTCGACATGTGGTTTTCAATCTGGCAATACTTTTTTCGGAGTTGGTCTTTTTGACAGCTGTCACTTGGTTTATGCTCAGTTTGGTTTGCCACTTTAAGAATCGAGGCCAAACGAACATCAATCACGTCGCACATTCGATGAATGGGCCTAAAATGAGATGGCCAGCGATCCTGATTTTCACAAGAAAATTTTGTTTAGCGATGAAGTTCACTTTTGGTTAAATGGGTACGTTATAATAAGCAAATTGTCGTATTTGCAGTAATCATAATCCACAAACCATTATTAACACGCGCACCATGACATCCTCACAAAGCCACAGTTTGGTGTGCTCTATGGGCAGTGGGAATCATTGGTCCATATTTCTTTAAAATAAAGCCGGTCATAATGTTGCAATCAATGGGGAACGCTATAGAGCCATGATTATTGACTTTTCGTGCCTGAATTGAAGGATGTTGATGTGGACAACCTTTGGTTCCAACAAGACGGCGCTACATGTTATACAGCCAACGAAATAATCAGTTTATTGAAGGAACATTTTGGTGAGCTTATTATCTCGCGTCGTGGGCCTGTGACGTGGCCTCCAAGATCGTGCGATTTAACACTGCTGTACTATTTTTTGTGGGGTTTTACGTGAAGTTGCTTGTCTACGCAGACGACCACAAGACGATTGACGCCTTGAAAGAGAATATTCGGCGCGTTATTGCTGACATACGGCCCCAATTATTGCAAAAAGTGGTCGAAAATTGTGCCCCTCGGCTGAAATTTATTCGATCCATCCGCGGCTATCACTTGCCCGAAATCATCAAACCCTTATATTTGTAATAAAGCCAAATTCTTGGCCATACCATTAAACTATATGCGTTTTATTTTTTTGTAAGCCACACATCCTGCAAAAATCTGAACAAACTGAGAATAAATCAAGTGACAGCTGTCAAAAAAAAACCAACTCCGAAAAAAGTATTGCCAGAGTGAAAACCACACTTATAAAAAACACCCGTTATATATTAAGTTTTAAAACACTATCATTTCTTACTAAAGTCTCTAAAAATTAGTAATAAGAACGATTTAAAAAAAATCCTTTTCTTTTCCTGCAGTTCGAGTTCATATATTTTTTCTCAATTTAATTTCAAATTGTAACCCACTAAACGTAAAAATACCGGCTTTAGTAAATGTATACAATTACCACCCTAATTTAAGGCACAAAATTGATAAAGCTTACCATCATGCTGCTCAAAATTCCCATATACAAATTTTGACACTTCATTTACCAGTTCACCACACATTTACGACGCGACGACGGACGTTAAGACATTTTTTTTATCGAGCATCAAACTAAGACCTGCAGTAACATTATTTTAAAAATATTGAGTGCAAAATAAATAATCACTCAAACTGAAATTGGTCGAATCGAAAGTAAACAAAAAATCTCACGTGCAATTCTACTTAACGAGGGGCTTGTCATCATGTCTAAAAATATACAAGCAGCAGCTCTTCAAAAACATATTCAATTAATTTTACATCTGTAGTAGCACTTCACACACAAAAAAAATTGTCCACAAGATCGTAGAAGTGCAATTTCTATAACACGACAGAACAGTAGTTTTTTTTGCGGTTGACCAGTTCGTTCTACCAATCGACACGACACGGACGTCCATATCGTTGCGTATTAACACATCATTTGTCATTTTTAATTTACTACTCAATAAATTCCCAACCAATGGACCACTCACCGGGAAAGAGAATTTAAAAATTTATTACCATAACTATTCTATGAAGTCTGAAAGATTAAGATGGAGATACGAGCAAAGGGACAGACAAAATAACAAGAATGTGTTGGTGACATTGAACTCGAGATCCCTTTGATCTGCTGCTGGATGGAGCTTCACAATCACGATCATGGTTATTTTACAAGCATCCTTCCATTTCGATTCACCGAACCACCTATTCGAATTCGACTGACAGAATTGACAATTACACGATCCACAAAACTGATTTATGACTTATTTATGTGTATGGTGCTTTTCGCGTGATTTTAATTTTTAACGTGTGTTTTAGCTATATATATGGCTATAGCTTTTAGGGAATGTATCTAACTAGCTGAAAGCTTGAACGAGCAGAATAAATCAATTTCAGCTGCCAATAAAATAAAATCGAACGTTCTCAAGAATTGGTCTCGCTGGGTAAGACTTAAGTCAGCGGCGCGCGGCGGGCGACAAGGATCAGTGATGGCGACGCGGTCGGCTGCTGTTTCTCAGGTAGTTGACTTGCGTCGTCGTCGATTTATCGCAGAATGTGGATCTTCCATTGTTGTACTTGTTTTATTGATTTAAGGCATGACATTAGATCTGCATAACAATGCAATGAGGCGGATTGAAGAAGGTGTCGGACGAGATGTCAGAGTTTTGGTCGCCAAGGTGTTTTTGGTATTCTTCGTGCCATCTTCGTTTGTCGTTATCGCTGTCATTATCGTCGTGTCGTCGGCCAGGTGTTCTACGTAAATTCAAGACCAAAATCAACATCTTCTTTTTCTTGGCAAGAGCTGCAGCAATTCTCGATTGTCATAGTCAATATTATGGTTATGCGTTGGACAAGGAAAGTCACGTTCCGTTGTATTGTTCTCTTTGGCATTAGCATTTTGATAAATCTCTAAAGGTATGTGCATATTTTATAAGCAACAACTTCGGCCGGACTACTGTCTTGGGAGTTGAGATTCATTGATAAAAGTATGCGTGTTTTTTTTTTGTTTGTTTGATTCTTTTATAAAAATCTCAAGATGCTTTGCTTGCTCACCTCGTCAAGCATCAAGGTCGTATTATGTTGTGCACCAAATGCCGCGCCGCGCCGGCCGATGAACAGAGATGCCTCAAGTTGAAATATAGAAAAATATTTTTTTCCACTTCGAAATGGAATGTTGTCGCTTCCTTTAATAGAAAAATTTATAAAGTCGCTGTTTGAAGAAGTGTTTTCGAAGAATGCAGGTGATCCTCCAGGGACAAGACAAGAAGCTTGAATTCTTTCAAAGGAATGCATGCGCGTTCCTTTTGTAATACAAAGTTTTGTTTACTTGGTAGTTACTTCTATGGGAGCGTATAGACACTGACGGAGCATACCTACAATTTTTAAATATTTCAGAACGACATCTGCCGAAGATGGTGCATTGGAATTCAAATGGAAAAACAGAAACACGCACATCTGCTCATTGGAAGTAACGAAGCCATTAAGCACGCACTTGTTTAAGGAGATTTTGGAGCGTCCATTGTGAATGATTCTTTTGAACTCGCCAAAATCTATTAGGGTAATTGCGGGAGAGATGCCGTGTCGGGATAGATGCCGTATTTAACCAAACTCTTACTTCTAGGCATCAGCGCAAAAAATGTTATATTAGGGGTATTCACGATCCGGTGCAACTTGTCTAGTATCATTGTAAAAATGCAAAAGTGCAACTTTTTTGCACCACAACAACAATTTACACTGATTAAAATTTTACAACACTTTTGCACTTTTGCTATACCCTAAGCCTATTGCAACAGAAAAATACAATGGTGCAAAATTTGTCTGGTGTCGCTGACAGTTTGGCAGCTGTTATTTTCTGTCAGAAATGTTTGTGGTCGAACTGATTTTGCATTTTTTCAAGATAGTGGCAATGACACGCCCATGTTAAATTCATCAAATGGATCAGCTAAAAAGTGGCAGGTTCAGCTTCCATTCCTCAATGAATTTTTGATTTTTTCTTACTGGGAAGACACATAGAGATTCACCAGCTATATCGCTTCGTTAGAGACTCCAAATGGTTTAATTAAGGAGCTAATATCTCTTCACGTATGGTATCAAAATGGACATATCTGAAGTCTAAGTCTGTCAGCCGTTTTCCTGATAGCCACTTTAATTATTTAGCTTAAGATTCGTGTATTATTAAAGTTGACGCTAAGCATACAGAATGACTCCAAATCCCTGCTAGTCTCTGCTGATAATTGGGTCACAATCATTAGTTTTTAGAGAAGTAAAAATCAACCCAAACGTAATCAAACAACTGCTATAAAAGAAAGAATACCGGGAACCCGGAGAATAATTGCCTTCAATTTAATATTATGGCGGCAAGCTCAGCATATCATTGTTCGATCAGTTCAGATGATCTGATAGCCGAATCGAATGTTTTTATAGCAGTTCTAGCTTTAGCAATTTATACACTATACTAATTATTAATAGTTCATTGTAACAATACTTACAGAATTGGAAAACCTGCAAGATTTCGACTTGCGTTTTAGAAAACACCATTTTCCATCCTCGAGCTGTCAATTCAAATTGCTGTGTCGAAACCTGTCGTAATTCCACAATGTATCCTTCACTGAAAACTCTAAAAAATTTCCAGGTAGGAATGCAATAGTCAGCTAGGCCCGGCCCAGAGTTAGTTACTCAGGAAGGATGTTGCAGTGACCTTGGGATTATTTGCGACAATGAGCTGAATTTTCTCAAACATATCGACGATATAATTCTTAAGGCAAATTCAGCACTTGCCTTCGTGAAACGATGATCCAAGGAATTTGCAGACCCCTACGTTACCCGATCCCTTTACATATGATTTGTTCGTCCGCTTCTTGAATAAGCTTGTCGACATTGTGCACATTCCCAGAATAGAGCATACAACTCCGTTTCGTTCGATTTGCTCTCCGAGGTCTTAATTGGAGTAATCCTTTAATATTACCTCCTTATCAAGACCGAATCAACCTGAATACGCTGAAAGATCGAGGAGAAATATTTGAAATTCCCTTCATTCACAGAATCTTTTCAGGTGCCATTGACTGCACAGCCCTTATTGAATCCATCTTTCTAATTATTAACCCTCGTAACACTACTTATCCTCGCCTCTTCTATCTTCCCACCCATCGAACCTCTTATGGATCCAATCAACCCATCTCCCGAATGCTGAGGAGTGTCGATTCTAACTCTTCTTGTTTTGACTATAATATCAGTACTCCCTGCCTAAAGCTTCGTCTCCTAGGCCCCCCAACCAGTTAATTTAAGTCTTAGCTATTAAGTTTCTTAGTTTTAAAGTTAGATTAAGAAATTAGCTTGTGTTAAGCCAAATAAATTGACGTTTTGCCCCGATCAAAATTAAATTAAATGTGGGCCATGTTGTTTTTCATTACTTCAGTCAGATCCTTTAAGATTGATAGCACAACAAATTACTTTGTATTTTATATGTAAATTAATCAGAAATCGGTGTAATGTTACACTAAGTATCCGATGGCGAAGGCGTATTGCTATTGTGGTGCCAAAGTTATGCTTTTATCCCCCGTTTTTCATTCACATGGGTTGGCATGTTAAAAGAGAGGGAGAGTATGTCAAGAGTGAAAGTAGATCCAGAGTGAAAGAGTGATTTTTGGTCTAGGAACATGTCAAGAAAAGTGCATTTTTTGCAAGTCATAAGTTTTGATAACTTTTTCAAGTTCAAGTTTGGCACTTCAAACAAGTTCTTGAACAGACTTTAATTCAAAATAATAAGTTCAAATTCTGTTTGCTGGTATTCAACTCTCATGATCCACCCTATCATGCCCTATTGTTTTTATTTTCTCTAAATCGAAAGAAAATTTACAAACACTTTACAGTCTCAAGTCTAATTTTATTTCTTTATTTCTTAAATTATAGCCTGTCCTTAAAGGAGCTTCGCATTCATCAAGATAACATCGGTCGGTCGGACGGTTGCCCGCCCTTTCCAAAGTTCAAGAGACAAATTGAATTAAACTCACATCTTACATGCCTCTGATGAGATGATGTCTGATCCACTTACCCTTGAAGAGTGTTTAATGTCTCTCTTTTAATTAGCCGGAAGCAGGCATTTCTTCATAATGTTCGTCCAATAACACTTACATTCAATTATTATGACATTAAATACGCATAATATGAGACTAAACTTAATTGGTCTAAAAATGTTTTCCTTTCTTTTTTTTTTGCTTCTGTTTTAATTAGAAGCGTGTCACTAAAATTGAAATGTTCCTGCTTTATTAATAAAAATTTATATTACTGAAAATATTTCTAAAAATTTAATATTTTATGGAAGTGAGTGTGAGTACATATATTTTCTTCTTTCAGTAAAATTAGTAAATGGAAATAAAAAATGTAATTAAATCAAAAATCACTTTGATATCAGGAGTTTACTTTGATTTGTGAGAAAAAAAAATAATCTAAACAACTTGTTTTTCCCATCAGGCGCAAAAAATCTGAAATTCAGATCGGATCGGCTTGGATAAAAGTGTTCTATTTTTATCGAGAGGAAAAGATATTTCCGGCTCAGGAAAAAATAAACATCAATGAATACTGAATTTTTGTTACGAGTAAAAAGACATTTGAGCAATTGAAAACTCCAAAAAAAACAGGAAAAAGGTACGTAACAGTTTATCAACATTGTTTTTTTTTAGCACACCTATTAAATACAATTTGAAATCCATTTGCAATTATTGATAGGAGCTCTCAGCTCTCCGTCCTATTCACAATCAGTCCACAATTTCGTTGATCAAATTTGGGTTATTCTGAAGTGCATATTTATTTATAGTAAGTAAATTTGGTGGCCCTAAGTTCGTTTGGACCTCTCAAAAATTCCGTGTGCCGGTGCGTTTGTTAATTGGCAAGAATAGAGTGGTCCTGTACTACAATTTTGTACCGCATTTGAACGGCCAAGTTGGGACAAGAGATAAATTGGGGTGAATTTTTTCTTGCTCGCAATATTCATTGTGTTTTATTTTGTATCAATGATGTCATAGGCTGGTATTTGAACCTTAAACTTTTGGCGTAAAAGTAAAACGCAATAGTCTACTAATTATTCAGTTAGATTGTATGTCCATAAATAACAGAAGGGTTGGTTTAATTTGAAATCCACAAAAGTAACACTTCCCAAAATATTGTTTGGCATGGACATAACGATTTCTTATTGTTTATATTTACAATGGATATTTATGTCGAATTCCAAACACCCAAACATTCGATTTTTTCGGAACACAGTGGAATTATTTTCGATGGTCTGTCAAAACAGTTTTTGCGTAATTACCAAGATTTCATAGACTTTACACGCAAACTATATTTTGCAAGTTCCTGAAATGGTTGTTTGGAATGCGACATTAGATAAACGAAGGATAGATTGTCCTGATTCGCACCAGTGACAGTAAAGCTTAATGTACACGATTGGCAGATCTTACAATATTGTCAGATCTGAAAATGTCTGACAATTATCTACCAATGAGCTGACAATTAATTATGATAAAATCTACCAATCTCTTAGAATTTATTGTGGGGATTTGGCTGACAATTTATTGTCAAATACCTGGCTGAATACCTACCAATAAATTGTAAGGCATTGGTAGATTTTTTACCAACCGTGTACACACATATGTAATTAATTGTCAGTCAGTTGAGTTTTCAGAAATTAAAAGTCGAAATTGGATTATAATAATAAAAATGAATATATAACCGCACATGTTCTGTATTTCACTTTTTGTGAATTTGAGGAACGAAAGTGAATTTAGATGTTCTGTATTCCACATAAAAATGTTCTGTATTCTACGTAAAGTTTGTAAATAGCTCATTCCGAATGTGGAATTTTAGGGTTCTGAATATGAAAATTCGTGTTCTACATTCCGAATGTGAACCGTTTTTATACAAATTGTCTGTAACAGGTGATATTGACAATTGGAAAATAAATTCAAAGTGAATTGGAAGGAGTTGAATCCACTTGAAATGCAGAACACGTTATTTCATTTTAAGTGAAATTGGAATTCGTTTTGAATTCATTTTCACTCGGAATGCCTTATAATAAGTATATATATATCTAAACTAAAAAAACAAAACTTACGAAGGCTTTTGTTTCATTTCAATACGACCACTTTTCACAAAGATACAGCTCTTGAAAAAACACTAAAAAAAAACTGAAAAAATGTGTTCCTTTGATTCATTTGGCAAGTGTTTTATTGTAATTTAAAAATACAAAAATAATTGTAAAAATATAATTTTTTATTATCTGAATCCTTTATTATATAATTATTAATTTTAACAAAAAAAAAACAGCAATAATTCAAACATTTTAAGTGGGAATATTTTTGAAAAACATTTCAATGGGTTCCCAACACTGCGTCGTCGTCCAAAATGACTTAAATTGTCTGACAATAAAAAAATTGCATGATGCAAACAAAAATTGAGAGGATTGACTACAAATTGTGTGTGTACACGATTGTCATATATTTAGCTTACAATTTTACGTCATATATTAAATTGTTAGATAGAATTTCTGACAATTTATTGTTAGATTACACGATTGTCAGCTAGCGTACACAAGATTATAGGATGTCTTACAATTAATTGTCAGACAATGATCTTACAATTAATTGTAGCACACATTTTCTCACAATTTACACATAGTTGTAAGACATTGTAGCATGTTTTTCACTGACAGATCTGACAATATTGTAAAATCTACCAATCGTGTACACTAAGCTTGACTGTTTCTAAACAGAACTAAGAGGTAAAACGCATATTTTTATCATTTTAAATTGTAATTTTAAAAAAATCTGAAAAATAATGGTAAGTGATATATTAGTGAAGCTAGATGTTTAATTAATTAAATATTATATATAATAAATACTAATTAATTGAAACAAGTTGTGTTTGAGAAAAATAATAAAACAATGTACCCGCCATGAACTTTCAAAACTAACATATTCCTATTGGAAATCCATTTGAAAAAGATATTTTCTAAATTTGTTGCTCGCTGATTTAGTTTTTGATGACGGAAAATTTGTGATATTTAGGAAGTGTGAACCATTATGAATCTTTTTACTCTAAACGAGCTAAGCTTGTATATACATATATATTTATGATTGATTTCTCGAAAGCTACTTAAATGATTTTAATGAAATTAAAAAATTGGTTTAAGTAAATTCCGCCTATTGCCACGCTCACTTTTATGATTTCTTGGTTTCTTGCAAACAACTGAAACGCGTTGAACCAATATTTTATAGTTTGTTTTTGTAAGAAAAAAAATATTTTAAGATCAGCCTGCTACCACGCCCACTTATCTAATTTTTCTGTTGCTCGGAAACCACTTAACCGATTTCAAAGAATTTTTCAGACTATATTTTAATTAAAATCACTTTTTTTCCATTTAATTTTTTTTGTAAACAGCGTTAACGACTGTAATAAAAATTTCATACTTTGTTCTTATGATCGAGAAAATAAATTAAAAATTTGATCTTTGTTACTTTGGAAATAGCACCATAGGAGATGTACTTTTTATCGATAATATTTTACATTTCAAGTTTATCTAAATACCTATAGGTATTATTCACGGCTGTAGCCTGAGGTTGCCAAGAAATGTTTGATTTTTTCGATTTGGATTAGAAGCTTCTGGCCATTAAGGTTTTCTTTAAATATACAAGAGATTTCAGAATATGTTATGGGCTTTAATACTTAAGAGGGATACTTTGTAATAGCCTCACATTTAAATACTGATAAATTGGTTATTCAAAAAAAAACACATGATTTCGGTTTTACCCATTCTCCAATTATATTTTTAACCGACGCGACTTCTTGTATTCTTTTAGATGAAATTTATTTCAAGATTAAATTTAAAATAAAAAAAATATGTGAAAATCTATATATGCCTATTATTTTAATACTAGCAACTTTTAACTCCATGTTAAATCTCGAGTTAACTCAACAAAGTCCGAAGATATTTCGGAAAAAAATTGTCAAAAATCTATTGAATTCGTAAGATTTTTGACACTTGAGAATTAAATTTCCACGAAAAAACTGCAACATTAACTAACTCTGTTTTAACTTAAAGTTAACTCAGCCAATTACATAGCTTTATTGCAGCAAATAATTGGATACATCTTGATATCAGAAGGTATCCAAGAAGGAGGAGCACCAATATTTTAGGCACGTTAAGTCACCATAGTTGTTTAGTCAGTAAATAACATGTCAAAACACAAATAATGCAAATTCGAGTAAAGTTACTGGTAATATGCGAGAAGAGAATGACTAAATTCGGTTGTAAATGAGTGACAAAATGGCATCACCGCCCGGCAAATTGAAGATCTGTCATCACTTGGCACTAGTTCAGCTTGCGAGCAGAATATGTGACAACGACTTTATCAAATCTATCAGCTTAACTCAATCTGACCAAAATTATTTCAATCGTGATGAAATTTCAAAACTTTCTCCCCGTGAAATTCAAGACACCCTCTAGCGTAGAATAGTTTGGTAACAACAATATGCACCTAAACAATCAGAACCGATTAATCGAAACCGAAGTAAAACTGCCTGCGGATCGTAACAATTTGCGTAGCCAACGTCGCGTATAACATTTTCAGTTTTTCGAAGCGAAACGTTCGTGTTAGGCTATACGCGTCACCTCACTTGGATTTCTATGGATTTCTTGTGTTCCCCAATGAAAAGTATAAGAACGGTGGAAAAAGAAGAAGCTGAAACATAGGTGTGGGGTGACTCCCTAGTGGGACAAGATGTCGCCCAGCTCGTCTCAAGGAATTATTCTCCGATAGCTGATTGTCTTGTTATGGCTAGGATATGTTGTATTCGGAAAGAAAATGAGAAGAACCTTACTCCTTCTCTTCATTGTGACACCATCTACACATTTCCTCATGTGAGTTTTCATTGAGTTATGACAAGTAAACTGGTATATGATTCCAATTAAAGAAATACATGCCGATTAGTGAATTCGCAATTTTCTACTCCATGGAAGCTGAAGAGATTCGCAATAGATTCGCTTTCGCGTTTATTTCAATTAGTGAACTAGTCGAATGAACCATACTATCGATTCTTGAACTACCTTACCATTTTCCGAACTATATTATCGCTGCCGTCATTTTTTTGACATTTTAAATATCACACGCAATGTTAAATTGCAGCTAAAGCATTGAAATAATTTTTGTTGATCGAAATAAAGAAATGAAAACTATTGCATTTTATTTTAATTTTCGGGATCAATCGCAAAGGAATAATCGGATTTGTATGCGCTACCAAACTAGGTATATATTTGATATTTCCGATTCATTGTCAAGTTTAAGTTTTCATATCTCAGAAGACTTTGAAATGAGAATTTTTTAAGCAGGACAGCTGAACCACATCTGCGTCAACTGGCGATAGGAAATGAGTTTCTCTTTCTTTTCACTGCTTGCATTCATAGACCTCTTGTTTGGGCAAGTTTTTGTTTGATTGTGGACTTGTAGTCCTTGAAAGGAGGACCCAAACCGTTTACTGAATTTTTTTAAGTTTTCCCAAAACTCTTGTTCTGGGAATTTATTGGTTAAATTCTTATCAATGTCAGGTAATCCCACCATTTTCGTAAGCAGGTGTCGGTTAGTGGTTCGTTTTCTGAAGGAAAATTATAGCCAACAATTAATACGATTACCTAGTTCGTATATATTTTTTAATTCAGAATTAAATACATATTCTAATTTTAACATTTTTTGTGCTATCCATTATGACTTTTAGACAAAAAAACATCAATACAAAGATTCGCGACACAATTGGCGCGGAAATAAAATGAGAAAGTTTGTATGGAGTGCGAAAGGTTTGCGGATTCAGTAATACCAAATTAGTTGAACAAAATGTCGGTGGTGCAGGTAATTTTACCGACATTTGTTCAATTTGCTTTCTATGGATTCACTAATAGAATCAATTCCGAAAATTTGTTGAATTGTGGCTATATCTCATTCGCCGAATTCACTAATAGCCATGATAGTTTGGGACTGCGTATAGGTGCACTAAATATTCTGTTTTATTTTTATAAAAAAAAACTTGACAAACATTTTCCGAAAACTGATTTGAAAGATTTGAAAATCCACTGGTCAAATCTGTTTGTTTCTGTTCCTGTGGCATACTGAGAATTCTCTTTGCAACAGATAAAGAGATGACTCTCAATGCATCAAGGTGTCATGGAATACATTGAGGGCCAACTGTGTTTGTAGCACTGAGTTGTCTCAACTCTTTTAAAGCTTTGTTAATTATCTATAAGGCACGTTTGCTGATACGGATAATAAATAAGTGTGTTCCTTTCCCGTACTTTGAGCACAAAAATGTGGAGCCTGTCATTTTTCCGAGAGTGGGGGTAAAAATCTCTCAGAGAGCAACAAAGTTGTACAAAAGTACGGGAACGCTTTGAAGAACAATTTTAGCAATTTTTTAAACGTCAAAATAAAAGTGTATTTTTGAAATTATTTATTAAGAATTTACATGAAATTGTTTCTTAAAATAACCAATTTGATATCACAAATTTCAATTTATTGCCCTATCCGGGCTCGACCAGACTATAAATTCCATTATTTTCAACTTTTGTAACGATACACTTGGCAACTGACAGCTTATGTATTGTTTTTTTTCTTCTTTTTTCATTCATTTGACAGTCTTCATAATTTTGTCCAAAGAAAATTCTTGGACTAAAATTCGCAGCCTGGGGAAATATTTTACTCTCTCGTGAGCGCTCTCTTCTGTGAAAAACTACGAAAAATTGGAGTACGGGAATAGGATTTGACTGTTTTTCGTAGAAATTCACAGTTTTTCACAGTTTTAGGGAGTACGGGAACGAACCTAATATTTATGTTCAACTTAAAACGCTTATGGGCTACTATTTCGTCTACGTAAACTGTCACATAAGTGCTTAAGTAGAACTTAAATGCTTAAGTTGTGTATTAGCAAACGGGTCTAAGTGTGGTTTATTTGAGAATATGCCTAAACATACCCTTGTACGACTTGGAATGGAAGGGTATATCTGTAAATTCCAATACATAATTTTCGTTTACGGCCCAGCTTTCCATTCAGAGTTCTCTCGTAGAAACATCTATTAGGGCTTGTCCTGGATTGAAACCAATTTCCATGGCCATAAAATTGTTTTATGACCAAAAATGGCTCTTCCCAAATATTTGCAGTGGTGTCGTCATAATGTCAGACGTTCGACTGGATTTGCAGTAGCTGTCAAGGAATCAGAAATTAACCAAAAATATTCATTGAACCTACAACCTCTGATGCTCAAAAATTTTCATTTCATAACAAATCTGAACAAATTCAAATAAATTAAACCAATTTAGTTTAATAAAAATCAGTTCCTACCAAATGTATAAAAATGTTGGCCATGACCAGACCAGCCCATATATTGGCACAGTTCAAAATTCAGAATTTAAAAAAAAAATGCTCTCGTGCCATGGCAGTTTATTTAATTGGTATTCCGACTTGTCTCATGACAAACGGACACTCTGTTAATTCAAAATATTTGTCGCGTTCCTTGTGGCGGTGTCGGCGGTGGCGGCGGGCGGCCGGCACGGCTCGGCGGCAACTTACTGTGGTTTCTGTGGTTTTTATTTAATTTGTTGAACATGCAACAAATCCAATAAGAAAAAAAATCACTATAAAAACACAATGCCCTATATTTATCGTTCACAAAATAACAATAACGATAACACAATAATGAAGAACCGACCGACGCGACGACAAAACCACGACACCGTGCAAGAAGACGACAAGCAGAGGCTGGCGGGCGGTGACAGAAGTTTCGTGGGTGGTTTTGGAGAATAAAATATTACAATTTTTACATTCCTCTTTAAAAAGATATAAAAATGATTCTTTTTGAGATAATTTTCTTAATTTAATTTATTTTATTTCGCTTCTTTATTTTGTTGTTTTTGTTTTCTTCCTTAAAAAAATAGTTGGGGGAGAATATTTGTATGTACTCGTACATAAATTTGTTTAGATGGACGATTTTTAAATATAGCCTTGCCCACGACCTATGGATAACAGGCAATTTGTGCTCATTTTGATTATCCTGTCACTGTCCTTTTTGTAGTTGTTTATGTTGATATCGTAAAAATGTAGGACTTAATTGAATATAATGGCATTTGTGCGGAATCGATAAATCATTTTCCCTTTAAATCGCACTGACATTAATTAGTTGTTAATCTGTTTGGATTTTTTTGGTAATAGCTTGAAAAACATAGTGTAGGTTTGGACCAACTCCTTCAAGCCTACACAATGTTTTTGGTTTTAAATCTATTTAATCAATAACATATTATAAGATGCAAGGTTAAAAGTGATTTGATATTTAATTGATAAAAAAAATTCAATCTGCATAAGATGAAAGGTTTCTCACTTGCCACACGTTACATTTTGATGTAATTCCAATCTTCCTGCCCAAATTAGTATGAACACGCCGAATTCAATTTGTCGCGCTTGAGAAGTTTATCAACTATTTTTTTTGTAAACATTTGTACTGTGATCATTAAATAATTGCGAATAACTTTTTCTAAGATGAAAATAAACTTGTAATACAAGAAGAAATACAAAATAAAAAGACGTGGAAAATATTTGCATCGAGAGATGTCAAAATACCAAATGTCAAAAATCCCAGTGAGTTTTAAATTTAACTTTTACTTTTACTTTTATTTATTTATAATCAATCAGAGATAATATTCTCTTATAGACTTAGATATAATTATTATACATTAGTTTATTATTAAATAAATAACAAATTTTTAATTAAATAAACTTAACAATTACAATTGATTCGTTACTTCATTTCAAAATTATTTCATTTAAAACATGTAACTTAAAAGTTTCTCTTGAACAGTTTCTAAAAATGTCTATTCTATAACAAACAGCATTAGTTTCCCTGATACAACGAGTAATTGGCTCATTCAGGGCATAGTTAGTCCGATGAAAAAATTCATATAATATATTAGAATCCCGAACATTTCTTTGAGGAACTCGAATTTTAATAAGATTTAATAAATGTGGGCATTTTATGTTATACGTTAAAATATCTCTGATAAACATAACAGAAAACCTAGAACGTCGACTTTCCAGAGTTTTTATACCAAATAATAAGCACCTTGTGTTGTAAGTTGGCATGTCAATTCGCCAATTTAATTTATAGAACAAATATCTAGTAAAGCTTTTTTGAACTTTCTCAATTCTATTACAGGAGTTTCTGTAAAAAGGATTCCAAACTATACTCGAGTATTCCAAAACAGATCTTACTAGAGAGTTAAAAAGAGATTTGAGCGAATGAGAATCTTTGAATTCTCTTGTGTTTCTCTTTAAGAAACCAAGCATTTGATTAGCCTTATTGACCATATAATCAATATGTGGCAGAAACGAGAGTTTTACATCTAAGATTATTCCTAGATGCTTCTTACGATCAACGCGTTCTAAACATACATCATTTAGTTTATAATTGAACAGAATAGGCGTAGAGTGTCTGAAACAAGACAAAACTTGACATTTAGATACATTAAGATGAAGATCATTGCTTTGACACCATTCAGTTAATCTAAGTAAATCTTCAAGAAGTAATTGACAATCTGACAAACACTTAATTTTACGATACAACTTTAGATCATCTGCAAATAAAAGACATGGAGAAGATATAACAATTGGATGTATGTCATTAATACATAATAGAAATAATAATGGACCCAAATGACTACCTTGAGGTACGCCAGATGAGACAAATATATTATCAGAAGAGCAATCTTCAATTTTTACAATCTGAGTCCTATTAGAGATATAAGATTTTAACCAACTCAGTAACTTAGAATGAAATCCAAGCGAAGACAATTTGTGTAAAAGCACCCTATGATTCACACGATCAAATGCTTTTGCCAAATCTGTGAATATAACATCTGTTTGTATGTGATCAAAGATAAATTAGTAGCTGTTGATTTACCTGAGACAAAACCATGTTGGTATTCCGATATATAATTTCTTAGTTGAAAAGATAACCTATTGCAAACAAGTTTTTCAAATAATTAAGGCATTGCAGAAAGTTTGCTAATAGATCCCTCCTTGCTTCGGCGTCTCGCTCTTTGTGACTATATGTGTATATGTGTGCCTATATAGAGAGAGATAGACAACATAGATGTCAAAATAAATCAGCTGAGTGATGCCAGTCACTGTGAAAAACATCAAATATGGACTGTTAGATTTTGACAGTTCATGGTGGCCATGTTTTTTTGTCTTTTCTTAAATCTTAGCATTTCTAATATTTTTAAAACATTAATGGCCTTTTCGATTGGCCGTCCAGAACTGTTTTCACCCCCACAAAATGACAGTTGTTTTTAATCTAAGCAGAACAGAAAACGATTCTAGATTTCATTTCAGAATCGAAAAATATAATCACTAATACACTCACGTAATTAAAATGTCAAAATCATGGGCATGATTTGATTTGTGTAATTTCGATGTGTTTATTGAATTTAAACTTCTTCTCTTGTAAAATAACATAAAAAGAAGCAAGTTAATTATTATTGATACAAGAAAATGTGCATCTAAATTGATATCAAGTGTTTTGGAAATTCTTTTTAGCCGATGTAATTTTTTTAAAATTTAATTTTCACAAATACAGTGATACATACAATTCGCAATCAGTCAAATTGTTCCCGGTTGTTTTATTATGGAACCTATTCCGGACGGCCAATCGAAAAGGCCATAAGGTTCAGTCTTACAGTACGAGTAATTAAAAATTTAATGAAAATTGGTTGGTTGTTAGTTAATTTAAATCCTGCGTTAACTCAAAAAATTCCTAGAGTTAAGTCTGATTAACTGAGTAAATATTTTGGAAAGATGATGTTCAAGAAACTACTTAATGGAGGTTTCCATTTGTAACTTCAGAATTTGTTGCAGAATTTGATTTTTTTCTTGGCGATTGGAATTCGATTTCAATTAATTTTTTGTTATGGTATTGATGTATATGTATGTGTGTACGTGAATCTGGTAATTTATAGAACCTTTTAGACGATCAGTTATCAGTTCAGTTGTCAGTTCGGTTAAAAAAAAGCAGTGTATTTAGACATCAGCCTGGTGTTCAGTTGAGCTTTAATTTTACTTGTGAGCAGTCGAAAGTCTGAAGATAAATTTCAATGAAATCCACCATAATATCATTCCGTTTTGACATATTCGCAGCATTATCATGAATTCCATCGTAATCGGAAACTTGTTATGAATTTTGAAAAAATCTGTAACAGAATTAATCGTAGTGGAAATGCTCATACAAATTGCCATTACGAACGGATTCTGCATTAACTTTTTTCGGGATTCGTAAGACTTTCCGATTACGATGGAACTCATGATAGGGTAAGTTTATTGCGCTTGATATTTCGAAAGCATTTGATAGAGTTTGGCACCAAGCTCTCTTATGGAAAATGTGTGCATTTGGTATCGACGAATCTCGTCTTCGTTGGATTAAAAATTACCAATTCATAAAATAAATTCTGGTGTTCCCCAGGGCTCCGTTTTGTCTCCGACCATTTTTCCATTTTCATTAATGATATCTTATCTGGAACTTCTAATCGACTAAATTGTTTTGCTGACGATAGTACTCTCAGCTTTTCATATTCGTCTGTATATTCACCTCCTTGTTCTTTGGATGTGGAACTGCAACGGCAGCCTATGATAAGCTCATTAAATTCTGATCTCGACAGCATTGTCCAATGGGGAATAAGAAACCGTGTAGAACTTAATGCTTCAAAAACTCAGTGCTGTCTTCTGTCATTAAAGCATAACACACCCCCATGCCGCTATCCATGAGTTGGACTTGCATTGAAGAAAACGACCAGCTGTCAGTCCTTGGCATGTGCATCACAGACCACCTTTTGTGGAATGACCACATATTCGATGTCGCCAAAAACGCTGCAAAGTATTTGGGCTTTCTTCGAAGATGCAAGAAATTCTTCTCCCCGTCTGATCTGGCTGCAATCTATAAAGCCTTTATTCGTTCAAAGCTGGAGTATAAATCTCACATTTGGGCAGGAGCTACTATAACTCACTTGGAGCTCTTAGATAGAATTCAAAACAGGGCCCTAAGAATGATAGAACTATAATTGAAACATTATTTTTGGCTGGAATTATAGCTATTTCACGACCTACCAAGGTCGATCGTCAGATTCCTTTGCTCTAGTGGTGCTGGTCTAGCAAAGGATTCGGACGATCGACCTTGGCAGGTCGTGAAATAGTTATAATTCCAGCCAAAAATAATTGAGAAAAAAAACTTGGTGGTAGCACACTCAAGTTGTTGTTGGGCATCAAAGTCATCAAATGATACGAAAAATGGCTTTAAAAAGCAAGTATGTAATCATACAAAAACTGAATATTATAATTCAAACATTTTCATCTCTCGAACATCGGCGAAATGTATCATGTATTTTATTATTTTATTGCTATTTTTATAAACAATGTTCTAACGAAATAACCAGTTGCATTCCTCCCCTCAAACTATTCAACCGTAATACTCGCGCTTGTGAGAATGCTCATTAGCTTACCCTTGAGCACAACTTCGGACGTATTGTCAAGTACGGAGATTCTTTCTTTAGCCGTACAACACGAATGTGGAATGCGTTACCATGCTCTATTTTTCCCACTCATTTTTATATTTTGAACTTTAAAACCAATGCACATCGGTATCTCCTTTTAAATTCTTCACTATGTTCCTAGCGCTCGTACTGTGCTTTAACATACTAAAGGTAGTCAAAATCCCTTTTGTTCTGCCAAATTTATTCAGAATCAAACAAAAGACAATTTTTAAATTCCAATGGGAGAACTGTCAAAATTCAAAGAATTAATTTCTTTTACAAATAGAATATCAAATAAGTCGATTTCTATAATGCCGCACATCGATTTCGATAGATTTCTGCAAAATGAGAGTTAAGGTTAAACAATGAGAAACAATTTTATAGTTAAATTTGAAGTTAACACAGTTAGTGATGAACTGGCACCAAAGATCTGCAAGGCAAATTACAGTTTATTATCTGGATCATTTAGAAGAAGGGGATCTGGAATTCTTCACAAACAATTATTTCCAGGGATTAGGTCCATTTTTAATTTGAAGCCGGTATGTTATGGAACGTAATTTTCGCATTTCAGATGATGTCAATTCAAATGTTGTTTGCCAAGGAATAAATAGAATATTAAGCTTAATGCGACCGGTCCTTCTCAGCGCCATTGACAAGGCACGTCGGACCTTATCATAGATTGTGGAGATATGATAATATCGACGACAATGGGCTGATACAACCCACTTACATTTAATCGTCGACGCCAAAGATAAATGCAATTTTTATTCCCGTTGATGGTGGAAAAGCTACAACCCAGACAGTGCTGTCAGATTTTCTGAAAAGCCAACACCCGGTCATTATCGACATCGGCATACAGTACAAATACCACTAACTGATTCAGTCCAAAAGCCACGATGGAACTTTTTAAAGGCCAAATGGAAACTGTCAATGAAATTGACTCATACTTACGGTTCATTCCACCTATCTCAAAACTATGATATATTTGTTGGAATTGGAAAAGAAGCCACCAAAAAAACATATTCGCCGTGGCTTCCGGAGAGAGTATATTCCAGGTGAGACTGAAGAAAGCGAACAACTCTATGAGGATTTTTAGCCATCTGGAGACAAACAAGTTGCCTACGAATTGCTAAAATCGTTCGACGAGACTCGCAAAAAGAAGTGCACACCAGCTGCGAATCACCTCAACTTCACGCACTCTTTCAGAAAAGCATGGATCCTCCTACGCAAGCGTGGAGGAAGTAAGACCTCAAGCACCATAATACCTTGAATCGACCCAAATAAATTGACTAACCTCATTGTAGATGTTTCCAGTACCTTACATACAGTTATCACCAAACATTCAATCAAGAATCTCAAGAATATTAGCCCACAAACATCACAGTTTCCGAGCGATTTCAAAATAGAAGACGGCAGTACTCCTCTGACCGCAGTGAAAACAAGGAAAGCGGCGCGATTTGATGGTATGCATCCGGAAAGACACAAGACGATGGTCCATCAGAATTCTACAGCTATATAATGGAAACAGGAACGATTCCGACTGCGTTCAACCGTACGACAATCATTGCTATACCCAAGTCAGGCAAACGTCTAAAAACATACCGGAAAACTTCTAAGCACTTGATAACTCCTTGACCAAAAATCATGTTACTTGGAATAGCTGTCAAAATATCGAATACACATATATTCAATCAAACGACACCAACGCAACGCAGCTTCAGTTGCAGTTGCAAGAGTTGCCAAATTTTTAATAGTTGCATGTAGCATATATGATGTTTTAGAAGCGAATGATGCAGATTAAGGTTAACATATGATTCAATTAAGGTTCAAGCTCTCTTAAATTTTACATTATAGCTGCCAGCGTCTTCAAATATGAAATCTAAAAGTATTAATGATAACTCCTACCTTCTTGCTCCCAAATGACAAATAAATTAGATGAGTGAACAGTGATTTCCAACTACAGCAGTAGCGCTCTAAGAATCGTGATGTTTTTCATGCAACAATTCGTTGATCATCGTGGAAAATATTTTTAAACTCAGTTAAGCCATTTAGGTAAGTACAATGATATTATGTTTATAATACTGTGTTTTCATTATTACGCCGAATATCCATAAGGGGTTTGGAATAGCTGCTACCAGGCCAACTGCTACTGTCCAGCAGATTAACAGTTTACACTATGGGACAGCTGTTACTCGGCAATCTACCACCGCAAAACGAAACTTGCCATAAAAAACTTTTATGGGAAATAAAACTCAACGACACCAGAGGGTTCTTGCATACAATGATTTAAGGGTACAGGGTACACACTAATAACTTACTCGAACACTGCTATAACTTATTTGACACATCTCACGATCACATGTTCTTAGCGTTCAGGTATGTAGTTTTGAGAAGATAATTTTCGCCATTTTCGTTGTTTTTAAGCAAACTGAGGTGAAATGGTTAAAAAAAACTTGAAAATTCGTTATCTGAACGGAACAAATTATGGTGCAGATGAAAATGCTATAATGAAGATGAACATGTTCATCTTCACTATAATCTGCAATCTTCAGATTCATACTTCCTATAATCTTCAAACTTGAAGATGATCTCCATTTTGGTTTTCGCTCTCTATCACACAAGTATGATTTTTTTATTCTGTTTCCTCTTTTTTTGCAGATGTCAATGCAGATAAAGGAGGCTTTACATGCATCTTCATCTTCATCTGCATTGTCATCGGCAAAAAAAGAGGAAACAAAATAAAAAATTCATACTTGTGCGATAGAGAGCGAAAACCAAAATGGAGATCATCTTCATGTTTGAAGATTATAGGAAGTACGAACCTGAAGATTGCAGCCTATAGTGAAGATGAACATGTTCATCTTCATTATAGCATTTTCCTCTGCACCATAATTTGTTCCGTTCAGATAACGAATTTTCAAGTTTTTTTTTACCATTTCACCTCAGTTTGCTTAAAAACAACGAAAATAGCGAACATTTTCTTCTCAAAACTACATACCTGAACGCTAAGAACATGTGATTGTGAGATGTGTCAAGAAAGTTATAGCAGAGTTCGAGTAAGTTATTAGTGTGCACCCTGTCTTACTTTTATGTTTGTTTTATATTATTGGCCCGCTCTACTTTTCTTCAAGTCTGCAGATGCAGATCCATGTAAAGCCGCCTTAAAGATGAAGATACATGTAAAGCCTCCTTTAGTTAAAATTATATTTTTGTGGATATTTTTTGCAAGTTTTTGGCAAAATTCGTTTCCGGTGGGAGATTGCCTTATATCAGTTGTTGTATGGTGTCAATCGGCTGGTATGAGTTGGCTAGGTAGCAGTTGTCTTGGTAGTAACTATACCCATATCCAACCCGCCATAAGGAACAACCTCGACTATACTATGTAATATCTTTCAGAAAGAAGGCACAAAAGTATTGGGGAAAATTAAATTTAGTTCAGTTTAATTTGAATTTCAAAACACTAACCGCGTGCTCGCAATAAATTGTATCTTTAGCAAGATGCTTAGAATCTCATGTGTAAACAGCTATCAAGTCCAGTAAAACTATATAATTTGTTTCTCAATATACACAAGCACATCTGTGTTTACAGCTTTCAGCGCGCCGCCCCCGCCACCGCCGCCCGATCCCCATAGTATCTTGCATCTACCAAGATGATACCTATACAATAAAGTATCTTGCTAATTGTTTTCAAATCTCGAAATGCAATTTAATTTCAATATTTTTTCTGCTATCCATTTAACTGAAAGATATGTATACATAAATGTAGGTTCAAATAAATGGGTGTACTTCCACATTTTTTGTATATTTGCCAGGAGAACAAAATCCATCTTTTCATTTAAAGAACACGAATGCGAATACCTATGTATCTGCATCTATAGATATGACTATTAATGACTATACCTAACCTACTGCATTTCTATTTTTTCACTTGGCAATTTGTATTTGTTTACGTTGAGAAACGTTCTTCTGGCTATTTAAACGGATACAAAAGTTTCAGATATTTTAAATAAAAAGAATTATTATATACATACATTGCCTGGCACCTATAAATATCTAGGTATATAATCTACATACATATGTATAATTTGCCTTCGTTTCAAAGCTTCAGACGAAACAGAAAAAAATAATAAAACTTTTACTATCTCTATACGAGTCGTCGTCAGAATTGGACGGATGGACGAGAGAGTGATTTTGTTCTAGATATAACACTCAGGTGCAAAAAAAAAATAAGTACGCAAGAAATAGAATACTAACTGTTATAGTACTATCTGTCATTTTGGTAGAAGGAAATAAAAATAGAACGCTACAAATTTTTGCATTAGGCATTTAATAGCATACTATTTCAATTGCACAAATATCGCGAAGGAAGACGTATCGCTGTGTTCTTGCTCTAGTAGTATTCCAGGAATTAAAAAAAAACGTTCTACAAAAAAAAAACAAGGAATTATAACAATAACACACACCACAAACGTTCAGTAGCCACAAACTCGAAACGTCAAAGTGAAAATGGCAGCCAAATAGTATACTATCGATAGAAAGCTATAAGCTTACATGGGGTCTCCACAATCTAGATTTTCTAGTAAGCTAGGTCGCATTCTACGAAAATTGCTCACGCAGACCACAAATAGCATTCTATAAAAAAATTCATACTTGACTGCCAGTGTGAAGTTTGAGGTTAGCGTTTGTGGCTGGTGAACGTTTGTGGTGTGTGTATTGTTATAATTCCTTTTATTTTGTCTAATTCAATAAAATATAGAAGGTGGAGACACCGTGCTAGCAATATCTAGTATTAAATTTTGTATAGTATGCTATTTGTGTTCTCCGCGGGCAATTTTCATAGAATGCTATCTAGCTTACTTGAAAATCTTGCTCGTGGAGACCCCATGTAAGAGCAACATCAGGGAAAATTCACGGTGACATCTAATACTGACATTATGTCATTTCTTTTTCTTACAATCATAAGAATGACTATGTTCAGAAGACTAAGTCGGCTTGAAGGTAAAGCAAGCTTATATGGGTTATTGACATTTTGCCCAAGCCATAATTCCCAAAGTGAAATCCCCAAATCCAAAATCCCCAGCATTAAAATCCCTAAAGGAAGATTCCCCAGGCCAAAAATCCCCATGCCAATATACCCAAAACAAATTTTTTCAAGTAGTCAATCATGCGATGAAATCGCGCGCGCGAATCATGAATATGTGCACGGACAGGACACTGGGGATTTGGGGAGTCCGTTGGGGAGTGAGTTGGGTTCCCATCCATATTTGTCGGGTATTAAAATAGAGAAGTTTTTGTTAAAATTTATTAGAGGAGTTTTGGTTCGTAGTCAGTGCAGTCGTCACATCAAATTCGGCCATTTTGCCATAGCTTTGGCAGATAGATCCGTGAACCTTGGTGCCCTGCTTTAGGTACTATAAGGCAATTATGCATTCGTAAAAATAAAAATTCTTACAATCAAACATGACATTACTAAAAAAGTGATCGCCAAAAAATGTTTTCTGTCCGTCTGTCAGTTAGTAAGTCTGTCAGTCTGTGCGTCTGTATGTATAACGAGCTACAGCCTAAACGGTTTAAGCGATTACTTTCAAATTTGATATGTGTGATTCTTTTGGCATTATTTTTAGGCCTAAAGATAACGGTACCTACCATATTGCCGTTTAGGAAAATCGTATTTTTCTCGAAAACGATTCCAACGATTTTGATAAAAATTTTTGAGAATTTTTGTTTTGGCAATAGCTATCATTTAATCTGAACCAAGCTTACGGGAAAAGTCTTTTTTTTTTTTTTTTTTGTTAATTCATTTTTATTTCATATTAACTTATAACTATCTTAAAGCTAGATAAAAATGTTTAAAACCAGCCTAATTATCAATTACTTACAACTAATTTATTGGCCCTTTACGGAAGCTCTAAATTAAACAATAACTCTTAGAACTAATGTCTTTCGACCTAAAAACTATTTTAATTAAATCTAATTTTTTTTATTTTATTTTATATTTCAAGGAAACTTTTACAAAAAAAACTTGGTATTTTATCATTTTTTTTTTAATTCTTTTTTTTATTTTTTATTTTTTTTACTTATAAACTAAACCTAAATATATATTAAAAATAATTAGAACTAAATAAAACTGACTTATACTAACTAAAAATAACTTAAACTACTTAAAATACCTAATAATACTTAAAACTACTTAAAAACTAGGACAGCCACAGCAGCATTTTTTTTTTTCGTTTTTTAATTTTTTTTGTTTATTTTTTATATGCATGCACACACACAACAACATGCACCCCACCCATACATGTACATACGCACATACATATACGTTCGCACATACATGTACAGACACGCAGCTACAACCACATATGTCCCCGCATACATACATATTTTTAATTTTTTTTTGGTGCCACCCCGACTGTTCCCTATACCTAATGCCCTAAATCTATGTAAGTCGGCCAAGATATACCATCTTCATCGACTTTAAATATCACGATGCTGTTCAGAGAGCCACCAGAACTGGTTCTCCTGTTTCGCCCTATCCCTCCGATCCCGATCGGACACAGTCCTACTGAACCGAAGGCGCTCTTCTCCACCTTGAGCGATGACATCTCGACCATACAGGAGTCACCTATCCACAGTTTTCCGGCTGACGTGGTAGATGAGCGGAACCGCCCCTTCATCCTGTATCAGACCTCGACTGTCTAAATAGAGGAATGCCTCGGGAGAGATGTAACCACTTAACTGCGCACTCTCAAAATATTCGTTATTGGGGTAATAAGCCCCAAAAATTAAGCTGTTAGTTAAGGACATCGCTCTTGCAACGTGACCCCGAATCAGCTTGAACAAAAAATTATCTATTCTGTTTATGTAGGCTCCGTTGTATAGAACCTGGTTGGAATAATATCTTGTGTACTCCGACTCTGGTGTTCTGTGTAATCCAAGGCAACGTCTAAGACATTGCTTCTCAAACACCCAAATCTTTTCCATTTGAGATGGGCAACGTTGAACCACACCGGGCATCCGTAGGCAATCATCGGCCTGCTGAGGGCCATGTAGCAAATCACCTTCACCCTGCTGTCAAGACGGCTGCTATAAAACAGTCGTTTTGTCAAGGCAAAGGCCCCCCTAGCCCTGGCGAAAGCAGCACCTATATGTCTGTCGAAATACAGGTACTGATCCAACCAGATGCCAAGGTACTTTACTACACTTTTACTAGCCAGTGGATGTCCATGTGGCCCTACGATTACCAGCTTGCGCCAGTTCTTTCTCGTATCCTTTGAGGCGCTAGGCAACGGAGTCCTAAACAAAATAGTTTTTGATTTCTGGAAGTTGATTTTCAACTTCCAGTCATCACAATATCGCTGAATCTTGTCGAAGTCACTCTGCAAGAGACTTTTGATGACCTCAGCTGTATTAACTGTTCTGTACGCAATTAGATCGTCGGCGTACGCAATTGCCTGAGTTAGACTACCTATCAGATCGCTGGTGTAAATGCTGAATAGAATCGGCGAGTTAACCGCTCCCTGCTGGAGACCATTATTAATATTAAAAATTGCGGTAGAAGTTACATTGCCACTCCTGACAACAAACTTTCTACCATTTAGCATGTCATAAAGCATATACAATAGAGGCTTACTTATACCTAGTCTGGTAAGCTTTAGATAGAGATCTTCTAACCATACGGTGTCGAAGGCCTTCTCCAAATCAACCAGACAGGCACCCGTACACTGCTTTTTAGTTTTGTTCCATTGGATATCAGAAACTAGTTTAGACGCGGCATGAATTGTGTCATGTCCCGCCTTAAAACCGAACTGATTATCCGGGATAATATTTTTGTCCTCCGCCCACTTGAACAGGGCTCTATTAATAACCTTTTCAAATACTTTGCTGATACTCGGAAGAAGACTTATCGACCGGAGATTCGCCGGATTGGAGTTGTCCTTTCCCTTTTTTTGGAGAGGGTGCACCACATCAAAATCATTAGAGCCGTTTTCGAGATAATTAAGATGGTAGATAAAATTGTATGGTTGGTACCGTTAGTTTTGGGGCTAAAATAAACGATTCAAAAATCTTTTTGAAGTTCTCCCCTTAAACCGTAAGGAAATCGCTTCATCCGTGTAGGGTGTAGAGTGACATACAGAAAGACGGGATCGCAGTACCCACTTTTTTGGTGTTCTCTATAATTGTAATTGCAAGTTTGATTAAAATCTCGAATTCTGTTTTTTTTTTCAAATTCGAGACTTGCGCTATATTATATGTTCAAACTAATAAATAGCTTTTTACCATACATTTCATAAAATAGTGTACGTTTTTAAAATATGTACGAGCATTAAGTTCGCTAAAAAAATTGTATAAATTGTTGGTTTGGTTTGCTGTCAGTGCTGTTGACTAGAAAGGTATTATTAAACAAACACAAGTTTATTAATAAGAAAAATTATCAAAGTAGCCGTGAAAACCTTTGCCGTTTTCGTTTTAGGTGAAACATGACTTTAAGTCATTAAAGAAATAAGGGCACTTGAATGTATCTTCGTAGATTTTAACCATTTTAGTGTCTGTGATTTACGAATAAAAAAATATTCAAGAATGTTGCATTAACTTGCACCTGATTGTATTTATAAGCTTATTTGTAATTTTATGTTTTGTTTTTTCAATATTATTTTTTTTATTATTTAATTCTTAATTTATTTGTGTATAAGACGTCTACTTGGTCTATTTTGTATGCTAGAACGGTACTGTATTTTTATTCGTGAAGACGTGAAGGTATTGAGTACACACACTTGACCTTGTTTTACGATCGGGAGGCTTGACGCAATCAATATATTTGTGCTTAATTTGAAAAAAAACTCACATATACATTTTTATATACGACGACAGAAGATACACCAGCGACTGACTACATATATCTACTCGTATTATACAGTAGAGATGATGAAGAATGACAATTATTGTTGTTGTTGGATTTTTGTTTTGTTTTTGTAATTAATTGATTTGATTGGTCGTCCGTCATGCAATTTGCTTCATATTTGCGGTCGGACAAAGTGTACATTTTTCAATTTTATTCATTATAATTTTATACATCTGCTGCAGATGCATCTAAATAGTAGTTCATGCATTCTGGGTCATAATTTAAGATTTTTGTTTCAATTTTTAATTGAAAAATAATATAAAAGTGAACGATATAGATCAGTGGGTTTGTAGGCACATCACATTATATATTAGATACGATTAAGCTATTTGCAGATGTGAGGTTAATGGACGTTGAATTTGAAATAGAAATGATTGATGGTTCTTAATATTTTGCCGTTTTTGAGTAAATTATATTATATTTAGAAATTACATAGTATGCTTCGTGATGTGAATATTTTTAAGAACAAAACGAATTTATTTATTGGATAGATGTCAAAGTCTATTAAAATATTTTCTGCAGAGAATAGTTTTTCAGCGCCATATGTAATATTTAGTTGTGAGATAAATTTTCCAGCTAAATACTGCACTAATTGAATTCTAATTTTAAAATACATTTATAAATGTAAAATTTACCATGTTGTCATTTCTTTAAAAGAATGATTTATTTTTTTCTAGGAATTATTGTACATTTCCCCACAGGAAGCTTTAGTAAAATTAAATTAATAATGCTATGGTCAATTGGTGTAGTTTATTAGTCTAAACTTGGCACGTTTTTAAACCTGTCACTAATCGTCGTTTCCCATAGACGTGTTTTTCATTTTGAATATATTTAGGTAAGTTCAATATAGTGTGTCTGTTTTGTACGTGCAAAGATTCAAATGTGTTTAAGAATTTTAAAATTGATTTACAATTTCTTATAATTTTATTTGTTATTACATTATGCAGAAACAATTACTAGATATTATATTTTGTATAATGTGGTTATAATTTGTATTTTTGTTTTAATTCCACACTAGTATTTTACAGCCGGATTCACACACATACATACATACAAATACAAGGATATTCTCGTTTTTGCAGAGAGAGGGTGAAGCTGTATTCCGGTGGTTATAGGCAAAAACGGTTATTTTATACAAAAAAAAATAAAATGCACGAATGAATAACAGCTTAATGTACGCTAAACAGCTAAATATAATTTTTAAGTCGATTTTTATTAAAACAATTTATTAAATTTATTTCTAAGCAAAACTTTGCTATAACAATTTTATGTATTTAAAAGTATACATCTAAAAATAATTTTAAAAAGAAATCGTTTTTGAAATATCGAATTTTCAAATAAAATCATTTTTATTTCAAAAAATCCAAAAATATATTTTTGGCAAATTTTGGTACGCTGACTTCGAATTCTCTACCTTCTGTACACCAATTTTTATCGAAATCCGTCAAACCGATAATGACGAAGTAGAAAATAACAAAAACGGTCTTATAGTAGGTTAGTATAGGTTCGGTTAGTAAAATTGTACATATGTAGGTATAACTTTTTGCTTGCGATATACATAGGTACTATAGGGCAAGTTTTGCATTTGGCAAAAATTGGAACTCGAGATTACATTACGATGATAGAGAACACCAAAAAAAAAAATGGGTCAGGCAATTCCGTCTAGCTGCCAGCTGTACAACTCTCTACAGCCTAAGCGGCTGAAGCGCTTTCTTCAAATTTGATATTTAAGCGTTTTAGGTGAGTGTTCAATATAGATTTTTGGATCGCTGTTTTATCCTCAAAAATAACGGTACTTGTCATACAAATTTGTCTACCATCTTAATTATCTCGAAAACGGCTCTAACGATATTGATAAAAATTGGTGTGTGTACTACTTTGTGTATGGTCTACATTTTGTCCAAAATTTTTTTTTTATATTTTGTTATTAACGGTACCTGCCATACAACCATTTTATTGATTTTCGACTTTCTCATAAACGTTTCAACGGATTTCGATCAAAATTTTTATACAGGAGCTCCTTCAAATTCTAAATAATACTACATTTCATTATTTTCGGAATAAATTTTTTTTGGATTTTTGAAAAAAAAAATATTTTTTTTTTTTGAAAATTCAATATTTCGAAACAGACGATTTTTTCTGAAATTATGTTTTAAAATTTATATTATTAAATATTTTAAATATTCATACCATTTTTTTTAGAAAAAATTTAAGTATTTTTGTATTATAAAACTTTAAAAATACATTTAGCCGTTTCTATTTTATTCATTTTATTTGAACCAAAATGGAGACTATACATTAAAATAGTGCACGTATTGAGGATATCCCTTAAGGCGCATAAGAACCAAGTTTAGAAAATCGGTTCAGCGTCTTAGGCTGTACATATATCTATCCACAGATAGTCAGACAAACATACGGTGTTGCGCGACCCACTTTTTTAGTGTTCTATCTATCATCGTAATGTCAAATTTGATTAACATCTCGAGTTCCATTTTTTTGCCAAATGCAAAACGTGCCATATAGTACCTATGTATATAGGAAGTAAGAAAAAGAACATATACATTTGTGCTATTAGTTCAGTAAATACGAATAGGCATTTTTACAAACGATTGCCCGGAAAACAATTTCCGGAATTACGATTGCAAATCACGATTGCCAATTCAACGCATTTGCTACCTTTATCCGTGAAACGAATGTGTACTACTTTTGATTTTTAACAGTACGCACTAACGAATTATTGATTTTTGGAAGAGGAATTTCTTTTTGTTATCACGGCGCGTAAGAGGGGGGGTATGCTGCCCCCTACAACCCCCTGCTTGACAAATATAAGATTTGGCGTGAGGTCGAGTTTTGGTGTATGCAAAGTTTTTTTTGATTTAAAGATTTTTGTGAATTCAACGAAACTGCGTAAGGGTTCTCCAATCATTTCTCAAAATCGTCAATTTTGTATATTTTAATTATTTAAAAAAATCCCAAAAAATTGATAAAGTTTTTTTTTTATAATACTTTAAGAAAAAAACCGAAAATATTTTGAAAATAAATAAAACATTTTTGATAAGTACGAAATCGTACTTTTCCAAAATTTCCGGACAATCGTTACTCGGACAATAATAAATTAATATTTCTTTATGCGGGAAAGTATTCTTTTCACAATCGTGGTCAATCGTTATTCGGACAATTCTCTTCCCGAAAAAAGTTACGGGAGCGATTTCAGAATAGATTTCTTAAAATTATAGATGATACAACAATAACAGAAGTACTTACGTCTCTCGAACACTTTCTATCATTTTTTTTATCGCTATTTTCATAAACAATGTTCTAGCGAAATAGGCACTAAATTCCTTCCCTAAAGGTGCTGCCACACAATGAAAGGAAAGTGCTTTCAGAAAGCGTTTCGATAATTTCGATTTTGAAATTTTGTTGAAAGTGCTTTCAGAGAGCAGTCACACTATGAAGGAATTTACTCTTTCTGAAAGGGACTTTTTACTTTGAAGAAAGCAAAATTTCTGAAAACACTTTGCGGGTCTTCATACCACGCAAGTGAAAGTGTTTTTTGAAAGTGCTTTCTGAAAGTGATTTGTGTGTAAACGGGTGCCATATTTGCCACTTTGAGGTTTGAGCTTAGTTTCGTTAATTGTTTTATGCAAAATAGCTGCTAAATGGAGTTTGGTTAGGATTTTTTTTTGCGAGGAAGAATTATTAATTGAGGCAATTAACTCTAATGGAAATTATCCTACGGATTGCGCAGCATGTGGCTGAACGAAATGTGGCTAATCGTAGGTCAATTTGGGTGCAACCATTCTGGGAACATGGTGCTGAAAATCAGTATCACGCCACACTTATGAGAGATTTGCGGGCAGAGAGAGATGAATTCTTTCGTTATTTATAAGGAAGTTCAGCCAAAAAGGCTTAAATTAAATTGATAAGGTCAATAAAAAGCACAAAACAAAAAACAGACCAACTTGACAAATCAGGAATCTACAAGCTAAACTGTAGCTAAACTCTCGTTCTCTCAAGAAAAGATTTAGAGACCATCAACTGAATATTCAAAATAAAACTTTAAAAAAACGGCTTTTAGTAAACATATACACCAAGAAAATAATACAATGGGTAGAGGAAGAAGAAACCAAAAACAAAACGGAGTGATGACTAATAGCACATCCTTATTAAGAGAAATGCAAGGATACAGACAATTAAACATATGGGAGTCAATCTATATTAAGAAATTACATAACGTAGCACTATATGATAATTGTGGATTTGTTGACTCTTCACTTGTTAAAATTTGTAAAAATTGAAATTGAAATTTGTTTTAATTGTTTATTTTATTGTTAAAAAATTTCAATAATTATATTATTAATTTATATAAAGGTCGAAATTTCTGATGATGGCTATATAACCGAGATGCTTCAATAAAATAAATAAATAAAAAAGGATATAATGTTGGTTATTGACTTTATCAATTGAATTCTTTCCTAATTTTGCTCACGTTTCGGAGAAGAAGTTTAATTTTGTATAAAGTACGACCGTTTGTTGAGAAACTAAATACACCATGCAAATATTTGCTGCAAGTGATTTGTTACTGTGTGTTTTTTTTAGAGGGACAGCGGACCCTGGAGGGAGTTAAAATCCTCTAAGATCGCTAAAGGATCACCCAAGATACTGCTGTCCAAGAAAACTGTTGTCCAAGAAAACTATTGCTATTGGTGCCTGCCTATTGATATCCCACCACAATGTTACCCTTCCCCCAAAAAAATTTGGCCCAGCAATTAGAGTAAAAACGAACATTCGCTTTCACGAAAGCAACAAACTTTCACAAGCAGATTGTGAATGCGGAAAGCGCTTTCAGAAATTTATTTGAATTGAATCACTTTCAGAAAACGCTTTCAAAAAAGTACTTTTCGGGTCGTCACACAATGAAAATTTAGCTTTCAGTAAGCTTTTTGCTTTCTGAAAGTACTTTGCATTCATTGTGTGACGGCACCTTAAGACTATGCAACCGAAATTCCCGTGGTTCTGGGAATGCTCATTAGTATGCCCTTGCGCCCAACTTTACAGTTACTCTGTCAAGTACATATTCTTTCTTTAACCATTCAACACGAATGTTAGAATGCTTTACTTCCCTTCCCTGTAATCCTAACGTTAGCACTGTGCTTGATCATTTTAAGGGTAGTCAAAATCAAAACCCCTTTAGTTCACGCTTCATTATAAAAACAAACCGTCATAAACATTCCCAAGAAAGGTGTAGACGTGGTCGAGCGAAAATGTATATAATAACAGCGTATAGGCTTTTCACACCAAACCCAAAACCGGGTTTTCAGCTAAAAGTTTACGAAAACTCGAAAACCCTTCACACTGAACATTTACGAGTTTTCGTTTGACATTTCAATTATTTTGGCACCACAGACAACAACAAATACGTTATGAATTGAAATTGAATTTCTACCAGACAGCTGTTTTTTTTTTCGTTTCTCCTGGCAGCAACCCGCCAGCTATTTATGTGACGATTAATTGAGCACTGAATGTTTCACAAGGTGGGTTTGTTTAGTTCATCTTGCTAATCCAACATGTTTTCGACAGGTTTTATTTAAAGCTTGTGGTTTATCAAAACGAGTGGTTTATCAAAAATGTATGGGAAAACTTGTGTTTTCACCTTAGGTTTTCAGCCGTGTTTTGGATTTGGTGTGAAAAGGCTATAAAGTATATTATAATATATTTACAGGAAAAACATAGTCAGTCTGCAATTTTTGTTACGGGTGCAATTTTGCAAAAGATTTACTTCCAAATTCCTGTTGGTGGCACAGAACAAGTTTGTTTGTAAAATTGATTCAGCTTTAAACATTAAATAATGCTTAAAAGGGACTACATAGTTAAATACCTAATTTTAGTTATCGTTCTGATTTCAACAAATAAATAACCAATCTGTCTTTAAAGGATTTTTCTCTGAATTTTTGTTTGCCTTTTAAAAATTTTCAAAAATTATATTAGAGCAAAAATTGAAACAGTACAGTTTCTGGTAATTTAAGCCTATTTTCGACAGATATACGAATCAAACAGAACCAGAATTAAACATAAACACGTCATAAAACACATCAACTTCCAATTAAAATTAAATGCATTTGCATTTGCTTTCGTGTTTACTTTGAGAATGTGGAATGTGAAAACGATATATGTATGTATATAAAATCGTGAAAAAAAGAAAATCCATTCAATTTAACTCGCACATTTGACACAAATTTCTATGTATTTCTCTTGGCGAAATCAAAATGTAAAAATGTAAGGTAACAAGGATTTGCAGTTCTGAGGAAAGAGGAAGACAGCATTTGTTACTTGTTTTCTTTTATTGAGGTTTTCAATATAAAATCGAAAAGGTTTTTTTACCAACTCGGTATCTTCTTCAAAGACTCAATCTTCAAAAATATTAAAATCTCCTTCTTTTTCAGAAAACATGATCAAACGTCAATTGGAAAAATTGTACTAGACTTCGTTTGCTTTAAAGTACAGTTTTTGTCTTATAAAATTATGAAAGAGACAACTCCTATATTAAAACTCATTTACCCCCAGTTTCACAGCGCGAATTAAAGCTTAAGATCAACTGAACCTTAAACTGAGTTTAAATTTTTGGTTTTATTCGTCCGGTTTCACAGTGAAATCTGATCTTCAGATCAGTTGAACTTCGCTTAACTACATTTTATGAAAATATTTGGCAGCATTTTTCTTGCCTAGCCCTCCCTTTCTCTCTCTGACACAAAAAAAACACGCGAAACAACGAGAATATAAAATAAAATAATATTCAAAATCACTATAACAACTCGATAACATTTGAATATACAATTTTGTTTTGTTCATAAATTTTTCTGAACAAAAGAAAAAACAATACAAACGCTTAACTGAAATTTAAACGGCAAAATAATCGCGGTTAACTTTAACTACAAATTGAACTCAGTTCAAGGCTTAAGCGACACTGTGAAACCGAATAAATTGTTGATCTGAAGTTTAAACCAAAAGTGGAGTTTAACCTCGAACTATGAAACTGAGGGTTAAAGTTTTGCGCAATTCACACTTTAAATATACGAAAGAAGATAATCATTTCTTGTGAGTCAAAGATGTGGGCGAACAATAGCTCTTTCATTTCATATGCTAATATGGTTCTGTTGAATTAATAACGATATTTATTATTTTGTGTTAGTAGTATATTAATTTTAAGAAAATGCATTATTGAGCTGTCGCAGGAAAGGAGTAAAACCTTTAAACATGTCTCAGACATTAAAAAATCCATTACGAACCGATACTTAATAAATATCCGAGTATTTATTATCACTTTCTTGTTCGTTAATAAATTCAACTTGACAAAAGAGATACTTAACATTCAAGAATTTACTTAGATTTTTTTATTGTTTAAAAGGGGTAACAATTTTTCACACCAAATGTATTGCTTTATAATTTTCTTTGTTTAAAAATAAATTCCTAACTGGCTTCGTGTAGCAAACAGTCATCATTCAAAATCTTTCGTGTAAATCGAGATTTAGTTTATAGTTTTTTTATGCTTATTGATATTTATGTAATATCACGTCAACAAAATAGGGTCAACATTTATCAAGCTATGGACACATTTCTGATTATCGTTAAAGGGTAAAATATTTTAAATTTTCATAAAGATTGAAGAACCTGTGTTTTTCACTTGCGATGTGTGTAAGCACTATTCTGTAGGGCAAGTTTTGCATTTGGAAAAAAATTAAAAATAAAACTTGACATTACGATTATATAGAACACTAAACAAGTGGGTCCTGAAATTCCGTCTGTGTGACTGTCTGAAACGATTTTCTACTAACTTGGTCTTAAGTGGTGATTGGCTATATTTTTTTAACCCCAAAATTAACATACAATTTTTTGTTGGTTTTGATATTGGTAAATCTTAGTTATCTCGAAAAAGGCTCTACCGATTTTGATAAAAAAAACTCAAGTGCACTATTGGCTCCCGCCAAAAAATTCTTCATACAATGTTCTGGGCTTTTTCCTAGAAAAAAAGCCAACATTTTCTGATAATCTTTCCTAAATTTTTTGAGAAAAAATTTTTTTTGCCATTAAAATAAATAAAATAATAATAATAAAATAAATAAATTTTGAAGAAAACGCAAATAATAATTTAATATTATTTTTGTTTTTGTGGACTGTATGGTTTAAAGCCAAATTGAAGATTTTAATGACCTGTATTCCAAAATGCGCTTCGCCCAGGCACGATAGTTGGGCTCGTCAGTTAGATGCTATCGTACCCATATAAGAAGCAATGAATAAATAAACGAAAAAAAATGGAAATAAGGCAGAGAAAAAGTTCGGGCTTGTGTAAAGTATTGTTTGCAATTGGGTTCACGGCTTACAAAAAGCTCAGCGCGTAAGGAGGGTGGGCATGCTGCCCCACTGCAAAAATATGTCATGTGGCCCTGCCCCAACCGGACACGCAACCCATCCCCTCCGATTAAAAATACTTTAAATCATTTTATGACGTTTTTTCCAAAACGTTATTTGGAAATTGAGCCAGAATATTTCTGACTTATTTTCTAAGCAAAATTCTGCTCTTTTTTCTTATTTTGAGCCATTTTTTTTTGGCATTTTTCCAAAAAAAAAATCGTTGTAATTTCCGGGCGCCGCACTGCTATGGGTACTATAAATTTGATTTAATTTTTTTTTAATAAAATGTACCTGCCGTGGAATCGACGATTTGTTTTTGAAATTCAGTTTAAAATTTATATTTTTAGAAAATTAAAAGAATTTTTTAGGAAAAAAAATTAATGAAATTTAATTGCTATTTATCCAATGGCATCCGTTTTGTTATGCCAATTGCCATTTAATATGGAAAAAAGGTTAAATGCGGTCAAAAATACTTTAGAGACAGTTTGAACGGCGACGGTTTTTAACCTGGGATTTCATTGGTAAATTTAGAATTTGATGCGGAATATATGGCGAATGGAACGCAATTTGAATTGATTTTTTTGTTAAGGTATTGGTGTAGGTATATTTCGATCTAGGAAATTGGTAGTTGTCAAACTAAATACTTCCAATTATACAAGTATTAATATAAAGTGGGGAGATTCACCGAAAAATACGGATCTACGAATTTGATTCAGAATCAAAATAACAATATTCTTTTTGTACGATAGAAGGATTTAATTGTCAAAGTTGGAACAAAAATACAAAGACGATAACTGAAAAAGGGGGGATGTATATTTTTTTATTTTGTCCTTACCCGCTTAAATCAATTGTGGGCTTATGAGTTAATTTTTGCAAAACACAAACAATGTTTTTTTTCTATTAGCTTGCATATTATCGAAAATCTACGAATTTCTATAAGAAACTTCTCTGATATCCTGTTCCCGTACTTCTTCACAGAAGAGAGCGGCTCACAAGGGAGTGAGATACTTCTCAGTCTTTGAATTTTGGTCAATAAGAAATTTCCTTGTACAAAATTATGCAGACTGTCAAATGAAAGAAAAAAAAACACATACGCCGTGGTGCCCAGTGTGTCATTACAAACGTTTTAAATAGCCGAATTTATCGTGTGATAACAAATTGGTTATTTTATTTTCTTTCTTTATTTGCACAAGAAACTTTATAAAACATTTTTCAAAATACACTTTTTTTTTTAATACGTTCTCGTACGTTTATGAAACTTTTTCGCTCTCTGAAGGAGTTTTACCCACACTCTTGAAAAAAAAATAAATACAGGTCTGCAGAAATGCGGGAACACAGGTATAGTTGGGCCTTTACTAGCAACAAAACGGTTAATCTGAATCGTCAGTTTCAATTGTTGTGTTAACTACAGTGTTGTGCCATGAAGACTATAAATGTAGACTACATGATTGTCTACATGTAGACAATTCACAATTGTTGAGATAAATTTGTCGAAAATGTAGACATTGTAGACAATTAGTAAAACCAACATAATTCATAATTTTTCCTACTAAAATTAATCAAACAACGAAATCATTTGATCTAAATCTAAACGTATACCTAGTTCTATGTTTATAAAAGTTTTAGTTTCAAATATTTAAATTAGGGATAACGAAAAACTTTAAATTATGGGAAAAATCTAATATGATAAACCTACTCACTAAATCTTGATAGTTCGTTAAATCACTTCACTGGTTTACTACTAAGAACCTGTTAAAATTTGAGGATTTAGTAATAAAATTAAAAAATACAAGTAAACTTTGCAAATTTGGTTAAGTAAATCGATAACTGACTAATTTCTCACATAATTTGAAGTTGTTTATTTTTGTTGGTCCGATTTCAATAATTTTTACAAAGATATTGGAGCAAAATTTTAAACAGTCCTCGTTTAGAAAATAAATCAAATTCTAGTTAAAGCAGTCGTCTCATTGCAAGACCTTGTCTAACTTTGTGTTAATTTTAAACACACTTAACGACTCTTCTAATTGAAGTAGATCTTTAGGACTCCGCGAATCAAACTTATGTTGCACTCAGCTTATTTTGACATGATAGAGTAATGCAACAGAACGAACATTAAGCATAGGCACAAGAGCTCAGGCAAGATTTTTTAAAATTTCAGAAACAAATTGTTCACCAAAGGAATTGGGTTTTTTACCAATCGGCTTTCACGTACATTTTTTAATTAAAAATCAAAGAGGTATTTTTTTTTAAATCGGTATCTTAAAAAAAGAGTCAAGGTCCTCAAATTCTTCGAACGGATTTGCCAGAACTTTATTAAATGTTTGCCTTTCTGTAAAGCTCAAAATATTCAAAAATATTATAAGCTTCTTCTTCAGAAAACATATTTCTTTCATTTTCTGTTATGAAATGTCAACTCGAAAAAGGATATTTTAAGAAAGATAAAGAAGCGTTTTGCTTTGTTTAAAGTTAGACTACCTCTTTAACGTTATAGTATACTTTTTTTCGTTTATAATGATCAAAAAGTCGACCATCATTTTAAAACTCATTTAGAGTAGAGTTTTAATTTTTAAGATTTTGCTCTAATATTTAGATAATACTCGTAGTAACATTTTTCATTACCTGTGCCTGCGAAGACCATTTTCAGCAGTATTTTGCAGAGTTTTTTAAAGAGCTGATTATTTATTATTGGTTTTCACCAAGAGATAGCCCAGCTGTTCAACGGCTTTTTAGATCGGCCAGACATGTTAATCGCAACCACGCGTTTTAAACTTTTATTTGTAAAGGAAATATTTTAATTTATTGCTTGAAACTTATATTTTAATGATACTAACTTTGTGGAATACTGTTTTTAAAAAATATTGAAATTTTTCATAAACTTTTAGGCCCGTTTGCTGATACGAATCATAAATATTTAAGTTCAACTTAAAACGCTTGTGGGCTACTTTTTTCTCTGCGTAAACTGTCACAAAAGTGCTTAAGTAGAACTTAAATGCTTAAGGTGTGTATCAGAAAACGGGCCTTAGAATGTCAAAAAAAACTCTATTAAGCTAAGTATACATATAGTAAGACACATTTTTATTATTTTTATACCGACATACAGCCTCAAGTTTTAGCTCAATTTTAAGACCTTAACCTTAGGCCCGTTTGCGGATACACAACTTAAGCATTTAAGTTCTACTTAAGCACTTATGCGACAGTTTACGCAGAGGAAAAAGTAGCCCCCTAAGAGTTTTAAGTTGAACATAAATATTTATGATTCGTATCAGCAAACGGGCCTTAAAGATTGAACTACAGATCAGACGATATTAGCTCAAAACAACCACATCTTCTCTTTTTAATTAATTTTCAAACATAACTATTCTTTTACATTGAACATCGATAATAGGAGTAGGCAGGCAATTTTGAATGTTTTTCTTCTCTTTTGAAATAAAGATTGCAAAGCTTGTATAGAGTAATGATTTGATTTTTTTTTATAACTTGGCACGCGCTCAAGGGATTATGAATACACTTTATATGTTTTTCTTAACACAGCGCGGGCATCCGGTGGAAGAAGAGAAAGAAGGATAGGAAAGAAGTGTGGCGCGATGTTCTCAGACTAGAGCTGGTTGTTGTCTGAGATTTATCTCCAGGGATGGCGGCTAATGCGGAGAAATTTCCGTGTCTTATTTATCTATGTACGTTATAATTCGCATTATTTTATTTATTTCGTTGTCATATTTTATGGGTATGCTAGTTTACTCAATCACACGTTGTTAGTGTTATGCCTGAACAGCATGTAATGAGCAAAGCAGCAACTTATTTTATGACAATTTTTAGAATTGGTTTTTAATGGAATATAAGAAGACATAGACAACGGCAGGAATCGATGCATTCAATTAGAATTACATTAACTTTGTTTATATCAATAGGTAAATCAGATATGTTTATGACACCAGCTTTAAGAATGCGTTTACTGAAACCTAATAATGTTTCAATCGTACGATTCCTATCGAAATATATTTTCTCTGCTGAAAATTTCAATCTCCATTGCATTATTATTGGCTTCCAATCTTAGTGATATGGTAGAATTGCGCATTAATAATTCCTTAGCAACATAGTATAATGTAGTACCAACAATTTCATATGATTATACTGGAATTTCAATTTCATGTTCTCCGATATGAAACAAATTGTTTTGTTTATCAACATTGGGCATTTAATTATATGTTTGAAAATCAACTAATGTACGAACGTATAATTTTGCCCCAGATTTAACGGTTTATAGGTACCTCAGCTCAAATTTATTATTATATTTCCCATTAACTCAATAGTTAACAAATTATTACTACACACCATTCAAATTACAAATATGCAAATATCCTAGTGGCTAGAGCATACAACTATCAATGCAGATGTACCCAGTTCAAATCCAACAAATTCGCCAAGTATTTTTATTTCAAATCTAATTCAGAGAAAGGAATGCCCACCGTAACGCGTTACGTAACGCATCGGTTACCCACCCATAAAAAGTTATCGCTTCAAAAAAAACATGTTTTAGTGGTGGTTTATCTTTAGCTCGTGAATTATTTGCAAAATTTATTAATAAAACTAAAAATCGTTTTGATCTTTAAGGCCGGTTGTACAAATGTTTGATCATGGTCCAGCAATTTAAAGTCAACCAACCACATACTGAACGATCCTTAAACTTCAGTTAAACCGCCGAGATCGGCAGTTAGAGTTGCTGAACCGCTGATCAAGCTAGTGAACCACGTTTTTACAACTGCCTTTTTTTAAATTTAACTATATGCCTGTAAGGCCTAATGTCTTTTAAATGCAACCCAAATTGTACAGCGCTAGTTAGAAGAAAGAGAATAATAGGAAAGAATTTTTTGTTGGCACAGTGGATTTGAGAACCAGGCATTGACTATCTCATTTTAACCCATGGGCGGCATTCAATTAAAATTGGAGTTATAGAAAAGAATGCGCCTAGCGTGGGGCTTTTATCAATTTTTTCCTTCGCTAACCCACCGAAGAAGGTGGCTTACGTATAGAACTAATTATGAACTCAATTTCGAATTTTCGGTAATTTTCTTCCATATCACTGTGAAGTTGCATGCCAAACGGTTTATCGAACCGAACACTCTATGAACTAACTATAAGGTCCTAAATAATTTCAAAATTATGCTAAACCCTTACTAACACAAATCAAACGTGTCTTTTAACTTGGTGTACCCGCCATTCCACCATTTATGATGTATTGTATAAATTCCGGAATAAAAATACAAAGAGCAAATTGCAATTCTTGGTCGTCGTGGAAATAGTTATGCCAACTTAACTAGTGGTAACGTACGCTACCAATAGTTCCCTGCTCGAAGATCATGTGGGTTAGGTTATAATAAAAATGTGCAGATTGTAATAAATCCATGGATTTGCAATTTAAAATATTTTATAGGTTTTTATTTATTTAAAAAAAAAGTATAAATTAAGATTTGCATAATTTTCTGTGATTTTATTGACACTTTCGAAATGCCACACCATGTTGTGTTAATTGCTGATAACCTTTAACATATAATGTTCATGTTCGATTGCCCGCATACATTTATTATAAATAAATCATTAAAAGTTTGTTGCATTTTTGCTCATAAACCTCATAATCAAGATATTTAACTTCAAAGGTTTGAATGCGTCGAGAGTGTGATTAAAGTATGGAATGTATGGATATGGTAAAAGGAAAGTTGTGTTTTAATTCGTTGTTGTATATCATTGAATTATTGGCCGGGCAATAAGCAGGTGTTTTAATTAACTAAAGTCGAGGTATTATTTGAAGAATGTCAATTGGAAAAAAACATAGGATAATTGGTTTTTTAATTAATCATACATAGTTTGTGCATAATATATACTCTTGTATCTAATTGGTGAATTGGTATATAAAATAGCTTTGATATCCTTAGGAGACAATTAGCTTTATTAAAGGGTACGTGCTATTTCCTAATAATTCGGAGGCATTTATTTTGCTAATAATACTTAATATGACTATCGATATCCCGAGTTATATTACCCTACGCATCCATAAGCAATAATTTCTTTCAGAAAATCGAACATGCAATGGAAATTTTCAATGCAGATCACAAATTTCATGAAATAAATTATTTTACGATTTATTCATGCATTTATTTCTTACGATCTCTGTGCAAAGAAATGAAGAAATAATTTGACGTTTAATGTTAGTTCGACTGACATTTGTATGATTTTCACCTTTTCATGTGTATGTTAATGGGTTGAGTTGAAATTCCAGGTGTTGTTTGCTGGACACTGATTGTCAATAAGATTTCTAGAAATAATTTGCCCACTAACCGAAGAAATAAAAATTTCTGCAATAATTGCTGAAATAAAAACAAAAATAAAAATTGCTTGTGGAGGCGCAGGTTTCCTACAATTCACTTAAAATGAGAAATAATTACAGAAATCATCTTCTAGGCGCCATTACATAATAACGAAATACTTCGAACTTAAAATATAATACTCCTTTATGTGTTTCTTTATTCACCTCATACAGAAATACATATTACTAACACAATTAGTACACTGAAAACAGAAAAACAAACAAATTTGAATATTCTATGTTTTTTGTTGGGCGCCATTTAAATATAAAAAATCGTTTAAATAGTTTCGTTTACAGTAAAAGCTTCTTAGTTTTTCTTGAACGATGTATTTATTTGTTTAAAAGGACCTTACTCGGTGAGTAGGTATTTGGTCTTACGAATCGAATTCATTTTTAAACTGCACATTATGGCAAATCCTATAAAATATTAACCACTTTCAAGTCGATAGCCACCATCACATCAAAGAATCTAGAACTGTCCATATGGTATACTGATTTATCGTCATTATAGTCTTTTATATGCACATTAAACATGTCCTCGGTTAAGGAGATTAACTGTAATGTGAATTTATTGAGTCAAAGGACAAATAGTTCGTAATACCTGGCCGTTTTTAGGGAATAGACTTTAAGTTCAACTTCCGTCCATAACTTCTTGGATGTTTGTCGAGAATATCGATCTCATTGGTTATTTCGAACACCCCTTAATAGAGTCGTTTATATGCTATTGAAGAACTAGGTAAACTTATTGGTCTTGAAGTACACGAGGGCTTGATCATATACATTTATCAAGAAAGAATAACCCTACCAAGCCATTGGAGCTATAGAAGACAAGTTGAAAATATGACCTGCAAATCTTCATCGAATATTTGGTAACGTGTGCGAAGAGGCAATTTTTGCGGAATAATCTATTATTGCTGTCTAAACATACAGAAACCGCTGCGGTCTAAAATAACGAACAAAAGAAGCAGATGCTAAAAATCCGAGAGACATTTAGATCAGCAGGAAAAGTAACTCAACTGAAGACCAATAATTAGCCGAATGATACAGAATTGAATTCGTCATAAAAATATATAATCGCATCTTAGATAAATAATAGTTAAAACGATACCGAATTTTGAATAAATAAATAAAGAATAACTAGACTTAAGATTATAAAATCTACAGCTTGAATTCTTAATTTGATTAATAACGGAATAATCTTGGAAACTAAAGTCTTAATGTACATTCTTTGGTGTTTGGTCTTATCCTGGAACCATCGAGATTACTTCAGCCTTTGAACCCTAGGTTGTTCATCACAAATTGGCAGAAGATCTCTAAACCAAAAATCTATTCGACTGCGACGCCATGAAATACTGTGGCCAATAATGTAAACAAATAAAAACTATGTTTGTGTTTAATTAAATAGAACATCCGCAAAACACATTCAAACAAATGAACATTATTGTAAAGTGCGTTGTTTCTACGTACGTTGTCCATACTGCGCATCACTGCGCAAAAAATTTTACTCTGATTTATTATTTCCATATTGTATGTATGCATGTATACAAACAAGCTAACCAACCCGCACTAAATACACACAAACAGATAAACATTCATATTATATACATAAATAATGATAAATGCACTGCAAAAGCCAAACACAATAAGAGTTTGTTCCGAAAATAAAATCAAAACTAATTGATTACCCCGCGCTGGCACCGGCACCGCCGCGCCGCCTTCGACCCGACCAAAGAGGTTATGTTGGTGATTTCAATGCCCCTACTCAATATTATTATTTATCTGTTCTTTTTCTCTCTCCTCGTCCTCGTTAAAATATTATCTGCCACTTTGACAGATGGAAACCCCACTGATGTCAAAAAAAAAAAATCTGGTCCATCGTCCATACACAAATTGACTGTGCTGAAAGTCATGTTTTGGTCAAGCGAGCCCAAGCCGAACCGTAGCCGGCCTCACAATAACTATACTATCTGCGATAATATTTTGATATTGTTGTATCCCCATTTGTATCTTTCAGACATAACATTTAGATAAACAAACTGCAATACAGTAGCCCCTACTTCTATGGCTGGGGGAGGCTCTATTTTACATTTACATAGTAGGTATACCTAGTTAGTAGCTGGTAAGTGTACCTACTCTTAAAAAAAGATGTCATCTTGTCGAGCAACCTACAACAGTAGCAACAATATATAGAGATCATCCCTCCCCACATGTTCAATGAAGAATTAAATTAACTATACACAACTTTGGAATGAGATGTTTACGATGATGATGTCTGCGTGTAAAAATCTGAACCAGTCAGTATATTAACATCAATATACTTCAGTAGTTTGGAGGCCCAAAGCCGAGATCATCCACCATCTCAATGGTTACGTACACACAGGCGAAATAAATCTCTTTTGTTCCATTAAGTGGACGGTCAATTATTCTATTAAAGTCTTGAACTAAAAATTATTATGCCCAGCTCTGATGTATACAGCTAGCTTCTGGTGCTGCTGCTGCATGTGTCTGATGGTATAGCTAGCAGATGTATCTATGAAATAAATAATCATACATAAATACAGAACTAAACAATTGTCTAATCATAGATACATTCATAGATGCACTGCACGTAGACGAAGTGAGTTACTCTTTTTTTTTCATAAAGAATTTCAGACCCGCACATAAAATCTGCCCGTGATCATCATATCGGTCCAAATTTTTCACTGTTTTACTATCTGGATATGGACTTTGTGAATATCAGATTGATAAAATCGGGATAGATATAAGTACTTCTGCTGCTTCCAATAATAATAAAAACAATAAGTATCTGAGGGGTGCAGAGAGAATGAACATTGCTGCTTCGGATTTGTAGATTTTCCTTTTGGGGCGTTGTTATAGAAGTCCATCGCGCAAAATGATCGAACCATAGGAGACTTTGTGCTGCAAGTCGATTGAGTAATCTGTGCGCGCGGTGAACTTGAAATTGATTAACTCGGACGTACAGAATAGCCAGAGGGAGGAACAGATTTTTTTTTTAACGTTTGTGTTTTTTATTGTTTTATCTACGAGTATACCTATAGTTTTCAATTTCAATTGAAATTGTTCGTAACGTTTGATGATGATTGGAAATGATTGTTTTATTGAAACGATGGACGCTTGACACTTTGTGAGGTGTGATGTATGCATGTATATAATATACAATTTTAATGTGGGTTGACGACGGATAGGGAGGTATCTTTCATACCTTTGATATTATGTGGATAAAGATACATGGATTGTGAGTGAGTGAAGAGGTCAATCTAATAATTGACTTTCGTTGTGTGCGGGCTCTTCATTAGTACCTTTGTGTATGAGGTGTTCTATTTTCGCTTGAAATACAAATAAAACTTTCAAATCGCATTTTTGTTAAGAGATCTGAAAGAGAAAGGATATAGTTCAAAGATCAATCTATATACCAGGAGCTTATATGAAAGGTAAACGTGTAGAAAAAGCTGTTCACTGGGTAGTCAGTACAATAGACAAAAAAAAAGCACTTCATGACAAGGAATGCCTTTTAGCTGCCTTTCTGGACATTGAAGGAGCATTCAGCAATGTAAACAGTAGCACAGTGGAACATGCCCATATAGATCTTGAAGTTGATAGTTCAATCATATAAATTGGGTCATTTGCATGGGGTGTTTGTGAGTGGGATCAATGGTAATAGTAAATGTGAATTGTTATTTGAGGATAAATTATGAAACACGTCTTTACTGTTTGGAGTACGTTACAAAGACATTTTATTTAATTCGATCAGTCTTTCAACTTAACAAAAGTAAAATAAAGTATTACCAGAAAGTTGTAATAATGCATAATTAAGATTTAGATGAGAAGATTTATTGTGACAGTGTTCTATCGCCACTTTTATAGGTTCTTAGAATGAATAGTATTATAGTATTACTAAGCTCAAACATAGAGGGTTTATAGTAGTAGCTTATGCCAATGGCTTAGCTCTAATTGCGACAGGTAAATTCCCAACCACTATTAGTGAACAACTCAAAAAACAAACAAAGAACGAAGAATGTGGTTTAATGGCTGATCTCTTAAATACTCAGCTGGACTTCTTCACAAACAAAAGGGAAAAAAAACAGATTTTTCAATACCCAAAATAGATAGAATCCCACTCAATGTCTCAGATCAAGTCAAATATTTCGGTGTGATCTTAGATAAGAAACTAAACTGGGATCAAAACACAAAAGAACGAGCTAAGAAACCAATGATTGCATGACATTCTATTCGTGCAACAATTTGTTAAAAACTAATCCTTAAATTATTATGTGGATTTATACTGCAATCGTTAGACCTAGACTAACATATGGTAATCTGCTGTCGTGGAATGCGCTGACAAAAACTACGAAGCTAAAAACCCTAACCAAAATACAAGGAATGACTTGTTTACGTATAACTGGAGCGATGAGGACCATCCCGACATGACAACGGAATCGGAGGCAATATTCAACCTATGACCCATTGACCTATACATACAATAATACGCAGCAAATAGTTCCTAACGGGTATGCGAAACTAACATCCCAAACACTAGGCCATGCAGGGATTCTGCAGAGACTTACATGCAACAAGTGTGCAGTGACTAGATGTCACTTTTACATCTTGTTGTCACCTTTAAAACTTGTTTCCCTGATAGACAAGTATGGGTAAACAACGAGCCATGTACTGAATGAGGCGACAATAGCTACACACATCTCAAAGATGGACACTGGGATTGGTGCTTCTTAGTAAACATTAAACTAGCCAGTTCCGACGGACTCCCTGATCACAGTAGTGTCTTCCAAGTTAAGGTCTGGGCAGCGACAAATACTGCTAAGCATGTGTCAATTCTGGCGCTACCACTAAGAGTTCTTGCCATGCAGCACCCGTTGATTAGATCTTCATCCTGTGTCACCAAACAGAGAATTGGAAAAAAGATTCTTTTGAAAACCAACGAGAGATGGAACTCACTTGATAGCTGTGCTACTTGTACAACCAGGAAACTATTGCCCATTTTCGATAAAAAAAAAACGAACAGAAAGGATTATCCAATTAAACAAGAATTCCCTTCAAACTCTTGAAAGCTTGAATAAATAATTTTGGGTTTTTAGTTGCACTGCGACCTTAAGATTTATTGTGCCCCTTTTGTAAGCTTACTCACCGATTGTTGGGCTACCATAAAACATGAATGAATGTGGCTTAGGTATGATGTCTTATGCAGAGGTTGCAATGATGATGAACACGAGGATACATCTCACTACCTGTGACATTGTGCAGCACGTTCCCATAAAAGGAAACAAAATTCTTGGTAAGTTATTTCTTCAATGATATAGAAGAGCTCTCGAGTCTTTCAGGCAAAAGCCTGTTGTATTCATAAAAACATCTAAATGGCTCGATCATGATTATCCATATATTTTATAATTAGAAGTTACAAATAATTCGGATCTTTTTTGATCTAAACTGTGCCGGTAACGAGATCAACTGGCAGCCCATCTACATAACCAGTATCTTAAGGATCAAAATATTTTACCCAATGTGTATATGCTATAACTTTAAAAATGGCCAACTGGCAGTTTTATTTTCGTAATTGGTAATGAAACGGATACAGAATACTTCGAGAAGCCATGTAGAATGCTTCTCCGCAAGATCGTGGAATACTATAATTATTTTTGTTTTATATGGAAAAGTTTAGCAGAAAGGCAGCTTATACGAGAATTTTGCGGGAGGTATCCTCGGGACTTATTTTTTCGCATTGCTCTGTTGGTATATGGGTATACGGCTACTGGGGAACGGTGAGCAATGAAGAATAATGATCGACGAGTTCTTGTAAGGAATACAGAAGAATATAATTCTACACCCTACACTACAACAGAAGGTCCCCTTATAATTAAAATTAATTTTGACGTACGAGTTACCAGACCACCAGATTTGTAATAGTCTTCAAAATGCTCCACTTTCCTCTTTGAGGTTTATCGGTAGATGTGAGCTCTACCGATGAGATAATAAGGACTTATCGCCAAATTTAATAAAAATTTATAACTAAAAAAAACTATAGCCATTGAAAATACCGGCACCTACTGGACTGATTTAGCTAAAATGCGCTATGTTGGAAACCTCGAATAGATGGAAGTAATCGCAAGGTTCCGATTATAGAGAATTTCAAATCACGACCTAAGGTTGTATTTATTTATTGTACCATCTTTTTCAGTGTCTAAAGTCTTTTTGCAACACCTTTTCGACCATTCACGTCAAGTCAATTCTTAAAAACACCAATAAAGATCCATCATTTCATAGCATTTTCAAATTATTTCAAACGGGTAGAGAGATTTATCCCTTTGTTTAACAAAATGCACTATATTCATCAGAACCCCTTAAACTTCTTCGGTATACGAGTGATAATGACATCATCGGATGCTTCTAGAAACTAGAAGTGCATTATAGAGTCCTTAACAGTGGCCATAGCACATTCGGTCAATTGCGAAGGAAAAATTCAAGTCAATAAGACATGAATTGTTACGGGTGCTCCTAAACAACGCCGAAAAATTGTTTCGTTTTTTTCTGGCGCAATAATGCGTTAGTTGTATAGTATTAGCGCTGCGTGAATTTCGGCGCAAATATTTCGGACATGCAACACCAAGCTGGCAATGGCAAACACTTAGATGTTTAGCCGATGGCCTATACAATAGTATGGGATGGCACCACAGGAGATGTCGCCATAGTTTTGGCCATCTCCGGAGTTAACTCTTGACCGCCAAGCTTATGCAACCAAGAGGAAATTAAGTTTTCGTAGATAATCACTATGAGCGACGCACGATCCCACCATCCATCATCTCTGTGGATACGTGGAGTGAGCAAAATTGTCGCCTCATGGGGAAGAAAAAATATGCGTACAACACATGAAGAGCCAAACCAGCTGCTTAAAGTTACTGCATGCCAAGCTGTTTACGCTGCAGGCGTTATAGGGCTTTATTTTTTCGATCACGTAGCGGGGCGACTACTGTGGACGGTTAACACTCCAGAGCCATAGTCCTTCCTCAATTGTTTGAGTTGAATTTCCGGTTCGTCTATTATCTCATTTGGGGGATTTTCTCTAACCTGCAAGGTTGCCTGATTTGACCATTACATCTATTCTAGCAGTGGCCACTTTCCCGACATATTAGATAAAAATTAAGACATCATATAAGCATAATCCAAAAAATTACCGCCAAAAACATAGGGCGCCAACATAATTTGCAAGCTTCTACCTTATTTCAACAAGCAAATGACTGCATTAACTTCGATATTGGATATTGGAGTAATGACCAATTACAATAAAATGTAGATCCGATCTAAAAATTATTTGAGCAACACATATGGGCTTAAAACTCCACACGCGAAAGACACTCAACAAACCACGCATAGGCAGACCAGAAAGCTATATAAATAAATCAAAATTATATCTGTAACCCTTTTAAATATTGTTATTTTTTTTTGTATCCAAATATCCATTCAAACAGTATATCTTCTATTTTCTAAACGATACCATCATAAATTATGCACTACTAAAAATAATTTAAGAAATATCGGGCACATTATTTGCCATTAAGACCAAAAAAACACTCGAATAACATTTCTCAACGAAAAACGAAAAACAGAAATTAAACACAATATAGTGTATCTAAATATCAGACCAAAACTTCCTCAGTTTTCAGTTATTATGATGAATTCTTGATAATATTTCCTGTCTGCGACACTTTTACGGTATTCCAAAAAAAATTATTTATTTCTCATTCGAACATTTTTTCCCATCACTAATTTCTTCTGAAGGAACTCAAATAAATCACTCTCTAAATATTCCGAATCTTGTCTCATAAGAAATATAAGTTATCAGATATATTATGTGTGTCGTCGCCGATCTACTGGAACGGATTTTACAAAAACCAGCCGGGGCTCTCCAAGCATTAAGAGCCCCCCACAGAATTGACAATACAATAATATACGAAAACACATAAATGTAACTCAAAGCCTTCCATTTTGCAGATTTAAAATTGCCCGCCTAAACATGTGTAAGATATGTTTCCAAGTGAAATAAATAAATAATTTTAAGATCCGACCGTTTTAAAAACAAAAATTAAAAAAAAAAAATCTCAAAAACTCAAATGTTGCATATGACAATTATGTGTGATAAAATGTCCACATAAATTGTATGAAGAGTGTTTTATAAGTTTTACAACAAAGCATAGTTCACACAAAATGATCAGAAGATACCTTAAGTGTGAGCTTTTTTAATTATACATACTAATACTTGTGTATCCTTATATGAATGTGTGTATGTGTCTCCAACGGAAACGATCTCATCTTCTAAGAAACATCAAACAGATGTGCACGCAATAAAACACCAAATCTATACCAACTCGCCCGAGAAACACAAACACAAACTTTTGATCATTAAAAATCAACTTTCATCCGAGAAATATACATTTCAGCTAATTTACGAGATATCTGCAGGATTTCTACAAAAACAATCTAGACCGACTATAGACATTAGAAACCCCCATGAAATTGTCTTGTATATAGCTAAATCTAATTAGACTCATAAAGAACCACCGATCTTTTATAAAAAAATAATAAAAATAGAATGTCCCTAAAAATTTTAAAAATATACAAAAATAAAGGAATATAAAAACTGTAGTGAAACTGTTTGGAAAGAATATTAAAGTGTGTTTCCCTGACCCAAAAAGACTCATTAAAAATGCACTTTTTGTAAAAGGCTTAGAATAGTGTTGCCAAGAAGTAATTTTGAAAGCTAAAAAAAAAACTAGAAAGTGATTTTATTTAAGTAGTAAAGGAAAGGAATATGATTTACGATGTGTCTTAACATATAATAAATCTAAAAATCTTGTAAGATTTTTTTTTACAGAAAAATTCCTTAGAGCTAATAAAAATATGACTTTTCAGAAAGAGCTATGGAAAATGCAGGCGTAATGGGTAGCCGAGGAGGTTTGATTTATACCTGCTACAAAAAAATTTAGTACAAATATGTGGGTAGCTGAGTTATGTAGATTTGGTTAAAACACTTTTAGGGCAATTACCACGGGGTATTTTTACATCAGAAGTATTGGGGAAAAGCTATAGCCAGGTCGGATTAGTTTTTTTTTTTTTTTTTGAAGGCGGCACATTTTGCGCAATTTTTGAAGGTGGTTATTGAAAACGTCAAAAAGAGCATTTTTTAAAATAACTTAACCATGCTAGAAGAGCTTTTTTTTTAAATTTAAGGCGGCGCATTAAAGTTCTGCAAGGAAATTAGGGATCAAGTTGATATAAAAAATCTCAAAACGAAATAAAGAAATACGCTAGCCAGAATCAACGTAACCACTAATGCCCGCCTGGATCGCACGTACTTGCTCTTATGTTCGATCACATCGTATGCAAACGATTTTTAATAGAAACGGTGGAAATATAATTTTAGAGTCGTTTTTAACTTAATTTTTTTGTGCATTTCAACAACAACCAGTTCCAAAAGAAGCTACAATCCATCACATGGCCCCGATGCGTTCAAAGAAATCAACAAAATCACTTGAAAAAGACAACAAATTCCAGAAATAATTAGCACCAGACAAAGGGATGTCATGACCACTGAGGACAAGGCGGAAGCATTTGCCAATTTTTAAAGAAAATTTCGCGCCAAGCCCGTCCAACGATCCTGCATTATTACATGAAGTGGATTCAACAATAGAGCAGTTGCAGCAGAAGAACAATGAAATAACTACTTTTACTGTTGAAAATCCAGCAAGTGATCCAGAGATGATCGGAAGCTTCACCAACCCCGAAGAAGTCGCCGAGCTAATCGTTAGTGGACGACCCAAGAAATCTTCAGGACCAGACATGATATCCAACTATATCATAAGGAAATTCCCTCAGCAACTGCATCAACAACTGCTATTTTCCGAAGATAGTGCCCATACCGAAGAAAGTAGATAGGTGTAGCGTATCAGGATATCGTCCCATATCTCTACTAAGCAACCCCAGCTAAATTCTTGAGGCACTTATTCTTCGGAGGTTGAAGACATTCTGCACCGCTAACTGGATCATAACCGGAGCAACATTCAACCTTACATCCACTGTTGTGATTCCAGAAGGATAGTGTTAATACCCTCAACAACTACCAGGTTGCTGTTGGCTGCTTCTTGGATATTGAGAAAGCATTCGACAGCATCTGGATACAGGGGCTTATACACAAACTAAGCATTTTTAATTTTCCAAGTACACTAATTAAAATAATTTTTAGCTTACTTAATTCCAGATCGTTCTTTGTCCACGAGTCAACAGCCAAAAGCATCAGAGCTGGTGTTGCCCAAAAATCGAAGCTTGGACCATACCTCTACAACATTTCCACATCGGATCAGCCCCAACCAAACAATTCTATGAATTTGCTCTATGCAGGCGACTCGCTAACATATGCCAAATCTATGTATACAGTTATTGCAGCCCGAAGAGTAGAAGAGCATGTGTGACGCCTGTGGGAATTCTACACAAAATGGGGCATCAAAGTCAACTCAAACAAATCCGAGCTGGTTTGCTTCAGAAGACCAGCGGCGCATCGGAACACGGCGTCAGCCACAAGTTGCCGAAGTATTATTATCAATCTGCCCGACGGGTCACAACTAAGATCCAAGCCAACTGTGAAATATCTGGGTATCAATTTCGAAGAGAGGTTTAGTTTCAACCCGCACGTGACAGCTATCCTAAACAATGCAAATTTCGCTTTTAACCGAATCCACCCCCTAATGCGAAAAAAGGAATGGACTCAGCCAGAAGACGAAACTGCTTATCTATAAGCAACTTCTCAGGTCCATTATGACATATTGTTTTCCTGCATGGTTTACTGTATCCAAAACCAGCATGAGAAGGGTTGGAATGTTTGAGAGGAAAATCCTCCGGATCTGCACGGGACTCCACTTTGACCAGCGACGACAAAAGCACTTCAGCAACAAACGACTTTTCGAGGCGTCCGGAATAACACCCCTCGACAAGTACATGATCAGTGCTGCCAAAAGACTGACGAGCAACCTAAACAACCACGAACACCCTAGTGAATGACCAGAGAGAATCTAACTTCCACATCACCAGAAAACAGCCGGGTTTGAACAACCCGAGATTATCCACACATGTTTAGTAAGTAGTACAAGAAATTCAAGGACAATTTTTTTTAATACTTTTAACAAAAAAATTAAAACAATGTGTAATATTAGCCCCTTAAGTGCTAAAACAAATTAAAATATCAATGTAATATAAGTAATGTAAAATAGAATTAACAGACAATTGTATATATATAAGACCAATAAACATTATTATTATTATTATTAATTTTTTATATACAAAAAAAATTAATATGGCAATTCTAATTATTTAATAATGTTAATTTAAAAACAAAATTTAAAAAAATCACACCCGTTTTCAAAATATTGAAATTTCAGAAATTTTTTTTTTCAAAAATCCAAACAAATATTTTTCGAAAATATTGGTATGCAGTCTTCTTTATCATTCGAAGGACCTTCTACATACAAATTTTGATCGAAATGGGAAGAGTCATTTATGATATCTAAAGTCGAAAATAAAAAAAATGCTTGAATGGCGGATACCGTTAATAAAAAAATAATTTTTAAAGAATGTTGACCAAAATATAGATTCTATTAAAAGGAGTGAACACACTTATTTGTATCAAAATCATTAGAGTCGTTTTCGAGATAATTAAGATGGTAGAAAAAAATGTATGGCAAGTATACCGTTATTTTTGGGTCTGAAAAACGTTTCAAAAATCTATTTTATACAATCACCTAAAACGCTTAACGGGTACAAATTTTGAACAAATCGGTTCAGCCGTTTAGGATGTAGATCGTTCTACAGGCAGACAGACAGACGGAATTGCGGGACCCACTTCTTTTCGTGTTCTTTTTCATCGTAATTCCAAGTTTGATTATAATCTCGAGTTTGATTTTCTTTCCAAATGCAAAACTTGCCCTATAGTACCTTGTACAATACATACATATGTATATGTATATCGCAAGTAAAAAACAAAAGGGGTAAACTATGTAAATTTGCTTACTCTTTCATAATTCGACTGAGCATTCGATTATTTGAATCACTAGAATACTAATACATATCTTGATTATTGAAATATGCCCATCACTATGGGTCGATGTACAGACGGATGCGTATAGATTGATTCAGACCTCGAAGCTTATATTCACCCCTAACCAAAATTGTCTAGGACTTATAATTATTATCAATACTTGCAACAACATGGCTAAAGTATTGGATTTTAAGATTCTTTCATTTGTTAAACTGTTTTTTTTTCTTGGCAAGTCTCTTATTATCGCGCAAGCCTACGCGAGTGCGATGGCGATCACGATAACAAAATGGTTGACAATGGATTAATAGAAAGACACAGTTTCGACGCGACATGTGGGTTGTAAACATTAGGATTACCAGTTCCAAAATTTGAAAAGCTTGACAGTATAGAAAAAATTGTCTGAATTTCGAGAAAAAATGTCTGATTTTCGAGAAAAAACCCTGACGAAATTTGTTTTATCCCTTTTCACAATAAAAAAAAAAAAACAAATAATAATTTAAGAAAAACATAAGTATCTAGTCCAGCAGGAGAATTTTTATACTTTTCTATACAGACAAAAAAAAAAGAAACCAATCCGCCATGTTTTTATAGGCTAAAAAGAATATTATTCCCATGCAAGTAAATACAGGTATGGCCAAAATAATAGGAACACTCCCTACTTTTTTCTAATATTGTGTGTAGTTACTAGGCAAATATTAAAAAATATTACTGTTACGCATATTAGTGGTAAGTATGTTTTTAATCTATTTTATATATTTTTTTTTGAAAACAAAAGGGGTTTGCAAATTTTTTTAGTTCGTTTGGCCTCCCAACAAGCTGGTCATAAAAGTAGAAACACTTGATTACTTAAACAAAAATCTAGACATTTTGATGATCAATACATTTTTTTATTTATTAGCAAAGAATATTTAATATTTCGTTGAAAAACCTTTATTTTTCAACATTGCATTCATTCAATTTGACATAGAGTCTACCAACTTCTGGCACTTTTCTTGTGGAAGCGAATACCACACTTCTTGGAGAATTATCCAGAGATTCGTTTTGTTTGAAGGTTTATGCTTACTAACCTCAATCCTCAGCTCATTCCAGAGGTTCTCAATATAGGACTAAGGTCCAGTGACTGAGAAGGCCACTCCCTAATGTCCAATTTGTTTCGCTGAAACCAAAGATTTGATAACTTTGCCGTATGCTTAGGGACGTTGTCTTATGGAAAAGCAGTTTAAGTGGCATATTTTCCTCAGTACACTAAAGCATAATATTTTCCAGTATGTCCACATAGGACTGTCATTATGCCGTCTATAACGAATATTGGACCAACACCCCACCAAGAAAAACAACCCCATAACATTATACTGCCACCTCCATGCTTCACGGTTGGTTTTGTGTACCACGGATTATAGGCCTCGGACTTTGGATGACGAACAAACTGTTTCCAATCCATTCCGAATAAATGTATTTTCGTTTCGTCGCTCCAAAGCACATTCCTCCACTGCTTCTTGGCCTGAATTGGGTCGTCTTTCATGTGATGCATTTTGGCAAAACAGATCCGCTTCTGGGTGTGTATTTTTTTTAAAGGGCAACTTCCTTGGAGATCATGCGTGAAGGTCAGCATCCTTCAAGATACGACGGATAGTTCTAGAACTGAGTGGCGTCTCTATTTTTTCGCTGCAGATCTTTTGGGGACATAAACGGATTCGTTTTATTAGCTTTTGTCACCAACGTAGCTTCTGTCTCTTACAGTCATTTTAGACGGACGCAGTTCTGTTATGCAGAACTAAAATGGCTTCGCATTGGGCTTCAGTGCAGTTCTTGGCTCTTCCCATTTCTAAGTGGCATATTTAAAAAAAATTTGCCTAAAATTTCAAAATTATTCTCAGATAAAAAATCTCACCAAAATCTTGACTTCTTTAAGCTAATAACGAATGTTTTTGAGCTTTTATTCAAATGTTCCTATTTTTTTTGACCAGCAGATTTTGTAGTTGCGATCTAACAGTTTTACCTAAAAGTAAGGAGTGTTCCTATTATTTTGTCAATGTCTGTATATGACGAGGACTGTAAGTTTATCTTTTGAAAGAATTTTGGAGTATATCTGCGAACTAATCAGATATGTTAGCTAAAAGCCGTCAAAACTCATACCAACTGAAGTTTGTAGTCAGCTGTTATATACATTAGTTCTCGGATAGCTAGTTATTTCATTTTTTTTTTTTGCATAACTCAAGATAGCGTTCATGAGAACAGCTTTTTTCCATCAGATGTGCTTTCGTACGTATTACAACATCAGAAAAATATTCCAGATTGCTGAGAATAATTAAGTGAATGCCCCCAATTTTATTCTGATGAGGCAAATGTGTCTTGATGTCAATAAAATAAAAAAAAATAAAAGCAAAGTCTTGGCGCTTGGCTTCACCTTTAAAACGCTATGTCGAGTATGTAGGTAGTACACATGAATCAAAGAAAACAAGATTACGACACTTTTTTGTTTTTCTTATTTTATTGACGTCAACAGAGATCGAAATCCATTAATCCACAAACTACAGCAATTTGCAGATTTTTGATCTCGGATGCCATCAATAAAATAAGAAAAACAAAGAAGTGTCGTAATCTTGTTTACTTTGATTCATGGGTAGTACATACATCTGTGATATGAAAGTATTAAATTTTACAACTCCTTGTCTCTTTCTAAAAATACCTACTAAAGTAAGGTCCACATTATCGTACCTGCGTGACATTCCTGTTGGATACCAAACATTCATGAAACGTTTTGGGTACATATTTTTCAGTTTTGTTGGCCGTCCGCCGAACAAAATTTTCATTTTCAATTCAAGATCTAGTTCAATAATCGCATGAAAATATTATTTTTCTGATTCCATACTGACAAAGATTCAAAATTGAACTAAACTAGCAACAAAAATACTTGGTGAATGTAGTTCGATGAGTGATTTGCATACACATCATTGATCAAGAACGCTGCCTGACAGGCATTATCAAAAAATTTTATTAGCAGTCCTACATGCGTCTCATGCCATAATGCAAGTGTACAAATTATCGATTGTGAGCCAAACTGTCACGCAGGTTCGATTATGTGTACCCTACTTTCAAGATTGCTTTCAGTATAGGGGAGTTCACATTATCAAATATGCTGGACAAGCATGGCTTGATGATGTTTGATGGATTGACGCCATTTTGCGTTCACATTGATCAAACGGGCTGTCAAACGTTAGTTCTCTTTAGAATTTTGACCATGGCGGACGTTTTAATTGCAGCTCTTGATCAGATTTAAGAAGATGAAGATGAAGAGCAAGTAGAAAAAAGGCAATAAAATAAGAGGAAACAAAATTGGACTAAGGAATGGCTAAAAAACGTCCAACATTTTTTTCGTTTAATTTGTGGAAGAATTGAAACTGACTTCGCGTGTAGATTATAAAACTTATCTCAGAATGGACACAGAAAATCGTTGAAATACCACAACGAAGGAACATATAGCTCTTCTTTTCCTGACCCAGATCTTATACTTTGTCTTTTTTTAGTTTTGTTTTTATAAGCTTCGCTTTTAATTTGCCATGTCTCTGATAAACACCGATATAATTCAAAAAAATCTCTCCAAAACTCGCAATTTCCACTTACAGCCATTTTTGTTTTTTTTTTCTTTTCGATGCGCACAGATTGACAACTTTTGTTAGAATGAAATTTCCTACTGGCTTGACAAACATGCGTTCATATTCTCCAACATGTGTCTCAAGCAAGCAAAATATCAAAATCTTTTGTTATCTATCCAACATGCTGGACAAGCCGTTTGATGGAGCGTTCACATTTTCAAATTCGAGTCAATCAAGCCATGCTTGTCCAGCATGTTTGAGCATGTGAACCCCCTTATCACAAATGGAGACCGAAATCGCAGCTATATTTTCATAGCATGCGATAGATAGTATACTTTCATCGCATACTATTCATCGCTTGCTTTATCGCAAGAACTGTCATTTTGTGTTGGCGTCTCCAAATATCATTTGTTGTTATTGTTTCTATCAGCATCAATTGCCTTCGACTTCGACATTCTTCAGTAACTAAAAAAGTATGAAATGTTCAACGAAGAAAATTTGTAAGTCCTTCTGCTATCTGCTTTCTGCTATTCCTATTACGATTGCTATAAATTTATTTGCTAATGGAGACCGCGTGTTATGAGAAAATGTATTTGTCAGTGGCGTCGGCCTGTAAAAAAGAAAATGAATACATTTACCATGCTTTGTAAGTATTCCTATTCGAACGCATTCAGGAAAATTTTTGAAAACTTTTTTTTTTTCAATTTGGTAAATTGATTAAGTTTTGTGTGCTTACCATAAAAAAGCCTGACAAAGCACTAAGCTTGGCCAAAGTCACAACGAAATCTTAAAGGCCTGACTTCTACAAAATGCTGACGCATAAGCCTAACTGCAATACAAGTTGCGCAAGCCTTAATTCTTTCTAGTCTAATTGTATATAGCTTTTAAATCATGAAACTCTTCAGTCAAAAATAGTTTTTTGTTTGCATAAAATGCAGCCATATTTGAAGCTGTGATACAGACATTGAAATCTCGACTTTCTTATAATCCAGCAAAAAAAACATCACTCCAGTTCTTTGTTCATTTGAAAACGTAAAACTGTTCTCTTATCTTAAAATTCAATTAAAAATTGACTCACGATTCAAATGATCGAATAATTTAGTTTAAATTCATCGTGAATTTATTACAGTGCATAATATTTAATCAGCCTCTCGTTTCACATCACGTATTTGTAATAATATAAAACAAAATCCTGATATCTATACTCATGTGCGCATAAACAAAACGCATTAATAGACCTAGAGAAACACCATTATAAATGTGAAGCTGATGCCTGATGCATTCGTCAGAAAACAAACCAGTAATTTATCGCCAGCTCTAAATTACTTAAAACATTATTATGTGTAGTATCTTTTGCTAATCGACCATTGACATCGAATAGGCCACCGAACTTCACATAAAAGCCGACATTATCTTATTTTTACAATCATATCCTTTGTTGAATGATAATGACAGTTCAGTTCAGACTGGCTCGGCAATGCAGTGCAATGCATAATGTGATCTCTCCTTAAATTGAGTTTATAAATTTTCCCTCCAACTAGCAATACTATACAAGACAAGGCTTTATTGCGAGTAGTTCTCATGAAACCATTTCCATAAAATAAAATCCCTTCATGCTTGTATTTTCGAAAGAAAAAAAGAAACTGAACCAAATTTTACGATTTCGCTTCGGCACTTAAAACTCGTCATTTAACGATTCTTCAAATGGCTATCAAAATTGTCTGCCTTCCGACCTGTCAAACTATAGACCGATAAATTATAAAAGAAAGAAAAAAAAACAACAACTAACAAATACCTTTCCTTCGTTCGAATATGACAACTACTGTCAATGCGCGCAATCGATTTCGAGGCAAAATGCCAAAATTCATTTCGAAATTCGAACATGGCTATTTTATTCATAATCAAGAGAACATGAAAAATTATGCAAATAAATAAAATTCTTCAAGAAGCTCAAACTAGCAACTACACTATTGACACACACGCACGGTGTGGCGACGCAAATTTGTATGCGAAACGTCACTGACGGATTGGGGGTATACAAAGTTTTGATTTTTTTTGGCTTATTCGCTTGTCAGATTTGATAAAATTAATTCAGTCCACGGGTATGAAAATAACACTTCTTTTTTTTTGCTCGTAAAAATGGAAGACAAATTGGGCATTATTTTAAGTTTTTGTTTACAAATGTGTCATTTTTACAAACTTGTAATTTAGTTCGAGACTTCGAGAGTATATCTTACATGGAGGATCTGACCTGAAAATTGACAGAATGACGTGACTGCACAATCAGGACTCTTAACAGGCGGGTGGTGAATTGTTTTCCTTTCCAAATTTTTTTTTTTTTTGAAAAACACGAATCTTGATGTTGTTTGTCTATTTTTTTGGCACCTGTTCCATTTTCACAATTTGGGGGCGTCAGTCGCGTCCGTCGGAAACGATGAATGGAAATCGCTTGTCGGACTAAATTTTTTTTTTGTCTAAAAAAAATAAATAAACATCCGGCTGATGTTTGCTCTATAGCAAGCCAAAATACAAAATAAATATTCGTATAGGTAGGTAGGTATATCCTCTCCGTAAAAAACGTTGATTCTTTTGTTTCTATGGAAAAATTTAAGAATTTGGGATTTTGTAAGAATCCAGTCATGTCAGCACGGAGATTTGTGTGGGATTATCTTACAGGGTGCAGAAATAGTATTCATTCACTTTAAATTAGCTAATGGGACACTTCACTTCTATTTCTATTGACACAGATTTGTTTGAGTTTTTTGGAATGTGTGATATAATGCAATATTAAACAAGTGCTAATTTACGGCTTCACAAACAAAAAATGTCGTTAATTTTCACAGAACAATATAATATATTTGTTAAAATCTATATGTATGCATATCCATTAAAAAAATCATTCGAACAGAACGTTTTCAAGAAAAATATTTTAATTTTTTTGTTTAAAGATAAATAAAGACCACTTTCTATAAAATCGTTTTTCTGGAAATCGTCGTTTAAAGCCCACCACACATGTACATTTATATTGTGTACACAGCGCGGCGATTTGTCAACTGATGAAAACATGGCAGAAAGCCAAAAAAAAAATAGATTTAAAGGTTTTGAAGTAGCCTTGTACAAAACATTAGCTTAATAATTGTTCTGTTTGTGTTTTTTTATTAAATCTTCTCAGAATTTTTTGAAACAAAAAGTGGTTGTCAGGAGTATAACCTAATGCGGAACTATTAAGGAAATACTGTTAAAAAAAAAGAATTCATCTAATAAATCGATAATTTTAATTGGTCTTTCTTTCTTTGAATTGTTACTCGAAATTTGTTGTAATTATTTCTGCAAAACGGATTTAATTCACGAGAACTGCCTACTTATGAAAAATAGTCAAATCCTCCTAGAGTCATTAGGATTTGGCACGTTAGCCGAGCAACCAAGGCAACCCTGCTTGTGCTTAAAAAATGTGAGCACCATCGTTTTTCCAGAAACTATCTTTGGCTTTTTTCCCTCTAATTTTGACATTTGAACAACAAGAACATCAATTGTATTTCGAATGGTTAATTCTTATACAACCCAGCTTTTGACGTATGGTGGAAATTCCTAATAAAATAGCAACGGTAGTTTCCTGTTCTTATAATTAAGTGTCTTTGGCTGTCATCTGTTATATAGTCAGTAGTAGTGGTAATTTCAGTTCTTCCGAGTTCTACACCGGTTTTCCATTGGTAAATTCAGATTTCAATCTAAACTAGGGTTTTCGTTTGGTAACAAAAATCAATTTATGTTTGATTTAGATCTGTCAAAAAACTGATTTTGACAATGTTTGCATTCGATTGGCCAAAAAAATTGATTTATTTTTTTGATTTTAAATCAATTTTGCAGATTTAGATTTTTCGGCAGATCTACACCTCTTCTACTAAGACCACTATGCATCATAATTGACAGCCATCAGTTTGACAGGTTATTGTTTGAGTATAATTTGTTTCCGCAAGCAAGAATTAAAATAGTTTTGAGTTCAAATGGAACAGTTTTAAGTGAAATAATTTATTCGTCCAGCTCTTTCCGACTTACAAACTTGAAACTAAAAACAATGTTTGAGTAAATATTTGGCAGCTGATACCGCTGCAGGCTGGTTCACAGACACATATATGCACCAATAATATATCAAATAAAAAGCAATCTGAAACCTATTCAATTCGTTACGAAAAAAATCAAATCTAGATCAAAATGTAAATTTACCAAAAAAAACCGCATTTGATTTTTTGATTGATTTTGCTGTTATTGGGATTGTGTATTTATGTGTATGCATTTGTATATGCTGTTGGTGTAACTGTCAAATGCTGATTATTTTCGCTCAAGTTGTGATCAGTGAGTGTATTGAAGATTATAAAATTATTTAATTTTTCAAGGAAACATTTAAAATAATTGAAATTTATGTGGTTAACCATTATAGATAATTGTCATACTAATAATGCATTTTTGTTGGAAATTAACATGATTCTTTTAAATATTGTCGTTTTCGTGAGTTAAGTTGAAAATTCAAATTTGTAAAGCTAACTGCTGAATACTGTCTTGCTATTCTGATTTGAAAAAATGATCCATATTTAAATATAAATCAGTTTGTTTTGAACAATGGAAAAAAATCGGTGTTTTGACAGATCCAGATCACAAAAGAAATTGATTTATTTTACCAAATACTTGAGATTTTATAATATATATTGTTTGCTGTTCAATTACGAGAAATGTTATAAGTTTACCAACTCATTTTTTTAGATCAAATAAGCTTAGTATTTCCGTTAGTAAAAGCTGATTCAATTAAAAATATATAAATTCAGTTTTTTGTGTTCTTATTGTTTTAATTTTGTCTCTGGAAAAACGAGTAAACATATAAGAAATTCCGCATATCCCTTTCATTTTTTAAAATTAAACACAGAGAATTTTAAACATTTACCATCTACTCTAAATCAGTTATAAAATGGAAGTAGCCTTTTCCTTAAATGAATAAGGCAGAAAATCCATAGTTTGACGGATCTATTGATTTTTTTTACCAATGGAAATTCACTTCAGATTTTATAATATTTTTTTGCCGGTTAAATGGGGTGGGGGGGGGGGGGGGAGAAATGTTTTTAAATGAAACGATCTTAAGATCAAATAAGCTATGTAAAAAAAAAAGAGTTGAATTAATGCAATAAAAAAACTAAGCAACTTAGAAAGGACATTTTTAAGCTCAGTGTTCGCATATAGTTTTTGATTTTTTGTTTGTTTTAAAATATATATTTTTTTTTCTTCAAAAACGTTTGCATTATCTAATTTGTTACTTAATATGGTGATAATTATCGAAAAAAATTAGTTCGGAAATTATCCTAAATTATCATCGTATTTCTTATTATTGTTCTCCATAAAACTAATGAAAACTTTTATTAAAATAAACACATGAATCTGGGTTCCACAAAAGATAGACATATTGTATGAATGTGAATTCATTGAGATAGTGAAACATTCATAGAACCAATGTTTTAAATTAAGATTTTCATTGGCTTAACGAATTTTTCACTGACACACATTTTAAAGTAAAGTTAAAGAAAGTTGTTCTTAAATTGAAAAGAAATATGGAATAGAACTGTATTAAAGGAAAAATAAAAAAACAGACATAATTCACTCTTCATTTATTGTAAAAACGAAACCCTAGCATTGAATACCGACGCTTAAGTAGATACTCAGTTAAATAAGGCGCCAGTAGTTATAGATTTAATTGAAAACCATAATAAGCCCTTGACAAATTTCTTCAAACTTTCAGTAAAATTTTCCAATATTTTAGATCTTTTTTAAAATTTTTCGTTCACTATTTTCATGCGTACAAATGAAATATGCGAAAACGGTTAAAAACAAAAATAATTCGGCAAATAGATATCCGATTATCGATTATGTTAGGCTGTAATTGTTGAAATTAAATGTAAAACTACTTAAACACTGTCGAAATTATTTTATAGTATTCTATCGACTTTGTTATCAAATGTTATCAATAAATAATTTTTCTATTTTCTGTTCTTCAATCAAACAGACGTGTTTGTATTTAAGGGTCTTTCTGGAAACTTACAGATTTCATCAGTAATGTGGTGCAAGTTCTCTATAAGTTTGGAGCGCAGAACCATCATTTGGAACCTAATTTCTAAAATTTTACAATTTTTTCATGGATATCATTTCTAAAGAGTGTTTTCAGTGTGATATTTTGCGAGTTAACAACTGCTGAAATTTTTTTTTATTTTCATACAATTTCGATACCAGTTAAGTGGATTCAAATACTCTTGATTAATTGAGTTAATATTTCTAAAGGAAGCATGTCAAGTAGATTTCGATAGTGTCGCCATTTTCAATTTCGATAGTTTCATGGTGATTTCCATTAGGGCCGCACATCGATTTTCATAGAATTCAGACAACTGAAAATTAAACTTAATCTACATAACTCGGGGGTTAATAAATTTATTTGCAGGATTAACAAATTCAGCCTTTAGAAAAATGACTTAAATAGTTCTAAATGAAAATGACAGTTGGATGAGAAAAAGTTTCTAAGCATAGAATTAAAGATATAACAGATACATATGGGATTAGAAAAGAAAATTTTAAATTCTTCTTTAAAATTAATCCATAAATGGAACAAGTGAAAAATAATTGATCATGTACAGAATTAAATTTGATCCATTGGCTAATGCTCTTCTATTTAAAATGTAGATACTTAATTGTTTTAGTAAAAAGTAAACTGATTCTTTATTTCTTCTATTCTATATAGTCCTGTACTCTAAAACCAAGTAAATAATAAACTATTTAACTCTAAATCTTTAAATCATTATTGTTTTAATTTAATTCTGTTTTGGTCAGTTCTTTTAAACAAAATTAATTGTTATTTCTTAGCAAACGTTTTAGCCGAAAAAAGATGTTTTCTTTTAAACGTAGTATCAACTGCCAGAGAAATAGAGTAAAATTCCTATCTGACTATAAATTTTTGTTTCGACTGATGAATGGGATTATTTAAAAGTTACTATTAGGTTCAATTCACGTTCACTCTCCTTCAAATTTAAAGTCGCTTAAAAAAAAAGAGAAATTAATAATATTTCATATAAAAATGTCGAAAATTTCCTTTTTTTAAAAGATATTTTTAAAGAAATTATAAATAGTAATTCCGTTAACAACTGCTGCAAAATTCGGACCTAAATCTAATATAATGTTATATGACTTCTACCAGAACTGAAGATTAAAATTCTGCGCGCCAATGCGAATATAAAATACATAGGTATATATTCAAATATATATGTCTGAATAATAATTATTAAAACAATTTGAATATTTATCTCGTATATCTTACCTTCAAACCATTGCCAATTTCTTGATTTAAGGCAAATAAATGTTATCCATAAAAATATCAATAATAATTCAAAAAACAATAACTGGAAACAAACTTAGGTAACTTATTGTACCTATTTATGTACATACGTATGTGTACTTCTTTACAATAATAATTTTTTATTAAAATTGAAGTTGATTTAAAGTTCGCGCTCGCGATCGCGCACAAAATAATTTTTTGGTTTTCACTAAATTCCACCGGATATGGCACACTTTAAGTATCTATCAGTGTACCCTTACGAATTTTGAATTAAAAAACAAAAAAAAAATAAAGTAACACTCAAATATAATATTTTTCTTTAACAACTCAATTAATATTCTCCTCGCAGTTCCAATTTAGCTTCTCAGTATAATTTAATAGAAAAACATACAAAATACAACAACACACAGTGCACATAAAATAGATTCAGACACTTGTCCGACATATAGAGAGAGAGGGAGATAGAGAAAAATCAAACGCACTTTATCCGAGCCTAAAATTTCAAATCGGAAACAACCCTCCAAACATTATTCTCAATTTCCGGTTAAAAGATTTTTTTTTTTGAAAATTCAAAGTTTTAAATAATTTTTTGAATAAAAGATTTTTTGGCACTTTTTGTTTTGAAAATTTCAAAAATATTTAATTTTCACTGGTATTCCAAAAATTTTTGTTTTTTGTTTAAATAACTTTGTAATGTTCCCGCTGTTAGAAAATATTACCAATTTTAATTAAAAAAAATATAGGTTTTTTAAAAAATCTTAACCGTCTTTTGATTTTATTTTTGAAAAGAAAAAAAAAACAACCTTCATCGACGAACGAAGTAACTTCACAGGCGTACACAATTCAACTGAATTGAAACATACGCTCGAAAACAGCGGGGCTGTGCATTATGCGATGCCGATTCGAAACCGAGAGAGCATATTATTTTTTTTTTTGTGATTCAAAAAAGAAAATAAAATATCCGTCCGTCCGACTACCGATCTGCCCGTGTCGTCGTCGTTTGCCTGCCAGAAAATATACAATTCTTTGCACGTAAATAAACAAAATGTGTATGTGCATTGCGTTTGCGTGGTCGATCGGAGGATTGGATGGTGCGTCTCAACGGTAGTCTAAGTCAAAGAAGTCCAAGGAGTACTATAGCACCAGCAGCAGTACACCAAACACCCGCATAAAAAGAGAAATGTATCTACGTACGATTACGATAGCAACCGATGGATGATAGGAATAGGACGGCCGACGGCGGCGCATTGCCAACATGTGTTCCTCTTATGGTGGGCAACCGCGATCGAAACCGGGGGAAAATTTGATTTTCCTCGATAGCTACATACTTGAGCAATGAGAGATGATATAAAAGGTACACGGAGATGGAGGACTGCGAGTGGAAATGCCTATTCTTGAGATAAGTGTATGAGATGCACAAGAAGCAGTGCGAGTGTAAGATTGGTTGGATGCGAGATACGACTGAAAGTAGCAACTAGCAAGCGATCGTTGTCAAACAACCAACTGAGATATTCATTCATGAAATAAACAAACGAACTTGTGTATTTTGTGGAACGAATCTGTTTTGGTTTTGATAAACGCGCATCGACGAGGATCGAGTATTTATGTCGATCCAATAGTGCATTGCAGATAGTTTTTACAGTATTGTCATGATTTTTATACTTGAACTGTATTATCGACGTGGTATGGTTGAGAGAAATGCAGCTTTTTTGAGGCAGTAGGTGCCTCTATGTACATAGTTGCAGATTGATAAAAGAGATAAATATGCTATTGGAAGGGAAGGTTGTGCCAAGCATGTTTCTCATGCGATTTATATTTCTTGCATGCAAAATGGGATAGAGATTATATCGCGTACAGTTTAATAATGTTATCAGTTCATCTGCGAAGTTGTAGATAATAGAAGGTATAGAAAATACTTATGAGAACATCTTAAGGAAAAATCAAACTTAGAGGTAGGTATAGTAAATAGTATAGGTATGCGATCGGGGAACTCGTTTTTTTTAAAAGCCAACCAATATGGCTTACAGGTGCACGTGGAGTTAAGTGTCACTTCTAATTACCCTGCAATGATGGCCTCTCAAGTTCTAGTTAGGTAAAACTTGAACTACTTGACGAATCCCTAATTTTTTGGCCTACACCTACTTGGGTAGATATATTCGGAGTCGGAGCTCAGACCTATAAAAGGCGTTTTTCTTTTTTAGTTCAGAGCAGAGTCTGAGTTGTTTGTGCTTCTTTTCAACTCAGAGCATTCAGAACTCTACATGTTTGTTTCTCTTATCGTTCTGATCGCACTCGACGTGCTCGAAGATAATTGACTGAGCATGTGAGTAAATTGCTGAACGCACCAAATGACATTTGTGTCAAGAAGGAAAATGTCAAGAAAAAAAAATCAGATAAATAAGTTGGCGAAAGAAGTTGATCGCTTGTTGATTTTCTGTATCTTTGTGTGTATTTGTGTACTAAAAAGGGTTAGGTTTTGTGTCATATTGCTTTTTATGGTTAAAATGAAAATGTGTTCTGATTTGTGTAGTTCAAGTGTATTTAAAAAATATATCAGTGTTCAGAGCTCGCTCTGTTTGGAACAAGTTCAGTGCATAATCTTTGTGTTCTGCTCTGAACGAAGAAAGAAAAACGCCTAAAGGAGCTGTTTAAATGACTTTTATGGTCATTGGCGAAGAAGATGTATGTATGTACATATATGTATTAAAATTAAAGTGCTTCTTTATATTAATGTCTAGAGAGAGAGACATTTTTACGAGATATATATGAGTTTTTGGGGGTTAGCTTAGCAGAGTTTGTCCAAGAAATAAATTATGTTCTTAACTTACGTGACATTATTGTCATAGGTTTATGAATGCCGTAATCTGTACTGTGGTAAGCAATAATAAGGAATGCAACAGAATTCTTTAATTCTTCTGCAAGTCAATTCTTCCCAACCAAATTTTACGAAGATAAGAATTGAGCTTGCAGTTTGTAAAGTCGCGTCAATTGAATTGGAGATTTGAGAATGAGATTGACGTTCGAGAATGAAGTTGCCTGCATAAATATTTGATAAAAATAATTGTTAGTTAAAATTTAGTATAAGAACTCAAATACAATTTAATACCGACAGTCATTTCAAATCAAATTAAACTTTCTGCAAATCAAATTCACGTTTCTGGAAATCAAATATTAGTTTACAAAAAAAAAAAAACAGCAAACCATGTGAATATAAAGGGTCCGCCAAATAACTTTTTTTTTTTGAAAATGCTACACAAAAAAAACTACTGAATATTTTCTCGAATTTCTTTTTTTTTTTGAAAGTACAATCCTTCCGGTTAATAATGGAAAATAATTTCAGTCAAATGGCTGCCTCGGCTGGCCAATTTTTGAGCACATTATCGATTGTGTGCAGCTGTATTTCACCAATGGCTTCACGAATACTGTCCTTTAAAGCGTCAATTGTCTCTGGCTTGTCGGCGTAACATTTATCTTCTACGGCACCCCACAAATGATAGTCCAACGGTGTCAAATCGTAACTCGAAGGTGGCCAAACGACTGCGGCTGATAATGCAATCTTCAAAAACAGGGCGCAAAACATCTGTGTGATGTGTGGCACGTAGCGCCGTCCTGTTGAAACCAAATATTTCCAATATCCTCCTCTTCAATTTTTGTGAACAAAAATTCGTTCAACATGGCCCGATAACGATCGCCATTGACTGTAACGGCCACTCCTTGCTCATTTTGGAAGAAAAATGGCCCAATTATCCCTCTGGACCAAAATCCGCACCAAACAGTGACTCGTTTTGGGTGTATCGAGTTTATTACAATTTATTTCATGCAATTTAAATAATTGCTTAATAACATAGTATGGGCATAAGAACAAATATTAGCATCATACTAGTATACAATGGTTCTCCTGCAGCAACAACTGATAACTTTAAATATATATTCATATAATAGTTGTAGCAATTTGTAGAAGTTACAGTTGCAACAGAATTGTTAATAAACTAAATTATTGTGCCTTGTAGGATCTGCTAACATATTTATTGCATTGTACTTGATCTTAAATAAGACTTCTTCGATGGGGTTCAGCATTGGGGAAAACGGTGGCAGAAACATTAGAGTGTGCCTTGTCTGACCGACAAGATAGCGCACTTCCTGAGTCTTATGGATAATTGCGTTGTCCAAAACTAACCAAACTGCATTCAGATTAGCATCTTCCAATTTCCGAAGTAAACCTCTTAGAAAGTACCAAAAAATGTTAGAGCTGAATGTAGAATACTGAATAACTTCATGCTATACTATTCCCTTTGTATTAATTGTTACAAATAGCGAAACATTTCTTGCTCTTTACTCTGTACTAGAAAAATAGGCAGTGTAGGCAAGGTAGTACGTCTCGCTACAGTGAATTGCATAAATCTCTCACTCAATAAAGCTCTCACTCAATAAAGCTCTCACAGGGTTTTCGTAGTATGCATCTTAAATGAACTCAAATATGAAAGCATATTATGAAGGGTTACCGCTTTTTTTTTCGATACAAATTTTTATTTAATTGTTATGATTATTTATTTATATTTTCCACACCACCATGAGGTAAGATAAAAGGTGCGTTTTTAAAGTGAATCCACAGTATCGCTTTTAAATAAAAAACAAGCAAACAAAAAATTCCCTATCAGATTTGTTTTTTTTTTTTTTGTTGGCGAGTCTTGGCCTTTGGAACTGTTTTCGTTAAGAAGTCTGTAACCTGTTGGTTCACCTACAGGAAAAATATTAATACTTGCTTTACAGCTTCTGCTTATTTTGCAAATTTTTATGAACTTTTTTGCCGCGTCTGTTTTTTTTTCGGAACTTAAATCGGTTGAAATCCTCGAAGCCATTTCGAACTAATTGTACAAAACTCTACAAAAAAACACACCTCTTTTAAAATACACGAGATAATAATACAAATTGCACAAAACTTTAAAATAATCAGAACTTTTTTAAAGCTCTCTTATCAAAACCACCTCAAGGAAAAAAACTTAACTAGTTAACAAATGGACACGGGTAACTCTGAAAGCTCATCAATATTTAATGGGGATTGAAAACCAGTAGCAGCCACGGGCCAGAGCAAAAGCAATTCAGTCGACATCGACAGCGACACTCAGATGTGCGCTGAGTAGGGCTTTGGGTTGCATTAGTTGCAATGCAATTTTTTTTTTATTATTTTATATAATTATTTACGGGCGGGCAAACACTTTTTATACAGAAGTTTTTTCAATTTAGTATGGTGGAAAAATATGACACGCCACTGATTTTTAAAAAGCTTTCCCATAAGACGTGTACTGCCTATTTTTCTGGGACACAGTATAGTCGTTGATGATAGTGGAACCCTGAATCATCTTAAATATTATTTTTTGATGTTCTTTCGGATCATTTCGTGAAAATTGTGTCGCATTTGCTTTACGATATTCAATTGTTGTTTTTGCATTACGACGACGATCAACTTCCAATTACGCACATTTCAATGTAATGCGCAACCGTCTTAATCCATTCTTAATGCAACTTATGTCTGTTTGTTCTGAATCTCGAATCTTAATAAGTATGTACCAACATCAGGACGACTTGCACTTTCTGCAAATCAAATTCAACATTTTTTTGCAAATCAAATTAAACTTTTTGGTACTTTGATTTGATCTCCAAAAACGTGAATTTGATTTGCAAAAAATTGAATTGGATTTGCAAAAGTTAAATTTGATTTGCAGTTTAATTTGATTTGAAAAAAGTTGAATTCGATTTGTAAAAAGTTCAAGTTGAGTTGAAAAGACTATAGTATACACACAACTGAAACAAAAATAATTTATTAAGAAAAGATGACTTAAACTATTTTTTGTATGCACCGCAAATTAAGAAACTATATTCGCTATTCCAAAAAAGCAGACAAGGAAACAGATAGCATCTCAAAATTTAGTTTTAGAAGTAAGTTTTAAAAAAATATCAAAAAATAAAGACAAAATTCAAAAGTGTTTAATCTCAAGAAATTAAACTAATGTATCTTGTAATTATTTTTGTTTGCAATTAGAAAATTTAATGAAACATAATGTATTTTTAAAAAAATATGAAATTTTAAAAGATTTGGAATTTTGACCTAAAACACTGAATAGAAGTAAACACTTACAGCCCTATTAATAAAAAACGGTTTCGATGGTCTAGTGACGGATTAAGTTGGTAAACGTCAAATACCAGAAATTGTGTTTTATTAATAGTATTTCGCACTTAGTCCATGCAATAAGTCCTAAACCTTCCCTAGTCCATGTTTATTAATTTGGGTGTTACAGCGCTGATTGTCAAATTGAATGAATTAGGAAAATCGTTCACAATTTTGACTTTAAAATAGAGTTCGGTTTGATCATTGAAACATTTCGTTTGTGCCGAAACATATCCCCTAATATGTATAAACTGGTGTTTTTTTAGATGTGTGGTTTTCAATCATCTGGCAATACCTTTTTCGGAGTTTTTTTTTCTGACAGCTGTCACTTGAATTATGCTCAGTTTGGTTTGCCATTTCATAATGAATATAAAGGGCTATCCATTTTGCGGTTTCAAAAGTAAACGTAAATAAAACAGATATAAAATATTTTTTTTCATGATATTTCTTTTGTATTATAAAGTTTGAACGTTGACATTATGTGTAAAACACTACGTCATTTAAATGACCATCACGCGAATAGTTGCACGCATCGATTCTTTTGATGTAATTTTTGACGACTTTTTGAAACATATTTGGCAATATCTCAGCCATAACTTGAAGAATATAGGTTTTCAAGTGCTCAAGAGTTAAGGGTGTATCTGCTTAAGCACGGTATTTCGTGTAGCCCCACAAAAAAAAGTCAAGCGGTGTCAAATCGCATGATCTTGGTGGCCAGTTGATATCGCCACGACAAGAAATTACGCGGCCAGAAAATGTCTCTTGCAATAAAGCCATATTCGCTCGAGTTGTGTGGCATGTGGCACCGTCTTGTTGAAACCACATATTCTCCAAGTCGTATTCTTCAATAGCAGGCAAAAAAAAGTCGATTATCATGTGACCATAACGCTCCGAATTGACGGTGACAGTCGTTCCATCGTCGTTTTCGAAGAAGAAAGGTCCAATCACACCTCTGGAACAAAGAGCGGCCCAAACAGTGACTTTTTGTGGATGTAATGGCCTCCCTTCAAATACTTGGGGATTCCCAGAACTTCAGTTATTGTGTGAGCTGGACTTTATATGAATGTAGGTGTAGATCCAAATGCAAAATACGCCATAATGTGCCGTCAGACAGTCCTAATTCCTGAGAACGACGAGGAATCGACACATTCGGGTCTTCGGCAACACTTTCACTTACAGCAGCGATATTTTCAGTGGTACGAGCGAAACGATGATGCACAGGCCTTACAATATATGTAACCAATCCAGTCTCTTGCTTGCGTAGTTGGACAATTATGTAAGCCATAATCTCCTCTTAAAGCACGATATGTGGCTGTGGCAGAATCACCATTTTTGTAGTAGGTTTTAAGAATTTGTATGCGTTGTGCGATAGTTAAGCGATCCATTTTCGTAAATGTCAGACTTTCAACTGAAAAAAAAAATTGGTTTAACAACTTAGTTTGACAGATGTCGAATTTCAGCCCTATACTTTTGAAACCGCAAAATGGATAACCCTTTACTTAATATTGAACAACGTTTGCAAATCGTGCAAATTTATTACCAAATCAGATGGCCACCGATCCCGATTTTCACAGCAAAATTTTGTTCAGCGATGAAGCTCACTTTTGGTTAACAACCCATTGTTGAGACGCCTTGACATCCTCAAAAAGTCACTGTTGGATGTGCTCTATGGGCAGAGGGAATAGTTGGTCCATATTTTTACAAAACTGAAGCCGGCCATAATGTTACAGTCAATGGGGAACGCTATAGGTAAAACCATGATTAATGACTTTTTCGTGCATGAATTGGATGATGCTGAAGTGGTCAACTTTTGGTTTCAACAAGACGGCCTTACATGTCATACAGTTAACGAAACAATCAATTTATTGAAGGAATCTTCTGGTGAGAGCATTATCTCGCTTCGTGGGGCTGTGACGTATGGCCTCCAACAGCGTGCTATTTAACACCGCTGGACTATTTTTTTGGGGGTTATGTGAAGTCACTTGTCTTCGAGAATATTCGGCGCGTTATTTCGGACAAATGACCCCAATTGCTACAAAAAGGGGTCGAAAATTGGACCTCTCGGCTGTAATTTATTCGAGCCAGCCACGGTGGCCACTTGCCCGAAATCATTTTAAAAACATAATGACAAACCCTTATCTTTATAATAAAGCTAAATTTTTGGCCATAACATTTAACTATATGCGTTTTATTTTTTCTTGAAAACCACACAGCTAAAAAAATACACCCGTTACAAAGCTAGTTTTTTTTAACACTTAAACCGCAATATAAAAACAGCACAATGTTACCACAAAGACACGAGCCATTCAAAAGCTTTAGATACAATTTCCCGACAAACCTCACGATTTCATGAAGGTTCGACTCAAAATAACAAAGCAAAATTTACAATGCGGTTAAAGATGTGAGATTTTGTGTAAACAATAACCAGATCCATGGTCAGGGCCTCAATACCTGTGGTCTATATCGCTATAATGCTGATATGATCATTCATCACCCATCAGGCATAGCTGCCAGTTGCCAGTCAGTTGGCCTGGCTGGGTGGTTAGGTTGCACCGTGCTCGTGTAAGATCCTATCGAACTTGAACATTTAATTGTGTTATTGAACAATGAGGCCTTATTTTTAAAATAAAAAGCTTTATAAAACTTTGATGGATATCGCCATGATTATCATAAACATGATGAAAAACTAACTACATGTAAAGATTAATTGATAGCACCTTGGGTTGGGTTTAATTGAAAACGTGATGCTTCTCGGAAGTTTAAGCAACACACGAAATAATTTATCTTAACTATCTATACTCCTCGGGAATACATATTCAACAAGTCATTATTGTTCATTTTTTTTTTTTGGCAAACAAATCCCTTAAGCCAGATTCCGTAATTAAACATTGTAGGTACCTATTTGATTTTTGGTTTAATGAATAAGGAGTGTCGAAATGATTTATAGCTTTTTAATCCTCATCAATAAAGAAAGTGAATTTGATGTAAAATTTTAATTAGACTTATTGGCTTTGATAAATCAATTAATTCTGTATGAAAGCATAGTTGAAAATTTTTGACAATTGTTTTTATTTTGCTTATTCCTAATCCTCTTTTGACTTGTAGTATTAATGATTATATATTCGATTATGGTTAGATGCGTTTGTAAGTTTTTTTATCTAATTTTAATTTGGAAGTAATTTAATAATTTTTATTTCTTAGATAAATGCACTCTATAGGAAGATAATACTGTTGTAATATCAGCAAATTTCTTCTGCAAATACCTAAACAAATAAAGAGAAAACCGTTTGGCAATATGAGAAATCAAAACTGGGACTATCTGAACAATTTCTTCAGGAAATTTAACTGGTCACTATGCTTCCTCCATAGCGTTGATATGATAGCAAATTGAATCCCTTACGGAATTAGAAATATTATCCGAAATAAAATACATCGTTTGATTTGAGCTGTGAAGGGAATATTACGGTAAGAGAACTATGCACCACCTCTGCTCTAAAATTAATCCCAGCATTTGCCCGTGCTGTGCTTAAAAAATGTTTAATCTTCTGCCCCTGTGGTTATCATACAAATGCACTTACTTCCTGCTGCTCTGATTGCATTCTAATAAATCTTAACATCTGTAACTTTTAAGGCTTTCGCGGTTATTTGCATATGACATATTTAGTTTTTAGGATAAGCCGCGTTATAACTATTGAGTATTTAGCGGGTTCAATTCTGTAAAAAGAGAAATAAGAGTCCATTGCATTTTTGGATGTGAAAGTGATGCGAAAACAAAATGGCACATTAGCGCACACGGTTTTTCGTAAAAGCACACACACAAACAGATACCTACACGCTACTTCCCACCACCATCCGGCAAATTTATGATCTGCGGTGTCGACACTTGTTCAGCGTGCCCACAGGATATGTGACAGCGACCATCTTGCCACTAAACTCTCTCTGCTGGATAATGTCCTTAAAGCGAATGGCTATTCAAAAAAGCAAAGAATGTGGAAGCCAGTTTCGTCGCAAGGAAGGGAAGATAGCCTTTTAGAGAAGAAAGCTTTCCTGCCATACGTAAGAGGTGTAACAGACAAGGAAGGAAATATATTGAAGAGGTATGGTGTAAAAACCATATTTTTACCAACCAAAAAGGTGATAAATTTCCTTCAATCACCACGAGATAAATTCCGCCTCCAAGCACCTGGAGTATATGCAGTACCCTGCAGCTGTGGGTCTTCATAAGTAGGACAAACTCAGAGGAGCATTGTCACACGTCTAAAAGAATAGCGCGGTTACCAAAAATCAAAAGGAAAAGTCCGCCATATATGAGCACATCCTCGACCATCCAGATGAACACCGCTGGATCCACTTCGAAAAAGCCAAGGTTATATCCAACATACCTCATTATATCCCTCGTCTGGTGCGCGAAGCGATTGAAATTAAACGACACCATAATTTCAATCGTGACGACAGTTTCAAGTTGTCGAAAACATGGGATCCCATAATCAATACCACAAGGTCGATCCAATTGCCGCTACACACCAACGCGGATTCAGTGAACATACTTGCTCCCAACTTGCAAACCAACGACAACATCAGCAAGAGACAGGACCTTCGGCGCAACGTTACAACCTGCGTAGCCCAAATCGCTCTTAACATCTCTTTGGCAGTTTCCCGGTGACCAAGCTCGATGTAATTCATAGCGAAACGTTCGGGGTGAGTACAGAATTGAAATAGCTAAATACTAAATAGTTATAACGCGGCTTATCCTTAAAACTAAATATGTCAAATCTTAACATCGTCTTGGAGAAAGAAATATTATTGAACTTAATATTTCTAAGGCTTACATAATGAAAATTTTAATTTGGGCAATAACTTCGCCATTTTTTGCTTTTTACAAAAATAATAAAGGTAACACTTGTAGGAAATTTAATTTTCTACAACTTTGGTCTTAATATTTTTTTTTCAAAAAATTACCGTTCGCTGGATATTAATGAAAAACTGTTTTGCGTTTTCAAAAAAAAAAACGCACCTACTTCAACTCTACCTGCACGGTGTTGTGTAAAAAGGTTGTACATAATGGGTAATCCATTTTGCGGTTTCAAAAGTAAACGTAAATAAAACACATATAAAATTTTTTTTTTCATGATATTTCTTTTTTATTTTAAAGTTTGAACGTTGACATTATGTGTGAAACACTACGTCATTTAAATGACCACCACGCGAATTGTTGCAAGCATCGATTCTTTTGAGATAATTTATATTGGGCGGTATCTCAGCCATAACCTGACGAATGTTGGTTTTCAAGGGCTCAAGAGTTAAAGGTGTATCTGCATAAACACGGTCTTTCGCGTATCCCCACAAAAAAAGTCCAGATGTGTCAAATCGCTTGATCTTGGTGGCCAGTTGATATCGCCACGACGGCAAATTACGCGGCCAGGAAATGTCTCTAGCAATAAAGCCATATCCTCTCGAGTTGTGTGGCATGTTGCACCGTCTTGTTGAAACCACATATTCCCCAAGTCGTATTCTGCAATAGCAGGCAAAAAAAGTCGGTTATCATTTGACAATAACGCTCCGAATTAACAGTGACAGTCGTTCAATCGTCGTTTTCGAAGATGTAAGGTCCAATCACACCTCCGGACCAAAGAGCGCCCCAAACAGTGACTTTTTGTGGATGTAATGGCCTCTCTTCAATTACTTGAGGATTCTCAGAACCCCAAGTACGACAATTTTGTTTATTAACATACCCACCGAGTGAGAAATGGGCTTCGTCGCTGAAGAAAATTTTGTTCGAAAAATCGCCGTCCACCGCCTGTTGTTCAAGCACCAATTCGACGTATCTACGACGTTGTGAATGGTCAGCTGGCTTCAGTTGTTGTGTGAGCTGGACTGTATATGGATGTAGGTGTAGATCCAAATGGAAAATTCGCCATAATTTGCCGTAAGATAGTCCTAATTCCTGAGGATGGCGAGGAATCGACACATTCGGGTCTTCGGCAACACAGCAGCGATATTTTCAGTGGTACGAGCAAAGCGATGATGCACAGGCCTTACAATATCTGTACCGAATCCAGTCTCTTCAAATTTCTTCACAATCTTGCCAATTGCTTGCGTAGTTGGACGATTATTTAAACCATAATCCCCTCTTAAAGCACGATTTGTGGCAGAATCACCATTTTTGTAGTAGGTTTTGACAATTTTTATGAGTTCTGCGATAGTTAAGCGATCTACTTTCGTAAATGTCAGACTTTCAATTGAAAAAAAAATTGGTTTATCAACTTAGTTTGACAGATGTCAAATTCCAGCCCTATACTTTTGAAACCGCGAAATGGATAACCCTTTATGATCTCAAATTATCCAAGAATTTTCTAGATTGTGGATGATTTCCATTGAGCATACTTTTTAAAGGTGAAGGTGGCTCGGCTATAGAAGGAATGCTTACATTAGCATTAGCAGAAAACATTATATTAAATTCCCTAGCCCATTTCTCGGCTTTGTAAAAATTATACCTTATTAAAATTATTTAGTTGCTCGAATAAGGAAACTGTGGTACATCATTTAAAGCCACTCTACTCCCCAAAAACTGATTATGACTTGAATATTTTTACTTGCTCTTCCTACGTTAATCGATGAGCGAACAATTGAGTGAACTGAAATTCAGAACCAAATAAACGAAAGAAAATGCACAAGAAATGCAGCAACCCAGTCAATGCGATTCAATCGAATTTCATAGATGCAAAAATATAAAAATTTGATAAATTTATAATTTTTACATACATTTATTTCTCATCTGATAAGTACAGCAAAGAAATGATTTAGGGCTTAAAATTTGCATAAAACTATTGACATTTTACAAAAAATCTCGTTTTTGTAAGATATCTAGACTAGCAGGTTTAAGAGCATAATTAAATATGTTGGTTAATTTTTAAAAAAAGTGTACGATTTTGTTTTTTAGTTAATAATTTAATTCAACAAGCATATTTCACAAATGAAAAATTTCTAATTACATTCTTATATGAAGAATGAAATTTTGGTTGTAAAAATATGTAAGATAAGACGCGTGTTCATATTGAAAAGATAGGGTACGGTATATCAACAGTTTGTTGGTAAGAAAAACGTGGGGTGTGGATCCATTAATCCATTAAAATCGGAGCAATCCCGCAATTGGTTTTGACAGTTTATGGCTTGACAGGTAATGCAATATACAATATTTTGACGTTTAGATAAAATTTTTTTCCAAATGTCACCTAAAATACTTAAAATCAACTTTTCCGGAGCAAACAATAAATTTGGAAATATTTCCAATTTTCTGACTCTGAGGTAGAATTTTAATTTTGTTTTTAATTTGAATTGGAGCCATCCCTCAATCGACTTTGACGGGTCATGGTTTGAGAAGTAGGTAGGCAACAAACTATATTTTGACGTTTCGATAGTATTTATTTCTTAGGTTTTAGTCACCTTTTTGCGAAGGGAAAACAAAGTCTGAAAAATGTGCAATTTCTATTCCAACGCAATGCATACATAAATCATTCTCTGGCTTTTTTATAATTAAATCAAAACATATTTCTTGTAGCGGAAATCGAAACCAAACAACCGAGACCTCTGAGACTTTCGCCGAATTTCGGTACCAATAATACAGTCTCGTCTCGGGTGTATTTAAAAAAGTTTTGTCTCATCGACCAGACCGAGACTAGGCTTGACCATTTAATTAATGATTTTTATTTTCTTTAGCCGTGAAACACATTAAGCCAGCACCAGCATCGCTAACAGTAAGGTGGATAGTATAAACATTTTCAAGCTCAATACCCTCAATACCTACCACTAGCCCGTCATTTCCAACTTTTTCACATTTTATGCAATATTATATATAAGCCCCGTTCTTTTGGTAAATCTATCGACACCAAATCAGGTTTTCCCAAAAGAACGCAGCAGCCTGATTTTTTGTATCTTTAAGTTGGTATTACCGAACTTTTGTCTAATAACTAAATGCAAAAATCTACAATTGATTTATTTGTATTTCTTAAGATTAAAGGCTTTTAAGAATACTTAAACTTGAATTAAAAGTTGCAAATAAAATGGAATATATATATAAAGCAGGGAAATTACAAAAAGTTGAATTTTCTACATCTGTGTGTGCCAAAATGTTCATTTTAAAATTATTTTATGTGTTTGACGTTTCTTTTAAGCTTCGCTTACATGCGGTTCAAAAGTAGAGAGGTTGATTAAACATGAGTTATATGAAATATGGACAGAAATCCCCTTTGTGAATCTCATAATTGGGGTAAATAGTCGTGTTTTGGTACAAATTATTAACGTCGCAACAAATAAACACTGAAAAAGACGAGTATATCCACTTTTATATTCACTGGTTGGTCAACTCGACTCCGAATTCAAAATGACGTAAGATCGTCAAAATCTGTTTTGGCACGAAATTTCGAGTCAAGTTAATTATCTACGACATCCATCAAAAACATTTGACATTTTCTAACTAAGCAATAAACTATATTTCGAGATATTTAGAATGTATTTCTTGCCAAATTTCGCCGAAAAGCTCTAAATCATCACGATAACCGCAAGTGATATTAAATCTGATAATTTCCAATTGTTGGTAGAACCAAATTAAGATTTTTTAGAAGAAATCTTATTAATCTTCACAATCTAATTCGACAGTTTATGTCTTGCACGTGTTATAAGTGCTCTATCGATAACATACACTTACGTGCTGTTAATGAGTGCTTATTTATTACCAAATAAAGGATATGCACTGACTTGCTCTTTAAATGCTTGTTGCTATTCCAATTTCAAAGCTTTGTTAGGGGGCGGTGCTCAAGTTTTAGTTAGCTATTTTTTTAGGCAATTTGACAGCAGCTGACACAAAGCCACTCAAACATCTCTTAATTAAGTATCTTTGATCTGGCAGTTTCGCACGAATAAGCTAAATTTAACTTTTACTTAAATTGGAAGACCGCCCCCTACCTATGCTTATTAATATGATTTATAAAGCAACAAAAATTAATAAAACATATTTTTGGCCCAGTTTGTTGCGTTAGACATTTTGTATTTCCTGTACGTAAATAGGTGTGAAACAATTTTTTAAAGAAAAGAACACATAATTAACCAAAAATTATTGAGTTTTGATTGCTTTTAGCTAACTTTTACGAACCGTTCACAAATATATTCGAATTGTTTGGTTTCCAAGATAACTTACCTAATAAATATGTGAATGTTCCCTTCGAGATTCATTAAAGTCATCGGAACTACCAACTAAACAGCATAATAACATTCGATACTCGAAAAAATGTCACAAATCTATCCAAAGCAGACTTCTGCTTTTAATTTTATCGAAAGGTTGTTGTATTTTTAATGTGTGTAAATTCTGCTTTGCTGCCGATGCCATTTTGCCAAAAGAACATCCCTATAGTAAAAGAAAAGTTTTTGAGCAATATGTGAGTTTTATTGGGAATCAATCCATTGTATCGTAAGTAATTCCCAAAAAAACGCATCGACCGTAGCATGGACCGTAGCTTTTTTATTTTTGTAAAAATGGTACCCCTGCACAGCAGTCAAAAGTAACGAAAGATTCTTTTGCAGAGTAAAATTAAGAATATATCAACATTATGAACAATAATTAGCTTTTATTCATATAAAATAGAAAGTAGAAAAACGTAGCAATATTTAATTTATGTTACAAACCTATTTCTTGTTTTCATTTTTTCTGCATTTGCAATTTTAAATTCGAACATTCACTTTGCACCAATGGAAAGGAAATGGTAAGTGAATGGGTTTGTTCATAGACTATGGCCAAGTCCCTTTTTACACAGGGACATTTTTGTATTGCTTTAAAATCGTCAATGCCTTTCACACGAGGAAACAAAATTGCCGGAGATTCGGAGATTTGCTTGTTTCCATTATGTTTCTTGGTTTTGAACGCACACTACAACGTAGTTTAAATTGTTCACTCCCCTTACATTTCCCCTTTATATTTCATGCTTTTATTTATTTTCTGAGTAGATCGATAGCTATAGTTTTGTTTTTCAAGTCAATTTACAAATTTATTTTCTGAGCATGTTTTGCTTTCAATTCAATATTCACTCATCAGACTGCACGTAACATACGCGGAGTAAGGAACAAATAGTTAACATTTGGTTTGCCATTTCCATGCACATGTCCAGAAAAAAAACACAATGGGATCACAAAAATTTACGCCCAGTCCATGTCCATGTAGTTTTGCGAATACCGTCCATGGCCAACGTTTATTAAACAGTGAGGAAAAAGCACATATTGTGAAGTTCGGTTGCCGCTTAGTGCGTTTAGGCTAGGCGAGCACATGCAATTTTTCCGAAACGAAATAATTTAATCACTAGTTGAACGATGATCGCGCACATAAGTAACTTAAAATCAATCAACGAGATAAACCAACACACATACAGTATTTTGATTTAATGTGCGCACAGTTACATTATAGTTCGGTGTAATACAAACTGAAGAACTTATTTGGGCGGTCGTTGGATTTGTGCCAAAACACAAACTTTTAAGTTGCCCGAATCGCGGACTGAATAGTTTTTGCATGTGCGCGCACTCTCATATAAGTCCATGGTATTCACTTTGGCAACCAAACTGTTACAAAACTGAAAGTTGCATATGTGCGCGCCTAGCCTTATAGCTCATAGAATTTTATACCAATAAGTATTTAGCGCCAGGTGTCGAGCAGTTCCTCTATAGTACAGTTCCACCCAATGCGGTTTGTCTTCTCAAATTGCTTTTTTGTAGATCTAAACAAAAAGATGATTTTTTCACCAAACTCCGTTTATTTATAATTATCAATAAAAATTCAACACAAAACGAATTTTGGTCTTAGTTAGTCAAAAATAAAAGTAAAACGGAATTTTTGTAATAGATATTTATTTTTTTTTTTCAAAATGGAAATCGAAATTTGTTAAAATTGCTCCAGAAAATAATTGGACAAAGAATATAGTTTTTAATAGTAAAAGTCAGAAACTTTTCAGAAGAACAGCTTATAATTTATATAGTTTTAGTTATCTTATATTTTAGAAATATAAACTGGCCAACTATAAAAAAAAGAGAACAAAGTATCAAAAAGATCGATTTGTCTTACGATTGAAATTAATAATTATAACACTTCATGAACACATCCATCGAGATTCAATCCAATTAGCAATCGTACCAACAAAACTAACAAAATCAAATTCGAGACTCGAATAAACGTCAACCAGTCATCCACTGTAACTTCTACTTTAGCTTTTTATCGACCGTAGCGAATTGTATGTAAAATGCTACGACGCATAAACTTACGGTGGATAAATTTCCCAAAAAAACACTGCTAATATACGTGCAACAACAATTTTAGGACTTTGTACTAACCACACTTCTTGAAGAAACTTTTTATAATGCTATGAGTTAAATGGAATGAACTACTTGCCTTCAAAGTAAGAGGGGAATATCCTTTAATAGTCAGCAAGAGGCCAATACATTCCTACTTAACCCAACCAACAAGCCTGCAGTAAAAGTTGCAATGGAACTGGCTTTGAAATTATAAGAAATATGTAATATTATGTTACAGATTAATAAGGAAGATAGGAAGGGACATAATATTTTCCAAATATAAACATCTTATTTTGCTAACAAAGTCAACAAAGTCCCCGTGAGAAATAATTCATAGAAAAATACACCTACGCTCTTTATCTTTATCTCACTCTACAACTACACAAAACCTAAATCTCATAACAGGCAGGAAAAAGCAACTGTAGAGAAGAGAATAATGTTGTGCAGTGTAGTGTAGGTAGAGGTAGATACGGATAGATAAATCGTGCAGATTCAAATCCAAACCCAAATCTTTTATTCTGCACCACATGCCAGCGCAGCTACATCCATTCATTCTATCACAGAGGTGTTATAAAATATGTCGCAATAAAATCATTCAGGTTGTCCTCAAAGGCTCAGAAAATAACAAACACATCCTCGTTGAAATGATTATTATCGCAGGAAAAACAGATTGTTATCGGGTTTTCTTGCATAAAATCTAAAATCCCTAACAACTCCAGAGGCAGAATGCCAGCCAGATAAAAACAGGAACATGGGATTTATCTGATAGAAGAATGACACGAATTCAGCTACCTGTGGTACCTATAATCTTACCTGCTGCATTTGCTATATCATAAATTAATTGCTGGACCTGGACACGTTTTCGGTGACAACCCATAATATTGTAGGTACTGTGGAAATACGAAATTTTCTACTTCCGGATTTGTTAAAACGTAAACTGCATCAAACTGATTCCTATCAGGTAGTTAATGTATCTTTTTAGATTGTGAAATATATTTTTAGAGAGCGCCAGTTATTATAACGAATTGCTTACTTTATGGCACAAAGCCCTTTTGTCACCTTAAATGGTTTAACTGTGGTTATTATGAAATGAAGTAATTTGTTTGGCGAAAGTGTACGATTGCGCTTCAACCATAGAGAAAATATGGACATAGCTTTTATACGTGAGAATGCTTATATGAATGCAAAGTGTGTTTTTATCAAGAAGTAGTATACTTTGACCTTCTTTGTGGACTATTTGTGCATGTATGTTGATTATTTGGTAAATTTGTATTAAAATTACCACCTGGTTGAATTAATAATTATATTTTCATTCATAAAATTCGTATGCATATAGACAGGGCTGTAGCTTGAGCTGGTGGCGCCCAGGGGCAAATTAAAATAGTTGCTGAAATAAAAAAAATTCTAACCGAAGATTTTATGCTGCAAGATTTAATAATCTAACCTACAAAAAATGTTGGCAAAATATCAAGTCACTTGTTATTTCAACTCAGCAAAAGAGTACTAATGAAGAATGCGACGTTAATGAGCTGTATAAAATATTTGCGGTTTCTTCCACCTACACCAATGATGATGCGGAAGTGGATAAAGTTTTAAATAGAGTCTTAAATAGAAATACTGATAATTTGACAGGATTAAGTTTCAAGAAAGTTGATGAAATGAAAGTGTTCAAAGCGATAAATGGTATCAAATCGGAAGCTATTGGCTTTGACAAAATGCATTCCAAATTTGTTAAAATAATTCTTCGGTTTATATCGCCATTCATAATGCATATTTTTAACACTATTTTAACCAGTTCCCATTTCCCTAAAATTTGGAAAACCTCTAAAATCATTGCAATTCCTAAAAAATCAAACTCAAATACTAAAGGATATCGACCAAATTCTATTCTGCCGTTCCTTTCAAAGACGTTTCAAAAGGTAGTTAGTCGACAGATTACTACTTTTCTAGATAACTATCAGTTGCTTACTCCTACACAATCAGGTTTTAGACCAAATCACAACTGTGTCAGAGTGCTTCTGAAAATTGTGGATGACATTTCCTGCTGCAAATGGATAAAAACTTAGCAACAACTTTGATTTTATTGGACTTTTCTAAAGCTTTCGATACTGTCTCTCACAGAATACTTTAAAAAAAGTTACAGTATTACTTTTGTTTCGAAAGCTCGGTCGTATCTCTTTTTGAGGATTATCTGACTGAAAGAACTCAAGCGGTTTCCGCAAATTCCAAGTTATCCGGTTTTCTTATAACTCACGCTGGTATATCCAGGGATCAATTTTAGGCCTTCTCCTTTTCATGATTTTCAACAATGACTTACCCTCGGTCCTTAGAAATTGCGAAATTCATATGTACGTTGACGATATACAAATTTATTTGAGTTACCCTATTAGAATGGTTGAGGATGCAACTTCTCGAATTAACAGAGATCTGATACGTATAGTGGAATGGTCACATAAAAATCTTTTGAAACTCAACCCGAAAAAATGCCAGGCTATTGCTATAACTAATACTGTTATTGACACTTCATGCCTACCTCGCGTTGAGCTTGATGGTTCTATGTTGAACTACAGGGTGGCCCACGAATCGTGCTACAATAAGAAATTTAAATAACTTTTTTTTTTTTTTTTATTGGATTAAAAATTAATTTTATTTTAAATAACTAATGGTTTTTAAAGATGATAGACCGCAAATGACCTCCACGCTCATCCACGCATATGCAGCACCTGATCAGAAAATTGTTCATTGCAGCCTGAAGGGTTGAAATTGGGTTCGCCTCAATTATTGTCTTAATGAATTCCTGGGTTTCGTTTTGTAGACTTCATGCTTGACACAACTCCATAACAAAAAGTCTGCTGCAGTCCGGCATTTTTGCTTATTAACATTGCCGCTTATGTCAAAATGGGCCTCATCAGACATGAACAAACAATTTACCAATGTGTTGTCTTCTGCGGCCATTGCAATCATTTTTCGGCAAAATTCCAGGCGAACAGGCAAATCCTGAGGATTTAGCTTGCTTGTAATTTGGACTTTGTACGGAAACAAGTTTAAGTCATCATGAAGTATCCGTTGTAATGACCGTCTGCTAACTCCAATTTGGCCAGAGTCGAAACACTTGGATTTGCCTGTATTGCCGATGCAACAGCCATGATTGTATCCTGAACCCGAACATTGGGATCTCGATGATACAGTCTTCGTTCGATGCTTCCAGATTCGGCAAACATGTTCACCAGCCTCATTATGGTCCATCTACTAGGGAGAGTACCGCCAAACTCCAGCCTATATTGCGTTTGGACGGAAATGACGGACTGCAAAGAATGGTATCGCTGCACTATCCAAATCCTTTTTTCAGTATCCCAAGCATTCATTTTGATAAATCTAAATAGTAGCCTATAAATTAAAAAAAAATAAGCCGATTACTCACACTGAAATAAAATGCAGGTCTGGATCCTACAAACTTGCTCTTGTAGCTAATAACTTTAGTGTTACTCACTGGCGCTGTTGGTAAGTAGCTAGTCTATTATAGTCATCCTATGCAGATTTAAAGCCCATGTAGGTAATATTACCTTGATTCTTATTATAATGAATTGTCGAATGCATGATTCAAGGAATAGTTAAATAGGTACCTACAAATGTATATTTAAATGGATTTTAATTATGTAAATTAGGAGGGTAATAATGTAAATTTGTACAAGTACAAACATGTATATAATAAAAGTTAATGGTGTATAGGTGGGAAAAAATCGTATTTTAAACTTATTTAACTGCCAAAATCATCACTTTAATGGGTTTTTCGAAAAAAAACGAAGAACGCCATTAGATGCCACGGATCAATGAAAATTTTATAAAAAAGTATCTCGAAAATTGTAGGACGGCCTTTGATGAAATCCTGTTCTTTATTTTTCGTTTTTTGAAAACAAAATTCTTTTAAATTTTGGTATGCAATTTTTTAGAGACTATTAATGTTCACGTGAATATAAAATTTAAAATTATTTCCTTTTAAATAATTTTAAATAAATAATTAAATTAAATTATTTTAATTTAAAAAAAAGTTATTCAAAATTTAGATATGCAAAAATAATTTAGCTACTTAGATCTTCTCAGACGTAAAATTTGACAGAAATCAAATGTACCGTTACAGAGAAAGCCAAAAATTAAAAAAAAACCGTTATATGAAAGTTACCGTTAATAGACTTTTATTACCATTACCAACAAAAAAATTCTAAAATTTGTTTTTTAAAAATCGTTGGATCCGTTTTAGAGAAAAATAAGATTTTCCTTGAAGGTCATATGGGAGGTACCGTTATTTTTAGGCCTAAAAATAAAATTTCAATTTCCCCTCTGAGGAATGCCACAATAATCACACATACCAAATGTGAAGGCAATCGCTTAAGCCTTTTAGGCTGCAGCTCGTTATAAATACAGAAGGAGGGACTGACAGACATCAGTCTGACAGACTGACAGACTGACAGACTGACAGACTGACAGACTGACAGACTGACAGACTGACAGACTGACAGACTGACAGACTGACAGACTGACAGACTGACAGACTGACAGACTGACAGACTGACAGACTGACAGACTGACAGACTGACAGACTGACAGACTGACAGACTGACAGACTGACAGACTGACAGACTGACAGACTGACAGACTGACAGACTGACAGACTGACAGACTGACAGACTGACAGACTGACAGACTGACAGACTGACAGACTGACAGACTGACAGACTGACAGACTGACAGACTGACAGACTGACAGACTGACAGACTGACAGACTGACAGACTGACAGACTGACAGACTGACAGACTGACAGACTGACAGACTGACAGACTGACAGACTGACAGACTGACAGACTGACAGACTGACAGACTGACAGACTGACAGACTGACAGACTGACAGACTGACAGACTGACAGACTGACAGACTGACAGACTGACAGACTGACAGACTGACAGACTGACAGACTGACAGACTGACAGACTGACAGACTGACAGACTGACAGACTGACAGACTGACAGACTGACAGACTGACAGACTGACAGACTGACAGACTGACAGACTGACAGACTGACAGACTGACAGACTGACAGACTGACAGACTGACAGACTGACAGACTGACAGACTGACAGACTGACAGACTGACAGACTGACAGACTGACAGACTGACAGACTGACAGACTGACAGACTAACAGACTGACAGCCTGACAGCCTGACAGACTGACAGACTGACAGACTGACAGCCTGACAGACTGACAGACTGACAGACTGACAGACTGACAGACTGACAGACTGACAGACTGACAGACTGACAGACTGACAGACTGACAGACTGACAGACTGACAGACTGACAGACTGACAGACTGACAGACTGACAGACTGACAGACTGACAGACTGACAGACTGACAGACTGACAGACTGACAGACTGACAGACTGACAGACTGACAGACTGACAGACTGACAGACTGACAGACTGACAGACTGACAGACTGACAGACTGACAGACTGACAGACTGACAGACTGACAGACTGACAGACTGACAGACTGACAGACTGACAGACTGACAGACTGACAGACTGACAGACTGACAGACTGACAGACTGACAGACTGACAGACTGACAGACTGACAGACTGACAGACTGACAGACTGACAGACTGACAGACTGACAGACTGACAGACTGACAGACTGACAGACTGACAGACTGACAGACTGACAGACTGACAGACTGACAGACTGACAGACTGACAGACTGACAGACTGACAGACTGACAGACTGACAGACTGACAGACTGACAGACTGACAGACTGACAGACTGACAGACTGACAGACTGACAGACTGACAGACTGACAGACTGACAGACTGACAGACTGACAGACTGACAGACTGACAGACTGACAGACTGACAGACTGACAGACTGACAGACTGACAGACTGACAGACTGACAGACTGACAGATTGACAGATTGACAGATTGACAGATTGACAGATTGACAGATTGACAGACTGACAGACTGACAGACTGACAGACTGACAGACTGACAGACTGACAGACTGACAGACTGACAGACTGACAGACTGACAGACTGACAGACTGACAGACTGACAGACTGACAGACTGACAGACTGACAGACTGACAGACTGACAGACTGACAGACTGACAGACTGACAGACTGACAGACTGACAGACTGACAGACTGACAGACTGACAGACTGACAGACTGACAGACTGACAGACTGACAGACTGACAGACTGACAGACTGACAGACTGACAGACTGACAGACTGACAGACTGACAGACTGACAGACTGACAGACTGACAGACTGACAGACTGACAGACTGACAGACTGACAGACTGACAGACTGACAGACTGACAGACTGACAGACTGACAGACTGACAGACTGACAGACTGACAGACTGACAGACTGACAGACTGACAGACTGACAGACTGACAGACTGACAGACTGACAGACTGACAGACTGACAGACTGACAGACTGACAGACTGACAGACTGACAGACTGACAGACTGACAGACTGACAGACTGACAGACTGACAGACTGACAGACTGACAGACTGACAGACTGACAGACTGACAGACTGACAGACTGACAGACTGACAGACTGACAGACTGACAGACTGACAGACTGACAGACTGACAGACTGACAGACTGACAGACTGACAGACTGACAGACTGACAGACTGACAGACTGACAGACTGACAGACTGACAGACTGACAGACTGACAGACTGACAGACTGACAGACTGACAGACCTGACAGACTGACAGACTGACAGATGACAGACTGACAGACTGACAGACTGACAGACTGACAGACTGACAGACTGACAGACTGACAGACTGACAGACTGACAGACTGACAGACTGACAGACTGACAGACTGACAGACTGACAGACTGACAGACTGACAGACTGACAGACTGACAGACTGACAGACTGACAGACTGACAGACTGACAGACTGACAGACTGACAGACTGACAGACTGACAGACTGACAGACTGACAGACTGACCAGACTGACAGACTGACAGACTGACAGACTGACAGACTGACAGACTGACAGACTGACAGACTGACAGACTGACAACTGACAGACTGACAGACTGACAGACTGACAGACTGACAGACTGACAGACTGACAGACTGACAGACTGACAGACTGACAGACTGACAGACTGACAGACAGACAGACTGACAGACTGACAGACTGACAGACTGACAGACTGACAGACTGACAGACTGACAGACTGACAGACTGACAGACTGACAGACTGACAGACTGACAGACTGACAGACTGACAGACTGACAGACTGACAGACTGACAGACTGACAGACTGACAGACTGACAGACTGACAGACTGACAGACTGACAGACTGACAGACTGACAGACTGACAGACTGACAGACTGACAGGACTGACAGACTGACAGACTGACAGACTGACAGACTGACAGACTGACAGACTGACAGACTGACAGACTGACAGACTGACAGACTGACAGACTGACAGAACTGACAGACTGACAGACTGACAGACTGACAGACTGACAGACTGACAGACTGACAGACTGACAGACTGACAGACTGACAGACTGACAGACTGACAGACTGACAGACTGACAGACTGACAGACTGACAGACTGACAGACTGACAGACTGACAGACTGACAGACTGACAGACTGACAGACTGACAGACTGACAGACTGACAGACTGACAGACTGACAGACTGACAGACTGACAGACTGACAGACTGACAGACGACACTGACAGACTGACAGACTGACAGACTGACAGACTGACAGACTGACAGACTGACAGACTGACAGACTGACAGACTGACAGACTGACAGACTGACAGACTGACAGACTGACAGACTGACAGACTGACAGACTGACAGACTGACAGACTGACAGACTGACAGACTGGCAGACTGACAGACTGACAGACCGACAGACCGACAGACTGACAGACTGACAGACTGACAGACTGACAGACTGACAGACTGACAGACTGACAGACTGACAGACTGACAGACTGACAGACTGACAGACTGACAGACTGACAGACTGACAGACTGACAGACTGACAGACTGACAGACTGACAGACTGACAGACTGACAGACTGACAGACTGACAGACTGACAGACTGACAGACTGACAGACTGACAGACTGACAGACTGACAGACTGACAGACTGACAGACTGACAGACTGACAGACTGACAGACTGACAGACTGACAGACTGACAGACTGACAGACTGACAGACTGACAGACTGACAGAATGACAGACTGACAGACTGACAGACTGACAGACTGACAGACTGACAGACTGACAGACTGACAGACTGACAGACTGACAGACTGACAGACTGACAGACTGACAGACTGACAGACTGACAGACTGACAGACTGACAGACTGACAGACTGACAGAATGACAGACTGACAGACCGACAGACTGACAGACTGACAGACTGACAGACTGACAGACTGACAGACTGACAGACTGACAGACTGACAGACTGACAGACTGGCAGACTGGCAGACTGACAGACCGACAGACTGACAGACTGACAGACTGACAGACTGACAGACTGACAGACTGACAGACTGACAGACTGACAGACTGACAGACTGACAGACTGACAGACTGACAGACTGACAGACTGACAGACTGACAGACTGACAGACTGACAGACTGACAGACTGACAGACTGACAGACTGACAGACTGACAGACTGACAGACTGACAGACTGACAGACTGACAGACTGACAGACTGACAGACTGACAGACTGACAGACTGACAGACTGACAGACTGACAGACTGACAGACTGACAGACTGACAGACTGACAGACTGACAGACTGACAGACTGACAGACTGACAGACTGACAGACTGACAGACTGACAGACTGACAGACTGACAGACTGACAGACTGACAGACTGACAGACTGACAGACTGACAGACTGACAGACTGACAGACTGACAGACTGACAGACTGACAGACTGACAGACTGACAGACTGACAGACTGACAGACTGACAGACTGACAGACTGACAGACTGACAGACTGACAGACTGACAGACTGACAGACTGACAGACAGCTGACAGACTGACAGACTGACAGACTGGCAGACTGACAGACTGACAGACTGACAGACTGACAGACTGACAGACTGACAGACTGACGGACTGACAGACTGACAGACTGACAGACTGACAGACTGACAGACTGACAGACTGACAGACTGACAGACTGACAGACTGACAGACTGACAGACTGACAGACTGACAGACTGACAGACTGACAGACTGACAGACTGACAGACTGACAGACTGGCAGACTGGCAGACTGACAGACTGACAGACTGACAGACTGACAGACTGACAGACTGACAGACTGACAGACTGACAGACTGACAGACTGACAGACTGACAGACTGACAGACTGACAGACTGACAGACTGACAGACTGACAGACTGACAGACTGACAGACTGACAGACTGACAGACTGACAGACTGACAGACTGACAGACTGACAGACTGACAGACTGACAGACTGACAGACTGACAGACTGACAGACTGACAGACTGACAGACTGACAGACTGACAGACTGACAGACTGACAGACTGACAGACTGACAGACTGACAGACTGACAGACTGACAGACTGACAGACTGACAGACTGACAGACTGACAGACTGACAGACTGACGGACTGACGGACTGACGGACTGACAGACTGACAGACTGACAGACTGACGGACTGACGGACTGACGGACTGACGGACTGACAGACTCACAGACTGACAGACTAAAAAATTTTAACCCTAACAGAGTTGGCTCTCATAACTAGGTCATTTAACGCTTTTAGCAGTATTATAATAATCTAGAAGAATTTTTTAAGATTACTTTTGACTCCCTTAAATTAGTCTTATTAAGTTATTGGAGAATGTAATGAGAGGAAAAATGTTACTTGGGTAGTCACTAATCACTAGGCTCTAGGCATATGTACTATAGAACTTCACATTCACTTTAGCCACTGATAACAGGTTAAATAAGACCAAACAAAGAGCTCTCAAACTCAATGAATTAGCTACATGGGAGCTTGATTTTTGTTCTTAATCCACATATACATACATAGAGCTCCTTGCTAAATAAACGAGCTTTATGATTTGCTCTGGAAGAACTGTAAATGCTTTCATACAGCTAAACATGTTTCTTGGGTAATGTTTTTAGATTAAATGATGGTTTCAGGACCAGATTCGATTGCCTTTCAAATTAAATTTCTTGAATTTTAGCGAATCTTTTTCCCAAGCTTTATATCGTTTTAAGTCTTTTGAAAGACGTTTTCGCAAAAATAATAGCCTTCGTTAAGACTATACCGCTGTTATAAATGAATTCCTTACTTTGAACCAAAATGAAATTCCACCAAAAATAAATCTCTCTAAGCCTCATTACTTTCTGCCTCATCATTGTCTGTTTTTCTTCCTATTAAATCTAACTGGAATGACTGGACGGATTCTGTTCTACACCGGATTTGTTAACTCAGCCATTGTTATTTTATTTGAAAATATTATATTTGATCTGATTTGGTTGTCTCTTCCACTAGCATGGCTTCCTGTTGAACAAATATTACTATACACGAGGACGATGGTCCTTAAACTATACCTATAAGTTTGATGACTTTTTTTTAACCCTGGCGACGCGATGTCTTTAGCACTTTTTGTAAGCCTCATAAGAGCTTCCATATTTCTAGCGCTACACGCTGTTTTATTTATTACTAAATACAAGCGCGTCCATTGAGAAATGTGTGACATTTGAAATGTGGTAACAGTTTTGTTTTAATCACTTCAGGATTTTGAAAACCAACGATTTTATTTTAAATCAAGTTCTTATTCAAACATTTAAAACCGTCTACCTTATTATAAAGGTACATGGAATAGACCTTAATAGCAAAATTATCGTCAGTTAGCTATCGAGGAAGATATTAGTGGATTGTATAGCAAGTTATCCTCTTCCATTGTATTTATGACTTCCACCTTTATTTGAATACGCAAAAGCAAAATGAGTATAGTTTACGGCCTTTTAAGTTTTAAAATGAAATTTCCATTTTACCGACAATTAATTTCCAATAACTTAACCATAATATGGATATGCACTCATAAAATGCCAAAAGGTGCCGCCAAAGTAAGTGCGACTTTAAAACATTTTAATTACCAATATGTACATTTATAGCCTTGGAATAATATACTGAATAGATATTATGAAGATACACAGTCGCATGTGTCTTTCGATATATCCGACCGAATGGATCATATCGTATTAAATACAAAGGGACCTTATCTGACAGATACAAAGTGGCCCTTACTTTACTCTGTCTGGTAGTCTCAAGTACACCAATTGATCCCGCGCAGGTACAGCCATTTGAATATATACATACTCAAATGCAAACCATGCTCGAGTCGTCCGTTTTAAAACAATAATTAAAGTGAATAAAAGTTGCAACTGAGTGAAATAAAAACAAAAGCCGGTCTTGTGTGTCGGGACTTTTTTTCTTTAAGAACTCAATTGGTCCTACTACATATACTTGCGTATTTAGTTGCAAATGGATTTTTTTATGTAATTTTCTTTAGATACATTTTTCATATACTATGTTTTTTATGTAACTACGATAGATACATATATAAACATAAAAATGCACTTGTCGTTTGCGCGCGCATTTTAATCATCCGGTCAATATGGTGATATGGCTGTGCAAGAGTACATCTGGTATCCATGAGGTTGGTTTGTTCAGTCGATCTCGTACTGTGGAAGTGTTAAGACGTTTTCGGCTTCCCAGTTTTTCCAATTAAAATTCGTGTGTGAGCTTAAGTTCTAAATTAAATCAAAATTTCACAAGTGGTGCAGTAGCACAGTGATAGAGTGGCCGACCGAGAATCCGAGGGTCGCCAGTTCGATTCCCAGGAGGGCATCAGAACTTTATCAGCTTTTTTTCACAACCGTGAAGTAGTTAACTTTATTGGTTGGGAAAACGAGCAAAGGAGGAGGAGTTTAAGCACCGGGGCATCGAAAGGTGTCCTAGGGCCAATGAGGCCAGCGATGGCATCAGCTGAGGGAACATCGAAAGATGTTCCAACTACAAGCATTGATTCTGCAGCAACAACATCAACAGCAATAACAACAACGGCAACATCATCCGATGCTAATCAAAAGCGCAGAAAGAGGATCAAGTGCGCACCAAATTTGGTAAAAAGGAGATCCACGGCCACCTCAGCAAAGCTGCCAGCTGGGGTGCATACGTCCGATATAGACGAGACGTCAGAGGCAGCAAGACAAACCGAGTTAGACACTTCACCCGAAGAGGGTATAGCATATATGTCTGAAGAAGGAGAAGGGCACTTCACGACGGGCGATAGTACTGCCTTCGTGAACCTCTCCACATCAGAGGCGTCATCTGAGGAGGACGAACAAAGAATGTTCGCCCAAATTGATGCTTTGGAGGCAGAAATAGAAAAGATAAAAAGTAAAGTTAAGGCCAGCCAAGAAGCGCGCCGAGCGAGGCAACTAAAAGAACTCGAAGAAAAAGAACAACAACAGAAAAAAGAACAAATACAAAAACAACAGCCACAGCAGCAGCCAAAACAACAACGGCAAAAACAACAACAACAACAGCAACAGCAGCAGACACAAGTCCAGAAACAACCGCAAGAAAAACAGCAGCAGCAGATTCAAAAGCAGCAGAATCAACAGCCGCAGAAAAATCAGTCTCAGCAGCAGCAGCCACAGCCGCCGATCATGAAAAAAGAAAAGGTGCCACCCATTAATACTTATAAAATGGAGTTACAGGATACCATAAATCTATGTAAGTTGACCATAGGTCAAAATTTTACTATTAAAAGATTAAATAACGATAGGCATGCTATCCAGTGCTTCACACTGGAACAGCACAAAAAAATTAAAGAGTTGCTGAAAGAAACTACTACCGAATTCTTTAGTTTCACCCCTAAAACCGAAAAATTTCAAACGGTCCTTTTGAAGGGCATAGATTCCTGCACGGAACCACAGGTGCTCTTAAATGAACTCCGCCAACAAGCGAATGACGATCTCGACTTTATCGGGGTCAAGCCGTTCGCTACAGTTAGAGCTAGGCGGGAGAAGCGGAGTCTTCCCTTCTTCCTCGTTCAACTTTCACCCAGCAGCAAACTGGATAGTTTGAGGAGTATATCCGTCCTCAACTGCCAGGTTGTAACTTGGGACAAATTAAAAAGGCGCGGCGACATGCTTCAATGCATGCGCTGCCAAAGGTTCGGCCACGCCGCAGCAAACTGCGAAATGCAGTCACGCTGCGTTAAGTGTGGAGAGAACCACAATGCAGATGAATGCAAGTTAGGAAAAGAACGGGTCGAAGATAGGACCCAGCTTAAATGTGTACTCTGCCGAGGCGCCGGACACCCCGCTAATTATCGGGGATGCCCGACGTTTCAGCTTATAAAAAACAATAAAGCAGCAAAGCAAACAGTGGTAGAAAAGCGTCCAACAGTGCGCCCTCCTACAACAACGTCCGTCAACCCCCAAATTTCTTACGCCCAAATGGCGTCAGGAAGGGGAAGCACGGTACAGCCTACACCAAAGGTCGCCCAACAGGCCCCCGTGCCTAAGGCGCCGGCGGCACAGGCGGATATTATGGGCGTTCTACTGGCCATCCAGGGCCAGTTGAACGCCCTCCAAAACCAGATCAGGGAGCAGGCGACTAGGGTGGATTATCTCTACTCTGTTTTGCCGAGCTTAACGCAACTTAGAGGTTAAGGGCGCGCTGCCGGAGAGGCCCTTTAAGATCCTAGCTGTGAATGTAAATTCATTGATTAGGACCGAACGTAGAGCGAATTTATTCCAATTGCTTAAAGACATAAGTCCAGATGTGTTTATGGCTAGCGAAACTAAGCTTAACCAGAAACATAAATTGACTAACAACAATTACAATATCGTAAGAAGAGACCGACCCAACTCCACGCAAGGAGGAGGCGTCGCAATCTTTATACGTAAAGGCATTAGTCATAAGGTAATATATAATAGTGATGTGCGAAAATTTCGGACGTTAGAGGCATGCATCATATGCATTCATCTCCAACAGGGGAAGCGAATGTATGTGATCGCTGCCTATGCACCGGAAACACCTCAGCCCACGCAGTTTATAACAGAGCTTGAAAAGCTTTTTGAATGCTTAAGATTGAGCTCGGAAGAGAATTACTATATATTGGCGGGTGATTTAAACGCCAAGCACACAGATTGGGGAAATCAAATACAAAATCCTCGAGGTAACCATCTATTTAATTGGATGGGTCGATACAACCTTGAGTATCGCATCGATCTTCTAGCCACAGACAGGCCATCGTTCCCAAGAAGCGGAGCCTATCTGGATCTATTGCTTAAAGACGCAAGACTAACAATTACTGACGCTGTGGGTCAACGGCCAAGAAATTGTTTACGAACGATCGAGTACGACAGTGACCACTGCGGACTCGCAGCCGTAATACAACTTCCGAACCAGCTTATGGAGTTGGAGGAGTATGTGCCTGTGCATACTTACAATTACAGTAAGGTGCGCTGGCCACGTTTCTCCAATGCCTTATTGAGTGAATTACGTTCAAATGGTATATCCCCACCAAATGACAGGAACCTAACAAATACTGAAATCGACAGATACTTAGAACAAATTGACGAAACGATTCTACGAACAATGAACAGAACAATACCGTAATACAAAGAACGTAACGCAACTGACGTGTACCGTAACGCGACAATTGACGCACTTCACAGACAAAAAAGTGGACTACTTACAAGACTAAAACGCTTGTACAGGCGGTTTACTGATACACGAGACCTGGAGATTAGGACACTGAAGTCGTCCATCAAAAACATCAACCAATTGATCAAAGAAAATTATAGATTGGCTATTAATTCGTTCTGGGACAATAAAATTCGTGCCGTTAACTCCAGCGACCCAAGTATGTTCCCAAAAATTAATAAGATTTTTAGAAGAAAGGATCAAAACGATCTTCCGTGTCTTAAGCTCCAGAGGACGACAGAGAACAGAGACGTACTTCTGACAGCAGGCATAGACCCAGAGGATGCCGTATTGGACGATGACCTCTATATAATCGAAGATCCGCAGGAGAGAGTGGAGGCCGTGGGGGCTGCTTTCCAGCAAGTGTACAAGGTGAATGCTAGCATTCGCCCGAATCATGACCTGGAGAACAGAGCTCTGCTTCATCACTTATGGCTCCGGAACGATATAACCGAATGGCGATCTGAGAACCTTGGTTTTACCAGGTTTAATGATGAAGATTTGGCAAACGCCATAATCGCCGACCGAAATGGGCCCAGCCCCCTGTTAATTTCGAAGAATGAGCTCCAGCTCATCTTCGATTCATTAAAGAAAAAGAAGTCTGCAGGACTCGATGGTATATCCAACGTTGTACTACGACATTTGCCTCAAGAAGCAGTTGACATTTATACCACACTGTTTAACAACGCGCTGAATAATGCATATTATCCAGTGCGGTGGAAGACAGCTGTGGTGCACCCTCTCCCAAAAAAGGGAAAGGACAACTCCAATCCGGCGAATCTCCGGTCGATAAGTCTTCTTCCGAGTATCAGCAAAGTGTTTGAAAAGGTTATTAATAGAGCCCTGTTCAAATGGGCGGAGGACAAAAATATCATCCCGGATAATCAGTTCGGTTTTAAAGCGGGACATGACACAATTCATGCCGCGTCTAAACTTGTTTCTGATATCCAATGGAACAAAACTAAAAAACAGTGTACGGGTGCCTGTCTGGTTGATTTGGAGAAGGCCTTCGACACCGTATGGTTAGAAGGTCTCTATCTAAAGCTAACCAGACTAGGTATAAGTAAACCTCTATTGTATATGCTTTATGACATGCTAAATGGTAGAAAGTTTGTTGTCAAGAGTGGCAATGTAACTTCTACTGCAATTTTTAATATTAATAATGGTCTTCAGCAGGGAGCGGTTAACTCGCCGATTCTATTCAACATTTACACCAGCGATCTGATAGGTAGTCTAACTCAGGCAATTGCGTACGCCGACGATCTAATTGCGTACAGAACAGCTCATACAGTTGAGGTCATCAAAAGTCTCTTGCAGAGTGACTTCGACAAGATTCAGCGATATTGTGATGACTGGAAGTTGAAAATCAACTTCCAGAAATCAGAAACTATTTTGTTTAGGACTCCGCTGTCTAGCGCCTCAAGGGATACGAGAAAGAACTGGCGCAAGCTGGTGATCGTAGGGCCACATGGACATCCACTGGCGAGTAAAAGTGTAGTAAAGTACCTTGGCATCTGGTTGGATCAGTACCTGTATTTCGACAGACATATAGGTGCTGCTTTGGCCAGGGCTAGGGGAGCCTTAGCCTTGACAAAACGACTGTTTTATAGCAGCCGTCTTGACAGCAGGGTGAAGGTGATTTGCTACATGGCCCTCATCAGGCCGATGATTGCCTACGGATGCCCGGTGTGGTTCAACGTTGCCCCATCTCAAATGGAAAAGATTCGGGTGTTTGAGAGGCAATGTCTTAGACGTTGCCTTGGATTACACAGAACACCAGAGTCGGAGTACACAAGATATTATTCCAACCAGGTTCTATACAACGGAGCCAACATAAACAGAATAGATAATTTTTTGTTCAAGCTGATTCGGGGTCACGTTGCAAGAGCGATGTCCTCAACTAACAGCTTAATTTTTGGGGCTTATTACCCCAATAACGAATATTTTGAGAGTGCGCGGTTAAGTGGTTACATCCCTCCTGAGGCATTCCTCTATTTAGACAGTCGAGGGCTGATACAGGATGGAGGGGCGGTTCCGCTCATCTACCACGTCAGCCGGAAAACTGTGGATAGGCGACTCCTGTATAGTCGAGACGTCATCGCTCAAGGTGGAGAAGAGCGCCTTCGGTTCAGTAGGACTGTATCCGATCGGGACCGGAGGGATAGGGCGAAACAGGAGAACCAGTTCTGGTGGCTCTCTGAACAGCATCGTGATATTTAAAGTCGATGAAGATGATATATCTTGGCCGACTTACATAGATTTAGGGCACTAGGTATAGGTAACAGTCAGGGTGGCACCAAAAAAAAAATTAAAAATATGTATGTATGCGGGGGCATGCGTGCATGTATCTGCGTGTCTGTACATGTGTGTGCGTACGTATATGTATGTGCGTATGTACATGTGTGGGTGGGTTGCATGCTAGTGTGTGTCTGCATGCATATAAAAAATAAACAAAAAAAAAATTAAAAAACGAAAAAAATGCTGCTGTGGCTGTTCTAGTTTTTAAGTAGTTATAAGTATTATTAGGTATTTTAAGTAGTTTAAGTTATTTTTAGTTAGTATAAGTTAGTTTTATTTAGTTTTAATTATTTTTAATATATATTTAAGTTTAGTTTATAGGTTAAAAAAAAAAAAAAAAAAAAAAAAAAAAAAAAAAATGATCAGATACCAAGTTTTCTGTATAAAAGTTTCTTGAAATATAAAATAAATAAAAAAAAAAAAAATTTAGATTTAATTAAAATAGTTTTTAGGTCGAAAGACATTAGTTGTAAGAGTTATTGTTTAATTTAGAGCGCCCGTAAAGGGCCAGTAAATTAGTTGTAAGTTATTGATAATTAGGCTAGTTTTAAACATTTTTGTCTAGCTTTAAGATAGTTATAAGTTAATATGAAATAAAAATGAATTTAAAAAAAAAAAAAAAAAAAAAGGTTGGTTTGTTCACTTACTTTTAAAATAGTTAAGCTAAGGACAGGTTATGGATTTGTGAAAAAAAAAATCTAATGAAATTCGATGAGAAGCGAATAAGCTGACCTAACATCAAAGGCGTATCAGGGAGGTCATGGGGTCATGCCTCTTCCGGAGAACTTTTCGTAAATAAAATAAAATTCACGACTAAATCGCACGAACTTGCTCTTATGTTCGATCACATCGTATGCAAAAGATTTCTATGCAAAATCTAAACATATTTTTAAATCGTTATTTACTTAATTTTTGATTATACAAAATTTCTGTAATTTTTATGTGCGATTATACATATGTACTATAAGGCAAGTTATGGATTCGTGCAAAAAAAAATATATCTAAAAATCAAACATGACATTACGATCATAGAAACACGAAAAAATTGGGTCCCCCAATTCCGTCTGTCCTCGAGTCTACAGCCTAAGCTGTTGGAAAGACTTGCTTCAATGTTGGTAGATATTGTTTTTGCGGTAATATGCCCACACGCTCTTTTTAATTTTTTTAAGACGACACATAACAGTAGCTCCCCATACATTTTTTTTGGGCCAAAAACAAATATCTAATTTTTTTCAAAATCGATTTTTATAAAAAAAAAAAATAAGTGAATTAATAAAGGGAAAAAAGTGTATGTTCTTAAATTAGTACAGTCCTCTTTCAAGTATAAAAGTATTTTTTTTTCCTACTTATTAACTGTACTTCCCATAGAACGACTTTTTATATTTTCGACTTTCTCAATATTGGATAAACCGATTAAAATAATTTTTTTTTATACAAATGCTCCCTAAGGGTGTCAATAAAACTGCTTACAAAAATGTTAAAAATGTTTTTTATTTGAAAATCAATTTTTCAAAAATTAGTCACAGATTTTTTTTTAAATATGAATTTTATGTGTATATTAATTTTTTTTTTTTTTTTTTTTTTTAAATTCATTTTTATTTCATATTAACTTATAACTATCTTAAAGCTAGACAAAAATGTTTAAAACTAGCCTAATTATCAATAACTTACAACTAATTTACTGGCCCTTTACGGGCGCTCTAAATTAAACAATAACTCTTACAACTAATGTCTTTCGACCTAAAAACTATTTTAATTAAATCTAAATTTTTTTTTTTTTTTTTATTTATTTTATATTTCAAGAAACTTTTATACAGAAAACTTGGTATCTGATCATTTTTTTTTTTTTTTTTTTTTTTTTTTTTTTTTTTTTCCTTTTTTTTTTTTTTTTTTTTTTTTACCTATAAACTAAACTTAAATATATATTAAAAATAATTAAAACTAAATAAAACTAACTTATACTAACTAAAAATAACTTAAACTACTTAAAATACCTAATAATACTTATAACTACTTAAAAACTAGAACAGCCACAGCAGCATTTTTTTCGTTTTTTAATTTTTTTTTTTGTTTATTTTTTATATGCATGCAGACACACACTAGCATGCAACCCACCCACACATGTACATACGCACATACATATACGTACGCACACACATGTACAGACACGCAGATACATGCACGCATGCCCCCGCATACATACATATTTTTAATTTTTTTTTGGTGCCACCCTGACTGTTACCTATACCTAATGCCCTAAATCTATGTAAGTCGGCCAAGATATATCATCTTCATCGACTTTAAATATCACGATGCTGTTCAGAGAGCCACCAGAACTGGTTCTCCTGTTTCGCCCTATCCCTCCGGTCCCGATCGGACACAGTCCTACTGAACCGAAGGCGCTCTTCTCCACCTTGAGCGATGACGTCTCGACTATACAGGAGTCGCCTATCCACAGTTTTCCGGCTGACGTGGTAGATGAGCGGAACCGCCCCTCCATCCTGTATCAGCCCTCGACTGTCTAAATAGAGGAATGCCTCAGGAGGGATGTAACCACTTAACCGCGCACTCTCAAAATATTCGTTATTGGGGTAATAAGCCCCAAAAATTAAGCTGTTAGTTGAGGACATCGCTCTTGCAACGTGACCCCGAATCAGCTTGAACAAAAAATTATCTATTCTGTTTATGTTGGCTCCGTTGTATAGAACCTGGTTGGAATAATATCTTGTGTACTCCGACTCTGGTGTTCTGTGTAATCCAAGGCAACGTCTAAGACATTGCCTCTCAAACACCCGAATCTTTTCCATTTGAGATGGGGCAACGTTGAACCACACCGGGCATCCGTAGGCAATCATCGGCCTGATGAGGGCCATGTAGCAAATCACCTTCACCCTGCTGTCAAGACGGCTGCTATAAAACAGTCGTTTTGTCAAGGCTAAGGCTCCCCTAGCCCTGGCCAAAGCAGCACCTATATGTCTGTCGAAATACAGGTACTGATCCAACCAGATGCCAAGGTACTTTACTACACTTTTACTCGCCAGTGGATGTCCATGTGGCCCAACGATCACCAGCTTGCGCCAGTTCTTTCTCGTATCCCTTGAGGCGCTAGACAGCGGAGTCCTAAACAAAATAGTTTCTGATTTCTGGAAGTTGATTTTCAACTTCCAGTCATCACAATATCGCTGAATCTTGTCGAAGTCACTCTGCAAGAGACTTTTGATGACCTCAACTGTATGAGCTGTTCTGTACGCAATTAGATCGTCGGCGTACGCAATTGCCTGAGTTAGACTACCTATCAGATCGCTGGTGTAAATGTTGAATAGAATCGGCGAGTTAACCGCTCCCTGCTGAAGACCATTATTAATATTAAAAATTGCAGTAGAAGTTACATTGCCACTCTTGACAACAAACTTTCTACCATTTAGCATGTCATAAAGCATATACAATAGAGGTTTACTTATACCTAGTCTGGTTAGCTTTAGATAGAGACCTTCTAACCATACGGTGTCGAAGGCCTTCTCCAAATCAACCAGACAGGCACCCGTACACTGTTTTTTAGTTTTGTTCCATTGGATATCAGAAACAAGTTTAGACGCGGCATGAATTGTGTCATGTCCCGCTTTAAAACCGAACTGATTATCCGGGATGATATTTTTGTCCTCCGCCCATTTGAACAGGGCTCTATTAATAACCTTTTCAAACACTTTGCTGATACTCGGAAGAAGACTTATCGACCGGAGATTCGCCGGATTGGAGTTGTCCTTTCCCTTTTTTGGGAGAGGGTGCACCACAGCTGTCTTCCACCGCACTGGATAATATGCATTATTCAGCGCGTTGTTAAACAGTGTGGTATAAATGTCAACTGCTTCTTGAGGCAAATGTCGTAGTACAACGTTGGATATACCATCGAGTCCTGCAGACTTCTTTTTCTTTAATGAATCGAAGATGAGCTGGAGCTCATTCTTCGAAATTAACAGGGGGCTGGGCCCATTTCGGTCGGCGATTATGGCGTTTGCCAAATCTTCATCATTAAACCTGGTAAAACCAAGGTTCTCAGATCGCCATTCGGTTATATCGTTCCGGAGCCATAAGTGATGAAGCAGAGCTCTGTTCTCCAGGTCATGATTCGGGCGAATGCTAGCATTCACCTTGTACACTTGCTGGAAAGCAGCCCCCACGGCCTCCACTCTCTCCTGCGGATCTTCGATTATATAGAGGTCATCGTCCAATACGGCATCCTCTGGGTCTATGCCTGCTGTCAGAAGTACGTCTCTGTTCTCTGTCGTCCTCTGGAGCTTAAGACACGGAAGATCGTTTTGATCCTTTCTTCTAAAAATCTTATTAATTTTTGGGAACATACTTGGGTCGCTGGAGTTAACGGCACGAATTTTATTGTCCCAGAACGAATTAATAGCCAATCTATAATTTTCTTTGATCAATTGGTTGATGTTTTTGATGGACGACTTCAGTGTCCTAATCTCCAGGTCTCGTGTATCAGTAAACCGCCTGTACAAGCGTTTTAGTCTTGTAAGTAGTCCACTTTTTTGTCTGTGAAGTGCGTCAATTGTCGCGTTACGGTACACGTCAGTTGCGTTACGTTCTTTGTATTACGGTATTGTTCTGTTCATTGTTCGTAGAATCGTTTCGTCAATTTGTTCTAAGTATCTGTCGATTTCAGTATTTGTTAGGTTCCTGTCATTTGGTGGGGATATACCATTTGAACGTAATTCACTCAATAAGGCATTGGAGAAACGTGGCCAGCGCACCTTACTGTAATTGTAAGTATGCACAGGCACATACTCCTCCAACTCCATAAGCTGGTTCGGAAGTTGTATTACGGCTGCGAGTCCGCAGTGGTCACTGTCGTACTCGATCGTTCGTAAACAATTTCTTGGCCTTTGACCCACAGCGTCAGTAATTGTTAGTCTTGCGTCTTTAAGCAATAGATCCAGATAGGCACCGCTTCTTGGGAACGATGGCCTGTCTGTGGCTAGAAGATCGATGCGATACTCAAGGTTGTATCGACCCATCCAATTAAATAGATGGTTACCTCGAGGATTTTGTATTTGATTTCCCCAATCTGTGTGCTTGGCGTTTAAATCACCCGCCAATATATAGTAATTCTCTTCCGAGCTCAATCTTAAGCATTCAAAAAGCTTTTCAAGCTCTGTTATAAACTGCGTGGGCTGAGGTGTTTCCGGTGCATAGGCAGCGATCACATACATTCGCTTCCCCTGTTGGAGATGAATGCATATGATGCATGCCTCTAACGTCCGAAATTTTCGCACATCACTATTATATATTACCTTATGACTAATGCCTTTACGTATAAAGATTGCGACGCCTCCTCCTTGCGTGGAGTTGGGTCGGTCTCTTCTTACGATATTGTAATTGTTGTTAGTCAATTTATGTTTCTGGTTAAGCTTAGTTTCGCTAGCCATAAACACATCTGGACTTATGTCTTTAAGCAATTGGAATAAATTCGCTCTACGTTCGGTCCTAATCAATGAATTTACATTCACAGCTAGGATCTTAAAGGGCCTCTCCGGCAGCGCGCCCTTAACCTCTAAGTTGCGTTAAGCTCGGCAAAACAGAGTAGAGATAATCCACCCTAGTCGCCTGCTCCCTGATCTGGTTTTGGAGGCCGTTCAACTGGCCCTGGATGGCCAGTAGAACGCCCATAATATCCGCCTGTGCCACCGGCGCCTTAGGCACGGGGGCCTGTTGGGCGACCTTTGGTGTAGGCTGTACCGTGCTTCCCCTTCCTGACGCCATTTGGGCGTAAGAAATTTGGGGGTTGACGGACGTTGTTGTAGGAGGGCGCACTGTTGGACGCTTTTCTACCACTGTTTGCTTTGCTGCTTTATTGTTTTTTATAAGCTGAAACGTCGGGCATCCCCGATAATTAGCGGGGTGTCCGGCGCCTCGGCAGAGTACACATTTAAGCTGGGTCCTATCTTCGACCCGTTCTTTTCCTAACTTGCATTCATCTGCATTGTGGTTCTCTCCACACTTAACGCAGCGTGACTGCATTTCGCAGTTTGCTGCGGCGTGGCCGAACCTTTGGCAGCGCATGCATTGAAGCATGTCGCCGCGCCTTTTTAATTTGTCCCAAGTTACAACCTGGCAGTTGAGGACGGATATACTCCTCAAACTATCCAGTTTGCTGCTGGGTGAAAGTTGAACGAGGAAGAAGGGAAGACTCCGCTTCTCCCGCCTAGCTCTAACTGTAGCGAACGGCTTGACCCCGATAAAGTCGAGATCGTCATTCGCTTTTTGGCGGAGTTCATTTAAGAGCACCTGTGGTTCCGTGTAGGAATCTATGCCCTTCAAAAGGACCGTTTGAAATTTTTCGGTTTTAGGAGTGAAACTAAAGAATTCGGTAGTAGTTTCTTTCAGCAACTCTTTAATTTTTTTGTGCTGTTCCAGTGTGAAGCACTGGATAGCATGCCTATCGTTATTTAATCTTTTAATAGTAAAATTTTGACCTATGGTCAACTTACATAGATTTATGGTATCCTGTAACTCCATTTTATAAGTATTAATGGGTGGCACCTTTTCTTTTTTCATGATCGGCGGCTGTGGCTGCTGCTGCTGAGACTGATTTTTCTGCGGCTGTTGATTCTGCTGCTTTTGAATCTGCTGCTGCTGTTTTTCTTGCGGTTGTTTCTGGACTTGTGTCTGCTGCTGTTGCTGTTGTTGTTGTTGTTTTTGCCGTTGTTGTTTTGGCTGCTGCTGTGGCTGTTGTTTTTGTATTTGTTCTTTTTTCTGTTGTTGTTCTTTTTCTTCGAGTTCTTTTAGTTGCCTCGCTCGGCGCGCTTCTTGGCTGGCCTTAACTTTACTTTTTATCTTTTCTATTTCTGCCTCCAAAGCATCAATTTGGGCGAACATTCTTTGTTCGTCCTCCTCAGATGACGCCTCTGATGTGGAGAGGTTCACGAAGGCAGTACTATCGCCCGTCGTGAAGTGCCCTTCTCCTTCTTCAGACATATATGCTATACCCTCTTCGGGTGAAGTGTCTAACTCGGTTTGTCTTGCTGCCTCTGACGTCTCGTCTATATCGGACGTATGCACCCCAGCTGGCAGCTTTGCTGAGGTGGCCGTGGATCTCCTTTTTACCAAATTTGGTGCGCACTTGATCCTCTTTCTGCGCTTTTGATTAGCATCGGATGATGTTGCCGTTGTTGTTATTGCTGTTGATGTTGTTGCTGCAGAATCACTGCTTGTAGTTGGAACATCTTTCGATGTTCCCTCAGCTGATGCCATCGCTGACCTCATTGGCCCTAGGACACCTTTCGATGCCCCGGTGCTTAAACTCCTCCTCCTTTGCTCGTTTTCCCAACCAATAAAGTTAACTACTTCACGGTTGTGAAAAAAAGCTGATAAAGTTCTGATGCCCTCTTGGGAATCGAACTGGCGACCCTCGGATTCTCGGTCGGCCACTCTATCCCTGTGCTACTGCACCACTTGTGAAATTTTGATTTAATTTAGAACTTAAGCTCACACACGAATTTTAATTGGAAAAACTGGGAAGCCGAAAACGTCTTAACACTTCCACAGTACGAGATCGACTGGTATATTAATAATATCTTCAAAATGGCGTTTCAAATTTTGTCTCTAAAAATGTTTTCAAAATTTTATACATACAAAATTAATTTATTAAAAAATCGCTCCAACGATTTTTGAATTTTTTTTTGATATATTCTTATTTATCCATGAATTCAAATGGCATCTTTGTTTTCCCTCAAACTATAACGACTAAGCAATATAAATACATTTAATTATGTGTATTATCCATTAATTTCTGTCTTTATTATTATTCCCATTTTATGATTTTTTGCGTACGTCACTGAATACTAAATACAATGTAGGCCCTCATACATTTATATATAAGTACATATGACGTGTCTTTAAAAATAACATGAATCCTACATATGTATGCACCTTAATTACAAAGTTATATGCATTAGCTACCTACCCACCTACATTATTCATTTACACTATTTTATGTACAAGTTTACATACTTACGTTCCATCTATATGTATATGCATATACATGCATTTTACTCTCCCAACTTACATTATTAAAATCCAATAATAGATTTAAATATACATTTGTAGCTAGGTACCAATGTAACTCTTCCTTGAATCATCCATTCGACAATTCATTATACTAAGAATCAAGGTAATCTTACCTCCAGGCTATAAACCTGCACAGGATAACTACACCTAACTAACTACTTGGATGAGTAATTTCAGTAGAATATAGAATTGTATTATATAAAAAAAACACCTTCTTATTAACTATGTCTGGCCACGGACAAAATCTTCCAATTTTAATGATAAAAATTTTAATCTTGTTGGATATAGTTCACATTATTTTTTTTGTCAACAAATGTATGTAAGTTGAACTGAACTTAACAAAAATTGCGTATTGGTAAGGCGTTCACTAACCAATTGATGAGTCCAAGTGAGATTGCCGGGACGAAACGCAAATTTTGTGGACTAAAGGCCGTTAAAAGGTTCCACCTTGTTTGACAAATTTGTGTATCAAAAAATTATAACAAAATGGATAAAGAACAAAATAACTGTGTTCGGGAAATGGAAAGACATATTATAGCATTTTTACAAGCAAATTATAAACTACAAAAATCATTTACTTATGGTCGAGTTTGGCTTCTGTCTGCCAGGTTCAAATGGTCAAACCGAAAAAGTTCTTGCATAATAAATAATATTTGGGCAAATGAAGAGACAGAACTGAATGTTGAAACTCTCAGATCCATGTTAATGGTTAAATTAAACTATAATTTTAATTTTAGCTGTCGGGAAATTAAAAAATATTTAATAGGAAACGATAATAATCATCAAAGAAATTTGTTAGGCAAAAAAGTACCGAGTGCCAAAAATGTTGTTGATAAAGTGTTATTAATGTTTATTTTTCAAAGCCTTGGTAAAAAAAAGGTTGAATATTGAAAAAAATAAAGTTTTTGCATTTTGTGCTGTGTTCTTTTTTAATTTTTTTTTGGTTTTGAAAATTTTGTACTAAATAGGTTTTTCAATTTTTAAATCTATGTCCCGGGTTTTGCTCAGAGAAATATGGTCACCGTAAGTATAGGACATCTTCCTGGAAAGTGGCTGACATCTTACGCTCTCTGAAGTTGCACAAACTGCAAAGTTCTTCCAGATCAGCTCTATGTGAGCGATAGTTAGGACAAAGCAATTCCCCTCTTAGCTTAAAAATTGTGGATATTTCAAGGACTTTGAGTGCACTGCTAAAATAGTTTTTCTCGCAAGGGTTTGTGGTTTAATGATTCTAGCTGAAAAGTTCTGTGCCATTTCTATGAAATCTTGCCTTTTTTTATCATCTATTTTCCGCATCAATTAGTAAAGATGGGACTTCCAAGAATTTATGTTTTGAAGGTCAAGAGATAACTCAAATCCACACTGCCTGGCTAAATAATGCCATTCTGCAAACCAATTTGCGCTGTTTCTGATAACTTGGATAGCAGTTATTTTTAGGAGCCTATTATCTTCCATTTGTATAACTCGTATCAGATAATCCACTTGTAGTTTGAGTGTTGTCATGAAAAGCTCTGACAGGCCAGTCTCTAAATTTATTATGTAGTTTGGTACTGTGCTAGGTAATTCATACATTTTCTTAACGAAATACCTCAATAAGAAATCTACTTCCTCATATTTCTTATGGCCCCAACTCTGTGCACCATAAAATATTATACCTCCAGCTGTTCCCTTGAAAACTAAGTTTAATTGCAATTCGACTGAAAAAAAATCTAATTTCCCTTACAATTTTGTAAGTGAAATGAGAAAATTTGCAGATTGGAATTACTAATAATAAAACAACCGACCCCTTACCACATAATGGCGTTCACATTACTTACTCCACCGAATTTTTCTACATTCCAGTATTCGCATATTACTCCCACACTCTGAAAACTGTGTTTAAATTTACCATTAAATTGTATATAATTTTTAGTGTAAAAGTAGGCAAGTTGGGTATTTATACACATGACAATAGGTAAAGAAAATTGAGCCCATTGTGTTGGTTATTACAAACATTTGTTGTAAATTTTCACCCTCTGTGTACCTTTCAATCACCGCTGTTCAGATTTAAACTAATAATGTTTAAACATTACGCCCACAATGTGTATAATTAAGCAAACATTGTGTAAATTCAAACACCTTATGAAAACAACATATAAAGTGTTTGTAATTAAACAATCAAGACTTTCAATTATGTGCTGCAATAATATTCCAACAAACGGAAAGAATTGCCGAAAAGTGCGCACAAAAACAAACAAAAAAGTTTAATTCGCTCTCAGCCAATGTTAAAAACAACAACAACAAATTCGAGTCTGTAGATGCAAATTGTGTGGTGAATTTATCCAGCAAAATACTTGATGAAAATATGATTTCAATTTTATCAAAATGTATGAATTTTGCCCCATCACCTTTAAGTGTTCCTATTGAAAATATTATAAGTAATATTGAAGAATCAATACGCAGAAACAAAATAGATAGGATTTCAGCTGAAACTATAAGGCAGGATGTATCGGTGTTCATTAGGAAAGGCAAACAAATTGAACAAAACTTTACTCTCTTTGAAAGAAAAGCCCTTGACAAACTTAGAAAGGACAAAGAAATTATTATTCTACCTGCAGACAAAGGAAACTGTACAGTTATTCTTAACTCGAAAGTTACTGATGATCCAACATCAAGAGTGCTTAAAAAAGTGCGACAAATTGTAAACGACAATAAATCTGCTTTACAAAATCAGAATTTAATTCCGTCATGTCCGCAAGCACCAAGAATATACGGACTTCCTTAGGTACATAAAGATAATGTACCTTTAATACCCATCGTCAGCCAAATAGATTCACCAACATATTTGTTGCCTAAAGAATTAACCTTTAAGCTTAAGCCACTAATTGAAAACTCAAACTCGATGGTAAAAAACTCTGAACATTTCATGTCTATGATCCAGGACTTCCACATTAAACCGGATGAAATAATGATTAGTTTTGATGTTACTTCCTTATTTACCAATGTTCCAATCGAAGAAACCCTGAATATTATAAAATCGAAACTGACTCATTCTCAAAACAGCTCTAAGTTAATAGAGTTAATTGACATATGCCTTACATCAGCATATTTCTTAAATAGTGGTAAATATTATTTACAAATTGATGGTGTTGCAATGGGCTCACCTATTGCACCAATATTTGCAGACGTTTGGATGCAACACTTTGAGGAATTGGCATTGCAAACATCATTAATAAAACCAACTATTTCGAAAAGGTACGTAGATGACACCTTCTGCGTACTCAAGAATTTGGATCAGGTAGAAAGTTTTCTGGTACATCTCAATTCCATCCACGAAAGAGACAAATTTACAATGGAAAGAGAACAAGAAAACTCTTTAGCTTTCCTGGACGTTAAAGTCATAAGAAAGCAGGATGGTTCGATCGGCCACACAGTGTTCCGAAAAGAAACCCATACGGACAGATATTTACATGCTACATTGCACCATCACCCAGCCAACTTAACATCGGTAGTATCTGCTCTTGTGAACCGTGCTCACAAAATTTGTGACCCCGAACACCTTAACCAAGAGTTGAAGCATATAGATATTGCACTTGAAAAGAATGGCTACAGCTACAAACAAAGAACATTGAGACCCAAACCCAGCCTACAGAAACATTCGCTACCTCCAGCATTGGAAAAAGGGCCTTTTTGCCCTATATCAAAGGCATAACGGATGGAATTGGGCGAATCTTACGAAAATATGATATAAAAACCATCTTTAAACCGCCAACCAAGGTTCGCCAATTTTTAAGATCGCCTAAGGACAAAATTCCACTTCAAAATCCTGGTGTGTACTCTGTTCCCTGCAGTTGTGGGTCTTCTTATATTGGTGAAACCAAACGAGGTATAAAAACGCGATTAAACGAACATATTCAAGCTACTCAAAACAACGCTGCCACAAAATCGGCAATATGTGAACATTTGGCCTACAACGAAGATAATTTTATCCGCTTTGATCAAGCCAGATCAATCGCAAATGAAAGATTTTATGTACCAAGAATTGTCAGAGAAGCACTTGAAATTAAGAAACATACAAATTTCAATAGAGATTCTGGCTTTAAATTATCGCCAACGTGGGATCCTCTCATAAGTAAAACAAAAGTAAGGTCGCGACTCCATTAGAAATATTTATTTCGGCCATTATTGCAGACACTACTACTAATAATTTATATTTCTTTGCTATTTGGGCAAAAATGAATCTCGAAATTTCATTCTTCTCCAAGAAGCGCTAAGCGGTTTATGTACTTTAGAATAGGTATAATCTGTCTCATCTGCACGATTTATGTGGGATGTCATGAAACGTCAAATTTTATTTCTCCGTTTATTTCTTCCGAGAAGACAAGAAATAAATACAGATTTTTATGTCTAAAAATAAGAAAAATCCAGACATAAGGGGCCTCCACAAGAAATATTGACTACATGACACATTTCTTGCAATCATTTATTCCAAGTGGAGGCCTAGGGTAAAGCCAATCAAAAAACCTGTAGCCGATATCGTAAGCTTTGCATGTGTACAAGAATATATCGACTCAACGCAACAACAACCTAGAACAAGTACACCACCCACAAGCAATCCAATTGCAACAACATCTACGCACCGGTACTGTTTGAGAGCGAGAGCTAAAAATAGAATAACTAAAACAACATCCATCAATCGGCAGTCTCATCCCGTGACTACGAAGTTTGAAAATTCTTCGAAACGTCGGGAAAAAGAATTGAAAATATTTCTAACATTTAACGCGGTAAGTTCCGAAAAATTTAAACTTTATGTAAAAATCAACGGTTAAACATTTTATGTGTAAATTTGCAATTCGTTTGTGATGATGACGATACGCTTGCAAGTTCATTTCATTTATGATCGGACCGTTGGCGAACACACAGTAGGTATATACAATTTTTTCTCTCTCATCGTAAACAAAAAATTTACCAATTTGTGAAGTGTTTCTTTTTACTCTTTTCTCGCTGCAATACGTGATCTTTTTTTGGTTAACATGTTGATTACCTTAATGTGATGGTTGAACATGGTGTACAAATGAACGTGTATTTATTGATTCTTATGAGAAGAAGCCATACTTTTATGAGAAACTCACGAATCGCAGTTTTTTTTTTTAAATCAAAATTTGTATATAAAAATGAAAACTGTAATCCATTGTTTCTGATGAATTTATGCTTAGAATTATCCAAAGGAACTCTTTATTTGTGTTAATTTCTACACATTTTTAAGCAAAATACATAGGCATACTTACATCTGCAAAAAAAATAAGATTAAACTTCTAACATAATTATGAAAGAAAAGACATAAGATTATACCTAATTTTAATCACAAAATTAGGTTTAATTTTAAGCTCTTTCATACATAATTTTATTGGAAGTTTACACATTGTTTGTTGAATTTCGGTATAAATTTGAACATAAAAAGTTTGAATTTACACATTTTATGCTGATATTTAAAAAAAAATTAAGCTAAAAATTTACAAATAAAAAGTTCAAATTTACACATTTTATGCTTATAAGGGGTTTTCCAATAAGAGGTGTTATTTTGAATAGCCCGCTATTCGGACGGTAGCTGTCACTTTTGAAGCTGTCATTTTTTGACATTTGACAAGTAGAAACTACGCTATTAATAAAAATGGAACGATACACGCTTCAACAACGAATTTCTTTTTTTTTGAATATCAAAATAACACCTCTTATTGGAAAACCCATTATAAAAACGTTTGCTTAAATTCTGTTGAATCTTAAAAATAAATTATGTATATATACATTAAGTTTAAACATTTAAGGTGTAGGAATACACATTTTTACCCTAAATCTTTATTTGAAATTACACAATAAAGATTTAACATTTACACATTAAATATTTAGAATTATTACGTGTGTAATTATGGTAGGCAACAAGTTTCCTCGCTTTATGATAGTAAAATTAACGATTTATTTTTAGAGTACACTCTCTAGTAAAAACAAAATGTATATTCCTACTTGGTGTATGTACATATCTACTATTAAAAAAAAGTTGAAAATGTCATTCGAATCAGTGATGATAGTGGAGATTACTTTTTTAGGGAACTTCACATCTTACAAAAGCTTAAAAGGGAAAAATAAAATAAAATAAAAATATATTAAATACACCAAAGCAACGATATTCATTCTAATTATTACTATCCTGGTAAATAATATTTAAAAACATAATAGAGTAAGATCCCAGGGCCGGCAGACATAAGTCATTTTATAATAGCTGAATTTTTTTCTGCGAATAGATACCAAAGTAGATAAAAACGAATGGATATTCCGAATTTTCAAAGCTGGGGCTTTTCGGAGATATGCAGTAATTTTTTGATATGTTTAAGAGGATAGTATCCCAATTTTTTTTTGACACTTATCAAACACCTACAGTGGGACGTTTCGCCTGGCAGACGCCTTTAAGATGACATCGAAAAGGTGTCTGCGAGACGAAACGCCTTCAAGGAAACATTTAAAGTTGTTCAAGGTCTCATTTGTGGGATATTCAAAAATGTATAACATCCGAAATGAAATAACATCTCAGCAGGCCAAGCTGCTATAAAATCTCTAGACTCTGTTTCTATAACAGCCAGGAACTTTCGATTATTTCTTGTAGAGCTTGTACAGCAGTTCAATGTCCACCTTTGTTGGGTGCCAGGGCATAGGGGCAATCCAGATAATTGTAAGGCTGATGAACACGCCAAAAGTGGAGCAACCCAACATTATTTGTTCCGCCAGATAGTTTAAATATCGATATACCTATCGCTACATGTAAGCTTATACTGAAGCAAGCCTCTATTAAGAAAACAAATGTTCGTTGGAACAGCATCACCACTTGCTTGGCGGCTAAACAGATCTGGCCTACACTGGATCTGAAGCGAGGTCTAAATATTTGATATCTCTAAGTAGATTGACTTAGCACTGTCTTATAGGCAAGAACGCGAAGCGGTTTGGAATAATCGCAAGCGATTTTTACAAAAGCTATATTGACAAAGAATTGATTCCTTATCTCCTCTGTGCATGCCTTGTTATATCGCAACCGCGCAGGCTTCATCTGGGACACTTCTTCTACAATGATCCAAGTGATTCAATAAACTCAGACATTATTAGTCTCGAAAGCTTAATACGATTACACGGCCTTTTCTGATGGTATACGTTTTTCGAATATCAATAATATTATCTGTCAATATCCCGAAATTTGAGAATTTACACTAAGAACTTAAACATTTTTAAATGAAGAATGAGCTTTTTGTTCCTAAAAGAGAGTGGAATCCCTCTTTTTTAATCCAGTCTAAAACACATATAAATTGGTTTTCCTCAAATCCCTTTTACTTTAAATCCCGATCTATTACAACCCTGCTTTATAAAATCCAGTCCAAAGTAAAGAATTAATAATTCAATAAAAGAATAAGCACACTATAAAACTTAATTGTTCACTTTTCGCCCATTGACACATTGAAAAACTGTTAAGATTTACCGTTACTGTTAGTTTTATTTTTACAGCTCTCTTTATTAACCTATTTCAATCTACAGAAAAAGCTTTATAAAGCATTTGTGGATAAAAGCTTTTTTGGAAAGCTTTTTTAGGAGAGAGAATCTCTTTACTCTTAATAAAAGCTACAAATCTGCTAAATAGCTAATGGGAGAGCTTTTTCAAATACACTAGTTCCTGTCGGTGAAATTCCCACTGAAAGCAACCACTGATTTACACACAAATTGTTTTTATAATCTCATTAAAACCAGCGTATATTCCACCATGACCTAGCTACGAAGGTAGATCTAAGCGCACACTGCTGCTTGTGTGCTTTCACCATTCTCTCAATCCTCGTTGTGTGCTTTTAAAATAAACACAATGAATCAAAGTTACTGCAATACGTTTGTGGTAATTTAGTATGATTACTATACGGAAACCCTGTAAAAGCTTTAAAACAGTACACACTTATTGGCATCTAATACAGTCAGAGTGAGAGGCAAGCTCTGAATAATAATCTGCTGTATTGTACTGTTATTGGTCTTAAGCAACCATATTTTCGTTAACTTAAGGAACCTGACACATTTGGTCAAGTTCATGTTTGCCACATCGTATCAGCGAATCAGCGTATTGCGGATATCATCGGCGTCAGAGTAAGGTCGCTCCCTCCTTACTTGGTGGTGCGATATCTGTAATAAATATTTACTACTTTAACGAATGAATACCGATATCAAAATTTGTCAGTAAACTTTCCGCGCCGAATTTTGCATTTTGTATCAAAAATTATTTTCTAATTTTTTTGTACAAAACAAACTTCAGCTACTTCAAACACAAACACAAACACTTGCGATAAATATTTATAACACTACTGATTCTTTGTATCCAGACTCGGTATGCAACTTGCTTACCATGGCTATTCCGCACATACTGCACAAATCAGTAGGTGTACATTGAAAATTTATGCAGCGAGATATCAGTACCGAATGTGTACTGATCTGTGCTGATCTTGCGTTTTCACTCAAAAGGCGTTTTTCTTTTTTCGTTCAGAGCAGATCACTGAACAGAGTTCGAACACAAAGATTATTCACTGAATTTTTTCCAAACAGAGCGAGCTCTGAACACTGATATGTTTTTTAACCACACTTGAACCGCACAAATCGGAATACATTTTCATTTTTAACCATAAAAAGTAATACCTATCCTTTTTTGTACACTGCTACACACCAGATAAAGAAAACCAACAAGCGATTAACTTCTTTCGCCAACTTATGTATCTAATTATTTTTTCATCACATTTTCCTTCTTGGCACACATGGCATTTGGTGCGTTCAGCAATTTACTCACATGCTCAGTCAATTATGTTCGAGCACGTCGATTGCGATCTACACATGTTCGGAATGAAAAAAGAAACACACATTTGGAGCTCTGCATGCTCTGAGTTAAAAAAGAAACATAAACAAATTTTTTGACAACTCAGACTCTGCTCTGAACTAAAAAGGAAAAACGCCTAAGGGTTTCCGTTCAATGTTCAGAGGCATGAATTTAATTTTAATTTAAGTAAATAATAACTACCAAAACAATGTAACTTTTTGAGCAAGTGCATGCGACCTATTACATAGCTTTATTTCCTTGTTTTCTATTTAAAAAAAAATGTTTGTAACCATTCAAGTATAAAGTCAAAGCGAATATTCCATTATGATGGACTTATGACGAGATCGACTCTCTTTCCATACCAACTATCCATATCTATTGAATTAACAAAAAAAAAGTATTTAATCTTTTGATTTAATTTATTCTAGACAAGTATCTGACCGGTGGAAATATGCAAAGAGACGCTTTTTTTTCAAAAATGCAAGCCAAACGGAGGGTTGTTTCAGAAGATAGTTATAGTAAGTCAGGTCTTCATAGAGTTGAAACTGAGCTCTTGAGTATTGTATTATTGTTTGATAGGAGAACGCCTCTATGCTCTGTTGTTGATTTGTCATTTTTTTTTAATTATTATTTTTGTCCACTACCTGGTCAGTATGCGGCCTCAATCAATTCGATGTAATCGCCGTTTAAAGGCCACCGAAGAATTTCTGCTAAAAGAAACATAAGCTCACGTGGCTAGAATAATTATAAATAAATTTTGTTAAAAAACATTTTGTGGAAGCAAATATTTCATTCAGTATTTTTGTTTTCGTTTGTTTGTTGATTTGATTTTCTGCGAGGGCAGACAAAATGTTTGCTCGTGGGAAATGTTAAACATGCGCAACTGTCTGGATTAAAAACAAAAATATTTCAGACAATACATTTTTTATTTTTATTTGTTTAAAATATTTAGACAAGATCAATACGAAGACAGAATCGTAAAATAAATTTTGGAAGTTAAGACATGAACATTTTCTTTGGAGCGAAAAAAAAATTGGGGTGCCCCAAGGTAGAATTATTTAACCATTACTTTTTATTTTTTCACAATAGGACAAGGTTGCGGTTCGATGTATGATTTTTTTAGATAAAAGAAGAACTATGGTATTTTTAGATGTGTCAATGCTACACTTTTATGTTTGACAGCAGTAATCCTCCTGTAAGTAAACCAAACATGTCCGATAATTCCATATATGATACCAAAATTTTGAATTAAAATTGCTTTAATTAAAAGCTGTGTTCATTAATATACATATATGTATGTAGTACAATTATCCCAACCTACATTACTATAATTCATTCATTAATTTTATTCATTATGGGCATTTGTTGAGCCAAATGAATGTAGAAATGTTGAATAGAGATTGACAATTTTTTGACGCAAAAGGTGTTTTGTCTTGTCGACCAAGTCGTGTACCTACTACAGTGTTTTGTTTGAATTTGGAATTACAAGATATGACAAGAGCTTAGCTACACATGTTTGCCATTGAATACTCTTAATTTGGAATTAAAAGCTTTTATACACTACCCACTTTTAGCTAAAACAAGCATTGGTTACAAAACTCGATGTATCTAATTCTGTGATTAACAAATCGAAATAATTGATTCTGAGTTTTTTTAAATTACCAACTAATGTGGGATAATCTATTGCACCAAATTCAAACTGAGTATAAATACAACATATGTTTTAGCAAAGAAAAAATAATACAATCGATCTTAAAAGGAAATTACATAGAGCCACTCCACTCATGCTTATTCATAATTCAAAGTCTTTAGTCTTTTAACCCACGTGTAAAATAAATCTCTCAGCTTATTTTAATTAACTTGGGTTTAGTTGACACCTTCTCTCCCAGTCAACGGGTTATCAAAATTAGACAGAATTGTTTGGGTAATATGGGGTTAAGAAATAACCTGTTAGTCATAGATATGGAAACTGCAATTCATCTCAAAACAATATACAGTATTCCCCGCTTAATGGATCGACCTGTTTAATTAAGCGAATACTGCACTGGTTAAATGAAAGTAGGTAATTCACCTTACACAAATTTCGGCGTAATCTTAGGGAAACTTAAAAAATAAAATGCGCGACTGGATCGTACGAACTTGCTCTTGCATTGACGCTGTTTAGTAGGTAGGTAGTCTAGTTATCCTATGCAGGTTTAATGCCGATGTAGGTAAGTCCTAGCATAATGAACTTTTGAAAGGTATCCACCTACAAATGTTTATTTAAATGTAGATTATGGATTTTAATTAATTATTAATAGGAGGGTAATAAGAACCTACATACATAGATGGTAGTATTCAGTGACGTACGAAATAAATGGATAATACACATAATTAAATATTTTCAGATTGCTTAGTTGTTATAGTTTAAGGGAAAACAAAGATATCATTTGAATTCCTGGACAAATAAGAATATATTTAAAAAAAAGTAAGAAATCATTGAGCGGTTTTTTAAAAAATTAATTTTGTGTGTATAAAATTTTAAGAGCATTTTTAGAAAATAAATTTGAATCGCCATTTTGAAAATATAATAAAAACAAAATTAAAATTTCAAAAACAATTTAGTGACTGGGTTTTGAAAAAAATCGATTGTTAAAAAAAAATAAAATATTATTTTTTATTAACAAAATTAGGTAGTATTCGCATACAAAAAATTATTTTACTCGGTTTATCCAATATTGTAAGTAGTATATAAGTCGAAAATATAAAAAGTAGTTCATTGGGATGTACCGTTAATAAGTACGCAAAAACAAAATATTTGTATACAAAAGTGGACTGTACTTATTTAAGAATACACACAATTATTTATAAAACATTTTGGAGCAGTTTTCGAAAAATACATTTTTTTTCTTAACGGTTTATTTTTAAATTTTGTATAGGATATCATGTACCGTTGTTTTTTTATTTTTGGAATATAGTTTTGTTACATTTTCAAGATAATGTCAAAAAATGACCAAATACGAAGTTTCGAAAAAATCGATTGAGTCGTTTCAAAATTTTGTGTGAAACATACAGACGGAATTGAGGGACATACTTTTTGGTATTCTCCATGATCGTAATGTCAAGTCTGATTGTAAGATTTTTTTTATGAATGCATAACTTGCCTTTTATTACCTATAATCGCAAGTTAAAACGGGTATAATACACACAAGCATATTATTTCAAAAATGTGATCCATTTGCTGTCATTTGTTGAAGTAAGCTGTGCTCTCAATAGTAGTAATTCTAAGTTACTAGTTTTTTTGTTTCCGAGTTGCATTTTTTAAAGATCAATTAAGCAAGTAATTTAATAAAAAAATATGTTCAATTAATCCCCTAATACCTCTAATACATAAAATTTTCGAACTCAATTTTTGCCCCGTATTTAGCTGGGAAGTTGATGTTCATTTAAGCGGGAGTACTGTATGTATATTATTGAGAAATTAAATTTTCGAAAACAAATCATATTGGTTGATTTATAAATATTGTCTAGAAATCTCACACAATGAACCTGTTTACAAAATTTATAAGGAATTACCAGTTGAATTTACTCAAACGTCAATGATGTCGTCTATAGTAATTAATTAGTACGCAGTGAAAAATATTATAGTACATAAGTAACATATTGAATTACTTCTATGTCGCACTTTTATTTGTTTGTGATTGGGAGGAGTACGTGCGGCTAAGAATAAGATGCTTATGCTGCAGAAACAACATAACTTAACTTGCTTGGATGCGACGGTATTTTAAAAAGAATTCACTGCAAACCCAGATTTTATTATTTTTCCGTTTTATGTTTTCCTGAACTTGCAAACGAAGTCGGTTTTTGAAGTTCAGTCCAAAATTAAAAAAAAAATTGACAGTCAAGTATTGCAGACGTTTGACGATATTTTCAAACAATTAAATTAATTAAGTAGTCGTTAGTGCGCTCCTTTCACAGCTCCAGTACTTTTGAAAACAAAAATATGTATTTATTTAATTTCTGGTTTCCAGAACGATTACGAAAAATACCTTAAAATTGGTTTACAAAAAATCAGTATAATTCGTAAAGGTGAATTTTTTCACTTAAAGTTGAACACAGCTTGGGATTTTTACTTGCGATATATGTAGTTAATATAAGGCAAGATTTGCATTTGGAAAAAATCAAACTCGATATTTCAATCAAACTTGACATTACGATAATGTAGAACACCGCTTTAGATTTAGGGGGTAGCCGTTGCGCGATAGTTGCGTGCTTGGCTATCAGCATCATTGTCGCAGGTTCGATTTCTGCCGTAGTCTATGTCCTCTTATTTTTCCATTAAAAACCAATTCTAAAATAAATATCATACAATGAGTTGCTGGTTTACTCATCACATGCTGTTTATGCATAGCACTAACAACTTGTGATTGAGTAAAACCAGTATACCCATAAATATGGCAACGAATAAAAAAATAATGCGAATTATAAGGCACATAGATAAATAAGACACGGAAACTTCTCCGCATTAGTTCAGCCGCCATCCCTGAAGATAAAATCTAAGACAACAACAACCTTCAGTCTCAAACAACATCGCGCCACACATCTTTCCTATCATTCTTTTTCTTCCTGAACCTGACGCCCGCGCTGTGTTGAAACATTTAAGGGGTAGTATAATCCCTTGAGGGCGTGTAGATTATAAAAAAAAGATGCCTGTTTCGATTCTTTTTCTAAATCTTTTTGTATAGCACAAAAATATTGGTATCTGACATACAAATCTTTGGGGCAAATATGGTTAATCTCAATTATCTCGAAAACGGATCTAACGATTTTAATAACATAAATTCAGTGACCCATTATATAATAATCTATATTTTAGTCAATAAATTTTTTAAATTGAAATGTTACTAACCATATAAGTTTTTTTTCCATTTTCGACTATCTCATGAATTAATTAATGCATTTCGATCAATTTTTTTGTGCAAGAGGTGCTTCAAATTCTAAATGATACTGCATACCAAAACTTTCGAGAAATATATCGAAAATGTTTTTTGAAGTTATGGCGCAAAATTTCAAACGATTTAGTAATATGTTAAATCATTTTTAGTATGATAATAGGCTAAAAAGAGGATTTTGCTAATTTTAAACCAGTTTAGTATCGTACTATTTTCTTAACATTTTACTAAAGTTAAGATCACAAAATGGCTACTTTATGTTTTTAGTATCGTACTAAATCCATATGCCACTTTGACATTTACAAACGTCAAAAAGCTATGTTCGCTTACTTTTTTGCACAATTTAGGCGTGTTTAGCTGTAGTTTATTAAGAAAATAGATTTAGTATGGAGTTAGTTAAAAAGTGTTTAAAATTAGGAAAATATTAGTAAAGTGCTTTAGTATTAGCAAACTGTGAAGTAATATCATGCCCTTAACATAAGGCTGTTTAAAATTTTGCGCCTATGTTTTTAAGTTTATTTAAATTTCTTTATGAAAAATATTAAAGATATTTCGTAAATAAAAAATTAATTAAAGAACTACTTTAAATATATATTTAGCTGTTTCTACTAAGATTCTTGTGCTTATGATGTGATTAAACGTAAGAGAAAATACATGCGATCGAGTCGTGCATTTTATTTTATATTGTATGCACCCTCAAGGAGATTTAACTACCCTTAAAATGCTAAAACCACAGTGAGACCGATTAAATAGGAGATACCGATTTACATTAATTTTGAATGTTTGAATAACTTAATTGGATGGAAAAATAGATTCGCGTAAAACGTTCCACATTCGTGTGGTACGGCTAAAGAAGAACTCCTTATACCTGACAGTATGTCCGAAATTAGGCTCTAGGGTAAACTGACAGGTATTAAACATCGATTCTGTCCAAGAGACTTAAGTGAGTTTAAGGGGCAACTGACCAGCAAAATACACGTCAAATTGCTTTTGAATTTTAACTTAAAAGTTGATCAGCTTTAGATTTTGTCAATTCCCTAAAATATTACAAGTCAATAGAGCAAACTTAGGATTTTGTTCAAAAAAAAAAAATATTAAATCAAAATCGAAATATTTAATTTAAAATTCTAGAATTTGAATATTTCGTGCATAAAAATTTTGATCGAAATCGCTAAAGCCGTTAATGAGAAGGTCAAAAATGAACCGTTATTGTATTAACGTTTTTGTTTGTAATTCCCAAATATCAGTTTGGGCTCATTTATGTTCGGAAATTACTTCCAAAGTTCTGATTATTTGTCTTCCTCTTCTTCTTCTTCTTTTGTTCTCTTTTGTTTTTGATTATGGTTTCTTTTGTAACATGATGTGCCTTTGCTCTTGGTTTCGCTCAAGAGTGTGGAAGCTCTCTTGCCATATAAACAGATTACTCTCATACAAGGTTAGAGCTAAATTCTTTTTGAATGACATGCCTGCATGATATTATAGTTTCCGTTGCGGTAATTTATTTTAATGCTTGGTTTACTTTCGTCTGAAAATTTTCGTGGTTTGCTTTCCTTTAGATCATACAATTCCTGCCCCAGCTCCTACAGACTCTTAAGTGTAAAGCTTTGGTGGAATATTTTTATCATTCACGCTTTCCTCAGCTTAGCTCCGTTTTAAAGGTCTGTTTAGAAGTTATACTTTGCAATAATGTCTTCAATTAAAATGCGAAGTCAATTTGTACGTCGTGAAATATCATTCAGGCACCAAGTTGGAATTCTTCTAGATCCATTGTTGATATCAGTCCAGTTAAATTATTCGGCGGAAAAAAATCAAATAATAGTAGTGTTGCAGACAGCACTGATTTACACTTTTTCTATTCTCCATACACTTTTAATTTCATCAGAACTAATAGTTGCTAGAACAGGGAAAAAATCACGAAAGTTTGACCCAAGACTTGTTTCTCAATCTCTCTCGATTTATTCACAATTCACCCCTCAAAGAGTGAAATCCATTTAACTAATACAATGACTCATTGAAATTTCCATTTATTAATCTTACTGCGCTTATCATATATAGAACTTTTAAAAAACTATGAGTCAAGTTATTGATTTAGAATATGTTGCCAATGATTTAGGGTTTCAATAACACTGCTTACACCATATAAATATATTTGCTCTCAAATAAGCACTTACTAGTCAACCAATATCAGTCAGTGCCAGTCGTTTTGCGTTCTTGAAATTTCAGAAATTTCAGAAATGGAGAGACATCCTACTTGTATGTTTGGGTATGTAATGTGTGCCTTACTTTATATAACACATAGTGCTCCAATAACTTCAGTGGAGCATATGTCCCAAATAGAAAATGGAACTTTCATTGGATCTTACGCTAAGCTTGTGAAATCATTGATGAATACTTCCGTAGACCCGTGTGATAATTTTTACACATATGCATGTGGTAATTATCCGAATGTGATCGAAGATTTGGAAACATCTATCATGCGATCAAACTTGTTTGATGTGATGTTTGTTCTCTATGATCGCCTGGATGCTATTCTACAAACAGAACGTGACTCAAGTGAACCATACTACCAAGAGCTACAGATAGCAAAGAAGTTCGTGGATACCTGTGCCAATGCTAAGCTCTTGCCTATGATGCCAAGCGATGAATACTTGGCAGTGATCAAGACTATTGGAGGATTTCCGGCCATCGATCCAAACTGGAACGAGTCTTCGTTTGATTGGTTCGATATGACTGCACATCTAACACGTTATGGTATCGTTGGACTTGTTGATGAGACCATTTTGCCAATTTATCCATTCAAGCCACTCTACAAACTCCCGAAACTAGGTTTTGGATTCGATGTCTATCTGGCGAATATTGCCACAAATAAGTCCGACGGATATGTTTACAATGAAAAAATTATGAGGGATCTCCTGCAGGTCTATAAAGTGTCAGGAACCAATGCCGATAAGGTTATAGAAGGAGTATTTGAGTTGTGGAGGGAAATATTGAAACTTCGAGAACAATTGCCTGATCAAAATATTGTTCGTTATGAATGTGCGCAACTTTCCGCTATCCATAATCATACACTGCACTTCGAGAAATGGACCAATCTATTTAGAATTGCATGGGATGTACCGGCGTTTAGAATTTCGTACGAATCTTACTGTCCTTGCAATTGGTTTTATAACAATCTAGACCGTTTAGCCGAACAGAAAGCAAGAGATTTCGCCAATTATATGGCCATGAAGTTCCTTTTTTCAATGCATCCCCACCTACAATCTCCAAAATTTCAGCGCAGAGAGTGTATTGCTACTGTAAAAGCTGCCATGCCAATGGTCTTCTCTCATTTCTATATGAAGGAACATTACAACAAGCAAGATGAAGAAGAAATTTTTGGTATGATTTCGGAACTTAAGACGACCTGGAAACATCTAATAAATGCATCAGATTGGTTGGATGATAACACGCATGATGAAGCCTTCGAGAAGTTGGAAAATCTTCAATCGCATATTGGGCAAGTTGTCGATCCCACTTCTGACCTCTACATTAAGCAAATTAAATATCTTAATCTAACAGACAACGTGGCCCTTAATAATCTTCAACTTGCCAAATTCAAAGTTGACATGCATCACTATGGGAATTTGCATAAGATTGGATATGCAGCATATGACATCTTGGACGCAGTGAAAGTAAGAGCTTTTTACATGGTTCCGAAAAATACAATCAACCTAATGGGTGGATTGTTTCATCCGCCGACGTATCATAAGGATTTTCCCAATTCTGTTTTGAGGGTATAGGATTAAATATGACTTCTAAGCTTACACGCCGATCATGGTTGTCAAAGAAATCTATTACGATTGCTATAGAACGGTCCATGTGCTTTATAAATGATTACAACAATTTCGAGGAGCCTGGTTTCGGTAAGCTCAATAGGAAGAATGCATTGTCTGAAATTCAAGCTGATAGTCTGGGGTTGCAGCAAGCATTTGAAGCTTATCAAAGAGTCTTGAAGTATGGTGTGAAACACGAAGGCGATGAATTCCTGCGAAAAGAACGTCTTCCAGGCTTGAATTTGAACCAAGAGCAAACATTTTTCCTAGCGTTTGCTCAACTTTACTGTGCTAAATTGGAACCAAAGGATTACTGGGCGAAATTTAATGCTAGGCATCCGCTAGAGAGATATCGAGTAATGGGTACACTGAAAAATTTCGACAAGTTTTCAAAGGTCTTTAGCTGTCCTTCCGGCAGTCCGATGAATCCTCATGAGAAGTGTCGGGCTTGGTAGAATTTTAATTTTTCAATCCAAATCTATTATGAATAAAGTATGGTACAAACATTTCCATGATGGATTACGATTTCCAGGAACAACTTCCTGCTCTGGTTGATGTTCCTCTCGACTTGTGCTCGTTAAGGCTGATTTTTTTCATTAAAAGCTGATTAGCTCATTAGGATCATTATGTTGTTTTTTTGTTTTTTGTATAAAATGAAAATGTGATTTTTATTTAGTCCGAATAACAGTGTTTTATTATAAAGGGTGTTTTAACATTAACGATGAATTATTGAACAATTTGTAGTATACTTAAGGAGAGAATACGATACAAATCTTAATTTATCCTATATGGCTATGAAACAATCAAGTTACACTTTGCTTTTCCCGACTTTCCCGCCAGGGTTGCTGCATTCTTCAGGGGAACTTTATTGCACAAAACAATAGTAACCACAAAGTTTAATAACAATTGTATGACAACATCAAATATGACTTACATTATGTAAATATATGGGAAGTTATATTAGTTTTTACATTAAATAAAATTTTAAATTTGAATAAAGTTTAGTCTTTATGCTTTTTTTAAAAACTTAAAAAGAAACAAGTAATTGACGTTTAGTCCGAGAAAAGTGAACAGTATACAGCGGATATATCTTGTGTGTCGAGCTCTCGGTCCATGTTTTAAAAATTTAACTTAAGATTTTTATTTTATCCATTTTGTTAAGTTTTTACTTACGATATATGTAGGTACTATAGGGCAAGTTTTGCATTTAGAAAAGAAATCGATTGCTGCTGTTCTCCTTTATCGTAATGTCAAGTGTGATCACAATCTCGAGTTCGATTTTTTCCAAATGCAAAACTTACCCTATAGTTACGGTGACCATATTTTTCAGATGCAAAAAAAGAGGACAACCTTTAATTAACTTAAACAATTTAAAGAATAAACGATATTTATTCAAAATATTTGTATTTCTTTTTACATACAGTATGGCGCACGAATCGTGCTACAATAAGAAATTTAAATAACTTTTATGTTAATCGATGTATTTCATTAATTTTTTTTATTGGATTAAAAATTAAATTTTATTTTAAATAACTAATGGTTTTTAAAGATGATAGACCGCAAATGACCTCCACGCTCATCCACGCACATGCGGCGCCTGATCAAAAAATTGTTCATTGCGGCCTGAAGGGTTGAAATTGGGATCGCCTCAATTATTGTCTTAATGGACTGCTTCAATTCAGTCAAATTTATGGGTTTCGTTTTGTACACTTCCTGCTCGACATAACCCCATACAAAAAGTCTGGTGCAGTCAGGTAAGGTGACATTGGGGGCCAGCGGAAAGTGCAGTTTCTGGATATCAATTTGTTTGGGAATTTTCGTTGGAGCTCCGCCATAACTTGTGTGCCTACGTGTGCACTTGCTCCATCTTGTTGAAACAAAATCCTGCTGACAGGGATACGTCTTCGGCGAAGTTCTGGGTAAAAAAACTTCTTCAACATCTTTAAATAACGATCCCCATTGACAGTTTGTGTTAAACCGTTTTCTTCAAAGAAGTATGGCCCGACAATACACCTTGATGAAACTGCGCACCACACAGTGACTCGTTCTGGGTGCAGTTCCGTCTCATGGAGCATTTCTGGATTAGATTCACTCCATATAAGGCAATTCTGCTTGTTAACATTGCCGTTTAAGTCAAAATGGGCCTCATTAGACATGAAAAAACAATTTATCAATGTGTCGACTTCTTCGGCCATTGCAATCATTTTTCGGCAAAATTCCAGGCGAACAGGCAAATCCTCAAGGTTGAACTTGCTTGTAATTTGGAATTTGTACGGAAGCAAGTTTAAGTCATCATGAAGTAGACGTTGTTATGACCGTCTGCTAACTCCAATTTGGCCCGATAAGTTTCGAGTCAAAACACTTGGATTTGCCTGTATTGCCGATGCAACAGCCATGATTGTATCCAGAACCCGAACATTGGGATCTCGATGAAACGGTCTTCGTTCGATGCTTCCACATCCGGCAAACATGTTCACAGGCCTCATAAAGGTCCATCTTTTAGGGGGAGTACCGCCAACTCCAGCCTAAATTCCCTTTGGACGGAAATGACAGACTGCAAAGAATGATATCGCTGCCCTATCCAAACCCTTTTTTCAGTATCTAAAGCATTCATTTTGATAAATCTAAAAAAATAAGCCGATTGCTGACACTGAAAAAAAATTATTACGTTTTATTTTTTTAGCACGATTCTTTCGCCACCCTGTACATCAGTTCAGTTTTAAATACAAAACTAAAAATACTTATAACATAAAAAATAAAATGCACGACTCGATCGCGCATACTTGCTCACATCATATGTAAAATATTCTTAATAGAAACGCCTAAATGTATTTTTAAATTCGTTTTTCATTTAATGTTTTATATATAAAAATTCTAAAATTTTTCTAAAAAAAAATTGGTATGAACATTTTAAATATTTAATAATATAAATTCAAAAACAAAATTTCAGAAAAAATCGTCCACCCGTTTTCGAAATATAGAATTAAAAAAAAAAAATGTTTTTTTTTTGAAAATTCCAAAAAACAATTTTTTTTGAAAATTTTAAAATGCAGTATTGTTTATAGTTTAAAGGACCTCATGTATAAAATTTTTTATCGAAATCCGTGCGGCTTATGGGAAAGTCGAAAATCAATAAAATGGTTGTATGGCAGGTTAACAACAAAATATTTAAAGAAAAATATTTGCCACAATTTAGACCAATACCATAGTAGGACACACACCAATTTTAATCAGATTCGTTATAGCCGTTATCGAGATATTTAAGATGGTGGAAAAATTTGTACGGCAAGAACCGTTATTTTTGGGGCTAAAACAACGATTCAAAAATCTATTTTGGACAACCACCTAAAACGCCTAACCACCAAGTTTGAACAAATCTGTTTAGCCGTTTAAGCTGTTGATCGTTATACAGGCAGACAGACAGACAGACGGAATTGCCGGACCCTCTTTTTTGGTGTTCTCTATCATCGGAATGTCACCTTTGATTAAGATCTCGAGATCGATTTTTTTCCTAATGGAAAACTTTCCCTATAGTACCTATATTGCAAGTAAAAAGTATTTAAGTACTTAATTTAAGAGTTCAACTCGAAGAATCTGTAAGTTTTTGTATTTTCTTAAGATCTCCACAATCATTGTCATAATTGCACTTTGTTATCAACATTGCTTTTAGTATATCAATTTGGAATTGCGATTTTTCAGTTGTACAAATGTTATAAGAAATCGAAAACACTCTTTCCGTTGGGGAATTTGAAGCTAGAAGTGAAGTGAAAACTCTACGAGTCTTATGTCCTTTTCGATTGGTAATCCGGAAGAACTCTCCGTTCCGGGATTTCAATCGAACAAGTTAACACATGGTTCTTGATTCTGAATTTTATTGTGAGTGTTCAAGGCGGTTAAAACACAACAATGACATGAAAATGTTGGGATGGGTGATGTTCATTTAAGTTGGGAAAACATCGATGTTAGACGATAAAAATATCGATCTTTCCACATCGATGTTAATATTCAAAGCATTGACTTAAAATAAGCTGAAATCTTTTGTCAATGACCTAATGCTTATAAAGGTTAGATCGCACTCGACGGAACTACACTTCAGCGGAACTGCGCTTCACAACAATTTATAATTAATTGGCGCTTAGTGGGATATATGTAACCCATACACACTAAAAGGGAAAAGAAAAAAAACATTGATACAATTTTCAAAACAATAAAGGTATTTTTAATTTTTAATATATTGTGTTTATAATAAATTTTTTAACGTTCTTATTTAAAAAAATGAAAAACATCGATGTTAAAAAACATCGATGTTTCTGATATCGATATTGTATTTTCGATGTTAACATTAATGTTTTTCAATATCGCTCATCCCTAAACAACCCTGTTGTTGACATTGAATTCGCGTTCGATATTTAATACGTGAGTGTGTCTGTGCTTCTGGTTATGATTCTGACTTCAAATCCAGAAGGAAATTTCTACTCTATCCAGAAGAAGAACTATCATTTGATACCAATCGAACAATTTCAGAAGTATTCGGAAGCGTTCCAAAGGCTTAAGGACGACCAATCGAAAATGGACATTATGTGTGTTCAATACGACTGTTCGGAACAGATTGAAACACTTTTTAACACTTGCTTTTTAGGTAGAACAGGTTAGAACAGATTTGTGAGAACTATCAAAACCAATTGTTGTTAAAAAAAACTATTTATTTGGGTATTAGATTTAGATTTAGTTGATAAATCACTTTCCATGTCGGAATCATGTCAATTTCATAAAAAATATTTTTTTAAATAAATTCAATTCCATTTCAGATTATTTTTAAGAATTTTTCTGCAAGAATTATCGAACTTAAATTGTATGTAAACAGCAATAATTTATTTTATAATCTCTGTCAGATGACTGACGGTTCTAAGTTATTCTATCTTGTTCTGAAGTTTCTCACGAATCTGTTCTGTTCTAACTTTTTCGGCACTGAAGAATCTTATTTTCTACATCAAATTCTTTGAAAATATTAACCCATTTCTCACTTGGAGATAAATTGTCCGTTTCCCTTGTTCACTGTCTTCCTTACTAACATATCGTTTGGCGCAAGAAACATCACAATAACAAAAACCTGAACTATTTAAACCAGTGCTGTCTTCATTTTGTGTTTAAGTAATTTAGTCCTTAAGAAAGAAGGAAAAATGTTTCAAAGAAAAAAGAGGACATTAAGGGGACAATTTAGTAAAAAGTGGACAAATTACTGTCCCCTTTCAAAAAAAAAAACTACAAGAAAGGATCCCGAAAGAAAGACCGTCCTCTAAAAAAGAGAACCGATGATGACAGAACAAATATAGTGTTGACATATTACCGAAAAAACAGTATGTACCAAATTATATGCGGTTAGCATTTTACTTACTTGTACCGTTTAAATTTTAGAAATATTAGAAATAGTTTCAAATTTCTTTTCTTTTCGTTTCGAAGAAGTTTCAAAATTCGTGGTCGCGGGATGAGATTGACATTTGATAGATTTAGATTTTTTAAGTCTCGCTATCAAACAGTACCGGTTCGTAGATGTTGTTGTAATTAGATTGCTTGTGGGTGGTGTGCTCGTTCTAGGCTGTTGTTGCGTTGAGTCGAGAGCTAAAAAATTATAACTTAGACAACATTCATCATACGTCAATCTCATCCCGTGACCACGAATTATAAAACTTCTTCTTAAAAAGAAATTTGAAAATATTTCTAACATAAAATCCTAGTACGCTGCTGATGCGAAAAGAAAATTTTCGTTGGTCTCCACTATGGGAGAACGAAATGTTAACGAAACCATGAACGAAAGAATTCAAGAAGAAAAAACAAACCCAATCAGAAAAAAATCACAAATAAACAAACTTTAGATGGAAGATACAACAAAAACAATAGGACTAAAAACTGAAATCTAATTTTCCGCACACAATTAAATGGTATGGGTAATTAATTGTCTGCGAAAAGTGAGTGGAGACTTATTAAATGTCGTCATGGAACAGCGTACTGCAGAACGAAAAGCAGAACGAAAGTTTTCGTTTATGATTTCATTCTGTCATTTGTGTATGGTATTTTTCGTTTCGCATCAGCAGCGTACTAGGCTTGAAGTGGTAAGTTCCAAAAAAATCAAACTTTATAAAATATGTACCTACTAAATTTGAAGCAAATTCATACAACCATTTAGAATGTAGACTCGGAAGACAGACAGAAAGATAAAGAGAAAGAGAGACAGTAGAATTGCGGGATCCACTTTTTCACTCTTCCACCACTATTCGCTTTCATCATAATGTCAAAATCGTTGATCAAATTCTCGAGTTCGATTTTTTTAGAATCCATATAACTTTCCATATATAGTGCCTTATAATGTTTTACTATATTAATGTATAATTAATTATTAAATACATATACAAAAAATATAAATTGTATGACAGGTACGGAATTAATTAGATTAGATTAGAATAGATTTGTATTGGATTACATATTAATTTAACCTAACAGTTAATACATATTTATACAAACAAAAAATCATTATGATATGGCATTTGCCGTCTGCCAGAGTGACAATTAAAACAAATTCAAATACTTTAATAATCTAACATAATTTTATGCAATTTAAAAAGAATTCAATACTACGATCTTAATATTTAACAAAGGAAAAAAAAATCAGAAGTCATCATTCATAATTCTTGCTCTATATCTTAGCGCGATTTTGGAGTATTCATACAGCTTGATTACATCCATCTCATTCAGGCTGGCAAGAACTTGTTCCTCAGACAGAAAGTCATTCCCCAGAATACTTCTTCGTGTTTCTCTGAGAGTTGGGCACCTTCCAACGAAATGAAGTACGTCTTCTCTTTCCCTCAAGTTGCAAATACTACACTCCAAAGGTAAATCGGGTCTGTGCGGTATGAAGTTTAGGCTGAGTAATTCGCTCCGAAGTCTGACCATTGTAGCAATCACGTTTACCTTATTTGAATCACGGAAGTAATTTCTTTCTGCGATATTATGGTTCAACCTACTATAAATCGTTCTGAATAGGGAAGTGCAGGCTTCAGCTACATATTCTTCCCTACATTTTATATCTATCTTAGATATCCAATTGTACAAGAGAGTTTAACAGCTCGATATATTTTCCAAGTTTAAATTAAATAATACATCGCATTCTTCGGCAAGACATGTCCACTCCCTGTACCAGCTATGTTGGTCTTGTATGCCTTTTATAACTATTTTCCTGACTAGTCGGAAATCAGGCATCTTGAAAACTTTCAGTAAATAGTCCGCTTGCAGTTTTAAAGTTTTAACGTATAGAGGTGATAGACCAGTTTCTAACACAAGAACATAGTTTGGTGTGTTCGTTGAGAAACTTTTTACATTCCCAAACTTGAGCGCCATACAAAAGGATACTCTCTACAACCGCTTCAAATATTTCATATTTACTGCTATGAGCTATATTTACGTTCATAGAAATTCTTTTCCACGAGATATTAATAACGGTTTTGGCTTTATGTAGTTTTTCATTTAGATGTTTCTCCATCCTCAAGTTTCTCTAAAAAATTAAGCCTATTTATTTGTATTCGTTGACACATTCAATATCTTCTCCGTTAAACTTCCATTTTTCATTCGATGCGTTTCGACCACCGCCTTTTTCAAAAATCATTACCTTAGACTTCTGAATATTGACGATTAAGTTCCACAGACAACAGTAATGGTATACTGGGGAATACGCAAACATGACTATATCATCAGCGAATAACAATGCCTTAATACGCACTCCTGCGAAATCAACCACCTCAGAAAGGTAATCGATGAGATCATTAATGAAGAGCGGAAACAGGGTGGGACTCAATGTGCAACCTTGCCTCACTCCCGAAGTGGTTGCGAACCAATCCGAAAGATCATTTCCATTACACACTGCAGCCTGGGTTCCTTTGTACAAATCTTCGAGCACACGTCCGAACTTCAGCGACAATCCAAGACCATACAGTTTGTAAAACAAAGTACGGGATTAAGAAATCCAGGGAATTACTAAGGCGCTTAAGTACCTGCAAGCTGCAGAAATCTCAGAGTGTGAGACTGGTTACAAGTTTTTTCGTAATGATCATATCACTGATACCATTGGAGGTGGCATTGCTATATATTGCAGAGATAGTATTCATTTTAAAGTTATTAGGAAATCAGATGAAGGGGGATTGAGTATCTTGTTTTGGAATTCTCAGAAGGTCCAATTAAATGTATGGTGGCTTGTGCTTATAATCCGAGTAAACGATACACTCACGAGCCATTTGTTTCGGATATCTCCGAACTCTTCCCCAAGCTTGCTCGATCTTTTAATAGTTTCAAACAACTCTCATGTTTGTCGCGGTCTCGGTCTCGTCAACGAGACGGTAAAATTTGAATTTTGTAGAGGATTTTTAATCCATCTAAATCGGAGCGATGCTTCAATGGATGTTGACAGTTCATGACTTGACAGGTAGGCAACTTACTATATCTTGATATTTGGATAATATTTTTTTTTCAAATGTCACCCAAAACGTTTAAATCACATTTTTAGGGAACAATAAATTAAATCGAAAAATTTCGATTTTTTTTGAGGTAAACTTTGAATTTTGTAGAGGATTCTTAATCCGAGGCGATGCTTCAATGGATTTTTACAGTTCAGGACTTGAAAGGTAGGCAGCTTAATATATCTTGACATTTAAGCAATATTATGTTTTCGAAATTTCACCTAAAATATGTAAAATCAACTTTTTAGGGAGCAATAAATTAAATCGATAAATTTCGATTTTGAAGTAAAATTTGAATTTTGTAGAGAATTTTTTAATTCATTTAAATCGGAGACATCCTTAAATGGTTTTTGACAGGTCGGGGCTTGACAAAACCGGTAAATTTATTTTTTAAGAAATCGAGCGTTGTATGTAGGTACTCTTTTTTTTAATATTTTATTTGTTTTTGCTATGAAATATATTTACTTACACAATTCTTCCAAAATGTTATTTCCACTTAACTCAAAAGACAAAACAGACTCACGAGTTTGTTTCATACATTTACCCGCATTTTTCTTACCGACGAACTGCTGAGATACCATAACCATACTCTATATTTGCAATCTGAACAATGCTTCTTATCTTTACTTACATCTATTTACTACCAAAAAAAAACGCGAAAGAAACCAAGACTAAGGATGATACCAAGACCGAGACCGAGACCGAGACGAGATCGCACATTAAAATTTTCTCGAGAAAAAGGCGAGACCAAGGCCGAGACGAGACTTGGTTAGGCGAGACCTGGACCGAAACCGAGACGATACTGAAATTTTTCGATTTTGACGAGACCGATACGAGATTAAAAAAAGTCTCGCCAGGTCTCGTCTCGTTCCTGCGCTAGCACTTGACGCTAGCATGATAAATTGGGAAAGCTGTAGGTATTTACTCACTGCCGATGAAAAGCTAAATTTTGTTCAATCACAATTGTTGCTCTTATATCAAAGCCATGTTCCTCTACAAAGTGTGAGAGTTCGTAATCAGAAATGCCCTTGGTTTACTGCAGAAGCCAGTAGTGCAATTAAATCCCGAAGGAAAAAGTATTTGATATTGAAACGATTTCGTATTAACAGAAATTGGGAAATATACTATCAGGCTCTCAACTATGTGATATGGGTAACGAGAAGAGTTAAGATGGACTGTTATTGCTCAAAGACTTAGCTCCAAGCGGTTGTGAAATAATTTAAGAAACATTGGAATTGCCAAATCAGGTGATTTTAACTGTTCGCTAGAACTACTTTTTCACCACTGAAAGTAAAACTAGATCTAATTTTGTTCCTACTCTAGAAATAATTAACGACTTTGAAACAGTTAATGAAAGTGATATTTATTTGCCGTCTTCTCAGAACTTTTTAGGCGAATATCTGACTTGTGGTTCGCCATTCTTTGCCGAAGGAGTTGTTTGGTGGTGCCGATGTAGCAGCGATTGCTGGATTCACCCGTTTTCCCCTGGCAATTTATTATATAAACTACGTCTGAACGGCGATCTTTTGTCGGGTTTCGTCTTCAGGTTGGTGAATAGAGATGTAACAGTCTGGTTTGACCTATATGCCAAGTTGACTTCCGGGTTGTTTTTCGTCACCATTTCTTTGAAATTTACGGAAAGTTTGGACACATAAACGACACTCTTATAAACACATCTCCTCTCTTCCAAATTATTTTCTGAAGGAACTTGGTGTTTTTGACGAAGTATCAAGTTCCTTATAACTTCTGTCGGAAAGCTGTTGTCTAAGAGTATTTGAGAAAATCATGTCAGAAAAGCTCGTTGGCCATCTTGATCGGAAAGGCTTACTTTCTTCTTTTCAATCCGGTTTTAGAGCAAACCATAGCTGCTCCACTGCTATAGTAAAAATGTTGGATGATATAAGGACCAACTTCGATCAAGGTGAATTAACGATACTTTGTTTGCTGGACTTCTCAAAGGCCTTTGATAATGTTTACCATTATATATTACGCGTCAAGCTGCGAAATTATGTTGCACTCTCCCATAGAGCTGCTAATCTTATTGAAGATTACCTGAGTAATAGGTGGCAGACATTAGTATTAGGAAATAATCGATCTGTTCTTAAAAAATTCAATTTAGGCGTACCACAGGGATCTATATTAGGACCAATTCTGTACATTAATGATTTGCCAAGAGTGTGTAAGAATGTTTCTATTCATCTCTATGCAGATGACGTTCAGTTTTATTTTTCGAGACCACCTGGTCTCACAGAGGATTTAGTCTGTAGAATCAATGAGGATCTTGCTGCTATTTGTGATTGGTCCCAATAAAATAGACTTATATTGAATGTGGCTAAAACTCAGTTATTACCCATTTATAACAGTTCCGTCGACGTTGTAATGATTCCTCCTATAGTCCTTGTCATTTGTAGACACTGTCACTTCTCTTGCGTTTAAAATAAACAGTAATTTATCCTGCAGTGATCATGTAAACTATGTAGATTGCCGAATTTATGATGGACTTCGTAAACTATGGCTCTCAGCAATATTCACTCCACAGGAAATAAGATTGAAACTGGTAAAGACACTTTTACTTCCGATAATATGTTATGCTGAGACTGTGTACTGTAAGCTTGACTCGGTGTCGCAAAACAAACTTCAGGTTGCATTTAACAATTCTGTCCTTTATGCATATAATATTCTCAGATTTGATCATATGCACATTACAATTTACTTGTTTTAGGCTGCTCGCTGTTGAACTTTTTAAATACAAGAAAACTAATTTTTCTGCATAAAATAATTAATACAAAAATACCTGCTCATTTATTTGAAAAATTAATGTTTGCACAATCGCTCAGAACTTTTAACCTTGTCGTCCCTAGATATAACTCTATCAAATCTGTTCGATTGTTTTTTGTCTGCACCATTAAACTTTGAAATGCTCTGCGAATTGATATCAAACGAACTACCGCTTTCAAACAACATAAAACAACATGCTTTGGAACAGCGTTAATTGATTAATTTATTTATTTTTGTATGAAAGATTATTATATATAAATATATATTTTTTTCTTAATTCTATTATTCTAGTATTTTTTAATTGTTAGTATGTACTATAAAAGACAAAGCTTTACTTGTACATTGCAAATAAACAAATTGAAATTGAACTGAATTTATCTCTCGAAGTTCCTGCTAAGACTTTTAAAAATGCAGTAAAATACTACAAATTTTTATCAACAATATCAGCTTCCACTTGAACAATTTTTTTTCATTTTAAAGATTCAATTATCAAACTAACCACCTTGGAAACCACAAACAATTTGTGAAAAAAACACGTGCTTCTGAACTTTTTTATAAATTCCTTATCATTTCCAAGGTTTCATGATTAAGTATGTATATGAGTAGGTATGTCTATTATTAAGTTCCATAAAGCTGCCATTTCCCTATATGCTCACCATACAAAAAAAGTTCATACCAGCCCCAAAATACTCCGACGAAAAAAGGAATTGGTCAAGATGAACGAAAGATATCTGCCTCATACCCCATAATTTGATCAACCATTTGTTTACTTTATGAGATCATAATGTAGGTACTATACGAACGTAGATTCAACATTTAAAAATTAACAGTAATAATCTCAAAGTAAAATAGGTAATTGCCATCTCGTCACACGAGCCAGCCAAAACTTTCTCTGTTATTAAAATCTAAAAAAGCATCTTCCATTGACGACTAACCAGAGGTTATCTCTCAAGCTATGTATTTCGAGAAGGTCAAGTTCAACCAGCATTACGAAAATAGAAAATAAAAACCATACAACCAGTACAAAAGTAAAATTATAACCGCATTAGAATTTGTGTGTCGGACGGTGTGGCCGGTCGGTAATAGTATACGCGCGAATCTATTATGAAACCCTCGTATCAGTCCCTCGTTTTATTGTTCGCGATATTCATAAGCAGCTTTAATAATTTATTGCTCTGTTTCGCTGCTCCCACACTTGATAATGAAATCCGTCATGGCAAGGATAATGAAGTCAAATCCTTTCGCGAAAAATACGCCCTACGCATGAAATCCTACATGAACACATCAGTGGATCCATGTGATGATTTCTACGAGTTCGCATGTGGTAATTTCCCTCATGCCATCGAAAAAATAGAGACATACCGAAAACGGAGTAACCTCCTGGATATTACGTACATCGTTAACGATTTGGTGGATGTTACTCTACAGAAACACCGGCACCCAGATGAAAAGTTCTCTGCAGAGCTGGAAAAGGCCAAGCAATTACTGGACTCTTGTGTGAATGCCAACCTCTGGCCACTCGAGCCAAAAGAAGAGTTTCTAGAAGTGCTCAAGTCTATTGGAGGATTTCCCGCCATCGATGCCACCTGGAACGCTTCGGAGTTTGATTGGTTCAATATGACTGCTCATCTCAGCCGATTTGGCATCGATGGATTGGTCAAGGAGGAAATCTACTTAAAACACCCGTTCCCGCCCTACTATGAACTACCAAAGTTTGGCTTCGATTTTGATGTATATCTGGAGAACATTGCCTCCAAAGAAGCCCCGGGATACGTGTACAACGAGAAGATGATGAGGGAACTACTGAATGTCTACGGAGTATCTGAAACTAAAGCCGACAAAGTGATCGAAGAGATAGTAGATTTTTGGCGGGAAGCGCTCCATGCCGAGCAAAGGAAGAACAACTACGGACACTGTGACTTCTTGTCCATTATTGATGACATTCCACAGTTCTCAAAATGGAGTTCGTTCTTTGAAATCGCATGGGAGGTAACCGAATTTCCTCCATCCGAGGTGAGTGAATGCCCATGTGATTGGTATTACTCCAAGTTGGACACCATCATTGACAAACATCCCCAAGCTGCCGCCAACTACATGGCCTTAAAGTTTCTCTACAAGGTGCATCCTCAGCCGCAGGTGAAAACTTCGAAGTTCCAGCGAACTCATTGTTTGAGTTATGTCAAACGGGCATTCCCGTTGGTTCTGTCGCATTTTTATATGAGGGAACATTACAACAAGGCTGCCGAAGACGATATCAATGAAATCATTTCAGAGATCAAGCTCAGCATGCAGAATATAGTCGAAACCGCGGATTGGTTGGATGATCCAACACGGCTCGAAGCCTTGGATAAGATTCGTATGCTTCGAACTCGAGTGGGGGAAGTTGTTGATCCCAGCATCGAAGTCTACATCAATGAAACTAAGAAGCTCAACTTGACGGATAATTTTGCGGACAACGTTCTTAAGATCGCTAAATTTAATGTAGACCTGCACCACTATGGCTATTTGCATTCCGACATGCCCGAGAGCACTTTGCCGATGGAGCTGCTCGATGTGCTCCAAGTGAATGCCTTCTATTACGTCCTCGAAAACAGTATCAATGTAATGGCTGGTATCTTACATCCGCCGGCATACCATCCGTATTTGCCGAAATCTTTGAACTATGGCAGTCTGGGATATATCCTCGGCCATGAACTAACTCATGGCTTCGACAATGTCGGTTCGATGTTTGATTCCAATCTGACCGAAAGGAATTGGTGGACGGAGAAGTCTGGTCAGGTGTTTGAAGAGCGTCTCAACTGTTTCGCTCAGCACTACAGTCAATATACTGTCCCGGAGTTAAAGCGTAAACTTAATGGGACAAAATCTCAGGACGAAAACATTGCCGATAGTGGCGGCTTGAGGGAAGCTCTAACCGCTTACCGCAGAGTCTTCAAAACGGCTGTGAAAAACAAAGTGGAAGACTTTGAGAAAAATGAATCGCTGCCAGGCCTGGATATGACTCCCGATCAGACGTTCTTCCTCAGTTTCGCTCAAATCTATTGCTCGAAATATTATTTGAAGCATTTTTGGGTTGAGATATCCGACGATCATCCACTGGACAAGTATAGAGTTCTGGGCTCGTTGCAGAACTTTGAAGATTTCCCTCTAGTATTCAATTGTCCGTTGGGTAGTCCAATGAATCCAAATGAGAAGTGCCGCCTCTGGTAGGTGGCCACATCGAGTGTGTGTGTTGGTGGTTTCTTGTACAAAAATTAAGTGAATTCTATCTATTTAGTGAATAAATAAAATTATGTTATTTTACTTGTGTTGTTTGTGAGATTTGTGGAAGACCTAGATCTTAAATGCGTATGTGCCGTATGATTTTCTAATGGTCCCTTATAAGGGCGACCAACACCCACATGTTGCATTGAGGGAAATGAACGTGCCGCTACCACATTTGGATGTTGGACGCATAAATAAATGCATTTGGAACAGTTTGATGGTTAATTTGTTTTAATGAAACGTTGTGCAACATTCTTTTGTGTGTTGTTGATGGGTAATAGGGTACAAGAATGTGGAATGAAACTTAATAGGTACTAAGTAACTGAATGGGTGAGCCTACTTAGATATTAAAAGTTTTGCTTTTCCATATTACAGTTGAACTTGTTTTTTAACGTAGATGGAATAAACAGTCATTGAGGCCCGTTTTCGGATTCGAATCATAAATCCTCTTAATAGCTAAGTTCGACATAACTTTTAAGTTATACATACATTTATTTATGTTGCACGTTAGAATCTTTGTGAAACTTAGCAAGGTATCTATTAGTTTAAAAATACACCCAAGTTCTCTTCGAACTATGCGATAAGTCAAAATTTGAAAATATTGCATACAAACTTTAAATTAAAACAATTATAATTGTGTATTTTGTTTATAAAATTAAACAAAAAATGTTCGGTATTTGCGCTGTACACAAATTCACGATTCCATCCGCATGCTTCTTGTAGTCGTCTGTTGGCAATCGCGAATTAATGGTGACGGCCACCGGTGTTGGTGGCGGAGCACTTGGAGAGCTCTGGATTGACCACTATCTTTGCAGTTAAGTCGAGGTAAATGGTGTAGGTAGGCGATAACGAGACAAACATAATCAATTTCTTCTTCTATTGACTTTTGACTCTATTTCGGCGGTACGATGCAGCCTTCTAAAATAGTGGCATCCACTTCCATTCGAATACGATGGAAACTATGTTTTCGGTTGGGCGATATAATTTTAAATTTTTTTGGGACATCGGGTAAAGTTTAATGGAAAACGATTTTTTGAAACCTGGTTTGAAAAAAAATTGCAATTTGCACAAACACCACTACAAATTATACATGAGCACGAGAGAAGAAGTTTCGTATCAGCAAACGGGCCTAAGTGTCGCTGATTGTTTTCCATAGTATGTTGAAGTGATAAATATTTGTTTTGTTTGTGACCCATGTTTTTTTTTTAGGGCATAGAAAAGTTAGCAATCAAGCACTGTATCCACTGCGCCATTGCCACCCGTCTCACCCCTCCAGTTTTTGTTCGCGGTATGAAGTTTTGATGTGGGGTCTGTTGTTTTTTTTTAGATTTTTATTCAATATAAAAATTTTACATTTCTTATCATTAAGAATTTTCAATTGAATAATTAAGGCTTGACTATATCTGTCGTTTTCCTGAATAGGACATTTGATAAATTTTACAATAATTTAAATTTTAATATAATTTTAACAATAATATGTATAATTTTTGTTTTTATTTAAATATTTTTTTTTCTTATTTAAGGGCTTTTAGTTTAACGAAAACAAAATAAATATTTTATTTTGCAATGGCTTTTAGTTTAGGAAAAACAAATTAATTTTTTTTTAACAGACCTTAGTTTAGTTAAATCATCACAATAAGTTATTTTTAAATAATTTCAATTTTAAAAGCTTTCTGTGATTATGCTTTTTCTATAAGCGCTGGCCTTTTGATAGTAGCTGAACAGTAGTTGCCAGTTCAACCCGTTTAGATATTTCTTAACTTCATCAAATTGAAGAGTATTTTTCCCCAAGTCAAATCTTCTCAGCTCCTTCAACACATGGCATACTCCGATGAAATGATATATACTTTCTCTCTCCTCCAGGTTGAAAATATCACAATTTCCAGTTCCTTCAGTTCTATGCGGTGAATAATTAAGAATTATTAGTTCTCCTCTTATTTTAAAAATTGTCCTGATCATAATGCATGAGAAACTGCTGTTGAAGTAATTTGCTTCGTTTAAATTGTAGTTAACTTTCGATTAATAAAACCTCTCTGTTGACTCACGGGCTTTTTCGATTAAAGAGTATCTCTCATTCTCATAAGTTGTCCGGATAACTTCATAAAACGTCTGTTTCCATTGATCCATTCTAACTGTCGATAAATTCAGCACTATACCACAATATGCAGCTAGTTTACTCCAATTTTTGACAAAAAGTATATTTTTTTGCACTGCATACCGCAATATCTGCTTTGGTAGCCGAATTTTGTCCATTTTAACCACCCTTGATAAATAATCAGCGTGTAGCTTTAACGATGAGATAAACAGTGATGGAAATCCCGACTCAAGATAATACATGTATTTCGGGGTGTTGATTAAAATATAAATAAAATATTTTTCTGAGGAAAAAACGTAGCAAGTATTCTTGGTGTCTTATTATGTGTTTTTGTCATTCAGTCATCAAGGCAGACTTTATCAACGTCAGAATATTAGACAGGGAAAAAAATGAACACTCGGTTCACCTTAGAAAGCCTACACATCAGCGTTGCCGAAGTGGCACGATCGTGCACTTTTGGCACTATTTAATTTAAATGGCACTCTGGCACTCAAATGTTTCAAATGGCGGCACTCTAGGAATCAACGAGCAAATGTTTTCAAATACATCCAAGTTCATGATCAGATCAGGTAGTGCATCAGCTGAAAGGGTTGTTTCACGCTTAAATAACATTAAAACCCATATTAAAAATCGACTTTCTTATAAAGTAATAAGATCACTTGCACTCACCTAAAAAATTTATATTGAGATTGTTCAGTGACGAAAAACAAGAACAGAACAGAATAGATTCGTGAGAAACTTCAGAACAAGATAGAACAAATTAGAACAGTCAGTCATCTGACAGAGATTATAACAAACATTTTTGGTGTTTACCTACAATTCAAGTTCGTTTATTTTTGCAGGAACATTCTTAAAAATAAATTCAAATGAATAATTTGAATTTATTTAAAAAAATATGTTTCAAGAAATTGAAATGATTCCGACACGGAAAATGATTTATCAACTAAAACTAACACCAAAATGTTTTTTTAACAACATCAAATGGTTTTGACAGTTCTTACAAATCTGTTCTAACCTGTTCTACATAAAAAGCAAGTGCAGAAAATCATGTTCTTAAGTGTTTCAAAGTGTTCCGAACATCCTCAGTGAACACACATATTGTTAGTTGATGCTTTTATTTATTTTTACTTGCGATTATAGGTACTATAATGCCGGATTTACACGACTGCCAAGTTCGCAGTATTTACTGCCAAAATACTGCTGTCATTAATTTAATTAACGAAATTCGTTTACACGAAGCTAAAATAATGACAGATAAAAATAATGCCAACACTGGCAGTAAAGACTGAGCAAGTTCATTCTTAATTGCAAATTGTCATTATTTGAAAATTGTTGTCAGTACTGAATTTACACGATGTCAGTATAATGCCACAACTTAACGAAAATTCTCGCTGGCAGTTTTTTAATGACAGATAAACTGCCACATTGTCGACCATTTACACGACAAAAAAAATAATGCCAAGATTTTGACAGTAATACTGCCGTGTAAATCCGGCATTACTTCTTCTAGTAACAACAACAATTGTTGTTGAGTGTATCTTTTTTGTTATTTCCTGGTTCTTTTGATCAGTTATACATGCATTGATGTTATTTTAAAGGAAAATTAACTGCTTTAGCTTATTGGAATGTTTAGGTTTTATTTTCACGGCTTTCATTTCGCGAAGTACAGGGTGCTATAATCGTGCTACAAAAAAAAACGTAATAACTTTTTTTCAGTGTGAGTAATCGGCTTATGTTTTTTTATTTTATAGGCTACTATTTAGATTTATCAAAATGAATGCTTGGGATACTGAAAAGATGATTTGGATAGTTCAGCGATACCATTCTTTGCAGTCCGTCATTTCCGTCCAAAGGGGATTTAGGCTGGGGTTTGGCGGTACTCCCCCGAGTAGATGGACCATTATGAGGCTGATGAACATATTTGCCGAATCTGGAAGCATCGAACGAAGACCGTGTCATCGAGATACCAATGTTCGGGTTCAGGATACAATCGTGGCTGTTGCATCGGCAATACAGGCAAATCCAAGTGTTTCGACTCGAAACTTATCGGGCCAAATTGGAGTTAGCAGACGGTCAATGGCCGGAGAAGACAACACATTGATAAATTGTTTATTCATGTCTGATGAGGCCCATTTTGACTTAAGCGGCAAGGTTAACAAGCAAAATTCTAATCCAGAAATGCTCCAGAGCGATTCACTGTGTGGTGCCCAGTTTCATCAAGGTGTATCGTCGGGCCATAGTCCTTTGAAGAAAACGGTGTAACACAAACTGTCAATGGGGACCGTTATTTAAAGATGTTGAAGGAGTTTTTTACCCAGAACTTCGCCGAAGACGTATACCTTTCTGCAGGATTTGTTTTCAACAAGATGGAGCAAGTGCACACGTAGCCACACAAGTTATGGCGGAGCTCCAACGAAAATTCCCAAACAAATTGATATCCAGAAACTGCACTTTCCGCTGGCCCCCAAGGTCACCTGACCTGACTGCACCAGGCTTTTTTTTATGGGGTTATGTCAAGCAGGAAGTGTACAAAACGAAACCCAGGAATTTGCCTGAATTAAGCAGTATGTAATTATAAACTGCAATCTAAACCCTGTTAAGCTTTTCTTTTTTATTTCCGGGCAGATCACTAAACAGAACCTGAGCTAACTTAGTTAGCTCTGAATAGAGCTCTCCGATTTAATTTTGAAATAAACTTAAGTGCACAACTTTCATAAATTATTAAAACTTGTTGTTTTTTTTTATTAACACTTATTAACCAGTAGTTCCCAGGCTTTCGTTTTCTGAATTCATTTTTGTTTTTAATTTGGTTTACTTCGTGATTATTGTCAAAATTATGAGTAAAATTAGCCGCGCTCAGCACTTTTCTCCGTTTGATCGGTCATTTTATTCTAAACTATAATGGAGCATGCCATGCTCCGATTTAGCTCTGATTGAAAAAAGAAACACAAGCTTAGCGATTAGACGTATCTAAGCTATAAAAAAAGAAATACAGATCTTTTTGACAGCCGAGTTCCTTACTTGGAGCTAAAAAATTTATTTATTGCTCTTGATTTGAGCATACATATGCTCATTTAGTGTTTTGATCTCTCATCGAGTAAGCACGTCAGTGCAAGTGCAGTGCGTTGTTAAAAAAGATGAACTCTGAATACGTGTAAATTCCTACCAATAAAAGAATTTGTTTTGCCAAATTTTCCGATGACGAGCGTCTACAGATATTCAATGTTTTTTTTGTATTAAAAGCAGAGTTGCAAAGGCTTCAGTCACTTCCTGGCTTAAGCTTGACTTTAATTCACAAGCTAGTTGTTGACTTATGAGTTAAAAAAAAGATTTAATTACTTAGAGCCGATTTTTCAATCTCCAGATACGCACGGAGTTAGTTGCCAGAGAAATAAACTTACTAAACTGTTAAGCAACCGGATAACAACATCGAATTTTTCAATCAAAAAAATATAATCTATAGAATAATTTAATTTGAACGTCACTTTTATGTCGAGTATTGAACTTTTCATAGAAATTAATTTTTGTTTAACGTTTATTTCAAAGCAATAAGTTTTAAAAATGTTTTTGACATCGAAAATACAGTATGAACTCAGTTAACGCAACCCTAGATTCGCGCAACTCCTCTTTTTTCGCAACACTAAAGTTGTAGCATTCGTAGCATGTCTTGACTCTTTAAGTGCAACTTTTAAGAAGTGTTACCTCGATTAGTGCAACTTCTTATGTTTATTAATCTGTTTTTTTTTTTGCATGTTCTCCTTTTGGTTCGATATTTCTTCTAAAAACAAGCTTAAGAATTTCCAATCTACCAACTAGCTTATCAATTATTTTTTAAATTTATAAGCCACTAACTAGCTTATGAATTAAATTTTTCTAAGTCATCTACAGACGTATGTCTTAATGATTTTTTAATTCAATGACCATGAGAATGGCCTATTTTATTTAAAGTCGTGCAAAGAATTCAACCAAAAAGAAAAAAACAGTAGTTGTGTCTCGGAAAAAGTTTACCTTTATGTATTCTTTGGGCAACGAAATATTTGATGTCTGCCAAACATTTTTTTTCAACTCATGACATTTCACAAAATCGGATTTACTATTTTTTTTTGCAACAAAATATAATGACACGGGTACTCATTCTCTACAGATACATGGAAAATTTATCAAGAAAATCAGAAATTCCTGTAATATTTATAGGAAAGTTTTCAATGAATCATTCAATTTGTATTTTTTTAAACCTAGAAAAGATATTAAGCAACAAGAATTTCGAATGCATGTGAAAAAAGATATTATACCGTTCATCGCAGTAATCATAGTTAAGCAAAGGCTCAGCGTGATATCAATCAAAAAAACATAGTGTAAATATACAGCGGTTATCGCTTATGACCTGCAAAACGTTTTTTCGCTGCGGAAACATAATGCTTCGAGTTACTTTTATAGGCGTAATGCTGTGTATAATTTAACTGTATATAACATTTTTTGAATATTAATAAAACTAGTCTGGATCTTAAAAAGGTATCTTTCAAAGATTGCAGGCAAATCGAATATATAGGCAATGTTTTTCTAAGACCTAAATCATTTTTTTTTAATTTCAGATGAAAAAAACATACCAAGTATTCAAAATTTTATTATTCCCATTCATACCATTCAGATAACCTAATGAAATCTGATTTGAATAATGAAATATGTTTTTGTTCAATTTAATACAAAATGCCTCTGTTTTCCTATTGCATTGTTGTTAATTTCTGTCTTGTTCAATATTAAGTTTTTTTGTTCAATATCCACCAATTTTATCAACTTATTTTCACTCCATATAACTTTGTTTAATATCCAAAATGAACTATGCCTCGATTTTTATTTATCATTATTTCAGAACAAAAAAAAAAAAGAAATTTGTAAATTGTTTTTAAAACAAAATTGTTAAGGCTTTCAGAAAAACATAACTTCCAAAAATAAATTAGGTAAAATACACAAAAGCTTTCGATCTTAACTTTAAAAATGGACATAGAAACATAGAACAAGATAGAACTTAGGTGACGATTTGTTTTTATAAAAGGGTCCGCCATCTAACGTTTTTTTTTTTAAACTAGTGCTTATTTCGTAAATGGTAACACCTAGCTCATGTCTGATTTGACAGATAATTAGTTTCATCCTTCCGCTGAACGAATATGGTTGTGTATACACTTGAACAACGCAGGGAAATATTGCGACATTACTTTGAAAATCATGGTAATGTTGCAGAATGTGTGCGACAATTGCGTACGGATTTTGGAAGAAGAGAAGCACCGTCAGCTGCGTATGTTCACAAAAAAAGTGAAAGAAACTGGCATCCTCATCGATAAACCAAACAGTGAAAAGTCAAAAACAGTTCGTTCACCCGAGAATATTGCTGCTGTGGCAGAAAGTGTGAGTGAAGCGCCATCAACATCAATTCACCGTCGTTCTCAACAATTGAACATTTCGGAGACATCATTGAGATGAATTTTGCATAAAGACCTTGGTATGACGCCATACAAAGTCCAATTGGTTCAGGAGTTGAAGCCAACTGACAATGCAATGCGTTTTCGCTTCGCTAAGTGGGCCTGCGATCGATTTAGAGAAGATGCCGATTTTGCCAAAAACATCATCTTTTCAGATGAAGCTCATTTTGATCTTGGCGGGTATGTAAACAAGCAAAATTGTCGCATTTGGGGCACAGAAAGTTCGCACGCATACATTGAAAAGCCGATACACCTAAAACGAGTCACTGTTTGGTGCGGATTTTGGTCCAGACGCATAAATGGGCCATTTTTCTTCGAAAATAAGCAAGGAGTGGCCGTTACAGTCAATGGCGATCGTTATCGGGCCATGTTGAACGAATTTTTGTTCACAAAAATTGAAGAGGAGGATATTGGCAATATTTGGTTTCAACAGGACGGCGCTACGTGCCAAAAAGCCGAACCTACACTCGATGTTTTGCGCCCTGTTTTTGAAGATCGCATTATCAGCCGCAGAGATGATGTCGTTTGGCATACTCGGAGCTGCGATTTGACACCGTTGGACTATTATTTGTGGGGTGCCGTAAAAGATAAGTGTTACGCCGACAAGCCAGAGACACTTGACGCTTTAAAGGACATATTCGTGAAGCCATTGGTGAAATACAGCTGCACACAATCGATAATGTGCTTAAAAATTGGACCGATCGTGTAGGCTACTGCATGGCCAGCCGAGGCAGCCATGTGAATGAAATTATTTTCTATTATTAACCGAAAGGATTGTACTTTCAAATAAAAAAAGAAATTTGAGAAAATATTCAGTAGTTTTTTTTTTATAGCATTTTCAAAAAGTTATTTGGCGGACCCGTTATATATACTAGCGGACCAGTCGTCTCGCCCCATTTTAACACCCTCAAATAAACTGCAGAGGTATAATAAAACACATATATTAAAATCAGTAGAGAGTGATATGATAATTAATATTTAACGATGCGCAAAAACAACAACAAAGACTGTTTACCAAGCTATCGACGGCGTCCTTTTTCTTCGCTGCTAGTATTGGCCGTTCGCAAATCCAATAGAGATTTTTACCTATAATTTTTTGCAATGCCGTGGAACACTTTACTTTGGTGATGAATTTCTTTTTCGACGTTGTTAACACCCAAAAATTTGCCGGGAATTATATCAGAAATTTGGACAATGCCAAGCGCTAGCAGTCGTCTTGAGAGTGCAACGCCACTCTCATATTTGTGGTCAATTTCAACTTCCTGACATGACGGCACAAAGACGACGATTTCAAGCATGCATTAAATTCATCGGCAGCAGTAGATTCGTGATGACGGGAATCTTTTGACAAAAATCTCTGCTAAGCAATATCATATCCCCACCATATCATCTCGAATCACATTGTAAATCTTTCATTGTTAGTTAACTGTCGCCAAAGCTCGTTTGTGCGCCATCATGCATTCATTCCGAATTATGAATTTGCATTCTCGCATCAATTTCGCTGTCGCCGAATTCTTGGTCATTGTGCACGTTATTGAATTGTCAACCATGAGAAAATTCAAAGAGGAATGTGCAGTTCGACCGCCTTCAAACAGTGTGGCAGCAATGCCATAGATGCCATGGGATGCAACAGGAAACGAAAGAGATCTTGACCGAATTGTTGCCAGAATCCACTAAATGACGAATGACTAGCATGTACTACAGGGGGCATCGAGAAAGTAAATAGTATTCCAAAGCAGCGCGATTGAAGTCTACATTTACAACTTTTATTCCTTTCATAAGTTTTTGTTGAATTGTGCAGTTTGAAGCTGTGCAATATGGGCACGTCTCCATTAATTTCTTCTGCACGTATCTACCTCTTGCGTTTGATTATCACGGATATTCTGATTAATTATTGCAAGACGTGTACGTCGAGCACCGGAATCGGTTAGATCGGAATCAGTGTAATTATACGCAAAACCGCAAAACTCGAATCAATTTCAGCAAGGAAAATAGCACACTTTCTGAATAGAATATTTTAAGTGAAAAGGGCGCACAGCCTAAGTGAATGTGCAACGAAATCTATCACGTTGTGGAATTGATCGCAGCGTATATCTAATATATATCTCATAAGCTTCTCCACCAAATATGCATGTAAGCGTGTTCTATCACAATGAATTTCACAATTAACCGACATTTTCCAAGCTTCACAACGAAGTTTTTACCTTTAAGTGGTTCAAAAAATCCATGGAACATTCTAGACTACCGACAAAATAAAATATTAAAATCCATTTAATGGGAATCCAATCCTTTAGTTGTGTTCATACACGCGGCAACAAAGAGAAGTCAAAATAAAAATGTGTGTATACAAAACAAAACATATTGTTTGTACTAATAAGGCAATTACAAATATGTGAGTGCATTTTTGATCATAACTCTGGTTCTAGACATCGCACGGCAAAAAGATCTCTTATATGCACTCTCCATATACGAGTATGACCTAAGATCTCCTGAAAATTTCATTCAAAAAGATCGTGCCAAAAAAAAAAGAAGATAGCGCACAAACATAATTTGGATTTGTTTATGTTTATGCTTGTTGTTTATGTTTATGTATATTAATTCATGAAATTTAACAATTTTAATAAGCATTTTTTAATTTTAATAGTTCACAAAAACAGCCATAAATCGAAAACCAATACACATAAGCACATATCATATATAGCTTAAAACCTTCTTCTCGACCATATCTTTCATAAAAAAAATATATTGAAAATGGTCGAATGCCAACTGAGATCATTAGCGTCATACGTTTTTGACAACATTTTTTTTTATATAAAGAATATAAAATATAAAAAATACATTACACAATTATCTTTCTTTTTCTAATTTTACATTTATGGTAATTTATATTTGGATCACTTTCACGTTGACTTTTTTAAAGTCTGTTTTCACCCTAACAACATTTTTAGAAAAAATTTTGTATATGCAAAACTAAGTAAAAAAACAACTTTAAAAATATATTTAGTCCTTTTTACTAAGAATATAGTGCTTACGTTGTGATCGAACATAAGATGAATAACATTCCGTGCATCGCACTCGATAAATGATTTTCATTCGAATGATAGATCGTCTTTCATACATGGTCTTCTCATTATCAAATTTCAAGAGCAAGAGCCAAGAAGTAATGCGATGTTTGAGTGTCTGTCAAGTGTGGATTGTATTGTATTGTATTGTACGTATACGCTTATGCTCGAATTGGAAATGGAAGAACTGTTTTATAATTCGAATGATCATTCTACTACTTTGAATTCTTTGATCACTTGAATACTAATATTTCGATTCTTAAAATCATTCATTTGTGCCCATCACTATTCCAGGGTATTCCGAAGAAAGCAAACAAAATTCGGACTTGAGAAAGCTAGTCCTATGGTATTTATATATTACCGCAACATAAGGTTATACAATTTATTTCAATTCTATTTCTATTCGTTTACTCAGCCCACGATATTTACGAAACGCAGTGGAAGGGAACCCGGAAAAAAAAACGGTACGAATAAGATTCCTTCCCTATGATAATACAAACGACAGCAGCGAATTTTAACAAAGGAAAAGTTCCCCTAGCTTGTGGTGCACGAGTCGTTTCTTACTAAGTTTTGTATATACAAAATTTCTTAAATTGTCTTTAAAAAAAATTTGTTTGGCAATTTTAGATCTCCCATAATATAAATTTAACAAAATAATATAAAAAAAATGGTCCTCCAAATATTGAATTTTCCAAAAAAAAAACAACATTTTTTAAATCCAAAAAAATATTTTTAACATTTTGGTAGGTATGCAGTAATAAAAATTTGGTCAAGTACCTACCGGGTACTGTTATTAACATTTGATTAAAAAAATAAAAATTACCAAAACGTAGTCTGCTAATATAATAGTGCACTGATTTTTGTCTATCCAAATCATTAGAGCAGTTCTTGAGGAAAATGGAATTTGCTTGGTTAAACAAGATTTTTAGTCAGTTACCTACCGTTATTTTTATGGCTAAAAAAAAATATTAGAAAAATAAATCCAGGCAATCACGTAAAACGCTTAACTACTAAGTTTGAAAAAATCGCTTCAGCCGCTTAGGCTGTAAATCGACCTACAGACAACTCAATTTTCGTGTTCCCTATCATCGCAATGTCAAGTTTTGTTAACATTGGGAGTTCGATTTTTTTTCAAATGCAAAAATTGGTCCTATAGTACCTGTATCGCAAGTATAAACCTGCACCCATGTTTTGTAACTTTCGAATAGTTAAAAATAGTCGAGAAACGAAAAAAAATTTTGTTTTATTTTTAAGATGTCAAAATGACATTTCAATTTTTTGCCTTCCATTGGAAAATTCCAGTCAAACAAATTAAAAGTTTGAGTCATCGCCTCAACTTACAGAAACTAATTTTGGCAGATGCGGTAAGTGAGGAAAAGTTATCACCTGAGTTACAGAACATGGTTCTACTGGATTCATCTTCATCTGCATCGACAACTGCAAAAAAAGAGGAAACAAAATAAAAAATGATGCGCGATAGAGAGCGAAGACCGAAATGGAGATCATCTTCATGTATGAAGATTATAGGAAGTATGAATATGAAGATTGCAGATTATAGTAAAGATGAACATGTTCATCTTCATTATAAATATCATTTTCATCTGCACCATAATTTGTTCCGTTCAGGTAACGAATTTTCAAGTTTTCTTTTTACCATTTCACCTCAGTTTGCTTAAAAACAACGAAAATAGCGAACATTTTCTTCTCAAAACTACATGAACGCATGAAACTACTGAACGCTAAGAACATGTGATTGTGAGATGTGTCAAGAAAGTTATAGCAGAGTTCGAGTAAGTTGTTAGTGTGTACCCTGTCTTACTTTTATGTTTGTTTTATATTATGGTCCCGTTTTACTTTTCATCAAGTCTGCAGATGCAGATCCATGTAAAGCCACCTTCATAGTTGGCTGCCATGGCCAATATTGAAACCTTATTAAGCGATTCCAAATCGAGATAAAGATTCACTTTAAACATCGACCACCACTTGTTATATATTTTCTGCTCGAACGCAGTGTGAAATGTATGCATGGCGAATGTAAACTACTGGAAGTACTGACGTTTGCATCGTTTTGCCTTCCGGATGTGATTGACTCGGTGGGTAGTGGCTAGTGTGATGCGTATGACGAAAATGATGTGTACGGGTAGGTTAGGGGTCATATGCTGTTGATGGTATTCTTTGTTGATTGGTATTTTTTCTAATTTTTGGGAGTGCTTTCGAAATCAATTCTGGCGTAAATTGACAAGCCTTGGGTTAAAACGAAATAATCCCAACTTAATTAGTGATTGTAAAACAAGAAGTCAAGAAATGCTTTCTTCAAAGTGCTTGCCCAAAAAGCAAGATGTCAGTGCACCAATTTTAAAAATTTGACCTTTCCTTTCACACAGCATAATTCTGGTGGCTCGTGCCGAAACCTTAAATATTGGAAAACAATATTCAAAGTTTCGAAGTCGGTCAAGGCCTAACTCGGGGCATTTTTTTTCCAAAGAAATCAAAACAATCTTTGCAACACACCAAAGACATGATCAGTAACGCACTGAATGTTGAACAGTTCAATGGGAAATCTATTAATAACGACCCGAATTTTCAAACTGATTGTCCCTTGAGATTTTCATACACACATAACCTCAAAATTTTCTACTTTCCAAAAAAAGTATACAACCTTGTCGAGGAAATTGCGAACTCACGAAAGGGAAAATTAGCCAAATCCGTCCAGCCGTTCTTAAGTGCTTCAAATTGATAGCAAAGTTGTGGACATCCAGATACTGTGACTTGTTCGCATAAGCTCTTGGCTTCAAAACCCACAAAAAGTCTGAGTCGATACAAAATTGGACGATCTTATCGGTATTTCTGTTTCGCTCAAGAGACTCATTATTATACTTCCGTCAATATTATCGTGAGAACGAGCTCTTTTTGCGCCTCTTTTGATCTTTCCTAATAAAGATTTCTTCGCCTATTACCTCCAGAGCAAGCTTAACAAAAAAAAATTAATGCTTCTGAGTTACTTTTCATAATAATTGAAAGCGTATTGCTTCTTGCGGTACAGTCTGTCTGTAACGAATTATGATTTATTGGTCCCCTGTGAATTTTTTTATTATTTTTTTTTTTAATTTATAATATTGTCAGTGTATCATCTTTGATTGAATGTCAGTGTCAAAGGCAAGTCGAAGAGCTTCATAGAATCAACAATTGCCATCATCATAAATATTCATGTGGCAGTATGGCTTACTCTTCTGCGTTTCCTTAGATCATCATTACGATAAAAGATTTATTTTGGCAACTTCCGAAAATTACCAAAAGACCCCGCCTATATCGTGGTATAGGTAACTACTCGTACATGTATTTTATTTTTCTTATTTGCAATTTCCTGAGACAAATTAATATTTCACTGTGAGCTCTGCTGTCCCTTCCTATAAAGGAGGCGATTCGATTCAACTGTAATCCAGTGCCAGTCTCTGAAAGATCATTCATAATAAATCCAAGAATCTGATAACCGATCACTAATCAACGAGCTGCCCACGCGCTGTTGGATTACAAAAAAAGAGTTCCTCAGTTCTTGATCCGCGGGGCGTTTAGTTTTATGTTTATATTTATGGTTTTTTGGATTTCGGTTGGGCGATGCGTGGAGTCCTCTGGTCCTGCAAAGAAGGAAATTAAAAACAAACGCAACATCTAAGATGCCGACATTGATATTTATGCCATGCTAGCTGCAATAGATATTACTCGTATGTGGAAATGAATTCTGTTCTGCAGAAGTTAACAAATCAAATGGATAATACAGAACCAGCCCGTTGGAGATAATGCCGGATAGGAAAGGTTGGCAAAGAAAATTAATGTACTAAACGTAGACACTTTTTTCATTTGAAGTTCTCTATGTGCAGCAACGTTCTATTCGTATAGGGCTTTTCTCGTTACCTCTGTCTTAAAGGAATTGCCAATAGAAACACTTATTGACCTCAATCGATTTAATGAAATAAGTTCTTTTATATTTTAATTGATTATCTTAACTGGTGGCTTAAAAATTCACAATGAAGTGAATAATAATTTCTTAATACAAGAGAAGAAGTAAGTGGGTAAAAAGTAGGGTTACCAGCTCCAAAATTTGGAAAGCCTTCAATTTAAATTATAAAAAACAATAATATTTGTTTTAATATCCACTTTTATTTTTATTTAGTTTAATGCTGTTTAAGCTGTTACGGCACACAGTACAAAACAGCTAGTTTGAAATTTAGCCTAAATAAGGCACTGTTTTCCGAAACAGCTGTAATATCATTAAACTAAATAAAAATAAGAGTAGATATTAACAAATGTTTTTGTTTTTTATAATTTAAATAAAATGTATCTCCACCAAGTACAGACCAACAAAATATAAGAATAAATACTTCAAACTAGTTGTTTACATCAAAACTAAGTTGGCTATCTTTAAATCCAGCTATTGAGAGAATAATACAACTTTATAATTCTTTAAAGGCCAATGTTTCAATAGTCAGTTAAGCAGTCAGTTAGTACATATTCTGCAGATAGAGCAAACATCAGTTTTTCAACAGTCAGATACAACTGAATTTAGAAATAAAGTTATCTGCCATCTTAGAACGGAATAAGGAATTTTCTGAGGAATAAAATAAATAACTATTTTCGATGTCAGAAACACTTTGAAAAATTATTGCTCTGAAATAAAGGTTAAGCAAAAATTAATTTCTATGAAAATTTCGATACTCGAAATAAAAGTGACATTCAAATTAAATTATTCTATAAATTGTTTTTACTTGATTGAAAAATTCTGTTATCAGGTTTTTTAACAGTTACGTAAGTTTATTCCTCTGGCAATACTAACTGCCTCTTTATCCGGAGATTGAAAAATCGGCTCAAAAAGATGTTTTTTTTTATTTTAAAGAATTTGTTTAACAACCCTTATTCTGAGGTCCTTAGTTCTCCATTTTATTCAATCCGAGTCCTCAATTTTTTATTTGAGCATATTATTAGCAGAGTCCCAAAAAATTTGCATGTCTAAAGTTGCACGAGCAAATAGATTTATTTTTTATTTATTTATTTATTTAGTTTCATCAAACAGAGATTAGAAAATCATCTTACAGACTACATACATACAAATAGAAATATAAATAAAATTGAATTCAAGTATAATGTAATATATACAAATTTATAGCAGCAATGCCATGCTTAAAATCAATTATTTAAAAAAAGTTTTTTTTTTTTTAAATTGACTCTACTAAAATGAAAATTAAAATCAACTAAATTGGAGATAGAATTAGTTTCCCTAACACAGCGAGTTATTGGCTCATTACGTCCATAATTCACCCTATGGTAACTTTCGCGGAAAAGATTATTCTCTCTTAGTTGGCGAGTTGGAATATTTATATCAATTAATGATAAAAGATGAAGGCATTTTATATGATGAGATAAAATATCAAAAATAAACAAAACAGAGAAGATTTTGCGTCGAATCTCAAGTGACTTTATGCCGATTAGTTGACATCTTGTAGTATATGAAGGCAATTCAATGTTCCAACCAAGTTTCCATACTACAAACCTTGTACATTTTTTTTTTTATACTTCCTAGTCTCTTGGAATGAGTATTGTAGTATGGGTTCCAAACCACACAACAATATTCCAGGATAGACCTAACATATGCACAAAACAGAGACTTAAGAGTGTATGGGTCTGTGAAATCAGTTGAATTGCGTTTAATAAAACCTAGAATGGAATTAGGTTTGGCAGCTATATATTCAACATGTTTGATAAAATCGAATTTATGGTAAAAAACAACACCGAGATCTTTTTTTTCGTTGACTCTCTCAAGAACATTACTACCAATCTTGTATTCAAAGAACATTGGGGAGTAAGATCGACAGAGAGAAAAACATTGAAATTTGGTGACGTTCAAAGATAATTGATTTACACTACACCATTCAGTAAGCCTGTTAAGGTCACCTTGCAAACGAACGCAATCATCATTTTTTTTAATGTATCTAAAAAAACATTAGATCGTTCGCAAACAAAAGGCGAAAAGAATTTAAGAAAACATCTGGCATATCGTTGATAAAAACAAGAAAAAGGAGCAGTCCAAGGTGACTCCCTTGAGGAACCCCTGATTACACACATATCGGAGTGGAAAAACCTTTTTCAATTGATATATACTGAATGCTCTCTATAAGGTAAGATGACAACCACTTCAAAATACTAGAATGAAATCCAGTTCTGAAAAGTTTGTTCAATAGAATTGCGTGGCTGACTCTATCAAAAGCTTTTGAGAAGTCGGTATAGATCACGTCAACTTGATACCCATCCTCGAGTTTCTTAAGAACATAATTAGTAAAAATAGAAAGGTTGGTAGTTGTTGACTTACCGGAAATAAATCCGTGCTGGAAAGGTGATATTATTTCTTTAAGCATAAATGAAAGCTTATCGCAAATAAGCTTAGAAACTTAGAAATTGGGCGATAGTTTGATATTTCCTGCTTGTGACCTGATTTATGAATTATAATTATAAAAGATTTTTTCCAATCGGAGAGAAATTTTCCTTTAGAAAGAGAGCAATTAAAAATGAAAGAAAGATGCACACATTTTTAGAACTATTGGAGGCACTCCATCTGGACCAGGCTTTTTATCGCTGTTCAAATTCAAAGGTGCTTTTTCCACTTCAGAATTATTGATGACTAAACGTCCAATATTAATCAAACTGCCAGTATTGTCAATACCATCACCAGACTGTTGTTGACAGCAACATGAATAATTAGATTCAAAGTAATCAGCAAATGAATTACAGATTGTTGGCATATCGGAATAAGTTGCACCCTTATATTGCATATTTTTAGGAATTCCACTGTTCTTTTTTTTTGTTATTTATGAATGTCCAAAAGTTTTTATTATTATTTTTTAAATTACTTTCAACTGAAATAACATAACTTTTATAAAGAAACTTGTTTGGAACATTGAATTCCCTTTCTAGTAATATATTTGGCCCTAATTAATAAATTATTGACCGATTTTCGAAAAAGTTTGTAAGCTTTATTTTTCTTGTTACTTAAATTACAAAGCCTTTTGTTAAACCACACAGGCTTTGAATTGATGTTAATTTTTGTTTTAGGCACAAACATACCAACTGCATATTTCAAAGAATCCATGAAAAAATTGTATGAATTTAATAAATCAGATTGATTAAGTTTAAGATGCCAAGGAATACTCAACATGCAACTCGCTATGTTTTGAAAATTAGTTTTTTTATAGTTAAATATAAAATTATTACCATTAAATTTGGAGTACTCGTAAAATTCAAAATTAATGTACAAAGCAAAATGGTGAAAAGAGTTAGAAGAAATCGGATAAGAACTTTTTCCAACTTCTGTTTTTAATTCTTTGTCTACATAAACAAGATCTAATAAGCGATTTAAGTTATTTTTACAGCTATTAATTTGAACTAAATCAGAACTCATAAATGAATCAATCACTTCGATTTCATAATTTTTGACATTAAAAGATATAAGTTGTAAGTCATCGAAGTCATATACCCAATTAATGAAAGGTAAATTAAAATCTCCTAGTATAATGACATGCTGATTTACTTTTAACTTAGATTAATAAAATATACAATTTTGAACGTGCAATTTATAAACATCAATTGAACTCTTAGGAGGAATGTAGCACACAATTAGCAAAAGTTCAAATCCATGTGCAATGCTAACTAATAAATAAATGCCTTAAATTAAACTATAAATCTAAGATTAGGAGAACAATTGATAATTTTGTTTGTAAACAAATTGATCAAGGAAAAATTTTTTCGAAAAATTAATTAACCAAAAGTATTGTAAAGCAAATATTCATCAATTTTACATAACGTGTTACAAATAGTTAAATCATTGGGATGTATCTTTTAAAGAATATAAAGTTTTGGGTCGGATAATTCTTCGAAACATTCCTATTTCCTACCTGGACAGAAATGGAATCTTCGTTATATTTTGTCAACTAAAAGCAGAGGGATAAAAATATTAATGATTCCACCTTGTTTGACGAATTTGTTTGGCACAAAATTATAACAAAATGGATAGAGAACAAAATAACTGTGGCGGAGATATGGAAAGACATTTTTAGCCTTTTTGCAAACAAAGAATAAGCTTCAAAAATATTTTACTTATTGTCGAGTTAGGCCTCTCTTTTTGGGAATGTGTTAGTTATTAAAGTTTATATTTTAAAGACGAGGTAAAAAAAAGCTTGTTATTAAAAAAAATGTAAAGTTTTTGCATTTTGTGCTGTTTTTGTTTTTATTTATTTTTTGTTTTTGAGAATTTTGTTGATTTTGTACCAAACACATTCTTCAATTTTCAAATTTATATCCCGTGTTTTTGCTCAGAGAAATATGGTCACCGTAACTATAGGGCATGTTATGCATTTGGAAAAAAAATCGAACTCGAGATTTTAATCAAACTTGAAATTACGATGATATAGAACACTTTCTCACTTTCACTTTCTCATAAATGACTCATAGGATGTCGATGATCAGCACTTTTATACAGAATGTTCTTCGAATTCTAAATAATACTGCATTTCAAAATTTTCGAAAAATATTTTTTTTTTTGATTTTTGAAAAAAAATATATATTTTTTTGTGAAAATTCAATGTTTCGAAAACGGGTGAACGATTTTTTCTGAAGTTTTGTTTTTAAGTTTATATTATTAAATATTTAAAAAAGTAATCCCATTTTTTTTATGAAAAAATGTTTTATATAGAAATTTAAGTAAAAAACGACTTTAAAAATATTTTAAAAATATAGATATTTATTTGCATAAAGCAAGTACGTACGATCTAGTCGCGTGCATTTTATTTTAATTCTTTTGTTGCCCAATTCGTTTCTTTATTTAAAATGTTGTGCAGTACCAAACTTACCTAAGATGTTGCAGAGCAATTTTTTTATTTTTAATGGAAGTTTCATTGTCACCAGGGAGTTTTCATTTATTTACACTAATAATGTATCATAATGAAACAAAAGAATACATTTATTTTATTTATGAAATTTAATATCAATTTTTTTGTCAAAAAAAAAACAGCGGGTGACTAAAACGTCGAAAAATATTCCTGAGATAGGGGGTGGCCGTTGCGCGATAGTTGTGTGTTCGCCTGTCAACCTCATGGTCAGAGGTTCGATCCCTGCCGTAGTCTATGTCCTCTTATTTTTCCATTAAAAACCAATTCTAAAATAAATGGCATACAATGAGTTGCTGGCTTACTCATTACATGCTGTTTAGGCATAGAATTAACAACATGTGATTGAGTAAAACTAGTAAAGCGATAAATATGACGACGAATGAAAAAAATAATGCGAATTATAAGGGACATAGATTAATAAGATACGGAAATTTCTCCGCATTAGTACAGCCGCCATCCCTGGAGATAAAATCTGAGATAACAACCACCTTCAGTCTCAAAACATCGCGCCACACATCTTTCCTATCCTCCTTTCTCTTCTTAAAACTCAAAATTGATTTTAGTTCGAGTTTCAAGAAAATTTTATGAAGTCTAGATATGCCAATTCTTTCTCAAGAAATTAGCCGTAAGCTACTTGAAAAGTTTAGTTAAACTAGTGTTGAATTTAAAAATATTAAGCTTTGTTTCAAGTTTATTTATTTATTTATCATCAATCAGAGATAATATTCTCTTATAGACTTAGATATAATTATTATACATTAGTTTATTATTAAATAAATAACAAATTTTTAATTAAATAAACTTAACAATTACAATTGATTCCTTACTTCATTGCAAAATTATTTCGTTTAAAACATGTAATTTAAAAGTTTCTCTTGAGAATTGATAGAAGGTTTTAATTTACAAAATTGCAAAATTCAAAACCCTGCTGTTACTTTTCTTTCGGCATACTGTACACAAACTTTATTTTAAATAAGGAAACATCAAAAAAATAAATTCTTAATTACTTGAAGAGGAACATTTAGAGCCAATTCAACTGACTGCAACCCCTGAATTTAAAGATTGAAAATCTTTTCAATTAATCTCAAGAACCTCAATTCAGAAGCCATAAGTTTATCTTTTGTGCGACATTGTGTGCTGCTGTTCATTTCAAGGTTAATTTAGAAGCTTTTCTAAAAAAAAAAAATTACAAAAAAAAAACAGACACTGAAATATGTTGACATATTGTTTGTGTTGGACTTTATCATCTTCGATGTGCACAATAAGGTTTTCGGTTGATAACGCATTTAATCGTGTCGTTTTCAGACTGTAGATCAGTCACAAATTTCAAAAACGCGCAATGTCCTCAGTTTTGTTTGTTTTTCTTTTACTTGGCAAGTTCTTCATTCCCTTGGAAGCTGTAATCGAAGAGTACTTGAACCCGGCAGTTAGTCCATGTGATAATTTTCATCAGTTTGTGTGTGGCAAGTGGAACGAAGTTAATTCAGATATAAAAGAAGGTAACACCCTTGGCCTCCTTGATGCGGATATCAATGAAAAGATTAGCAGACTCCTCGAGTCCGAGAACCATCAGGAGCTGGGAGTAATGGAGAAGGTCAAGGCTTTCTATAAGTCTTGCATAAATTTAAAAGCAAACGATATAAGCTTATATTTGGACGTTGTAAAACCTAAAAGCGGTTGGGCAGTATCCAGATCGTGGAACGCAACTAAATTTAACTGGCTCCATACTATAGCTGAGTTGCAGAAATATGGAGCTCAAATATTTCTAGAGCAGATGATTATGCCACGGTGGGATAACTCAAGTGTCAAAGCGATTTATTTGGATGTAGTCAAGGCTGATGATTCAACGAAAGAGGAAACCATAAGTGCTATCATTCGTAGGGCTTCACTCAATAATTCCTTAGTCGAAGAATTCATTTCATTTGAAAAGCAGCTTGCTCAATTCCTACCAAGTCTTAATTCATCCCCACAACTTGATGATTGGGAAGAAGTTGTACTCGGTTATGTTGGAGAAGCTGTGCCTCAGATCGATTGGGTGAAGTACTTTTCCACAATTTTCGACCATGAAATGGACCTCTACACAACGATAATTGCTCAAAACCTGGAAATAATGTCAAAACTAGCCGATTTCCTGGAGACGTCAAAGCCGAAAACAGTATGCAACTACATAATGATCAAATTCCTTCAGTATTTGGACAAATACAGCATCGAGAACAACAGTCCGAACGAGTGTGCAACTGCACTTCATCAAGCCATGCCTTTGGCAATAGACCAGATCATCGAGAATCACTTTTACGAGCACGAGTACGATCAAATAGTTCAGGACTTGTTCAATTATTTGAAGGTCGAATTTCTAGCTGAAGTCACGAAACTCTATGAAAACCAACGTGACGTACTTTTATTTGTCTACACCAAGGTATCAGTTATGGATCTTCAAATAGGCAATTCCGACAGAAATATGACTGCTGCAGCTATTGCTAAGTATTATGAATCTCTTGACATGAAGGACGATAATTTTTTTTTGAATGTCCTCGAGGCCTTCAAATTAAAAATCAAAAAAGAATTAAATTCGTTAAAAGGTGAGCCAATAAATATATCACATCAATGGACCGTGTCTTCTACTCCCTTTTACATGCATCCAAAAAATAGGATTATTGTCCCGTTTTCTCTGCTCCAGGACAGGATTTTTGGCAAGGACTCAACCAATAAATATAGTGTTCTTGGTTTCATCATCGGGCACGAATTTCTTCATGGGTTCGACACCAACGGAGTTAATTATGATTATACCGGATCAATGGTGACAAGTGCTTTAAGTTGCAATCCGAGCTTTTTCGAACGAATTCATTGCATTCATGATGTAATGGGCAATAAGGGCACTGGAGAGAAAATAGCTGATATTGGTGCTATACGGTTAACTTATGATGCCTTCCAACGATCTTTGATCCAGATTGGAAAGAATATTATGGAAACTGAGGGAACTACACGGCCTTTGGGGCAATCCTTCTTTATCGATTATGCACAATTTTTCTGTGGAAATGATGTGAAGTCGAAAAAAATATTTCCCGATGTTTATGATGATGACGAATTAAGGATAAAACATGCCTTGACGAATTTTAATACGTTTGCGAATGCATTTCAATGCCCTGTCGGAAGTGCTATGAATCCTGAAAAGAAGTGTAGAGTTTGGTAAGATAAGAAGTATACCCCAAAGAACGGTATTTTATTGAATGAAAATATTATACTTTTTAAAAATGTATATGTACTGGCGGGCATTAACTTTTGGAATATTTTTGATATCTAACCATCAACATACATGCACAGAATAATATTTGAAATTATTTCGCAGAAGTCTACAAAAAAATAAATCAAATTGTAAAAATACAAAAAATTGTTTAATAAAAAAAAGTGTATCAGTTTAATACTAAGGTCTGTTTTTTGTGTTAGAAAAAATTTCTTTGAGAAATTTTTTTAATTTAAATTAAAGTGGTTGGCTAATTCTTCAATTTAGGCATCTAGTACCTATGCAGTTTAATAATGTAGTACCTATTAAAGTTTAAAATTGGCAACAAGCCAATAAAAAAAAAAAACGAAAAATCCCATACAAAAATGACAGAACGAAATCATAAACGAAAATTTTCGTTCTGCCGTACGCTGTTCCATTATACGAAATTTTAAAATCTCCTCACACTTTTCGGGGACAATTTATTACCGAGACCAATAAATTGTATGCGGAAAATTACATTTGGGCTTTTAGTCGTGTTTTTTGTTCTTTCTTTCATCAAAGCTGATGTATTTGTGATTTTTTGTGGTTGGGTCGTTTTTTCTTTTTGGAAATGTGTTCGTTCATATTTTCGTTAGCTCTCAGTGAAGACCGCCGAAAAATTTCTTTTCGCATCAGCAGCGTACCAAGCTTAAACAAAAATAGGTTATGAATCACAGAAGAGCGCACTGCTGCTATGAAAACAAGAAACAATTAAAAAAGTCAAAAATCCGGTTTAAATTGAGTAGATTAAAAATTAATCTTGAAGTGTTTTCACCAAAGAAAAAATTATTAGTTTGACGTTTCAATTCACTCTGAATTGTCATTCAAAAGTCAATATATCAAGAGTAAAACAAAATAATAATTAGAGAGATGAATAATAATTTCGGTGCAGTAAACAAATTTATTTTCAATAAATAAAAATGAGTAATAACTTAAAAATATTGTTGTCCCAACATTTTATCCTTCAAAATTCAAGCAGTAGTAATCGTCCTGGTGCATGAAATCTGGCCAGAACACGTGGTCGATAATATAGAAAGAAAATGAAAAACCAACTTGCTGAATGAACAATATTTGCAGCTTTATCTGACCAACACTTCCAGCTAATGGATTCCTTGTCTAAATCTAACCTAAAAACCTAAACCTAAAAACAAAAACACTCGAAGACAAAGCCACACTATCCACCTCGCTTATAAGATTCCAACTCGGTGCTAAAACATTTTCCATTACAAATTCGAGGCAACGCTTTGGTCTTTGTAGCCTTATTGCATCTTTTATTTTTATACATTTTTATAAACAAAATCAGAATTCGAAGACAATGCCAAATTTCACCAGACAAAAACAAATTAAATAATGTTTGACAGGTTTTTTTTTTTTGAGGATATGACATTAGAATAGGCGCGTTCTATGCAATAAGGTATGTTTCTTTTGACAATCAACTAATCTTCGGTTTTCAGAGGATTTAAAAGAGGACTTATGGTTAATCCACTTAAATCTAGATTAAGTGGTAGGTGAAAACGTGGTATACTATTGTAAAAGGTTATCCATTTTGCGGTTTCAAAAGTAAACGTAAATAAAACACATATAAAATATTTTTTTTTCATGATATTTCTTTTTTATTATAAAGTTTGAACGTTGACATTGTGTGTGAAACACTACATCATTTAAATAACCAGCACGCACGAATTATTGCAAGCATCGATTATTTTGAGGTAATTTTCGACCACTTTTTGACATATATTTGGCAATATCTCAGCCATAACTTGAAGAATGTTGGTTTTCAAGTGCTCAAGAGTTAAAGGTTTATCTGCATAAACACGGTCTTTCGCGTAGCCCCACAAAAAAAAGTCAAGCGGTGTCAAATCGCACGATTTTGGTGGCCAGTTGATATCGCCACGACAAGAAATTACGCGGCCAGAAAATGTCTTTTGCAATAAAGCTATATTCGCTCGAGTTGTGTGGCATGTGACACCGTTTTGTTGAAACCACATATTCCCTAAGTCGTATTCTTCAATAGCAGGTAAAAAAAAAGTCGGTTATCATATGACCATAACGCTCCGAATTGACGGTGACAGTCGTTCCAACGTCGTTTTCGAAGAAGTAACGTCCAATCACACCTCCGGACCAAAGAGCGCCATAAGGGTGTCTTTTTGTGGATGTAATGGCTGTCGTCGAAAGCATTACGCACATAAATGATAACTCGGCAATTAAAGATATTTAAAACATTTATTAAAACAAATAAAAATTGTTGGCTCGTTTAAAAATTTGTTTTCCTTTGTTGCGGCTTGAATAGCGTCCGCTGCCTTCGACTTCTTTCAATGATTTCCCTCGTTCTTCTTTCTTCCGTTGATAATCTCGATAGAACGATGATTTTGATTGGTTAGCCAATAGTAAATAGACACGTATTACATTTTGGTACTGTTTGAGAACAATAGAATTCTCAATGCGACATCTGTTGGTTTTTCTCAGTTTTCTAAGGCGGACATCACACGCGCGCCGACATCCCACCCTCCGTGAATCCTCGAGGAGGTTCACTATCAACATCAAGTACGGCAAGTTTTGATGATGGTCGATGAAATGTTCCCTGGGAAGTTTTTACATCAGCGCTTCTCACTTGTCCATCCTTAGCTGGATATACACGAACAATTCTTCCCCGCTGCCATCTGGATCTGGGTTGGCTCACATCGCAGATAATTACAAGGTCGTCGACCTTGAGCGGAACCACCCTCTCATGCCATTTGGTGCGTCTGGTTAATATTGGTAGGTAGTCTTGAATCCATTTTTTCCAAAACCTGTCTTTTAATTGTTGAGATATCCTCCACTGCTTTCGACAGCATATTGGTGCATCCTGGTTGTTGGGCGTCTGCGTAGAGTTTGGGCTTCCTATTAAAAAATGATTGGGCGTAAGTGGTTCATCTTCTTCTGAAGTCAATGGTAATTCTGTTAGCGGTCGAGAGTTAACGATATTCTCAGCTTCTATAAGCAGGCTTCGGAGGGTTTCCACCTGTGGCGCTTCTTCTTGTAGTGTGACCGACAGAACCTTCTTCACCGATTGTACCATACGTTCCCATATTCCCCCTTCGCTGGGATTCAAAGGACATGAAAATTTCCATTCAATTCCTCTCATTGACATCTGATTTTGGATGCGATCAGTGTCGAACAGCTTTGCCTCTCGATTTAATTCACTTTTGGCTCCAATAAAATTTGTTCCGTTATCGCTACGTATACGCACTGGAGTCCCCCGACGATTAATGAAGTTTCTAAGGCAAAGAATGAAGGCATCGGTAGACAAATCTCCGGCAAGTTCCAAGTGGATAGCTCTTATTGTTAAACAGGTGAATAATGCTACCCACCTTTTCTCCTTTCGTCGACCAACAGATACTTGTACTGGCCCAAAATAATCCAAGCCAGTATATGTAAAAGGTCGAACATACGGCGTTACTCTGTCTACTGGAAGTTGTCCCATGAGTGGTGTTATAGGCTTTGCCTTTGCTATCTTGCATCTCTGACATTTTTGTTTGACGTGTTTAAGTTCTACACGAATATTCGGTATCCAATAGCGCTGGCGGATTTCATTTATAACCAAAGCATCGTTTTGATGATGTAGCCGGTGATGATAATGATCAATTACAAGATGAGTAAAGGCATGATTCCGTGATAGGATTATTGGTCTCCGTGCGTCTTCAGGCAAACAGTAGGCTGCGTCTATTCTTCCACGTACTCTTAATAAATCATCTTGATGTAGCTGCGGTGTCAGCTGGTATATGGTACTTTTTCTAGAAACTTGGTTTTCCTTCTTAAGTGCGGCTATTTCTTCTCTAAAGGCTTCCCTTTGAGCATGTTTACAAAGGAATCTTTCGGCTGAAGTAATTTCTACGGCTGTTAATTCTTCTCTTCGAACAGGTTCACGACGTTTTGATGCCAGATTGATTTTGTTCGGTCTTTGTTTGGCGGCTATTTTTTCTCTTGCTAGTCTCAGCAGTGAATGAATGTAGCGAAGTACCCAGGATGCAATTCGTTTTAATCTGGATAACGAAGAATATTTTGAAAAACAAATTATAAGGTTACTTGCCTGGCTTATATGAAGCATTTTAGGACGAAGTTCTTCATCGACTTTGTCTGGAACTTGAAACGTAGAATCCTTTGGCCAAGCTTGTTCGGGAAGTTGAAGAAAATCTGGCCCGGATAACCATCGGCTGTGTAGTAAAAATCTTGGAGGGTTGGTAGCTCTAGTGGCTGAATCTGCTGCGTTTAAGTCCGTAGGAACCCAATACCAATCGGATGGACTCGAAGTTTCTAGAATTTCTGCAACTCGATGAGCAACGAAAGGTTTGAATCTCCGATGCGATGATTTGATCCACCAAAGAATCGTTTTGGAATCGCTCCAGTAAACCACTCGAGATATATTATGAATAAGCATAGCTTTGACGGCAATTTGTAGACGGCATCCTAATACTGCGGCTTGTAGCTCTAGGCGTGGGATCGATAATGTTTTCTTTGGTGCACAACGTGTTTTTCGGAATGCGAAGGCAATTTCTACATGTTTTTCGTATTGTATTCGAAAATAGGCAACTGCGGCGAAAGCACTTTCACTAGCATCTGTGAAGATGTGTAATTCGATTCCAAGTGCATGTTGAATATTTGGTGAGTAGCAGCGATGTATTTGGAATTGTTCAACTAATTTAACTTCTTTCCACCAGAGTTTCCATTGACGGTAGAGATTATCCGGTAGCGGATCGTCCCACCCTATTCCAGTTTTCCAAGTGTTCTGCAAAAGTATTTTGGAGCAGATGAGAAAGTCAGCCAAGAATCCGTACGGATCAAACACTGACATGACGATGCTTAACATCTCCCTTTTCGTTGGCGGCCTTTGTGTATTTAAAACATCCTTTGGTATTTTGTGAAATTTTAGTAGAAATCGAAAGGTGTCTTCCTCTGTGTCCCAATACATCCCAAGTACCTTTTCCACCTCTTTATCCAATTCCAGGCTAACCGAAGATTGGAGAGAGCTCGAAGATCGATTCAGTTTATATTGAATTGCCTTTTTGTTGCTTAAAAAGCTACGAAGATGAAAACCACCCTCCGCATGAATCTGTTGAACTTCGGTACTTATACGCTCCGCTTCTTCTTCGTTTGTAAAACTGCAAACAAAATCATCCACGTAATGGTTGTTTACTATTCTATTGACAGCTTCATTATACTCGTTCTCAAATTCCTTGGCGTTTTTGTTTTTAATATGTTCTGCAGAGCATGGGGAACAAGCAGCTCCAAAGATCATTGAAGTCATGACATATGTTTTGATCGGCTGATCTATTTCACCATCTCGCCACAAAAATCGTTGTGATCCCTGATCTTGGTGGCAGATCTTGACTTGTGAAAACATTTCTTTTATGTCCGCAACGACACCAACTATTTCCTGCCGAAACTGAAACAGAATTGATAAGAGCGGCTTGGCTTGTTCCGGACCTTTGAGCAGCATAGAGTTGAGAGAAGTCCCATTAACCTCGGCGGCTGCATCAAAGACTATGCGAATTTTTCCCGGCTTATGATGGCTGGTAACACCAAAATGAGGCAAGTACCATGTTCGACTATTATACTGTTTGACTTCTTCTGGCTTAAGTTGTCTGGCATAACCCTTCTCAATATATGCTTTCATCTGCGCTTTGTACTCCAATGCGAACTGAGGATCTCTTTTCATTTTGGATTCTATACCATGAAGGCGACTTGTTGCCATATTGCGACTGTCTGGTAAAACAACATCGTCTTGGCACCATAGTAATCCCGTTTCAAATCTTTTTCCTATGCGCTTTGTTGTATTTTCTAGTAATTGCTTGGCTCTTGTGTCGTTAATGGGCTCCAAAACTGAATCATTTTTGCAAATTCCCAAATTCTCTATTGTAAAATAAGATTCCACCAGTTTATCCAACTTGTCTAGATTGGAACTTTCTCTAGTGCAAAAAACTATTGGTACGTCGTTATTCTTCGTGGTATGTGGCCCGTGTACGACCCAGCCAAGTTTAGTGCAAGTTGCTATGGGTTGCTTAGTATTTCCTTCGATAGTGGAACTAGCCACACCTAAGTGACAGTTGTTTAATCCGATGAGTAAAACTGGCCTGGCTTCTTTGTAGCTAGTTACTGGGATTTCTTTAAGATGTTCTTCTACGTCTCTGTCAAACGATTGGATCGGCAAACTCAGGTTTGGCACGGTTCTGACGTTCCTCATTTGGTAGCACTGAGCGTCTCTATTAATTCCTCTTATTTCGAGTGAAACTCTCCGTGATGGTTCTGTTACAGCTTTGTTCCCGAACCACTGCAGTGTCAAACTCTGCATTTGACCTTTGAGCCCGAGTTGTATTGCTACATTCTCTTCCAAAAGCGACACTGAAGAACCTTCGTCAAACATGGCGAACACAGTCTTGTTACTTCTTGGCCCCAACAAGATAACCGGCAAAATTCGAAACAGTTGATTACTATTATTCTTCATTAGACAATTGTGAACTCTGACTGGTGATGTGCTTTCTTCATGTAATAATTTGTTGTGAAATCTTCTACATCCATTTGTATCGCATCTTCTTTTTATTCGGCATGTTGCAGTTCCATGGCCAGATCTTAAGCAACAAAAACAAACATGTTTATTTTTCACAAGTTTCCATCTATCATCTATGGTTAAAAGTTTAAAAGAATTACATTCTTTCATTTGATGGTCAGCCCCACAGCATTTGCAAATAATCTTCGGGGTATTCGAATCTCTGTTAACACTTAAAGTTGTAGTGGCATGTAACATCCTTCGTGTGTTGACTATTTGGTTTCTCGACATAATAATATTTGTACTCGGTTGAGGTACCAATTGTACGATTCTTGCTAGCTGACTCAGCCAATTAGAGAGGTCTTTTACTGTAGCGTATGGCTTTATAGCTGACGCATGCTGTGCCCAATCGAATCTTTTCGTCATCGGTAATTTCATGATGAGCTCATCTAAAAGCATTGGATTGGATAGGTGTTGCTCGCACTTAGCAGACGTCATAAATGCCACCACATTTTCAACCATTGTAGAAAACAGGATCAATTGTTCTAGACGAGTTTCACCTATCGCTGGAAAATGCTGAACTTTTGTCAATTGAGCCTTAATCAATTGTTCAGGACGACCAAAACGAAAGGCAAGTGCTTCTACTACCTTTTGTGCATTGCTAGGATGTATTAATAATGAAGAGACTGCTTCTCGGGCTTCTCCTTGCAAACACCTTTGTAGCCGAATGGTGTTTTCAACTGCCGTATATCCAAAATTAACTGTAGTCTCCTCATAATTGGCTAGAAATAACGGCCAGTCTTCTGCTTTCCCTGAGAACTGTGGCAAATCATAAAGTTTTTTAAATGACTGGACATTCGTGGCTGTATTTAATAAAGCATTCGATGACAAAGCCTGTCTTTCCTCTCGTAAGTTTTGTAGCTCCCTTATCCTTTCGTTATCATTGGGGCTTTGAATATTTGATTCGACCTGTCGATCTACAGTTTCTCGTAAGCGTTGTGTTTCGGCCTGATTCGCGCTAGTATCATTGCGAAGCTGTTCAACCGATTCTTTAAGTGCTGTTATTTGCGTTACTAGAGCTGTTAGCAATTGCTGTTGCTGTTGCTGTAAAACTACGAACTGCTGTTGTGGCGGTGGAACTGCGGGCTGCTGTTGTGACTGTGATGTTGCTGGCTGCTGCTGTTGCTGTGACACTGTCGACTGTTGTTGTGGCTGCGGTGTTGTTGGTTGTTTGTCCATTCTCGCTTTTGTTGTGTCACCGAAACGTACTGGAGGCTTGCCTCTATTTGATCTACTACTGCTGCGAAATGTTGACGACATAAACTAAGCACGAGGTTCGTGGGAAACCTACAGCAGTTAAATTACAGATGCTCTAAAGGCTTTCCGAATATTGCACCTTGTGGTATTAGATCCAATTCGACTTATCCCAAAACTCAGAAGAAATTAAAGTCCAAAGGCAATGGCAAAAATAAACTAAATTGCTATAGCTGAGCAGGAATTTTATTTTATAACCCAAATCAACTAATATTGTCCAGGTACTAAGCTTTATTCCAGGCAAGCTAATTATTAAATATGGCAATATAAATGTGGCGTACAATCTATTGTCCAGACTAGTGCTCAGGTAACCAAGCTGTGGCAATGATGACGATGAAAGGATTTTCAAATATACGAAAATATATATAAATGTGGAGGCGCAAATCCTCTGACACTGGCGGCCCACTCTTCAAGTGCCCAGGAAATTTATTTTGTTCTGTCAAATCACCGAAGTAAGTTTTCTTTGCCGGCAACCTAAGCACCGATGAAAGTTTCCCAAAGATCTATTTTATGTGAAAGCTTTGTCGGCTGCTGGCTATAATCCCGTTGGAAATGTTGGCAAATATTTTATTGATCGAAGTACCGCACAGTTTCTTGCTGTTATTTGAACTTTTTGTGGTCCAAATACCGTAGTCTGATGTGAAGATAATATATATCCGATATGTCTAATCCCTTTGTGACTGCTTGCACCAGTAAATGTCTCTTTTTTCTTTTCGTCTGTTCGATTCGTGCTGTACTGTAATAAAGTCTGGGCAGTAATTTTCCTTTGCGGATGTATGCAACTAGCAATACTTACAATTTTGCTGCAGCTAAGTTAGCTGCAGCGATATATATGAAATGACCAAAATTTGGCTGAATCTAACAGCAACGTCTCGGCTAATCTTCCACCATCAATTAGCAATTTTTTGGGGTTCTTATTAAGGCAGCGGCGCACACGTTTGCAACTTTAATTTTCAAACACAAATTTTTAAATTTTGTCGTCGAAAGCATTACGCACATAAATGATAACTCGGCAATTAAAGATATTTAAAACATTTATTAAAACAAATAAAAATTGTTGGCTCGTTTAAAAATTTGTTTTCCTTTGTTGCGGCTTGAATAGCGTCCGCTGCCTTCGACTTCTTTCAATGATTTCCCTCGTTCTTCTTTCTTCCGTTGATAATCTCGATAGAACGATGATTTTGATTGGTTAGCCAATAGTAAATAGACACGTATTACATTTTGGTACTGTTTGAGAACAATAGAATTCTCAATGCGACATCTGTTGGTTTTTCTCAGTTTTCTAAGGCGGACATCACACGCGCGCCGACAATGGCTCTCTTCAATTACTTGACGATTCTCAGAACCGCAAATACGACAATTTTGTTTATTAACATACCCACCGAGTGAGAAATGTGCTTCGTCGCTGAAGAAAATTTTCTTCGAAAAATCGCCGTCCACCGCCTGTTGTTCAAGCACCAATTCGACGTATCTACGATGTTGTGAATGGTCAGCTGGATTCAGTTGTTGTGTGAGCTGGGCTTTATATGTATGAAGGTGTAGATCCAAATGCAAAATACGCCATAATGTGCCGTAAGACAGTCCTAATTCCTAAAAACGACGAGGAATCGACACATTCGGGTCTTCGGCAACACTTTCATTTACAGCAGCGATATTTTCATTGGTACAAGCGAAACGATGCTGCACAGGCCTTACAATATCTGTAAACAATCCAGTCTCTTCAAATTTCTTCACAATTTTGCCAAATGCTTGCTTAGTTGGACGATTATGTAAACCATAATCTCCTCTTAAAGCACGATATGTGGCTGTGGCAGAATCACCATTTTTGCAGTAGGTTTTAACAAGTTTTATGCGTTGTGCGATAGTTAAGCGATTCATTTTCGTAAATGTCAGACTTTAAACTGAAAAAAAAATTGGTTTAACAACTTAGTTTTACAGATGTCGAATTCCAGCCCTATTCTTTTGAAACCCCAAAATGGATAACCCTATATAACCGTTGTTTTTTAATATTTTCGAAAACTTCTACAGGAACGTTGTGCATTTTCCGGTACGGGTAAAAAGTATAGTTTCATTAGATGATAAAATCGATATGCTAACGATGTGCGACATTCATCCATTCTAATGAAATATCGATGTTAAAAGAAAAAACACAGATCTATCATTTAAAACATCGATACCAATATTGTGTAATTTTATCGATGTTAAGTAATTCAAAACATCGATATCAATATGGTTGAATTGAGAAGAGGTCGATGCGTCTTTCACTGCCTACTGATCAGGTGATCTATTTCAAACAATGAGAAAATAAACAGCAAAATTACGATAAAACACAGAAAATAAAGAAGTATGTATAGCTTGAACTAAATTACTTGGCTAACGTCGCGTCGTCGCGTCGGTTGTGCAGAGAGTGGATTCAAGAGAACAAAAATGGTGCGCAAGAGACAATGCCAGAGATGTAATACTATTTTGAAAGCTGCACAATAAATCACGATCATATCTCATGTAAATAAAGTCCATCTGTGGAAGGTGGTTGTGTATGTGTACCTATCTTCCAAAATTAATGAGATTAGGAAAGAAATTTAAAGAGAGGTGCGCAGTAGAATGGCCCAGTGAATTGGTTCAAGCTATATATCGATAGCGGTAGATAAGTATGACGTAAGTATAAAAAGTGTTCAGTGTTGTTTATATGTATGTGTGTAAGTAAATTTGAATTCTCCGATGCCGTTATAAATATGTATACGTATAGGCATTGTGCATTGTTTGTGTTTTGATTAAATTATTTAAAATTGTCGATTCAAGAATTACTGTGCAGTATAAAAGTAAGTATTAAATATGATATACTTCTCATACTAAAAAAAAACTAAAAAAAACATGTTTTTTTTTAAATAACTCCAAAAATTGAGTTAATATTTCCGTCCGAAAATTATAGATATTTTTAATATTTATTTATTATTTTTGTTGCTTTATATTATTTTCTTATATTCTTAAATTGCATTTTCAAATATTTAATTATTCGATACAAGCACAAGAATCCATGGGGGAACTTGAAATAATACAATTCACGACTGGATCGTACGAACTTGCTCTTGTAGCTAACAACATTATTGCGGCTAACCATTGAGGTTTAGTTAGTTAGGTGTAGTTACCTTGATTCTTAATAAATATACTGAATTGTCGAATGGATGATTCAAGGAATACAGGGTCCGCCAAATAACTTTTTTTTTTTAAATGGGCGCAAAACATCGAGTGTAGCTTCGGCTATGTGGCACGTAGCGCCGTCCTGTTGAAACCAAATATTGCCAATATCCTCCTTTTCAATTTTTGTGAACAAAAATTCGTTCAACATGGCCCGATAACGATCACCATTGACTGTAACGGCCGCTCCTTGCTCATTTTCGAATTATGCCTCTGGACCAAAATCCGCACCAAACAGTGACTCGTTTTGGGTGTATCGGCTTTTCAATGTATGCGTGCGGGTTTTCTGTGACCCAAATGCGACAATTTTGCTTGTTTACATACCCGCCAAGATCAAAATGAACTTCACCTGAAAAGATGATTTTTTTGGCAAAATGGGCATCTTCTCTAAGTCGATCGCAGGCCAATTAGCGAACGTTGTTCAAACGTATACACAACCATATTCGTTCAGCGGAAGAATAAAACTAATTATCTGTCGAATCAGACATGAGCTAAGTGTTACCATTCACAAAATAAGCACTAGTTGAAAAAAAAAACGTTAGATGGCGGACCCGTTAGTTACATAGGTACCTACCTACAAATGTATATTTAAATCTATGTTATGGATTTTAACTATGTGAGTTAGGAGAATAAAACGTATGTACATTTATAAACGGTGATTTTTTAAGAGCTTGGTTTTTGAAAATTCAAAAAAACACAGAAACTTGCAAAAAGTGAATGAAATTTTTATTTGGATCGATAAATCAATTTCTGCCATTTACTTTTTAACAATAATTTCACTTAAATGTTGCCCGCGGCTACGCTTCAGGTGGTCCATTCTGAAGGTCCAATTTTGGCAAACTTTTTCACACATTTCGGCCGGAATCTCACCAATGACGCGTTCAATGTTAGCTTCCAAGGCAGCAATCGTGTTTGGCTTGTCCCCATAGACAATCGACTTAACATAGCCCCACAAAAAATAGTCTAACGGGGTCAAATCACATGATCTTGGTGGCCAATTGACTGCGCCAAAACGTGAGATCAACTGCTCACCAAATTCGCCTCTCAATTGTTGCATGGTTTCGCGTGCAGTGTGGCAAGCACATTTTTCACAGAGCACGAATTTTGATAATAAATTTCAATAATTTGCAAACGTTGTTCAGGCGTAAGTCTATTCATGATGAAATGGCAAACAATACTGAATCGAAATGTCAAATGTTCGTGGAATTTGTCATGTGTGATCTGTCAAAAATATAAACGTCAAAAACCAAGTAGCAAAAAAATCACCCGTTATATAGATGGAAACTAAGTATGTAAAAATGTACATATAATAATAAAAATGAGGGATGTAGGTTGGTAGGCAGTTATATATAGTTATATATGCATATAACTATATAATTCATGTGATGTTTAGACATATATATGCATACATAAATGTATGATGGCCTACATTGTATTAAGTAATCACTGATGTAGGCAAACATTCGTAAAAAGGGAATAATAATAAGGTAGAAATAAATGGATAATACACATACTTAAATGTTTTTATATTGCTTAGTCGTTATAGATTGAGAAAAACCAAACATGCCAGTTGAATTCGTGAATAAATAGGAATATATCAAAAAAAATTTAAAAATCGTTGGATCGGTTTCTTAATAAATTTTATATGTATAAAATTTTGAAAACATTTTTAGAAAAAAAACTCGAAACGCCATTTTGAAGATATTAAATATATACATATAAAATTAACCTTTCAAAAAATTCTGTGACTGGTTTTTGAAAAATCGATTTTTCAAAAGAAAAATTTTATTTATTTTTTTTTTTCAATTTTCGTATGCAGTTTTATTAACAATTTTAGGCACCATTTGTATATAGAAAAAAATTATTTTAATCAGTTCATCCGATGTTGAGAAAGTCGAAAATATGAAAAGCGGTTCTATGGGAAGTAACGTTTATAAGAACGCAAACAAAATATTTTTATACTTAAAAGTGAACTGTACTAATTTAGGAACACACATTTTTAAAAAGAAATTCTTGGAGTCGTTTTCGAGAAATAAATTTTTTTCTTAACGGTTTTTTTTTTAAACATTTGTATGGGAGGTACCGTTGATTTTTTATCTTAGGAATATAGTTTTTTTAAGTGTTGAAGATAATGTCAAAAAACTACCAAATACGAAGTTTCGCAAAAATCCATTCAGTCATTTTCGAAATTTTGAGTTTTCAAGGAAAAAAAAGTTTTTTTTTTTTAATTTCCAAAAAAAAATTATTTTTGAAAAATTTTGGCTTACAATAGTGTTTAAGCTTTTCATGAGTTTCTGCGCAAAAAATTTCATAAATATCGAATTAACCGTTTTCCAGAAAATCGAAAACCAAAAAAATGCTACTACTAAAGGTAGCAAAAGTAACAGTTTTTTTTCCAAAACAAAACTTACTAAAATTTTCCCTTTTGCTTCATTAATGAACAGATTTATTTCTGGCCAGAACAAAATGTATGAGAGCTACGGTTATTTGTTGTCTTAAAAAAAATGGAAAAACTTGTGGGCATATTACCGAACAAACAATATATACCAAGTTTGAAGCAAATCCAACCAACCGCTTAGGCTGCAGACTCGCGGACAGACAGACAGACAGACGGAATTGGGGGACCCACTTTTTTGGTGTTCTCTATGATCGTAATGTCATGTTTGCTTGTTAGATTTTTTTTTGAACGAATCCATAACTTGCCTTATAGTACCTTTAATCACAAGTAAAAAAGAAATTACAAAATCAGATTAGGTGCAAGCGATATAGAGATAAAGTACAATTAAATGTCTGTTATTACAAGTAATTTTAATATCAAAAATTGCTGTTATTTCATAATTTAAAGTTTTCACTTCTATCGGCAGTCCTAACGACTTTCCGTTGCCCCTCCCAATGGGAGATAGAGCCCCCTATCCATAGTAAAGTTATCGTACTCGTGCAAATTGTGTCGTGCCAATTTTTAGAACAGATCTTCCAGATTTCAATGAAAAATAGCATTAGATGTCAGATGTCAAATTGGCTACCGATTGAAAAAGTGTTGATAAAACTTCTACTTAAAAAAAATTAAATGAAAATTTTCAATAAATATGCAATTCTCTAAACTTAACTAAAAAACTCAAATATTTTGATTTGTTTTTGTTTATTTATCGCATCTAAATTAAATACTTAATAATTTTGTACACACTCCCTTGTAAATTGGCTACTCAAAACATATATCTTATTGCACTAGTCATCAACACAATAACCTTGTCACTATTTACCATAATTTTACCATGAGTATCTTCCAAATTAAAATTCTACACAGGACTCACCAATGGTCATAAACTTTAATGCAAATCTGTATAAACTTACAACTCAATATAATTTTATGACTGAATATGATTGTAAAGATGTCTTAAATCAAAAATCAAGGAAAGTCCGTCTTTTGAGCAAACGCCGGCCATTTCGTACCCTTTTTTATTGGTGGTTTATTTTAATTAAATTACCTGGCTCTGTGGTGACTGACTATAATGCATTTGCAAATAAATTCGCTGCAAACTAAACAGCACTATATTCAAAATTCCATATGAGTAGAAGTAATTCAGACTTTTGTCTGAAACTCTGGGGTGCTTCAAGGATTGCTTTACAGTTGACGCCACCACACCGCAAACTCACAATATATTTTATTTGTGGTTAACGCATTGAGTGTCACTCATGCAATGAAAAATGGAACTTTAAGTGATTCTATTATTAGAGCAAAAATTGCAAATGACACCTATTTGTAGGGATTGTTGGCAATTTGCATGCACAGTGCATTCCAACTGTCACGTTAGCCAAATAGAACTCCCAACACGATCGATCTGGTGAAATAAATCCATTTCAAAAATGTTTATCCAAGCATCCGTCCATCAATCCATCATCTTGTTTTCATCGCGTGCGGGTCGGGTCGTTGTGGAGTTTTTTTTTTTTCAACTTGCGAATTCTGATAGTGATTTGTTTTGATTTAGAGAGACTAGGAAATTTACAGGTTATGGTGATGCTGATGATATTATAGGTAGGATGTGGCAGTGAAATCTGACGGTTTATAGACGGCAACGCTGAAGCTGCTATACAGCACTGCACTGGGTGTAGTCGGTTTTATTTACAAATTTTTAAGACAATTTCAGCACGTATCAACAATGAACAGTTTGCTGCACTTTTGAGTAATAGAGTTGTCAAATTCATGAGTACCTTTTTCACTTTTGCGCCAACCTTTTGCAATGAAGGTTTATTGCCAAAATAAAATAAATTTAAGAAAACAAATGTGTGGTTGCATTGTTACGAACTGTCAAACTTTGTTCGCGTTTCACATAATATCCACAACTTCAGAAATAAAGTATTCACTGGCGAGGACTAACTTAAGAACAGTGTTGTTCCTCTACGTGTCGACTTTAATTGTCTACATTTCAATGTAGACAATATGTCGACAATTTAAACAATATCGTTAACGTCTTAAATCTCACAAATAAAATCATTCCAAAAATTCTTTGGTACAACGATAGGGATGTGGCTTTAATAATATCCACAAAAATATAAGTTTCAAGCAATTACAAAATCTTCTTTAAAAATAAAAGTTTAAAACGTGTGGGTTTTATTAAGATGTCTGGCCGACCTATAAGCAAGGCAGTTAAATAGCTATGATATCTTTTGGCGAAAACCAATAATAAATACTCAGCTCTTTACATAGTGTTCAACAAAACTCTGCAAAATACTGCTGAAAAACTTCGCGGACACAGATAATGGAAAATGTTATTATTATCTAAATATTGATTTCAAAACAACATTCAACATTTCATAACAAAAAACGAGAGAAAAGTGTTTTCTGAACAAGAAGATTATAGATAGATAGATTTTAATATTTTTGAAATTCTTCTTCGATTAACGTAGTCCTTAAAATTTACTTTAATTAGAAGAGTTGTTTAGTGTGTTTAAAATTTAGACAAAGTTAGACAAGTGCTTGCAATTAGACGACTGCTTTAACTGGAGTTGGGTTTACTTAGAAAAAGGTTTGCGTCAAAAAATGTTGAAATCGGAACAAACAAAAATAAACAACTCCAAATTATGTGAGAAGTTTGTCAGTTAACGATTTGATTACTGAACCAAATGTGCACGATTAACTGGCATTTTTTAATTGTATTACTAAATTCATCAAAATTTAAAAGGTTTTTAAAACTTGATCAGTAGTAAACCCGTGAAGTGATTCAGTGGACCTATCAAATTTTATTGAGTATGTTTATCATAACAGATTTCTCCCATAATTTAAAGCTTTTTGAGATCTCTAATTTACATAAATATTTGAAACCAAAATTTTATAAACATAGAACTATGTATACGTTAAGATTTAGACCAAATGATTTTTTCATGACAATTTTGTTCTTACACCCATTTTTATATTATAGAAGATTCTGGTGTTTTTTTTACATTTATTTTTTGTGGTTTAATTAGTTTTAGTAAGAAAATTTATGATGGCTTTACGAATTGTCTACAATGTCTACATTGTCGACACATTTGTGTCGACAATTGTGAATTGTCTACATCGAATTGTCTATAAGTAGACAATCATGTAGTCTACATTTATAGTCTACATGGCATAACACAGCTTAAAAATCAAAGATTTATCAATTATAGGCGATTTTTCATTTTCCTGTCATTTTCGATTGGCTGTTCAGAGTAACTCTTTTTCTACTCCGCTGTTACTCCAAATATGTTCGATTCACTGTTCCGAGTAAGGTTTTTAGAGTATTTTTCTCTTATCGATTTTATGAGGAGGTATAAATAGAACACAGAAGGCTCTCGTCGGGCTATTTGTCAAAAGTAATATCTGGTTTGTCACGCTAAAACTTACCGCAACAAAAACCGGCCTTTTATTTCCACTATTCTTGGTATTTCCTTTCCATTTCTGTCCCTACAGGTGTTTCCTTCAGTCTACTGAGAGAGATAAAGGGCAACCATGGTCCATCATTCGAAGGAGCTAGTGTATACAAATTTTGATCGAAATCCGTGGAGCCGTTTATGAGAAAGTTGAAAATCAATAAAATGGTTGTATGGCAGGTACCGGTAATAACAAAATATTAAAAAAAAAATGTTTGGCAAAAATATAGACCATACTTAAAGTAGTACACCCACAAACTTTTATCAAAATCATTAGAGCCGTTTTCGAGATAATTAAGATTTTAGACAAATTTGTCTGGCAAGAACAGTTATGTTTGGGGCTAAAACAATAATTCAAAAATCTATTTTGAAAAATCACCTAAAACACCTAAGCACCAAGTTTGAACAACATCGGCTCAGCCGCTTAGGCTGTAGATCGTTCTTCAGACAGAGAGTATTGCAGGACACACTTTCTTGCTGTTCTCTATCATCGTAATGCCAACTTTGATTAAAAATGAAAAAATAAACCTATAGTATACTGTATATAAATAAAATGGCGGAAAAGTTGGCAGAATTATTTTTTTAATGAATAATACATTGAGATGTGAGTAATTAAACAAAATATCATTTAATGACAGCTAAGAGTTTAAGTGTATCCGAACACAGAGTGTTCTGTTCTGAATATATTCAGAGCATACTTTATTGCCTCGAACTCTGTTCAGAGCCCTTCTTTCATGCTAATAATTCTTTGAGGAAAAATCAAATAACAACATATATGCACCCATTCAGAAAAGTTTTGTACTTTCCCGCTCAAATGCACTCAAGGTATCAAGACATCCCAGTGATAAAAATGTCACTTTTTATTTCAAAATTCAGTGCGAAGGCCTAAAATTTATCTGTAAAAAGTAGGATTTCATCAAATTTAATAAAACGAAAAAGTTTAATAAAATTTTAGTACTTTATATTATTTCTTAATTTGTATCAGAAATCACCAAATTTGACACTTTTTCGTTGGATTTAATTTAGAATCTTTTGGGCATTCAAATGCCTCGGCAAATTTCTCCGTATTGGCAACAACATTATTAACCCGATCTTTGTTTGCAGAATGGTTCTTCGGTGGATTGGAGGATGTCTTTGCTTGACACCAGATCTGAGCATAACTTAAAAAGAACAACTGTTTCGCCGTAAACTTTGAATCACCATCAGATAGTTTGTCTTTCATTTTTTCATACGCCCCATAAGCCAGCCGCAAACCCTCATTATCAGCAACGTCTTCATTTAAGGCTCCAACTCGGCCTTCACTGTATTGGTCTATAAAACAGTTGGCCCGCAAGCCAAATTGAATGATATCCTTGGGCTCGACATCCATTATGACATTCCCTTTATTGTCATAATTCTGACCATCATAGTCCAGCCCATGAACGAGTTCATGAGCAAAAATTGAACCAATAGATCCAACTATTTGAGCTAGAGTTGAGTTTTGCCGATACAATGGCTCTCGAAGTAGTCCTATTGGTACTTCCAAGGCATTCGAATTCAGCCTGAAGTAGGCATTCACTTTGAGTGGCTTGAGATTTTCACTAGCTACCTTATTATAGTTATACAGCTGATAGAATTCATTTTCAGCAGCCAATTTATCTAGATCCATTCGAGCTTGTTGGTAATTCTGTTGATCGATCTTAGCTTCCGGTTCAAGTTGAATAGCAACATCCGAAATGCCAATATGTAATATTAAGTCATCTAATTTTTCAATTATTTCTGCCTTCGATTTATCAGAATACCAACTGGTTTTGTTGATTCGATCAATGTATTCTTCCCGAAGGCTATCAAAAATGTGTCTAGCTTTTAGATCGTCGAATGTAGATGATTCAAAGTCATCGGCAACTGAAAGAGGCATCTTCTCATTGACTTCATCCATACAGTCAATCCAGTTTGGTGGATCCATATTCACTTGGTAGTGTCGAAGAAATCTCGTTAATTGATAGAGTGCTATTGTTTCGGGCTTTGTTTTTCGAAGCAAAATTTCTAGTTTCTTCAAAAGTTCAACTTGGGCTACGATCAGCGGAGATCGATGGGCTGGTTGATTGGCTGTTCGAGTTAGAAGAGTTTTAAAATATGCTTTCCAATTCATTCCCGGAAATTGTTCGGCCAGTTTTTCTTGGGAAATCGGATCGATGAGGACATCATCAATATTTCGATTTAAATTGTCTAGCTCAAATTCGAGATCCACAACTTCTTGGGCGTATTCATTGGCTTTTCGAACACGAACTCCAAAAGCCAGAAGTATGTATTTCACATAGGTCTTATACATAAAAGCGCTATCTCCATCAGCTGAACCCTCGAATGGCTTCTTCAAGGAAGTCAAGTACATTACATGATGGTGTTGTTCGGAAGCCTTCCAATTTCTGCGTACTGACATCTTGAACAAGGTATCAACTTGGTGGTGTCTCAGTTTTGCTGCAACTTGTAGCCAATCAAACGAGGGTCCATTAAATGTTTCATTGAGGTAAGGCCACGCGGAGTACATTAGCAGAGTTTTCAAGTAATTTGAGAGAATTTCTCCCTCAGACTGCAACTTGCTGTTCAAACAAAGGTAGTAGAACTTACTTGGTGGGTGCTCGTCTTGAGTACAATTGTTGTGTAATGATCGATAGCGCCTTTTGAGGATGTTGCGGTTCTCCTGCCTTTGGTCATTTATAACATCTGAAGCTTCAGCGTTCAGTGGCGTCCATTTTCCGCAGGCGTATTGATAGAAGTCTTCACAAGGATTGATCGAATCATCGATAAATGACTTGAAGTCTCTTATGTCTTGGCCGACAGCTATAGATAATAAAAAAGTTGAAACAAGAAGAAATGTTAAACCCATTACCTCGCAAAATGAGTGTATTTTTTTCACAAAAATTTCTTGTTGTTGACTCAAGTGTCAGTAATTATGTATGTATATGAACTTGATAAAATTTATACGAAGAACATACTCTAGACTGTGCTACGTACTCGTATAATGATCAGTTTCAAGTTTCGATTAAGAAGCTAGATTGAGTATATGTCTGTGGATGCAGCATTTTATAAATAAAAAATTGTTGACTTCCAATCAACAAGATGATAATATATCACGGCCGTAGTCAAATAATTTAGTACAAAAAAAAATAGTTAAACTGCTTTATTTTTTATTTATGACGTTTTATTGAATACATTGGGGATTACATTTTAATTGTAGTAGATTTTTTATTTATTTGAATGAAAGGGAATAAGATTATGATAATCTGATTTAGAGAGAGAGGGCTGGTTCAGAAAAATGAGATCTCATTAACATGAACACGGTCTCTAGAAAATGTCAAAAGACATACATTCGTTAGTTTCTGAAAATGACGAAGATACTAACACTCAAATTAACAAACATGGACTAGCGAAGGTTTAATACTTATTCTGTGGACTAAGTGCGAAATGCTATTAATAAAACAGATTTTCTGCAGTTTGACATTTACAAAATTAGTACTTCGCTTGACCACCGAAGACGGTGTTTAGTGAAGGACTAAGAATTGATATTAAGAACAAAATGTACATGGTCATAGAATAGAAAGAGATGGAATTGATACATATTGTCGTAGGATTTGTTCGTAGATTTTCGATTTTTTTTTAATTGTAAATTTTAGTTGGCAGACTAACTTTCATTGTATGTGTAAGAGCCTTACAATTATTAATAATTAAATTCTTTTACAAAAAATAACTTAACTAAACTTAATTTAATAACTTAACAATTTAAATGTTCGCGCCTTGAAACTTGGCATCCATATTTATGTTTAAATTAAAGCTTTTCACAAATAATTCCTGAGATAGAACTGGTACTACCAGGGTATATACGCCCATAGAAAAAGCTCTCAAAAAATCTTCTACCTAATTAAAGCAAAATTAATGTGTGGACAGGTACAAAGGAATTAAAATGATAAACCTTGAAAGTATCTTGTCGATGTTTGATGATGCGTAACGTAACAACAACCACTTGACAAATATGTTGCTTGATTTTCAAAACATTTTGGACTTTGAGGCTTTTCAAGACATTCAACTTATGTGAACAGATGTTGGTCAAGTCTTTTTTTTTCACCTCTTGTGCAGTAAATTGTATTGCTTTTTACAATACTCCCAAGTTAGGTATTGAAGTTTTAAAATGAAATTTATAAAAATATGTTATGATGAAAAAAAAACTAATTTCACCATCAACAATCCGTCTGTCAGTTAAATGCCGTTTTTCACTACCGCTAATGATGCATATAGATTATGAGCATGATAACACGATTCCTTCGTTTCGTTATTCGTCATTTTGACAGACACATACGTTCGTGAATACACCGTTCGTGAAAATATGTAAGTTATTTCGTTTCATTTCATTTTGACGTTCAAAAAAATTTGTAGTTGTTTTATAGAAAAGTAAGCTATAGTAATCATTTAAATTGTATTTGAATCACTTCTTTCACAAATATATATTATATGGTTTAATTGTGAAAAAAATACTAACTCAATAATTTGTATTTACATCGAAGAGCAATTCGGTTGTCAAATCAGAAACATCAAAGTTCAACCAAGAAAAGTGTTGACATTTTCCGTCCTCACCAACGATAAACAGATAATAAGGTATGCTCATTGCTTTGAAGGCTGTGGTGCGACGTCATCGTCATCTGGTTCGGATATAAGATGAAAGAAAAGAATACCATTTCATTGCATTGTTTTTATTATTTTTCTATTCTTACAGTTAACTTCACTTAAAAATAATTTGTTTAAATGCTTAATTCTAAAATACAGTGTGGACTTAAAAAATTGTTTTTTTTTACACTTATATCTAGAGGCACAGCTTCAGTATTTTTTAAATGTTTTACCAGGAACTTGCCTTTTGTGTAGGTATAGATGTTCCTTATTGTGTTTCATAAAAATATTTTCCAAAAGTCTAACATTTTCAAGGAATGTATCGCTTTGTTTCTTAAGTCCGACTTTTCATCCACCCAAGTAAAGCTGCAGGATGTATTAGGATCGTTCGGCACTTTTCAATTTTTATCATTATTCATCATTTTGTGCATAGTCACACTTAGACATCAATTGAATTATTTTGTTTAATATACCTGGCCTGATGTCAATTTGCTTTGCCCATATACGTAAAGTTGAAGGGGCGGGTAAGGAGTAGTTTCGTTTGCGAAGCAGCCTATAGGATCTGGCACCAGCAGAATATAAGGACTTTTATTGGGATGTTCCAATTGTTCTGCTTGGGTAGATGTAAATATTCCTCTTAAATATGTCCTCATAGCCGTCCTCATAGCATCATCATTTTGTGCCTGCTGATTCTTCCGCTTCAGATTGCTCTTCAATCTGGTGACTTGCCTTTCCAGTTCCATGATTCTTAGTTCCTTGTTGCAGTTGTATTCAACTCTATTTAAGAAAATAGAATGAAATAAAATATTATTTTAGGTAACTCAAAATGATTTCCAAGTATATCTTAATCTGTTTGGGTGATACCATCTGTCAGTCTGTCAGTCTGTCAGTCTGTCAGTCTGTCAGTCTGTCAGTCTGTCAGTCTGTCAGTCTGTCAGTCTGTCAGTCTGTCAGTCTGTCAGTCTGTCAGTCTGTCAGTCTGTCAGTCTGTCAGTCTGTCAGTCTGTCAGTCTGTCAGTCTGTCAGTCTGTCAGTCTGTCAGTCTGTCAGTCTGTCAGTCTGTCAGTCTGTCAGTCTGTCAGTCTGTCAGTCTGTCAGTCTGTCAGTCTGTCAGTCTGTCAGTCTGTCAGTCTGTCAGTCTGTCAGTCTGTCAGTCTGTCAGTCTGTCAGTCTGTCAGTCTGTCAGTCTGTCAGTCTGTCAGTCTGTCAGTCTGTCAGTCTGTCAGTCTGTCAGTCTGTCAGTCTGTCAGTCTGTCAGTCTGTCAGTCTGTCAGTCTGTCAGTCTGTCAGTCTGTCAGTCTGTCAGTCTGTCAGTCTGTCAGTCTGTCAGTCTGTCAGTCTGTCAGTCTGTCAGTCTGTCAGTCTGTCAGTCTGTCAGTCTGTCAGTCTGTCAGTCTGTCAGTCTGTCAGTCTGTCAGTCTGTCAGTCTGTCAGTCTGTCAGTCTGTCAGTCTGTCAGTCTGTCAGTCTGTCAGTCTGTCAGTCTGTCAGTCTGTCAGTCTGTCAGTCTGTCAGTCTGTCAGTCTGTCAGTCTGTCAGTCTGTCAGTCTGTCTGTATGTATGTACAGACAATTACAGCCCAAACGGGTGGTCCGAATTGCTTCAAACGTGTAGAGTTTTTAGGTATTGTACAGAATGTAAATTGAATCTTTTTTTTTTAGCTCAAAAAATAACGGTACCTGCCATATAACCGTTACGTTCAAACCTATTTTTCTCGGAAACGGCTCTAACGATTTTGATTTAAAAAAATCAGTGCGGCTTTTTAGCTACGACCGACCATATGGTTGAAAAAAAAATTAGAAAAATGTCTAAAAACTGTACTTTCCATAGGACCGTTTTTTTTTGCTTTCGACTATCTCATAAGCGACTCAACCGATTCTTTTGAAATTTCACACATATATAGGTATAGGTTTCCCAAATTATACCGCGTACCAATATTTTTAATTAGTATTTTTTTGTATTTTTAAAATAATTTTAAAAACTGCTCATTAAATTTTTTTCAAAAATTATGTTTATATGTATTTATTGAATACCTATGAATTGGCGTTTTTGAAATTTTTTTGAAAAATGTTTTCAAAAAGTTTCAAAAAAAATCTTTTTTTCCTCAAAAATCGCTCCACAGATTTTTAAATTTTTTTTCTCATAAATTCAAGTTTATCTAACAAATAAAATGGCGTAATTTTTTTTGAACTTAAATTAGTTTAAGTATTTATTTTAGAATTTTGAATTTTTTTCTTTGATTAAATTTAATAATCATCACCGATTTAATATTTTGTTTTTAAGTTTATATTATAATTTTTAATATTTTAAATTTATACCAATTTTTTTTAGAAAAAAATTAAAATTATTTTGTATATATAAAAAAATGAAGTAAAAAACTTTAAATATATATTTAGATTTTTAACAGAAATCTTTTGCATTCGATGTGGCCGAACATAAGAGCAAGTTCGTGCGATCCATTCTTGCATTTTATTTTCGTACAATTGATAGATTTGGAGAAAAATGGTCAAAAGATTGAGGTGCAATTATGTTTTTGAATGGAGAAATTTTGTGTTTTTAGTTATGTTTGGAAAAACATGTTCTTTAAAAAACAAAAACAAATTTTAAGGTTGGCACCGGAAGGAAAATTTGATTCAAAATCTTCACAAATTTCCTATAATCAAAAGAATAATTATCTGCAAAATGACATATTATCGACTTCTGTATGTCAATTCGTTCTTAAGTTATAGCGATCCAAAGTGAAATTGTTCGTCAAAATGGGATCTGAAAGGCCTTTTTCTGAGATATATTTCTTTCTACTTTATGCTTTGTCTGTTTGGATAACACTTGTCATTGCCTTTGTAGTGCTTCTAGTAACCTATAAAATGAGCTCTGTATCTGAATATCGGACAAATGGTGTCCCGTTTATCCAACGCCAAATTACACTCTGCGTGAGTAAGTAAACCTATATCTCTTTTTTTTATTAATATAATTTTTTACACACCACGCCGCCGCAGAGGTAACATACTGGACCCCATTTTTATTATCTTGTGTTATCTCCAGGAGACCTAATCCACTATTGAAAATGAAAAATTATTACAAATAAAAATATAATCACTAAAAAAAAACTATTAAAAAAAAAATAATAAAATTAAACTAAGTGAACTCATTTTTCAGGCGCATGTCTATTTCGACGTCATTATCTCTATTGGAGTGGTATTCTTCTTCAGCCTCGCATACTAAAGAGGAGTGTAGACCAATTTTTCTACAACTGCAACTTTTGTTACAACCTTTAGAACAATTTTAAAATATATTGTTGACAAGTTGTTCCGGCGCTGGTGGCATCAGGTTTTGTAACGGGTTCAACTAAATTTTGTTCCATCTTCCATTCCCAGTCTTCAAGATTATGTTGAGATGAGTTGAATGTAGGTGGTATATTGCTCAATTTTACATCTATATTAAGTCTGGTTAATTTAACGAATGAATTAAATCTATATATCCATTTTGAAGAACAATTTTACTTTGATACGCTATACCTCAAGAACGAATTGACATACAGAAGTCGTTAATATAATATTTTGTAGATAATTATACTGTCTACAAGTTGTTCATAAAACATTTTGAGAAAAAATAAAGGTATTGGGAGTTATTGAACCAAATAAAAAAAATTGGATTTTTAAGATGGCAGTATTTCCCTTCCGGTGCCACTCTTAAAGCTTGGTTTTTGCGAACATAACTAAAAACAAAAAATTTCCCCACTCACAAACATTAATTTATTATATTTTTTTGAATAAAAGTACTACACCCCAATGGTTTCTACCATTTTGCTGCAAATCTATCAATTGTACGATAAAAAATGGTTTAATCTTTTTTGTGTAGGATGACTTGATCTACAATGTGTACCAAAAAACTTTTTTTAAAAAAAACCTATGGTTTTGGAGTAATTTGAAAAAAACTGTTATTTTATTTTATTTTATCTATTAATTTATTATTTATTAATTTTGTGTTTATTTATTCTTATTATTCTTTAAGTTTTGAGGTGCAATAAATAAAATTAAAAATTACATACATATGAAATCTTCGGAAATTTTTAATTTTTTTGTTGGTGGCACCCAGTGGCCTAAAATGGCACTTTAGGTTGTCAGTATTGGCACTTACACATCTTGTTTTCCGACAACGCTGCTCGCAGTCCACAGTAGTCGTAGATCGTATACAGAACACTATGAAGTAACTTTGAGCGGGTGTATCAGAAGAGAACAATTTAAAGTATCCACAATGGATCTACTTTTATCTAAGAGTGCCGGTAGCAAGATCAACTGGCAGCCCATTTACTCCTATCTTACCAACAGTTCCTGTAAATACACCCGATTTATGACAAATTGCAAAGGCCGTGGCCTGGTTGATTACCCGGGGCCCTCCACTACTTCAGCAATATTCTTAGCACAACGTCTGTTGCGGAACTGGCCAAACATAGTGGTGTTTACACAGTTGGTATCGGATGACTGTTAAATTTGCACCGAAATTCACGCTGCGCCACACATTCGAATAATTATTTCAAAACAAAGTCGATATAATTATTCTGCGTTCTTATAGGAGCATAGCGATTTTTTTGTATTTGTTCTTATTTATTTGTATAGTTGGATTTTAAGACACAATATCTTATAAACAAATACAAGTTTTAACATGAAAATTTTCTTAAGGTTAATTCAGGTATAAATTATATAATAAAATTAAATTGCTTATCAAATTTTAAATTTTGAAATATTTTAAAATTTGTTTTCAAGTTTATAAAGTTCTTTCATTTATAGAATATCGTTTTAAAAGCACATATTATTCATTTCTGTATATAAACGTTCTTAATTTCTCACTTAAATGTCAGCTATTAATTTAGTTATTAACATTTCTTTCAAACACTTTTGGTTTTGATAAAAATGGCAGTATTGAAATGGGTCTGAAGTCATGATCAGTTTTTGCGATGGGAATTATTATGTTAATAGTTCTAGTCCATGCGCCAGCTAACCAAATTTAAGAAAATGGTATAATTTGGGGTACCAAATTTCCATTTTAACAGAAGGTATATATATATTCATTGCGATGTTAAAAACTCATGATTGCCTTCTCAACGTTAGGTTATGTAAGTGGGTTGCCAGTTTATCTTGCTACCGGCACACTTAGATCAAAGTAGATCCATTGTGCTACCCTGAAGTGTTGTAACTTCTAATTGTATAGCCTATGAGTTCTATGGATAATCATTATCGAGCCACTTAGAGGCTTTTATAAAGTTCAGCAGGCTTTTGCCTGAGAGATTCGAGAGATGTTCTAAATCATTGAAGAAGTAGCTGCCCAGGAATTTGTTCCTTATATGGTAAAGTGCTGGACAATGACACAAAAAGTGAGAGGTGTCCTCATGTTCGTCTTCGTCATTGCAGCCTCTGCATAGATCATCGTTGCTTAGCCCCATTTCCTTTTTATGGTAGCCGAGAAGATTGTGTCCGGTGAGTACGCTTATAAGAGTTCTAAGGGTATTTTTGTATGTGTTGATGGTACTTTCTGTTCTTTTCTTGTCGAAGTTGGGCCATAGTTTCCTGGTTGTGGCACAGGTGTCGATCCCATTCCATCTTTCGTTGGTTTTTGAAAGAATCTTCTTTCCAATGTTCTGTTTCGTGACACAGAGTGGGATTCTAATCGACGGGTCTATTTGGGTAGAATCAAGTGTTGAACCCTTCCTTGACAGTTCATCAGCTCTCTCGTTGCCCGGTATATTACTGTGACCCGGGACCCAGCAGAGTTTAATGTTATGTTGCGTGCCAAAAATTCTTAGGTCTTCGCCACAGCTAGCTACAAGCTTCGACTTGGTAGCTGCGGTGCTTGGCTGTCAATTTAAAAGGTGATATCGGTATTTGGTATCTACAGTCTCGACACGTACTTAGCAGTATTTTTCACTGCCAATACCTCAGCTTGGAAGACACTACTGTGCCCAGGAAGTCTTGCGGAGCTAGCTACTTTAAGGTTTTCTGAGAAGAAACCTGCACCAACCCCAGTGTCCGTTTTTGAGCCGTTGAGTTAGTAACGGTCGATCAAAGTCCAGTTTTTGGTGGCATGTAGTCTTTGCACACATTGTAGCTTATAATTCTATGCATAATCTGAGCATGTCCTATGTGGCTAGTGTTCCAGACGTTAGTTTGGCTTAGCCGTAGGGAACTGTTTGCTGCTGATTCTTGTACCTATAGGTCAATGGGCTTTAGGTTGAGTATTGCTTCCAATCCCGCTGTGGGGTTACTACTCATTGCTCCAGTTATACCTATACAAGCCATTCTTTGTACTTTTGTTAGGGTTTTTAGGTTCGTATCTTTTTCCAGCACGTTCCACCACACAAGATTACCGTATGTAAGTATAGGTCTAAAGATTGTCGTATACATCCACATGATAATTTTAGGATTAGGGCCCCAGTTTTTACCAAAAATCCTGTTGCATTAATAGAATGCAATCATTGCATTTTTAGCTCTTTCTTTGATGTTTGGACCCCAGTTTAATTTCGTATCTACGATCACTCCGAGATATTTAGCTTGCCATCTAGCCATCTCAAAGTAGTAGCTTATAGAGATGGCGGCCAATCCAAGATGGCGGATTTCGATTTGTAATAATCAACTATATCTCGAAAACGATTGGTCCGATTTCATTACGGTTTTTTTTTAACTAAAGTTCTAGACGTGTGCTCTAAATTTTGTTACATCAACTTTTTCGATAAAGTCAACCATTAATCAGAAATTTAAAAAAAATACTAAAACTTTTTTTTTTATTAAATATTTCTTTTTTAAACAAGTTTACAAAGAATATCGTGTACATTAGAAAAAAAATCTTCAAACAAAAGTTGTAAGGTATTAAATTTTCTTTAATTTCATGTAGGTAATACATGTATGCATCGGAATTAAATAAACATGTAAAGTCATGTTCATTGTTATTGTCAGAAGATTCTAATAAAATAAAATCTGAGATATTTCCCTCTTGTTGAGTACTATTTTCACAGTTGGGCAGTCTGCACCCGCTTGCGCACTTTAATTTGTTAACCATACATGTACACGGTGGAATTTGACATAACTTTAACCAAGAGCAACTTATGAGTTCTAACACTGATTCAGGTGCTCCAGTCATCCACTTGATGTTAAGCGTACCGTCTTCATTTAGCATTCATCCATGATGATCTGGATTTGGTATTTCGATAGAGGTTTCTAAACATCTCTGCCAAATAGCTGCTTGATAGTCAGGGGCGTATACAGCTTCACTTTTCGGGGGAGGTCACTCTAAAAAAAATCGGTAAAAAAAACGATGACTATAAGTCATAAAAAAATTTCAATTGGATTTAATTTTCAGCACAGCCCACAAAAACTAGATTTTAATATTAAAAATCAAAGAAACGTTGTAAAGTAGTTCTGGTAAGTATACCAAAGCATATTGATAATAAAAATACCAATAAAACCAATAAAAAAAAATAAAATTATTAAAATATAGTGTGCCCACACAGCTGAAACTACAGAATAAAAACAAAAAATTGTGGTAATTAAAAACAAATATTTAGGTTTCTTTAACATATGAATAAATAAAGCAATTATATTATTTAACAAAAATAAAGTACTTTTATGTATGTACATCCGTAAACATAAAATTTTATTTAAAAGAAAACAGTCTAATACGCTTAAGTTAAAGGTAATTTTACTAAGTTGCTTAAGTAGCACTGTATATATAATCAGGCTTTCCAACTTTGTGTATGTGAAAAATAATCACATTACAGAAAAAATATCAACAATTTAATTCAAGAAGCTATATGTACAAAAACCGTATACATATATGATGCCTGTTTGACAACTTGAAATTTGTTCACCCATTTTCGAAAGTTTGATTTTTTTCTATGGCTTTTGGCAGCAAAATATGAAAATAATTGATAAAGAAACACATCAATGTAGTTAAGTAGTTGAGGTAGAACTTTTTTCCCCAAATATTTAATTTCATTTAATGTCGAATGCCTTTCAACCATTTAACGTCGATTTTTTTTTTAATTAATCTGTTACAAAATCGATTTTTTATGTATTTTTTAGCGTGTTTTTTGACAGAAATGTTTACACAAAAATTACTGCAGCAAAAGATTCATAACGAATCAGAATTCAAAAGTTGAAAAAATCGGGTGAGACTGTAGAATTTGTTCGTTATATCCGGTGTTTCAATATAACTGATTTTCCATTTCATTGTTTTTTTTCTTAAAAAGTGGACAAACTTTCTTATTTTAGCAAAACTTTTATTACATAATTACATATTACCTACCCCGTAGGTAAGTCTACGAAATAGAGACACTGAAGCAATGGCAACTAGACCATTGGCTTTAAACATTACATTAATACAACAGAAAGAGAAAGAGAAAGGAAGAACACACAACAGAAGAAACACAAAACATTTATTTGTAAGTTGTGGTTTTTTCGTATCGACATTTTTGTATGAACTTTTTGGTCAAAAATTCTTCATATCATCGGTCAAAAGTCATTGGCGTATTAACCACTAGGCTCGTGAGCCTAGGGCGGCAACCTGTACGGGGCGGCAATTTTTGTATTTTTATTTTATTTTAATCTAAAAAAAATATTACGCAAAAAAACAAAGAAAAAGATTAATGTCATTCAAATGGGGTAGTCATCATTTTTGGTATCGGAAAATACGAAATTTAAATCTCTGGCCTGATTTTCCGTCTCTGCATATTTCGATAAGAAACCGATTTTGAACAATACGCGGTCGCCATAGGTATATTTTTGCACTTACCTACGGGCCTTAAATTGCAAAAAAAAAACTGCGTAATACTTAAGATATTTTTTTATATAGTGAAAAAAGTGACTTAAGGTTTTTTTCAGTATGTAATATTAATGTGTATGTATAGGTAAATTAATCAGCCCAATTCTAAATGACAATTCCCAGGGAAATATTTCCCTTGTCCCCTTCTCTTATTCTAAACAAACTTGGAATATGGGAAGAAATACTCGGGGAAAAAGTAGATGCCAAAAAAGGGACAATTTTTCCTATTTGGCGCTCGTTTTTTCCGACACGTTTGTTGGAGAATTGAGAAAAAATTTAAGTTTTTTACTTTATGCAACTAAAATATAAATAAAATTTTAATTATTTTTGAGATAAAAACAACGAACATTTCTCTTTTCTTCAGTCGTTTTATACACTTACACATCCATTGTAGACAGGACAGCTGCTCCTCAAACATTTGAAGGACTTTAGAGAGGATCTTGTGAGAACATGCAGCAAGTATTTAAACGTTAATTGCTGTCAATATCGGTTTTATTCAAACTGATCTTCGTTCAAAATTCTAAGTGCGATGCTGAACATTTTGGAGAACTCACATCTCCCGGATAGTAATTTTTCCGGGGAATAATTATAATTGAGCTGAATATTTTATACTGAAATGAGTAAATATGTTAAATACCAATTGTTTAAATAAAAATAATAAATTCTTAAAATTTATATACAAAAATTATTTGTCATTTTTAATCGAGAAAAATTATTCGGAACTGAAATTTCTTCCTACACTTACTTTTGGATTAACTAAAATAAATTATCTACTCTTACACCAAATTCATGTTCCACTCAATAAGATCTTGGATTTTTTTTTATAAAAAAAGGTATATACCAATGACATTTCTAATATAATACTACCCAGCACATATAACTATTTGTCTTTTCAAGAACAAATATATAAACCACCATGTAATGCACAAGCGCGTCTCCAGATGGAGAGTTATGAGGTCATGAGCCCCCAAAGCTCTAGGAGAAAACAATAAAAGACATTAAGATATACACCATTTAAAAGCAATCAACTTCTTACCCTTTGCAGTATACAAAAATATTTGGCGGGTTTCCAGTTTTAAAACTAACGTTCTTCGTTGGAATATAAGGGAAAATATATTTTATTTTACAAAAATTTTATCAAATTTATTAAAAACAAAAGACAACCGTGTTCCATAACTTTTTGATGTTGGCCCATTCAAATACGATCCTTGCATAATATTAAAGAAGGGTGCGGTAGGCACTGAGCGTGCCTCAGGGCGCCGAGGAGGTTAATCCGCCACTGTCAAAAGTATCTGGCAACAAAGCAAGCGATCTCAACATCCTGAATTACATCTTCAATTTTCACATGAATTTGTGTTTCAGTTTCTGTAAATGAGAATGTGGCAAAATGTATGGCAAATTCTTTTGCCCTAGTTTGTAGAATTGGTCCGTTCAGTGGAGTATTAAAGCTTCTTTGTGCGTTGAACCACCTAAGCAAGCCATCATCTACGTCGGGATATTGACTGTATCTGATGTTTTTTGTTTTTAAGATGGATTCTTCAAAATTCTTCTTAATTTTATCTCGTTCTCTGCCGAAAGAGAAAACTCTGCTGCCAAATTCGCATTGGAATCACCAGCGTCGACCTTTTAGATTATTGCAAAGTTTTTTTAAACGTAAAAACTCTACGTTTTGAACTAACACATTTTTAACCTTTCTTTATTTAAAATATTCCAGTTCGTCTCAGAAACTGAAATTGGAGTATAAAAAAAAACAGAAAGATGGAAATCCCCATAATTTATCAAATTAAATGCGATATATTTAAACAAATTTCGTTTAAAACTGTTCGTTATAAGCGATAAATTTTTATAGGCGATATCGTTAAAAACCGATATCTGGTTAGTACAATTAGCATGAACCTTGGTCGGGAGTGAGAGATTAGTTCGCAATAACTGATATTTCGTTATAACCGATTTTGTGTGTAGTTGTTTTGGTCTATTTAATATATTTTTATTTTATTTTATTTTTTCCCTTTTAAGCTTATGTTAGACGTGAAATTCACTAAAGAAAGTTAACTCTACTATCGGGCATCACGGATGCGAATAACATTTTTTACTTTTTAAATAGTATATGTGTATGTAATGTACGTATATAAAGGGTTAACCATTTTGCGGTTTCAAAAGTAAACGTAAATAAAACACATATAAAATATTTTTTTCATGATATTTCTTTTTTATTATAAAGTCTGAACGTTGACATTATTTGTGAAATACTACGTCATTTAAATGACCAGCACGCGAATTGTTGCAAGCATCGATTCTTTTGAGGTAATTTTCGATCACTTTTTGACACATATTGGGCGGTATCTCAGCCATAACTTGACGAATGTTGGTTTTCAAGTGCTCAAGAGTTAAAGGTTTATCTGCATAAACACGGTCTTTCGCGTAGCCCCACAAAAAAATAGTACAGCGGTGTCAAATTGCATGATCTTGGTGGCCAGTTGATATCGCCACGACGAGAAATTACGCGCCCAGGAAATGTCTCTTGCAATAAAGCCATATTCGCTGGAGTTGTGTGGCATGTGGCACCGTCTTGTTGAAACTACATATTTTCCAAGTCGTATTCTTCAATAGCAGGTAAAAAAAGTCGGTCGGGTCTTCGGCAACACTTTCACTTACAGCAGCGATATTTTCAGTGGTACGAGCGAAACGATGACGCACAGGCCTTGCAATATCAGTAACCAATACAGTCTTTTCAAATGTCTTCACAATTTTGCCAATTGCTTGCGGAGTTGGACGATTATGTAAACCATAATCTCCTCTTAAAGCACGATATGTGGCTGTGGCAGAATCATCATTTTTGTAGTAGGTTTTAACAATTTTAATACGTTGTGCGATAGCTAATCGATCCATTTTTGTAAATATCAGACTTTCAACTGAAAAAAAAATTGGTTTAACAACTTAGTTTGACAGATGTCGAATTCCAGACCTATACTTTTGAAACCGCAAAATGGATAACCCTTTACAAGTACATATACCAAATCACCATCACTTTTTCATCAATGAGTGGAATCTACACCCCATGAATTTGGTATGAAAACATTGATGAATTTGACATGGAGCTGCCATAGGCGTTCACCAAGTGATTTTCGGGGTGAACATTTAACAGTGAAATCACGAAGTACTGGTAACTAGTTTATTCATAAGCAAATTATATGTGATGAAAAATGGCATGAACGGTAAGCTGTGAAATCACTAGTTGGCTTAGAGTTGCTTATTCAGCCCGTGAAAAATGGCTTGAATGCTCACCCATTAATTCACTCTGTTAATGTAACTCGTTAATTCGCATATGAATTTTATATGATGAAAAATGCCATGAATTGTTGCATTATGAAATCACTAGGTAAATCCCGTATGATACCTAATTCTTTTTCCTCAATGTGTATGCATTAAACAACATGAAAGTGTCAGTTTTCTGTGATAAAGGAAATATGTCTTTTAAGGAAATTATGTATATGTATGTTAAACCCCCAAACATTATTTTATTAATTTAATTCGACGATTATTCAATAATAAAAACATTCAATTAAGAAAAAAAATACGTTTACCTAATAATAATTAAAATGTAGTCTTGATAAAATCTTGATGCGAAAGTAAGCCTTATCAATAATTGATTCTTTTAAATTTGATCTGATATCGGCCTTAGCAATTCATTTTGTTAATTCTGCTGCGTAGGTTTTGCACTTTCAGTCGACAGCATTACGTATTGAGCAGGTATAATGCGCTAAAAGAAATATTGGCATTTTTAAATTTTGTTTTGAATAAAGTCGAAGAAATACCCACCAGTCGCCAAATATCTTAAGGTTAATAATTGAAACCTTTCAGCTGGCGCAATACAATTTCTGAACAAAAAAAAATATTTTGATTAAAAATAAACTTTTGTTGCTGTGTTAAATGATGATAATGATCGCGAACAAAACTGGGATTTCTGATTTATATGTTTTTTGACTTTCTCTAAAAAAAAACTCACGAACTCATGTCATGACCAGCATGACCCCATGACCCCCTCCCACTGTATACGATGCTGAGAGGCTGTCCGTAGGTGATGAACGTTCTATTGTGACAGAAGTGCCCAAAAATGATGCGGCGAGTATAGTTAAGATTGCTGAAATATTAGCCAATCTTCTTGAGTCTACGTTAGGTCGAACACTGTTCGCCGGAGCTTGCACAGTTACGGGTTGCATGCCAGAGTTCTTCGCATTTTTCCAGATTTCGCAAGTCTTTTGACAGTTTTTTTTGCATTTTTGTACTAAAAAAAAATCGTTCTAAATCCACTATTAGTAGCAATTGAAATTTTTATTGGTTAATGCACTAAATAGGACCTAAAATTTTGCATATTTCTTTCCTATGCCTTTAATTCTAGGAGTTTTACAGCTTGTCAATACTTTTGGACATTATTTTGCAGAAAATATTTTTGGGAACAAAATTTTGCAAATTTAAATTTGAAAAAATATATTTTCTGTATTTTGTCAAAAATGTTTTCTTATTGTTATTGACCAATTGGTCGAATTATTATAGGTGTTCGAAATTTAAAATATATCTCTTTCGGCTGTTTTGGTCGTAATGTTTTTTTAATAAAACATTTTCATTTCCTTACGCGACGTTTCGACGGTGGTTGTCGGATTCTTCAGAGGATCTTTTATTTACAAAAATAAATTGAACATATTATACACATAAGAACATTTAGTGTTAAATTTTGGCAAACTTACATTTAGTAAGTATTACAGATAAACATAAATAATACATTGAAAGACAAATATAAGGCAATATTTAAAAAAAAAATTTTATGCTATAAAAAAACACTTCGATTGAAGTTTAGTCGGCTTTAAATTGTCACGGATTCTGCCTAGTCACCAAAGAGCAGTAAACCGATGAAATGTTCTGGCTGTCTTGTTTACGAATCATATTGTTTTTGTTGTTAATAATATGAAGCGTTTCTAGAGTATACCGCTTGGAGACATGTTTCTCCCTTTCCAGGATTTCCACTCTGTCAAAATCTGGTTTGTGTCCACGCTCAATAGGGTGTAAGCCAATGCTGTCTTCCCAGTGCTTTTTAAACTAATGTCGGATTTGTGGTTGGAAATTCGTTGACGAAGAAGTTGTTTCATTGTACCGATATAGGATTGTCACGACAATTAATTTTATAGACTACGTCTGTGCACTTATCCTTTTCCGTTTTTGTTTTTATGTTGGTGAAAAGAGGTGCCAGCGTCATATTGGACTTATACGCTAAGCTGTCGTCATTAGTACTATTTTTTACCGTCTCTTTAAAGTTTGCTGACAGTTTGGGAACATAAACTATACTCTTATAAATACCTCTATCTTTTTGCCGATTATCAACAGGAGCTTTATGTTTTTGGCGAAGTATCAAGCTCCGTATGATTTCCATTGGATAGCCATTATCTAGGAGAATTTATGTGACTATTTTCTCATTTGCGGCGTGAAATTCCCGGTCACTCAACGCAAAGAATTTTTGAACAAGATTAGTGGCTGTATTAATAAGAATATGCTTTCCTTGATTGGATCTAAAGGTGACAAGTCTTCCAGATGCTGTGTCTTTCTGATACCAATTGAAAGAGAGTCTATCATTAACGCGATGAATCTTGACGTCTAAGAACGTTATCGCTCTGTTTTGTTCCCTCTCAATGGTAAATTGTATTTTTTCACGATATGAATTTAGGCATCGTAAAACATTGTCGACCTCCCCCTCATTAACAACTGCAAATATATCATCTACATATTTGACGATTATCTTTGGTTTGTTACTATCGGCAAATTTATTGTCCAAAAGGTTGTCCGAAACTAAATCGGCAATGGTAGGAGAAAGTGGATTTCCCATTGGCATTCCATGAATTTGTCTGTATAAGTTATCTTTATACTGAAGGTAATTGTTTTCATTTGATGACTTTGAATGCCCAACAACAACTCGAGTGTGCTACCACCATGTTTTTTCTCAATTATTTTTGGCTGGAATTATAGCTATTTCACGACCTGCCAAGGTCGATCATCAGTTTCCTTTGCTCTAGTGGTGCTGGTCTACTTTTTCATTTTAATCGAAAAACTTCTTGTGCCTTCATCGTGTATTGAACCATGACCAGCCGCTTAGTCGGTGGCGTGATGTGAAGTGCGTTGGCTACTAAGCGGCTGGTCATGGTTCAATACACGATGAAGGCACAAGAAGTTTTTCAATTAAAATGAAAAAGTAGACCAGCATCACTAGAGCAAAGGAATCTGATGATCGAACTTGGCAGGTTGTGAAATAGCTATAATTCCAGCCAAAAATAATTGAGAAAAAACTTGGTGATAGCACACTCAAGTTGTTTTTGAGCATTCAAAGTCATCAGGTAATTGTTTTCTTTGAGACAAAAATCCAACAACTCTATGAATTTGGCGTGGCTCAACTGTGTATGTTTACTAATTGTCCCCCATTTTTTCCTAATGATGGCTACTGCCAGTTGTACATGAACATTAGTTAATAATGATACAATATCATAAGATACTAAACATCACACTGTTCTAGAACCAGATTATTTACCTTATCTTTAAATTCATAAGTCTTTCATTGTATTATTTATGTTTATCTGTCATACCTACTAAATGTAAGTTTGCCAAAATTTTACACTAAATGTTCTTATGTGTATAATATGTTCAATTTATTTTTGTAAATAAAAGATCCCCCGAAAAAGCCGACAACCACCGTCGAAACGTTGGGAAAGGAAATGAAATTGTTTCATTAAAAAAACATTACGACCAAAACATCCGAAAGAGATATATTTTAAATCTCGAACACCTATAAAAAAATGTTTTCTTGCACCAAGGTACAGAAACACAAAAGTACTTCATATATTTAATCTAAGTTTTCAATACTCTTAGCAATGTTTTAGTTACTAAGTAAATTAAAAAATATTGCTAGGTACTACCTTCTGAGCTTTGCAGTTACACCCATCTCGAATTTATGTTTTATAAAATTGTTCCTATCCGAATAAAAGTTGGGAAATTAAATCCATTTTTTTGTAATAAATTGTCACTTGAAAGACAATTATAGAAAAATGTACTTAACTTTACGAACATAAGAAAATTCCCTTTTTTATTGGAGACAATCCAAGTGCATTTAAATGAGACTTTCTGCGCACCAACTTACCGTCTCAAATATTATGTCAAACCAATTTCGACACCAACATAGAAATCCAAAAGTAGTTACTTTCACCCCAAATATAAAAATACTAATTTCATAAATCCTTACAAATTACTCCGAGTCGAAGTGCTTAAATTATTTCGACATTGATGAGCCCTGAGAGGTGCGATCCGAAACATAGGCCATGAGGTTCATCAATTTGTCTTTGTTCCAAGTCCAATATAAATTCTAGGTCTTAATTTTGAAAATTGAAAATAAATCTCGAGCGATAAAAGTAATTAGATTTGAGTTTGCGTTTAATTCTTTTACCCGAAACTTACTGACTGACGAGAACACATCCACCGTCACCATCACCACATGTCACTGTTGCACCAGCACAACATATTAGTTTTTTTCTTATTTATAGATTGAAACAATTGTATTCCCGATGGACAGATATTAAATCTCTTGTTTCTGGGAGCTATAGAGAGATTCGTCAGCCACATCGAATTTCGAATGTCTTCCTTTCCTGTCTGTCGGCATATTTGGCCCTCAAAGTCGAATTGATCCTCAGCACTGTTGATTAAATTTTTAATTTCTTGTGCCGAGAGAATAGGTACTTCCGCTGCACATCATATAATGAATAGAGCTCCCGACTGAAAATGAACAGGAATTAATTACCTGGTGAGATACGGAAGCGGTTTTGGTTAACATTTCCTGTAAAAATCATGCGTTTGGAGTAAATGGGAGTGTCAACGTTGAAAGATCACAAGGATCATCCTTTAAAATTGAGTAAAACTAAATTAAGAAGTTAATTGAGAACAAACTTAAAAAAAAAACATATTTTTGTGCTCGAGTTTTCTGGTGGAGCACTAATGCAGGGTATTTTTTTTTTTTAAGAAAAACACCACACAGTTTTATATAAATAAGCTCTTTAAAAAAAATACAATTACATATAATATGTCAAGAATTAAATATTTTAAGAACTTTTTATAAACAAAAGTAGGGCTAGGATTTCCATGCAAATGCATATTTTTTTTGAGAAACTTAAGAAACACAGGATTAAAATACAAACACTAATTAATCAATTAAAATGGCATTTAATCGTTAGTGCATATTTTTGCATATTTTATTATAAATGTATTGTTTACTTAATTTGCATATTTTCAAGAATAAATGCATATTTGAGCATATTTTCGAAAAACAAAATAATCCTGACGTAAAAACTGCACATGTGCCTTTAAGGGGCCAGTTATAGCTATCATTGAAAAACTTTAAACCGATTTTTTTTGGATGTTTCCCTTTGAATAGAAACACAAATGATATACCAATCGATAGCAAATGATACGAAGATTTTTTTTCGACAAGAAAAAAAAAACAATTTGCACAAATGTTTTTTGCTAAAAATGTATTTATCTGTTTTTCTGATGCAAATTCATTTTTCTTGTCAGCTGATTGGTTCTTGACAGATAATGGAACAACTCGTTCCACTGATTTGAATTCCGTTCAGTTCCAATGACAGATTTGCATCCGAAAAAAATGTTCGTGTATATTTCAAACATGAAAATTGTTGCCGGTCGACTGGTTGTGTTGTGCGTTTGTTGTTTATTTTGCAAAACGTAAGTAGAAATAATAGTACAGTTTTCTATTGCAAGGATAACAATTATTTTGTTTTTCAGGAATGATGACTACTCAAGAAAAACAATTAAAGAGAGAATTTGAGTCGAACCTGATTATTGAGGTCAAAAATCATGTTTGTCTGTATGCCAAGAACGACCCGGGGTACAGCAATTATCAAAAAGCCGAACCCCATTTTTAAAACTCTTCTTAAGAGTCGAGTCGCATTTTAAAACTCATTTAGAGTAGAGTTTAAAATTTTGCGCTAATAATTTTATTCCACTGCTTGTGATAAAAGAAGTGAAGTTTATATATTTCTATTATTTTTATTTTCCGTTAATACTATTCTCTTCTGTGAATGCTCTTAATTTTGAAAATTAGTGTTTTTATTTAATTTCCCCTAAACGGCCTTTAGACAAACATTTCTGCACATTGGCTGTCCGCCCAAGGGAGATTTCACTATAATATATAATGAAAGTGAATGGAGCTATTCTCCAATGGGAGAAAATCCTTTTTAAACGCTAAGAACTGCCAAAACCATAACTTTAATCAGTTTCTCGAAAAAACGAAGAACGCCATTAGATGCCACGGATCAATTAAAATTTTATAAAAAAAGGTATCTCAAAATTGTAGGATGGATTTTGATGAAATCCTGTTTTTTTATTTTTAGTTTTTTGAAAACAATTTTTTTTTTTGAAATTTTGGTATGCAGTTTTCTATAGTTTATTAATATACATAGATACATGTCATTATAAAATTTAAAATTATTTTTTTGATTAGTTTTAAAAATATGTACTGATTTTAGTTACCAAGTTAGAAGAAAATCGCTTTAGCCGTTCAGGCTCTAGAGAGTTGTACAGACAGACAGACAGAAAGACGGAATTGCGGGACCACCTTTTTGTGTTCTCTATCATCGTAATGTCAACTTTGATTAAAATCTCGAGTTCGATTTTTTTTCAAATGCAAAACTTGCCATGCTATAGTACCTATATCGCAAGTTAAAAACAGGTACCTCTATGGGAAATAGTAAAAATTAAACATTATTGATTTATTAATAATATTAATAAAAATTAAATGAAAACTCAAATTTAATTATTATTTATATATTTATTTTAATAATAAAACTATACAAAATGTTTGTCATCCATTTTGTTTATTTGGTTGGCTTACGTCTTTGGCTTATGGTATCATTCTCTGGATGGAAGTTGATTTTTCTGAAAGATAAAATTTTAATGTAAAATAATTGTAATAGTTCTGAAGTGTTAAATTTTTAATATAATATAAATTGTCATGTTTGTTTACTATATACTACGTTTCCACCGAGCACTAAACAGATATTTAAGTAGATTTAGCTAAGTCTCCTACAAATCTTGAGGATTTACCATACAAATTTTAATATTCCCAAATGAAGATTTAAAATAAATCAATCGAACTAACCTATTTCAATATCGGGAGTGATTTTTTTTCTTCTGTTAACGCTGATGAAGCTGCCTGTCTCACTTCTACATATAGAGATATAGAGATATATCTATTTTAAATAGTGCTGTCAAAATTAATCTACTTTTGGAGCGGTGGAAACACTTTTTGAAATTAGTAAATCTACAAGAGATTAAAGTTCGGTGGAACGTAGTAATAGCGCAATAAATGAATATTCAGCCTTATCACATGCCCCGTCGTAACATATTCGTACTACGTATCCCGAACAAATGTATTATAGGTCCCTTCGTACTAAAAATATTCCCCACGAAACTCGGAGTTCGGGAAAATTGGCATCACTAGCCCCGAATGAATAGGAAGTTTGACTGTTTTTTCTACGAACAGTTATTTTCATAGTAGTCTGTGGAAGTGGAAGCAGAATAAAAAAAATTACTTGCAGAAAAATAGACACATCGCACAAAAATATTGAACTAAAAGAGAAATGTAATGCGGGCATTACACCACGTATTGCAATATTGTAATATTGACCGTGTAAGGGCTTTATTGCGCAGTAATTTCGGGATGCCCAATATATTGTGGGATTTTAAAAAAATTTAATATTTTTTGGACAATATTCAATATTTTGCGCAGCATACTGCGTCGAGTAATGCTAATCTCAATATATACTTCATAGAATTGAATTTTTATTTGATTAAATATGTAGGTGTAAGCATGGTGGACCACCGATTCCTATACAGTATGCACATTAAAAAATCGTTTTCAGAAAGCATGTCATCTTTTAACAATCAACCGATACATAATAAACTGCAGAAAGGCAATAATATCTTTCAATAATATTACATCATGTAAGGACGACGCATTTCCACGCAATATTTTTGGCCAATATCTTGAGCAATAATATTGAGTGGTGTAAGGACCGCATAAGTTTGTTGCGACATTAAATGTGAAAATATATATGTAATAATTTTAATTTTCAAAGCGCAAACAAAACAATTATAAATAACATTCAATATAAAAGGCTTTTTTAAATGCTCCAAGAAAATCGTGATGTTCTAAAATTCCTATTAAATCCATTTTTGATTAACAAAACAATTAAATTGTCAAAAGATTAAGAACAAAAATTGAAATCCATTGTTCTTCTCATATATTGACTTAAATCAGATGAATTTGAAACACCGAAAAATGGGTTGCTGTGAGGCAATAGCCTTATTCTCATGACTATCGAGTACAGCGAAGTAAACATTTTACAAGGCAAACAACAATAAGAACATACTGGGGATTACTTGTCCTTTTCATCCGAAGTATAATTGAGTTCCGATAATAAAAGTAAGTCTATTCAATCATAGAGGGCATTGAAGTGATTTTTTAAGTAATCCATGTTTGTATTTCTTTTTTTCCTTGTATTTTTTATTCTTTTTGACAGAAAACAAACACAGATTTGAAAATCCCTCCATATTAAAATAAATAAAATTAAATTAGAGTGTGTATCGTTTCCGTGAAAATGTTTTACTTTGCTGCACTTGCTAGTCACGAGAACAACTAATGATGTTTTGATTTCGTTCGGGGCTGATTATCATAGCGTAACAAAACATTCGGAACTGTGCTACGAGAGACTCTGTAATAGGGGTGATTTTATTTTAACACGGAAATGATAGTACTTTTATACTGATAATCTAAGTCATTCGTCTTAATTTATTCCGTAATATCTAACCTAATATTTATTCCAAAATATCAAAAATGCACAACGTTAATGTGCAAGTTTTCACTTCTGCCGGCACTCCCTGATAGCATTTCGCATTTAGTGCACGGAAACTTAAACTTTCTCTAATCCATGATTAATAAATTTAAGTCTTAGTATTTAAACTTCATGAAGTAAAAACATGGCGTACTTTTAGATCTCACTAATTTTCAGTTGACTTGTTTCATAAAAGTTTTTATATTAGGAACTTGGCTTTTTTTTTAACATGTGTGTAGATTAGCCATGTTTTATCATCATCAATAACCCACATGGTTAACCCCGTAAAAATAAAACGATCTGGGTTATGCACTGATATGCACATTCTGTTCGCCGAATTTAATACTAATATTTGTAGTAGAACTCCGATAGAAACCTGGATATCGTGTTCTTTTTGTAATACGTGTTAAAAAATAACCCAGACCCAAACCCGTAGATAATAAAACGCAGCTATTGTTGGTCTGATTTGACTAACTAAATTGTGTTCTCTATTTAAAATGTTTGTTTAATTTGATATACGTGATATTTTGTGTATCTATATATAAAATAAAACTAAAACCTCTGTTCTCACGATAAACGTTAACGCTCCATTGCTGAAAATTTCCTGAAAATATTTCTAATCCTCAATAATATCAAAGGTAAAACAAGTCAAGCGACACTTTAAAAATGTTCCCATAGTATAAAACCTGAGAAACAAAAACCACCAAAACGACTATATATTACAAATTCCCCCTCTTCTTGTTACACAAATGTAATATCCCCTTAATCCCAAACAATTTATTTCCACCAAAACTTTGAGCAAATAAGAGTTTTCCTATTGATTGACAGGTTATCATCATCACACAAATGATTTATGGTCCATATGACAGCTAAGAATATGATTTGTCACTTGTTTTTTTTTTGTGGGTGTAGGATGGGGGTAGAAACAAAAACACCTCTTTGCGCCCGGCAGTCGTAGTATGTACATCACTCACTTCTCACCGCACAGTCCACAACGCCAACAAATCCACTGTCCTAAAAAAAGTTGTTCAACGCTCCCCTTCGAAAATGTGCTACGAGCAATGAACGAGCAATGAACGAGCATATGGAAAAGAGTTTGCCGTGTTGACAATATTTTCTGTGTCTATTTTTTTTGTTAAATTTTTGATGAAAAGAATGTTTTCAAAACTAATGTTTTTCCAGAGAGGTGAATGTGGCATATCCAACCTGAATGAAATATTCCTTGTCCGCCCTTTTTCTTCTCCATCTAAAAATAGTTCATTTTAGTCTTCTTTTTTTTATTTTGCTTGTAAAATTGTGACAGGAGAATGCCTTAAGATGCATTGGGGGGAGCCGTCATTACATATATACTCTGCCAACTTACTGACAACAAGATGATAATGATCTCAGGGGTCGGTCGGTTGGTGTTTGCATCTAGCCGATACAAGTTCATTTCGTGCCATGGCAGTCGCAGTGGTTTAAGATTGCGTCCCAAAAGAGCAGAAGCATGTGTAAAAATGTTCCTGGCTGATGTGGGCGGGAAGGCGGAGAAAATCTATCTGATGCGATACAATGCAGGTAGGTGTAAAAGTAGAAGATCCCAACACACCGAACATAACAACAACTGTATGTCATCGTGGGAAACGTTGATTTATCATTGCAAATGATAGATTTATTTCCGACGAGGAGTTTAGGAAGCTGATTTACAACGAAATTAGGAAGCCCAAGTTGTGTGATGGCTACACCCGCCGCGTCAGCCTCATACCGGAAAACGTGGCAAGAACATCACATGACGAACTTGTTAATTTTGGGTTGACAGAAGATTCCGTTATTAGCTATGGTTACGTGCGTGGCCATAGGATTTCCGGTTTTCTTGAAAGTAAAACCGTAATAAATTTTTTTACGTGCAGGGACTGTATGTTTTTAAATTTATTTTTTTTTTCTTCTAACTTTAAAATAGGTTGTTGAAAACAATACGATTAAGTATACCTACAGACATAGTATCATTCCAGTCTTGAAACAAATGTGCTGGGAGCAAATAAGTCAAGTGACGTTATTTCGACAAATTAATAAAATTAAAAGTATAGATTACAAAATTTAGATTAATGTCGTTGGCGTTGTGTAAAGAACTATGCTGCCGCGCGATCATTACCGCATAACACCAATGTCATTCGGGATTGGGGCCCTTTTTCACCATCAGTACTGGACCGGAAAACAAAGCATTTACACCAAGTGTCGCCTAGAATTTCGCGAAATGCAGCTTAAGATTTTTGCAGACAGAAAATTTATCGACTAAGTAGTGTAGTTTCAATAAGGCAATAGAGATTCTTTCTGAAAAGTACAGCACGTTGTTCATTTTCATAGGTTTCTTTTAAGTAGTAAAAGAAATAAAATAGGTAATATAGATAATAATTTGTCTTTTTTTTAATTGATTTTTGAGATTAGATTATTGGATTACATATTAATTTAACCTAACAGTTAATACATATTTATACAAACAAAAAATCATTATGACATGGCATTTGCCGTCTGCCAGATTGAAAATTAAAACAAATTCAAATACTTTAATAAGCTAACATAATTGTATGTAATTTAAAAAGAAATTAATACTACGATTTTAATATTTAACAAAGGAAAAAAAATCAGAAGTCATCATTCATAATTCTTGCTCTATATCTTAGCGCGATTTTGCAGTATTCATACAGCTTGGTTACATCCACCTCATTCAGGCTGGCAAGAACTTGTTCCTCAGACAGAAAGTCATTCCCCAGAATACTTCTTCGTGTTTCTCTGAGAGTTGGGCACCTTCCGACGAAATGAATAACGTCTTCTCTTTCACTCAAGTTGCAAATACTACACTCCAAAGGTAAATCGGGTCTGTGCGGTATGAAGTTCAGGCTAAGTAATTCGCTCCGAAGTCTGACCATTGTAGCAATCACGTTTACCTTATTTGAATCACGGAAGTAATTTCTTTCTGCGATATTATGGTTCAACCTACTATAAATCGTTCTGAATAGGGAAGTGCAGGCTTAAGCTACATATTCTTCCCTACATTTTATATCTATCTTAGATATCCAATTGTACAAGAGAGTTTTACAGCTCGATATATTTTCCAAGTTTAAATTAAATAATACATCGCATTCTTCGGCAAGACATGTCCACTACCTGTATCAGCTATGTTGGTCTTGTATGCCTTTTATAACTATTTTCCTGACTAGTCGCAAATCAGGCATCTTGAAAACTTTCAGTAAATAGTCCTCTTGCAGTTTTAAGGTTTTAACGTATAGAGGTGATAGACCAGTTTCTAACATAAGAACATAGTTTGGTGTGTTCGTTGGTAGGCGAAATATTCTCTTCACGTAGTGTGTTAAAAGTTTCTCCACCTTGAAAAACTTTTTACATCCCCAAACTTGAGCGCCATACAAAAGAATACTCTCTACAACCGCTTCAAATATTTTATATTTACTGCTATGAGCTATATTTACGTTCATAAAAATTCTTTTCCACGAGATATTAATAGCGGTTTTGGCTTTATGCAGTTTTTCATTTAGATGTTTCTCCATATTCAAGTTTTTCGAAAAAATTAAGCCTAGGTATTTGTATTCATTGACACATTCAATATCTTCTACGTTAAACTTCCATTTTTCATTCGATGCGTTTCGACCACCGCCTTTTTTTAAAAATCATTACCTTAGACTTCTGAATATTGACGATTAAGTTCCACAGACAACAGTAATGGTATACTCTATTAATCATGAGCTGTAAAGTTTCTGGGGAATACGCAAACATGACTATATCATCAGCGAATAACAATGCCTTAATTTTTATTGTGTCCTATTGTAGTAGATACTGAAGTAAAGTTTTTTAGAAAAACTTATGTTTTTACTTGCGATTATATGTATGTACTACATATAAGGCAAGTTATGTATTCGTAAACAAATGTTTTTTCTAACAATCTAACATGACATTACGATCATAGAGAACACCAAAAAAGTGGATCCCCAAATTCCGTCTGTCTATCTGTCTGTCCTCTAGTCTACAGCCTAAGCGGTTGGATAGATTTGCGTCAAACTTGGTACATATTGTTTTTTCGGTAATATACCCACACAAAAAAATGAGTTAATTAATGAAGGGAAATGCTATCTTTTGACAATTTTTTTTTTGGAAAAAAATTACTATTTTTGGTACCTCTAGTAGAACCATTTTTTTGTTTTCGATTTTCTCGGAAACGCTTAATTTGATTTTTTTGAAATTTTTTACGCAGAAGCTACTAGAAGGTTTAAACATTATTGCATACCTTTAAGAAGAAACGCACGTGCATACGTAGGTATTGCTTTTTTTCTTTTTATGTGGACTCTGCTTTTAATTTTAATTTTGTTCTTTTGTGACCTTTAGTCCAAATTATGCGTTTCGCCCAAGTACTACAGTTCGGCTCATCAGTTAGATGCTGAATTACATTTCTAAGACGCAAGATATTAGTCGATGGCTACCGACACAAATAAAATTTACAGCTTTCAAGCACTGTGAATTATATTTTTCTAGGTGTCTGAATTCGACCGAATTCCCCTGGAACAAAATTAAAATTAAAAACTATTGTGTACCAACATTTTTTTTGGAAATTATTTTTTTTTTTTTGAAATTCAAAATTTCGACTCAATATATTTTTTCGAAACATCGTATTCAGTGGTTTTTTGACATTAACTTGAATAGTTAAACAAACTATTGTTCTAAAATAAAAAACAACGGTACCTTCCATACAAATGTTAGGAAAGCGTTAAGAAAAAAAATTATTTCTCGAAAACGGCTCCAAGAATTTTTATAAAAAAATTATTAATTAAGTATAAAAGTATTTCTTTTTGCGTACTTATTAACGGTACTTCCCATAGAACCACTTTTCATATTTTTGACTTACTCAATATTGGATAAACCGATTACAATATTTTTTTTTATAAAAATGCTCCCTAAAATTGATAATAAAACTTCATACTCAAATTTTCAAAAAAAAATTTGTTTTGATTTTTGTAAAAATAAATAAAAACTTTTTTTTGAAAAATCGATTTTTCAAAAACAGATCGAAGAATTTTTTAAAAATTTGAATTCTATAATTATATTTATAATATTTATAATGACTTATATTTACAACACGTATTCCCTCTATTGACGTTAATTAATTGGATGTGTATAAGAAATTTTTTTATGACACAACAAAATCCCCTTACGTTCTTTAAATGTCAACACACCTTTAAAATCACACATATATTTCTATGAACTCTCAAAGAAATGTCATAAATGTCAGTCTGAAATAAATTTAGTTTGTATTTTGTGAGAAATTGAAAACAAAATTTAAATGTTTATTAAGACAACAATGAGGAATGTGAGGGATTTCTCGCAAAAATTGAAGATCTTCTTTTCAAACAAAGGAAGGAATCTTTAACTCAAACCACCATTGAGCTATATTTTTAAGAAACCTAAATTTCATTTTTTTTTTCTCAAAATAATGCTACAATCTACTATAGAATTATTGCATTATAGAGCATTTATTTAGTTTTGTGATTAAATTTTCTCGTTTTTTTTTATAATGATGCGCACACTAAAGGACTAAAGACTACCCTTAAAATGATCAAGCACATGAAAAGTAGGAAAGTAGGGAAAGTTGTAACAGGAGATATCGATGCACAATGGTTTTGAATAGAGATGCCGCGGATATTCGGCCACTATTCGGCCGAATAGTTCACAACATTCGGCGGAATACCGAATAACAAATGGAGTATAAAAAAGGCTTATTAATTTACAATAAATGTTTTCTTTTATTCAAAAATTTGTATTTTAGTCTTTAAAATCTACTAATGGTAAGTTGTGAATAAGAACTAATTTTTCGGCATTCGTTGTTAGCAAACGATTACGACACGATCTACTCGCAAATTGAAACTAATACTTCCAAGTTTTCGGCACACATGCAATGAAATACAACGAGACAGGTTATAACATGTCGAAAATCACGTAGGAGATAGATAAACACATCGGTGGCCGAATGTTCGGCTGCCGAATATTCGGTATTAGGCCGACACGAGTGTGGCCGAATATTCGGTATTCGGCTGAGTCAGTATTCACGGCATCTCTAGTTTTGAATTTCTAAATATCAAAATGGGAGGGGAAAATAGAGCCGGGTATAGGGTTAACAGATCTAAAATTTAAAAAGCCTGACGGTAGAGATAATAAAGGCTGATTTTCTAGAAAGAAGCCAGACGAAATTAGTTTTGTTCTTTTTCACAATTTACAGAAAAAAGAATAATGACAAAAAAAAACACATACATAAGTATCTAATCCAGCAAACGGTCGTAGACATTTATATATACCTAGTCCTTGATACTTAATTCGTATAATTTTCTCTACAAATAAACTGAAGCCGATCAACCATGTAGACCGAAATCTGTGATAAAATGAAAGTTCACATTGGCCGCATTCAAAAATCAAACCAAAGTTATCCGGATAGGTTGGTCTTGTTGTAATCTCGAGTAAGAACACAGCTTTTTTTTATAATCTACACGCGCTCAAAGGATTATACTACCCTTCAACACAGCGCGGTCGTAAGATTTAGGAAGAGATAGAAAAGATGTGTGGCGCGATGTGCTGAGACTGTAGGTGGTTGTTGTCTCAGATTTTATCTCCATGGATGCCGGCTAAATTAATGCGGAGAAATTTCCATGCCTTATTTATCTATGTCCCTTATAATTCGCATTATTTTTTTTATTCTTTGTCATATTTATCAACTTACTAGATTTACTCAATCACATATTGTTAGTACTATGTCTAAACAGCATGTAATGAGTAAACCAGCAACTCATTGAATGATATTTATTTTAGAATTGGTATTTAATGGAAAAATAAGAGGACATAGACTGCGGCAGGGATCAAATCTGTGACCATGAGGTTAGCAGGCGAACACACAATTATCGCGCAACGGCCGGCTGATGACAAAACAGCTCCTACCAAAAAATATAAATCTCAAACTATCCGAAAAACGTTGGTATCCATGCACAAACCCATACAAATTTAATCTTTCCAAATTTTTGTTATTCAGGATCATACATTTATACTAACCCTAGGCAATCGTATCGACATTCAGACATTCATTTTTTACAACTCTTTGTCTCTTTCTAAAAAGTAATAACAAAAACCAGAAAAATGAATGCGCTTAACGTGCTTTGTAAGCTCTCATTTGAACGCATTCCGGAAAGATTTTTGAAACGATTTTCTTAAGAACATTTTTTATAGGAAACTTCTGTTTCTTCTATTCTTGTTTCTTATATTCATGGGTAGGATAGGTATACGAAACACACGCTTTTAAGAAACAAAAATTGTGGTATTTTGCAGTTTCATTTACTGTATCATTTCAATTTTGATTTCCAACAATAAATATAGACAGCGTTCACTTTTTGGGGAAGATGATTACAGACTGAGAGAAAAGAAAATGTGTGATGTAATATCACTTTGATCTATTTTTATGCATTTTAAATAAAGCTAATCTACATTTCAAACAAATACTTGTTCGCAACCAAATATTTGCCATCACATTATACTCAAATATCCACAAAGAACAGTATTTAGATTTTCATTATCCTGTCACTATCTTTTATCTGCAATTGATACGCTGATTACAATCTTAAAACAAAATGATACTTGCGCACATCGTCCTTAACTGTAATGATTATACCTATAGCTTTACCAGTCCTTTCCTGCCGATTAAAGTGGATGCCAAAGTGTCAGGCTACCAGTTGAATGTGCCATCAAATAAATAGAACACTCATTGGATTCTATAAATCAGTTTTATTTGAATTGAGCCTAGAAACGGTCACCGGTCATGGTCTAGAACTATAAGACTTTTTTTTGGTTACTTTTCAAAGTGGGTTTTTAAAATGTGTTTTCGTAATGTCGTTTTTATAGTGTTAGTATCGTTAATGCCTTTTATAAATGGCTTTAAACTAAACGCTCCTCTGGATAGATACTTTCTAGTTGCACTCAAGGATTATGCAAGTTTTGTTGACGCATTGCAAGTTGCCAGACACAATCATTATAAATTCGTTAAAAAAGTATGTCACTAAAATATTTGTATATTGATATCGTTTCAATTTTTAACATAAAGTTATTTTAAAATTAAAATAATATTTTAAAAACAAATTCTGAAAATTTAATTTTTGTTTTTTCAATATTTTGTTTTACCCTGGTGCTTAAAGCTAAAACTAATGTTTTTTTTTTCAAAAATAACTCTGTGATAAATAGAGCTTTTACGTCAATCCAAAAAATTCCCGTATAATTTTCAAAAATGAAAGTGCAGAATGCTTAATTTTGAAGCATTGAAAATTTCAGAGATTAAAAACATCCTCAATATAACCAATTTCTTTTTAACCATAAACTGTCGGGGTGAGTCCAAAATTATAAAAAAAAGTCAATAATTTAGTAAGTTTTTAAGATAAATTTAGTCAACTAAAATGGATTCTTTCCTTAGACTGTGATAATTATCCTAAAATGTTTTTCAAATAGATTTTGTGAAAAGTTCACATAAATCAGATATTTGTTTCAAAATTCAGCTAGGGACAGATTTAGTGATGTATTGACAAATAAAATACACGACTGAATCGCACGTACTTGCTCCTATGTTCGATCACATTGTATACAAAAAATTCTTAATAGAAACAGCTAATATACTTATAACGTCGGTTTTTACTTAATTTTCTATACAAAAAATTCTTAAAAGTTTTTCAAAAAAAAAATTGAGATAACAATTTTATATTTTAAATAATATAAACTTAAAAACAAAATTTCAGAAGAAATCGTCGAACCGTTTTCGAAATTTCAAATCATATTTTTTGGAAATTTCTTAAATGCAATATTATTTAGAATTCGAAGAGCTGGCTGCATAAAAATTTTGATCGAAATCCGTTGAGTCGCTTATGAGAAAGTCGAAAATCAGAAAAATGGTTGTATGGCGGGTACCGTTAATCACAAAATATGTAAAACAAATTTGGCTTAAATGTAGACTCTACCAAAAAGATTCCACACACTAAATTTTATCGCAATCGTTAGAGCCGTTTCCGAGATAATTAAAAGATGGTAGAAGAAATTGTTTGTCAAGTACCGTTATTTTTTTGACTAAAAAAAAAACAATTCAAAAATCAATTTGAGACAATCACCTAAAAGGCTTAAGTACCAAGCTTGAAGAACATCGCTTTACCCGTTAAATCTGTGACTCGTTGTACAGAGAGACAGACAAACAGATGGAATTGGGGCACCCAAATGTTTGGTGTTCTCTATCATATTAATGACAAGTTTGATTAAAATCTCGAGTTCGTTTTTTTTTCTTGTCATAAAGTACATACCTTTAAGATGAAGTTGTACGTCCGTGGTTCATGTTTTAGAGATGATTTTGTACAATGGTTAAAATTTAGCTTTAAGCACTAAACAAAATTTATAAATGCGTGCATGTGAATGAGTTAGCCAAAACTTTGAATCATCTATTATATATAAATCTAGTCTCACGTTGATGTGTTGAATGAACTCCGAAACTATCTAACCGATTCTCATGTTTTTTTTTTTAAATGTTTATTTTGCTGGCGTTCTTAAGATATGATGGTTTATGAAACTTAATACTTAAGAATGGGTAACAGTAATTGCCATACAATTTTTTCTACTATTTTGATTATTTCGAAAACGGCTCTAACGATTTTGACAAAAAAAAATTGTGTGCACTATTTTAGGTCTCCCATACAATTTTTTTTTTGGTTTTCGACTTTATCATAAACGGCTAGACGGATTTCCATCAAAATTTTTATATAGTGGTCTTCGAATTATAAATAATACTGCATAGAAAATAGTCGAAAATATTTATTTGGATTTTTGATTTTTTTTTTGATAATTCAATATTTCGAAAACGTGTTAATGATTTTGTTTTTGAAATTTCGTATTAAGTTTATATTATTAAATATTTAAATTTCCCACACCAATTTTTAGAACAAAAAAATTAATGAAATTTAAAAAAAAATAATTGTTATTAATTATATATAATTAATATTAAATTAATTTAATGAAATTAATAAAAAATTTAAAAAAAAACGACTTTAAAATATATACATAAATTCTTAATAGAAATCTTTTACACGCGATGTGATCGAACATAAGGGCAAGTAGATGCGATCCAGTCGAGCATTCAGAGAAACATGAAAACAATAATTATGTATGCGAGTACTTCGTTGTTGGTGAGACAATCAGGGCTCCCACTTCATTAATTTTATTTAGTGTATCTTCTTATCTCTTCTCTTTCTTTTTATAAAGAACAATCCAAATTATGTTTGTCCGCGAACTACTTTTTTTTCGTCTGGATCGATTTGAATGAAATTTTCAAAAGATCTTAGGACATGTTTGGAGAGTGCATATAAGACATCTGTTTGCTGCCCGATGGCTAAAAGCAGAGTTATGACCAAAAATGTCACTCACATGTTTGTTATTAACTTATTAGTATAAATAATGTGTTTTGTATGCACACTTCTACACTACACTACAGCGTTTAATTCCCATGAACTGTGTAGAATGTTCCATGGATTTTTTTGGGCGATTTAAAAGTAGAAAATTCGTTTTGAAGCTTGGAAAATTTCGGTTAATTGAAATTCATTAAGATAGAAGACGTTTTGGGTGGAGATGTTTACGAGATATATAATAAATGATGCTGTTCTGCGATCAATGCCACAATTGATAATATAGGACAAATTAAAGGGACAGAAAGTCCGTATTCCACGAATTCCGATTATTCAAATCGGCCTTAAATTTCAATTCCAGTGGATTCAGTTCCACGTTCGATTGGCTTTTGCGATGACAATTAATAAATCGCAAGGCCAATCGTTGTTAGTCTGTGGAGTAAAAATATCGACTTCCGCTGTTTTTCGCATGGTCAGCTGTACGTTACCTGTTTGCGTATTGGTAAACCGTCTTCGTTGTTTGTTTTTGCGCCGGAAACAAGTAGAAAAACATTTATTATCATATCAGTCTCTACTGATTTTGATTCCATTCAAATAAATCACATTGCAATTTGAACTATCTGTGCTTTATTATATGTCTAGGGCTTATATGATGGCGTTAAACTGGGGCGAGACGAAGCTGGATGGGCTAGTAATATTATAAGTAATGCGCTTAACAAAAATTTAATTTGAAATTACGTTAAATAATTTAATTAATAACTAAGACTTGAACTCGAGGAAGACGAAAAAAATTATTTTCAAAATTTGATCTGATTCTGGTGCATATGCCGAGTTGAGCAATACCTATTACAGGAAAAAATAAATTGATTATTATCGGTAGCGCTGTCTGTTGATGGTTATACGTTATGATCTCGTTGATTTCAAGATTTCGCGCCGGTCAACTCATAACCGAATCACCGAATTCACCGAATCCTACTAATATTATAAATGTGAAAGATTGAATGGATGTTTGTTCGACTTTCACACCAGTACGGCTGAACGGATTTGGATGAAATTTGGCACAGATATAGATTATAGCATGGAATAGCACATACACTATTCTTTATCCCGCTAAAATGTATGGTTCCCGTGGGATAGCTTATTTTAATTTGGCATAGAGCACATATGTGTGTTTGATAGGTAGATTGATTGGGCATTGGATCCAGAAAAAATTAAGTATTCCTATGGAAGAGGCTTAAATATGAAAAAAATATATATATTTGGGGTGTTTGTTCCGTATTCACTTTCATGCCTCAACCATTGAATGGATTTTAATAAAATTTGGTAAATAGATGGATGAGAAACTGGATTATCCTATACAAATTATCGATTCAAATCGCAGAGTTTGTGTATTTGTTCCGATTTTACGCTTAAACAACTGAACGGTTTCTGATGAAATTTTGTAGGTGGATAGATGATGGCATTAGATTCGTGGGATTGAAAGTCCGTAGCATCGCACAAGTATCTGCTAGTATTATATTTTATATGTTCTGCGGATGCATTTGTACTTGGTGGACTTCGTGTGGATTGGCATTATCCCTAATCCAGAATATGATGAATAAATTCATTTTTTATTTTGCTGAAATCAGAGCCCTCTGTTGGAAATCCAAATAAAATGAGTTATCTGGTGGCATTAATTTGCAATAGTCAATAGCATTTAATGCCTGAAAATATTATAAAAACAAAGTCAGAGTATGTATTAAAAATAGATAAAGCAACATGCTTGTAATTAATCGACAAAATAGGTGGCTCAAGCTCTCTATTCGAGGATGAAACATAAAACAAAATAAAATTACAAAACAATATAGTACACAATAGTTAAATAGAAAAGTGAACATAACCTAAGAAGAGCAATATGGTGTTAGGGAATTAAGGAACGACAGGGAGTTGAACTCATAAGAACCAACGAACCACGCCAGATGCAAGGTACTGTTGTCCAAAAAACCTGTTGAGAAAGATGCTTGATTGTCGGTAATTGTAACTTTTTAATACTGAAGTTGGCTGAAAAATTATAATATCGCATTTTTTGTATATTTATTCTTTTACCTTATCTTAAACTGTTAAAAGTAGGTGTTTGTAGTGTGAAATTTTAAGCTTTTGGGCACCAATGCTGACAAAAAACATACGCCGCGCCGTTAACGGGGAAAATAATGAATGCATTGAACCACGTTGTGATAAGAGATTGTGTTAAGTTTAAGCAAAACTCTGTCCATTCTGTTTTGTGTGAAGGTTAATTCTCCTTTGTTCATACTTATTCCCATCAACTTTATTATAATTTTATATGTACATGCTGTTATACAGGGTGTCCCTTAATCCGCCAATAGTATATTTTACGGCACGATTCTATTATTCTGTTATACTTCATTTAATACAGACATCTAAATAAAATTATCTAAAAGCTCGCAAAATCATGTTTTATTCATTGACTTTGGAGCTTAGAGCAAAAAACACTCTTTTATTTTGTATAAGCAGGAAAAATGAAACAGACTAGAAACTGTATATCTTGAGACTGAGACAAGATATTAAATGTTTTTCAATGCAATTACACAGACTGGTATTTCTTATAAAATAAAAGTGCTTAACAATGTTTTTATCATTAGTATCAACAGTGAAATAACCGTTAAGGAGGCTTTACATGGATCTGCATCTGCAGACTTGAAAAAAAGGAGAGCGGGACCATAATATAAAACAAACATAAAAGTAAGACGGGGTACAGGGTACACACTAATAACTTACACGAACTCTTCTATAACTTTTTTGACATATCTCACAATCACATGCTCTTAGCGTTCAGGTATCTAGTTTTGAGAAGCAAATTTTCGCTATTTTCGTTGTTTTTAAGCAAACTAAGGTGAAATGGTAAAAAAAAAACTTCGTCACCTGCAATTATGGAGCAGATGAAAATACTATAATGAAGATGAACATGTTCATCTTCACTATAATCTGCAATCTTCACATTCATACATCCTATAATCTTCATACATGAAGATGTTCTCCATTTTGGTATTCTCTCTCTATCGCACAAGTATGAGTTTTTTATTTTGTTTCCTCTTATTTTGCAGATGTCAATGCAGATGAAGATAAAGATACATGTAAATCCTCCATTACCCTGCGCCACCACAAGCAATTTTTATTTTTGTTTTTATTTCAGCAATTATTGCAGAAATTTTTATTTCTTCGTTCAGGGGCCAACCCATTGCATGAAATCTTATTGACAATCAGAGTGCCTAGCATAGATAGGCAAGACAAAGATGGGAAACTTTCTTACATTGTTGTATATTTGTAAATTTAACTTTATGTCCATGGAATTCCAACTCAACCCATCATGATACACATGTAAGGCTAAAAAGCGCACAAATGTCAGTCGAACTGACATTAGACGTCAAATTATTTCTTCATTTATTTCCACAGAGATGGTCAAAAATAAATGCTGAAATCATTTTCGTAAAACATCTAATTCATTTCATGAAATTTGTGGTCTGCATTGGAAATATCCATTGCATGTTCGATTTTGTAAAGGATGTTATTGTTTGTGGAGGCGCAGGTTTAACATGGGTGAGGATACATCAAAGTAAGCCTTTTCTTAATTTCCCGATATTAAAATGTTAGAGAGGACCTTACTGTAGAACTATTTTTTTTAAAGAATATATCCCGGAATCACACCTTAAAATAGTATTGACGAATTTAAAGACACCCTATATAAGCGGAGAATAGATATTAAAACACTGTACAAAAGGATTTGTCAATAATGTTTCCAAGCTACAGCAACTATCTGAGGTGCACAACAGGGATAATAACAATAATATAACCAATTTGGTTCAACATGTTTCATTCACATATGCTCGTACAAATGAACCGATTATTGTCTTAGAACTTATATTCTGTGTTTGTTTACTGTCTACTTTGTTGTCTAATGTTCAAATAAAATTGTATTTCAACTCGAATGATTTGATTACCGAGGTTAGTGTGAATAGAAATAGCTATACAGTAGAACCTCGAAAAGATAACCAGATGTAAAAAATACCCTGTTCATCTTTTCGAACTGTTTATCTTTCCAAATATCGCCAATTAGTTTTAAAAGAAGATATAGTTATATAGTACATAAAAACATTGCAAAATTCAATTCATTTTACTTTAAAAAAAAACCATCAAACATAAGAAAATAACAAGTTATTCATACGAGTAAAACGAGTAATACAGTAAAAAGCATGAGACGGAAAAATAAAGATGAAGAAATAGAAAAATAAATATTGGGAATAAAGCGTTTATCTTTCCAAACTTTGCATTTTATAGAACCGTTCATGTTGTCGAAATTCTACTCTACTCTGGTTCAAAAGAGTTCTGATTAACTATATCCGACATACATACATAAAAGTAAGGAAAACAATCTAACCAAATAAGAAACATTGACTTAAAAAAAATACTTACAATTGGAATTGTGTGTCTTACTTGTAAGAGATGTATATGTATTAAAATCCAATACTTCGCTGATTCTTTAAAAATGGCTAAGTCAGTCTTACAATGCGGACAAGCCTCTAGTTAAAGCTGAAAGTTAAAGGCCAAATAGGATAATATTCTCTTTCATGTCAAATATCTTGATATTCTCTTGACGCCAAAATAACTTTCAACAACCCAAACAATATAAATTAAAGGCACTTCTGGATCGCACATACTTGCTCTTATGTTCGATCACATCGTGTGCGAATCGAAATATATTTCCAAAGTCGTTTTTACTTAAATTTGTATAAACAATGGCGCAAAATTTTAAACAGCCTGATGTTAAGGGCTTAGCACGATACTACTTAACAGTTTGCTAATACTAAAGCACTTTACTAATATTTTCCTAATTTTAAACATACTAAATCTATTTTCTTAATAAACTACAACTCACAACGCCTAAAATAGTGCCAAAAAGTAAGCGAACATAACTTTTTGACGTTTGTAAATGTCCAAGTGGCATATGGATTTAGTATGATACTAAAACAATAAAGTAACCATTTTGTTTTTTTTTACTTTAGTAAAATGTTAAACAAATAGTACGATACTAAACTGGTTTTAAATTAGCATAATCCTCTTTTTAGCCTAGTATCATACTAAAAATGATTTAACATATTACTAAATCGGCAATTTTAAATATTTAATATTATAAACTTAAAAACAAAATTTCAAAAAAAAAAATAATAATGAAAAATAATATTGAATTTAAAAAAAAAATATTTGTTTTCAAAAATCCAAAAAAATATTTTTCGAAAATTTTGGTATGCAGTATTATTTATAATGTGTAGGACCTCCTATCTAAACATTTTAATCGAAATCCATCGAGCCGTTTATGAGAAAGTTCAAAATAAAAAAAATGGTTGTATGGCAGGTACCGTTAATAACAAAATATTTTTTAAAAAATTGTTAACCAAAATGTAGGATATACCGAACTAGTTACACACACGTTTTTATATCCAAATAGTTAAAGGCATTTTCGATATAATTGACCTGGTAGAACAAATTGTGTGGGAGGTACCGTTAGTTTTGTCCCTTAAAACACGATTCAAAAACCTATTTTAGACAATCACCTTAAACGCTTAAATACCAAGTTTGAAGAAAATCGCTTCAGCCGTTTAGGCTGTAGAGAGTTGTACAGGCAGACATCGTAATGTCAAGTTTGATTTAAATCTCGAGTTCGATTTTTTTCCAAGTGCAAAACTTGACCTATAATACCAATTTAATGATTAGGAATTCTAGTCTTGTTGGATATAGTTCACACTAGATGTTCTTCACGAAATCTATGTAAGATGAACTGAACTTGGCAAAAATTGCGTATTGACAAAGGTCCTCACTAGTCAACTGATGAGTCCATGTGAGATCACCGGGACGAAACGCCAATTTTTGTTGGACTAAAGGCCGTTAGAAGCTATTTTGAATCTATAATACCTATGTATATCGCAAGTAAGAACATTTATCTTGCGATTCTGAAATAAGTTAAATTAATTTTACATTTATTTTTATGCTATGAATCATATTTATGAATATGTACAAGTAAATGATACATACAATGTACGTAAAAATGTTAATTGATCTCGTTTTAAGATTTAAGTAAGAAATTAATTTTCATTTTATATTTTGTATTCCTAAATTTCTTTCGTTTATATATGAAAGAAATTCTTTGAATTTTTTGACTCTCTTATATCCGTCATCTACTGTATGTCTTTTTTCTCAGTGAATCTCGTTGATATGTTAAAAATTCTTACTGCCAAACAAAATTAAAATAATTGGCTCAAAATTTTAGTCGATTTCGTAATATGTTAAATAATTTTTAGTATGATACTAGGCTTAAAAGAGGATTTTGCTAATTTAAAACCAGTTTAGTATCGTACTATTTTCTTAACATTTTACTAAAGTTAAAATCACAAAATGGCTACTTTATTTATTTAGTATCGTACTAAGTCCATTTGCCACTTTGACATTTACAAACGTCAAAAATTATGTTTGCTTACTTTTTTGTACTATTTTAGGCGCATTTAGTTGTAGTTTATTAAGAAAATAGATTAAGTATGGTGCTAGTTAAAAAGTGTTTAAAATTAGGAAAATATTAGTAAAGTGCTTTAGTATTAGCAAACTGTTAAGTAGCATCATGCTAATCCCTTAACATCAGGCTGTTCAAAATTTTGCGCCTTTATTTTTAAATTCAGAATTTATATTTTGGTTGACCCGTTTGGAAAATTCTAGGTAAATTTCACATTCAAAAGTTGAAAATTTTCTCAAAATAAACTCTTTTGTTAATCAACATTTGTTCATATACCATAACTTCTAAGTTTATGAATGTTCAATAATTTTAAGTAAATCTATGTATGTGATATATATCGAAAAACTTCGACTAAAATTTTGTAAGATTACAAATCCAGATTTTTTCATTGAGTAATTGACAAGTAAAAATAAATATTTCCAACTAAACCTACAAAATTTAAGTCCATTTTCGTTAAATAAAAAATTTAGCTATGATTTTAAGGTTTTTCCATATATATAAATCTATTACATAAAGTTTAAATTTTTCGGAACTTACCGCGTTAAATTTAAGAAATATTTTCAATTTCTTTTTCCCGACGTTTCGAAGAACTTTCAAACTTCGTGGTCACGGGATTAGTCTCATCCCGTGACCACGAAGCTTGAAAGTTCTTCGAAACGTCGGTAAAAATAAATTGAAAATATTTCTTAAATTTAACGCGGTAAGTTCCGAAAAATTTAAACTTTATGTAATATGAATATCATCCGCGAAAATAATAACCTAAAATCTCATATATAAATCTACTTAAAATATTTGATATTTAATAATAGGTTTCCACCGAACTTTAATCTCTTGTAGATTTACTAATCTCAAAAATTGTTTCCATCGCTCCAAAAGTAGATTAATTTTGAAAGGACTATTCAAAATGCATATATCGTTTAATTTTCTCTTATGATGTAGAACTGAGACAGGCAGCCGAAGAGAAAAATTCACTTTACCGATGAATGTGTTAATTCCGATATGGAAATAGGGTAGTTCGATTGAAAATTTAAATGAGATTTATTTTAAATCTTCATCTGAGAAGATTAAATTTGTATGGTAAATCTTCAAGATTTTTATTAGATTTAGCTAAATCTTCCTCGGTTTAGTAATCGCTGGAAACGCAGTATAATACTATGTTTCCACCGAACTTTAATCTCTTGTAGATTTACTAATCTCAAAAAGTGGTTCCACCGCTCCAAAAGTAGATTAATTTTGACAGCACTATTGAAAATGTATATATCTTTTCATTTTCTCTTATGATGTAGAAGTGAGATAGGCAGCTTCATCTGTGTCAACTGAAGAGAAAAAATCACTTTCCCGATGAATGTGTTCATTTTGATATGGAAAGGGGATAGTTCGATTGAAGATTTAAATGAGATTTATTTTAAATCTTCATCTGAGAAGATTAAAATTTGTATGGTAAATCCTGAAGATTTGTAGGAGATTTAGCTAAATCTACTTAAATCTCGGTTAAGTGGTCGGTGGAAACGTAGTATAACATTCAATGCGTACTTTTAGATCTCACTACTTTTCACGGCTGACTTCTTACGCACAGCTGATTTATATATAGAAGAATTTAGCTCTGTTTTCAACATTTTGTTCTTGCTGTGATTTGAATATCATATAATACCAAAAAAACCATGAATATTCAACAAATAAAAAATTGTTCTTTTTTTGTACATACGACAATGTCTATAATGATGAAAATACAAGTAAGTAGTTAATAAGAAAACTGTGGGAGGTAGATCAGAATTAGACAGAATACGCAGGAATTTCATCCTCATACCTTTTTTCTTACTGTTAATACAATATACAAACGTTGCGTAATGTTTATTCCATTAGTTATTTGTTCTGGCATAGTCACGTGCAAATAAATTTTCAATCTTTTCAGAACAGAAAAGGTGCTCTTAGCTGTTTCTTACGTGACTTTATATATCGTTACAAAGATATATTTACATCAGAATGTATTTTATTTAACTTAGTTTATTCCTGCACAGCACATATTATAATGTTCCTGAACAAATAAGGTTTGATTTTCTGAGTTTTCTACTCCTTTTTTATTTCAATCGAATTTAAAACTGCCGTATTGACAAATTAACGCATGCACACTTAAACGTCGTTATCTAAAAAAAAAATGTCGACTTTAGTCAATAATTATTTTTGGCAAATCTTAGAAAACATCAGATAACTACTGGCGCCTAGTTTTATAGCTACTCTTAATACCGTGATAATTTTTAGTACTAGGTCTCTATCACAAAGCAACCTGGCGTTCTCCAGATGGTTGAAAGTAACACTAACACAGAAGTCAACAATAGGTATCCTCAGTTGCACAACATCATCAAAAAGGCGTAGCTGAAACTACTGTATCCTACCAGCAGTGTCAAAATTGATAGCAACAATTGAAGCATACAGATCAAGAACCGGATAACACCTTTTAACATTTGGAGAACAAAACATAAACTGATTTACAAATTTAAAAAAAAAATAATTTTCGCAAATAATTTTTATTTTCACAATAGATAAAAACCTAAAAAACAAATGGACATATACCTGTTTCAAGATCAAATATGTTACTTTTGGTCACGGGTATTACGTTAAATTTCTTGGAACACTTTGCTACCAAGTTCATCCAATCTCTTGGGAAATATAGGCTCAATTCTTCCCTTTTGTTTTTCGATTACACCAAAAGAGCTGTCGCATGCCTTAAAACTATGTCTCGGCTCTGGTAAATGATGCTCAATAACACCAATGAGCTTAACAGGTGCACATAAGTGCTGGACAAGAGTATTGTTCTTATTTTGAGCGTCGCAATTCTCGGATCAGTGGTGACATTTATGCCCTAAACATATGTGCAGATTTTTCGCGTGCATCGAAAATAAATTACACAGGTTCTTATAAGGATTGACACTAAATTGGCTGCCAAGTTTCATTGCAGCCACAACAGTAAAGAAAAAAATAAGATATAAATTGAAAATGGCATTTCGCAAGTTAACGATATCCTACACGAGGATATTAAAAAAAACGCGAACGCCGACCCGCGAGGACCGGCCCAACGGTTCGACTTACTTTGTCTTAGATATAGATTCAGATTTATGTGATTAGTAATAAATGGAAAAGAGGGAAAACGTCTTGATCACTCGGAGGTCCAATACGAACTGTCTAACGGAATCCAAGTTTCCGTTAGGCACACATTTGTCCCACGGTGCAGGTATGGCTATTGGTCCCACGGTGTAAAGCGCTGACTAGTCAAATAGACCAATTCGAGTTCATATAACGGCGACGTAATCTGATAATAATGCACCGGGACTGTGGGAACAGGTTCAGTCATGAATATGCTAACTCAGCGAATCCGATGTGATTCGCTGTCTAATTATCGGGTCAATGCCCGGGTGCATTGTGATAACTCCTCCCCCTTTAAAGATCTACGTCCCGTAGATCATATGTGACGTCAGAGCCCGAAAAATATGTCTGACGAATGCTTGGATGGGGGTCATTAACCTGGTAGGTATCACTTGGCGCATTGACCTCTGGAGGGACACGTATGGAGATTTTTCCATAGATTTTACACAAAATGGTCCAGATAGCGATGATTATTAGCAATAGGATTGCAGCAATCACGGTGGTGAATGCCTCTAATTTCCAGTTTAAATCGCTAAGCTGTTTTATATTTTGTAGGCTTATTCCATGGACAAATCCAATGTTGATCTTTTGATCCCTATTAGTTATATTGGCTAATACAGGAGGTAAAGCTTGCAAGGATGTAGAACTTCCGCTCGAAAAGGTCCTACCTTTAAGGCGGATCGATTCGTTGTTTATGCGCACCACATAAGTCCCTGACAGAAATCTTGAAGTATTCTTGGATGTTAATTCGCCTTTAAGATTCGTGATGAATATTGTATCTTCTTTGATGAGCTCAATAATTTCTTCCTCGTTTGTTCGAAAGACACAGGGAGCTTGTCCTCCTTTTATGAGTGTGTTGATACAGCCATTCTCAGGAAGTTTCTCTAATGCAGTGTCGGCGCAGATTGTGGAATTACTAATAGAAAGGCAGTGTCCAGCTAAACCATATGAATTTCTTTGATTAACTAGCACTTTTGCATAATTCAATTCGATCTGCTTATTTTCCATAACCGATGCTCTCGTTATAAGGACGTTATATTCTTCGTCTCTAACTTTCGGTATTGAAAGGACATATAGTAACAAGGAATTGTTGGTGTAAACCGAAGGAGTACTATATTCGATAGCTTCAATCTCGTTTCCGTATGGCAGCGTTTCTACTTCATTGAGGATCCTATTTATCTCTTCAATGTCCAAAAGGTTTGTATTTACCAGGCCACTTTTCGCCATTTGACAGGCTCGAACGATCTCGTTGATTTCCTCCTTAATCACCAGTATCTCGTTAAGTATATCTTGTTCCAGTCTTCCCGATATCACGTCCTTCACGCCACTGTTGAATCTGGATATCACTATGTTAATCTTTTCAGTAATCTCCTTCGTAACGCCGAAAAGCTTATTGTTTATGCGATACTGATGGTTGTTGTTCTCAGTTATATACTGCTCATTCTGGAGAACCTTGTTCCAATCTGCTGCATCTGGGCTTCCTGCCAACCATTTCCAAGCAGATCCTATCCAATCTATGGATAGATATCAGCAAACTGACACGATCTTTTATTTGTTGTTGATGGAACTCGAAAATCCGCGTTCTATCTTTCTCCTTTATGTTGTTAACAATCGCCTCGTCCATTCTGCTCAAAAGTTGAGCAAATTTGTTAAGGTCTATGATATGTACTAGTTTGAAGTAGCCATCAATAATCCATCCTTTTCCTTCTTTGATTGTTACCAGTGGAGACGTATACTCGTACAATTGGATACAATGGACGGTATTAATAAAAAGTAGTAGGGTAGCGTAACCGCACTTCATTTAGAATAATTCAATTGGGTTATTATTATCTCTAAGAAATAAGAAAACCTCCCGTGAGTATTTATTTCTCGGGAGCAAGAAGCATGGGAGGTGTCGTGTTGGTCCTGTTTAGCTGCAAGCAGCCTACTAATGGCACGATCACCATCACCGTCGTATCCTTTAGACTGTTCAGGATATCCGCATGTTCTTATGTGAATGCAGAAGGTTTTGCGTTCAGGGTACCAAAATAGTCTACTGTGTTCCCATGTGAACAGCGACGTGCACTCCATAGAGCATATCCCGGGTGCATTGTGATAACTCGCATATTGACTTAAAAATAAACATTGTGGGCGTTCACTCATTTATTCTCTGATACCAAGCTATCGGAGTATATCTGTGGACGAATCAGATAGGTTAGCTGAAAGCTGTCAGAAAATCAAAGCAAAACACATACCAATAAATTTTGCAGTCAGCTGGTTCTATACATTTGTTCTCGGATAGCTAGTTATTCCAAATTTTTTGGGATAACTGAAGATAGCATTTATGAGAGCAGCTGTTTGTTCATCAGATGTGGTTTTGCACGTATTACAACAACAGAAAGTTATTCCAGCTTGCTGAGTATAATTGAGTGAACGTCTCCATTTTTTTGTTTTATGATTCTAAAAATGGACTAAAATCAATGAATTGGTTAAGTAAAATAAATTTTTGTATGATAAGTGATTTCCATAAGATTTTTCATAAGAGATAAAAGGAGTATATCTACGAATTTGGTTTTCTCTTTTTATTTAATTAAGATCAATTTTCAGTAAATTCAATTTTTTGCCGCACAATGGCTGTTCTTATTGGACGTGTTCATGATGTTTGTACGATAGCATATCTAAGTAAAATGCACGAGTGGATCGCACGAACTTGCTCTTATGTTCGATCACATCGTATGGAAAAGATTTCTATTAAAAATCTAAATATATTTTTAAATTCGTTTTAACTTAATTTTGTATATATACAAAATTTCTTTAATTTTGTTCTAAAATAAATTGGTATGACAATATTAAATCTTTAATAATATAAGCTTAAAAACAAAATATTAAATTGGCTTAATCAAAGAAAAAATAATTCAAAATTCTGAAATTCTTAAACTAATTTGAGCTCAAAAAATGTAGGCCATTTTATTTCTTCGATAAATTTGAATTTATGAGAAAAAATTTTTAAAAATCTGTGGAGCGGTTTTCGAGAAAAAAAAGTTTTTTTTAAACTTTTTGAAAAAAAATTTCAAAAAAAATTCAAAAACGCTAATTCATAGGTATTCAGCAAATACATACGAGGGGCGTTCAATATATTCTCGGTATCGAGTTGGACCTGTGGTTATATATTCAAATTAACTTATTTATCAAGTAATACTATTATTTTAGTGCATTCATGTAAAATTTCATATAAATGTGATTATTAATTCGCGTTTTATCTCTAGTTAAACAGAATCATATTGGCAACTGAGACAATGATGGTGAAAATTGAGCATCGCGCTGCAATTAGATTTCTCACTAAGCAAAGAAAAAGTCAAAAACCTATTCATGAAGAGATGGACCTTCATTATCAACTGTGCAAAAGTGGTCAAGTGAGTTCAAGAGAGGCAGAGAAAGCATTGAAGACGACCCCCGTTCCGGCGCAGCGCCCCGGCTACGAATAAAGGTGAAAATGATGGCAGAGATCACCAAGCTTTCAACTGGTACCATTCACACCATTCGTCATGACCATCTTAACATTTCAAAGGTCAGTGCAAGGTGGGTGTCACGAATGCTCACAGCGCCTCAGAAAAAAGTTTTGGAGATGTGTAGTGAGAACGCGGACGGTGTTATGGCTCGAATTGTTACTGGGGACGAAACATGGGTTCACCACTATGACCCTGAAAGCAAACAAGAGTCCATGCAATGGCATAAAAAAGGAACAGACCCCCCGAAGAAGTTCAAAGTCACTCCGTCTGCCGGGAAGCTCATTGCCACATATTTTTGGGACTCAAAGGGAATCTTGCTCATTGAGTACAAAAAAAAGGTGAAACCATCAACGCCACATCCTACGCTTCCACTTTGCTTATGCGGGAGGAAATTAAAAAGAAAAGACGGGGTAAGCTCGCAGCGGGAGTGTTGCTTCTTCATGACAACGCTGCTGTTCACACGGCGCGAGTTTCCAAGGCTGCTGCGCGAGATTGTGGTTTCGAAGAAATCCAACACCCACCCTATAGACCAGACCTTGCCCCTAGTGATTATTTCCTGTTTCAGGATTTGAAAAAATGTCTTCGTGGAAAAAGATTTTCGGATGATGAAGAACTCAAGTCGGCAACAAATGGGTATTTTGCAGAGAAAGAAGAAATTTATTTTGTTGAGGGTTTAAAAAAGCTTATCTCGAGATGTAACAAATGCATTGATGTTAGGGGAGATTATATTGAAAAATAAAAACAATTTTAATTGAATTCGCATTTTCCTTCATATCGATACCGAGAATATATTGAACGCCCCTCGTAAAACTATAATTTTTGATAAAAAATTTAATGAGCAGTTTCCTAAATATATTTTTTTTAAATTTTTTTCTTAAAAATGCTTTTAAAAATACAAAAAAAACGGTCCTATGGAAAGTACCGTTTTTAGACATTTAAAATTTGTTTTTTTTAACCATATGATCGGTCGTACCGAAAAAGCTGCACTGATTTTTTAAAAATGAAAATCGTTAGAGCCGTTTCCAAGAGAAGTAGTTTTTAACGTAACAGTCATATGGCAGGTACCGCTATTTTTTGAGCTAAAAAAAATGTTCCCATCTGTACAATACCTGTAAAACTCCATATACCAAGTTTGAAGCTATTCGGCCCATACCCGTTTGAGCTGTAGGTGTCTATACATACAGACTGACAGACTAACAGACAGGCATACAGAATTTTTAGACCATCTTTTATGGTTATGTTTGATTGTTATTTAAAAACTCGACGAATGCATAACTTGCCTTATAGTACCTATAATCGCAAGTAAAAAGGTTATAGTATCTATCTAAGTTCCTGAAGACCTAAGACCGGATAGATTAAATTAGTATATTTTCGTGTATATATTATGCCATCTCTAATAGGATTCAACAGTAATACCAAAGTTTTTCGGTTGTCTTGAGATTTATTTTTTGGTAACAGCTGTTTTGTAAGCAGCTGTACGTATTTTTGACGGGATTAAAACAACACCAACTATTTATCGATTCCTGAATGCCAAAATAATTTTGGCAAAACTATGTTTTGAGCGCAGCGTTGTATGCAGCGATGCGTGCAGACATGCTGCACATCTGTTTTAGCTATTACACTCGAACAGTTATCAAAAAAGCTGATGACTTCGTTTGGACCTTTTTTGCTGATTATTTCATCGCACACGAATATCGCACACATTGGATATAGTGAGAGGTGCGTTTAGGATAGCTTTTAATGACGTTGTCGAGGTTCTGAATGATTTGATGAAGAATATTGTTTCCCCATTCGAGCGCCGACCACTTAAATCAGTCCGTGCAATTATATTGCTTAGTAAAATTCTGAGTCTTTATATCCTTGGTTTATGTATACCATGGATTGAACAAAATGCACTTCTGTCCTCGTATAAATATTTTTTCCGAAATTGTATCACCTCATTCCCACTTGTAGAACGACGTCTTTGGACAGGAAATTGGCGTATTAAACCGCAGAAATAAGCGCCTTGTTTTTCTTTGTTTCCTAAGTCATTCAACTCCTTAAAGTCACTTACAATTTGCAAATACATCGCTATTTCTGGCGACAAAACATTTTTTCTTACACCTGCAGGCTGCAGGGCCTTCATTCCGCTCTCATTCTTTTCGATTTAATCTTTTTCCACATTTCCTTGTTTCGTAAACGTTTTTTTTCCTAAATAAAAGTTTACTAAGCCGAGATTTAAGTAGATTTAGCTAAATCTCCTACAAATCTTGAGGATTTATCATACAAATTTTAATCTTCTCAGATGAAGATTTAAAATAAATCTAATTTAAATCTTCAATCGAACTACCCTACTTCCATATCGAAATGAACACATTCATAGGGAAAGTGAATTTTTTTCTTCGGTTGACACAGATGAAGCTGCCTGTCTCACTTCTACACCATAAGAGGAAATGAACGATATATGCATTTTGAATAGTGCTGTCAAAATTAATCTACTTTTGGAGCGGTGGAAACACTTTTTGAGATAAGTAAATCTATAAGAGATTAAAGTTCGGTGGAAACGTAGTATAACATACGTTTGAAAAATAATATCTTTTCATGATTTACCCTTTGGAATAGGTAATGTTTTTTCGCTTGATGTGGATTCATCCACATACAAATACTATGAATCCGATACTGAAAAATCTAATTCACTCATTTCAACTTCTTCCACTTATGATATGTTTTAATCGATATAAAATGTAAGACAATGACACCGATAAAAGTTAAACTCCACAATGGTTTTAAATTTAGCAAAAAAGCATCGCCTACTTTAATTAAAAAAAATGCATCGCTTATTCAATCTAGAAAAATCTAAAGCAAAATATGCTTGGCCACCTATCATCTAAAAAAAAACCTTTAATTTATTTTAAAAAGGTTTTTTAGTGTGACAAAAACAAGATAACTCCAGAGTTTTGCTGTACATTAGAATTAAAATATTTATTTTTGTTTTTATATCAGCAATTATTGCTGAAATGTTTATTTCTTCTTTCAGTGGACAAATCATTTTATGAAATCTTATTGACAACCAGAGTGCCAAGCACAGATAAGCAAGACAAGGATGGGAAACTTTCGTACATTTTGCCCTCCAAAACCCCGTTGTTTACATTGTTGTATTTGTAAATTTAAATATGGAATTCCAACTCAACGCATCAAGATACACATGTATAGCTAAAAAGCTCATTAATATCAGTGGAACTGACATTAGACGTCAAATTATTTCTTCATTAATTTCCACAGTGATGGTAAAAAATAAATGCTGAAATCGATTTCGTAAAATAATTCATTTCATGAAATGTGTGGTCTGCATTGGAATTTCCATTGCATGTTCAATTTTGTGATTGAAATTATAGCTTGTGGAGGCGCAGGCTAAAGAACGCATTTTTTTTTTAATGCCTATCTACATCAAAAAAACGGTTTTCAAAAAAATGGAGTTATCCAGTCCGTTTTCTGGGTGCTGCAATTGCAAAGTATTGGGAAAAACAACTAATGTGATTTTCCATTGGTAAATGAAGCATTTGATGCGGAATTTGATTTTTTTCGTGGTGAATGGAATGTTACATGGATTTAATTTAATTTAATTTAGTAGTGTTAGTAAAAGAGGGGTAGATACGCCAAAAATTACGTATTTGCGAATTTGATTTAGAATCAAAAAAATATTAACTTGTTGCCCAGTGGAAGGAATTAATTGTTAAAATCAATGTTTTGATAGATTCGTATCAAAAACGAATTAGATCTTGTACCAATGGAAAACAAACTTATGTGGTTTGAAGTCAGATCCCTGCCCTTCTCGTGGCTTCTGACTTCAGAAGTGTGAAAATATCATACTTTTAATGGTAAGCAACTTTCATACCTTTTATAAATAGCCATTTTTGTTGTCTTCTTTATGTTTTTAGTCACTTTCAAAAAAATGTGATTCAATATGGGAACAAGAACATTAATCAAATTCTACATTAAGATTTGGCATATCTGATCCCTTATGTAAATTTATTTTTTTTTACCAAGAAGGAAGCGCCCACAAGACCTTAAATAACCTGATTATCCTCTTTATTCATATCATTAAATTCTGCACACAAATTAAGCATTAAAACAATGCTCTAATTGCCATCCGGTCCATCCATCCAGATCCATTGACCTGCTGTCAATTTAAATACCATCAAACTTAAACCAGACAGAGAACAACATGTGTGTCTGGTATCGTTATCCCTACGCCTTGTCAAAGATAAGATAAAAATAAATACTGTATGTATTCGTGATTGATTAGGCTTAGCTAGGGTATTCCTATGTTTGGTTTATTATGTCAAGAAGTCGATAAATCCCACAATTTTTATCTACCCACAACTTTTAGCAAGTGTGGGTAATGGTAATTGCATTGCCTTCTTCTGGTTTGTGGTCAAATGCGTCATTAAATTTTTTGTTTGTTTATCACTCGAGTGATTTTCGATTTATATTTTGTTCCAGTTAAATAGCAGTAAATTGTGACTTCAAGCCTGCCAACATTGTTGACATTGACATCTGTTGGTTGTATAGTTTACATTGCAGATTATTATCAAGGCGATTTAACGAATACAAAATAGCTATCAATCCAATAAAATGAGTCAATTTGATCTAGGAAAATTAGTCTTTCAAAATTTCAGGATATTTTTACGGGTTGGGTTCGAAATCTCAATTTTAATTATCCCGTTTCCTAAAATTTATGATCCCGCTTTTTTTTAAATACTGCTTTTTTAAAATCCAGTTTTTTTTAAATCACGTCTCTTATAATCCCGTTTCTTATTATCCCGCTTTTGGAATCAACACAAGGTACAAAAAGAAGGGGTAACCCCCCTGTTTGGCCCAATATAGTTTTTGGGGTGGAGTCAAGCTTGGGTGTATGCAAAATTTTTTGTGAAATATTAAAAAAAAACGGGCTAAGCGGGATTATAATAGATCGGCATTTTAAATAAGCGGGATTTTAGAAAATGGGATCTTTAAAAGTTTTCTTCGGGATTTTCGAAAAGCGGGATTTCGATAGATATGCTTTTTTTTACTTTTCATGACGAAAACACTAATTAGGGGAGAGTTGTATGTTAGTGACACAGGCGAAATGGGACACAATAATTTTTCTCAACGCCATATCCTTTTGTTTTCGTTTCCGCTGACCACAAATGTGTTGTTTTAGGTGCCGTCACACTATGAAAGGAAAGTGCTTTCTGAATTGAACTTTTTACTTTAAAGAACGCAACATTTCTGAAAGCACTTTTCGGGTCGTCACACTACGCAAGTGAAAGTGTTTTCTGAAATTGTTTCCTGGTAGATATTTGTGTGTAAACGGGTGTCATATTTGCCACTTTGGGGTTTAAGTTTAGTTCCGTTAATTATTTTATCCAGAATAGCTGATAAATAGAGTTCGCTTATGATATTTTTTGCGAGGAAAAATTATCAGAACTGAAGCAATTAACTCTTCTGGAAATTATCCTACGGATTGCGCAGCATGTGACTGAAAGTGGGCAGCATGTGACTGGGGGTGGCCGTGGCGCGATAGTTGTGTGCTCGCCTGTCAACCTCGTGGTTGCAGGTTCGATTCCTGCCGTTGTCTATGTCTTATTATATTCCATTAAAAATCAATTCTCAAAATTGTCATAAAAATAAGTTGCTGCTTTGCTCATTACATGCTGTTTAGGCATAACACTAACAACATGTGATTGAGTAAAACTAGCATACTCATAAAGTATGACAACAAAATAAAAAATAAAATAATGCGAATTATAAGGGACATAAATAAATAAGACACGGTAATTCTCTCCGCATTAGTTCAGCCGCCATCCCTGGAGATAAATCTTAGACAACAACCAGCTCTAGTCTCAGAACATCGCGCCACACATCTTTCCTATCCTTCTTTCTCTTCTTCACCAGATGCCCGCGCTGTATTAAGAAAAAACATATAAAGGGTATTCATAACCCCTTGAGCGCGTGGAAAGTTATAAAAAAAAAAAAAAAAAAAAAAAAAAGAAATGCGGCTTATCGTAGGTCAATTTGGGTGCGACCATTCTGAGAACGTGGTCCTGAAAATCAGTACCACGCCACACTTATGAGAGATTTGCGGGGGGAGGGCGATGAATTCTTTCGTTGTTTAAAAGGAAGTAAAGCCAAAAAGGCTTATAGAAAGTTTCATTCAAATTTCAAAGATCTCATCTCAAAATCCAGATTTGATCTCCTCAATGAAATTTTTTTCCAAATTTAATTGTTGTATTTGTGAATGACTCACACACATTTCTAAAAAAGAAAACACACTTTTTTTTAAATTTTTTTTAATTCATTTTTATTTAGTATTAACTTATAACTATCTTAAAGCTAGACAAAAATGTTTAAAACTAGCCTAATTATCAATCACTTATAACTAATTTACTGGCCTTTTACGGGCGCTCTTAACTAAACAATAACTCTTAGAACTAATGTCTTTCGACCTACAAACTATTTTAATTAAATCTAATCATTTTATTTTTTTTAACCAAGAACACTTATTGCCAAAAAACTCGGTATCTTATCATATTTTTCTTTTTTACTTATAAACTAAACCTAAAGATAGACTAAAAATAATTAAAACTAGATACAACTAACTTATGCTAACTAAAAATAACGTAAACTACTAAAAAATACCTAATAATACCCAAAACCACTTAAAACTACTTAAAAACTAGAACAGCCACATTTCTTTTCGTTTTTTAATTTTTTTTTGTTTATTTTTTATATGCATGTAGACACACAGCCAATGCAACCCACAAATAGATGTACATAAGCACATACAATACATACGCACATACATGCACAGACACGCAGAAACATATACATATGCCCCCGCATACATACATATTTTTCATTTTTTTTTTTTTTGGTGCCACCCCGACTGTTCCCTATACCTAATTGCCCTAAATCTATGGAAGTCGGCCAAGACATACCATCTTCATCGATTTTAAATGTGATGCTGTTCAGAGAGCCACCAGAACTGGTTCTCCTGTTTCGCAATATCCCTAAAAGAAAATACATCTTCATCATCAGATGCCGAGGAAGACGAAGACGAAGCAATCAAAAACTCCACTGAATTGATAAAATAAAAATTATTAACTTCTACCTCCATTATTTTTTTATTTTTACTTGCGATTATAGGTACTATAAAAAAAGTTTTGAGATAACAATCAAACATGACATTACGATGATAGCGAAGACGAAAAAAGATGGTCTTAAAATTCTGTCCGTCTGTCAGTCTGTCAGTCTGTCAGTCTGTCAGTCTGTCAGTCTGTCAGTCAGTCAGTCTGTCAGTCTGTCAGTCTGTCAGTCTGTCAGTCTGTCAGTCTGTCAGTCAGTCAGTCTGTCAGTCTGTCAGTCTGTCAGTCTGTCAGTCTGTCAGTCTGTCAGTCTGTCAGTCTGTCAGTCTGTCAGTCTGTCAGTCTGTCAGTCTGTCAGTCTGTCAGTCTGTCAGTCTGTCAGTCTGTCAGTCTGTCAGTCTGTCAGTCTGTCAGTCTGTCAGTCTGTCAGTCTGTCAGTCTGTCAGTCTGTCAGTCTGTCAGTCTGTCAGTCTGTCAGTCTGTCAGTCTGTCAGTCTGTCAGTCTGTCAGTCTGTCAGTCTGTCAGTCTGTCAGTCTGTCAGTCTGTCAGTCTGTCAGTCTGTCAGTCTGTCAGTCTGTCAGTCTGTCAGTCTGTCAGTCTGTCAGTCTGTCAGTCTGTCAGTCTGTCAGTCTGTCAGTCTGTCAGTCTGTCAGTCTGTCAGTCTGTCAGTCTGTCAGTCTGTCAGTCTGTCAGTCTGTCAGTCTGTCAGTCTGTCAGTCTGTCAGTCTGTCAGTCTGTCAGTCTGTCAGTCTGTCAGTCTGTCAGTCTGTCAGTCTGTCAGTCTGTCAGTCTGTCAGTCTGTCAGTCTGTCAGTCTGTCAGTCTGTCAGTCTGTCAGTCTGTCAGTCTGTCAGTCTGTCAGTCTGTCAGTCTGTCAGTCTGTCAGTCTGTCAGTCTGTCAGTCTGTCAGTCTGTCAGTCTGTCAGTCTGTCAGTCTGTCAGTCTGTCAGTCTGTCAGTCTGTCAGTCTGTCAGTCTGTCAGTCTGTCAGTCTGTCAGTCTGTCAGTCTGTCAGTCTGTCAGTCTGTCCGTCAGTCTGTCAGTCTGTCAGTCTGTCAGTCTGTCAGTCTGTCAGTCTGTCAGTCTGTCAGTCTGTCAGTCTGTCAGTCTGTCAGTCTGTCAGTCTGTCAGTCTGTCAGTCTGTCAGTCTGTCAGTCTGTCAGTCTGTCAGTCTGTCAGTCTGTCAGTCTGTCAGTCTGTCAGTCTGTCAGTCTGTCAGTTTGTCAGTCTGTCAGTCTGTCAGTCTGTCAGTCTGTCAGTCTGTCAGTCTGTCAGTCTGTCAGTCTGTCAGTCTGTCAGTCTGTCAGTCTGTCAGTCTGTCAGTCTGTCAGTCTGTCAGTCTGTCAGTCTGTCAGTCTGTCAGTCTGTCAGTCTGTCAGTCTGTCAGTCTGTCAGTCTGTCAGTCTGTCAGTCTGTCAGTCTGTCAGTCTGTCAGTCCTGTCAGTCTGTCAGTCTGTCAGTCTGTCAGTCTGTCAGTCTGTCAGTCTGTCAGTCTGTCAGTCTGTCAGTCTGTCAGTCTGTCGTCAGTCTGTCAGTCTGTCAGTCTGTCAGTCTGTCAGTCTGTCAGTCTGTCAGTCTGTCAGTCTGTCAGTCTGTCAGTCTGTCAGTCTGTCAGTCTGTCAGTCTGTCAGTCTGTCAGTCTGTCAGTCTGTCAGTCTGTCAGTCTGTCAGTCTGTCAGTCTGTCAGTCTGTCAGTCTGTCAGTCTGTCAGTCTGTCAGTCTGTCAGTCTGTCAGTCTGTCAGTCTGTCAGTCTGTCAGTCTGTCAGTCTGTCAGTCTGTCAGTCTGTCAGTCTGTCAGTCTGTCAGTCTGTCAGTCTGTCAGTCTGTCAGTCTGTCAGTCTGTCAGTCTGTCAGTCTGTCAGTCTGTCAGTCTGTCAGTCTGTCAGTCTGTCAGTCTGTCAGTCTGTCAGTCTGTCAGTCTGTCAGTCTGTCAGTCTGTCAGTCTGTCAGTCTGTCAGTCTGTCAGTCTGTCAGTCTGTCAGTCTGTCAGTCTGTCAGTCTGTCAGTCTGTCAGTCTGTCAGTCTGTCAGTCTGTCAGTCTGTCAGTCTGTCAGTCTGTCAGTCTGTCAGTCTGTCAGTCTGTCAGCTGTCAGTCTGTCAGTCTGTCAGTCTGTCAGTCTGTCAGTCTGTCAGTCTGTCAGTCTGTCAGTCTGTCAGTCTGTCAGTCTGTCAGTCTGTCAGTCTGTCAGTCTGTCAGTCTGTCAGTCTGTCAGTCTGTCAGTCTGTCAGTCTGTCAGTCTGTCAGTCTGTCAGTCTGTCAGTCTGTCAGTCTGTCAGTCTGTCAGTCTGTCAGTCTGTCAGTCTGTCAGTCTGTCAGTCTGTCAGTCTGTCAGTCTGTCAGTCTGTCAGTCTGTCAGTCTGTCAGTCTGTCAGTCTGTCAGCCTGTCAGTCTGTCAGTCTGACAAAACTTTTTTTCTCAAAAACCGCTCAACAGATTTTAAAATTTTTTTTTCGTAAACTCAAATTTATCCAAGAAATAAAATGACATACTTTTTTTTTGATCTCAAATTAGTTTAAGGATATATTTCAGAATTTTGAATTTTTTTTCTTTAATTAAACCGATTTATTAGTTTGTTTTAAAGTTTATATTATTAAATATTTGATATTGTCATACCAATTTATTTTACAACACAATTAAAAAAAATTTGTATATGTATATACAAAATTGAGTTAAAAATGACTTTAAAAATATATTTAGATTTTTAATAGAAATCTTTTGCATACGATGTGATCGAATATAAGAGCAAGTTCGTGCCATCCAGTCGTGCATTTTATTTACCACGGATTGGCACTAGTTCACAGCAAATTATGTGTGCGTTCAGGTCTAATCTACCAACCCATTATAGATCCAATCTTTCGTGTTAAGATTTGATCTAGATTTGCTCTTTTTGGTGGAATGAAACTCAAAATTCAAAAAAAATTAAATCTTTTGTCGCAAAGAGCATATCTTTTCTTGGATTAATCTCCCAATTAAATTAAATTGATAAAGTCAATAAAAGGCACAAAACAAGAAAACAGCCCAACTTGACAAATCAGGAATCTACAAGCTAAACTGTAATGGATGTAATCCAGTATATATAGGTCAAACCTATCGTTCTCTCAAGAAACGATTTTGAGACCATCAACTGGATATACAAAATAAAACTCCAAAAACGGCTTTTAGTAAACATATACACCAAGAAAATAATGCGATGGGTAGAGGCAGAAAACACAAAAACAATACGGAGTGATGACTAATAGCATTCCTTATTAAGAGAAATGCAAGGATACAGCCAATTAAACATATGGGAGTAAATCCAAAGGGTCAACCATTTTGCGGTTTCAAAAGTAAACGTAAATAAAATACATATAAGATATTTTTTTCCATGATATTTCTTTTTTATTATAAAGCTTGAACGTTGACATTATGTGTGAAACACAACATCATTTAAATGACCACCAGGCGAATTGTTGCAAGCATCGATTCTTTTGAGGTAATTTTCGACCACTTTTTGACACATATTGGGCGGTATCTCAGCCATAACTTGATGAATGATGGTTTTCAAGTGCTCAAGAGTTAAAGGTTTATCTGCATAAGCACCGTCTTTCGCGTAGCCCCACGACGAGAAATTACGCGGCCAGGAAATGTCTCTTGCAATAAATCCATATTCGCTCGAGTTGTGTGGCATGTGGCACCGTCGTCTTGTTGAAACCACATATTCTCCAAGTCGTATTCTTCAATAGCAGGCAAAAAACGTTCCGAATTGACGGTGACAGTCGTTCCATCGTCGTTTTCGAAGAAGTAAGGTCCAATAACACCCCCGGGGTTTCTATCTGGGTTTGCAAATATTAGTATTAATTTCGGCGAACAGAGGACACATCAGTATATAACCCAGATCGTTTTATTTTTACGGGGTGAACCATATGGGTTATTAGCGATAATAAAACACGGCTACTTTCACTTTCAGCAGCGATATTTTCAGTGGTACGAGCGAAACGATGATGCACAGGCCTTACAGTATCGGTAACCAATCCAGTCTCTTCAAATTTCTTCATAATTTTGCCAATTGCTTGCGTAGTTGGACGATTATGTAAACCATAATCTCCTTTAAAGGCACGATATGTGGCTGTGGCAGAATCACCATTTTTGTAGTAGGTTTTAACAATTTTTATGCGTTGTGCGATAGTTAAGCGATCCATTTTGTAAATGTCAGACTTTCAACTGAAAAAAAATTGGTTTAACAATTTATTTTGACAGATGTCGAATTCCAGCCCTATACTTTTGAAACCGCAAAATGGATAACCCTTTATATTAACAAATTACATAACGTAGCACTAAATGTTAAGTGTGGATTTGCTGACTGGTCACTTGTTAAAATAAGTAAGAATATAAATTGAAATTTGTTTTTATTGTTTATTTTATTTTTAAAAAATTTCAAAAATTATATTAAATATTTATATAAAGGTCGAATTTTCTGATGATGGCTAGGTGATTTATTGACTTTACCAATTCAATTCATTCGTAATTTTACTCAGGTTTCGGAGGAGCAGTTTAATTTTGTATAGAGTAGGATAGTTGTCCCCTTTCACATAGGGAAACCAGTTGCTGGAAATTTTTTTGACGTTTTCCTTTAATTGCCTTGTAGCTTTGACACGAAGAAACTGGTAGCAAGAAACTGAGGAGGAAACTGGGAAGATTTTGTTGGGCTAATTGGAATGCAAACAAAACGTCAAAAAAAAATCGTTGACCGGGGAGATTTTTTTCATTCCCCTTACTTCTTGCCCTTCTCGCCATCAAACTCCCACTTGCCGGCAACTCAGTTTCCTCGTGTGAAAGGGGACTTTGTTCAGAAACTAAAATACACCATGCAAATGTTTACTGCAAGTGATTTTTTACATTTGGACAGAGGACCCTGGAGGGAGTTAAAATCCTTTAAAACCTCTAAGGGATCACCCAAGATACTGCTGTCCAAGAAAACTATTGCTATTGGTGTTTTCCTACCGATATGCCACCACAATGTTACCTTTCCCCCAAAAAATAATTTGGCCCAGCAATTCGGGTAAAAAAGAAACATTCCGTTTTACGAAAGCAACAAACTTTCACAGGCAGATTGTGAAAGCGGAAAGCGCTTTCAGAAATTTATTTGGATCGATTTGCTTTCCTTAAAACGCTTCCATTAACTAGTCACATAGTGGCATATTTTCTTTAGAAAGCGTTTTCAAGAAAGCAAATCACTTTCAGAAAACGCTTTCACTAAAGTACATCCCACGATGAAAATTTAGGTTTCAGAAAGCTTTTTGCTTTCTGAAAGTATTTTCCTTTCATTGTGTGACGGCACCTTTAGTCTGTATCCACTAAGCATGTCTTCCGCGTGGTTTGAACTACGCAGTGGAGAGCAACAAAAATTTTGCATAATAAAAAGTGAAATTTGACGGTAAATGTTTACGGAAGAAAATCTATTATTGAACGAAAAACTGATTCAAATAGCTATAATCATTTATTACGAAGTGAGTTACTTCTAATTTTGTTTAGTTTGTGACATGTTTTAAGTGTTAATTTGTTTTATATTTTCGAAGCGCCATTCAAGATAACTGGGGCACAACTCTACAGGAAGAATGGGACTCTGCCCCAGGACAAGGGCAAATTCAAGTGGCTAATGAAGCATATGGCATACAATTTCAAAATTAACCTTAGCACGTAAAGGGATATTACCGCTAAATAAAGTTATGCAGATTATAAATATTTAGCAAATACAAAAGCACGCTAAATATTTTCAAATGAACCGGATGTATGTAGGTACTTATGGCGAAGTATTTTGTGACCTGCTCAAAAATGCATTACGACCTCACAACTGCACGAGGACGGGTTCTGGCGTCCAAATATGCAAGAGCTTGCAAAATTAATTAACCCGAACAATTGAACCAAAATGAAGCTGCTGGTAGGGTAGTTATTTGATTTTTTTCCCAGGTTCCCAGACCTCTCTTTAAGAACATTGAAATGGACAATACTGAAAATTTCATTTGGCTTGACATTCTGCCCCAGGCAGAATTCGGAACTGCGACGAGACCAGACACCGGACAGACAACTGTGCATAATCCTTCAATAGTAATATCATCGAAGGAAGTGAAGCAAATCGGGTAGGGAACTTCTGGAGAAGGTGGCCTTGTTCTCACCATGTGTGTATCTATTAGTTCTTTTGGGAATAAGATTCCACCTGCATTCATTTTGCCCCATAAAACCCTTAAAGATGGTTTGTTGAAAAATACACCAACAAGTATATGAAGAAGCAACCCTCAGGATGGATGAACTGCGAATGCTTTTTGAAGGGTTTTTAGGATAATTTAAATGTTTAGATGGAGGTAGGTATATTTTTACTTGCGATATAGGTACGATAGGGCAAGTTTTGCATTTGGAAACAAAATCGAACTTGAGATTTTAATCAAAGTTGACATTACGATGATAGAGAATACAGAATAAAAAGTGGGTCCCGCAATTCCGTCTGTCTGTCTGTATGTAGAACGATCTACAGCCTAAGCCGCTGAACCGATTTTGTTCAAACTTGGTGGTTAGGCGTTTAAAGTGATCAATCAAAATAGATTATTGAATCGTTGTTTTAGCCCAAAAATAGCTGTACTTGCTATACAAATTTGTCTACCATCTTAATTATCTCGAAAACGGCTCTAACGATTTTGATAAAAATTGGTGTGTGTACTACTTTGGGTCTTAATTTTGGGCAAAAACTGACTGACCGACTGTCAGACTGACAGACAGACATACAGACGGACCGAATTTTTAGACTATCTTTTTTCGTCTTCCCTATCATCGTAGTGTCATGTTTGATTGTTATCTCAAAACTTTTTTTTCGACGAATGCATAACTTGACTTATAGTACCTTTAATCGCAAATAAAATAAAGGAAAAAATGAACTAGAATATTTTAAAATAAACAAGACTTTGGCAGTCTGCATTCAAATATTGGAACCAACTCATCAACATTAAAGACCAAACGAAACGCGAGGTACATCATCTGAATTCGAAGAACCTCCTTTAAAGGACTCATCTGATGAAGGGATCATCGCTCTATCTGTTGAGGATCGTCAATGATACGTCAATGATTTCCGCTGGTAACTTCATCACTGCAAAAATTGTTACCTCGAAGATGGTAATACACTTCACTGGAAAAAAAATTTCAAGGCGAAGAAGGGCTTTTTCAACTAATTTTTTCGCTTCTTACTTAATTTTATATACGCAAATTTGCATTAATATTTTTCTATCAAAATGTGGGTACATATTTTATTTTACATTTGACAATATAAATTTACCAACATAATTTAAAAAAAAATGTCCATCCGTTTTTCGAAGTATTGAATTTCCAAAAAGAAATTGATTGTTTTTTGAAAATTTTAGTTTGCAGTATTATTAAGAATTTGAAGGAGCTCCTTTATAATACATATAAACATTGATGGAAATACGTTGAGAAAATAATGAGTAAAAAAAATGGTTCCACGACAGGTACCGTTAATAACATTTTATACACATTTGTTTTTGTCCAGAAATGTAGAATATAATATTTAGGTAAAAATCGCGTTCTCGAGTGAACTTAGCTGTCTGACCCAATCAGCGCTGGAGTGCGACGTTTTGACCCCACAATTCGTTGGCCATGTAATAGTAAAAAAAAAATTGTTGAGAAAGATTGAAACCTGCCTGTAGAAAGCAATATTACAAACTTGGAATTCTGTTTTTCTTGCTTCGGAGACTCATGTTATCCGATCTCTCAAAAGGATCATCGATTCTCAAAATGCTAAACTCTTCATATCAAGAGGTCACGGAATAGATTGTCTACTCGTCCATTGGACTCAGACTTCTTTCTCTTTTAAAGAATAATGGGGTTGTCGTTTGGTTCTGTATGTTTTATATTTCAATCAAGTTGGAAAACAGTTTTATGGGCATTTTCGGATGGCTGAATTTAACTCCATAATGGACTGTTAATGGACTATGTTAATGTCATTGTAGAAAGTATTTTCAAGTGATTTTCGTCTTTTTCTGCCCAGAGCGGGACATTTTTTGCAAATTTAGTGAATAGTATTGTTAGGGATGCTATCTTCGCCGTATGCTCTCATATTGGCAAGTACTCCGTACATGTTGCCGCAACCCTAGCTGTCTTGTCTGGGTCTGAAAATCAGGTAAACCGTCCGCGTGTAGGTGTAGGTGTGTCATATCATTCTAGATATAATGCAGTTTGACAACCTATCCCATCTACGATTTGAATCCCAGAGAAATATAGAATGAATATTACCCTTTTTAGTTCCTAGGGGAATGTCAACCAGTTCTTCAGCACATTTTTTTACCCTCAATGCCACTGTGGCCGAGCTCATCTCGGAATTGCTGGACCAGCATATGATGTTGCCGAAGCCATGACTTTCACAGCGGCCTGCTTAAAAAAGGAGTCTTACGGTTTTGGTTTGGGTCTTGCTTAAGTATCTTGTATGCTTCCCTGATCGCTAGAACTCTATTTGAGTAGTAGCACAATCAGGTAACCAAAATGACTGCGCTATTTATTGGCTTGGAAAAGATCGCCGATCCAATTCAAACTCCATCTATGAGACATCAAGATAGTTGTGTCAAAGCCATTCATCATTGGACGGAAATTTGACTTTAAGACCCTTTGGAGGCTTAGAGTAAGAGTAATCAGTGTTAGCCAAGAACATTTCCTTTAGGAATCAAACTTATGATGTTTCTGTGGCCATATGTCTTAGCAAACCACAAATACGATTGGTTTAGTGGTATTGGACTGCAAAATACAAGCAACTTGATTTGTAGATTGGGTGATAGCATCCGTTGAGCAAGAACACCAAGCACATATGGTGGCAAAGCTGGCACTGTGCTTTGAACGCTGGCATTTACTACCGTTCGTGATCGAAGATATCAAATTTCTTTGAAGTCTAAGATTGTAAGGAAAGTAACATAGTTTTAATCAACACTCTCACATTTTTTCAACAACATTCATAAGAGCTGTCACGACTTGACGGAATCCGTTTTATCGTGGGTATAATTATGTTGTTTTGACATTAATCTTGTCTTATCTGTTTTCTTAAGAACTTTTGATAAAAAAAGTTAAAATAAAAATTGGTGTTCAGGGAGTCCCTAATGTTTTTGTGGTATAAGAATGTTTTGGCTTGTTATTGGAAAAACTCCAGTCATTAGCCGTATTTTATTGGTAAACTATAACTAGCGCAGTAATGAGAGTCTGAATAACACTATTATTCACTTTTTATATACACTCTACATTTTCATCTCCTTCTACCTGCCACCTATGATTGAAAAGCTTTTGGTCTGCAACCCGAGCAAGTCGTTCCATTCCAAATATTCCAAGGCTTTATCTACACTATTATCGGCACTATTTTTACTGCCTAATTTATTGGCACTTTTACTTTGTTGTTGTTTACTGAATAAAATTTTGCCGCGCTGCCTATACATTTACCATTAAAAAACGGCTATTAAAGTAGTATTGAAGAGATATGTAATCTATTTTAATGTGTAGCCTTTAAAAACACTGTATGAATCTCATCAAAACCTACTGAATTAGATTATATGGTAGTAGAAATGGCAATGAAATGGTCACAAGCAAACTAGCTTAGTGACATAAGTAGCGTTGAAGCACACAGTTTTATACCATAACTCGTATAGATCTTGGATTTGAAATTGTTGATGAGACTGACATCGTCCGCGGATTTATTGTTTGTGTAATTCAATACTCGGGCCGTAAGGCACTCACCCGATTGGGTTACTTACAACCCCAAAACATCTACATTGTGCCAAGCTAGCAGGTTGGGACCGATGCGACCATTCAAATTATCATCCGGGAGCTCTGGACCAAAAACTCTATCCAAAAACTATTTTCCGCTGCTCGCGGCCTTTCCTCTAAGTTCGTTTGTTCGGGTCTTATTATAGTATGGCCAGATCCTTCTGGAAAATATGCAGTAAGTTGAACTGCCCCACCTACGATTAAATTCGTTGAGAAGAATTGAGTATATATTGGCCTTCACAATACCACGGCGAATATGAACTCTTTCCGCAAATGACCTGTAAAGGGCTGATTATTGTCTGCCCAGTTCATCTGATGTCTGGTTTTCCTCAATACCACAATGATCAGGAACCGAGATAAAATTAAATTTTATTAATTTTTTTTTCAGATCGATGGTTTTGAAAATATATTCTTATTTGAAAAGCTTCCAGAATGGAATATTGGATACGGGAACAAGCGATCTGGCCACAAGCCTTTGCAAGAAGACAGTCGAGTTCTATGGGCTTCACAGCAGAAAATCCTGCAACGTGATAAAAGAGATCTCCTAAACTATTACGAAGACGATTACAATGAAATCAAGGACAATTCAATTTATAAATCAGACGATGATCCACCATTTAATGACGAACTTTGGGAACATCAATGGTATATGGTAACCTAACTGTAATTTCCAAAAACTTTGATATTCATTTGAAAAACAGTCTCCGAATTCTAGTTTGTTAAAACCATTAAATTTAAATGTCATGCCAGTTTATGCTAAGGGCATCACAGGAAGGAATGTACGGGTAGCCGTGCTGGATGATGGAATTGAGTATGACCACGAGGATCTTATCCAGAATTATGTATAGGATTTGGGTTAATAATATATTTTTAAAGATTAATTTTGTTTCTCTCCAGGATGCCCAAATAAGTTGGAATTACAATGAGGATAATTCTGATCCTTATCCGAAACCTGATAATGAAGACAGTTCTCATGGGACAAGATGTGCCGGCGAAATCGCCATGATGGCCAACAACAAGAAATGTGGAGTTGGAATAGCATACAATAGTCGGATTGGATGTATTAAGATGCTTGGCGGATTGGTATATGATTTGCTCGAAGGTTCCTCCTTGGGATTCGGTTTGGATAAAGTCGATATTTATAGTTCGTCGTGGGGACCAATGGATAATGGCAAAACAATGGAAGCTCCGGGAATTTTTGCAAGGGAAGCACTGGAAAGGGGTGTTGCATTGGTAGTTATAAAAGCTATTAATTGAAAAATCTTATACTTTTATTTATTAGATATTCCTTCTTTATTGCATATGTAGGGACGGAAAGGACTCGGAAGCATTTATGTTTGGGCGTCTGGAAACGGTCGGAAAAAAGGCGATAACTGCAACTGTGATGGATATGCAGCGAGTATTTTTACAATTACGATTGGCAGCGCTGATGATAAAGGTCGTGGAGCTTGGTATAGTGAAGAGTGTGCTTCGGTTATGACAGTTACATATTCTTCGGGAAATGATTCAGACCAAATGATAGTAGGTATATTTTACTTGCCAATATATGTACGTACTATAAGGCAAGTTATGAATTCTTCGAAATAAAAAATTTTGAGTTAATAATCGAACATGACATTACGTTGATAGCGAAAAAGGAAAAAGATGGTCTAAAAATTCTGTCCGTCTGTCTGTATGTATAGACACCTACAACCAAAAACGGGTGGCCCAAATTGCTTCGAACTTGTTATATAGAGTTTTGAAATTTTTTTAGCTCAAAAAATAACGGTACCTGCCATATAGCCGTTACGTTAAAGCCTATTTTTCTCGAAAATGGCTCTAACGATCTTGATTTTTAAAAAATCAGTTCAGCTTTTTAGATATGACCCATCATATGGTTGAAAAAAGAATTTTTAAAATGTCTAAAAACGGCACTTTCCATAGGACGGTTTTTTTTTGCTTTCGACTATCTCATAAATGGCTTAACAGATTCTTTCGAAATCTTACACGTATATAGGTTTAGGTTGCCCAATTTATACTGCTTACCAATATTTTTTATTAATATTTTTTTTTTGTATTTTTAAAAGCATTTAAATTTTTTTTTTTGAAAACTGTTCATTAATTTTTTTTTTCAAAAATTATAGTTATATGTATTTGCTGAATACCTATGAGTTGGTGTTTTTGATTTTTTTTGAAAAATGTTTTCAAAAAGTTTAAAAAAAGCTTTTTTTTACTCAAAAACCGCTCCACAGATTTTTAAAATGTTTGTCTCATAAATTCCAGCTTGTCCAGAAATGTAATGGCGTACTTTTTTTTTTAGCTCAAATTAGTTTAAGTATTTATTTCAGAATTTTGAATTATTTTTTCTTCGATTAAGCCGACTTAATATTTGGTTTTTAAGTTTATATTATAATATTTAAGATTGTAATACCAATTTTTTTTAGAAAAAAGAATTAAAGAAATTTTGTATATACAGTGCCGGTAAAAAAAATAGCACCACTGGTATAAATTTCATTTTAACTTCTTTAAATGAGTGAAAAGCAAAATATTTACAGCTTCTACTATTATTATGTTATTGCTTGAACTATCACCTCCCACTATTGTATATCTCTGGCGTTAAGATAGTAACGGTTCTTTTCTTACAAGCCCATAATGCGAAATATATATTTTTTGTGTGGTAAAAATAATAACACTGATCGCAGTTTTCTTGTGCATATTTCAGTGTAAGGCGGTCAAGTGTTAGAATTTGCTTATATTTATTTGGTATCTTCATTTAAAACACAAAATTTTCAGTTTTTAAAAGAAAATGGGTCGTAGAAAGCATTGCACCAATGAAAAACGGCAAATTATTAAAAAAATGATCTTCGAAGGTAAAACGTATGCAGAAGTTCGACGGTTCGTTGACTGTTCCAACAAATGGTTCGAAATGCAGTAACATAAACACGTAAAACCGAATCTCGTGGACGAAAACCTGTTATGACGACAACTTTCACGAGGCGCCTAGTCCGAGAAAGCCATAAAAATCCTCTTAAGCCTGCAATTGAGCTAAAAAAAAGGGCTGAATATTACAGCTTGGGTGTAAACCGTTCCCCACAGATTGAAGGAACATAATTTAACTGCTTGTAGTCCAAAAAAAGTCCCATTTTAATTGCAAAACATGCTAAAAAGCGTTTTATATTTGCAAGACAGCGTTTGAATTTGCCAGTAGAGAAATGGCGCAAGGTTCTATTGACAGATGAAAGTAAAATCGTATTGTTTGTCGGTAAAGGATCTCGTTCCTACGTGAGCGAAAGCGGAATATAATCCCAAAGACACAAATAAAGTATTTAAGCACGGAGGTTCAAGTAAATGGTGTGGGCTTGTTTTCCTACTATGGAGTTGGGCCCATATATTGGATTAAACATATCATGGATCGACACGTTGACGTTATATACTGAAAATGTCATGCTCCCTTATGCAGAGGAGTATATGTTCTTTTGTGAGTATTCCAACAGGACAATGACCCCAAGCACACCAGTAAGAAGGCTAAGAACTTGTTTGGAGATCATTCAATTAATGTGATGGAGTGGCCAGCGCAATCGCCTGACCTAAATGCGATTGAAAATCTGTGGGCTGACGTGAAGAAAGCAGTCTCTGAAACCAAATCGCTAGTAACACAGAACTATCGGCTGCTGTAAAGGTCTCCTGAGACAATATTCCGGTAGAAATGGCCAACATTTGGTTAATTCAATGACCAGACGTTGTGAAGCAGTAATAGCCAACAAAGGCTATTCAACAAAATACTTATTTTGCTTTACTACCCCTAAATAATAAAATCATAGAAACAGATTTTTTATTTTTATGATGGTTTAGTTTTAAGTTGTATGATGAAGCCATGGTGCTATTTTTTTTAATAAGTTGATGAATAAAAGTTGGAATTCTTTTTTAAATGTGAATTTTTGGACTTAATATAAGCTTTTCGCATATTCAAAATGTTCCTCAAAAGATTATCTTAAACTGCATTTTTAAACGAAATCTGGTTTTCGTAATGGTCCTATTTTTTTTAACCGCAGCTGTATATAAAAAATTAAGTAAAAAACGACTTTGAAAATATATTGAGATTTTTAATAGAAATCTTTTGCATACGATATGATCGAACATAAGAGCAAGTTTGTGCGATCCAATCGTGCATTTTATTTTTAAACCAAATTATTTGTTATCATTTTTGAAAGCTGAAGTGTTAAGTGTCTTGCCATGACGAGTTACTTATCAGGCCAACTCCAATTGATATCTGTATCACCAACGAAATATCTGTCATTAGATATCAGAGCGTTTTTTGTTTTTCTTAGCTGGGCAGCTTACGTCTTGACAATTCATTTAAGTAATAGAGCTTGAGGTGTAGGCAAGGCCGTTTAAAAAGATTTGTAAAAAAATGAATTTCATGAAGAAAATATTTTATGACATGTATTCCTGTTAATGAACATTTAACTAATAAAAATGGTGTACTTGAAGATTCTTAGTACAAACCAACATTTTTGAAGAGTGCCAAAAGAATAATTACCGGCATGAGACAAAAAATAATGAGATAAAATGTCATCAGCACACAAAAAAGTGGAAAAAAGCGCAGCAGTCAAATTTGACGTCAAGTTCGATATCAAGACAAAATCGAAGAGAGAGATCGCTGAATTCCCAACAAAATAAGAAACAACGCGAATCCGTTGGAGCTTTCATGTCAGAATGAGTATTCTGTGAAAATTTATTGCCAGCGCAGTCGGCCAAAGTTGCCATTCAGCGGATCGACGGCATATCGATGGTTTTATTGAAACCAAATCGATATTAGTTCTTGATTCAATTTCTATTTTTAGTCTTGTGAGTTAAGGTTTGTTTTTTTTCTTGGTAATTTCAAAAAATCCCGTTTTTCTGGTTCGTTAATGGCTGTAGTTTAAACACAAAAATTCTTTCCTTGCTAATAAAAGTTTGGTAAAATAATGCTAACATAGAAATCTGCCATTTATTGAACTCGTGTAAATGAATGTCATTAAAAATTATTTTTTTAATTATTTTGCCATTCTTTTGGCAGAAATAATGGCAACTTTGCCGTTCGTGTAAATCCGTCATAAGATTTGACATTTAAAATGGCAACTTGCCAATAAAGAATGAGCGAGTTCATTAATAATTTGGAAAATTGCGTCAGTACAGTGCTTATATATAGCCACATTAAAGGAAGCATTTTATTAGAAGGTTTTTAATAATACAAATTCTATACACTAATACTACTGATTTACATCAGCCAATTAGAAGACTTAGAAGCATTTTATGCCAAATTGCTAACTCTATGCTTCCACACAGTGTCATGACTCCTCCAGTACTTGAGAGCATTAACAGTTTCATGCTTCTTCTTTCGTACTCGTACAGTTGCTAGAGTTCTTAAAGATCTTGACATACACAAATCCGGTGGCCCAGATAGAATATCCCCTATTGTTCTAAAGAGGTGTTCTTCTACGCTGGCAAAACCACTGCGTAAGCCTTTTCATCTGTCCTATTCTACTGGTCTCTTTCCGAGTGGATGGAAAACAGCTTTTGTCCAGCCTGTCCCTAAAAATGGCGAATCTTCTTCACCCTCTAATTACCGTCCAATTGCACTCACGTGCGTTCTTTCCAATATCATGGAAACGCTGATTAATTATCAGCTTAAGAAATATCTTGAAGAACGAAAGCTCCTTAATGACCGGCAGTATGGCTTTCGTACCAATAGGTCCACTGGCGATCTGATGGTATATCTCACCGAACAGTGGCACAAATCTTTACATCGTTTTGGAGAAAGTAAGATTATTGCGCTTGATAATTCAAAAGTATTTGTTAGAGTTTGGCGCCAAGCCCTTTATCGTAAATAAGTGCATTTGGTATAGATGAATCTCTTCTTCGTTGGATTGGTAATTACCTTTCGGACCGCTCAATACAACTACAAGTCTGATACTCCGACTCTCTTTCTCATTTTCATTAATGATCTTTTGTCTGAAACTTCTAATTCATTATACTGTTCTGCTGACGACAGCACCCTCAGCTTTTCATATTCGTTTTTAGATTCACACCCATGTCATTCGGATGTGGAACTTGAACGGCAGCGTAAAATAAGCTCATTAAATTCTGATCTAGACAGCATTGTCCGATGGGGACTAAAAAAGCGCGTAGAATTTAATGCTTCAAAAACCCAATGATGTCTTCTGTCGTTAAAGCGGGACCCTCCCGGATGCCGTTGTCCATGAGCGGCGCTTGTATCGAGGAAACCGAACATCTTTCAGTACTGGGTATATGCATCACCGTTCACCTTTTATGGAAGGAGCACGTATTCGACGTCGCCAAAAACGCTGCAAGGTGTTTGGGTTTTCTGAGACGATGCAAGAAATATTTCTCCCGTTCTGATCTGGCTATAATTTATAAGGCCTATATTTGTCCAAAGCTTGAGTACAACTGCCACATCTGGGCAGGTGCTCCCATAACTCACTTGAGTCTTCTGGACAGAATCCAAAAAAGAGCTTTAAAAATGATAGGTGATGAAACAATAACGGACACTCACGAACACCGTCGGAATGTTTCATGCCTTTCATTATTCTATCGGTATTTTTATAGACAGTGTTCTAGTGAAATAGCCAGTTGCATTCCTCCCCTTAATTCAACCGTAACACTCCCGCTTCTAGGAATGCTCATCAGCTTACCCTTGAGCCCAACTTCGGACGTACTGTCAAGTATAGAGATTCCTTCTTTAGCCGTACTACACGAATTCAAGCCTTTAAAACCAATGTGCATCGGTATCTCATGTCTAATCCAATCGCATTTTCCTAATCGCTCGCAATGTGTTTAAACATTATAAGGGTAGTCATACCCCTTGAGTGCGCGCATATTTAAAAAAAAAATTCTCTGTGCCAATTTTTTTGGGGAAAAAATATTGCCAGTATTTAGAGCGTTTACATGATAAAGAGCAAAATGGCTATATTTTGACACATCAAATGGCAATTTGCCATTCGTGTAAATCCGGCATAAGTGATAAGATGTATGTAGAAAAAACGTCAACAATCGTAAAAAATACGGAACTACACAGAAGAGGTTGATGCGTTTGAATAATAATTTTGTTCAGAATGCCAACTTGTATCGTAATATGGGTTTGCATTCCATTTAATTGGTTCACTGTGATCCAGAATTCTTTAGACTTTAGAGCATATGCAGTGTGCTAATTTTAATGCTTTATTTTCAAAAAGAAGCGTTCGTTTCTATATAAATTTTGTTAAAGTAGTTCCAAAATATTTCTGACGTTTTTTTTCGCACATTTTTCCAAATCATTTTCTGGATTCAATGTTTGATTGTATTTAAATAGACGATCGATATAGTGAAGTAATAAAAACCAAGCATGTATATATCTACATCTGTATTAATTTTTTAAAATTTTTTTTTTACTTACAGTCGACAACTGATGTTGGAAATTCATGTACAGTACAGCATACAGGCACATCTGCGTCAGCTCCTTTAGCTGCTGGAATTATTGCTTTAGGCTTAGAAGGAAAGTAAGTTTTCATATTTCGTTGCATTTAGTGTCTACGCATTAAAATGAAACGAAACACAGATTTCTTTTGAGTTTTTAGCATATGCATGTTTCGCATCATCATCTTGCTCACTGCATGGCATAAACTCTATTGTTTTAAGAAGATTACTCTACTCATTCAAAGTATACAGGGACATAGAACCAGTTCTCACCCACATGATTCTGTTGTGCGAAAGACTGCATCAATTCTCAAATGAATGCAATCAATTGATTGTTTTAAAATTAATAGTGCAAAATTTATTTTTTTCTCATCAATGTTAGATTAATGGTGATTGCACATTCGTTGTGTCAAAGTGAAGTAAACAAATAAAATATTTTAATTGAAGGATTGCATTCTTTTGCAAACTTAGGTAGGGTAAACTGGGGCACATATGACTTTGCGATTTTCGATGTGAACAAAGTTGGTAAGGGGAACGAACCCTTATTTAATATAAAGAAACGTTATGAACTTTGGCCGTTCTACTTCAACTCTTCTCCGAGGAACAGGTGTTTTTGTGATTTTTGAATGTTTGATGTAATTTTTGACCACCGGTATGTAAGAGATTTCCGAATAAAGTAGAAGAGTTTTTTTATTGTGATTTAATATTATGAAAGCACTATTCCTAAACTAATAATATTTTGAAACCAGTTCTGTGAAAGTAAAGGGTTTATATAAAAAAAACAGTAAACAAGTTATAAAGAACCTCTGGGGTACCTTTGACTTTTGCAAATGGGGCACATTTGACTATGTTACAGTGGTACATTTGACGTTTGTTAGATGTGCCCCATATTGATCTGTTATCCTAGTATTTGTTTTTTTTAGTTTTGTATCTATGTTTATTTTAAAGATTTGGTTAAACACTAAGAGATAAAGACAAATAGGATTACAGTCGACGAAGAAAAGTTGACGAGGCACAGGTAAAGGGGTAAATAGAACCACATTGACAATGCGTATGAAACTGCAGGGACCCTTAATAGTTTGGAAAGTTTCGGGTAATGAAAGAAGCTCTGACGAAGGTTTTACTTTCCAATAAAAATAAACGCCGCGTCAAACTCTTACGACGCTGCAAAAAAAGCACTGGGAGAATATGTGAAAAAGGGCTCCTCTCACGCATACGGCTTGTAAAACGATACTTTTCTGAAATTTGTATATAACTTTTGACTTTATCAAGCCTCATAATATTAGTTGAGAAATTTCAAAAAAGAAGAAGATTGGCTTTACGGATTATGAAAATGAAATACTGAACTCTCGCTAGGGCCCAAAAATATGAGCCCAACTGGACTCAAAGGTTTTACAAAATCTGGCCATTGATAACTTTATTCAAAACTTTCGACATATTTAAACACAATATTCAATTGACCGTAAAGACATTTACAACCTAGATGAGACGGGAATAACAAAATGCATGGATTCACCAAAGTTAAAACTAGAAACCATAAATTCATTTAGATACTTATTTCTACCAATATCTACCAGCTTCTCCCAGCAAATTGTCAGCGTGATGTTGATCAGGCCTTATCAGTCGACAGTGGCTGTTTGGAATGGTAGGCATAGTGAATGCCTGTGGAAATCGTTGTCACCAGCATATGTGTTTCCTCGCATTCCCCATAACGAACGATTTTCAAATGGTTGCTTTCTTGGATCGTTTATTTAACATTGGGTCTCCACGATCTAGATTTTCTAGTAAACTAGGTCGCATTCTATGAAGATTGCTCATGGAGACCACAAATAGCATTCTATAAAAAATTTCATACATTTATGCATTCTATGGATAGTATACTATTTGGCTGCCATTTTCACTTTGAAGTTAGCGTTTGTGGTGTGTGTATTGTTATAATTCCTGTTTTTTTTTTTGTTTAATTCATTTTGTTAAAGGTTTTTTAAGTCTTGTAATACTACTAGAGCAAGAACACAGCGATACGTATTCTATCGCGACATTTGTGCAATTGAAATAGTATGCTATGAAATGCCCAATGCCAAATTTTGTAGCATTCTATTTTTCTTCCTTTCTATCAAAATGGCAGATAGTATACAATAAAATATAGAAGGTGGAGACACCGTGTTAAATTCGAAATCTGAATGGATGAGTTCCCGACTATTCGTCGATCTTTTAAACCATATCCAACAATTTCACCAATTGTTTAACGAACGACCAGCTTTGATAGTTCTTGATAACCATATTGCAGTCTTCCAAGCATTATTTTATTATCTTTCCCACCACGCACGTCGAATCGACTTCCCATTGGACGTTCAAACGCTTCTATAAGAAAGCATTCAATGATTTTCTAAGCACAAATCATGGAAAGCAAATAGCAATTTACGACGTCGCAAAACTGGCAAACTATCCATTTCAAATTTCTCTTTTAAGGAATATATTAAATGGCTTTCAAACAACTGGAACAAATCCCTACAAGTCCCAGAGTTTCGAAGATGATGAATTTTTGGTGGACACTTAGCCAGGTGAAGAAAACTTAGTCGGATCTCTTCCGGCCAATTTAAGAAATTGGATTTATTCATTTATGTTTCTTTATTTGCTAAAATAAATCCTTGAAAAAATGTTTGACTTTCCTATCCATTTAAACAACAAGCAGAATATACCCGCTTACAGTTTTTATGCATACAATTATGTTCCCCTTGCAAAGTCAAAGGTACCCCAGGCACGGGGCACTTTTAACAAAATAACTTTCCTTAGAAAACAATTTTTTAAAAAATTGATGAAGTTGTTGCAAAAGTAAAATGTATCTGTGAGTCTTATCTAGAATAGTCATTATATATATTAAAAAAAGCATTGGAGTTCATCAATAATTTTCGAAAATACACTCCATTCAAAATTAAGTGTCAAATGTGCCCCAGTTTGCCCTACGGTTCACTACTCAAAGAACACTATTAGATTTGGTTACAACGAAAAATGTGTGTGTCAATATAATATGTATTGGAATATTTTAACATTTTGACACGAACCGCCACCACCATTATGTTGTGCGAGCGTTAAGGTCTAATAAAATTGACACGGCCAATAGTTACTGACATTATTGCTTTCTGGCTAAGAAACCTCCATTGAAGCATTTCTTTTATGGCATTTTCGATTGGCCGTCCAGAACTGTACTGACCCCCACAAAATGACAGTTGTTACTCTATACAGAACAGAAAACGATTCTGGATTTCATTTCAGAATCGAAAACAGAATCACTAATACACTTACACAATTAAAATGTCAAAATAATCGGCTTGATTTGTTGTGTAATTTCGTTGTGTTTATTGAATTTAAACTCATCTTCTGGTGAAATAACATAAAAAGAAGCAAGTAATAGTTATTATTGTTACAATAAAATGTGTATCTAAATTGAAATCAAGTGTTTTGGAAATTCTTTTTAGCCGATGTGATTTTCTTTTAATTTAATTTTCACAATTACATTGATACATATAATTCAGAATCAGTCAAATTGCTTACGTCTGTTTTATTGAGGAACGTGTTCCGGACGGCCAATCGAAAAGGCCATTAGTATATTTCCCAAGCAGGTATTAGACATTGGGTACGTTCAGATATCGTAAGGCAATTCATATGTAGACAACTGCAATCAGTGAAAGTGAACGCAAAATCTGACTTATGTTTATTTAGTATTTTTTCAAATGTCATAACTGTCATACTTGACATTTCATTTCACTTAATTTCAGCTTTAATTTATATTGTCAAATAGTAACTAATATAAAATGATTTTTTTGATAAATTGTACAAATTTGTTCACAATTATTGTATTTAAAAAAATTATATTTTATTCATTTATTTATTTATTATAATTACAATGTAAAATTGCAAAGACAATTAGAAGGAAAGCATTAACAATAAAGCCATCAGCCGAAGAAAATTTTACTTTTACTTATCAATAACTTAAGTGCAGAAATAGTTAATATATATGTAAAATTCTACCGGTTCCTAGATGAAAGGTCTGTTCCATTAACTCATTCTTCTCATTTCATTCGAATGGACCCGCCATCATTGTTTTACATCAGTTAACGCCTATCCGGAGCAATTCGTGTATCTAGCAAAAATTGAAAACATTTTGAATATAGGGGAAATGTTTCTCCTTTTACTTTGAGAGTCTTTGTAGTAATAGGTCTAATCCCGTAATTTCTGAACAGAAACTCACAAAATATCAAACCTCGTGGGTTTTCTGTGCTGTAATTTTATGTCCGAACAAATTTGGTGACCAGACAATCACAGGAAGGTTTACTCTCTCGTGAGCATTCGCTTATATCAAAAACCGTGCAATTTTCGAGTACGGGAAAGACTTTGGACTGATAGTCACACAAATGTACAGAAAATGGCAGAAAATTAAACTACGAGGTCACACCTAATTTTTTCGTATAAACAAACAGCATTTTGTGAAAATTCGTACAAAATGTTACTAATTCGTATATATAAATTCACAAGATAAGAAAAAATAACAAAACGTAAATATTTCTTGACTAGCTTTCCAATCACTTTCCAATAGAAAATCGTTTCATTGGAAGATATATGTTTTCAAATAAGACACTAGAAACTTACCTATATCGTCGTCTATTCGCTACTTCTTCTGAACTTGGCCATTGGTAATAGAAACATTCAGGGTGACGTTTGAACTGGAATCATTTCGTTTCCATTTAATATTTTTCGATTCTCAACGTTTAATATTTTCCAGAATATTGGTGCGACTTACGAAACTCATGTTTGATTTAAGTTCAACGATTGAATTACTGATATCGATGAAGTCCCCAATAATGAAACCAATTAAATTTGTAGCCTTCATTGTTCTTGCAAGGAATTTCACAGTCGCCGAATAATTTTCAGATCAAGGTTGGCTCGCTTAATCTTGTTACGCAATCTGAATTGGGCGAAATATGCGCACTTGAAAAAATTCGCTGTGAGTCCGAGAATACCACTGATTTTAACCGAAGTGTTATTTTAACTGAAGAATGACCAGCTTCCGGTTCACCTTACATTTTCCACGAACGGATTAAAAACACCAATAAATGATTGTCAAAACAAAAGATTGCGATTTATTTCGTTTCAATAAATTCATGATTAATTCATAATTCATAAATTCAAAAATTGACTGAAAAAAATCACAGGCTAACCACTGGAAACATTCTTAACAATTGGAGACCGAGTCATGAAATTGAACCGGGCGAAGCTGGGCACGAACAGCTAGTATCTATTTAATATAATTTTGTAAAAGCATTTTAGCCGACAGAATCAGAATTTCTTTTTCAAATTGAAACTTGTTGTGAACCATCGCTAACCTTAAAACAACCTACATAGGTTGGCATTACTAAATATATTGAATGTGTTTTTCTTAGCCCAAAACTGTCATGGCGTGACGTTCAACACATCATAGTTCGATCAGCAACTCGGGAACCTTTAGCTAAAGCAGACGATTGGCAACAAAATGGATCTGGATTAATCTACAGCACAAAGCTTGGTTTTGGACTAATGGATGCTGATGCTTTTGTGAATTTGGCGCAAACATGGAAAACGGTACCAAAACAAAGAATCAACAAAATTAATGGTAAATACTTAAGAATAAAATTATTTTAAGACTTAGGCCCTGATTTTCAGTGTTAAGTTAAGCCAGAGTTAGCTTGTCCGGCAAATTAGATGATTCACAGCTAACTCGCCAAGCAATATTTTGAATAGTTTAGAGGGATATGAAAACAGAAAGGCCAAAAAAACTTACTTCAGTAAACCTAAGGTTAACCCAACATATTTATTGAGTTAACTCGGGCTTAACTTTTATCTATTACTGAAAAACTGGATCTTAGAATCTTACAAACAAACAAAAAACATTTTTTTTTGCAAACAGGTTCCTTGATTGAAGACCCAGCATTTCTAAATTCCAAGAGAATCATCTTCACCTACAATGCCAAGACAATACGACACCTTGAGCACGTTCAAATCATAATCACAGCTGTATGTCAATACCGTGGTGCATTAGAAATGTTTCTGTCATCCCCATCAGGAACTCAAACAACCATTCTCGATAGAAGACCTCGTGACTTCTTTGCAGAAAACTGCTTTGATGGCTGGACATTTATGTCGGTGGCAACATGGTCAGAGAACCCATACGGTCAGTGGCAGTTAGAAATTCGCGATAGCTCGCCATTGGGTAATAACATCCGAAGCATTGGCCCCGTACAGTTAGTTCTATACGGAACCACGCATGCACCATCAGTTTTTTAAGCTAATAAAACTCGCACAAATTATGCATAAATTAAAATTTTTTATTGAATATTTTATTGCAAAAGGCAAACGAAAACGGAGAAACTAAGCCGCACCTCATCCTCCTGTCGAAGTGTTATGATAAATGATGTTGCAGAAGAAGCACCATGCAGCGATGTGGTGGTGCAATAAGTTATGTTCTAGGAATTTATAATTAACTTTGTGTAGGGTCGACTTATGTATTAGAAATTTATATCTTTTGCAAGCAAAGAAAATCCAAATGGCCGAAGCCGGAATACGGAAGCGCACAAAGATAGCTAGTTTGCTAGTTTTTGCTGAAGAAATTAATTTGAAAAGCATACATAATGATAATAATTGTTGAGCATATAAGAAGTATATTTTGCAATAGATAGTTTTGTATCTATATTTGCTTAGGAAAAATGCATAAATAAATTAGGGAATTTGTATATTATGTACCTTTATGCTAAGCAATCTGCCATCTATTGGTTTTAAAATAAAAATAGCACGGACTGATATTGGTCGTATGGCTTTGATTTATCAAGATTCAGATATTTTTAAATCGAAGTACAAATGACTAAAAATTTTATAACAAAACGTCAATCAATTATTTAGCACCATATAAACGGTGATTTTTTTAATTCAAAAAAACACAGAAACTTGTAAAAAGTGAATGAAATTTTTATTTGGATCGATAAATCAATTTCTGCCATTTACTTTTTAAAAATAACTTCACTTAAATGTTGCCCGCGGCTACGCTTCAGGTGGTCCATTCTGACCCTGCGGCCTTCATCGTCCTTGAAGAAGTACGGCCCAATGATGCCGCCTGCCCATAAACCGCACCAAACTGTGCATTTTTCGGGATGCATTGGTAGCTGCTGAATTGCCTCTGGCTGCTCTTCACTCCAAATACGGCAATTCTGCTTATTCACGTATCCATTTAGCCAAAAATGAGCCTCGTCGCTGAAGACGATTATGACGACCATAAAACGGACGTAGCTTGCGAAACACATTTCACAGAGCACGAATTTTGATAATAAATTTCAATAATTTGCAAACGTTGTTCAGGCGTAAGTCTATTCATGATGAAATGGCAAACAATACTTAATCGAAATGTCAAATGTTCGTGGAATTTGTCATGTGTGATCTGTCAAAAATATAAACGTCAAAAACCAAGTAGCAAAAAATCACCCGTTACATAATGTGCATTATTATTTGTTAGTTTTGCGACCTGTATTCCAAATGCGTTTTGCCCAGATACAATAGTTATGGGCTCATCAGTTAGACTCTGTGGTACACTTCTAAGACGCAATATATTTGTTGATGACTACCGCCACAATTAAAATGTGCAGCAGGTATGTATACATCAATAGATTTTTTTCTTGCGAATTTGGTCGAATTTAGGCGCCATGTCAATCCATAGGGGGAAAGTGACCTAAAATGGCATACTTTTTTGTTTTCAACTATAGAATTTCACAGAATAGTTGTATTGCTTGCGTAATGAAAAGAAAAATTACCTCATCATTTTATTCATCAGATGGCAAAACTAAAAGTCTCTTTAATGAGGTGTTTTGACAATATACAAGTTTGAATAGAAGTCCACAAAAAACCTATTGCCCACCGGTTTATGTAAGATGGCATACAGTAGCTTTTATTTAAAAAAATCCACCTCATTATTGTTATATCATTTTATTTAAAAAAAATAGTTATAAGAACTTACAAAAAAAATTTAACAATGCTTTTCTAAAGCTTTAAGCAGCAAAACTAAATCACATAAAAGCAGATAGTTTAAACAATTAATAAAACTTTTTTTCTAAAGTTTTAACCAATAAAAATATTGAAATTAATTGCAAATATCACAAATATATATAATCGAGCTTTTGTGCCCATTTTGCACACTTTTGGCACTGGATCCATGTATGCTGTTGCGTAGATACAGACCAAAGCTCATTGCAATATAAGCATCGAACATCGGTCTCATTTTCTTCCACTGCAAAGGGGTCTTCATCTTCAACAGTTTCTAACATTTTAAGTTTGCGTTTGGCTCTTTTAGCAGCCTATCGTTCTTCCGCTGATCTTCTTTCAACTTCTTTTTTCTCTAGCTGTTTTCACGAACGGAGTGCCGGTCAAAACTTCAAATCCTTCGCTTCGATTTGCTCGTTTTTCTAAATGTGTTGACGCAGGTAGCAGTGAGATGTCAGCTGCTGAAAATAACAATCTGGAATTGGAAGTTGGTTGTTCATGTTCAAGGAGATCTGCAGCTGCTGCAAGGACAGACAGAAAGTTAGCCGATGTTGATGGATGGGAATCCAATAAATTAATAAACTCAAGAGTTTCCTTAGAACTTCCCGGATCCTGGTTTTCGATATTAAGGGAAATATTTGTAACTTCTGCAGGTGAGAACGATTCTTCAGGAAATATGTCGGGATTCAATCGGAAAATCCCTGTTTTTAGTAACCTGTTAACCGCAAATTCATGTCTTGCTGTTGTACCGAGAGCAGTCCCGAACAGTCTTGCTACTCGATACTGTCCAATAACACGTCCTGGATTGTTTTTAAGCCAAATCGTTATTTGGGCATTATAAAAAGTATTCAAGAGCCCAAAAAATGAGACATCGAGTGGTTGCATACGGCATGTGCAGTGTGGTGGAAAAGACAACATGATTATATTATTTTCCTTGGCATAGCAAATGACATCAATGTGCTTGTGACTAGCATGGCCATCAAGCAGCAACAAAACTTTGTTCTCAGGTGTTGGCGCGGCCCACTCCTTGAATTGTTGCATCCAGAGTTAGAATAAGTCTACCAGTCATCCATCCCGATTCTTGTGCAAGCCCTAAGGTTCCTGGCGGCGCACCACCAAGTATTTCTGCCTTAAAATTAATTCGTTTGAAAATAAGGGCTGGAAGTATAAATGACCCTGATGAGCTGATGCGGCAGACAGCAGTCGTATTTTGTCCCCTTTCTGCACTTGTAATGAAGCAAACCTGCTTACGGTCCTTTTGGGCCAGTACCTTCCTTGGTTTTTGAACAGTTGACAAGCCGATTTATCTATATTCCAGATGTTCAGTGGTGAAATGTTATTTTTTACCATAACATTTTGTACGGTTTCAAAAAATTTTGCAACTTGCATTTTATTCAAACCCCGGGCCCTGGCTGCTGAAGTGGCTTCTGGCAGCCTAAGAGAATTCTCTTGGTTACATTTTCTGAATCGTCGTAACCAATATTTTCCAGCTTGTTTGTTTGTTTCGTCGAATCGATGCTCGATACCATTTTAACTGCAATTTGGTAAGCGCGCTGTCGTAATTCTAAGCAAGTCAGTCCAAATAATCGTGACACAAGCAGTTTTATGTGCGCTACCAACTCCTTTTCAATTGCAGTTGAAAATGCGGACTTAAGCCTGCCAATACATTTTTTTTCACCCTGTGCATCTATTGCTTTAGCAACATGTCTGCGGAGAGAACTCTTAGGAACTTTGAAAAGTTTTGCTGCCTTATCACATCCCATTTCTCCCGCTTTAACGGATCGTATAGCTTCTTGCATAGCCTCTGAACTCCAGCTTTGCCTGCTACTCGTACGCCTGTACTGGCCAAACACTGAAAATTAAAAAAAATATTTATCAACAAGATATATAAAATCTTTGTGGCAAAATAATAAATATAATAATTTAAGGAGGGTAAGATGGCATAGTGTGCCGTTCTGCCCATTCCCATGGTATGCCATCTTGACTTTTTTACTTAATATGTGGAAAAGCAACACTTTTATAGGAAAACCACTGTTTAAATATTCCATATTTAGTATTCTGTTCGAACATGAAAAATATGACAATATTTTTTAGTCTACTTATTTTTTGTTCCAAGATTTTTTTAAATTATTTCAAATCACTTGAATAAACCACGGGCCACGACAGATTTCTCGCACAAGCTCAACAAGCAAACACGTGTCCAGACATTTGCAATCCATATGATAGAACCCGAGAAAAGGGCAGTGTGCCGTCTTAGGCTCTATGCCATTTTATGCCACTTTCCCCTACCTATATTAAAACTGAATTTTTTAAAAAGCTGACACTGAATAAATGAATATTTTAAACACCTATATGGACTGCGTGCCAAACAGTGTAAAGTGATTCTAATTTCGATTATATTCGAAAGTAGTGTGCGAATGTATCTGTATGAAAATTGAACAAAGTCTATCACATATAGGGTACTGGCGGAATACGTCAATATCAAATGACAGAGGAAAATAACGGGTTATCCATTTTGCGGTTTCAAAAGATAACGTAAATGATATTTCTTTTTTATTATAAAGTTTGAACGTTGACATTATGTGTGAAACACTGCTTGATTTAAACGACCACCACGCGAATTGTTAGAAGCATCGATTCTTTTAAGGTAATTTTCGGCCACTTTTTGACACATATTGGGCAATATCTCAACATTAACTTGACGAATGTTGATTTTCAAGTGCTCAAGAGTTAAAGGTTTATCTGCATAAACACGGTCTATCACGTAGCCCCACAAAAAAAAGTCCAGCGGTGTCAAATCGCATGATCTTGGTGGCCAGTTGATATCGCCAGGTCGAGAAATTACGCCGCCAGGAAATGTCTCTTGCAATAAAGCCATATTCGCTGGAGTTGTGTGGCATGTGGCACCGTCTTTTTAAAACCACATATTTTCCAAGTCGTATTCTTCAATAGCAGGCAAAAATAGTCGGTTATCATATGACCATAACGCTCCGAATTGACGGTGACAGTCGTTCCATCGTCGTTTTCGAAGAAGCAAGGTTCAATCATACCTCCGGACCTAAGAGCGCCCCAAACACTGATTTTTTGTAGATGTAATGGCATCTCTTCAATTGCTTGAGGATTCTCAGAACCCCAAATACGACAATTTTGTTTATTAACATACCCACCGAGTGAGAAATGTGCTTCGTCGCTGAAGAAAATTTTGTTCGAAAAATCGACGTTCACCGCCTGTTGTTCAAGCACCAATTCGACGTATCAACGACGTTTTGAATGCTCAGCTGGCTTCAGTTGTTGTGGGAGCTGGACTTTATATGGATGTAGGTGTAGATCCAAGTGCAAAATACGCCATAGTGTACCGTAAGACAGTCCTAATTCTTGAGAACGACGAGGAGTCGACACATTTGGTCTCCGGCAACACTTTCACTTACAGCAGCGATATTTTCAGTGGTACGAGCGAAACGATGATGCACAGGCTTTACAATATCTGTAACCAATTCAGTCTCTTCAAATTTCTTCACGATTTTGCCAATTGCTTGCGTAGTTGGACGATTATGTAAGCCATAATCTCCTCTTAAAGCACGATATATGGCTGTGGCAGAATTTTTGTAGGTTTTAACAATTTTTATGCGTTGTGCGATAGTTAAGCGATCCATTTGCGTAAATGTCAGACTTTCATCTGAAAAAAAAATTGGTTTAACAACTTAGTTTGACAGATGTTAAATTCCAGCCCTATACTTTTGAAACCGCGAAATGGATAACCCTTTACTTTGACAGATAAAGGAAAAACATTGTTGGCGGCAGAACTGATGCTATACAAAATATTTTATGCAAGTGTTTAAAAAGAAATCATTGAACAATTAAACAAAAGTATATATTAAGTGTGTAAAAAGCAATTTTAATTGTTTATCAAAATCCAGACAAATTTTAAAATTTTGGAAATTATTAATGAGCATTCACGGCCAATAAATTGCTGCATTAAAAACTGTTCAAACAACAAAATGAACGCAGAAAACTGCAGATTTCAACACTCTCGGAGGAAAGGCGCAAACAATTGTTAGCATCAATCAACAGGACACAACTCAATACTGAACTACTTCGTGCTTGTTTCAGGCAATTCATTTTAGGTATTAAAATCAAATATATTAAATAAATAAATATGTAAGTACAGTTAGTTTAGAAGGGGTGGGGAAACGGCAGGCCGACTCACCTCACTCGCATCTCAATGGATCCCTTGCGGTCCCCAAGGAACGAAGTGGGGAATTTAAGGAGGGGAGTAAATTGGAAGATTAGGTGTCAGGGGCCTCCTTAAACCATTCTGACCTTCGAATAAATTTCACGATAAGTTTAAGTGGCTTATTCGAGACTTTGCCCAGTTCGCCGAAGAAGTAATCTCCGAGCGCTTCTTTTCTTGTTCTGGCTAGGCTTGGGCATTCGAAAAGGAAGTGATATGAACTCTTTTCCGTCTCTTCATCCATACAGGCTCTACATAAGTCAGATATGCTAATGCCCATTCTGGTCATGTGGGTTCCCATTAAGTTGTGACCCGCTAGGATGCCCATTAGGAGGGACAGTTGAGTTCAGTAGAGATATAAGTCCAAAGATTTCTCGAAACCCGACAACTGTCAATACTTAACCATCTGTCGTTTGCGGTTTTAAGGAAAGTTTGTTGGATTCTTAAATTTTCTTGCGCCAGTGGCACAAATAACCCGGAAACAATTTGGATCGGTTCAAGTGATTATCCGGATTTGGCCAGGTTCGTCGGCTATTTCATTTTGTAGTATATCACAATTTCCTGGGACCCAGATTAGGGTGACGAAGTTCGATTCGCTTAGCAATCTTAGTTCATTGCGGCAGCAAATCACTAGTTTTTACTTTGTGATAATTGAGGAAATAGCTTTGATTGCCGCCTGAAAGACTGAGCAGTAATCTGAAGGTATATATGATTTGGTTAAGGGACCAACTCTTTCGTTAAAAGAATAAGTGGGGCTAAAGGAAGGAACGTTTCGAGGGCTGCGGTTGGTGTAGTTCTCATAGAACTGGTTGTGCCTATACACTCTAGTCTTTGTATTTTTGTCATGGTTTTAAGATTGGTTGCCTTTTCCAAGGCCGGCCACCAGACAAAACATGCGTATGTCAATATGGGCCTAATGATGACTGTGTACATCCAATGTATGGTTCTTGGGGCTTGGACCAAATCTTTTACCGAATAACCTACTACATGTGTAGAAAGCTGTTGTCGATCTATAACTAGACCCAGATATTTAGCCGTGCCAGTAATATGTAGTGTCGTCCAATTTATGATGGGGAGGCCTTATAATTTGGAATGTTACGTTTTCCCGTAAACAAAACTAGTTTGATCTTTGATGGGCTTATATTTAGCCCGCAACTACTGGCCCAATTACTGAGATTGTCAAGGCCGTTCCGAAGAATTTCACACAGTGTGTGAGTGAATTTCCCTGATACCAACAACATGATGTCATCAGCATATGCGACGACTTTACCCCAGTTGGACTTAGCTTTATCAAAATCTGGTCAACGACTAGAAGCCAAGGAAGGGGGGATAATACACCCCCTTCTGGCGTACCTTTACATGACCTGACTTGTGGCTGCAGTTGCCCAGTTCTCCATTCATGATTCTTGACTGGAGAATAGAGTATCCAATTGGACAGTATCGGGTCAATGCCACTTGAGTCTAGGACTTGCCGCAACTGGTGCTTATTAAGAAAATAAGTTTAGTATGGTGTAAGCTAAAAAGTGTTTAAAATTAGGAACATTTTATTAAAGTGATTTTATTATTAGCAAACTGTTAAGTAAATTTTGCATCATTGGTTGTTTTTATAACTTCCAACTTCAATACTTACCAAATTAAACAATTATTATTTCTTATTCTGAAACTAAAGTCTCTGTCATTAGCTGGTGCTATTATTAGCTAAGGAAGGACTAAAAGAGGAACTAACCGAGATTTACCCCACTCCACTAACAATACAGATGAAAGATGTCCAACATCAACATCACAACCACAATCCAATCCACAACTAGTGCATTTGTACTCACTGGGCAGTTTTATGTCATGTTGTTCATTCTTTTCACCACTACTTCTATTTCTTTGCTTGAATGAACATTCAATCAAAACTCACTACAAAAAAGAAATCCATGTCTTGCTCAAAAAGCATTGGCGCAAAATTTTAAACAGCCTGATGTTAAGGGCTTAGCATGATACTACTTAACAGTTTACTAATCCTAAACCACTTTACTTATATTTTCCTAATTTTAAACATCTTTTAACTAGCACCATACTAAATCTATTTTCTTAATAAACTACAACTAAACACGTCTAAAATAGTGCAAAAAAGTAAGCGAACATAACTTTTTGACGTTTGTAAATGTCAAAGTGGCATATGGATTTAGTACGATTAAAAAAAAAAAGTAGCCATATTGTGATTTTAACTTTAGTAAAATGTTAAGAAAATAGTACAATACTTACGAGTAACTGGGTTAAAATTATCAAAATCCTCTTTTTAGCCTAGTATCATACTAAAATGATTTAACATATTACTAAATCGTTTAAAATTTTGCGCCATTGTTTTTATATGGATTTTTTGGACTCCATTGATTCTTTTCTTGGTATGTTCATTATTATTGTGCCATCGTTTGTGGCCTGTGGAGACGGGCTGTTAAGACAGAAAGAGGTAAGGTTAAAATCGAACGAAACAGTTTGCGGTAAAATTAACATGGTCACATTCGAATTAAAGGCCAAGATTTTTTCTTCCTTGCTGAAAAAGATACAATATTGTTAAGACTTTTTATAAAATTCATCGACCGATTTCAGGTTAATTAATAGACCAAAACAAATGTGATCAAATGTTCGAATAAAATCATACATTTCTGTGTCTCTGCCTAAAGTTCGTAAAAGTGATCGTAAACTTAACAAACTGATCAAATACTACTTTTACGTCATGTAATTTGAGCTTGTAATTTTTAAGCACTTGGGTGAGGAAAATATGTGGTGGCCGGGGTAGACAAATTGCTCAGCTTGAAAAATTGCTAATAATCGCCATTTCTTCTTTATAAATTTTCGTTATGGTACGATTGAACTTTTTTTTCTAAATTAAATGGAATAAAGAGTGCGGATATATGTTTGAATAAGAAGTTAACATCTATTAAATATAGCAGTGTTTAAAAGTATATCTGCAACCGAAAGAAATCTAAACGGCAAACTTGAATTAAAAATCTCAGAGGTGTAAAAGCAGTATAAACTGCCATTAGAAGAGATGTTCAAATTGCATTTTGTAGTCGCTCTGTTTGTTAAGCTGACTTAAGCGAACAGAACCAATTATAGTTGGAACTTTACACTGCTATTGTGGGCATTTGTATCTATCTACATTTATATATATTCTTGACATCGGACATCAACATTAATCAACTAAATAGATGCCTTAGTTAGTAATCTTCAACTACATACGAGTACATGACCTAACAAAAATAAATTAAATAAGTTAAAAAATATAAGATCTAAATCTCACAAGGGCATTACCCTGCCCATAATAGGCTGAATTAATGAATGAAACTTCAAAACCAACAAAAAAGATCTGCAAAATTATAAATAAAATTGACATAAAATTGCGACCAATTAAGAATTTCCAGGAATTAAGGTTGAGGAAATCTCTCTAAGATATTTCATAAAGCACGCCATTCTTAGACATTTCTTGTTTGTCGTTATAGGTGGTGTGTAGGCATAGGATTGGGAAGTAAAGTCTGCAGTAGCCCTATATTCTGCATTTATGTATAACTGTTTCATCATAATTTATCAAATCCAAAATTAATTGGCAAGATTTGTGAGAAGATTTCAGAGAAGTTTCTTTCACATAACCAAAATGGTAATCACGAAAAGTTTGATTATTTTTTTGTTTGTTTTAATTTTCGAAATTTTTACCAGGGCAGTCACAAAGGAGGTTATAACGTTCCCCTATCCCCAAATAGCTTTAAACACTCTTTTCACGATTTATACTAACACAAATCAAGAAACTGTGACAGCTCATCTCACAAGATTTGACAGTTCATCTCAAACGATTTGACATATGCTGAGTTCACACTGGTATTGCATTGGCAATTGTTATTCTGACATTTTTATTCTTTGTATAGTGGGAATAGAGATGTATTATTTGACTGAGTTTTGGATTATTTGGTACCAGACCCCGATTTCAACAAAAACTGATGACGTTGAGAACCAAGGCCCATTTTTCATGAACAGGTGTGTCAACAAGCATTTGCAATACGTCCTCAGAAAGTCACTATACGGTGGTAAGATGATCAAGTATGAAAGCGAAAATAAAGGTAAGTTTTCCCACAGACGTCACTGAAAAATGTCCATTAAAAGTTGCTGCACGTACGTACAAGGAAGCGAGTTGAGGCCCTTGTTATTTATTATAATTCCTAAGTATCTTCTATTTTTTGACAAGACACAATTTGTAAGATCTTATTTTTCTGAGGTGGCAATTTAATTCACGTTAGAAAGAGATTCATAAATTAAATAAGTTCAAATTAAAGACCGATGATGGACATATTTTCCGAAACGCGTAGCTATAAAATAATTAATGTTGTGAAAATTTTAAAATTTTAAATTTTATAAGTAAAAAATAAAAATCAATTAAATTAAATTTTGTTTTTTATATTTTAATTTAGAACTTGCTAAATTAAATATTTACATTTGATTTATTCTTTTCTACTTGTTATTTTATTGACGAAAATTGAAAAAAGACGATTTGAAAACATTTTTAGTAAGCGTCTTCCTTTTAGCATACAATTAGAAGCGCTCCTGAATTTCGCACACAATCAAAGCTTCCAGTTGGATGTACGGATTTTTTTATATATGAGTGTGTAAAAAGTCAAAATTTTGAATGACATTTCAGAATGAAAACAAACAGTCTTAATGCATTGAAGAAGTCAAGCTGCTGTGCTGGGCGGTATCACCGTTGACAAAATGCCATCCAGATGCACATATCCGTTGCCCAAAAGAGGGAAACAGAGTGTGGATGGAAGTCATTGAAAATTCAGCATTCATGAGGAACCACATCAAGGCTGTAGAGAGCAGAGTTCTTCACCGACGCAAGACTGCAATATCTCATAAAGATCATTATACCTTCAGACTATATGACTACCTAAGATCAAAATGACGAAATCAAAAAACGAAAAAAAAGATAAACACACCTAAAATCAAAAACGGATTGTGTGCTTGGGTGAGAGATGCAAAACGAATTCGCGAAATTGGGAGCCGGAGAGGAAGATGGATAAAAATACAATCTGAAAAAGGCTTTTAAAATATCTTAAACCGGAGCGCATTGAAATAAATTATTAAAGCAAACATTTTTCGCGTGTGCTCTGGTTCTCGAGAGGTCGAGGGTTGCGTGGAGTGGGTGTGTACTTTTTGTTTTAATTAATTTTTTTTTGTTAGAATGAATAAAATTACACAGCAGAAATACAGTCCCTTCAAGGCATCACTCAAGAATTTTTTTTAAATTTGTCAGAATATGTGAAGCAGATGGTTGTTTGGCGGGCTGTCAAGTTGTAGGGAATCAGTGAAGGCACATTGTGAACGCGTTCATATGTATACTCAGAAATAACCTTGGCTCATGTCGTGTGTATTTTTGTTGCAGTTTAATTACCTGAAAATAATATACATATGCAAATGTAAGTCTATGTATGTGTATATATAAAAGTTGTTATTGCATTGGGGTTTCTTATTAAAGATCAAAGGAAGCTGCAGAACTAGTTAAGAACACCTGGATTTTTAAGTTAAATTTTACACTTGTCTTCGAAATAAGCATTTAAAAAGTAGATACATCAGAACCATAGCATTAATATTTTAAAAGTGTATTCCACCAGAACAGGTGTATTTTCCAACAAGCACGTGAGTTAAAAAAATAAATAAACAAATCTCTTCTACAGGGTGGCGCACGAATCGTGCTACAATAAGAAATTTAAATAACTTTTATTTTAATCGATGTATTTCATTAATTTTTTTTTTATTGGATTAAAAATTAAATTTTATTTTAAATAACTAATGGTTTTTAAAGATGATAGACCGCAAATGACCTCCACGCTCATCCACGCATACGCGGCACCTGATCAGAAAATTGTTCATTGCGGCCTGAAGGGTTGCAATTGGGATCTCCTCAATTATTGTCTTAATGGACTGCTTCAATTCAGTCAAATTCCTAGGTTTCGTTTTGTACACTTCCTGCTTGACATAACCCCATAAAAAAAAGCTGGTGCAGTCAGCTCAGGTGACCTTGGGGGCCAGCGGAAAGTGCAATTTCTGGATATCAATTTGTTTGGGAATTTTCGTTGGAGCTCCATTTTATTGAATCCAAATCCTGCTGAAAGTGATACGTCTTCGGTGAAGTTCTGGATAAAAAAAAATCCTTCCACATCTCTAAATAACGGTCCCCATTGACAGTTTGTGTTACACCGTTTTCTTCAAAGAAGTACGGCCCGACAATACACCTTGATGAAACTGGGCACCACACAGTGACTCGTTCTGGGAGCAGTTCCGTCTCATGGAGCATTTCTGGATTAGATTCACTCCATATACGGCAATTTTGCTTGTTAACATTGTCGTTTAAGTCAAAATGGGCCTCATTAGACATGAACAAACAATTTATCAATGTGTTGTCTTCTTCGACCATTACAATCATTTTTCGGCAAAATTCCAGGCGAACAGGCAAATCCTGAGGGTTTAACTTGCTTGTAATTTGGACTTTGTACGGAAACAAGTTTAAGTCATCATGAATTGTCCGTTGTAATGACCGTCTGCTAACTCCAATTCGGCCCGATAAGTTTCGAGTCGAAAAACTTGGATTTTCCTATATTGCCGATGCAACAGCCACGATTGTATACTAACTCGAACATTGGGATCTCGATGACACGGTCTTCGTTCGATGCTTCCATATTCGGCAAACATGTTAACCAGCCTCATAGTGGTCCATCTACTCGGGGGAGTACCGCCAAACTCGAGCCTAAATTCCCTTTGGACGGAAATGACGGACTGCAAAGAATGCTATCGCTGCACTATCCAAATTTTTTTTTCAGTATCCCAAGCATTCATTTTGATAAATCTAAATAGTAGCCTATAAAATAAAGAAAATAAGCCGATTACTCATACTGAAAAAAAGTTATTACGTTTTATTTTTGTAGCACTATTCGTGCGCCACCCTGTACATTAACTGCCCTGCCTGTGCCAAACATCAAAATGTTCACACACATTTGTCCATTGAATTACTAAGAACCTAGACAACGTTGCCAGCTCAGCAGTTTCTAATTGAGCATCAATTATTTTTTCAACAACTAATTATACCTACTTACTTATTTGTATTTAAATGTATGCCGTATTTTTTTTAAGTGAATATCAAAATTAGGAATATCTTACAGGCAAACTATAACAATATATAGAGTAAAAATTGTCGTTTTACTTCGGAGTTAACCTTTTACCACTCCTGGTACTCCAAAAATGTTCGATTGACTATTCCGAGTAAAGGTTCCGGAGTATTTTGCTGTTCTCCATTTCATAAGGAAAGAATAGAAAACACATTCGTAAAGGTTTTCGTAGAATTATTTGTCAATTATTTGTATTCATTCCTTGAAGAAGTTATTTTTTTTCAGATGACCACGGTCAAGTGTGTATTGTAAATTCGTGATTATAAGATATTCGTATTTGATTGGAATTAAAAAAGAGTAGTATGCCTTGAATATGTCGACACGAGTCACTATAATGGAGTGAACTTAAAAGGGAATGTTGAAATGCTGACATGTTTAGATGACGTTCAAATTTTGTATCGGAATGATTTGTTATAGGATTCGCATTGAAAAACTTTGAAAAATAAAAGAAATAAGGCCTGGTTGAGATATAATCTTTCGAGAAGTGATGTGACACTTAGAGTCTACCAAGAACTGCAATTCGACTTTGTGACCTATTCAGACTCTCTTGACTCTGAATTTATTTCGAAAACTGAATGCGAGCTTAAATTGACCCCCTTATACATTTTGAGCTTTCAAAATTGTTCTAGTCATCTAACAGATATAATATCTGACATGTTTGCTGATTATTTTAAAAGTGCCGTCGAAGATTTCTCTTCAGCAAGCATTTCTTTTATCCCTTCTAACACACTAGAATACACACATCTTAATTTGATTAATTTTTCGATTTCTGAGGCTGATATACGTGAAAATATTTTAAAACTAGATGAATGTTTTAATCCTGGTCCTGATGGTATACCATCATTTATGTTGAAAAAATGTGTATCTTATATTTCTTATCCATTGTTTATTCTTTTCAACGAGTCTTTAAAACGTTCTAAATTACCATGTCCTTGGAAATATTCATACCTTATACCAGTCCATAAAAGACGCCTTATGATTTTAATAACAATTTATAGTCCTACAGCGAAATTTTCTGCTATTCCTAAACTGTTCGAGTCTCTTGCCTGTGACATAATTTCTTTTAATTGTTCTTCTGTTATATGTAGAAATCAACATGGTTTTGTGAAGAAAAATCTACAGTTACTAATTTATTACAATTCTCTATTTTTGTTTGGATTCATTCGAAAAACATTCGCAAGTATATTGCATCTTCACAGATTTCAGCAAAGCGTTTGATAAATTAAATCAAGAAATACTCCTGAATAAATTAAATAAAATTGGACTCAACGATCATTTTGTTAAGTGGATTTCGTCATACCTTAAAAATAGATATTACAGTGTTATGTTTAGAAGAAATCGTTCTTGCCAATTTAAAGTTAATTCTGGTGTTCCCCAAGAGAGTCACCTTGGTCCTTTGCTGTTTATTTTATTTAGAAATGATCAACATTCAATGACTTTAATCTACGCTGATGATGTAAAAACATTTAAAAAAATTAACTCCATCACGGATTGTGAACAACTACAAGAAGATCTTAATACATTTTGGAAATGGTGCAAAAACAATCATTTAATTTTAAATATAGATACGTGTAAGACAATGAGCTTTACATGCAAACGCAATTTAATTCATTATGACTATCGTTTTAGCTCGTCGCGTTTATATCGTGAATCTAGTTTTTCTCATCTCGGAATCGTATTAGACTCAAAATTAACATTTACTGACCACTTTAATTATATTATTAAAAAAGCTAATAGAACACTTGGTTTTGTGAAAAGATTTTCCCGTGATTTCCGTGATCCTTATATAATTAAAATTCTTTATGTTTCTCTTGTCAGGCCAATTCTTGAATACGGGTGTGTTGTATGGGCGCCATACTCTATTCATATAAATAGGATAGAAAGTATAAAAAGAATTTTTATTAAGATTTTCTCTTCGATTTTTGCCCTAGTCAGATAGACTCATATTACCTCCATATATTTTAAGACTTCAATTGATTAACCTCCCATCTCTTTCTGGTCACAGGGAGTACTTGCATTTCTGCTTCATAACTGGAGTAATGAATAGATCTATTTTATGTCCATCGTTTCTCGTTCGAATAGGTTTTAATATGAGTCAGACTAGCCTAAGAAGGAATTTACCACTTCGAACTATTTTTAGCAGATCAAACTATGGAGCTAATAGTCCTCTTTATCAGTTAATCAAAACTTTCAATAAATTCTCTATTCTCATTGGTTCTGCAAATGATAATTTTAAATCTGAAAGCTTTAAATGTAATTTTTTTGCTCTGAGTAGTTGAAGTTATTATTATAATTAATTAAATTTAGATTTAAGTAATTTTTTGTCATTTTAACGTTAGCATGCAACGTATTAAATAAATTATTAAGAAAATAATTGGCCTAATATAATCCAGTTAATGAACATTAACTAACTTAATGATTTTATTTTAACAACTTTAATTTGTGTTTTAAGTTGTTAAAATAAAATCTTTAATTTTTTAATGAAAACACGTTAAAAATCTCCACTATCAAATTAATTCAACATTAACTAATAAAAATGGTGTATTTGAAGAACATTAAGGATTTGTTCTGGTACCTATCCATTTGAATTTAAAACATTTTCTTTGAGATCCATATGTGTTATGCTAAGTCATTTCGTTTCAAAAACATGTAGGTACATTATGTATTTTCTTGCATTAAATTATTAACACCCATGAGCTCGTGAGACGTGAGTATGCGTTATTTACAAAATGTTCATGCCAAATGAATGCTGGTTACGATTTCGATAGATTAAGCAAAACTGTAAAAAAATCAGGTTTAAAATTTTCCCGCTGAAAGGACTTTTTTTTTAGAAATTATAGATCGAAATTTGGAAAGAAAAATTTTAAGTATATATTTCAAAAATAATTTGCTGCCTACATATGCGTCAAGGCATAAAATGTAACATTTTTGAAGGTCGTGGAAGATAGTCAACTTGTCCCTAAGATTCGTGCCAACCGACAGTCAATTCATTGGCAATGAGTGTTCTGCATTGATATTGATAACACGACTTAACAAATTTATGACAATATTTCATGTCATTATGTCTTCATAGTCGAGTTGAACATTTATTTTGACCCTAGATGATTTGGTGAATTGAAGACATTCCTCAATCCAATACATTCTCAAGCACTATAAAAGGAAGAAGGATTAGTAGACAACAAAAAGAAAATAAGAGGCAGGAAGATTATTACCAATGCGGATGAGCTGTGGATCATTAGAAAGATTAAGGACAATTCGAAAATGACTGCTCCCAAACTTGCTCAAGAGGCAGAAAGATATCTTAGAAAAAAAGCTTGTCCAGAAACAGATTAATTTTAAGAAACCACAATTATAATGGAATTATAAATCTCAGAATATCGCGCCACACATCTTTCCTATCATTCTTTTTCTTCCTGAACCTCACGCCCGCGCTGTGTTGAAACATTTAAAAGGGTAGTATAATCCCTTGAGCGCGTGTAAATTATAAAGAAAAAATTATCAAGATAATCACCCCAAGCACAAAGTTCGTTCCTGGTTGCTGTACAACTGCCCAAGAAAAGAGACACCACCACAATCAACGGATCTTAACGTTATCGTCATCGTTATTTAAAAGACCAGTTAAGAATACAATATATTATACGAACAAAAATTAACTAAAAAGAGTTTTGCTGGCAGAATCGAACAAAGCAACACTTTATTATTGCGAAAGATTGGTAAAATTCATGCCAAATAGGTTGAAAGCTGTTAAGGCAAACAAAGGACTTCCAAAAAATTATTAAATAGATTTTTTTTGCGTATTGTTTAAACTAAATGCATTTCGTACGAGCTTAACTTTGATGAGAAATTTAACGCTTGTTAATAAATGTTGTCCTAAAATAGCCTGTATGTAATTTTACTTGCGATATATAGGTACTATAGGGAAAGTTTTGCATTGGAAAAAAAATCGAACTCGAGTTGACAATACGATGATAGAGAACACCAAAAAGTGGGTCCCGCAATTCCGTCTGTCTGTCTGTCTGTCTGTCTGTACAACTCTCTACAGCCTAACCGGCTGAATCGTTTTTCTTCAAACTTGGTATTTAAGCGTTTTAGCTGATTTTCTAAAATTGATTTTTCAATCATTGTTTTAGCCCCATAAATAACGGTATTTGCCATACAAATTTTTCTACCATCGTAATTATCTCGTAAATGGCTCTAACGATGCCATACAACAATTTTATTGATTTTCGACTTTCTCATACACAGCTCAGTGGATTTCAATCAAAATTTTTATACAGAGCTCCTTCAAATTCTTAATAATACTGCATTTCAAAATTTTCAAAATATATTTTTTTTGGATTTTTGAAAAAAAAATTTTTTGGAAAATTAAATATGTCGAAAACGGATGGACGATTTTTTCTGAAATTTTTTATTTAAATTTATATTATTAAATTTTTAAAATGTTCATACCAATTTAAAAAAAAAACTAAGAATTTTTGTATATAAAAAATAAGTGAAAAACGACTTTAAAAATACATACAAATATTTTTCCATTAAGAATATTTTGCATATAAAGTAATCGGACCTATGAGCAAGTACGTGCGATCCAGTCGTGCATTTTATTTTTACTTGCGATTATATGTACTATAAGGCAAGTTATGCATTAGTCGAAAAAAAAAAGTTTTGAGATAACACTCAAACATGACATTACCATGATAGCGAAGATGAAAAAATATGGTCTAAAAATTCTGCTCGTCTGTATGTCTGTCTGTCAATCAGTCTGTCTGTATGTATGTATATACACCTACAGGCAAAATGAGTGGGCCGAATTGCTTCAAACTTGGTATATAGGATTTTTAAGGTATTGTACAGAGGAGAAATTGAATTTTTTTTTACCTCAAAAAAATAACGGTAACTGCCATATAACGATTACGTTAAAGCTTATTTTTCTCGGAAACGGCTCCAAAGATTTTAATTTAAAAAAATCAGTGCAGCTTTTAGGTACGACCGATCATATGGTTGAAAAAAAAATTTTAAATGTCTAAAAACGGTACTTTCCATAGGACCGTTTTTTTTTGCTTTCGGCTATTTCGCAAATGACTTAACCCTTAACCGATTCTTTCGAAATTTCACACATATATAGGCTTAGGTTGCCCAATTTATACTGCGTACGAATTTTTAAAATTTTTAATTAATACTTTTTTTTGAGTTTTATGTTCTGAAAACTGCTGAAAAATTTTTGTTAAATGTATTTGCTGAATGAATTGGCGTTTTTGAATTTTTTTTGGAAAAATGTTTTCAAAATGTTTGAAAAAAAAAACTTTTTTTCTCGAAAACCGCTCAACAGATTTTTAAAATTTTGTTCTCATAAATACAAATTTATCCAAGAAATAAAATGGCGTACATTTTGTTGACCTTAAATTAGTTTAAGTATTTATTTCAGAATTTTGAATTATTTTTTCTTAGATTAAGGCGATTTAATCTATTGTTTTTTAAGTTTATATTATTAAATATTTAAGATACTCATACCAATTTTTTTTAGAAATAAATTAAAGAAATTTTGTACATGTATATAAAAAATTAAGTAAAAAACGACTTTCAAAATATATTTAGATTTTTAAGAGAAATCTTTTGCATACGATGTGCATTTTATTTTAATTTAATTCAATATTTTCAGCATTATTTAGCGTGGTAAAATAAAATAAAAATACTGGTAATTTGCTTGTTGTACAAAATCAAACTTTCTTAGCAAACAAACTTTCAACACTTTGTAAGAGTTTTAATTTAATGTATATTCCATTTTATTTGTTTTTTTTATTCAAGTTTTAGTTTTCTTATATGCCTTTAATCTGAAGAAATAAAAACAGATCAATTGTTGATTTTTTGATTTTAATTATTTGACACGAATACAAAAATCTAAAAAAAATATAAAATCGTTCTGTTTTTGCCGAATATTGCTTGTGAAATGAAGCCGAATTCGAACAGAAAATACATAAACGTTACACAAAAACCCTTCAATACACCCAAAGTCGACCCCACCCCAAATCCTTTATTGTGCCAATCCGGGGTGTTGTCCCCCTTTGCGCGTCGTTGTTTTTGCACATTGTGTTGATTTCAAAAGCGGGCTTTCGATTTGAACAAATAACGGAGAATTTTCTGGCGTTTTTTCCTGTTTGTTCGTGTTTTTTTCCAAATTATTTCTGTTGGCCTTTTTTTCATTATTATTAACGGAAAACAGGCCCAACAATAATATGAAAAATAAAACAAAAAAATTTCAGGTGAAACACAAAAAAATGTGGACCTTTTTCCTAGGAAAAAAAATATTGTACTGAGTGTTTGCGTTTTTGTCATTTTATATTTTTGGCGTTATTTCCTATTGTGTAATTTCATGAAGCATTGTGTGTCAATGACCTGAAGGGGATTACGTTATAGAGTTTTTATTTGGCAATCCGAAATTCTTCCGATCCGGGATCCCAATTGAACACTTTTGTATGATTCTGACGATTCTGAATTTTAATGAGATTGTATGTGTGAAAATAATTGTGTACGGAGAAACATTCAAATGAATGTTTGCTGCACAATTATGATACAGGGTGGCACAAGAATCGTGCTACAAAAATAAAACGTAATGTCTTTTTTTCAGTGTGATTAATCGGCTTATTTTCTTATTGGAGTTAGCAGACGGTCATTACAACGTATACTTCATAATGACTTAATCTTTTTTCTGTACAAAGTCCAAAATACAAGCAAGTTAAACCCTCATAATTTGCCTGTTCGCCTGGAATGGGGAACATTATTTAAAGATGTTGAAGGAGTTTTTTTACCCAGAACTTAGCCGAAGACGTATCCCTTTCAGCAGGATTTGGTTTCAACAAGATGGAGCAAGTGCACACGTATCCATACAAGTTATGGTGGAGCTGCAACCAAAAATCCCAAACAAATTGATATTCAGAAACTGCACTTTCCGCTGGCCCCCAAGGTCACCTGACCTGACTGCACCAGACTTCTTTTATGGGGTTATGTCAAAAAACCCAGGAATTCGACTGAATTGAAGCAGTCCATTAAGACAATAATTGAGGCGATCCCAATTTCAACCCTTCAGGTCAATTTTCTGACCAGGTGCCGCATATGCGTGGATGAGTGGAGGTCATTTGCGGTCTATCATATTTAAAAACCATTAGTTATTTAAAAAAAAATTAAATTTGTAATCCAATAAAAAAAATTAATGAAATACATCGATTAAAATAAAAGTTATTTAAATTTCTTATTGTAGCACGATTCGTGAGCCACCATGTACAAAAAAACGATAAGAGTCGAGTTTGACGTTCAAGTATATGAATGCGTGAGTGCTTCTGGTTCCGATTCTGATTTCAAATCCAGAAACAAAATTCTCTTCTTTCCAGAATTAGAACTGTCATTTTTTCAAAGTGACACTTTCAGAAGAGTCCGGAAGGCCTCCGGATTGCCAAATAAAAACGACGCTAGCATCTGTCAATCTTGTGGTATTATCTCAAATAATTAATTAAAATTTTAAATTTATCAGTTAACTCAAAAAAGGCAAAATATTTGGCTATGTTAAGAAAACGAATATATCTTTCTCCAGACAGTTCGGTCTCTATAGCAAGCTGTCTTCCGTTTCGCCCGTCAAGCAGTTTCTTCTTGTGTGCGCCATTTTATTGCTCTTCTGCTCCGTTCGTTTGGGTTGAATCCTCATTAATCTCAAATTAATTGCAAACAAATATTTGCGCAGTGCAATTAGCACCGCTGCTAATAAGCGCTTGTGTCTTGTTTCTCAAAGTGAAACGCAATAACCCTATCGGCATACATTTTCCATTACACACTTTGACGCGTTTCACGTAACTTCCCAAAAACAACTCTAGTCGCCCGAAGTAAAATAATTGACAATTAACGAACGGTGGCTGCACCAGCAGCAAAGCGAGCAATTCGGGATTTATCCGAATAATAAGTACTTTTGTCCACCAAAAAAAAGTCGGCAAATGGAACTTTCCATTTCCACTATTCAAATGTCAAATAATTTAAACTAAAACACAAACAAATTCAGTTTTGCATCTTTATTTAAAAATTTCAAAAATCAAACCTACCATAGCCTACACTTTTTGCTTGGATTTAATTTGCTGCCAACAGGACACTTAAAAGTGTCGGAAAATTTGTCGAAATTCATCAAAGCCCCTAATATGCGATACTTTTCCGGACTATGTGTTTCGTAGCTTTTTGACTCAATCATAGCCTCTGGTCTTGTAGCTGCACAAAACGTCTGAGCAAAATTCAAGAAAAATAACTGATCCTCATTGAATTTCATATTGGGAAATGTTTCAGCATCCATTGCCGAAGGACTATTCAATTGCTTCCATTTTGAATAAGCCTTATATGCCAATCGGAGTCCACCATTATCTGCGAGATTCTCGCTTATTGTTGCAATGCTCTTGAAACTCTGATCTTGCTTGGAGAAATTTTCATATTGCTCGAGAAAGCATTTTTGTTTTTCTTCGAAATGCAGAATGGATTCCGGAGTCCACCAATTGAAAGAATTCCCTTCGGAGTCAAACTTCCGACCAATATCATCAAAGCCATGGATTACCTCGTGAGCCATGAACATGCCCATGGCTCCATAGTTCAAGGATTGCGGATAGTGTTGATGGAAGATTGGAGGTTGTAGTAAGCTGGCAAGTATCAGAATGCGATTACCTCCAAAATCATACAGAGCATTTACAATTGTTGGAACCAGCTGCCACTGATCTTTGTCGTATGGTTTGAATAGTCGATCTCGACTTTTTCGCCAGTTGTGTTTTGTCAAAGACAAACAGTTTTCAAAATGCTTACCTCGCATAATTCTAATATCTTTATAGAGAATATTCAGAGCTTCCTCAGAGCGAATGTAGTCGGGATATCCAGCGGCAACCCTCATTGCGTTGACCTTCTTCCTAGCATAATCTTTTGTAGAGGCATCGATCCAATCGAGTTCAAGAAGATTTTCATCAAAAGACTCCTTGAGCGAGTTGACTAATTTGATAGTTTCATTTTTGCTGGACTCATCGAAATGTTTTCTTATAAACTTTCCAGATGTTGCCATTCCCATTACTGAATTAACTTGGTTAACACAAATCTTCCACAGAGGAGTTGGTTCCACCTGACCTGTAACAGTACTGGTAAAATCATCCAAAGCGGCTCGAAAGCTAGTACCAAGATTGATAAGAACAAAAAGTACACATCGCCAGATCATGTAATTCGCCAAGGTATCCTTTTTGGTCTTCGTTAGAAGGTGGTAAAGATTTCGGAAATATTTGACGCCAAGTTGCATTACAACTGTTTGATTCATGTTAGCTTCGGCTCCTTGCACTCCAGAAATATACTTCTTCCAATCAATGTAGGAATATGTCTCGCTGAGTCTTGAAATATTTATTTGATAGTAGCTTTCGGTTTTTGTGGCTTCCATGGGGAGTGTTGCATTGGCTAATAATACTTCAAAATTTACGATTTCTTCAGAGACATTGTGGGCTCTTTGTTCATCAACATTCAGCAACTGAAGGACTCTCTTTACGAAAACTCTGAAATAAATTTAAAAAATATATTTTAGATTATACTGTTGTTAGGAAGTGTCTTCAAGAGCCTTAGCAGTAAAATATTTTAACAGAACTATCTAAAATGATATGTATTGAATCTCTATTTGAGGCCTAGACTTATAATTAAGGAACAGCATTCGAGGTCATAGCTCTGTTTCTGAGTAAGGATTTTTGTATGAAAGTCAAAGGTGATCTGCGATTTATTTTCTAAATTCAACATTCTTGTGACCCTGATGGGCTCAAGGTGAAATGAATTGGAAAGTGGGGCAAACCTAAAATTACATGGATTGGATGTCTATTTATAGCGTCGGAGAATTAATTGACCAAGTTAAGCGTTGGTAGGCGAACAATATATCAGGAAATTCACGCCGTTTCTTGAGGGACTGCATATTAATATATTTCGTTTTCTTGTAAGTTTGCAAGGCTACGGAGGGCAAAGCGATCAATTAAATTCCACTTGAATGTATATTGCTATGCAGGAATTATTTGAAATTTTGAATCCATCCACGTATGGTCTTTCGCCACCGACGGGTGAAAGCTATTCTTTACTTGTCAAAAAACCAGAACTGGATCATTTTGACGTTGAAATAACCCAAGTCGCTGTTGCTGCACCCGTAACTTTCAAAGAAGTTACGATAGAAGATTAAATTGACGTATTTGAAGACGAAAGCAATGACGTTCTTGTGGCAGTTAAGGCTGTTTGGACAAACAAATTACGGAACAGAATTTTCCTGAACATATTTCGCAAAGTGTTAATCGAACAAAGTTGCGGAAGCCAAGAAACCCTTTCCTGAAAAACAGATGTCGCGGGCACAAAATTGATGCAGAAGTGGAAACACCTAAGAAGACTCCACAATTGTCTGAGGAAAGACAGCAATATTTGGCCCTTAAGAATGCAAAACAATTAAACATACTGGAAAGTGAAGGGAGTGCTGCTGGAAACAGCAAGCTGGTGCGTGAGAGACCTACTGGTGGACCTGCAACGAATTTCATTGGAATGGAAAGAGCTGAATTCGATGGAGAACATTCGTTAGTTGCGTTGTTAACATAACGCACACAAACTGAGGCACCTCAGATTCGATGATTTGAGGCAAGCATTTATTTCGTCGGCAGCCGTTGGTCTTGGAATTACTGGCAGCGTTTGGCGGAAATTGCCAGACAGTAAAATCATTGCTCCTTCAAAGCATCTCGAGTCATTGAGTAGATCTTTCAATGTTCGGTAAAGTGCTACTAATGCACTTTTAGGCGCTATCGTGCATTCGCCCCAGATGATGATTTTCGATGCTGATAAAACTTTGGCCATTGCTGAGTTTTTTGTAATATAACATGTTGGTTCTTCAATGATTTGAATTTGTAACGGCAATTTTAATGCCTGTTGAGCTGTACGGCATCATTCTAACAATGTGGCTGCTATTCCAGAAGAAGCAACTGCAACAGCAATGTTCGATCTCGCACGAACGGTGGTTAAAACTATTGACATGAAGAATGTCTCACCAGTTCCACCAGAGGCATCCAGGAAATATAAACCAACATTTCCATCATCACTAGCCTTCATTAATGTATCACAAACTTGCTTTTTTTTAGGTCAACAGGGGTACATTCGTTTGAACTACTAAATCTTATTCCTGTTCCCGTTCCAATTCTCGATTAAATGCTTCATTAATTTCACGACTTGGCGCTGGCATTCCTAACCTAACTAATAAACTACCGCACATGAGGTAACACATGTCTTCGATCAAGATTAAAGTCTGATTATGTACCTCCTCATTCATCTCAAGATCGGGATTTCTGGAACTGACACGAATTAGATGTAAAAGATCTTCTCACATTTTATTCTTGTATTTGTGCCACAGGTTATAGATGGGTTCGATGGAAAGCATGTCGAAATTATGATAGCAAATAATGGACGTATCTGACTTGTAGGTGCAGAGATAATGGCTTCAACGATTGTCGTATCCGAATGGATATCGTTTTCTAATAAATTAAGTAATTCACATGCAGTACAATATGTTGGAAATATTATACCATTAATAATCCGTAGTGTCTCAAATGACGTTGGGCCACGCACATTTACCAGCATTAATCGCAAAAAGAAGCATTCACTGATTATTGATTTCTAAAAAAAAATTATAATTAACAAAATTTCAACCATGTGTAACCATATAGAAAATTACGTTTAGCTGTCATTTGCGTTTTGCTAGTCCTTGTCAGATGCGTTTTTGTTATACCACTTTTTATAGTGACTTTTATTCTTTTTGACGTTTTATGTCATATCACACGGGAACGCGGTCGAACTGAATAAACAGTACCCTATGTCTGTCTCCTGGTGATAAGCTACCTCCCCACCAATTTTCAGACAAATCGGTTTAGTCGTTCTTGAGTTATTAAAAGTGTAACTAACACGACTTTCTTCTATATATATAGATAAAGAATCATTTTATGTCGTTCAGCTTTCCTGAAATTAATGTTATTTGTTACAATTCCTGTGACTACAGTTAATGCTGAAAGATCATTTTCGAAACTATAATTAATAAAAACATATTTAGGAAACTCTATGGCACAATACAGACTACGTAACTTGGCTATTCTGCCTATTGAAAATTCTATGGCCCGATCTTTAAACTTGGATGATGTTATAGATACTTTTGCGGAACAGAAAGCTCGGAGAAAAGAATTTTAATAAAAAAATCTTATTGAAAGTAAATTGTTATTTCATTATAAATATTTTTATAAACTTATGCTCTTGAAAATAAAACTTATTAGATATTTGCAACTACTTACATCATTGGTTTATTAAAATTAAATTCTAACATGACTATTTTTACTGGGTCGCCGGAGGGCCCAATCCAAAGAATTGCCACAGGACTCAGATGATATTGTTACACCACTGATTTTCAATATTGCTTAAGACAGTTAGAGTTTAAAAAGACGACACAAGATGATTTGTAGTCGCCAATAATAATAAAATCGATAATTCTTAGGTTTGCAGCGGCAACAGTCTAAATATTTATAGAGAAGTATCACTTCCTATTTCGAAATACTTCCGGATCAGTTCCACCTGGCGATTGGATGCGGATATGTGTACAATCTATTGTCCCCATCGTTCTGGGACAATAAAGCTTTACCAAAAAAGTCACATGTTGCCGTTCCATTCGTGTTTCAGCCAGTCGATTGAATCGAGTCGAATGATTGGCAATCGCTTTCGAAACTTGTTTCACCATACGATGCATGGCCAACTTCGATTTCTTCGGGAGTGGAGAATTCGGAAGCTGATCAACTCTAGGGCTGAAAACCGGAAGAAGAAACTGCAAAGTTTGAGTGATAAAAAATAAAATCAAGAAGAAGAAAACGTATCTAAGTAAATTCTTTCAAATTTTGGTGCCTTGAGATAGTGAAACGCGAAAAAAGTTGGTTGGGGTATTGCAGGGAAGCCAAAAAAACCGGGGGACAAGTCATTTTTTAGCCAACATATATTTTTGTAAACGATACAAGCGTTGATTCATTTCATATTGACGAAAAAAAACTTTTGAAGCATTAAGTTCTACGTGTGTTTTTGAAGTAAAACTTTCTTCGGCGGAAAAAATTCTATGGAGCTGTCAAACCAACCGACGTCTGACGTGACCCGACATATGAGATGTTGTTCGTTTTGTGGATTTTCATAGATGAGTGCAGATATGTATGTATTCGCTGAGGAATTTGTTTGTTGGTTCGTTCTGTTGATAAGATTAAATACGTGCGTATTGTGTGTATTTGAAGGCGATTTTTTAGATTTTGTTGGAGCTCATACATTAGTGTATATTGTGTTGTATTAATGTGTGTAATGTTTAAGTCGATTGTTTCGTTGCCAATGCTTCAGTGTATAATGTATGTAATATAAAATTGCTGATCCATGAATCAAATTTCTAACGGCACGACACACGGTGATGTTTGTACAATTGGAACATGGGGTCGTTATGGGCGATGTATTTATAAAAGTAAGGGGATGGTATCAAAAAATGTCAACTTCGTTGTTATTTGACCGGTTTCCATAGAACTAAAATACATATATGTTGTAGCTGACCTAGAATTACGAAAGACAAAATTATGGAAGTTTTTCTTCTGGCGCGTGTACATAAGCTCAGACACTCCTTTTCTTATTCCTCATTGAACAAAGCTGTCGATATGGTTTCCCGGAAAAGACTAACTATTTGCATACAAATTTCAGAATTTGTATTTTATAAACAAGACAAATATTTTCAATTTTTATTTCATTCCCACACAGTACCATACCTACTTTTTATTAAACGAGTTTTATGAAATTTCCAGAGTTTATTTGAACGAAAAAATATTGAAAAATGAATTTTAGTGAAATTCGTATTTCGTATTTTCCTATTTCGAATTTATTAATGACAATTTCATATTAAGATTATAATCTTATTTTAAGTGAGGGCTTTACAATATTTAAGAGTGTTCGAAATGTTTAACAAAGGAAGATATACATTATAATTATAAAATTATTCAGTTTATGTTAATAGAAAGAAAATTAAGCATTTTTATTAAATATTATTGGCCAAGTGTTTAAAAAGACGGTTTTTGAATGTATTCGCTTTGATGATGCTTAAAATCGTTGCAGGTAACGAGTTTTTTTTTTTTTTTTTTTTTTACACACTATCAGAATTGGTCGAAGAGAGCTTACAGCAAGCTCCGTCTTACGACCAATGGTTTGCCAACACAGAAAACTGTGTTATACCACCGGCTCATCATTTAGTGCAGTGTTAGTTGTTAGTAGGCAAACTCTATTACAAATAACACTAACACAAGTACAACATGAAAATATAACATATAATATTACGACAATGCAAAACAAGAACATTACAATAAACAAAAAAACATTTAGGAGCGTGGAACACTGGTTTGGGTAGATTTTTTAATTTAATTTTACTGATATTGAAATCAAACACATTTGAATTCCAATTTAAAAGTCTACCCATACGTGTCAAGGCTCATGCATCCCATAGTTATAACCTCCTCCCCGATAATTAAAAAAAAACTGAACATAGTAGGTCTGGTGCATCTGTGACACCTGTTATTATTTGGTGGAAGAAAACCAAATCATTGTTTGTTCTTCTCTGTGCCAGTGTTTTGAAGCCCGTTCAATGCGAAACGAGTAAAGTTTCTTTGAACAGATTCTAATCTCTCAATATGAAAATCGTAAAGCGGAGTCCAAACCTGTGATGCATACTCAAGATGGGGACGAACCAATCAGTTGTATAAACCACGGGTAACATTGGGATCAACAAATTCTTTGGAGCAACGTTTAATAAATCCTAACATTGAATTGGCTTTGTTAACTATGATATTAATATGGACACAAAAGTCTAAATTTTGCGTGAAGAGAACTCCAAGGTCCCGTACAGTTATAACACGGGCTATACTACGTTTCAACCGAACTTTAATCTCTTGTAGATTTACTAATCTCAAAAAGTGGTTCCACCGCTCCAAAAGTAGATTAATTTTGACAGCACTATTCAAAATGCATATATCGTTTCATTTTCTCTTATGATGTAGAAGTGAGACAGACAGCTTCATCTGTGTCAACCGAAGAGAAAAATTCACTTTCCCGATGAATGTGTTCATTTCGATATGAAAATAGGGTAGCCGACGATCTAATTGCGTACAGAACAGCTCATACAGTTGAGGTCATCAAAAGTCTCTTGCAGAGTGACTTCGACAAGATTCAGCGATATTGTGATGACTGGAAGTTGAAAATCAACTTCCAGAAATCAGAAACTATTTTGTTTAGGACTCCGTTGTCTAGCGCCTCAAGGGATACGAGAAAGAACTGGCGCAAGCTGGTGATCGTAGGGCCACATGGACATCCACTGGCGAGTAAAAGTGTAGTAAAGTACCTTGGCATCTGGTTGGATCAGTACCTGTATTTCGACAGACATATAGGTGCTGCTTTGGCCAGGGCTAGGGGAGCCTTAGCCTTGACAAAACGACTGTTTTATAGCAGCCGTCTTGACAGCAGGGTGAAGGTGATTTGCTACATGGCCCTCATCAGGCCGATGATTGCCTACGGATGCCCGGTGTGGTTCAACGTTGCCCCATCTCAAATGGAAAAGATTCGGGTGTTTGAGAGGCAATGTCTTAGACGTTGCCTTGGATTACACAGAACACCAGAGTCGGAGTACACAAGATATTATTCCAACCAGGTTCTATACAACGGAGCCAACATAAACAGAATAGATAATTTTTTGTTCAAGCTGATTCGGGGTCACGTTGCAAGAGCGATGTCCTCAACTAACAGCTTAATTTTTGGGGCTTATTACCCCAATAACGAATATTTTGAGAGTGCGCGGTTAAGTGGTTACATCCCTCCTGAGGCATTCCTCTATTTAGACAGTCGAGGGCTGATACAGGATGGAGGGGCGGTTCCGCTCATCTACCACGTCAGCCGGAAAACTGTGGATAGGCGACTCCTGTATAGTCGAGACGTCATCGCTCAAGGTGGAGAAGAGCGCCTTCGGTTCAGTAGGACTGTGTCCGATCGGGACCGGAGGGATAGGGCGAAACAGGAGAACCAGTTCTGGTGGCTCTCTGAACAGCATCGTGATATTTAAAGTCGATGAAGATGATATATCTTGGCCGACTTACATAGATTTAGGGCATTAGGTATAGGGAACAGTCAGGGTGGCACCAAAAAAAATTAAAAATATGTATGTATGCGGGGGCATACGTGCATGTATCTGCGTGTCTACATGTATGTGCGTACGTATATGTATGTGCGCATGTACATGTGTGGGTGGGTTGCATGCTGGTGGGTGTCTGCATGCATATAAAAAATAAACAAAAAAAAAAATTTAAAAACGAAAAAAATGCTGCTGTGGCTGTTCTAGTTTTTAACTAGTTATAAGTATTATTAGGTATTTTAAGTAGTTTAAGTTATTTTTAGTTAGTATAAGTTAGTTTTATTTAGTTTTAATTATTTTTAATATATATTTAAGTTTAGTTTATAGGTAAAAAAAAAAAAATAAATAAATTAAAAAAAAAATTAGATTTAATTAAAATAGTTTTTAGGTCGAAAGACATTAGTTGTAAGAGTTATTGTTTAATTTAGAGCGCCCGTAAAGGGCCAGTAAATTAGTTGTAAGTTATTGATAATTAGGCTAGTTTTAAACATTTTTGTCTAGCTTTAAGATAGTTATAAGTTAATATGAAATAAAAATGAATTTAAAAAAAAAATAAAAAAAAAATAAAAAAAATAAAAAAAAAAAAATAGGGTAGTTCGATTGAAGATTTAAATGAGATTTATTTTAAATCTTCGTCTGAGAAGATTAAAATGTATGGTAAATCCTCAAGATTTGTAGGAAATTTAGCTATATTTACTTAAATCTCGGTTCAGTGGTCGGTGGAAACGTAGTACGAGTATTAAAATGTGCCGTGAAATAATATAATCATAAGAAGAAGGAGAACGTTTTTTTGAAAGTGTCATTGTTTGATATTTTGTCGGGCCAAGATTCAAACTGTTCTTTTCACACTACAAGGCAAAGTGGTTAATATCATCTTGCAATAGAGTTAGATCCTTTGAGGTTGATATATTTTTATAAATCTTCATATCGTCTGCAAAGATAAGAATTTCGCTATTGCGAGCACAAAGAGGAGCATAAACATTTAAATATAAACATTTAAAACAAAATAAGACTAAAGATTCCTTAGTTATTTTGACGCACAACAATTCAATTGTCAGATTGAATGGGAAGACTATTTATGTAGAGCAGAAATTACTTCTTACAGCAATAAGTACTCCGCCACCAACTGAATTCATTATATCAACATGACGATCCTTTCGGTAAACTAAGAACTCGCTGTCAAAAAGTTATGTGTCTAAAATTGAGGCATTAAGCCAAGTCTCAGTCAGGGCAAAAAAATCGTATGGCAAAGATAGGGAATTATTATATGTCTTGGAAGTTTTACTTCGAAGACCTCCTACATTTTGGTAGTAGAGGCAGAACCTGGGCAGTTTTTTGAATTTAAATTTAAACTAGAAGCTGCATTTATATTAGATTTCTTTCTCATGGGGGCTATAAATTCTTTCGCCAATGTATTAGAAGGCCACGAACTACTACATATGGGTTCAAAGAGACAACTGGGAGCAATTATTTTAAAAGAGGCTACGAAACTGTTAGGTTTACTTATTTTGGAACATTTGACGCATGATGAATTTGCAATAGCTTTAGTACCAACCAAATGATCCAATAAGTCTTCTGGCTTAGTTTCGGGTAAGAGACGAGAAACAAATATGGCCTAGGCTTTGCAACTGATGATAGAGTTTTGGGTGTAATAACGACGGCCTCCTGTGATGGAGCTAACTTAAGCTGTTCGGTCACAGCCACAAGTGGAATATTTACAGCGGGTTGTGATAGGGCTAAAATATCATTATTTGCTGGCTCATTATTTTGGGGTGATTCAATGCCGGGTTCGTACACAGTTATTGAAGTAGCACTTACTTAACAACTTATCATGGCAGATTTTTTTGATGATTTCTTAGGAGCCGGTCCTGCGTTGTCTGGACAGGTGGTCATGTCCCTTCCTCTCTTTTTACTTTTTTTTGAGATTGAAAGATTTGGTGTTGAAATATCATCCGTTGAAGAGGACTTGTCAGCTATCAACACCGGAGAAGGTATGCCATTAACAGTTGTTACTATATTAGCAAAGTTAATGCTTAAATCTTCAAACCCCTTTGCAATATTAGTCAGCTCATCTTTTAAAGTGGATAATTTAAAAGAAAAGTGAGCAAGCGAAATCTTTTTACAATTCGGACAATACCAATATATATATTCGAAGAATTAATTTTATCCATCAAAGAATTATTCGAACCAACGCATTTGGCATGGAATAAATTTCCGCAAGGTCCATAGCACTTGAAAAGGGGGGCTGTGCCGGAACGATCCACACAATTAGTGTTCGCGCATGCCATTATTAATTAATAAATAAGGGACAGACAGAGAAAAAAAAATATATAAAAAAAAAGGAAAAAATGAATCACAAAAAAAATACAAGTTACTGACTAAAAATAAAAATCGGTTAATAGCTGGATTTGAACCTATAACCTAACGCACAGACGCTCACCGCCAACGATCCTTAAATCTGACTTTTTCTAAATTAGTATCAAGAGTGTGTTGGATACTTAATTATGTGTTCAATAATAAACAACGGACAAAAACTGAAAGCTTTACGAAAAAGCTCGTCCGTTGAGCGATTCTACTAAAAGAAGGGTAAGAGGGAGTAAAATCAAAAATGGAGAGGAACAAAGGCGATGCAGATCTTGACATACATACATATATGGGAGTACATATAAATGGCAAACAAACTTACGTGAATTGAAAAGAAATTGACGAGACTTCATAATTACATGTAAATGGAGAAGTTACCTAAACTTTAATAGATTATCAAATGTCAGACCCATTATTTGTTTTGAGTAACTGGAAATATGCTCAAAATATCTTATATTGAATATAAATCTTGCAAGGTTATTGTACATGACATTAAATTTTCGCCTTGTTGAAGAGTCAAGACTGCAGAAGACTTCACATCCATACAACAAGATGGGTAGCAGGAGTGCTTTAACAAGCAACATCCGGTTTTGACGGGAATATACCTTTGGGATATATAGTTCAGCAATAGTATAGGCTACATGATCAGTCCAAGTTAAGGTTTCATTGAAAACTAGCCCCAGGTTCCTGGCAGAATGCACATAGTCAATAGTCGATCTACTTAGCCGAATCGGTGGAAAACTTGACGTATCTAGGGTGCGTTTATAGATGATGCATAATGTCTTTGACTTCCCTGGGTTGAGAGAAAGGTTATGCTTGAGAGCCCACTGCAGAATAATTTCAATGTCTTCATTTATATGGCTGATAGCATTACTTATGCCATCAAATGGACTACATAAGTATAATTGGAAGTCGTCTGCGAACTTATGAACGTTGCAAGACTTAACTAAATGGGGAACTTAATTGACATATAGCGAAAATAATAGCGGCCCAAGAATGGAGCCATGTGGCACTGCTGCAAGGACTGGAAGATATGAAGACAACTGGCTTCCAAGTGCCACGCATTGCTGGCGATCTGTTAAATATGAGTTCGATAGTTCTACTGCATAAGAAGAAAAACCAAATTCATCTCTAAGCTTTTCACAAAGTGTCTGATGATCAACCATGTCAAACGCTTTCCTAAAGTACAAAACATTGTTCAGGATCAATAGCATTTTCGATCAAAGTGAAATGCTCTGGGTTATGAGAACTAGAAGAATTATTTGTTGAAGGAACAGATACAGACTCAAACTGTACATTGAGTAGGTTGCAATCTATATTAAGAGTCTCTATGAGTCGTTTAAGATTAACTAGCTTACGCAAATATTGCTATAAGCTTTTTCCGGATTGGTTATCAGCGTTCGCTCGCTGCCACGCCCATTTATTTATATTTATAGTTTGAAAAACTCCAAAATTGGTTCTTTAAAAAGCATGATTTCACCTTTACCCAATAATTACATTCTTTAATTTTATTTCTAACCGACTTCTATTCTTAAGTATTAAATATGTATTTAATTTAAACTTAAAATAAAAAGGTATTTAAATATTTATAAATGTTTTGCGAAGTCGCTGGACTTGATAAAAAATCACTACTTCACAGAAAAACACACTTCTTACCTGTAGGCATCAAGATTCTTGGAATTTTCTTTTTTTAAATAATTATCTCGATTTGACATTCCCAGTGTTGTTTGTTTCACAAACATTGTATACTCTGTCGGAACTGTTGGATTCTTAACCACATCAAATCCAATTAATATACCATTTGCAACAAATGATGTATTTATTGCTAATTCCAACCAATCGAACTTCTCATTAACCGTCCAGTAATTTTCATCCAAAACAGGGCAACCCCCCAATTCGTCGATAAACTTTAAAAGAGGTTCCGTACCTTGCTTCATTGTTGCCTCCTCATTCATACAGTTTTTGTAGTAAAACTTAGCTTTGGTCATTGCATTAAGAGAGTATTCCTCAAGATCATCTTCATCATCATCAATAGGCTCGGACAAAAGCTCTTTTAGTTTTTGTTGAAGATTACTTTGCAGTAATTGAGTTGTTGAGTATTTCCACTTATCTTTTGGAATTGGATTATATTTCTCCCAATTACCGCAGGCATAATCATAAAAGTTCTCACATGGATCTATTGCGGTATTCATAAAGCTCTGCATAAGTTCCGATTGCTTTGCTCGCATTGCTAGTCTTCTAGAATCGTTAGAGCTCAATGAATATGAGAGATTATTATTATCAGCATTAAGGGAAGAGTTATTCAAAAGATTAGTCGAAATTGGTGAGGACTTAACCGAATTTAACAGAAATATTGTCAAAACAAATGGACATTTCAAGCTCGTCATTTTTGATACTTTTTTGTATGAATTTTATTTAGAAAACATTTCCGAAAATAAAATGATGTAAAATATTCCACACGAGGGCAGGAAATGGGCTCGTTTGTGCTCTCTGTTCAGAACTTCGCGATAGACTATCAATTTATCAATTCGTGTCGGTAGAAACATTTTTAAATATTTTTCGGTTCTATGTGGTTTGCGTAAACAGATATATAGCGTTGCGGGTATAGTTCATTGATCTTCTTATCAACAATTGTACATTTAATATTATTAAATTTGTGTGATGCATGGAGACCAGACTCTTCAATATTTCGGAGAGATCTTATATTAAAATTAAGGGTGTGTTTCTTTATTTATTCCGGATAAGGAATAGAATGGTTGGAAATGACAAAATGTTTATCCAGAATGGAATGAATAAAGAAACAAAAATTATATCCGGAATAGAAAAGAAAAACATGACATCAATCAGCCGTTTGAAAGTGTTGTGATGATGACAAAAAAACAGGTATCTCTTTGAGAAATAGTAAAAATAAAATAGTATTGATTTATTAATTAATTAAAACTCACATTTAATTATTATTTATATATTTATTTTAATAATAAAAATATAGAAAATGTTTGTTCATCCATTTTGTTTACTTACTTGGTTTTCGTCTTTGGCTGCTTTCATTTTGTTTGCTTTCATGTGAGAGTGTTATTCCGAGAATATTCTTTTCATTCCGTGTTTGACACGCAATAAAAAGAATGCATTCCAAACGTTCCGGAATGAATAAAGAAACAACAAAATAGTTTAACCGGAATATTCCATGGAATAAGGAAACGCAAAATTGGTTTCCGAATATTCTGGACATATCAGAATGAATAAGGAAACACACTCTAAATAAAGAAAAATTTAACTCTATCTGAGCACAACGGGGAGATCTCTTTACCAAATTATGCAATACGTTATATGTTATAGGTCAAAAGATTTTTCATCATTATTTTTTTTGAATGAGTAGAAAAGAAATTTGTAAAAGAGGCCAAGCTCAGAATATGATGAACTTGAAAACATGTATGGTCGAAAAATTATTGTCGAATGAAAGAAATTTAAAACCCACGACTAGATGGCCCGTACTTGCTCTTATGTTCGATGACATCGCAAGCCCAAGATTATAAGGAGAAAAGGCTACATATATTTTAAAGTCGATTTTTACTTAATTTTTATATACAAAATTCCATTATAGTCTGGGATATTCACTTCGAAAAAATTCCGACAAAGCGAAAATATTGGGGTGTAGTACATTTTTTCAAAAAAAAATAATAAATTTATGTTTTTGAGTCGGGAAATTTTTCATTCATAAAAAAACAAGTCTTAAGTGTAGAACCGGAAGGGAAATGCTGCCACCTTATAGTAATAATTTATTTTATTTTGTTTTGCTCAATAACTCCCAAAACCTTTATTTTTCTTCAAATTTTCTAAGAACAGCTTGTAGACAGTACAATTATCTACAAAATGACTTATTAACGGCATCTGCCTGTCAATTCGTTCTTACAGGCCGACTCCGTTGGCAATAAATTTTCTCGTAATACACATCCTGACATGAAATCTCCAATTTAGTCGTGTTGTTTCTAGTTGTGTTGGGATGTCAGCGAGCTCTCTCTTCGAATTTGTCTTGATATCGATGCCTGACTTCAAATTTGACGGCTGCGTTTTTTTTTTCTTTTTTCTGTGATTATCTCATTATTTTTTGTCTCTCACGTCGGTAACTACTCTGTTGTCGCACTTACAAAATTTTTGTTCGTACTTAAATTCGTCAAATACACCATTTTTATTAGTTATGTATGTATATGTTCATTGACAGGAGTATCAGGTCAAAAAACATTTTTTTCATGAAATTAGTTTTTGATAATTCTTCTTAAACAGCCTTACCTACACCTCAACCTCTATTGCATGAATGAATTGTCAAGACATGAACTGCCCAGCCAATACAAAAAAATGCCCTGATACTTAACGACAGATATTTCGTTGGCGATACAGATATTCATGCCGATTAGTGAATTCGCAATTGTCTACTCCCTGGAAGCTGAAGAAATTCGCAATAGATTCGCTTTCGCGTTTATTTCAATTAGTGAAGTCGTGGAATGAACTATACTATCGATTCTTGAACGACCTTACCATTTTCCGAACTATATTATCGCTGCCGTCATTTGTTGACATTTTAAACGTCACACGTAATGTTAAATTGTAGCTTAAGCATTGATGTAATTGTTGATCGAAATAAAGAAATGGAAACTATGTATTGCATTTTATTTTAATTTTCGGGATCATTCGCAAAGGACTAATCGGATTTGTATTCGCTACCAAATTAGGTATATATTTGATATTTCCGATGCACTGTAAAGTTTAAGTTTTCATATTTCAGAAGACTTTGAAATGCGACTTTTTTAAGCAGAACAGCCGAACCAGGTATAGGTATATATTTTTTAATTCAGAATTAAATACATATTCTTATTTGAACTTACATTATTGGTCAAAAACAGCATCAATGCAAAGATTCGCCAAACAATTATCGCGTAAATAAATTGAGAAAGTTTGTATGGAGTGCGAAAGGTTTGAGGATTCAGTAATACCAAATTTGTTGAGCAAAATGTCGGTGGTGCAGGTAATTTTACCGACATTCATTCAATTTCCTTTCTATGGGTTCACTAATAGCATCAATTGCGAAAATTAGTTGAATTGGGGCTATATCTCATCCGCAGAATTCACTAATCGCCATGATTAAGTTAAAGAGTACCAAAATTTAATTGTTATTCAAAACAAAAATTTCTCCACTCAAGAACATTCATTTAATAAATTTTGTTTTTGAAAAAATGTACTACATCCCAATATTTTCGATTATTTTTCTCCAAATATATCAATTGTACGATAAAAACTGCCTTAATATTTTTGTGTAGAAGGGCATGATCTCCAAAGAGTACTAACAATTTCTTTTTCAAAAAACTTGTGGTTTTTAAGTACATTATTTAGAAAAAAATGAATTTTTCGTTACTTCCTTCCTTCTATATTTCTAGAACCCTCACGCAACCTGCGAAAATGACGAAAGACGAGCAACCAAAAAAAAGGAATCGTTTAAGTCTGTTTTTACACGACTGAGATTTTTAAGCGTTGATAATCTTTTGTTCCAATTTCAGTTCCAAGAATGCTTTTACACGAATGTGATTCGTGACTACAGTTTACTTTTTCCAAGTGAGAGAAATAATAAATATATCCGCATTTATTACTCCACGTAAGTTCGATAAACAATAAGAAAAAGCAGAATCTTAGCACGTTCCTAAAAATAGCAGACACAAATTGTACAGTCTAATATCAGTCTAATCGTTACGTTAATGGTTCGTGTATTTACTTCATACATTTTTTTAAATTTGTTGATGAATTTGATAAGGGATGTTTTAAAAGGTAAAAAAGTTCCTACCTAATTCACGAACCTTTTTTTAAAAAAAAAAATCCTTATCAAATTCCACAACCATTTGAAAATATGAAGAAAGTGAATGCTAAATTTCTTATCAAATTCATCAACCATTTTAAACAAAATGGCGTACGTTACTTCCGTAAGGTAATTTTAGATTTTACCACTTCGGAGAGCTTAATGTTTGCACATCAAAAACAAGACTGAAATAAAGTTAAACAAAGAAATTACATAAATAATTTTTATAACAATTGAAGTTTGTTCATGTTCAAAAAAATTTTATAGGTACATAATGTAAGTAGAGTAGACTGACTACGGTTGAAACAAAGGACGGTTGAAACAACACAAATATTCCAGGGACAGTAGACGGTACGCGAATGTTTCTAAGGTGCACACGAACAATCGTCAATCTTGCTTAGCACGTGGAAAGTTGCAGTTGTTTGAAGGAGCACTTTTTGTATATAGATAACCAAAAGTAAATATTTGTGTGCAGTTTGTTTTTTTGTAAATTCATAGTAGAGTATTGAGTATGTGTTTCTATTTGAAACGGAGAGTGTAGAATGCATCGCAGTGTCTTGGTCCAACGTCTTGTCAATGTGACCATAATTATATACATTTTTGTAACTGACGCGGGGTTGGGGACGGTTGAAACATTTTTTCTGGGTACGGTTGAAACAAAATGTTTATTTTGTTTTCTTGCTCTCCAGACTACAAGAGTTCGTGCAAGAAAGACATTCAGAGGACAAACTGACTTGTAAGGCCTATGATGATGTCAAAGCAGGCGATTCGTTGCGAAGTGTGGCGGAGAATCATGGTGTAAATCAATGTTCGCTTCATAGATACATACGAAAACAAGATGTTTCTGATGAGGGAGAAAATCAAACCAAGGGACGTCAAGTGGGTACAGCGTGATAGGGTATTGTATACCTGTATTGGGAAAAGTAATACAAAAAATTTCGCCTGGTTAAGTAATAATTATAATATTTAGAAAAATTATAAAGATCAATACCCTAGGCCACATTTTTAGGTACTGTGGTCACAAATTTAAACATTTTGGGGTGTTTTTAATTGAACCATGACTTAGTAAACTTTATTTTCTAAGAAAACTGTCAGTATTTATTTTTGGATTTCTGATTGGAATTAATAGCATGCGGTTATTTAGGATTACATAAATAAGATATATAAAAACTTAAAAATTTGTGACCAAAATGCTTAATAAATAATAAATAAATAAATAAAAGTTGCCCCCCTAAAGTAGATATTGATTTTCATTACCTACTTTTCTAAGTATTCCAATTATTACATATCCAATCGAGATGGATTTTTTCAAACTTTTTTTTCCAATACAGGCATATATTACCCTATCACCCTGTACCAGCTTGACGTTGACTTACGGAACACTCTGTATAGCACACAACATAGTCTTTACGGAGGAGGACAGATTTGGAGAAAAGTGGATACAATGCACTGTCTGTAAACTGTCACGAAAAGTGCACAGAAGGTGGAAACTCATATGCTTGCAACAATTGCGACTAGGAATATTCCGATTAATTTATAATTTTTTGTGAAAAATTATGCTTGAAGTAAGGTTTCTTTTGATCTATTTTAAAAATTATTTTCGTTTATTTTGTTTTCTTTGGTAAAGATGTGAATTTTTTATTTATTTTCGTTTGGAAAGACTGTAGATTTTTTAAATTTTCTTACATTAATTATTATTAAATAAAAATTAAATATAAATTCTAAGACTGCAATATGTGATGATAAGTATTGTCAGCCATTGCCATATTAATTTTTTTTTTTTATAATTTACACGCGCTCAAGGGATTATAAATACCCTTTAAATGTTTCAACACAGCGCGGGTGTGAGGGTGAGGTAAAGAAGGAGAAAGAATGATAGGAAAGATGTGTGGGGCGATATTCGGAGACTGTAGGTGGTTGTTGTCTCAGATTTTATCTCCAGGGATGTCGGCTGAACTAATGCGGAGAAATTTCGGTGTCTTATTTATCTATGTCCCTTATAATTCGCATTAATTTTTTTATTCTTTGTAATATTTTATCGGTATACTAGTTTTACTCAATCACATGTTGTTAGTTTTATGCCCAAACAGCATGTAATGAAAAATAAGAAGACATAGACTACGGCAGGGAACGAACCTGTGACCATGAGGTTGACAGGCGAACACACAAATATCGCGCCACGGCCACCCCCCATAACTTCAAAATAAAAAAAGAATGAATTTAAAGTGTTTAACACTAGCTTATGTTTATTATTTCCATGTGTTTCAACTGACCCAAATCGCTGTTTCAACCGCCCCTGGTATGGGTACGGTTGAAACAAAAGCGATTTTATTTTTAATAGCCTCTTTTACAAAAAGTAATGCACTGATCACTAAAAAGGCACACCCTAATTGTAGAAGGAAATCCGCTTTTTCATTGAACATGCCTTCTTCATCGCTCGGCTTATAGAAATCTATATTATGGACGATAAAAGCGAAATTATCTCAACCGTACCCAGTTGAGAATGATTTTATAGAAGTTTACCTTGACATCCTCCTGAGCCATGTAGGGATAGGGAAACATTGAAATGATGTCTCGTTTATTTTTTCTTGTGATGGCCATAACGCAGTTTAAGGAATAGATATTTTGGGAAGCACGAAGGCTGAAGCAATTGAAGTAGGTACTTGCTTTTGCTCAGAGACAGACATTTTTTGGGATATTTTCCTGATATTACTGTTTTTCACCAAAAATTTTAGAATAGCTACAGATTTTATTCTATTTCTGTTTTGAAGCAAGATTTTATTTAGAACAATAGCTAATTACATCGTTGCCCTTGCGACCACTCTGTGTATCATTACCAAATTGCACAATAAGTAACAAATAATATTATTCAATTTACAATTTCCGGTATAGATTAGGTTTGATTTTTGTTATTTTATAAAATTGACGTATTGCCCTTTCATAAAGTGAAACCATTGTGAAGGTCATAACATAACTTTGACTATATCAATATTTCTGCGCTAATTTGGCTTTTTATTTCAAGTCTTTGTGTATTTGGAAGTGTTTTTATTGTTGATGTTTTTTTTTCATTTTTGCTTTTATAAATCCCTTTTTAATCCACTTCAATTTAAACACAAAAAAAACTTGAATCTACTTCAAACAAATATTGTTGAAAATATGTTTTACACTCTTTCATGTTAGCCCAGATTCACATTTCAAAAGAATAAATTGCATCTATCTTCAATTCAAGCAAAAAAATTATAAGGTACAATATTTTCTAACGTATATTATTGTTTTTCTCTTAATTTTCTGTCAAACAAGTAATGTGTTTGGTTTTACCTTCGTCCCTGTCTGTCTTTGCTGAAAATTGAATGTGGTTGATAGCCAAATATGCGATGAAAAGATAATTTGAAATAATCAAGAATGTGGATAAAGATTCGTACGCAAACAAATAACTTTGTAAAAATATCGTTGCTTATATTTTTGTCCAAAAAAAGCTCTGGACAATCAAGATTGGCCAAAAGTAGTAAAAATGAAGTGAGTGTGTGAAGTGACTTTAGTAGACACTGAAGAAGATGATATACATACACATTTCGGCAAGATTATTCTTATTACTAACAGGAGTTTTTTTTAGACGTGTGGTTTTCAAGAAGAAATGTTAAGCGCTTGCCATTATGTTTTTAAAATGATTTCGGGCAAGTGGCCGGCTCGGCTGGCTCGAATAAATTCCTGCCGAGAGGCCCAATTTTCCACCACTTTTTGCAGTAATTAGGGCCGTATGTCAGCAATAACGCTCCGAATATTCTCTTCCAAGTCGTCAATCGTCTCGGGCTTATCTGTGTAGACAAGCGACTTCACATAACCCCACAAAAAATAGTCCAGCGGTCTTAAATCGCACGAACATCTTAATGCGCTATAAAGTTTGAACGTTGACATTATGTGTGAAACACTACATCATTTAAAGGACGATTCTTTTGAGGTAATTTTCCACCACTTTTTGACACATATTGGGCGGTATCTCAGCCATAACTTGAGGTATGTTGGTTTTCAAGTGCTCAAGAGTTAAAGGTTTATCTGCATAAACACGGTCTTTCGCGTAGCCCCAAAAATAAGTACAGTCAAATCGCATGATCTTGGTGGCCAGTTGATATCGCCAGGACGAGAAATTACGCGGCCAGAAAATGTCTCTTACAATAAAGCCATATTCGCTCGAGTTGTGTGGCATGTGGCACCGTCTTATTGAAACCACATATTCTCCAAGTCGCATTCTTCAATAGCAGGCAAACAAAGTCGGTTATCATATGACCATAACAATCCGAATTGACGGTGACAGTCGTTCCATCGTCGTTTTCGAAGAAGCAAGGTGCAATCACCCCTCCGGACCTAAGAGCGCCCCAAACAGTGACTTTTTGTGGATGTAATGGCCTCTCTTCAATTACTTGAGAATTCTCAGACCCAAATACGACAATTTTGTTTATTAACATACCCACCGAGTGAGAAATGTGCTTCGTCGCTGAAGAAAATTTCGAAAAATCACCGTCCACTGCCTGTTGTTGAAGCACCCATTCGACGTATCTACGCCGTTGTGAATGGTCAGCTGGATTCAGCTGTTGTGTGAGCTGGACTTTATATGAATGTAGGTGTAGATCCAAATGCAAAATACGCCATAATGTGCCGTAAGACAGTACTAATTCCTGATAACGACGAGGAATCGACACATTCGGGTCTTCGGCAACACTTTCACTTACAGCAGCGATATTTTCAGTGGTACGAGCGAAACGATGATGCACAGGTCTTACAATATCTTAAGCATTCCAGTCTCTTCAAATTTCTTCACGATTTTGCCAATTGCTTGCGTAGTTGGACGATTATGTAATCTCCTCTTAAAAGCACGATATGTGGCTGTGGCAGAATCACCATTTTTGTAGTAGGTTTTAAAAATTTGTATGCGTTGTGCGATAGTTCGACTGGGAAAAAAAATATGTTTAACAACTTAGTTTGACAGATGTCGAATTTCAGCCCTATACTTCTGAAACCACAAAATGGATAACCCTTCAATGAGGGAAAAAAGGCAACGTAAAATCTAACAAATCTTATTTGATTTAACGTAGGAAAATAGTATCATGAACGTAATTAATTTAACGTTGAAAATATATTGATTTAACTACGCATCGTTGTTTTAAGTACTGTCGTTATTGTTTTAAAGTGAACCGTAGTCGATTCAGCAGTGAAACAACTTTCATAAATTATTAAGTACGTTCAACGTTGTTTTAAAGTGGAAAATGCTAAAAAGTAATCAAAATGAAAATTCCATGCAAAACTTTCAAAGTGTAACATAGTTGATTCTACTTTGTTCAACATTATATCGAAGTTGCAGTCACTTACAAATAACACTTATACATTAAATTATTCTTCCACAAATATTGATGAAAGATTTTCAATGTAAAATCAACTTTAATTTGAGTTCATTCATAGTCAATTTTAGGTGGACCCAATGTAACACCGAAATTTAAAGTGGAAGCGATGTAGAAACAAAGTGAAACGTATTCATTTTCAAATTGCTGTTGCATTTTCAAACTACGATCACTGTAAATTCAAAGGTATTCATTGTTGATCTTAAGTGGATTCCATGTAGAATCGTGAAAACAGCAAAAAAACTAACTGCAACGTAGTGTCGGGTAGGCGCCGGCCGGCCGGCGTCGTCGATCGTTAAGCGTTGGGTTCATATATTCAGTCGTGTTTTGTCTTTTTTAAAAAAGTCGGAGCTTAAACAGTTAAATGTATCAATTAAAAACGTTGAACTTTTAGTAAAACTATTAAGAGAATTTGAAATGGAATACATTTTCCCTACGTTGAAAAGTAAGTTTTGTTTTAGTGAAATAATAAGAAAATTAATCCTAGTTTGATGGAAATTTGTTTATTTTTTTATACATTAGATTATTTGGAGCAAGTCATAAGCACGACACCATTTTCTGGTGGCTTATCCCCGTGCAATTAAGAAATGTGGACCGTTAAGATTTTCTTGGAGTATGCGGTTTGAATCAAAGGACAAGTGTATACCTACATTAATATCCAGTAAATTCAAATTTGTATTAAAAAATAAAAATACAATTTTTATATTTCAAAATGATCGTTTTTTTATTTAAAAAAAATTGGAAAATTTTAATTAAATTCAGATTGACGTAAATCATGGGTGAATCCCAGTCGTTATTTTAAAAACGTAAAGTAGTATATTCTACAACGTTTCATGGCAAGTTTAAAACTAAAACATTTCCATTTCAAAGTAATTTCTATTAGAAATTACTTAAAACAAAATTCAAACGTAGTGAAATTAAAATTGAGAGATAGTAATTTCAAAGTCGGTTCGTAATATTTTTAAGCTCGAATATATTTAATTTAACGATGCATCATTCTACAAATATGATTGGATCATTATACTTTCAAAGATGAATGACTCTTCCATTCCATTTTGTTTTTAAGTTGGATGATATTGATTTTACTATGATTCCACCTTAAATCAAACGAAAACTTATTTAAATCAAGCATGAAAACTATTCGTTTTCATATAGGAAAACACGTTGAAGCAATGATGTTCCACTTTGATTCTAAAATTTTCATCTTTAACCCCGAATCATTCCTAAATATACTTAAATCAAAGTGGTTTTCTTTGATTTTACGTTGTTTTTTCTCTGGGTGTTTATATGCATACATATATTATTGATTTTTGGAAAAAGCTGTATTTTTTACATATAAAATTTTCAAAGATCAAAGAATATAAGGACTTTCAGATAAATGATTTTTTTTAATAACTTAAAAGAAGAATAATTTTACTTTTACAAGACTACTTAATCAATTCTGCCTTATATGACTGACAAAGTGACAATGTTCAAAAGCTAAACAAAGAAACTATGCACAACGTCAACATTAGGTTTCGAATTCGCTTGGTATAAGAACCAATCCACGCACCGCCTACACCATAACAAAAGATCCAACTTTGAAAGAGTTTTGATCCTTGTTGACATTTTTCGTTGGCAATTTGTATTCACAGACTGACATGACGTCTTCACCCACAAGTTTTTTGTTATTACAAACGGAATTGATTAGGAACAAATCGATTTGCATATTACACCCGAGCGACAACGACGCTATTATGTTGAAGAAAAGTAAGGCCTTTCAAGACTTTTATCTCATGCACTTCTAATAAACATGCGACCGACCGCGACGCACGCGAGCGACGACCATGAGCATTGGCGTGCGTATTGTATGTAAGCATTATGCCAAAAGATTGTGTTTTTGTTTTGTTATTTTTGAACAGAACTACTGCGGTAGGTAACGTCTCAGAAATTTGTCACCAGTGTGCGTGCAATGATTCTGTACAAAAATTCATAATACACATACTCTAGCTATTTATGAAAAGATCTCCGTGAAGGTCCCGATGTACAAATAAGATAGATTATTTGTTTTCAATAAGAACAAAAGTATTTATTTAATTTCTTTGTAATTGTTGTATAATTTTTTAATTTTTTTTTTAATTTCTAACACACGTCAAGGTTGTTGGTATAGATATGGTTTGGCCTTTTGAATAATTACATGTGTATAATGTTTCTATTGTTTGTGGGCTAGTGAATTTCTTAAATTGATTTCGTGTGGTAAAAATATTTAATAGCTTTTAATTGAGAGTCTCAAACTGGAATCCGTTTGAAACACACATTATAATAATTATATTATTGATTGTTATAATGGTTGGGTCAGTTTAAGATCTCATGTTTGCAACAAATGAAAGTGATTTTCTGTTTCTATGAATAAGTTTAATATAATTAAATAAATTAATAAGTCTGTGAGGTATGAAAGATTGGCCTCTTTAAAAAAAATATAAAAAAGTAAGAACTAACTGATAGAAAGATCAACTATTGACAATACCACTGCACAGTGGACAGTTTCATACATGGTATAGACAAAATATGCAACTTCGAACTTGTTTGTTTGCTAACAAATTGTTTGTTTGTAGACTAATTGAGGTAGTTGCGATTCTTTTGGTACTAAAGTTTAAATTATAATAGCCGTGTTTTATTACCGCCAATAACCCATATGGTCCACCCCGTGAAAATAAAACGATCTGGGTTATGTACTTGAATGTACCCTATGTTCGCCAAATTTAATACTTATATTTGCAAGCCCAGGTAGAAACCCCGATAGAAACCTGGATCTCGTGTTGTTTTTGTAGTAGGTGTTAAAAAATAACCCAGACTCGTAGATAATAAAACGCAGCTAATATTACATAACTACCAGGGTAAAATCAACATAAAAAACGAAACACATATATCACAAACAACGTTTTTAACTATGTATTAGGTATGTTCCTACACATTCCAAATTTGGCTAAAACCTAAAATGTGTATTTTATATTTAAATATGCTTATACATTTTGTTTTTAATTTGGAAAGTGGTATTATTTATATGCATATCTCTTAAAACATTTTCTTTACGAATTCAAGTCGTTAGAGTCGCTTTTGAGAATATTTTAAAGAAAATCATTGTATAAAAATATTGGCTGTAGAAATTCTAGACGAAGTCCCATTTAGGTTGAGACGTTGGGCAGCCGAAGTGAGTATTAAGGGAGTATTCGTACTCCCCTAGCCTTTACCGTACTCCCCTCACTCGAAATGTACTCCCCTCGAAAATGTCCAAAACTTTTGCAAACATTCATTAAAGATGGCATCTCCGATATCATGCAGTGCGTTCAACCCATGAATCAAAGAAAACAAGATTACGACACATCTTTGTTGTTCTTATTTTATTGACGTCATATGTGAAAAAATCCATTAATTCACAACCAACAAACAACAACAATTTGCAGATTTGTTTTCTCATATGACGTCAATAAAATAAGAAAAACAAAGAAGTGTCGTAATCTTGTTTTCTTTGATTATTTTTTCATGTGAGTTACACAAAACTCTCAATGGCTTATCAGATTTTTTTTAAATATGTAGAAAACAAAATTTATTTTCATTTTCTTTCATATATCTTAAAAATAATAAATAAGTTGAATTTGGGGTTTCAATCTGAAGAGCCCAGAATACATTTACTCCTTCCTACAATTAAAATGTACTATAAGACGGTTTTAACAAATTTTATAAAGCCTTTTTATATTGACGATGACGCACTCAATAATCTTGACTTTTCAAATAATGCGATTTTCCTTGATGAAACGTACATAGGTGCTAAAGCTTTCACCAGATGATATTACGGGTATTCTTGATAACTGTCGTGAATACTATGTAATGCTCTGTAAGAAAATACGCTCGAGAATAAGTTTCGATGATGAAGTGTTAAAAGCGCTTAACATTATTGACCAGAAAGCAAAAAGTCCTTCTCTTGTTCCCCTTATACAAATATTTCCACATCTTGTAACGGGTGATAATGTTGAGGAACTAGATGAAGAATGGAGGTTTTTGAACAATAATGAATCCTTCAATCGAAATTTGCAGTTTGGAACAGTTTTGGCAAAATGTGTTGGCAACTAATAATGCCCTTGGTGAGCCAATGTTTGGCGCATTGAAAACATTTATTGGTTCTCTAATTTGTTTACCTCACAGCAGTGCCAATGCTGAAAGCATTTTTTCCCAGTTGCATTTAATAAAAACACAAAATAGAAACTACTTAAGCATTAGCACAATAAATTCAACTTTAATGGCAAAATCTCTATTACAAAATGAACATGCATCGCAATGGGTACCCTCAAAAGAGCTCTTGTGTAATTATTGCAAATAATATAAAAAAGTCTGATATGCACAGCCGATTACAATACAATCTGTTTTTTTTTACATATAATGTGTGTTTTGTAAGTTCCTTATTTAATAGATGTTATTTTTCTTTGCTTAAGTTTGCTTTAGTTATTAAAACTTTATTTGTTGTTCTTATGCAATTAATTAATCTGGGTGTTCTTTTATTTCACCGTTAGGTGATACAAGGACTTGAAGTACAAATTTATAAAATATTTTAATAAAATTATATAGTTAATCTCTTTTTTTCGTCAGTTTTTTTTTGCGTACTCCCTTCAAACATAAAATACTCCCCGTCTAAACCTTTGAAATACTCCCATCTAGATTTTCAAAACGGCAGCGCTGGATGAAAGTAAGAAAACTGACAGTATACATATGTAAGTGAGAGAGAGGGAAGAACTACCCACTTAAGTATTGGGTGGACACTACTTACATTTTTAATGTTCCATTAAGCCGAACATTTTTTTTGGAAAGCATAGGTCCAAAGTTTGAACTGAATCATAATAAGTACTCAAATCAATTTAAAAAGGATATAAAGACATATTAATATAACTAAAATATATCAGCACTTCAAAAGTTAGTCTTGCGGCACTTTCAACGGGTATTTTTAACTAAGATATAGATACTTATGAATATTTGTTTTTATTCAAACAAAATATTTTCTTTCCATTTTTTTCCATTTCTTTCCTATCGCTACCCCATTGTAACTCCCAGTTTCATTAACATTAATTAATTTAGTCGATAAAAGTGATGCTCATCAGAATCAATTTCATTTTTGTAAGGAGATGTATAAGCAAGTCAAAAATACAGGCTCATTAGAAACTTAAGCTCTGGCATTTAATGTTGGTATCGGATTTCTCATATTTGAAATAACGGTGAAGCTTAAAACAAAGCAAAATTCGATTTGGTTCTTTTAGCCACGTGGTCCATTTTGTTCCACTCTGCCCTACAAAAAAAAGGAGGGGTGGAGAAAAAATGCAGTTTTTTCCAAATTACTGCAAAACTATAGGTTCCTTTGAAAAAGTTGTAGGTACGCATTGTAGCTCATGTTATACTACATAAATAGATCAACACACTTTTTATCGTACAGTTGATAGATTTGGAAAAAAAATAGAGTAAAAATGAAGCTCTCCACCAAAATTCAGCTTTGTCGGAATTTTTTTCGAAGTGAATGTCTTTTTTTCCTGGCCTATAGATCTAAAATATTTTTTATTTTGGACAACCTCGTTAAAGACCGTTTGTACTGAAGCTGTGGTATCATTCAGTGGTGAATATAATAGAATAATTTCATTAATCGAGATATTAGGGTGCTGGTCAAAATTCTGGCTTCAAAAGAATGCTCTTCAAGCTTCTGATTTCAAAATGAAAATTCTACTTTTTTTCATTTTTTCTGCTTTTCAAAAGTCTGCTTCTCAAAATTCTGTCTTTCAACAAAATTGAAAAAAAATTCTGCTGATTTTTTTTTAATTATTTCACTTTTTAATTGCGATAGGTACTATATCTATATCTGTCTGTAGAACGATCTACAGCCTGAGAGGCTGCAACTTGGTACTTAGGTTTTAGGTTGGATAGATTAGGGATAGATTTTTGGATCGTTGTTTTAGCCCCAAAAATAACGGTACTTGCCATGCAAATATTCTTAACATCTTTATTATCTAGAAAACTGCTCTAAAGATTTTGATAAAAAAAAAGTATGTGTAGGACTTTAGGATGGTCTACATTTTGGCTAAACAATTTTTATTTACATATTTTGTTATCAACGACCTGCCATATACAAGCATTTTTTGATAGTCGACTTTATCATAAGCGGCTGAACTTTTTTCGATCAAAATTTTTATACTGAACGTTCTTTGAATTCTAAATAATACTGCATTTCAAAATTTTCAAAAACAGTTTTTTGAATTTAAAAAAAAAAATATTTTTTTTTGTTGAAAATTAAATACGATTTTTTCTAAAATTTTGTTTTTAAGGTATATCATATTTAAAATTATCATACCAATTATTTTTTTTTTTAATTTAAGAAAAAAAATTAATACAGAAAATTAAGTTAAAAACAACTTAACTTAACTTAATGAAAAAGAATTACAAGAAAAAAACTGTTAGAGCCGATTTTTCAATCTCCAGATAAACATGTAGTTAGTTGCCAGAGGAATAAACTTGCTTGTCTTTTAAACAACCGGATAACAATATCGAATTATTCAATCAAGAAAAAACAATCTAAAGAATACTTTAATTTGAACGTCAATTTTATTTCGAGTATCGAACTTTACATAGAAATTAATTTTTGTTTAACGTTTATTTCAAAGCAATAATTTTTCAAAATGTGTTTGACATTGAAAATAACTATTTATCCGTTCTAAGCAGATAACTTTATTCCATAAATAATAAATTTATCCCTAGATAAAGTTGTATCTGACTGATGAAAAACTGATTTTTGGTTTATCTGGAGAATATGCACTAACTGACTGCTTAACTGCGTATTGAAAAATGGGCCCTTAAGAAAACGCGCGCTTTTTAACATTTTCCAAACCTTTGTTTTCTTTATTATTTGCAGAGTATTGATAAGCAGAATTTTGTAGAGCGAATTTTAAAAAGCTGAATTTTGAAAGCAGAATTTTAAAAGCAGAATTTTGAAAGCAGAATTTTGTTAAAAGAATTTTGACCCCGGCAGAATTTGAACAAAACCCGAGATATTAGTTTCGGAATGATCAAAATAACCGAATGATTATTCAAATTGTGAACGAGTAAGAAAATTTGAATAGTTTACTACTAGTTATCTATGAGTCTGGATCTGGGTTATTTCTTAATACGTATTACAAAACAACACGAGATCCAGGTTTCTATCGGTGTTTCCATCTGGGCTTTACAAATATTAGTATTAAATTCGGCGAACAGAAGATCGTTTTATTTTTACGGGGTGACCATATAGGTTATTGCCGACAGCGTTGCCCCCTACTACATTTGCTGTGTTTTTACCATACTTTCTTGTCACAAGCACGCACTACGCACGCTCCTCCAAACACTACACTTTTTTTGCATCAGATATTTTTGTAATCTTAAAAATGAATAGGGTGTTTGTGGATTTAAATCTTATCCAATACTTTTTGTGTCAGCCCAGAACACAACATCGTCTATTCCACAATCCACTTCCAGTATGTCGTCCACAGTTTGACAGATCATATAGTTATAATAGGTAAATGTATATTCTTCAATTTGATTTTTAATTTCAATTTTTCAAAGCGAAAACACCAAAGTACATTTGATATTCAAATCTACAAAACAGTTTTTGTTAGACGTTACGAAAAATTTTTGCAAACTTCATCAATCAATTAAGATTTCAAAAATAAAGCTTATCTCCGTGCGTATACGCCCATGTGTTTTGGATTTAAATTCGAAGAATTTTGCTGAAGAAACGACATTGAAAATGATATTTTAGAAAAATTTAAAACGAAGTCATGTTAAATGACGAATTTCGTTCCATTATAAGTTCACAAGAAACGCTAAAAGAATATTTTAATGAAGACATTGTTAAATTTTGGGTTAATTTATTGAGTGCCAAAAATTTTCCTGAAAAGCCAGCTTTTGAAAATGTATGCTGACTTTGTCTAGCTTGCCCCATGGCAGTGCACCTGCAGAGAGGTTTTTCTCAAGTTTAAATATAATAAATGATGATTTAAGAAATAATTTGAATATTTCAACTGATGATGCAATTATGCAATCAAAAGAACTCTTGAAAGACGAAGAGGAAATTTTTGAGCTCCCCGCAAAATTAATAAATTTTGTAAACAAATTCAATTACCACAATGCAAGTCATTATCAAAACAAAAAAAATGCTTAAATGCATATTTTTGATTTGTATAGATGTAAATAGTATATATATATTTATTATTATATAAGAATTTTTTTCTGACTTGCATATACATATATGTAGTTTATTATACCTATGTATGAGTGTATATTTGAAAGTTAAATAATGGATTAAAAGAATTGTAAAACTAATTTGTTTTTGTTAGCACGTTTTTACTACACTTTTTTTCATAAGCAAGTGTAATGCTTATGAACCATTTGGGGAGGGGGGGGCAACTCTGATTGGCGTACTAAAACACGGCTACTCTCGACGCATGTTCCGTATTTAGTTTGAATTTAGAAAGGTAACGAAAAGGAATAATGTTAAACCTTTAGGTTTTCAGAAAATGATATTTCTTTTTCTAAATAAAGAAATAAAATAAATATTTCAAAATTGTTTAACTATTTTTTAAATATACAAAAAAAAAATAGATTAATTAATTTACAACTTAAAAAATAACATAAACACTTGATTTTCTAGTCCAACTTTTTTATTTAAGCTATTCTAGTTTTAATACATTAACTAACACACATATATCATATAATATGCGTAAGAAATGATAAAATCCACCATTATCACAACCAACTCTATAAAAGCACTCTATTTTTCGATCATTTGTTTCTTCCATTTGCATTCATTCCATACGAACAAAAAATCTCAGTTGCACTATTGATTACTATTACTATTTTACTAATTCATTCTAATGATGAATGCTACAGAAACAGATATCTACACAAAAGTCTGTATTCGATCGAATGATTTCAGATGATATATCGATATGTCTCGAAATATGAAGTACGAATCGATTATTTCATTCGAATGCGCACATCGTTAGTTTGATGTATGATATTCCTATCCCGATGAAAACGTTCTACTTGTTCCTCGCAATATTATCACAGCTTTTTTAGTAAAAACAGTTTTTACTTTTAATGTCGAAGGGCAAAAGACTGATGCCAAAGAAGACGAGTAGCAGGAATTATTTTATTTTAATTGCGTAAATCTAAGAAAAGATTGGCAAGATTACGAAAACTCAATCGACAAGAAATAATAACTGATTTTTGGAGAACAGTTAAATTTTTTACTATGGGAGTATGGCAAGATGGTGGTAATACTTACAATTAAATTTTGTGGGTTTTGTAAAGTTAGAAGCCTCTTCTTTCGTCTCGTTTTTGAAAAAAGTAATTTCTATCAACAGTTTTTGGTAAAAACTATGTAATTTCAAACTAAAAAAAAAATTAAAAGTATTACCGTTATTTTTGAATATTTTTTTTAAATTTTCAGTTATTTATTACAGTTCCATACAAAGCCATCATTTAACTTTGTCGGCCAAGTTATCTTACACTTTCCAAAAAAATATGTCTTCGCGGGAACCGAAGTTCCCATTATATTTTTAGACGATGAACGATGTAATATTTATTAACTTTTTTTTACAAATAAGTCCAATTGATGGGTTCTTTTTAAAATTAATTGTTAAAGATGAGTCAAGCATAACACTACAAATTTTCAATTCAATGCAAAATTTGACTATAAATTTTCAGTGTTAGTTCGTCTAACATCTTGGCTGAAATATTAGGTTCTACAATCGCTATTTCTTTTTAAAAGTTCACATCTTTCATAAGCATATAAATTTCGAGAGTCTTTCTTAATTAATATTTTAGCTTCCGAAGAATACTTAATTTAGAAAAAGTTTTGCATCTACAAGGTGGGACAAAATTATTGTTATCTATAATTTAAATTTTACTAAAAATTTAATAAAGTTATCATCATCCAAAAAAAAAGTGTATACAATAAAGATTATTACTGACTCTGCCAGTTATTCGATCCAAGAAACCTCTTCCCAGTAAATTACATCAGAATTAAATTTGGACCTATAAAACCCCTTCATCTTCTGCCAGAAATATTATAATATCCACTCCGTTATGTTACCTAATTACCAAATTACCTCCCTACAGGAAATTCTTACTCCGGGCCTGACAATTTTTAACATTACAGGTTGGTACATCCAAATCAATTAGATAATGCTTAGTAAAACTATTATTGTATTTTGTTCTTAAGCTTGTTTGGTTTAAGCTTTAACTAATAACATTTCGCGTAGATTTTTAATTGTTAACAATTTCCTGGAAATCATCGTGTATGTATTTCTTACACTTTGAAATAGTATGATTGATATCAGAAGGCAGGTTAAACAGGTTGTTCGTCTTCCACTAGATACTTATGAAAAATCTATTAGAAACATTTCAAGAAACCAGTTAATTCATGTCACGGAATAATGTAATATACGAGTAAGTATAATTAAAATCTATGCAATTTTTATTTTTGTTTGTATTTTTTTTAATTGAAAACAGATACATATATTTAGAAAATTAATATTAATTAAAGAATTCCAACCTGTCAGTAATTATTCACAATGTATTTCCTTCTTCTTTTTTCGTCAAATAAAATGGTATAATATATGTTTTATTTTTACTTTACATTTTTAAAAATACTTTTTTAAACATTTTGAGTTCTCGTTCATCGAAACGTCAAAATTCAGGAAATAATAACACCGTGAAGGTGATTGAAACGATTGCCCGCAAAATTAAATAAAATGCACGACTGGATCACACGAACTTCGTCTTTTGTTCGATCACATCAAAAGGTTTCTTTTAAAAATCTAAATATATTTTTAAAGTCGTTTTTCACTTCATTTTTTATATGTACAAAAATCCTTTAATTTGTTTCTAAAAAAAATTCCATGAGAATTTTAAATATTTAATAAATAATATAAAAATAAAATTTAATAACTTAAGAAAAATGATTAAATCGGTTTAAACAAAGAAAAATAATTCAAAATTCTGAAATAAACTACTTATACTAATTTGAGCTCAAAGAAGGTAACTAATTTTATTTCTTGGATAAATTTTAACTTATGAGAAAAAATTTTTAAAATCTGTGGAGCGGTTTTTGAGCAAAAAAGTTTTTTTTTTAACTGAAAACATTTTTCAAAAACAATTCAAAAACGCCAATTCATAGGTATTCAGTAAATACATATAGCAGTTTTCAAAATATAAATTTTTTAAATTATTTTTTTAATGCTTTTAAGAATGCAAAAATATATTAATTAAAAATATTGGTACGCGGTAAAATTTGAGCAACCTAAACCTATATATGTATGTGTGAAATTTCGAAAGAATCGGTTAACCCATTTATGAAATAGTCGAAAGCAAAAAAAAAAACGGTCCTATTGAAAGTTTCGTTTTTAAACATTTTTTAATTTGTTTTTTTCAACCATATGATTGATCGCACCTAAAAGCTACACTGATTTTTTTAAATCAAAATCGTTAGAGTCGTTTTCGAAAAAAATATGATTTAATGTAACGGTTATATGGCAGTGTTGTATATTGAGGCATGGTTGTTCTTGTGAACCATAATGTTTTGAGTGCGAATATGTTATTTAGTTTTAGTTCTTAAGTTAAGTTAATAAATAGAATTCAACCCGAACAGTCAGCGGCTTTTTCTTTTCTCTTCTTTCTATCGTCTTATGAACATAACAGGCAGGTACCGTTATTTTTTGAGCTAAAAAATAAATTTCAATTTCCCCTCTGTACATTACCCAAAAAACTCTATATACCAAGTTTGGAGCAATTCGGCAAACCCGTTTGGGCCTTAGGTGTCTATACAAATACATACATACATACATACATACTGAAAGACTGACAGACTGACAGACTGACAGACTGACAGACTGACAGACTGACAGACTGACAGACTGACAGACTGACAGACTGACAGACTGACAGACTGACAGTCTGACAGACTGACAGACTGACAGACTGACAGACTGACAGACTGACAGACTGACAGACTGACAGACTGACAGACTGACAGACTGACAGACTGACAGACTGACAGACTGACAGACTGACAGACTGACAGACTGACAGACTGACAGACTGACAGACTGACAGACTGACAGACTGACAGACTGACAGACTGACAGACTGACAGACTGACAGACTGACAGACTGACAGACTGACAGACTGACAGACTGACAGACTGACAGACTGACAGACTGACAGACTGACAGACTGACAGACTGACAGACTGACAGACTGACAGACTGACAGACTGACAGACTGACAGACTGACAGACTGACAGACTGACAGACTGACAGACTGACAGACTGACAGACTGACAGACTGACAGACTGACAGACTGACAGACTGACAGACTGACAGACTGACAGACTGACAGACTGACAGACTGACAGACAGACAGACTGACAGACTGACAGACTGACAGACTGACAGACTGACAGACTGACAGACTGACAGACTGACAGACTGACAGACTGACAGACTGACAGACTGACAGACTGACAGACTGACAGACTGACAGACTGACAGACTGACAGACTGACAGACTGACAGACTGACAGACTGACAGACTGACAGAATGACAGACTGACAGAATGACAGACTGACCCACTGACAGACATACAGACGGACAGAATTCTTAGACCATCTTTTTTTCTTCTTCGCTATCATCATGTTTGATTGTTATCTCAAAACTTTTTTTTTCGACGAATGCATAACTTGCCTATAGTACCTATAATCGCAAGTAAAAATATGTAATAAGAATACATTTATTTCATTTTCAAATCGGCATGTAAATACTTACATAAGTGCTCCATGATAGTGTATCATTTCAGTAACAAGCTTATAGTCAAGTACACAATTTAAAAAAACTACAGACAATCCTCTTATTATATACCTTTTTTTAACTCTTTAGTTATATAAAAGAGCACGTCTATTTCGCAAGATGCATAAATAAATCAAAACAATTTGAATGTTATAAATTATTTTGTCTCAACAAACAAAGCAAAATTTTCATTGCCACGAAATAGAATTATTAGAGAAGACGCCCCTGTGTTCGTTTAATGTTAACAATTGAATCTATACTTAACTAGCTAACCTATTTATCTTCTTTATGTATAGTATCGGGGCAATGTCATCACAAATTGTCAACATAAAAACAACAGCATTAACAAAAGCTGTCACACCCACAAAGTGCATCTTCAGTAGTTGTGATTTATCACTTTGAAAAAAAAAAAATAAAAAAACTTTTAACAAAACACGTTTGATTCAAAAAAAAATACTCAAAGCTTTTGCATGCACTCTACGCCAGAAGCAACAGTATAGTTTAAAGTGTTTAAAAAGTGTAGCCCCTTGTTGTATGCACTTGATTAATAGTAGTTCATATAATAAGGCTAGGTAGAGCTAAGAGGAATGCTGAAGATATATTAAGCCATATTCTGCTATGAATTTTCTGTTATGAATCAGAAAAGACCTTCACCACAAAAGATATTTTATAATTGGTAGACAGGAGTTCGAACTGTTATGAAAATGAAATTCTGATATAAAAAGCAAACAGAGCTAACATCTGTTATCATAATCAGCTGTCGTCAAGTACATTTTTTTTCTGACAAATAACTACAAAATAAAGAAACCAAAACAAAAGAAATGGATATAGATGAGCAGCAACAACAACAAAAAATTAAAATGTGATTTTCGTAAATTGTTGTAATTTAAAAAAAACGACAATGGCGCAAAATTTTAAACAGCCTACTTAACAGTTTGCTAATTCAAAAGCACTTTACTAATATTTTCCTAATTTTAAACACTTTTTAACTAGCACTATACGAAATCTATTTTCTTAATCAACTACAACTAAACACGCCTAAAATAGTGCAAACAAGTAAGCGAACATAACTTTTTGACGTTTGTAAATGTCAAAGTGGCGAATGGATTTAGTACGATACTAACAAAATAGCCATTTTGTTTAAAATGTTAAGAAAACAGTACGATACTAAACTGGCTTAAAACTAGCAAAATCCTCTTTTTAGCCTAGTATCATACTAAAAATGATTTAACATATTACTAAATCGACTAAAATTTTGCGCCAATTTGTTTTAATTTAATTATTTGTTTCAATAACAATTTATTTATTTTTATACATTTTCTTATATTTGACTCTTTTTAATAACATTTCGTTGATGAAATAAAAGCTAAATGTCCATTTTAACTTAATTAAACTTGGTGGCGGACTAAGCTTGTTAGATGCCCGGGGCGGCAATGCTAAATGGGGCCCCTCATGTGACTAGATATTTTTGTAGTTTCTATAACTGTTTGTATTCACTCACTTCATTTTAGTTTCTCCTTGTTGCCGCGTGTATACACAAAACTACAGCATTTGAATCGGATTAAATGTGTTGAGATATTTTATTTTGTCGACCCTTCATGGATTTTTTGGACGACTTAAAACTGGAAAATTCGTTGGGAGGCTTTTTGTCTTTAGAGAGACTGATACCTCATAATATACCAATATCAAACCTTCGACGTCCCTGATAATTAAACGCAAGAGGAACGTGCAGAAGAAATGAATGGAGATGTATCAGCTGCACAATCACCATCCCAAAATTTATTAGAAGAAGACCAATCGCAAATATAATTCCGCAAATATATTCCGCAGTCGTATTTATTTTCATGATGCTCTCGGTGGGGCATGCAAGACATTCGTGATTTAGTGGATTCTGGCAACAATTTGATCAATATTTCAAATTTCGTTGCCTGTTGCATCCTACATCATTGGCAGAACCCAGCGACCTGTCACTGGAGCGTTTGCTAACATTGAAGCTGAAGCGGCTAAGATGGGACTAGCAGTCAATGAGGCCAAAACGGAGTACCTGCTGTCCAAAAAAAGGGACGCACACCACCGGCGGATTGGACAAAAGGACACAATAGACAGGTACAACTTTGAGGTAGTTAGGGACCTTGTCTACCTCGGATCCGCTATAACATCTAACAACAACATTTCGTTAGAAATAAAGCGAAGAATAACTCTTGCCAATCGCTGTTCCTATTGGTTAGGGATGCAATTGAGTAGTAAAACCCTCTCTCGAAGAACAAAGGAGACTATTTATAAGAATCTGATCATCCCAGTTCTGCTCTATGGCGCGGAGACATTGACTCTATCAAAAGCGGATGAAGATATCCTTCGTTGTTTCGAGCGTAAGGTTCTTCGCAAGATTTTCGGCCCTATCTGCGTTAACGGCTTTTGGAGGAGAAGATTCAAGCACAAACTATACGAGCTGTACAGCGACATTGACCTGGTAAAAAAAAAGAATATCACGCTTAAGATGGCTAGGTGATGTAGAGCGTATGTACAACAATGCTCCGGCTCCCAGTATCTTCGATTCCAACACAGAGGGAAGACGCAGTCAAAGAAGACCTCGCCTAAGGTGGCGCGCTCAAGTGGAAGATGACCACAAATAACTTGGAGTGCTTAACTGGAGGCAGCTAGCCAAAGACCGAGCTAGCTGGGGAGGCATGTTGGATGAGGCCCAGGTTCGTCCCGAACTGTAGCGCCACCTAAGTAAGTAAGTAAGTTGTATCCTATGTCATCTATAGCATTTTTGAAACACTGTTCGAAGGCCGAACTGCACATTCCTCTTTGGAGCCGGCGATGAATCTTCTCACGGTTGAGGAGCCAATATAAATAAATAATGCGAATTATAAGGGACATAAGTAAATAAGACACGGCAATTCTCTCCGCATTAGTTCAGCCGCCATCCCTGGGGATAAATCTGAGACAACAACCAGCTCTAGTCTCAGAACATCGCGCCACACATCTTTCCTATCTTTCTTTCTCTTCTTTCACCGGATGCCGTGCTGTGTTAAAAACATATAAAGGGTATTCATAATCCCTTGAGCGCGTGCAAGGTTATGAAAAAAAAAAATAACGTGTAATGACCAAGAATTCAGCGACATCGAGATTGATGCGATAATGCAAAATCATCATTTGGCATGCATGCACTATGGCGCATAAACGAGCTTTGGAGGCAGTTGACCGAGCAATGAAGGCTTTACGAGGTGATTCGAGATGATTTGGTGCGGCAAGGATATTTCTCTCCGGAGATTTTCGTCAAATGCTTTCCGTCATAATTGTGTTGCGGTGATTTCAGCTATGATCATATGGGGCGAATTCAAACGAGAGGAAGTCCTTATCTCACAAATTCCGATTATTCCAACTGATCGTCTATTCCAATTCAATCGGATTCGGTCGCACGTTGGATTGGCTTTTGCGATGACAATCACTACATTGCAAGGCCAGTCGTAGTAAGGCCGTGGAATAAATATCGAATTTCTGGCTTTCGCACGGTCAGCTGTACGTTGTGGCCTGTTCGCGTGCTGCGAAACCGTCTTCGTTGTTTGTTTTTGCCCCGGAAAAGAAATCGAAAAACATTGTCATATCATTCTCTACTGATTTTGATTCAATTAAAATAAATCACATTGAAATTTTAACTATTTGTGTTTTATTATTGCGCTGGAACTTACATGAAGGCGTTAAATTCGGGCGAGGACGAAGTTCGCTAAGTCCGCTAGTTATTTTATAAAATATTTTTAAGATTAGAGATGGAAAATATGATTAAAAAACAGTGGGTTGTACCACTTTTGAACTCACAGCCTCATATATTTCTTAAAATATACATACATCCAATCTAAACATATATGTGTTTCAATTGGATTTGGGACCCCGGACACCGGGGGCACAGCAGGCTTTTGCCTGAAATATTCGAGAGCGAGTAAAAACAAGTCATTTAGATCAGAAGCAGGTGTTCCTCAAGGTTGCATATTGAGCCCGTCGATGTTTGCATTGTATATCAATGATATTGAAAATCACTTACCGGGAGGAGTCTGTTTTGGTGATTTATCTGTCAAACTTTTACTTTTTGCTGATGACTTGGTGATTTTCGCTAATAGCCCAGTGACATTGCAGCTGCAGATAAACAAATTAAAATAATTTTGTGATGCATAAAATCTTAAAATCAATAGCACCAAGTCGAAAATAATGATTTTTAGACCTCAAAACCGACACAATAGTGCTCAGAACTGGAGGTTAGATGGATCTAATATTGAGGTTGTTAGTAAATACAAATATCTAGAATTTATTATTTCTCATAATTTAGGCATAAAAGCTCATATTAGAGATAAACTTGCAGCTGCAAACTCGGCTATTAATACAATTTGGTCGCAATATTTTTTCAAAAAACTTTGTCGATGCAACATCCAAATTTCAGGTTTTCAATTCTACAATAAACAGCTGCTTTTGTTATGGGAACAGAGTGTATGGATACCAACTGTTGGAAGAAATGGAATCTATTCAAGGATACTTCTTTAAACGAATTTTTCTATTACCATTCAATACTCCCAACTACGCCATTACGTTGAATCTGGTTTACCACAAATATACGTTAGGAAGGCCAATCAATGCAGACTTCCTCACTAAAGTGATGCATAAACCTAATAGTAATTTACAAAACAAATTATATGTGGGTTTTCATATCCTTTCAAAAACTGGAATGCACTTGCCTTGGCACATAACCTAGCGCTGAATTTAAATGTCAATAACAGAGAAGAGTGGAAAACCATTTTATACGACTGTATATCTATGATTGATGAAAAAATGTACCGAATGAATCTTGAAAGGGCTAGGGAATCTGCTTCTAGATCTATCTACAATCGTCTTAATCTAAATTTGGGGATTAGTATTTATTTCAATGAAGATCTTTCAATCTCAGATGAGTATAATATTTAAAGTACGAACCGAAAATATTGAGCTTAACCACAGGCCACACAGGTCTGATATTAACTCGATTTGTTCGCTTTGTAATCTGCACCAAAATGAAAACATATACCATTTTTTTGCAGTTTACCATATCTTACAGGAAATCCGTAGACTGCATTTTAACTAAAGTTTCTTGTCTTCCGAAGAATGTTTCATAGTTCTTAACGGGAGAGTGGTTGGAAGGTGCTCGTGCATTATGTTTCTCATGCGAAAAATTACAGAAACTCATTTTTGAACATGGTTTAAAGCAAATACATTTTTTCAAGTCAAATAAATAAGTTTTGTTTTAGCTAAACTAAAAGCCTCTACTAAATTAGAACACGTTTGGTAATATATAATATTTACTAATGTTGTAGGTCTTAAACCTCCGTTTATAATCGGTGATTTTTTAAGAGCTTGGTTTTTGAAAATTCAAAAAAACACAGAAACTTGTAAAAAGTGAATGAAATTTTTATTTGGATCGATAAATCAATTTCTGCCATTTACTTTTTAAAAATAATTTCACTTAAATGTTGCCCGCGGCTACGCTTCAGGTGGTCCATTCTGAAGGTCCAATTTTGGCAAACTTTTTCACACATTTCGGCCGGAATCTCACCAATGACCCGTTTAATGTTGGCTTCCAAGGCAGCAATCGTGTTTGGCTTGTCCCCATAGACAATAGACTTAACATAGCCCCACAAAATATAGTCTAACGGGGTCAAATCACATGATCTTGGTGGCCAATTGACTGCGCCAAAACGTGAGATCAACTGCTCACCAAATTCGCCTCTCAATTGATGCATGGTTTCGCGTGCAGTGTGGCATGTGGCACCGTCCTGTTGAAACCACATGTCGACCGAGTTCAATTCTTGCATTTTCGGCAAAAAAAATCTGTTATCATCGAACGGTACCTTTCTCCATTGACCGTAACCCTGCGGCCTTCATCGTCCTTGAAGAAGTACGGCCAAATGATGCCGCCTGCCCATAAACCGCACCAAACAGTGAATTTTTCGGGATGCATTGGTAGCTGCTGAATTGCCTCTGGCTGCTCTTCACTCCAAATACGGCAATTCTGCTTATTCACGTATCCATTTAGCCAAAAATGAGCCTCGTCGCTGAAGACAATTTTGCGATAATTTCATGATTTCGACATTTTTCACAGAGCACGAATTTTGATAATAAATTTCAATAATTTTCAAATGTTCGTGGAATTTGTCATGTGTGATCTGTCAAAAATATAAACGTGAAAAACCAAGTAGCAAAAAAATCACCCGTTATTTAAATTTAATTTATTTATTCTTTCGTTTTAGCTAAACTGAAAGCTTGTTGAATTAATTAATTTATTTATTTTTTTTCCTTTAAGCTTGTTTAATTTTGTTTCATATTTATATTCTTTTAATGATTCACGTAAATTTATGTTTATCTTTATATAATTTCAATTTAAACAGAAATATAAGTATATATCAAATTGTTAAATTAGGAAGAAATATGTAATGCTTATTTTTTTTATTATATTGTTTATTTTTTTAATAACTGTATACATTTAGGATATTATTGATATGTTGAATCTATCTCATTGGAAACAAAAATTTAGATAAAATCCGGCAGTCGGCACCTAGGCCATGCTTGTAATTCTTTATTTCAATATCATGTATTATCTTTTTAATTTGTAAATAAAGATTTATCTATCTATCTATCTATTTCATTTCATTTCATTTCATATCATTTATTTATAGCAATTCCTTACACATTAAGATACAACATCTTTTAAACTAGTGCAAAGTTCAGTAATAGTATACTATGTATTTATATAAAATTGAATGATAAAAAGTTACAACAAAAAAAGCTGACAATTAAACAAAAAAAGAATAAGAAATTGAAAGATTTTGCACCGATTTTAAAGCAAAAGAAAAATAAAAAAGGAAAGAAAATAGTTGCATTTAATAAAGAAGATTTAAAGATAAAAAATAATCAAGTAAGCTAAAAGTAATCATCGAAGAGCCTCAAAATATTGCCAGTCTCGTCTTGAACCGAGGTTCATCCTTATGACCAGGGGTAAATCTATCTAAAAACAAAAGATTATATAAGCTGATTTATATCGAATATATATCAAAGAAAACATAATTCAAAATTCTGAAATAAATACTTAAACTAATTTGAGCTAAAAAACTACTCCATTTTATTTCTGGGGTAAATTTGAATTTATGAGAAAAAACTTTTAAAATCTGTGAGGCCGTTTTTGAGAAAAAAAAGTTTAAATGTATATTGTAATGGATTTGAATTGTGTAAATTAGGAGGATAATATGTACCTACCTTCATATAGTGAACCTAGGTGTGTAAATATGTACATACATATGTATATAATGAAAGTGAATGGTGTAGAGATGGGTAAAATTCGTTTTTTCAACTTATAAGAACTTAAAAAACCATCACTTTAATCAGTTTATTGAAAAAACAAATAACGCCATTAGATGCCACGGATCAATGAAAATTTTATAAAAAAGTATCTTGAAAATTTTAAGATGAATTTTGATGAAATCTTGTTTTTTTTTTTTAGTTTTTTTTTAAATTAATTGTTATTTGTTAAATTTTGGTCTGCACTTTTTTAGAGTTTATTAATATACATGTGAACAAAATTTAAAATTATTTTTTTGTGTTTAGTTTTAAAAATATTGATTTTTCAAAAAAAAAAGTTTTAAAAATTAATTTTTAGAAGAAAAAAAGTTATTCAAAATTTTGATATGCAGAATTAGTTTGGCTACTTAGATCTTCTTAGATATAAAATTTGAAAGAAATTCAATGTACCGTTACCGAGAAAGCCAAGAATTAAAAAAAAAATAAAACGCACGACTGGATAGCACGAACTTGCTCTTGGAGCTAACAACTTTAATGTAGCTAACCATTGAGGTTTAGTTGGTCGCAGGTGTAGTTTTCCTATACAGGCTTAAAGCATATGTAGGTAAGATTTACTTGATTCTTAGTACATATAATGAATTGTGGAATGGATGATTCAAGGAATAGTTACATAGGTTACCTACCTACAAATGTATATTTAAATCTAAGTTATGGATTTTAATTATGTAAGTAAGGAGAGTAAAATGTATCTACATATATCATATATATACATATTAATGGAACCTAAGTATGTAAATATGTACATATAATAATGAAAATGAAGGATGTAGGTGGGTAGGTAGCTATATACATACAACTCCATAAATTATGTGCAATATGCATACATAAGATTCAAGTGATTCTTAATTTATAAATACATATGTATGTATATATAAATGTATGAGGGGCTACGTTGTTCTTAGTATACAGTTACATCCGCAAAAATACGTAAACAGGGAATAATAATAAGGTAGAAATAAATGGATAATATACATACTTAAATGTTTTTATATTGCTAAGTCGTTATAGTTTGAGGGAAATTAAAGATGCAATTTAAATTCATGGATAAATAAGAATATATAAAAAAAAATCGTTGGAGCGGTTTCTTAATGAATTAATTTTTATAAAGTTTTGAAAACATTTTTAGAAAAAAATTTGAAACCCAATTTTGAGGATATTATTAATATACATATAAAATTTAAATTTAAAAAAAATTCTGTGACTAGTTTTTAAAAATCGATTTTTCAAAAAAAAAAATTATTTATTTTTTAAAATTCGAAAAACTTTTTTTTTTTTGAAAATTTGAGTACGAATCCTTATTAGCAATTTTAGGAAGCATTTGTATAAGAAATTTTATTTTAATCGGTTTATCCAATATTGAGAAAGTCGAAAATATGAAAAGTGGTTCTATGGGAAGTACCGTTAATAAGTACGCAAAAAAATTTTTTATACTTAAAAGTGAAATGTACTAATTTAAGAACACACAAATTTTCTTATAAAAATTCTTGGAGCCGTTTTCGAGATATACATTTTTTTCTTAACGGTTTCTTAACATTTCTATTGGAGGTACAGTTGTTTTTTATTTTAGAAAAACAGTTTTGTTAAATATTCAAGATAATGTCAGAAAACCACCAAATACGAAGTTTTGAAAAAATTTATTGAGACGTTTTCGAAATATTGAGTTTTCAAAAAAAAAAATTAATTTTCAAAAAATTTGTTTTTTGAAAAATTTTAGTATACAAATAGAGAATTTAACTCTGGGAGCTTCTGCGTAAAAAAAATCAAAAAAAATCAAATCAACCGTTTCCGAGAAAATCGAAAACGAAACAAATGGTTCTACTATAGGTAGCAAAAATAAAAATTTTAAAAAAAATTATCAAATGGTACACTTTCCCTTCGTTAATGAACTGATTTTTTTTTTATAAAAATCGTTGGAGCCGTTTTTGAGAAAAATAAGATTTTTGTTTTTGGCCAAAAAAATGTATGGGAGCTACTGTTATTTTTCGTCCTAAAAAAAAAATAAAAAAACATGTGGGCATATTACCGAAAAAAGAATATGTACCAAGTTTGAAGCAAATCTATCAAAGCGTTTAGGCTGTAGACTCGAGGACAGACTGACAGACTGACAGAATGACAGACAGACGGAATTGGGGGAATCACTTTTTTGGTGTTCTCTATGATCGTAATGTCATGTTTGATTGTTAGAAAAAAAATTTTTGTTTACGAATACATAACTTTCCTTATAGTACCTATAATCGCAAGTAAAACGCTCCCACGGGAATAAAAATAAAAATGGGTGGCATAACACCAGAGCCCTGACCGTATCGTATGCCTATTAAATTTAAATTTGTAGTCTAGAATAAGATGGAATATGTATGCAATTTTAAAAATAACTAATTAAACAAAGCTAAATAAACTTTATCTAAGCTAAAAAAAAAAACTTACCGAAAATTATGCAAATTCTCGAACTTTGAAATGTATGAAACTTTTAGAATAAATATATGTAACGAGAAACAGAAAACAAATGAGTTTAACAAAATTTGTATGTTGTTTCTTAAAATTAAATTAAATTATGGTGGGGAAATGTGGTTTTTGGAACATAAATTTGATGTTGGAAAATCATGGTGTTCATGTGGCTCATGATCTAAAAATAAAACCATTTCTAATGTCTTCTTTTTAGCTTAATATATGTATATTTTTTTTACTGATTCAAAACAGCTTTTAACGGCCTTTAGTCCATAAAATGTTCGTTTCGTCCCGGCTCACTTGGACTCATCAGGTGACTAGTGAGCGCCTTGCCAATATGTACTTTTGGTTAAGTTCAGTTCAACTTACATGTATTTTTTGACAAAAAAAAACAATGTGAAATTAACATCTAACGTTTTTTTTCAACTAGTGCTTATTTCGTGAACGGTAACACATAGCTCATGTCTGATTTGACAGATAATTAGTTTTATTCTTCCGCTGAACGAATATGGTTGTGTATACGCTTGAACAACGCTCGCTAAGTGGGTCTGCGATCGACTTAGAAAAGATGCCGATTTTGCCAAAAAAATCATCTTTTCAGATGAAGCTCATTTTGATCTTGGCGGGTATGTAAACAAGCAAAATTGTCGCATTTGGGGCACAGAAAACCCGCACGCATACATTGAAAAGCCGATACACCCAAAACTAGTCACTGTTTGGTGCGGATTTTGGTCCAGAGGCATAATTCGAAAATGAGCAAGGAGTGTCCGTTACAGTCAATGGCAATCGTTATCGGGCCATGTTGAACGAATTCTTGTTCACAAAAATTGAAGAGGAGAATATTGGCAATATTTGGTTTTAACAGAACGGCGCTACGTGCCACATAGCCGAAGCTACACTCAATGTTTTGCGCCCATTTTTAAAAAAACTAAAAGTTATTTGGCGGACCCTATATTAATCATTAAAAATGGAAGATTTTGTCCTGGGCCAGACATAGTTAATAAAAAGGTGTTTTTTTATAATACAATTCTATATACTACTATACTACAAATCTTATGGGCTAAAGGCCGTTCTTAAAAGCTATTTAGAATCAATAATTTAACAAGTACTCCAATTAAATATAATGCTAAGTATTTTACTTGGCTGAAAAATTTCATTAGTATATAGAATTGTATTATTAAACAAAAAACACCTTCTTATTTTTTTTTACTTAACATAAAACAAAATTGTATATTATTCCCACTCATTTTTGGATTGAATTTACCATTATCTATCTATAGACTAGCTTGGGGTTTTTCAAGTTCTAATATACATACATTAGTTTGTTACAAATCCATAACTCACCTTTAAAGTATCTATACCTTACCAAATACAAAAAAAGCATCAAGAATAAAATTCGCTAGATCCGATGCCTCCTTTATCGTGTACATAGATCTTCTTCACACAAATATTTAATTGATTAGAATTGCGATTAATTCAAAAGGAGAAAAAAAAACAGATATTTATCTACAAATCCGCTGCGCCGAGTTGAGGAACAATTTGAAAAGCTTCCTCTAGCAATGATAGTCAATTGCGGCGCCTCGTACAGAGAAGACTTGAACTTATACTTTTACTTGTAATTGTACAATTTTTTACTTGTCGATTAACATAAACTCACCAAAAAAAATGACTTAAGCGAATTTAATTATTCTATTAATATAATTACCCAAATTAAATTCAAGTTTCGCGTGTTAATTGTTACCTACTATAAGCACCCGCAAGATAAAAAAAAATTGTCTGCTTTTAAATGACGTCTGCCATGAAAACTTGTGTATTTCTGACGGTGATTTCGGTAATCTTGGCTGTGGTAATATTAATCTTGACAAATTTCGGTCGGTCTTCTTTGTTGTACAACGGCAACGGGAACGATGGAAGTGAAATTATGTCGGATGCACCAAGTGCAGTGAACTCGTCACCACCTTGGAGACACAACATCAGTCGGAATGCTATCCGTGCTAAGCAATCGGCAGTAATGTATAGCTTTATTAACGAAACCGTAGATCCATGTGACGACTTCTATGAATATGCATGTGGCAACTGGGAGAAGCATAACCCGATACCAAACGACAAGTGGCAATATTCAACAATTCAATTATTGCATCACAATCTTGAGAATGAACTTAGGGAACTTCTGTTGGAGCCAATTACTCATGTAAAACCACCAAGTGCCATAGACAAAACTAAAATGTACTATAAAAATTGTGTGGACAAAGACGCTACTGCCAAACGAGGAAGTGAACCTCTTTTGAAATTTATTAAAGATTTGGGTGGTTGGCCAGTGTTGGATGATAACTGGAAAGAAGAAGACTTCGATTGGATTCAGCTGGCAATTAATTCTTCATTTGTTGGAACGGGTGTAATAATTGCTTATGAAGTTGAAAAGAATCCAACAATCCCAACGGAGTATACAATTTTCTTGGAACAGACCACTTTGGGAATGACAAATCGCGATAATTTTTTGAAGCCGGAAAATTCAAAAAATCTTGAAGCTTACAGGTATGATATATAACATTACAAATGTGTATCCATATATATGTATCACTCAGAGAAAAATACCATAAAATCAATAGGAATTCCCATCGTTTCAATGGTTTTATACGATGAAAATTGGTCAATAGGACATAGACCATTAAAGAAATAGTTTTCAAACTATTATTTAAGTGGTATGTATGTACTATTGTTTTAATAGTTTTATAGTATTGAAATAACAGTCTGTATTATAAATAAATCAATGGTTCGTTCCATTAAATACTTAAATTAATAGGACATGTCCTTTTGAAAATCATTCTGTCAATCCTATTGATTTAGTAGTGGAATACGTTTGTTTAATTTCAAATTTCGAACCAATGTATAGTGCCGTACTATCAGTTTAATAGTAATAACTTATTATTTCTATCTATAGGATGTATTCTCGAAACTATTATACTATTTATAAAATAGCACGTTTGTGTTCAATGTATAGTACGATTGTTTTAATAGTATAGTACTATTTATTTTAATACTATACGGATGTCCGCCGGGAAGGTATACTAGTTTGTTTTGCCGCAATTTTGGTAAACATAAGTGTTGACAGTTCATATTTGGCAGTCGTGAAGTAGACACGTGGAAAATTTATTATAGAAAAATATTCGATAAGTCAACGTGTTTTAATCGTTAAAACATTTTATCAAAGTCAATCATCGATTACTGTGACGATGAGAAAGTTATAAGTGATAAGCCCAAGCATGGACCACAACGTACTGCAAGATCGGCTGAAAACATTACTGCTGCCCAAGGAAGTGTTCAAAACAATCCATCAACCTCAATTCGACGCCGTGCAAGAGCTTGGTCTTCAAAGAACAACTTCGGCCACAATTTTGCACAAGGATTAGCATTTGTTTCTACAAGTTGACACAAGGCAAATGATTAGCATGTGGTATCAACAAGACGGTGCAACATCGCATACAGCCAGGATTACAATGGAATTACTGCGAGACCTCTTTCGCTTCGACCTCGAGACCTCCACGGTCGCCTGATTTGACTGCTCCGGACTTCTTTTTGTGGGGATATCTGAAAATCAAAGTTTATGCAAATAAACCAGGAACGCTTGAGCAACTCAAACAAAATATTCGTGATGAAATTAATGAAATACCGCTTGAATTGTGTGAGAATGTAATTAAAAATGTGCTGAAAAGGGCTAGCATTTGTGAGACTAACAGGGACGGACATTTACCTGATATTGTATTCCATACATAATTGCCGACATTAAATAAATATTTATCAATATAAGATCTATTCTCTTTCATTTAATCAAAAATTATAAACTAACAAAGTAGTACACCTTCCTGGCGGACACCCTGAAGTACTATTATTTTAATAGTATATACATACATTGTACAATAAATTCAATATAATTCAGAGAAGGATACCAGATTTTTTTTAAAAAGCTACATAGTAAGAAAAGATATTTACTAATTTCTAGTACATTATAAAACTGATAATGAACAAAATCGTAAGCAAAAAAGTACGTTAAATTTGTCGTTCGTTTATTTTCGCGGCCCTAATTCCGCAAGTGTGAATGATTTTCCATGTAACAAATCTATACGTCTTCGAAATATGTGCACATAAATTTGCTCCCGTGTACTCTCTATCTCTAAAAAAAAAAATTAATTGACCCTTCCAAAAAGCAAATTATTAGGTGTGTTCCCGTTCTCCGTAAAACTGCGAAAATCTACGAAATTTCTGTCTAAGAAATTTCGTGGGACAAAATTATGAATACTGTCGAATGAAGGAAAACAAAACAATAAATAAGTTGCCAGTTGCCAGTTGTAAGGAATGTTAAACATCGATAGGTAAAGCTTACGATAGTCGCGATAGTTAAAAAAAAAACTATCGATACATTTTTTGAAACCTGGCTGTATCTAAACCTCAAATAATTACAAGTAAAAATGTAGTATATGATTTTTAAATGCGTAAAATAATGAAGAAATTCTCAGATGATGTAATCCAAACGGATTTTTAGTAATATTATCACAAAAAATAAAACAAAATAAAAACAATTAAATATATTTTAAATCGGTATATTATTACTAAAAAAAGAAACGAACGTTCAATAAATATTTTTAATTAATGCAAGCAACAAAAAATAAATGACACTTTTTACTTCATGTTTTTAAATAATAATATTGGTACATGTACGTAAGTATGTCCCCGAGACATAAGTTCCAATTTTGATTGTTGGGAATTATGTCCCACATCGGTGAGACGTAAGTCCCAACTTTTGTTTTTTATAAAACATATAAATATGGCCATCAAATGAAAACAATAAATTTAAAAAAGCACGGCGCGTAAAGAGGGTCATGCTGTCCCCCAGTAACCTCCTGGTTGACCCAATATAGGATTTGGGATGGGTAAAAGTTTGGGTATATGCAATTTTTTTTTTTGAACTTTAAAACTTTAAAAAGAAATCTTCAAATTCAAAAAAAAAACTGCATGTACCCAAACTTGTACCCACCCCAAATCGTATATTGGGTTTATGTGCCGAGCTTTTTGTACGCCGTGAACTTAATTGCAAAAAACACTTCATACAAATATCAACAAAAAACCTAATAGTGGGACAAAAGTCCCAAATATGCTTTGTGGGACCTACGCCTCAACTAAGTGGGATATAGGCCCCAAATTAGATTTTGGCACTTTTGTCTCATCTATTGTGATAATATGCTGGTTGTTCATTAGCACGTCGGATCTTTGCTGCTATATACGACGCATACCACAAGTGAACTTGTGATTTGAAAAACTATTGAACGTTTTTTTAGGCTTTTTCACTATTGACACTATCGACAGACTATCGATGTTTAACAATCACTAGCCAGGTGTGTCATTTGAAAAATACACTTTTGTTTTGACGTTTGAAAATTGGCTAAGATTTTTGTTCAATAGGTTGCCGTACTTTTGTAAAACTCTGTTGCTCTCTGAGAGATTTTTATCCCCACTCTAGCAAAAATAACGGTCTTCATATTTTCGTACACCAAGTACGGGAACACACTTTATGCGTAAACGATTTCCTGTCTAATCAGAAAAATATTACGCTTGCGGAAATGGGCCCCAGGACTGTCAAAGCTTGAGAGGTTAGAAAATCGGTTGTCATATTTGACAAAAAGTCTCGGAAATTTGACACATATGTACACTCTGATTTTTGGCAGATCAAAATACAAATAGGAATGTGTCGATATTCAGTAGCAGTTATTAGCAGATCGAAAATAACTTTTATTAAGATAAGATTTAAAATTTCTAAATTTTTATTTTGATAATCTTTTCACATTATCAAAAAGTTATTTAACTTTGACTACTGATATTGCTTAACTAAGATTTTATTATTGATTTTGAATTTTGGCACGTGTAAATAAGTAGATACACGCACTCTTTTTTATTAATCGGAAAAATCCATAAATCTTTTTTTTTTATAATTTTGCACGCGCTCAAGGGATTATCAATACTCTATAAATGTTTTTTAACACAGTGCAGTCACCTGGTGAAAGAAGAGAAAGAAGGATAGGAAATATGTGTGGCGCGATGTTCTGAGACTAGAGCTGGTTGTTGTCTCTAATTTATCTCCAGGGATGGCGGCTGAACTAATGCGGTGAAAATTACATTGTCTTATTTATTTATGGTCTCCTATAATTCGCATTATTTTATTTGCTTCGTTGTCATATTTATGAGTATACTAGTTTACTCAATCACATGTTGTTAGTGTTATGCCTGAACAGCATTTAATGAGTAAACCAGCAACTCATTTTATGACAATTTTTGAGAATTGGTTTTTAATGGAATATAAGAAGACATAGACAACGGCAGGAATCGAAACTGCGACCAAGAGGTTGACAGGCGAGCACACAACTATCGCGCCACGGCCACGGCATTTTTCCATAATCAAAGCTTTGGTATTGATATTGTTATATTCTGCTTGAAACTGTATTTTCCGATGAAAAAACCTCCTCTGGTGATGTCCAGTTTGTCATCATTGTAATGGTTTGGTGGTTGTCATGTGCAACAGTTGCTTAAAATTTCATGAAATTTCGTAAATTTGTTTAAATTTAATATTTTTTAATTTGCTCTTGTAGCTTCTTTTAGAGTACATGCGATTTGCACGAACTTACAATACACGAACTTACGATACACATTCAAAAATTTCAACGTTTTCCCCATTTTCTATTTTTGTTTATTCTCTACTTTAACTCACCACTGGATTTCCTTTAAGTCGAGTTCAGAGCGGCCCTTTATCTCAAAAACACTAAATTACTTGCTAACCAAGGTGGTGTAAAAAATACCTTGGGCTTGTAGGTTGAATCAAAACCAAAAGAACAAGAATAAAAAGATTTACCGATTCAAAATAGCTTTTAACGGCATTTTAGTCCATAAAAATTGCGTTTTGTCCCGGCCGGCGGGTGATATCAATTGGTCTCATCAGTTGGCTAGTGAGCACCATACCAATATGCACTTTTTGTTAAGTTCAGTTCAACTTACATGGATTTTTGGACAAAAAAAAAAACAATGTGAACTATATCCAACAAGATTAAAGTTTTAATCATTAAAGTTGGAAGATTTTGTCCTGGAGCGGGCATAGTTAATAACAAGGTGTTTTTTATAATATAATTGTATATACAACTGAAATTATTCAGCCAAGTAGAAGACTTAATAAATAGAAATAAATATAATACTAAGCCTTCTACTTTGTTGAATAATTTCAGGAGTATCTTGTACTATAAACAAAAATATTCTAAGAACTTGTTTTAAATAGAAAAACATATTAACTGGTAAATACAAACATGTAACTAAGTCCTTGAATACTAGAGTTGAACAATATAGTTCGTGATCGGTCAATTGAAATCAAATCTTGTTACTGAACTAGTTCGTTCAATTTAGTTCAGTTCACTTAAAATTCATAGCAAATCGAACATTTTTCAAGAATAATTTAAAAATAACAACAAACACTAAGTTAATAAAAAAATTCTATATCTTATTTAAAATATAAAACTCTCTTATCTAAATCATAGTTTATTGAAAACTAGTTTTGATTTTTGTATCTCAAAATTTAATTTTTCAGTTTTAGGTGTCAGGGCCTTAAGTCCTAAGAACCTAATGTAATATTTTGTAATTTATAGGCTTACAAATACAAATACAATGTACAAGTATATAATTAAAAACTTTAATTATGTTAAATTGCAATATTTCATAAATACATTTTACATAATTTGAATACAAAAAGACCAGTTTCTTCACGTTACTGCGCTGATCAAAGTTCATCTGTCATTAATTAGTTGGTCATTTGCTGAGAACACGCGTTTGCATGTAACCGAAGTTGCTTGAACGCGAAATATTTTAAGGATATATCTGTATAAGGAACGGGTCGAAATGCTGTATTTTAAAATACTGTATGGTCAAAATTCTGGATGATACTGTATGATACTGTATAGTCATAATACTGTATGGTTAATATTCTGTATTTCAAAATACTGTAAATCTAAAATACTGTATCTCAAAATGATGTATTAGCAAAATACTGTGTCTCAAAATTCTTCGTCTGAAAATACTGTATGACCAAAACATTATATCTCGAAATTCTCCCTTCTTAAGCTACCATTACAAAGCAAAATATAAAGCAGAAGTCGATTTATTTATATCTCGTATATCATTATTATTGAAAATCCGAACAAATGTTAAATCAGAATACGTAATTATTGAGAAAGAGAAAATAAGAACAAGATACCATTAATTTTGTTTTGGTTTTAATTAATTCAAGGACTTATGAATTATCATAGGTACATGTAATTGTTTAAGGAAAGTATATCAGAATATTATGCTAATGAAAAATTATTATGATATAAGTACAGGTAGGCAGGGTTGGCCGGACTGTCACTTTTTTATATAAACTACATTAATTACGTCTGCTACGTAGTCAATGTACTTAAATGTAGTTAATGTAGTAAATGAAACGTAGTTTCAAATGTCAAATCGTCTGAAATGTCATTTCATTTTGTAGCTTGAACTCATATTCATTTATATTTGGCGACTATTGAACAAGTTAAAGTTTTTATCAGACTAAAAGGAATAAAATTGTCACAGTTTTTTGGATGTTTTCAAGTTTTTCTCCCACTGTATTTTTATCATAAGAAACCGACTTGGGCAAAGAAAATCCAAAAAACTGAATGATAAAAATAAATGAGATGATTACTGAATATACGATATACGATTTAGAAAAATGGGCAAATTAAAGCAAATTATGTATGGCAATAGAAAAAAATTGGGATATCCCTATTTCTCTACCTACGTCTATAGATTTTATTGGCCGGAATCCGGTTGTATTGAATTTGGTTCCTTCGGTGAGATATTTTTTAAATTATTTTCGAAATTTTGGAATTTGTTCATATCCGATTTAAATTCCATTGATTTTCTTAATTTACTACGTTAATGTAGCAGACGTAGAAAATTATAGTAAATAAGACGCGTAGTTTTTTCCATTTACTACGCGTAGTTTTTGACGTAGAAAATAGAATGTAGTTAATTCGGCCAACCCTGCAGGTAGGGTTCACTTAATGCGTACCTCTTTGAACACGGCCTAGCTGTAACACGTTTCACTTTTTACGAACAATTTTCCTTTAACACGTTTAAAAGCATCGTTCTAACGCGGTATCTGAAACAAAAAAAATTTGATCTCCTTATGTTACATACTATGTTTGTTATTTTGTTTGTAGAGATGTTGCATATGTATTTGTTTTCAAATTCATGCAAGTTATTTATTTCATATTCATTCCTACTGTTTTTTTTTAAATATGAATGAACTGAAATAGTGACTTCACCATTATTAATGGGGTTTTCGTTTGGTAAATTTATATTTTGATCTATAAATTGATTTTTATCGGAAGGAATCGAATTATTTGCTCTATTGGTGCATATTTGTAACTGTGAACCAGATAGTGGTATCAGCTACCAAATATTGACTCGAATGTTGTTTTTAATTTCAAGTTAGTAAGTCCGCAAATGATTTGGAAGAATAAATTATTCACTTAAATCTGCTTCTATTTGAACTAAGACTATTTTAATTCTTTCTTGCAACTGAAGCAAATTATTATCAAACAAGACCTTGTCAAAATGATGGCTGTCAATTATGATGCATATTGGTGTTAGTAAAATAGGGGTAGATTTGCCGAAAAATCCAGATATGTAAAATTTATTTAAATTCGAAAAATAAATCAGTTTTTTGACAGATCTAAATCAAAAATAAATTGATTTTTGTTACCAAACGAAAATCCCATAAGTGTATGTAATAACGCGCAATTACGGACTTTTTTAGCAAAAAAAAACAACATTGAAGTTGATGCATTGTCGAAACGGCTACTTATGGATTATTTAATCAGTGATGAAAAATAATCTGCGATGTTCTTTTGTTCAGCTTAAAAGTATTTTTTTCTTTCTTTTTTTTTAACGTTTTATGAAGTTTACATTGCAGGAAAAAGTAATTATTGTTCAGTTTTTGTACGATTACATACTTGCTTTTTCGTATCATTTAATGACTTTGAATGTTCAACAACAACTTGAGTGTGCTACCACTAAGTTTTTTCTCAATTATTTTTGGCTGGAATTATAGCTATTTCGCGACTTGCCAAGGTCTATCATCAGATTCCTTTAATACACGATGAAGGCACAAGAAGTTTTTCAATTAAAATGAAAAAGTAGTGCAGCACCACTAGATCAAAGGAATCTGATGATCGACCTTGGCAAGTCGTGAAATAGCTATAATTCCAGCCAAAAAGGATTGAGAAAAAACTTGGTGGTAGCACACTCAAGTTGTTGTTGGGCATTCAAAATCATTTAATTATGGTTTATATTTTGTGTTTTTGTTTGTGCATTTTATGTATGGTTCCAATTTCGATAAATAAAATTCTAAAAAAAAATATTTGTGTGTGTTTTTTGAAATCATGGAACGTAACCCCCTTTTGGCACTGGTTTCTTGTATCGTTTAACACGGCATTATTGCGGAACGTAACTGCCGCGTTAAGTGAGGCCTACCTGTAAGTATTTAAAAAAAAACGTTTTCTGTTTTCAAAATTCTGTATTTCAAAATACTGCAAATAAATACTGTAAAATACAGAATTTTAAGATACAGTATTTTAAATACAGTATTATGACCCATACAGTATTTTGACCCCGACCAATCTGTATATATGAGGATATGTACAGATATATCCGTATGCTTTTTGTTCCCACTATTCGAGTGGATCCATTTCGCGTTTAAAATATTCTTCATTCATATACTTTTTCTGTGGTTGTTAGTCGCTAACTGGAAAGATGAAATTTCACTAAACGTCATTGCGTTTTGCAAAAAAAGAAGACAATCGTGACAACGATTAGATACAAAGAGATCAGCTCGTTCGTTCGTCTCTTTTACATTCTAGTGAAATGTTAAATATAGGAATATGAATGTAGACACAATAAATTTTTTTCATCCAAAGAAAATAAAGTGAACTGTAGTGAACTATTGAACTAGAAACCTTGAACTAAATTCACTAGTTCACTTAACTGAACTAGTTCGTTCACGAGATGTGTTTGACATCAGATAACTGCGTTTAACTCTATTTCTCACAGAACTTGAGCCTTTAAATGAATGTATATCACTTTTTGACAATACCCTTAGGCATTTACTAATTGAGGTTAAAGAAACGTAGCATAACGGTACCGCTTTGTATAAAATTTGTTTATCCGTTATTTCAATGCGTCAGCGTCACCTATACGTGTGGCATGGCGCACAAAAATGTGGTACCTGCTTAAACATTTACAGCTAATGAATTTATTAAAATTTTATAAATTGACTAATACTTAAAACTTTTTAATTTTCATCCAAAGCTTAAAGACTAGACTATTTAATAGTCCAGTTCAGAAAACTGAGATCTCACAAATTCAAATTCGAAATCCTCAATATTTGACAGCAAAACTGAAAAAATCGCTGAATAAAATGTCTGATATCTCATTTTTCCAAAATAGCTTACAATTTTGATTAATTTATTATAAGAATTCTCTTTATTTTTTTTACAGAAACCTAATTGAAAAGGTTCTCCTGATGCTTGAAGTCAACGAAGAAAAAGCTAAAAACGTCTCTCAGGAAATAGTTAACTTCGAAATTCTTCTAGCGAATGCAACTTTGCCACCAGAAACCACAAAAACACTGCCATATTTTCAACCACCAATATCTCTGTTAAAAAGTTCTTATCGTTATATAGATTGGGACAGATACTTCGCTGGAATACAACAATCGAATTCGTCCGAAATAAAACAAAATCAAACAGTTTTACTCCAACTTGGGGTACATTACTATGAAAATCTTTATTATGTTCTTTTACAGACTGAAAATGTTACAATGGCCAATTACATGATTTGGCGATGTGTTCTTTTTGTAATCATATCCCTGGACGATAGCTTCCGTGGAGCATGGGATGATTTTAACACTGCTGTAACTGGCCAAGTGGAACCGAATCCTCTTTGGAAAATATGTGTGAATCAAATTAACTGGAATATGGGAATGGCTACATCTGCAATGTTTATTCGGAAGTACTTCGATGAGTCTAGTAAAAATGAAACAATAAAAATCATCAACTCACTCAAGGAGGCTTTTGATGAGAATCTTCGCGAGCTGGACTGGATCGACGCAGGTACTAAGGCATATGCCAGTAAAAAAGCCAATGCAATGAGGATTGCCGCTGGATATCCGGATTATATTCGAGATGAGAAAATTCTAAATAAACTTTACGAGGATATTGATATTGTAGAAGGAAAACACTTCGAAAACTGTTTAGCCATAACAAAGCACACCAGGAAAAAGAGCCGAGATCGCCTTTTTAAGCCATTCGATAAGGACCACTGGTTCCTGCCACCTACTATGGTTAATGCACTCTACGATACTGGTGCTAACCGAATCATTATACTAGCCGGTCTCTTGCAACCACCAGTCTTCCATAAGTACTTTCCGCAGTCCCTGAATTATGGTGCCATTGGTATGTTCATGGGGCACGAGCTGATTCATGGTTTCGATGATATTGGTCGCAAGTTCGATGTTGTTGGAAATTCTCTGAAATGGTGGAGCCCCGAGGCAATTGCACAATTCGAAGAGAGACAGAAATGCTTCTTGGAACAATATGAACAATTCGCTAAGAAAGACCAGACATTCAAGAGTATCGCAACGTTGAGTGAGAATCTGGCAGACAATGGTGGACTTAGATTGTCATTTAAAGCTTATAAAAAATGGAAACAGACACATGATACTACTAAATCGAACTCGGTCGAGGAAACTTTTCCAAATATGATATTTAACGAGGAACAGTTGTTCTTTCTTAGTTTTGCTCAATTATTTTGTTCAGCATTACGGCCCGAAGCGTTGGTAGAATCGCGAAGTTATGAATCTCATAGTCCTAGGAAATATCGAGTTCTGGGAGCTCTTACGAATTTTGTAGAATTCTCCGAAGCTTTCCGTTGCCCTTTGAATAGTACAATGAATCCAGTCAAAAAGTGTCGGCTATGGTAAAGAGCGATATTTTTGTTTAAAGAACTTATTAGTGTTAACATTAAATTTTATAGTTTTATAAATAATATACGTACCTATACATTTTACGAAAGAATTATTTATTTTATTTTACATTAAAATTGACATTCTTCTGTTCTTTACAACAGTACACGACTATACTACCAATAATTATACAGTGTGCATACATAAGCCAGTACCAGCTTCTTTTTTTGGTCAAATGCCCGTCAGAACTGTAGATCTGATGAATTTCTTCCGAGACAAACATTTCAACCACTTTTGAAGTATTTGTCGTCGCATTAATAACAGGAATAATGTTCGTGTTCAGAACGTCGATTTTCTTCGTTTATAGCATTGTTTGAGAGAGCTGTTCCGGTTTTTTTTTTATGATCTACACGCGCTCAAGGGATTATACTACCCTCTAAATGTTTCAACACAGCGCGGGCGTTAGGTTAAGGAAGAGAAAGAATGATAGGAAAGATGTGTGGCGCGATGGTCTCAGACTTTAGGTGGTTGTTGTCTCAGATTTTATCTCCAGGGTTGGTGGCTAAGCTAATACGGATTAATTTCCGTGTCCCTTATAATTCGAATTAATTTTTTTATTCTGTGTCATATTTTATCGGTATACTAGTTTTACTCAATCACATGTGGTTAGTTCTATGCCTAAACAGCATGTAATGAGTAGGCCAGTAACTCATTGTATGACATTTATTTTTAGAATTGGTTTTTATTGGAAAAATAAGAGGACATAGACTTCGGCAGGGATCGAACCTGTGACCATGAGGTTGACAGGTGAACACACAACTATCGCGCCACGGCCACTCCGTGACGGAAAAGATAATTGACATGAAATGACTGTAGATGGCGGTGTTGATGACATGTGCGTAATAAACTCCATTGGTTACGGGTCTATTTGAAGTACTTCATTGTGTTCAGCCAGTTCGATGTTCAACTTCATTCAGCCCTGCTACAAACTCCTTTAGTAGAGTATAAAAGCATATTCCTTTTTTTGATCTTAACGTTGTTGTAAAAAAATGTATCGATACCAATAAATATTTTGTAAACGTTAAATATGTACACGAAGTAGCTAGATGAGTAAGTTTAGGTCCACAACGCATCACTGCATTCATAGTGATTGACTTGCAGGTACCCGTGCGTTGCTACGGCTTTTCAACCCCACGGTAGCAGTTTTTTTGATAAAATGTACTCTTGTTCTTTAATCTTGCCCTGACAATATGTGTACAAAATTGCATGATGATCGGTCGAGTAGTTAAGTATTTTGTTAGTTAAAAAATCCCCAGTCGCAGTCATTAAACAATTCAAGCGTTGCCGACAGTAAATGTAATTTCACATTCATTGTCATCTGAAGATGATTCGTTTAACACAAGACAACGTTTACTTAAGTGCTTCCTAGTACGGATCATTGAAATCCTTGGAGTTCCTTATAATAAAACCTGGAAGCTCTGGAAATAACGTAATCTTTATGAAAAGTAAAATTGAGAGCTGGGTCAAAAATTACACCTAAGTCCTTCGGATTTTGTATGCGATTAAAAGTCATAGCTGAACATTTATTGATATTCAAATGCAAGAAATGCTTGTTCACCATTCAGTTAAGCTTAGAATATCGCGTTGAAGGTGAAAAGAGTCAGACAAAGATATCATCTCGATTAAAAAAAAGTCGTCTGCAAATAAAAGATTTTCAGCTTTCAAAATAACAGAAGGTAAGTCGTTTATAAAAATTATAAAGAGGAGTGGACCAAGATGAATACCTTTTGGTACACCTGAATAATTTCTTATAATTTTTCATGAAATATTTCCAATTTTAACGAATTGGGTACGATGGGTTAGTTATCATTGTATCCAACTAAAAAATTTAGAGTGAAAATCCATACATTTTAACTCGGCAATTATAAGGTTATGTTGAACACGGTCAAATGCTTTCGAGAAATCAGTAAATATAACATCGAGTGAAGATTACAAATTTGTCGCTGTTGACCTACCACTAACAAAACCATACTGGTATTCGGAGAAATGGTTTTTAACTAAGGAATATACTTTCTTTTTTACTATTGACTCAAAAACTTTGGGTAAAACCTGAAGTTGGGCAATTGGTATATAATTTGCTGCTTGTTTGGGTCCAGATTTATGAACTGGTGATATAGATGAGCGTTTTCAGCAATCCAAAAACACACCTTCGGTGAGAGACAGGTCCTTTTTTTGTGCACGAGGTTTTCTCTCTACTGAACAATGAGGTACAGGAGGTTTCGGTTTTTTAAATTTTGTATTATTAGTGTTACACTGCAAGTCATTTTTAAGAGAGTCAAACTGGTTTTTAAGATCGCTTACGGTGTTTGACAGCTCGCTTATTTGACAAATGCAACCACAATTTCAGCGATTTATACACAGACCATATTTAACAAAACAATTAATATAGGATTTTATAAGAACATAGTCAGTAGCGTTTATATTTAAGCATTCCGGGTGAATTTTATTATTACAAATAAGAAACTCGCATTTAAGAAAAACATTGTTATAAGAAAGCCTTTCTTACGCACCAAAATCAATTCTTAGAACAAAAAAGTAAGCTTATAAGAAATTTACTTTGTCATTGTCAGACAAACTTGAGCCTTTTGAATATACTTCTTCCAAGACTTTCATCTCACTTCCCAAAAGAATGGCGCAAAATTGGAAAGGCGGCGAATATTTTGAGCACATATGAGCAATTCAAATATGTGAAATTTCTGCAGCTATTTGTGTTTGCCTAAAAGCTATTACCGTTATGAAACGGATATTTTTGCATCTGTGTAGGATAAAACTGAGATATTTTTGCATTTCTGTGTAGTTCCACTACACCACATATGTTAGATTTCACATCTATTTATGGAGATGAAGTCAAATTTTCAAATACAACAATGTTAACAAATGTGACATTTGAGCTTGACTTCTTTTTGCTGGTTGTTTTCGACGGTAAAAGTTTAAAGATTACTACCTGTAACACAAAATAGTTCATGTACATTTATATGTAGATATGGTATCAACCTTAATTGCATAGACTCTCAATATTTTGCTTAATTTTATTTATTTGAAGAGAAGACTTATTTACTTTATTATTTTTGTTTACTTGTTGTGGAGAAGTTTATTTCTGTTACTTTGTTACATTAAAGCTTTTTATATTAAAAAATATTATAGATGAAATTTTTATATGAAAATACATTCATTATGCATATAAAGTTTATATGACATACTTCGTTTGCATGAAATTTTGTAGTTAGACGTACAAAACATTTTCCTTTGCACAGTGTTTTTAAAAGAAAATTTCTTTCTCATATAGGGTGGCCCACGAATCGTGCTACAATAAGAAATTTTAATAACTTTTATTTTAATCGATGTATTTCATTATTTTTTTTATTGCATTAAAAATTAAATTTTATTTTAAATAACTAATGGTTTTTAAAGATGATAGACCGCAAATGACCTCCACGCTCATCCACGCATATGCAGCACCATATCAGAAAATTATTCATTCCGGCCTGAAGGGTTGAAATTGAGATCGCCTCAATTATTGTCTTAATAGACTATCTCAATTCAGTCAAATTCCTGGGTTTCGTTTTGTGCACTTCCTGCTTGACATAACCCCATACAAAAAGTCTGGTGCAGTCAGGTCAGGTGACCTTGGGGGCCAGCGGAAAGTGCAGTTTCTGGATATCAATTTGTTTGGGAATTTTTGTTGGAGCCCCGCCATAACTTGTGTTGCTACCTGCACTTGCTCCATCTTGTAGAAACCAAATCCTGCTGAAAGAGATACGTCTTCGGCGAAGTTCTAGGTAAAAAAAACTCCTTCAACATCTTTAAATAACGGTCCCCATTGACAGTTTGTGTTACACCGTCTTCTTCAAAGAAGTATGGCCAGACAATACACCTTGATGAAACTGCGCACCACGCAGTTAATCGTTCTGGGTGCAATTCCGTCTTATGGAGCATTTCTGGATTAGATTCAGTCCATATACGGCATGTGCTTGCTAACATTGCCGTTTAAGTCAAAATGGGCCTCATCAGACAAAAAACAAACAATTTATCAATGTGTTGTCTTCTTCGGCCATTGCAATCATTTTTCAGCAAAATTCCAGGCGAACCTGCAAATCTTGAGGGTTTAACTTGCTTGTAATTTGGACTTTGTACGGAAACAAGTTTAAGTCATCATGAAGTATCCGTTGTAATGACCGTCTGCTAACTCCAATTTGGCCCGATAAATTTCGAGTCGAAACACTTGGATTTGCCTGTATTGCCGATGCAACAGCCACGATTGTATCCTGAACCCGAAAATTGGGATCTCCATGATACGGTCTTCGTTCGATGCTTCCAGATTCGGCAAACATGTTCACCAGCCTCATAATGGTCCATCTACTCGGGGGAGTACCGCCAAACTCCAGCCTAAATTCCCTTTGGACGGAAATGACGGACTGCAAAGAATGGTATCGCTGCACTATCCAAATCATCTTTTCAGTATCCCAAGCATTCATTTTGATAAATCTAAATAGTAGCCTATAAAATAAAAAAAAATAAGCCGATTACTCACACTGAAAAAAATTATTACGTTTTATTTTTGTAGCACGATTCGTGGGCCACCCTGTATCCCTGTTTCTTATATTATAAGAAATTTTCTTTCTTATACCCGATTTTTGGATATAAGAAAAACTCCGATATAAGAAAGAAATTTCTTGAAGTTTCTTATATCCGCGTTGTACTGTAGTAGGATTATTTGCTTCAGATGTTCACATGCGCAAGTTTTTGGTATCACTTTCGACGTCAACTTTTTATTATTCTAAAGTTGCATAACGCTGATGCGGGAAAATTAAGCCAAGGAACATTAAGGAATATTGGACCAAAATTTTAGTCGATATAGTAATATGTTAAATCCTTTTTAGTATGATACTAGGCTAAAAATAGGATTTTGCTAATTTTAAACCAGATTATTATCGTACTATTTTCTTAACATTTTAGTATAGTTAAAATCACAAAATCCTACTTAACCCATATGCCACTTTGACATTTACAAACGTCAAAAAGTTATGTTCGCTTACTTTTTTGCACTATTTTAGGCGTGTTTAGCTGTAGTTTATTAAGAAAATAGATTTAGTATAGTGCTAATTAAAAAGTGTTTAAAATTAGGAAAATATAAGTAAAGTGCTTTAGTATTAGCAAACTGTTAAGTAGTATCATGCTAAGCCCTTAACATCAGGCTGTTTAAAATTTTGCGCCATTGTTATTAGTTGTTAATGTTGGTGATCGGCTGATATATGTAAATAGTTTGGCTACTAAAAACCGCAGGCTAGAATCTCGTTCTTAAACAACATCATAATACTGAATGTCAAAGTCTAACTCTTTTACACTCTTACTATACCCGACCCTATTGTAACAGAAAAATACAATACTGTAAATATTGGATTTTGACAGCTCGCCAAATTTGATTTGAATTGTTATCTGTTGTGAACAAGTTTGTGTTATTACTTTAATTTGGTCTACTGCCTGTGCCGCAAACCAAAAGCAAGAAATGTACTTTTGTTTTTAAACTTATAAAATGGAAATGAATAATAACCCGCCGTCGAAGAAGCGCTGCCGAAGGGAAACCCCAGTAAAAAAGTGGACAGAAACAGAAATATATATGATTATTGGCTTCATTCAAGAAGCAGGAAATTCTGAGGTGAAAATGTGATTTGGTTTTTCTTTCCTTTTTTTTATAATATACACGCGCTCAAGGGATTATACTACCATTTAAGTGTTTCAACACAACGCGGGCGTTATGTTAGGAAGAGGAAGAATGATATGAAAGATGTGTGGCGCGATGTTCTGAGAATGGAGGTGGTTGCTGTCTCAGATTTTATCTCCGGGGATGGCGGCTGAACTAATGCGGAAAAATTTCCGTATCTTATTTATCTATTTCCCTTATAATTCGCATTATTTTTTTATTTTTTTCATTCCTTGTCATATTTATCTGTATACTAGTTTTACTCAATCACATGTTGTTAGTTATATGCATAAACAGCATGTAATGAGTAAGCCAGCAACTCGTATGACATTTATTTTAGAATCGGTTTTTAATGGAAAAATAAGAGGACATAGCCTACGGCAGGGATCGAACCTGTGACCATGAGATTGACAGCCGAACACACAACTATCGCGCCACAGCCACCCCCAAATCATATTTCATATTTCAAATCATTTACATTAATTATAAGTAATATAGAAGCCAACAGCACAAATATTTTATAAAAAAATGTCTGGAGCAGAAACCAAGAATAAATGCCACCTGAGAGCTTTTAAAATAGAAAAAGAGAAATTTGAAAAGTTTGTTTTCAAAAGCGACAGGCTGGCAGAAGTCAACTGGTGCCGATCTTCTGGAGTCTAAGGAACTAAGCAGCGTTCAATGTAAAGTAGAAATTACTATAGAGTCGAAGCAATGTCAAATTGATAAGGCTTAACATCTTATCAGTTTAAGCCAGCGTAGGGCTGCGGAGGAAGTAGGAATAGACGAATGTGAAAACGTATCAAGCTATACAATACGGCCAGTTCTCTTGGTCACTTCAAAATGACATTTTCTCCTGAACAGGAAAGGGAAATGGTAGGTTCGGTTAGGTTAGGTCGAAATGACTGTCAGCGTTGCAGCTGACATACATATACCAGAGCTTGGAGCGTTTCAGATCAAGTATTGACCAGATCTGTTTTGTCGTCAGACAGGTGGTTGTATTCTTCCATCTTAGGTTTGTCCTTTCTAAAGAATCTTGTTTCAGCATTAACTTACATGTAGCTGTGAGCATACCTATATTTGCCTTGTCAGGTAATAAAGGTAGTGGCAAGTTCATAAGCCTTACAATTCCCTGGGATATCCCTGTGCCAAGGCACCCAACATAATAGGAGAATATTGCACTGCTGCGCCATCTCCATAAGACATGAACGGCAGATGACAGCAGTTATGAAGTTTGTAGACGACGATTCCAAAGATTTAATACCCGTCTGACTATCTGAGAAGATACGGATATCAGTAGCTGATATCACGTTTTCTTTGAGCCAGGAAAGGACTTCTCAAATTGCCATGATTTCCGCCTGGAATACGCTACAATAATTAGAAAGATGAAAAAAGAGAATTAATTTTAGTCTGTTGAGTACACAAATCCAATCATCAGTTTTTGATTCATCAGTATAAAAATGGATATAATCATCTTAAAAGAAGATCCGAATTTTAGTTTAGGGACGGTGAGAAATAGTAGAGTATTGCGGGAAAATAGACAATATATCTGGCATATTTATATATATATATGCATGGAATGATAATATCAGCAATACGGAAGAAAGTTTTCCAATACGCCACGGTAAATAATATCCCAAATCATTTCAACAATGATTTGCAAATGGCTGGACGTGATTGGGTTCAAAGCTTTCTTCAGCGACATAAAACAATATTCTAATGCGCTTCTTTTTTTTTGTTTGCTTACAAAAACAATTTACATTAAAAACTATATGAAATTTAATTTTGTGGTTTCTCTATGAAATTGACTATCATTTTTTTCTTATATAAAAGAGTTACTAATAAAAAACCCTGTAACATTAGTGTTTAAGTTAAACACGCTGGACATTCGCACACTTACCCCAAATCATGCGTACACTTACCCCCAGATTGGTGCAAGTGTGCGCATTCTGACTTGCTTTGGTTTTTTTCAATAATAATGACAAAAATATATAATTTTACTTTATATACTTTATATAGTCAAATATGCAGCTTTGTAATTTAATAAGGTCCTGTACAATATCTTCTATATTTCAATTGGAATCATGTTTCAAAGTCGAAAGTGCATAGACTTACCCATAATGACTCTTTATAATCAAAGTTGTTTCACGTATACAGGTTTCAAAATTTATTATTCCGATAGCGAAAATTCTCAAAACCTCACCGTTCCACGACAGACTGAAGGAAATTTTTGGCGACAAAAGTGAAAGTGGAAGTTCTTTTGCTAAATATGAAATTCCAGATTTCATTATTTTAGAGGAGGAACAGGAGCAACCTAGTTACGAGGAAATATATGAGGCATACGAACAGCCCGATATCATATATGATGAACTCAACCAAGTGGAATCACCTCCATTAGAGGTTCCACCAATACCAACAATTCCAGCAACACCAACAACACAACCAAGCTCCACTTTCGGAACAAATCGATTGAGTGAATCTTTAAGATGCGCACACAAACTTCGAAAGCTTGTGCCAAAAACTTCCATCGGCCAGCTTCCATATTTGCAAGCGGAAAGCAAAGCTTTCTAAGAGAAGAAGCTGAGACTTGAAAATGAAAAACTCCTCCAAGTTCCTTCCATACAGGCCGACTGCACTTGATGTCTGCATCGCCAATGAAATATCTGTCGTAAAATATCATAGCATTTTTTTGTCTTGGCTGGGCAGTTCATGTCATGACAATTCATTTAAGCAATAGAGGTTGAGGTGTAGTTGCCCGTTTAAAAATAAAGGGTTATCCATTTTGCGGTTTTAAAAGTATAGGGCTAGAATTCGACATCTGTCAAACTAAGTTGTTATACTAATTTTTTTTCAGTTGAAATTCTGACATTTACGAAAATGGATCGCTTAACTATCGAACGACGCATAAAAATTGTTAAAACCTACTACAAAAATGGTGATTCTGTCACAGTCACATATCGTGCTTTAAGAGGAGATTATGGTTTACATAATAGTCCGCCTACGCAAGCAATTTACAAAATTGTGAAGAAATTTGAAGACACTGGATTGGTTACAGATATTGTAAGGCCTGTGCATCATCGTATCGCTCGTACCTTTAAAAATATCGTTGCTGTAAGTGAAAGCGTTGCCGAAGACCCGAATGTGTCGATTCCTCGTCGTTCTCAGGAATTAGGACTGTCTTACGGAACATTATGGCGTATTTTACATTTGGATCTACACCTACATCACGGTGGGTATGTTAATAAACAAAATTGTCGTTTTTTTTTTTTTTATTTAACTATATGCCTGTAAGACATAAGGTCTTTTAAATGCAACCTGAATTGCACGGCACTAGTTTGGCACACTGGATTTGAGAACCAGGTATTGACTGTCTCATTTTAGCCCATGGGCGGCATCCAATTAAAATTGGAGGTATGGAAAAGAATGCGCCTAGCGTGGGCATCGGACCCACACGTCTAAGTTAGCAATCAAGCACTTTATCCACTGCGCCATTGCCACCCAGGGTTCTGAGAATCCTCAAGTAATTGAATACACCTCCGGCTCTTTGGTCCGGAGGTGTGACTGGACCTTACTTCTTCGAAAACGACGACGGAACGACTGTCACCGTCAATTCGGAGCGTTATGGTCATATGATAACCGATTTTTTTTTTGCCTGCTATTGAAGAATACGACTTGGAGAATATGTGGTTTCAACAAGACGGTGCCACATGCCACACAACTCGAGCGAATATGGCTTTATTGCAAGAGACATTTCCTGGCCGCGTAATTTCTCGTCGTGGCGATATCAACTGCCCACCAAGATCATGTGATTTGACACCGATGGACTTTTTTTGTGGGGCTACGCGAAAACCGTGTTTATGCAGATAAACCTTTAACTCTTGAGCACTTGAAAACCAACATTCGTCAAGTTATGGCTGGGATCCTGCCCAATATGTGTCAAAAAGTGGTCGAAAATTACCTCACAATAATCGATTTAAATGATGTAGTGTTTCACACATAATGTCAACGTTCAAACTTTATAATAAAAAAGAAATATTATGAAAACAAATATTTTATATGTGTTTTATTTACGTTTACTTTTGAAACCGCAAAATGAATAACCCTTTATTTAACAAAAATGAATTTCATGAAAAAAATGTTTTATGATCTATAAATGAACAAACCTAATAAAAATGGTGTACTTGAATAATTTAAGTACAAACAAACCAAAAGGTGCCAAAAGAATACTTATCGCCATTAGAGACAAAAAATGATGAGATAAAATGTCATCAGCATATAAAATTGTAAAAAAAACACACCCGTCAAATTTTATATCAGACATCGATGTCAAGACAAAATCAAATAGAGGGCTCGCTGACATCCCAACATAACAAGAAACAACGCGACTCCATTGGATATTTCTTGTCAGGATGAGTATAATGAGAAAATTTATTGCCAGTGGAGTCGGCCTGATATGTACATGAATATATGTACAAATAGATTTTTAATTGAAAGGGCGGATAGATAGTTCGGCTTAACTTTATTCAATTCTAACAATTATGAATATAAAAGGTGATTTTTTAAGAGCTTGGTTTTTGAAAATTCAAAAAAAAACACAGAAACTTGTAAAAAGTGAATGAAATTTTTATTTGGATCGATAAATCAATTTCTGCCATTTACTTTTTAAAAATAATTTCACTTAAATGTTGCCCGCGGCTACGCTTCAGGTGGTCCATTCTGAAGGTCCAATTTTGGCAAACTTTTTCACACATTTCGGCCGGAATCTCACCAATGACGCGTTCAATGTTGGCTTCCAAGGCAGCAGTCGTGTTTGGCTTGTCCCCATAGACAATAGACTTAACATAGCCCCACAAAAAATAGTCGAACGGGGTCAAATCACATGATCTTGGTGGCCAATTGACTGCGCCAAAACGTGAGATCAACTGCTCACCAAATTCGCCTCTCAATTGATGCATGGTTTCGCGTGCAGTGTGGCAAACACATTTTTCACAGAGCACGAATTTTGATAATTAATTTCAATAATTCGCAAACGTTGTTCAGGCGTAAGTCTATTCCTGATGAAATGGCAAACAATACTGAATCGAAATGTCAAATGTTCGTGGAATTTGTCATGTGCGATCTGTCAAAAATATAAACGTCAAAAACCAATTAGCAAAAAAATCACCCGTTACAACACCATTATTCAAATATTATATGACTTACACATAACGCTCCTTCAATATTATCTCGTAGTTCTTAGGGTAAATAATGCCTAACTTGTTGACACAATCTTCGGGATTTTAAATGAGATCATGACATAATGAATCCAATCTTGTTTCAAGCATATCTCGATAAGAGATTATTTATGGGTCATCGGATGAGAACATGTATCTTTTAACAATTTAAAGAAGGAAATTTGGAAAATCAATAAATAGTGTACTGGAAAAAAAACAATAATAAATAAGAAAACAAATCAAAGAATTATCATATGTTTGTGTATGTGTATGCACCTATCTTGTAAAATGACAAAACTCCAATAAGGCGTCGGCATCTGGTCATATCGATCACAGCCGCAATCACGTAAATGTATTTCAATGCCCAAATACTTTCATGTTTGTAGTTTTATTTATTCGATAGAGATTTCATCAATCTGGATTTCTATTTTCCACATCGAAACACTTTTGAATATGAAGCTGGACAGAGGATTGGATTTGAAGTTAGGACAGTTTCCTACTCTTATCGAAAATTAAAATGATAAGGAACAATAAAACAAAAATATTTCACCACACAAATTATCTATGGGAGTTATCAATATCATGTTTCTAACAAACATCTCAGAAGCAGATATCCCGAGCATCACAGAATTCGATTTTTAACAAGAATTCGGTTGCATTTGTGTTTTGTTGAAGTAATCTGCATCAACATCATTTGTTGTAACTCAGTTTTCCAATATTGTTCATCGAAAACAGTCGTAATTTTGTGAATTAAAATGTTATAAATCGGTTTTGTAAAAGTTTGAATTTGTTTCCAAAAAAACTGAAGTTGTTATTGAAATGTTATAAGAAAGTCAAACATTTGAAAGTTGATACAAAGTTTTTATTACATCAATTAAATATCTGTTTCGTTATCTTCTAACTTTAATGTTAAAATAAGTTTATTGTGACAATATATTAAAATATTTGGGTAACTTTTACATAATTTACAATTAAGAAGGGGGAAACTAATAACAAAAATATTTGTGTAACGTTTTCCCGTTAAAATGGTTATTTTAATACAATTTGGATGTTAATGGTTAATTTCATAGAGTTAAATGAAAATGAATGAAATATATCATTCCTCGAATAGCATTGGTTTATTTTTCAAAGACGTTTGCATAAATCTCCACCATTGTTTTTATTTTTAAATTACAATTTAAACTCTTCTATTAATATTGACAACATCAAAACAAATATGAAATTATCTAAACGTGTGTTTTTATGTTGTAGTTTCATTATATTTTTCATAACACGAATGAAACAAATACAAAATGTTTGAATAAATATAGTTGAAACTAAGTTAAAACATACTATGTACTTGTATTTTTTAAGGGTGAAGACTTTGTAATATTTTGGTTTCTTATTTGTATAGATGAAAAATTATTGCAACGACATTAAAACAAATAGGTAACCAAAGTACTACAATTGAAAAATAAAAACATTTGATTTGTATTTGAAACTAAATTTCTTAATATTCAAGTGAAATTGTAGTTGAGTTTTTAGAACTTTCGATAATAGTTGAATTTTTGACTGGCAGTCATTTTGCTTTTCAATTGAGAATTTATAATGATGTTCAAAAAAAATGTTAATGGTATATGTTTATTTACTTTATTTAAATCAACCCTGAAAAGTAAGCAAACAAAAATAATTGCTTAGACATGAAAAGAGTTACTATATATGGCAGAGTTGTTGCTAGATTGAGAAATTGTCACAAGTCAGATTAAACAATTCTCAGAACTTAAGATGCCCATAATATACATAACTAAATAAAATGCATGACTGGATCGCACGCACTTGCTCTTATGTTCGATCACATCGTATGCAAAAGATTTCTATTAAAAATCTAAATACATATACTTTGAAAGTCGTTTGTTATTAAATTTTTTATATATACAATGTTTCTTTAATTTCTATTTAAAAACAGTTGGTATGACAATCTTAAATATTTAATAATATAAACTTTATGAGAACAAATTTTTAAAATCTGTGCACTGGTTTTTAAGAAAAACATTTTTTTTTTAACTTTTTAAAAACATTTAAAAAACGCCAATTCATAGGTATTCAGCGAATATACATATACAACATATAACCATAATTTTTGTAAAAAATTAAATGAGCAGTTTTCAAAATATAAATTAATAAATAAATATAAAATATTGGTATGCAGTATTTTTTGGCTACCTATACATATACATGTGTGAAATTTCGATAGAATCGGTTAAGCCAACAGATAGTCAAAAGCAAAAAAAAAACACATTTAACTTTTGCGGACATAGCCCAAAGTTAATTGCAAGTGTTTGTTTAATTTTTTTTCTCGCCAGAAAGAAATTATGTTTTTTTTTAACATTAGAACTCTAGAGGTTTGGTTTGTTTCGTTTTTTTTTTCATCGCGTTTTTGTATTACATAATTTCGTTTTAGTCGTTTCGCATTTTGTTGATTCAGTATTTTAATCAAAATGCTTTTCAATTGCCTTGTTAACATTTGTTTTGAAAAAAAAATCATTGAATCTTTCACTTAGTTCGTTTTAAGTTCATTCCGCCTTTTATTATATAGTTTTTCAATATTTTGTTGTTTGTTCATTTCGATTTCGATTACTAAGCCAACGTGTGTTTCGTCTGTATGTTTACTTGCGATTATGTACATAGGTACTATAAGGGCAAGTTTTGCATTTTGAAAAAAATCGAACTCTATATTTTAATCCAAGTTGATAATACGATGATAGATAACACCAAAAAAGTGGGACCCGCAATTCCGTCTAATTGTCTGTGTGTAGAACGATCTACAGCCTAAGCGGCTGACCCGATCTTATTCAAACTTGATGTTAAGGCGTTTTAGGTGATTGTTCAAAATAGATTTTTGAATAGTTGTTTTAGTCTCAGAAATAACGGTACTTTCCATACAAATTTTGCTACCATCTCAATTATCTCAAAAACGGCTTAAACGACTTTGATAAAAAAGTATACCCAAAGGGTATGGTCTACATTTTGGAGAAAAAATTTGTTTTTACATAATTTGTTATTAACGGTACCTGCCATACAACCATTTTATTTATTTTGTTTATTTTCAACTTTCTCTTAAACGGCTAAACGAATTTTGATCAAAATTTTTGTTCAGGAGCTCCTTTAATTCTAAATAACACTGCATTTCAAGATTTCAAAACATTAGTTTAATGGATTTAAAAAAAACAGGATTTAGGGTAGGGTCGAGTTTGGATGTATGCAAAGATGTTTGTGTAACATTTAGCAAAATACAAATTGCAATTATTACTTTACCAAGCGAGATGAATTTTTTGTATTACTTTTCCCAATATGGGTATAAGCTACCCTATCACCCTGTACCCGCTTGACGTTGACTTACAGGACACCCTCTATATGTAATACAATAAGGTTTACTCGAACATGAGATAATACAGTCCTTGATTTCAGATTCTTTTCTGTTTGTATTACTATCATGGGGACGATCTTCATCATCTTCTATTTCCGTATTTTCAAACAGACTACTTAGATGCAAAGCAGAGTAAGTTAACAGGATGCTATGGAGAATACAGCTAACCATTATCCATTTAAAACAAAATTTGTGGCTGCTTTTATCATAAATGGTTCTTTTAGGCTTTTTTAAGTAGCTTTAAACAATTTTCTACTCTTACCCGATACTTGCTGTGCCGTAAATTAAAAGCTTTTCGTTTTGAGCTGTCCTGTTGTTCTGAGTTGCTCCTGAACGGGGTTATAAGGAAATCATTAAGAGGATATGCAGAGTCTCCATGCTATCCATTGTTATGACGATACAAAAGTCTTTTTGTTTAAAAATTTTAGCAATTTCTAAATATTTTAGCGTCATGACTGCTTCCGAGGTTTCCTACAGCTACACTAGTTGTAGTTGATCACGAATTGTCAGCTTATAATCACATAGAACTTGAGCTTTGATTGACTAGACATGGTTCGTTGAGAAATATGTTTCGTGGTCTACAACTGATGCCTCTGCCAGCATTATTTCTGTACCGTCAATATTACCAATTCAAAATGGCAGCTCATTATATGTTTTAGCTACAATTTGTTTTATTTGTTTATAATTTGGCCAAAAGATACATTTGGGTAGCAGTTTTAAAAGAACTGGAAAAATTCGATTCGTTATTTTGAGCAAAGTGCCTCCATCTCCAACTGGAAAAGTTGTTGCAATTTTTCTAACTGCAGCGTTTTCACCAGATGAACCCAAACGGTAGAGCACAGTAGCTAAGTTCAATTGAAAATTGTTTACAGGAATGTGGGCTTAAAAATTCCTCATCACATATGTATATCAAGGAAAGCAACTGTGCCAATTGACTTCTTTACGTTCTCAGCATTTGGCGGAAGCGATCACATAATTATATCTGCAGCACCTTCCAATAAAAATTCAATAATAATTTCTCTTTTGCTTTTTTCGGCGTTTTCCAAAATAAACAATTTTATTTAACACAAACTAAAATATTTCAGAAGAAATGTCAAAAAGATTTTGACATTTGCCTCAGTGTTGCTACAGATTAGAAAAAAGGTGTGTTCACAGACTGTTGTAAGAAAATAAAATCTTAGAATTTTACAAGACTTGTTACTTCAGATCGTGAATACCCCTAATGTCAATGATATTGTGGGTAAAAGAAGTGAATGTGTTTTCATTACAGATTGTTTTCTCTCGGAAAACATTTTATCTCACTGCCAATTTTATTTCATTTAAAAGAACTGGATATTAAGCTTTCCATAAAAAACTCTACCAAAAATTTAGCTAAGCTAAAATTAAGCCAAAGTATACTAAGCTCCAACTCAGTGGCGTACCTATAGGGTGTCAGGGCTGGCAAAATGCCACGGGCCCCCGACCAGAGCTCAGAAATAACATAACATTTTTAACAAAATTTTGTACCTGTAAGTACTTAAAAATTATAATATTTTTAAATACTTAAAATCCATTAAAGTAGGGCACAACACTAAAGGCCATATGCAAATTCAAACTAATCATTAAAATTTCAACACATTCAAAGAAAAAGATATCGATTTTCAGAACGCATCCATTGGTTGATTCATTTTTTGTAGCGGTACATTGGTAAGGCGTGCGAGCTAGTGTCGATCGGGGAATTCCCTCATTTCCTTTACCAAATATGCTGCCGGCGACACTGAAAGTCCCGTCATCGCGGATTTGAAAAATGCACAATTATACGAATAAAATCAACTTGGTACGCGTTGAGTTAGTAAGCCGAAAATATGTTAAATACAATTTATTATTATAAAAAACAGAAATGTACCTTATTGTTGTGGCGGATTTTGATGAATTATAGTTCATTCGATAGGAAATATCGCAAATTAACCGAAAATTTTGCAGACAAGCTTCATTTGGCAGGAAGGATATAACGTGCTAATACACTAAAATTCATCGATTTACATATAATTTTTTCAAATCCACGTGACGATACTTTCAATGTACTTTCAATGAATGAAATTGTTTTCAATGCCAGTGTTTTGCAACCTTCCACTTTGCAATTTTTAAATGACACTGATTTATTAAAAAAAAAGCTCTAGAATTTGTTAATATCTGAATCATTTGCCTGGAAAATTCTCAGTTTTCCGTTCACTTTCAGAGATGAAATAACAAAAGTCTGTGTCGTGTATTAGATAACTTGCTGATTTATTAATAATAAAGAATCATTTTATGTCGTTCAGCTTTCCTGAAATTAATGTTATTTGTTACAATTCCTGTGACTTCAGATAGTGCTGAACGATCGTTTTCGAAAACAAAATTAATAAAAACCTATTTAAGAAACTCTATGACACAAGACAGGGTACGTAACTTGGCTATTCTGTCTATGTCCCGATTTTTAAGCTTTGATGATGTTATAGATACTTTTGCGGAAGAGAAAGCTCGGAGAAAAGAATTTTATTAATGAAAAAATCTTAGTAAGTTAGAAAGTAAATTCTTATTTCATTATAAATATTTTTATAAACCTATGCTCTTGAAAATAAAACTTATTAGATATTTAATTAAATGCACATAATATTATTAATATTTTTGGGTAACTATACTTACATCAGTGGTTTATTAAAATTAAATTCTAACGTGACTGTTTTGATTGGGACGCCGGAGGGCCCCATCCAAAAAATTTGCCACGGGCCTCATATGGTATAGTTACGCCACTACTCCAACTATACATGTAGGTAATTTTTATGTCTAAATTTAGCTCATGAAATAATTGCTTGATACCGACTACCTCAATATTAAGACTAAAATTTAACAGATTCTGCTTAGTTACGTGAATTAGCCTAGTATGATGTTTGTGCGAAAATTTAGCTCCCACTTTTCTCTCCAATCATCAGCTAAAATACGACAACATTTAAAATACGATTGAAAATAGCTTTTTAAGGGGGTTTAGTTCACAAAATTTAGCTTTTCGTCAAACTCGGCACTCGGCGGAACTGCACTGGGCTGAACTTACCTTTATTTGAGTACCTACGAAATTTAATGCGCGGATACTTTTATTCGGTAGATTTATGCTTAAAAATAATAAATATAACAATTTTAAAATGAGGAAAATTTTATTTCTATTTTTGATTCATTTCTAAAGTTTTCATTTTTCATACAAAATGTATGCAAATGATGACTATGACAACAGTTTTTTTTGACAGCTACTTACCAATCTATAGGTGACTGTATGCAACTTCGGTATGGTTAGTGTTGTGGTGTGTGCATTTGTGTTGGGAGATATTTGTTACCTATTTAAACAAATATAAATTGATTTCAAACTACTATTGTTCTTGTTTTATTCCATGTCAAATCCTAAAAAAAAAATTGAATGCACCCATACTGGACCTCACCCCAAATCCTATAATTGGGACTAGCAGGGGGGTTGCAGGCCCTTGAAATAAAGTCCTTAATTTATAATAAAAAAAAAACACGCTAAAAATCTCCACTATCAAATTAATACAAAATTTCTTTAATATTTTTTAAAAGAAATAATTGATGTGACAATTTTAAACATTAACCCCCAGTTTCACTGTGAGAGTTTAAACTCCACTTTTGGTTTAAACTCCAGATGAACAATTTATTCGGCTTCACAGAGTCGGTTAAACCTTGAAATGAGTTCAATTTGTAATTTAAGTTAACCGCGATTATTCTGCCGATTAAACTTCAGTTCAGATTTTGTATTGTTTCTTTATTCAGAAAATATTATGAACAAAACAAAATTGTGTATTCAAATGTTATCGAGTTGTTACAGTGATTTTGTAACGCGCGAGTCTTGACTATTTTCTTTTAAACTTCTGCTCGGTAACACGCGTGTTTTTACACTAAGTGCGGTATTACACAGTGCGTGTTAACCCCAGCGTGAATGAAGAAAGAGAAAGAAAGATCGAAACGATGAAACAGAAATAAATCTATCTGAACACGCGCGGGTAGGATTTTCCTTGCGTGTTTTTGACGTTTCTCTTTCTACTTTTTCTTTCTTTTTCAGATTTGCTCCATTTAATTTTCTCTGTAGATGAATGAACACCAATCCAAATGGCTGACGAATTTAAATGGAGTAAAGAAAAAACTTCTAAGCATATTTTAAATTACCAAATGAACCCCATTCTCTACAATCCTTGTCTTTGTCATCCGGAATACTTATATAAATAACGTTGCCTTCCATTTTTCTTTTAAAAATAATTTTTTGTTCAATATCTGAACTGAGCAAAGAAGATAAAATGAAAGATAGCTGTCAAAATGAGAAAAAGGCTTCGTGTAATAACACGCGCGTTACCGAATAGAAGTTCAAAAGAAAATAACCAAGTCACGCGCTGTGTAATACCTGACTAAGCCATATTCTCATTTTTAGTACTGCGCGTCTATATTTCATTTTAGCGTCTTTGCCCAGTGCAGATATTGAACAAAAAATAATTTTTAAAAGAAAAATGGAAGGCAAAGTTATTTTGTAGGCATTTCGCATGACAAGGAAAAGGATTGTAGAGAAACCTGATCTTAAGTTTAAACTCGCACTGTGAAACTGGGGGTTAATAATATAAACTTAAAAACGAAATTTAAAAAAAAATCAATTACACGTTTTTGAAATATTGAATTTTCAAAAAAAAAAATTATATTTTTTCAAAAATCAAAAAATAAATTTCTCGAAAATGTTGGTATGTAGTATTATTTATAATTTAAATGTTCTCCTACATAAAAACTTTGATCGAAATCCGTTGAGCCGTTTATAAGAAGGAAAATCAAAAAAATTGTTGTGTGGGAATGGGAGTGGGGGGTACCGTTAATAACAAAATATGTAAGCAAATTTTTTTACCAAAATGTAGACTATGCCTAAAGTAGTACACACACTTTTTTATCATAATCGATAGAGTCGTTTTCGACATAATAAAGATGGTAGACAAAATTGTATGGCCAGACCGATATTTTTGGGACTAAAAAACGATTTAAAAATCTATTTGAGACAATCACCTAAAACGATTAAGTACCAATTTTGAGAAAACTGCTTCAACCGTTGAGGATTTAGTTCGTTGTACAAACAGTCAGTCGGAATTGCGGGACCAAGTCAAGTTTGATTAAAATCTCGAGTTCGATTTTTAGCTTTGCTAATCACTGCATTCATTTGTCTCCGCATTGTCTAGCCGTGGCGAGCTAACTTGTTCAACTAAATTGTAAGAGAAAGGGAAATTTGCAAATTTAACAAGCGTGTAGCTGTTTTCTCTTATGGTACAGAAATTAATTACTTATTTTGCTTGTGTATACAATTGTTAAATTGCAATATCGTCCATTTCTCACAAATTTTAGTTATATGTATTAGTTACCTGTTTATAAAAGGAACTTGGAGATCTTGCCTCACTAATAATGCACATAAAACTAACTTTTCCCGATAATGTTAAGAGCCTGGTATTAGTGAAAGTGCACTCAAGCGCACTGACAAACAACGAATGAACGTAATGTTTCCTATTTTGAATAAATAAGGAAATGCAATATTTTTAGAAGTATAAGCTCAATAAGATACGATGTCTACACGGGTCTGTTATGGTAGTTGGGTGTTACAAACGTATTTTTATAGCTTGAAAATCAGACGTTCGAGGTCGAAGTTTCACAACTTCAAATCAATAAGATCTAGAAAAGCTACATTTAAAAGCACTTTAATTATTAAATTTATGATATTGTTAAATTTTATATTGAAGTTCTTTTACGATTGGGCTCTTCTACTTATTTACTTTATTTCAGATTAACGCCAGATACTTTGCCTTATCAATATCTTTACCATTTTATATCTTTCATTTAAACCAGTGCCGCAATATTGAAAATGTAAAATAATAAACTACCTCAGGGCCTAGGTTTCTAAGCAATCGAGAACTAAAAAAGTTAAAATATAATTCACTGCTAAAACTTGACAGATTCTGTTAAGTTGTGATTTGTCTCTCCGGAATAAATTTTTGTCAATTGATTTATTACAGTAAATGAAAGAATTAATTTTATTTGATAATATCCCAAGATCTTGGAAACAAATTCTTTGCAATCGGTGAAGGAATTATTTTAGCGGTCATCTATTTTCTACGGCCTATTTTCCGCAACGTTTGTATGGCAAAGTTTATTCAGGATTTTAGCCGGTGATTGCAGAAAAATGTTGGAGCTAAAATTTAGCTCGTGCACCGTACTCCGTACTAGACTTAACCAAAAAATAAAAACATTAAGATTTTCAAATTCATTGAGCAGGTGTGACATTCCTGTTTAAATTTTACTTTTGTACGTCAAAACAAACTGTCATCCAGTGTTGGCAACGTAAGTTACCCTGAGTAAGTTACCCATATAGTTACGCGTAACTAATTGAAATTAGTTACGTCTCATTTGAAGTGATAATTTTTTTTTCTCACCCACTTCTCATTTGAAGTGCGATTTTTTTGCAATTTCAGAGCAAGATTTGAAATTTTGGAAGCATACAAATCAACTGTCTTCCAAAACAAATTTGGGCTCGTAAAATTTTTACGTATAATGTTTTAAAAATGAAATTATTGGATTTTCTTAAACTTAATTAAGGCCATTCGAATTTAACATTTTTAGTAAGAATTTAGAACTCTAACGTGAATTCGATACATTTGTTACGTTAGTTACGCGTAACTTATTAAAATATGTAGGACTCGCGTAATTTACCAATACTACTGTCATCCAAGATTTGGTGTTTGGTTGAAGGTGTGCCATTTTACAATATGCATTGCTTAGTAATGGCTGCTCGTGTGAAAACAGGAGCTCGGGCATCGCTATATAAAGCTCCTGACGATCAATGCTATCATGTGAGGCTTTGAAGTCGATGAAGAACTGATCAGTTTCGACTTTGAAATTCGCTGGTCTTTTCCAGGATTTTGGGGCAGTGTGAAGATTTGGTCAATAGTTGATCCGCCGTCCGACACTGATATTTGCTAGCCGATTAAAGTATTGCCGAACGTCCATTAAGTAGTTGCTGGAAATGCTGCTTAAATTCATATACTATTCCCTGTTCTCCGTTGACCGGGTTTCCTTTGGTTTTAAAGCCAGCAGCTAGCCCCTTGGCGTTTTTATAAGATTTCCAGGGGATTGTTTCGACCACGCGACTCTTGCGTTTCCTTAAGCTGGGAGTGCTTTTGTTTCGTGTGTGCATTTTCTGTCACTCTTTTTAGTTGTAGGCATCCGTCATCGTACCACGGGTTCTACTTCGGGGGTGGTTGGTAAATTATAGTGGTTTCGTTCGGCTGCTTCTTTGATGAAATCGCGATACTGGGACCACTGATTGTTGCGGCTTATGGTAGGTGAATATGTACCTGGAAGTTTCTCGATCAGGTGTTCTCTCTCATTAGCATAGTACACAATACATATTAAAGAAATTATCTTGCAACTATTTACAAAAATCGGTTGGAAATTAAATAAGAAAAAACATTAATTATCGTGGATCTGTGAAATTATTTTGTAGTTGTGTATTCAATTTACACCTAACGGTCGAAAATTTGTACGCTTCCCTTTTTCATTTCATTCTCCGCTTTATTTTGGTATGTTTTTTAGGAATGCAATTTCCCATAAGTGCGTAGATTTTATTAGAGACTTGTGTTAGTTTCGTCTCGGTCTTGTCAAAATCGAAAAATTTGAGTCTCCTCTCGTACTCGCCTAACCAAGTTTATTCTCGACCTTTGTCTCACCTTTTTCTCGAGAAATTTTAATGTCCGTCTCTCGGTCTTGGTCTCATCCTAAATCAGAAAAATTTCTAATTTTTTGAAGTAAAATTTGAATTTTGTAGAGGTTTTATACTCCAGTTAAATCGGAGCCATCCTTCAATAAATTTTGACAGTTCATGGCTTGACATGGGGGCGAATAACTATATTTTGAAGGTTTGATAATATTGTCTTACAAATGTCAACCAAAAGGTTCAAGCTTACATTTTTTCGAAGCAAAAAATAAAATCACAAACATTTCGAATTTTCTGAGGTAAAATTTTAATTTTGTGGAGGTTTTTTAATCCATTTAAATCGGAGCCGAAAACATAAAGTAAACATAAGTCCAACCCTGAGTTGGTCCTCTTTAAACCACATCTTTAACATTCAACAACCACATCTCCGACACTTACTTAAGTTCGAACATCAATATTGACACTTCTTGATCGGCAAAAAAAAAAGAACAGAAAAGTCGCTATGCACTCTTCGACATCAAAGTAAATAAACTGCACCTTTTTTTTTCTTTTAATTGAGATAACCCATCATTTGCACGCGTAGGTGGATTGCTGAGGATCGGGCTCCTTACCTTAACCTTTGCATTTCTTCTGTTTATCTTGCCTTGCGCACTTAAGCCGCAGACTGGACTCAGACAGCGTTCAATATAATGTCACAGCGATGTCCTCCTGCAGACATAATAAATCATTAATCGCACAGGATACAAAGGCCCTAAATCATTGATAACTGTATGTGGGACTTGGACTTCTATCTATAGTATAATGTTCTCTCCTCATACGGTTGGGTTTTTTTTGTAAGGAGAAGGTGTTCTTTATGGATTGTATGTTTTCTTTCTTTTTCGCTTTAGATGTCAACAGACCTTGATTGCATTTCATGATAATAATTCTTTCAGCTTAAAATAAAAACCTTACACGTAACTTCTTGAGAGGTTTTTTTTTGTTGGTTTCTTCTCTGCAACTAAGAAACGATTCGGTTTGACCCTGATTAGTATCCCGAACGTGCCACTTCATATAGTTTATGCAATTCAAAGGTGAAAACAGCAATCAGGTAAATTTAGAATTTTTAATACCACATAATGTATATGGACTATGCTGGCTGATCTTTTGTAACACTTTTTGGGGTAGATAGGTAGGTAGGTATAAAAAGATATTTCAAACCTGTTGGGTTCTCGTCTTTTGGTTCATGATTTTTGAATGTTCAATGGAAATCTGTCCTCTACGAGAGAAGATTTTATGATTTTTCAACAAGGGTCCCTACGATAATGCAATAAATTTTCATCTGACCAAAATATTAATAAGAAATACAAAATGTTCAAGGACACAACGCAAAACTCAATTGGTTGTTAGGTCTACTTTTTCAATGTGTGTTTAGTTCGGACTTTTGAATTAAAATGTAGGTGTCAGTGTCAACATTGAGAAACAAATAATTTATTGATGATTATAAACAAATTAACCCTGAATGTAATAACTTAGAAATTAAGTCCATTTTGATTTGAATTTCCAACTCAATTAATTGTCTGCTCTTCCTTAAAATAATGGCGCGAATTTGTAAACAACCTGATATTGAGGTTTTAGCATGATGCTATTTAACATTTTGCTTATATTAGTGAACCTTACTAAAATTGTTTAACCAGCGCCATACATTATCTATTTTCTTTATTAAATGCAGCTGAACACGCCTAAAAGAGTGCAAAAAAGTAACCAAACATAACTTTTAGGAGAATGGAAATGTTAAAGTGACATTTGAATACTTAAGTATCTATATAAGGTCACAAAAGAGTGGCAAAGCGCTACAAGAACTGCAAATATAATACTCTGTCTTTCATAAGCGGGAGTGAGAAAACATTATACTGACCGTTACGAGGAAAACATTGCATAATTATAATACAAAGAAATAGAAATAGGACAGGCAATACATTATAGCCGCGAATTGATTTAGTTAAAATAGATATTAAAATTTTAATTTAGAATAAGACAATAACTGTAGCCAAAAGTTTCAATACAAAATTCAATTCAAATATGGGGCACAAAATATTTTTTCTCAGAAAACGAAATGTAAGGTTTGAAAAATAATTCCCATATTTTGTACTTGACAATTATGACTTTTGAATTTTTATATATGTATATTAATTGAAAATTCCATTTTTGTATTTTAAAGAACTGATGGCAAACTTATTAAAAAAAAAAAAAAGGTTTGAAAAGTCAGAAATTTCCCATGGAAATAGGACTTTTATGCACTGGACATACGGAAATCAATGAAAGCAAAAATAGTGAATAAAGTCAAAATTTCTAGCATTATTAATTTTTATAATTTTACTTTAATAGATAAAAAACATAAAACAAAAAGCAATATTAATTTAGTGGTTATGTCGTCTTGTATACCACATTTAATTATTTTTAAGTCGACTAGAATCGTATGAAAATGATAACACTTAATTATGGAAAATACTAAACATTTAACTTTGGTCTATCTATCAAATTCCCTAGAAAACTACATTCAATTTTATTCCGAATTGGTTTTAAAACTAGTTCAACATTTACAGGAGTTTTTTTTGGTAAGTTTTTCACACTGTTTTTTATTTTTTTTTTTTTAACATTATTGTTTTTATCCATTTAAGTAAAAAAAAATGCTTAATTATCATTGATAAATTATTAAGAATACATTAAACGCAGTTATTTGGTTTGTCAAACTGAAGATATGGAAATAATGTTATATAAAATAATTTTGATTCCTGATTTCTAAATCGTTTTTATTTTTTTCAAAATATAAAAAAAAAAATCGTTTATTATGGCTTTTTTGAGAAAGAACCTTTATGTTGATATTACTTATTCAGCCCTGACAAAGACCCAAACGAGAATTGAAATGTCGCGTCGGCGAGTAATCAATAAATATTGAATTAAAACAAAGACAGTATTTTTTGGATATTTAATTAAAAATTTTATTTAAGGTTAATTTGAAGATTACAATAAAGGAAATTAATAATGTTTAATTTTAAGTTTTTTTCACACCTTTTTTTGTATTTATTTACCTAAGTAATAAATAATAAATAATTATATAATATATAATGTTACTTCTATTTCTACTTTTCCAGCTGACTGCACTTTTTTCCATGGATGTAGATCATATAAGTACCAAAAATCTAACTTTTGTAATATATTGTGAGAACTTAAATGCTCTATATCCGAAGTCCAATGAATTTGGGCAACAAAGCGTTTGGTTTTTCAAACTTTGGTACAAATTTTATCTCACCTAGTATGTACAAATTTGTTTTCTGTAACTTCGTTAATACTGCAGATGCAAATAGAGCAATGGGAACAGCGTCAAACGATAGTGAATATTCGAATAAAATTAAATGCATTTTTAACTCAGTTTCAAGAAAAAGTGGTATGTGGTGCACTTAAGTATTCGGCCGGCGAGCGATATGGAGTTAGTATGATGGTAACCCAGGGGTTCCACATGCAATATTTTAAGCAATAAATTGCCTCACATATTGTCATTGCCTTATGAGGACAATGCAGGTGCTTTGGGAATGGCAATGGCAATATTGCCCGGTCGATGAAAGGAAATAATTGCTTTCCATCTCCGAGGCAATATATTGACACATTTCAAAATGGCATCCCGTCAATTTGACTGCCTTCCCGTTATTTTAAGAGAGTGCCGCACTTAAAAGAATTTACTGACTGAACAAAAACGAAAACAAATAAATAAATGTGCCTACGAAATAGAAAATACATACAATAGGGGTATTCACGATCTGGTGTAACAAGTCTTGTAAAATTGTAAAATTTTATTTTTTTACAACAGACTGTTAACACACCTTTTATAATTTGTAGCAACACTGAAGCAAATGTCAAAATCTGTTTCACATTTGGACTGCTTTCACACCAGGAAACTGATAGCGAGTTTCATTCAAGAAAAGATTGGCTCTTTCTGTAAGAAGATTGGATCTTTTTGAATTTTTAGAGTTTCATTCCAACAAAAAGCACAGATCTAGATCAAATCTAGATCAAATCTTCGCACGAAAGATCTTATCTCTAATGGGTTGGCAGATTTGTTCTGAATGCACATATACATGTAAAGTCTTTTCTGTCAATGGTCAAATGGTAAATATTTTGTTATTAATTGTTTTTGTTATTAAGTGCTCAAAAAAAATTTGAAAATGAACAAAAAACAAATAATGGACTGAGATGTTAATAATTTAGATTTTATAAATTTAGTGGAGTTTTTGATTGCTTCGTCTTCGTCTTCCTCATCATCTGATGATGAATATATGTTTTTTTTCAGGAATGTGCGTGTCGTTCATTCACCAATACTGCAATTAAATCTGGAAAAGAGTTTCATTGAAAAGATCAAATATCGATTTTGAAGAAAGATCTTTGAAATGTGAATTAAACTAGCTATGAGTTGCTGGCAGCTGGGAGTTTGTAGGCGAGAAGGGCAAGAAGTAAGGGGAATGAAAAAAATCTCCCCGGTCAACGATTTAAAGAGATTTTTTCGACGTTTTGCTTTGCATTCCAATTAGCCCAACAAACTCTTCCCAGTTTCCTCCTCAGTTTCTTGGTGTCAGTTTCTTCCTGTGAAAGCTACACGGCAATTCAAGGAAAACGTCAAAAAATCTCCAGCAACTGGGTTCCCTGTGTGAAAGTGGACATAGTTTGTGTTAAATACACCATTGTATTTTTCTGTTACAATAGGGTCCGGGTATAGTAAAAGTGTAAAAGTGTAAGACTTTGACATTCAGTATACTTTGTTGTTGTAGTTCAAAAAAATGGTACATTTTTACACTTTTGCAATGATACAAGACCAGTTACATCGGATCGTAAATACCCCTAATATAAATTAAAAATAAGTGAGCTTAAATTAACAAAAATATAAACAATAAAGTTGGTTGAAACTCAAATTGCCATCAATGAATTGCCCACCCAATATATCTATTGCCATTACCATTGATATGTCCATTGCCTCAAATATTGCAAGTGGAGCCACAGTGTTAAAGGACAACATAACTTTATAGCAAAATGTTAAGTGATAGTTCGATGATTAAGTTGTTTAAAATTAACTAAGCTAAATAGAGGCCTTAGTTTCATACTAAATATGATTTAACGCATGTCGTCAAAACTCAAAGACATTCGTGTCACAATTTGCATATGGCATAAGCATAGGCATGGGCATTGGTTATAAATAGATACCTGTTACTGAAATAAGCAATTGTAGATCAAAAATTGTCAGTAAAGTGAAAGTTTTTATAAACTACTTTCCGCTTGAAAAAAACAAAGTTGCTAACAGGCCGATAATGGAATAATAATTCCGAAACGCGTAGCAAAATAATTAAAATAGTTGTTATTCAAAACTAGGTTCTATTTATAAATTAAATATCAATTAAAATTTAAAAATCTTTTATTTTATATTTCTTTAAAATTAAGTTTTATTAATCACTTTATTATCTTTATTCTGCTTTCGGTTCGATCAAAATTGTCGATTGACCTCATTGCTTTATTTTTTTTTAAGAATATGTATAAAGTACTATATGTACAATGCAAGTATTTTTGTAAAATCGTGTGGCGTTGGGAACTTAAATGTCTTTATCGATTTTGCATAACTGCGATTCTGCATTCTTATTTGCGATTTGAGAGTTTCAATTAAATTAATAGTGCAGGGTTGGCCGAACTGTCCCTTTTTTGTATAAACTACATTAACTACGGCTGCTACGTAGTCAATGTAGTTAAATGTAGGTAATGTAGTAAATGAAAGAAATTGTAGCAGACGTAGTTTCAAATGTCAAATAGTCTAAAATGTGATTTCATTTTGAAGTTTGAACTCATATTCATTTATCATTTCTCTTGTATTTGGCGACTATTGAAAAAGTTTTTTTTATCAGAATAAAAGGAATAAGAATACGAGATTGTCTCAGTTTTTCGGATGTTTTCAAATTTTTCTCGCACTGGTGAAACCGACTTGGGCAAGGAAAATCCAAAAAACTAATATACGTTGAAAATGAATAATAAAAATAAATGAGATGATTACTGAATGTATATTTGAATTTATTTGTTTTCACTTTTTTGTTCTTTAGGCACGATTTAGAAAAAAGGCAAATTAAAGCAAAGAATATATGGCACAAGAAAGAAAAATTGGGATACCCCTATTTCTCTACCTAGGCCTATACATTTTATTGGCCGGAATCCGGTTTCATTGAACTTGGTTCCTTCGGTGAGATATTTTTTATTCAAAATTTTGGAATTTGTTCATATTCGTAGAAAATAGAATGTAGTTAATTCGGCCAACCCTGATAGTGATTCATCAGGGTTGGCCGAACAGTCACTTTTTCCTATAAACTACATTAACTACGTCTGCTACCGGTTTCCATTTTAATTTCGCGTCTAGAGTCATTCCGAGATATTTTGCTTCATTAGCAAACGGAACTTGAACCGTATTAACAAATACCGGTAATCTATTAATTTTTTTATACTTAAAGTCTACATTGACTGATTTCACTTCGTTAAGCGATATCCGCCATGTTTTTGTCGATTCACTGACATTATTCAGACCTTTTTGTAATTAAGTCGTAGCATAATTTACCGTTTGGCCCACTGCTAGTATTGCAGTGTCGTCAGCAAACGTGGCTACGATAGTGTCTTCTGTTTGAGGAATATCACGTGTAAATAATAGGTACAATATTGGACCTAAGATACTTCCTTGTGGTACCCAGCCACTATATAAAAAATCTGTGATAAAAAATCACTAAATTATATTGATTTTCTTAATTTACTATGTTAATGTTGCAGACGTAGCTAATCGTAGTAAATAAGGCGCGTAGTTTATTCGTAAAAATAGAGTGTAGTTAATTCGGCCAAAAATAAATCAACCTGCTTATTTTTTTACCATTTTCTTTTTGTTCCGCTTTTAAATTTAAGCTACTAATACGCAGATAGAATCATATAAACGAAATCATAATAAAATTGAAATAACTTTGTGTAACGATTTCGACTTCGAGATTTACTAAATTCACGATAAGGCAAAATATATAATTAGAAAATAACAACTTTTGCTAGACGAGTGAAATCAATAATAAAATCAGAATCTGAGTTCAGCAACAATAGTAATTAAATTTAAATAACTTATTGTTAATGTGAAAAAATTATCCAAATAAAAATTTTAAATGTTATTTCAATAACAGGTATTTTCGATCTACTAATGCCTATTCCTCTACGACTCTTACTAAAATATCGACCCATCCCTATTTGCATGCGTGGATCTTCCAAAAATCGGAGTTGATGTGTCAAATATAAGATATATTTTGTCAAAAATGTCGAGTTTCAAGGAAATTCCTCTTCTTTTCGGTATCAGCTGTCATATTTTCCAAAGTGAACACTTTCAGAACAGTCCAGAAGGCTTCTGGATTGCCAAATAAAACGACATAATGACCACGTTTAGAATACGTAGTCGAATTAAAATCTAGTCTAGTTTCTGGTTCCTTGTTTGCTAGCTGTCGAAAAAATTCCTTGTTGTTTAACTTGAACCTTTAATTGTAAGCGTGAGTTGAGTTCGTCCGTGTAATTCAGGGGGAATAATGTGTAACGTTTCAAGAACAAAGTTAGGCGTACATTACAAACTATATAATACAAAATTTAAATCACACAGGAAGTAGGTATGACGTTTCTTGATTTAAAATTAACCCATTATCTCTTTATCGATTAGAAGTTCAATCGAAAAAGAACTACATTGGTATGTATTATTTAAGTAGTAAGTCCCTATGTCAAATTTAGAATATACGAGTAGATAAGGGCTGTATTATAATTTCTCTATCTATCTACTATGGCTTATAATTTATACTTTTAAATCGCTTACGGATTGTTACAAAATTCCCAGGAAAATTTAATCAGAAAAGAGAAAAATACATAGATGTCTAGTTAATCAATGAAAATATTGACATTTGTTCGATTATAGTCGTGTATACTACGAGTACCTACATGAACAAAAAAAAAACAACGGCACACAATGTTTGTCTCAAAAGATCCACGAACTCCTAACTTTATACCTATTTGTAATTTCTATTCTCGGATGTACATATAGGTCCAGAACAACCAGATAGCGTGAGTGTGAATTAATAGATAAAGGGTGTTTTTATTTTGCTTCATAGGCAGACTATATTTTGCCATTGAAATCGTAAGCATTTTTATTTTTTAAGCACAAGCCTCTACCAACTTCATTATCAGCTTAGAAGTGAACCAATTCATCTCTCAAGAAAGTTTTTAGAGATTTATTTAGCCTAAATCCATTATAAATCTTGAAGCTTTCTGCTTTACCATACAAGTTTAAAGCAGGCGTCTTCATCTTTCATCTGCATCGACATCTGCAAAAAAGAGGACACAAAATAAAAAAATCATACTTGTGCGATAGAGAGCGGAGAGCAAAATTTATTTATAAGATTATAGGAAGTATTAATGAATCTGAAGATTGCAGATTATTGTGAAGATGAACATGTTCATCTTCATTATAGCATTTTCATCTGCACCATAATTTGATCCGTTCAGGTAACGAGTTTTCAAGTTTTTTTGTTTACCATTTTGCCTTCCATTTCATTTTGCTAAAAATAACGAAAATAGTGCAAATTTTCTTCACAAAACTGTGAACCCTAAAAAAGATGGGATTGTGAGACGTGTCAAGAAAGTTGTAGTAGAGTTAAGTAGGGTACACATTATCGAACCTGTGTGACATTCTTGTAGGATATCCAACTTGCGTGAAAAGTTTCGGTGTGATTAGCGAACGTGTTAGACAGTTTTGCTCTAGATCGATAATGTGTACACTTGCATTATGGCATGACACGTATGCAGGACTGCTCACAAATTTTTTTGATATTGCCTGTCAGGCAGCGTTCTTGATCGATGATGTGTATGTAAATCATTCATCGAACAACATTCACCAAGTATTTTTGTTGTTAGTTAGTTAAATTTTGAATCTTTGAATAAGAAAAATAGTATTTATAGAAAAATAATATTTTGATGTGTTCATTGAACTAGATCTTGTATTGAGAACGAAAATTTTGTTTGGCGGACCGACAACAAAACTAATAAATGTGTACCCGAAATTTTTCACGCATATTCGATATCCAACAAGAATGTCACGCGGGTTCGATAATGTGCACACTACTTAAAGCCTCCTTCTCCTCAAATGAAGATTCCACTTTCAATATTTCAGGCAATGATAATGGCAATAAAAATATTGGGACGGCATTTCATTGTTGGCAATTTGAATTTCCATTTCGTTTCAATAAAAACATCGATCTGCTGTCGATCCACCGTCAATTTTTTCTGAAAATCAGATTCGTTTCAAATTAAAACCAATTTTTTTCTGGAAAAACATATCCGTATTAAATCTCTTTTTGGAGAAGGATTCAAAAAGGATTTGTACACCTATCAATGAATTTGTATTTTGTGGTAGTGTACAGAAACCATAAACTAAAATAGTATTAAAAAGTAAAAATATCGTTTTAAACTTCTTGGAAACATATATTAAAAAAGTGCAAGTGGATTTACGAATTCCCCATCGGAATCAGAAAATAAAAACGAAATAATGATGTATTAACGATCTGAATATTTGTTTTTTTTTTATAGCTGCAAAGAACACACACACAGTCAAAAAAAGAGATTAAATCCTTAATCGTGCTTTTCAAAGCTAAGAAGTATTGGTTTTAGTAGCGAATCCTATTTATTGGAACGAAAAAGCCATTATTGTTTCTATTTTTGTTATTTTAAGCTCACTCAATTTTATTTTATATAGTTTTTTTTATATTTTTTAGGCACATTTATTTATGTTTTTCCGATTTTGTTCAGTCAGTAATTTTTTTCACGCACGGCCCATTTTAAAATAATGGGAAGGTAGTCAAATCGTAAGGAAGCCATTTTAGAATTGTTCAATATATTTCCTCTCAGATGGAAAGCAATTATTGAATTTCACCGATCGGGCAATATTGCCATTGCCATTGCCAAAGCGCCTCCATTGGCAATATTTAAGACAATTGCAATATGTGAGGCAATTTATTGCCATAAATATTGTATGTGGAGCCCCTGGGTTAAAATAAATTTCATTTAAATAGTTGAATAAATCGAACTAATCTTTTCCCATAACGAAATGAACACATTCATCGGGAAAGTGAATTTTTCGCTTCGGTTGACACAGATGAAGTTGCCTGTCTCTCTTGTACATCGTAACCCAAGGCCTCCACTTGAAATAAATGATTGCAAGAAATGTGTCATGTAGTCAATATTTCTGTGGAGGCCCCTCATGTCTGGATTTTTTTTATATTTAGACATAAGAATTTGTATTTATTTCTTGTCTTCTCAGAAGAAATAAACGGAGAAATAAAATTTGACGTTTCATGAGATCCCATATTAATCGTGCACAAATTTTACACAAAACATTTAATCTTGTTCATAGTTTGCTTATTTTCATTTTAAATCTTAAAAATTCATTTCAAAAACAGATTATACCTATTCTAAAGTACATAAAGGGATTAGCGGTTCTTTTAGAAAATGAAATTTCACGATATATGTTTGCCCACATAGCAAAGAAGTATAAATTTTTAGTAGTAGTGTCTGCAATAATAGCCGAAATAAATATTTCTAATGGAGTCGCGGCCTAACAGATACTCCATTTGTATTCTAAAGCCTAGTACGCTGCTGATGCGAAACGAAATTTTTCGGTGGTCTCCACTAGGAGAGCGAAATGCTAACGAAAACCATAGCGGAAAAATATTTGCGGAGAGTTCTGTAAGCTGTCAAAAACAAATGACAAGTTGTAAAAAAAAAAGTAATTTTGTCACCAAATTATTTTTAGATGGAAAATTTTTTGTCGCCAAATTACTTTTAGATGTAATTTTCTTGAAATAATTCTTGGATTTAAAAATTGTTCTTGTTACACATAGAGGATTTAAAATAAAACTCAGAACCGTTTAAATGATGGAAATTAAGCAAATACTTTCGGACTTATTAACTGGTTTATCTGCCGATTTGATGAAATTTCTATCAATTTTAAGAAAATCAATTAAATAGGGAGGTAAACCACTCTATAATTCGAAAACTACGTCCTTCATTGGAATGGTGTAAACGGTTATGAGTTCTAATTAATGGTTTCTTACTAATTCCGGATACCATTTTCAAGTCCAAGAATTATTTCAAAAAAAATTATATATAAAGGAAATTTGGTGACAAAAAAATAAATCTAAAAGTAATTTGGTGACAAAACTACTTTTGGTTTTGTTAATGCTTCCTTTGAAAGTATGAAGTTTTGATTCAAAAAAAATATCGCTCGCCTTTATGTGATAACCTGTTCCAAAGATACACTTCAAAGTATTTTCAGATTATGTATTTCAAGGTGAACAGTGAATAGATTTTGAACTATATCTTTGGAACGGGTTGTCCAATAAAGGTGAGCGATATCTTTTTAGAATCAGCACTTCATACTTTCAAAGGAAGCATCAACATTTTGTGCAAAGAAGTTGTATTAAAAAATAGCTCCAGGAATACGCATACATCATTCTAAATATGCGTATTTCAAGAGTGATTTTTTGCAATAAGGCTTCTACATACAAACTTTTGATGCTGATTTTGAGAGTATCAAGAGTAGATTACAAAAAGGTATCAATGAAGTTTTTAGGATTACCCGTTCCAAAGATACACTTCAAAGTATTTTCAGATTATATATTCCAAGAGAACAGTGAATAGCTTTTAGAATATATTTTTGGAACGGGTTGCATTTTCACTTGTTCATCAGTGAGTTTTCTTAGTGGGTTTGTACTTGACCGCTCTGCTACGCTGCGAATGCCCTTTGATCGATTCCCATTTTAACTATAGGTCTTGCTTCCTCAATTAATACCAAAATCGAATGAATAGTAAAAATGCATGGCCTTATATATCAAATCCAATTGACAAGTGACCAGCTTGCAAGCAGCTTGATTTGCTATCAAATCCACGAGCAGGGCATCTGCCATACGATGGTTCAATAACATTAAAAAACTTCGTCCAGAAAAGAAAAAGAAGGTAGCGATGGCAATGCGAGGTAAGTGATTTGTCATCATCTTCATCACCTGAAATTGTAGACTAAATAACAATGTCCATCCCGTGCCGATTTTCACGAAGTAAACATTAAACAGATTATCTTAACTTAGAAATAAGTTCTGGGGTATGGTATAAAATCGCCAATCAATGAGATCGGAAACAGGCTTTCTAAATAGAGGTGGGTATCGTTTAAGATGGCCTTTTTGCAACCAAACATTATTGTGGTAACGATGATTTCCTTAATTGTCGTTGGTGCAGCGGAAGGCCGCTTACCTTTGGCTTCCTTGTCCCGACCAGGTCGGAAATTCATATTCGTACTGCCAGTAGCGGGCGGTCGATTTGATTTTTTCTTTGTGGCAATTGAGTTAATTTATGTGTTGAAAGTATGTAGTTAGAAATGGTGAGTGTTTTTTTTATATTTATATGGTGTCAAAGGTCGCCTAGAATTTAAAAGTCGGAGTAACAAATGTATTTTAAAAATCATGACATGGACAGTTAATTGCAGAACAAACTACTGAATCTTGATTATAATATTTTTATTTAGTAGTCACTTAAAATAAATTAATTTTAAAAGGACATTGGTTATTTTTAATCTAAGCACTAGCACTAGGTATGAGAAAAGTCGATAGTTAGTTATAATCAGCACTCCAAATAAAGATCAGCTATATCTTGTTCGCCGATAAGATATGTGAAGGGTGTGCTTCTTTCCAACTTCCCATTTTCATGTTGCAGATTTAGTTTAGTCGATTTTGAAATTGGTTGTGATACAAAATTAGAATTGAATGTATTTTGAATAATTTAATACAGGAAATGCACAGAAAAACCAGACACTAGAGAAAACACAAAGCCAAAGAAAAATTACATTACATTACATTACATTACATATTATACTACTCCGTAGATAAATCTACGAAGTAGAGACACTGAAGCACTGGCAACGAAGACCATTGGCTTTAAACATCACATACATTAATACAACAAAGAGAGACAGAGAAAGGAAGAACACACAACAGAAGAAACACATGTCAACAGCACGTGGTTGGCTTCAGACGGTCCCCCATCTTAGTACTAACCACGCGCAACGATGCTTGATTTCGCTGATCTATGGGAAGCGATGCTTTCATCGGAGCCAAGGCCGTTGAGCATTACATTACAAGAGCTTGACTTTTTTTTTTATAAAAAAAATGAAATGTCAAAATTTCGCAAGCAATTAATGTGCAGGTCAATTAAATTGAGAACGAAAAGAGTGGAGAATTGTACTAAGAAATCTACTACAGCTATCCACTAAAATTACACATTTCGTCGTTCAGCAGCGTACTGGAAAACGAAAAGTAGAACGAAATTTTTCGTTCATGATTTCGTCGTGTCATTTTTGTATGGGATTTTTCGTTTCGCATCAGCAGCGTACTAGGCTTAAATAGTGCTATTAAAGTTAATCTACTTTTGGAGCGGTAAAAACACTATTTAAGATTTAGTAAACCTACAACAGCCTATTATCATCCTTATAGACTTTTCTTTTTGAAACAAATTGTGTTCTCTTGCTTATTGTACTACATACGTTCGAATAATAATAATTGAAGAACAAGCTACACAGTTATCTATAAAAGTTCTAACGTTGTTGTCAGGAATTGGTCTATATAATTATGTACATTGTAAACTAAATATTATTGAGAAGACTTCTTATTATAATATTATACAGTCAACGGCATAATTATTTTTGCAGCAGTGTGATCGCTCTTCTAAATGAAAAATTTGTACAAACGGTAAATATGAAGCTGCGGATTGTTAACCAGAGTAAGTATAAAGATTTCTTAGTTACTGAGAGTAAAATATAATATAAATCATGCGTCAGGTGGTCAGATCATGGAAACTTTGTTATCGGTCAACGCGTTGACTCTCTAACGTAAAATTAAGTTAAAATCTATTCTAATTATACGAAGGCTCTTGTTATTATCAAGGAAAAAAAGTTGTCAATGTGTTGACGAGAACATTAACACTTGTGCAGACTGCAGACACCAATTTCAATAATCATTAACGCTGTGGTGACAGAATGAAAATAAATTTTTCGGTGACGTTAAAGAGTCGCAAGCGAAGAATACATCAACAGAAAAACATAAATGTCAAGAACATTAAATTTGAATAGTGTAATTTTATAAAATTTATTTACAAGATAATTGTAATTTATATAATTTTGTTTAAATTATATAAATACCGCATTTTGGATAATCCAGCAGCGAGCTTAGCAACAGCCTACAATGGAAGTGCATCTTTGCAAGTTCTACCAAATTACTTCGTCCTCAATGACGTCTCTATTGGGCTTGACATCTGGTTTTGGCTCAGAAAAAGAAAAGCCATTAGGCGAACATGTTGCTGACGTTTGTATCTGATACTAAAAATATTTGATTGTATTGCGACTTAGCCAGTACCTACTACCTTTTGTTCTGGACGGCCAATCGAAAAGGCCGTTGTATTTTCTTATTTAACTGTTGATGTAATTTGACCGGCTTATTCTTCAGAATCAATCGTTTTTTGCCTCAACATAGAAACGAAAAAAAACAACAATTCTACTTGAATGAGTCATTTGATTTTTGTGTAATGAGAACCTACTGCTGAAAAGTAAAATTACAAAAAAGTGCCTTTCTTTCATGATGCAACGAAAATAAAGTTCCTTTCGTTAAATAAGTTTTCGATGAATTAACTACCGAAAGTACATTGCAAAAAAAAAACAAGAAAAATGAACAAAGACAATTCATGTGTAAAAACTACAGCAGCACCCGAATGGCTATTAAGCTGGCGCGGGAGCTATTTCAATATATTTTGTTTAATAATAATAATGATACCAATAATAATTCAATACGTACTTCTTTTTTAAAGTTCGTTTTGCTTTTTCTTAAGGAATAAATCAGTGACTATTTTTTTTCTTCAAAATTGGTTATAAGAAAAACAGAAAACTAAACTGAAATAATAGAATTTTTAATTTTGACTAATTTATCTACATAAAATGCTACATAAGATGTAACAGTGAAATGTAATATTTCTTTTTGCCATTGTTTAAACCTAGACTATTGGCTCGTGTGGCCTCAGGGTAGGTAATAGTATGACTACTCTAACATGATCGATTTTTAATTCTTTTTTTCTTACACGGGGTCTCCACAAGCAAGATTTTCTAGTTAGCTTGATAGCATTCTATGAAAATTGCTCGTGGAGACCACAAATAGCATTTTATAAAAAATTCATACTAGACATTGCACAGCTCATATCATTCTATGAATAGTATACTATTTGGTTGCCATTTTCACTTTGACATTTCTCGTTTGTGGCTGGTGAACGTTTGTGGTGTGTGTTATTGTCTTATGACTGAAAAAAACCATGGAAGATTACACAACAAAAAATCAAAATTTAAACAAAGTTGCCAACATACCGATAATGGAATGATAATTCTTAAAAGGGTAGCAACATTAAATTATAAAAAAAAGTTTTGATTAATAAATGAAAATTAAAATATATTTTATTTTATATTTATGACGAAAAACAATTTGATATTTACAATGGTTTTAAGTGATGGGCAAGTTAAAAACCATAATTTTTTTCATTTATGATGTGTGTGCCAAACACCCTGTAGGTATGTTTATATATGTGTTTAAAAAGAACATTCAATCAGAGGATTGCCTGCAAACGATTATACCTACTATTGATATTCCCAACTGATAATCCAACAACATGCTGATAAATTTGAAAAAGAAAAAAATGAGGGACGATTATCTCGATTTTCTTAAACATTCTCCCAGCGAGTACAGATCGAATTCAGATGCTTGTCCAGTTCCAATCTGACCTTATTCGCCATCGGTATCATTTAAAAACTGGAAGTAACATCGATTTTTTGTGTTTTTTTTTAACTTCGGAAATTATATAATATAAGTATTAGAAATATTTTTGAATAGCCAAAAAATCAGCCGTGTGTTAACGAAAAACTAAACATGAAAGTGAATCTTGTGGGCTCAGTATTCTTATTGATAATAATGATTAGTGGTTTGCAACGTGACGTTCTGTGTTTACCTAACCCTAGGACTACAATCAAAGATAATGTACAAAACACTGTTGATTCCCCATTGAAAGTGCTTTCCAAAAACTCTTCCAGCAACGGTGGTATTGGCGTTGACGACGCTCCTAAAACTGGACATGGATCTCAACCTTATTCCTCACTATGGAAAGTCTTTGATTCTGAGGAGAGCATTCGAGCTATTCAGGCCAAAATCATGCGGAGTTACATGAATCTATCTGTGGATCCATGTGATGATTTTTATGAATATGTTTGTGGTAATTGGGAAAATGTACACCCCATTCCAAAGGACAAATCTGAGTACTCTTTGTTCAGTTTGTTGAATAACAATATTCAAAACGAGCTGCGTGGAATCCTTACACAACCCTACCCTGCAATAACTCATCCTAAACAGGAACTCGGAGCTGAGGATAAGGCGAGGGTTTATTTTATGACTTGCATCGATGAGGAAACCATCAACAGGCGTGGAGTTGATCCCTTGTTATATTTTATAGATGAACTCGGTGGTTGGCCGGTACTTGATGAGAATTGGTCAGAGGAAGGATTCGATTGGATGCAGCTGTCTATTAAAACGTCCTTGTTGGGATACCCAGCAGTAATATTTTCGGACGTCGAAATGGATTTAAGGAATTCGTCTCGCTATGCTCTTTACTTGGAGGAGGGAAGATTGGGCCTAAGCAATCGAGATGATTATTTAAATAATGATAATGAAGAGCATTTGGATGCGTATAGGTAAGAAAACTTAAATTTAATAAACAAAATGACGCAATTTTTATAAATGTAGGTGCTTATCAAGCACGGCATGGTAGTTCATATTGAGTATGAAAAATTTATTTAATTTATATAAATGAAATAATTGTTGACAAAATTTTATTCTGGTTTGAATATATTTCAAAATTTAATATTTATTTAATTTTTTTTTCACAACATAATTTTATTTATTTTATTTTTTTTTTCACAACATAATTTAATTTTTTTTTCACAACATAATTTTATTTGATAAAGCGACGCGTTTCGGATAATAATATCCATCTTCGGGCTTCCGTTCTTAGTAAACGTTTTGTTTCGCGGGAGGGTTTCTGAAAAATTATGGAAAATCGTACCTCTTGGATTTAGAAAGAGGAACGATTTCCATAATTTCGGTTTTATTGTGCAACGAATTTTTCATCAACAATATGATATACCTACTGAAAACTACAAAGTCCAAAGTATGAGTTTGGTAATTTATAAATAAAGTTCGACATAAGTCCGCTCTTTCAAGTTGTATTAGGGGAGACCGGAGCTAGAAGTAACAGGGTTAAAAAGTAACAGCTAAAAATGATAGGGTTCCCCTATAAATTAAGAAACGCGTGAACGCAAAAATTTTTCGTCTACTTCAAAGCTAACGTTAAGTATACTTTAGCTGTGAATAGGACATCCTACAAAAAAGTTATAACGGTAGTGACCAAAATTGATAGTTTGTCTTTCCATTTTTGGTATGCCTCTTCACTCAGAAGAAATATAATTTTGTTTATTTTAAGTCTATGTAATTAGCTTAGAGACCCAATGGTTTTCGTTTTTTTTTTTAAATTGAGTGATTTGTGTTAAATTTTATGGTGGGCCTAGTTGTAACATTTTCGTGGGGTAAGTTGTAACAAATATTACCAGACTTTGTTCATATTTTCCAAAATTTTTTTCGAACCAAGACGATGGATATAGGCAATATTTCGTTTTGTTTAATTTTTTCTAAATTTTTTCTAAATTTTTTTAAAAAAAAGTCCATTTGACCTATATCGTTGTCAGCAAAAGGTTGAAGGGAAAAGAAACCGGTCATGTGTGTTCATGGCTTGCTAATAGTTTTTGTAACATTTAATTATGTACAATCCTGGTTTGTATGTGACTTAATTCAGTATTTTTTTAATCATTATTGATTTTGTGTTTTTCTAGGAGCATTAATAAATTTAATTTGTAAATAAATATAATAATTTTTGTTATTAATCTTGTGTATAAATTAATAGTTTCTTTAAAACAAGATTAAAATATTTTGTGTTACAATTTACCCGGGTCTATCTTACAACTTTCCCCGTAAAAGTGTGCCAATCTCTTTGTGAAATTGAGATTGTGGAATGTGGTACTTGGAAATGCAGTTTCATGGAACATATGTTAAGTGATGCCATCTATACATTTTTATTTTTGATATTCGTTTTTATGAACAACGCAAAAAGCAATACAAATGGCAATACAAAAGGAAAAACACGTACGCACCAAACTAAAGGAATACAAATATTGCTTTTGCAGTACGTTCGACAGCATTGCTCGATTCTGCTTTCGCTGTATAAGTTGAAAAAAAATATACTTTCCGACAGAATTACCAATGCCCATTGACAGCAATACAAAAAAGAGAGTTTTCAGTGTTTTTTTTTTTACCAAAGTGTTTTCTAAGCAAAATTTATTAAAGTGAGTAGGTAGCTTTCGGTTTTTTAGCAGAAAATACTTATATACTTGCAGATACTTTGTGCAAAGTATCGAAACGTTCATAACAAATTACGCCTGACTTAGCTCTTGAAACACGTTTTTGAGTCAATTTAAGTTCCTAATTCGAAAATGTCAAATTGATGGAGACTTTTTGACGTTTTCTTTATAATCTCGCATGAATAAACAATTGCTGGAATTTTTTGTTACATATGTATTTCTGCTACCATAAAACATTTCACATTAAAAATAAGACACAATTGTTTCCATATTCCATTTTAAAACTGGAAAAATTAGAAATTTTATTAATAAAAAAAACTCTAGAAGTTTTGTAATATAAGCATTACAAATATTTTTGAATCGCCAAAAAACTTCAGCCATTTGTTCACGAAAAATACATAAACATGAAAGCGAATCTTGTGGGCTTAATATTCGTATTGATAGTGATAAGTTGCTTGGACGTGACGTTATGTTTTTACCTAACCCTAGGACTACCACCAAATATAATGTACAAAACACTGTTGATTCCCCATTGAAAATGATTTTGACGTCTGAGGAGAGTATTCCAGCTATTCAGGCCAAAATCATGCGGAGTTACTCGTGATGATTTTTATGAATATGTTTGTGGTAAATGGGAAAATGTACATCCCATTCTATAGGACAAATTTGAGTACTCTTTGTTCAGTTTGTTAAATAACATTATTCAAAACGAGCTACGTGGAATTTTTTCACAAAGCTAGCCTGCTATAACTGAGCCTAAACAAGAACGCGGAGCTGAGGATAAGGCGAAGGTTTATTTTATGACTTGTCTCGACGAGGCAACCATCAACAGGCGAGGAGTTGATCAGTTGTTATATTTTATCGATGAAAGATTATTAGATTGGAAAGATTATTTCGAATTCATATGCTTGTCCAGTTCCAATCTGATTACAATAAAACGACAGCCGTTTGTTCACGAAAAACTAAACACGAAAGTGAGTCTTGTGGGTTCAATATTCGTATTGATAGTGATTAGTTCCTTACACCGTGACGTTCTCTGTTTACCGAACCCTAGGACTACCACCAAAGATAATGTAAAAAACACTGTTGATTCCCCACTGAAAGTGATTTCGAAAAACTCTTCCAGCAGCGGTTGTATTGGCGTGACGTAGCATTTATATCTTGACATGGATCTCAACCTTATTATATTTTAGTATTGATCGTGATTAGTTGCTTACACCGTGGCGTTCTCTATTTACCTAACTCTAGGACTACCACTAAAGATAATACAAAACACTGTTGATTCCCCACTGAAAGTGAAATCGAAAAACTCTTCCAGCATCGGTGATATTGGCGTTGACGTCGCACCTAAAACTAGACATGGATCTCAAGCTTATTCAACACTTTGGAAAGTCTTTGATTCTGAGGAGAATATTCGAGCTATTCAGGCCAAAATCATACGGAGTTACATGAATTTATCTGTGGATCCTTGTGATGATTTGATGATTTTTATGAATATGTTTGTGGTAATTGGGAAAATGTACATCCAATTCCAAAGGTCGAATCGGAATATTCTTTGTTCAGTTTGTTAAATAACAATATTCAAAACGAGCTGAGTGGAATCCTTACCTAAACCTACCCTGCAATAACTCGTCCTATACAGGAACTCGGAGCAGAGGATAAGGCGAGGGTTTATTTTATGACTTGAATCGACGAGCAAACCATTAACCAGTCGATCCCTTGTTATATTTAGTCGATGACCTCGGTGGTTTGCCGGTACTTGATGAGAATTGGTAAGAGGTAGGATTAGATTGGTAACAGTTTTCTATTAAACCATCCTTGTTCGGATATCTGACAGTAATATTCTCGAACGTCGAAATGGATTTATGGAATTCGTCTCGCTATGCTTTTTACTTGGAGTAGGGAAGATTGGGTCTAAGCAATCGAGATGACTATTTATATAATGATAATTAAGAGAATTTGGATGGGTATTAGTAAGAACACGGAAATTTAATAAACATGACGCAATTATTATAAATATATGTAGGTACTTTACTAATCAAGTACGGTTGTATACGTAATTTTCAATTGTGGTCAGTCTCCATGTTGTGTATGTAAAATTTATTTAATTTATATAAACGAAAAAATTAATGACAAAATTTTATTTTGATTTGATAAAATATATTCAAAATGTAATATTTATTTAATTTTTTTTCGTCACAATATAATTTTATTTAATTAATGCGCCATTTATAGATTTAATTGAAAATCATCATTTAAAACTTTGTCTAACAATTCTGAGGCACTTAAACAAATAAAACTGATGTCGTTTTGTGTCGAAAATGAACGTAATAATTTTTTTTGTCAAAAGAATATTTTATTTGCTCTGCCACTTTATTGTAAAATCACTTTTGATATTTGATATTTCACTAGTGGTAAGCGTGTATTGCGAACAATTGAAATACATTGGTTATTAAATATTGACGGCCGCTTTTGCTGGTTAAATATGTTTCACGGGTTATGTCTCGCCCACGTGCAAAATTATTAATCTATTAAATTACCTTGTTTGTAAGCGATTACTTACGGTATAGTACCCTCAGCTTTTAATCTGTTTCTAGATTAAGATCTCTGTCATGGTCCTTCGGATGTGGAGTTCGGCAGCGTATAATAAGTTTCTGACAGCAATGTCCGTTGAGGTATCAAGACCAGTGTAGAATAGAGTGATATTATATACATTTTAAGGCTTTCGCAGATACCCTTGCCAAAAACGGGAATATTGGCTTACTGCTCGCTTGGTGGTGTGGACAAAGATAAATACATTGGCGCAAAATTTTAAACAGCCTGATGTTAAGGGCTTAGCATGATACTACGTAACAGTTTGCTAATACTAAAGCACTTTACTAATATTTTCCTAATTTTAAACACTTTTTAACTAGCACCATACTAAGTCTATTTTCTTAATAAACTACAACTAAACAAGCCTAAAATATTGCAAAAAAGTAAGCGAACATAACTTTTTGACGTTTGTAAAAGTAGAATATGGATTTAGTACGATACTAAAAAAATAAAGTAGCCATGTTGTGATTTTAACTTTAGTAAAATGTTAAGAAAATAAGATACTAAACTGGTTTAAAATTAGCAAAATCCTCTTTTTAGATTAGTTTCATACTAAAAATGATTTAACATATTGTTTCGTTTAAGATTTTGCGCCATAGTTGTTGTTCTTTAATTTAATTAAAATGTTCATTGTTTTAAATAAACGGATGGTAACCCATACACACATTTTACTCATATTTGTGGTCATTTATAATGATAAGTACGAAAACCGTATGAGAGCTTTAACTTGAGATATGTTTATGCAAGCTAATGCAACCAGAGTGAGAGGCAAATCTACCCTATACTGAATATTTTTGTTGGACAGAGTACAGAATAAAACTTTTGTATTGAAAACTAAAGACAAAAACAGGAACAGAAAAAGAAACTCTGTAAGGAAAACACAAATAATTGATAAGTGGAAAATTTTAATTTTTGTTCAGTGGAATTCTCGAGTGTTTCTCATTTTTTCTATAGAATATTGTTGTTTTGTGAACTTTTCTATGTGTTGGGTGTTGTTTTTCCATGTTTCTTTTATTTTTTGTTTATTTTATTTTTGGTTTGTCTGTTGTGGTCAATTCAATTATGTGCATCACTACTTTCTGTCTTTGTGTCCACTGACGTTTTACACATAAATGTGGTCAATTTGCGTGTGCTTATAAAAATTGCCACACTCTTGAAATTTGAGAGTTGTTACACATGTAATTACAAAAAAGATACCAACCAGACCTAATAACAACACAAATATGAATTTCTCAAGCAGAGTAGGTAAAACCTACCAGTGTGATTCAACTTCTCATTGCGACGTCATCCTTATTTCGGTGTTTAATGCGAGTTAACTCTTGAAGCACTTTTTAAGACAATTAAAGTTCCTATATTCGAAAACGTCATATGGTAATGGTTATAATATCAACCACCTTTCGCATCGCATGAGGAAACACATTGCTAGATTTTTTTTTTAAATGTATTTCTGTTACCATAAACCCACATAAAAAAGTACTAAATGAATAACTCTAAACCACACCATTTTTTTTTTTACAGAAACCTCATTGTGACAGTTCTTAGACTTTTGGATGTCGATCCAGAAAAAGCCGAAGAAACTTCCAAGGAAATTGTTGATTTTGAAATTCAGTTGGCAAACATAACAACTGATGTTCTCCTACGCTTCGACCTTACCGAAATTTACACACCAACAACGATCGCAGAGCTCAATACAAAGTTCGATAATATAGACTGGCTAACTTTTTTTTCGGGCGTACTTGAAACTCAGTTGCAACTTAATCAAACGGTTGTTTTACTTTCGGCCAACTACTATGGCAACTTAACACGTATTTTAAAGGAGGTCGAAACGAAAACCCTTGCCAACTACATGGTATGGCGAGCCATTCATCCGTTTCTCGATGGCTTAGATGAGAACTTCCGAGCAGCCTTGCAAACATTCAAAGAAGCTCTTACTGGTCAAAAGGAACCACTTGCACGATGGAAAGAATGCATAAAAGAGGTTAACACACAAATGGGAATGGCCACTGGGGCTATGTTTGTGCAACGATATTTCGACGAAGACAGTAAAAACGAGACTATCGTGCTTTTAAGCGAAGTGAAAGATGCTTTCAGAGAGACCCTTTTAGATCTGGAATGGATAGATGAGAAAACAAAAGAACTAGCTCGAAACAAGGTCAATGAAACAAAATTAGCTGTTGGCTATCCAGACTTTATATTGAATGCAGCTGAACTCAACAAGTTATATAATGAATTAAAGGTATTGCCAGAAAAACGCTTCGAAAATACACTCAATATAGTGAAATACACATCAAGAGAGCGCCGAAAACGTTTTTGGGAAAATGTTGACAAGGAAATATGGCCTTCAGCACCAGCTGTAGTCAACGCATTCTACGAACAGACCAACAACCGAATTGTAATTCCCGTAGGTATACTACAGCCTCCGGTGTTTCATAAATATTTCCCACGAGCGCTCAATTACGGCTCATTGGGAGTCTTTGTAGGACACGAACTGACACATGGATTTGATGATGTTGGCAGGGAGTTTGATTCTGCTGGAAACATGATTCAATGGTGGAGCGAGGATGCTATCAAGGGATTCCAAAAAAGGGAACAATGTTTCGTCGATCAATACGGAAACTTTTCTGTTCATGGGAAGTTCTTGCAAGGAACTTTGTCAAAGGGGGAGAATATTGCCGATAACGGAGGCGTACGTCAAGCCTTTCGAGTTTATCGCAAATGGCAGAATTTAAATAAAAAGACAAAGAGGGACTCAACGGAAGCAATGCCAGGTTTGAATTTAACCAATGACCAATTATTCTTTATTGCATATGGTCAGTCATGGTGTAATGCAATACGACCAGAAGCATTGGAAAATCGCTTACAAACAAATTTCCACTGTCCGGGTAAATTTAGAGTGATTGGAGCGCTTGCGAACTTCGAAGATTTCTCCGAGGTTTACCAGTGTCCGATTGGCAGCAAGATGAATCCACATAAGAAATGTCGATTGTGGTGAAAATTACGGTTAAGTGATGAAAAATTTTTGTAAAATAATAAATTAAAGTTTTAAAACAATAAATGTATTCATTTAAGTAATAACTTAAACTTTTTGCATAGCCATTTTTTTAGTGAGAGAAACAAATTGATATAAGAATAAGCCACCGGCAATGCAGGTGACCTTAGTCCCAGTAACTTCTATTTAAAGATGCGGTGAGTTGACGACGGGGATACAATACATATTTTTTTTTTAAGTCAAAATTAAATTTTTTTTTAAATTTTAATACAAAAAACCCAAAATCAAATTGAGTGAGCTGAATTTAAGTATTATCCGTGCGGGGAGTACATGTCTTCTGTAGCTTCCGTTCAGATGTATCACATCTTTTCAGTAGATCGGCTACTTCTTTAAAATGGTGGTCAGTGTCGATATGATGGGATTCCATTTTTGCCACCTTCTCTTAGAGTGACTTAATCGATTCTTCGGCTTTTTTGTCGTAAAAATAAAGTTTGTTTTTACTTGTTCGAATCGTAAGATGAATTCAGTTCGAAGAGCATTTATTTGTTTTGTGATTGCGCAAAATTTTAAACGATTTCGTAAAATGTTAAAGCCACTTTTAGCAATTTAATGAGCTAAAAAGATGATTGAACTAATCTTAAACGACTTTAACATTTTACTAAAGTTAAAATCACGGAATGGCTACTTTAACTTTTAGCAATTTGCTAAATCCATTATGGAATCTGATAGTATATCAGCCTTGCACGCGGGGTGCCCAGGTTCGAGTCCAGCTGGTGCACAATTTTTTTTTGTTTTTTTTTTTTTGTAAATAATGAAGTTAAAATGATGAAAATAGAAATAACTAATAACTTTTTAGAGCACTTGTTGGGTTTTCATCAACATATAATTAATTTACAACGCATAACAGCAATAATTGTGTTCATCAAAATTCAAACCCTACAAATGCTCAGCCTTCTGCTTAATTAGCAATTTACTAGTTTAGAAAAGGTTTAAAAATGTTGAAATAGTTATTCAATCAATAAGCACTTAGGAAATTGCTAACTAGTAAAATGTTAAACCCTTAACAATGGGTTGTTTAAAATTTTGCGCCAATATCTTCAGTCAGATTTTTCATTAGGATGTCAATGTCGGTTGAGGATGGTGGAATTTTGTTTGAATTGTTTTATTTGTTTTGATCTCTCAGTTATTGGAGGCTGGTAAAAATGGAGTATTATACCTGGGAATATTTTTCAGATTCTCTGAGTTTTTAGAGCCAGATGGATTTTGGTTTCTTTTCCAAGTCGCGTTTTACCCCAAATAATGACACTTGATTTTTTAAGAAATGTTAAAGGTTGTAAGCTTTAGCTTATTTTTAAAGCTTGGGATTAATTTTTGTTTGTTACTTGCACTCACTTTCGGTATCTGTCTACACTTAATATTTAATTGGGTATTTAGAAAAATGTTAATGGATATTTTGCCGCGCGGAACTTGATACGTCTATTCTCTAGAATACATTCGATGCAAATGCGAAATAAATTATTTGTTTAATCTAAAAAAGGCAAGTTTAGATTAAAATTTTTTTATATTCGACAAAAACAAAAAAGAATATATTCATATTTATATTTTTAAAAAACAAAAGAAATTTAAATTTCTTCTTCGAATGGCATCGAACATGGCTTCGATGACTTTTTGCTTCTAGGTATTGATTGATCCTTCTGCAGAACGTTTTGCGACCTTTGGCAATTTTACATTTTTTAGTGTATGTACCTTTTTACTTGCGATATACAAAGGTACTATAGTAGTGCAAGTTTTGTATTTGGATACAAAATTGGACTCGAGATTTTACTTAAACTTGCCATTACGATAATGGAGAACACCAAAAAAGTATGTTTCCATCTGTCTGTCTGTAGATCGATCTCATTTCATTTAAAATGTTCTATGTCCAAAATTATATAATTATATAAGCAAAGGTTCTTATTTAAGGATGGCTTTGTAAAATTGGACATCTTCGACTGGCATCGAATTAAACGTGGACTCGATGTCCTCTTTTTTTTCATTATAAATTAAACCTCCGATAGAAGTTTTGAGAACTTTTGGCAACGTGTTTTTCTTAATTTCTCAGATTTTTTTTGTTAAATAACGAAACGGAAGTTAAATATATAGTCTCCATAATTCTTAGTGGTATTTATTACTCAGCAGATGATTTTGTTCATAAACTATACATATCTTTGCATTTTGAGTATGGAATGAAATGTAAGCCCACTGTAGCAATACTGTAGTTGAAACAATCGTTTTGATTCAATTGCAAAAGTTTCTATTTAACGTTTGGATGGTACAATCTTTTGGGGTCTCGCATAAGCGAAATTGGACATTCTTAAAATATACTCTATGGACTGCATCAAGGTCCTGAATTCTGGAATATACAGAAGAAAAACATTGAGTAATCATTTCGATTTTTGGAAGCGTGTCCGTGAATTTAAGAATGGCAAGCGATGTTTACCTATTCCTGTTTTGAAGTATGTATGAATCTGACTAGAGAATAATAGTTGTTACTGCCGGATTGTCTTGCAGCACTGCATTTAAATTTTTTAATAAATAACTCGCAATATCATTACCACTTCTTCCGTTTTGAGTCTTGTTTAGATTGCATGAAATTGAAATATTAGCAGCCGGCATGCATGGAAAGCACACTTGATGGTCATAGGATATCAAATTATATTCCAAAATTGTCTGTGTAAAAACAGTTGTGTGAACTTTAATGAAGTAAGTGCATATTTTCTATTTAAAATATTGTTTTGTTAATTACGCATGTCCTTTTAATGCTTACTTTGCTTAATTAATATCTTAATAATAATTATTAAATTTTTTTGTGACCATGCAGTTTTTTTTTTTTAATTTTTAGGGTTAGTTTAATTTGCTCCAGGGCCATTTCGAGATCTTGTTAATGTGGACGAAGATGACAACTAATTGCTCGATTTTATAGAAGGTAGATCTACAGGTGATCGCAATCAAGTCCTTTTGGAAAAAGTTATTCGAATGGTAGAGATGTTTGTTGCATTCATATAATAAAGGACAAATATACCTCGGAGAAATTATCGCATTCGATGGAAAAACGGACACCTTGCACTCTATGCGCAGATATCTTAAGCTTTGGGAATGACCCTCTCAAAAATGAACCTTGGGTTATATTAAGTCGCCAAAAACAGGTTTCTAAAAGGGGCACTTTTTCCGTCGTTTGGTAAAACTTTATTTTTATAATTACTAATTTTTGAATTCTTTTTACTTAGGAAATACAGTCGTAGACTAGCTTTCAAAGCGAGAACATCGATTAAGAGTTATGTATATTATTATTGATAAGTGCTTTCTTTGACAACATAGCTGTTTCTTTCTTTCCTTATCATTAATTCCAATACTTTTCCCACCATTGTTCCTTTGTGTACAAAATAACTAAAACCTTATTTTGGTTATAATTAAAGCACGTGTCTGGGAACGGCCTCTTAAAAGAAACCCCCAGGCTACTACGACGGTTTGTGTATCGTAGCTCAGTTCCGTCACGATATCTTTCACTGTAAACAAATAGAAAGAAACCTTCACAATAAATAAAACAATATAGCTAAAGTGGAAAAGCTTATAAAAATACTGGCGCAAAATTTTAAACGATTTATTAATATGTTTAATCATTTTTAGTATGATACTAGGCTAAAAAAAGGATTTTGCTAATTTTAAACCAGTTTAGTATCGTACTCTTTTCTTAACATTTAACTAATGTTTAAATCACAAAATGGCTACTTTCTTTTTTTAGTATCGTACTAAATCCAATGACCACTTTGACATTTACAAACGTCAAAAAGTTATGTTCGCTTACTTTTTCGCACTATTTTAGGCTTGTTTAGTTGTAGTTTATTAAGAAAATAGATTTAGTGTGGTGCTAGTTAAAAAGTGCGTTTAAAATTAAGAAAATATTAGCAAAGTGTTCTTGTATTAGCAAACTGTTAAATAGTATCATGCTAAGCCCTTAACATCAGGCTGTTTAAAATTTTGCGCCACTGTCTTTATTCCTTCACCCATCTCGGGCCATCTCTAATTCAAGACTGAATCAAAATCCGTACAAAAGTTCTTGCAATATAATTCTTTCTTTCGTTAGGTTTATATATGTATATTATTTAGCCTGCTCTATACATCGACCGCAGAGTTACTAATACTCATGCGGTTCGATAAAGTTTTTATGAGAACACGTCGCTAGAGCCTAGGCCAAAAAATAAAATAAAAATAGCGTCGAGGAGTTCTACATTTCTCCTAAAGACCCTCAGAAAACTCCACTTTCATTCGTGAGTAGCTTTATGCTTATAAAACCTATTGATTCAATCAACACTTATTATGAAAATATATCTTTCCTGAGGGTTGGAAGTATACATATTTTAGTTGAAAATCAACTGATATTGTATAGCCAAAATGAGAGATTAGAAATCCAACATACTGATTCCAAATCGAATGGTTTACGGAATCTAAGAAAGTTCTAAGAACCAAACAAGTTGCTTTCAAACCTAAAAGAGGTTGTATGGACGCCCTTCTTCACCTGAATTATGTAGTGTCTAAAACTTTGTCCGCTCGAAACCATGTGCCGCTCCTCGCACTTGATTTTGACAGGTCATTCGACCGGATAGGTATCCACTTCGTGTTGCAAAAATTATAACAATGGGGTATCGGGCCCAATATTTTTAAATACATAAAAACATTTTTTACCAAAATAAAATTTTCAATAAAAATTAAAAATTCTTTCTCCAAAACCATTTCATTTGACAACGGTATCCCGCAAGGATCACCATTGTCTGTAATTTTATTTGCTATCGCTTTTGATGAGATTAATTCTTTTTTTTTCTAAATATAAAGATCTAGATCATTGTGTATGCAGACATTGCATATATCCTATGTAAACACAATGACCTAGAAACCACCAAAGACTTATTCTTAAATATTTTAAAAGACATTAACGAATTGTCTACCCATTCAGGATCTAAGTGATCACTCAAATAATGTAAAATTCTTCATATTTGCAGAAAAATAACACTGTTATAATATTGATTTCGAAATAAATAATACTAGAATTGAAAATGTAAATACTATAAGTAATTTAAGTTTAATATTTAACAGTAGATAAATATAATTGGAAAGACCACTGTAATTATTTAAAAAAAATTACTAGCAGTTAGACTTAATATAATAAAATATCTTTCATCATATAAGATTAATGTGCATATAAGCTTTCTATGTTCTAGTAATAAAATGTTAAATTTAAGAAAAATTGATTATGCCCTAGTTATCCTCCCCTAAAACTACTACGAACATCTTTAAGCCTTAATATCACCAATCGACAAGAAGAAGTATTTACGCTTTCCCAACCAGCCCAACCAAAATTATTCTCGCCGAAGCTGGACTCTCGACAGTAGAAGAACGTTATTCAAGTGCCATCGCCAGGCTTTTACCTAAAGTCTCCTTTATAACAGGATCTATCATCGATAAAGATATAAAACAGGCTCTATCGCACAAAAAATCTAGACGAATTTAATCCACTATCCACAACATTCTGGATATGGGAAACAAATTGGAAATAACGACACCTCAAATATCACATCCACCAAGATTCCTTCACCCAACCACTCAATAATCCTCACTCTCTCGGACTTTAGAAAACAAAACACAATCGGCGAAATCTATACGAAAAATGTTTACCGAAATGGCCTTCAATTTATCCAACTCGAGATGGAAGCTTCTGTTCACAGACGGGTCAAAAAATCAACATAACACACTTTTGCCGTCATATCTAAAGAAGGCAACATACCTGTACAAGGCATCCTACCTAATACAACATCTATCTTCACTGCAGAAGCTGTGGCAATACTTGAATGGGTAAACAAATATTCTAACATACCAGATAAATGGGCAAAATATTTCGACAGCCGCTCAGTCCTTAAGGCCACTCTTAATCCTTCACACAACTGTATGATTATCTTTAAAATAAGAGAAATGCTCATCACAAAAACAACGACGCTACTCGTAAAGTTTGTATGGTCGGCTATACATGTCGGTATATTCAGCAACGAGCTGGCCGATACAACTGCCAACAACGCAAGCACGGCTCCGGTCTATTATGTTTGATATGTGTCCCGAGAGTGATCTGCAAAGGCTTATACATACAATGATTAAAGAAAAACACCAACAAGAGTGAATGAATATCAACAGCACATCAAGAGAAAATATATCCAAATTGCCCGACAAATATTTCTAAACGAATGATTATTACCAATTTTGTTCCGCTACGGTTTGGCCATACTGCACTTACGCATGAATATCTTCTCAAAAAAGATCCACCTGTAACCTGCACTTGCCAAAGCATCATCACAATTATTAATCACCTACTCATCACCTGCCTACTCTCCTCAAACTCAATTAAAAATAATTTCAACCTCAACTCAAATATCATAGAAATACTAAATTAACCTTATACTGATAATATTCAAATAAAATATAAGTTTTTAAATCTCCATAAAATTAGATTATAATATATTTAATGTTGCTATGTTCTTAAAAAAACGTAATATTAGTAATATAAATATTTTTAATAAATGTTATAATAAATTAATAAATATTATAAAATACATAAATTAAACACTTGTATTAGTTATATATTTTATTATATGTTATTGATAAAAAGTAAACAATTTAATATTTATGAAATAACTATTTTATAATTCTACCTTGCTGTTTTTTTTTTTTATTTCTAAAGCGAATTATTTTTTGTTTTTTTATTTTAAAATTATTATTATTATTATTAATTAATGAAGTTTTTTGTTTAATTCTGTAATTAATAAATAATTAATAAATTAATGCATTTAATGAAATAAAATGAGGCTGTTTTGTTTTTTTTTGTAAATAAATATTGGGTTTTCAACATTTTTTTTCTTTTTTTTAACATAATATTGTCAGGGGTAGACAAAAAAATAGATCAAAATTATTTCTCTGCCATTTTAAAGAGGTTTCTAAAAAACAGAGCAAAGTAGCCCCACAATACGGTATATAAATTATACGTTCTACTCAAATTAAGTCCAGCTTGCAAGTGTTGTTTTTAAGTAGATGCTCTAACATAGTGTGAGTTAATGCAAGGAAATTACTCGATATGTCCTATAGTCCTATAACACAGAACAACAAGTCAACTAGTCAACAATTACTTGTTCAACTAGGTGTGTTTGTTCAACAAGTAAAAATCATTTCTGTAACACAATAAAACTGTAAAAAAGAAAAAAATTCCCGTTACTTGTTGAATCAGTTGAACAAGTAAATCTACCAAAAGTAATATTAAAATTTCCGAAGAAATTAAAACAAATATTTATTGAAAATATGACGTTTTTAGTTTATTCTTGGCCCATGGCCCTTACTATAACTTCCCGATTAAGAATCAAAAAAAAAATTCCCAACACTCTAGACCACTAAATAAATTCTCAAGATCCGTCCGATGTAATACTTAATTAACACTACCGACCGCATGTGTTTAACTAACTTGTTGACCTTGAACTAGTCCCGAACCGTCGATTGAAATTTATCAACTATTCAACAAGTTTATTTTCTTTTCTTTAACTCTTGTTGTTTCCGGTTACAGAAATGGTGAAGTAGTGGAATTTCCCATTTGTTGAATGAAACCAAAACAATTGTTATAGTTCTCCTAGACTTCTTGTTCCGTGTTACACAATTTTTAAAAAGTTGTTGAATTTCACTTGTTCAACAAGCATTTTATGTATTGTGTTATATGCCCCTGATTATGTCTTAGTTAAAAGTAATAATATATTCTGAACATACATATCTAACGTCGGGAAAAAAAAGATTGGCATACTTGATATGGGATCTATATCTCGGATTTATTTGTTGCGAGATTGGCGGCGACATAGCAATGCTTTTAGTACTATTATAAAAGTACTTTTTGACAAACATTGTGTGTATCCGACAAGTAATTTTTTTGGAGGTACGTATGGCGGTTTCGCATAGATTAATGTAGTAGGTATACGAATTGTAGTGTGTGTTGGACGAGGATTTTTTTATTGGTACATGTTGATTGGCATAGAATATTGAAGGTAGGTACCTACATGAATTGTGAGTATTTCTTGTTTTTGTTGGTTTGTTTTTTTATACTCGATTTTTTTTTGGTTCGGTTTGATAATTAGATTAGTGCATATTAGCTGCGTTTTATTATCTACGGCTCTGAATCTAGGTTATTTTTTCACACGTATTACAAAAACAACACTAGATCCAGTTTTCTATCGGGGTTCTTATCTGGGTTTGCAAATATTAGTATTTAATTCGGCGAACAGAGGGCAGATAACAGCACATAACCCAGATCGTTTTATTTTTACGGGGTGACCCATATGGGCATTGACATACTATACATGGCCTGCTAGTCGATTGTCAGTTCCATACAAAAGCTCTATTGAAAATGGGGAGAACGATCTTTACGCCCCTCGGAGCAAAGTAGCAAACAAAAATATTACTTTTAAAAGCCATCTGTTGCCACTCTTGGTATGCGCACCATATTTGGTCAACAGGCAAAGAATCTAGGGCCATCTATTGTTATTTTGTATAAGGTAAGTTCTGACATCTATTGTTTATAGAAAGTAAACAATGCTGTAGTGCTGGGGGACTATAAGAAAAATTCCTTTTTTTTTCATTTTATGAAAGAGGTTGCTTTTAGAGATGAATTCGAAATAAAACAAATAAAAATCTTATTTTAATTTTCCAATTAAATTAGTTCTTTATTTTAAATCAATTTATTTAGACAATTGTTTCTCTTTTGTTAGTTTTCCATTTCAGTAGTGCTTTTAAGGGCTGCGATTTTTGTTTTTCTTAAAAAATGCTAAATTTTATATAAAAAATTAAATAATAATTTCGTATTACCATACGTTTTTGTTTTATTTGCATCGGCCAGAAAATTGTTTAAAAAAATAAAATTTAAATAAAGCCATGTACTTTGTATGTTAGAAGAACTAACTATTGAGGTTTGAGGCTCGAATTCAATTCTGATGGTTGATGGAAATATATGCGAGTTCAGTATCTACTTTATACATTAAGAGTATTCATGAAACCGCGTGAGCCTTCTCATATCGGAAAATGGAAAAGTTTACCACACATGTTTCATGAAAGCACCTAGAAATCAACTTGTAAACGTGGTTAATGATTTTTTTTCTTTCTATATTTTAACTTGACTAATTACGGTTTGTTTATTACTCTGATTTAAAATTTCGGCCGAAAATAATACGACACATAAAACGTCAAAATTGAATGTCAAAAGTTTTCCACATTTAACAAATTCAGATGGTAATTTTGCAGAAAAGCACCATTTTTGGGTAAACTTTTTAATTTTGACAGCTCATTTATCATTTTACGATTTTAACTTATATCTCGCAGTTGTGTTAAGTCTTATAGATTTTATTCATTTCGTCGAAAAGTTAAAACAAAAACTTAAATGTAGTTTAAACTTAAAAGCGTGTGTTAAAATTTATTACTCGCGTCGAAAATTAAAGAAAAATTAAATTGATATTTGATCTAGCCTAAATTGCAAACAACTAGTTATAATATAATTGTCTATTTTTTTCTGTAGAAAATAGAAAAAGGAAATTTTTGGATTTGTGTATGGATTTCTTTGAAAAAAAATCCCTTAAGCACTAGTACTTGATAATATTCGTGAATTCCGTTGGGAGCTGGGTGGCGCTCGTGTGGACCTAGCTGAGGAGAGATCCAACACGAAGTTGGCTCCTAGCAGTCCATATCTAGTATATCAATGCATATGGGATATTGGCGATAATAAAACACGGCTATTGTGTGCATTCGACGCGGAGATTTTTTGTGTTCGTTTTGTTAATTCTCGTACATTAGTGTACGTATATAAATTATTGTTTGTATTCGACGACGAATTTTTCGGGTGGTTCTTGTTTATTTTTACAAATTATTCTGCCCTCAACAAATGGTATAGCAATTATGAATACACTATAGTAAAGCTAAATGCAATGTTTCTTTAAATTTTGCAAGGGGGCACCATGCCCCCCTTACGCACCGAGCTTTTTATACCTATACCTATGTATATCCATACATATATGCAACGCTAAAAATTTTATTTGAACTGTATGACAAAAATACACCGAAGGTAATTCTTAGGATTTGTGCCAGAACGATCATAGACAATGAATTCAATTTTATCTCTTAATCATTTTCTTAAGTTCAAAAGAACTATAAACTTACAAATAGCTCAAAATCAATACCTTCCCATTTCGAACAAACCACTCCGCCAACCAACACTTAACAAGAAAATCATTCGCAATTACGTACAAGACAAAAGATATGGTTCCATAGGCAACTGTACTGCGAGAAAACGTTTTGCAAGAAAACGTGTGCAGTGAACCGTTATGCGAGAAATCGTTTTGCGGTCAGTCAACCGTACCCAAGCCCTTGTTGTCCGTGACTTTAAAATGAATATTTGAAAGTGTTGGTCCGTCTTGCATTTTCAGCTTTCGAGCGTTGTCTTTCTTTTGGAACAACTTTGACAAATTTTGTATAAAAAAAAACTTTATGTCCTCCATTCGGGTCCAACAATCGTTATGGATTTTAAATTGTAAGGTATTAGAAAAATTTGTTCTGCATTTATAGCGACATTAAGCTGCACAATTTGATGGTTTCACTGTTCTAGCACACACTTTTTTTTCCGTGTAATTTGTATACTCTTTCCTTTGTTCCCGTAGTGTTTTTTTAAATTAAGTTTTTCCACTTCCATGGATTTGCGGGGTTTCTTTTCGGTGGTGCACTTGTACATGTCAAATTGCGTGGAAAACGCAATGGATCTTGATTCCTTTCCGTGTTTCTTGCAATCTTTCAGTGCGCTTGTAAGGATCCGTAATCAGCTGAACTAAAATTCTCCTTATTATTCAGTATGGAATGCTCGACTCTATTAGAAAAAAAATACAAATTAGAAAACAGTTAAAAAAAACAAGTGTTCTTACTGATTAAATAGGTTTAATGCAGCTTCATTTTATCATAAGTGTTTTACCCTTGCATTGACGTAGAAAAATTTATTTCGGTGGGGCTATCTGGTATGGAAGAAGGGAAAATCTTACTGCAAGAATACATTATTTGTTTGTTATGCCGGATTTACACGAGTAACAAATTGCCATCGTTTCTTCCATTTTATTGACATTACTGACAAAATTGTGTAAATGGTTTGAAAATTTGTCATTATTTTCATCAAAAAATAATTAAATATTGCCATTATAATGGAGTCATGTAAATCCACAATGATGCCATTTGAAAATTATGGCGCACCGCGAGGAAGAATGAACTTGCTCATTCTTTATTGGCATATTGCCATTATCAATCAAACAGTCATTATTTTGCCCCGTGTAAATGCTTATCATTATTGATCTGATTTTACCATTATTTTGCCAGTTTAATGGCAATTTGTGACTTATGTAAATCCAACATTACAGTAATCAAATAATATGTCATATATTGGGTGTTTTTCTTAGACGTGTTGTTTTCAAGGTGGCAATACTTTTTCGGAATTGGTCTTTTTGACAACTGTTACTTGATTTATGCTCAGTTTAGTTAGCCATTTCTCATTGAGTAGACTTACTCCTGAACAATGTTTGCAAATCATGCAAATTTATTACCAAAACGAGAAGGCCGCCGATACCAATTTTCACAAGAAAGTTTTGTTCAGCGATGAAGCTCACTTTTGATTAAATTGTTACGTTAATAAACAAAATTGTTGTATTTGGAATGATCATAATCCACAAGCAGAGGGAATCGTTGGTCCATATTTCTTCAAAAATGAAGCCGGCGAAAATGTACAGTCAATGGGGAACGCTGTAGAGCCATGTTTAATGACTTTTTTGTGCCTGAATTCGAGGATGTTAATGTGGGTTTGGTTCCAACAAGATTGCGCTTAATGTAATACAATCAAGGAAATAATCAATTTATTGAATTAAACTTTTGGTGAGCGCATTATTTCGCGTCGTAGGTCTGTGGCGTGGACTTCAAGATCGTGCGATTTAACACGGCTCACCGCTTGACTATTTTTTGTGGGGTTATGTGAAGTCCCTTGTCAAATAAGCCCGAAACGATTGACGCCTTCAAAGAGAATATTCGGCGCGTTATTTCTGACATACTGAACTCATTTTTAAAACATAATGGCAAGCCTTTATTTTTATAATAAAGCTAAATTCTTGGCTAAAACATTAAATTATATTATTTTTACTTTTTCTTGAAAACCACACGTCTAAAAAAATATCTGATACCTGGGAAATTTTCGTACGTTTCATTCCAAATGACAAATCGGAATACTTTTTTCAGTTTGTAAAATAACAATATTCAAAACGAGCTGCGAGGAATCAACTCAATTTTTTTATTGATAATGATTAGTTGCTTACACCACGACGTTCTCTAGTTTATACCTAACCCTAGGACTAGCACCAAAGATAATGCACAAAAAATTGTTGGTTCCCCACTGAAAGTGATTTCGAAAAACTTTTCCAGCATCGGTGGTATTGGAGTTAACATTGCACCAAAAACTAGACATGGATCTCAACCTTATTCAACACTTTGGAAAGTCTTTGATTCTGAGGAGAATATTCGAGCTATTCAGGCCAAAATCATGCGGAGTTACATGAATTTATCTGTGGATCCTTGTAATGATTTGATGATTTTTATGAATATGTTTGTGGTAATTGGGAAAATGTACATCCAATTCCAAAGGTCGAATCGGAATATTCTTTGTTCAGTTTGTGAAATAACAATATTCAAAACGAGCTGAGTGGAATCCTTACCTAAACCTACCCTGCAATAACTCGTCCTATACAGGAACTCGGAGCTGAGGATAGGGCGAGGGTATATTTTATGAATTGAATCGACGAGCAAACCATTAACCAGTTGATCCCTTGTTATATTTAGTCGATGACCTCGGTGGTTCGCCGGTACTTGATGAGAATTGGTCAGAGGAAGGATTAGATTGGTTGCAGTTTTCTATTAAACCATCCTTGTTCGGATATCTGATAGTAATATTCTCGGACGTCGAAATGGATTTATGGAATTTGTCTCGCTATGCTCTTTACTTGGAGGAGGGAAAATTGGGCCTAAGCAATTAAGATGATTATTTAAATAATGATAATGAAGAGCATTTCGTGCGTAAAGGTAAGAAAACGGAAATTTAATAAACAAAATGACGCAATTATTATAAATGTAGGTACTTATCAAGCATGATCATATAAGTAATGTTATTCGCTGGAGGGGTTCTGAAAAATTAAGGAAAAATGTTAATGTAGATTTAACAAGAACAACGATTTCCAAAATTTCGGTTTCTAGTAACACATATACACACTTAATCAATTTGCTCGTCTCATCTCGGCATGACATTTCCAAGGCCAGTAGAGAAGCAAGTTGAGATTTAAGTAATTTTACGGAACTTTTGTCAAACACTAAAGTGTCTGTTGACATTCAAATTTTTAATTTGGCTATGTAAAGCAATTATTGAAAGATGACCTTTTGATTTCAAATAAAAAGATAAGCAAACATTAATATTAAAGCTATTGAAACTGAATATTGTAGTGACAAGATTTTCAGCAATCAAGCAGCAACATCAACCTAATGGTACTGTTAACGTTGCTGGCGCTGGTGTAAAATGATAACGGAGAGCTGGGTGTGTTAAGTTCCGAACAATTGAAATACATTGGTTATTAAATATTAACGACCGCTAATGCTGGTTAAATATGTTTCACGGTTTATGTATCTCTCCTCCACGTGGGGGAATTATTGATCCATTAAATTATTTTGCAGACGATATAGTACCCTCAGGTTTTCATATCTGTTTCTAGATTAAGATCCTTGTCATGGTCCTTCGGATGTGGAATTCCAACGGCAGCGTATTATAATTTCCTGACACAAGTGCCCAATGGGGTATCAAAAATGGTGTAGAATTTAATGAGTTCCTCTTTTCTGTCGTTAAATCAATGGCCATACCCTTGTCACTATAAATGAGGAGCACTTGTATTCATCTGGTTGACCGAACTCAATTTTTCACCATTGATGCGCTAGTCTACGTCACAATAACCACACAAATATGAATTTGACAAGCAGAGTAGAAGCGCCTACGCGTGTGGTTCAGGTTCCCATTGCGATATTATTCTTGATTCGGTATTAAAACGTTTTTCAGTTCTTATATTCGAAAACGTCAAATTGTTGGAGACTTTTTGACGTTTTGATATATAATCTCGTATATGTGCTAATAAAAATTCTTTTCTATCTTTCTATTCCTTCTAACTAGTGCCGTCCAATTCCGGTTGCATTTAAAAGACCTTAGGTCTTACAGGCATATAGTTAAAATTATTATTATTATTATACATTTCACATGAGGAAACAAATTCCTAGAACTTTTTTTGAAAAGTGTTGCTGTGACCATAAACCATTTCACATTAAAAAAAGAACAAAATGAATAAATCTAACCCAAACCATTTCCGTTTTTTTTTTTTACAAAAATCTCATTGTGATAGTTCTTAGACTTTTGGATGTCGATTTTAAAAAAGTCGAAGAAACTTCCAAATATATTGTTGATTTTGAGATTCAGTTGGCAAACATAACAACTGATGTTCTCCTACGCTTCGATCTTAGTGAATGTATACACCAACAACGATCTCAAAGCACAATACAAAGTTCGAAAATATAGACAGGCTAGCTTTTTTCGGGCGTACTTGAAACTCAGTTGCAACTTAATCAATCGATTGTTTTACTTTCGGCAAACTACTATGGCAATTTAACACGTATTTTGAAAGAGGTCGAAACGAAAACCCTTGCCAACTACATGGTGTGGCGAGCCATTCATCCGTTCCTCGATGGCTTAGATGAGAACTTCCGAGCAGCTTTGCAAAGATTCAATGAAGCTCTTACGGGTCAAAAAGAAACACTTGCACTATGGAATGAATGCATTAAAGAAGTTGACACACAATTGGGATTGGCCACTGGGGCTATGTTTGTGCAACGATATTTCGACGAAGATAGTAAAAATAAGACTATCGTGCTTTCAATGCTTGGATTCCAAAAATGGGAGAATTGTTTCATCGATAAATACGGACACTTTCTGTTCATGGGAAGTTCTTGCAATTAAATTTGTCAAAGGTCGAGAATATTGCCGATAACGGAGGCGTATCAAGCCTTCCGAGTTTATCGCAAATAGTAGAATTTAAATAAAAAGGCTTAAAGGGACTCAAGGGAGGCAATGCCAGGTTTGAATTTCACCAACGACAAGTTATTCTTTGTTGCATATGGTCAGTCATCTTGTAATGCAATACGCAGTGGAAAATCGCTTACAAACAAATTTTCACTGTCCGGGTAAATTTAGAGTGATTGGAGCACTTGCGAGCTTCGAAGACTTCTCTGAGATTTACCAGTGTCCGGTTGGCAGCAAGTTGAATCCACATAAGAAATGTCGATTGTGGTGAAAATTACGGTAAAGTGATGAAAAATTTGTATAAAATATTATTTTTTTAATAATAAATTACAGTTTAAAACACAGCAATTAAAACCTTAGTCACAAAGTGAATTTTACTTAAAGATGCGGTAAGTTGACTAAGGAAATACAATAAATATATAAGAGTCAGGGACAAAGAGTCATCGATATAGGTATTTATGTTTGTTTTTTGTTAAATTTGAAGTTCATTAATTATTACAAAATGTGTTTTGCTTAAATAACGTTTAAAAAATGAATAAAAGTCGCGAAATACTTGTCAAATATTTTTATTCATTAGACAATAAAAAAATTGTTTGAATTCATTTCGGAACGACTTACATGCCATCATTAGTTGCACGAAGTTGTGTGAATTAAAAAAAAAACTATTTCAGATACGATGATTAATTTATTAATACAAAATATATCCGAATCCATTGCTTTAAAAATTACTTGTTAGTGCTTAACTAATACGGTTATCGCAATGCTTTATGGTGAACGATAATTTGTGACTTTCCCTCCGGAAAAACGTATAGCGCACGCCGATGGTTCATCAACTTTAGAACAAGCCACTTATAAATTAATATTGGATAACAACATATTTTTCGTTGGGTAGAAAGGGCAGTCACGAGCACCCTAGCCGTTATTAATAATTGGAATATCACAAAATACTAGAAGCTTGCAATGATATTGTGCAACTAATTAATTTAACTTAATTTTATGTTATTTTATTTTATTTTATTTTATTTTATTTTGTTTTATTTTATTTTGTTTTATTTTAATTTATTTTATTTTATTTTATTTAATTTAATTTAATTTAATTTATTTTATTTTATTTAATTTTATTTATTTTATTTATTTTATTTTATTTTACTTTATTTTATTTAATTTAATGTAGCTTAATACAAGCAGATACATGTATAAATTAATAAATAAAATAATAATAATAAAACCAGATTAAATTAGTGAGACTCTTAAAACCGAAGGATTACCAAAGACTCGCTGTTTCCAAACAGAACAACAAATCAATGATCAGAGCCGGACCAGCTATAATCTACGGTGAATTGATAATCACAAATATTTAAGAACTGTGAATCAAGTTTAGCTAATCAATAAAAAAAATATAATATAAAGTTCCTTTGTAAGCGCCAAAAAACATTTTCAACCTGAAATTCCCGAAAGTCACGCTAGAAAAGCTGGTAAGGTACTTTTTTGGGGAACTAAAAGGGTACAGAGTCGTGCCGACGATTTAAAAACGGCGAAACAAAGGTGTAAGCAATTTATTAATAAAATTGAAACTTTAAGGACTCACCGCGATTATTAATAATTAAAATCAAAACAAGTTTTGCAATTTTTTATTTGTCCGACGTTTCGACAGGGTTACACTTGTGGTCACGAGTTAACTAATGGCTTGTAGGTGGGTGTTGTTTTTTTCTCTCATTGTTCTGTTCTTGTACGTAAGGAGTACCGGTGCGTTTGTACTTGATCTTGCAATGATTGTTGTTGTTGTGAAAACATGTATTCTTGCGAGCATGCAAAGCTAATAGCATCTGTTGGCAGGTTCTTTTTGTGTTTGTTTTCAGCTTCGAATTTTATTTAGGTGTTATCTTGTTATCTTTTGATAAGAGGATCGCATGCAGAAGACAGATTAAAACTTCGGTCTCGATTGAAGTTTGAGTGCATTTTGACTTCGATTGCCTCTCGAACTAAACTGGGCACATAAAATCTTCTAGTGGAAATTGATTTAGCCTTATCGAACCATATAAAGTGATCTTCATCTTCCATACAGAAAAGGAGTGTCTGAAGCAATTGGAAGAATTTTATTGAAACAAGGCATAAAATCAATATTTATGTCGCAAGAAAATCCATCAGCTTCTAAGATCTCCTAAAGATAAAGACCTTTACAAAGTCCAGGAGTTTATCAGGTGCCTTGTAGTTGTGGCTCATCTTATGAGACAAAACGAACAATTTCCACAAGACTTCAAGAACATACATATAAGAGCCATCCACAAGAATGAAGTGACAAAATCGGCAATATGCGAGCATTTAGCAGAATTCAATTATTTTCAAATTTAACACATTTGATTTTTCTCCAAAAATGTATAAAATATGAATTCACTTAAAAACTTCAATTTTAAAATATTAAGTCACCATTCATTTTGAAGTCATTGATTGTGAATTCATTTTAGTTATTTCAAAGATTGCGTTCAAATGCAGTGATTTCAGTGAAGTCCTTTTGAAGTCACAAATACATTGAAGTCATTTTGAGGTCATTGCAGTCCCTTTTAACTATTTTAAGTTCAATTGAGTTGATTTGAAATAAGAAAAGTATATTAATACTTTAGATAAACTAAAATAAGAAAAGTACTTACATCCGAAAAAATATTTGTATAAGATATTTCGAAAAATGATATACTGGCGTGAAGTTGACTTTTTCAAATCAAATTTTTTCGATGAAATCAAACAGAACTATTTTGGAAAATTATAAGGTAGGTACTGGAATTTTTAAAACAACAATCGATTTAAACTTTGAAAATGTTGAACATGTCACAAAAGCTTGTGTCTTTTGCACAACTTCTTGCTGGATCAAAATGATTCTTTGGATTTGTGCGTATTAAACACATAAACTTATTCCAGTTCATCACCTCTTGGCAATACGTACGATAACCATCATAAAATGGCAGCAGAACGAATATGCCAAAAATTGGCGGATTATTTCGTAAATAAACGGAAAGTAGACTGGCAACTAAGGGATTAAAAACGATACGGTAAATAAAATGTGACTTCCTCTTAATAGTACAGTGCAACCCGCTTAAGTGAAACTCGCTTAAGTGAAATACCCGCTTACCTGAAAACATTCCCCGTATATATTTACATACAAACTACCTCACTTAACTGAAAACTCGCTTTAGTGAAAAACCCGCATAACTGAAAAAAATTCCTTCAAGTTTTCTAGTTTTCTATAGAAAACAACTCGGTTAATTGAAAAACTAATACTACGATTCCACCGACCACTAAACCGATATTTAAGTAAATTTAGCTAAATCTCCTACAAATCTTGAGGATTTACTATACAAATTTTAATCTTCTCAGATGAAGATTTAAAATAAATCTCATTTAAATCTTCAATCGAACTACTCTATTTCCATACTGAAATGAACACATTCAACGGGAAAGTGAATTTTTCTCTTCGGTTGACACAGATGAAACTGCCTGTCACACTTCTACATCATAAGAGAAAATGAAACGATAAATGTATTTTGAATAGTGTTGTCAAAATTAATCTACTTTTGGAGCAGCGGAAAAACTTTTTGAGATAAGTAAATCTACAAGAGATTAAAGTTCGGTGGAAACGTAGTATTAAACTCGAAAATAATCGGCTGCTGAATTGTTTCATTTTTGTATACTTTCACCTCCATTCTCCACCACTTCCGCATTCATGACACATGTAAATGCTAAGTCTTAAATAAAAGGGAAAACCCCGCAATCTCCATTTACTTACATACATTACTGTTTTTGTAACACGAAATGTATCTGTGAATAAATGAAACTGAAATCAAACTAGCGTTTGTTGGGTACAAATTCGTTTTGTTTAAAAATAAATTATTTGTTAATAACTAGGTCCTGTTTTTTTATTTAGATAAACCAAATTTATTTATAAAAGCAATTTGTAAACATTTAACACAGGTTGTTTTTCAGCTGTTCAATATATGTAGTAAAAATTGCAACGTGTTACGTGACACGAAGTCTGCCTTACTGAAATATTTTTTCAGATATCCCAAACCCGTTTAAGTAAAATATAATGATTTTTCGTCGTTTCACTTAAGCGGGTTTCACTGTATAATGTTCATCCTGGAGGTCGAAGTCTTCTGCTCCCTGCTACTGAGTTGCAAACAATTTAATATTTTTATTAAAAAATAACATGAATTAAAATATTTCAGGTTTCAATTTAGTGTACAAATTCTTTTTAAATAAAATGCTCGACTGGATCGCACGTACTTGATCGATCACATCTTAAGCACAAGATTTTTAATAGAAACCGCTCAATATGTTTTTTGTATTTCTTGCTACAAAATTTCGTATATTTTTTTGGCAAAATTTTTAGAATAACAATTGTATTTATTTAAAAATATAAATTTAAAACTTGAATTTCAAAAAATCGTTCATTCGTTTTCGAAATATGAATTTTCAAAAAAAAATTTTCCAAATGCAAAATTTGCCCTATATACTATAGCACATATATCGCAAGTAAAAATCAGTTCAAATTTTGAAACTTATCACAGAACTGCTTATGCCGGTTTTACAAAGGGCACCTAAAGGATTCTGAAAAGGTACACACTCCTATCACAGAGTCCCTTATGGCAAAGTTCCGAATGTCTTGTTACGCTACGAATATGAGTAAATTCACAGAAACTTTTTTGGGATTTCAAAGTCATAATGTAAATCAGGCCAAAATATGAGAAGACAACTCGATTTCAATTTGTGTTGTTAATCTTGTGATAGTTTAATTGATTTGTTAATCAAAAATGAATTAATCATTGCAATCTTTGAAATAAATGAGGAAAATACCCAACGAAAACGGAAAAGCCTTTTATATTGAATGTGGTTTTTAATTGCTTTGTTTGCCCTTTGCAAAATTTAAAATTAATATACCTATATAAATATTTGAACATCTAATTTCGTAATAAAACTTACATTTCTCTTTTACTTAAATTTGTAGGACACTACTGCCCTCATAATAGCTAAAATACAAATAACAATCATAAAGATATGAAAAAAGTAATTAATATAATAATAAATTTTATTATAAGGGGTTTTCCAATAAGAGGTGTTATTTTGAATAGCCCGCTAATTCGGTAGCTGTCACTTTTGAAGCTGTCATTTTTTGACATCTGACAAGTAGAAACTACGCTATTAATAAAAATGTAACGATACACGCTTCAACAACGCATTTCTTTTTTTTGAATATCAAAATAACACCTCTTATTGGAAAACCCAAGGGTTTTCCAATAAGGAGGTGTAATTTTGAATAGCCCGCTATTTCGGTAGCTGTCACTTTTGAAGCTGTCATTTTTTGACATTTGACAAGTAGAAACTACGCTATTAATAAAAATGGAACGATACACGCTTCAACAACGCATTTCTTTTTTTTGAATATCAAAATAACACATCTTATTGGAAAACCCATTAATAATAATAATAATAATTATTATTATTATTAATTATTATTATTATTAATCAAAAATAATCATTAAATTCATAATACTAACCTGAAATAATGTGCAAAAATAATATCCAAAACATAATCAAATTATAGTAAGCAACCCTATCAGCCTGGCTATAATCACGAGATCATAATTTTCAACGGGAATCACAATATTGCCTGCGAAGCAAATACTTTTGTCGGATGACACAAAATTATTAATTATGTACCACGATCTTTAACAGCAATAGGGACCGCTAACCTCTGGTGGTCTGATATGGTAATACATGCTAATCGTGGGTGAACTGATATCCCAGTTAGCGATGATTTGCATGACCATAGGACAAAGATCGATCAGTTGGCAAGGGCGTAGTCAGGATCTTATTGTGGAGGGGGCAAACTCATTCGAGACCAAATTTATCTTAATTTTTTTTCCACAAATATAGTACATATGTCTACGCCTTCAAAAAATTGAATTTCTTATTTTTTTTTTTTGGTCGATTTCATATCTTTTCATGGATAGAAAGTCCAATTTACAAATAGATCAATTTTGACATATGGGTTTTTGGGGCTTAAACGTACGAAAGTTTCCGATTTTGGTATTATAGGTTTTTTTTGTTATGTTGTGAATTCGTAAAATTTTTTTACAAAATGCTGTTTGTTAAATTACTACAAAGACTGTCAAAGAGGAGGAGAAACCCCCCCCCCCTCCATTGAAAAGTTGTGAATTGTTACCACATGATTTTTAGTGGGTAACTGTCAAAACACCAAGCTGCGTCAAATTTTGTCTGCTATTTCCTTGCTTAAGCCTAGTACCCAGTTCTCCAAATATTTTTTCTCAAGATAAATGTTTAGAGTGTAGAGTTAAACATAAAATTCTAATGAGAACAGAAGCGTATATATTAAATGCTTAGTGTATTAGTACATATGTATGTTGTATTTTCTCTTTGAATTCATGGAATTGTACGCAGTCAACAGCGGGAAAGATTATAAAAAATACCTCCAAATGTATAGCCAGTCTTTTTCTATACATACATTTATTAAAATATTTTTTTGAGCCAATAGTCTTTGCAGCTAGGCTCATTAATATTCAATATTAGCATGTAATTTTAATTATTTGTTAATAAAACATAATAATAAAATATTTTTTGTTCTTGTGCTTATGTTTAATGTTCGTTCTGTTCCACTTACTCTATCTGTCAAAATAAGCTGTCACATAAGTTTGATCAACGTCTACTTTAAGTAGAAGATTTATTTTTTTTAAGAAGAAATATAAAAACAATACGAACGCATGTACGTAGGTATTGCTTTTGTTCTTTTTTGTGGACTCTGCTTTTAATGTTTGTTTATTTTGTGACCTTTAGTCCTGGGCGAAACGCATAATTTGGACTAAAGGTCACAATATAAACAAAAGTTAGAAGATTTATTTAGTATATTTAAAATTAAGACAAAGTTAGACAAGGCCTTGCAAATAAAAGTTTTCTTTAAATGAGTTGGGTCCAAGGAAAAGAATTATTAGGCGTTTTTCTTTTTTTGTTCAGAGCAGAGCACTCAACAGAGTTCGAACACATAGATTATGCACTGAACGTGTCCCAAACAGAGCAAGCACTGATATGTTTTTTAAACACACTTGAACCACACAAATCAGAATACATTTTCATTTTAACCATAAAAAGCAATATAACACAAAATCTACCCTTTTTTGTACACATATACACACCAGATACAGTAAATCCTAGAAAAAAAAATACATGTGTAGCTCTGAATGCTCGGAGTTAAAACGAAATACAAACAAATTGTTTTTACAATTCAGACTCTGCTCTGAACTAAAAAAGAAAAACGCCTGTTCAATACCAATACTTCAAATTTTTGTTGGTTATATTTGCATTTGTTTCACAACATAATGCTTTCTCGTTTTTTCTCATACGTTTACCTTATTAAAGCCGAATAAACTAATTTATTTCTATATTGATGTGAAAAAACTCAATTTTAATAAAAAATTTCCCTGAAATTTCCATTTCATAGATTGGTGGAAAAAAAAGATATGTCCGTCTGAGGGTTTTTAGTGCTTGCTTATGAATTCTTGTTTATTATGCGCAATTGATTAAAATAGGCTTTTTATAAGTAATTGAATTTGCTTTTTCAAAACAATAAAATTATTGAACATTTCCTCAGATGAGGCAAGTTTGTCATTTTTGTGTGTTCAGAAATGTATATGATATGAACAATAACCTATCGTTTATACTATGTTCCCACCAAAGCGAAATACGAGATTTCAGCAGGAAGATTTTGAGATTTCAAATTAGTGTTCACACCGCCAAATCCACGATTTCGTCTCTCAAAAGCACAAACAACAACAATTTTTGTTTATCTAATTGATCAACCCAAGCTTCGTTCGCAAATAAAAATCTATCTATCTCTCTCTTTTTATCTCATTCTTGTTGTTAGAGTGAAAGATCGTAATTTGCACATAAAAAGATTTTCACCTAAGTATGGTGAAGTTTTGAAATGGACTCGTTCACTAGAATGGGCCGCATAGGTACTAGGATTTTGTTGTGATTTGAACGATATATCGGATTTCGAAATCCTAAAACTATATCTTGAAATGCGAAGATTTAGACGGAAATCTACTAAATCAAGGATTTTGCTTCGGTGGGAACATAGTATAAGATTGATTTTACACCAGAACGAATCTTAAATCTTAAGTACTGCTATATTTAATGCGATAATTACACAGATAAAATGGCGAAAACTCTCCAATTTTTCAACTTGAGCAATTTTGTCTACCCGGACATTTATGTCCCTCACCAACGTACTTAACCTTGCGCATCCACAAGCAATAATTTCTTTAACAAAATCGAACACGCAATGGAAATTCCAATGCAGACCACATATTTCATGAAATTAATTATCTGACGAAATCGATTTGATCATTTAATTTTAACCATCTCTGTGGAAATAAATGAAGAAATCATTTGACGTTTAATGTCAGTTGGACTGACATTTGTGCGCTTTTTAGCTTTACATTTGTGTATCTTAATGGGTTTAGTTGGAATTCCATGGATTTAAAGATAAATTTACAAATACAACAATGTAAACAAATGGGTTTTGGTGGTTAAGGCCGTGTGTGAATTGCGTTAAAATGTTGGTTAAATTTTGTAACTTGGTTAAAATTTGACACTACCGTGGTGAATAAAATGTTAAAATGCTGCAGAACAGGCTAAATTTGCATTAAAATTTAACGTTTCTCAAGATAGAGTAATTTGAAACTGTAAGCGATAACCGAAAAGAAAAATTAACTGCAAAAAGTCCAGATCTACTGGGAAAAAATATAATAAATGTAAGTTTCAATTTATTCAATTGAATAATTAAATTACATTATTATTTTTGTTTGTGTAGGGTTTCAAGAGGAAAAAACAAATATTATAATCCGTTGATATTTTAACAAATATAAAATAATTAACTAAAATACTCATTGTATTTCATTTTGCAAATTGAATACAAATAGATTGATTTGTCAGCTGTCAAATTCTTCAGCTGTGAAAACTAGTGTTTACATACTAAATCAACAAACTAACCATAATGGGAATTGTTTTGAAAAGATTTCGAATTGTTGTTTTAAAATGTTAAATTAACGATGTTAAGCCGGAATATATTAGTAAAACTGAGAATTCGTTACTTTTTTCGTGCCAAATTATGAACTTTATATCTTCTAAGTTGGATTTTGGGAAAGAAATTAATTAACTTGAACAACAAAAAAAAATGTTTTTAGGGAAATTTCTTCAATATTGAAGGAATCTTAGCCAAAATAGTGTTTTAATAAATCCCTTTTAACGCAATTCACACAGCAAAAAGCTAAATTTGATCCCACCACAAACCAAACTTCAAAATTTAACCAACATTTTAACGCAATTCACACACGGCCTAAAATGTTCAAAAGTTTGCCATCTTTGAATCGCTTATCTGCCTTGGCACTCTGATTGTCAATAAGATTTCATGAAATGATTTGCCCACTGAACGAAGCAATAAAAATGTTTGCAATAATTGCTGAAATAAAAACAAAAATAAAAATTGATTATAGTGGTGGAGGGTAAAAGTGAAATATTTAAATGATTGTTGAAACTGCCCAAATATTCTTAAGAAATTTGAATGCGACCAATGCTTAAATGAAACAAATAAAGTGGCAACATTGATGGCTGCATGCTACTTCACTTGAACTTTTCGTTTGACTTTTGGCGGCTGCACCCATCCATTATCCACAAAAGTGAAAAGAAAATTTATAAAATTTTGTTTCTACTTTCTTGATTTTTAACCAAATTTATTTATTATTGTTGTTTGTTTTTGGTTAAATTGAATACTTAACCATGGGTGCTTTAACAAGCCGTCAAAATGCTGCAGTTGAAGAAGCAGATATTATATCAACTCATGCATATAAATATCCCCCGAAATCAGGTAATTCTGACGACGCGACCATGAGATGTGAAATAAAAAAAAAATGAAATCCTCTGATATAAAGATTTTTCCAACTATTTTTTTTGTTGTTGTTTTAATATTACGCATTCTATTTAAGGGAACTACTTTGGAAGTCACTTTATAATGGGTGGGGAACGCTTCGACACCCCACAGCCTGAAGCATATTTATTCGGAGAAAATGCAGATCTCAACTTCTTAGGAAGCCGACCAACTGCTGTAAGCTCTCCATATATCGTACTTATTTCTCTGTAATGAATGAACCTCCATTTTAGTTTCCATATCCACCACCACAAGCCAATGAACCGACCAAGACTTTGAAAAGCTTGGTGAACATTCGTAAGGAATCGGTTAGATTTGTCAAGGCTCCCGATAGTGCTACCAAAGCACATGGAGATGGCGGAGTAAACAAGGGCAACGCATTGAATATTGAATTCATTTTTGATTCGGATGCCAAATGTGCCATAACAATTTATTATTTCTGCACCGAGGAGGTCAGTCCGAGTGGAGTTACTTTTCTACCCAGGGAGTCGCTTACATCGGAGACCTTTCACTACAAGAAGGGCGTCAATCAATATTTCTCGCAACCGTCACACATTTTCAATCCACATTTGTTTCCCGAAGACGATTTAACTTACAATGCGACCAAGGAGAAGTATCCAGTGGCGATTCATTGTGTTGCTGAGGAGGGCAATGAAGGTAAGATTTTTTTTATTATTCATTAATTCAGGGCTTTAAGTTTTCGAATAAGAATTATAACAGAGTTTGAATGAGACTATAATATAATTAATAATCAATGTATTGCACTATTTTGTCTTCCCGGACCGGAGTCATTAAACTGGTACTCTCTTTGTACAGCCTTGCCTTAAACAGTCGCAAAAATTACAAAATAACATTATGTCGTTTTGGAGTTGCTCCTTTTTTACTCTGTTTGTTTTATTCCTATTGAATATGGAAAATTTGTATTACCAGAGAGTACTCTGAATCTAGGTTAGGTTAGAAGGGGTGGTGAAACGGCAACCGCCTCAACAGAGTAGGAAAGGGGATGTTTGAGGTGCCTTCCTAAACCGTTCTGACCTTTGAATAAATTTCTACTAGTTTTGACTTTGTGACGATTGAGAAAATGGCTTTGATTGCCCCCTGTTTGTTGCAAAAATATCTGGTTCTGTTGGCCAGTTAACATGCAGATATTTAGCCGCCACACTTATTGCGAGCACCTCCGCCTGAAGTACTGAGCAATAATTTGGGAGTCTGTATGATTTGGTTAAGAAAGGATTTTCTCAACAGATTCCTGGGGGTCAATTGCCGATCTGTGACGTTTTGAAGTGGAAAAAAAATATCATTTCAGTTTTCACAGAGGTTTATCATTTTCCAACTTCACGCACACGCCTAATGCGATTCTACAACTCATTGTGATAAAGTTTATACTAAAAAGTACTAAATGATTAATTCTGTCATTTCGGATTAGATTTTTTGTTGGGAAAGGTAAATATTTCATTTCAGTTTCTAAATTTGCTTAAGAATAATGTCCGGAATAATAATTCGTTTAATAAATTAATAAAAGACGTCGTACTGAACAATTGTGGTTTTATATTATATTCAATAGTATCTCTGTTTTGAGTAAGATTTATTATTTTTTCATGTTAGGATATTGAGGCTTTCCCTTCGAGATGGGCAGAATCTATTCGAAGTTACAACTATGAGCACTTTATCGAACTTTATAGATTCCCAAAACATTTGTGCATGGATTTAATACGTGAATTGAGAGAATTCTTGAAAAACACTCAACTTATAAGTGCGCTTCAAAGCCATTTAAATATGGTAAAGTGTTCTGCATTTTTTTGCAATGGGTAGTTTCCAACGATCTGCCGCGGGAATGAGCACCGTCGCGTCGGCTGTTGTGAATCTGTCGATTTAACAATTTCGTTATTTACTCGAATAAACACAAATATAACTTATAACCAAAATAAATTTGTGTATAAATATTATTCGATTAGAAACATTTTCTTCACAAAACAATTGACTGTGATAAAAAAATTATCATATGAAAAATGTTTGGCATTGAACTTCACTTTTTCATGAATCGAGAATCGAATTAGACGTGAAAGCGTGATAAAATTTATCACTTCACATCTTCACAGATCGGGAATTGACCCCCTGGTCCTACCCCCATTTCTGACATACATACGTAAAGACCGAAAGATGATTTTTGTTGATCATCCAGTTTTCCTTCCAGTTTTACCTCGTTGGTATCACTGTTAGTGCGACATAGTCCCCTTTCACACAAGGAAACTGAGTTGCCGGCAACTGGGAGTGTGTTGGGGAGAAGGGCAAGAAGTAAGGGGAATGAAAAAAATCTCCCCGGTCAACGATTTGAAGAGATTTTTTTGACGTTTTGCTTTGCATTCCAATTAGCCCAACAAAATCTTCCCAGTTTCCTCCTCAGTTTCTCGGTGCCAGTTTCTTCATGTGAAAGCTACAAGGCAATTAAAGGAAAACGTCAAAAAAATCTCCAGCAACTGGTTTCCCTGTGTGAAAGGGGACATAGTTAAAATGTAAGTACCGTGAAATGTAGTCTGTTTGAATTGTCGTATTGGTAAAACTTATAGTACGGTGATCCTAATGGCCAATTTTCCAATTCCTACACTCTTAGTCGTGGGGCACTCTTGTCCGCCAACTCTATCTTAAATGAACCACAGATGAGTGATACAAACATGGGAAAAATATCGGCAGCTATTTTATGTTCGCCTCCACCATCGTGAAACTGATATTTTTGCATCTGTGTGTAGATTCACTACTCCACCTTTTGTTGGATTTCACATCTATTAATGGATTGTGTAGAAAATCAACTTTACAAATACAACAATGTAAAGAAATGTGTTTTGGAGAATGTACAAAAGTTTCCCATTTTGGTATTACTTATCTGTGTGAATGTTCAATGGAAAACGTAATAAGAATAAATATTTAGGGCTAAGCGGCAGTGACCGGTGAGCAATATTTATTTATCTTATGAATTATATTATCAACACTGAAAAAAGAAACATTCCAATATATTCAACTTAATAAACTTTGATTTTACTTTGGGCTTGTAGAGATAATTTTCTTGTTATTATTTCTTATTCTTAAATAAATCTTTATCTAATTCACACCTAAGGAAACTATAAAACAATACGTTGTAAACGATCAACGAATAGAAATTCCACATGGAATTATTCAGTTTAATGGCAATGATAATGAAAATTGAGTTTTTTGGTTGATGTGCTCGAAAGTGTGACCCGTTCAGCTCTAAAGTACTATGCAAATGAGAGCGACCAACGAATAAACGAATATTCGTCCATTTTGACATTTCGTTCACATGGCTTTAATTTTATTCGTCACGAATATAGGTTGAAAATCTGATTTTGAGGTTAGACGCGAGCGAACAAATTACTCGTTGAAGGGTGGGTGGTATGTGGAACGCGAATAGAGTTTGACTGTTCGTAGCAATCAGATGCAATTCGCTACGACCAATATTGTTCCTCAAATTTAACTATTTTGGCGATTAAAAAGTAATTTTTTTCTGTCGTAAACATTAATATAAATTATATTTCTACAATTTTGTTTAGAATTTGTGAAGAATTTAAGGTTCGTAAATTGTAATAATTTGAATTTATTCGTTTATTCGTCGGTCGTTGGTCGCTCTCATGTGAATAGTCCTTAAGTGCTTCAGACGCGGCTGCTACAAGAAGCAAATACAATCAGAGAAACAAGAATGTAATGTTGCGCTTATGTTGTTTATGCTAGATTCAGTTTCAAGCGATCATCCTGCTAACGGAAGAAATTTATTTACAACAATTACAACTTTGAAGATCCCAGTAAAAATAAACGTTTCTAAGAATGAACAAGACGCGATTGATATGTTCCAAATTTACGTGCAAATATAATGATTTCTCAGTGATGAAAAAGTTAGAACAGAACAGATTCGTGAGCAACTTCAGAACAATATAGAACAACTTAGAACAGTCAGTCATCTGACAGAGATTATAAAAACAAAATCAAGTTCGTTTATTTTTGCAGAAACATTCTTAAAAATAATCTGAAATATAGAATTTATTTAAAAAAATATTTTTAATGAAATTGAGATGAGTCCGACCCGGAAAATGATTTATCAACTAAATCTATCTAACACTGTAATGTTTTTACTTACGATTATAGGAACTATAAGGCAAGTTATGATTTCGTAAAAAAAATTTTTTTTGCTCTAACAATCAAACATGGCATTACGATCATAGAGAACACCAAAAAAGTGGGTCCCGCAATTCCGTCTGTATGTCTATCTGTAGAACGATCTAAAGCCTAAACGGTTGAACAGATTTGGTTCAAACTTGGTGCTTGGGCGTTTTAAGTGATTGTCCAAAATAGATTTTTGAATCGTTGTTTTAGCCCCAAAAATAACGGTAATTGCCATACAAATTTTTCTACCACCGTAATTATCCCGAAAACGGCTCTAACGATTTTAATAAAAATTGGCGTGTGTACTACTTTGGATATGGTCTACATTTTTGCTAAAAAATTTTTAAATATTTTGTTATTAACGGTGCCTGCCATACACCCATTTTATTGATTTGCGACTTTCTCTTAAACCGCTCAACGGATTTCGATAAAAATTTATACAGGAGCTCCTTCAAATTCTAAATAGTATTGCATTTCAAAATTTTCGAAAAATATTTTTTTGGATTCTTGTAAAAAACATTTTTTTTGAAAATTCAATATTTCGAAAACGGGTGGACAATTTTTTCTGATATTTTTTATTTTTGAATTTATATTATTAAACATTTAAAATGTTCATACCAATTTTTTTTTAGAAAAAAATTAAGAATTTTTATATATAAAAATTAAGTGAAAAACGACTTAAAAAATACATTCAGCCGTTTCTATTCGAATCTTTAGCATATAATGTGATCGAACATAGGAGCAAGTACGTGCGATCCAGTCGTGCATTTTATTTTTTTACAAACAACCTAAAAAGCAAGTGTAGAAAATCCTGTTTTAAAGTGTTCCCCGCTGTTCCAAACAGACTCATTGAACACCAAAACAGAAAATTTATGTATATTATTTTGGAAAACTTTTCCTTCGGCTATTTTGGTCACAATAATTTTAGTAATGAAACAAGACTAGTTACATTAACTTTTGCCGACGTTTCGACAGGGATTGCTATCTTCTTCAGGGGGAACTTTTTATTACATACAAAAAAGAAAATAAGCAATAAACAATTTTATACAATAAAGAAAAAACAATAGAAGACTCACACTTTGGAATATTATATGTAGAAAAATAAAATTTTACATTGTTTGTAAAATTAAAATGAATGATTAAAATTTAAACAAAATACTTAAAACACTTCTTGTTATATGAAGTTTAGTCTAAAACTAGACGCAAATTGAACAGGTAAACTGAAGAATTTGGTCTATGTGACGAGAGAGCAATATACCGCAGATATGCTTTGTGTGTCCTGCCTCCGATTCATGTTGTTTTTGTTGTTTAAAATATGAAGTGTTTCAGGAGTATAACGCTAAGTATAACTTAGTCCAAGAAGAAAAGACCATTGTGGTACCAGAGGAGTTGGTTTTTTTGCCCCAAAAGTAAAAACTTAAAAACATTTTGAGCTTCTTATGAAGCGGTCTAATGTCTAAGTGTGCTAGTTCACTATTGTCGCTGAAAAAGAAGTCTCCTAGAAGAAGTCTACGTCTGTTAGACAGTGCAGGGCATGTACAGAGGAGATGAAGAACAGTTTCCTCCTCCTCCTCATCTAAACAACTTCTGCAAAAGTCGTTTTGCGAGCACGCCGAATCTTGCAGCATGTCTACCCACAAGGCAGTGTCCTGTGATGATACCTATAGTGGAGCTAATGTGCCGTCTGCATAGAGAGGTCAAAGTCAGAGCGTTTAAGCTCCAGCTTTGGCCAAATCTTTTTTTGTCGCTAGACATGTCTTACCACTAGTCCACCTAAGATTTGTCCTCTCCATAGCATTTAGCCTTAGCATAAATTTACATGAGGCGATTGGAATACCCAGGTTACTGTAGTCAGTTAAAATTGTTAGTGTTGTGTCTTGTTTGGCGAGTTCGTCGGCCCTGCAGTTCCCCGGAATATATCTGTGCCCTGGCACCCAGCATAGGTGAATGTTGAACTGTTCCGCCATCTCTTTGAGAGATGATCGGCAGTCGAGGACTGTTTTGGAATTAGTGGAGATTGAATTCAGAGATTTCAGCGCTGCCTGGCTGTCAGAGAAAATGATGATACCCTTTGCAGATATCACGTTTTCTCTAATCCAGGATAGAACCTCCTTAATTGCCATTAATTCCGCGTGGAACACGCTACAATGGTTAAGAAGACGGAAGGAGAGACTAAGATTTAGTCTGTTAGAGTAAACACCACCCCCTACACCATAATTTGTTTTTGACCCATCGGTGAAAAACTGAATTTTTTCATCTTCCAAGAAAGCATAATCCTCCCACTGTGATCTGGAGGGTATGCTTAGTAGTCTATGCTACTTTGTGGGATACTGAACGTGTTCATTATGTTAGCGTGGCCAAAACAGTTGTTTTTCAACTGTGAGGTCGCCTTCAGGCGAATAGCTGATCAGGCTGCGGGTTGCTTGCTGAAAATGTCTAAGGGTGTCCGATTAAAACGTATTTCAAGCGCTGCAGTTGGAGTACTACGCAAAACACCACTTATACACATACAAGCAGTGCGCTGAACTCTACTCAGTTTATTATTATTTGTCGCGTTGTCTAGAGCAGTCCACCAAATGACCACTCCGTAAGTAAGAATTGGTCTAATAACCGCTGTGTATAGCCAATGGACTACGCGGGGCTCTAGACCCCATTTGTTGCCAATGGCCTTATTGCAAGAGAAAAGTGCTACCGTGGCTTTCTTAACTCCTTCTTGTATATGGGATTTCCAACTTAATTTCTTATCCAAAATAAGACCCAACTTTTGCTTCGTCCGAGAATTTAAGACTTATACCATTTATAGATGGAGAATCAACGTGCGGAATTTTGTGTTTACTTGTAAAGAGGACAAGCTCAGTTTTATGGGGGTTTACACCTAAACCACAACTACTTGCTCAGTTGGTTAGCTTATTAAGTGCAAATTGAAGGAGTTCACAGAGAGTATTTGGATGTTTTCCTGAAACCGTAATAGCAACGTCATCCGCATAGGCAATCACTCTAAATCCCCCTCTTCCAGATTTTTTAACAGTTCATTCACCACTAAGTTCCAAAGGAGAGGGGATAGAACACCACCTTTTGGATTGCCTCTACTAACAGATCTTGAAGACGTAACACCCAGTTTTGAGTTGATCGCCCTACTTATCAGCTTTTGGTTGATCAAATCGCCAAGTGAGCCATCCACCCTTAAACCTGAGAGTGCATTTGTGATTGCATCTGTGTCGACGTTGCTAAAAGCGCCTTCTATATCGAGGAAAGCTACCAATGTGTATACCTTGTGATGGAGGGAGTATGCGATAATGCTAACAAGTGAGTGTATTGCAGTTTCCACCGATTTCCCACAGTACGCATGTTGAGACGTAGACAACAGTCTAAGTTTTTAGAAGGAATGAAGATAGGCTAATCCGTCTAATATCTTTGGGATTTGTTTGGGAAGTTTTGCCCGCTTTTGGATTGAACACCCGCCTAACTTCTCTCCAAGCCTGGGGAATATGGACCAGTTCACAACAGCTTCTCATTATATTAGAATAATATCAGAAGATTTCTGAAGTTCCGCAGGTATTATGCCATCTGGTCCCGCTGACTTGTAAGTTTTAAAGCTGTTCAATGCCCAAAGTAGTTAGTCCCTGTTGATCAGACCTTCTGGGATTCTATGAATTTCAAAATCTGGAGAATGGCAAAACTCGATAGCATGGTTAGCGAATGTGGTCTTGGCCTTGTGTTGATGTCAGATTTATGAGTGGATATTCGTTGACGTAGAAATTGTTTCGTCGTGCCAATGTAACATAAATTACAGTTGATCTTATATATAACATCCGTGCATTTGTCTTTGTCGGGTTTTACCTTTAATTTGGTGAAAATGTGTGCAACCGTTTTATTTGATTTAAAAGCTCTCTTTGAAGTTCTGAAGTTCTCCGTCAAATTGGCAACATAGATTACACTTGAAAAAGCCGCTAGGGTTGCATTGGTGACGGTGGATTTTTTGATGGTTGTATTTTAACAACAAGTTTCGAATGACTACAGTCGGATATCCATTGTTTTTAAGGATATTAATGATTTTTTGCTCATTTTTCATCACTTAAAGTAAAAACTTTGTTTATTAGGTTTGGAGCCCTATTCATTAAAATATGTTTGGCCTGGTTGGAACGAAAATTGATATTTCCTTCCGAAGGCGTATTTTTTTTGTTACCAATCAAACGAAAGATGGTTTTGTTCTCTGTAGACTTTGACAAGAAAAGCTATCGAATTGTTGTTTTCTCTTTCAGCAGTAAATTTTAATTTTTGATTGAATCCGTTCAGGATGAGCAAGGCATCATCAATTTTACTTTTTTCCAACAGCAAATAAATCATCCACATACTTAACGATAAAAGTAGGTTGTCCTTAAAATCAGCAAGACACTCATCTAATAAATAATCCATCACAAGGTCAGCATTGGTGGGTGAAAGTGGGTTGCCCATCGGCATTCCAAAAACCTGTTTGAAGATGTCATCTTTGAATTGTAGAACATTGTTTTCTTTATGCAAAAATCAAGAATATCGATGAATTTGTTCTGGTTGATCCTGGTGTGTTGGCTCACATTACTTTTTGACTATGTTTTTCGCTAACTGTACTGGGATATTAGTAAAATGCGATACTACGTCAAACGAAACTAAAACATCATTCTAGAACTTCTGCTTAGTAAAACTCAAGGTCAATATTTGCAAATGTGTGCATAGAATATGCATTTATTTCATTAAAAATAAATCAGCCATATTTTTGAAAAGTTTCAAGGCAAAATTCAACGCAAAAATATCTGTGCTTCGTTGTGACCAAAAACATGAATATTGTTCATTTGAACAACAGGTATTCTACAAACGATAATTATATTTGAAACTACTTCCGCATACTCGACTTAGCAATGAATATGGTATAGTGGGAAGCTTCAACAGAAGTCTAGTTGAAAAAGTTCGCACTTTGCTCTCTAGAGGACTACCAAACGCAATTTGAAATTTGGTATGGAAACAAGCAATCAATTGAGAAAATGCATCTGTTAGATATAAGGCATAAACTTAGATACCAAAACAAAAAAGACATCAGCAAAAAGTAAGGAATACATTATGATTGGCTTCGTCCTTGTCAAAAAGAAAGTTATCATTGTTTGAGATGTGAAGTTTGAGTTATTCTTATGCAGTCCTTCAACAAACAAAAATAACTAAACCAATTTCAGAAAATCTCAGAAATGAAGAAACATCGGAAGAAGATATCAAAATTATGAAGAATTTTTAGAAACTACAAATAACCAAACACAAAACAATAAGGCGCAGTTCGCGAGGTCAAGTTGCACGAAAGTTTATAGATGATTTCATAATCTACAGATGAGATAAGTTTGACGACATTCGTGACACTTTCAACTCAATCAAAAATAATGGAGATCGTGATCTTTTGATCAAATCCGTGAATGACGACCTCGAATCTATGAAGAAAAATGATGTTTGGGAAGTAACCAATAAACCGATTGGAATAAAGCAATTAAAAACGAGATGGGTATTTAGAAGAAAACCTAACGAAAATGATAAAAGAAGCACATCGTTGATGCAAAGCGCAGGCTATGACTAAATTTAAAATCAAAATTTAAATAATTTAAAGTATCAAATAATCTGAGAGCGTATTTTTAAGAATTTTGGTGCTTAGATTCCATTCATTAGCCATTCCCTGTTCTGACCAGATCATAGAAATGAGTAGACGTACGCTCATTGTCAAATCATCATCATTGTACTTGCCAAATTTCTCCTCAAAGGATTCCGAGAAGATGGTCTGGCAAAGCCCAACACATCGGCTGCGGCTTTTTTAACGGCTTTGACAACTATGTCACTGGTGTTCAATACTTGGTGTTAACGGAATTTGAATTCTCGAGAAATTTTTTTGGTAAGCAATTGGCAAAGGTTGAAGTGGGTGTAGCTTTTCGAAGTCATATTTTTTCACAGTACTTATTTATTGATATTTTATGCCCTAAACAGATGTGCAGCTTTTTCACATGCAGCGAAAGAAAATTACACAGGTTCTTATGAGGGTTGACACATTCCAAGGGCTGCATACAGCACTCTGCACGATGTCTCTATTTCTAAATTGGCTGCCAAGTTTCATTGCAGCCACAACAGCAAAGAAAAAAATCTGAAATAATTGTTCTTTGGCATTACTCATATTGACTTAAAACAATTTTTTTTTGTTTTATGATTTTAAAAATGGATGAAAATCTTTGAATTGGTTAAGGAAAATAAATTTTTATATCATAAGCTCTTGTTATAAGAATCTTCATGAGGGAAAAAATTACCCTTAGAAATTTGTTTTTCCCTTTTTAATTCATTAATATCCATTTTTAATAAATTTGAATTTTTTAACCCCACAATGACTGTTCTCATTGGGCGCGTTCAGATGTCGGTAGGATAGCCAATCTAAGATAGGTTAATATCTATCTAAGTTCCTGAACATCCAAAACCGGATAGATTAAATTTGTAGATTTTCGTGCATATGTTATTAAATTTCTTCATGGGATACAAGAGTATACAAAAGTTTTTCGAATAGCTTGAGATTTATTTTTCGGTAGCAGCTATTTTGTCACCAGCTGTGGTCTTAGACGGGATTACAACAACACCAACCTATACGGATAGCTATGTATCGATTTCTGAATGCGGACATAATTTTGGCAAAACTATGCATCATAAATGTCAAAGAGTATGCACATGTGTTTCGGGCGCACCGTTGTGTGAAGCGATGCTGCACATCTGTTTCAGCCATTATGGATATACACATCTGTACCTTGGCTACAGCATGGCCGCTGTCCGATTCAATGTTGGCCTTTCGGAATGTTCGGACATCCAGAATTGCTGAGGCGTGTCTTACGTCGATCAATAGAGCAAAAGAGCTCTGCTCAGAGATTGCTCGGTTCACTCAGACTCCTCAGTGATCGGTTAGGAGCTGAAAACGAAAAACTCTTTTCTGAGGTATGGATCATGTTCTGATTTAGCTCTCGTTAAAAAAAGTGTGTCTGAGCTAAGAATGATACAGATCTTTTTTTGACAGCTCGGAGCTAAAAAAGATAAACTCCTTATCAAAACAATTCTAATGTGCGTTTGTGTATGTGCGCGTATATGCGCGTGTTTTGGAATTTGAGTAAATTTAAGGACAAACAAATCCAAAGTCCTAATTTCATAAGTCAAACTAATAGTGAGTTTCATTCAAGAAAAGATCTGCTCTTTCTAACAAAAGATTTCATCTTTTTGAATTTTGAGAGTTTCATTCCAACAAAAAGAGCAAATCTAGATCAGATCTCAACACGAAAGATCTGATCTCGGAACGTTTTTTCTGTCAAACATCAAATGGAAATTATTTTGTTATTAATTTATTATTAAATTGTGCTAAAAAATTAAACTAAAAAAATAAACAAATAGTAGACGAAGAAGTTAATAATTTAAATTTTATAAATTTAGTGGAGTTTTTTATTGCTTTGTCTTCATCTTCCTCATGATCTGATGATGAAGATATGTTTTTTTTTTTCAGAAATGTGTGTGTCAGCCATTCAGTATTGGACGCGTTCGGTGCAATGCCGATAAGCTAGCCAAGATACCTTAGTAGCGGGTTTGTTTTCGAACGATCCAGGTAGATCTCTCTGTTAAGTCAGTTGTATTGCATAAAAATCTGAAGTTTTAAATAAGCTGTTCCTCAAATTAATAATAATTTTTGGGTAGCTTGAGATTTGTGTTTGACAACATAATGTTTAGTTCATCATTTTAGGTTGTTCCTTAGGCGTTACAATAAAACAAAGCAATCCGGATTGCTTAAGGTATGCCACCGAACGCGGCCAATACTACAATGAAATTTGGACACAAAGTTTCATTAAAAAGATCAAAATTCCATTTTGAGAGGAGATCTTTGAAATTTGAATGAAACTCGCTATAAACTAAACTCTCAGAACTGGTCCCAATTAATCGCCTGTCAACGTGCATGGTTCTTCCTCTCCAAAATTTTTCACTTGCTTTTTTTTTTGTTTTTTTTTTTCATTTATGGACACTTGTGGAATAGATTGTTAAGTTTTTAATATGATTTTCCATTTGTAAATTAAATCAAATTATTTCTGATTTACATACATAGATATGTCAAAACGACAATTTTTCTCTTTTTGAGTTCCATTGGGAAAAATAAATTGATCGGCGCAAAATATTAAACAACTTATTGTTAAGGACTTAGCACTTTACTAGTTAGCATTTTCCAAAGTATTTATTAATTAAATAACTATTTCTAAATTAATTAACCTTTTATTAACTAGTAAATTGCTAATTAGGCAGAAAGCAGAACATTTTTAGGGTTGTAACTTTGATGAACACAATTATTTGTTTTATGCGTTGTAAATTAATTATATGGAAACAAAACAGCCGTGTTTTATTATCGCCAATAACCCATATGGTTCACCCCGTGAAAATAAAACGATCTGGATTATGTACCCTCTGTTTGCAGAATTTAATACTAATATTTGCAAACCCAGATAAAAACTCCGATAGAAACTTGGATCTTGTGTTGTTTTTGTAATACGTGCTAAAGAATAATCCAGACCCAGACCCGTAGATAATAAAACGCAGCTAACATGTGCTCTAAATAAGTATTCGATGTTTATATTTTCATGATTTTAACTTAATTATTAAAAAAAAAAGTTGTGCACCAGCATGACTCGGACCTGGTCCGTCGTCCATGATATACTCTATCAGATGCAATATGAATTTAGCAAAGTGCTAAAAGTTAAAGTAGCCATTCCGTGATTAACTTTAGCAAAATGTTAAAATCGTTTAAAATTAGCTATATCATCTTTGTAGCTTAGTAAATTGGTCAAAATGGCATTAATATTTTACTAAATCTTTTGAAATTTTGCGCCATTGGTTTTCAAATCTAGATAATTTTTGCAGATTCCAAAAAAAAAAACGATCTTACCATAAAGAACTGAATGTCGAAGAAATCAATTTCAAATGGTTCAATATAAAAGAATAACTGTATATAAATTTCAAATAAACAAACATCCTACTAAAATAATTAATAAAAAATAAGTAATTTTAAAATCCGATACACACTTATCAAAACGCAAGCGAATATGAACAATATGTACAGCTACACCAATACAAGTTTCATGAGTCACGACATTGCACAAATACTATACAAAAATCAATCTAATGGCGTTTTTATTTGGCAATCCGGAATTCTTCTCCGATCAGGGATCCCAACTCAACACTTTTGTGTGATTCTGAATCTTAATCAGATTGTATGTGTGAAAATAATTGTGTGCATGAGAATATTCAAATACAAAAAAATGTTTGTTGCACAATTATGATACAAAAGTATATGAATGTGTGAGTGCTTCTGGTTCTGATTCTGATTTCAAATCCAGAAGCAAAATTCTCTTCTTTTCAGAATTAGAACTGTCATTTTTTCCCAAGTGAACGCTTTCAGAAGAGTCCGGGAGGCTTCCGGATTGCCAAATAAAAACGACATAAGGTATCAATCCATTGGTACAAGAATTAAATTCTTTTTTGATACAAATCTGCCAAAACACAGATTTCGTCAATTTAATCTTTCCATTCGGCAAGCAAAATTATATTTTTTGATTCTGAATCAATATCGCGATCCGTATTTTTCGGTGAATCTACTCGTCTTTTTACCAAAACTACTAAACACTAGTACAAGTTTTTAGTTTGCAATAACATGTTCTACATGACTCTCTTAACTCTTTAAATTTAAATCAGATTAACTCAATAAATAATGACAATTTTCGATTACTTGATCTGGTTTTTTATAAGTAATGATTTAGAAGCATGATTGAACCATTATTACGAAATTCTATCCATCATAAAGCCTTTAAGATTAAGTTCAACTTAATAAGTTAAATTTTCACAATAATGATTATGTAAAAATGATTATGTAAAAGTTGATTATAAAGCACAATACATTTTTCTTTGATGTTGATTGGGACAGCTTTTTCGATACGAATAATTTAGAAAATAACTTCTCAAAATTGAAATATAAGGTCGAAGAAGTTAAGATGGCTTTGTACCAGTGAAGAAAACAGTTAAAAACTGCAAACCGGTTTGGTTCAATAAGAGACTTAGTCATTTAAAAAATAAGCTCATTAAGCTTAAAAAAAATATCAATCCAGTTCAGTTTACCATGAAGAATATGAAATGCTCGAATAAGTTTTTGTATATCCAGTATATGTGGGGTCTAGAAAAGGAAAATAAAATCTGACTTGAAAGCTGTTTGGACATTTTTAAATGGTAAACGGAAATCCTATGGTTTACCCCTCAACATGAGGTTTAAAAATACAATTTCATGTGATGAAACGGAAATTTGTGATATGTTTGCTGATTTTTTTCAGTCAAATTTTGTATTAGAAAAATCAAATTTAAGCATTGCTATTAACCTCCAGCCAATTACATGTTTAGGTCAATTTGAATTAACGTAAGAATTTTTAGAAGAACTTTCATCTCTAGACGATAATAAGTAATTCCCTGACAGTAATGAAATTGCTCCAATATTTAAAAAATATTATAGACATAGTCTATCTAAACCTCTTTTAAAATTGTTTAATTTGTTGCTCAGTTATTACACCAATTCATAAAACAGCTCGAAGCAGGACGTTCTTAACTACAGACCGATTTCAATTCTTCAAACTATACCAAACATTTTTGAAGCTCTTGTCAAAAAATGAATCTATGAAAATATTAAGCAAGGGATTTCAAATAAACAACACGGATTCGTGAGTCAACGATCTACCATAACTAAGTTGTCTCTCCTTTCACACTTTTGCACGGAATGTATTGAACGTGGTAGGCAAGTTGATGTCATAGATAGACTTCGCTAAGGCGTTTGATAGGGTACAGCATGAAGTGTTGGTAAGAAAACTAGAGCACCTTGGTTTCCATTCTAAATTATTAAAATGGTTAGATCAATATATTACAGACCGCACACACTCTGTGAAAATTGGTTGTATGACTTCAAAAAGAATTTATAATTTTTCAGGGGTTCCGCAAGGAAGCCATCTGGGACCAATTTTGTTTGTTCTTTTTATAAACGACCTTCCCAACTGTATGCAATTTTCTGAAAATTTACTATTTGCAAATGACTTGAAAATTATAAACGTATCAATGGTACACTTGATTTCAATCTTCTGCAAATTGACCTCAATAGTATTTTCCAGTGGCGTGAAGATAACTGCCTTCATTTCAACATCTCTAAGTGCAAGCAAATGTCTTATACTAGATCTCACAAGCCCATTCACTTCGAGTATATGCTAAATAATAAAATCCTTGCTAAAGATACAGTTTTTAAGGATTTGGGTGTAGTTTTCTATACGAAATTAGCTTTTACTGATTTCGAAGTCAAATAAAATGCTCGGTTTTCTAATGAGAAACTCGAAGGAATGTACGGATCCACATACTCTAAAAATGCTGTATATCTCATTGGTGAGATCTTCTTTGAAATATGCCAGCTGCATTTGGTGCCCAATAAATACAGTAAGCATCAATAGGATAGAGGCTGTTCAGCGTAAATTCACTAGGTATGCTCTACGTAAATTGAACTGGGCTGATAATACTGGGAGATGAGAATGAGAAATTTAAATAACTTATTTTAATCGACGTATTTCATTAATTTTTTTTATTGGATTAAAAAATGGTTTTTAAAGATGATAGACCGCAAGGGAATACGTCTTCGGCGAAGTTCTGATTAAACAAAACTCATTCAACATCGTTAAATAACGGTCCCCATTGACAGTTTTTGTTGCACCGTTTTCAAAGAAGTATGGCCCGACAATACACCTTGATGAAACTGTGCACCACACAGCGACTCGTTCTGGGTGCAGTTCCGTCTCATGGAGCATTTCTGGATTAGATTCACTCCATACACGGCAATTTTGCTTGTTAACATTGCCGTTTAAGTCAAAATGAGCCTCATCAGAAATGAAGAAACAATTTATCAATTTGTTGTCTTCTTCGGGCATTGCAATCATTTTTCGGTAAAATTCCAGGCGAACAGGCAAATCCTGAGGGTTTAACTTGCTTGTAATTTTGACTTTGTACGGAAACAAGTTTAAGTCATCATGAAGTATCCGTTGTAATGACCGTCTGCTAACTCCAATTTGGCCCTATAAGTTTTGAGTCAAAACACTTGGATTTGCCTGTATTGCCGATGCAACAGCCACGATTGTATTCTGAACTCGAACATTGGGATCTCGATGATACGGTCTTCGTTCGATCCTTCCAGATTCGGCAAAAATGTTCACCAGCCTCATAATGGTCCATCTACTCGGGGGAGTACCGCTAAACTCCAGCCTAAATACCCTTTGGACGGAAATGACGGACTGCGAAGAATGGTATCGCTGCACTATCCAAATCCTTTTTTCAGTATCCAAAGCATTCATTTTGATAAATAGTAGCCTATTAAATAAAAAAAATAAGCCGTTTACTCACACTGAAAAAAAGTTATTACGTTTCATTTTTGTAACACGATTCGTGTGCCACCCTGTACTATGCCCTCTTATCATCAGAGGTGCTTACTTTTATGCCTAAAAACGCTTCAAATAAGAAGGAAACAGTTCTTTGTTCTATTGGCGAGAGATCTTATATGTAACCATATAGACTGTTCTATGCTTCTCGTACTTTACCGCATTCATGTTCCTTCAAGACCTCTAAGGGAAAGAAATATTTTTTGTATACAGTGGAAAAAGTGTTCGCATATCTTGTTCTTGCGAATTATTTCACTCTGTATACGATGTAATGAACTTACAATGGAGTAGAGTAAATTAGTTACATTTACTATATGATTATATATTTATTAATAATTTGTAATAAACATTAGTATTAAGTATGTTAGTATAAAAGAGATTATACTCGATAGATGAATAAATAAATAAAAAAAAATACAATAATATTCGCTAATACCATAAAGCAAAGTAATCTATTCGAAACGCCCTCCATTTGCCACGAAAAAAATTAAATTTAGAATTTACGTATGGAAAACTCCATAAAATTGAAATATTGATTCTGCAATGCAAACAACATTATTGAACACAACTAATGATGCTATGCTCTTACATTTTCTAAAGCAGAATGGTAAGAAACCCAAGCCAAAGTTTGACAATCACTGTCCAAATGTCACTGCAAAAATTGTCTGGCTGAAGTAAAATACCTAATTGTCACCAAACCCAGTTTTTCTTGCAAAAATTCTTTCTAACAACAAAAATTAATTAATTTGCATATTAAAACAAATAAAATTATTAATGTATGTGATGTGAAAATACTGCGAAACATTATTTCTCTCTTACGGTTAGAATAAAACGGGGTATAAATCAATAAAGTAAAGCAAAATATGAACACAAACATCGGAAGATTGTAATCAAATAAATTTTTACATTCCTTATCTCGGATTTGCACACCAGAAAAATGGCCATTCTGGAATGGAAAAAATTCGATTTCTTTAATTTAGTACAAAATGCCGATAAGGAAAAAGTCTTCGATACAATCAGGGAGTCGGAAATCACGTCATGCACAAGTTGCACTAGCCAGAAAATTATCTGTGACTCATCGGGAGTGGTGCACATTTTCTACCGCAGTTGGGACCCGATTTCATTTCAGGGCCATAATGCTCCGATTATTCTTTGTTCCATTGCCTCGCAGAGTAACCTTTTGGTAACAATTTCCAATCGAGATCTTTCCGACCCGCCTCTCGTTAAAGTGTGGGATCTGTCGAAAGTTGCGAAACGAGGTGGCGCCCCATGTGTAGGAAGTGCAAAGGCACTTTTACAGAAACCAACTGCTCTCGGAGTAGGTCAAGGAAGTGGGAATCAGCTGTTTATAGCAATAGGTTATGAACGCGGCGAAATATCCCTTTTCCGAGGTGCAGTAAGCAGAGATTTTTCCACAGGTTTCAAAAGCTTCACCGTCGCTGTTGGAGCGAAACCCATTATTGGAATCTCATTCAAACAGCATGGCAAACAAATGGACATGTTTGTGTGCTCCGATTCGGGAGTCTTCGTTTATCTGCTGTTTGACAACGACAAGGAAACCAAACACGTTCTTGATTCCTCCAGTGTACCGACCAGGTGTTGTGCACTCCAGACCAAAGCTGTGAATGAAACCTACTTTATGACGGGAAAAGATGACGCCGTCTATTGCTATACCAGTGACGGTCGTGGACCATGCTATGCTCTGGAGGGACAAAAGCATTTCATCGAATGGTTTCCCAATTATCTGGTCATCGTTATGAAGGCAACCAAGAACTCTCTGTTGCAGCAGAAGGAGTTCGTCCTGATAGTCATCGATATTCAGAACAAATTCATAGTTTTCCAAACTCCCATCGATCCTGTTGCAGCGATTCTTAATGAGTTTGGAAGTTGTTTTATTGTCACGAAGGCCAAACAGGTGTTCCATTTGCGAGAGAAGGACATCCAGAGTAAGTTAAACATGCTGTTCAAGAAGAACCTCTACGACATTGCGATACGAATCACCAAAGACCTTCCGTTCGATGAGGAGGGGCTGGCATCTATCTATAAACAATACGCTGACCACTTGTACATCAAGGGCGACTATGCTAGAGCCGTTGAACGGTATGTTAAGACAATCGGATTTGTGGAGCCTTCATATGTGATCATGAAATTCCTGGACTCGAGACACATTAAGTATCTCGCAGACTACCTTTATGCTTTGTATAAGCAGAATCAAGCCACGCCACAGCATAAGACACTTCTGATGAACTGCCGGACAAGATTGGATCTTCCCCAGAAGCTGGATGAGTTCCTATTCAGCGACGAGGAGGAAGAATCGAATGAGTTGATTTTTGACATAAATGCAGCAATCCGAAATAAATCGGCTGCTACTTTGGATTTCCAGGATAGAATGGAGTTAAAGGAAGAATACAACATCAGCGTGTTGCTTAAGAAAATTCAAGACACCAGCGAGATGACAAACATGCTAGCCAAGCTCAGCGAAGACGACGTGTATGCGTTTTTCAAGAAGTTTGGATTGATTCTAATGCAACAAGCTCCGGAGGAGACTACAAGATTGTTGAAGAGACTCTGCAAGGAGCAGGAGATGTCGAATTTTATTGAAGATCATGTCAACGAAGTATGGTCTAGTTTCTCGCCGGAACAGTTTATTCCATTGTTCGATAACAATTGGGAATTATTGCTGGAATTTCTGGAGAGTTGTGTGGCAGATGCTACATCTGAATTTCATGAAACAGTCTACAACACATTGGTAGAGTTGAATCTTAGGAAGTGGCAGAATAGTATGTTAACTGACAGTCAGCTATTGGATATCTTGAAGTTACATCGATCGACATACAATAAAGAGCAGGTCTTAGTGATGTGTCGGATGGCTCAATTCTGGTCTGGAATTCTCTATCTCTACGAAGAGGATCAACTCTACAATCTGACTATACATTATTACGTCAAAAATAAAGATTACACTAGCCTCTTGAGTTGCTGCAAAAGTTTAGGTAGATTTCAGCCGCAATTATGGATTCAGGCTTTGAATGAATTACACAATGATCCCGAGGTGCCAATGAATGTCCTGCTACAAATATTAAATGTAATAACAACAGAGAAGTTGCAGTCGCCCTTGCAGATTCTTCAGTGTTTAGCTGTGGCACGTGGACCGAATATTTCCCATGTCAAAGACTACTACACCCAGGCATTCCTCAAGGAAACAACAGCTATCAACCAGGAGGAGAAAGATGTGGAAAACCTGCAAGCAGATTTAAAGTCCCTGCAAGAGTTGCTTAAGAACTTCCAAACTAATCCGATTGAGTTCCGGAACACAGTCTGTGATGCCTGCACTCAGCCACTATCGTTGCCGGCCGTTTATTTTCTCTGTCAGCACTCGTTCCACCAAGATTGTGTGAGGACTTATTCGGAGAATGAAAAAGATTGTAGTATTTGCAGTGTGAAGAATCAACAGATGACGGAGAGGCTGCGAACACAGCAGGAATCTCAAGGTCAACATGAGAACTTCCATCGTATATTGAACCAGTCAAATGACATGTTATACGTTCTGTCCAGTTATTTCGGACGGGGACTGTTAAATCAGATTGTGATTGTTGACGAACAGAAAGCTGCTGATGAAAATCGATTAAACCAAAATAGCTTAGGCTACAATTGGAGTGCGAAACATAAAGATGGCGATGGGCCGATTCCCGTTGAAAATATAAATACACAGAAGTGGAGTGGTAGGATAACTACTCAAGAACGGCAAGCGGCTGAAAAGCAGCAACAGCAACAGAAGAAGTTCAATGCGAGGAGTAATAAATACGATGATTCGAAGAATCCCTTCAACATGGATGAATCAAATCCATTTGCTTTAGAAGATGATCTCGGCACGAGTAGTAAAACTAGCATCAATCGCATTGAGACGTACGATAAGAATTTGAATCCGTTTGGTGACGATGACGATTGAATTGTTTAAGGCAATTTTATGGAATATACTCGTTAGTTGTGTAAGTTAGTCTGTTGGAAGTTTGGTTAAGAACTTAAAAATAATTAACAATAAAAATATAAATAAAAAGAAAATTTCACTTAATATTTGGAAGAGTTTTTTTTTTACAGTATGTAAAATCACAAGCTCTTGAAAACTGTTATACATAGCTGTAGTTTGTTTAGGATAGGACTATAAACAGGTATGCCAATTTATATTTTAGCTCTTTTTTATACTCAAGGGGTTATGACCTATCCTTAAAATATTTTGATACAGCGCGACCTATTAAGAATATGGGAGAGGGTTAAATAGGAGATAACGTTTTAAATTTTGGAATATCGTTCCACATTTGTGTGGTGCTGTAAAGAAGGAATCTCTATGACAGTACGTACGAAGTTATGATCAAGGGTAAACTGATGAGCATTCCTAGAACAGTTGAATTGTTTTAGGGGAGGAATGCAACTGTATTTTTCGTTAGAACAAATACAAAAGCATAAAATATTGCGACGGGTGTTTGAGAGGTCCAATGTATTCCATTTTTGTTCCATCACCTATCATTTTTAAAGCTTTATTTTTTAAATTCTGTCCAGGATACTTGAGTTATGGGAGCACCTTCCCAGATATGGCAGTTGTTTTTCAAGCTTTGGACGATTGTACGCTTTATAGATTACAGCCAGATCATAAGAGAAGAAATATTTCTTGCATCGTCTCACTAAACCCAAACTCCTTGCAGCGTTTTTTTTGACGACAATGAATATGTGGTGATTCCACAATAGGTGGTCGGTAAAGCACATACCGAAAATGAAATTTGTACGGTTTCCTCAATGCAATTAATTAAATTCTAAGCGGCTTCTTATTCTCCATTTGACAATGCTGTCGGGATTATAATTTAATGAGCTTACCATACGCTGTCGTTGTAGTTCCACATCCGCAGGACATGGGTGTAAATCTAAAAAACGAATATGAAAAGCTGAGGGTACTGTCGTCAGCCAAACAATATACTGGATTAGCAGTTTCAGACAAGAGATCATTAATGGAAATGAGAAAGAGAGTCGGGGACGGAACGGAGCCTTTAGTCACATCTTTTCGCCTTACTGAGACTTGGCTGAATGCGTAGTTTAGTTTACCAAAAGGATCGTCATGTTGATATTATAAATTCAGTTGGTGGCGGAATACTTATTGCTTTTAGAAGTAATTTCTGCTCAACACAAATAGTCTTCCCATTCAATCTGACAATTGAACTGTTATATGTCAAAATAACTAAGGAATTTTTGGTCTTATTTACTTTAAATGTTTATATTTCACCTAGAAGTCCAGTATACACTGAACTCTCTTTAGCACTCGACTTTATTTTTAGCTTAGCTAGCCTTCACAGTAATATCCTTCTATTAGAGGATTTTAATCTTCCTCGCATTGAATGGGTTCGCTGTGATGACGTATCCTATTTTGAGCACAAGTTCATCCCAACAGGAGCTCCAAGTGTTGGATAATATTGACTCTACTGATTTACATCAAGTTAGCTCTATACAACTTGGCCGTGTATTCTCATCTGAAGGGTGGTATAACACAGTTTTCTGCGTTGGCATACCATTGATCGCAAGACGGGGCCTGCTATAAGCTCTCTTCGAATAGTGTGAAAAAAACACATACAAATCATTTCCGAAAGTCTTGACATTCAATTTGGAAACATCGTGTATATTAAAATCTATGTATATATTTTAAAGGGACCCCCCGTCCGTTGGTATTCTCATAACTCGAGAACGGTTCCTTGGGTTTTCTCAACTTTGGGCTTGATAGATTCGTATTCTATGAATGTTCCGAAATTTAAAAGCGGTTTCGGCTCATTTAGTTGCAAAACGTGAATGCACCAAAACTTTGTAACGAAACGCATTGTTTTGTAGTAAAGAATGTCAAATCGAAATCTCAATCAAATGCTGTTTTGAGGTGAACATTCAAGATGGTCCCTTTATTTCACTAGAAAGATAAACCATTCATAGTAAAGCGCCTTCAATTCCCCGTCCGTTGCACTTTCGATATGACAATCAATAATTCGCAAAGACAATTGTTGTATGTTTGTTGCATCAGTCTTGAATTCACATTCTTCTCACTTTAGTGAAAGAACAGAATGTTAGCAGACACTGCAATCATTGCTGTTTGATTGAAACATATCCACATTGTTATACATTTGTTATTTTTTTACATGAACGAATTTGAGCGAAACGAAGTTAGCCGAGTAGGTAGTAAGTTATAATAATTATCGTTTTTCTAGAGAAAGATTAATCTTCTTGTCAAAGATTTGCTCTTTTTGCATTTTCTATGTTTTATTGTAAAAAGAGCCATTTTAAATAGATCTGAAAACGATAGAGCAGATCTCTCTAGTTTTTTTTTTCACGCACACATCTAATAGCGAGTTTCATTAAAATTTCAAAGATTTCCTCTCAAAATCTAGATTTGATCTTTTCAATGAAACCTTAGTTCCAGGTTTAATTGTAGTGTTGGTGAATAACTGACACACACATTCCTGAAAAAAAAACATATCTTGATCATCAGATGACGAGGAAGACGAAGACGAAGCAATCAAAAGCTCCATTGAATTTATAAAATATAAATTATTAACTTCTTCGTCCATTATTTCTTTATTTTTTTAGCACAGATTGTCACAAGTTCATAACAAATTAGTAACAAAATATTTTCCATTTGACCTTTGACAGAAAAGACTTCAGACTGCATTCAGATCAATTCAGCCAACCCATCAAAGGTCTAATCTTTCGTGTTAAGATTTGATTTAGATGTGTTCTTTTTGTTGAAATGAAACTCTCAAAATTCAACTATTTTGTCAGAAAGAACAGATCGTTTTTTGAATGGAACTCGCTATAGGAACTCGTTTGTGAAGCCCCGATATTCAAAAGCTTTTTTTAACGGCTTTAATAGGGACATCATTATAAAAATAAAATGCACGACTGGATCACATATATATTAAAGTCGTTTTTTACATAATTTTTTATATGCACAATTTTTTGTAAATTTTTCTAAAATAAATGTTGGTATGGCAATATTTAACAATATACATTTAACAACATAATATCCTGGTCCTGGTGAAGATAGTATCTCCCCTATTGTTCTGTATCTCCCCTGGTGTTCGGTTCTTCAACACTGGCAAAATCACTGCTTAAGTTTTCCCATCTGTCCTACTCTAGGTCTCTTCCCGAGTGGATGGAAAACATAATTTGTCCAGTATGTCCCTAAAAAAGGCGCATTTTATTCAGCCTCTAACTACCGTCCAATTGCACTTACGTCTATTCATTCTAAGGTTATATAAACACTGATCAATTATCAAATTAAGAAATATCTTGAAGAACAAAGGTTCTTTAATGACCGGCAGTATGGCTTTCGTAGCAATAGGTCCACTACTGCTGATCTGATGGTATATTTGACCGACAAGTGGCACAAATCTTTTATATCGTTTTGGAGAAAGTAAAATTATTGCGCTTAATATTCAAAAAGTATTTGTTAGGACTGACTGCTGAAGACCTATCAGTACATTTCAAAAATCTACTTTCTGGCAAATCGATACTGAACTACCACTTTGCGGAACCTTTGGCAATAAACGAGAGCTTGGGCCAAGAAATCACAGTTTCAGAAATATATGCTGCTATTTCCAGAGCGAAAAATGGGAAAGCCCCGGGTGAAGATGGGATCACATACGAATTTTTTAAGAACGCGCCTCCGAGCTTCATCGACCAGCTGAAGAGCTTATACAATAAAGCGTTTGAAAACGAGGACATCCCTAGCTCATTTAAAAGGTCAGTGATCTTCCCAATCCACAAAAAAGGAGCTCTGGACGTGGTTGATAACTATCGAGGAATCTCGTTTATGAATGTTCGGCGAAATTGTTTTGTGGAGTTCTCGCATGCAGATTGGAATCGTGGGTTGACGTCAACATTATCCTCACCGAATTTCAAGCTGGTTTTAGAAAAAAACTATTCAAACAACCGATCACATTTTTACGATTACTTCGATTGTCAAAGCTTTTCAAGCTAGAAACAAAAAAGGTTTACGCATTCTTTGTTGATTTTAAATCAGCTTTTGACCTGGTAAATCGGAATGCTCTCTTTTATAAACTATCGCAAATAGGTATTTCAACTAAATTTATCCACATAATAAGAGAAATGTATATTGACTCACAAGCAGCTGTCTGGGATGGGTCAGTTTACTCAAAATGGTTTCCAACGGACAATGGCGTCAAACAATAATGCCTCCTCAGCGCTCTTTTGTTTTCATTATTCATTAATGACATAGTGGATTACCTTCCTGGTGGAATTCGGATTTCCAGAATGTCAGTAAATGTACTGCTATACGCCGATGATTTGGTTTTGCTATCAGAATCAGCCGAAGTACTACAATTGATGATAAATCATCTATCAGAGTATTGCTGCTTCGTATTAACACGAACAAAGCTAAGATTATGATATTTTCGAGATCTTCTAGGAGCCAGCACCTTTATAATTGGTACTTCAATTGTAACTCACTGGAAATAGTAAGCGAATATAGTGAAACTTAATACAAAGCTGGACTTCAACGAACATTTAACTGAGAAAACTAACTCATGTCAAAGTATGCTGAATCTATCGTGGAGAAATGTCTTTTCAAATAGACGAATCCCACTCTGCAAAATACAAAATATTCGACGCTGTTGTGAAGACAACTCTTTGCTATGCTGCTCAAGTGTGGGGTATGGATGAGTACGAAGTGATTGAAATTTCTTAAAAAAAACTTTTTAACATGCCCCCTGAAAACCTCTAGCTATGCGTTATATATAGAAACAGGTCTTCATAAACTTTTGACCAGTACACTAGTCGGCATAAGTATTTTGACGAAACCTTTTTGCACCTGGCTTTACTTAGTATCGTTAAATAACGATAATGCGAAAATGCGAAAATGATGCGCAAAACAAAGAATCTGTTTTTAGCTCTATGCATGCCAAATTTTATATTGTTTACCTTTTGGATTCTCTTTCTGCTGATAAGAATGCATGCAGACAAAGAATTTTTCTGTGGCATAAGTATTTTGAAGGAATCTTTATGTATATGTTTTAACAGTTTTGAGCACTTGAAAACCAAACAACTTTTGTGTTTTGACATTAATTGATATTAAACATGGAATAAAAAAATAAAAATTGATTTAAAGTTATTAAAAATCATGGGTAAAACGGCTGAGTTGAGTTTGGTTATAAGATCTTCAATGGTAGCAAAGTAAAACGCTGGAAAGGCAGTAAAAGACATTGCATAAGTTAAATGTGTCGCGCAAACTGTGCACTATTAAATTAATAAATTTAAAAAGCATGATGTATGTCAGAAACTCAATGAGATCAGGTGCTAAGCGCAAAACAATGCCCACTGAAGACCTAGCCCTTCTACTGCAATTTAAAAAAATATATTTTTGTGAACCCTCAATCTGCTGCAGATCAATGGAATTTGGCGACCAAGAGTCCAATCAGTGAGCGCACTGTTCGACGACGTTTAAAGGAAGGAGATGTTAAGACATTTAATGCTAGGGACGTGCCGTACATATCAAAGGCAAACAACTTTAAAAGACTGCCCTTCGGAAAGGAACATCTGCACAAGCCAAAGGGGTTCTACAGAAGCGTTCTATGGACAGATGAAAACTCTTTTGAGTGTAACTCATCAAAGGTAGTAAGAAAAACAAAAAGGCCAATTTGTCAAAAAGTGAGCCAAGGTGGAGGCTCTGTCATGTTCTGGGGATGTGTTGCGTATAATGGGCTAGGTGACTTGGTTCCTATCACCGGCTCGATGAATCAAAGTCAATATGTTAGAACCCTTAATGATAATACCTTTCCTTCCGGAGATAGGCTAATTGGGGAATCATTTATCCTGCAACGGGATAATGCAACATGCCACAAAGCATGATAACTAACTTTTTGAAAAATGTTGGTGTTACCACTTTGAACTGGCCACCTCAAATTCCAGATTTAAATATTATAGAAGACGTTTGGTATCTTTGAGACGTAAAAGAACAGTTTCGTTAAATAAAACTAGAGAGGATATAATTTCTGGGGTCACTTTCCTTTGGAAAGAGATAAGATATCTCCAGAGATTCTCCAAAATTTAGTGGATTCATTACCGAGACGCCTTCAAAAAGTTATTGACGCCAAAGGAGGTTATACATTTTACTCAATTCATCTTCATTTGTTTAATTTAATTGAATTTAAACTTTGTTTTCATAGTATTACATACTTATCAAAATACTTATGCAACAAGTGAAATTTCTTTTTAATTTATATCTGTTTGAAATTCTATAAAAAAATATTTGTTTGCTTTTTTTTAAGTTTGTATTAGTTTTATATAAAAAGGAAAAAAATAAACAAGAATTCTTTATGAAGCCATTTAAAAGTTAAACTCAAATATGTAAGATTTTTATTTCGTCAAAATACTATTGCCGACTAGTGTACATTGATGACCCAAGCGGACTATATCGTAAAAGTTTTTGATCAACAACAGATGAGCGGCTGGTGGATGAGGAAATGGAAAAATATGGCAATCGGCTTTGATGAGGAATTATCGATTGATGGAAGAAACTTGGTTGATTTGAAGGAGTAGCTCTATCGCATTATTCGAAAATACGAAAACTGCGGTATGGTTTTAAAGCTAGGGCTCGCAAATCCATTAGTAGATTGCTGTACTCCCAACTCAATATGAACTTAAAGCAAGCAAATTACTTCCAAGACTCACTGAGTTACAACGAAATTTCATTAATTTTTAAAGCAAGATGTGAACTCTTAAGACTCAACGCTACACCTACAATGGAAGTTTCAATCAGTTCTGTTCATTATGTTATCTGAAATCTAAAGAAGACTGCTTTCATTTCATTAGTATATGCCCAATATTTGCATCCCAACGGTTATCGTATTGCGGAAAAAAATCGTTAACAATGGAAGAAACAATAAAGCTTTTGAACGAAACTAACTGGAAAACTCTCGCGTCATCCTTGAAAGATATTGCCAAGCATAGGATGTTGCTAATATCAGAATTTGAATAGAAATACTTATTTATTATTATTATTTATTTATTTCTTTTTTGTTTTATGAAATGAAAAGAATCATTTATACACATACATTTATTCAAAATTGCTAACCGAGCTGACGGCAGTACCATAGTTCTATATTCATTGAATTTTAAAGAAATGTATCAACATAACAAATCAATAAAATGAAAACTTACTTACTATACTTACTTACATTTGTTAGATTTTGGTGTCAAGCTCTCATGAATTTCTTCTTCGTTTGATTAGAAATTACATTTTGAACCGCTCAATACAAATTTCATTGGACGGTCTCAAGTCTGAAATTCACAAAATAAATGCTGGTGTGTCCCAGGGACCCGTTATGTCTCCGAATCTCTTTATCTTATTTATTAAACACCTGTTGTCTTCTAATCCAATACATATTTTGTTTTACTGACGTTAGTACCCACAGTTTTCCATAGTAATTTTTAAATTCAATTTTTAAAGTCCCTCGGATGTGAAACTATAAATGCAGCGTATGATAAGCTCATTAAATTCTGATCTTGACCTCATAGTTAAATGGGGTATAAAAAATCGATAAAAAACCAATGATATCTATTGTCGTTAAAGCAGCGGGACCCTCCCCCAATGTGGTTGTCCATGGACTGCGCGGCGCTTGCATCGAGGAAACCGAACAACTTTCGTTCTCAGTATGTCGGCAAAAACACTGCAAGGTGTTTGGGTGTTCTGAAACGATATAAGAAATATTTCTCCCCTTCTGATCTGGATGTAATATATAAAGCTTACATTCATCCAAAGTTTGAGTAAAACTGTCATATCTGGGGAGGTGCTCCCTCAAATCACTTAAATCTCTTGGACAGAATCCAAAAAAAGAGCTTTAAAAATGATAGATCATATATCAATAACTGAAACAATTTGTACCTCTTGAACACCGTCGCAATTGTTCATCCCTTTCATTGGTCTATTGGTATTTCTATAGACAGTGTTCTAATAAAATTGGCCAGTTGCATTAAAATATTCAACCGTTTTACTAGCTCTTCTAAAAAATACTCATCAGTTACCCTTGGGACCAACTTCGGGCATACTGTAGACGAATCATTTTAATCACAAACACATCTTATTCTTGAAAGTTAAGAAGTCTAGTTCTGATAAGTGACAACATTTTATGACACATCCACAAGTATTAATTTGTGGTCTTATAAGCTATTCAGGGGTCCAACAAGTTAATTCTGAATGTTTGTCCTTTGAATTTATAAGTCTGCCCCAATATTTATGGTTTGATAAATAATAGGAAAATCTAGAGTAGTCAATATCAACAACAATGTATGAATTAGATGCTATAAATTAAATGGTCAGATCCAAATCAAAATCTAAATCCAATTTTTTTAATATTAACGTTAAGCTTTCCTTCCAATAGCAAGACTCGCTCATTTCAGTTGAGTTCACCAAATCTAAACTTAATTATTCAATTCGTTTTTTTTTCACCAAAAAAACATACTTTACAGTCTGTATTATTACAATTGCCTTGAATTTTATTTTAAATCTTATTTTAATGTAGATTGTCGTCAATCGCACACAACTATTTGTGTAATTGATCACCATTCCGATAACAGCTATGCACTGAGAGCTCTAAAGCAAAAAATTTTCGTCGATGGACTGTGTTATTTATTGCAAGAGATCTATGGAATTGAAAACAAGGCATTGAATAAACCCACAATGGATGACGACACCGATGACAATGGAAGTGAATGTGTTATTTGCATGAGTGACACTCGAGATACATTGATTCTACCCTGTAGACATTTGTGCTTGTGCAATTCGTGTGCTGATTCATTGCGTTATCAGGCAAATAATTGCCCAATATGCCGATCACCATTTAGAGCTTTGCTTCAAATTCGTGCAGTTCAAAAAGGAGTCAGCTCTAATCTATTAGCTCCCCAAAATTCACCGGATGTAAGTTTTAAAATTTTCAGTTCTTTGCTTTGTCTATTCCAAATTTTTTTTATTATTAATTGTAGCCAAATTGTGAACACATTCCCAGCGGTTATATACCAGTATCTTTGATAGAAGCACTAAATGGACCACCCCAGTGTATTGGACGTACCATGTCTACTGAAAGCAATGATGTCCCAGACGCGGTCCAAGCTGCAGAAAATCTTAATCGTTTGGCTGAAAAGGTTGGTGGTAAACATAGTCCCAAGAGTGGAAGTCAACGCCGTTCGAAGAATAAGAAAAACAGCGAATGCGCTCCAGAAGTATAAATAACCAAATATTTTTTAGTTAATACATTTTTTAGAATTTCTTTTTGTTTAGTTTCGTATGTCAGTTCTGAATAGTGAATCAAATTCAACTTCAATAACCAATGAGACAAAGGGGTCAGTTGAAAAGAAGTCTCCTCCGAGCTCCCATAGAAACTCAGTATCATATGAGCGTTCAAACAGTTTGAAAGGCAAGGAAAAGGCACCAGCATCACGTCAAATTAGTCGAGATAGTTTGCATATCGTAAATGAACGCCACAGCTTGAAGAAGAAAGATAAAACCTTAGATGCTGTTGCTGCTTCGGCTGCAATAGCAGCTGTCGCCGATAATAACGACGATGATAGTGATAATGAAAAACTCTCCCCATTGCTCTCACCAGGATCAAGAAATCCCTTAAGGTTGCATAATAAGAACCCTCTGCATATTGATGGGGTTGAAGAATCAATCGATGACATTGACATGGATGAGTTAAAAACCGATGTGGGATCTAAGGTGAGATTTGTTTTATTATTATTATTTTTTTGTTTGTATACATTTTAACTTCATCATGATATTATACATATAATTTTTTTTACATATATGTATATGTAAGTCACCGTAAATACAATTTTTTTTTCTGATTAAGTTGATCGTCATTCAAAATTGGCTTGGAGTAAATTTTTATTTTTTTTTAAACCACACTAACACTGAAGAAAAAATTATATATTTTTTCATCTATTAACCATAATCATCATAATCTTAAAACTTGACTTGGGTGTTTGGAATTGGAATTATGTTTTATTTGATTAGTGATTGATTGGAGATTTTTTAAAAAAAGATTTTATGCTGCATTGCGCAGGTCGACTTCAAGAGAAGAAGGTAATTTGTGAATCTTGCAATAACATAAACAAGTCCAAAATGAAAACATTTATGTGTAATGGCCCATTTAGATGATCATTTCAGTTTCAGTTTCAGTCTATCAGTTAAGCTTTCAGTTAAACTGATGTCTTATTGCAAAAACTGAAGCGTTTAACTGAAATTGATACTGAAACTGATGGAATTCCCATAAGTTGGCCGTTCAGTCATCAGTTAAACTGATATGTAAATGCTTTTCAGCTCAGTTCTCAGTTCAGTCGTCATTTTAATTCCAGTTTTATTTTTTTATTTTTTATAATTGTGAGCACACTAAAGGGATTTTGACTACTATAAATATGTTCAAGCACAGTACGAGTGTTAGGAAAATAGGGAAGAATTTAAAAGGAGATACCGATGTGTATTGGTTTTAAAGTTCAAAATATCAAAATGAGTGGGTAAAATAGAGCATGGTAACGCATTCCACATTCGTATTGTACGGTTAAAGAAAGAATCTCCGTACTTGACGGTACGTCCGAAGTTGGGCTCAAGGGTAAACTGATGAGCATTCCTAGAAGCTCGAGTATTACGGTTGAATAGTTTGAGGGGAGGAATGCAACTGTCTATTTCGTTAGAACATTTTTTATAAAAATAGCGATCAAATAATGAAAGACATGATACATTACGCCAGTGTTCGAGAGATGAAAATGTTTCAATTATAGTTCTATCGCCTATCATTCTCAGAGCCCAGAGAGTTATAGGAGCTCCTGTCCAAATGTGAGAGTTATACTCCAGCTTTGGACGAATAAAGGCTTATAGATTACAGCCAGATCAGACAGGGAGGAGAATTTCTTGCATCTTCGAAGAAAGCCCAAATACTTTGCAGCGTTTTTGGCGACATCGAATATGTGGTCATTCCACAAAAGGTGGTCTGTGATGCACAAGTGCCACTCATGGATAGCGGCGTAGGGGGTGGGTTATACTTTAATGACAGAAGACAGCACTGAGTTTTTGAAGCATTAAGTTCTACACGGTTTCTTATTCCCCATTGGACAATGCTGTCGGGATCAGAATTCAATCAGCTTATCATAGGCTGCTGTTGCAGTCTATCGTTAGCAAAACAATTTAGTGTATGTATTAGAAGTTCTATATAAAATATCATTAATGAAAATGAGAAAAAGGGTCGGGGACAAAACGGAGCCCTGGGGCACACCAGAATTTATTTTATGAATTGGTAATTTCTAATCCAACGAAGAAGAGATTCGTCGATACCAAATGCTCACATTTTCGATAAGAGATCTTAGTGCCAAACTCTATCAAATGCTTTCGAAATATCAAGCGCAATAAACTTATTTTCTATAAAACGATGTAAAGATTTGTGCCACTGTTCGGTGAGATATACCATCAGATCACCAGTGGACCTATTGCTACGAAAATCAATCCGAATTACCTTTTACTTTGAAGTGTCTTGACTTCTGAATGTGGGCAATGCTATTTGTCACTTCAGCAATAAATTTAATGTCGTTTTTATTTGAAAATACGGAAGGCTTCTCGACTCTTCTGAAAGTTGGGAAATATGTAAAAAATGATTCTGAAAAGAAGACAATTTTGTTTCTGGATTTGATATCAGAATCGAAACGAGAAGGTGCTTCTCACACATTCATATACTTGAACGGGAGCGTAACTTTTTCCCGGAAAACAATTGCTCTAATAACGATTGGTCGCAATTTTTGATGATTGCCTGGAAACTTTTAAAAAGTACTATCGTACTTATCACAAATATTTTATTTATTTCTTTAATATTTCTGTTTTTTCTTAAAATATTAATAAAAAAAACTTTGCTTAGGTACCAACATTCATTTTTTTGTGATTTTTTCAAAATAGTTATATAAATGTAAAAACATGACGATTTTGAAAAATGATTGGAGATTATGCAGTTTCGTTGACTCCACAAAAATCTTTAAATCCAAAAAACGTTGCGTAAACCAAAACTCGACCCCACCCCAAATCTATATTTGGCCAAGCAGGGGTTTGCAGCCGTGATGACAAAAAGAAATTCCACTTCTAAAATCAATAATTAATTTTTGAGTGCTGTCAAAAATCAAAAATAGTATAAGTTTCACAGATGAAGGTAGCAAATTCGGAGAATTGGCAATCGTGATACGGAAATTCGTTTTGCGGGCAATCGTTACTCGGGAAATTGTTTACCGGGCAATCGTTATATGGGCAATCGTTATCCTAGGAATTGTTTTTTTGGGAAATCATAGCCAACCCATTTGAAGTGTTGTCATTTTTGTATCATAATTGGCAACGAATATTATAGGTCTGATCCACACTGTCAAATGGCACAAATTGGCAGCAATTTCTGCCAATTCCTGTTCCAGACTTACAAATTTAGTAGTCTTAGACAGAAGAGCGCTCTTGAGAGAGTAAAATATTTCCACTTACTGGCAATTTCTGCCCAATAAATTTTTGTAGGTACCAATTTGTGGGCAGTATAGTTTCAATTATTGTCAGCTTGACGTTCAATTTATTATAAGTAATACCAAGACTTTTATAATACAAACTAATACATTTTGGGTCGGATAGAGCACTATTTCTAATATTTTTTATTATTTTATTATTTTATATATATATTTGTTTTGTCATAAATAAAGAAAAAAAAACATCTCGTAGTTGTTGTGAGAAAAGATTTGATGAGCAAATAAATTAATTTAGAACCACTAAATCCAAAAATTATTAGTTTGCAGAGAAAAAAATGTGAATTTTTAACAAACGAATATATACAAAAAAAACATGTTATTTTGACTTTATTTCTTAATGAGAGAATTTCATCCCCACTTTTCAAAATTTTATAAGCTGCCAATGTCCGCCCAAAAAAATCAGAAGAATCAGACCTTATTTTTCATTTTGATTATGAACGGTGATTTTTTAAGAGCTTGGTTTTTGAAAATTCAAAAAAACACAGAAACTTGTAAAAAGTGAATGAAATTTTTATTTGGATCGATAAATCAATTTCTGACATTTACTTTTTAAAAATAACTTCACTTAAATGTTGCCCGCGGCTACGCTTCAGGTGGTCCATTCTGAAGGTCCAATTTGGCAAACTGTTTCACACATTTCGGCCGGAATCTCACCAATGACGCGTTCAATGTTGGCTTCCAAGGCAGCAATCGTGTTTGGCTTGTCCCCATAGACAATAGACTTAACATAGCCCCACAAAAAATAGTCTAACGGGGTCAAATCACATGATCTTGGTGGCCAATTGACTGCCCAAAACGTGAGATCAACTGCTCACCAAATTCGCCTCTCAATTTATGCATGGTTTCGCGTGCAGTGTGGCATGTGGCACCGTCCTGTTGGAACCACATGTCGACCGAGTTCAATTCTTGCATTTTCGGCAAAAAAAAATCTGTTATCATCGAACGGTACCTTTCTCCATTGACCGTAACCCTGCGGCCTTCATCGTCCTTGAAGAAGTATGGCCCAATGATGCCGCCTGCCCATAAACCGCACCAAACAGTGCATTTTTCGGGATGCATTGGTAGCTGCTGAATTGCCTCTGGCTGCTCTTCACTCCAAGTACGGCAATTCTGCTTATTCACGTATCCATTTAGCCAAAAATGAGCGGAAAAAAAACGGACGTAGCTTGCGAAACACATTTTTCACAGAGCACGAATTTTGATAATAAATTTCAATAATTTGCAAACGTTGTTCAGGCGTAAGTCTATTCATGATGAAATGGCAAACAATACTGAATCGAAATGTCAAATGTTCGTGGAATTTGACATGTGTGATCTGTCAAAAATATAAACGTCAAAAACCAAGTAGCCAAAAAATCACCCGTTATTTACGTACACAATCATTTTCACATTTCACATTAAAATTCATAATCGTCAAAATAAAAAAAAAGTGTGCAGTTGAAATTCTGGATCGGAGAGGGTTTCAGGACTGCCAAATAAAATCGCTATAAGACCGATGTTATGACGTCATTTATGTAGTTGCAAATCGTAACAATTTAAGAATATAGCAACGTATAAGGGAAATCTAAGAAAAATGTATCACAAAGTTTAGAAAAAATACGAGTAGTTACAAAATTACATTAATTATTATATACATTTCCACATATAAATGGACATACATACATATATACGTAACATGTAAAAAGTTCATTAATTCATAAATTACAAAAGCCTTGCTGTAATGTAACAAACAAAATAAAACAAAAAGCAACAAAAAACTCAACTGTGTCCGGGCAATTTTTGAAACAAAAGTGGAGACTTGTGCGAATATAGAATAATAAATATTTTTGCACATGGAACACGAACAAATATGTCAATTAAATTTCATTCATAATTTCATAGACCCCGTCAAGTTTTAAAGAATAAGATGTTTAATATTTAAGTCTTTTTTTTTATAATTTATTTCTAACAATTATGTTTTTTTACGTTTTCTTTGTTTCCTTCCCTCATTTTGTACATCTACTACACCAGCACAAATTAATAAAATACTAAGGCTTAGTTTAAAACAAACAAACCAAACTTGTTGTACAGAAAGTATGTAGTTCGAGCTAATGTTAAAACCAAAAAAAGTGTAACAAGCTGATTTGTATTGATTGCGCTGCCTTCCGAACTCGCTATTTGAACAAAAAAAAAAATTAAAAAACAATCAAATATATTGTAATTTGCTTGTAGAGAAAAAATCGGCCTGCGCTATCGGCTGATGGTGATGGGAATATATTAGCTGGCGCTGAAGATTCCGATTATTATACACCCGAAGATCCACACACGACTATACTAAGTCCGCTGTGCCCAGAAAAAGTATGGGTCTGATCATTGTAATCTTATTATTTTTGTTTTAGTTTTATATTTTTTTTTTTGAAATCTATGTTGTATGCACATCTAAAGGTGTGGTTATATTAAATTTAAATTTGTGTTTTTTTTTTACAAAAATAGTAAATGTAAGCTATATTTTTTTTCATTCGAATCCTCTTGGTATGTAAATATTTTATTTTTTAATAGATTGGAATGAAATTGATTTACATTTGTATATATATGTACTTGTTTGTATGTACGTACAGAATTTAATTATAAGCAGATGGTTTTTTTTTTTGTTTTAACTTTAAGATTTTTTTTCAAATTTTTAAATAACAATACTAGATTAATCGATAAGGCTTGGTATTAGGGTATTGTTTATATATACATGATATACCTAACTCGAAACTCGATGGTAAAAATCGTGAGGTTTTGTTTAGTTGTTTTTTTTTTTTGTATTAAGAACAAATTTAACATTATTCTTTTAACCTAAAAATGATGGCGTAAAAAACGTCGTGAAAAGGATAGCTGAATGTCTTTGCAATTAGGTCGATATCATTTCATTATAATTAGCACAAAACAGGAACAGGTGAAGCAAGCTGCTTTTCTCACTGCAATACAGAAATTAAGGTTAGATTTGAAACATTCTGATCAACACGATTATGTTGGAGCGACTAGTTTTGACAAGTATTCTGTAAGTGTTTACAAAACGGTAAGTTAAATGTGATTATTTCTTTTTAATTAAATCTAACCATTTGTTTTGTGTGTCACTAGTTTAAAAAAAAAAAGTTCATACAAAAATGCACAGTAATATATGATTTTATACAAATAGTTTATGTCTATTTGATTCGATAACTCAATAATAAGTAAAGTCTTTCATTATAGTATTCATTATCAATCTAATGCAAACCGTACTGTTTTTTAATGGGATTGGAACATGGGATATCCTCATTGCCTGTCGGGGTTGTTATATATACGTCCATTTTTCTTTGTCCATTTTTGTATCCGGTCTGCTAACAAGAATGCCGTTATTAAACTTTCCAATGACTTACTTTTAAGACATTAAGATTGTTCAGTGACGAAAAAGTTAGAACAGAATAGAACAGAACAGATTCGTGAGAAATTTCAGAACAAGATAGAACAGCTTAGAACAGTGAGTCATCTGACAGAGATTTAAAAAAAAATAATTGTTTACCTACAATTCAAGTTCGTTTATTTTTGCAGAATCATTCTTAAAAATAATCTGAAATGGAGTTGAATTTACTTAAAGAAATATTTTTCATGAAATTGAGATGATTCCGACACGGAAAATGATTTCTAGACTAAATCTAACATCCGATTTTTTTTTAACAACAATTGGTTTTGACAGTTCTCACAAATCTGTTTTAGCCTGTTCTATTTACCTAAAAAGCAAGTGCAGCAAATCCTGTTCTAAAGTGTTCCAAACTGTTCCAAACAGACTCATTGAACACCAAACCAGAATAGTTTAGAACAGAAAATTTCTCATTGAACAGCAAAATCCTGTACTCTCCAAGTATAATATGGTTGCTATATTTAGGGATGTCGTCAATGAGTTTGTGATGTGGACAGATGGGGTTCTTGAAATCTCTAGTGTTTGATCGAGCAGATCTAAAGAGGAGGAAGAAGAAGAGGTTACTGGAATATTATTTTTCATGAGCAAATGATGCCTGCATTAGCATATTGATAGTTTTTGTTATGGTGAAATATTTTGTAATTTTTAGTTTTAAATATTTTAAGTTATGAGTTGTTATGTGCGTTTCTTGTAAGGCTATAATATTTGTGTTTCTTTTTGATAAAGCCTTGCATGTTCCATCGTAAAATGGAAATATTACTAAGTAATTCTGTCATTGTGTCACTTTAGGTTTTTGATTTGTTGTTGTTTTGGTTTCGTTGATTCCTATTATGTTTCTGATTGAGTTCGGTGATAAGTTAGTAATTTCGACATCTTTATTGGATAAAATATCCAATTCCATATCGACATTTTCGGATTCTGTTTTTGAAGTTTGGTGGGTTAAAGTGTTGATTCTGTTGCTGATTTGGGAATTTCTAAGGAGGTAGTCGGTGGGTTGTTGATTTTTTTCGGTTTCTGTATTATAATTTATTCTTGAAGAGATTTGTGTGAATGATTGTTGTATATTTTTGGAGGATTTGTTGGTTGATTTGGTTGCAGCATAGGAGTTTCGTGTTGTTTTGGGATTGTAGTACTTAACTTAGAAGAGGAAGTTTGTTTCTCGATGGGTTCTTTAGCTGCACTAGTTTTTACAACGTTGGCAATGGGCGACAGCTTGACGCTTTTTCGGCAAAGTAAGTAAGTGGAGTTCTGGATTGTCATTAAATATTTGCCAGGCTTCTCGGACGGTGCACCCTCGGTCTGTTTTGATTTTGTTTACTGACTTGTACCTGACGAAGGTTGGGCAGGCTGAATCGTAGACGGTATGACTATCATCTTTGCAGTACTTGCCAATACAATCGTGAGGCGGTGGCTTACAACATTCTTTGCCAGCTCCTGCATTGGTACGTCTGTTTTTGGTGTGCCCTAGCTTCTGACATAAGATACATCGCATAGGATTCGATATATACTCCTCAACTTTGCAATTGGCCCTGTTGCAACCAGATTGTTGTTTTCTTTTTTCATTATTTTTTTGACTTGAGTGACTTTACTATGTTTGAGTTCGGTTAATAGTTCATCTTCTGGAATATCAATTATAAGTGGAGAGAAAATTATTAAGTTTAGGCAAGGGCAAGGAAATGCTATTCTCTTTAGAGAGTTTTATTTGATTGCTGTTTTTGTTTTTCTTTTGATTAGTAGACAACAACAGCGGATCCAGACGTAATGTAAGGGGGGGGGGCGAATGAGACATATCTTATGTGAATTACTACAAAAAAAAAAAAAAAAAGGAATAGTTTTTATATTAAACAGTACAACGACAGTCAAAAGTAATTTTCAATCAAAAAGTAAAAGTTTATTCATAATACAATTATAAGATTATTCGGTGAGGTCCCATTGCAGCATATCGATCTATAACTTTATCTACATCAATTTCAATATCATGATGGATATGTAAAAGGGCTAATCCAATCAATCTTTCTTCGGTCATTGTGGACCTCAACCATGATTTAATCCTTTTCAATGACGAGAACGTTCTTTCTGCACTTGCTGAGCTTATGGGTAATGTCGCAAAAATTTTTAATAAAGCGTTAATGGTTGGAAAAATATCAACGTCACACATTTCTAATAACTTCATACTGTGATAACTGCTGTCATATTTTTCCCTTTCCCACTTTATTTTCCAAAATTCCAACTCAATTTTCAATTTTCTTTCAAGTGATTCGGGAGTTTGATTGAGCAAATTGGAATATTTCGTCGAAAGTTTACACACAATACTGTTGTAATCATTAACGTTTCGATGTATGCTTGAATCTGGAAAAAGTATGTATAATCCAAACAATTCCATTGTTTCTTCGGAAAATCGAGATTTCATGTCCTCAAGTACATTTTCAAGTATCGGAATGTATATTGACTGTCTAAAATAATCTAATGCATTAGTACACGGATAATTTTCACGATGTCCTTGGCGACTTGTGATACGAGGCATTCTAATCTCAACTTCCAACTCTTCAGCTAACACAGAGATTTCTTCGTACAAAGATTGAAACATCACTTCAGCCTTCTCTCGCCTTCGTTCAAGGATCTTTAGAGTATCTTCAATCATGTCACGTGCCAATTTGAGATCAATTTGTGCTTTTTGGAAAAAACGACTCAATTGTACTGTGTGGTTCAAAATATCCGAGAGACACACCAGAGATACTAAAAATTGACAGTTGCAAATTGATAAGCGTAATGATCTTGCCTTTGCAGCCGTTTGTATATCACTCCAAGTTGAAATATAATCGAGTGATTCAGAAATTTTTATTAAATTTTCTCGAAATTGAAAAACTCCATCGTGTCGCTCAACCCATCGAGTCTCACACAATTTTCGTAATGGGTGACCCATTATTCTCTTGAGAATATCGGAACGCTTGGCTGAAGCATTAAAAAATGCAATTATTTCCTTCATGATTCCAATCGTATTTCTCACTGCTTGTACAGAAGAAGATTTACTAATTGATAAATTTAATATATGATTAGAGCATGGCGAATAGACGGCATTCGTCGTTTTGCTCATCACAGTTTTTACTGCACCACATTTTTCAGATGTCATGACTGCACACCCATCCGTAGATATACCGACGCACTTTTCGAATTCCAAAGTTAACTGTTGTATAGTATTTAATACAATTGTACCCAAATTTACACCTGACGCTTTGATTTCTGAAAAATCATTTCCATCCTCGTGAAGATCTTTGATTTCCTTAATAAGATCTACGAATTTAATGAAATCTTCTCTTATTCCGTTCTGATAGAGATATCGAATAATAATTGTCATCTGAGATATATGTGCATTATCTGTAGTTTCGTCGAATTGTATACTATAATATTCAGCTTTTTTTATTCGGCAAATTATTTCTGACATAATTTCATCACCACAGCATTTGATTATATCATTTTGTGTAGATTTGCTAATATAAGTAGCTCGAGATGAAGATTGCTCTAAATGATTTTTCAATTGGATATCTCCACTTTTGATACGGTATCTTAGCAATTCTCTAAAATTCCCTTCATTTACAAAACTCTCAGTTTTCAAAGGCCCATCATCACGATGACCCCGAAAAGCAATATTTTGCTTGCCGAGAAAAATTACGCTCTCTACGATGGGTTTTAAGCTGCGGCGATTTTCTTCACATTGTTTCAAACGCTCATTGTTGACCTGATTTACTATATTCAATTCAGGATTTTTGGTTGACTTTAAAAACTCTTTTGCAGCTAGTACAGCATTTCTATGATATTCTCGTGAAGCATGAACTTCAAGATCTCCTTCCTTGCCAAGAAGTTTAGCAAAATTATTTAAAGGTTGTAACACTAATTTATTGAGATAAACATTCTTGTGATTGCCTCCAATGTTGACAAATAGTGTACAATATTTACAAAAGTATCCTTTTTTTTTCATGAGACAAAACAAGCCATTCAAACTGGTCTAAGTGTTTGTGGCTAGCATATCTTTTACTTTCTTTTCCTTTTCTGTTTTGGATTGAAAAAGGAAAATTATAATTTTTCGGAGGAACCCAAGGATTCAATAATAATTGTTTTTTCAATAAATCATTAATCTGCAAGCCTATATAATTTCCAATGTCAGGCGTCATGTCTACAAGTGAACTGTCGATCTTAGTTTCAGTATGAACAAATTGCGCTTGAATAATTTCTGTTGAAGAATGACCCAGTTCATTACATTCATCTGCTATGACACTGTTTTGCACATTTTCATCTGCTATAACATTTTTTTGCACATTTTCGAGATCATCTATAAAAAATTATATGTAAGCGTTTCCATAATTGTGTATATATACAAATCAATAATTCACGTGCAATATCGCAGTTCATTCATACCTGAATTAAGAGTGATTTCCTCATCTATTGAACTAACTAATCCCAATGAAGAAGGTGAATAAAGTCCTAATGGATCAGGTAGTGACTTTTCAATATTACAATCAGTTTCTTTACAGCGATCGTACTTGAATTTTTCCAGTTTATTTTTCACGGATACACATATATTTTTCTTTGGTGATCCATCCTTCTTCTCAGGTAAAAAAAAATTTGTAATTTTTGGTCGCTTATTTTGAAACTCTTCATCGCTTCGATCTCGTTTTTGTGACATCATGCATCAATTCTATTTCGTTTATGTGATTACACTATACACTTGTATACGTTATCAAATATCACTGCACTATACAAACTCTAAATCAGTTAATTTTAAATCGAGAACGAAAACACGAAAATAATAATCAACTATTACTAGCCTGACTGCCTCAGCATTTGATGCATTCGCTCAAGCGGACTGACGAGTCATTTCGAGTACAGTTGGTTGGCGGCTCGCGCGTTACTTGTTTATACACGAATTCAGAGCCGCTTTCTGGATTCATGTATAAACAAGTAACGCGCATCGAGGCGCGCATTGAGTTCCGCGAATTTGACTATACCTAAAAAGCATATAGCACCTTTTTTAATTTAGTGAAACTATTTTCCATATTCCATTCAGAATACCTAATTTCGGATTTGGCTATGTGGTTATTTGCCATGGCTGGGTGGTTATTGGGATACAATTATTCTCTGAGAGGGGGGGGCGATCGCCCCCTTCGCCCCCCCCCTGGATCCGCCGTTGGTAGACAAATGTACTGGTTTAACTATGGAGCGGGTTATAGGCACTGGTTTCACTAAATTATCGAAATCAGATTTATGCTCAGCGAAGAAGCGGTATAAGTCTTTGATATTTGGTATGCAACTTAAAAAAGATGTTTTTGCATATACTACACTTCCAAAAAACATTTTTATTAGATTTAAGCGTAGACCGGTCGGAATCACTAAGTTTTGTGCATTTAAAATGAAATCCGGACTGGCAAATTCCGCACAAAATTAAATCATTTTTGGAAATTAGGAAATTACATTCAAAACATTGGATTTCCATAATGAAGAGAAGATAAAAATAACAAGAGAAAGTAAACTTATATAGAACAAGGTCTGTAATTAGAACTGTTTGTTAAGAGCAAGACTGAAGATGTCCTAGGATAAGTAGGAGAGTCAGTTGCAATATTAACAAAATTACAATCACTGTTCATTAACCATTTTTCCAGACCATTACCATTGGAGTTAATGGCAGTACTACGCCCCATAATGGGTTTCTTCCATTAAGATCCCCTCCCAAAATACATCCATTGTATGAGGCTGCTAAATCATTTATTTTTATGAAATTCCTCCAAGAGAAATGAAGATGTCATACCTGATGGAATGTAAATAGATCCGACCAGAATATTCTTTTTAAACCCCTTACACCAGTATTCAACCAATATCAATCTACACAGTATATTTATGTTCTTAGTTTCATTTACTTTGTATTATTGAATGTCGGATTTCATGAACAGATAATTTGATGTTGCTCCCGCCCTTGTAGTTTACGACAGCTCAGCTAGTTTTCCTGGTTATCCGTTTTAATTGCAGTAACAAGCTTCTTTTCCATACTTCCTGTGGTAGAAACATACGTCATGACGCTTTGGTGTGCTAGAACGCGAGCGTAAATTAGGATTTATGGAGTTTTTGCTTGTTTTTATTGTTGCTCCTATTTCTTGCATGTCGTTTTCCATCGTTTTTTCGATTTGATCGATCTTTTGTTCCAGGTAAGAAGTAGTTTGATGAGATGAGTCATATTTTGCACTGGTCGCCATCACATAGCCATTGGATGTATTGCGATATAAAATCTAGTTGCCGCAATTGCCTTTGGAATTAGATTAAGTGGCACCTGTAGTTCAGCTGCTTTTGTTTATGTCTAGACTCAGAGAAACGTTCAAGAACACCGAATTTTAAAGTTTTATACTTATCTTGGTCAGTTGCATTGTTGATTATGTCGATGAGTTGAGAAGCGACACTCACGAGGTCCGCCTTCAAAAGCTGGTTGTATATATGGGCGTCGCTAGTAATTCAGTTGGCTGCAAATTCGGGGTAGGTGTAGCTTACAGCGTAGATAAATTCTTATTGAAGTGCGTTGCTGGGTAGAAGATTTCGTTGTCCAGAGCCCATGGGAACCTGGTTATTTAGGGTGATAGACCATTTTCATTGATGGTTTCGTTGAGGTCATTGTTGCCGCTAATATTTAGTGGATCATCCATGGCCATAAATTGTTCCGCTATTTACTTGTGATCTTTAAGGATGCCGATCACGTTGGGGTCACCAATGTGTCGTCAGTCTATGACACCAACTATTTTTATAGTTTTATACTTTTTCTTACTCAAATACTGAAATGGTGAAAACAGTATTTAATGTTTTTGACAATTTTAATACATTTATAAAAAACACGAACAAATTATTACAATAATTTGTTCTTATTTGTTTGAATAATTTTGCACTTGGAAATTTGTAGAACCTTCTCAGACTGAACGCTAAATCGAATGTTGAATTTTTGGCTTCATAGAATCAACTTCAATTTGCGTGTGGCCGGGCTCTAGAAAATTGTGTCTTATTTTGATTTTATATTTTGCTACGCAATGCTGGTACAAGCAAAAGAGGAAGAAAAGTGTTTTATCCCAGTACTGATACCGCGCGTTATTTAATACTTTCGTTTTCTTTAAATGAAATAAAAAAAGATTACTCGGTAATTTTAAGATGGTATTTTTATTCAATATATTTATAAAGGTTTCTATTTTACACATCCGATCGCATCTATATTTTACAAATGAATGAATTAATTAAATTGTCTATTCATTTATCCATATCCTGACACACAATCGCCCCGATTTCACATGGAGATTCGCGCTTTAAATCAACCCATGGTTTCATATTAGCCGTTTCCAGCATTCCTTCATAATTGGAACCTATCCCATTTGATAACCCTCAACATCTTTGACCACAGTTTGGTGAAACTTTCTCAACCTCGTATGGACCTTTTAATTTGGGAACTAGCTTCTTACAGGCACCAGCTTGATTTACATGATTTTTCTACATCACGTAATCCCCCTCTTTATAAATGAAATCAGTAATTCTTTGGTATTTTATTTTTGAAGTACAACTTCTTTACCGAGGATAAAGGTTTTCCATGACACGGCAAATGCCATTATATTTTAAGACACACAAAAACTTCTTTATAATTTTTTTTAATAAAATAACAAACACTGTTCCAAATATCACTTGGAACATTTCAAATTAAACTTTTTCATAATTAATATTTAATTGAAAAAAACAAATTAAATCTACCAAAAATACAAAACAAATAATTTAAACTGTCATGTTGACAGCCGTAGACCAGTATTGCCTTATACAAAGAATCCTAAGTCCACTGCCATATCCAAAACAGCATTGATTATTTTTAACTTTGGGTTAATTAATTTTCTGTCTCAATCTGTTTTCCTTAACTTTTCTGTTAAATATTAGCATGAACTTTTGAACTGTGATACTAATTTAATTTTGTATACCACTTTAGTTCATGTCTAGCAAATAAAAATTACTAAAGCAACAAACTGGGCCAAAAATACCTTTACTTGTTTTTGTTGCCTTATAAATCATATTAATAAGCATAGTTAGGGTGCGCTCTTCCACTTTAAGTAAAGGTTAAATTTAGATTATTCATGCGAAACTGCCAGATCAAATATACTTAAATAGAAGATGTTTGAGGTTTTGTGTCAGCTGCTGTCAAATTGCCCAAAAAAATGACTAACTAAAATTTGAGCAGCGCCCTCTACTAAAGCTTTAAAACTGGAATAGCGAGAAGCATTTAAGGAGTAAGTAAGTGTATATCTTTTATTTAGTAATAAACAAGCACTCAGTAGCAGCACGTAAGTGTATGTTATCGATACAGCACTTATAACACGTGCAAGATGTCGAATTCGATTGTGAAGATTATTAGGATTTTGTTTCTGACGCCGGCTGATTATAGACAGAGAAGATCTACTTTGTAATTATTTTTAACTTTAGGTTAATAGATTTTCTGTCTCAATCTGTTTTCCTTAACTTTTCTGTTAAATATTTGCATGAACGTATGAACTTGTGATACTAATTTAATTTTGTATACCACTTGAGTTCATGTCTTTATTTATTTATTGTAAAATGCAAAAATGTATGTAAGATTATCTTTAAGATTAACTCTACCCATTACGTAAAAATGTAGGTATATGCATTCTCGAGATCACTCACTAGAAAAGTATAATTTGTAGGGAAATATTCCATGTACGTAGGTTCAGGGAGTGGGACTGCGGATCAAATGCTCACAACTGCAACACATTAATGGTCGATATCCTCTAACTGGCTTAACTATCTTACTATTCAGCTATCCAGCTGAATAAACAACTTAGCATCATCCAGCACTGGTAGGCAAACTAACCTCCAGCCAGATCTGAAATTAAATAAAACCTTACTACACACACCATACAGGCAGTAGACAAACTTACCACAAAGTCGTGTTGATTATCTCGTTCGACGCGAGCTCATTGACTAGAGTTGCCATAAAAAAATTTGCGCGGAGTACTTAGTGATCGGCTAGCGCAATTCGAGGTTATAGTTACGCTTTTGGTAAACTCTCCTCACTGCAAAAGTAATATCCGATTTTTTCTCGTTCGCATTCGTTTTCAGTATCCTGTAAAAAAAATCAATTTCCACAGGATATTCTGATGCCTGGCCATCATTGGGAAAATGAGAATATATTTCCTAGGTAATGGTGCTCTGAAATGGAAAAAAAAAATTGCTTTAATATAAATACTCGCTAGCAATAATCGGTACTTACCTGTATGTTACCTAAACTTGGGATATGCACTGGTAACACCTCCAATTTGTTTGAGCGCTGGGGCGTTCTCAGACCCTCACTCGCTGCAGCTTTCTTTTCGAGAAACTCCAGCATATCTTTCGTAGCTAGTATCTCTAAAGTCCGCTGAAGCGTCCCCTACCAAAGCTCTAAAATTGGAAAAGCGACAAGCATTTAATGAGAAAGTCAGTGTATATCTTTTATTTAGTAATAAATAAGCACTCAGTAGGAACACGTAAGTGTATGTTATCGATACAGCACTTATAACACGTGCAAGACGTCGAATTCGATTGTGAAGATTATGAAGATTTTGTTGCTGACGCCGGCTGATTATAGACAGAGAACACCTACTTTGTAATTATTTTTAACTTTAGGTTAATAAATTTTCTGTCTCAATCTGTTTTCCTTAACTTTTCTGTTAAATATTTGCATTAACGTATGAACTTGTGATACTAATTTAATTTTGTATACCACTTGAGTTCATGTCTATTTATTTATTTATTGTAAAAATGTATATGTAAAATTGTCTGTAAGATTAACTCTACCCATTACGTAAAAATGTAAATGCATTCTCAAGATCACTTACTAGAAAAGAATAATTTGTAGGAAATATTCCATGTACGTAGGTTCAGGGGGTGGGACTGCGGATCAAATGCACACAACTGCAACACATTAATGATCGACATCCTCTAACTGACTTAACTATCTTACTATTCAACTATCCAGCTATCGCCTATTCTAGTCAACCAAGAAGTAAATGTTCACGAATAGCCTTTCGTCTTTCTTGGCGTCATCTTTCACACACTCATTCTCACTCTCATATAATAGCTTTCGTTAAAGTGACCAGATCCAAAAAGTGAAAATGTGGGACAAAGTAAAAAAAATTCACCCGAAAATATTTTACACAATAATTTTTGTTTTTCAATGAGGGACTTTTCAATATTGTTTAAAATGTTTCAGAAAATAAAGAAAAATTGTTGTTTTTAAAGAAAAAGTGAACAAAATCGGAATAACTATTTGAAAACAAATTTTATTGTTTAGTTATCAAAAGCAATTATATAATATCGATACAATATATTATATTATTTTATAAACATTTTATTTTTAATATCACATAGTTATCAAATTAAAAAAAAAACAAAATAAATAAATGAGATCAGTTCAGTTAAAAAAAAGTTACAAATAAATTAAAATCAGTTCAGTTAAAATACCAGTAACAAAAAAAACAAGATAAAATCCCTTCAGGTTATAAAAAAAAATTAATCTTTTAAATATTTCTCTAAAGAATGTACTTTTTGTAATAGCTTTTTGTTTTGTGATACTTCTTCTAAGAAATGTTGGCAACTTGAATAACTCGATTTAACAGTCAATATCGCTTTGATTGTTTCCACAGAGAGTTGTGACTTCTCCACCGTCCACAATTTATTCACAACTGAAAATATTCTTTCTGTCGGCGCATTAGTGCCCGGCAAACAAAGGCTATACTGAACAAACTTTTTGCAGTTTTCGTAAGAAATATTGCAGTTTTTAAAGTGTGAAAAAATTTCCACCCATCTTTTATCGGCTGCTATTTTTCCATCATATATAATTATATGGAAAACACATACTTCATTATTTTAATTGAAAACTGACGTATAGCCCGAAGATCCATGTCATGGCAGGCCACAAAGCAGATCTCGGTGCCGACAATCGCGTCGGCGAGCTATTGGTGGAACACGTCGTCGTCCCACCAAAAAAAACTGCTAATCGTTCTCGCTCAAGAAAACGAATGTGATCCTAAAGTTCGAACCTTTTTAAAAATGTTTGGTGTTGTATAAATTTATTTCAAATAAAAAAAATTCCTGCAATGCATGTGTGTACCTTTTTGTCAACTGTAACGAACTGTTTTGTGCCTTATGGTTCATGCTGACGATATTTTTCGAACCCTTAGCTCAGCGTTGGGTGTGGTTCTTGAACCTATAGCTCGCTACAAAAATGAGTGTCAGCACAACATCATGTTGTTTGTTGATGCGCGAGATGTTGCCTCAACCCTCCCTACCTGGTTGCCTCCCTCGCCAGAGCAACCCCTTTGGTTGGCTTCTTTCTCCCGGGAATTAAATCTCTCTCAACCCTTCATCCTCATCTCCTTTAAAAAAAATTCACTCGCAGTTCATACTGCAATGCAAACGCTTTCAAAATTTATCATAAATCATATTTTTCTTTTACTAAAATAATGTATAAATTAATATTAATTTAATTTAAATTTAATTAATAATTAATATTATTCAAAATTTCACAATAAAATCATTTATACAAAACAAATAAAATTGATTTAAAATTATTATATAAAAAGAACTTAATTCTTTCTAGTGGCAACCCTGCTGCCGAGCGCAAAAAAATTTAATTAAAGAAGAATTAAAACGTCTTCGATTTATTAAAAATGTTGGGTATTCAATACCTCTTTTCTTTATTCACCCCCTTTGCATGCGCGTACTATGTCACTATTGGTTTCGTTTTAATGTATGTATATAAGTAATGCATGTTATGTTTTATGTTCAAGTAAATATAAAAGAAATAAAATTCCATACCATAATTAGCTCCGAATTTCCTCGAGAAATGGCCACTGCTGTTGGATCGATTCAGAATGGATACGTTCTGTTGTTGTTACACTAGTTCTCTTGTAAATGTTTTTGATATCATTGAAATTCATATACTATATATACACTAATACGCGAATGGAAAATTTTATGTATATATGTACGTTTCCCGATCTAATGCTTTCTAATTAAATTTGCCATTTTTTTTTTTTTTTTGCTGACCGAGCTACTAGCTTAAGGAAATTACAAATTCTATTAACTTTTCAGATGAATCAAACGTTACTTTACTTCTGAATAAAAAAAAATTTAATTAGAAATTTAAAACACAAAAAAAAATTTATTGGCAATTGGTGGTTCTCGAACCCCGAACTCCTTGTCACAGGTGCTTTTTGTTCGTGGTGCTTACACTCCAGGCTATGCTGACTTTTGATTTAAAGCTGCCAAACGGTTAGTTGAAGAGCTAGCGGTAGTAACAATCCTTTGTTATCCCGTCTATACCGTAGGTACACCGGTTTATTCTAAGTCGTTGTGAAAATTAATTTTTCTTTTGGCAACAAAAATCGACGGCCGTAAAAATTAAATTTTCTTTGTAAGAAAATCGAAGGCGGTGAAAATCTTCAACCGCCTTATAAATTCCTGGTTACTTTGAAGACCACTAATATCGCCCTAAATAATTGCACTTTTATTCTTTCCTTTTTTTTTTTTTTTTTGTGACCGATTTATCGCAAAAGTATAACCAATTTAAATTTGTTCTGCGAGTAAAGAATAGATATGGACTGGCTCTGAACAGAGAACTCTATACTGTGTTTAAGAAATTCCTATCAATTACCTCCTAACCACAATTGGAAACTTCTGTAGAGAGTTAGCTTTTAGAATCTCCTAATTTCCAATATTTATTATCATGAAAACTTTCACTCCATTCTCTACTCATGGAGGATTGTAGTGATTATTCTTCTAAAATTATCGAATTTCTTCCATTCAGCCAAGGCACCAAGGAACACAGGAAGTTTACAGACGCTTCAACTGATACAAATCCTTTGCCATCTTTGCTGGATAAGGCAATTGAAACAAATAAAAAGTGCGATGCTGCGGTAAGTTTGTAATTCCAGTTGCCAGTCGAAGCTAACCACACTACCATGTTGCAGATCATTCCAGTTTCGTAATTGACTATCAGTTGCATATTTTTTTATGCATGAAATTTCGTCAAACAAATCGTTTTCATTAATTTTATTATTTGGAAACTGTGTATTTAAATAATTCAAATTTTGTTGAACTTCATCCCAAACTAAAGCTGTTTTTAGTAACACCCAATTAAACTGACTTACATGATTGAACTGTTGAGTCCAAAGATCAATGTAATTAAAAGATGTACTGTAGAAATTAAGAACATGCGCCATGAACCATCTTTCTTGTATATGACCGGCTTCTTCCAATTTACTTAAATCATCTTTAAGCACTAGTGGCAAATATTCAGAAGCGATCCGTTCTTGAAGCTTATTTTTTAAGTTGTTCAAAATTTCGGCAACTTCCATTACATTGATGGTTTCCTGCTCAATTGTTTTTATAGTGCCTTGGAACAAGGACGCCATATTATGGAGGAATTTTAACCAAACCTCAGAAGCTTCATTTTCAAAAAATGATTTTATGGCCACAGGACACTTCTCTAATGAAAGAAAATACGATTTAAGAGGTAAATACATTTGTAGAACTCGTGCAATCGAAGGCATTAATTCTAGCCATCGCGTTTCAGAGTACCCCAACAATCTTTTATACTCAACATCTACTTCGTCGCAGAATAATTTTAGTTCTTCTACTCGAACTGTATAAATATAGAAATAACTAAAAAAATTTGTAATAATCGACTCAATGTCGAGAGGCATAAGATCAGCTGCTGTTCTTATTGCATTGTTGACAATATGAGCAGCGCAGCCTATGCCTATTACATTTTGAGCAAGCTTTGCGTTTATTTTCGCGAGAACATTTTTTGTTCCTTTGCGGTGAGCGCCACCAAAATTTGTGTTTGTATTATCAGCGCAGAGAGCAACCAGTTTGGTTTCAATATTATAGATTTGGAGAGTTGTATAGATGTAGTCGGATATTAGCTCAGAAGTTTCTCCAGGCAAGGAAGAGAATTCTAGCAATTTAACTTGCCCTCCCTCCAATTCATCAAAAAATCTTACAACTATGGGAAACATTTTTTTATCCCTGTGGTTTGAGGCGTCTGTATACACAGCAACAAAGTCAGTTTTTAGTAGACAGTTTGTTAGTTTTTCGAGGACGTGTGGCATTAGAACATTTTTAATTATTGCTTCCGGATTTAGTTCTTGCACAAAAAATGAAAAAGTGTGCGGATTACCTTTGAGGTGCAGTCCATCAAACGAAAACTTTGATGATGGTTTATGGTATGAAAAGTAAAAACTGCTTCTGCCAAGGCTATATTTTTGTCAGAACAACCCATTTCGGCCGGCTAGAAAAAATGTACCAAATTGCTGCAGTGGACTGTATTACCTTCTTATGCTTATCCGTATCCAAATGGCGTTTTATGTCATATCGGCCGCTAGTCATTGCGAAGTTGCTGCTGCAAATTGAACAAAACACTGTGGATTCATTTATCTTTGTTTTTTTTTATGAATGGAAAATCCGCTTCGATTTCTTTAGTAAACTTGTACACTCGTTTTTTGTCTGCCATAGGTAAACTATAAACGTTAAGAGTTAAAAAAAAAACATGATTTCAGGCACAACTGAGAAGAACTTAACTTACTTTGTATATATTTTAAATAAAATAATAACAAAACTTTATGTGCACAACCTTCTTTCGGTAAACAATCTTTTTGAATTTGGTTCTACACAATCATCTGTCAACAAGAGACTATGAGTGCGTTCAGTCGTTATGTCATGCATATAATTTCGTAAAATGATGGTAGCGTCCAGCTAAATTATTATGGTAAAAATAAAAACGATTTTATACGACCGTGTGGTACATGTTTTGATTTTGTGCGACATTTGTGGGACAATTTTCCTTGTGGGACAGATCATGTAAATGTGGGACTGTCCCACATAATGTGGTACGAATGGTCACTTTAGGTTTCGTGGACTATGTTACGGTACCACTCCGAAATTAAGTTCCAGCGAAACTCTGCTTCACTCACACATTCAAAAGATGCCCCAAATTGTTGGCGATGTCTCAAAACTTGGCGAATCGCGGGCCGTTTCAAGACATATTCACAATAATAAATTTGAGAAAAGGAAAAGATTTGACGTAACACAGCCATTTTTGCAATAAGTTCGGCTTATTTAAAGGAAATTTCCGAAGAGAAATTCCTGGTTTTGCTGTCTTGTTGCATTGCAGTACCAGCAGCACTTGTTTTGTTCTAAACAGAGCTTTGTTTTACTTCCAGAGGTCAAAACTCTCCCTCGTTTTGTTAATTTAAAGCACTCTTTTTTTTTTTAAGGTGGGCGGAACAAATCCTACTATTTTTTGTTAGAACAAAATTAGAAAGTTTACAAGGTTTTAAAACAAACCCGGGACCTTGAGTGGAGATCCATGAAGTGTTCTACCTTCACTTTCGCATTTTTTGTTGCAATATTTACATACTCGCACCATTATTCCTGCTTTAAATTGAATCGTTTTTGAGTGTTAAAAATCAATAAATAATAATTTCAATTAATATTTCACTACGTATTAAACCGTTCACAATAATTTACCTTTTTGAACTGTGATGCTAATTTAATTTGTCTATGTATTTATTTATTGTAAAATGCAAAAATGTATGTAAGATTATCTTTAAGATTAACTCTACCCATTACGTAAAAATGTATATGCATTCTCAAGATCACTCACTAGAAAAGTATAATTTGTAGGGAAATATTCCATGTACGTAGGTTCAGGGAGTGGGACTGCGGATCAAATGCTCACAACTGCAACACATTAGTGGTCGATATCCTCTAACTGGCTTAACTATCTTACTATTCAGCTATCCAGCTATCGCCTATTCTAGTCAACCAAGAAGTAAATGTTTACGAATAGCCTTTCGTCTTTCTTGTCGTCATCTTTCACACACCCATTCTCACTCTCATACAATAGCTTTCGTGGACTATCTTACGGTACCACTCCTAAATTAAGTTCGAGCGAAACTCTGCTTCACTCACACATTCAAAAGATTCCCCAAATTGTTGGCGATGTCCCAAAACTTGGCGAATATCGGGCCGTTTCAAGATATATTCACAATAATAAATTTGAGAAAAGGAAGAGATTTGACGTAACACAGCCATTTTGGCAATAAGTTCGGCTTATTTAAATGAAATTTCCGAAGAGAAATTCCTGGTTTTGCTGTCTTTTGTTGCATTGCAATACCAGCAGCACTTGTTTTGTTCTAAACAGAGCTTTGGTTTACTTCCAGAGTTCAAAACTCTCCCTCGTTTTGTCAATTTAAAGCACTCTTTTTTTTTTTAAGGCGGGCGGAACAAATCCTACTATTTTTTGTTAGAACAAAACTAGGAAGTTTACAAGGTTTTAAAACAAACCCGGGACTTTGAGTGGAAATCCATGAAGTGTTCTACCTTCACTTTCGCCTTTGTTGTTGCAATATTTACATACTCGCACCATTATTCCTGCTTTAAATTGAATCGTTTTTGAGTGTTAAAAATCAATAAATTATAATTTCAATTAATATTTCACTAGGTATTAAACCGTTCACAATAATTTACCTTTTTGAAAGTTATTCAAAGAAGGAGAATACATTTTCATGTTTTACTTAACTTTTCTGTTAACTGTTTGCATGAACGTATGAACTTGTGATACTAATTTAATTTTGTATACCACTTGAGTTCATGTCTATTTATTTATTTATTGTAAAAATGTATATGTAAAATTGTCTGTAAGATTAACTCTACCCATTACGTAAAAATGTATATGCATTCTCAAGATCACTCATTAGAAAAGTATAATTTGTAGGGAAATATTCCATGTACGTAGGTTCAGGGGGTGTGACTGCGGATCAAATGCACACAACTGCAAAATATTAATGGTCGATATCCTCTAACTGGCTTAACTATCTAACTATTCAGCTATCCAGCTGAATAAACAACTAAGCATCCTCCGGCACTGGTAGGCAAACTCACCTCCAGCCAGATCTGAAATTAAATAAAACCTTACTATACGCACCATACAGGCAGTAGAAAAACTTACCACAAAGTCGTGTTGATTAACTCGTTCGACGCGAGCTCATTGACTGGAGTTGCCATAAAAATATTTGCGCTGAGTACTTAGTGGTCGGCTAGCGCAATTCGAGGTTATAGTTACGCTTTTGGTAAACTCTCCTCACTGCAAAGGTAATATCCGATTTTTTCTCGTCCGCATTCTCTTTCACTATCCTGAAAAAAAAATATATTTCCACAGGATATTCTGATGGCTGGTCATCATTAATTTCATGGGAAATTGAGAATATATTTCCTAGATAATGGTGTGCTGAAATGAAAGAAAAATTGCACTAATATAAAGACCCGCTAGAAATAAACGGTACTTACCTGTTCGTTACTTATCCTTGGGATATGCACTTCATTTAAAAAGTTAGTCTTACATTTCAATCAGACTATAATTTGGTGACCCCGTAGTGATCGTAGATCAACTGATGTAATCCGGTTACCATTCGTATTGATCGTGGTGTTGTAAGCTGCATACAGCTAGAAGGAACTAGGGCATAGGTTTTTCAGACACATATACGTGAGTGAAGAACTGAAATTACAGAGCCTGAGTCAATTAGGTACTTTACATGTGTTTTTTTGTAGTGGACTCCTATTTCTTGCATGTCGTTTTCCATTGTTTTTTTTCGATTTGATCGATCTTTTGTTCCAGGTAAGTAGTTTGATGAGATGAGTCATATTTTGCACTGGTCGCCATCACATAGCCATTGCATGTATTGCGATATACAATCTAGTTGCCGCAATTGCCTTTGGAATTAAATTACGTGGTACCTGTAGTTCAGCTGCTTTTATTTATGTCAAGACTCAGAGAAACGTTCAAGAACACCGAATTTTAAAGTTTTATCTTGGTCAGGTGCATTGTTGATTATGTCGATGAGTTGAGAAGCGACACTCAGAGGTCCGCATTCAAAAGCTGGTTGTATGTATGGGCGTCGCTAGTAATTCAGTTGGCTGCAAATTCGGGGTAGGTGTAAGTTTACAGCGTAGATAAATTCTTATTGAAGTACGTTGCTGGATAGAAGATTTCGTTGTCCAGATCCCATGGAAACCTGGCTATTTAGGTGTGATAGACCATTTTCATTGACGGTTTCGTTGAGGTCATTGTTGCCGCTAATATTTAGTGGATCATCCATGGCCACAAATTGTTCCGCTATTTACTTGTGATCTTTAAGGATGTCGATCACGTCGGGGTCACCAATTTGGCGCCAGTCTATGACACCAACTATTTTTATAGTTTTATACTTTCTCTTACTCAAATAATGAAATGGTGAAAACAGTATTTAATGTTTTTGATAATTTTAATACATTTATAAAAAACACGAACAAATTATTACAATAATTTGTTCTTATTTTTTTGAATAATCTTGCACTTGGAAATTTGTAGAACCTTCTCAGATTGAACGCTAAATCGAATGTTGAATTTTTGGCTTCATTGGGTTCTTCGATGACAGTGTGCATAGAATCAACTTCAATTTGCTGGTACAAGCAAAAGAGGAAGAAAAGTGTTTTATCCCAGTACTGATACCGCGCGTTATTTAATACTTTCGTTTTCTTTAAATGAAATAAAAAAAGATTACTCGTTAATTTTAAGATGGTATTTTTATTCAATATATTTATAAAGGTTTCTATTTTACACATCCGATCGCATCTATATTTTACAAATGAATGAATTAATTAAATTGTCTATTCATTTATCCATATCCTGACACACAATCGCCCCGATTTCACATGGAGATTCGCGCTTTAAATCAACCCATGGTTTCATATTAGCCGTTTCCAGCATTCCTTCATAATTGGAACCTATCCCATTTGATAACCCTCAACATCTTTGACCACAGTTTGGTGAAACTTTCTCAACCTCGTATGGACCTTTTAATTTGGGAACTAGCTTCTTACAGGCACCAGCTTGATTTACATGATTTTTCTACATCACGTAATCCCCCTCTTTATAAATGAAATCAGTAATTCTTTGGTATTTTATTTTTGAAGTACAACTTCTTTACCGAGGATAAAGGTTTTCCATGACACGGCAAATGCCATTATATTTTAAGACACACAAAAACTTCTTTATAATTTTTTTTAATAAAATAACAAACACTGTTCCAAATATCACTTGGAACATTTCAAATTAAACTTTTTCATAATTAATATTTAATTGAAAAAAACAAATTAAATCTACCAAAAATACAAAACAAATAATTTAAACTGTCATGTTGACAGCCGTAGACCAGTATTGCCTTATACAAAGAATCCTAAGTCCACTGCCATATCCAAAACAGCATTGATTATTTTTAACTTTGGGTTAATTAATTTTCTGTCTCAATCTGTTTTCCTTAACTTTTCTGTTAAATATTAGCATGAACTTTTGAACTGTGATACTAATTTAATTTTGTATACCACTTTAGTTCATGTCTAGCAAATAAAAATTACTAAAGCAACAAACTGGGCCAAAAATACCTTTACTTGTTTTTGTTGCCTTATAAATCATATTAATAAGCATAGTTAGGGTGCGCTCTTCCACTTTAAGTAAAGGTTAAATTTAGATTATTCATGCGAAACTGCCAGATCAAATATACTTAAATAGAAGATGTTTGAGGTTTTGTGTCAGCTGCTGTCAAATTGCCCAAAAAAATGACTAACTAAAATTTGAGCAGCGCCCTCTACTAAAGCTTTAAAACTGGAATAGCGAGAAGCATTTAAGGAGTAAGTAAGTGTATATCTTTTATTTAGTAATAAACAAGCACTCAGTAGCAGCACGTAAGTGTATGTTATCGATACAGCACTTATAACACGTGCAAGATGTCGAATTCGATTGTGAAGATTATTAGGATTTTGTTTCTGACGCCGGCTGATTATAGACAGAGAAGATCTACTTTGTAATTATTTTTAACTTTAGGTTAATAGATTTTCTGTCTCAATCTGTTTTCCTTAACTTTTCTGTTAAATATTTGCATGAACGTATGAACTTGTGATACTAATTTAATTTTGTATACCACTTGAGTTCATGTCTTTATTTATTTATTGTAAAATGCAAAAATGTATGTAAGATTATCTTTAAGATTAACTCTACCCATTACGTAAAAATGTAGGTATATGCATTCTCGAGATCACTCACTAGAAAAGTATAATTTGTAGGGAAATATTCCATGTACGTAGGTTCAGGGAGTGGGACTGCGGATCAAATGCTCACAACTGCAACACATTAATGGTCGATATCCTCTAACTGGCTTAACTATCTTACTATTCAGCTATCCAGCTGAATAAACAACTTAGCATCATCCAGCACTGGTAGGCAAACTAACCTCCAGCCAGATCTGAAATTAAATAAAACCTTACTACACACACCATACAGGCAGTAGACAAACTTACCACAAAGTCGTGTTGATTATCTCGTTCGACGCGAGCTCATTGACTAGAGTTGCCATAAAAAAATTTGCGCGGAGTACTTAGTGATCGGCTAGCGCAATTCGAGGTTATAGTTACGCTTTTGGTAAACTCTCCTCACTGCAAAAGTAATATCCGATTTTTTCTCGTTCGCATTCGTTTTCAGTATCCTGTAAAAAAAATCAATTTCCACAGGATATTCTGATGCCTGGCCATCATTGGGAAAATGAGAATATATTTCCTAGGTAATGGTGCTCTGAAATGGAAAAAAAAAATTGCTTTAATATAAATACTCGCTAGCAATAATCGGTACTTACCTGTATGTTACCTAAACTTGGGATATGCACTGGTAACACCTCCAATTTGTTTGAGCGCTGGGGCGTTCTCAGACCCTCACTCGCTGCAGCTTTCTTTTCGAGAAACTCCAGCATATCTTTCGTAGCTAGTATCTCTAAAGTCCGCTGAAGCGTCCCCTACCAAAGCTCTAAAATTGGAAAAGCGACAAGCATTTAATGAGAAAGTCAGTGTATATCTTTTATTTAGTAATAAATAAGCACTCAGTAGGAACACGTAAGTGTATGTTATCGATACAGCACTTATAACACGTGCAAGACGTCGAATTCGATTGTGAAGATTATGAAGATTTTGTTGCTGACGCCGGCTGATTATAGACAGAGAACACCTACTTTGTAATTATTTTTAACTTTAGGTTAATAAATTTTCTGTCTCAATCTGTTTTCCTTAACTTTTCTGTTAAATATTTGCATTAACGTATGAACTTGTGATACTAATTTAATTTTGTATACCACTTGAGTTCATGTCTATTTATTTATTTATTGTAAAAATGTATATGTAAAATTGTCTGTAAGATTAACTCTACCCATTACGTAAAAATGTAAATGCATTCTCAAGATCACTTACTAGAAAAGTATAATTTGTAGGAAATATTCCATGTACGTAGGTTCAGGGGGTGGGACTGCGGATCAAATGCACACAACTGCAACACATTAATGATCGACATCCTCTAACTGACTTAACTATCTTACTATTCAACTATCCAGCTATCGCCTATTCTAGTCAACCAAGAAGTAAATGTTCACGAATAGCCTTTCGTCTTTCTTGGCGTCATCTTTCACACACTCATTCTCACTCTCATATAATAGCTTTCGTTAAAGTGACCAGATCCAAAAAGTGAAAATGTGGGACAAAGTAAAAAAAATTCACCCGAAAATATTTTACACAATAATTTTTGTTTTTCAATGAGGGACTTTTCAATATTGTTTAAAATGTTTCAGAAAATAAAGAAAAATTGTTGTTTTTAAAGAAAAAGTGAACAAAATCGGAATAACTATTTGAAAACAAATTTTATTGTTTAGTTATCAAAAGCAATTATATAATATCGATACAATATATTATATTATTTTATAAACATTTTATTTTTAATATCACATAGTATCAAATAAAAAAAAAACAAAATAAATAAATGAGATCAGTTCAGTTAAAAAAAAGTTACAAATAAATTAAAATCAGTTCAGTTGAAATACCAGTAACAAAAAAAACAAAATAAAATCCCTTCAGGTTATAAAAAAAAAAATTAATCTTTTAAATATTTCTCTAAAGAATGTACTTTTTGTAATAGCTTTTTGTTTTGTGATACTTCTTCTAAGAAATGTTGGCAACTTGAATAACTCGATTTAACAGTCAATATCGCTTTGATTGTTTCCACAGAGAGTTGTGACTTCTCCACCGTCCACAATTTATTCACAACTGAAAATATTCTTTCTGTCGGCGCATTAGTGCCCGGCAAACAAAGGCTATACTGAACAAACTTTTTGCAGTTTTCGTAAGAAATATTGCAGTTTTTAAAGTGCGAAAAAATTTCCACCCATCTTTTATCGGCTGCTATTTTTCCATCATATATAATTATATGGAAAACACATACTTCATTATTTTAATTGAAAACTGACGTAAAGCCCGAAGATCCATGTCATGGCAGGCCACAAAGCAGATCTCGGTGCCGTCAATCGCGTCGGCGAGCTATTGGTGGAACACGTCGTCGTCCCACCAAAAAAAACTGCTAATCGTTCTCGCTCAAGAAAACGAATGTGATCCTAAAGTTCGAACCTTTTTAAAAATGTTTGGTGTTGTATAAATTTATTTCAAATAAAAAAAATTCCTGCAATGCATGTGTGTACCTTTTTGTCAACTGTAACGAACTGTTTTGTGCCTTATGGTTCATGCTGACGATATTTTTCGAACCCTTAGCTCAGCGTTGGGTGTGGTTCTTGAACCTATAGCTCGCTACAAAAATGAGTGTCAGCACAACATCATGTTGTTTGTTGATGCGCGAGATGTTGCCTCAACCCTCCCTACCTGGTTGCCTCCCTCGCCAGAGCAACCCCTTTGGTTGGCTTCTTTCTCCCGGGAATTACATCTCTCTCAACCCTTCATCCTCATCTCCTTTAAAAAAAATTCACTCGCAGTTCATACTGCAATGCAAACGCTTTCAAAATTTATCATAAATCATATTTTTCTTTTACTAAAATAATGTATAAATTAATATTAATTTAATTTAAATTTAATTAATAATTAATATTATTCAAAATTTCACAATAAAATCATTTATACAAAACAAATAAAATTGATTTAAAATTATTATATAAAAAGATAAACTTAATTCTTTCTAGTGGCAACCCTGCCGCCGAGCGCAAAAAAATTTAATTAAAGAAGAATTAAAACGTCTTCGATTTATTAAAAATGTTGGGTATTCAATACCTCTTTTCTTTATTCACCCCCTTTGCATGCGCGTACTATGTCACTATTGGTTTCGTTTTAATGTATGTATATAAGTAATGCATGTTATGTTTTATGTTCAATTAAATATAAAAGAAATAAAATTCCATACCATAATTAGCTCCGAATTTCCTCGAGAAATGGCCACTGCTGTTGGATCGATTCAGAATGGATACGTTCTGTTGTTGTTACACTAGTTCTCTTGTAAATGTTTTTGATATCATTGAAATTCATATACTATATATACACTAATACGCGAATGGAAAATTTTATGTATATATGTACGTTTCCCGATATAATGCTTTCTAATTAATATTTGCCGTTTTTTTTTTTTTTTGCTGACCGAGCTACTAGCTTAAGGAAATTACAAATTCTATTAGCTTTTCAGATGAATCAAACGTTACTTTACTTCTGAATAAAAAAAAAATTTAATTAGAAATTTAAAACACAAAAAAAATTGTATTGGCAATTGGTGGTTCTCGAACCCCGAACTCCTTGTCACAGGTGCTTTTTGTTCGTGGTGCTTACACTCCAGGCTATGCTGACTTTTGATTTAAAGCTGCCAAACGGTTAGTTGAAGAGCTAGCGGTAGTAACAATCCTTTGTTATCCCGTCTATACCGTAGGTACACCGGTTTATTCTAAGTCGTTGTGAAAATTAATTTTTCTTTTGGCAACAAAAATCGACGGCCGTAAAAATTAAATTTTCTTTGTAAGAAAATCGAAGGCGGTGAAAATCTTCAACCGCCTTATAAATTCCTGGTTACTTTGAAGACCACTAATATCGCCCTAAATAATTGCACTTTTATTCTTTCCTTTTTTTTTTTTTTTTTGTGACCGATTTATCGCAAAAGTATAACCAATTTAAATTTGTTCTGCGAGTAAAGAATAGATATGGACTGGCTCTGAACAGAGAACTCTATACTGTGTTTAAGAAATTCCTATCAATTACCTCCTAACCACAATTGGAAACTTCTGTAGAGAGTTAGCTTTTAGAATCTCCTAATTTCCAATATTTATTATCATGAAAACTTTCACTCCATTCTCTACTCATGGAGGATTGTAGTGATTATTCTTCTAAAATTATCGAATTTCTTCCATTCAGCCAAGGCACCAAGGAACACAGGAAGTTTACAGACGCTTCAACTGATACAAATCCTTTGCCATCTTTGCTGGATAAGGCAATTGAAACAAATAAAAAGTGCGATGCTGCGGTAAGTTTGTAATTCCAGTTGCCAGTCGAAGCTAACCACACTACCATGTTGCAGATCATTCCAGTTTCGTAATTGACTATCAGTTGCATATTTTTTTATGCATGAAATTTCGTCAAACAAATCGTTTTCATTAATTTTATTATTTGGAAACTGTGTATTTAAATAATTCAAATTTTGTTGAACTTCATCCCAAACTAAAGCTGTTTTTAGTAACACCCAATTAAACTGACTTACATGATTGAACTGTTGAGTCCAAAGATCAATGTAATTAAAAGATGTACTGTAGAAATTAAGAACATGCGCCATGAACCATCTTTCTTGTATATGACCGGCTTCTTCCAATTTACTTAAATCATCTTTAAGCACTAGTGGCAAATATTCAGAAGCGATCCGTTCTTGAAGCTTATTTTTTAAGTTGTTCAAAATTTCGGCAACTTCCATTACATTGATGGTTTCCTGCTCAATTGTTTTTATAGTGCCTTGGAACAAGGACGCCATATTATGGAGGAATTTTAACCAAACCTCAGAAGCTTCATTTTCAAAAAATGATTTTATGGCCACAGGACACTTCTCTAATGAAAGAAAATACGATTTAAGAGGTAAATACATTTGTAGAACTCGTTCAATCGAAGGCATTAATTCTAGCCATCGCGTTTCAGAGTACCCCAACAATCTTTTATACTCAACATCTACTTCGTCGCAGAATAATTTTAGTTCTTCTACTCGAACTGTATAAATATAGAAATAACTAAAAAAATTTGTAATAATCGACTCAATGTCGAGAGGCATAAGATCAGCTGCTGTTCTTATTGCATTGTTGACAATATGAGCAGCGCAGCCTATGCCTATTACATTTTGAGCAAGCTTTGCGTTTATTTTCGCGAGAACATTTTTTGTTCCTTTGCGGTGAGCGCCACCAAAATTTGTGTTTGTATTATCAGCGCAGAGAGCAACCAGTTTGGTTTCAATATTATAGATTTGGAGAGTTGTATAGATGTAGTCGGATATTAGCTCAGAAGTTTCTCCAGGCAAGGAAGAGAATTCTAGCAATTTAACTTGCCCTCCCTCCAATTCATCAAAAAATCTTACAACTATGGGAAACATTTTTTTATCCCTGTGGTTTGAGGCGTCTGTATACACAGCAACAAAGTCAGTTTTTAGTAGACAGTTTGTTAGTTTTTCGAGGACGTGTGGCATTAGAACATTTTTAATTATTGCTTCCGGATTTAGTTCTTGCACAAAAAATGAAAAAGTGTGCGGATTACCTTTGAGGTGCAGTCCATCGAACGAAAACTTTGATGATGGTTTATGGTATGAAAAGTAAAAACTGCTTCTGCCAAGGCTATATTTTTGTCAGAACAACCCATTTCGGCCGGCTTGAAAAAATGTACCAAATTGCTGCAGTGGACTGTATTACCTTCTTATGCTTATCCAAATGGCGTTTTATGTCATATCGGCCGCTAGTCACTGCGAAGTTGCTGCTGCAAATTGAACAAAACACTGTGGATTCATTTATCTTTGTTTTTTTTTTATGAATGGAAAATCCGCTTCGATTTCTTTAGTAAACTTGTACACTCGTTTTTTGTCTGCCATAGGTAAACTATAAACGTTAAGAGTTAAAAAAAAACATGATTTCAGGCACAACTGAGAACAACTTAACTTACTTTGTATATATTTTAAATAAAATAATAACAAAACTTTATGTGTACAACCTTCTTTCGGTAAACAATCTTTTTTAATTTGGTTCTACACAATCATCTGTCAACAAGAGACTATGAGTGCGTTCAGTCGTTATGTCATGCATATAATTTCGTAAAATGATGGTAGCGTCCAGCTAAATTATTATGGTAAAAATAAAAACGATTTTATACGACCGTGTGGTACATGTTTTGATTTTGTGCGACATTTGTGGGACAATTTTCCTTGTGGGACAGATCATGTAAATGTGGGACTGTCCCACGTAATGTGGTACGAATGGTCACTTTAGGTTTCGTGGACTATGTTACGGTACCACTCCGAAATTAAGTTCCAGCGAAACTCTGCTTCACTCACACATTCAAAAGATTCCCCAAATTGTTGGCGATGTCTCAAAACTTGGCGAATCGCGGGCCGTTTCAAGACATATTCACAATAATAAATTTGAGAAAAGGAAAAGATTTGACGTAACACAGCCATTTTTGCAATAAGTTCGGCTTATTTAAAGGAAATTTCCGAAGAGAAATTCCTGGTTTTGCTGTCTTGTTGCATTGCAGTACCAGCAGCACTTGTTTTGTTCTAAACAGAGCTTTGTTTTACTTCCAGAGGTCAAAACTCTCCCTCGTTTTGTTAATTTAAAGCACTCTTTTTTTTTTAAGGTGGGCGGAACAAATCCTACTATTTTTTGTTAGAACAAAATTAGAAAGTTTACAAGGTTTTAAAACAAACCCGGGACCTTGAGTGGAGATCCATGAAGTGTTCTACCTTCACTTTCGCATTTTTTGTTGCAATATTTACATACTCGCACCATTATTCCTGCTTTAAATTGAATCGTTTTTGAGTGTTAAAAATCAATAAATTATAATTTCAATTAATATTTCACTAGGTATTAAACCGTTCACAATAATTTACCTTTTTGAAAGTTATTCAAAGAAGGAGAATACATTTTCATGTTTTACTTAACTTTTCTGTTAACTGTTTGCATGAACGTATGAACTTGTGATACTAATTTAATTTTGTATACCACTTGAGTTCATGTCTATTTTTTTATTTATTGTAAAGATGTATATGTAAAATTGTCTGTAAGATTAACTCTACCTATTACGTAAAAATGTATATGCATTCTCAAGATCACTCATTAGAAAAGTATAATTTGTAGGGAAATATTCCATGTACGTAGGTTCAGGGGGTGTGACTGCGGATCAAATGGTCGACATCCTCTAACTGGCTTAACTATCTTACTATTCAACTATCCAGCTATCGCCTATTCTAGTCAACCAAGAAGTAAATGTTTACGAATAGCCTTTCGTCTTTCTTGGCGTCATCTTTCACACACCCATTCTCACTCCCATACAATAGCTTTCGTGGACTATGTTACGGTACCACTCCGAAATTAAGTTCCAGCGAAACTCTGCTTCACTCACATTCAAAAGATTCCCCAAATTGTTGGCGATGTCCCAAAACTTGGTGAATCGCGGGCCGTTTCAAAACATATTCACAATAATAAATTTGAGAAAAGGAAAAGATTTTACGTAACACAGCATTTTGGCATAAGTTCGGCTTATTTAAAGGAAATTTCCGAAGAGAAATTCTTGGTTTTGCTGTCTTTTGTTGCAGTGCAGTACCAGCAGCACTTGTTTTGTTCTAAACAGAGCTTTAGTTTACTTCCAGGGTTCAAAACTCCCTCGTTTTGTCAATTTAAAGCACTCCTTTTTAAGGTGGGCGGAACAAATCCTACTATATTTTGTTAGAACAAAACTAATAAGTTTACAAGGTTTTAAAACAAACCCGGGACCTTGAGTGGAAATCCATGAAGTGTTCTACCTTCACTTTCTCCTTTTTTGTTGCAATATTTACATACTCGCACCATTATTTTGAATCGTTTTTGAGTGTTAAATCAATAAATAATAATTTCAAATAATATTTCACTACGTATTAAACCGTTCACAATAATTTACCTTTTTGAAAGTTATTCAAAGAAGGATGATACATTTTCATGTTTTACTTAACTTTCCTGTTAAATATTTGCATGAACGTATGAACTGTGATGCTAATTTAATTTTGTATACCACTTTAGTTCATGTCTATTTATTTAATTTTTTGTATGCTTATGTTATTCGAGTTAACGATATCCCACGCGAGGATATTAAAAAAAACGCGAACGCCGACCCGCGAGGACCGGCCCAACGGTTCGACTTACTTTGTCTTAGATATAGATTCAGATTTATGTGATTAGTAATAAATGGAAAAGAGGGAAAACGTCTTGATCACTCGGAGGTCCAATACGAACTGTCTAACGGAATCCAAGTTTCCGTTAGGCACACATTTGTCCCACGGTGCAGGTATGGCTATTGGTCCCACGGTGTAAAGCGCTGACTAGTCAAATAGACCAATTCGAGTTCATATAACGGCGACGTAATCTGATAATAATACACCGGAACTGTGGGAACAGGTTCAGTCATGAATATGCTAACTCAGCGAATCCGATGTGATTCGCTGTCTTATTATCGGGTCAATGCCCGGGTGCATTGTGATAACTTTCGTTTTAAGAAGTGTTTTCTTTAATATAAACAAACAGTATTGTTTACTTTTTACAATACTAAACTACTAAAAAAAGGAACGATCCCAAAGATTGTACAGAAATAATGTATTTTATAACTTTCCTTAATTATTTTATCTTTCGCTGGCAGTTAGGAAGTACACATTTGTTTTTCTGCTCATATCTGTTGTATGTAAATAATATTCCTTTTAATATTTCGGTGGTTAAGTTTTTCTTAAGATCTTCCCCTCGATGTATACACCTTGTTCTTAGCTCTGTGACCGAAAATCGAAATATGCCTATGTTCAGGTTTCTATCTTAGAGGTACGGTGAGGAACTTACATACTTGCACTGTTAGTAGTTGGGTAGGTATAATGTTTTCTTTCTTCTTTTTGTTTACCTTCTTATTTGTCGGCTCAGGCGTGGAAGTTAGGTGAAAAAGGCACACTAACTGAATCACATACATAAGGATTGTATTGGTGTATTTTGGAAGAGCACACTGCACACAAGATCGTATATATGATATACTTTTGTTTAGGGTAAAATGATTGTTTCAAAAAACACACTTGGATATTTTATTTTGTCTTCCTTTACAAGGCGTACTGCCACAAAATGCCAATATTGTTTTCGTTGCAGTATAAACATCCGATGCTGATTATGTACTAACGTAGATTTTTTTTTAAGCCAACGGGACACTGCGCGTCCCATTGTTAGGGATATATGTACATAGATGTATACTTAACAAATTTAACTCTTATTATTGTTTTCTTGGGCCATTACATACAACACTGCCTTACAAAGACTTGCAGTCCATATTTTGCTGTTGTAATTACTGCTTACCTGACACTCGACAGTTGCTAAGAATCGAAGTCTTGCTGATAATTGATTGATTCTCTTTTAATTGTACCTTATTTTTTAAGGTAATTTTTGACTAGTGACAACAGAAACATGTACTGCTCGTGCGACATTCGCAAATAATTGTTGTAACTATTTGGATTTAGCCATATTCTGATTTCTTTCAATATCATAACGGTGCATTTCTTGCACTTGTTACCTTTTTTATATTTTATCTCTTTAAAACAATATGCATAACCACTTTGGCAGATTGCATCTGTTGCATAACGGTAAAATTTAAGTTCAAAAGTGTAATATTTTGGTTGACAACAAATTAGAAACGATTCAATTAAATTTAAGATTTATCGAAATATTTTAAATTGTTCACAAAATTTTTCGTAATTATTTATTATTTTCCATTAATAAACATAAACTTAGCTAATAATCTACATTTGTATGCAGTGGACGACGGGGAAAGGCAAGAACTGCACTCCGGAGACGCAATAGGCAATTGTTGAGCTTAACAGGTCTGGCCTATCATATAAAAGTATTGCAACACAATTAAATTGTTCCAAAAACATAGTATTCAAAACAAAACCAAAGCACTTACATAAATGTTTTAAGCATATTATTTATTTTAAGGAAAAAAATAGAGATTTGTGTACAATTCTTTACAAAATTAAAAATCTTCTTTACAAAATTAAAAATCAAAAATCATAAATGAACAATTCTTCCTTACAAGATTAATCGGAGTCCGAATTTTCTAAATCTTCAATGATAGAAGAAGTAAGCGAAGCCTAAGATGTATCAACACATTCAGTAATTTCTATATATATTGTGCAATTTCTTCTTGATCCGCCTTCGATAATTTTAGTTCTTTTTTTTCTTAAATTTGAAATTAAAGGATCAGATCTAAGAAGCAGGGCTTCATTAGTAAAAACACGAGATGATTTTCTTGTGTGACCTAGTCGATACTTTCGAAATTCCTTATGGGTTGCTTAATGCGCCTCTTCAGACTATATACCAATTGGAATTTCGAAAGATGATATTATATCAGGGCCATGAATTAAAAGCTCATGCACACTTATTGGCATGTAGTACCAACTGTAAAGCTCCAAATATAATTCTCTTACTTCGGCCAGTAATATTGAGAATTGACTGAGATCAATAGTAAGTCCTGAACTAAAACTCTCAAAATTATAGAGAATTTGTAAATAAGCCTTTTATCAAGACCCGTTTGTTGCCATCGTTTGTCGAACCGAACCCAGGCTTAGGCTTGTCGATATTAAGACCCAATCGAGTTTTAAACGTAGTTTGAATTTCTTTTTTTTTTCATATCAAACGCTCTCTAATTGTCCAAACCGCCACCAAAGAAGTTCCTGAAGATCAACAGAGGCCGTAGTTTCTAAAACTTCTCTTTTATTGGGAAGCATCTGATTTTTAAAATTTCTGTGTTGTTTATATAAACTCGTAAATAAATCTTTATGCAGTGCATTAACCACAGATCTCAATATATTATATTTTTTTTTGGAAAGATCTAAATATAACGCTTACGCATCTTGTGGTGTTAAAACTGTTTTCATTTCACCAGAATCAACTCCAGCACCAGGGGAACATTGGGAAACTTCGGCAGCGAATCTCAGCTCTTCAGTTGAATTGGTGGCTAAAAGATTCGGAACTCTTCGCCTTTTCGTCTTTTTTGACGCTTCTAAAAAACAGGGGATTTTCCACCGTTGCCCAATCAAGAATATGACATAAACACTATATGTATACGTATATATTTTAGGGACCACTTTACTTATAGGGAAGAGAACAAGAAAGTAAAATATTCTTTTACAATTAAACACACAAAAAAAGAGACTTCCCTAAACCACAAAAGCACTACCCACTTTAAGAATAATAATTCTTCTAATTTGTTTTCACTGTATGTAATATAAATTGTTTTATGTTTAATTAATTGATTTTTTTAAATATAACCCCACGTATGGTTGCCAATTTGATAAGGTCACTCTTTTTATTTTCTATTCTATTTTTTTTCCTCAACAAGTCTGATCAGAAGATCCGTCTCATCTTTTGAAAAATGTAAACTTCGTTGTCTTCTGCTTGCCATTTTATATTGTTTTAAAAAATACGTGTTTGAAATTTAAAGCACAATGACAGACACAATGAACTATCTTATAAAACTCAAAATAATGATATCGATGTTGAAGATCTGGAACAGGCGGATTTCGAAGAACAAAGGTTATGCACAATCAATTTGAAAGTCATCGAAATAATGACGTTGTGAGAGAGACGCATTTTAGACCAGTTTCTTTGCCTACAACACAACCGAGCAGCACTAGTAGTAGCACCACAACAACCACTTAAACACCGATTAGAACTGACGAAGCAACGACTACACCAACCGAACCAGGAACTACTCTCCATGATATGGATCCGGCCAGCATAACACAAAAGCTCATTGTTCCAAAACTCAACACGACAACTGAATGATCCAAGAGGTCAACATCTTAGATGATGTTGAATTCGATGAAGAAGAAGCTGATGACGATATCGATCATGAGGAAAGTCTAGAAGCGTCTATGAGCCGACTTCGTCCTGCTCAGCTAGTTCATGGCAACTATGTGAAATATCGAGATAATAAAAATAAAATAGTTTTTAATGTTTATTAAAGTACATATGTATATTTTATATTATATATGTAGGGGATTTAAATAAAAGATTGAGATAGTTTAAGTTGAAACACATAACTAATTTATTTAATATCTTAGCATACGACTACCGTTTAATGAAAGTTTCCAAAGACATTTTCTTACGCGACACGACCGGCCAGCACAAAATGATATTTTACTCTGAATCTACAGCATTGATTGGTATTTCTTTGAGGGGACGCAATTCCTTTTCGTGTCTCATTCTTATCTAGGGTCTTGTTTGTATTTGTTTCGTTGCAGCTGTTAGTGAAATGGTCGTGTGTCGGTCGTACGTCGTTGCTCGTTTACTTTTATCGCACATATATGTAGTGTGTATTATAAATCAAGTATTGATTTTTCTTTTAAATAAACAAAACATTCCAATTAATAAAAAAATAAAAAAAAAAAAAACATTTGTCATCGACATCCTCAGGTTCGGCTCGTTTGTTATTTCCCATAATCTTTTTTGTTCGCTGCGCAACAACTTTGTACCGAGTCTCTACCTGCTTCCAAGTTATTTGAGTGTTGAAGCGGTTTCCTATCTTCTCGGCCAAGTAACACTTCATCATTTTCTTGTTTCGAAATTTGTTTTTCGGGAAAGCTTTGTCCATATAACTGGAATACAGATTTAGTAGGTACTTGGTTTGCCCATCGTCTCATTGAAAAATAGTGGCTGGGGGACTCTTCTTTGACGACAGATGTTGTAGTTATGGCTGGTAGTGTTGAGTAACTTTTGGTGGCAGATTTTTGGATGGTGATAAATAAAATATATAAATATAAATTTAAACATCATATTTTATCATAAGGGAGCTCATATTTATTTTAAATAAACAAACAACGTTTTCAGTTACTATTCAAAAAAAAAAAAGAAATTAAAAGCTAAAACAACTCCACAATTTCATGTCTCACAAATAATCGGACACATTGTTTTTAGAACTTTGTGGCATATCTTTTTGATTTGATAACCGCCTCAAGGCGTCGAGGCATTAAAGAAACTAGTTTTGAACAAACTTCAGGTGGTATTTTTGTCCATTCTTCTTGAAGACCGGCCTTAAACTGTTGAATATATTGAAAGTTCTTCTGAGCTACTCGAGCAAGCATGTTATTGCGCCATTTTTTAAACAAATACCTACGTCCTTTTCGACAGTCCACCGATACAAAGTCACATTCCATATTCTCTAAGTTAAAACGGTAATGTCAATTATTTATTGATTTACGCATTCAATTCAACTAATCTGCGCTATGATTAATCCGACTAGATTACACTTTAATCTGTGATAGTTGGGTAATGATTACTAACTAGGGAATTGTTTTTTTTTTTTTATTTAAGTTTATACTACACGTGTATAATCATTTGTTTTGTCCTTAGGTATTCATCTATGTAATTAGTGGCTGATTTTGTTGACAAAGGGCAAATAGCACAAGATAACATTCGGTATTGTTTGATGGTTGGGTGGTTTGATTTTGCTCGGCATTAAACTAGGGTAGCTCTCCACCTTTTGAGGAAAAATCTGTGGATTCCTTCTTGAATAGGGAGAATTTTTGCAATCAACTAGCACTTATTTTCTGCTGTCTGCCTGTTGTTTGATGCTGCCGATGTTTGGAACGTTCTCGTTTTTTTTCTTAGGTTTATGGATGTCAAATACCAGAGATTATTAAATGCCAGGGAGGAATATATACTTTTTCAACTCTCAACTCCATATAAATCGGGTGGAATAGTTGAAAGTTAAGTGCAGTGGAAAAATTTTGAACTGCTATAAATACTGTCAGCTGAAGTTAAATTTTTAATGAAATAGATTTCGATCGTAAAGAGAAATACCCCTCTCTAGAACGCCTAAATTCAATTAATAAGGTTCTTAGTAGTACTTCAACCTATCCCCACCGATATGAACAAGGAGAGTTTCCGGTGACCTTTTTCTTCATCCTTTAAATGGATATATCCGTTTAAAGTATGAATTTTGTTACGGACGTCGGCTGAAGTCTTGAACCATCCTCTGCAAACGCCTTTGATGTACCTATTAGAATTACTCGACCGTACAGGTTCCTTTCCCTCTAACGTTAATTTAATTATTCTTCAGTCATAGGGGAGTTGTTGTTGAAAGTCCTATTGAAAACCACCAACGAATCAATCCAAATTACTTTTTCGCTTTGGTGGAACTTTGATTGAAATTTAAATAATTTCATGAATTTTGTATTTATGAAGAAATAATTGTTTTCATTAATTTTTTTCGTTGTAAAATTTTGGTTGAAATGCAGTTTGTCAGATTCCTCAACAACTCTTACTTTATTGCAAGTGTATCACTCGTTTATTTTATAAGCAACCATTTTGCTATTTAAATATCATACATGCATACCTGCAATCCCACAACACTTTATCACATAAAAAGAGCTTACTTAAATTAACAGGTAGAAAGGTATTTAAAAATTTATTGAATTACACTCATCACAACACAATTAATATTAAGTTACCGACACCAATTAAACCGAATTTAACAAACATCTTCCTTGTGATCATTATTTAATATCACAAATAATTAGTCGTTAATAAGTAAATACCGCGCTAGGTTACTGTATTCAATTTTTGCGATTTGAAGCTCATTTTGTTTGATCTGCTCTAAAAATATTTGGATTTTCGATCAATAATTAAGATCAATAGTTCAGTAGTTTTGTTTACGGTTCGTTTCGTTAACAAAAAAATATATATATTGTATTCTCTTGTGAGAATACCACCATCAAATAAAACACTAGTGATTTTTTAATAATATAAATTTATTATGAGCTTCAGATCCCTTACCAATGGTGGGGGGAAATCTTCAGCTATACGTTGGAATACTAATTAGAACTAACTTCTAAGTGATCGAAGAAACCCTTTTATACTTCATATTTGTTTACTCAGCAATATGATTGAAGATCATATGCTGCTCTTTGTTTAATAAAATTGCTGACACAAGAATTCTATTGGCATTATTAAAGATGCTTTGTGGACACAAGTTACTGAAGGCAAAATGTGCTGATATGCAGTTTATGTTTATAATATCAAATATCATCATTTGTTATGAGATGAAATTATGAATCATTGTGTGAGCATTACATTTGGTATATGGAAAGATACTTTGTATCTTTCTTCATTATCATAGGGTGTTTAATATTATTACAAAATTATGTGAGGGTGTTCTGATAATGTAACCCAGTACAATAGTCGCTCAATATGTCACAATCGTTCAAAACGTTCTAATGATCGATTCGGTTTTCATAATAGCGAACTATGAATGTACCTGGTTTAAAGAAAATAAAGAAAATTGCTTCAGCTTTCATCACAGTAAGGTTGAGTTTTATAAAAATCTCGAATTAGATTTTTTATCCAAATACTATAAGTACCTACGTACAAGAGTAGTTGTTATCCGAACTGAAATACCACCTATAACCTGCATACTGTCTTTGAAGTGGAATCATTGTTTCCTTAACTCTGAAAATGTAATAAAATAAACATGATCTGTTAGGATTGTTTTTCTTTTCTAACTTTCCTATTTATATAATTTTTGGATCGCGAGTTATGGTTGAAAGCTTTGTTTGACCTTTCTTTCTACGAACAGCTCTGTGCTGTGTTTATTAATAAACTTAACTTAAGCCTATAGCTTACAATGTCTTTGTTCGGTTAAACTGATGACCAAGCAAGATATGAACAATAATAATTAACAGAAATGAAATGCAAAAATGAAATATGGTTATGAGAAAAACTTTGTTACATACAATTATGCGGAGCAAAAAATGAAAGGTGAAACTTAATGGTGTTTGTTAATTTCCTGTGGGAATGTTGAAGGCAATGACCGATGGTTGCAGGTGGGATATGTAACTCCCGAAGCTTTACATTGTTCGCCACATTATTTGCCACAGTTTATTTAATATAGTTTAGTATTGGGTTTCACGATGAGTTAAATAAAAATTAACAAAATATTCATATTTCATTTGAATAAATTGAATTCGTTCCGATTTACTTAAAGGAATATATTAGAAGAAATTTCCAATTTAAGAAATTTAAAATTTAAATGCAAAGAAAGGAAGGGTGGTAACCCTCCACACATTAAAAATAATGAAAATGTATCAAGGAAAATTGTTAGAAAAAATCTTACAAATATTTTCGCAAAACTACATATAAACTAAATATTTAAGAAATGTAATACAGCAACACTTTTTGAGTTTAAATAATTTAGACCAGAGAAAATATGAAAAAAAAGAATTAATAACTATAGGTATCGTTTTTTAATAAACTTTGTTTTTTTTTGTACTACCCTCCAGAAAATATAACAGCTTTCCGGAAAAGTGTTATTTTTGTGTTTTTGTTAAATGCTTGATTATCTGTTTTTGATTTTCAATAAATTTGTCAATTAATTGATATGTATGTAGCCAGCACTTACTTAATTCAATTAAGACAAATGTGCTACCGCATTACACATCATGAAATTAAACAAACTGTACATACTAAAAGAAATTATTTGTAATGACGAATGATATAAAAAAGTTAGTCTTTTTCTAACCACGAATAGAAGCTGTTGTTTTAACTGAAAACATAACATTAATGCATAATCATTGTACCTTCTTCCAACCAGAAGCATTTTTAACTGGCGGTCCTTTACTATTTAAAGAACTGGTCAAATTGTCCCACAATAACTCAGTGTGAGATTTGTCGCCACTTAAAAACCCTCTGGCAAAATTAGGATGTTCATCCATGCATTTCACGAATACCTTCTCTTGTCGTATGTTCTTGCACGAAGACGAAGAAATATACACACCTAACTGCAACTGTATCAATTTCACAGACAATTTAAGAACATAAACAAAGTGATTTGAATGCGTTCAGAAAATGGAATAAACCAAAATGCCGAACATCCATTTTCATTTTCGAAGTTCCAATTCACAATAACGAACTGTGAAACACCCTTATTCACTTTCGCCATGTTAACTCACAATAAGTGAAATGCAGAAAATGGGCGATTAGTTAAATTAATTTATAATACATAAATATAAAAATGTTATTTTTTATACAAAATCTTAGGTAGAACTAACTCCAAATATGTTTTCTTAACACTAAATATCCCTTCTGCTTGGTGCATTTTTTTGCCATGCCACGTGCAATACAACTTATAAAAGGATTGAGTGTTGAGTACCTACCTTTTACGTATTTGCTCGTCAAGTTTTTTTTGGGAGGTTACATGGGTGGAGAATATGTGTCGCCACACTTAAAGCTATGAGTATTACAAATTGAAAAGTAATTTGCAAGTGATTTTTTTAAATGCATTCCACTTTGATGTATTGCAAACGAAATACCGCAAAATATAAATTTTTGCCGTAGTCACCTGAAAATGTTTTCTTCACAAAAAATAAAATAAATTAATATCTTTGCTTAGACAGAAGTGACAGCTAAGACAATTTGAAATGAAACAGCCTACTATGTAATGATTACTCGTTAATCCATTCCACTTCTTTATTTACGTTCGTGTGGGCTTGAGTAAGGTGAGGCGTTTTGTCACCTGGGCGTAGTGTATAGTTTTACCCTACACACTTTTTCTAAGAAGAGTCGCGATGATTTGGGAGTTACACAGTTTTCTTACTATGTTTTTCCTATGAAATAATATCTAAATAGAAAGTTTAATTAAACAGAAAATTAACAAAAAAGTAGTTCAGATTTATAGTAAGGACATAAAAACAAAATATAATTAAAGCGATTTAGATCGGGGCGAAGGGAATCGCGTCATATTTTGCAAGCAAAGCAAACCTTAATGTAAGGAATTAAAAATTGTAAGTTCTCAAAATGAATCCACTTTGTTTTTGAGCTTGATGCTTGTCCACTTCAGCATAATTTTGTTAGTAAAATTTAAGCAACTAACAAATAACTACCTACCTATTCTCCCCTAAACAGAAGCAATGTCTATCCAAGCACTTTCTCGGCACATACGTTTGCTGTAATCCTGGCTGTTTTTAGCATAAATTCATCCATGGTTTTTTAATTCCATAATTAATTTTACTTCGAACTCCCTCGTTTCAATTTTTTTTTTGAAGTTTAAGTTCTTTTAAATGTTGTTGGTTCATTTTTAATTAAACAGCAAAAACATACGAAATTCGATTTATAAGAAAGTAGCAACTGGCTTCTGTGGTACGTACCAATTAGTTCTTCGAGTCAAATCCGGCAAGTATTCTCTAACCCACCTTTGTCAGAAGGTATTTTTTCGCTGCAAACCAATTCTTTTTAATGGCTGCTCCGTCATCTACCCGATGTTGTCCAAGATGCTTTGAATAGTCAACCATTAACTGATGAGGGTTCAATGCCTTGCAATTCTCATTATCTATGTGTACGTATCTTAAGGGTCGTGAGTTCATAATGCTTTCTATTTCTGCCATAATGCTCGTCAGTAATTCGTCGCAGATCTAACCATGCGTTCCAAAACAACAACCCATCTGGGGGGGCTGTTGGATGAATGAAGTTCCACTTCAAATCTTATTCAAACCATTTTACCAATACGTATTTGCTCCAATGTATGTATGTTCCAAGATTTTATTTGCAGCTTTTAAAAATTTACGAAATGTTCCTATGATTAAAAGTCCAGGCGTTTAATATTTTGTTCTATTTCTGGCAGGATCAGGATCCCGGGGATCTAGAGGTCCTATTAAAACTTTCTAAATATTCGCAAACTTTGCTTTGTAATTCCTTGATGTCCGTTTTTTTCGTTTTCTTTGTTTGGAATGCCAGAATTATATTTTTATAATTTAATATATCAATAAGTAGGCAGTTGCTGTTGTTTTTTGCGAGGCCAGTTTCCTTTAGGTCTATCCGGTTTGAGGGTTGAACTTTTTTTACAATTAGGTATATACCTCAATAAAGAACCTATAAATTATTACCGTGTTGACAAACGGGTAAAAATAAAAAAAATTGTTTTCTCTACAACTGACACTTTTACACTTATATCTGAAACAGAACTGTTTTGTATTCCATTATATTTCTTCGGGTAAAACTCTTTAATTGCATCGAACTGTACCAACAAATGCAAGTCCAATACTAGCAAGTCGCTAAGTGCGTTCCAACGTCGTAAAAAAAATTGTCAGCCACAAGTTTTCGACCGGTATTCCTGTACCGATTTGCAATTTGCAGCACAACATTCTGACCCTGATTCACTACAGGATCCTCTCCTTCGTCTTTGCCAGTGTAAAGTTTTCCTTCCAAAGGGTGTCTTGTCTTCGAATCACAGGCCCACCAAATTTTGATTCCAATATTTTGCTGCGAACAGCAGCATCTAGTTCATCATTTTCTCATTTCGTGCCCGTACAATTTTTATGTTCACTGTTTTCAAAGGCAATGAAGACTTCACACTGATCTTTTTCAGAGTGACATGGGTTTAAATTGCCGAATATCGTCCATTCTTGGGCATTATTATGTTTACTTCGTACCGGCCTGATGAAACTGCTCTAACTTTTTGACAGATCTCACACTCACATGTTCTTGATTTGAATAGTGAACCGTAACCCGAGTATTACTTTAAATCTTGATATCTTATATATTCCTAGCTGTGGTAGTGCGTAAAGTGTGTGTTATATAGCGACCGCACCCTTTCATGGTAAAAACCTGATTGGCTCAACTATCCTTTCACTCTTAACCACACAATCGCTGGACACTCTCTCACTCTGCTTAGTGAGGGCAGTATAGTTTCTTCGTTAGCCTTGTTGTTTTGACTCTGGACAGGAAAGGATCATTTTTATTCCTCGTGCAATGTCGTCCAACAATTATATTTGTTATGTTTTCTACCTACTCTTTCTTATTACGCTACAGTGATCTTCCTTCTAATGTTTTTCAGTTTCGACCATCCTGGCAATCTTCGTCGTCCTCGTCGAAATAAAGATCTAGCTGAATCCATCGTTTCATTCGATCTGCCGGCCAAGTCTGTGTTTTTCGGTTGGTATAGCCCCAGATGTACACTGGGTGGTTTAGGCTAAAAAGACTTACAAAAGATTTTTGTGGTAAGATTGAGCGTGAAATATTTTTGACAGGGTTAATGCCTTAAGTATTTTTCCCAGCTTATTTTCGTGTTAAGTATGTAGTTGATTTTTATAATCTCGTTTGAGAGGATATCTTTGCGAAGTCTAATAAGGAAGAGATTGGTGTTGATACCCAAACTCCTAGACCTTTCCGTTGAGAAGATAGAAACCTCCTCGACCATTCCCGGTAGGATGCTTTCGAGGTCTTAGAATTTCCAGCTCGTTAAAGTCGGATGTTAAGCCTCTTAGGATTAAGTTTTATGTTTTATTTTATTTGAGGGTGAATGAGCTTAGGATTGTTAATAAATAATTTTGATGAACCATTTTGTTGGTTCTTAAAATAAAATCTGAAATCATCTGACTTAGATAGTCTACTTAAATCAGATTCTAGTTGCTTAATATTAGTATCTAACTATGGCTGGGCTTCGTGTGCAAGTTCTGACGAACCTTTTAAAAGAAAAGGACAAGCCATATTGGAATTTCACTGCAAAACAAAAATTGAACTGGACGGCAAAACATTACAGCCTCCGATATATACATATTATATATTTACTAAGTAAGAGATAAAAAGCTAAAGAAAACTTAAGTCTCAATAAAGATGCATACATATGTCTTAGTAAGTCTGCGCTCCAAGTTGTAGAGCAGTGGACAGGGTGTTTGTCATTTCCCACATTTATATGTTAACTTTTTCGGGGAAAAATTACTTAATCGAAAAGCATACTACTTTAAATTTTTTATTATTTATATAAACGTCCTGTGACGGAAGGGAATTAAGTAGCCCTGAGAGCCGTCAGTGACATGAGGAGCACGCTTTCTTTGATCTTGTTAGTATTGTTTTTTTGTAAGAAATGTACGTACGCCGACGTGCCGCCAGAACTTGCGGCATTCGCTTGCCCAGCGGAAAAAAAATTAGAGAATATAAAACAAAAATGAAAATAAGACAGGGCACACACTCAAAACTTCCAATAACTCTGCTACAACTTTTTTGACAGATCTCCCAATCACATGTTCTTGCTTTGAAAAGTAAACCGTTACCCGTTTTTAGGCTGTCCCACATCTTCTTTAGGAGCTCCATAAATGTATTGTCTAAGTCTGAAAAAAAAACATTATGTTTTATTGTAACATCGTAAAATATTTGTAATATATAAACTTACTTAATTCACGCAAAATTACCTCCCATAACCGGCTTCGCACTATTCTATTTCGTTAAGGTTCGTCTCGAATGTTCCATATAGCTATCCTGTTTCTGACAGCTTCAATAAGGTTTTCAAAATAAATAAGGACTAATTAATATATGAACTAATACGAATCAATCTATAAAGAGTTAATTTAAGAGTCAAGTGTAAGAAAGATTATTATAAAGTTACTCTGAAGATTTATTTCTAGTTGTGTTTCCTCCAGACAAACATATGTACAGGTTCTGTCTGCCACAAGTTCAATTGCACTCTATCAAAGACTTTACTTTTCCTTTAAAATTTTCATTTTCTAGTGTCGAATGCAAAGTTAAAGCTCAAAATGAGATTTTTTTTACCAAGGCTTTTAAATACCCTTGTGACATTGAAATGTCTTCAGATATAACAGCTGACATTTTTATTCTGTAACATTTTAATTTCCAATTTTTGAGATACAAAATGAATAGGTAAACAAATTTCGACTTTGCATGTAAATAATAATATTTTACTGATTTGCTTTTTGTTAGTAAAATAGATAAGTCATCTTCATCCAACCATGAAGAGCAAAACATAAAAATTCGTGTACGAGAGTATTCCGGGTTCCGGAAATTTAGCGTTTAATGCGGTGTAGCTTTTGGAGCATACGCTTACAGCTCGACCGGTCCTTGACATTTATAGTTGATGTCATCGATAGCTCATCTTTCCATCATTGGACATGGTCAAACTTAGTGTTTGATTAAATAAATTTAAAGCAACACAAATAAAACAAATTAATATTAAATAATATCAAATTTTCGGATGGAAATATTAACACAATTATTAGAGATATTTTCAAACACTCCTGCTTTCTTTATTTTATTATACTTACTTTTATACTGCACAGTAATTCTTGAATCGACAATTTTAAATAATATTATCAAAACAACAAAAAAAATGCACAATATTCGCAAATTTAACTTCTGAATGGGTGAATTTTTTGTACACATGTGTATATAACCAGCAACGAACACTTGCTCGAAGGGTTGCCATCAGATAATTGTACCGAAGTTGTACCTTCTGATATGTCTTTCCGGCAACATTGGTTGTGTCATGTTTAAGTAAACCCTCAATTTGCTTGTCATTTTCTTGAAATTGATTCCAATACTCCTCGACGCGCTGAATACGGTCTTCCTTATATTGAGCCGTTTTTCTTGAAGCGCTATCTTTGCCGATATTTACTTTGAGTTTTGCTTACTCATCGGGTATGATTTTTTGCCGTGCCACAACGGCAAATATATATCAGTTTCATCCATTTTAAATTATCCAGGAACTTGATGGCTGGTCAGGAACTTGATGACTGGTCACGATCTTCTTGTAAATAAGTAACCCGATGAATTCATGAACTTGCTTGTTATTTCGAACCTGTTGTTCAGCAAACTGCTTGAAATAGCTGGCAACCAGTGTTATGGCCCTGGTAACGCTCTTATTAATGTTGTTTAAATTGCGCGAATTACCCCTTGCCTCTGGTGAGGGGAAGCAATATCACGTAGCGGGGTCACCAATGTTTGATGGTGAGGCCCTTTTGCCTCAACGAATAGATTGCCTGTGTACAATACCGTTACTTTTATGGATTGTGCCGTTGGTTTATGTAGCAATTCATTAATGTAATAACAAAATATTAGCCACCTTACCTCGGTTGGGGGGATGGCTACTAATATGAAATGAAACAATTTTATTTGAAATTGAATGGTTTTATTGTCCCAAAATCGGGAATATTTATACACAATAAATGCTAACATAAACTATTAATAGGCGACACGACTTCTTAATGGTTTACAAAGTATTTATTAAAATGTTAAGAAAAACGAATTTAATACGTGCAAATTTACTGTTACAGTTAAAATTTAACCAATGTTAAACATTGTGACAGTATGTAATTGCGATGTTGATGTGTCTTAAAATATAGTTTTTGCAACGCGACAGCTGCCTTCGGCTTTCCTTTAGTTACTACCCCGATTATATGTAAAAGAGCAACGAGGTTTGTTCTTTGACATTAATCTGTCAACGGTTTGGGATGCGCTGTAGTTGAACAGAATAACCGGGTGCCTCTGTTCGCTTTTTTTAAATTTTTTGACAAACAATAAATATCTTACTAATAAAATGAAAATATAATAATAAAAATTTTGCTGTATCTTGTCGACCCTGATCATAATGCAAATAAATATTAATTTTTTTCGGTAAATTAAAGCTTTATTTAAGTTTTTTAAACAATAATACAATTAAAAGTACGATAACGACAAGTGTCGTGTTTACTGTACGAACTAGAAGTGCCTGTCCCGCTGCATTCTATGTCCTTATGTTATAATAATCTCTATGTCCACCGTGATGCGGTGTGGTGTGAATACGTCGGTAAAGATTCTATTTTCAGATCCAGAGTGAATACCGGTGCGGACGTGACGCCCCGCATTGGTAATAGAACTATCGATCCCTTGGTCCAGATGTTCTATAACAGTATTATGGCTTTTGGGTTTATTGCTGTTAGTTGAGATTAGATGATTTCGGTGTTATCTGCATTTGTATGGCATCACCGTTGGCGTACCTGACTCACGATAGCTTGTGTTTGCTGTGATAGCCAATTGTTCTGACTAGGGTTATTTATAGGAGTTTCATAATTACGCGGTATCTCCTGGTGCCTGGTCGATTGGTTTTATCGATGGCTCCTGTTGCCTTCTCCCCTGTCGCCCTACCGGTACGAAGGCACTTCTACTTTCTACCGCCCGCCCGATGCCTGTAGATACTGCGGCATTTGTGGCCTTAGGGTAGTGGTAACTTCCCTTTGGACAGAGTATAGCACCAATATAGAGCACAGATATAGAGCACTCCCAATCAAATACGTGCTGATTCACCACACTATAAAATCCTGGTGGACGAAAGTTCGATCATCGCAAACAACACTGAGTATTGAAAAAAGTGCGGAGGAGTCTCAATGAAATATTTACTTCCAACAATATTTTTTATTGCCTCGTCTCCCAGCAAAAGTGTAACCCCAAAAAATTAAGATGTTACTTAACACAAAATCACCAAATTAGTCCTGCGACACAATTTCCTTTCACTAATCACCCTCGATAGCTTCAGATTCTGCTTAATCGTTTTGTGTTGCCAAACTCTTTTCTTTTTTTTACTGTTTCTTTAATATTTTGAAACGTCTATTTCTTGCTCTTTCTAATCTATTATGAAAGGCAGCATTTCTTTTTTGCAAATATTTCTATAGTTTTACTTTGGTTCTTAACGTTTTTATATGCCAGTTGAGCCGCCAGCTTATCGTTTCAGCACTTAGATATTTAAAAAAAAAATAATATTTTATTAATCCGAACCCTGTGATACAGTTTTGAAAAAGCACAGGTTACGTTGACTATAATTATTGTTCATGCTGAAGAATAGTGTAACTTTCTTTCATTTAGGACAAACCTGAAAATGGATTTTGATGGTTTCTTACTTTAGTAAAGATTTTCCAATCAATGTAGAATACAAAATTATTTTTCAGGTTTCTCGGCACTTGCGCCCAAAGAAAACGCACAAGATAACTAACAACTTACTCCCGAACTCGAGGATATTTGATCAGGCGAGACCTAATATTGAAAATTTTGATTATCAAGAATATGCTGTTATATCAAAAATTTAAGTTGCTATCAGATTAGATATACCGGTTTGAGCAAGCGCGGAAATATGGGTAACAATGTACTTTTATTCAATAGGGCTTATAAAACTGTACGTCTAGATTAAGTCTAGTTGCACCGCACTGTTTGTTTTTTTTTCTTTCATTTTTTTGATTTTATTGTACAGAAGTTAAGATTTCTTTTTTGTTCCTGTATATTATTTTAAACTATTATTTAAAAAATATTTAAAACACTTATTAACTTTATTAGTTCTTTTTTTTTGAGGTAATGTTTTTTTTCTTTTTAACCATTTAATTGGGACTCGAGCAAAAGTTTACCGATCCGCACTCTACTAAAGATGACAACCAACTCTCCTAGCCTAACTGCAGAAACTTAGCTTCTACTATCCTGTCTACTATGTACAAACATAGCTGGACTATCGCACCACATCGCACTAGCGGTCCTAGTTAAAATTAGTGGTCGCGTTGTATATAAGGGCATCACCCCATCTCTTCTAGCGGTGCTAATTATTTCAGTTGATTTTAAGAATACCTTTACATACATAACTAGGTAAATGTTATAGATTGGTAGATCAGTGAATTTAAGAGTAATTAGGCAATGGTTCAAATTGTTTTTTTTTTTTTGTTAGGTATTCTTTTAATTTACAGTCCGAGCCGTGTGATTATTATTATTATTATTAACGTTTCACGTTCTACTGTCGAATGAACAATATGAACATGAAAACAAATCCATACATGTTGCGACCTGCAAGCATGCTCATTCCAATTTCCAATATTTCCCCTACCCTACCTAACTAATATAGGTGAAGTGATCTTGTGACTGTGTGCGCATGCTACAGGCGTTGGTTTTCGTGGGTTGAGGTTGCTGGGTGCGCATGTGATAGCTGTTGGATTTCAGTCGTTGCAATTGCTGAGTTGGTTGGTGGTTGTTTTTGTTCCGTATGAAGAGAAATGTACCTCTTGTTGGAGGTAGGCTAGCGGGACAAATTTTTGAATTTTCCTTTTGCATAAGAACAAATGCTCCTGCTCCTACATTATATTTTCCATCCGATGATGTGTGCGTAATCCAGCGCACACATCTCTCTCCTGAGCTTATTCCTGAATGCATAATTTACGATGGCAACAATTTGATAATGAGAATGGCTTAGGACCAAAACTTAGCTCGCGCGCGTTTCGTTGACCGTAATATATAAACATTCGTATTACATAGTATCTTACATACCTTATCATTTTATATGTAGTTGCGTTGACCTCGAACTTTCTTTAATATAAATCGATTTCATTATAAATATTCTTATTACATACTATCTTGCATACCTTATTATTTTATATTGTTCAGTCGCCCACGTAGATATAGTATTTACTTTAAGTCAACTTTGTACACTTCATCATTTCATTTAAATCAAATTACATTTATTATCACGCAATTCATTTTATTATTCAGATTATACTTCTGTTGTTCTGCTTCACATAAATTTCCATTTACTGAACGTCGTCGCTGAGCGATTAGTTGCAAAAATGCCATCGTCAAGTGCGTTACGACCTAGTTTTTTAATTGAAAGTCGAGTTCGTGTTTATGGAGCTAAAGATGGAGAACTCGTTGATTTGGTGTGCACCCCATAAATCGTGAAATTGCAAATTATGGTGAATCTTATATCACTTATATCAAAATCAAAATCTTTGCAGATTTCCAGGTAGATTTTAGCAATATTGTCGTATGTCAGTACCATCTTTTGATTTGCTGTTGGAAAAAGTTGAAACAAGATTAAGAAAACAAAGGAAAGCAATTAGTCCAGAACAACGGCTGATGTTATTTTTAAGGTTAGTTTTTTATTATTCTTTATTTTTATTTTTAAGTTTTCCCAAAATAATATTTTGAATGTCAGTTCTTATCTCTAGTTTTTCAAAATTGTCAAACTGTTCCATAAATTGCAAAATACTTTTAAAAAATTGAAGGTCATCATTATCGATATATGTAATCGATATATGTCATCATTATCCTCTTCCTTTTTTCTGCCTCTTGCTTTAAAATTTGGAGTTTTTCTTTTTCTAACTCTAAAAATTCTGATTACAAATTGATTGTTAATGCTGTCTTGTTTTTACTCTTACAAGCAATTTGGGGGCAGCTAGTACTCGTAGATGGAGTGCTGGTTGTAAGCGTATTGAGACTTGAGACTTCGCCCAGTAAATCTAATAATAACACTATTTTTTTTTAAGATTAATTAAACAAAAACTTACCAGAAACATTACATATTTTTCCAACTTCTTTCCACTCTTATCGGTGATATCTTTGTTTTTGTAATCTTTGTGAGTGCCATGCCATAGTACTGGACGGCTTTAAACAGGTGAAATTAAACTTTCTGTATTTATTTTGTCCATTTTATCACTTCGTCGCTCAGCAATCGACTGAAAAATTAAAACAGATTTGATTGCAGCGCGACGTCCCTCTGTCGCTTAAATTAATATTTAGTCGCTCAGGGTTTATCTGGCCAACTCCATACAATTTCATGTGTTTTTTAATTTTTTTTTTGTCGCTCATTGCTTCCCAAATCCCAGAAGATTTGGATGCAGTGCCCATCTACTTTGACTTTTTTAATAGGACCATTCTTATTTGTATTTAAGAAATACCGCATATTTCGAGATGTAGTTGGTACCGCAGCGGAGGATGTGGTGTAGTTTTGAAATTCGACTCACGTTTTAGTTTGGAACAATTCCAAGCAAAGTGTCCCGAAGAACGACAATTGTAGCAGAGTCTACTATTTTCGGTACGGTAATAGGGAGTATTTGCTTTAAATGGGTTTTCCTTTTCAACTAAAGTTTTGAAGCCCTTCTCCCTTCCCTTTTTAAAAACTTACCCCTTGAATGTTCTTGTTCATTTATACCTTCATATGCTTTCACCTTTGTTGTTTGGACACATACTGATACATCAGCTAAACGTTACTCATCTTTTGTGATGGAACATCTTATGAAGATTTTTATGTAATTCACATCAAATAGGTATAGAATTACATCACAGATCAAGATAGGGTTTTATTAGATTTATTTTTAGCAGACCCACAAAGGTCTATAGCACGAGTAGGTCTGTTTTTTGGCACTCGAATCCCACTTCTGAATTGTTAACCACCTCACTACTATCTTGTAATATAAGTTAATGTTAACCTCACTATTATATTCTAATACTCGCTCGTCACGAACTCGGGAAGACGCCCTTAATGGTCAGTGGCACAAAGAGAACTCAACTCTATATACCCTGTCACATCCACCGAGCTGCGATTGCAGTCCTACACTAGTACTAACTAACTAATGGACAGGAGCTGTTTCCCTGTCCATGTATGCATTCTATAATTTGAATTTTGTCGGTTAACACAATTATAAAAAAAAACTATTATTCGCTATGCACCAACGTAAATATAAAAACGTATTTGTTTTGTGCTTAAAATAATTAGGTACTATAAGCTTACGATATTTATGTAAATCATAATCAAGACTTTATTGATTTCCAAAAAATTACTTCCATTTTCTTCATAACTTGAAATAGAATATCTTATTTTGCAGTGGTTTCGCAAAAAACAACATTTGGTCAAAGAACCACAATGTTGGTTCGCGATCATTTACTCCAGCTCCACTCTTATCACTTTTTCAATTTCGCGAAGCTCGCGGATGAATTGATTTCTTAAGGTATGAATTTTTCGATTAATGTAATTAATATTGTTATTTTCGGAGCCAAATTTTTCAAGACTCGTATATGGAGCAAATTTTATAATTCTGTTCATACATTTAGTGTGTGTTGTAATATAAAGATTGGGATGTGATTTATAAGCACTTTTAAAGCGGATTTTTAGTTCTAGTAACTTCTTGGGATATTTTTAGGATTGTGCGAAATAAAAATCATAAATGAAAGGCGTTTGTTTCGCGTTCTCGATAAATCGGGCTCAAGAACGTTTAATTTTGATTAATTTAAATTCTGTGAAGTCGTCTTGCTTTCACAAACGAACATATTACCCGTGCAGGAAAGCATAGGAAATGGAGTCTATGTTTGAATAACAAATGAGGGTAAAAAGAAACGTTAGAAGTGAGTCGCCGAAATCTTGGCCAACAATTCACAGGGCAAATTTCTTCTTTCTCGGTTTTAGTGTATTTCGCACACATTAGTTTGAAAGATTCGCGACCCATAAGAAGGATCATCCATTGACATTTTTGGGCGCGACACTCCGCGAACATCACCGAGCTAAACTTCTGCATGGCGTGAGTCGTGAAGTAGATTGTCGCCTTCTTCCATGGACTCAGATGTGTTTCTCTGTTAATGAACGATGGAGTTGGCTAGGGCTGTGGGCTGTTTAGATGCGGGCCGCGGGCGGGTGCGATGCGTTGTGGTGGTGCGGCCCGCGGTTGTGGTTTAAGGTGTATTCAGTGTGGGAAGTAAATTCAAAAAAAAAAAAAAATGGATGATAACGTATGGCGCTAGCGGTTGGAGTGATATAAAAAGTTTAATACATTGTGTGTGGTTAGGAGTTCCCGTGCCATTGAATATTATATAAATGAAACAAGAACCATGGGAAAGTAAAAATAAGCTAAGTTGTATCAAAATAGAAGATCTTTTTTTTAAGAGGCAATCGAAAGCTTTGAGGGAAGACTTAATTAAAAAAGAAACTGAAATATCTGGAATTATGTAAAGAGGTTAGTAAATCAACAAGAGATTAAAGTTCTGTGGAAACGTAGTAACACTTCCCTCAATTCACTAAAGACGACAAAAAAAGTAACAAATTTAATTAAAATGAAAAAGACAAATTGTAAAATTTTATTAAGCAAATCTCCTGCTTAATTTTTGTTGAAGTCATAAAAGGATCCTTTTTAACAAAACGTACGATATTTCTAACATCATGTTCTCCAAGCTTTCGCTTTCGGCCTCGCTTGTCCGATGTAATTTGCCAATTTTTGGCATTGTAAATCATTTTTGCAGAACAAGAAAGAGATTCGTGTATAAATGTATATATTCTACCCTGCTGCAGGAGGTTACTGATGAGCTTCCTTTTTTCTTCAGTGCAATGTTTTCCTCGGCCCATTTTAATGAAAAATTTACCTTTTATTTCTAAGGAAAGGAAAATTTGTCAATTAATTTTGTTTACTTACTTTTATTGTACAAAATTAACTCAAGTTGTTTCAAACTTTTTATTTTTAATAATTGCGAAAAGATATAAGAAAAAAAAGTACACTGCTATTATTTTACACCGCCTATTTTTGTTCTACGTCAATTTGTGTAAATGTTTTCTAAGCAATACAAAAACCAATGAGCTTGGAAACTTTAAGAATATAATTAGCATACCTAGATAGACTAAGACAGCAATAAAAATTTGGCGAGGCCAATTCACAAGAGTTGGAGGTCACAGTATTTGTTTGTACTGCTATTTTTTTATATACATACCTGTGTGCAAATTCCGTAATAATTATTATCCCAATATAAATATATACAATTTATGCAACAAATATTCGTATGTAATGTACATAAGTGATTCAATAAATTAATATAAAACGAAATTCTCATGCCAGAGAAAACCCATTGGTTTCTGTAAAAAAAAAAATCCTGGATGGAATTTTCTGTCATCCTGCTGTTGAATTGGGGTTCAACCAAATCCATGACTACTCGCACCCCAATGCAATTCGGGTTCCCTTTGTGGATTAAAAATGGCTAAAACTGGGGTTGATACCATTCTACTCCGTAATTCCTGAAAAGCTTGCAAGTACACAAGTTATGTTGGAAATGCTCTGGGATTTGAAAAAAAATATAAAAATATTCTTCTCCAACGTGGAGGAACAAAAGATGAACGAGTTTTTATTTTATGCGGATCAAAAGATCCTCTTTATTGATTATCTGAAGTCTTATAATGTTTTAGTTATTTTCGAAAATGATGGTACAAAGCTTCGAACATATGAAAACAGTCCTATACAAGATTAAAGCTCTTTCTGATTTTGGGGTACCGTATAATTTTCTATAGAGTACGAAAATGTCAGTGTTTTTTATTTTATTGATGTTTAATTTAACTTCTTAAACTAGTTCAAATTGATTTCTATTCACCGCACGGTCTGAATGTAAAAATACCAATGAATTCTTTTATCCCAAAATGCCGGAAGTCGAAATCGTTGATCTATTTCTTTCTGTAGCCGTTGCTGCCAGTATTTCAACCTGTCTAACTAAAGCGATGGGCGCGTTCAGATTGTTATTAATTATCAACTCGTGTTAGATATCGATCCAAACGCCACAGTTCTATCGATCGTTTGTGTGCATCTGTAGGTCGTATACCCGAGGTATTACATACATAACCCAAATATTCGATTTCCTCGAATCCACAAAGCAAATAACGAACAAACTAATAGAAACGAATTTCTATATGAAATGCACAACCGAAGATTTCGATAAATGAGATATTTGAGATAGTGATCTGTCAGATCGGTGGGTTGCATTCAGCATATAAAATTGTAATTGAGTAGCAATTAAAGTGCAACCTCCGGTTTCGCTCAGCGTTCGATTAATAAACTATTTAATTAAAAATATATCAAAGAAAACAAAATTAATCCACCAACGATGGACGTACTCCGACTTACTCTGGGCGCCAGGAAGATTTTTTAAATACGTGGTTAAAACTTTCCAAAACCAAATTTGACCTAGAGAAAAGTCCCGAAAAGAGAGAAAGTACTACCAATAGATTTCCAATAGGAATTATGTAGATTTATTAGGGAAACCTTTATAGGTTTAGGTAGAAAACCATACATTTTTTCAACAATAAAATTAATTGACAATTTGAAAAAAATTCCGGCAAAAGGCCAAAATTGAAATGAAAAAATAAAATATAAGAAAACAATTTGATTATCAAATTAAAGTTCTTTAACAGTTATTATATATATGTGTCGCAAAAAGAACGGAACGAAGGTGACTTTGGGAAAAATTTTACTACGCAACTTACACAAAAATTACCTCAATGTATACTTATCATTTTATAAAATTGGATTTTTCCTGTACGAGTTTTCTGGCCCGCCTGGCCCTAACTGAAGATGCTCCTTCTAAACAATTTCTCCTCACAAACAATTCTTAATTCTGAACTTCCCTCTGGAAACACCCAAAAATTATTTATCAAAAAGAATTCTTATAAAAAAAAATCGGAAATCAAATTAAATTCTCGATCAAAATCGCTACCTGATTTTTCGCTTTTTCTTCTTCAACACTCTGCTCAATGACAGGATCTCTAAAAAACTAAACTTCGGTGGCCTCCTCACGTTCAACCTTGCGTCCTTCATTGTCCGTCTCCTTACATATTATATGTAATGGCGGTATTTGGCTACGGAATAGTGCGAAGCTCTTCACCTTTATCATTTAGAAGCTCCGCTCCGTAGTTGAGTCCAATCCACCTTCTATCAATTTCAAGATCCCCACTGAAAGTGACCATTCACAATAAAGTTAGCTCGTTTAGTTCTCAAGACACAATTATTAAACCACTCCAAAAAAAATTATGTATATGACGAGTTGCAACCCCCAAATGTCACAAAACTTCCAAACACTATTAAACACGAATTTCAAAAGAGCGAAAGAGACAGACAGCTGTATTATCTATAAAAAGACCACCAGAAATATTATCTACTTATGTAGGTTAAATGTAAATTAAATTTTGCATGTATGCACTTTAAAATCAATATAATGACGAATTGAATATGTTATAAAAACAATAATAGGAACAATAAATGAAATGAAAAAAAACTTACTTGCACTGGTAAACACAATTGCCCTTTGATTTCTGTTTTTTTTTCCTTTATCTTCTATTGCTCTCACCATGTGTGTATGTAGGTATGTGCAATGGTCAGACTCCACTGGTGCACAAAAACAATTCGCACAAAATAGTGGTAAGTAGATGGGTAATAAGTATTTTAATTTTCACCAAAACAAACTCCACAGATCTTTAAGGCTTAAAGTAGTTTTTTCGTGTTTTAAAAAAAATTACAAATTACAAAATTACTTTCCGATGCAAAGTTTTTGAAATATTTGCTCGAATTGAAAACGGTTTCAGGAATTTACAAGCTGACATAAATTAAAACTCACAAAAGCTTAAATCATCGAGATCAAGCAAGTACTTTTGAAAAGACAGCTTGTCCAAAGTAGCAAATCCAAGAAATTTCTACTTATATCAAGAAAAATCTTGAAATCAGTACTTACGCAAAGCTCTCATTTCCAAACTACTTGCTTGATTTCGATGAGTGTAACTGTTCTGAGTGTTAATTTACCTCAGCTTCTAAGTAATTAAATAATTTTATAATCAAACAATTATTTCGAAAAATTGCTATCTAAAAGTAGTTCTTTCGTGTTTTTAAAGTAAGACCGTCCACTGGTGCACAAAAACCATTCGGACAAAATGGTGGTAAGTAGATAGGTAATTGGTATTTTAATTTTCACCAAAACAAACTCCACAGATCTTTAACAGGTATGCAGGCATCACTTCTGGGGGAATAAAAGAAAAATTAAAAGTACACTTGTATTTTAGGAAGAAAAACAAAATAATAACCACTTCCCTTATCACTGAAATGGAAAAAAAGCAAGGTACACAGCACACTGCAAAATGCCGATTGGACAATTTTTTTCACAAACAGACAATGTTACAATTTTATTTCCCGATACTAAATTATTATTTATGTTGGGCGATTACTATGAATCGCGACTTGGATTTTCGTATCCACAAAGCAAATAACGAACAAACTAATAGAAACGAATTTGTATATAAAATGCACAACCGATCGCTCAGCGATGGGTGTGTTCGGGTTTTGATGTATCTTATTAATCGAGCGTCTATCTGCGTTCGATTAATTAACTATTGAATTAAAAATGTATCAAAAAAACAAAATTAATCCACCAACGATGGAAGTACAGGGACGTACTCCGACTTACTCTGGGCGCCAGGAAGGTTTCTTAAATGCGTGGTTAAAACTTTCCAAAACCAAATTTGACCTAAAGAAAAGTCCCAAAAAGAAAGAAAGCACAACCAATAAATTTCCAATAGGAATTATGTAGATTTATTAGGGAAACCTTCATAGGTAAAAAACCCCAAATTTTTTCAACAATAAAATCAATTGACAATTTGAAAAAATTTCCAGCAAAAGGCCAAAATGGAAATGAAAAAAAAAAGGAAAATATAAGAAAACAATTTGATTATCAATTTAAAGTTCCTTAACAGTTATTATATATATGTATCGCAAAAAGAACGGAACGAAGGTGACTTTGGGAAAAATTCCCGAACGAACAAAAGAGTTCAAATGGGGTAGTTAAGTCCCGTATTTTTGGGAAACGGTATACAAAAATCGAAGACCTAACGGCACACTAACTCTACGCAAGTTGAAAACATAGAATTTTATATACATTACCAACCTGAAGCACAAATGATTTACAGTCTTCTGAACCTAATCTGTCTCCGTAATTAGAAACGATTGCATCTCGGCTTTGAGCAGCTGTAAGTTGGAAGTCAATATCCTCAGAATTGATTACTTAGGGTATTAACATGATACATATTACTCCACTTCTGTGTTTCACTTTTACCAGCAGTCCTGGAGTTAACATTAGGCATCTCGTTCTGCTATAGGATGTTGCTTCATTTCACAATCGGGGCTAAAGCGTCTTTTCCAGACATGGAATATCTGTTATTTGGAGCTGTGGCGAAAAAATTATCATTTCAAGTTTTCCTTCACATATCTCTGCCATCGACCTTACTTTGCATTGCTGGCTCCTTAAAAGGTATTAAGGACGTCCAAATCTAAGCTCTAAAGGAGCCATTACCTCACCAAGATTTTCAGGATGGTTGAGCAATGATTTCAAGCATGCTAGGAATATGAGTTGTATCGATGGTTGTAGACGTCGCGTCGCGGTGGATGTTGGATGTCGCTGGCATATTGCCATCCTCTGAAACAAAAAAAAAATTACCTACGATAGTTGAAGCTATTTTAAAGTTGTTCTCGAGTTCTTGCTGACGGATACGCTCGTAACTTCTTCTAGTTTTGAATGTTTCACTTATATGCTTTAAAGGTTCTTGTTGCTCCCAGATGTTCATTGCATACATTTAAAATATTTTATGGGCTTCCCATTCACTTTTCACGGCATGCTTGAAAGGGCTAAGCTCGACGGAGTAAGGATTGGATCTTGCGAAATTGTATCCCATAGAACATCAAATAAAAGAAATATATCATGCCGGAGAAAATTAGAATGTGGCAAACTCAGCTGGTGGATAACACCCCCCCTCCCTTTTTATGCTTGAAATACCATGAAACATTTCTTCAATATCTCATGTTGTCACTCTATTGTACAAAAAAAATTGATTTTAATCAGTTCAGTTAAGCGGTAAACATCTTATTTAATTCAAAAAAAATTCTTAATGTTACTCAAACCACAGATCAAAATATTTCACTTACGTGGGCTCCACTGGCTTTGTGCACAATGCGGTAGTCCTCTTTATCGATTACACATAGGTGGTGCTCTTGTTAAACCACTATGCGTTGTCCGGAGAAGAAAGAATACAATTATTTATACAATCGTATCCTATAGAAACCAGATAGTTCTAATGATGATATAGCTATGTGCTTATTGAGCGATTGTTTTCTACCAGTTGCAATGCTTGCTGTTCAGCTGCAGGTTCGTTTTGGAATGAAGGTATTAAATGTCCGCCTGAAAAAAGAAGGCCTTGATTTGACGAAAGTATATGACTTCGTCAAAATAAAAGTTCAGTGGCTTTATCAAATCTTTTTACTATTTAGCATGAAACCATATTAGGGTTTAAACAGAGTGTCCGCTGCGAAAAGCCGCGTCGCCGCTTTATAGTTAGATTTATATTTAATTATCGAAATGACATCCATGTTTTGATGTTGTTCGGCACAGAAGTTAGGCCAATAGTGATAGTACCAGTAATCGCTGGTAAAGAGGTTAATGGCAGGTTGACTGCACCACGATCCAACGTGAAAGCGATTGGCGACGCCGGCCATATATAGACGATTGGAATTTTCCTTTCGAAGATTTTGTTGTTGTTTCTCCTTTGATTTTCTTAAAAATATAAAACGTTTTATTTGTTTTTTTCCTTGATTTATTAACATAAACTTTGATTTTAACTTTTACTTATCTACACTTTGATTTTTTTTTAATTTGTGGTAATCCGCTGAAAGAAAATTTAATATTAAAAAATTAATTGAATTGAATAGCGTTCGTGATCGAGGAAGAATGAAATAATTTCTATAACCCGAAGATGGTTATGGTTGGCTTCGGCAAGCCACACCCAATAAACTGCAATAAATTCTCGAAATTTATTAGGTGTGTTCACCGGTGCCAACTATTATAACCAGATTAGTTCTGTTCATGGGCAATTGGATCATCAGCACTCCTGATTGCATGCAACTATGCAACTTTAATCAATGAGTGCAGATGATGACAATTGCGCATGAACATTACTCACTCTTGGCGAAATGCGCCAAAAACAAATAAAAAACGAAATTTAAAAGTTAATTGTTACAATAAAATTATGCATTTGAATGTTAAATTTAAGTGAATGAAAAAATCTGAGTAAGAAAAAATGCAAAAAAGCTAAGTCTCTGACCTTAAACTTGAATGCAAAAATCTAAGTAGGAAAATATGCAAAAAGTTTTAGGCTCTACAGTAATTGAATGGCATATAAAGTAAATAAGTTAAATAAGGTAATTTAGTTATTGTAATGGCAATAGGCAAAGTTTGACGATTGGGCAATTAATTTCCCCGTTTTGAGTCCTTAACGTCGCAACTCTTACTCTACCGTCAGGGCCGGGGTGAACATTAACACGCCCCAGTCGCCATTCTGTAGGAGGCAGATTTTCGTTTTGAAGCACGACTAAATCATTTACTTTGATGTTTTCTTGGGGCCATTCCCACTTTTGACGTTGATGAAGTTCTCGTAGATATTCATCTTTCCAGCGGCGGGAAAAAACTATTTTCAAACTTAAAAATTTCTTAGTTTTTCCCAGAGCATCCACAACTAGGAAGGCTAATTTGGAGAAAAAAAATAACGCCGGTTGTGATTTAGCAAAAAATCTATCAATGTGTCCTACTGGGGACCAGTCCAAAGTTCCAAGAATTTTCCATTTTTTTAATAATGCGCATACGTTTGATTAGCGCCCTAATACATGTTGCCGTTATGAAAAAAGAATTAAACCAACTGACTGTTAAACAAATATCACCGTTTAATTCCAAAAGTTAAGAAGTACCGTTTGAATCACGCGTTACCAGAAACAGTAAAAGAAAAAAAACTGAGGCTTCCTTCTTTTCCGCACCAATCGCAGCTATGGTGGGTATCCTGCAAATAATTTTGAGACAAAAAAATATCTGATATGTGTCTAGGAATATGTATAACTAAATCAAAAAAGAATATAGCTTTAGACTCACCGGTAATTTTTTTTTTATTTCTGGAACTCGGGAACTGCGCAAAGTTGCTCTTGATTAATGGGGTCAAATCTTCTTGAGGCTTCCTTCTTTTCCGCACCAATCGCAGCAATGGTGGGTATCCAGCAAATAATTTTGAGACAAAAAAATATCTGATATGTTTCTAGGAATATGTATAACTAAATGCCAATCAAAAAAGAATAGAGCTTTAGACTCACCTGTACATTTTTTTTTGATTTCTGGAACTCGGGAACTGCGCAAAGTTGCTCTTGACTAACGGGGTCAAATCTTCTTGAGGCTTTCTTCTTTTTCGCACCAATCGCGGCAGTGGTGGGTATCCACCAGGTGATACTTAGTGGATTTTACACCGGCTTCCCAGATGCCTCCCATGTGCGGAGCGCCTGGAACGATGAATTTCCATTCCACTCCACTCACGCTCTTGCACGATGCATCGAAGACGACCCGAAATTTCTTGGTGACACAGTGGTGTGGAATGTGCTATGCCCGTTCGCTCGTACTTGATCCTAACACTTGCTTCATGTGCCCGAGCTCTTCATATTCGCGCATGAAGTTTACGTATTTGTGCCTCAGCTCTGGCTCTGCGCATAATCGCTTTTCGATTTGAAGGGATCACTTCACGGCCACCGCTCTTGTGGACCCCAATTCTGGTGCTCTGGGATTTATTGGGATTGTTACAACATAACGCCCCGCTGTAGTCGGTAATGGGTACTCTTAAAATTTTCTTCAACCCATTCGTCATCCGCGGACATCGTAAATTTCAAGCTCGGCTCTTCTATTTGCCAGAATTTCCTCAGTAGCTGGTTAAGCTCTATATCTGGAGATTCCTGCACCGTGCACATTGCTCTTGCAGCATGCTCATGTCTTGGCTGAAGCTTACCAAAAACGATCCACCCAAGGTACGAACCTTGCGCCGTCAATCCGGAACTGAATCTCTTGATGCCATCTCTTATTATTTCCGCCCATACCTGAGCTCCCAACAGCATCTCTATTCTAGCTGGCGCACTGAATTTTCTCTCACTTCATTCGCTTGTGCTTGCGATAAGCATCTTCCAGGAAGGCAGGACGTGATGTTCCTAACGACAAATATTTCGCACTCCAGACTCCTGCGTGGATAATGCTTCAGGTGATGCTGCACCCTCCAACAACGCATGTGCTCAGCCAACAGCTTCTCGTACGCAGTATGCGCTGCTGTCAATTTTGATCGTAATAATGCCAAAATCGAATCGGAAAATTCGTCAGAGCCAATAAATGCATTGACTCTCATTAAGGATGAACGAAAAACATCTCTGCGTGCAACGTCAGCCATAGCTCTCAAATTAAAGCACAACAAAATTGGTCAACACTTAACCGTAAGACCGCACAAAATTGTAACAACCCAGGTCGACCCTTCGGAGATCGAAAGAATTCTGTACAGAATCAATGCACACTTTAATTTTTTTTTTTTTTTTAATTTTATTATTTGCGCAGCACAATCTAAATTTTCCAAAAAAAAAATTCACGCAATCCGAATTTCATTAGGCACAAGAGAAAATATCCTTTGTTCATCAAGAAAAACAAAATCCGCTCGATAACGGCACGATCAACAGTTTTAAATTGTTCAAAGACAAAGCACTGCACTATTTTTTTAATTTATGTTTTTTTTTTTATTTCCACCGGCACTGGTAAAATTATACGGCTCGATTAGAACCAAATGTTAAGATCAAAAGAAAGATCCAACCACGAACAAAGGAAGAAATTGTTTTTAAATTATTTTGTAATTTTTATTTCTCAAAAAAACATTAATTGATGAATAAAAAAGATATAAAGTGGACTGTAAAGGCTCTTTGGTCTAATGCACGACTCTACTGCACGATGCTCTAAATGGAAGTGAAGTGAAGTATTTTATAACTGCCCAAATAACGACAACTGTTCTGCACCAAACCTCATCGTCGCCGTTGCTCGTCTTGTTCTTCCATTCTTCGCCGTTGCCTGGCTGTTTGCTTACTCCTCGTTCACAAGTACCGCTTATCGGAATAATATGGAAAGGGGTGTGTCTTATGCACGTGCACTGAATTCAGATTGTCGTCGGCGCTGACGAACGATCTGTTTCGAAGGTTGGTATAGGTTTTGTTGTTGCGCTCGCTCCCAAAACCATCTGTTGGTCGAGGGTTGATTTTTCGTTGGCGCCCTTGCTCTGCTCCTATGGCTAATGTGCAATTAGGTTTTATTTCCTTTTGCACTCAGTGTTGATGTTGGGGTGGCCCATTAATATGTTAGGGTGGCTCATGGATGTTGCTCGCTCGATGACTATAAGTTAGATTCTTTCGAATTTCTAACAATCCGGAACACATAAACATTTTCTTAACTAGCCTATCAGCACTCCAAACTTTGCATGGGTATTTATCCATATTTGTTTATTATGTTTAGTTTATTTTAATTCTGACTTAAATAATATATTCGCACAATACAATAAAAAATAAGATAAGTCACTAATGAAACAAAACGACATAATAGAACATTTTTTATGCTTAACAATAGTATACATCATGTATTCGCATAATTTATCAGTAAGTTTATACATCATGAATAGTATCTTTGCTTTAAGATAATTATTGATACAGAGTTTTATCTACAAATGTTGAAAACAATGAAAGATAATATAAATTTTTCATACAAATCATTTTACCGCTTGTCTTATTAAAATAACCTCAAGAAAAGCCAATTTGTATGATTTCTGTTGTTCCTTGTAGCTTTCATATAAGGTGGACTTATAATTGTACCACATTTTAATCAAACAACCACAAAAAATCAGTTTATCGTAAAATTTGCTGACAAATATAAATCTTATTTGAAGGACCTCAGCATCTTGTTCATCTGAATTTATAACAATAAACTCATTTTCTTTAAATTCAGTATTAAGATATGTTATCTTCTTAGTAACTAGTGAAAAATTGACCATTAATCTAAAGTTAAACATATTCGTAGAAATTTATTATTATTATTATTATTTATCTTTATTCTATTTTCAATAAAAGTATTCAAACTTAGAGTTATAATAAAGAGATTTACAAGCATGGCTATTAGCCGTCTGCCGGTTAGATATATGTCTATAAAATATATCAATGTGAGAAAAAAAATCAAAAATCAGAAAATAATAAAGATAATGTTAAACCAGAATAAGAGCACATTAGTTATGAAGAAAAAAAAACAGAAATTTATACAAAATTACCAGAATTAGTTTTTTTTTTGTTGACTTTGTCTTAATCATAATAATTAACTTATGTTATATATTTTTTTTATAAATAATGTTGATTTTAAGCTTTAATGTGCTGTTAAAAAGTTGAAATAGTAATATTTGAATGAATTATATAACAAATTACAAACAAAAAGATTTTTGTTAGGTGAAAATCAAAATTTTCTTAAAGGGCTTTTAGTTTAGCTAAAACAAAAGTAAAACATAGCGTAGTAGTTAAAGCAAATTTAAAGACTTACAATATCAATTTAAAATTAAGCTTTTAGTTTAGCTTAAACAAAATTATATCAAATTTATTCCAAAATAGATTAGCATAAATATTTCATATTTAATGCATGAGAGAAAAACTGTATAAGCAACTTCCAGCCACCCTCTCCATTCAGAACACTTAGACATTCATCAATCGTGAGAGAACTCTTACTAAAAAACAATCTTCGGATTTCCTGCAAGATTGGGTAAATTGCCAGGAAGTGATGTATGTTTTCGACTTCATTCATGTTACACAAGTTGCAGATTGGATTATTATCGGACCTGTAGGTCTTGTAATTCAGCTCTAGCATTTCCGTGCGAGCTTTAAATATCAGGCTCATTTCCATTACAGTAAACTCATCTCGAAAGTAATTGTCTTCCTCCAAACTGAGGTTGAGTTTACTATACATTGTTCTCGATAAAGACTCCTTTGCCCGATCAATAAATGTCTTGAACATTTGATCATCTATGACGGAAATGCAGTCGTAAAGATCTCCCTTCCACGACTCTAAGTTATCAACAGAAAGGTTCAAAGGAAAGTTGTTGGTCAAGCCAACTCATGTCACTCTTTAATAGGGGTATATCGACATCTCAAAGACTCCAGCAAAATTCTTTCTTGCAAATTGTCAATTGGTCTTTGCATGACTTTAACGATATAGTCTGCACTTGCTTTTAAATTTCTTAGAAACAGTGGAGGCAAACCTGATTCAACATGAATAGCATTATTATGCGTGTTGGATGGGAGCTTAAAGATACGCTTGACAAAATATCTTTGAATAGATTCAATTTCTTCCAATTGCCTGTACCCATAAACTTCATTGCCGTAGCAAAAACAGCTTTTAATGGTTGCACCAAACACTTTAAACTTAGAAACCGGATCTATTAGTATGTTATTGAAAAAATTTCGCCACATACAGTTGATTACTGCTTTAGCTAACCCCAATTTGTCTTTTACATGGGCTCGAAGATTTAAGTTGTGTGTTATAGTGAAGCCTAAGTATTTAAACTCTTTAACTACTTCTATATTTCAATCATTGATGGTCCAAGTACGGTTATTTATAGCGCTACGAGACTGTGATCTAAAAACCATAATCTTTGACTTTGCAGTATTGATTTTGAGGTCCCACAAATCACAAAACTGTTTCAATTTGTTAATCTGAGGTTGAAGTGTGACAGGATTTTCAGTTAAAATAACAAGGTCATCTGCATAGAGCAAAACTTTTATATGTAGATTGCCGAACAAAACACCACCTGGGATATGATCTTGTACGTCATTTATAAAGAGGGCAAATACCAACGTGCTCAAAATGCATCCCTGTGGGACACCTGTATCAGACCTAAACTGATTCGAAGTTTGGCTTCCATTTGAAACCACAGCAGTCATATTTAAGAGAAGCTGTTCATAAATTCTTATAAATTTTGTCGAGAGCCCAAAGGCTGCGAGTTTGAATAAGAGCGATCTTCTATTTATTGTGTCAAAGGCTGATTTGAAATCAACGAAGAATGCATAAAGTTTATTTTTTTTCTCTATAAAACGCGTAGCAACACTAGTGAGAGTGAAAATTTGAAAGCCAAGTCTCAGTCAGGGCAGGCAGTAAGTAATCTCTTAGTGGTGTAGATTTTTAGCTGTTTAGCGGTTTGTTAGGAGATGTTTCCTACAATTTTCTCTTTGGCTTCATATACATTCGTAGAAATAAACTCAACATTATCACTTATGATATTAAGTCTAAACATGTCTTCTTCATGCCTGCATTTTTTGATGGTTTTCGGAAAGTGGTAAGGTTATATTTTTAAAATTTCTTGCCAACCTAGAAATTTTTTAAAAATACTGATGCTTTTGTCCAATTTTTTTAATAAGTTCAGGTAGTGGCAAATAAAGTGATGTTTTAGTCGCAGTTTTAGATTAGAAAAACATTCTCTTCTATACTCCATGTAAATTTTATATAATGTGAAAGTAACTGTATTTTGATCGCGATGAATTTCAGGACTACATATTAAGCGGCACATTTCTATAATTGCACTTAGGAATTACCACACAGGATCATCATAATTTGGAAACTCATCAAGAAATAATAAAGGGAAAAATATAAGAAAATTACGAATTTCATCAGCTTTTTCAGGATTTTTTTCATATGAAGTTCAACGGTAGGAAAAGATAGCGATAGCTTAAATTTTTTGCGTATAGACGTAAAACACATATTTAAATAATCTATTGTGATAACATTTAATTTGCAAAAATATTTACATACTTCCATCAAATCATATGGAATTATACCTTTGAATAAATCGTGCGATATATAAGGAGGAAGACCGGGATTAGAAACGTGAAAATACTTTAACTTGTTAAGACAGGAGTCTGTCAATAGCCCTAAATTGAGGGATGGATTTATGCAAATATCTTCAATGCATTGTTTGTAATTGGAAGGAGAACGCTCTTCGGCAATTGTTAAGTCAAATGACTTCAGAGAATCACGATTATAGAAACAAAATCGACAGAAGTTTTGGAGGAACTAAAATTTTCGGTGAATCCACCAATTTGATGTCTACCCAAATTATCGCCAAGCATAGCTACCAAACTTCCACAAAAATTACATGGTTGTTGTGAACAATTTAAACTAATATTAACTCCATCGTGTTCAAGTGACATTAAACACTAGTTGTTCAAGTATTTTCTCAAAACCAAAGAGGTTTATGTAACTTTCTTTGCACAACAAAACGAGTTGAATATTTCCAACGTTGGATCTATATCTCTGAAATATTTCCATCATATATAACCCCAATAAGATTATGTATATTTTAAGATCCTAATGGATTGCAATTTTCATATGCATCTTGAAAAAGTAATAGTTCAACCCTTCATAAAAAAAAAAGGATTTTCTTTATATGCTGATCCGTTATTATAATCCGTTTTTCATTGTTTATGGTACTAATCAATACCGAGGAATATTTAAATTGGAGCAATATAATTGATTTTTTTTTAATTTGGTTTCTTTTGTGATTTGATTGGTAATTGCAAATATCAGCTATCAATGCTTTATTTGAAGTTGCTTCCAAAATAAGGTCTTTTAAAATCAAAATATTAGGATTAGTAAATAGCTCATTTACGTTTAAATGTTTTCTGAAATCTTCGAGCTGTAAGAGATATCAACTCTGAAACTAAAAAATTTAAGGCAGTATCAGAAATTTGATATGTAAATTTTAATTTTGAAAAAAAATCTTAAATAGGTAAGTTAAAAAAAAAATATTTCAACAAATTGCTAATTTTATTTTATTTATATTTTTAGAGTTGATGTCAATATTTCAACTCAAGCAAAGCTCAGTCAAGCGCTCAAAAAATCGAATTGTAGGTAAATTTACATTTATTAAGATAAGTGAAGAAAAATGTACTTATGTACCTACATTAACTAATTTATTTTGTGGGTCACAGCTTTATCCATGTTCAAGCTGTAGGTATAGGTACCTACCTACATACCTACAACAAATTATTTTAGTTTTTTTTTTTAACAAATAAATTCATTAATATTAAATGTTAATTGGTAGGTATATTAGAATTTATTAGAAAATAAAAGGAAACAAAATAAAAATAAAGTCCTTATTTTTACTTGCGATATACATAGGTATTTAAGTGCATTTGGTATGTAGGTAGGTATGTATTCAGGTACCTACAAGTAAAACTTATTCTTTAATAAAGATATAAGATTAAAATGATAAATGATTTAAAATTTTCACCGAACTCAGTAAGTATTACAGTGATAGAAGCTGAAGCGTTTTTTTTAACTTGGTAGGTAGGTATATATACATACTTAAGTAGGTTATCATTATAAGAATCGAATGTTAGAAAAAAGCGAATAGTGATTGATTTTAGTACATTGAACGAATATTCTACTGAACAATCTATCGTTCTTAGTTATATTGGTCGAAAATCCAACTCGATTTTTTAAAATAAAATATTCAAATGTGTAAAACTTAGTTGAATGAAATATGTTCGTTAGCTTTCAGTGTTATTGGGCATTAATATAAGATCATGTTAATTTGCTTTTAGACACAATTTAATTGAAAGTGTTGATCTTTGAAAACAAATATATATACATATGTATGTATATATATTGACATAAGATTATGTGGTGTTAGATACCTTGGTATAAATGTTGAAATAAGTTAATTTTAACGACATTTTCCAATACCTATGATCTTAGAAATTAGCACTATGTGCGTGGGGTTTATTAGGAGTGTACATTACATACATTCGCACAAAAGTTCACAATCAAACTTCTGAGTTAGGCGCTAGTTATAGCTTTCATTGAGACTCATCATTGAAAACTTTGACAAGAAAGTGGTAAAGCAAATAAAATATTTTTTTGACAAAAAATATTAAATATCTTATTACCTTCATTTTGGTACCAAAACGACATCAGTTTTATTTACTAAAGTGTCTCAGAATTGATAGTCAAAGTTTTCAATGATGAGTTTCAATGAAAGGTATAACTGGCGCCTTACAAGCATTCAAAAGTTAAATTATTTGTTTTAAATTCATTTCTCAGTAGGTACCTAATAAGGTCATGTTGCGGTATGTAATATAATAATAATAATGTTTATTGAACTGATATATATACAATTGGCTCTTAATTATATTTTACATTACTTATATTACATTGATATTTTATTTTGTTTTAGCACTTAAGGGCTAATATTATACACCGTTTTAATTTTTTTTTGTGTTAAAATTATTTAAAAAAATTGTAATTGAATTTCTTGTAATACTTACTAGAACCTGTGTGGATAATCTCGGGTTGTTCAAACCCGGCTGTTTTCTGATGATGTGGGGGTTAATGTGGCATCTAGCCACGGTGGTAGTTTGACGCTGCATTCTCGTAGAATTGTATTGCTTCGTCGTCGTTGATATAAATAAGTCCTTCGTCCAGTAGCGCTGTCACATCCAGATATCTTAGCTCGGGGTGTCTCTTCGCTGGTCATGCTATTCACTAGGGTGTTTGGTTGGTTGATTAGGTTACTCGTCAGTCTTTTGGCAGCACTGATCATGTATTTTTCGGGGGATGTTATTCCGGACGCCTCGAAAAGTCGTTTGTTGCTGAAGTGCTTTTGTCGTCGCTGGTCAAAGTGGAGTCCCGTGCAGGATTTTCCTCTCAAACATTCTAAGCCATCTCATGCTGGTTTTGGATACAGAAAACCATGCAGGAAAACAATATGTGATAATTGGCCTGAGAAGTTGCTTATAGATAAGCAGTTTCGTCTTCTGGCTGAGTCCATTCCTTTTTCGCATTAGGGGGTGGATTCGGTGAAATGCCAAATGCCTTGTTTAGGGTAGCTGTCACGTGCGGGTTGAAACGAAACCTCTCTTCGAAATTGATACCCAGATATTTTACAGTTGGTTTGGATCTCAATTTTGACCCGTCCGTTCGGCAACTTATTGCTGACGGCGTGTTCCGATGCCCCGCTGGTCTTCTGAAGCAAACCAGCTCGGATTTGGCTGAGTTGACTTTGATGCCCCAAATTGTGTAGAATTCCCACAGGCATATTGCGGTATGTAATAATATTGAAATTTATCGGATTTAAAAATATAATAGTGAATGCAAACAAATCGTTACGAACCGGTATGTTGTTATGACCCATGTTATTATTTTCTTTGTAACATGTATTGACAAAATAAAAATTATGTGCTCTCAAAACAACACTATGCGCATGGATAACTCCAAAGGTTTGATTAAAAAAAAATGTTGGTAGATGCATTGTCATTTTGACCAAACAATTTAAAATCTTTGTATAAATAGAATTATTAAATAAAATTTAAAATAAAAATACTGTAAGGTATAGAACGTACTTATTTATATTTAGTATTCTTCAAAAAAGAAACCGTCATCCGCATCCATTACACATATTCTACAAAATACTTACCAATGTTAAAACGTTATCTTTAATCAACTTATCACCAAATTATTTTATCCGCAAAAATAACGATAAATGTGATGAAACCGATATGAAAAGCTTACCTATCGGATTCTATGGATTCTGATGAGAAAAATTTTGTGTAAATTTTTGTAGTTATGCATATTCTACATTTTGGTCAGACAAAAATTAAGCATGAAATGTTAGTTAATTTTTAAACTAATTTAATAAACAGAAGATAACATTTTTTTGTTTCATCTTTGATGAAAAACTAATGAGAAACTTCAAAGGAAATGAAACACACAACTTGGATACTGAGAACAGACTAGAATGAAATATAATTTATTTTTTCTGAATAAAATTAAAGCTTACATAGAAGAAGTCATTGCTTAAAACAGAGTGTTTATGTGCTGAGTTGTTTTATGTTTTTATATGTAATTCCTTCTTACAAAACAACAATTTTTGCAGTAGATGCATACAAAAAAAAATAACCATAAAATAATTTTTTTCAATTTTCGAAAATAGAAACATTTTCGAACAAAAAATATTTTTTGTATTTTTGAAAAAAAAATATTTCAATTATTTAAAAATTAATCGTATCACAATCTTCCAAACAGTTTTAAAAGTAAAAACAGATTTGTTTATTTTAACAAAAAGTTTAGTGCAATAATTATTCCACAAGCCAACTTAGGTTTCCCCAGTAGGCGTCGTTATAACTATTTTCTTTTTTTAAATTAATTAAGGAAGGTATATAATAAAATAAATAATTATAATATAACTTACATACCTACGTAGACCATATCATGGATTTAATGTAAATCTAAATGCATTCAATATTTGTATAAGTAGGTATATAGCCTGTATGTAGGTCAATGTATCTTAAAACAATTTCATTGGCTTTATACCTACGAAGCAATATTTCTTTTAGCTTAGAAATAGTTGTCATGTAAAATACAATAACTATGTAGGTATGTACCATTTTTTTAAGCTAACACTAAGGGTACACAAAACACCTAAAATAAGTTTTTAAAGGATTCAGGTAATAATATCTGAATGATTTTTTGTTTCATTATTTAGTAGGTAGGTAGATATGTAGGTAGGTACCTATGTTATTCACAGGTTGAAAGATTTTTTTTTTCTATTTTGATTTTTTTTAATCGTTATGTTTTACCGATAAATGTTATGTAAATGTTTGTATGTCTTACATGTTTGTGTTTTCTAAAAAAAAAATTGGTATGACAATCTTAAATATTTAATAATATATCAAATCAAAGAAAAAATAATTCAAAATTCTGAAATATAAATTTGAATTTATGAGAAAAAAATTTTAAAAAATTTATAAAATTTAAAAATCTGTGGAGCGGTTTTTGAGAAAAAAAGTTGTTATTTTTTACACTTTTTGAAAACATTTTTCAAAAAAAGATCAAGAACGCCAATTCATAGGTATTCAGCAAATACATAGGTACATATAACTATAATTTTTGGAAAAAATTTAATGAGCAGTTTCAAAAATTTTTTTCTTAAAAATGCTTTTAAAATTACATAAAAAATACTAATTAAAAATATTAGTACGCAGTCCTATGGAAAGTACCGTTTTTTTAAATTAAAATTGTTAGAGCCGTTTCCAAGAATAATAGGCTCTAACGTAACGGTTATATGGCTAACGTTATTTTTTGAGCTAACCAAAATGTCAATTTCCCCTCTGTACAATGCCTAAAAAACTCTATATAGGTACCAAGTTTGAAACAATTCGGCCCACCCGTTTGGGCTGTCTATGCATACATACAGACAGACTGGAAGACTGACAGACAGACATACAGACGGACGAAATTTAGACCATCTTTTTTCGGCTTCGCTATCATCGTAATGTCATGATTGATTGCTATCTCAAAACATTTTTTTTTTCGACGACTACATACTGCTGCGAGCAAAAAAATAGCGGTGCATGGAAAATTATTTTAAATAAAACATAAAAAGAGCTTTGATGTTGGAAATGTTTTTAAGTAAAACCCCTTAAGATTTATTAAAATTTAATTTTTAGTAAGAATGGAATTTAATTTATTGCTAATTAGCTAGCAGTAATCCAAAAACAAAATAAAGCGAGCAAAATAATAGCAGTGATTTTCTTTTTCTATTAAATTAAAATAAAACAAGGGTACAAAAAGTTCTTTTCAACGGTATTTTATTTAATAAAAGCTAGTATTTGGTAGCATGACCATTATTTTTTATAACTGCTTCACAGCGACGTTTCTTTGACTCCACAAGTCCCTGACATCTTGATGGTGTTATTGATTGCCAAGCCTGCTCAGCAACGCTCCATAACTCTCTGTTATTTTTTGGTTTTCCCTTAGACACTTCTTTTTTAATATCTGCCCAAAGATTCTCGATGGGATTGAGGTCAGGAGACTGTGCAGGCCACTCCATGACCTCAATCCTATTATCATGGAACCATTGCCTGGCTGCTCTGCTGGTATGTTTTGGGTCGTTATCCTGCTGGAAGACCCATTTGAGCGGCATTTCGTATTCGGCATATGGCAGCATAGTGTTTTGCAGGATATCCACGTAATGCTTTTGATCCAGTATATTGGGCCAACTCCATAATAGGAGAAGCATCCCCAAACCATTATACTTGATCCCCCATTCTTAATAGTTTTTGTGGTGTATCTGGGGTTATATTCCATGTTCGGGGGACAAACTGCCGAGATCCTTTACCACCATAGAGAACCACCTTGCTCTCATCGGTCCAGAGAATGTTTCGCCACTTTTCAGGAGCCCATCCTAAATGCTCGCGCGCAAACTTCATCCTTTTAACAACATGGTTCTTCTTTAAAAGTGGAACCTTTCTTGGACTGCGAGCATTTAGGTTATGCTCACTTAGTATTCTCCTCACCGTATGCACACCGCACGGAACATCAAGCTCGTCCGCAATCTCTGTAGCTGCTGCTGTAGGATTATTCCTTGAAAAGCGAACCACACGTTTTATATGAGATGGTGTTAGAGATTGTTTCCGTCCCCTCGTTTCTGCTTTTCCTTCAAAGGTTATGGCGTTCCTTATCATCTTCGCCGAACAGCCAAGAAGTTCCTGAATCTTTTTATACGTTTTGCCTTCCAAAACAAGCTTTTTTATAATTTCCCGCCTCTCCAGTGTGCAGTGTTTGCCTCGACCCACTTTAAATCCATAAATTCAATAATTTTATTAAAATTTTAATGGAAATATAAAATAGAATAACAGGACTTACTTTTTATCACTTTTGAAATCAAAATTTAAATTAAAACACAATTATTTAAATTAAATTTGTCAATCACTGCTATTATTTTGCTCGCCTAAGATAATGAATCACACTACACAAAGCGCCATTTAAACAAAGCAATGAGAATTTACCGTTAAATTACCACTTGCACCTGTAAACATAATTACTCTGAGTACCAAAATACAGTAGAGTTGCGAAAAAGTGGCTGTGTTATTGATTTATGAAAAATTATAGCTTGTTGCCTATTACACTGCTATTATTTTGCTCGCCACTTGACTTAACTTGACTTATAGTACCTATAATCGCAAGTAAAAATAATTGTGTGATGCCTATAAAAGTTCTAAATAGGTAGGTATTAGTAAAGATGAATTTCAAAAGGCTATATGTATGTATAATAAAAAAACAGCCGATTTCAAATATACCAGGCCACATTTTAAATACATCCATACACCTTTCTTATTTAAATTTCTAATTTAATTTGTATAAATTAATATTCTAAATTAATACAATATCACGCACAAATAAACAGGTCTATACACTCAACACGGCAAAATTAATTGCAAATCGAAGTCAAAATCGAAATAGTTTTTTTTATATAATACGAACCGACCGACGACACGGTAGGTAACTAGGTACATAGCTATACCTATCTACAAAAACACACAAAATTATCACGAAATGAATTAGTTACATACTACACTCATCAATAAACTTCAAAATTTATTTCAAACAAAAATTGAAAATTGAAGGCAATGAAAATATTTTTTTAACAGAAAACGAACCGGTGTCAAACATAAATTCAATACCGAAATCAAAACTGGGTCAAAAATAAATACAAATAAAAATAACAACCAACTACTTCATATGTAGTTTCTTCAATTTTAAATAAATATGAAGAAAGAAAAATGCAAAAATTAGATTTTGTTTTATCTTGCTTTAACTTCAAGCATTCATCTCACTCATTATCTATTTTGCTTACCTTATTTTTTATTCCTCAATCTTTCACGTTATCGCTCTTCCCCAGTCTGCGCAGTCTGGAAATGTGTCCGAGATAGTTATTCTTTTAATATCCGCCTAGGCGGCTCCCAGGGCGTTCCTCTTCATGATATATCTATAGAAATGTATATAAAAGGCATCTGCTTACAAATGTCGCAACGGAACATTTTAATAAAATTATAAACCAAGAAACAGCAGCTGGCAACTAAAAACAGCAAAAAAAAAACACTTTAATAAACTGGTAACCGCATGCGCACAAAACTTTTTTTTTCTTACACGATTGGAGGGAAAAAGATTCTTTACTCCGCGTTATTGCCAAAAATTACACCCACAGCTGGGAACTAAAAACGCAAAAAACAACACTTCCCAAATAATTGTTAAATTGTTAACGGTATGCGCACAACTTTTTATCTATTCTTTACTTTGCGTTATTCCAAAAACCACACCACGTATTGCAGCTGGGAACGAATAGCGCAAAAAAACAATTGCCAAATTGTTAACCGTATGCGCACAACTTTTTTTCTGTTCTTTACTTTGTGATATTCCAAAAATCAAAACACGTGTTGCAGATGGGAACAAAAAGCGCAAAAAAACCACTTCACAAATTGTCCGTGTGTGCACAACTTCTTTTTTACACGATTATTTGATATAACGTTCTATGTTCGCCAACGGTCTGATTACGAATGAAATGAATACTGAATCGTATCATCATCGTCACAAGCGAATTGCAAATTTACACATAAAATATGTAATTTACATTAAATGGTAGTAAATATAAGCATTGATTGTTTAATTACAAACACTTTATGTGTAATTTTCATATGGTGTTTGGATTTAAACAATATTTGTTTAAATCTAAACATTGTGGGTGTAATGTTTAAACTTTATTAGTTTAATACTGCACAATTGTGATTGAAAGGTACACAGAGGGTGAATATTTGCAACAATTGTTTGTATTATCCAACAGAATGTGTTCAATTATTTTTACCTATTGTAGTGTGTATAAATACGCAACTTTTACACTAAATATTACATAAAATTTTGTGGAAAACTTACATGCAGTTTTTAGAGTGTACTTGGTCAGCAAATACTGTTCCAGCCTCTCTTCATAAATGAGAAAATCGTCCTCCAAATTAAATGAAGGTACAACACCCACGTCACTGACAGGTGGGTGCACAGGCGCGTCCACCATTTTATTTTACTCAATTTATTAATTAAACTATAAACTTTTGTATTTAACTAAGATTTTTTTTATTTCCACACGATTTCTTAATTTTTTTTACTCGTCGCCAATGTTGTATCCTTGAAAACAATAACATAAGACAACACACAAAAAACTGCACTTTATTTTATTTATTTAATACCTAGTGTAATGGCCGCCTGGTTAGCCTGTTGGGCTAGAAGGTAACATTCGATTAAAATCCACCATAGGTATCCAAGGCCATGACCTGAGAAATATTCTGAAAGCAATAGACTGATTAATAATAACCTATTGAGTGTGGAAATTCAGATGCAGAATTTTAATTGCTCTAAGCTCTGGATTCTAGACAAGGCACTTCTAGAACGTATTTTTGATCGCATTAATTAACCTTACATTAACTAAAAATCCATCTAGATCACTAGAAATTACAGTTGGTTCAATTCGAGCTCGTTCGACTACATCAATTTACATATGTTGCCAATCTTCAGCGGGACGATACCCGATGCATCTTGTCAAGATGAATAAAGTGAAACGTTATATTTCAAAAAAAGGAACAATATTTATTTATTAATTAGATAATAGAAAGAAAACTATAACAATCCGCAAAAAGACGACTTATCCCTTCGAGTTCACACTAAAGACTAACTCCGTATGCCCTTCTTTCGATGAGTTTCTCTAATTTAGCATTTATTGCAGTGTTGCCGTTGACAGCTCGGCCTCTCCTGACATTTCGTCCTCCTCGGACGAATGTGCGTCTCCGGGTTCTGGTCCGCTTTGGTACACGTCTATATCAGGACCGAGCATACACTATGGCTTCATATGATCGCTCGAAATGACATTAGAGTAGCGCTTTTGCTTCAATTGGTTGTCTGGTAGATCTTCGATTATGATCGTGCTTCAATACCTTTGTGATGATGTATGGGCCCTTGTATTTTGGGTCCAGCTTATGGGAATCCCCTTTTGCTTGCGGTACATGGTCGATAACAATTAGATCACCTTCAACGTATTGATGTGGTCTCTGGTGCCTGTTGTCATAGCGTTCTTTCCATTTGCATCTTTCTTCTCGGATTCTGGCAGCTGCATTTTCTCTTTTGGTTATAACATCTTCAACTTCGTCTGGTGCCTCATTCTGTAGTGCTTGGATTAGTCGGTTTTGACTGACATCTCTAACGTTAAAGTTAAATACCAGTTCGTTCGGACTGTATTTCGTTGTTGCGCTAGGTTGAGAATTCAACGTCCATTGAATATTTGGCAACGCTGAATCCCATTCTTTGTCGTTTATGGTTGAGCACTTGAGTGCTGCTAGCAGAGTTTTGTTCACCCTTTCGGCTTGGCCATTAGCTCTTGGAGTTCGAACAGCTGTTTTGACGTGCTGTAACCCATGGTGATCAACAAAATTACTGAATTCACGTGACGTATATGCCGTACCCCTGTCCGATGTAATCCGTAGCGGTTGACCAATAATTGACATGATATCGTTTAACAAAGTGATAGCTGGTGTCGTCTTCGTATTCCTCACAGCTTTGAGAATTACGTATTTGCTGAAACAACAGACGACAACAATTATGTATAGATTACCTCTTTTGCTTTTCGGGAACGGACCCAAATGATCGATGTTGACACTACGGAAAGGAATCGGCATCACCTCCATTACTTGAAGTTGACTTTCCGTTTTACCTCCCTTGACTTTGTTCAATTCGGGGCATACTATTGTTATGTTACATGTTGCATGCCGCAATATACGACTTCACATATCGCCTTATTCTTGGAAACCAAAAATGCTTCGAAATACGTTGGATCGTTTTCTCAATCCCAAAATGTCCAGCCTCATCATGACCCGCTCTTGTTATTCGCCACCTTACCAACTCAGGTATCACCAATCTGTTGTTTCCATTAACTCGGCGATTCAAACGTCCGGAAAGCATTATGTAATCCTTTTGTGTTTGCTTTGTCACTGAGTCATTTTGCGACGTTCCCTCTTTAAAACTGCTGATGATATCTGCCAGTTTCTTGTCCTGCCGTTGCATACCTAGTATCCAGTTGTCATCTAGGGTAACTACCTTTAACACATTGTCAGCTACTGTCTTCGGCTCTCTTGGTGGTAGAGTTGGAATCCGACTCATCCCGTCGACATGTTGCATTCTTACGCCTGGTCGATGCACACACTCAAAATCAAACTCTTGTAGACGTAACCACCATCTTGCTATGCGTGGCGGTAAGGGTGATGTCTTCTTCGTAGTTACAATCGCGTTACAATCAGTAATGACTGGAAATCTCGTACCCAGAAGATAAATTCTATATCGCTCCAGAGTTTCAACGATGGCCAAAATCTCTAACTCGTGGCTGGCAAATTTACTTTCGGAATCACTGCATTGACGACTAAAGTACGACACTTGGTTGAATCCATCTGATTCCCGTTGCATCAAATTCCGGACAGTCCAATTGAACATGCATCTGTGTGCACTTCGTGCTCCTTTTCCGTGTTGAAAAGTGCGAGAACAGGTTCTCTAGTAATAACGTTCTTAAGACGTTCGAATGCCTCCTGTTGTTAAGATTCCCATTGGAAGTTGATGTTCTTTTTCAGAAGTCTCGTAAGCGGTTGAGAGATTCGAGAATACTCGTGGACAAATTTCCGGAAGAAACCCGTGACTCCAAGGAAATGTCGTACCTCTGTTGCGTTTGTTGGTTTCGGAAATTCTTCAATGCATTTCGTTTTATTTTCCCCTGGCCGTATGCCTTCGGGTCCAATAATGTGTCCTAGAAAATTAACCGTCGGTCGTTGCCATCAGAACATTCTTTGATGGTCTAAGTGTAAGTCCCGTCCGTTTCATCGCTTTCAACACTTCCTGCAGCACGTTTAGACCCTCGTCAAATGAATCAGTTGCGATGATCAGTTCATCAACTTAGTTTACCACATTCTTACGGCATGCATGGAAGTTTCTTAACTATTTCCTGGATAACTTCCTGGAAAACAATTTGTGCTTTTACTAAACCAAATGGCATAACGTTGTGTTCAAACAGCCCATTCGGAGTTAAGAAGGCCGTAAATGCTTTGCTTTGGTAATACCCTGCTGTCATGTCTAAAGTAGAAAATAACTTGTTACCTGCTAATTGTGACAACTGTTCCTCCACCACTGGCATTATGCATTGTTTCTTCACTGTGACTGCATTTAGTGCACGATAGTCTGTGCACATACGACTCTCTCCGTTCGATTTTGGAACCAATACCACCGACGCTGCATGCGGTGACTTACTTGGACGAATTATATTGGGCTTCAGAAGATTGTCAGTGATCTCAGTCAGTTTTTCTCTCAGGGCGAATGGTACCTGGTATCGTTTTCCAATTATTGGGTTGTTTGTCGTTACCTCAATCTCCATTAGGTCCGTGTTGCACCTGCCCAGTTGAGAAAGATCCTCGCCAAAACACTCTGAAAACTTGGAAACTAAATCTAACACCTTCCTTCCGTTGACTCTCATTCAATTGGTCACCAATTTCGGGACATTTCGATGTTTTCGTTTGGATCTGCAAAACTCTAGCTTCTATAATCATGCGATGATTTTTCCGGCATAATACATCGCGACCCAGGGCAGAAATTCGTCTGGCACAATTTGGAGCGTTGCGTGCACTTCTTGATTATCTATCCGCATCTCTACCTCGATGACTACTCGATGACTGGGGAGGGTAATAACTATACACAACCGATAAACCGCCGCGACGCTCGTCTCGTGCTGTGCTGTACAATAAAGATTTGTTTTTTTTTCAAAGGAGAGAAAATCAAGAACAAAATTATTCGCGCACATTAATTAATTATTGTTTAATAATTTTTCGCTATGGACAATCAATTAACTTAATGGACATTCGAATTCCTCTTCTGATAATTTTAAACGAGTTAAGTTAAACACGTCTGCAATTCTTGGCTTCTGAAATTCAACTGCTTTTATTATATCTTTTTCTTAAGTCTAATGTGATTAATATTTTAACAAAGGGAAAAGAGAATAATACATACATATAACAGAAATAACGATCGTTAGGAGAAATTATACAATGCAAGAATAACGATCGGTTTATGGTGTTTTATATATGTTAGGTTTTTGTATATGGAGAAAACCTAAACAAAATATTTTTTAGGACAACTGTCTTTATTGCTTGTGAACACTAAACTCATCTTAAAATTACTTCACAAATGTATTTATAACTTATTGCTACACCAGTTGTCGGGTATCCATCAAATTTGCCGACGACTGCATCCAAAACGATGTTGCTTCCAGGAATATGTTTTTGTATGTCGTCGACCGTGGGAGTTCAAGTCAGCATTGCATGTTGTTCTATGGTGTCATAAATATGTATGAAACGATGCAATGGAACATGCGTCACTTGTCAGCGTTTATGTTGCTAACTTATGCAATGACAATGTGTGTGTTTTAAAAGAACGATAGTAAATGAATAACGGCGTAAATATAACGATAGACACTTGGTAACATGCAATACCTCATTACACACATATATATATATATATATATATATACATATAACTACTACAGATATTATTTCTTTATTAAGATTCAGATCCTTTGCCAAAGGTGGGGGTTCTTTTACCTTTTGCCTCATTCCCTTAGAAGCGAGTACCCTCAGTCAGTATTTAATGAAGTTTAAGACTCTTTAACCTCTATCTAAACTATCACACAGTCAACAAAAAACAATTAAAAATCAATTAACAACACAAACAACCAATCTTACTCATCTTCGGTAAATGTTTTTTTTTTCAGCGCACTATGTACAATATCCAACGCAGGTAGTCAATGTACGATGTACGGAATGTCACTTTCCAAGATTTTCCTTCAATTAAAAATGCACTTTTCTGCAACCACTTTTCACCCTGAATAAAAGAACAAAACCAAGTAAACTCTTTGGCAATAAAAATTGAAATTATTAATTCTAAAACACTTCCCTAAACAATTCACAATTCCCAACAACACTGAAGTGCAATTCATGCACTTTTTCCACAAAAGAAAACAACAAAAGCTCCACGTTGGGCGCCAATTGTTACCGAATTTCTAAACGCGCATTTGGATAAATTTGTATGAAAATTAAAGTTAGAATTTATGAAGGCGGAACTACAATCCGCAAAACACAAAACAGATAGAATAACTATTTAATTAAACGAATTAATTAAATATACAAAAAAATCGAAAAGAGCCGGCGCGGCGTGCGAGAGAAAATAAACTAATGACAACTGTCACTCGAAGGTGGGCGCGTTTAGAGAATTCGCAACAGGGAGCATAAAAAAATGCTGCCACCTAGATAGCTCAGCGATGGGGTGGGTTCAGCAAAACGGTGGGCTGTATTAATTGGGGAATCGATAAAAAAAGATGTAAAAAAAAATTAATTAAATTGAATTGTAAAGTAGGGTGTATCAAAATAAAATGGGCGCCAGTAGTTTTTTGTTTGTTTTAGTTCTGAACTAAATAGGAAATTACAAACCTTTTGGACCAATTCACTGAAAAAAAAGAAGTTCCTTTCCAAGAAAAATAAAAGAATATTTTAATTTACTTGAATAGGATTTTAAAGAAGTTTTATTTAAAACTATCTGGGAAGCCTTTATAGATATAGGTATAAAACCCAGAATTTTTTCTAAGACAAGTAAGAATTTACAAAGGTAGGTATTTGGTAATTGGCAGATGGCCAATTTAAAAAATATATGTTCGAAAAGATGAAAGATGGAAAATCAAAACAAGAACATTGGTTTTGTGCCACAACGGGACACGAAGAAAAAAAATCACGTTGGGAAAAATTCCCGAACAACAACGGAATTTTTAGAACGGTCGCGGGTCCCGCAATCTCGGGAAGACAAAAGACGAAACGAAAGCCTAAACGGGGTAAATCTAAGGCACTTAATAGCTTCCAAACAAAACAAAACGAATGAAAATTCTCCTAAGCAACAATTGAACAACGAACAACGTATACTTAGCTTTTTTTCTGCAGCGGATCCTGACTTTTCCACAATCAGTCTCACCCTGGCTCTTTTTCCTCTAACAAGAATGCCTTCTTATCACCACAGTAAAATTGCACTAATACTTTTTTTTAAATATTCCCCAACTGGGATTCCTCTGACCAAAAAAAAAAAATTTGACTTTATAAAAAAACGCAACTCAAAAATTTCGTTTAGACGATAATAATCTTTCGCTTTTCAACTTTTTTTGAAACCTCGCTCTTTCGTAGCTTCCTAAAAAGTGTCCGTCAAAAGGCGAACTTCTCTCATCCATCCGGCCACGACATATATGCCATCCTCTTCTGACCTTTGGTCCGAGTTGGTATTCTGTCGCGGTTGTAACACCCGGCTTTTTCGCTGGTGTGCATGCCGCTGTCGAATCCAGCCACGCATATATGGTCTCTTTCACATTGGTGATTTGAACACCAACCTTGGCTTAATGGACGAGTTCAGTTCTAATCCGTCAATTTCAAATGGTCTAAAAAGTTAAACGAAAAATTATTAAAGATCGCGAATTAAGTCCCCAGCCCAACCGGCCCAACTCAAAAACTTGAATAAAGCATTCTGTTAGATGGGATCCCATGCCATTTTCCCAACAAACATTATGAGACAGGATCCGATGTTTCACGCGAAATTTAACATATTTAAACCCGTAGACTTTCGCGCAGACAATTCAGGGTAAAGGGAAAAACATCGCAACGTGATTTTACTTGGTGAGCCAGACACTTAAAATTGGCAGAAGGCCATACTAAATTTATGTTGGTGTGAACTTGAAATCACACATGCCGTTGAACATGGGTCAAAATCTTCATGTTTTACAATCCTGTGTGGACCATCTGTCGCACACTGTGTACCTGTGTGTTTTTGCCGTTGTGACTCATCCGTCACATATATGAATATGGATTTTGGTGACCGCCTGTCGCTCAACTTTGTATTTCAGAATCAAAGACCTATTTTGATTGCTTTTCCAGAATGCTTAAGAGTAGGACTCTGGACGGTGGAAACCAGGTTTCAACTGAGCTCTACAGCATTTTGGAGCCGCAATAGAAAGGAAGATTGAAAAATGGATTGCGGAAAATTGAATAGGTAGGTGAAACTTGTTGTGGTAAATTTTACCGCAACAAATGAGTCTCGGAAAACTTTCGGAACAGGCATTTCTGAAGAAAATGTCTTGCTATTGTTGGCTCTTATTTGAAGCTTGTGGTATCTCAAAGTAACAAGTATGCCCACGATATACTCGGTACCAAATAATTAAAAAGTTATTTGTAAATTGAAGTTCACAGACCTTTGCAAATAGAATTGAATAGAACTTCAAAGTTTTTGAAGTTAGCTGGTATAATTTACATTATTATTAATTTCGATATATTTATTAAAATTCGCATTAAAGAAATTGGGGAATAATACTCCCTTTTTTCCGTCGTCTCTCGATGACGTTGTGGATGGCATCAATTTCCTGGATGTACGAGTGGCTTGTCAATGATTGTGGATAAAATTAAATAATGCAAATGACATTATCGAGTTCCTATTTTGGGGTACCTATCCGGTAAGTATCCCGTGGTACCGCCCGCAGGCGACACAAGACTGCATAAAACTTTGAATAGTCTCCAGGCTTGGAGAATGTTAATTTAACATCATGTATAATGCCCTTTTCATTTATTGGACGAGCCTCTCCCAGGCACCTCCTTCACTGGATCTTACATACTTGTCTGTAGTTGTACCTACTGGCTTGGTCCCTCGGTTACGACAATCCGTACAACGAGACCTTTCGCTATTCATCAAAACTCTAATCCAGAACTTTCTGCGTAGCTCGCTTATTGCTGTTGACATATTTATATGGTAATATCTCTTCACTAGTGAGTTCAACACTAATACGTTCAAGAAGTAATTTGGTGGGTAAGTTGACCCGTTAGTTTGGTGGCAGTAGAGAAGAGAAAATCTCTTCGTAGACCTGCCATACTATCCTGTATGGTCTTAGTCGAGATATTAAGGGTCTGCATGGCCTGAATTTAATGGCCAAATTCATATTCATAATTTTTCTTTGTTTATATCTACTGATTGGGATTCTGAATCGTGGAAATTATTGCTACTATAATATTGAGGAGATTTACTTACATTTTGTTGTAAGAGATCCGAATCAGCCGTGGCACCTGTTGATTGCCTGAGTGGTGGTTGCAAATTGAATTGGGTTTGAAGTTGATTGCGGACAGGCGGCGTCACTTGTCATGACTTGTTCTGTAACGGGGTTGCGACGGATTTGTAGTTTCCCATGCAGTCTCAATTGCTGAATATATGTAGCAATGTTGGCTTGAAATCGCGGCAGCGATAGAGATAATTCCATAGGAGGCTGAAAAATATCGTTTTAGTCAGTATTATTTTCTCTTATTAGTTCTGTGCAAAGCATTAAATTTTCCACAGTTTCAGTTAGTAATTTATTTGTCGTATCTGATTTTATGAAGTTCATTTCCGAAAATTTCCTTTTAGCTGCCGCCGAACTATGCGGACAGCTTGTTTATCATATAAATTTGAGATTTCCTTAAACATAGGCTCTTCTAAAACATCGTTTGTTTTCCCTAACTCCCTCTAAAATTTGACAATCTCCGTCAAGTTTAAATTCCAATGAAAGTATTATTCTCTCTCATTAGCAATCATTATTAAGAATTTAAGACTAATAAATCTGAATCAAAGTGTCAGAAACGACAAACGTGCCGTTTGCTGACCCCTTTATTTGGCTTAACCAATTTTACAATCGTTCCCATTCCTGTTTGTAATTTTGGTCACATGATTTCTTTGGACAGATTGCTGCATTTTCATTTGAATCGAATTCTGAGTTAATTTCTTCTTCTGTCCATCTGCTGGTGATATCTTCGATTATGATAATCCATTGATATCCATCCTGAGAGATAAACAAACAACATATTCTCTATTTTCAATTAACAGGTGAGATTTTTGACATCTCGATTTCGTTTTTTTAAACGTACATATTTTGGAAATTGATAAATACTATTACGGAAATTTTAGTCCTGTTCAATTCAATAGAAAAGCAAAAAAAAAAACAAACGTGATTAGTACCCTTTGCGGTATCTTAGATTTTAGAACACAACATTCCCTGCCTCGATATAACTCTCCGGAGGTGGTACATACACACTTAACTGTTTTACTTTTCACTTGAAACTAACGTTCCGAAACACTTACTATCACTTACAATCGAAAGTTAAAACTGAAACTTTGAATCTTTAGCAAATTGAAGCTTTAACACTTAATCAAGTACGTTCAGCGAGTGTTATCTGTCCACCCAGAAACTTGGTAACCAGATCTGCCCATTCCAGCAGACCCGCAAATTGGTTTTGTTCTTTAGTATGCCATTATTATTTATCCATGACTTTTGAAAGATCTTATGGGTCCTCGTAATTAAATTCGGATAACCGAGAAACTACCCGATGACTCTGAAGAACGGGTTATTGGCTTCTTCCCTTTGATGGATGATTATTCCATTTTTGATAATCTATATGATCGGCGATTGTGAATTTTTCTTCTCCTTGACCTTCAGAATTGTCATGAAGGATCATGGCTCTCATTAAGTTATGATGTAAATGATGTCCTAGTCACCTAGGGTATAATGATAGTTTGATTGAATTTCACCATTCCGTTTACCCCCAATATAATTCTGTTGCTGATGGAATAATCGGCCAATTCTTTTGTTAATTATGGCTTTTGATGTTGTGTCAAACCATATTGTCTAGCTCTTAATTGAATTTGTTGGCATCTAAATCTCCATAGAAGCTAAAGGTCTGTTTGTGAAGTGTAACGTTATAAATATACTTTGAGCGTTGACGTATGCGTATTCGCATACTTACACTTGTACCATTAACATTTATTTTTTTTTATTCATTGTATTCATATCCTTTCTCACTTCTAGTCTAAGGGGAAAAATGGAGTCTCAAGAATGACCGGGAGCTACAAAATTCCAGCAATACCGACTATCACCTCGATTAAGTATCAAAAACAATCTCAAAACTAAAACAAACCGGATATAGTTCTTTATGAATCTACTACTTCCTAAAGTTCTCCCCTAATGACCTACCTCACCTTTAGGACCGATGTCTACAGACCCATCGGCCCATCCAAGCAGGTGTCGAAAGAGGTGTGGGCGGGGATCATGCTAATCGCTTAAGGACAGTGTTACCTTCTTTAGGCCTAAATCTGAGTTGGTACTCGATTTTGGTACATCTCCATCTTTTAAAGACGTAGGACCCGAACCTTTGTGACCGACATCGCTTCTCGTTTTTATTTTATTTAAATCAGCTTTTTTCTTAGAGGAGGATTAGTACAAGAAATTGTCTAAAGTATATTAAATGAAATAAAAACCGAATATTAATGGCACTCACTGTATGTGTGTAAGTAACTACTTTTCATTTCGTTAATTTTTCTTTTAAATTCTACAGGTTAATTATATGTTAAAGAATTTTTTTTTTTTGTTGCACTTTCACTTTTTTACATCCCTTCACTTTATTTTTCTGCTGCATGCGGTGACTTACTTGGACGAATTATATTGTGCTTCAGAAGATTGTCAGTGATCTCAGTCAGTTTTTCTCTCAGGGCGAATGGTACCTGGTATCGTTTTCCAATTATTGGGTTGTTTGTCGTTACCTCAATCTCCATTAGGTCCGTGTTGCACCTGCCCAGTTGAGAAAGATCCTCGCCAAAACACTCTGAAAACTTGGAAACTAAATCTAACACCTTCCTTCCGTTGACTCTCATTCAAATGGTCACCAATTTCGGGACATTTCGATGTTTTCGTTTGGATCTGCAAAACTCTAGCTTCTATAATCATGCGATGATTTTTCCGGCATAATACATCGCGACCCAGGGCAGAAATTCGTCTGGCACAATTTGGAGCGTTGCGTGCACTTCTTGATTATCTATCCGCATCTCTACCTCGATGACTACTCGATGACTGGGGAGGGTAATAACTATACACAACCGATAAACCGCCGCGACGCTCGTCTCGTGCTGTGCTGTACAATAAAGATTTGTTTTTTTTTCAAAGGAGAGAAAATCAAGAACAAAATTATTCGCGCACATTAATTAATTATTGTTTAATAATTTTTCGCTATGGACAATCAATTAACTTAATGGACATTCGAATTCCTCTTCTGATAATTTTAAACGAGTTAAGTTAAACACGTCTGCAATTCTTGGCTTCTGAAATTCAACTGCTTTTATTATATCTTTTTCTTAAGTCTAATGTGATTAATATTTTAACAAAGGGAAAAGAGAATAATACATACATATAACAGAAATAACGATCGTTAGGAGAAATTATACAATGCAAGAATAACGATCGGTTTATGGTGTTTTATATATGTTAGGTTTTTGTATATGGAGAAAACCTAAACAAAATATTTTTTAGGACAACTGTCTTTATTGCTTGTGAACACTAAACTCATCTTAAAATTACTTCACAAATGTATTTATAACTTATTGCTACACCAGTTGTCGGGTATCCATCAAATTTGCCGACGACTGCATCCAAAACGATGTTGCTTCCAGGAATATGTTTTTGTATGTCGTCGACCGTGGGAGTTCAAGTCAGCATTGCATGTTGTTCTATGGTGTCATAAATATGTATGAAACGATGCAATGGAACATGCGTCACTTGTCAGCGTTTATGTTGCTAACTTATGCAATGACAATGTGTGTGTTTTAAAAGAACGATAGTAAATGAATAACGGCGTAAATATAACGATAGACACTTGGTAACATGCAATACCTCATTACACACATATATATATATATATATATATATACATATAACTACTACAGATATTATTTCTTTATTAAGATTCAGATCCTTTGCCAAAGGTGGGGGTTCTTTTACCTTTTGCCTCATTCCCTTAGAAGCGAGTACCCTCAGTCAGTATTTAATGAAGTTTAAGACTCTTTAACCTCTATCTAAACTATCACACAGTCAACAAAAAACAATTAAAAATCAATTAACAACACAAACAACCAATCTTACTCATCTTCGGTAAATGTTTTTTTTTTCAGCGCACTATGTACAATATCCAACGCAGGTAGTCAATGTACGATGTACGGAATGTCACTTTCCAAGATTTTCCTTCAATTAAAAATGCACTTTTCTGCAACCACTTTTCACCCTGAATAAAAGAACAAAACCAAGTAAACTCTTTGGCAATAAAAATTGAAATTATTAATTCTAAAACACTTCCCTAAACAATTCACAATTCCCAACAACACTGAAGTGCAATTCATGCACTTTTTCCACAAAAGAAAACAACAAAAGCTCCACGTTGGGCGCCAATTGTTACCGAATTTCTAAACGCGCATTTGGATAAATTTGTATGAAAATTAAAGTTAGAATTTATGAAGGCGGAACTACAATCCGCAAAACACAAAACAGATAGAATAACTATTTAATTAAACGAATTAATTAAATATACAAAAAAATCGAAAAGAGCCGGCGCGGCGTGCGAGAGAAAATAAACTAATGACAACTGTCACTCGAAGGTGGGCGCGTTTAGAGAATTCGCAACAGGGAGCATAAAAAAATGCTGCCACCTAGATAGCTCAGCGATGGGGTGGGTTCAGCAAAACGGTGGGCTGTATTAATTGGGGAATCGATAAAAAAAGATGTAAAAAAAAATTAATTAAATTGAATTGTAAAGTAGGGTGTATCAAAATAAAATGGGCGCCAGTAGTTTTTTGTTTGTTTTAGTTCTGAACTAAATAGGAAATTACAAACCTTTTGGACCAATTCACTGAAAAAAAAGAAGTTCCTTTCCAAGAAAAATAAAAGAATATTTTAATTTACTTGAATAGGATTTTAAAGAAGTTTTATTTAAAACTATCTGGGAAGCCTTTATAGATATAGGTATAAAACCCAGAATTTTTTCTAAGACAAGTAAGAATTTACAAAGGTAGGTATTTGGTAATTGGCAGATGGCCAATTTAAAAAATATATGTTCGAAAAGATGAAAGATGGAAAATCAAAACAAGAACATTGGTTTTGTGCCACAACGGGACACGAAGAAAAAAAATCACGTTGGGAAAAATTCCCGAACAACAACGGAATTTTTAGAACGGTCGCGGGTCCCGCAATCTCGGGAAGACAAAAGACGAAACGAAAGCCTAAACGGGGTAAATCTAAGGCACTTAATAGCTTCCAAACAAAACAAAACGAATGAAAATTCTCCTAAGCAACAATTGAACAACGAACAACGTATACTTAGCTTTTTTTCTGCAGCGGATCCTGACTTTTCCACAATCAGTCTCACCCTGGCTCTTTTTCCTCTAACAAGAATGCCTTCTTATCACCACAGTAAAATTGCACTAATACTTTTTTTTAAATATTCCCCAACTGGGATTCCTCTGACCAAAAAAAAAAAAATTTGACTTTATAAAAAAACGCAACTCAAAAATTTCGTTTAGACGATAATAATCTTTCGCTTTTCAACTTTTTTTGAAACCTCGCTCTTTCGTAGCTTCCTAAAAAGTGTCCGTCAAAAGGCGAACTTCTCTCATCCATCCGGCCACGACATATATGCCATCCTCTTCTGACCTTTGGTCCGAGTTGGTATTCTGTCGCGGTTGTAACACCCGGCTTTTTCGCTGGTGTGCATGCCGCTGTCGAATCCAGCCACGCATATATGGTCTCTTTCACATTGGTGATTTGAACACCAACCTTGGCTTAATGGACGAGTTCAGTTCTAATCCGTCAATTTCAAATGGTCTAAAAAGTTAAACGAAAAATTATTAAAGATCGCGAATTAAGTCCCCAGCCCAACCGGCCCAACTCAAAAACTTGAATAAAGCATTCTGTTAGATGGGATCCCATGCCATTTTCCCAACAAACATTATGAGACAGGATCCGATGTTTCACGCGAAATTTAACATATTTAAACCCGTAGACTTTCGCGCAGACAATTCAGGGTAAAGGGAAAAACATCGCAACGTGATTTTACTTGGTGAGCCAGACACTTAAAATTGGCAGAAGGCCATACTAAATTTATGTTGGTGTGAACTTGAAATCACACATGCCGTTGAACATGGGTCAAAATCTTCATGTTTTACAATCCTGTGTGGACCATCTGTCGCACACTGTGTACCTGTGTGTTTTTGCCGTTGTGACTCATCCGTCACATATATGAATATGGATTTTGGTGACCGCCTGTCGCTCAACTTTGTATTTCAGAATCAAAGACCTATTTTGATTGCTTTTCCAGAATGCTTAAGAGTAGGACTCTGGACGGTGGAAACCAGGTTTCAACTGAGCTCTACAGCATTTTGGAGCCGCAATAGAAAGGAAGGTTGAAAAATGGATTGCGGAAAATTGAATAGGTAGGTGAAACTTGTTGTGGTAAATTTTACCGCAACAAATGAGTCTCGGAAAACTTTCGGAACAGGCATTTCTGAAGAAAATGTCTTGCTATTGTTGGTTCTTATTTGAAGCTTGTGGTATCTCAAAGTAACAAGTATGCCCACGATATACTCGGTACCAAATAATTAAAAAGTTATTTGTAAATTGAAGTTCACAGACCTTTGCAAATAGAATTGAATAGAACTTCAAAGTTTTTGAAGTATTTATTAAAATTCGCATTAAAGAAATTGGGGAATAATACTCCCTTTTTTCCGTCGTCTCTCGATGACGTTGTGGATGGCATCAATTTCCTGGATGTACGAGTGGCTTGTCAATGATTGTGGATAAAATTTAGTAATGCAAATGACATTATCGAGTTCCTATTTTGGGGTACCTATCCGGTAAGTATCCCGTGATACCGCCCGCAGGCGACACAAGACTGCATAAAACTTTGAATAGTCTCCAGGCTTGGAGAATGTTAATTTAACATCATGTATAATGCCCTTTTCATTGATTGGACGAGCCTCTCCCAGGCACCTCCTTCACTGGATCTTACATACTTGTCTGTAGTTGTACCTACTGGCTTGGTCCCTCGGTTACGACAATCCGTACAACGAGACCTTTCGCTATTCATCAAAACTCTAATCCAGAACTTTCTGCGTAGCTCGCTTATTGCTGTTGACATATTTATATGGTAATATCTCTTCACTAGTGAGTTCAACACTAATACGTTCAAGAAGTAATTTGGTGGGTAAGTTGACCCGTTAGTTTGGTGGCAGTAGAGAAGAGAAAATCTCTTCGTAGACCTGCCATACTATCCTGTATGGTCTTAGTCGAGATATTAAGGGTCTGCATGGCCTGAATTTAATGGCCAAATTCATATTCATAATTTTTCTTTGTTTATATCTACTGATTGGGATTCTGAATCGTGGAAATTATTGCTACTATAATATTGAGGAGATTTACTTACATTTTGTTGTAAGAGATCCGAATCAGCCGTGGCACCTGTTGATTGCCTGAGTGGTGGTTGCAAATTGAATTGGGTTTGAAGTTGATTGCGGACAGGCGGCGTCACTTGTCATGACTTGTTCTGTAACGGGGTTGCGACGGATTTGTAGTTTCCCATGCAGTCTCAATTGCTGAATATATGTAGCAATGTTGGCTTGAAATCGCGGCAGCGATAGAGATAATTCCATAGGAGGCTGAAAAATATCGTTTTAGTCAGTATTATTTTCTCTTATTAGTTCTGTGCAAAGCATTAAATTTTCCACAGTTTCAGTTAGTAATTTATTTGTCGTATCTGATTTTATGAAGTTCATTTCCGAAAATTTCCTTTTAGCTGCCGCCGAACTATGCGGACAGCTTGTTTATCATATAAATTTGAGATTTCCTTAAACATAGGCTCTTCTAAAACATCGTTTGTTTTCCCTAACTCCCTCTAAAATTTGACAATCTCCGTCAAGTTTAAATTCCAATGAAAGTATTATTCTCTCTCATTAGCAATCATTATTAAGAATTTAAGACTAATAAATCTGAATCAAAGTGTCAGAAACGACAAACGTGCCGTTTGCTGACCCCTTTATTTGGCTTAACCAATTTTACAATCGTTCCCATTCCTGTTTGTAATTTTGGTCACATGATTTCTTTGGACAGATTGCTGCATTTTCATTTGAATCGAATTCTGAGTTAATTTCTTCTTCTGTCCATCTGCTGGTGATATCTTCGATTATGATAATCCATTGATATCCATCCTGAGAGATAAACAAACAACATATTCTCTATTTTCAATTAACAGGTGAGATTTTTGACATCTCGATTTCGTTTTTTTAAACGTACATATTTTGGAAATTGATAAATACTATTACGGAAATTTTAGTCTTGTTCAATTCAATAGAAAAGCAAAAAAAAAAACAAACGTGATTAGTACCCTTTGCGGTATCTTAGATTTTAGAACACAACATTCCCTGCCTCGATATAACTCTCCGGAGGTGGTACATACACACTTAACTGTTTTACTTTTCACTTGAAACTAACGTTCCGAAACACTTACTATCACTTACAATCGAAAGTTAAAACTGAAACTTTGAATCTTTAGCAAATTGAAGCTTTAACACTTAATCAAGTACGTTCAGCGAGTGTTATCTGTCCACCCAGAAACTTGGTAACCAGATCTGCCCATTCCAGCAGACCCGCAAATTGGTTTTGTTCTTTAGTATGCCATTATTATTTATCCATGACTTTTGAAAGATCTTATGGGTCCTCGTAATTAAATTCGGATAACCGAGAAACTACCCGATGACTCTGAAGAACGGGTTATTGGATTCTTCCCTTTGATGGATGATTATTCCATTTTTGATAATCTATATGATCGGCGATTGTGAATTTTTCTTCTCCTTGACCTTCAGAATTGTCATGAAGGATCATGGCTCTCATTAAGTTATGATGTAAATGATGTCCTAGTCACCTAGGGTATAATGATAGTTTGATTGAATTTCACCATTCCGTTTACCCCCAATATAATTCTGTTGCTGATGGAATAATCGGCCAATTCTTTTGTTAATTATGGCTTTTGATGTTGTGTCAAACCATATTGTCTAGCTCTTAATTGAATTTGTTGGCATCTAAATCTCCATAGAAGCTAAAGGTCTGTTTGTGAAGTGTAACGTTATAAATATACTTTGAGCGTTGACGTATGCGTATTCGCATACTTACACTTGTACCATTAACATTTATTTTTTTTTATTCATTGTATTCATATCCTTTCTCACTTCTAGTCTAAGGGGAAAAATGGAGTCTCAAGAATGACCGGGAGCTACAAAATTCCAGCAATACCGACTATCACCTCGATTAAGTATCAAAAACAATCTCAAAACTAAAACAAACCGGATATAGTTCTTTATGAATCTACTACTTCCTAAAGTTCTCCCCTAATGACCTACCTCACCTTTAGGACCGATGTCTACAGACCCATCGGCCCATCCAAGCAGGTGTCGAAAGAGGTGTGGGCGGGGATCATGCTAATCGCTTAAGGACAGTGTTACCTTCTTTAGGCCTAAATCTGAGTTGGTACTCGATTTTGGTACATCTCCATCTTTTAAAGACGTAGGACCCGAACCTTTGTGACCGACATCGCTTCTCGTTTTTATTTTATTTAAATCAGCTTTTTTCTTAGAGGAGGACATAGAGGAGGATTAGTACAAGAAATTGTCTAAAGTATATTAAATGAAATAAAAACCGAATATTAATGGCACTCACTGTATGTGTGTAAGTAACTACTTTTCATTTCGTTAATTTTTCTTTTAAATTCTACAGGTTAATTATATGTTAAAGAATTTTTTTTTTTTGTTGCACTTTCACTTTTTTACATCCCTTCACTTTATTTTTCTGCTGCATGCGGTGACTTACTTGGACGAATTATATTGTGCTTCAGAAGATTGTCAGTGATCTCAGTCAGTTTTTCTCTCAGGGCGAATGGTACCTGGTATCGTTTTCCAATTATTGGGTTGTTTGTCGTTACCTCAATCTCCATTAGGTCCGTGTTGCACCTGCCCAGTTGAGAAAGATCCTCGCCAAAACACTCTGAAAACTTGGAAACTAAATCTAACACCTTCCTTCCGTTGACTCTCATTCAAATGGTCACCAATTTCGGGACATTTCGATGTTTTCGTTTGGATCTGCAAAACTCTAGCTTCTATAATCATGCGATGATTTTTCCGGCATAATACATCGCGACCCAGGGCAGAAATTCGTCTGGCACAATTTGGAGCGTTGCGTGCACTTCTTGATTATCTATCCGCATCTCTACCTCGATGACTACTCGATGACTGGGGAGGGTAATAACTATACACAACCGATAAACCGCCGCGACGCTCGTCTCGTGCTGTGCTGTACAATAAAGATTTGTTTTTTTTTCAAAGGAGAGAAAATCAAGAACAAAATTATTCGCGCACATTAATTAATTATTGTTTAATAATTTTTCGCTATGGACAATCAATTAACTTAATGGACATTCGAATTCCTCTTCTGATAATTTTAAACGAGTTAAGTTAAACACGTCTGCAATTCTTGGCTTCTGAAATTCAACTGCTTTTATTATATCTTTTTCTTAAGTCTAATGTGATTAATATTTTAACAAAGGGAAAAGAGAATAATACATACATATAACAGAAATAACGATCGTTAGGAGAAATTATACAATGCAAGAATAACGATCGGTTTATGGTGTTTTATATATGTTAGGTTTTTGTATATGGAGAAAACCTAAACAAAATATTTTTTAGGACAACTGTCTTTATTGCTTGTGAACACTAAACTCATCTTAAAATTACTTCACAAATGTATTTATAACTTATTGCTACACCAGTTGTCGGGTATCCATCAAATTTGCCGACGACTGCATCCAAAACGATGTTGCTTCCAGGAATATGTTTTTGTATGTCGTCGACCGTGGGAGTTCAAGTCAGCATTGCATGTTGTTCTATGGTGTCATAAATATGTATAAAACGATGCAATGGAACATGCGTCACTTGTCAGCGTTTATGTTGCTAACTTATGCAATGACAATGTGTGTGTTTTAAAAGAACGATAGTAAATGAATAACGGCGTAAATATAACGATAGACACTTGGTAACATGCAATACCTCATTACACACATATATATATATATATATATATACATATAACTACTACAGATATTATTTCTTTATTAAGATTCAGATCCTTTGCCAAAGGTGGGGGTTCTTTTACCTTTTGCCTCATTCCCTTAGAAGCGAGTACCCTCAGTCAGTATTTAATGAAGTTTAAGACTCTTTAACCTCTATCTAAACTATCACACAGTCAACAAAAAACAATTAAAAATCAATTAACAACACAAACAACCAATCTTACTCATCTTCGGTAAATGTTTTTTTTTTCAGCGCACTATGTACAATATCCAACGCAGGTAGTCAATGTACGATGTACGGAATGTCACTTTCCAAGATTTTCCTTCAATTAAAAATGCACTTTTCTGCAACCACTTTTCACCCTGAATAAAAGAACAAAACCAAGTAAACTCTTTGGCAATAAAAATTGAAATTATTAATTCTAAAACACTTCCCTAAACAATTCACAATTCCCAACAACACTGAAGTGCAATTCATGCACTTTTTCCACAAAAGAAAACAACAAAAGCTCCACGTTGGGCGCCAATTGTTACCGAATTTCTAAACGCGCATTTGGATAAATTTGTATGAAAATTAAAGTTAGAATTTATGAAGGCGGAACTACAATCCGCAAAACACAAAACAGATAGAATAACTATTTAATTAAACGAATTAATTAAATATACAAAAAAATCGAAAAGAGCCGGCGCGGCGTGCGAGAGAAAATAAACTAATGACAACTGTCACTCGAAGGTGGGCGCGTTTAGAGAATTCGCAACAGGGAGCATAAAAAAATGCTGCCACCTAGATAGCTCAGCGATGGGGTGGGTTCAGCAAAACGGTGGGCTGTATTAATTGGGGAATCGATAAAAAAAGATGTAAAAAAAAATTAATTAAATTGAATTGTAAAGTAGGGTGTATCAAAATAAAATGGGCGCCAGTAGTTTTTTGTTTGTTTTAGTTCTGAACTAAATAGGAAATTACAAACCTTTTGGACCAATTCACTGAAAAAAAAGAAGTTCCTTTCCAAGAAAAATAAAAGAATATTTTAATTTACTTGAATAGGATTTTAAAGAAGTTTTATTTAAAACTATCTGGGAAGCCTTTATAGATATAGGTATAAAACCCAGAATTTTTTCTAAGACAAGTAAGAATTTACAAAGGTAGGTATTTGGTAATTGGCAGATGGCCAATTTAAAAAATATATGTTCGAAAAGATGAAAGATGGAAAATCAAAACAAGAACATTGGTTTTGTGCCACAACGGGACACGAAGAAAAAAAATCACGTTGGGAAAAATTCCCGAACAACAACGGAATTTTTAGAACGGTCGCGGGTCCCGCAATCTCGGGAAGACAAAAGACGAAACGAAAGCCTAAACGGGGTAAATCTAAGGCACTTAATAGCTTCCAAACAAAACAAAACGAATGAAAATTCTCCTAAGCAACAATTGAACAACGAACAACGTATACTTAGCTTTTTTTCTGCAGCGGATCCTGACTTTTCCACAATCAGTCTCACCCTGGCTCTTTTTCCTCTAACAAGAATGCCTTCTTATCACCACAGTAAAATTGCACTAATACTTTTTTTTAAATATTCCCCAACTGGGATTCCTCTGACCAAAAAAAAAAAAAATTGACTTTATAAAAAAACGCAACTCAAAAATTTCGTTTAGACGATAATAATCTTTCGCTTTTCAACTTTTTTTGAAACCTCGCTCTTTCGTAGCTTCCTAAAAAGTGTCCGTCAAAAGGCGAACTTCTCTCATCCATCCGGCCACGACATATATGCCATCCTCTTCTGACCTTTGGTCCGAGTTGGTATTCTGTCGCGGTTGTAACACCCGGCTTTTTCGCTGGTGTGCATGCCGCTGTCGAATCCAGCCACGCATATATGGTCTCTTTCACATTGGTGATTTGAACACCAACCTTGGCTTAATGGACGAGTTCAGTTCTAATCCGTCAATTTCAAATGGTCTAAAAAGTTAAACGAAAAATTATTAAAGATCGCGAATTAAGTCCCCAGCCCAACCGGCCCAACTCAAAAACTTGAATAAAGCATTCTGTTAGATGGGATCCCATGCCATTTTCCCAACAAACATTATGAGACAGGATCCGATGTTTCACGCGAAATTTAACATATTTAAACCCGTAGACTTTCGCGCAGACAATTCAGGGTAAAGGGAAAAACATCGCAACGTGATTTTACTTGGTGAGCCAGACACTTAAAATTGGCAGAAGGCCATACTAAATTTATGTTGGTGTGAACTTGAAATCACACATGCCGTTGAACATGGGTCAAAATCTTCATGTTTTACAATCCTGTGTGGACCATCTGTCGCACACTGTGTACCTGTGTGTTTTTGCCGTTGTGACTCATCCGTCACATATATGAATATGGATTTTGGTGACCGCCTGTCGCTCAACTTTGTATTTCAGAATCAAAGACCTATTTTGATTGCTTTTCCAGAATGCTTAAGAGTAGGACTCTGGACGGTGGAAACCAGGTTTCAACTGAGCTCTACAGCATTTTGGAGCCGCAATAGAAAGGAAGGTTGAAAAATGGATTGCGGAAAATTGAATAGGTAGGTGAAACTTGTTGTGGTAAATTTTACCGCAACAAATGAGTCTCGGAAAACTTTCGGAACAGGCATTTCTGAAGAAAATGTCTTGCTATTGTTGGTTCTTATTTGAAGCTTGTGGTATCTCAAAGTAACAAGTATGCCCACGATATACTCGGTACCAAATAATTAAAAAGTTATTTGTAAATTGAAGTTCACAGACCTTTGCAAATAGAATTGAATAGAACTTCAAAGTTTTTGAAGTATTTATTAAAATTCGCATTAAAGAAATTGGGGAATAATACTCCCTTTTTTCCGTCGTCTCTCGATGACGTTGTGGATGGCATCAATTTCCTGGATGTACGAGTGGCTTGTCAATGATTGTGGATAAAATTTAGTAATGCAAATGACATTATCGAGTTCCTATTTTGGGGTACCTATCCGGTAAGTATCCCGTGATACCGCCCGCAGGCGACACAAGACTGCATAAAACTTTGAATAGTCTCCAGGCTTGGAGAATGTTAATTTAACATCATGTATAATGCCCTTTTCATTGATTGGACGAGCCTCTCCCAGGCACCTCCTTCACTGGATCTTACATACTTGTCTGTAGTTGTACCTACTGGCTTGGTCCCTCGGTTACGACAATCCGTACAACGAGACCTTTCGCTATTCATCAAAACTCTAATCCAGAACTTTCTGCGTAGCTCGCTTATTGCTGTTGACATATTTATATGGTAATATCTCTTCACTAGTGAGTTCAACACTAATACGTTCAAGAAGTAATTTGGTGGGTAAGTTGACCCGTTAGTTTGGTGGCAGTAGAGAAGAGAAAATCTCTTCGTAGACCTGCCATACTATCCTGTATGGTCTTAGTCGAGATATTAAGGGTCTGCATGGCCTGAATTTAATGGCCAAATTCATATTCATAATTTTTCTTTGTTTATATCTACTGATTGGGATTCTGAATCGTGGAAATTATTGCTACTATAATATTGAGGAGATTTACTTACATTTTGTTGTAAGAGATCCGAATCAGCCGTGGCACCTGTTGATTGCCTGAGTGGTGGTTGCAAATTGAATTGGGTTTGAAGTTGATTGCGGACAGGCGGCGTCACTTGTCATGACTTGTTCTGTAACGGGGTTGCGACGGATTTGTAGTTTCCCATGCAGTCTCAATTGCTGAATATATGTAGCAATGTTGGCTTGAAATCGCGGCAGCGATAGAGATAATTCCATAGGAGGCTGAAAAATATCGTTTTAGTCAGTATTATTTTCTCTTATTAGTTCTGTGCAAAGCATTAAATTCTCCACAGTTTCAGTTAGTAATTTATTTGTCGTATCTGATTTTATGAAGTTCATTTCCGAAAATTTCCTTTTAGCTGCCGCCGAACTATGCGGACAGCTTGTTTATCATATAAATTTGAGATTTCCTTAAACATAGGCTCTTCTAAAACATCGTTTGTTTTCCCTAACTCCCTCTAAAATTTGACAATCTCCGTCAAGTTTAAATTCCAATGAAAGTATTATTCTCTCTCATTAGCAATCATTATTAAGAATTTAAGACTAATAAATCTGAATAAGTGTCAGAAACGACAAACGTGCCGTTTGCTGACCCCTTTATTTGGCTTAACCAATTTTACAATCGTTCCCATTCCTGTTTGTAATTTTGGTCACATGATTTCTTTGGACAGATTGCTGCATTTTCATTTGAATCGAATTCTGAGTTAATTTCTTCTTCTGTCCATCTGCTGGTGATATCTTCGATTATGATAATCCATTGATATCCATCCTGAGAGATAAACAAACAACATATTCTCTATTTTCAATTAACAGGTGAGATTTTTGACATCTCGATTTCGTTTTTTTAAACGTACATATTTTGGAAATTGATAAATACTATTACGGAAATTTTAGTCTTGTTCAATTCAATAGAAAAGCAAAAAAAAAAACAAACGTGATTAGTACCCTTTGCGGTATCTTAGATTTTAGAACACAACATTCCCTGCCTCGATATAACTCTCCGGAGGTGGTACATACACACTTAACTGTTTTACTTTTCACTTGAAACTAACGTTCCGAAACACTTACTATCACTTACAATCGAAAGTTAAAACTGAAACTTTGAATCTTTAGCAAATTGAAGCTTTAACACTTAATCAAGTACGTTCAGCGAGTGTTATCTGTCCACCCAGAAACTTGGTAACCAGATCTGCCCATTCCAGCAGACCCGCAAATTGGTTTTGTTCTTTAGTATGCCATTATTATTTATCCATGACTTTTGAAAGATCTTATGGGTCCTCGTAATTAAATTCGGATAACCGAGAAACTACCCGATGACTCTGAAGAACGGGTTATTGGCTTCTTCCCTTTGATGGATGATTATTCCATTTTTGATAATCTATATGATCGGCGATTGTGAATTTTTCTTCTCCTTGACCTTCAGAATTGTCATGAAGGATCATGGCTCTCATTAAGTTATGATGTAAATGATGTCCTAGTCACCTAGGGTATAATGATAGTTTGATTGAATTTCACCATTCCGTTTACCCCCAATATAATTCTGTTGCTGATGGAATAATCGGCCAATTCTTTTGTTAATTATGGCTTTTGATGTTGTGTCAAACCATATTGTCTAGCTCTTAATTGAATTTGTTGGCATCTAAATCTCCATAGAAGCTAAAGGTCTGTTTGTGAAGTGTAACGTTATAAATATACTTTGAGCGTTGACGTATGCGTATTCGCATACTTACACTTGTACCATTAACATTTATTTTTTTTTATTCATTGTATTCATATCCTTTCTCACTTCTAGTCTAAGGGGAAAAATGGAGTCTCAAGAATGACCGGGAGCTACAAAATTCCAGCAATACCGACTATCACCTCGATTAAGTATCAAAAACAATCTCAAAACTAAAACAAACCGGATATAGTTCTTTATGAATCTACTACTTCCTAAAGTTCTCCCCTAATGACCTACCTCACCTTTAGGACCGATGTCTACAGACCCATCGGCCCATCCAAGCAGGTGTCGAAAGAGGTGTGGGCGGGGATCATGCTAATCGCTTAAGGACAGTGTTACCTTCTTTAGGCCTAAATCTGAGTTGGTACTCGATTTTGGTACATCTCCATCTTTTAAAGATGTAGGACCCGAACCTTTGTGACCGACATCGCTTCTCGTTTTTATTTTATTTAAATCAGCTTTTTTCTTAGAGGAGGACATAGAGGAGGATTAGTACAAGAAATTGTCTAAAGTATATTAAATGAAATAAAAACCGAATATTAATGGCACTCACTGTATGTGTGTAAGTAACTACTTTTCATTTCGTTAATTTTTCTTTTAAATTCTACAGGTTAATTATATGTTAAAGAATTTTTTTTTTTGTTGCACTTTCACTTTTTTACATCCCTTCACTTTATTTTTCAGCCTGTGCACCTTTCTCGAAGTTCCCCTGTTTTCGGCACTTGTGCCACTTCACTTGATGTCATGGAAAATTGACAATGCTCGACGGATCTTTGCGCTCTTTCAGGGATTACCTTATTGATATTGCTTTCTGGTTTTCTTTTTTTGTTATGTATTGTAGACTTCTGTATGTGACGTTTGCAGCATCAGTTCATCAAAAAATAATTTTAAATTAAAATTAAACCGCAAAAGTACATCTCTCTTAACTCGACAATTTTTTTTCGCCATTCAAGTCTGGCCAGCTCTTTTCTTTTTCTGCACAGAAGACAGAAACAGCCATCAGCATCAGAAGTAACTTGTACAACAGAAGAATTTTTTTTTTCATTTGTAAGGACAAAACTAGGTGCTCCACTTTACAGTTCAATCGACAATTCACTGAGCATTTTATCATCAATCGGAAAAGATGTTCCAGCCACATCCCCAGCGGAAGTTTTATTAAACACTGGAGCATCATCAGAAGTTTTTTTTTAGGTTTTTCGAGATTCTCATCAGAAGTTTGATTCTGCAGGTACTCTAATTGGCACATCATCGGAATTGTTGAAAGTACATTCATGTAGTTGCCGAAGTTGGGCCAAATTAGCTGAATGTGGCACCGCCACTCCAGAATTCTCTAGCGCCTTAATGCGTTGAGTCTTTATTAATTTGTTCATCGCGAATTTTAATTGAACGAGAATTTCAAGTAAAACTTTATTTATTATATTCATTTAAAAAAATTGGGTTCTTTAGTTAGAGTGTTTAGTTTAATAATTGCTTACTGAATGGCTACAGTATAAATAATATAAGTAAATATTATATAAAAAGAATTAGCATAAAACGCGCCAATCACTGGGATACACAAACGTACATAAATTTTGGCTTTTCTTGTAAAGGTGTAAACACTCACAGAATATTTATGGCTTTTCGAGCCAACGTATAAAAAATTCACCCAAATCCTGCATTACCTTATTTCATTTCATTTTGGAAGCGCTTTCTTTTTTTTCGCTCGATTCCAAATCGCTCACGAATTTTTCATCACTACTTACGTCTTCATATCTGAGAAAATCCTCCGATTCCGTTTCACTTTCGACATCTTTTTTGGCTTTAGTACTGTCTTAGCAGTGTTTGCCTCCTAAATGCGTTTTACAACATCAGAACTTGTAAGCACCTCTAAAACGACCGCTCTACGTTTTTTAGTTTAAGTATTGTAATGTTTGCAGTAAGGGCCGTTTGAATTAAATCAAAGGTTAAATGCGTCGAACGACCATCGTATACAAGTAAAACTGGACGTTCTGAAAATTCTCCGAGGTAGTATTTTTTTTGGATTCCTTGGCTTTCAGAATGTTTCCATTTATTGAAATTTGTCTCGGGTAATAAACCATTTGTACAACGCCTTTGGCATTTTTGTTTATTCACCTAACTATGTGAATTCCTAAATTTTTTGAGAATCTTGCTTTCATTTTTCTTAATGGTACAAATGCTCGATTTTGTAACTAAAAACATTTTTGAAATAACTTTTGTTTTTCTTTTTTTTATCATTGGAAGTTAATTCATTTGGGAGCTAGTTTTTAAAAAGTTGAGCAAATACAACATTAGGCGATACTTTAGCTAATATAGACTGTTATAGTGGCCTTATTCTATCTCTTTCTTAATTTGAAATGGATTTATTATAATACAATATATTCTTAATAACTACTAAAGCGAGTAAAAAATCTACTTCCTTCGTGTATAAATAAGTCAATAATAACTCCAATTCATACAACTTATTCTCCTTAATCCTAGTTGAGATTTATATTATATTATCGAAATATGGTGTACATCATTTTGCATACTGTAATGTCCTTTTTGTCCGTGGCCCTTGTTGGCAATAATGAACCCTTAGCTCAGCCTTGGGAGTGGTTCTGGTCCGAGAACACTACAAAAAAAAATTAATCATGCCAGACTTTGCACCTAGCTGTTATGGTGTGCCAGATATAATGTCTATACCCTCCCTTCCTGGTTGCTTTCCTCGCTAAAACAACCCCTTTCATTGGCTCCTCCTCCCCTTCTCAGATCCTCACCCTTCCTTTATCATCATTCTCATCCTTTCAAATAAAAAACTTACTCGCACTTCATCTTGGCTATCGACAATTTATTTCACTTGTAATTTAGTTGTTCTGTCTCAAGCATCTTAAAAATAAAATTCTTTTATTCAAATTATATATTATTTTTTTTTTTTAACTTAAAAATTGAAATTAATCAAATCACCTTAGAAAGCAAGATTTAAATTATATTTATAACAAAAAAAAAACTATTTCATAAACTTTCTTCGTTGGCAACCCTGTTGCTGATCAAGAAAAATTTTAATTGTGTACTATAGCCCGCAGTGGCTATTCTTATATTCTCGTAGAGTTTTTAACACAAAAAAAATAAAGTTTTATTATTAATTTAAAATTTTAATTACGACTTTTTTTTAGGTAGGGAGCAATTTGTTCCAGCACATTCGAGAATATATAATATTTGACTGACTCGAATGCAATTTATATTTTGACATTTATAGATGTCGTTTTCTGTGCAATTATATATAGGAACGTTCAGAGAAACGAAAATGTAAGGGCGCGTGCCAAGTTTACTGGGTCGCGTTCGTGAAAACAATTATTCTCGCGACTTTTACTTGATGTGATTTTATTAAGCGATACTTTTTTTTTTTTTTAATATTGTTCTTTATTTATTGATGGTGAAATGAATATCCACCACAGTACTATTAAAGGACCTCGATTTATTAGCCAAGGTATTCACTACCTCTTTTTTTTTATTAAATTAATTCACACTATTGCACTGGTCCCCCTTTATATATACCCCTTTTTAACACACCCGTCGGCTCGCTTACTATAAAATTTTATTTGGTGTATATACATAGTAGATAATAAACTCACCCCTTAAGCTCCTGTGGAAGTGGCCACTGCCGCTGGTTTTATTAAATCGGTGTTCTTAATATAGTTACTGCTTGCTTTAAATTGTAGCACATCATATATATATATATAATAATACGCGAACTGATCCTTCTTCATTACGTTTCGCGTTTCAATAGATGTAAAATTTAAATTTAACTTTCACAGCAAATTTACACTTTGTAACACAGTAAATGAATAAATCTGTGATTGCTTAAGTAAAAAAAATTAATAAAATACAAATGAAATGAAAAAATCAAAATAAAAAGAAACTTGAATCAAAAAAAAATATAAAAACAATTAAAATTTTAACTTTGGTCGTGGTTGGAATTGAACTCAGGGTCTTCCATGTGATAAGTTCCAGATTCCGACGGTCTTACTCTCTAGGCTACGCTGGCGCTGTTGCTTATTTAAATGTTAGCTTTATAGCAACATGATTATCCTGATTTGCACAACCTGCTCACTTTGAGTGTGAGTTTCCGACACGATATCGAGGTCTGCCATTATTGCTGGTAGCTTGGTCATTTCCCACTTGATTTATTATTTTATAATTTTCCTTTCGCAGGATAAAAGTCAACGCGGTAGCAATTTCTACCGCCTGAAAAGTCCTATTAAAGAATTTATTCTTTTTTTTTTATTTTGAAAAATAAAAAAAATATAAAAAACTTTTACCTCGCTGAGTACCTCCTTTTGGGCTTGGTAGGTGGTATAAAATTTAATAACCCTTTTTATGGTCACTTTTAGGGTGCTCTTTTTATTACGCTCGATAATTAGAGCTGTAATTTTGCCAATATGGAAAATTTTTAATATCGACCTCAATTTTCCGATTTTTAACAAGAATATTAAAATAGACTTAGAAAGTCGCGAACAAATTCAACCGTCTTTGTTGGCACGAGTTTAATCTTTGGAAACTCTGCAAATTCATATGTTCCATAATTTCCAGGATCATTGACATCATTAAGCGGCATCTCCACTCTCGAGTCAAAGCTCCCAAAATTCCTGCGAACTAGATCCTCTCCTAAAAATCTGCATGGACAGATTTGGAACAAATTTCCTTCTGAGCGGATGATAAAACAACAATGTTGAACACATCCTAAGCCTAGATCGTAAACAACACCCCTAGAAATCTACTACATTCGACTTATTCAATCTGTCCTCTCATACCCCTTCCGCAACCGCACAATTCAATATTTCCATCTACGTACATATGTATATAAGTACGTATATACGAAACCGAAATGTAAATACGAATCAATGGTTTGCTGTCGTCTCGTCGCGTCGGTCGGTCGTGTTGTCCTTCGTCGGAGGTGGTTCGTACGCAATTTCTTTTTAGTATCAAAAAAATATTAAATAAAATCGGTAACAATACTTGCATAAATGATTATCAAAATAATGATTAATACATTCCACGATCAGTTATGGCGGCGATATATCTATATACAATCTTTTCACTCAAAAAAATACAACCGATAATGGTAACAAATATAGTAGCACTTAACACCGGCTCGAATGAAAATGCCACAAAAATGCTCCAAAACTCCTCCAAGCTCAAAGGCACAGGTGTTTTTATACAAGGAGATCTAACGAAACAATCACAACATAAACGTCGGATCCTTCTTGGCTACAGAAAAATAATTAAAACAAAAAAACCAACAGAAGCAGTAGTAATCAAAAACAACAATTCGTTAGTAATTTCGGATAAAACATTTTACTTAAATAATATCAATTCACTTAAATATAAAAACGAATATGGAGAAAACCAACTACGCGAAATGTTTGGTGAACTTAATTTGGAAGCTATCAAAGCCATATCAGCAATTAGACGTCGCAGTGAATGGTCTAGACCAATTGATGTAATTACACCAGGGATGCCACTTTACTCAAATTTACCGAGTACTAATAATTTAGTATAAAATTATACAATTTTTTATAACTTATTCTCCTTAATCCTAGTTGAGATTTTTATTATATTATCGAAATATGGTGTACATCATTTTGCATACTTGCATAAATGATTATCAAAATAATGATTAATACATTTCACGATCAGTTGTAGCGGCGATATATCTATATACAATCTTTTCACTCCAAAAAATACAACCGATAATGGTAATAAATAAAGTAGCACTGTAAGGTTCTTAACTACTATTAAAAGAAATATAGAAAATAGAATATATTCAGTAAGTTATTAGTAGATATGAAAATAATAAATATTTATTGAATCATGGAAATTTTCGATTATTTTTGAATTATGAGTGGAGGAGGTTTCACATCAAGCCCATCGTAAATAGCCTGATGGTATAATGCATCAATTAACTTACAAACAAATATGCAGTGTGTTGAGGATTTTTGCTCCCCTTGGATCTTCATCCAGATAATAGTAGTAAACTGTTGATACTCCTAACAAGATTTACTAATGTCGCCCAACAAGTATGCTCATATTGCTTTGAGGATCATTGTTCCTGTAAGCAGCGTTGCCCTTACCCATTGCAAGGCTCCGGGTGGCAGGTCTTTGCGAGGCCCTTTGTCCTTCGCGAAAGTAGATCTGGTTGTGTGGTTTAGGTATTTGTCATGTTTGACGGGAAATGCTAAAGTTATACAAATAAATAAAATTTGAGTTTTAAAATATTTTATTTTAAAAGATAGCAAATACAGAGATGATAAATTGTAAAATTGATGTTTGACGCTTTTCTTCACAATAATGAGCTACGTCATTTTCGATTGAAACAATAGCGAGGGCTGAAAGCCGATATTGTGTCATCGAATTCCTCAAATATGTTTTAATAATTTTAAGCCTCGAAAAACTCATTTCAGCAGATGCAACTTCAACAGGTGTGATGGCAATAAACTTCAGTTAATTTTTTGCTATTATGTATTTCAGCATCGAGATAATGTCATCGTTTCCTTCTTACACGGAAGAACATATTCAGTTCAATTCGTACAATTCATGTCCATCAATATCACATGATTCTACCACTGTCATAGATATTTGCAAGTCGCTGCATTGCTTCAAAAGTTCATTATCACTAATTTCCTTTAATCTTTTTTATATTATACATGAAACAACAAATATGCAGTGTATTGATGATTTTTGCTCCCCTTTTATCTCCATCCAGGATATAGTAGCTGTTGATTCTGCCAACAAGATTTATTAAAGTCGCCAAGTATTATCCGATTGTTTCAAAGATCATTGTTCCTAAGGTTTTTAAACTATATGATGAAAATAATACAAATTTTTTATATAATTTTTCATTAGTTAAAACATTAAAATCCAAATGCATACATATATAGTTTTTTCATATATGGTTAGGTATGCGAAAATAAAAATGTTTTGGAATTATATAAATTATCTTTCTTTACTATTGATTACCAGCAAACCTTAGGCCGTGTGTCAATTGCGTTAAAATTTTGGTTAAATTTGATCCGTTATTATAGAGGTGAATAAAGTTGAAGGGTTTTGCTGTGTCAATTGCATTAAATGGGCTAACTCGGAGCGTCGCGTCTTATCGGTCGGTCGGAACTCTAATAAAATTACTTATAGTCGATTCGTGACGAGGAATGCAAGAAATATATTTCTTTCTCTTTGGACATTGTCTTTCCCTAAAATTGTGTAAGATAGTCTCCAGCTCTCAACAACACCTGTGCTGTTACTCAAACGCTTGTCTCCTTTATCTTCTGTCCTTTATTGCCCAACAAATTCCATCCACACCTTTTTCAATTCGATAATAAGCATAGCACAAAAATAACACTACCTGACAGCCCATTGTCCCAATCAGCAGCTTCCCATTATAGTCATGGGAAGTGTTTGAAAAAGATTGCAAACTTCATCCTACTTTCAGCCTATTTTAAGCAGAATACTGATCATTACCTAACTTGTAATTCCTAACAAAAAAAAACAGGACACACGACTCGTTCTTTTTTGACTCGTTACGAGTTGATTTTTCAGTTGTAATCAAAAATAATTGATGTACATTGGTTTAACATGCATACTTGTAGCATTCTATAAAGGTATACACGATTCCAATCAAGCTAGTAGTTTAGAAGTGGCCAGCCAATAGAAGTTTAATTTTTCGCAACTTTTCCCTTTTTTTTGAAAATGCGAAGTTTCCTTGTACCTATGTATATTTTTTCTTTTCAATTTCTTATTTATTATATATGGTTTGTTAATTTTTCTTGATCTTCTCATTTTTCTTTTATTTCATTTTGCACAATAAGTAGTTTAATACAAATGTCAAAATTTATCCACTGGTTAAAATTGTAACGAGCTCCTGAGCAGTTTAAATTTTGACGTCTGTATTCAACTCAATAATGTCAAAATTTAGACATGGGATCAAATTTAACGCACTTTTAACGCAATTGACGCACGGCCTTAGTGGTTTATATCCTACCATTTGTTTAAATGTTGGTTGTTGTTAGGTACGTGATAATAAAAGTGTTTAGAATTATACAAATTGTTTTTCTATACTTATGATTATCAGTAAACCTTAAGAAGCTCATATTACCTGTATCGATGAAATGTTGGTTTCTAAATCTAAACGATCACTGTTATTACGCTGGCACTGTTTTTATTTTTGAGGGAAAGAATGATAAAACATAATATTTTTTTTATAGATACCTAATTAGAATTTATGGTTAGATATGTTATAATAAAAAGTTTTAAAAAATTACTTCTATATGAAGTTTTAGTGTTGTTAATGTAAGGGTTAAGATGTATTGTACTTTAAGAAAAGTACATCAATTTTTTTTTAAATTATTGTTTTTTATTGGAGCTAGAATGATAAAGAATACTAATTACTTCGTGAGTCTCCCAACAGTCATTTTCTGTATTGTTTAGGATTATTTAAGTTCTATAAATATTAACGGGTTCTTCTACAATCGGAATATGACTACTGCTATCCTCATTTCCACTGTGGGTTGTAGCTACCGTAGATTGTTCGTCTAAATTTTCTGCTGGATCATCATCGGAAGTATGAATTGAATTTGCAATAATTTCTTAATGATAAAGGATAGACTTCTACTCTTGAGAGGCCGTCAGCGACTTGATTATCTTTTGCTTTGACATACTCGATGCCGAAATTGTATTCTTCCAGTTTGATCTTCCATCCTTGCAGTTTGGCATTTGGTTCTTTTAGTGAACTTAGCCAAACTAGGGGTCGGTGGTCAGTTCTAACTGTAAATTTCCTTCCGTAGAGGTACGGTCTAAAATATTGTGTTGACCATACTATAGCCAAAAGCTCTTTTTCAATCGTTGAATAACCGGTTTCGTGTTCGTGAAGTTTACGGCTAGCGAAACACACTGGGTGGTTATCCTGTGAGAGAACGGCGCCAATCGCAAAATTAGATGCGTCCGCAGTGAGAATACATTTTTTTTGTAAATCGGGGTATTTTAAAATTGTATCGGATACAAGGAGAGTTTTCAAATTTGCAAAGCTTTCTATGCATTATATTTATTTTGGCCCCTTTTTTATGAAAGGCTGTCATAGGTTTGGCTACCTTGCCATATAATATTTTATAAATTTCCGGTAATACCCGGTGATACCTAGAAAAGATTTAATTTATTTGGTTGTTGTGAGGAATTTATAATTTAATATTGAATACATTTTATTGGGATTAGGTTTAATGCCCTCTGTGGTAACGACATGTCCCAAAAATTCTGTTTTTTTTTCATAAATTCAGTTTTATTCAACTGTATTTTAAGATTTACTTCTTTTAAACGTTTAAATATTTTCTTCAATGATACTATCTCCAAAGATGTCGAGAAAACAATAATATCATCAAGATATACCAAGCAAATCTTTCCAATATAGAGTTATAGATTTTAACACCGAAGCTAAAATGAAAAAAAAACATTGTTTTTTGGTTTTTTTCTTTATTTGTTTAAAAATTTCTTTATTGGTGTAAAAATGTCTTATTATATTAACATTTTTTGATTATATTTGATTATCTCAAGAAGGCCGCTGTCCTAAGCATGGCTGCACCCTCTGCGATATGGATTAAGACTGACTTAGAAAAAATGTATAACAATAGTATTTTGGTTCTTAATAATATTATTTTGATTACTTTGCTTTTTATTGTTTTGGTCAGGACCTTAGCTGGATTATTCGCCTTGTTAACAGAAGTTGCACTTCACAGTTTCTGGGTTGAAACAAAACCAGCCTGTTGAAAAGTATGTCCGGTTACCTTTGAACGTAATCTTTCTTACCGATCAAGCTGCGTCCGAAGTTGACGAAGAGTTGTGGCTTGGTAAAGCATTGTTTCCAAGGACGATTTATCATTCAAACCCCCAATAATGATATCAACTAAGTCGCATTCTGGTATGTCCAGCTTCTCTGCTATGTTCCCCATTTCAATGAGGTAACTTTGAATTGTTTCACTGGGCTTCAGCTTCCGGGCCCTCAGTTCTGCATAGACTTCAAGCAACGAATGTGTTCGTCCAAATTCCTCAAGTAGGACCCGTTTTAAGTCACTGTACTCATAAGTACCAACAGTTCGGACAAATAGCTTTGCAGTACCATCCAATAAGCGACGCGCACACACAAACTTGGTGCGTTCGCTGCACTTCAGCATTTCAAAGGCATCTTCTAAGTCGCGAAACCATTTCATCATATGAATCGTCTCCAGAGAAACGATTAATCATCGAGTCGATGACGGAAGAGTCGATAGGTAAATGCTGTTGGACCTGGTCCTGAAAACAATTCTCATGTTCAATGTCTGTATTAGCAGGAGCTGCAGCAGTAGGCATAAGCACTGATGGTGGAGAAACATAAGTGGACAACGCAGTATTCATCTGGGTGGCACAAGGATCATCGATTAGAGTGACATCAGAATAATTGTAAGCAGAAGTTTGGTTAACATCGGTTGGAATAACAGCAGGTATATAAGTTTCCGTAGCCAGAGCAAAAATGTTGGCCTCAGTAGTAACAGCGTCTGTGGTAACGGCAGATACGGTTGTAATGGGGACTCCAACAGTGCACATAGTTATGGCTTATAGTTCTTGGGCAATCACAACACCTGCTTCTGTTTTCTCGTGTTCAGCCGCGGTGGTTCTACCATCGCCTTCCAGCGGATATGGTCCTAAATCTTCGTAGAGCGGACGAAGTTGTGCGAGGCTCACTGTTTCTGGGAATTTTTTTTCCCGCATCCATGAGCGCACGTACCATCTCGCTTCGAGTTACAGATCGAGTCATTTTAGATTTGTCGTGATTTTTAAGAATTTATTCTTTTAGGTACTATCCCACTTCTGAGGTGAAATAAAGCAAATTTTAATATTTTATCTTTTCGTTTTCATTGTGCAAATTTACAATGTTCCTTTTACTTCTTATATATAAAAAAACAATAACCGTCTTCCGCTCAGTTAAGTTAGATGCGGTTCAATATACTTTTTCTAGAAAAAGAGTCGTTTGTTTACATGCTAAAGTCCATTATCCAAGGTGGAAACATATGAGAATTAAGGTATATACATAAAAATAATTAATATTTAGCTTCTTACATAAAGTACATTGGTTTTCCCAATTTATGGAATATGTCATCCATGTTCGGGATTTAAAATTTATCGTCAATTGAGACTTCATTCAATTTTCGATAATCAATGACTATTTTCCAATTCTTTTTCCCAGAAGCGTCTTTCTTTTTCGGAACAACCCAAATGGGAGCAGAATATGGAGTTCTGCTTGGGCGGATAATACTCTGTTCAAGCATCTCGTTTATTTGTTTAGATACCTCTGATCTATGGACTTCAGGGTATCTGTAATTTTTTGTATATATAGGGAAGTGATTGACTGTTTTTATATTATGCTTAATCGCATTAGTGAAGGACAAGTCAGTCCTTCCTGATAAAATATATTTGACGTACGTGACGTACGCAACAAATCGTAAAAAGGATTATATTTAAATAGAGCTTACTGACGATGGAAGCATAGCTTCCGAAATGTACATATAAGCAATAAATAAATCATTTGTTTTGAGTTAATTAAATACAATCTTTAATTCATTAAGTAAATAGTGTACCAAAACTATGATATACGGCATCAGATGATCGGTATTTAATACGTGACAAAATCTATTATATTGATCCTTAATCAACATTAAAAATAAGTGAAACAATTTTTCCAATATAAACAAAAAATATTCCTTAAATGTTTACTTTTTTTAATTTATTAAATACTCGTAAAATCCGAAAATACCATCATCAAGCGTGTTTATTTTAAAGGCCAACTCCTCCATAAAAAGCGAATAACTACGAGACAATAATTACTACGGATAATTGTTAAATATATAATTTTTCAAACAAGTGACTCTTTTATTAATCATAAATAATAAAGTATAAATATAATAAATACGTTATATATAATTCATAAATGCTTTAATTCTTTAAGCCGGATTTCCATATTACACTCGTAAAAATTGTTTACTTTATCTTCCAGCGAACAACACGTTTGCCAATTAAAGTCATTTTTGCAATAAGTAAGGAACTTTCTCTAAAATATACTAATTTTCGACCCATTTATAGAATATGCTGTTTTTTCACGATCTTCTGATAATAATAATTTGTGAAATAAAGATTCTCCGAGATGTCAAGTAGCTTGCTTCACCTGGATTTTGGATAGTCATAAGGTATCTATCAGCGATTTTACGTTTGGACTATCTACTACCATTTTCATCTATACCTTTTTAGGTACTGTCTATAGTCAGTTATAATTATCGAACATTTAGCCGAAAATATATAAGATTCGAATAAAAATTATACTAATACTTATTTACCATCCAATAGAAATTAATGGGTATGAAGTATTCAGTAAATTAACTTTATTTGTGACTAAAAATGCACCTATTTTTTAAAAATTGATCGTCCTATCGCAAAGACATTTCTGCTAATACTTTTTTTTTTATTTTTTTGTATAATTAATTTAAAACCAACTAAACAAAATCTAAACACGTATTACTACCAACAAATAAAATTCACAATATAATTTAATATTTTTTTATACAGAAACCAATCAATCCTTAATCTTATTAAAAAAAAAAACTGGTTCAAGTTTTAGTTTAATTGTAACTATTAACCTTAAGAATTTTACCTGTCATTGATTTTAAGTTTTTATAACTCATCAAAAAATTCTTTATTAAGTACCTATTCATGCATTATTCAAATTTATTTTTTTCATATTATTATTCAATAAAATGAAATAAATTTAAAAGTAAAAACAAAATCAATGTTTTTTTGTATGTACCATTTCTCTTAAATTCAAAAAGCCATTCAAAAATGGTGAAAAGATTTCACAGAAAGACACTTCATTGAGTGGAACATCAATTGGTCTCAAAAATAAGAAAACTCTGCACCAGAAGTCGACTTCAGTGGGAAACATTTCGTCGGCGCCAATGAGTGCTCTCAAGGATAATGTTAGCTCATTGCCAGGTAAGATTTCACTTGAATATTAAAAAAAAAACATACAATTCTTGAACATGTTGTAATTTTTCTACGAGTATTTGACAGTACACGCTTAGCCTAACTTCTCGCTTCAGATAAATTTTAAGTTTACTTAGACTCCTACTACTTTAAAATTTGATAAATCGCTTATCAATATGAATCAAAAAAAAAATTGATAAACTGTCAATTTACGACAGATAAGAGCAATTCCTAATTGTAAATTAATTACAAATTCTGACACGGAGTGACTCTAGAAATCCAATTCATAACTCTTTATAATAGCTTAGCAGAGCCAGCGCCCTCCTTCGTCATGTGGGCATACCTTGGACACGAATACGTTCTTTTAACTTTACTTTACCTTATTTGGTTCAGTATTTTTTAATTGATTGGATTATGAATTGCTTTTCTAAATGCCCCACTCATTAAATGGATCTCATACCATAATTACATTCAACTTAGAATACAAATACAAAAAATTAAAATTATCCTTCCTGTCGAAGCGCTGGCCTTTAAGACTTGGAATTATGAACACAAGTGCATTTGAAATGCTCTGTATTCCTTGTGAAGTGTCCGAACTTCAAAAAGCTAAGTTGACAGTGGGTGTTTCTTTTGTAGGTAACAATTCAATTTCTTTTTATTCCAGAAAATGTTTGTTTTTAAACTCTTTTAAAAATTAAACTTAAGCTTTAAAATTTAAAATGTGTAAATAATTTATTTACTGTACACTATTTTTTTTCTCTTTGATTCATAGATATGCTTGACAATCCGATAGGCGTTAATTCCGCATCAACACGCAGTTCCAGTGATAGTTATTCGTCCAGTTCGTCGACGAAACAGTTGCTAAGTTCAAATCAACCAAGTTCCAGTGCAACAAAAATCATGGTAGATGATAAAGCTGCTGTTCAAAATGCAGTTAATGTGTAAACAATAATAATACTCATCACTTATTTCACTTAAAAAAATTAATCTTAATCAGATACCAGTTAATCACTTACACTAGCCCCGGTGTCAAATAAAAATACTCTTTAATTATTTAAGAAAATAATTAATAAAAGCTCTTTTGATCAAAGTTTTGTTATATTTATTTTTTTTAAGTTTATTTAGTTTCAGATTAACAAATTTCGGGAACATTTGACATCCATTTACCGTTACTGTCGCAAGTTATTTCAAAGAAGCTTTCGGCACACCTTACTGACAAAGTATCTTCATACAGGTAAGAACTGCCTTCCAAAATTTCTGCATTTTCTGGCAAGCTTGGTTTTTCGCACGAAACTCCTATACAAAACACAAAACAGTATTATAATTTTCCAGCAGAAGGTATATTTCAAACAAATCATATACTTGTGCAAGTCGTAAAAATTCTTGACCACATTCCGTTGGAAAGACATTCAATAGTGTTATTATTGTTTGAAAGATAGAACCCTTGCTCACAACTTAGATTTACGAAATCTCCTATCCGATAACTTTCAGCGGTTGAATTCAAAACCATATTGCTAAGAATGCGTGGCTCATAGCACCATCTAACTGAAAAAAAAGAAACTAATTAACTGTCCAAACAAATTTTGTCGCACTCATAACATACGATGGCATTTGTAGTCGACGTCACTCCACTGGCCATTGTCTAAACATCTTGATACCCAAGATCTTCCAATCCGTTGAAGATTAGATACACATCCGTACTCTACATCACCTGTGAAATTAGCAGTTTCATATTCCAAAAGCTGATAACGGACGATAATGCCATCGAGTGGTGGGTCAGGAAGACCATCCCAATCGCATTTAGCTGCTTCGCCGTTACTTCCATCGATCCAATCAGCATCGTCAGTTTCTTCGGAATTGCTTTGTTTAACAGTAGTGGTATCTATAGGAACTGAAGTTGTACTTTTCACATGTGAAAACCGTTTTTTATAATTTTCATAGACAGGACCAATTAGTTTCCTTATTAATTTCTTCAAGACCCCACTACGATTTTCTAATGCAGTTGCGTCTTCCTCAACAGCTGGATTCTGATCATACTTATTCTCCCACGCAATAGCATCAACGAAAATAGAAAATATAAATCTTAAGGCATTCTCAAGATCCGATTCCATTTTTTTAACACTGGCAAAGTCCTTCCCGTACATAAGTATATCAAAGAAATCTTCAAATGGCACCCCATTGGATTCATTTAAAATATCAATCGAATTACGTTCTAGCAAATCTAAAAGTTTGACATCGATATTGGGAAACTTTTCTAAATTATTTTGATCGGAAGTGAAAAGATTGGTAAGTTGAACTGGCTTTATGGTCTGCGAGCAAAGAAGTACTTCCATTGAGCTGTCACCTAGACAACCCTTGTACAGAAATTCATATAGAAGATTCCAGAAATCTTTTTCTGAGTAGGCGAAAGCGGGTTGCGACGGTTGAGGAGAAGGAGTAGTTAACAAAAGCTTTTCAGTTGGTGAATATACCGACATTGTTGGCATTGGCGTTAAGTACTCCTCGGTTGTGAATATTTTCGGTGACGATGATACTGTTTTGGTAGAAATGTTTCCATTTTCCACAAGATTCTTTTTCCTTGTTGTGGGAGATGTGTTTAGTTCGTCAGTCTTGTTGTCATCAGACGCTGAGGTGGATAGCCCGAAAGACGATTCGAACTTGAACTGTTTTTCAGTTGCTGATGTTGTTAAAGTAGTTTTAGTCGTTGCAACGGTATTGATTGGAGTTATTGAAGTCGTTTCTGTTACTTCAGTGGTTGCTGCAAGCGTTGTGTGATTACAATTCGGAATAGAACCATACCAATCACCTGAAAAAATGTATATAATTGTAAAATATTCATGAGGTGAAGATTAGTTAAATAGGCATTTTTTCTTCAAAGAAAACTTGAATTATAGATAAAGCTTCCGTTGGAATTCATTGCTATAAATTAGCAGGGAACTTGATATTTAAGTTTTAAGGTGCTGGGCAGCGCAGCACAACTTCCCTTTTCAAACAACACCAATAAACAAGCCAGCAATCTAGGGTCGATGTATAAGTCACCAATCTAGTGAATATAAAATTGAACTAGAAAGACATATAAAAGGAACCTAGTGTTTTATTCGGAAATCTTCCTGTGGTGACTTCCTATCAAAGCAAAACACGACTAGGATTTTTTCTTATTGCGATTTTCAGACCTATTTTGTAAAACGTTCACAAGAATTTTTGTATTCTGCTATCCGACGGAAAAAACGAATTGTTCAAAAAGTATTTAAATTTCGATAAATAATAAATTTTTACAATTAGATTCTCTTAAGAATTAAACAAAAATATATTAGTACCTAAAGCTTTGGACTCAAAAGATAGAAGACATTAAAAAACAAATGTGTAGTGAAATATTCACGTGAATCGAAAGATTCGATCGGATCGAATAGCAGATTAGGGTTGTTTATTTCGGGGGGTGGTCGGTTGGAGATATCCGCGATAGCAACCAAAAAGTCAATAACAATTGGCGGTGCAACAAACATCTGTGGTGAACACGAAAATGTAAAGAGGGTATTTAGTTCCTTTTCTCACAAAACAATGCCCCTAAATGTTGTTCTGCTTGAACAAATATTCGTGGTAAGTATATGTTTTTCATAGTTCGTCAAACATTTTTTTCCGCAAGGACTACCCTACAATGAAAATACATGAGGTTTTTTTTCTCAAGTAACTCACTGCACACTAGGCTTAGTTAAAAAAAAAATTAGCGCACAATTTTAAACAGTACTCGTTTAAGGAAGGCACAAACGACAAAACATGCTCGCCTGCGTAAGCCCATACAAGCTAAAAACATTTGCGAACATTTATTTCGTGCTGATTCTTAGTGTTAACATGTGCGATCTGCCAAGCACAATGCGAGCATAAAGGAAATAAGGATGTATTTAAAAGGAGATATCGATGCAAATTGGTTTTGAAGCGTTGAATATCAAAATATAAGGGAAAAATTTAGACATGTAAAGTATTCCACATTCGCGTTGTACGGCTAAAGAACATCTGTACTTGACAGTAGGTTCGAAGTTGGGCTCAAGGGTAAACTGATGAGCATTCCCAGAAGCGAAAGTAAAGGGTTATCCATTTCGCGGTTTCAAAAGTATAAGGCTGGAATTTGACATCTGTCAAACTAAGTTGTTAATTAAATTTTTTTTATGAGTTGAAAGTCTGACATTTACGAAAATGGATCCCTAAAAATTGTTAAAACCTACTACAAAAATTGTGATTCTGCCACAGCCACATATCGTGCTTTAAGAGGAGATTATGGTTTACATTATCGTTCAACTACGCAAGCAATTGGCAAAACTGTGAAGAGACTGGATTAGTTACAGATATTGTGAGGCCTGTGCATCATCGTTTCACACGTGTCACTGAAAATATCGCTGCTGTAAGTGAATGTGTTGCCGAAGACCCGAATGTGTCGATTCCTCGTCGTTCTCGGGAATTAGGACTGCCTTACGGCACATTATGGCGTATTTTGCAATTGGATCTGCACCTACATCCATATAAAGTCCAACTCACACAACAACTGAAGCCAAATGACCATTCACAACGTCGTAGATACGTCGAATGGGTGCTTGAATAACAGGCGGTGGATGGCGATTTTTCGAACAAAATTTTCTTCAGCGACGAAGCACATTTCTCACTCGGTGGGTATGTTAATAAACAAGATTGTCGTATTTGGGGTTCTGAGAATCCTTAAGCAATTGAAGAGAGGTCATTACATCCACAAAAAGTCACTGTTTGGGGCGCTCTTTGGCCCGGAAGTGTAATTGGACCTTCTTCGAAGACGATGGAACGACTGTCACCGTCAATTCGGAGCGTTATGGTCATATGATAACCGACTTTTTTTGCTGCTATTGAAGAATACGACTTGGAGAATGTGTGGTTTCAACAAGACGGTGCCACATGCCACACAACTTGAGCGAGTATGGCTTTATTGCAAGACATTTCCTGGCCGCGTAATTTCTCGTCTTGGCGATATCAACTGGCCACCAAGATCATGCGATTTGACAACGCTGGACTTTTTTTTTGGGGCTACGCGAAATACCGTATTTATGCAGATAAACCTTTACCTCTTGAGCACTTGAAAACCAACATTCGTCAAGTTATGGCTGAGATACCGCTCAATATGTGTCAAAAAGTGGTCGAAAATTACCTCAAAAGAATCTATGCTTGCAACAATTCGCGTGGTGGTCATTTAAATGATGTAGTGTTTCACACATAATGTCAACGTTCAAACTTTATAATAAAAAAGAAATATTATGAACAAAAATATTGTATATGTGTTTTATTTACGTTTACTTTTGTAACCGCAAAATGGATAACCCGTTATTAGCGTTGAATATTTGAAGGGGAGGAACGCAAGTGGCTCTATTTCGCTAAAACGTTGTTTATAAAAATAAGTATAAAATAATTAAAGACATGAAACTGTTCGATAATCGTTAATATTTCAAATGTAATTCTATCATACATTGGAACCCTACTTTGTATTCTATCTAAAAAATTCAATAACGACTCTTGGGAGCTCCTGCCCACGTTTGGACGAATTAAAGCCTTATAGATTACAGCCAGATCGGAAGGGGAGAAGAATTTCTTGTATCTTCGAAGAAAGACAAAACACTGCAGCGTTTTTGACGATATCAAATATGTGGTTATTCCACAAGATGTGTTCTGTGATGCACATACCAAGAACTGAAATCTAATGGTTTCTTCAAGTGCCGCCCATGGATAGCAGCATGCGGGTGGTTTTTGCTTTATTATTATTAGATAATTCTATCAAAATCAAAATTTAACGAGCTTATCATACGCTGCCGTTGAAGTTCCACAATCGAAAGACATGGGTGTGAATATGAATCTAAAAGTGAATATGAATAGCAGAGGGTACTCTTGTCAGGAAAACAATCACCTTTATTACGATAGGGGTTTCGCTTAAATAAAGATTGTCATTTTCAAATATTTATATTACAATTGGCGTTTTATAGTCGTTTTTTTTCAGCGTAATGCCTTAATTCGTGTGGAACTTAAATTTTTGAGAGAGAAACGCCACTCATTACAACAGTCATTACGCCTTATACGTTTATATTCAGTTTTTATTAAATTTGGATTTATTAAAGGTCGAAAATTATAACTGCTGAACAGATAAAGCATCTCGTGGAAATCCATGAAACTAATTTTAGATAATAGGAGGTATCATCAATTGCTCAAAACAAAACCAAACACGATTCAATTCACAACATTGAACTTAGTAGTACCAAGTTTTAAAATTGAAGCGGCACACAGTGCCCTCTTGGGGCATTTTTTCCTGCAATTTTTTGAAGTAAAGAAATGCTACCTTGTTAAGCCTGAAGTACGCGGAACAAATCTGTGTGAAAGCAGAGAATAATCTTTATTGAAAATATTTGGAATTTGATTTGTGCATCTACTTGCTTCGTATCTGGCAAATCTCATGGATTTGATTGGGATCTAATTAATCTTCTTTCTTTAATTATATCAATATTTTTAGTTTCTTGTCTTTTCTTCGTCATTTTCGATGTTCGCATTTCTTAAGAAAAAAAATGGAACGGCACTATTTATTTAGCGACTTTTATAAATTTAATCGACAGAAAAGAAGTTAAAGAAGTCGTTTATTTGTGAGCCCTTATCTAACTTTTTGCTAATTTTTAACGCTTTGAACAACTCTTCTAACGAATGTACGATTTTAACGCAATCTTAGACAGTTTCTATTGAACGTGCCTTTTTTGACAAATATTGGAATCAAACAGAATTAGTATTGAACATAAACTCATGAAACAAATCAATTTCACTAATAAGACTCAACTATAAAATAATGAGAACAGAAAATGCGTGCTCTTGACTCACATTCTTACTTACCGTCGTCCATACATATCATAGTATGACCTACTGATGTCAACATACAAGTAAGTTCGGCAAAAACTCCAACAGGATAGTAATCCATGTCCCATTTGATTATACCTTTATCGTTGGCATATACAACTCGAATATTTTCATGTAAAAGCAGTTTTTCACACTGAACGTAACCTGGAAAATAAGAAAACATATATATATTTAATACAAGCTTGTGCAGTAGTAATGTTATGTTTTTAAAATAATAGGTTTGTTCGAAGAGGGCGCACCCAGCTGCTCTGAGGCCCAATTCCACAAGCGTGAATGCTTTTCCGTTCAAAAAAATTATTCACCTTAAAATATGCGTACATAAATTTGCCTATATGTGTCGATCCACTTTATATGTCAAAAAAAGTGAGTAGGAAATATGTCTACACAACTTTCTGTGTAAACAAAGAAAACTTACGCTTGCGTAATTGGGCCCCTGATTTTGGTTTCACATTATCGACCACTACACATCTTAAAGTTTAGACATCTTTCATTTCATATAAGATTACCTTAACACGCCCGGTTCGAACGACAAACTTATGTCATACATAATATTAGAAATATAAAATTTGGATGTGAGTGTATGTGTAAGGCGGGAAATTTCAAACGCACATTTATGATTCTTTTATTTTGTTGACATGGCCGACACAACATTGAATTCGATGTTGAAATTAAATGGGTATGAGTGTGTTCGTGCTTCTGGTTTTGATTCTAAGGCCGTGTGTGAATTGCGTTAAAATGTTGGTTAAATTTTGTACCTTGGTTAAAATTTGACACTAGCGTGGTGAATAAAATGGGTTAAAATGTAGGCAGCTGTAGAGCAGGCTAAATTTGCGTTAAAATTTGACGTTTCTCAAGATAGAGTAATTTGAAACTGTAAGCGATAACCGAAAAGAAAGATGAACTCCAAAAAGTCCAGATCTACTGGGAAACCATATAATAAATGTAAGTTTTAATTTATTCAATTGAAAAATTAAATTACATTATTATTTTTGTTTGTGTAGGGTCTCAAGAGGAAAAAAACAAATATTATAATCCGTTGATATTTTAACAAATATAAAATAATTAATTAAAATACTCATTGTATTTCATTTTGCAAATTGAATACAAATAGATTTATTTGTCAGCTTGTCAAATTCTTCAGCTGTGAAAACTAGTGTTTACATACTAAATCAACAAACTAACCATAATGGGAATTGTTTTGCAAAGATTTGGAATTGTTGTTTTAAAATATTAAAACCGAAACATATTAGTAAAACTGAGAATTCGTTACTTTTTTCGTGCCAAATTATTAACTTTATATCTTCTAAGTCAGATTTTGGGAAAGAAATTAATTAACTTGAACAACAAAAAAAAATGATTTAGGGAAATTTCTTCAATCTTGAAGGAATTTTAGCCAAAATAGTGTTTTAATAAATCCCTTTTAACGCAATTCACACAGCAAAAAGCTAAATTTGATTCCACCACAAACCAAACTTCAAAATTTAACCAAGGTAGAAAATTTAACCAACATTTTAACGCAATTCACACACGGCCTAACTTCAAAACCAGATTCGAATTTATGTCATTTAATATTAACCGAACATTTTCAGGAGAGTTCGGAAGTCGGGCGACTCGCATCTGGACTCAAGACGCGCTGGAAAGCGCCGTTTTGATAACAAAAACTCGCACGGAGTGAATAAAGGATTATTTTTAAGGGAAAAAGAAAGGGCACAACTCAAGCGCAGCGACGCTAGAGCCATTTCGACCCGTTGAGGAAAGAGAGGAAGTTTTTAACGTTTGTATCAGACAGCTCTTTTAGATCAGAAAAGCAAGCCCTTCCAAGAGATTGCATTTTTTGCCTGGGCAAAGCGGGGTACTTGCAAAGGAATTGAAGCACTGTTTCCTTTTCCAATTGGTTTTTACTGCTACGGCAGTAGGTGTTATGGGGAAGACCTAGGCCAAATTCCTAAACGCAAGATTTGCAAAGCAAGTCTCATACTAAGCAAATGCCTGAAGTCGATAAAAATTGAAAAGCAAGTGAAGTGCGCAACACAAGTTTAAAACTTGCGCAATTGCAATGAAGTTTGCGCAAGAAAAAAGAATGAACTGCTTTTTGAGACAGTGTGCTTAGCAGATATTTTTCTTTTTGCGTTTAGGTACAGTTTGCTTAGCATATTATAGGAATGATTTGCGTTTAGGAATTTGCCCCAGTTTTGCTGAATGCTCTACCAAGGGCCAGTGCCCCGTACAGGTAGGGACTATCCTTGATATGTCCCGCGTTTGTCTATAAATGAGATCGTTTTTGCGGGATTTATTGTACGAAGGTCATATCATTCTAGATATCGGGCAGTCGGTTATATTGGGTGCTTTCATAAAGGCATGGTTGCATTGATTACATGCCATCAGTTGCGATCATATTAACTGATTTGCTTCATTTTTCTGTGGACCAGGAACAAAATTCTGATATGTATTTTTAACTTTGAATTTTCTAGCGGAAATTTGGACAGATGTCAACAGTAAGGGAAGGTGTACCACCATTTACATCATACTGTCTCTTTCTTTAAGAAAAATATCGGAATTCATGTAAAATTTTATATTTGCGTTTTACATTTATGAAACTGACATTCATCATTTGCATTTATGAATGCTATGAATTCCTCGGACTTTCGCAACCATGCATTTATGAAAGCACCCAATTATTCCATCTTTTGTTGGATTCCGCGAGGAAAATGAAAGAATTTTGCTCTTCATAGCAGCTCTTCATAGGGCTTATTCCTACCGGGCCAACTAACTCGCCTGCCCGTTCATTGCACTCGATACCACTGTGTCCTGGAACCCAGACTAAAGTGATTCTGTGGTAAATGTTCAGATTTTGTAGCTCATTTCGACATAGTTGGACCAGTTTTAATGATATTTTTGTTGAATTTATGGCGTTGATAGCCGGTTGGCTGTCTGTGAATATTGCCGAATTTAGATTTTGAGTTCGGCTTAGATTAAGAATTTCGCATGCTTCTATTATGGCTAGTACTCCAGCTTGAGAGACGCTAGCAAAGTCGGAAAGATCTGAAGATTTTCAGTGACTCTGAGAAGACTCCTGCTCCTACACCGCACTCCATTTTAGATTCGTCGGTAAAAATCTTTACATCGAAATCTTGGGACACTTCGTCATCTTCCCAATTCTTCCTGGATGGAAAGATAACTTTAAAACCTTTGCCGAGGCTCAGAATAGGGGTGCAGTAGTCAGTGTTTGTCGACAGAATATCTGGTGGAATCAGATTTGCTGTGTTGCTATGGCCGTAAAGTTTTTCAAACCAGCATTTTGACTCTTTGAGTCTTAACACACTGCAACATACCAGATGTTTAATGTGGAGGTCAAGAGGTAGAAGATGTCAAAAACGATATAATACTTCTTTTTCTTTATTTCTACAGCACTTATATGTCAACGCATATTGACTTAGATGTCATTTACTAAAATTGTTGTATATTTACATTATGATAATGTAGCAATTAATCTGAAAAAAAAATGCTGGTTATCGTGAAAAAAATGGCCAGGGAATTTTTTCTCATGCGAACGTATGAATGATTCTCAAAAGTTTCCCTCGGAATTTATTGGTACAGGAAACAAACTTTCCCAGGGAGTTTTACGTGTAAGATGCACGATCGCAGAAAAAATTTTGGGGGAATACAATATTCCGTGGGAAACATCATTATTATTTGCAATATTTTTAGGTAAAATATTTATTATTGGAAGCTTTTCGGTTTTTTTTGTTCACCTTTTAAATGCTAATATACTACCTACAGCGAGTTCGAACTGTACACCAAAACTGAATCTAGGTACACATACACATATCTTTCAAATCCGTATTCTTTTGAAAATAAAAGAAATGTTTGATGAATTATTTCTACTCGACACATAAATCGGTTCAAAATGAGTACAAGAAATAAGAATAAAAATATTTTTAGTTAAAACTTGTACTAACTTTGGCAGACAGGTTCTTCACCGGACCACACTCCCATCGTTAAACATACTCTCTTGTCATTTCCATCAACAGCATATCCATTATTGCATTCATATTCTGCAATGCTATGCAAACTGGTACCAGTTGAATAATTTATCCGTCCATTATCCAGTGGGCGCAAATTTCCACAATCGACAACTAGAATATAAAAGTTTCTATACTATTTGACAGCAATTCTTAGCGAAATGATTGAACTTACCCTGACAATATGGTACCTCATAAGACCATTCGGATGTCCTCAAACAACTCCTAAAATTCGTGGAACCATGTAGAATATAGCCTGGAGAGCAATAATAATTTGCCTGATTATGGTTATAACGGACAAAGCCATTAGCTATATGAAGATCTTTTGGACAGTCTTGACAAAATTGCGACGGTAAAATTTCGATTTCCCCATGAATATGTTCCTTGAAATCTGTCCACGAATATAAACTCCCCCGGTAAGGGTTACAGCTCGTGTAGAATTCTTGAACTCTATCGGCCGTAATAACGGTATCCCAAACTTCCAAATATGCTAATTGGCCAATAAAAGACTCTGATTCACTAAAACCTCCACCAAGTCTGTCCTAAAAATAAAAATGTATATCTGAATAAGCTCAAGATTTTCTCCACATATTTTTTTATCGCATTTCTACCTGCTCCTGGCCAATGATGAAAATCCCACCACCAGGAATGTGTTGTCCTGCACTTAAGTTCATTCCAGCATGCTCCAATCGGCCATCGAAGAAAAGCTCAAAATAACCATCATCACTTGTCCAAGAAGCACACAAAAAATGCCATTGACCATCGTTGGCCACAATATCTGAACCCGATGAGTTGCCGTTAACATACAAAACAAATCTGTTGTTAATAACAAAAAAAAAACACAGCTAATGGTGTACAAATGTTTAAAAAAAAAACATATCTTACCCTGAGTAATCCGTTATGGTGAAAGTATTATCATCACCCTTTGTGGCATATGATAAGATAGCTCCATAGGTGAAGCTGTCATCTGTCTTTATCCAAGTGCAAAATGACAGCTTTAATTAAAAAAAAAAACAGATAACGCTTTAAATCTTTTGTTTTTAATTTTTGAATCTTACCTCAGACAAATCATGATCGGGACCTTTCATTTTTACGTAATTCAAAGTGCTCGCCTTGCTAAACTTCATAACAAAGTCTGGCTTGGTAAAAATCTGACACAAATCTCCATAAAAGTAAGGAGGGCATTTGCACGTAAAATTCTCATACACATCATCGTTTAAAATTACTCCATCCGGGACAGACTCCCCTCTAAGTGCTACAGCTTTACATACACCGTTATTCTCACAAGGAGAAGAATCACAAGGATTTACCACCAATGAGCAGTCATTTCCCTTCAGACCTTTGGGACATTTGCACTCGTAACTCCTTCGAGTAGCTGGGAAATCCATTAAATCTACACACGTAGCATTTGAATGGCAAGGAACATTATCGCAAGGCCGCAAATGGCATCTTCTGCCAATAATTCCCGGAGGGCAAATACAAATGTAGCCATTAATTTGATTTTGACAAAAACCCGACTCACAGGGCTTTGAATCGCAATAGTTCACCGATTCTTCACATAACTTTCCCTCAAAGTCCAACGGACATTCGCACACGGCCACGCCATCATCGGATACAATGCATGTGCCGCCATTTTGACAGACTGTTGTCTCGCACGGGTTAAGTAATTCCTCACAAAATTTTCCTGCAAATTCTGGTTGACATTGACAAGTTATCAAAGTTTCGTTGAAATGAGCACAGATACCATTGTTGACACATGGCGCCGAATGACATAGATCGATTGCATGCTCGCACTGTGCTCCCTGGTAGCCAGCGGGACAGTGACAGCTATAAAGATCATCACCCCCTTGTTCGACAACGCACTTGCCGAAGTCTCCACAAATTTTCGGATGAGTCTCACAAATGTGGTGTCTTTGCTGACTGCAGTCGTATAAAGATGTTGAACCTCGTAGTGAAGTAAATCCCCTTGGACATTGGCGACAACTTACTTGGTTGAATGCTGGCTGGTAATCACCAGCTGCACATTTTCTACAAAACGGCATTAGACTATGGGTAGCTGTTACTCCCGTGGACGTTCTACGGGGCTTTTGACGTAATTTGGCCCATGTTCCTGGTGGGCATTCAGCTGTAAAAAGAGACATTTTTAGAATTCATTCAATTACACCCCACTTCTGTATATGGATATCGTGACTACGCGAAGGACGGACGACGTTAGTTAACAATTTAGACAAGGTTTTGGAGAAGTAAAACAAACTGACTTATTAATTATGATTACCTATGCAATCGATTTGATAAAGGCGTCCTTCTTTCCGTGTATTATAATGTGGAGGGCATTTCGAACATATAGTTTGCCCACATTCAGAATTGTACGTACCCAATGGGCAGGGCTTACAGACATTTAAAGCTGCATCTTCATAAGTTCCTCGGGCACATTGGACTGCAAATAAAGTAGTTACGTAAAGTTATATTTAAATCGTGTTATGGTCGTTGCTGAATGGTTGTTGCTTTTTTTCTTTCTTTTTTTGAATATGTTTCCTGTGATTTGGTCCTTTTATGATAAAATAGAATATGTATCGAATGCAAGGCCTTCGAGTGTATTTATAAGCAAGCTATCCCACTCTGTAATATATATTGTATACCTTCTTTGTATAAAAGTTGAGCTTATGCGCTAGCATGTATAATATTAAGATATAAAATTTCAGTTCTGTTTTATAATTAAAAGCGCGAGGTTCAGCGAGCTAAGGTGCAAGAAAATAAATGTTGGTTTTTTTAATAATATTTTTACCAACGATAAAAAGTGTCCGTCTTTTCGTTCGTATGTTTTTGTAGAATTATTTTTAGGTCAATACGGGTTTGTATCCTTAGGTATATACAGAATAGAAGAAACTTGAGAAGCATCGAGGCTAAGAAAAATTATATCCACAAGTCCATTCACGCCCAACAGCTTAGAATATGTTGGTACAACTTGAGCAAGCTTTCAAAATGTTAGCATTACAGGTCACACGGCGGACGTCTATAGCAAGTCTAACTAACCAAATTACTAGGGAAAAAGCTATGACTAACTAATAGCTTCTGATGGTATAATTCCAACCGAACTGCAGAGAAACTCAGATGCCAGACACTAACAACATGTGATTGAGTAAACTAGCATACCCATAAAATATGACAACAAAATAAATAAAATAATGCGAATTATAAGGGACATAAATAAATAAGACACGGTAATTCTCTCCGCATTAGTTCAGGCGCCATCCCTGGAGATAAATCTGAGACAACAACCAGCTCTGGTCTCAGAACATCACCACACATCTTTCCTATCCTTCTCTCTCTTCCACCGGATGCCTGCACTATGTTAAGAAAAACATATAAAGGGTATTCATAATCCTTTGAGCGCGTGCAAAGTTATAAAAAAAATCCTTTTGATATGGAGAGAAGTTAAGGTTGTGTTCATACGAAAGGCCGGTAAATGCACCCAAAATATCCCGAAAGACCTAAGACCTATTAGTCTCTTATCTTTTCTTGTAAAAACTTAAAAGATTAATTGATATCCACTTCCGTACTAGCATTATGATACGAGACTTCTCAACGATTCACCATGCAAACTGCAAAGTAAGATCGGTAGATACTGCTTTACATTCACTAGTACGACCTATCGAATACTCTCTCCACCATAAGGCATATACTAGAAAGCGCTTTTAACAATGTTGAAGTATCTGCAATCGCATATGCACTACGGCTTAGCTAAAAGTAAATGGATTGCATGGTGAACTGATTAATTAAATGCTGACAGGGTTACCAAATAAAAACTGGGCGGTTTTTCTGCAAGAAGATTTGTCAGTAGAGGTACGCCACAAGGCGGTGTGCTATCACCTCTTCTGTGAAAACTGGTACCAAATGAGCTACTGATAGATCTGGAAGCGGAGGGCTGCAGAGTGTTTGCTTATCCGGATGATGTTGTCATTGCCGTTTTAAGAAAATACCCCGACGTTCTAAAAGAACTCCTACACAATTCTTTTAATGGGCAGAAAGGTGTGGCCCAGGAGTCAACTCAGAAAACGGAACTTGTCCTATTTTCAATGAAATACAAAATTCCTCACTTTGATCCTACTACTATAAGAGGTATTTCACTAGCTTTCTCCAGGCGACAAAAATACTTGGGTCTTATTTTAGATACAAAATTAAGTTGGAAACCTTATATAGAAGAAAAGCTGCAGTGGCACTCTTCTCATATAAAAAGCTGGCTTATACTAGGCCGATCCTTACCTATGGCGTAACAGTTTGGTGGACCGCTCTAGAAAGGCTGCAAATTAAGATAAGCTTACAGTCCAACCATCAGCTTCTATATGTATAAGCGGATCAATAAGAAAAACCCTTTCCGTCGCGTTAACGTTGTGCTCCATTCCACGCCTAAGCTAGAATTCTAAGTAAAAACTTCCAAGTCACTATTTTTCCAAGATCTAACTGGGAGGTATTTAGCTTCTTGAAAGATGCTGCTATCCATTTTTCCACTGATGGATCGAAAACTGAGGATAGGATGGGGGTGTGTACCCAAACACTAATCATTGAAACGTATTCCAGGCAGAAATTATGGCAATTGGAGAAGTCCTTGCCTTGCTCAAAGAAAACTTGATATCAACTACTATTATCCGTATCTTCTCAGATAGTCATGCGGCTTTAAATCTCTGGAATTGATCTCTACAAACTCCATAACTGCTCTTAACTACCGTTCATCTCTTATGGAGATGGCGGCGGCGCAGCATTTCAACATTCACCTGTTTTGGCTGCCAGGACATTGGGATATTCCAGAAAATTGTTAGGCTGATGAATTGGTCTAACTTCATGAAAAACATATTAAAATCTGCTCCATACTTCGTACTATTTTTAAATTCTTTATATGTACTTCACTTTTAGAAATACCTTTTAAATCCAATTCAATTTAAACAAAAAAAAAACTCGAATCTACTTCAAAATCAAATTATTTAAAAAATATCTTGCACTCTTTCATGTAAGCCCAGATTCACATTTCAAAAGAATAAATTGCATCTAACTTCACTTTAAACAAAAAATGCTATACAATTTTCTGACGTTTATTATTGTTTTCATATTAATTCTTTTAAGCAAGTAATGCATACCTTCTCGTCCCTGCCTGTCGGTGCTGAAAATTGAATGTGATTAATGGCCAAATACGCGATGAATAAATATTTTGAAGTAATAAAGAGTGTGGATAAAGATTCGTAGGCAAAAGTATAAATTTGTAAAAACATCGTTATTTATATTTTTTTTTTCAAAAAAAGCTCTGGGCACATGTTCTGTAACTTTCGAGTCGATAAAAGTAGTCGAGAAACAAAAAAATATGTTTGTTTTCTTTTAGAGATGCCAAAATGACTTTTCAATTTATCGTCTCCCATTGGAAAATCCCAGTCAAACAAATTAAAAATATAAAGTATGGCGTAAAATTACAGAAAACAATTTTTCAGACGCGTTAATTGAGAAAAATGTATCGCCCGAGTTATGTACATACATAGCATGGGCCCTGGAAAATCAAGATTTGCCAAAAGTAGTAAAAATGAAGTGTCTGTATCTGTGGTGACTTTTGTAGGTTGTTCTTATTACTATTTTCATTTGCCTTTTAAATGTAATGTTGCTGTTGATAAATACATAAAACTAATTTGGAATTAATTATACTATTATTAAAATTATTATTTTGAAATCTACTTCCCTTTTTTTTAATCTAGTTGACTTTATGGGTCATATCTACTTTGTTTTTTTCCCTTGTAAAATAAGAAGCGCTAAATTACATTTGCACAGGATTAACTGGCAGTTCATCTTTAAGTCGTGGTTAAAGAGATACAAATGAAGAAGATGTATATGAAGTGAGAGATGAACTTTCAAATCTCTATGGAACATGTAAAATTAATCTTCTATTTTGATTTATTAGTTTCTAATTTTATATTATTTGAAAATTGGCCACTACATATAATAAAATCTATTCTTCAAAGTTCTTACCACAAATGTTTTTCCTCGATACACTTCCATCAGGACAACGAACAAATTGTTCAATTTTCAGTCCCTTAACATTAATTTGCATGTCATCTAGCACTTTTTTCAACGGTTCATTCGTATCAAATCTCTGAAATTCATGCTTCATACGACGAATGTTCTCAGATGGAGAAGCATCATTCTCCCACAAGCCCATAAATTTGCTTATTTTTGTGTAAAGTCGAATTTTAAAATTTAACCGCATTCGTTTTTTGTTCTTTTTTGAACGATTTACCCTCGGTACTTCTCTTTTTGAAATATGATATTTTTCTCGCTCTCCCAATAATTTATCATCACTCTTATCTTCTTCCCCTTCTTCTTCAATGCACTCCGGAATCTCTGAGATAATATCACAATCCGTCTGGTCATTACATAAGTGTGCCTTCATTTGCTCCGATAGGCTCACAACGAACTAAATGAATCTAATTAAGCATAATATATCGCAATTGCTTTGAAAAAATAACCTTACATTTTCTTGAGTTTCTTTGCTGGTACAAAGGGTATTGTCGCTATCCAATTCTATGGTAAATGATTGTCCAGCAGCATCAGGTAAATTAAGTTCTGTAAGAAAAAAAAAGATGCGAAGTTAAAAATACAATCGTCAGTTTCTTTTCGAAATTACCTACTTGTACAGTCGGGTATTGTTCGGTATTTCCAGCCGGGATGTTTTTGATCACACGTTAGTCGAAAATTATCCAAATATTCTCCGCTATCTTCATCGAAAATTGCATATCCATAATCACAGGTAATTTCACACCAGGTGTGTGATATGTTCTTAGCACAGTATGAAAGGCCATTTTCAGGTGATAGCAAGGGATCACAGGTAAGCTCTTACAAAAAAGACATGAAGCATAATTTGTTGTGATGTACATTTTTTACACTCTAAGTGTTAGAAAAAAAGCTTAGGCAACATTTATTCACTCTTAAATAAACTCATAAAATGTTTTAAAATGTAAAAAATTTACGAAACTTATAAGAAAGTTTAGGTAATTTCCTTTTTTGACAGCAATTTTAAATTTAATAGGTAGTGAATGAATTTGGCCTTAACAATTTAAAACTTGTGTAAACTAGCTAGCCATAAAATTCGATCTGGAATTATTTAAAATATTTCTCATGGCGACATCGTCATAAATGTGTACATATATTTGTTTTGTCAAATAAAGGATTAATTGCAGTTTTAAAATATCTTCACTGTTTATAAAAACGAAAGAGCTGATAATCAAACCTTATTTAAGAAAAATAAAAAATTAAAATCAAACACATTAATAAAATAAAAGTGTCGTTTTATACTGACAAAATAACAACTTGTCTCGGAAGCGGCAGAACCGATTTTGACAGGACTTTCACTACCAGATAGCTGATGTTGTATTATTGTTATTGGGAGTTATTTCGGATATTTAAGTTTCCTTCAAGGTGAAGCTAAGGTAGCCTTTCTCTTCCGAAAATTCTTATTTAATGACTGATTGGGCTCTAATTCACAGGGTATAATATTTACGAAACGAAAAAATGTATAGTAGTTATATTGAAATTGGTTGTATATTTTCTACATCAAGAAAAACGAAAAAAAATTCAGTTCTCATGTACATGACCTACCGCCTTTTGTGAAGTGACCAAATATACCAATTTTCTAAGACGATCTTCGATGATTTCTCTGTTAAGCTTACATTCGTTCAAGGCTTGAGTACAACTGTCATATCTGGTACTTGGTCCCATAACTCACTTGAGTCTGGTAGACAGAATACAAAGTATACTTATTGCATGTTCTGCATTTCGATCGAAATCGAATTGAAATCACTTTTCAATTTCATATTAAATGAAAATCCTTGTCCTACATTTTGATCGACTTCGAAAACTTCTAAATGTATTCGAGCTGTCAAAACTGCAGGTTCATTTATTTTTATTTTCGACCATGTTCTGCATTCCACTTTTTGTGAATTATTCATACGGCGAAGGTATTTCCCAATTCGTTCGAAATGGTTATTGTGAATTAGAATTTCGAAAATGAAGTTGGATGTTCTTCATTTCGATGAATTCAATTTTCTGAGCGAATTCAAATCACTCTGTTCGTGTTCCGTGAATTGCTTGTAAAATTGGTGCAATTACAGAGTGCGTGTTTCTTGATGTAAAATTTAAAAACAAATATTTTTTGTAGTTTTTGGGTTAGGTATGTACCTGTTTCTTCAGGGAAAATAAAAAACGTACGTTAATGTTTTAGATCTTGTTTTTTGTGTTTCAGTAATCTTCTTGGTAAACTTGTCGCACAATTGTGAGTCTTGCCAAGACTATACCTAAATCATTGGCAATTGGTCTTCGATATCTTATTACGTCAGCTAAGAACCTGAGTGTTGCTCCAAGTTTTCGAATTGAAGGTTTCGATGAACGTATTAAAAAAGGTCATATTTCCATTAAAACATAAAAATGCATTTTCGTTCAGTCGAATTACTTAAAGAAAATTTAAAATTTAACTAGATTTCATAGCAATTCATATACACATGATTAAGTATGTGATCCCATTATGTCAGGCAAATCTAACTTATTTGGTTTGTCTCGCAAATTTTGCCTTGCCAATATAATTACATCCATTTTCATAAGCAGTAGTAATTTCACTTTAGATACAAAATAAAAATGGATGAACTCAGAGCTGTACCAGTTCGAAGCCATTTCGAACTTTTCGAAATCGAACAAGGATTTTCATTTCACGTGAAATGAAATCGATTAAGTGCAAGATATGTTTGAGAGCTTTAAAAGTGATATGTAATAAAATGTAAGATGTATACTGCTCAAAGACAACAAACATTTGGAGCGTCTGAGGTCCATTGCTGGCCCGATCTGCCTATTCGTTAGGCAGGGAGTTATAGTGTCTGGACCATCTCATTTTTGTTTCTTTTATAGCGCCTTGTTTTAGCATACATTTACATGTAGGTAAAATTGGTATTAAGGTTTAATTTTTGGCAAGTTAATTGGTTTTGTAGTTTCCCAAGATATACCTAGCATATGTCATGGCACCCAAATTAGGTTAATGTTAAACTGTTCTGTCATTTCCTTGAGAGATGAACGACAGTTGCGGGCAGTTATAGAATTTAGGAAAACAGCACTGAGTGCTTTAAGGACTGCATTACTGAGCTCTTAGTCAAAATAAAACCTCTTTGGTATCCAGAATTTCCACTTGGATGACGCTACAATGATCAGGGAGATGGAAAGAGCGACTTAGATTTAGTCTGTCTGAGTACAAACAGCCACCCACTCCGTCTTCGGTTTTTGAGCTATCAGTAAAGAAGTGAACTGATTCTTCTGTCAAAACCATCTCATCATCTCAAATGGATCTTGCTGGAATTGTGACTTCCAAGTTCTTATCAAAAACTAACTGGGGTGTAATGTTAAGTAGTATGTCTGAGGCACCCGAGTGTGTAGAACGGAGAGCTCCACTAATACATAAACTGGCTGATCGTTAGATCTTCTTTAACTTGTCCAATGCAGTCCACGATACTGCAACCCGATTAGTTAGTATCAGTCTGATGACGGTTGTGTAAAGCAGGTGAGTAATATGTATGTGGAAATAAGCTTCATTGGTTCCCAATGACTTTTTTGTAAGAGAACATTGCTATTGTTGCTTGTCTTACTCTTTCTTGTGTATTAGATTTCCAATGTAGCTTTTTGTGTATGATGAGACCTAAGTATTTTGATTCATCTGAAAAAGTGAGTGGTGTACCATTCATTTATAGGTTTTTTCAAGTACAAGTACTGTTTTGGACGGGTTTACATCCGTCCAGAATTAAGTCAGCATAAGAATTCGAGAGTGCTTTTCTGATACCACAATGGCAACATTGTCAGCATAGGTTATCACTTCGTATCCGTGCCCTTCCACGTCTAGTAAAAGATTGTTTAGAACTGTATTCCAAAGAAGAAGGGATAAGACACCACATTGCGGAGTGCTTCCCAAATAGTCACTCAGGGTTTATTTTATTACAATAACTGACGAAACCTAAGATATGAATATATCTCTATATTCGCCCCAAATCAAAAAAGAAGATATGTATCTTGAAGAACATTGAAAAAATATCAAAATTACAGAAGACCTCATTGTTTATAGAACAGCAGTCTAGAGTCTTGTGATGCAAATATTTTGTTTTCTGCATAGAATTCCATCTCTGACTACCGAAGATCTAAATTTCCGAAGATCCAAAATTGAAAAAATCGGAATTTCAGGACTATAATTCTAAATTATTTGATATCCTTCCTGTGTTGTTTCAATGCTACCACAATACGTAATATGTCCTCACTCTCTACATATAAACTTACCTTTTACTGTTATATTTAATAAACATTCATTGTAATTTTTCGATCGATCTTGCCCAGTGTATAAAATAGGATATTCTCCAGCAATTAATGGTGACATTTTTCGTGGATCCAATGCCGTTAAAACTCTCACATCAACGTCTTCCTTGGAATTATCAACAAATGTTGGCTCTTCCCACTCAATTTTCGTAGTCATATTATCCGTTGTAATCCAAAATTCTTCCGAATCAACACAATTTTCCACAGTAGGTGGAGTATTATCAAGAACTGTCACCCGAAAGTTACACTCGGCTTTGTTATTAAATTCATCGCTTGCAAAATAAGTAAATGTGTGGTGGCCGACTTTTAGACCAACTCCTGTTGCATCGTCCACTGATGGCTTTGTCCAAATTTTTACACTCGACGATGCTGAATCTAAAAATTATTATAATTCAACAATTATTAGAAATAAAGAAATCAAGCTGTACTTTAACCTTGAACTTCTAACGGCAGTGGTAGAGATATTACAAATATTGAGTCACTATTTGGAGGTAACTCTAGCGTATAGTTGTCAGGACAAACAAGCTTAGGTGGCGTTATGTCTGGGGGGAAAAATTACAAAGTTGACACAGAAAAACTGATAAATTCTTTAACTATTACCAACGCATTTGGAATTTTTGTATTTCGGTGTCCAGAACCCATTCTTTTTTCCACTACACACACGTGTTTCTGTCCCTTTTATTGTAAAACCTTCTGGGCAAATTAGGGTGCAATGTGTTCCATGCGGCTGTTTACCCTGTGTACATTCTGAATTTTCAAATTTTCCAAATTTCGGCTTTGGAAGAGGAGCACACATAACCGCTGAAAAAGGATGAAAGTATTAACTTAATTAATTAATGACAAATTTTGTTGCCAAAATAAATCACTTACTTTTGCAAGTCGTCTGTCGACCATCCCATTTGGATAAAGGCAGGCAATTTCTGTTCTTTGAGCCAACTATATAGTGTCCAGGGAGGCAATTGTATGAGCATTCCGTGTCGATGGGCATTGGTTCGGTACGACGCTTTAAGTCGTCGAGATAACCTTCCATAAAACTGTCATTGTTTAATGTGTAGTCGAACGATGGGAGTTCTAAATCATGATTCTGACAAGTGATTGTGCCATTGGGCGGCACCAGAAGACTTGGACATGATTTCACTAAAACGAAAGCGATAAAAATAAGAAGACCAGAAATTTAATAAAATAGGTAATACATATTAAATGAACGAACTTCTCAATAGAATTTTTATTGAAGAGGCGATGGGGAAATTCAATTTGGTGATGTGCCTGTCAAAATTTTACAGTACTCAGATGGTCTAATATTTCTGTCAAATAATCTGACAACTTTCCAACTTCATATAAAGAAGCTTCAAAAATATTGTAAACTGTTGGACTGACATATTAGTTTGAATGTTTCTATTCACATTAAAGCAAAACAACTATTGCTAAGTCCGCATTAAAAAGCACGTAGTCCACGTTCCTTACCAACAAGTTTGTAGATCCTGTGTCAAAATTCAGAGTATTCAACCTAACAGTTAATAATTTTTTTTATGGGAATGACGTATATACGGTTGCGAAGAGCTGGAGCAAATTGATATAAATGTACTTTTTAAGTTGTATTCTTAGGCGGACTTGCAACATTCCTAATTACGCCATTCATCTTGTGTAAGGTTTACCTCAAATATATCTAAAAAAAATGCAGATTATATTATAAAGGTGTTAAGGCAATCTGACCACAATTTGCAACCGCTTTAGATTCAGTTAAAATTCAACAAGAAACTGGTATGATATTGCTATAATGCATAACTTTCATAATATCCTTACATTGGACAACGTAGGAGATGGAGAACTAAAAATCTTACTATATGGGTATTTCTCTGTCATAGATGGAGCAATATATAAGAAATGCATTAAGCGAGGGATAGAATATAGGCAACTTAATCTCCAACCACTAGATAACAATTATTTTTCAGTGTATGAACTAGGTTAGGTTAGAAGGGGTGGTGGTGAAACGGTAAGCCGCTTCTCCTCACTCGGATCTCAATGGATGCATTGCGGTTCCCAGGGTAGGAAAGGGTAATTCTAAGGAAGGGAGTAAGTGGGAAGATTATGTTTGAGGTGCCTCACTAAACCATCCTGACTTTTCAATAAATTTCAGGATATGTTTAAATGGCTTATTAGAGATATAGCCTAGTTCGTCGAAGAAGTAATCTACGAGGGCTTCTTTTCCGATTCGGACTAGGTTGGGGCATTCACAAAGGTAGTGATATAAGCACTTTTCCTCCTCTTCGTCCATACAACCTCTACATAAGTCAGATGTGCTGATGCCCATTCTGGTCGGTCATGTGGGTTCCCATTGAGTTAAGACCCGTTAGGATGCCCATCAGAAATGACAGTTGAGATCTGTTAAGTCCTATTAAATATTCTGTTTTTTTTCTAACTAATCATTTGTCTTGTGCGGTTTTGAGGAATATTTGCCGAATTCTAAAATTTTCTTGCTTTACTGGCATAAATATCGCGGAAACGATTTGGCTCGGTTGAAGTAAAGATCCGGTTTTAGCCAGTTCGCCTGCAATTTCATTCCCTTGTATGTCACTATGTCCTGGTGCCCAGATTAGGGTGACTTTAGTTCGATTGGCTTAGCAATCTTAATTCGTTGCTGCAGCGATCTACTAGTTTTGACATTGTGACAATTGAGGAAATGGCTTTGATTGCCGCATGGCCTTCTACGAAAATATATATGTTTCTGGTGACCAGTTCACAGGCAGAGATGTTTAGCCACCTCACTTAGTGCGAGTACCTCCGCCTGAAATACTGAGCAATAATTTGGAAGTCTTTATGATTTGGATAATGGATTTGGTTTTCTGAATAGATTCCTGACCCTAACCCCATTTCTGACATACATCCGTCCGTAAAGACCAAAACATGATTTTTGTTGATGACACGGTTTTCCTTCCAGTTTTACCTTATTAGAATCACCGTTAGTGCGACAGGGTGAGAATCTATGTGCGGTGAAATGTGGTCTGTTTGAATTATCGTATTTGGAAAACTTATTATAGTGATGTGACTGTAAAGGCCCAATTTCGAATTCTTTATTTTTATTTATTTAATCCGTTAATTTACTAAAGTTAGAACTTATAACTATTTAATTACAATTTTAATACACTTAGTATTACCCATAATACAAATACACAATTTAATTACAATGATGTACTGAAAAAGCTTACTTTAAATTGTTTGCTTTTAAAATGGTCGTTTATAGAAGTAATTAAATAATAATACTTATTGAAGACTGATATCAATTGATTTAAAGAACTATTCATACGATAATTTGTTCTGCTGAATATCGGACATAAGGGTAACTGTCTTCTTATGCTAGTTAAACTGTAGCTAAAATTCAATTGACACAAAGCTGATGGAGAATTTATTGATCCATTGATTAATTTAATAATGAAACAAAGCTGGAAATATTGTCTATGTTTCAACAGTGAGTGAAGCTTTATTAGCATGGGTCTATGATTATAACGAGGAAGTACCGATCTTTGTGACCACGGAAGAAGACGAAGGCAAAAACGCATGAACCTTCTCTGAATACCTTCAAGTCTGTTTATATGAAATGTATAGTATGGGGCCCATACTACCCATCCGTGTTCGAGTACTGGCCTTACAGAAGCTGTAAAGAAGTTTTAGGGCATATGGATCACGTAAATCACGAGAAAATCTTTTAAGGAACCTAGAATTTTATTGGCTTTTTTAATTATATAGTTATAGTGGTCTGTAAAAGTAATTTGGTGTCAAGTATACCATAATACCCAGATCGGAAAAAATGGAAAGTTTGGATAGATGAGAAGAATCTAACGAATAATTATAAGCTATAATTTTTTGTTTGCGTGTAAAGCACATGGTTTTGCATTTGTCAATATTTAATAAAAGTCGGTTTTTATTGCACAATTCCCTAAACCTATATAGGTCTTCTTGAAGAAGTAAACAGTCGTTTATTGAACTTATATTTTTGAAGATTTTAATATCATCGGCACAAATTAAAACCGAGGAGGATTTTATGATCGAAGTTAAGTCATTTACATATAAAATAAACAATAAGTGACCTAAATGGCTTCCTTGTGGGACACCAGAGTTGACGCAAAATTGAGCAGATTGCTCATTTCTAAATGTTACACAATAGCTTCTATTGTTTAAATGTTATGAAATCCACATTAAAAAACGTTCATTAAATTCTAAGGCCTTAAGCTTACAGTCACAGTCTACTTGTTTCCTATATTCAAAGGCTTCAAGACAAAAGAAAGTGAAATGAAAAAGGTTTGTAACAGTTGACTTATTTTGGACGAAACCATGCTAGCTTTCGCAAATAATTGATTTGCAATTAAAAGATAAGACATTACAGATAATGGACTCAAACAATTTAGGAATAACAGAAAGTTGGCGATAGGTCGGTAATTCACGATGTCGTTTTTTGATATTTTTTATGAACAGGTGTTATAAAAGCGCCTTTCCAAAATTTTGGAAAACTTGAGCACCTAAGAGATTCATTGAATAGAACATAAAGAGGATAAGATAGTTGGACACACATTTTTTTTAATACACAAGATGGTACACCACCAGGACCGGGGATAAAATAATCGTCAAGTTTCAAAACGCGGTGAACAATTGAATCTGCACTAATGGTAAGATTCAGTGTGTTAAGGTGAGAAAATTTTTGAGACGGAAAGAATGGATCGGAAGTTCGAGAAGAGATAGGGACTTCAAAAGCGTCTTTGAAGAAATTTGCGAACATGTTTGAAATTTCTTCGGAGTCTTCAGTGGTTCTGTTGTTATAGGACATGGAGTTAGGGTAGCCATCAACAATTCTCTTACTATTTACAAATTTCCAAAAGTTTTTTACAGTCGGAAGTTAAAACATTAACTCATCTTCTAAATTGATAATATAATCAGTATAAATTTGTTGTAATAGTCTGTAAACATAAGTTTCAGTTCGGAATATATCCTAAGATCTCCATCAGCTTTTGTTTTACTACATTTAAGCCACGCCTTATTTCTTTTATTTTTTAAGTTTCTTAAGTTAGAATCAAACCATGGGTGTTTTGGAATTGCTGCAAGATTTGCGTAATGGCGTGGTTTCATAAAAACAGTCGAATAGAGTACTATAAGATTTAAGACACATGTCATCAATATTACGATTCAAAAGAAATTGATTCCAGTCAACATTACATAACAAATTAACTAGTTCATTAAAATTACATTTTTTAAAATTGAATTCCAGTTTTGAGCTTACAGGAGCATTGAAGACATTTATTTTAAGAGATGTATCTAACGCTGGATGGTGTCGGTCTTCATCTAATAATTTATTATCAGCTGGAGTTACAGCTAAGGTCATATTAAGTCCAATATATTATCAAAACGGTTAATAACCCCATTGTATTGACTAAGTCCACACGAAGATAGACCATCGAAGACCAAGAACTCATTATTAGTAGAAGGGTTCCTACACTATTATGGATGCGTACGCCAAAATAGCCCTTATTATGGATGTGTACATACAATGGATGGTTTTGGAGCTTGGACCCCACCTTTTACCAAGAAACCTACTACATATGTAAAAAGCTATTCTCTCTTTCCTTAATGTGATCTTTCCAGTTCAGCTTACGATCTCTAGCCAGACCCAGATATTTATCTGTGCCAGTAATGTGTAGTGGCGTCCCATTTATGATGGGGGGTTAGTTATAATTGGAATGCTAGGCTTCCTCGTGAACAAAACTAGATTGGTCTTTAATGGGTTTACATTTATTCCGCAACTACTGACCCAATTACTGGAGCTCTTATAAAGGCCGTTCTGAAAAATTTCGCACAGAATGTGAACGCATTTCCCTGATGCCAATAACACGATGTCATCAACATATGCCACGACACATAATAGGCCTAGTTTTAGTAAGATCTGGTTAACGAAAAGAAGCCAAAGAAGGAGACATAGCACACCTCGTTATGCAGTACCTCTGCGTGTCCTAACCTTAAGTTTGCAGTCGCCTGATTCTCCCTTCACGATCTTGGACTGAAGCATAGAGTCGATCCAATTTGACAGTAGCGGATCAATGCCACTTGAGTCCACGGCTTGTAGAATTGTTTTATTTTCAACATTGTTGAAGGTCCCTTCTATGTCAAGATATGCAGCCGTCATAAATTCTTTGAATTGGATAGATTTTTGAATTGTGCCTACCACTTCGTGAAGTAAAGGTATCATCAGATTTGCCCTTAGTGTATTCATGCTGGGTCTGTGAAAAAACACTATCATTTAGCTTCCGGCAAATATGTGCAGCTATAAGTTTTTCTAGGGAAGAAGATAAATATAAAATATAAATCTTCTTTTGGTTCCAGCTTTTTTAATGAAAATAACATTGACTTCTCACCAACTAGAGGGTATGGCGGTGATGTTGAGACAACCCCTGAAAATGTCCACTAGGATTGGAATAATAATATCTTTAGAGCCTTGGAGCATAATAGGAATTATACCATCAGGCCCAGCAGACTTGTATGCTGAGAAGGAGTCGAATGCTCACTCCACCTTTTTAAAGTCTATGATTTGGTTATTTCAGCTCGGGAATTCACTTATCTGAGGCTGTGTTCACAAGAGGTGGATCTGGGAAGTGATTGCTCGTAAGCTGCGCGAGAACAGCTCCTACACGAGAAAAATTCAAGGACAGTTAGGGCTACCTTAAGGCAAAGTTAAACTGAATCCAAACTTGTCTTGTGTGTCCGAAAATATTACTGGTAATAACCAATCGAAAGCAGTCGATATTATGTCTAGTTTTAAATAACTTTAACCAAATGCCTAATATGTACTTACACACACATTGTGCCTCTGTTCCTGACCAAGTTCCATTCTCCTGGCAAAGTCGAAGACTACTTCCTATAAAGTAAACATTTTTAGAAGATAAAATGACTTAAGAATCAATCATAAAAATATATTTACCCAATAAATGATATCCAGATTTACATCGAATGCCACAAGCAGCATTAAGAACATTTGCATAAGCAGCAGGCTGAGTAACGAAGTAACCATTATCGGGTGGACTAAGTTTGGGGCAAGTTATTCCTTTAAAAAAATTGAAGCACAGGTATGCATAATATTCTCAACATGATCTGGATTTTTCATACCTTCACATCGATGATCAGCAGTTCGCTTAAAGCCAGGCTTACATGCGCAATCCTCAATACTTACCGCTGGGCTCACTAATGTTACGTGATTTATATCAGGACAAGCTATACACGTTTGCGAATGAGACCAGTAGGCTCTGGAAGGGCAAGCTAGAATAAATTAATATTATTTGAGCCTTAAAAATTAATATTTAAAAGAAAGTTATATAACTCATAAGTTACAAACAAATCTAAAAAGCACATAAAGGCGGATGGTAATAATTGTGTTCATACTTACGTCTACACTCTTCTTTAAGGCCATCACCAACATACCCATCCGGACAGGTGCAGGCATAGTGCCCTGATGGTATGCGACACTCACAGCTTGCCAAAGGATGGCAGCAAGATGTCCTTCAAAAAAATGTTGTGTAATTCCCCTCAATCTAATTCAAAAAAAAATATTCTTACGTTCCATTTGGATTCAGGCTGACATTTGTGTTATTGCAGAGAATATTGCATCGATTCGTATTGCTCAAGCTTATACTGTAGCCAAGTTTATGATCTAAGGTTAAAGTAGTAAAATAAATAATAAATGTCACTACTTAATATATTCTACTTTCATTACTCACCCTGAATAAGTGCACCTCGAGCTAACTTTTCAAATTCCTTAAAGCTATCTAAAAAGAAGCTGTGCTTTTCCTTAGGATAACTCGAAATATTATAAAGCTCATCATAGTTTCCGGATAATATCCCGATTGTAAAAATAGTAACATTGTTGGATTTTAATTCTTCAGCAACAGGTATTGGATCCTTGCCATTCGAAAATCCATCTGTCACCAAGAAAATGTATTTTCGGCTTTTCGAACGTGCATTACTTAATATCGTCTAGATCATTGGGTAAGATTATTTCAAAAATAACTTAACCAACTCTTAAAAAACAAACCTGAGCATCTTTCAATGCACCGTACGTATATGTACCCCCACTGATAAATTCAATCCGCGGTATGTCGTTCATAATAGCGCTGCATTGATCGTGGTCTTCACTTGGGAAAGATATTTGATCAATGTGCCGGATCTTTAAAAAAAATTACAAATTTAAATTAAAACCACTAAAAACACATTATTAACAATTTGAAAATAATCTGATTTTTATCATGATAATACTTCAGCTTCCTAATAGTAAAGCACTCTACTAAAATGTTCTTAATTTTGAACACTTTTTAAGTAGCACAATACTAAACCTTATTTCCTTGACAAACACCAGCTGAACACGCCTAAAACCCTGCAAGCAACTAAGCTAACATAACTTTTTAGCGTTTGTAAGTGTCAAAGTAGCGTATCTATGGATTAAGTTTAATGCTAAAAAGATATAATAGCCTTCTGGTGATTTAAACCTTAGTAAAATGTTAAAAGTTTTCAAAAAAGAATCATTCTCAGAATTATAAGTTTCCTAATAATTGACGCAGTGGAAACTGCAAAACCTTATAGAAATTTCAGGAACACTAACTGGGATCTCCTTAATAAAATTAGAGAAGACAGAAGAGATTCAAAAATCTAAATAACCCTGTAATTTCAGAACCCAAACATATTGATCAGGCATCTGAAGAACGCAGTGTGATTCTAAGTAACGCCTTTGAGAAACGATGTCCACTGAAACTTATAGGGAAGGAAAAAAAGCAACCAGCCTGGTGCCTGGTTGACTGTAGAACTCGGTACCTTGCGAAAAGAAATGAGAAGACTTTTCAACGCTGGCAAAAATACTGGAAACAATAATGACTGGAAAGTAGTGATGCCTTATCGTGGGGAATTCCCCTTATCGTGGAGAATTCGAGCCAAAAATTTGGTGAAAGGGGAATCCACTGCATTCTACAACAAAATATGGGGAAAAATCAGAATCTACTCGTAACTTACTCCAATTTCATTCATAAAAAGACACGAGTACGATAACTCAGGCGGCGCAAAATAATAACGGATTTTTGTAGAAGGGCTTATTTTTTCAAAAAACTATTAACGCACATAACTAGATTAAAACAAATGATTTCAGAAAACCTATATTCTTTTATTGTAATTGTTGCCGTTTTTTTAAAATCAATTTTTTTACATTTTAAGTCATTTTTTTTTTAGAAAATTGCCCCTCCCGCCGAAAGGAGAGAGAAATACCCCTCTTACGTAGGATAAAATGATTGTATTAAGCCTCTCTAGTAGTCATAGTAATTTTCAATTTTCTCAAAAACTAGAACACATAAAAGCATAAAGTTTTCAGTTTTGGAATTAATCAAAGCAACGAGTTTGTGAAAAAAAAATATTATATAATTTTGCAGTTTTGAAAAATTACACTTTAAACATTTTTGTATCTTTTTCTTACCCAAGGTTTCAGTTTAAAACCCGTTTTTCTTTTCATAAAACCATGCATAAACTCCACTTGATTTAAAAATTAGCTAATAGATTAAGGTATTGGCTTTAAAAAAAATTAAAACACTTATTTTTAAGTATTACCATTATTTTGAAATATTTTGATTTCCATTTTTAGTACTTTTTTTATGAAATTGCCTCTCCCGGTTAAACGGGGGGAGGTAGACCACCCTTGCATATTAAAAAATATTTGTAACTAACTGTTCTACTATAATCCATTTTTTTTTGGCGCCTGTTATCATACTCTTCCCTATAGTACTGTCCCTATAAAAATTGTAATAAGCAAACAATAAACGCATGATTTACACATGAGTGTTCGTAAACAAAACTCACAAAATTAGACTAACCCAAGTGTATATATGCTATCTGGAAAAGTCATTTATATTCCATTGACTGGAAATGTGCTTGTCTTTCCTCCTTTTTTTGTGTGTTTAAATTGGAAGTTTGTTTTGTTTTTTTTTATCAAATTTCGAAATGCAAACCAATCTTTAAATCTGTGAGTTTGAACCACAAATAAGCCATACTAGGTGCGTTTTTTTGCAACCCCCGGGGGAATTGGTTGAAAAAAACGACCAAGGCGCTTAAGTGAAATACTTGGTAGCACTATTTATTAATTTGCAAGACGACATTTGAAGAACAGCTGTAATGCAAGAAAAAAGTAAACATCATTGTTTGCCTCATCCTCATTCTTTTAAAAATCATAGGGTTTATTTGTTTTGTGTAATTTCGATATATTTATTGAATTTAAACCACTTTTCTATTAAAAAAACATAAAAAGAACCAAGTTAATTATTATTTATACAAAAAAATGTGAATCAAGTAATTTGAAAATTGAAATAAGGTATAAAACTACCCCATTCGTCGGTCACTGGTGACATGACATTAGTGGACGAGTTGCTTATTCGGGCGGGACGCTCAGTTCCTGTGTCTTCTCAGAGAAACCTTTGTTTTGTTGTTCATTCAATTCTTGTTAATTGAACGAATATCAACTTCAGGAAATGCTTTTTTATTTAATAATAATTTTACAGTCAAGTTTTAATATACCTATAATAAAAATAAACGCAAAAATGAAAATCGCTGTAGAAGGTTGTGCTCATGGCGAGGTGGAAAAACCCGTAGAGGCAATACAAAAGCGAAAAATGTTAAAATAGATTTGTTTTTGCGGAATATATATTAAAAGGTAGGTTAGGTTAGGTTGACATGGCCGTCAGGAAAACAACTGACACACTTAGACCAAATGCTCAACCAAACCAAACAAAATTGATAATTATCTGACAGTCAAAATATAAGTTTTGAAGTTTCTATACATTTTATCGATAACTTAGTGAAAAACTTTTTGGTAGCACAGTTTTTATCCTCTCCAATAGCTAAGCCCCGAGAATTCTCTGGGTTTAAGCTAAGCACCCCCGGGGACTAGTTGTTGTTGGATTTAACATGCAAATTGTTAATCATACTCATCGTTTTTTTCGTCCAATTTCCCCGGGGCTTAGAAAAAAACACGCCTACTAAGATCGGAAACCTTCGTACGTTTCACCCCCCAAAACCCATTTGTTTACATTGTTGTATTTGTACATTTAGCACCCTATCCATGAATAGATGTGAAAGCGAAAAACAAAACAAAAACAAATTACTAGGGCTGTGTTATCTATGTGTCTATAGGAAGAGGAACAGAAAAGATTCTTGTGTGCGTTTTTATCAATGTGTCTATTGGAAGAGGAACGGAAAAGTTACATGTGTGCGTTTTTCAACTTGTAGGCAAATGTCAAATTAAAGCAGATGTTTCGGGTCTTTATGTTATTAGTTTATGGTTTGAACTAATAGTTGTTCTTGTATCTTTGTTTGATTCTTAAAACCAAACGTGAGTTAAAAAATCTGCTGTTCATACCTTTTGCAAGTACATATATTTTTAGAAATATTTTAAAAATTAATTGCAGATAATGATTAATCTTAAAATAAAATAAGAGGTTTCTTATCCACAAAAATATTTCAAGTCCACAATCCACAAAATTATACAAATGTCAAACAAATTTCATAATCCATCAATGTAAATGCTTAACAAATTTGGCCCGGAGCCAACAGTCACAAAAAAAATGTAAGATCGGCTGAGATTGCATTTATTTTATTTTTATTCGTTTATAAACAAAACTAAAAGTTGAAAAGAATTAATTTGTACGTACATTTTTATTATTGTAATTATCGAGGGAATTTGTGGGGAAGCCGTTGGCACAAAAGGTTAAACTTGAAGCATCTGGTAACACCGCTGGGAAGTACTTATATAAAATAAGTCAACGAAAATTTAAACCAGAAACGCAACGAGCGAAACGATAGTCATGGAGAATTTGTGCAGCGAAATCGAAGGTACAAACGAATCGGTAAGGCAAGGATTCAATTAATTTGAGATCTCCTAAAACGCCCAAACTGAAAAGCAAAAACTTAAAAATACCTCTCCTGAAAAACGTATTCCTTAATAGGGGATATGTTCCTTTATCATGGCGCGAAGTCAAAGTGGTTTTCATTCCAAAAGCTGACAGGTCCAGCTATACAAAAGCAAATGACTTCAGGCCAATCAGTTTGACATCGTTTATTCTTAAGAAGTTTGAAAGACTGATAGACATACATAATCTGAATAGGTTGGATATTACAGACTATAAAAATTTGATAATCTAGATCTATAAGATCTCTGATATTTTACGAATGAAGATATCAAACTTTGTCAATACCCCCAAATGGCTTGACTGATTAAGAGAATACGTAGGTTTTTATCGGAAAAGAGTGATTACACTCCCGGGAATCACAATGAATCTACATTGATCTAAGTTTGAAAATAACTGTATCAATTCACAGCCCAATAACCTTACCTAACCTATCCTAAAATGTTGAAAGATAGTTCGATGATTAACTTGTTAAAAATAAGCAAAATACTCGTTTTTGCTTAGTCTCATTCTAAAACTGCGTTAACATCGTACTACATCGTTTAAAATTATACGGCATATTTTTAACACCGGGAATAATATTACAATCTCACGTGTTTAAATGTAATTCATTCATAATTTTTCATTCCATTGCAAACAATTGACGAATTTAAATTGCTATCAGTAGAAATTCCATCTCTACAATACACATCGCGATCAAGGCAGTATTCCATAATTGGCACGCGGTTCGTGAATCATCCGAGAAAAAAAAACGTTTCGATTGCTATTACATGGCACAGTAAAGCTTCCCGCTCTGTAATTATCAGTACCAGCTGGCCGGTACTTTCTTATCACTAACAGTGTATTATTCTGATAATGCTCCTTGCCACAATTGGAATATTAATGGGCATAATGTTAGGCCGCCTATAACAATTTAGTTCCAACGAAAGTCTGGTCTGCATTGTTTATGTACTTAAGTCATAAATAAACCGTTTCTAGAGGTTATCAACATTTCAATTGGTAAGAATAGGTACCACAGTATTTCTAATAAAAAATCGAAATCGAAATGTATGTAGGTATAGCTAAACATGGCTTTAAAAAGATAAGGTTTTTTGTACGTTTGGTTGCTTATCAGCATCGGAACGTTTAACCCATAAATGAGTTTATTATTGTCTGCTCTACGATCGGTATATCGACTAACTTAAAGAGAGAAAACTCTTTTAGATTTACTCAGATTAGATGACGTGTCGGAAGGAGGGCATTGATGTCATTAGTTGCGCTAGCGATACAAATTTTATCAAGACCATGGTCCATTGCCGTAATAGTTCTGTGCTTTATGTGCATTTATGAGAATTTTACTCTGAAATCATTTTTTTTTAACGAAGATGGTGATTGTTTTGTTTTTAATAATAAGTTGTATTATAATATATTATTTTAATGCCATTGAAGTTATACGTAGGATACTAATTCCGGTCTTTAATTTTCCGAGCAGAAACTTGGAAACTGTTATATTATTGTAATAGAAAGGTTGAAATTAATAATTATAATAAAATTCATCAGAGTCGCGACAGTTATTACAACAACAAAATAGTAAATGCAACGATTAACCCAATAGAAGAATGGAAAGTCGTTAATGAAATTATAAACCGAAGACAAAGTAGTCAGTCAAATTATATGACAGTTGAAAATGGACATACATGTATATCTCAAGTTCAAAGGAAATTGCAAATTTATTCAACAATTATTTCACTAATGTTGGTATAACTTCTTTTCCTCGAGATATCACAAACTCTTGTGAATGTTTGAAAATTTTACGATATCTGACAAACAAGAATTACTTTAGTCACAGTTTGGATTTAGATCGGGAATATCTACAGAAGATGCTTTATTAAATTTCGGATATTCAATACAACAAGAAGTTGACAAAACAAATGAAATGTATTGCGCTTTTAATTGACATTACAAAAGCCTTTGATATGGTCAGTCACTATTTTTTTGAAAAAATGGCATGATGCTGGTTTTTGAGCATTCATCTACAATTAATTTGAATCCTACCTGAGTAATAGGTCTGAGATCGTCAAAGTAAGTAATGCTTGAAGTGATTCTATTGTGCTTACAGCTTTAACTGTAGTGCTGTGTTTACAGCTTCAAGTGTAGTGCTGTGCTTACAGCTTCAACTGTCATATCATCAGCTATCATCACCATCATCTTGCTTTGCCATCTTTTCCTTTTACAAAGGACATATGCGTTTCTCTTTTTCCTGCGGCGACGAAAGATCGAACACGTGCAGATAATTAGACCTATTCTGCCACATCTGTTATTCTGCTATGAATTTTCTGTTATGATGCGTAACAGATCTCCACCATAAAAGATATTTTATAATCGGTATTCAGCAGTTCGATCTTTTATAAAAGTCTGTTATGCAACTTCGAAAAAGAAACATTTATACGAACAGACCTAAAAGCTGCTATCAAATTATCAGCTGTAGTAGGTAGATAAAAATTCTCGGCAGTTGGCACTGACGAATAACAATAAATTAACCTGTGGAATGATCGTATTTTGTTTCGCGAAGATAAATTTTTGTTTTCTGTAATTTTTCCATATCAGTTCCTGAATTTAATATATCCATTATAAAAAGTTGTACAAAACGCACACCGGAAAGATAAGCGACTAATTTCTTATGTTTCATCCATCAAATGTGTTCTGTGCTGTAGTGTATTGAAATAATTTAGTTTTCAAATTATTTACATATTTGAGTTTGTTATTATGCATTTTAATTATTTTTTGTTATATCTGTCTCCTTTTAAGAACAATTCATTAACGAAATAAAAGTTTATACTACATATATTTAAATCTTTTATGATAAAAGTAACCAAAATGTGTCTTTTATTCTGTTATGATTCATAAAAGATTCCATAACAGATTGTGGCATGCTGAATACCAAAAATGCAGTTCGTAAAAGATTTGTTGAGAATTTCGAAGTTTTGACAGGTCATTAGCAGATTTCTTAACAGATTTCATAGCAGATTAAGCATGCAGAATACCAAAATTATAATTCATAAAAGATTTTTTGACAGTTTAAACTTTTGTATGAAAATTCATAACAGAATAGCAGAATAACAGAATAAAAGATCTCGCCGAATAGACCCAAATAAAGTTTTATTATTCTTTAATTTTTTCAAATACATAGCAGATTGTATGAATAATAACTTTAAATTGTTCATTGAATAATGAACAGTTTTCAAAATATTTATAATTTTTTAAAACTTTTGTTTAATGCTTTTAAAAATACAAAAAAATATTGGTACGCAGTATAAATTGGGCAATCTAAACTTATATACTCGTATGTTTGAAATTTCGAAAGAATCGGTTAAGCCATTTATGAGATAGTCGAAAGCAAAAAAAACGGTCCTATGGGAATCATCGTTTTTAGACATTTTTTTAAACTTTTTTTTCAACCATATGATCGGTCGTACCTAAAAATCTGCACTGATATTTTTAAATCAAAATCGTTAGAACCGTTTCCGAGAATAATAGGCTTTAGCGTGACGATAATGATAGGTACCGTTATTTTTTTAGCTTAAAAAAACATGTCCATTTCCCCTCTGTACAATACCTAAAAGACTCGATATACCAAGTTTGAAGCAATTCGGCCCACCCGTTTGGGCTGTACGTGATTATACATACATACAGACAGACTGACAAACTGACAGACTGACTGATTGACAGACCAGCAGACTGAGACACTGACAGGCTGACAAACGGATAGACTGACAAACTGAAAGACTGACAGTCTGAATGACAGACTAACTGACAGACGGACAGAATTCTTAGAATATCTTTTTTCGTCTTAGCTATCATTAGTTTGATTGTTATCTGAAATTTTTTTTTTTCGACGAATGCATAACTTGCCTTATGGTACCTATAACCGCAAATAAAAAATTTGTTTTTTTTTTCAAGAAAGGCTTTCAAATTCTTCTGAAACTGTTCGATACCAATCGAACACTTCTTCTCCTGGATAGAAAATTTCCTTCTGAATTTGAAGTCGGAATCAAAACGAGAAGCACTCACACACTCAGAGCCACTAAATGTCAAACTTGAATTAAATGTCAAATGTTTTTTTGGAAAATAATAGCAGGTTCAAAAATCGATTAAAAATTCAATATAGGTATACTCAAAATACCTTCATTGTTTTAATAAACTGTATCAATGTTTTTTATCGTATATATCGCACTAAGCGGCAATTTAACTTCAAACAATTTCACATAGTTTTAAATAGTTATGGAGCGTAGAGTCCGCTTTTCCAGTTAAAATGTATGAATAGTTAATAACTTTTAACAGTAAGTGCAGGGTACATTTACACAGAGTCGCATTGTTAACAGCATCGTAGATAGTAGTTGAAAACTGCCTAAACCGATTGAAATAAACACTAATAGCAATTGGTATTGACATAGTTTTCAATCGAGTTTATATTGGAAAAATATAGTTCTTATCATCAAAGATTAACTCAACAAAAAACATATTTCAAACCTACATACATACCACTTTTGAATGGGAACTGAATGTTATCAAAGCAATTCGCGTATAGTTATAACTCAAATCAAAATGGTTAAGGAGTTTTTTCACAAAACGTATCTCACTAAAAAAATTCACTTTCCCAATGCTCGAACTCGAGTCGATTAAAAATATTATGTCGACATTTTTGCTTTTCATTTTTATCGTGTCAACACTATTCCGGAAGACGTGTTTTAAATTACTTGATCGGGATTTTTTAATAATAGAATTTTCCAAACTCTTCCATCTCACACCATCGAGTACAGGACGTTCGAATTTATTTCCAACCGACGGATATGACAAATCAATATCATTTCTAATGAAAACCTTTTCTAGTCCGGCGGCGACGGTGCATTGTCTGCTTAGAAATATACTCGCGATAATAAATAAAAAAATCGGTCTTAAAGAATTCATCTTTGAAGGATTAATATCAATTCATATTAGTTTCCGGTTTAAATTCACAGAAATACTCTATTTCCGAGTTTTAATTTCAGTCAGCGCCAGCGGCAGGATGAGAGATAACCTTGCGCTCGTTAAGACAGATTTTTAGAAATGAAACAAAGTTGAACTGATCACAGATAAGACTCGATTGAAACTGAACTGAGATTTAAAAAAATCTATTCGAGAGATGAAGAATTCATTCAGTTACACCAAATAGAGTAGTTTCTTGATAACATCATTCATTATATTTTTGTTTTGTTTTAATTCTATGAATCTATGTACATAGATAAAAACAATAAATGTTCAACTCATAGTTTGTTGAGGTTGATACTGGCCTGTACAAATAATATATTCCATTTGTGTTCTGATGGATTCTGTGTAGAATTAGATTGGTATGAACAAAACGTTACCATCGAAGTATTGATTATTTTCCTTACGTGCTTAACAAAATTGGAACAGTTTCAAAGCAGCAGTATCTACACTAGACGGAACAAAACAGTTCAATTTTAACAAGAGCTTTGAAAATATACGTAGGTATGTTAGATAACTATGGATTGCAGTTGCAGGATGCCATTTAAACGTTAATAATGTTAAATGCTTTCATTCAATTTAATTTAAAATAAACATCAGAAACCTTTTCATCAAGACCATTATGAACTTAGAACATGTGTCATTAAAGTCAATACAATTGAAATATGGTGGCAGGGCTATATTTGACGATTATTAAGAGAAAGTGCTTATAAACTTGGAGGAAAGAGTAACCGTTTCACTTTTAAGCTTAATGTTCAATGTTTTTTAAGCTTATATTAAGTAAAAGGGTATATGCAGGATTTTTTGATGAGGTGGAGGGGGGGGGGGGGTTATCTTAGTTTCACTAAAAAAAACAAATTGCAAAAATCGGTACATTCAGTTGGTAAGAACTAAAAAATAAAAAAGATCAAGGGTGGAATAGGCCATGTACTAGTTAATTGTCAATTATTAATAGTGCATCTTGAGGATACCTCTCTCTATCAAATTTATGATGATAGACAGAGAGAACAATCATCAAAACGACAATTAATTAATCGACCCGTAGATTATGTCGTGAAGAATCATGATCTGAGGTTAACCTAAACAGTAATAAGCGTAGGATAATATGGTTGCATAAAACTTAAATTTCTTCTAATGTCAATTCTTAAAGTAAGCTACTCTGATTACAGGATTGCATTATATTGTTAACCTAGTTCAATTTCTAATGTAGATATTTACAGACTCTATTCTGTTGATGCTAACTGCAGACACCAATTTTGGCGCAACATTTTAATTTTACTACTTAAACGCCAAGATCGGAAATATAGGTATACTTTAGTGCAAGTTTTGGATTTGGACCAAAAATCGAACTCAAGATTTTAATCAAACTTGACATTACGGTGATAGAGAAAGAGAACACCAAAATGTGGGTCCCGCAATTCCGTCTGTCTGTTTGTCTGCAGAATGATCTGCAGCCTAAACGGATGAAGTACCCAGTAAAGCAGATAACTGACAGTTAACAGAATCAAAAGTACTGAAGAGCACCGATATTCGAGATTTTATTTTTTATTTAAATGGATGTATCCTTTTTGATACATTATATGATAAATTCAATGAGCTCTTTTTCCACGTTATGGAGCCACCAAGAAATCTCGTATTCCGTTTAAAAACAAACTTCATAGAATCTTTGGACGAAGTCGATTTTAGAGCGCATTTTCGTTTGAAAATCGAAGCTGTGGGCTATGTATTATCTCTAATACAATATTTAAATTTTTTTTTTAATCCAAGTTTAAAATTTAGTGAAGTACAACGCCAGATGCAATGAACGATTTTACGGTTTTGTTTCTTAGCTTCCATTTTGTTTTCATTTTTCTAATTGGAAAATTGGAATAACAAACAAGTAGTTACCCAACACATAAATTTATGGGAAGGATGGATGTGAAACGCACAATTCGCTAACAGGAAGATTTAACTGGGAAGTAATTTAAGTGGTGGGTAACTACTCAGAACTTTACTTTTAACAGACGCTTAGTGTTCCGATATTAGTTTACTTTTTGGTACTTTGGGGGAGGGGGGGTTAATGGAAACATTTTTTTGATTAAAAGTATACAAGTGTATTTTTTTTTATTAAGTTCACGGCGTATAAAAAGCTGGGTGTGTAAAAGAGGGGACGCTGCTTGGCCCAATTATAGGATTTGGGGTGGGGTCGTGGTTGTGTGTATGCAAAGTTGTTTTTAGGATTTGGAATGATATAAAACAATAACAATAATAGTTTGAAATGAATTTATATTATCCCAAAGAAAATGCACATACCACACAACTAACCATTCTGAAGTTGCATACTACAGTCATCTGTGTATTGGGATACAAACTGTCAAAACAAACAAAAAATTATCGGTAGTCTACATTTGCATACATTTTGTATGAAAAATGAATACTTTAAAAATTAATTAAAAATAGAAATAAAAGTTTCCTCACTTTAAAATTGTTATATTTATTGTTTTTAAGCATAAATCTACCGAATAAAAGTATTTGCGTGTTACTTAGCAAAGTATCTATTAGTTTAAAAATACATCCAAGTTCTCTTCGAACTATGCGATAAGTCAAAATTTGAAAATATTGCATACAAGCTTTAAATTAAAACTGGGAAATTGTATTATAATTGTGTATTTTGTTTATAAAATTAAACAAAAAATGTTCGGTATTTGCGCTGTACACAAATTCACGATTCCATCCGCATGCTTCTTGTAGTCGTCTGTTGGCAATCGCGAATTAATGGTGACGGCCACCGGTGTTGGTGGCGGAGCACTTCGAGAGCTCTGGATTGACCACTATCTTTGCAGTTAAGTCGAGGTAAATGGTGTAGGTAGGCGATAACGAGACAAACATAATCAATTTCTTCTTCTATTGACTTTTGACTCTATTTCGGCGGTACGATGCAGCCTTCTAAAATAGTGGCATCCACTTCCATTCGAATACGATGGAAACTATGTTTTCGGTTGGGCGATATAATTTTAAATTTTTTTGGGACATCGGGTAAAGTTTAATGGAAAACGCCTTTTTGAAACCTGGTTTGAAAAAAAATTGCAATTTGCACAAGCACCACTACAAATTATACATGAGCACGAGAGAAGAAGTTTCGTATCAGCAAACGGGCCTAAGTGTCGCTGATTGTTTTCATTAGTATATTGAAGTGATAAATATTTGTTTTGTTTGAGACCCATGTTTTTTTTTAGGGCATAGAAAAGTTAGCAATCAAGCACTGTATCCACTGCGCCATTGCCACCCGTCTCACCCTTCCAGTTTTTGTTCGCGGTATGAAGTTTTGATGTGGGGTCTGTTGTTTTTTTTTAGATTTTTATTCAATATAAAAATTTTACATTTCTTATCATTAAGAATTTTCAATTGAATAATTAAGGCTTGACTATATCTGTCGTTTTCCTGAGTAGGACATTTGATAAATTTTACAATAATTTAAATTTTAATATAATTTTAACAATAATATGTATAATTTTTGTTTTTATTTAAATATTTTTTTTTCTTATTTAAGGGCTTTTAGTTTAACGAAAACAAAATAAATATTTTATTTTGCAATGGCTTTTAGTTTAGGAAAAACAAATTAATTTTTTTTTAACAGACCTTAGTTTAGTTAAATCATCACAATAAGTTATTTTTAAATAATTTCAATTTTAAAAGCTTTCTGTGATTATGCTTTTTCTATAAGCGCTGGCCTTTTGATAGTAGCTGAACAGTAGTTGCCAGTTCAACCCGTTTAGATATTTTTTAACTTCATCAAATTGAAGAGTATTTTTCCCCAAGTGAAATCTTCTCAGCTCCTTCAACACAGGGCATACTCCGATGAAATAATATATACTTTCTCTCTCCTCCAGGTTGAAAATATCACAATTTCCAGTTCCTTCAGTTCTATGCGGTGAATAATTAAGAATTATTAGTTCTCCTCTTATTTTAAAAATTGTCCTGATCATAATGCATGAGAAACTGCTGTTGAAGTAATTTGCTTCGTTTAAATTGTAGTTAACTTTCGATTAATAAAACCTCTCTGTTGACTCACGGGCTTTTTCGATTAAAGAGTATCTCTCATTCTCATAAGTTGTCCGGATAACTTCATAAAACGTCTGTTTCCATTGATCCATTCTAACTGTCGATAAATTCAGCACTATACCACAATATGCAGCCAGTTTACTCCAATTTTTGGCAAAAAGTATATTTTTTTGCACTGCATACCGCAATATCTGCTTTGGTAGCCGAATTTTGTCCATTTTAACCACCCTTGATAAATAATCAGCGTGTAGCTTTAACGATGAGATAAACAGTGATGGAAATCCCGACTCAAGATAATACATGTATTTCGGGGTGTTGATTAAAATATAAATAAAATATTTTTCTGAGGAAAAAACGTAGCAAGTATTCTTGGTGTCTTATTATGTGTTTTTGTCATTCAGTCATCAAGGCAGACTTTATCAACGTCAGAATATTAGACAGGGAAAAAAATGAACACTCGGTTCACCTTAGAAAGCCTACACATCAGCGTTGCCGAAGTGGCACGATCGTGCACTTTTGGCACTATTTAATTTAAATGGCACTCTGGCACTCAAATGTTTCAAATGGCGGCACTCTAGGAATCAACGAGCAAATGTTTTCAAATATATCCAAGTTCATGATCAGATCAGGTAGTGCATCAGCTGAAAGGGTTGTTTCACGCTTAAATAACATTAAAACCCATAGTAAAAATCGACTTTCTTATAAAGTAATAAAATCACTTGCACTCAACTAAAAAATTTATATTAAGATTGTTCAGTGACGAAAAACATAGAACAGAAGAGAACAGAACAGAACAGATTCGTGAGAAACTTCAGAACAAGATAGAACAAATTAGAACAGTCAGTCATCTGACAGAGATTATAAAAAAAATTATTGGTAATTACCTACAATTAAAGTTCGTTTATTTTTGCAGGAACATTCTTAAAAATAAATTCAAATGAATAATTTGAATTTATTTAAAGAAATATGTTTCAAGAAATTGAAATGATTCCGACACGGAAAATGATTTATCAACTAAAACTAACACCAAAATGTTTTTTTAACAACATCAAATGGTTTTGACAGTTCTTACAAATCTGTTCTAACCTGTTCTACCTAAAAAGCAAGTGAAGAAAATCATGTTCTTAAGTGTTTCAAAGTGTTCCGAACATCCTCAGTGAACACATACATATATTGTTAGTTGATGCTTTTATTTATTTTTACTTGCGATTATATGTACTATAATGTCGGATTTACACGACTGCCAAGTTCGCAGTATTTACTGCCAAAATACTGCTGTCATTAATTTAATTAACGAAATTCGTTTACACGAAGCTTAAATAATGACAGATAAAAATAATGCCAACACTGGCAGTAAAGAATGAGCAAGTTCATTCTTTATTGCAAATTGTCATTATTTGAAAATTGTTGTCAGTACTGAATTTACACGATGTCAGTATAATGCCACAACTTAACGAAAATTCTGGTTGGCAGTTTTTTAATGACAAATATACTGCCACATTGTCGACCATTTACACGACAAAAAAAATAATTCCAAGATTTTGACAGTAATACTGCCGTGTAAATCCGGCATTACTTCTTCTAGTAACAACAACAATTGTTGTTAAGACAGAAATTAACAACAATGCTATAGAAAAACAAGGGCATTTTGTATTAAATTGAACAAAACCATATTTCATTATTCAAATCAGATTTCATTAGGTTATCCGAATGGTATGAATGGGAACAATAAAATTTTGAATACTTGGTATGTTTTTTGCATCTGAAATTTAAAAAAATGATTTAGGTCTTAGAAAAACATTGCCTCTATATTCGATTTGTCTGCAATCTTTGAAAGATACCCTTTTAAGATCCAGACTAGTTTTATTAATATTCAAAAAATGTTATATACAGTTAAATTATATACAGCAATACGCCTATAAAAGTAACTCAAAACATTAGGTTTCCGCAGCGAAAAAACGTTTTGCAGGTCATAAGCGATAACCGCCGTATATTTACACTCTTTTTGTTTTTTTGATTGATATCACGCTGACCCTTTGCTAAACTATGATTACTGCGATGAACGGTATAATATCTTTTTTCACATGCATTCGAAATTCTTGTTGCTTAATATCTTTTCTAGGTTTAAAAAAATACAAATTGAATGATTCATTGAAAACTTTCCTATAAATATTACAGGAATATTCTGATTTTCTTGATAAATTTTCCATGTATCTGTAGAGTACCCGTGTCATTATATTTGTTGAAAAAAAAAATAGTAAATCCGATTTTGAGAAATGTCATGAGTTGAAAGAAAATGTTTGGCATTCATCAAATGTTTCAATGCCCAAAGAATAGATAAAGGTAAACTTTTTCCAAGACACAACTACTGTTTTTTTCTTTTTGGTTGAATTCTTTACACGCCATTGGCCATTCTCATGGTCTTTTAATCAGAGTTGCGAATTTTTGAATTAAAAAATCATTGAGACATAAGTCTGTAGATGACTTAAAAAAAATGTATTCATTAGCTAGTTATTAATTTAAAAAAAATAATTCATAAGCTAGTTGGTAGATTGGAAATTCTTAAGCTTGTTTTTAGAAGAAATATCGAACCAAAGGGAGAACATGTAAAAAAAAAACAGATTAATAAACATAAGAAGTTGCACTAATCGAGGTAACACTTCTTAAAAGTTGCACTTATGGAGTCAAGACATGCTACGAATGCTACAACTTTAGTGTTGCGAAAATAGAGGAGTTGCGCCAATCTAGGGTTGCGCTAACTGAGTTCATACTGTATTTTCGAAGTCAAAAACATGTTTAAAACTTATTGCTTTGAAATAAACGTTAAACAAAAATTAATTTCTATCAAAAGTTCAATACTCGACATAAAAATGACGTTCAAATTAAATTATTCTATAGATTATATTTTTTTGATTGAAAAATTCGATGTTGTTATCCGGTTGCTTAACAGTTTAGTAAGTTTATTTCTCTGGCAACTAACTCCGTGCTTATCTGGAGATTGAAAAATCGGATCTAAGTAATTAAATCTTTTTTTAATTCATATGTCACCAACTAGCTTGTGAATTAAAGTCAAGCTTAAGCTAGCGACTTAAGCCTTTGAAACTCTGATTTTAATAGAAAAAAAACATTGAATATTTGTAGACGCTCCTAATCGGAAAATTTGGAAAAACAAATTCTTTTATTGGTATGAACATACACGTATTCAGAGTTCATCTTTTACAACAACGCACTGTACTGGCACTGACGTGTTACTCGATCAGAGATCAAAACACTAAATGAGCATATACTCAAATCAAGTGCGATAATAGGCGTTTTTCATTTTAGATCCGAGTTAAGAACTCGGCTGTCTTTTTTTATAGCTTAGATACGTCTAATCGCTAAGCTTGTGTTTCTTTTTTCAACCAGAGCTAAATCGGAGCATAGCATGCTCCATTATAACTCAGAATAAAATGACCGATCAAACGGAGAAAAGTGCTGAGCGCGGTTAATTTTACTCATAATTTTGACAATAATCATGAAGTAAGACAAATTAAAAACAAAAATGAATTCAGAAAACGAAAGCCTGGAACTACTGGTAAATAAGTTTTAATAAAAAAAACAACAAGTTTGAATAATTTATGAAAGTTGTGCACTTAAGTTTATTTCAAAATTAAATCGGAGAGCTTTATTCAGAGCTAACTAGGTTAACTCAGTTTCTGTTTAGTGATCTGACCGAAAATAAAAAAGAAAAGCTTAACAGGGTTTAGATTGCAATTTATAATTATACTTGCAACAGCAGTGGAGTGAAAGATATAAAGCTCTATTTTTTGGGGCTAACAGCTATAATTTTAATTAGACGCTAACCGAGCGGCTTTTTATCACCCTTTTGTGTTTTTACCATAATTTCCCTTGCATTGCAAAAAAGAAAACTATTAAAACTTAACACATATTGTTGTTTTATCTTCTTTCGTATTTAAGACATACTGCTTAATTCAGGCAAATGCCTGGGTTTCGTTTTGTACACTTCCTGCTTGACATAACCCCATAAAAAAGCCTGGTGCAGTCAGGTCAGGTGACCTTGGTGGCCAGCGGAAAGTGCAATATCTGGATATCAATTTGTTTGGGAATTTTCGTTGGAGCTCCGCCATAACTTATGTGGCTACGTGTGCACTTGCTCCATCTTGTTGAAACCAAATCCTGCAGAAAGGTATACGTCTTCGGCGAAGTTCTGTGTAAAAAACTCCTTCAACATCTTTAAATAACGGTCCCCATTGACAGTTTGTGTTACACCGTTTTCTTCAAAGGACTATGGCCCGACGATACACCTTGATGAAACTGGGCACCACATAGTGAATCGTTCTGGGTGCAGTTCCGTCTCATGGAGCATTTCTGGATTAGAATTTTGCTTGTTAACCTTGCCGCTTAAGTCAAAATGGGCCTCATCACATATGAATAAAAAATTTATCAATGTGTTGTCTTCTTCGGCCATTGACCGTCTGCTAACTCCAATTTGGCCCGATAAGTTTCGAGTCGAAACACTTGGATTTGCCTGTATTGCCGATGCAATATCCACGATTGTATCCTGAACCCGAACATTGGGATCTCGATGACACGGTCTTCGTTCGATACTTCCAGATTCGGCAAACATGTTCATCAGCCTCATAATGGTCCATCTACTCGGGGGAGTACCGCCAAACCCCAGCCTAAGTTCCCTTTGGACGGAAATGACGGACTGCAAAGAATGGTATCGCTGCACTATCCAAATCATCTTTTCAGTATCCCAAGCATTCATTTTGATAAATCTAAATAGTAGCCTATAAAATAAAAAAACATAAGCCGATTACTCACACTGAAAAAAAGTTATTACGTTTTTTTTTGTAGCACGATTGTAGCACCCTGTACTTCGCGAAATGAAAGCCGTGAAAATAAAACCTAAAAATTCCAATAAGCTAAAGCAGTTAATTTTCCTTTAAAATTACATCAATGCATGTATAACTGATCAAAAGAACCAGGAAATAACAAAAAAGATAGTTAAAATTCATGCTCCCCTAAAAGAAAGTTCAGCTAAAAAAAAAAAAACAATTGGCTCCACTTTCCTTTATGACACCCTGAATTTTCACACGCGGATACTTTTATTCGGTAGATTTATGGTCAAAAGTAATAAATATCACAATTTCTAGGCGGGGAAACTTATATTTATATATTAAATTAGTTTTTAAAGTTAAAATTTTTCATACAAAGTGTATGCAATTTATTACAGCGAACAACTACCTTTCTCTGTTTTGACAGTTCGTTACAATACACATATGAGTGTATACTACTTTGGTATGGTAAAGTGCTATGATATGTGCTTTTTTTGATTTTTTTTTGGACTTTTTAAATCTTTGCTGCGAAGTATGTTTTTTTGTTGAATTCTTAAAGAAATTGTTTATATTTTCTGGGTATATTTCTGATCCCTCTAGTATTCACATTATTTATATTAAAGGACAAACTGATTTTTACTGTTATTGTTTGATATTTTAACAGTTAAAAATGCGAATATTTATGAGAATATGCATTTTTTGTTTGCATTTCAAAATTATTAAAATGGCAAGTGGAAGTCGTCGCGTTTCAGAAATGTCGGTGTCTACGAGATATAGTGATATTTATGAAAGTTGTTCAAAAAGGAGGAATATTAAAACTGAAGAAATTGCAAACCTCTGGTAAATTAAAAAAGCAATCGTATTTGTTGAAGAGTTACATAGGAGTACTATGTCAATTTATTCCAGAGAAAGTGGGATGGATTTTTTCCAATGCAATAAAGGTGGTTGCAAAGGAAAAAGGAGGATTTCTCGTGCCATAGGGACATGGTTCGCAGAAGCACGAATACCAGCCATGACGGTATTTTACTTAATGTATTGCTTTTCTCGAAAATATACCTACGACACTCCGGATAGAACATTTTAGTTCGCCGGATTCCAGCTTATCAACCCGGACAATCGCCGACTGGTATAGTTATTGCCGTGAAGTTATCATAGATTACCTAGTCGTCCAAATTGATGAAAACAAGTTTGGGCGACGGAAGTATAACAAAGGTCGTCGAGTAGATAGCCATTGGATGCTAGTTATGATAGAGGACGGGTCCGTTGATCTTAGGCTAGAAGTTTGTTCCGAAAACAGACGAAGTGCCGATGTAAGATTTTATCAAACAATATGATCATAAAAATTTAAAACTAATTATGTAATTTGTTTTTGCAGTTGTTAGTACCATTAATAAAAAAACATGTGTATATTGGTACTATTATTCATTCGGATTATTGGAAGGCATATTACTGATTGGATGAACATGGGTTCATTCATAAAATGTCAATCATAGGGATCTCAATATTCCGTTTGTTGCCGAAGATGGAACCCACGCTCAAAGGATTAAGTCCCAATGGCGTGTAGTAAAGAGATCATTTTATAATGATAACTACAATCACAACTTCTCCGACTGGATAGTGGAATACCAGTGGCGTAGGAAATTAAAAAAATAAAATTGAGCATCCATTTGAAAACTTAATAAAATCAATATGAAGTATGTATGGAGATCATAGCATTTTGCCATAATACACACAAATTAGAATATTTTCAAACAAAAGTTTCATTTTGTTTTATTTATTAAAAAAAAGAAATCTTGTTAAATAAATATTTCATGGAGCATAGCCAATACCCAGACAAGGTAAGAGTATAAAACAGTTATTTGGTTTAGGTGCAGTTTCCTTAAATCCGGAAGATTCTTTAAATCCACAAAAACTTTGCATACACCCAACCTCTACCCCACCCCAAATCCTATAATAGACCCAACAAGGAGTTATTCACAGAAACACTATTAGCTAAAATGGCTTTCATAAAGAATAAAAATAAATGAATTAAAAAAATACCATTTGCATTGAATTCTCAATTTATCTCTATTTGAGTTATTTCATAGTGTCTTGATGTTTACATAGGCCACTTGTGTATTGTCCTATAAGAGAACATGCAACTTACACCAAGTGACAAATATGTACACCACGCCAGAACCACGCCAAAACCTTAAGCCAGTTCTATGTGAATTGGGCATTACAGGCGTGTTTTTTGTATGCCGTAAACTTAATTACAGAAAAACTTCACATAAGTAGGTTTTTATCTATGTATACGTTTAGTTTAAATGTGTTTTTTTGTTTTCACTGAAAATATATCAAAAGTGATGCATACTTTTCGAAAAATATAACATATCATTTATTTAAATGTTTCCACGTATGTTTTATTATTAAAAAAAACTACACTTGTATTTTTAATCCAAAAATTGTTTCCATTAAAATTTCCCCAAAAAAAAGTGCCAAAACAAACCACTATTATAACACTTAACCATAGGGATGTATTAACAAGAACTGTCAACATAGTTTGTATCGTTTTTTAATATTGAAAACTTTAAAAATTTGTTAACAATAGAAAAAACTATTATTTATATATTAAAATCGATTTAATTATTATCTTTAATGATAAATCTACTTAATAAAAGTATCAGTGTGTTAAAAAGTGTTTTACTATAAAGGCCAAAATTGAAAAATTAAAACATATTTCAATCATATTTAACAGTGTTTCCTAGCCGTAATATTTTAAAGCAATTATAGGGGTGTTTTTTTCTAAGCCCCGGGGAAATTGGACGAAAAAAACGATGAGTAGGATTAACAATTTGCATGTTAAATCCAACAACAACTAATCCCCGGGGGTGCTTAGCTTAAACCCAGAGAATTCTCGGGGCTTAGCTATTGGAGAGGATAAAAACTGTGCTACCAAAAACTTTTTCACTAAGTTATCGATAAAATGTATAGAAACTTCAAAACTGACATTTTGACATGTCAGATAATTATCAATTTTGTTTGGTTTGATTGAGCATTTGCTCTAAGTGTGTTAGTTGTTTTCCTGACAGCCATGTCAACCTAACCTAACCTACCTTTTAATATATATTCCGCAAAAACAAATCGTTTTTTAACATTTTTCGCTTTTGTATTGCCTCTACGGTTTTTCCCACCTCGCCATGAGCACAACCTTCTACAGCGATTTTCATTTTTGCGTTTATTTTTATTATAGGTATATTAAAACTTGACTGTAAAATTATTATTAAATAAAAAAGCATTTCCTGAAGTTGATATTCGTTCAATTAACAAGAATTGAATGAACAACAAAGCAAAGGTTTCTCTGAGAAGACATAGGAACTGAGCGTCCCGCCCGAATAAGCAACTCGTCCACTAATATCATGTCACCAGTGACCGACGAATGGGGTAGTTTTCAAGTAGTTGAATTCTATGTATTCTGTATTCGTGAAAATTAAATTAAAAGAAAATCACATCGGCTAAAAACAATTTCCAAAATACTTTATTTCAATTTTCAAATTACTTGATTCACATTTTTTGTATAAATAATAATTAACTTGGTTCCTTTTATGTTTTTTTTAATAGAAAAGTAGTTTAAATTCAATAAATATATCGAAATTACACAAAACAAATCAACCCCCCTATGACTTTTAAAAGAATGAGGATGAGGCAAACAATGATGTTTACTTTCTTCTTGCATTACAGCTGTTCTTCAAATGTCATCTTGCAAATTAATAAATAGTGCTACCAAGTGTTTCACCAAGCGCATTGGGCGTTTTTTTCAACCAATTCCCCAGGGGATTGCAAAAAAACGCACCTTATATAAAGACCACTACCTCACTGTAAAAAAAATTCCGAATTCTAGGCGGAATGTCCTAATGGAAAGCGGCCCCAAGCATTTGGAATTTTGCTGGGGAAGAAATACAATTTTGATAATAAATTAAAATATTTTAATTTTGTTCCAGAGAAAAGTAAATAAACAAACACGTTTTGGTTAAATTTGAGATCCCTAGGGTGAGTAACAAGAAACAAACCTATAGCAATTGTGAATTGACCCTTTTGTCAAAAAAATGCAACGCCTATCAACTACAACTGTCAAACTCTAAAACAAACTTAAACTTGTTTTGATTTTTTAATAAATTATTTTGTGAAATTTTTAACAATAATACTTAATTATTTCTTACTAAAAAAAGTAAAACAAACTAATTGAAACTTCGTCTCATTAAATAGTAATACATTCTTTTAATTGCATCAGAATTCCAGGGTCAAGTAAGTAATGAATCACACAAAACATTCCTTTGTATAATCTATGCATAACTAATAAAAACTCATTTTTCATCGTAGTTCTCAAATATTCAGGATTGCTTTTAATTGTTCATATGTATAGTAAATAATAGAGTGTTAAATATTGTTGAAATTCTTTTGTTTACTTAAACCAAATTGAAGTATTTGAAAGTAGGTTTTACTGCAATAAGCAAAAGCCTAAGCCGCCCTTAAAATTACGTTTAATAAGCGCTCGGAATCGGACTTGCTTTCCCCACCATACTATTTCCAAATCTGTACATAAATATAAATACTCGGGTCATTCCTTATTACCTACAAGTCTTTTCCTTTCATATCTACAATTAAATTCGAAAACAATACATTGCTTTGGTATGCAAGATTCTTAAAAAAAAAAACGAGAACTCTCCGGATTATATTGTTACGGATTCCATATTAGGCGTTAAAGGCTGCGTCTTATTCAGCCCTATCACTAGTTCCATCCTAATCGGAAAGCTTACGAATCCGAAAAAGTTATACAGAATCCGTTCATAATGGCAATTTGTATGAGCATTTCCACTGCGATGAGTACTGATAGATTTTTTCGATATTCGTACCAAATTTCCCATTACGATGGAATTCGTGATAGGACTGATGATCTACAGCCTTGAGTCTGGGGCATTTTCTAACACGTATTGCAAAAACAACACGAGATTCAGGTTTCTGTGTAGGTTTGCAAATATTAATATTAAGTTGGGCGAGCAGTAGGTACATTTAAGTACATGACCCAGATCGTTTTATTTTCACGGGCTGATCAATATGGGTTGTTAGCGATAATAAAACACAGTTAATATGTCATTTCCAGATCATACTTTTTTATTATCATGAACATTTAAATTGTACAGAAAGTAATAGATATATAAACAAAAACAATTGTGGTGCCCTTCATACCTCACATCCTAAACAATAATTGTATATACCTACCTACCTACTTTAATAATGTCCTTGTCATTCAATAGCTTACGAGAATGGAAAATTGCCACAGAGAACATATTCGAAAGAATATGAATGAACTTATTCGTACAACAAAATATGAACCCCTCATCAACGCTTGTGAACATAGGAGAGTTATATCGAATGTGATGCGAGCACGGATCGAGGTGAGTAATATTATTATGAAACTTCGTTACTTCTTTGTCGTGATATGGTATCATATCAACAAGAGTAATAAAAAGAGTTTAGTGTACACAAAAGCACCTGGCGGATCTCTTACAAATTCAAATAGGTCATAATTGCAGGCTTAATTTGCCGAAAAGTTTTTGGATTTACTATATATTTATGGGACAGCATTTTCCAATTTTTATAAAGTCTTAAATAAATTTATGTACAAAAATCATCATTACTTTCTATGTTTCGTCGAATTATTTTGATATAGAATATTCCCGATGTCGAACAGGAAGAAAAACACAGAGAACTTTTTATAAAACTAACTAAACGTGGACCTACTGCCTACGATGAACTGGTAAAAATCTTAAAAGAATTAAATTTCGAAAGTGCTGCCAGATTGCTACGTGCTCCGCAACAAGATGATGAAAAGTACATTTCACTTCATCCTTCAAGCCAACCGATTCCAATAAAAAAACAACAAATAGCGGAGAGCCTCCCAACGTCTCTTCCTGAAGGATGTTATCCTTCAAAAGATATCGTTGATTGTAAACATCATCTCGTGCCATTTACCGGAAAAATAAATTTGCCACGACCTTTTGAAGTAAAAAAATCAAAAGTTATCCACTATGACCGGGCTGTAGCTGTCTATCCAATGAAATCTAAACACCGCGGAGTCTTATTTATGGTTAACATAATTGAGTTTCCCAATAACGTAAAGAAGAAACGTTCGGGTGCTGAAGTCGATTCGAAGTATATGTTGAGTTTATTCAAAGAATTGGGATTTATATGTTTTTCGTATGAAAACTTAACTGAAGAGGAGTTCTTTGATCGTTTGAGGGAACTGCGCAGCTCGGATTACTTGAAAAAAACTGAAGCATTTGTATTGGCATTGATGACTCACGGTGAAATGCAAGATGACTTGCATGATAGAGTGGAATTCTATGGAGGATCTATTGTAAAAGTGAAAGAAATCGAAGATTTCTTTTCGAATAAGGAATGTGAGAGCTTAAGCGACAAACCTAAAGTGCTTATCTTTCCATTTTGCAGGTGAATAAATAGAATCAATTTTGTTTTATTTTTAATTCACAAAAAAAATATTTATTTAGAGGTGACTCTCCAGATCAAGGATTCAATCGTATAGAAACTGATAGCATTGCAGAACTCGAACCGCGGACTTCTAGACAAACGGAGACACTTTCTGATATGCTTGTTTGTTATGCATCCGTAAGAGGTAAAGGTATTTTTTTTTCTATAACTAATTGGTTTTTCAATGTTTTTTTTATATAGGATTTCAAGCGTTACGCGAACCAGGTGAGGGTTCCTGGTACATACAGACTTTTTGCAAAGTCCTGGCTGAGAACGCACATAATATGCACCTTGAAGATATGCTTAAATTGATTGGAAATGATATTAAGTCTTTGCGATCACCAGAAGGGTATCTCCAAACTCCAGCTTATTACAATCATGGTTTCAATAAATTGCTATTTTTCAATCCGGGAGTATGTGAAGAATAAGGGCATTTTATTGCATGTCCATTTTTACATGACATATGTACGTCAGTATTTTAAGATAACAAAACAAATATGTATTCCAACTGTTTTACAGAAGAAATATTTTTTTTATAAAATGTACTAGAATTAAGAATAAACGAACTGATTTTATAAGATGCTGTTTAAAAAATTAACTGTGACACTACGGAGATCTTATAAATCTTATTTCATTTTAACACCGCTTCGAAGCTTTAAGGGTCTGTTAAATCTTATGTCGATTTCGTTTCAATAGAAACATCGATCTGCAGTCGATGCGTCGTCCATTTTTTCAGAAAAAAAACGATCCTTTTCTGAAATCTCTATTTCGAGACGGATTTGTACACAGATTCTCACGCACTGCAATATTTGTTTTGGAGTTTCTCAACGTCGTGTTGTGAATGAAGACTTTATTTTGTGTCAGTGTACAGAAAAAATAAATTCATTTATTAAAAGTATTATTAAAATTTAAACAAACATTAAAAACTTGTTTGACTAAAATATTAAAAATATACAATTAGACTTTGGGATTCACCTGCGGCGGAACTATAAAAAACGTTATGATAATGAATTAACGATTTGAAGTCCCAAAATAAGATTCCATTCGTATTATTATTCGTTACGAACCAAAAATTATTGGTTTTTAGTAGCGAATCTAATTTTTTGAATTGAAATCTGTATAAATTCTATTGTGCCACTTTCCTTCCTACAAACTTTATATAGTTTTTATTTCTTGAAGTATTATTGAGTTTAGGAAAAATTATAAATGTAAAAATGTTTCTGATTTAACAAACTATTGAATTTTTGATTATATAAATTTACTTTTTTATTTTAAAGTTCCACAAAACAAGAACTTATATTTGTTAATTTTTTCAATGATCATTTTGATTTGAATATATAATTTTAATTATTTTTTTAATCCTAATTTTTGTTTTTAATTTTATCTTAATGAGTATTTTTTTGATAAATGTTCATTCCAAATATCGGACATTGATTTATTTTTTCCAATGTCAATGTATTTTTCCCATGTCCGCGGAGAAAACTAAAGAATCATCCAAGCATGTGTGTAATTAGTTTTAAACACATACTTGAACCCAAAATCATTAGGTTTATTCGTTGAGCCCTGAAGTCGCCCTAGGGTCGCTCTAAAGTTTTTTTTGAAAAACCTAAAGTCACCCTGATAAACAAATTTTAAAATAAGATCTGATTCGATTTGTTTTTTTTTTTTAATGGAAATAAAAGAATACTCAAATTAATTTTCAGACACAGACATAATATAAAATGGAAATCTTTGAAGTTGTGGATTGTGCATAGGCTCAAACAAAATTTATACAAAATTCTGCAACATAAAATTAATGTCTCTCGTGTGTTTTTTGAAAAGAGAAAACCCCAGGTTTTTTGACAACTCTTGGGGGTTGTCAAAAAAACCTAGGTCGATCCTAGGTAACACTACGTTTTTACCTACCACTTAATCCAGATTTAAGTGCTAGGTAAAAAGTGGTTTAACCATATATCATCTTTGGAATCTTCTAAATCTTGAAGATTTTCCACACAAATTTGAATCTCCTTAAATGAAGATTAGAAATTAATCTCATTGAAATCTCCTTCGAAGTAGAAGATTTTCAAAACAAACAAACCTTATTTCGTGGAACGGGCCTATCCAAATTTAATTTTCTCCATTGACAATCAACAAAAAAAAAACCTGTCGTACAATATTTAATTTGTTTGTGGCTGTTGTAATTTGTCGTTGCCATAATTCTATTTTCTAAAAATTTATAAAAATAAAAGACAATAAAGCTATAATAAAAAAAACGGTCGTATACTACGTTTCCACCGACGTTTCAATTTCCTTCAAATTTTGAGGATTTACCATACAAATTTTAAGGCCTATTGGCGAATACAAGGAGGCTTTACATGTATATTCATCTGCAAAAAAAGAGGAAACAAAATAAAAAAATCATGCTTGTGCGATAGAGAGCGAAGACCAAATGGAGATCATCTTCATGTATGAAGATTATAGGAAGTATGACTCTGAAGATTTCAGATTATAGTGAAGATGAACATGTTCATCTTCATTATAGCATTTTCATCTGCACCATAATTTGTTCCGTTCAGGTAACGAATTTTCAAGCTTTTTTTTACTGCTTAAAAACAACGAAAATAGCGAAAATTTTCTTCTTAAAACTACATACCTGAACGCTAAGAACATGTGATTGTGAGATGTGTCAAGAAAGTTATAGCAGAGTTCGAGTAAGTTATTAGTGTGTACCCTGTCTTACTTTTATTTTTGTTTTATATTATGGTCCCGCTCTACTTTGCTTCAAATCTGCAGATGCAGATCCATGTAAAGCCGCCTTTAATTGTCACATAAATAGCTCACAGGTTGCTGCCAGGAAAAACGAAAAAAAAGCAGCTGTCTGGGGTAATTTCAATTTCATTTCACAATGTATTTGTTGTTGTCTGTGGTGCCAAAATAATTGAAATGTCAAACGAAAACTTGTAAATATTCAGTATGAACGGTTTTCGAGTTTTCGTAAGCTTTTAGCTGAAAACTCGGTATTGGGTTTGGTGTGAAAAGCCTATAAAGCATTTTTTGAAAAACCTGAAGTCACCCTGATCAACAAAGTCTGTTTTTGAAACCTAATGTCACCCTCAACTCGCCCTAAAGCAGATATAGGTTTTTAGCTGGGGTAAGTTGAAGTAAATGAATAAACGTCAGAGTCATATGAGATCCGATTTTATTTGTTATTTTTAAAATTTAAATAAAAAATACTCAAATGTCAAACACAGACATGCAAAATGGAAACCTTTGAAGTTGTGGATTGTGCATAGGACCAAAAAAAAAATGTACTTAGATGCTAAATTTAACATATTTCAAGTTTTAATTATTGTTAAATGACATAAATTGTTTTTCTGCAACATAAAATTAATAGCCATCGGGTGTTTTTTGAGAACTGAAAAACCCAGGCTTCTTTGACAACTCTTGGGGTTGTCAGAAAAACCTAGGCCGACCAGTAAAGATCAACGAACGAACCTATTGCAAGTGGAGCTACAAAGAAAAACTTTGAAATCCTTGCTCTGGAAAGTCTGACATCGTTGAACAAGTATTGTTGCTTATGTTGGATTTTTAAGATTAATAAGATTAATGAGACAAGCATTACTTTACATAATAGAACATAGTGTAATTATTGTTCTGTGCATATATGGAAGTCTATTTTTGATTCTTTAATCAAAATGTATTAAAAAAAAATAGTTAAACAAAAATTAGTAATTGTGAATGAACGTACGTAACGTAATATTTGACATTATAGTTTATTCACAACAACCCTGAACAATTTTATGACAGCAGATGGAATCGCCGTCGCCGACACAAAAATTTGTAAAAACAAAAAAACAGACTTCGATTTCGATTTAATTTTTAAACAAAGAAACCCGAAAGAAATTCTAAAAGAAAATATGGCCTCAACGTCTCAAATGGCCCTCAAAACATGGGAGTTAGAAAACAACGTAAAAACCCTGCCATCATGCGATGAAATATTTCGCTACGATAACGACCAACAGCGGCAAGTCCTTGATGCCAAACCCTGGGAAAAGGATCCACATTATTTCAAGGATATTAAAATATCTGCCCTCTCTTTGTTAAAGATGGTTATGCATGCCAGGTCTGGTGGGACTTTGGAAGTAATGGGATTGCTTTTGGGCAAAGTCGAAGACAATACAATGGTTTGTGATTTATTTTTTTCATTTGTGAATGCAATTTTTAGTGTTGATTCATTAGATCGTCATGGATGCATTTGCATTGCCCGTCGAAGGAACTGAAACTCGAGTAAATGCTCAATCACAGGCCTATGAATATATGTCGGCATACATAGACTCGGCAAAGGAGGTTGGTCGTCTTGAAAATGCCATTGGATGGTATCACAGTCATCCCGGCTACGGTTGTTGGTTATCTGGAATTGACGTTTCCACACAAATGCTCAATCAAAATTTCCAAGAGCCATTCGTTGCTATTGTGGTTGATCCGGTTAGAACAGTATCTGCTGGGAAAGTATGCCTAGGTGCTTTCCGCACATATCCCAAGGGCTATAAACCTCCAAATGAGGAACCCTCGGAGTACCAAACAATTCCTTTGAATAAAATCGAAGATTTCGGTGTTCACTGTAAGCAGTACTATCCGCTTGAGGTTAGCTACTTTAAGTCAGCTCTGGACAGGAAGCTCCTGGACTCCTTGTGGAACAAGTATTGGGTGAATACTCTTGGCAGCTCTGGACTGCTCACAAACACCGAGTATACAACTGGACAAATATTTGATTTGTCCGAAAAACTGGAACAAAGTGAATCCAGCTTGGGTCGTGGGCCATTTGTTGTATCAGGTTGGCAAATAGTAGTACATAGCTCTGAGCAATTCTTTTTGTAACTCTCATTCAATCTAATTCTAGGTGGTGACATCAATGAAAAGCGCACCGAAGACAAACTCACTAAAGCCACGAGGGATTGCAGTCGTGCCTCAATCGAACTAATCCACGGTCTCATGGCGCAGATAGCCAAGGACAAGCTATTCAACAAAGTCGGAATAAACAAATGATCAGATATATTCTTTATAAAATCTAACCAATCTTCAAGCTTAATAAATTGTATTTAATAAACTTTAACAAACGGTTTTCCTATTCTATAAACTATTGAGTCCCGTACCCTTTTGCCCAGCAGTCGGTCACCATAGGGGATAAGTGAAGGATTTCTGATGAAGATTCCACGTCGTTCTGGAGTCCACACTTTGAAAACGCAATAACGATCGACTGGTATCTGTATTCCTAACCATCCAATTGAAGACAGTAGGATATCTGCATATAAATTTTAAACTTTAATTCAACCTTGTGGAATTTATTTAAGTATTTTACCACAAGTGGCGGCATCTTCACATTCCCCATAGATGGTTATTTCTTCTGAGGGTTCAAGACCGCGCCATTTTTTTAAACGATCTTCATCGCCTCTAGGTAAGCCAAACAGTTCACTTCCCAGATACTTTTGATAGATATCGGAGGCGTCTTCCGTTGGAGTAACAACGATGGGAAGTTGATGAGAAGAATACACTGGCAATCTGAAGGGAGTTTTTTGTTGTTGTTGTTTGACGATATATAATTATTTTACTATTACCTAATCGTGTCAATATCTCCGTCTAAAAAGTCAACTCTTGCCAAACCCGACAGGAACAACGTCATTCCTCGACTCAAACGAAAACCCCTTGGAGCTATCATTTGTGTGGGAAAAATTTTCAACAACTCCTCCGTTGTAAGGAGGTTGTGAATCTAGAAGTAGGTATTTACAGAGTTAACATATTTTGTAATCTTTTGAAAATATCACCTGATCTGGTTGCATAACTCCAGGTGTATCGAAGCACCAATGGCACTTTTGGAATTCTTTGCTATTTTCATTGAGTGTTTCAATTGGTTGAGAGCCAGCTGACAATGCAAATGAATCTAAAGGATCTTTTCTGTCGATAACAGTTCTACCTGAAAAAAAGTGGATTTGTTGAAATGAGTAAATAAGTCAAAGATGGTATATGTACCAATATGCCCGACCAATGTTGCAGCTTTAACGCATCCCTTTTGGTTTGCTTGATCTCGTCGCAGTTTGTCTTCGGCTGCACGTTGGGCACGCTCTGAAAAAAGTCTTCGCTGCCGATGATAGACTCTGTAATCTGAAGAAGGTATATGAGTTATTAATCGACTACTGGACGTTATTGGGTCATATTGGGAACCTTCCATGGAATTTCGTTTCCTACGGAATATTTTATTCTCTCGAAGTCTTGCCTGCGATCGTGAATCTCCCACGGTATAAATTTCCCTCGAACAAAAAATCGTATGCAATATCAGCAAAATTCCCTGGAAAAGTTTATTCCCTATACCAATAAATTCCGGGGGAAACTTTTGAGCATCATTCACGTTCCCAAGATTCGAATTGGAGAAAAATTTCAATGGAGTTTTTTATTCACGATATCCCTCATTAAGTGTAAATAAATAAACGTTCAAATGCATATTGGGGGTTATCATGAAAAAAAAAATCCCTGGAAGTTTTTCTCCAATTCGAATCTTAGGAACGTAAATGGGGTTACCTTGAATAAAAATGTCCCTGGAAAATTTTCTCCAGTTTCGAAACTTGCGAATGTGAATGACGTTCAAGTTTTTTCCGGAATTTATTGGTATCGCCAATAAGCTTTCCCAGGGAATTTTGCTGTCATTTCATATGATTTTGTTCGAGGGAAATTTGTTACATGGGAGATTCAGGATCGCAGACAAAACTTCCAGGGAATGGGCGCTATCGGGAATCAGGAAATATTTTATTTCCTCGAAATTTTACCTGCGAACGTGAATCTCGCACGGAATAAATTTCTCTCCAACAAATGACAGTAAAACTGTCTGGGAAAGCTTATTCCCCATACCAATAAATTCCGAGGGAAACTAATAAGCATCATTCACATTCGCAAGGACATTTTAATTCACGATAACCCCCAAATAAAATATTCCGTGGGAAACGAAATTCCGTGGGATATTTCCGATAGGGCCAATTCAATTTTTGGTCAAGAAAATTTTCTTAAACACAAACAGCTTCTTATGTCTGAACGCGAACTCAATTATTTGTTTTACTTAATCATTTACCTGATGGTCGTTGTATTGGAAATTTAAGCATTTGTAATGTTGTACCTGGCCACGGACATGTTGTAGCTTTTTTTACCAAATCCGTAGCTTCAAGCTTTAAAAAATCAAATCTGTTAACAATTTTCATTCGAGTTCAAGTTGGATATTACCTTGCAATAATCAGAATTCAGTAGAATATTGAACAACGAACTCTTTCCTACATTAGTACAACCAACAAGGAATACATCGCCTTTGTGAGCCCAAATTTTTTGCATCTGCGTTATGAGCTCTTCAATGCCGTAACCAGTTTTTGCTGATATCAAACTAACATTCTTTATATTCATTGCATCCAATCCTACGAAACAAACAAAACTGAAAATTATGAGTTCAAGGAAAGACGATTGTGAAACACGAACCAGTCTTGATGATTTCATCTTTCAAACAGTGTTTTATGTGATTCAAATACCCAGCAGAATCCTTTGGAAGAAGGTCAACTTTATTGCCAACAACAAAGATAGGACGTTTGTCTCCGAGGATTTTTTGTATACCCGGCCAAATAGAACAAGGAAAATCCAAGAGATCGACAATAAGAATAGCTAGAGCGAATTTGTGCTTGATTGCCGAGAGAGTTTCTATATAAGTCTCAGCTGTGACCTCGACATCAAGAGCAACATTGTAGTATTTTAGGAAGTGACAACGCTGGCATATAATTCGCTGCACAACAAAGAACTTGATGATACTACATCTAACAGAATGGTAGCATGTTTTTACTTACTTGAAGCTCCTTTTCTGTGCGATCTATGAAGATTTCACTGGGAATATAGCCAGGAGTAACTGTATTGGAGCAGTGCAAGTGAGCTCCACAACCGTTGCAGGGAATTTTCGATGGCCATATCGAAGGATCTTTAAGTAGTTAAATATGTATTTCGTAGTGTCTAATAAAAACGTATAAGCACTTACCAGGAGTTCCATAATTCGAATTGGCGTTTCCGTCTTCGTCTATAGCTCTTTCATAGAATTCATAATCATTCATCCATTTCGACATTCGCTCCGACTTAATAGATTGATTCGCATATGTCTTATATTCATGATGATCATCTTCGAAATCATTGGGTGATTGATTGGAATCACTTTGTGATTCTTCATCTTCTCCTAATTCATTGTTTGATTGCAATGCTCTCAATGAAACTGGAAACGATCGAACCGATAGGTTTTGAATTTTCTGTTTTTGGGCCTCTTGTTGTAGTTTGTTTTCCATGATTTTTTTACGTTTGTATCCGAAAAGAGGTTTTTGTTTTTCAAGAATTGAACTGAAAATGATTTTTGGTCTTGTTTCAGGTGGCAGTTTCTCATAGGGATCTTCGTAAGGATTTACAAGTCGCAGCTTCTTTTTCATGGCGTAATTACGACATGAATTGGAAGTTTGAGATTTTGTTAAAATATTTAAAAGTTTATTAAGTCGAATCATTTTTCATTTATTTTTTTTATTTTATTACAGAAAATTGCAGTTTTTTAAAAAAGTGCGTCTTCATTACACATGTCAACACTCGAAACATATGTTTGGTAGGGTATGGCCATCTATATTTCAAAATTCTGTAGTTTACATTTAAGAGTTCTGTTCGGTTAGGTTATTCCTGTGCTCCCTGAAACTGGGAAAATTTACGAAAAAACTATCAAATCCATTTCCCGTACACCAAATTTACATAGTTTTTCCCAAAAGAGAGAACTTATGAGATATTTCACGGAAAATGATTCACGTTTACTGAACTGTTTTATCAAAACTTTTTATCGCTATTATAACGTATGATCGCGTACTTTATGCACAGAAACTAATAAAATGTCAAATCTCGAAAAGGAGGGAATGAAATTCTCTCAAAAAGTATACATACAGATCAAAGCTACGCGCTTTAAGCACACAAAAGTTAAATTCACATACACACAAATTCAAGTGACTCTCGTGTCTCGAGAGCATTTTCTTGTGACAAAAATGCTCAATTTTTGAGTACGGGAACGAGTTTTGACCACTGATCTCTATAATATAAGTCTAATATTTGGATCAGACCTTATTAATAACCAAAATACAACACAAATTCGAATTGAAGTAATTCAAAATCCACGAAAAGGTGTAAAAAAAATCTTTTCAAATCGTGGCAATGGCGCAGTGGATAAAGTGCTTGATTGCTAACTTAAACATGTGGGTTCGGTCCCCACGCTAGGCTCGTTCTTTTCTATACCTCCAATTTTAATTGATTGCAGCCCATGGGTTAAAAATAAGACAGTCAATACCTTGGTTCTCAAATCCACTGTGCCAGCCTAGTGCCGTGCAATTCAGGTTGAATTAAAAAGACATTAGGTCTAACAGGCATATAGATAAATTAAAAAAAAAAAAATAAAAGATCGTGGGATCACGATCACAATCACTCCCAAAATGCTTCTTGCACTTATATATCCTACAAAATAAATGTTGCTACCATTTTAGTTGCGTCTTTTTTAAGGGGGCTACATTATATAATAATAAGTGCTCTCTCTCTCTCTCTCTCTGAGAAATGTTTGACCCCCATAAAATTAAAATCTGAATTTTTGGGCACAAAGCAGCTACTATTACAAGATTATACCATTACGAATACGAGAAAGCCAACTGCGAATATGTGATAGAAGCCAATATGCCTGATCCATTGTTGAATCCCAGTTAATCCGCCGAAATCGGTGAGTTAAGATTGTATGAAGCACACGGATCAAATCTGCGGCTTTCTTTTGGGCAAACAAATTAATAAGGGTATTCATGCAACGATATAATTTTCCGCTTTGCAGAATGATATCATTATTTACCAGACGTTTGCATGAGCCCCCCGCTTAAAAATACTTGCGTAAATGTTGAAAATAATCAGATGTTCGTTGAACTAACTTTATCATAAACTAATAACGTAAAGACCCGAAACCTCTGCTTTCATTTGACATTTGCCTACAAGCTGAAACATGCACACAAGTAACTTTTCTGTTCCTCTTCCAATAGACACATTGATAAAAACGCACACAAGAATCCTTTCTGTTCCTCTTCCTATAGACACATAGACAACACAGCCCTAGTAATTTGTTTTTGTTATGTTTTTCGATTTCCCATCTATTCATGGATAGAGTTTCAAAGCTACAAATACAACAATGTAAACGAATGGGTTTTGGGAGGTGAAACGTACGAAGGTTTCCGATCTTAGTATGGCTTATTTGTGAACTTTATAAAGGTTTATTTATTCTCTTTTTACATCAAATTATCGTGTGATAATTTTATCTGCTTTGCAGAATATTTTTTCCATACAAACTTTGATAGTTCATTTTTGGGGTTTATGTGGGTTTTCCGCCGTTGCATGAATACCCTTAATATTTTTTGTGATTGAATTAAATTCGCAGATCCACATTTTTCTGGGAAATAACCCTTCTTTTAGTAACACTTCTAAGCACTAGTACAATTGGAAGTTTTTAATATGACAACTACCATCATTTTTACAGAAATGAGTATACGCCAATACCATAACAAAAAAATAAATTCAAATCGAGTTACATTCGGTACAAAAAACATCAAATTCCGCATCAAAACCCCATTAAATTGTAATTTTTCATTTTTGTACTTACATTAGAACGTTAAAAATCCCCTTAATTGCATAGTGTATAATAAGTTTTAGAAAATGAACATTTTCACAATGCGGGCGATCACTCACTTATTAGATATTTTATCTCGGATACCAAGCTATCGGGGTATATCTGTGGACGAATCAGATAGTTTAGCTGAAAGCTGTCAAAAAATCAAAGCAAAATGCATACCAACGAATTTTGCAGTCAGCAGGTTCTATACATTTGTTCTCGGATAGCTAGTTATTCCAATTTTTTTGGGATAACTCAAGATAGCTTTCATGAGAGCAGCTGTTTTTTCATCAGATGTGGTTTTGAGTGAACGTCCCAATTACAACCTAACCGATCCGGATTGGTTGGTGTTGTTGGAAGCCTAAGGAAAAAACAGCTGATGGTCTAAACATATGTTGTCCAACACAAATCTCAAGCTACCCAAAAGTTATTGGATTCGTTGAGATTCGTTTGGAAATGTGAGGAACAGTTGATTCAAAACTTCAGATGTGTATGCAATACAACTGACATAACAAGAAAGCTACCTGAATCGTTCGAAAATAAATCCGCTACAGAGGTTTCTTGGATAGCTTATCGGCCGCGCACCGAACGAGGCCACTGCTTCTTTTAAGCAAACAAACCTTGATCAGTGAACAGGCCATATAACAGTTGAAACCAGTGACAGTTCGTCCTTTGACAGCTATACCGTTATGACAAAAACAAAAACAAGCGATATATCCGTTATTTTTTGTTTCACTACTTTCATTGCAATTTCCTTCTCGAAGAAGAAATCTCATTTGTTTTTTTTTTCTTGTAGTTGAATCTATTTTTAGTTAAGCGTTTTTGTAAATATTAAATATCCATTTTATCAAGTTTTAAAAGAGAAAAACATATAAACGAGCCATGGAACTATCATCTGATAATATAGAAGAATTAGCAAAAATTTTAAGCTCGTAAGTTGCGTCCACTTATGTATTTTCCTAAAATATCAATAAAAGTTGGATCGGTTTACAGTAAAACATCCCACCAAAATGATGTTTTTGGAGAGAAATCAAAAATCTCAACATTAGATGTGGATCGTGTTATTTCTGAAGCTCAGGATAGTTTGCTTAATACCTCCTTGGAAGCTATAAGGTGAAAAGTCAATCTATTGAAAGTCCCATTTTATATTTTGGCTCTTAAATAGGTCTAGCAGTGGTCCAACTTCATTCAATGATATCCTTGACGATATATGTAAAATGAACAATAATATTGAACTGCAGCAGGCTGCAGTCAATACCGCGACTCCACAACTGCCTCTAGAACATCCAGCATTTTATCATATGCCCGATCTAGAGATGCAGTCTGAAGACTACACATCAGTATGTAGTTATTCGAATCCAACTGATTTTCTTCAACCGTTGGGTCAGTGGTCAGATTATCTTCCCTTGCCACCATCTGCCCTGAGTACAGTTCAGGATATTCCCACCCTTGCTCCTATTCCCACAGTGATACCAACCCCTCCGCCTCAACCAATTGAGACGCCACAAATAATTTATTCTAGGGACGTTCCAACAGTCAATGTTAACCAAATTAATCCAAATGTCGGAGGAAAAACAACTAATTCTTATACACCGGTGGCTCCTGTGCAGATTTTTAATAATTATGAGTTCAACATTCCTACAGAAATTGTAAACAATTATCCGATGCAACAAATCGAGATGCCAAACAGCAACTTGCACATGAACCAGGCACCAGAACGTAATACTAACTTCATGGTGGTTCCAGAGTTGCCGGAGGTAGCTCCACGAAAACGATTCGTTCAACAACAACTTCCACCATTCTTCGACTGGGCAAGAGTTGTTCCACGAAGAGCTTTTATACAGCCATCAGAAATTGTAGTTTTGCGTCCTCTGCGGACAAGAAAAGTTATGTCATCACGTCCGAGCTTTGATCTTGCGTCCTACTTTGATACAAGTACAATCTCAATACCTATGATTAGAGAAAAACCCCGATGTAGAACATATCGAAGAAAACAAAAACTTTATACAATTCCAGGAGCTGATAATTTGATATTTGAAGTTCAGCTGGACCGATCTGATGATAAAGGCGACAACAACGAAGATCAATTGTATCCAGATACAGAAATACCTGAGTTGGACGAGATATTTAAACGCAAGCGACGCATACTACATACCAGGCGTAACCCTCCATATCAAGACCGCATCAAGACTCCTCCACAAAAAGATCGCATCAAGACACCTTCACCTCAAACTATTGAGGTGCCAAAACAAATGGAGGTAGAGTCACCTCCTCCAAATACAGAACTCGAATTTCTATCTGATGTCGACTCTGATGATGCTCCCCTAAATATTGTCAAATCTATGAAATGTAGTAATTGTCGAAAAATATTCAAAACGTGTCGATCACTGACAATTCACTCAAAAAGGTGCAACATTTTTCGTTGCAGTCCGCAAAAAGAACAATTCCAAGATATATTCACACTGCCTAAAACTACTTGCGAAATATCTATACAGATCGATAGCTGTAAAGAAAATATAGATTTAAAAAAACAAAAACAAGTTGCAGCTGAGAGGGTGACTACAAGACCCTTGACACGGTCACAGACAAGAAATGCTCTCAAACGGAAAGCAACTGAAAATGGTGGTTGTGCTCCAAAGCAATCAAAATGATGTTTTCTTCTCTTATCTTGCTTATAAATATTCAATTTAGTTAATATTAATTTATTAAAAATGCTCATATTATTGTTGTAAATTTTTTTCAATTTGAACTCCAAATAAAATAAAAAAGAATAAATTTTTTTGAGCACAAGCAGTTCACTTGTTTCTGTCACTGCGTTATAATTTTCTGGGCAGATGTGTAGAGTTGGCTATATTTTCCCTGTATATATTTCTGTATTATTTCTGTAAATTTTTTTCTCTCTTGGGAATGTGTATATGCAATTTTTGAATTGAAAATTTCTATAGGTGCTCTTAAGTGTGTATAAGTAAATTTAAATTTTCCGATTCGGTAGTTAAATATGGGTATAAGTACTGTCCGTTTTTTGTGTTTTGAATATTATATTATTTAAGATTGACGATTAAAGAATTACTTTGTAGTATAAAAGTATTTTATTAAATATTATATATTTCTCATATTGGAAAATGAATAAAATAAAAAAGTTGCAATGTGTTTTAAAATATTTCTAATAGTTGTGTTAATCTGCCCTATCGAAGTAACTGTCGGTGCGGAATTCTCTCCGATTTACTACGACTCGGGGACATTTTGCTTCGAGGTAAACCTACGATCAGCTGATCGGAAATTCAAACGGAAACAAAATACATATGTTTGGAATAGGGAGTGGACTTTATTCGATAGTTTTGATTTTAAAATCGGTGCATCTAAATACATTTCTTAAGAACGCTAGCGCATTATAATTGAAAAAAAATACTTTCTATAAACAATAAAATACACTCTCTCGCCAATTTTTCATGGTTTAAAACGTTTATAGTGTTTATTTAATAAAAAACTATCGAAAATATATCGCATTTTCGATATATCAGTTAAGTTGTCCATCTCTGCTTGAAGTTTATATCCATCGCAATGCGTCGTCGTGTTTCTTTAAAATTTCTTCCGATGAAACTTAACCACTGTTACCACTGGGACTCATTTGAGTGAAAAAGGACTCATTTTTTTTAAAGTTGGCTCAGGGACTCATCTTTTTTAGATTTGACTCATTTTTTTAAAAACGAGTCAATTTATAGTTCAAAGCACTATTATTTCCTTTTGCAGAAAATATTTTTCACTTCGAAAAAATTCCGACAAAGCTGAAAAAAGAGGGGGAATGGGTTTTTATTTTGAAAAAAGTTGGTGGTACACATTGTAGATCTACACGAAAAAGATTAAGACACTTTTTATCGTACTTACAATTGAAAGAGTTGGTGACAAATGGTGGAAAACATTATGGTGCAGTACATTTTTTTCAACAAAATGTAATAAATGTATGTTTTTGAGTGGGAATTTTTTTTGTTTTTAGTTATGTTTGAAGAAACATGTTCTATTAAAAAAAAAAAACAAATTTTAAGTATGGACCCAGAATGGAAATGCTTCCATCTTAAAAAAAGAACAAAATGACATCTGAGTGTCAATTCGTTCTAAAGTTATAGCGTACCAAAGTTAAATTGTTCGTCAAAACGGATATATAGATTAATTTCATTCGTTAAAGCAAGCAGACTTGAATTAATATAGATCCCATTTGTGTAGAATGACATGATCTACAATGTGCCCTTCAAGCAAAATCACGGACCCGAATTTCTCGATTCACTTAGGAATCACTTTGGAATCCAAAAGAACTGAGTGTCTCACACACTTTAACAAATTTTATGTGTACGCATATAAAAAGAAGAACGAGAATCGATATTTTTTATGGACAGAGAAATAGAGAGAGTTGGTATGATAGTCGATATTAGAGTGGGGACTGGGGAGTTTTTTTTTGTTGTGGAAGAAATGAAGACAAATGGAGAGAAACTCTGTTATTTCAATTTTGCAGAGCAAACAAGCAACAAAGAAATTTTTGTCTTCAAGGAAAACCAAAATACATAATAATAAGTGTAAAGAATTTATGAAATAATACTTTAAAATGGAAAAATGGGATTATTGTAAAAATAAACAAAGAAGTGTTTAATATTTGTAAGAGACAATATTTCTCATTAGATTAGTTCATTTTTGTTGAATTCCATTTATGTTCTGTTTTTGCTGAGTATGGTGAAGTATAAGACTATCTCTCTTTTCTCTCACATTACATTCACATAATGGCTTATGGCTTCGTGGTGATTCTAATTTCCATACTAATTTGATCCGATTTGGAATCGTTTCAGATCCGTTGTTGGATCCTTTTATGAAGTGGTTTCGGATCCAAAATGGAGTCGCTTGCTTGAAGGGTGTATCAAAAACTTTTTTTCAAAAAACATGCTAATTTGGAAAAAAACTGAATTTTACCCCCCCCCCCCTAAATTTGTTTTCTCCGTTCCAAATTTAGGGTCCTATTTAGAAAATGTAATGACGTAAACATGAAGCTCTCCGCCAAAATTCAGCTTTGTCGGATTTTTTTCGAAGTAATACCATTTTTTATCTAATTTTTCTGGACTATTATGAATTTGATACTTTTTGTATGTTTTCAATGTATTTATATATTTTAGTTATTTAAAAAAAAAGTATTATTATAAACCTAGAGATTTTTAATTGGGACTCATTTATTTTCAAAATGACTCATTTTTTCAGCCTCTGGGACTCATTAAAAATTAAACCTGTGGTAACACTGCTTCGAACTGAAATTGAATTTCCGGCGAAGATGCGTTGAGGAGAAAACTCCGCTTCGACGGTTACCTCGATATAGGGCAGAAAATTTCCATCCGAAAATTCAATATTATTTAATAATTATTTATTTTCATTGATTTAAATTATTTTTTATGTTACATTTTTAAATATTTAATTATTCGATTTCGTTAAATTTGTTTTTACGGAAGATAAAACTAGAAATTTTATAAAAAGAAAATCGATGGTATACAAGCGGAATGCACTAAATTAAAAAACATAGTTTTGAGTAAATTGATTTTTAGCTTGGTCACAAAAATTCAATGCTAATTGTTTTTTGTCTTTGATCACACAACAAATATTATTGGCATAATGACATTAGTTTCCAATAGAAATTTTAATCTTTGACAGTCCAATTTAAAAATATTGCAGTTAAACTAAAAAATATGCTTAGTTAGTGCTTTTGAGCAGAACTTAATTACGGTTTTGTATGGAAAATATTAAAAAAGAAAAAAACATACCATATTTTTTAATGAATTGAATAGATTTATTTAGTGGGATAATAGAATGAAAATAATATGAAGTTAGTAGATTTTAGTCAAACAATAGTAGTCATATAGGATACGGGTTTTTAGTTATAGTTAACACAATAAAAAAGAATAGACACTATTCAATGTCGCTTTATTGTGATCATTTGAATTTAGTTGCAAGGGCAAGAATTCAAAACAATGATGGAAAATTTCGGTCTTTTTTAAATATTTTAATTAGATTTTGTTTGGGTTTCTCCTATTTTGAGAGGTTCTTTATACTATATTTATATTTATTATATATATATATTATATTTAGGCCAGTATTTTAATGCATAATATTTTGGAACAGAGTTCCTACCTCTACGAAGAGTCTTAGGTACGTTACTAGTCTTAAAATCGTATTTTTAATTATATTTAAATTTAAGAACTATTGGTTTGTTCTGGCCAGTTTAAGTATATGAAAATATAGACAACTCTACAACATTTTCGGGTAATTGTTGTATGCATTAAAATAGTTTTGCATCAGAAGATGCATTTTTGTATTTATTACACAGTAAGCATTTGTCTTTCTCCGGTACAAAAAAAGGATGAAATTATATTCGGTACTAATTCAATTTGATTTGAAAGTCATTTTTTAAATTTACAAATGTAGCTTTGCTGACAGTTAAAAAGCATTAAGTCACTTTATACCATATATTTAGTTTTTTTTTGAAATGACAGCCAAAATGCACTAAGTCAATTTAGTGCGTTTTAAGATGTATTATAATTATTAAAGTTTTTAACAATATGCCTGTAAGACCTAAGGTCTTTTAAATGCAAACCTGAATTGCACGGCACTAGTTAGAAGGATAGGAAAGAATTTTTTGTTGGCACAGTTGATTGGAGAATGAGGTACATATTTACTATCTCATTTTAACCCACGAGCGTGATCCAATTAAAATTAGCGTGGTGATCGAACCCACACGTCTAAGTTAGCAGTAAAGCACTATATCCACTGCGCCATTGCCACCCGCAATAAATAAATAAATATTACCAAACTGACTTAGTGTATACTGTATCCTTCTTCAAGACGATTTTTCTAGACTCTCCGAATGGTGTGAATTAAATTCTCTGCATTTGAACGTATCCAAATGCCAAGTTCTTCCCTGTTCCAGGAAAAAAGATATCATTCATTTTAGCTACGGTTTACAAGATGAATCTCTGCAACGAGTCATTCAAAAAAAAGATCTAGGTGTTATCCTGGATGATAAATTAACATTTAAATCGCACATTGATTTTTCAGTAAGTAAATCGAACTCTATGCTATGGTTCATAAAAAGAAATGCCCGTGAATTTTCAAACATTTTTACGTTACGCAGTCTTTTTTCTCAATGGTAAGGTCGATTTTAGAGTATTGTTCTGTGGTTTGGAACCCATATTATTTAACGGCAGTAGTTAGAATCGAGAAAGTGCAAAAAAGGTTTACAAGGTATGCTATCTCCAAACTTAATTGGAATTTGGAAACGCCCAGTTACAGTAGTCGATGTTTATTAATCGGGATTAATACTCTCGAGCTTCGCAGGAAGTTCTTTTCAATTACGTTTGTTCGGGACATTCTCACATCTCGAATCGAATGCTCATTTCTGTTAGAAAAAATTGGTTTTCATATTCCCCCAAGAGATACTCGTTCCACTGTTTTATTTTATGTACAATTTCATCGGACAAATTATGGTTATAATGAACCAATATCTCGTAGCATCAAGGCGGCAAACTCAATTTGTCAAAACGTAGATTTTTTTGAAAATTGCTCAAGAGAGACTTTTAAACATAAAATTTTATCTCTATTATTGATTAATATATAATATGTATCTGTAAATTTCAATATTTAAATAACTTTTCATTATCGCTATTTGTTAATTTAAATTTCATATGCATTTATTTAAATCTTGTTTTTCGCATTTATTTAAAAAAAAAATTGTTATTTCTAGTCTGTAAGAGTTTTCTGATTTTCTGATTGACTAATAAACTAAACTAAACTATAACTTCAAATAACTCATGTTTAGATGTCAAAATGACTTCCGGCGTATATTCAGTGCATATATATCATCATTTTGCATCAAAATGTAAAAAAACATAAAAAATGACTTGTGTCGTTTTAATTTGGCAATCCGGAACCATTCTCGACTCTTCTGAAAGTTTTCACTTGGGGACAAATGACAATTCTGATTCTGAAAAGAAGATCATTTTGCTTCTGGATTTGAAATCAGAATCGCAACTTGAGAAAAATGAATAAAAAAAAATTACAAAATAAAATAAGGGGTAAACGATATTATAAGTAATTTTAATATGTATTGCTGTTATTCCACAGTTTAATGGCCTTTTCGATTGGCCGTCCAGAACTGTTCTGACCCCCACAAAATGACAGTTGTTAATCTATACAGAACAGAAAACGATTCTGGATTTCATTTCAGAATCGAAAACAGAATCACTAATACACTTACACAATTAAAATGTCAAAATAATCGGCTTGTTTCGTTGTGTAATTTCGTTGTGTTTATTGAATTTAAACTCATTTTCTGGTAAAATAACATAAAAAGTAGCAAGTAATAATTATTATTGATACAAGAAAATGTGTATCTAAATTGAATTCAAGTGTTTTGGAAATTCTTTCTAGCCGATGTGATTTTCTTTTAATTTAATTTTCACATATACAGTGATACATATAATTCAGAATGAGTCAAATTGCTTACGGCTGTTTTATTGGGGGAACGTGTTCCGGACGGCCAATCGAAAAGGCCATAAGGTTTTCACTTCTATCGGCAGCCCTAACGACTATGATTTTGACATTTAAATTATGTGAGTGTATTAATTGATTTATAGTGAGTTTCATTCAAATTTGAAATATCACCTCTCAAAATGAAGATTTCATTTTTTCAATGAAACTCCACTAAATTTATAAAATATAAATTATTAACTTCTTCGTCTATTATTTGTTTATTTTTTAGTTTAATTTTTTTTAGCAGGGACTGGCACAATTTCACAATAAATTAATAAGAAAATAGTGTCCATTTGATGTTTGACAGAAAAAACGTTTTATGTATATGCGTGCATTCAGATCAAATCTGCCTACCCACCAAAGATCAGATCTTTCGTGTTGAGATCTGATCTAGATTTGCTCTTTTTGTTGGAATGAAACTCTCAAAATTCAATAAGATGAAATCTTTTGTCAGAAAGAGCAGATCTTTTCTTGAATGAAACTCGCTATTAGAGTAAGAACTAGTCATTTTGTGATGTTCAGAACAGTTCCGGACGACCAATCGAAAAGGCCATTTTGTCATACATAAACCGAATTACCGGTCGCGATAAACTACAAACAAAATCGAACAAATCGGCGTACGCAAACATTTTAATTCAAACATTTATTTTAAAAAGCAGTAGGGGTGAAACTGTTGCAAGGAAAACGTAAGGTATTTAAAATAACCAATCCGAAACTTTAAATAACGGTGCTTTCATAGTTTACGTATGCAAATCAATTCAAAAAGCTGATTAATAGCGTTTTTATTTGGCAATCCGGAATCCTTTTCCAATTTGGGATCCCAACTGAAAACATTTTTTTTATTTTGACGATTCTGAATCCTGGACATAAACTAATAACATAAGGACCCGAAACCTCTTCTGTATTTTGACATTTGCCTACAAACTGAAACACGCACACAAGTAACTTTTCCGTTCCTCTTCCAATAGACACATTGATAGAAACGCACACAAGAATCTTTTCTGTTCCTCTTCCTATAGGCAAATTGACACCACAGCCCTAGTAATTCGTTTTTGTTTTGTTTTTGATTTCACATCTATTCATGGTTATAGTTTCAAGTGTACAAATAATACAATGTAAGCAAATGAGTTTTGGGGGGTGAAATGTACGAATGTTTCTGATCTTAGTATGGCTTATTTGTGATTTTGGGTTTTCGTTTCGTAAAAAAAATCAATTTATTTTTGATTTAAATCTGTCAAAAAACTGATTTTGACAATTTTTGCCTTCGATTGGCCAAACAAATTGATTTCCAGAAAAATGTTTATTCACAAAACCACCAATTAATAGGTACTTAAATTTAGTTCAAAATAGTTAAATTATAACATTTTGAAGGTTTGGTTGGACTATAGATCTAAACTCAAATACAAATACCACTCACAATTTCACAATTAGAACACGCAGAATGGACGCGCTTTTAAACCTTCAAATTGCCGTTGATGCAACTGGTCCAGTTTTTTGGTCTAGATTTTTACAATACGACATCGGTAAAATGTAGAACTGTTGATGAAAGACCAACAGAAAATGACGGCGAAGCGACACCTCAAAAAGACACGCCACTTCCTTCAGAATAGTGTCAAAGAGGACCAAGGTGGAAAATGAACGCCTAGACTTCCCTAAGCCCCAAATCCAATTACTCTATTTTTTCGCGTTTCAGTTTTAACAGATTTGCCGAGGGACAATTCAGCATCATTGGAAATAATTGAAATAATATATCACCAACTAAATAACATTTTCATTCTGTTTAAAGAATCGAGAATATTGCTAAGCTTATCTACAACTAAAATGTTGACCTAAGAACTTTATTGACTCTTCCTTTGAAGAGTTAGTCAGTTAACGGCGATCATTCAAATAGTTTTTTTTTTCATTTATTGTTCTGTTCATATTCTTCTTATTATTAATCTTTAGTTCTAACTCATGTTGTTGTATTAACATAGACAATTTGATTTTTTTTTATCTGGACCTACTTCTATGTCTTTGATAATTGTTGCGATCAGGACTCCTTTGTCGGTCTCGTCTTTCATCAGTTCTATTTCTATCCCCAGATCTACTCTCATACTTCTTTGGGGGACTCCTGCTTCGATGTCTTTTTTTCTCCTTTTCAGGTTCACTCTCTGAGGACGATTCATCTTCGGTAGTACTTTCTTCTGATGAGCTCGATTCTTGTTTTTTCTTTTTCTTAGATTTTTTCCCCTTTTTGGATTTCTTCTCTTTTTTTTCTTTCTTTAATTTCTTTTTTTTTTCTTTTTTGATTTTAACTTTCGATTCCTTTTTAATTTTTGTCAAGGAATTTGCATTTGACTTGTCGCCTTCTCGTTTAATATTTTCTTCTGAAATTTGTAGTTTAGGGGCACATCCTTCCATGTATAAGCGTCTAGTTTCTTCATCAGTTTTGTCGTTTTCTTTTGGCGGTTTATAGTCCGAGACATGATCAACCCGAAGTGCCCTATTTAGAATCTGTATGACAATATTTATTTAAAAATAAGTTAGTACGAAGCATTGCTAAGTCCAGATTTACCTTGATGCCATTCAAATTATCCACAGCCAAGATTGTGGATCGCTGATCTTCATAACAGATGAAGCAGAAACCTTTTGATTTGCCCGAGAGTTTATCGCGAATAAGATTGATATTTACAATTTCTCCATATTGAGAGAAAACTGCAATTATATCGCCTTCGGTTAAATCGAAGGGCATTCCTCCCACGAAGATCCATGCAGAATCTCGATACATGTCGTGCCAAGAGGATTTTCCACCACGCTTAAGGTCGCTCTCGCTTAGTTTCAGGACATTTTTCATGTTTCTGAAGAATTAATTAAAGGATTTTTTTTTGTAAATAAAATTAGGAATGGAATTTTATACTTACGTTAATGGATTCATTTTGATGTATTAATTATTGTATTTTAAAAACAAACGAGAACTCGGTAAACAAAATTACAGAATCAGACGGACGGAAAACACAAACCCAAAAAAGGACTGAACTGACAGTGACAGATTGCTATGACAGCTGGCCCAATCACAATAGAATCGTAGTTTTGTGCAAGCACATTTAAGGGCTGGTTTTAAGGTGGAACAATGGCCTCGTTCGGTGGCGCAACTTAACCGATCCAGGGAATGTATGTGCGAACAATAGGGGTATTCACGATCCGGTGCAACTGGTCTAGTATCATTGTAAAAATGCAAAAGTTCAACTTTTTTTGCACCACAACAACAACTTACACTGACTAAGATTTTACAACACTTTTGCACTTTTGCTATACCCTAACCCTATTGTAACAGAAAAATACAATGGTGCAAGATTTGTTTGGTGTCGTTGACAGTTTGGCAGCTGTTATTTTCTGTCAGAAATGTTTTTGGTCAAACTGATTTTGCATTTTTACTCCAGAGATGCAATAGAATATTAAAGGTGCGTTCACGATTTACAGGAAAAAAATAAATTTCGCAATTTTACACCTTTTTGTTGCATCGGATCGTGAATACCCCTAGTATTTTATTAAATTTAAGTTGCACAGTGCACAGTGGTGGGTCGACTTCAGTATCCGTCTATTTAATTACATTAGAAAAGAAATAAAATTGTCTCTTGGGTGGCTATCCGGAAAACCCAAAGTATACTTAAATCGGTATCAATTAATAAGCTGGAATAAAGCGAAAGACATAATCGGTGGCTTCTACTTTTGATTATTTTTCACTCCAGTGACATTTCAACGATTAATATACACTACATTTAGATACTGGGACTTTTAGTTTCAGTATCTTTCATTTCTCTTAATGAACCCATAATGTCACGAATCAGGGGTGGAATCTGCTTAGGTGATACAGTGAACGTTCAGTATTAAGAACTATATAATGCACAGTCATTCGTTATAACGAAAACTTCGTTAGAACGATCGTCTTGTTTTTCTTTGCTTAATAATGCTAAAATATAAAAAAAACAAGTGATTTTTACGGTGAAATGTATGCATTTATTTACAAGAAAATAGAAATTAAATAGTAAGTTGTTAGTAAACGAATCAATTACCTATAACAATCATTGACTTTATTTTGTAATAAACTGCAAACACAATCGATCACTAGAAATACTAAATGAAAGGCGTGAATATAAAACCTAATAAGCTGAATAAACTAAAACAGTTAATTTTCCTTTAAAATTTCATCATTGTATGTATAACTGATCATAAGAACGAGGAAATAACAAAAAAAGGTACACTCAACAACAGTTGACGAAGAAGTTAGGATCCATACAAGAAATGACAATATCGCAGTTAACTTTCGCCTACACAAATTTGCTAGACAATCGTTATACAGAGCGTACAAATATTAAACCATTCGTTATACAGAACCTTTAATTGAAAAGAAAAATTCATTCGTTATATTGGAAATTCGTTATATCGAGCATTCGTTAAACTGGACGTCCACTGTAGTTGATTTAGAAGGTGTTTTTTTTTATTTAGCTCAGGAGCACACAACTGAGCTGTCAAAAAAGAACTGTGCTTATTCTTTTTTAGCTCAGATACATCTAATCGTTCAATTACTTGTGTTTCGTTTTTCAATTAGAGCAAAATCAGAGCATGTTTCATTAGTTTCAGAATAAAGTATGCTCTACTCAAACCTAACTTGGTTCGCTCTACTCAGTGATCTGCGCTCTGAGCTAAAAAAAAGAAAAACGCTTAAAATTGATAGTATTTCGATGCTAACTGACTCTTATCATATCTACAGAGAAATATATAAATAACAATATATTGACTGCTAGGCGAGCCAACTTCACGATAGTTCCTTTTGAAAAAAGCATCACCAGCGACCATATCAGTCCTTGCGTTAGTTAAGAATATTATCAATTCAAACCTAGGAAATCCCTACACGAATCCAAAAATTTCCTTTTCTAATAATATTATTGTTCTTTGCGGACGAACGAAATACGATTAAAGCTAGACCAATATATCAATTTAGTTTTTTTTTTACTTAACGACTAAGCGAATAAAATTTATCACACACTGCGTAATATAAGTTGATATTACATTTCATTTTTTGTGTGAAACAAATAAGAAGATAGATAATTTGATTTATTTTCTTTTTTAAATCATACTTTTACAAATATTAAGATTTTTAAATCATATATAATTATGAATTTATAAGCCGTCTGCCAGAGTTTGGTTATTTTTTGTACAATATGAAAAAAAATATGATAAAAACGAAACGAATAAATTTTATAGAATTTAACACAAAATACTGCGTAATATAAGTTTAAATTAAGAAACTTGCATTTGAATATTTGTCACGTGACCAACAACAACGTATTTTGCAGGGCTAAAATGTATTCCATTTATTTCGAATGTAACTCTAAAAGCAATCTTTTAGATATAAACTGAAAGAAAAAGGAATTTTTCTTATTGTCCCCCAGCAGCACAACAATTGTTAACTTTATAACAAACACTAGATGGGGGCTTCTTATACTATGTGCCAATAGATAGCTCTAGTTTCTTTGCCTTAAATTTGTAAAAGGTAATATCGACAACAGATGGTACTCAATTTGTTTTTTCTTTTCGCCGCTCAGCCTGAAATAGTCGCTGAAAGCAGGGAAACATATTTTTTTATTTTTTGTATGGAAATGAATCACAACTAGCAGTCCATATCTAGTATGTCAATGATTACGCGATACAGTCTCAGTATTAAAAAACTATATTTATTATTATTTAACATATTTCTGTGAAAACGAGCAGCACCTCCTTTATGGTGGTATGGATTTCCACATGAGAATACATTTATTTTTTTAAATTTATATATTAGAATTGGTGATTTAACTGGGTGGGTATTTCTATATAACAGTAATTGTCCGAATGAAAGGACAGCATTAGTTGTAATTGTGAATATCTCTTAATTTATTTCTGGCATCACCTCTATCACAAGATTTTGACATGTGTCAGCTGACCTGAAAATTCGATTTTCCTCTACATCGCGTAGTTGTTTCAATTATTTCTTAATAAAAATCTTTGTAAAAAATGGCCTTACACTCAGCTATTAAAGGAAAACTCATCTCCGTAATTGGAGACGAAGTAAGTTAATAAAATATATTTAATTCCTCTCAAACTCAATGACCTAAATTTCTCTAAATCAGGACACTTGCGTAGGGTTCTTGCTCGGAGGCGTTGGGGAAATTAACAAGAACCGTCACGCCAACTTCATGGTTGTGGACAAGAGTAATGTCTAACTTAATAAATTGTTTTGGCTAAGGTAATAAAATATCTCATTTGAATACACAGACACACCAGTTAGCGAAATTGAGGATTGCTTCAAACGTTTCCTGAAACGCGATGACATCGACATCATCCTCATCAATCAAAACTATGCTGAACTTATTCGCCATGTAATCGATTCGCACACCTCACCTATTCCAGCTGTGTTGGAGATTCCATCCAAAGATCATCCATATGATGCAAGCAAGGATTCGATTTTACGACGTGCCCGGGTAAGCATCTAGTTATGACGAAGTTTTTCTTTTGCAACTTATACAATTTATTTTCTTTCTTAAGGGAATGTTCAATCCCGAAGACTTGGTCCGTTAAACGTTCCCACCAAATATGGATCCATTTGGTGATGAAGTATTAGTTTCCGATTTGTGTAAAATATAAATAATCATCTTGTTACTAAAATCATTAATTTCCTTATCGTTGCTGCTTGATGTGCATTTGCATTCCAATAAAAAGGATTGTGCTTTTTGGTTGAACTTTATATATTTCTCTATTTTATTTAATTGATTATAGGTTTACCTTAGGTCTGTGTAAACAAATTTTTCAGGACAGGAAATAATGAGGGTATTCATGAAACGGCGGAAAACCCGTATAAACCTCAGAAGTCAAATTATTTGAAATTATCTGGTTTCTCAGGTTATCAGGGGTTTCCGCCGTTTCATGAATACCCTTAATATGTATATACATATCACTGTTACCACTGGGACTCATTTGAGTCAAATGGGACTCATTTTGTGAGGTTGGGTAATTGGCCTCGTCGTTTATAGATTTGAATCATTTTAACTTGCGATTATAGGTCCTATAAGGCAAGTTATGCATTCGTCGAAAAAAAAGTTTTGAAATAACAATCAAACATGACATTACGATGATAGCGAAGACGAAAAAAGATGGTCAAAAAATTCTGTCAGTCTGTAAGTCTGTCTGTATGTATGTATGTACGGGTGGGCGGAATTGCTTCAAACTTGGTATATAGAGTTTTTTAGTAGGTATTGTGCAGAGGGGAAATTGAAATTTTTTTTTAGCTCAAAAAATAACGGTACCTGCCATATAACCGTTACGTTAAAGCCTATTATTCTTGGAAACGGCTCTAAATTAACGTTTTTTGACACCAGCACTAAGATTCAGCAATTTCGGCGAATGACTCGCCGACTCATATCTCACTTTCCGCCAAAAAGTGATTCAGCTATTTAATGGCCTTTTCGATTGGCCGTCCGGAACACGTTCCTCCAATAAAACACACGGAAACAATTTGACTGATTCCGAATTGTATGTATCACTGTATTTGTAAAAATCAAATTAAAAAAAAATCACATCCGCTACACCGAATTTCCAAAACACTTGATTTCAATTTAGATACGCATTTTTTTATATCAATAATAATTGACTTGCTTCTTTGTATGTTATTTTACTAGAAAAGTAGTTAAAATTCAATAAACACCGAAGTTACACAAAACAAATCAACCCGACGATTTTTAGTTCAGAGCAGAGTCTGAGTTGGCATGCAGACCTCCAAATGTGTTTCTTTTTCGTTCTGAACATGTGTAGATCGCACTCGATTTGCTCGAAGATAATTGACTGAGCATGTAAGTAGAAATTGCTGAACGCACCAAATGCCATGTGTGTCAAAAAGGAAAATAGGAAGAAAAAATAATTAGATACATAAGTTGGCGAAAGAAGGTGATCCCTAGTTAATTTTCTGTATCTGGTTGTGTATCAGTCTACAAAAAGGGTAGGTTTTGTGTTATATTGCTTTTTATTATTAAAATGAAAATGTGTTTTGATTTGTGTGGTTCAAGTTCGCTCTGTTTGGAACAAGTTCAGTGCGTAATCTACGTGTTCGAACTCTGTTTAGTGCTGTGCTCTAAAAGAAAAAAGAAAAGCGCCTAATGCCATAAGTAAAGAAAATGTAAACAAACAAATCAAAACAAGAAAATGTTCAATAAGTTAAATCCAAAAGGAGTATTTATATTAAATACACATATTTATACAATTACATCTACATATTTTGTACTTTAAGGACAAATGCACAAGTCCAACATTGTTATTAATGTGATTTACAAGATTATTGTAAGTCATGTTGTCCATATTTTTTATAGTTTATTGGATTCTTTTGGGCTATTTCGTTGTGTTTGTAATTTTTATTTCGTGTACGTGAATAGGTGTGAAACAATTTTTTTGATAAAAGAACAAATACCAAACACGTAAATACACCAACAAATGCACCAAATCACTGCTGAAATCTCATGCGAGTAATCTGACATTTCATTTCACTCACTCACTCCCTCAATCTTACTAGCTGAATCGATTTTTAATCAAAAGTGACTCATCTGACTCACTCACTGCGGGTTCGAATTAGCTAAATCTCGGTGCAGGACTACAAAATACAAAAAAGGAATTTTTAAATTTCAATATAAAAATCAATCATCAATCAAAAGTCGTATTTGTCATGTACAAAATAACGGAATCATTTTTCAAACCTTAAAATTCGTTTTCTGAAGAATATTTTTTTGTCTATGGGGCACTTGGCGAATTATCTTTTTTTAAGGATTTAAAAAAATTATTTTTTACAATTAAAACTGACATAACGATATTATTATAATGCTTGATCAATAAAAAGACGAAAGGCCCCTTGAAAACGGAAATTAATGTCGAATGCCAAACAACCAAAAAGTCGATTTTTTATTATTCGATTTATTTCTAAACAAAATATTTACAGATCTAGCGATTTTAGCAAGATTTTATAGATTTTACACGCAAACTATTTTTTGGATGTTCCTATATAAAACAAACAAAAATCGATCTGAAATCGATTTGAAATGGTTGTTTTGGAATTTGACATAAATCGTGCCAACAGATGCTATATGGTACGATTTTTGAATGAAAAATTGTATTTTTCCAAGAAAACTAGAAGGAAAAAGGTGTTTAATATTGAGAAAAGGGCAGAAGTGAATGCCTACGTTCACTTGCCAAGTGTTCACTTGGGAAAAAATGACATTTCTAATCAAGAGAATTTTGCTTCTGGATTTGAAATCAGAATCGGAACCAGAAGCATACTCACACATTCATATACTTGAACGTCTAACTTGATTGTTGCCATTGGGGACGTTCGCTCAGTTATTCTCAGCAATGTGGAATAACTTTCTGTTGTTGTAATGCGTGCAAAATAATTCTGATGAAAAATTAGCTGTTCTCATGAAAGCTATCTTGAGTTATCCCAAAAAAATTGCAATAACCCCCTATCAGAGAACAAATGTATAGAACAGCTGACAAAATTTATTTGGTATGCGTTTTTTTCTGATTTGTTGACAGCTTTCAGCTAACCTATCTAATTCTTCCATAGATATACTCCGATAGTATGGTATCCGAGATAACATATGCAATAAGTGATTGAACGCCCACATTTTTTGTATCATAATTGTGCAGCAAACATTTTTTTTTATTTGAATATTTCCACGTACACAATTATCTTCACACATACAATCTCATTAGGGGTATTCATGTAACGAGATAATTTTCTACTTTGCATAAAGATATAATTTCTACCAGACGTTTGCAGATGTTCTTTGAAATAAATTTATGAGGTTTGTTTATTCTCTTTCTACATCAAATTCGTGAGATAATTTTATCTGATTTGCAGAATATTTTTCAAATACAAACTTTGACAGTTAATTTCTGCGGAGATAAAATTATCTGGTTTCTGAGTCTTCTCTGGGTTTTCCGCCGTTACATGAATATCCTTATTAAAGTTTAGAATCACACAAAAGTGTTTGGTTGGGATTTCAAATTGGAGAAGAATTCCAGATTGCCAAATAAAAACGCCATAAGGCCGGGTTCAAAGACCTTATAGCGTTTATATTTGGCAATCCTCAATATGTCACTTAAAATAAAGCGAAAATGTTGAGTTCTATTAGGTTAGTATTCCAGTTAAGTTCATGAACAACCAAAACCGGTTAGGTTACATTGGCCGCATCCAAAAAATGAGCCACAACTATCCAAATAGGTTGTTGTTGTTGTAACTCTATGTAAGAACAAAGCTTATAACAAAACAGATAACAATTATCTCAATCTATCCGAAAAACGTTGGTATACCTTTGTATCCCATGAGAAATGTCACATATATTGAGTGTGTTTCTTTATTTATTTTGGATAAGGAATAGAATGGATGGAAAAGACGAAATGTTTATCTAGAATATCCAGAATGGAATGAATAAAGAAACAAAAATTCTCTCCGGAATAGAAAAGAAAAAAGATGACATCAATCAGACAAGAAAATAGATATCTCTATGGAAAATAGTAAAAATAAATTATTATTAATTCAATAATTCATGAAAAGTCACATTTAATTGTTATTTATATATTTATTTCAATAATAAAAATAACGGGTGATTTTTTTGCTACTTGGTTTTTGACGTTTATATTTTTGACAGATCATACATGACAAATTCCACGAACATTTGACATTTCGATTCAGTATTGTTTGCCATTTCATCATGAATATACTTACGCCTGAACACTTTTTACAAGTTTCTGTGTTTTTTTGAATTTACAAAAACCAAGCTCTTAAAAAATCACCGTTTATAAACAATGTTTGGTCATCCATTTTGTTTACTTACTTGGTTTTCGTCTTTGGCTGCTGTCATTTGTTTTACTTTTATATGAAAGGGTTATTCCGAGAATATTCTTTTCATTTCGTGTTTAACATGAATTAAAAAGAATGCACTCCAAACGTTCCGGAATGAATAAAGAAACAACAAAATAGTTTATCCGGAATATTCCATGGAATAAAAGAAAGGCAAAACTGATATTCCGAATATTCTGGACATACCAGAATGAATAAAGAAGCACACTCATTAAGAACTGAAGCCGCGCGACCACCGAGCGGTAATACAATTTTATGTAAAACATTTCTTGGACGAAACTATAGATCTTGCCTGTAACATGTATCTTCTAGGATACGTAATTTTTGGTGCAATGTGCACTTGCCCCTTTTTTCTATAACCTAAAAAGTGGCAACACAGTTTCTTCGTGCGAAAGCGGCCCAACACGAAACACTGTCTCAACAGATATGTCCTTGATTAAGGTATGTTATTGAGGGTGATACTGTAAGATATCTCCATGTTTCCAAGTAAGCCAACATATTTAAACATTTTTCCTTTTTTTTTCAATTTTATTGTAAAATAATTTTAAAACATTGTAACTAACAATTCTTTGTCATAGTAGCTTTTCATTATGGTACACACAAACTTCAAACTTTGTTCTTTTTATATTACCATGTGTGTTTCATAACAAATACATTTTATGGTAAGTACATTCAATTATTTTGTTTGTATTATTCCAAAATCAACTTCATTTAAAAAAAAATAATAAAACTTGTTTTTAACGCTAATACTTAATTGTTTTGTTTTCTTTAGCTTGTAAACTAAGTCTCTGTGTTTTTGTGTGTTTTTATTTTTTTAATATTTTCATCGAATTTATTTACTTATATAAAATAATAACTAATCGAGTATACAGTTAATAAAACTTATTCACTAATTCATCAGTTAATCATACAAAAACTAAATTATACATGTTACTTACGTTTTTTATGATTTTTGTTTTTATTTTTTTTTGAAAAATTAACTATGTAGTTTATAAATGTATGTGTGTATATAATATAATTTTTTTTCGTTCCTCTAAACCACAATAAATTTTCTAATATTTTCCATTTTATTGTTTTTAAGTTTAAATTTGTTTAGTTAGTTTTTGCAATTTGTGTTTGAATATTTACATTTATTTAATTTTTAATTAACATTGACGATTTTATTTATTTTTTTTCTTTAACTTTTTGTTTTAGTTGATAAAATATTTATTTTTTTGTTTAATTAATTATATGACTAATTTTTTTTCTACACATTTACTATATGTATGCCATGTTTTTTTTTTAATTTTTTAATTGTTATTTTGTTCTTACTTATTTTCTATAAAATGTTAACTTTCTATTTCACATGTTTTTTTTTTATTTTCGGTTTTTATCCATCATTTTGCGAATATTTTCATAATTTTTGGCCTTCTTTCTGTAGTTTTTTTTTAACTAACAATCAAAATTATATTTTTTAAGATTTTTGCTTTTGGTTGCAATACACTCTTTATGATTCATTGTGTTGAATTTTATTTAGTTTTAAATGTCTTCATTGCTAATGTCAAAGTATATGGAAAACAATTATTTTTTGTTAGACATTTTATTTTTGTATCTGGCAGTTTGTTTATTTGAAACGACAAAATTTTATTTTTTTGTTTCAATTTATATTTAAATAACATAGAGTTTAAAAAAAAATAAAAATTAAACAATTAGGAAAGGCAAACCAAATGTGTTTAATTTATTATTATTAAATGAACTTAATATGTTGTATAAATAAATTATAGTATGGGAGAAGGGGGCAATAAATCTCCTAGAGTAATTTTTTTTAACATACAATTTAAATTCTTTTACTTTTTTAATTAAATAATAGCAAATGAATTATAAAGCTTGCATGAATCAGTGAAGGTACAACTTCAATGTACATATGAAAATATGACATGACTTGGCAAAGTACGTTTTAATTGTTGAACATAAGTCTAAAACGGTAGACCATTTTGCTACCCTATCCCCTACTAAGCTTTCATTGGTAACTTCCCGCCCAGGTGACTGCTCTTCGAATTACACCATTAACATTTCTGCTAATTATACAAACACACATTGAAAGACTGTTCCAGCATAAAAAATCTAAATTATATTGAAATAATACTTTTAATGAAAAACTGAAATCAAGACTTTGAGTTCTTACAGTGAATATTGTTGTAGTTTTAAACTTCATTTTAGTTAGAAAGAGAAATCTTATGAAATATACTCGAAGGTATGAAATTGGACTTTGTTTTGTTTTAAATTTTATTTGCATCAAAATTATTAATTATTTTTTGAACTTTATTTGAAGAAAATTAATAGAAAAATGTAACAGACAGACAAGAAGTATTTTAGTTTTAGAGAAATTTGTCTAATTGATATAAACAAATTTTCTGTGCGTGGTTGTGGGAGGAGAAACTAACATCTTAAAATCAATTTTTAATTGAACTAGCTCTGTTTTTTTTTATATTTATAGTTTATAGTTTTTTTGTTGTTTTTGTTCATTTACGAATTAACTGCTTATCAATATATATATATATATGTATAATCTTTCTTACATGTTTTTCTTAAATATTCTTCCAAACTTCGTTTCATTTTTTTGTATTTTTTCCAGTTATTAAATTTTTCAATTTTTTTGTTTTATTTTATTTTCTGTTAAAATATTTTTTTTTCTTCAAATTTTGTGTATTTGGTTCTCGTATTTTTTTTACTTTTCTGTCGTTTTCTCCTAAAAAAATCGTTGAAGATATTTTTTAACAAACGCGTAATAACTTTCAGACATTAAAACACAGGCACTCATTCCCATTGCACATAATATTATAGGAGGAATTAAAAATACGAATTTTGTACAGTAAAACTGCTATTGGGGCGGACGACAACGGCCAGCCGATGTTCCCGAAAAATCAATGGACTTTTGTTCGATAATAGGAATTCGATCATCGTAGAGTGTTGGTGCTTGAAGGATAATACCAGCAGTACCAGCTACGACAGCTAATGTAAATATCCATAAGAATAGACGATCGAGGACCATTGCAACGTATTTCCAATCTTCTTTGACCTGCAATGACACACAAAAAAATAAATTTTATTTTCCTTTACATTTGATTAAGCTATAATTTAAATTTAAAATAATCATTGACCAATTTCATAAGCAAACACTTAAAGCACTTTTATCAAAAATCCTTTTAAATTTTATCAGACCCTTACATTTTTTTAGTTTCGCCAATCTATGAAAGGGAAATTTTTGTTAAAATTGTGTTCCCCAGAAAACAAATTGTTTTTTCTTTCTAATAACCGAAATGTATGAGAAAAAATGAGAAAACATCATGTGGTTTGAAATTGAAATGAAACAAATAACAAGAAATCCAAAAAAATGAAAGCAAAAGAATTGAAAAGTTTATTATAAAGAATTTATTTGTTAAGCGAAATCAAAAGCTTTAATTATTCCATTCCTTAGAATGCATATTTTATGAACATTTGACCAGCTGTGGCAATTTAACAAAATGTAAACAGGGGGATGGCCACTGTTATGCTACATATCTTTATTGTTCAATAGGTGTGTTTTATTGGGAATCTATCCATTGTACCGTAAGTAATTCCCAAAAAAACGCATCGACCGAAGCATGGACCATAGCTTTTTTATTTTTGTAAAAATGGTACCCCTGTACAGCAGTCACAAGTAATGAAAGAGTCTTTTGCAAAGTAAAATTAAGAAAATATCAAAATAATGACCAGTAATTAGCTTTTATTCATATAAAATAGAAAGTAGAAAAACGTACCAATATTAAATTTATGTTACAAACCTATTTCTTGTTCTCATTTTTTCTGCATTTGCAATTTTAAATTCGAACATTCATTTTGCACCAATATAAAGGAAATGATAAGTGAATGGGTTTGTTCATAGACTATGGTGAAGTTCCCTTTTTACACAGTACAATTTTTGTATTGCTTTAAAAATCTTCTATGCCTTTCACACGAGAAAACAAAATTGACGGAGATTTGCTTGTTTCCTTTAAATGTTTCTTGGTTTTGAACGCACACTACAGCGTAGTTTAAATTGTTCAATCCATTACATGTCACCTTTATATTTCATGATTTTATTTATTTTCTGAGTAGATCGATAGCTAGAATTTTATTTTTCAAGTCAATTTATAAATTTATTTTCTGATTATGTTTTGCTTTCAATTCAATATTCACTTATCAGACTGCACTTAACATACGCGGGGTAAGGAACACGTAGTTAACATTTGGTTTGCCATTTCCCTGAACATGTCCAGAAAAAAAAAACAATGGATCACAAAAATGTACGCCCAGTCCATGTCCATGTAGTGAAGCGAATACCGTCCATGGACAACGTCCATTAAACAGTGAAGAAAAAGCACATTTCGTGAAGTTCAGTTGCCGCTTAGTGCGTTTAAGCTAGGCGCTCACATGCAATTTTTCCGAAACGAAATAGTTTAATCACTAGTGATCGCGCACGTTAGCAACTTAAAATTAATCAACGAGATAAACCATTAAACAAACAATATTTTGATTTAATGTGCGCGCAGTTACATTATAGTTCGGTGTGATACAAACTGTAGAACTTATTTGGGGCGATCGTTCGATTTGTGCCAAAACGCAAACTTTTAAGTTGCTCGAATGGTGGACTGAATTGTTACTGCATTTGCGCGCACTCTCATGGTATTCACTTTAGCAACCAAACTGTTGCAAAACTGAAAGTTGCATATTTGCGCGCCTAGCCTTATAGCTCATAGAATTTCATACGAATAAATATTTTGCGGCGCACTGTGGAGCATTCCTCTATAGTGCAGTTCCACCCAATGCGGTTTGTCTTCTCAAATTGCTTTTTTGTAGATCTAAATAAAAAGATGATTTTTTTTCACCAAACTTCGTTTATTTACAACTATCAATAAAAATTGAACACAAAACGAAAGTTGGGCTTGGTTAGTCAATAAAAGTAAAACGGAATTCATTCGATAAATATTGGCTTCTTTTTTAAAATGGATATCAAAATTTGTTAAAATTGATTAATAGACATTAGGGGTATGGAAAATTGCAGATATAGGTGCAATTTCAGACTCTACTTCAGAAAATAATTGAGCAAAGAATACAGTTTTTAATATTAAAAGTCAGAAACTTTTCAGAAGAACAGCTTATAATTTATTAAAAAATGGGGTTATCTAAGATTTGAGAAATATAAACTGGCCAACTATTAAAAAAAAAATAATCAAAAAGATCGATTTGTGTTACGAATGAAATTAATAATTATAACACTCCATGAACACATCCATCGAGATTCAATTCCATTATCAATCGTACCAACAAAACTAACAAAATCAGAATCGAGACTCGACTGAACGTCAACCAGCCATCCACCGTAGCTTCTACTATAGCTTTTTATCGACCGTAGCGAATTGTATGTAAAATGCTACGACGGATAAACTTATGGCGGATAAATTTCCCAATAAAACACTGCTAATGAAGACGGTAGGCGCCAGTTATAACTTTCATTGAAATTCATCATTGAAAACAAAGCAGTGATTTTTTTTGGCAAGTCGGTTATAGCTTTCATTGAAACTTGGTTGTCATTGAAAATATCTTTCATAGCCAAATGTAATTTTGAAAAAAAAAACAAATCATTGGAACGATTGTGTTCCACTTTTGGGAACAAAATATCAGCTGTTCATTGAAAACGCTTTTCATCAATGAAAAATCAAAAGTGCTAAGAACGTGGTAGAGCAAATAAAATATTTTTTTGAAAGAAAAATTAATTTATATTTCTTTTTTTACCTTTATTTTGGTACCAAAACGACATCAGTTTTATTTGTTTAAGTGCCTCAGAATTGATGGACAAATTTTTCAATGATGAGTTTCAATTAAAGCCTATAACTGGCGCCTAAATCTATGTTTATAATAAAAAGCAAATCAGACAAATATTTTTATTCGACAAAAATGGGCATTTAGTTAGTTATACCCAATAAGGGTATTTGAAAGCTGGTGTCATTTAGAAGCGCTTGGTGAAACCAAAAAATCGCATTTCAAGGTTCAGAAGCATGTTAAATGTTTAAAAGTCCTTCGTGAAATCGGCCGGTTTGTAGTACAAACTCCCTTTTAATCATTAAGACCAGTGATGCCACACATATGGTACACACTCCCTATCCTCGGTGCACGTTCTCTATTATAAAATTTGTATTAATATTATTTATTGGCTATGTATGGACAACACTGTATTCTATGACAGACGATTTGACAGTTTTCGATTAGTTCGATTTCTCCAACTCATTTAATTAAAAGAAAAGATAGAACCGCGTGCAAATTTTATATTTTTTTTAAAGAACGTTGCTTTTAATTTGATAAGCTCATCGGGTATTACGTGCATTAATCAATTAAATTTAATACAATTTTTACCTTAATTATTTTTGTCAGAAATAAAAAATGGCGTAGTTATTGGCCAAATTAAGATTTTTATTAAATTCAAAATGGAGGCTGAAGCTCCTGCTCGACTTTCCCGAAAACCGAAATTTAGACTAAAACAAAATTTTGCAAGAAGATCGCCGATTTTTCGGTTAAAACTTGTACCATAGTTAAATGTTATTATACAAAGCTATCCTGTTTTATTTTCATTTAAAAGTGTTTGCTTGAGATTTATGTGAGTAGCAGTGCACACATTTGTATAAAAAGTCAATCAACCCTATACATATTAGTTTGTTGCCTTATGGAAACAAACATCAATAATTAGTCAACTAGTTTCAGCTTTAGACTACTAATGAGAACACCCCCCCCCCCCCTGCGAACTGAAAACGAAAATTGTACGAATTATTTTTTTCCATTTCACCCACCGACTGGACTAGAGGAATGTGATCGCACGTGATGAATACGATAACCGCTATGGCAATGTCGGTTTCATTTTGGAAAACATGGAATAAATCCGCACCGTAAACTGTGACTTTCTCGGGATGTACCTATGTTGTGCTGGTGCTGGTTGATCTCGTGTGGATTGGAATTATTAAAAAAATTGTCGATTCATCGAAAAATTAACTTCTTCATTAAAGATGACGTTTTTTTCGTAATTCTGACAGATGGTGCTTATCAGCATAACCTAATAAATGTCAAGCGTGTCGATTTAATAAATATAAATAAGTAATTAATATTTCCCGCGAAAAATTTAAAAAGTAAATGATTAATAGTTTCTCGATGCAATAGAACCATAAAACACAACGGTAGATACATACATAAAAAAAAGATATGAATTTATATACGAAATTATAAACCATCGAAAAGTCCATTTACGAAAAAATCATTTTCAATTTCAATCAATTATCCGAATACGGAAATTGTTCTTTCCTTTTTTTTATTTTTTTTTAAATAATCGATTCTTTCCAATATCCGCTTAGAAACAAAATTGTAAACAAGAACATAAAAAAAAATGTTACCTTAGTTGAGTCCTCTTGCATTTTTGTATGCTCCGCAATAAAACGTACACAAAAACAACTTCGATGCACTCTAGGTGGACACTTCGAATGGGAGAATGCTGGGTTATTGATTATGGGACTCTTAATGCCCGTGGGTGGTCCCATGTCTAAATCGGGAACGGCAGATAAATCATTCGATCCAGATTGTGGCAGCGTTGGAATTGGCCCATGAATTTGACAACTACCACCGAATGGTCCAGTTCCAGTTAAGCTGCAAAAAGCAACGCTATATGTAGGTATGAAAGGAAGAAGAAAAAATTGTAAAATAAAAACTACATATCAAAATACTGGCAGACATTTTTTAACACAATACAAACAAAATTCAACATTTTTATGGACACATATAGTATTGTTTCTTCCGTTTTATTTTTGTAAACGTTCCTCTTGTCAATTTCAATTTACAAAACTATTAACTTTATTAAATTTTATAGATTTCCATATAATAAGTGACGACAGGATCGACGTAAAAAAAACTCAGGAAATTTCCTTCGGATTGCCGGGTTTTGGCTAAAAGGTTAAGAACTATCGCTACACCACTCAATCACTCACTCACCTGGATGGAGACAAATCCTCTTTTGATGGCGTTCGACTGTAGGCCGTTGGACTGTGGTCCAAATTCGTTGTTGAGTAGTATGGATAGAAACAAGCGTGGGTGTCTTTCAGCAGCAATTTACTAGAAATAGTAATGTGATAATTGATTTACCAGTATAAATTCAACACAACAGATATTGTATGTAATAAAATAGATAGTCTGCGCCATTAATGTTGCAATTTTCTAACCGATTAATTGCTGCTAGGGCTTATTTGAAAAATAAAACAAACTAATTAGCGGTCCTATAGTAAAGTAAAATGGGGACTTGCACTTCTTGTGAAAAGTAATATCTAGTTTTGTCACTGCCACTTCACAAGAGGTAGTACCTCCGGTGACGACCTGCGAAGTTATAGTCTAACGCCCTAACCAAGAAGGACAATGGATTTCTCTCTCTTTCTGATATGGCTACAATATGTATAAATATTTATACAGCTAGAGTAACATTTGACCCTAAGTTTTGATGGAATTAAAAAAAAGTGTTTAAAGAAATAGAATATATTAGAAACAGACAACTATCTCGAACACAAGCTCAATGTTTCATGTTTTTCCTTATTTCTTTTCCGTAATTATTAAACAGTTTTCTAGTGAAATAGTGATATTTCCGATCAAGAACGATTCAGAACTTAAACTTCTACGAATATTCATCGTATCCAGTTAAAACATGGTGGAAGAAATATCAGAGGTTGAAGAAGGTGATTTTGAGCGGAAACTGGGAAGTACAGTTTTGAAACTGGAAATATAAAAATTCAAAGTTTTATTGAACGAAAGAATGAAAAATCTGGTATCTTATAGATTTTCAAGAAGTTTTGAATTCAGTTGCAAATTTTCCGCACAATTAAAAATGGAGTTTCATTTCTAGAAAATGTATTTTGAGATGAGAGCAAAATTATGCAAGAATATCGCTGAATTTTCGATTAAAACTTATACCATAGTTAAATGTTATTATATAAAGCTATCATATGTTATATTTTCATTCAAAAGTGTTAACTTTTGTGAAAAGCAGTAGATACATTTGTATATATGATAAATCAACCCTATACATATTAGTCTGTTGTCTTATAGAAACCAAACGTCACTAATTAGTCAGCTAGTTTCAGCAATAGATTAAGCCACACAGAAAATTCAATAATTTGTAATTCGTGGAATAAATAAAAAAAAGTGTAAGGTTCGTCAATTCGTTTGAGTAATTGATGATGACCTATTTCTGCGAATATCCTACATTTACGACATTCGAAGTTAAACATGTGATAGCGAAATCCAAATTGGTAAAGTTCCGGGCAACGAACCAGTTCCAGCGGAATTATATATAAACTGTAAAACAGAATTTCTTAGCGTGTTGACGGAGAAATACAATAGAATATTTATAAATGCAGACGTTCCAGCAAGTTTCAAGAGATCAATAATATTACCCTCATACAAAAAACGATCCTTTTATACACTAGAAAACTATAAAGGCATTTCGTTTTTGAATACTTCTGCCAAATCTTTTTAGTACTTCCATTTTTAAATGGCTTATTCAGTGGATTGAAGATAAGAACAACCTGAATGAATTTCAAGCAGGATTTAGAAAGAACTATTCTACTTTAGACTAACTATTCAGCCTGTTAAATATTGCTTAGAGACACTTAACCAGCTGGATCTGTTAAAATTGGAATGTAAGTTAATTTGTAAAAATCTTAAATTATGATATTCCAAGATTTCTGCGGTAGATATGCAAATAACGAAAAGTGGACATAGGTGAAAATATTGAAATAGCCCGGGAGTATAAATATTTGGGTATACCTGTCACTTAAAATCACATTATCAAAAAACATTTTGAGTTCGGAAGCGAAAAGAAATGCGAAATTAAATGTATCGAACATAGTTCACAGCTTAAAATTTCTTATGCGACATCAGTTTTTAAAATAATTAGCAGACTAAATTATATGCTTCATTATGAAACAACACATCCACCATTATTCCTGACGACTCTAAAGTTCCATTTTAATTATTTAACCTTTAGGACTTAAGACAAAAATTTAGCACAATATTAGAGAAGAGTGAAGAAGAAAGAGCCACTTTACGTACGCAAAATTCAAGCAAAGAAGCAGAGATTTCACAATATAGATTGATTTACAGTAAACGTAATAAAGATCTTTGAGAAAGCTTATTTTTAAGTTATTGACCAATTGGTTGAATTGTTATGAGTCTTCGAGATTTAAAATATATCTCTTTGGGCAGTTTTGTTCGTAATATTTTTTTAATGAAACAATTTGATTTCCTTTCCCGACGCGTCGTCGACGTCCCGACGTTTCGACGGTGGTTGTCGTCTTTTTCAGGGGATCTTTTATTTTCAAAAATAAATTGAACATATTATACATATAAGAACATTTGGTGTAAAATTTTAACAAACTTACATTTAGTAAGTATTAACAATATACATAAATAATACAATGAAAGACAAACGCAAATACAAGACAATGTTAAAAAAAAACACTTCAATTAATGTTTAGTCGGCTTGTAAGACATTCTGCCTAGTCACCATAGAGCAGTAAACCGATGATTGGCTGTCTTGTTTACTATACATATTGTTTTTGTTATTCATAATATGAAGCGTTACTAGAGTATACCCCTTGGAAGGGAGAAACATGTCCCTTTCCAGGATTTCCAATCTGTCAAAATCTGGTTTGTGTCTTTGAGAAAGCACATTCTCAACCGCTACCACATAAATATAATAAACGTAATTTTTAAAACTAGGTAACTAATCAATTTAAATAACATTCCACATCAACCCGACCTACCAATTCTATGCAACTAGGCTAGGAAATGTTAGATAAATATATTACAACTGTACTCAGTTATATGCAACGCATACTCCAAGGAGACTTTTAAATCAAGCGAATAAGTTAATTATACATTTAAGCTTAAACAAATTGTCAATCTGGTAGACGGCCATTGTTCAAACCATATTAAGGTTATCAATTTTTAAAGTTTTGAAGTTATTTTTTGCAAATAAAGTAGTTCAACTAAATAAACTAACTATCCTAAAAATGAGGGACTAAGATTATCAATAGGTCTTAAAAACATCATTAGACCTTGATTTCATTTTCGTTATTGCTGTCCAATTACTAAAATCAGTTGATCTTTTATAAGACATATCTCTTGAATAATTCCAATTTCTTGACGAAATAGTGGTACCCAGTAGAATCGATCTAGTTGGGATGTAACGTTTTGTATTTACAGTCATTGGAATTTCTCAGCTATATAATTGTAAGAATACCTACTTCACGAGCAAAAATCCTATAAACGGAGAAATTTAATGTGTGACACATCTTAGAAATATGCTATTACCCTTAATTCTTATCACAACAAAGGATTATAGAAATATTATATGGAAATCTAGGAGTTGCATATAGGATAGAAACCAAAAACTAAAAGCCAAATATTTTATTGTAATATAAATCCAATTTAATACTAAACTAAAAGCCTATTCGACAATGTCTGGCTAAAATTATAATCAAATTTATGGCACACTAGCCCGTTTGCTGATACGCATCATAAATATTTATGTTCAACTTAAAATGCCTATGGGCTACGGTTTCCTCTGCGTAAACTGTCACATAAGTGCTAAGTTGAGTTTCAGCAAACGAGGCTAGGTTGATTACAAGAACAATTATTGTTAATTTGAACTATTGAAATTATGGCTCTGTGCCAACATTTATGTGCCCATTTAGTCAGACATTGTGAAAAGGTCATAAACAAACAAAAACCAAATACAAATAATACAATTTTAGATTTTTGTAATTTTTCTATAAAAAAAAATATCCGCCACTCTATTTTATTAAATTAATTCTGTGTTTATTTATTAATCATCACGTATCCACCAATCACTCATCAATACTAATTATTTTGTTCTTTTATTTTTTTTTTATATTAATAACCGAAAATGGAAGCATTACAGCGGGTACTATAATTTTCTTATGGTAAATACATTTTTTTTGTGTGCAACTAACCTTGTTTCAAAGTTGTATTTTGGCCGTTTGATGAATAAAAATTTGGGCAGGAAATTGATGAACACTCGTTTAACCCATGGTGCCATTCGATGCGTTTGCGGCGATCGGAAATGGACATTGAGTACGACTACGGTGACGCATATACTAAAAGTAAATAAAAACAAATTTTATATAATTTATAAAGTAATACGTAATTTAATAATATAATTAAAAAATCAATTCGAATTTACTTATAAGTCAGTATAAGTATTATTTTCGTGTATTTTTTTTCTTTGAGAATAATGCTTATCAACATAATCTGACGTTTTTTGAATTAAAAATCACTTCTAGCCAATTTATTAAATCGGATCTATTTTTAAAAGGACAACTCAATGATGAACATTGACATACTTAATTCATTTGGAGTCTACAAATAAAAGTTGTCGATGATGATAGATTGTTGAAATGATTGCAAGGATACGATGCAGCACAATTTTCATTTCAAATACTTATCTATCAGCTAAGCTAGCACCGACATTGACGACAAGGAGGCCGACGACGATGCCTGCCGCTATGTGCAGAGGAGTTAAAACAGGATAATATGCCCATAATCTGGTTTCGTGTAATGGTGTTTCCTTCCTCTTGATGTGATTGATTGATTGATGTGATGTCTATAGGAGCATAGGTAGATGATGGGATGCTAATGAAGAGAAATCATCATTCAAGTGGCTAATGCCAATGGGCACATTTTGCCATGCTCTTAGAAACTATCATAATCAGGCAGACGACAATGGTTAATTGTCGTAATCCAGATCCATGGGAAAGTTAATTAAATCAGCAATTAGAATGAGAACTGAGCAGGAGTGGCAATGAAAGATTTCATCGGATGAGAATATTATATTTTTAAGTTTGAGGGTGTGTTTCTTTTTGTGTTGTTTCATTTATTTGTGTGCCTAATTTATTATTCAGGTGACTTTTCAGAAATTCAATCTTTACAATATTAGTCGAAATGATTTGAGCATATTTAATTTTATTCACGGAAATAACAGATTTCAGTAAGTTCCGTTTTGATTAGCGGAAGGAGACGATAAAAGTCATGAATGCCAAATCAATACAGATAATATTGTATCTCATTAATGAAATCATGGCATCAATGTCACACTCGACACTCCATAATAGAAACAAATGTTGAGGGGATTTGGTTTATGTGGATTAATTGGATGCTAAGTTTCGGATTTAATTAATTTTTCATCTGTCGAGAGCAGTTAGAGTGTAGGGAGATAATTACTCACTGGCAAGTATTCAATAGAAAGCAGAACAAAATGCACATACGCATAATATTATAACACTTAACTGTTGTCGAAAAAAGATTAATCGATGCATGCATTGTATCAGGAAGCATTTTTAGAGAAAAAAAAGTCCAAATTGATTTTAATAAAGAATTGAACTAATATATTATATTAATTGTAATTTTATTAATTATATATAATTATAATTATTATTATATAATTATATTAATTGAAAATGTGCGCTGAAATCAAAATGCATTTACTGTACTTCGTGATTTTTTTGGTCAGCATAATCGTCCAAATGTGTCCGAAATCAGTAGAATTGTGATTAAATTTTAGCAAACCGGGCCTGTAGGAAATGTGAAAATACCTGTGCATGCTTGTCCAGTTCGTTCTGTGGAAAACATTGCAATTGAACATTTCACGAACATCATTGATGCGAATTTTAAATAAAGATTTGAATTCTACTGACCATTTCAAGCGTCGTCAATACGCCGAATGGTTGGTTGCGCAGACAGAAGTGAATGGTGACTTTACAAAAAAAAATCATCTTCAGCGACGTTGTTGATTGTTGAAAAGCCGATGCATCCACAAGAAGTGACTGTTTGGTGCGGTTCGAAATGAGATCGTACCTCGAAAATGAGGTCGGTGAAGCAGTTACCGTGAATAGTGTTTGCTATCGCGAGATGACAACGGATTTCTTGTGTCCAGAAATGGAGGATATGGACCTTCCAACAGGATGGTGCCATTTGCCACACAGCCAACGAAACAATGGCTCTTTTCGCGAGATATTTAATCGGTGTTAATTGGCCGCCACGATCCTGTGATTTGACACCGTTGGACTTCTTTAATGGGGATATTTAAAAGAAAATGTGTATGTCAAAAAGTCAAGAAAAACTCAACAGCTAAACGATGAGATAATTCGGCACATTACCGACGTTGAAAATTAACTATGTCTCAGAGTCATTGAAAATATCGAACACCTGATAGAGGTATGTCACCGAAGCCGCGGCGAGAATTTGGCCGATATTTTATTTCACACATACCTAGTTGTCGTAGATACTTATATAATAATAAATATTACGATAATTCTCTGTAAAACTTTTTTTTTATTTACAACTAGCAGATACTGTTGCGATGCTACGGACTTTCTATTCCATAGGAGTCTAATGACATCATCTATTTATACAAAATTTCATTAGAAACCGTTCAGTGGCTTAGGCGTGGAAGCGGAACAAATACACAAACTATCCTATTTGAATGGATAATTTGTGTAGGTTAATCCAGTGTATCAACCAGCTGCTTAACAAATGTTATTATTTTATTTATTTATTTTTTATTTATTTATTGATCTACAAGCTTATGCTAACAGATATTAAAAATAATATTTACAAATAAAAATATATAATTATATACAAAATAAATTACAATGAAAAACAAAAAAAGAAAATACATAAATGAATTATATTAAAATTTCAATATTAACAATACTTTTGTTTTGAACAAATCTTTTGCCCAAGTTAGCTCAACACTCTGGCAAACTTCATTGAAATGCCTTATACATCTACAAATTGGTTCATTTCTACCGTAGTTTGTTCTGTGGTATTGTTCAAAAAGCAAATCTCTGGGACGTAAAGCTCTTAAAGGAACATAAAATGATATTTTAGAGAGCAAGGATGGGCATTTAATTTGATTATTCAAAATATCCCTTACAAACACAATATCATGCATACATCTTCTAGATTCAAGTGATTTAATTCCCAATAGTAAACAACGGGACTTATAATCCGGATTAAAAGTCCATTTCATTTTATAAAATATAAATTTAGAAAAACGTCTTTGAACTTTTTCTATACGATCAGAATAGGTTTTCAAATCAGGATTCCAGACAATATCCGAGTATTCAAGTATCGATCTAACTAAAGATGTATAGAGAGAAAGCAAGGCATAAGGATTGCAAAAATCATTACAATTTCGTTTGATAAAACCAACAAGAAGATTAGCTTTTGTAATCATATAATCAATATGAACTTTAAATGAAAAAGATGAATCTAACATAATACCAAGGTCCTTTATTTTTTCCACCCGCGAGAGGGGAATTGAATCAATATGGTAGACAAAGCTTATGTGTGATTGTATTTTGAAGAATGAAATGACATTACATTTTTTTATGTTTAATTTCAAACAATTCAATTTACACCATTCAGAGATTTGATCCATATCACATTGCAAAAGGCGACAGTCATCGACACCGTTAATTTTTATAAACAATTTCAGGTCATCAGCATAAAGAAGACAATATGAATATTTTATAACTGATGTAATATCGTTTATAAAGATATTGAACAAAAGGGGGCCAAGATGGCTTCCTTGAGGAACACCAGACATACAATTCAGCGATTTTGAAAAAGAATTATTGATGAGAATCTTTTGGGACCTACCAATTAAATAGGAAGATATCCAACTTAAGAATGACGAATGGAAACCATATAATTTAAGTTTTTGTATTAAACTAAAATGGTTTACAGAATCAAAAGCCTTACTGAAATCAGTGTAGATCGCATCAACTTGATTTTTCCTCTCAATATTCTCAATAACATACGAAGAAAACAGGGCCAAATTTGTAGTTGTAGATCGCCCAGACATAAAACCATGCTGTAATTCAGAAATGGATTCGCGAGTTAAAAACTCTAATTTTGTTTTCACAATGCTTTCGAATACTTTAGGGATAGCCGATAGTTTAGAAATTCCTCTGTAGTTATCAATTAAGTTCTTAGAACCTGACTTATGAATTGGAATAATATACGAGGTCTTCCATTCTTTTAGGAAGATCCCTTCAGAGAGAGATTTGTTAAAAATACAGAACAGAGGAAAGCTAAGCGAATCAGCAGATTTTTTTTAGGAATAAAGCTGGTATACCGTCTACACCAGGTTTAGCATTGGACTTAAGGGACTTAAGTTCTAAGAGAATTTCATTTATACTTAAATTTAACTCACCAATATTAACCTTACTAGGTAAATTGGGCAAATAAAATTTATTCACATCATTTGGATTTGAGTATACTGTTTGGAAGAAGTCCGCAAATAGATTGAGAATTTCTTTTGTATTTGAAGCATCTATATTCTTATATGACATGTTATTTGGGTATCCAGAAGACTTTCTTTTAACATTAACAAATGTCCAAAATGAGCTACTATTGGACTTTATATTGCATTCAATAGTCATAATATAACATTTGTAAAGGAATTTATTAAGAGTAAAAAACTCTTTTCTCAATTTACTAAATTTAGCATAATCTAATTCATTATTAGTACTCTTATACTTTTTAAAGGCTTTACGTTTAACATTTTTAAGATTTGATAAATGATCATTATACCATGGTAGCTTTAGATTTTTCTTAGACTTTGAATTAGAGTTGATAGGAACAAATTTGGAAAAACAATCAAATATAATAGATATAAACTTTGAATACATTTGTTCAATATTTAAATCATTAAATTCTTGAATCCAATCAAAAGAATCAAGAAAATTGTTTACTTCAATGAAGTTAGCTTTGTTAAAATTATATGATTTTAAGCAATTCTGAGATATATAAGAAGAAAATATATACAATTCAATTTCAATATATAATTCCTGATGATGAATAGAATCATTTAAGAGAGAAAACGGAACTAGAGAAACTTTAGAATTAAGATACTCATTACAAACAAATATAAGATCTAATATTTTGTTCAAAGCATTTGGAATTCTATTAATTGGGTTTAGATTTAGTGAATAAAGAGAATCAATAAAATAATATTCAAAATCTCTATTCATATTGGAAGCTAACAACATATTATCAGTTATTATTAAAATCCATTCATGGCATGGATGGGGAATAAACACCCTAGTATATATATTTTTCATATATAAGCCTCTCCCATAGGAACCGTTAATTTTTTCGGGATAAAAATGACCTATGTGACAATCCCGTCCCCAATCCATCTACCTATCAAATTTCAACCAAATTTGTTAAGTCCTTGATGCGTTATTGTGGATCAAACTTTCAAACATTCACTCACATTTAAAATATTATAGTAAGTAGAGCTTTCATGTTCCTTTTTTTACTGGAACACTGGATTTGATACGGGAACAGTAGCTGCATTGTATGGCTGTGTGGGTGCATCTGTGGCTGTGTGTGTCTTCTTGTGAATAAAATCTATGTTGGCAATTTATAGAATGATCACATGTGTTACCTGAGCCCTATGCAAAATTAAAACAAATCTATCCCACGGGAACGATACATTTTACCGGGATAAGAAGTATTCTGTGTGCTATTCCAGACTATAGTCTATCTCTGTGCAAAATTTCATCCAAATGCGTTCAGCCATTCTTGCGCTATTGAGCAACAAACATCCATCCATCCATCCATCTATCTACCCATTTATCCATTCATCCATCCATCCAAGCTTTCACATTTATAATATTAAAAGGATTAACATGGTGCATTTTTGTTGGGCTACCCTTTATTACTGCAACTCTTGTTTAGCTGTGGAGCAGTTTAACTATTTTGGGTTCCCGTTCTTTTTGATAATACAGTGATCAGAAAAAAGCAGAATGTTTAATGTTAAATGTCTCGAAGTTCACATCTTCGAACGAACAGCTCAAGTTTAACCAGGATGCTAAATTCTCTCTCTCTTTAAAACGCGTTATATTTGTTTTAATACTCCATTTTATAGGGCTTCAAATTAAGACAAAAATTCTGGCTTATAAGCAAAACATTGGTCTTATTACAACTTATTGTTTCCTTTTTGTTATACAATAAGCCCAAGCAATTTTTGAACAAACGGCTTTCCGATATTGCACATCCCTCTACTAAAGATCAAATTCTGTTGCTATTAAAACAATTTAAGGCTTTACAAAGCTTCAAGAATTATCCCGATTGATAAATACATTCAAAAAAACATTCGAAATACCACTTGACGCTGTCAGCTTAAGAAATATCATGAAAAACGAATGATCGGCAATATGCCTTTCGTAGCAATTTTTGTTTTGTTTTATAATATAAATAAGAAAATATGTGCATTTGGTTTCGATGAATCTCTTATTCATTGAAATTACCTTTCGAAACGTTCAAAGCAAGTTGTATTGGACGGTTTCAAGTCTGAAATACACACATAAATGATGGTGTGCCCCAGGGCTCCGTTTTGTCTCATACTCTTCTTCTCATTTTCATTTTCTGATCCACTTAATTGTTTTGACTTCCTAGTTCTTCGGATGTGGAACTTCAACGGCAGCGTATGATAAACTCATTAAATTCTTATCTTGACAGCATGGAAAAGGAAAAACCTTGTAGAATGTAATGCTTCAAGAACACAGTGCTGTCCTCTGTCGTTAATTAATAATATGTACCTCAATTGTAAGCTATTTACATTACACAAAATCCACAAATTTAGGATCACAAAATGTCTTTCAATAGGGCGACTTTGACAGTTCATGTCGGCCATGTTATTTTTTTTTTACTTTGTTTTTATTTATCAGACATTGATAAATGCAGACAACGCCATGCTTTAGATGTTTTGGGTTTGGACCAGTCGATCAGTTGAAACCGGACCATAACTTGAGCGATTATTTTTAGCGATGAGTCCCATTTTATGAATGAACACGTGAGTGAAATGTTTGGTGTGGATTGTAAGTCGGTGGCGGCAGTGAGAAACCATTAGATTGTTCTTCTTTGAAAATAACAACTATTGTGGTATTGCTATCTCCACATCAATTAAGAGTATTGCACGTGCCCTAAGACGATATTTAAAATTGGAAGAGATGGATGTAAACGACATTATGGTTCCAATTTTGGACATGCTTACTTCACACTGAAACAACGTAAGTTAGGTTACTGAGATCGTGTCATTATATTGTTAGTATGTTTCTAGTGTGGTTTGCATAAGATATGAAATGCTCTACCTAAGAAAATTCATACAGAATTGGCAGCATGATATTTGGTGTGGTTATTAGAATCCTGCGTGGTCCTGTTGATTTCTAATTTAATTTTGGTAGGGGCAATACACCCATTTATTAGGCTTAATACAAGCTTCATAACTTAACCTAACTTAAAACTATGAAACTTAAGGCTAAGATTGGATTGAATTGGGCAGATGATTTAACAGAAGGAGGTTTAGGCTGGGAGTGCTGAGGTTGAAGTCGAAACAGTTTTCGTTTAAATCAACCCATCGCAGCATACGGGTAATAGGTTCATTGAAGCCATAAGAGGCACGATAAGGAGGCAGGCAGAAGAGGCCAGGGTTTCTTAGGTTACGGATGTCAACCGAACCTGAGAGGAGTCGATGAATGAAGGGGATTTCGGTTATTTCTCTTCGCTCTTGCAGGGTATTAAGGTTAATTGGTTGAAGGCGATTTTGATAGGGGGGCAGGATCAAAGAATACGAGTTCTCGAGATACGAATTTGTTGATATGGGGACCACAATTGGCAGGCGTATTCAAGTAGCGGACGGACAAAGGTTATGTAGAGTGCTCTGATGACGTAGGGGTCGATAATTCTTTGGACCATCGTTTCACAAAACCAAGCGTTGAATTGGCTTTTGAAATAATATTATCGATGTGTGTTATGAAATTGAGCTCTCGGTCACATAATATGCCGAGGTCTCGAATCGATTCAATAATGGCTAAGGGTTGATTGTGAAGAAAGTAGTTCCTGGGAGAAGATTTTATGCGTTTGCGTAAAAAAGTGATTTATTGACATTTGGCAATATTACTGTTAAGATCTAGTTGGATAAGAGAAGAGTCGTGTGAGGAAGAAATTGTCTTGAAAAACTTGGTATTCGTTAGCGCAAAATGAAATAAGGGAATGTTTAACGACCAATTCAATATCGTTAATTTTAAGAATAAAAATTAGAGGGGTTAAGCGACTTCCTCGGGGTACCCTGGAGGTAGCTAAGAATGAATTGGAGAAGGCAGATCTAAAACGAAAACTGTAATACCGGTTTTCCAGATAAGAAAATAGGTTCAAAGCCAATGGTTGACAATTTGAAAAGTTTTAGTAGATGTGAAGCTTTGTCAAAAGCCTTTCTTAAGTCAGCAGAGATAATATCTACTTCCCTTCCGCTTTCTAGATCTGAGACTGTATATGATACAAATTCAACTAGGTTGTAGAAGACCTACATTTGAGAAAGCCTTGTTGTCTGGGGGAAATTAGGGACTTACAACGGAAACTTAAGACTTCGTACAAAATATTTTCAAAAATTTTAGGGATATGTGAAAGTTTGGCAATGTGACGATAGTTTGGGTATTTGGTAGTTTGAGGTTATGAAAGAGGTTTTCCACACTGAGGAAATTTTCCTTGAGATAGTGATAGACTGAAAATTTTGGACAGTAGAAAAGAGAGGTCTGAAGAGCATCGTTATAGGAATATTGCGGGGAGGCCATCAGGGCCATGAAGATATTCATCATTAAGTTGATTCAATCTTTTTTTTTGATGATATATGGGTCCACGGTAAGAGGAAGAAATGGGCCTAGTGAGGAATTTGGCAAATATAGATTATTATCTAAATCAGGTACAAAGGAATCGTCGGTGAAAGATTTCTTGAAAAATGTTTCAAAAAAGTTGGCAATATCTTGCGGATTTTTCGAAGTTTCGGTATTAAGGGAAAAGAGGATTTTCTTTTATAATTGACGAACTGGTGAAGGTTGGTTTGCGTTTCTATTAAATAGTGTTGGCAAAATGTGTTGTATAGCTCGGAAAAGTGAAGCTACGAACCAAAATAGTTAGAATAGTCAGTGTGCGATCGGGTACGAAGAAAAATTTTCAACAACTTGTTTGTTTTGTTACGCAAAGACCGAAGCTTACGGTTAGACTTAATTGGGGAGCCAGTCGATGTCTTATGGCGACTAAAGGGTATATGGAGAGAAATAGAATTAAATATTTCTCTGTAAAATTTGTCTGTGGCATTTTTTAAGGGCTTTCAACTTTTATTATTTATTGTATAGTTTGTACCATGTATTGTCAAATATTACGGATATTGAAATTCAATTATATATAAAATAATAAATTACACAGGCAGTGGTAATCAGTATTGTTAACACTTTTATAGCTAACATTGATCCTAAAATTGAAGAAAATTACTTATGCCTAATACGCCTTATGTGATCCGGTATAACCCCATTCCATATTTTTTCTTTTCTACTTCTTTTTTCTGACAAATCTAAAAAACTGCTTTAAAACGTTACAAGTCATCATTTTCATCCTGCAAATATTAAAACAAATCCTTGCGTGAACTTTCTTGCGTTTCATTCAATTCCTTTTGCATAAGAACCAACCAATTTATTTTACTTATTTTAAATAAAATGAAAACCATTCATTAAGGCCTCATCATCTTCTCTACATAGCTTATCTTAAAAGCAAATATAGGCATACTCTAGAAAAGTAAAGCACATACAAACTCACATAAATATGTATATAACTGTGAATGAAAATTTTATGAATGGGCCAATACTATGTTTATTTCCTTCTTTTGTTAAGAAGACTTGGTGGGAAAACATGGAAACATCTTTCAAAGTAGCATGCCATGCCATCTCCGACCCTCTCTTACATCACCATTGGGAAAGGGAATTTACTCAGTGAATACCCTCAGGGTGAATGTATAGAAAATAGTTATCTTCTAAATTCACACCCCCAAAGCCATCCACACGGAAATGCAATCCAAGTCTTTGAAAACCCACACATATGAGCTTGAGGCAAAAGCAAAGGGGGCAAAGAAATTAACATTAAACAAAAAATCAACTTGTCATTGAGCTAATTAGCTTTCTAACTTTGTCAAATGAAAATAGGTTTTCAATGAAGGATGCAGGGTTTTGATGGTGTTGGTTTCTGAGAGTGTTTTTCATTCGCTTTTAATATGTCACAAATGAAAAAGGGAAAAAATGATAAATGAATATTTTTGCTTTATTGTTTGACCTTTTTTTGCCTTTTCCTTTAAAAATTGCCTTCAATGTTGGGAGGACAAATTACACAGCAAAATTTGATTAAGTAAATGAAGTATGAATGGCGTTGTAGAGAGGAAGAGATTAATTAATGGTATTTGGGTTGCTACAATTAAGTGATGTCTTTTAGTCCTTTAACTCATCAGGTGATGAAAATGCAAAGCCAGCGAACTGAAAAACCATTGACGAAACTCATATATGAATTTAACAAATGAGGTAGAAAAATATCAAAAAAGGTTACGTATACGCCCGAGTGACTTTGAATAGTAGAGTTAAAGGAAAATAATTTTCTATGTCCAAAATCCAGACTCAATTTAATTGAATGCTATTTAAAGATAAACAAAAGTATGCTTTAGAAATTTTAATTGAAGAAAAAAACGTAAGCATTGGATAAAGATGGAAATTACTTTCATTTCATTGCATTGAAAGATGAGAATTGGCAATTGATTTGATTGATGCTCAATTAATGCGTTCAGTATAATGGCTCTTAATAAGAGTTATGTCAGTTCTTTGGGAGATTTTCAATCCGTATCAAAATTGTTAAATTAATAAAATCATTTTCATATTATTGATCATTTTCTGGGTTTTATGAAATTCCAAAATAAATATAATAAATATAATTAGAGTATTTATTAGGATATTTTCAAGGATGGAAAGTAAAGGGTTATCCATTTTGCGGTTTCAAAAGCATAGGGCTGGAATTGGACATCTGCCAAACTAAGTTGTTTAACCAATTCTTTTTTCAGTTGAAAGTCTGACATTTACGAAAATGGATCGCCTAACTATCGCACAACGCATAAAAATGGTTAAAACCTACTACATAAATGGTGATTCTGCCACAGCCACATATCGTGCTTTAAGAGGAGATTATGGCGTACATAATCGTCCAACTACGCAAGCAATTGGCAAAATTGTGAACAAATTTGAAGAGACTGGATTCTTTACACCACCACCACTGAAAATATCGCTGCTGTAAGTGATAGTGTTGCCGAAGACCCGAATATGTCGATTCCTCTTCGTTCTCAGGAATTAGGACTGTCTTACAGCACATTATGGCGTATTTTGCATTTGGATCTACATCTACATCCATATAAAGTCCAGCTCACACAACAACTGAAGCAAGCTGAGCATTCACACCGTCGTAAATACGTCGAATGGTTGCTTGAAAAACAGGCGGTGGACGTCGATTTTTCGAACAAAATTTTCTTCAGCGACGAAGCACATTCCTCACTCAGTGGGTATGTTAATAAACAAAATTGTCGTATTTGGGTTTCTGAGAATCCTCAAGTAACTGAAGAGAGGCCATTTACATCCACAAAAACCACTGTTTGGGGCGCTCTTTGGTCCGGAGGTGTGATTGGACCTTACTTCTTCGAAAACGACGATGGAACGACTGTCACCGTCAATTCGGAGCGTTATGGTCATATGATAACCGACTTTTTCTTACCTGCTATTGAAGAATACGACTTGGAGAATATGTGGTTTCAACAAGACGGTGCCACATGCCTCACAATTCGAGCGAATATGACTTTATTGCAAGAGACATTTCCTGGCCGCGTAATTTCTCATCGTGGCGATATCAACTGGCCACCAAGATCACTGGACTTTTTTTTTGGGCTACGCGAAAGACCGTGTTTATGAAGATAAACCTTTAACTTTTGATTAATTGAAAACCAACAAGTTATGTTCAAGTTATGTCTGAGATACCGCCCAATATGTGTCAAAATGTGGTCGAAAATTACCTCAAAAGAATCGATGATTGCAACAATTCGCGTGGTGTTCATTTAAGTGATGTAGTGTTTCAGACATAATGCCAACGTTCGAACTTTATAATAAAAAAGAAATATCATGAACAAAAATATTTTGTATGTGTTTTATTTACGTTTACTTTTGAAACCGCAAAATGGATAACCCTTTATAATAAATCCATTTAAAGTCCGAAGCCAGTAATTGGTCGTCCTTAAAGAAATTTAATGTGGAAATTAATTATGGAAATTAATTATTGCAAACAAAATTAATTACTTTTCTTAACAGACAGATCCAAAAAAATTATCGAGAAAAATAAGTCATTCATAAATTTGTGTTGTATTTTGTATGGGTGTTAAATATTATGTGGGACAAAAGTATACATAACTTGATAAACTCCAAAGTTGAAATTGATCAAATGACCAACGTTCTGAGTGCAACTTTATTGTGCTCGTTTTACAGACTTTTCTGTTGATGGTTCCCAATACTTGTAAGTTTTGTAGCTTGTTAAGCTCAAGATTTGAAAAAAGTGTTTTCACTAGTTTTTTTAAATGTGAATAAGACTGGTGAGAGGGTCTGATTTCTTGAGGATTGGATAAACACTGATTGGCTTTACTGATTGATCATAATGTTTCCAACATAAAAAGTGGATGCTGGATCTGAAATTGTACCCAATGCGGACAGTTAGAGACTCTTTAATTAAAATCGAACTTAGCAAATAGTTGAAAATGCAATAAGCGAGTATCGCATTGCACATAAGACGACGGTGTATCGCTGTGTGAGACGTGAGAGAAGGGTGAGGTTAGATAGACTCGTAGAAAATGCTGCAAGGAGAGGAGATATGCGGGAAACTGTACCAAGTATCGAAAGATGTTATTGCGAAAAAAGGAACACCAATCATCATTTAATGGATGCCAATGGCACACTTTTTTATCAATTGACGATCAGCTACGAAGATGGAAGGATAATTTTTGTGCTCTGCTAAATGAGGATTCCGTTGAGAAAAATGCTGAAGTTTCCGAGCTCAACGAGATGCACAGGTCCTATATGGATCTTGACAGCGAACACTCCTCAGAATATAAGATAAAAGCATAAATTAATATCCTCAACACAAACAAAGGAGCTGGACTTGATGGAATACCAGCTGAATTCCTGAAAGTCAACCCGACAAAAACAGATAGTATTATACATCCGTCGATATAAATTATTTGAGAAAATGAAACATATTACAAGGACCTGGAAGGAGGGTGTAAATGTTAAGCTGCTAAAGAAAGGTGAGCTTGAGGATTGCAACATTTAGCGTTTGTCCGTTTTCTCCGTTTTTATAAAACTAATAGCAACCATCATTATCGAGCGGATGAAGGATATAATCGATATATTCAAGGGACATCAAACTGCCTTCCGCTGTGGTCATATGTCAACCATATCAAATCCCTGCGTATCGTCCTTGAGGAATGGAACTTAAATCAATGCCTTGCCTTATGTTCGTGCATTTTGAGAAGGTCTTTGATCGATTTAACAGATAATGTATATGGAGATTGCTCCTTGGTAGATCAAACAATAGAGTATCCTGCCAAATAATATCTGTGGGCTAAACGAAATGTGCCAAACACTGCAGGTGAAGGGATAGTCCAGTGATCTAAGAATAAAGAGCTAAAAGACAAAAATAATTCTCACAGACATCTCCACACTACAGAATACGCCAGTGGCAAAAGTCGAACAGTTTAACTACCGTAGCAGTATTTTTTCTGCCAATGACGGTACCAATATGGTCGTTAAACACTGTCCGCAATTTGGAAACCTAATCAATCTCTTTATGCACTGTTGAGATTCTTAGAATACAATGTCAAATCAATGCTGACATATGCTTGCAAAACCTGGAAATTCACGGCTACCACTTCGAGGAAATTGTAACGCCACATCCTAAAGATTCCCTGGCCACGAATTCTATCAAACGAGGAATTGGGGCAAAGGACAAGTCAAGAGCGACTGGACATCGATATATGACAGCCTGAATGGCAATGGATTGGTCACGAACTGAGGAAACCAAACGATGATATTACAAAGCAGTCTTTTGAATGGAATCCTCAGGATGTCCGGCGGCGGCCGGCGGGTTGGGAGACCGAGAACAACATGGAAATCAACTGTCTTAACCGAAGCAACATCCCAGAGAAAGACCTGACCACAGTAAAAATACCTTGCTGCAGACTGTGAAGGATTGAGACGATTTCCTGACGCTCAACGCCCCAACCGAGGTTACAGGTCACGATGACGATTATGGTGACTGTAAATAAAAATTGTATTCACTAAATGTCTAATCTCATCAGATGACTTAGCCATGGTTAAATGTACAATTATTATTCATATACTTGGTATCATTTTGATTTAGTAAAACACCTTAATTTAATAATAATAACAAAAAAAAATACAAAAAAAATATACAAAAATATAAATTGGGGGTGGCCGTGGCGCAATAGTTGTGAGTTCGCTTGTCAACCCCATGGTCACAGGTTCGATCCCTGCCTAGTCTATGTCCTCTTATTTTTCTATTAATAACCAATTCTAAAATAAATGTCATACGAGTTGCTGGGTTACTCATTACATGCTGTTTAGGCATAGAACTAACAACATGTGATTGAGTAAAACTAATATACCGATAAATATGACAACGAATAAAACAAATAATGCGAATTATAAGTGACATTGATAAATAAGATACGGAAATTTCTCCGCATTAGTTTAGCCGCCATTCATGTAGATAAAATCTGAGACAACAACCACCTCCAGTCTCAGAACATCGCGCCACACATCTTTCCTATCCTTCTTTCTCTTCCTAACCTAACGCCCGCGCTGTGTTGTAACATTTAAAGGGTAGTATATTCTCTTGAGCGCGTGTAGATTATAAAAAAAAATAAATAAAATAAAATACAGAGAAAAAGTTAATTGTGGACCGTAAATATGTCGCCAGAATTTCTGCTGATCTTTTCTGCTGCCTATTCGATACAATGTAAGTTTTAACTTATGAGAAAGCGAATTAATTTCGACGAAGGTCTATATATTCTTTTTAGTTCTTTATTTAATTATGGGTAAAATATATTTCAAGATGATACTCGTAAGGTGATTGCAGAAGGATTTTTTATTTATTTTGATGTGGCTACTAAGCTAGTCTTAAGCAAAGACTTTCGGCGCACTAGTCATTCAACCGAATAGTACTTTATTACTACAGAAAATAAATTGAAAAATAAATTTATTTTATTCAATAAAGAATAATCGGATTAAATGATATTTTTGAATGACATTCTTAAATAATGTAATAAATAAAAATTATATAAAAAATACTCAATCGCATTTAACTGAATTGAATATTATGCTCAATTTATTTGCTTTTATTTCAGAAAGTGTTGCATTATTATTTTGATATTAATTTAATGAAACCAAAACAATCTCATTCAGTTCGTCTTAATTTAAAAATAATAATTTTATATATGTAGGTATTTACAGCTGAATGCAATAAAAAGTAATAACTTTTTCTGCTGATTCCTCTGAATTGTTCTCTTGTTAATAACTTCGTACGTGTATTTCGTCCTGCACCCTCAAAATAACATCGTGAAATTCTTAAATAATTTCTGTGTATATTAAACTCAATGTGTGAGACCAATGAATATATTGCAAATACAAAAAACAAAAAAGAGGATACAAATATTATATCCCCATATTCCATTCCAATAAACCTACTATATCTTATTCCCTTGTGGAAAAAAGTTCGTGATTAATATTCTGAAAAATTGCTGCTCAATAATTTAATCAGCCTTCGAGCATTTCAAACCAACAGCTTTTTCCTTTTCCTTCTTTTATATTCGAGTATTTTCTTTTTATACAAAATTATGTAGACACATACATATGTAGGGTATGTATCTTTCCAACGCACAGGCATTGGATATGGTGACCTTACTCTATTAAAACCGGAAGATTTTAAGTTGAATTACGTTGAATTAGGATAATACTACCAATCTTTGGATTTTCTACAGTAAAGATACATTTGCATTCACAATTGTTGTAAGTTTTGTTATAAACCAAATTGAACTATTTTTAATCAAATCTAATGTTCGTCAATTATGTTCTGTACATTTAGCCTAAATATCATACATGTATAAATCGATTTCATTTCAAGTTACGTTCGGATCTTTTTTTTTAAATATTATCGGCCCTAACGAGGTATCCGTTCGGAGAAAAATCGGACAATTCTCTACCGAGGTATTTATTTTGAGCGTAATTACACAACCATATTTAAACAAAAAAAAAAAAACAACGTGAAGGATTTAACAGGAGACATTTTTCAAATATTGCAATTTTTAGGCAAGATATTGCGGATGAGGTCAATTCACTGATATGTAAAACAAATGCGCTTGTATGCTTCATTTCATTTTGTTCCGACACGGACACTTCGGAATCAAACTGAGCTCCGATGTGAACGATTTTCGTTTCAGAAATTTTCATAATTGATATCTCGTTAGGCCTCTATGCGTGATATGCATAAAACAAAGAAAATTCTTTTCCTGGACAATTTGTAAGTATAAACTATTTTTGGTATGCATAAAAATGCGGAAAATGCTCGAAATAAAGTATGTATTTGCTTTCCACCATAATTTTTATTTTTTTGAATGAACTTTATAAGTAATTACATCATTCCGTATGCATAAAAATTAGTAAGTAATATTTCTCTTTAGTAAATACTCATTTTTTTCAAAGTTGTTAAATAGCAATGGCGCAGTGGATAAAGTGCTTGATTGCTAACTTAGACGTGTGGGTTCGATCCGCACGCTAGGCGCATTCTTTTCTTTACCTCCAATTTTAATTGGATGCCGCTCATGGGTTAAAATGAGAAAATCAATACCTGGTTCTCAAATCCACTGTGACAACAAGAAAATTCTTTCCTATCATTCTCTTTCTTCTAACTAGTGCCGTGCAATTCAGGTTGCATTTAAAATACCTTAGGTCTTACAGGCATGTAGTTCAATTAAGAAAAAAAAAATTTATAGACCACACTTTTTTGATTTAAACCCTAAATTAGTTAGGTGGCAAGGCAATTAATATCAGGCGTATGATATATTGAGAATAAATCAGAGCATGGTACATATTTAAGTTTTGTTGCAGCTAATACTATGGCGGAATTTGTACTTATTAATTCTCAAAGAGTGTATAAAAATCGAAGGTCAGATTCTGAGTATAATTTTAAACAATTATATCATTTTGAGAGAAGCGAAAACGACGATTGGTTAAGTGAATACTTTATTGGTAATGGTAATGTTAGTAAGGTAAAGCAATAATTCATTAAAAGTATTAATAGATAATATTGAAACAGGCTCCAAATTTAACACACTTACTAATTATTATACGGCACCTTACTTGTGATAGTTCTAATAATAAATAAATATTATAACATATACATACCTCTCATGAAAAGTTTTTTAATTAGTGACCAAGATGTAAAACTAGTTATTTTTGTTTATATTACTAGTTCATCTAGTTCATACAGTGTTCATAAATGAACATATAAATGTACACAAATACATATGTATTTTAAGTAATTTAATTTGTAACAAGAAGAGGTGCTATTAGTTATCAAGAAAGATGAAGATATTTTTGCGATACGTTGGGGACTCTGGACTTCCAGTTGGCGTTGGTGAAGATATATTTATGTACATTACGATTTCATTCCGAAGAATACATTAACCGAAAATATGTCTCCATCAATATCCAAGCAACATGTGATGCAATGGAATATTTTACCATTGTTGAATGCAGATGGGCGGCCTCAGTTAAACATTCCAGAATTTGGAGAAACAGTTTTTTGGAACCCATAATGAGAAATTTAACTAATATTGAATGGCACTCTTTAAAAACCAAACAACTTACCACGAAAGAGCATGCAACAAACTGCATTTAAAAGAGAGGGTTATAATTGAAAGATGTTTTGGTCAACTAAAGAAGAGATTTCCCATTTTACAAAATTGCATTCGGCTTTACATATAGAATATTTTAAATATTATTGTCACTTGTTTCGTTTTGCACAATATTGGAAAACAACTGAGAAATGCTAACGAATTCGAATTGAGAGAAAGTAGAGAAAATGGGAATATTGTTGATGATGATGAAGAACTAATGAACAGAAATCATATTCTGCAGTTAATAATTTCATAGCTTCTGACATAGCTTTTTCAATTCAATATTCTTCAGACTTTTTCAACAATACAATAGGTATGCACTTACTTTTAAACAGCGCACAAGAGCTAAGTGCATTTGGCTAATTGTCAAACCTACGTCGTTGATAAACCCAGGTTTTACTAAGCTACAGTTTAAGACAATTTTGGCTCAATGACTACAGACCGAATATACTTACAAATTGTTGGTTTCATATTTCTACAAGATAACTAACTTGTTTTACTACACAAATAGCTTCAAATATTTTGGAATGATAAGCTTAAAAAATAGAGTCAACGTCCGAAAATTGAACTAAATCTAGGTTTAACTTAGACACAGTCTTAAAATGACTATGAATACGCCCCATTGAAAAGGGTTATAGACACGGATAGATTTCGATTGTTCATCGAGGCTATGTTTCTTTGCTTTCTTTAAAAATACTTTTTGAATTTTGTATTCTTTAACCTCCGTTGATAACTATTTAATCAGTTTGGCCCAGATTTACGATTGGCGGTTCTCCCTCACAGGCTGATAGCCAAATTCGAGTTAAGCGGATGAGTGAAAACAATAGGCAATACCTGATCTAATCGGAAAAAAAAGAAAATAAACGACTTGCTCATATGTTCGATCACATTGTAAGCACAAAATTAGTACTACAAACTGCAAAATATATTTTTAAGATCGTTTTGTACATAATTTTGTATATATACAAAATTTCCTTAATTTTGTTATAATAAAAAGTTAGATCTAATCATGTGGGCTTGGTGGCGTGATGCGTAGTGCATTGGCTTCTAAAGCGGCTGATCTTTTGGTTCAATACTTGATAGAGGAAAAATCCGAAGTTTTTCAATTAAAATGAAAAAGTAGACCAGCACCTTTAAAAAACAAAGGAATCTGATGATTGACCTTTGAAATCGTGAAATAGCTATAATTTCAGCCAAAAAAATGAGGACAAAAAAATAAGTGATAGCACACTCAAGTTGTTGTTGTTGTTCATTCAAAAAACATTGAGTTAGCATCACTCAAGTTCCAAGTGTGAAGGAAATCGCTTTAGTCGCTTAGGCTATAGATTAGATCAGTGTACCAACAGAGGGAATTGTGGGACCCACTTTTTTGGTGTTCTCTATCATAATAATGTAATAATAGTAATTTCAAGTTAGATTTTTTCCAAATGCAAAACTTGCCCAATCTATATCGCAAGTAAAAATTCCCGAAAATAGCTCAACTATCCATATTTCCTTAGGTATACAGAAATACCTAAGGAACTGGGAATATTAGAGATATCCACACTTGCTGAAGCACTTGCATTTTCAAATATTTGCAAAAAAACCTGTAAAACAATAAACACTTTTCTAAAAATTAAGAAACACAATTCACATCCATTTAATAATGTCGACTACGTCCCTGTCTTGGCATGTGAAGAGGAAGTTTGTGTTTCCATGTGCCAATTGGAACCTGCAGCTCCTATTAGAATCCTTTAATAAAATGTTATATACCTTAAATATAAGGTTCGTTATAGAATTTTAAAATAGCTTAGCCTCCGGTAAGTCAGTTGTTATGGGATAGAAGATATATAGTCGTTTAAATTTCATAACAAGATTTTTATAAGACTCTATAAGTTCTTGGATTTGCTTGTTAAAGGAGGAAAATTTGTTTTAAGTATAAGATTTAAATTATTTGTAAATTGTAGAGAGCTAAGGTCTTATAAAAACAAAAAATAATGAGAATATAACGATATCAAACTTTTTTTTGACAGATAGTCAATCAGAAAATCAATCAACAAATTAAACACAACATTTTTTATTGTGAATAGGTACATTCATCTGCGCTGCTGTGGTAAGTTTCGTTTTGAACTTTGTGGTGAAGATTGGGGCCGATCACTCATCTATTAGATATGTTATATCGGATACCAAACTATCAGATAGGTTCGCTGAAAACTGCCAAGAAACCAGAACAAAGCTAATACCAAATGAAGTTTGCAGTCAGTTGTTCTATATATATATATGTTCTCGGATAGCCAGTTATTCCAAAAGAAATTAGTAAAGTAGAATTCAAAATAGCTTTTAATATACTGTGAGTTTGTGAACGCATAAAACCCAATAGCTAACCATTTCTGTCAAAAGTTAAGACAGAGAAAAAAACTAATTGCTACGATATGGCTTCAGCTCAAAGTGAATTAAACATACATTTGTTGTATAAAATAAAAATTTAAAATGAATGAGGAAGTAAGAACCACAAATGTTTCAACCGATTCGGATTTCAGAAGAAGAAGATGATGTACTAGGTACGTAATTAAAGTTCATAAGGGGGCGGTAGCCGTGGCGCGACAGATGTGTGCTCGCCGGTTAACCTCGTGGTCGCAGGTTCAATCCCTGCCGTTGTCTATGTCGTCCTATTTTTCATTAAAAAACTAATTCTAAAATTGTCACAAAATGAGCTGCTGGCTTGCTCATCCATGCTATTTAGGCATAACACTAACAGCATGTGATTGAATAAACATTCACCCATACAATATGACAACGTAATAAATAAAATAATGCGAATTATGAGACATAGATAAATAGAACACGGTAAATTCTCCGCCTTAGTACAGCCGCCATCCGTGGAGATAAATTTGAGACAACAACTAGCTCTTGTCCCAGAACATCGCGTCACACATCTTTCCTATCCTTCTATCTCTTCTTTCTCACGCTCGCGTTGTGTTAAAAATCATATAAAGGGTAACATTATAATCCCTTGAGCGCGTGTAAATTCTAAAAAAAAAAAACAAGTCAGGTATTACAGCACGCGACTGTAATGCGCAAGGCTTGGTTATTATCTTTTTAACTTCTATTCGATAAGGCGGGTGTTATTACACGCAGCCTTTTACTCATTTTCAGTACTGGGCGCTTATTTCACAGCTATTTTTTATTTTATCTTCTTTGCCTTGTGCAGATATTGAACAGAAAATAATTCTTAAGAGAAAAATAGAAGGGAAAGTTATTTATATAGTATATCCCGGTGGTTCATTTGGTAATTCAAAATAAGCTTAGAAGTTTTTTCTTTGCTCCATTTAAATTCGTCAGATATTTGGATTGGTGTTCATTCATTAACAGCGAAAATTAAATGAATCAAAAAGAAAGAAAGAGTAGAAAGATAAAAGTCAAAAACACGCACGGAAAATCCTACCCACGCGTGTTCATAATTTCATATAGATTTATATCTGTTTTATCTTTTCGTTCTTTCTTTCTCTTTCGCACTTCATGCACGCAGGGGTAAACACGCGCTGTGTAATATAGGACCAATTGAAAAAACAACTCATGTCGTAGTCAGTTGCGGACGACTATAGCTAAGTATATTAGAAATTTAGCGCTAGCTTGGTTTCGATTTTGAAATCATGTTTTTTTCGTTGTTATGGTCGTCAGCTGTTAATCGGCTGTTTTTAACACGTATTACAAGAACAACAAACATATTGCACATCAAAGCTATGCGACACCGAACGCCCCAATGAGTGAACGCCCGCATTGCTAAAACGTTATCAAATCTAAGCAAATCTTAGTCTTTACAAGTAGACTAATACTACGTTGTCACCTACCACTTAATTCAGATTTATGTGGATTTACCATAAATCTTCTTCGAAATCTTCTTAATTTTGAAGATTTTCAATACAAATTTTAATCTCCTTAAAATAAGATTAGAAATTAATCTCATTGAAATCTTCTTAAAAGTAGGAAATTATTTTCTCAACACACCCCAAACAAACTTTATTTTGTGGAACGCGGCTAGAATGCGCACGTCCATATGTCAATTCTCCATACACAAAACAAGGACGCCATCTTGCTAGATTCGAAACGTAGCAATCATCTTCGAGTTTTAACTTTATATGTATGTTAGAGAGAGATGGAAGTATAAGGTCAAAATGATCTCTTTTCTATGGTGAAAACAGTTCAAGATTAATTTTTAATCTACTTTTTTTAAACCGGATTATCTCTAGGTGAAAACGTAGTATAATCGACGAGAATTTCTGATTTGTAAATTTTCACATAATAATGGCGTTTTATTTGGCAATCGGGAATCCTTCTCCGATCCGGGATCAGAACTGAACACTTTTTCTTATTTTGACGATTCTGGATTTTTAAGTGATTGTATATGTGAAAGTAAGTGTGTACGTGGAAATATTCAAATAAAAAAAATGTTTTTATGATACAAAAAATGACAACAGTCCAGTCGAGTTTGACAAGTAAGTATATGAATGTGTGAGTGCTTCTGGTTTCGATTCTGATTTCAAATCCAGAAGTAACATTCTCTTTTTTTCAGAATCATAACTGTCATTTTTTCCCAAGTGATCACTTCCATAAGAGTCCAGAAGGCTTCCGGATTGCCAAATAAAAATGACGTTAGTCTTATGTGGTTTTTCTTTGTTAAAATAAATTAATTTATTTTACATCTAGATCTGTCAAAACAAGGATTTCCACTATTTTGTGTAGATACCATTGGGCTTAATAAAATGATTTATTTTTGAATTTAGAGCATTTTTGCAAATCTAGATTTTTTAGTAGATTTACCCCTCCTTGCACCAATACAAATATAATTTTCAGCTGTTATCTTGACAAATATGGATTTGAATTTATAATTGGTTACGATTGTGAAAAGTTAAACAAAATATTAAAGAAAATTAATCCAAATACAAAAATGGAAGCAGTTTTAAATTAACTGTTACTAGTTTCACAGACACGAAATTACAATCAAACAATCTCAAAAATATATCAATTGCTATTGTATTCCATTCGCCACGAAAAAAATAAATTTTTAGATTGAAATCTGAATTTACCAATCGAAAACACCATTACCTTTTAAAGAAATAAATCAATAAAAAAATGGCCTTTTTTTTATTTGAAATGTCATTTCAAAACTGAATTCCTTCATGATGACATTTCAATATGAAAATTACTAATCCAGAGTTCATATTTTAATATGAACATAACATTAATCATTTATTCGAAAATTACTCATCAAATAAAAATCATTCTACAGGTAAGCATAAGCACTCCAATTGATTTAATCTCAACTTTAAAAATCTTTTATTATTTTGTGATTATGACAATGATAACGTAATTGTCTATTCCTTTTTTTTCAACTGCTTAAAACGTTGACATGCAAAATTAGCTGCATAATCGAATCGTTTCCAAAAACCTCAACAGTATGAAATACAAATCAAAAGCAATGAGACGTTGTTGGTTATTTGTGCTACTAATACTAACCACGTATTTAACAAATGTTTTTGCGTGGAAATCAATTCAGACCCGCCACAATTTAGCTGCCTGTCTTCAAAATATGATTCGCAATGACAATGCAACTTTCGTTAAGTATGTTCGAATAAGCATCGATTCGGAATCAAAACTAGTCAGCTGGAAATTTGGTGAAATAGTTGATCAGCTTTTGGCTTCAAATGACTTTGATGCGATGTTTGAAATACGTGATAACAATCCGGAAAAGAGTACAGGATTTAACATCCATACACGCATAATGTTTGTTAATTCATTTGAATCTTTTAGGTAAGTAGAAAAAAAAGTTAAGAATTTGAGTGTCAAAAATCAATCAATTCGCTTTTCAGCCGACTTGTCAAATTGCAACGATCTCACGCAAGAAATATTTCAGGGAGTTTTCAGTACTTTTATATCATTTTACCCACCATTATAAAGAATTTAAATTATGTCCTACAACAGATTACTCGCTTTTGTCTTGAGAATATGATTGTCGATGTCAATATTCTGGTTGAGGACACTAACGGAACTGTTACCATATATACCTATTATCCTTTTACGCAAACAAGCTGTAAAAATAGCAAGCCTGTGATCTACAATCGTTACCAAAACGGAACTTTTGCCTGGATGAAACCAGTATTCCCACTTAAGCTGGCTAACTTGTGGAAATGCCCTTTGAATGTTATCTTATGGGAAGTTCCGCCATTTGCTGAGAATTTGAATCAGCTGGATAATTTGTTCGGAGTTGATGTGAGCGTTTTGAACATTTTGGCGTCTTATCTGAATTTTACTTGGAATATCATTGTATCTCCTTTTGGGAGGGGCGAAGTTTATCCTAATGGAACAGTAACACATGGTTTTAAGATGGTAAGTTAATAATATTTTTTTTACCAGAAATCAATTATAGAGTTAATTTCTTCAACCAGCTACAGGACCAACTTGGTGATTTAATGCTTTCCGGAACTGCTTTTGATTCGAACAGAATCTCAAAATTTGCCGCTACAAGATTTTATTTTCTTACAACAATACAGCTTATATTAAAGCCATCTGAGAATTATAGCTCACTAACAATTTTACTATTTCCCTTCGATAAATTTACTTGGATAACAATTTGGATTCTTTTCGCTGGAAAGTGGATTTTTTGTCAGGCTCTCGGTAAGAGGTTATTCAACAAATTTATCATCAGTGAACGAATATCTGCCAAACTTGTAACGTTTGCCTGGCTCATCAGTATATTGGTTATTCGTAGTTCTTATGAAGGACTAATTTACAAATTTCTGCATGATAATCCTCGAAAAGAATTGCCTCAAAGTTTAGATGAAGCAATAGCTGATGGATACTCTTTTATAAGCACCCAAGCAACCTACAATACTTATGTCCAGAATCTGCCGGAAATCGACAAAAATCGTATAAAAGTGTTCGATGTTCCTGTAAAGGAAATCTGTCGAATGTTTTTCAGTTTCAATGGAAAATATGCTTTGATAACACGTGGCGCGTCAATAACTATTTTGAGGAATGAAATTTCTACATTCGGAGAAGAGTATCAGCAGTGGGTAGTATTGAAAAGTCCAATTCTAATGAGTTACGATCCTATGTACTTGCCCAGATTTTCGTTTTTGACTTCGGTTTTGAATAATGGTATATCTCAAACTTTTGCGAATGGAATGACCAAAAGAATTTACCAAAATACTGTAAGAAATATCTTTGAAAAAAGTCGCCTCTTAGAATCAAATGATTTAGCATGGAAATTGTCAATGGAAAATCTTTCAGGAGCATTTCAATTGTTTGCCGGTATGATGGGTGTGGCTGGATGTATTTTCCTAATCGAAATTATTTCTGTGCGAAAAATTTACTAAAATTATTTCACAGCAATTTATTAAAAAAATATTTAACCTGCAATGTGTGTTGTTTAAAAATAAAGATTATTTTCGACATTACGTTTTTTCCAACATGTTACTCGATTTTCCACCTCATATTGGACAGAGACTTCAATTGAACAAAGCACAGTCAAACAAATTTGTTAGTAATTGTTGTCAATTTAAAATATTTTCTTTGGAAAGTTCTTATGAGGATTTGCTCTTGAAGATTTTTGTTTTCGGAATATTTGATTCCATTCTTTTAGACAAATATATCTGACTTGAATTTATGCAACATTTCCAGCAGCTGCTAAATGTAACGCCAAAAGATAGATGGTAAGAAAAAAATCCATTTTTTTAAATTCATTTTTATTTTCAATTAACTTATTATTAGCTTAAAGCTGGACAAAAATTCATAAAACTAGCTTACTTAACAATAACTTACAACTAACTTACTGGACCTTTACTGGCATTTTAAGCTAAGCTACGAGTATATTATCTTAATGCTAATGCCTTTCGGTATAGAAACTATTTTAATAATACAGTGATGGAAAAAATAATAGAAACAAAGATTTACATAATGCTCGACAAAAAATAAATACATACAAATGCATCTTTTTCCGTTATAACTTTTATATTTTAATTGTGCCTTTCATAACTTCAAAATTGCCTAACAGTTTTCTGTTATCAGCTCGTTGTTTGGATTTAACGTTAAAAAAGTGAGCGAAATGTTCTTTTTGCCTGGAAACCAAATAGAAACAAGGTAGTTATTCTGGGCACGGTTGCCTCTGTCAATAAAAAAAACCTACCAAGTTTTCCGAAAAAACCTACCAATTCAATGAAAAACCTACCAAAGCTTAATTTGAGTTTTTTTTTAAATAGAACATTTAAGGCATTTAATAAATAAAATACACGACTGGATCGCACCAACTTGCTCTTATGTTCGATCGCACATAATCAATCAATAGCACAAGGTTTTAAGTATATATAAGCAGCTAAATATAGGTATACAAAAATAAAGTGTGATTTTTTTTAGACGTGTGGTTTTCAATGTGGGAATACTTTTTTTCGGAGTTGACCTTTTTGACAGCTGTTACTTGATTTATACTCAGTTTGGTTTGCCATTTATAATACGAAATACAAAATTATAATTATGGTTCATGGGCCACGCTACATGCCAACGACGCCAGATAATCCGCTGACCAAAAGTTTTCTTCGGTAAATTGATTGTTTCGTTGGCTGTATGGCATGAAGCGCCATTTTGTTGGAACCAAAGGGCATCTTCCGATCCATTATTTTGTTAATAAGTTTGCACGACTTGCAAACGTTGTTCAAGAGTAAGTCTATTCAATATGAAATGGCAAACCACACTGAGCATAAATCAAGTGACAGCTGTCAAATATACCAACTCGGAAAAAGGTATTGCCAGATTGAAAACCACACGTCTAAAAAAACACCTTTATATACAAACATTTTTATACAAAAAATATTGGTATGGCAATTATAAGCATTTAAAAATATAAATTCCAAAATCCGTTTTCAAAACAAAACAAAGATTTTTTATTCAAAAATCAAAAAAAAACTTTGGTAGGTATACAATATTATTTAGAGTTAGAAGGATCTCCCATGTATATATAAACATTGGTCGAAATCTGTGGAGCCGTATATCAGAAAGTTCGTTTTGAGCTTCGCCATTTTTTGGCCCAGAACTGATTAATTTCCATCGTAGCGCTCAAATTGTTTTTAGAAAATCTTAGAAGATTCCATTGTACCCCGATAGCGCCATAAAATAAACATGTAAAAGCGGATACCAAGGTTACAATGGATCTGATCTGATAAAACTTTTTGAGTAGTTGTAATGAACAAATTGTTCAAGTTTATTTTTTGCAATACACCTGTTTGAATGCAATGTGGGAGGCCTTGATTTTCCAGGCCCAACCTGAATTTGGTAATCAGTTTCATGTTTTTTTCTAATAACAAATCCTTTAAGCAATTTTTATTTTATTTTATTTATTTATTTACATCATCAATTAGAGCTTACATTGAACTCAAATAGACTATGGATTTTAATACAAATATTAAATTATAATTACAAAATGTGTTCATAATTAAGCCGTTAAAAAGTATAAGGCTAACATTATTTTTAAATGAGTCCCTACTCAAGTGAAAGTTTACATCAATATTGTTAGAACCTATATCAGTCTCTCTAACACAGCGAGTTAAATGCTCATTCAAGGCATAGTTTACCCTATGGGGTTTTTCTTGAAACATTGTTCGTGTTCTTAGCTCTCGAGAAGGGGCATATAAGTCAATTAAAGATAAGAGATAAGGACATTTTATGTGATAAGATATAATATCTCTAATAAAAATAATGGCAAACATCTTGCGACGGTTTTCCAATGTCTGGATGCCAATGATCTTGTGTCTGGTATCATATGACGGCATTTCAATATTCCATCGCAGTTTGTTAAAAACGAAACGCGTACATTTTTTTTTGGACATTTTCGATTCTAGTTGAATGAACGTTATAGAATGGATTCCATACTACTGAGCAGTATCCAAGAACCGACCTTACATAAGCAATGAAGAGTGATTTCAGAGTGTAAGGATCTTTCAGGCCATACGAGTTACGAAAGATAAATCCAAGCATGCAGTTAGCCTTATTCGCAATAAATTCAATGTGCTTGACAAAATTGAGCTAAGAGTCAAAAATTACTCCAAGATATTTTTTTAATGAAACTCAATCAAGAATATTATTGTCAATAATATAGTCAAAATCAATTGGAATCAAGCGACGGGTTAAAGAGAAGCATTGACATTTCGAAATATTTAGCATTTTGACATTTTGAAACTTTAAGCAATTTCCATTTCATATTCAACGCCAATTATTCAATTATTTTGATAAAATGCCTATCCATTTTTTTGTATTCTAACATATTAGAAAGCTTGAATAACTAAATGGAATACATATTATTTTAATTTAACCTGTCAATTTACACAACTAAATTGATTCAATTAGTCTGTAGTTAAAAGTGTACTTCTATTGAAAAATAATGTAGAGATTATTCAATTCATTATTAGAAAGTTTTGTTTTTGATATTTTATGTAAAAACCTACCAAATTAAATTGAAACCTACCAACCTACCAGAGATGAAAAAACATACCAAGATTGGTAGAATCCTACTAAAACGGCAGCCGTGATTTTTACGAAAATGTCCGTTTAGTTTTATTCGAAGTAGGTGTTTATTTATTTGTTGATTAGATTGTCGTGTGCTTCAGTTTGTTTTTAACAGAAAAATTAAAAAAAATATCAAAATTTTATTAAAATGGGTCGTGAAGTCCATTGCACTAGCATTGAGCTTGATTTGATAAAATAAAACTGAGAGCAGATGGTACAACTATGGATGAAATCGCGCAGGCCTTACAGTGTTCCAAAAAGAAGGCTCTTACACCTCTCCATTCAAATCCCTAAGCAGAAATCAGAGGCAGAAAGCGGAAAACATCTCCACGTGTTGGTAAACGATTAGTGCAATTGTGTAAGAAAAAGCCGGTTTCTTCTTCAAAGGACCTTAAAAATTAATTAAACGTAGCTGTTACAAGTTGGTCTATAGATTTTTTTTTTTAGATTAGATAGATTTTTTTTTATTAGACTATTATAAATACATTATTAAATCATGGTTTTACATATATATGTAATACATTATACAAAAAATCATTACGACATGGCATTTGCCGTCTGCCAGATTGACAATAAACATAAATTATACAAGTATTGTAATAAGCTTTTATAATTATTGGATATGGATTTAAAAAAGAAGTTATTTTCACAATTTTTAAGTTTGAATTCATTTAAGTAGAATTTTTTGTAATAAATCAGAAATCTTCGTTCATAATTCTGGATCTATATTTTAGCGCAATTTTGCAAAATTTGTACAAATTGCCGACATTCATCTCATTTAGAATGTCAACAACTTGCTCATCCGATAAGAAGTCACTTCCGAAAAAGCTCCTTCTTGTTTCCCTAAGAGTAGGGCATTTTCCAACGAAATGAAGAACGTCCTCTCTTTCTCTAAGATTGCACATACTGCACTCCAATGGTAGTTCGGGTCTGTGCGGTATGAAATTCAGGCTTATAAGTTCGCTTCGGAGTCTAACCATTGTTGAGATCTCGTTCACACTATTTGCATCACTGAAGTAATTTCTTTCTGCAAGATTGTGGTTCAGCCTTCTATAAACTGTTCTGAATAAGGACTTTGAAGCTTCAGATATATAATCTTCTCTACATTTTTCATCTACTTTCGCAATCACGTCATATAATATATCCTTACAACTTGATATGTTTCCAACGTTTAAATTGAACACCACGTTACATCCTTCCGCTAGGCAATTCCACTGCCTGTACCAGCTATTTTGATTTTGTACTGCCTTAAGAGCTACTTTCTTGACCAGTCGAGATTCATTCATCTTAAAGACTTTCAGTAAATAGTCTGCTTGCAATTTAAGGGTTTTGACGAATAGTGGTGAAAGTCCTGTCTCTAGCATAATGACGTAGTTTGGTGTGTTACTTGGCAGACGAAATACTCTTTTCACGTAGTGAGTTAGTAGTTTCTCCACTGTGAGATACTTTTTACATCCCCAAACTTGGGCACCATATAATAGGATACTCTCCGCTGCAGCTTCAAACACTTTAAATTTGCTGCTATGTGCTATGTTGAAGTTCATAAAAACTCTTTTCCAAGCTATATTTATGGCTGTTTTTGCTTTTTGTAGTTTTTCTACTAGATGCTTTTCCATGCTTAAGTTGCTGGAAAAGATGACTCCTAGGTATTTGTACTCGTTGACACATTCGATGACTTCTCCGTTAAACACCCACTTTTCGTTCGATGCATTTCGTCCACCTCCTCTTTTAAAAATCATCACCTTAGATTTTTGAATGTTAACAACTAAATTCCATAAACGACAGTAATTGTAAATCCTGTTAATCATAAGTTGAAGTGTTTCTGGGGAGTATGCAAACAAGACTATATCATCTGCGAACATCAATGCTTTAATACGCTCTCCCGCAAAGTCAACTCCTCCAGGAAGGAAATCAATTAAATCATTTATGAAGAGCGAGAAGAGGGTAGGACTCAGTGTACAGCCTTGCCTCACTCCTGATGAAGTTGCAAACCAATCCGAAAGATTCGTTCCGTTCCAAACTGCAGCCCGTGTTCCTCTGTACAACTCTTCAAGTATTAAACCGAACTTCAACGACAATCCCAAATTGTACAGTTTGTAAAACAAAGCCCCTCGGTTGATGGTGTCAAAAGCTGCTCTGAAGTCAATGAAAAATACATACAATTTTTTACCCTGCATGCAGAAGCTTTCGGCCAGGCTTCTCAGAACAAAGATATTATCGATTGTAGAGTAACCGGATCTAAAACCGGCTTGACACTCGTTCAACACCTTTTGCGTTGTAATCCACCTTGTAAGACGCTTCTGTAACATTGTTGTGAAGATCTTATATGTTGAATTTAAAAAGGAGATTCCTCGATAGTTCGCTGCATCCAACAAGGATCCCTTTTTGTGAATCGGGAATATTATAGCATTCCTAAATTCATCTACCGGAAGATTGCCCTCAAAAACTCTATTAAATAATGTTACCAGATGTTTTTTCAGTGTAACGCTACCGTATTTGTAGAACTCTACTGGAATACCATTTGAGCCCGCCGCTTTCCCATCTTTAAGAGTCCATAAAGTTTGTTCAAGTTCTTGCAAACTAAATTCTGGGTCCAAAATTTCGTTCTCAAATCGAGGAACTGCGTAATTCCAGTTTGCTGATGGTATTTCCGGATTTAGTAGATCTTTGAAGTGAATGAAAAGTGAATTTTCACACAGTTTTTTGTGTATTACTGGTTGTTTTCCATTTAACTCCCAAGCCAGTTTCCAAAAGTCACTTGCGGTTTTACACGACACCAATCTACATGCTTGTTTTTCTTCATATTCCATCTTTTTGAATTTGCATAGCTCTTTATATTTCCTATTGGACTCTAAGTAGTTACTCCTAAATGAACTTTGGGAGGAGTTCCGAAAAGTTCTCAACCATGCAAAAGAAATCTTCCGAGCTTTTCGGCATTCTTGATCAAACCAAGGCTCATTTCCTGAATTCCATCCTTTTCCGCTATCCTGCTGTTGGGGGTAAGCTGCCTTTATGGTTTGCTCTAAAATTCGAAAGTCTGGTCTTTGATGTGCTTGGAGTCTAGCATCCAGCTGTTGTCTGTATGCTGAGGCTTGCGATATCTTCCAGTTAAGTCTGGGCAGTGATTGTGGTCTGATAGTTTCATCACCATTTTGTTGCAAGCGCCGCCGTTGGAATGTTATAACAATCGGAAGGTGATCCGAATACGGAAATTCCTTAACCTCTAGATCCGTCACCAGTGGCTCCCAGTCTTCTCCTAGGATTGCATAATCAATCACTGATGATCCTTGGCCTCCAATAAATGTGAAATTCCCCAAGGTGTCACTCGCACTCGTTCCATTCTGAATTCGGAGTCCAAAAGAATCACAAAGGTCCAGGAGTTTCTTTCCTCTTGCATTATAAACACTATCCTTTGATTGCCTATAAAAGCCGGTAAAAACGTTCATTGCTCCTGCCTCTAGGCCAATTCTCGCGTTCAGGTCTCCGATAAGCAAAACGTTCGTCGATCTCATGTGGCTAAGTAACTCAGTTGTTCTTTCAAAGTCCTCTTCCCAATTATTACAGTTAAGGTATTGAGGTAGTATCCATAGACGTTTGGTATTAATTTCTAAGTCAACAAACCATATGTTACAGTGCATCCGAAACTCGCACTTCAAACTTTGAAGCTTTCTTTTGAAACCAAAGTAGCAACCTCCACTTGCTCTTCCACGCTCGTGAGTACGCATTGCCGGGATCCACTTAAATACAAAATCTAACAGATTATTTTCGATAATTGAAAAGTTATTTACAGTTACAAAAGTTTCATACAAAAATATTAAATCAAAGCTATTCACAAATTTATAAAAATCAGAAAATAACGATTTATTAATCAAACCTGATACATTGTACGATAAAATTTTAAAATATTCTTTTTCTTCTCTTAAATTACTAGATACTACAATTTTACTTGAATGGCAGACGGCTTTAGTACTAAACACAATAATTAAAACCATTTTCGACACCACTGGGTTCTGGCAGATGTACTACATTACCGACGATGTTGACCTGTTGTGCAGTCCTTGTCAGTTGGGGGCTGTCAGTACCAGCTGTTTCGGTAATGAATTTGTTTATTAGCGCCATCCCGCCTTCTACTTCACACTTCAGAGTATTGTTATGGTCTAAGTAATATGTTTTGTTTTCGAATAAAAGTTGTTGTCCACGAATAGATATTTTGGTGTTTTTGTATTCTGCATTGATTTTTGCCTTTATTTGCATAAGAATTCGCCTTTTTTCCCGAGCAGCTTTGGTATAATCTCGGTGGATAGAAATTCCAGTATCTCTCAATTTTATGGCAGCATTCAATATGCGTGGTACGTCGTCGCTGTGTTGCAATTCTACGATGACGTTAGCGAATCTGTTATTTCTGGAACGAATGACTTTTGTTTTTCGTATTGTTAGTGGGTTATTTTGTTGTAGAAGGTCCAAGCAAACGTTTCTGGCTTTCTCCATCGCCTGTTGGTCATTATCCATTGCCGGTATGTGCAGTACCACATTATTCTCGTTGCTTTTCCTTTCGAGAAAATCTATTTGACGTTCAAGAACCTGGCATTTACTCTCTACTTGTTGGAGTTTGGTTTGAAGCAGTTCATTGCTACGTTCCAGGCATTCCATTTTAGATTTTACTTCGATTAAATCAGTTTTTGATGCCAAGTTCTTCATGCGCTCGTCGAGTAAAGCTGCTAGTGAGCACTCGAGAGTTTTGACATCGATCACTTGCATAGCACCCGCTTTGGGACCTTGTGGAGATGAATGCATCTCTGGCGAAAGAACAGTGCACGGACGTTTTTGCGATTGCGTGGAATTAGGGTTTCTATTGTTAGGCTTAGAGGGTGGATTTGTGACGTTTGTGTTTCTATTGATGTTTGTAGGTTCGTTGTTGTTGTTTTTTGTTGGTGGTGTTCTTTGTAGGCCATTCATTTTTGCGTTGTTTTAATTTTATAAACCAAATTTACGCTCACCTTTGAGATGTGGGTTCCAAGATAGAATTTTCAGTTGTTCAACTAAAGTTCACAATTTAAAACTACTTTTTTATCACCAAATTTCAGAAATTTTACGGAGCTTATAAACAATGTCAACCAAACTTTATTGAACCAGAGTTGCCAATCCAAGTTGGTCTATACGAAACCGTTTAAAAGAAGTAAGTTTTCCTAAACGGAGTTCCAGAAAATTATCATTTTTGAGAACAAATATATTCAACAAAGACTACAATTTGCTTAAAAAAAACACCTCCACTGTGCAAACTGGAATAACGTGTTATGGTCGGATGAAACGAAAATAAATTAGTTTGGTTCGGATTGAAAAATGTATGCCAGAACACCAAAAATTCAGAATATGATCCAAAATACACGAAGAAGGCTGTTAAGCATGGTGGAACCAATGTAATGATTTGGGGAAGTTTTTCAGCTTCTAGGGTTGGCCCAATTTGTTGGATAAAGGATAAAATGTGTGCTGCAGACTGTGTACGCATTCCTAATACAGTATTGCTGTCATTTGGCTATGAGGACATGTCGATTAAATGGGAGTTTATACGGGATAACGATCACAAGCAGTCCTCAAAGTTTGCTAAAAATTCTGTCAACAAAATGAAATAAATATTATGGAGTTGCCATCACAGTCTGCCGATGTCAACGCCATAGAACATCTATGGGGTGTACTTAAACGAAAGATTGGAGAGTCCAGGGCCAAAAATAGTTCACAACTATGGTCGCACACACTCAACATGTTTTTCTGCGGAGAGATGTGCTAAGCTGGTTCATCTTAAAAATAAAGGTGGAACAATAAAGAACTAGAAGATTATTAAACAGGTTCACCGTTAAGTAGCTTCTTTAGCAAAAAGTGGACTCAGAAGCCAAGGTACTTTACCACACTTTTACTCGCCAGCGGGTGTTCATGTGACAGTACGATCTCCAGCTTGTGCCAGTTCTTCCTCATATCATGATTTTCAACTTCCAGTCATCCCAAAATCGTTTAATCTTGTCGAAATTACGCTGCAAGAGAATTCTGAAGACCTTAACTGTTGGTGTTGTCCTGTACGCAATTCCATCATGCCGTCAAAATTATCTGAGCTACACTACCTATCAGATCACTGGAGTACGAGTTAACCGCTGCCTGCTGAAGACCATTTTCAATATTAAGAACTTCGTTAGAAAATTTCTCTCCCATTTACCATGTCCTACAGTATAAAAGGGGATTACTTATACCTATTCTGATAAGCTTTAGATAGAGACCCTTGATTTAGAGAAGGCCTTCTCCAAATCAACCAGCACTGCTTTTTAGATTTGTTCCATTGAACGAACTGAGTATCCGGTAATATATTGTTGTCATTTGCCCACTAGAATAGAGCCCTATTTATAAACTTTTCAAATGCCTTGCTGATACTCGGAAGAAGACTTATCAATCGGAGATTCGCCTGATTAGAGTTGTCCTTTCCCTTTTTCAGAAGAGAATGCACCATTTGCTGTCTCCAATGCACTGGATAATATGCATTATTCAGCCCTTTGGTAAGCAGTGTGATATGTTTACTTTTTCCTGAGGTAAATATCGTAGAACAACGCTGAATATACCATTGATTCCTGTTGACTTCTCTTTTTTTAATTAATCGAAGATGAGCTGGAGTTCTGCCTTCGAAATTAACAGGAAACTGGGTCGATTTCTCTCGGAGATTATGGCTTTAATGTTCATCATTAAAGCCGTTAAAACCAATATTCTTAGATGGTCATTGTATTCTATCGTTTCGGAGGTACAAGTGGTAAAGCAGAGCTCTGTTCTCCAGGCAAAGCTAGCTTTCACCTTGTACACTTGTTGGAAATCAGCATGTGTTCTGCGAATCTTCAATTATAAAGAGTCTCTATTTTTTTCGTTGTTTGGAGCTTAAGACATGGAAGATCGTATTCCTCCAAAATATCTTATTAATTTGTGGGAATATTATATTCGAGTCGCTACAGTTAAGGACACTTATATTATTTTCCAAAAAAAATCATTTTGAAGACCCAGCTCCATCACTTAGCCGAAGTAAATTTAGCTATCCACTATGCAATATATGATTCGGATTAGAAGATTGGGGTATTACATTCGTATTCTAAGAAGACTATTCAAGGTTGAGGCAGAGTTCAAATCCTATCACATGACTTCTTTAACAAAATAATAAGGAGGGCGGGCGATAAGACGGAATCCAATATCTTTAATTGGTCTGTCCAAAGTGGCGTTTTAGAGCACTCAATGGTGAGGTGATTAAAGGATAGACGAATCTAGTTGATTTGGAAGAAAAATTGTAAAATAAAATAATGCCAAGTATTCGCTAATGATAAAAACAGAAGAATGTACCTACCGATCACGTTGGAACTAAACAAATACAAACACCAATTATAACAGTACTTCAGCCAAGATAATCATCAAATACCTGTCCAGTATTGAGACTACACGGTAGGCTGAAGTAAATGTTTGGTCGTTGCATATAAATTTAAGGGTGTGGACCGATTTCTATAAAATTATGGGAACTGACCATTTCTACGTCATTTCCTAGATTAAAGATTCGAAACTTTGGTTAAACTCATCTAGATTTTAGTTTTTAATTATTTCGAATATAATGTAACCATTTCCATTGAACTTTGTTTAAAGTGGTATTAAACCTAAAATTGTAGATTTTTGAACAAACTGTATTATGTTGAGATATTAAATCTTATTTTAAATTTCCAAAAATGTACTAAGAAATATTTATTAGAAACAATATTGCATTCGTACATTTTTAGGATTTTCTTATTTTATAATTATCATACTTTTTTTTTGGGAAAAATAAAACGTTCCACGTTCTAACCTTGAATCAAAAGATTCAAGTATATTTTTTTGTATTGAGCCAAACTTAAAATTAAATCAAAAGACAAGAATACCATAGTCGGAAATAAAGGACGGATGGTAACAATTATTATTATTTGTGGGTGTAATTCTGGAAAGTTTGTGCTATTGTACCTTTGTTTGTGTTGTTTTTCACACTATGATGCCTGGGGCGCCTGTTAAAATTTAAACATTTATTTCGATCTTCGGGTTTGATATTAAAATTAAAGTTGGGGTGGGCATTTGTTTATTGGACTAACATGTGTGTTTATATCGCAATATACCCGCATAGACATTGGTAAATATATATGTGGTTGGTGAAATAGCACATATACATACATACATATACAACTAACGTGTGCCCATAGCTTCTGGTCAAAAATATATTGTTTTTGGCAATCTCTTTTCATTGCTTAATTTAATATCAAATATGCATATATTTAGATTACAAATTGGGTTAAAAAAAACTGGTATGAAAGGAAAAGCAAGCAATACGTGTGCTATATAGTCTGAAACGTAAATATTCGATGCTTGGTTTAATGGCTTAATTTAGAACTGTTTTTCTTGACAACTATTTATTTGGCTTGATTTTAATGTTGTTAACTGTGAATGCTAGATTTGATAGCTTAGTTATTAAGAAGGGGTTATTTTTAAATTCTACTTTTTATACAAAAATTGTAACTTTTTAACGAAATTAAATAAAAGATACAACGTAAATAAAATAAAATACACTACTGGATTGTACGAACCTGCTCTTGTAAGTAACGACTTTAACGTAGCTAAGCATTGACGTTGTTAGTAGATAAGTAGCATTATGTGTGTTCAATGAGGCTGTTCGGAACAGATTAGAACACTTCAGAACAGAAACGTACAGGATTTTGGTGTATGAGAAATTTTCTGTTCTAAACTGTTCTGGTTTGGTGTTCAATAAGTCTGTTTGGAACAGTTTGGAACACTTTATAACATGATTTTCTGCACTTGCTTTTTATGTAGAACAGGTTAAAACAGATTTGTGAAAACTGTCAAAACCAATTTTTTTTGCTAAAAAAAATATTACGGTATTGGGTTTAGCTCATAAATCATCTCAATTTCTTGAAAAAATTTTGATTTTTAAATAAATTCAACGTCAAAGTCAAATAAACGAATTTGAATTGTTGGTAAACAGCAATAATTTTTTTTATATTCTCTGTCAGATGGCTGACTTGCCTGTTCTAAGTTGTTCTATCTTGTTCTGAAGTTTCTCACGAATCTGTTCTGTTCTGTCCTGTTCTGTTCTATTTTGTTCTAACTTTTTCGTTACTGAACAATCGTATAGTTATCGCTGGGTAGGCTTAAGCCCGAAGCAGATTTCATCTGATCTAAGTACAATAGTACAATGAATTACAATAGAATGGATAGTTCAAGCTGGATTATGGCGTTTAAGTATAAAAATTATGAATGTGGGTATTACTTACATACATACATAGATCGAACCTAGGTACGTATATACATATGTGTTCATTTTAAATTAAAGTGTAAGATGCATGCAGGTATTCATGTGGTTTTTAAGGACATATATGTATATACAATATAGAGATTTAAGAGTCTACATAGTACACATGTATGAACAAATTCAGTGACGTAGATATCAAAAATAAATGTATGCATGTACATATGTTAGTTAAGGCAAAAATGCGTAAAAATGAAACGTGAATAGATAGAAATAAATGGATGATACACATAGATAGTATAATGTTTCTATATTGCTTAGTTAGTTAGTTGTTATAGTTTGAGGGAAAAAATGACATTTGAATTCTTCGACAAATATAAATTTACCCGAATTTAAAAATGGTAGATAAATAATTTGTATCTATTTTTTGGAGGATTTAAAAGGAAATACCGATGTACATTAGTTTTGAAGTTTAGAATTTCAAAATGGGATGGAAAATCGAACATGGTAAAGCATTCCACATTCGTCTTGTACGGCTAAAGAAAGAATCTCTGTACTTGACAGTACGTTCGAAGTTGAGCTCAAGGTAAGCTGATGAGCATTCCTAGAAGCACGAGTATTACGGATGAACATTTTAAGGGGATGAATGCAACTGCTACGCGGTTTTTTATTCCCCATTGGACAATGCTATCGAGATTAGAATTTAATGAGCTTATCACACGCTGCCGTTGCAGTTCCACACTGATATCTGAAGAAGAAGGAGGTGAATCTGAAAACGAACATGAAAAGCTGAGTGTACTATCGTCAGCAAAACAATTAAGACGATTAGGAGCTCCAGATAAGAGATTATTATTAAAATGAGAAAAAGGGTCGCAGACAATACGGATCCCTGGGGCACACCAGCATTTAATTTGTGAATTTCTGATTTAAAACCATCCAATACAACTTGTATTGAGCGGTCCATAAGGTAATTTATACACGAAGAAGGGATTGATCGATATCAAATGCCCGAAATGTTTTTAATCTGATAATTGATCAGCGTTTCCATGACATTGGAATGAAGAGACGTAAGGGTAATTGGACGGTAGTAAGAGGGTGACGAAGATTCGTCTTTTATAGGCAGATACTGGACAAATTATGTTTTCTAACCACTCGGAAAATGACCAGTAGAAAAGGACTGATTTAGGAGAGATGCTATCCGTACCAGCAGCGGATTTATGTATGTATATCAAGGTTTTTAATGACACTGCACGAGTGCTAAATGAGATTTTTCTCATGAAATCACTTACGCTCTCAACTACTGGAGAAATCATAATACTTTCTAGCATTGTCAAATTAACAGTAATCTGCGCTGCAAGTAAATTGGCTTTTTCACGTGAAGTGACAAAACGGTTGTCGTATAGATTGAATTGCAGGTGATGAGATATTTGAAACTTCATCAACTTGATTTGTTGATTGATCTGGAAGTCCAGGGCTAATCTTTATACTAGTGTATTGGTATTTGTTGGACCATACAAGAGGGTTCAAACATAACTTGTATGTAGATAGATAATTAATGCTTTGCCTACATGGCCTTAATTATTCAGTTCACTACAATAAATTCAAATAACCCTGAAGAAGTTGGAAGATACCAACGAAACGTCGGGAAAAGAATGAAATAAGTGTTTTATTTGCATTCGGAAACCAAGGATCTGTAAGCCTGAATTATAGTTAACAAATCATATTAAATTACATCCAGATCACCATTATCATATATCAAATATCAAACATCTATCAACGGAGGGCCTGCCGTCAATACGTACACATAACCAAACACCATGAACATTTTTTTTTGAACATATCAAATTCAAATACAACATCGAAACAACTCCCATTCTCAAACACTATTGTAGAAAAAACAAGAGCCTTGCAAGACAGAAAGAAAGATTGCATTTCCTATTGTCATGCAGAGACTATGGAATTCTACCCAAGCATATTTCCAACACTACATCCAAAACAATATTTGATTCAACACAAAAATTCTGAAGAATATACAAAAATAGTATAATAATAACTAATGCCGACAAGGGCACTAAGACGGTTATAATGTACAAAAAAGATTACATAAATACAATTAATAAGATATTAAAAGACAAAACAACATATAAGACAATAAGAACAGACCCAACGGTCAAATTACAGAAAACAAATAACTCTTTTATAAACAAACTTTTCAAACAAAGTTATATAGATGCAAGGCAAACAAAATAAACTCTACTGTTCAGCAGCACTGGCACCTCGATTATATGGACTACCGAAGATTCACAAACCTGATCTTCCACTTAGACCTATCTCTTCTTCAAACAACGTCCCATGCTACCAACTCGCAAAATATATAGGTGAAATCTTAAAGTCCATTATTTCAGAAAATTATAACATCAAAAACTCAAATGAACTGAAACAGAGATTATCAATAATAGATTTAGAGGAAGAACACATTTTGGTATCATTTGATGTAATTTCTCTATTCACCAATATTCCAACATATTTGGGGATAAAACACATAATGAAAAAATGGGATAAAATAAAAGAATCGACAAAAATACCAAAAACACTCAACACTCAAAATATTAGAGTTTTGTCTTAAAGACAACAATTATTTCAAATTTGCTGACAAAATATACAACTAAACTTTCTGAATGCCAATGGGTAACCCATTATCACCAACCACAGCAGCTTACCAGACAACACAATAGAAGAATTGAAAAAATTAAACATCGAAATTAAATGTATAGTAAAATATGTAGATGATATTCTAGCTATTATTAAAAAACCGGACGCACCACTAATTCTTCAAACACTTAACAATTATCACAATAAACTACAGTTGACTGTAGAAACAGAAAGCAACAAAAGTTTACCATATTTGGATTCCAGATTGCATAGACAAGGCAATAAAATTTATCTAGATTGGTACACAAAGATCACATCATCAGGCAGAATGATTAATTACCACTCCAACCAACCAATGAGTCAAAAAATCAATACAGCCAGAAACTTCACAAACAAGGTATTAGAAATAAGCGACAAACAATTCCACAGAAAAAACATAGAACAAATAAGAAAAATACTTAAAATGAACAATTTTCCTAACAACATAATAAATGGACTTATACAAGATAAAGTAAACCAAAAACATAATAACAAAATAATAGAAACTAAGGATGGCAATGCTAAAATATTCTTCAGAATACCCTACATACCAAAGCTTACTCATCATCAACAACTTCATGAGATAATCAAGAGAGATAATGTAACATTCGCATATAGAGCAAACTGCACATTGAAAAAAACTTTACACAAACATAAAAACACCAATCGGCAAAGAACAACAACATAGTGTCGTTTATGAAATCCGGTGCAAGGGAGATGGACAAGAGATATGCGATCAAGTTTACATAGGTACAACAAAAAGAGCTTTAGGTACTAGAATAGCTGAACATAAAGCTGGTATACGAAAGGGTAAAACGACTACTGGATTAGCACAGCATTTTTTTTTATTATTCATTTTTATTTAATCTTAACTTATAACTATCTTAAAGCTAGACAAAAATGTTTAAAACTAGCCTAATTATCAATAACTTACAACTAATTTACTGGCCCCTTACGGGCGCTCTAAATTAAACTATATCTCTTATTACTAATGTATTTCGACCTAAAAACTATTTTAATTAATTCTAATTATTTTATTTGTATGACCAACAAAACTTTTTTAACAAAAAACTTAGTAACATGGGTTTTTTTTTTTAATTGTTACTTATAGACTACCTAAAGCTAAACTAAAAATAATTAAATCTAGATACAACTAACTTATACTAACGAGAAATACTTAAAACTACTTACATCTACTTAAAAACTAGAACAGCCACAGCAGCTTTTTTCGGTTATTTTTATATTTTGTTTTTGTATATTTTGTATACGCATGCAGATACACAGATGCATGCAACCCACACAGCCAAGTACATACATACACAGGCCCGCAGCTGAATGCATAAATGCCCCCGGAAACATACATATTTTTAAATTTTTTTTTATGCCACCCCGACTGTTCCTTATATCTAATTTACCTAAATATACGTAAGTCGGCCAAGACATACCATCCAAATCAACTTAATGTATCATAATGCTGTAGAGAGCCACCAGAACTGGTTCTCTTGTTTCGCCTTATCCCTTCGTTCCCGATCGGACACAGTCCTACTGAACAGAAGGCGCTCTTCTCCACCTTGAGCGATGACGTCTCGACCATACAGAAGACGCCTATCTACAGTTTTCCGGCTGACGTGGTAGATGAGCGGAACCGCCATTCCATCCTGTATCTGCCCTCGACTGTCTAAAAAGAGGAATGCCTCAAAATATTCATTATTAGGGTAGTAAGCCCCAAAAATTAAGCTGTTGGTTGAGGACATCGCTCTTGCAGTTGACGGGGTGGCCGTGGCGCGATAGTTGTGTGCTCGCCTGTCAACTTCGTGGTTGCAGGTTCGATTCCTGCCGTTGTCTATGTGTTCTTATATTCCATTGAAAAACAATTCTCAAAATTGTCATAAAATAAGTGGCTGCTTTGCTCATTACATGCTGTTTAGACATAACACTAACAACATGTGATTGAGTAAACTAGCATACCCATAAAATATGACAAAGAACTAAATAAAATAATGCGAATTATAAGGGACATAAATAAATTAGACACTGCAATTCTCTCCGCATTAGTTCAGCCGCCATCCCTGGAGATAAATCTGAGACAACAACCACCTCTAGTCTCAGAAAATCGCGCCACACATCTTTTCTATCCTTCTTTCCCTTCTTACACCGGATGCTCGCGCTGTGTTAAGAAAAACATATAAAGGGTATTTATTCATAATCCATTGAGCGCGTGCAAAGTTATAAAAAAAAAAAAAAAAAACAGCTGATTTTGAGAACATCTAAATTCTGGACAAAGAAGAGAAAGAAAATACGCGATACACATTAGAAAGCTTAAGAATCCAACAAAACATTACAAGAGCAATGAACACCAAAGAAGACAAAGATAACATTAACAACAGCTACAGTGTGGCCATCAAGAGTCTGTGATATGATAAAGGTTCCTGTCGTCATTAATTATGTTAATGTTTTAATGTTGTATTCATTTATATATTTATGTGTAACTTTTGTTTAAAAATAGTATTATTTTATAATTTAACGCAAATATTAATACTTTGTGATAATTTATTGTAAATTGTAAGTTAAATCAACAATACAAATAACAACTTATGTCAATTAATTTTTGCAACTTTTCCTTAATTATTCAGTTCACTACAACAAATTCAAATAACCCTGAAGAAGTTGGAAGATACCAACGAAACGTCGGGAAAAGAATGAAATAGGTGTTTTATTTGCATTCGGAAACCAAGGATCTGTAAGCCTGAATTATAGTTAACAAATCATATTAAATTACATCCAGATCACCATTATCATATATCAAATATCAATATTATTATCAGTCAACGAAATTAGTGTAATTAGCAGGTACAGAAATTCTGGATTCTTCAGTGTCGATCCTTGCTGTTAACTATTTCTGCTTACAACATTCGAGTACTTGTCAATTCACAAAGCAATTCGACGCTATTTATGAAAATTATGGTACTCCAAACTCCAGTTTCTCGGCGCCATTATTTCAGTCAAATATCATTTTAATACTAAATTCGACCAATCTATAAACGCTCAAGCCAGATCCGCATATACTATACCTATATATACCTAGCGTTTATCATTTAAACTTCCTAAAAGGTTATAATAGGTATGAGTGTTGCCACTGAATTTCCGTACTCTTATTTCAAATTACGAATTTCAATTCAATTTCATCATAAACATGCTAATCTCTGTTGGAAATTGAAAAGTACAATTTAACGCATTTGGAAAAGCTTTTGTGTTATTGATGGCTTCTGCGGCCTGGTCTGATCAGGTCAGGTCACATTTCACTACACAATTCCAATCTGACCTATCAGTGCAGATTATCTGCTGGGGTTAGGTATAAATTTATGAATGCAGTATATAGATATACCTACTTATACTTATAAAAGGATGCTTCCATACTTGCATTGTAATTTGGTTAGAACAAACTGAACCAGTATTTGCAGATGCACATTCCCTGTATGAATTTATTAATAGAAATGTTTTGCCAGTTCATTATACATTTCATTAGAAATATACCTACATATGTGTGTACATAGAAGGAATATAGACGGACATGGAGAGAGTGTGGCTTAAACATGCACTACACAAGCAGTAGCCTTATTATTGGTTGTACTCTGTCAGTTATGGGAAACCAAAAAAGCACTAGAGGATACATCATCGGTTTTTGACATAATATCGAATCTGCGCTTCATGTCTTCTTGCAACAACTAAATGGGCACAGTGCAACCCAATTAATTGATTCCACGATGATTGATGGTGGCTTTTAGCAAAAGTCGACTTGCAGAATTGCCAGGAAGGTATTGCTATCGTTGATAGGCTTAACTGAATTATAAAAAACAAATAAATTGGCGGAATATAGTGTTTGCAGTCATTCTGGCGTCGATAAGGTATTCAACCTGTGCTGGGATTAGACGATTGATGATTTGACTGAGGTATTGTGCTCGATGTAGTTCACGTATTTGACTTTTTCGACTACATCCACACATTAGGTAGGTAGAGGAATATAGTTTTCATCGAATCGGTAGATGTTATAATTTGTTGCAAATATTGACAATTGTCAATTCTTCTTTGACATTTCTGAATCAAATAGATACAAAAAAGCTCAACCCATACAAAATGCAGAATAACTGTTTCTTGCGTTTTTTATTGCAAAAATTATAGCCTCTTCTGTAATGTCATCTCAATCCGTTATACGTGTAGAGAGCTATTTGTTTCAGCAAAGCGGATTGTTAGCAATTTAATAGTGTAATATTCGTTAGACAGAATCAATATTCATGAACCCCATAAGTACTCAGAAGTTACTGATACAAACAGAGATATTTTACTCTTGACCATGGACTGATTATTGATAGCAAATATTTGGTGTTTTCTTCCTCAAATTTCAACAATACTAACTAGTTTGGTCAATTTTTCAATCGCAGATGATTGAAGTTGTATTTGACCAGATCTATTTGGCTTCCCTGTTAACATCTACCCTCCGAACCCTCCCTTTGTACGTAATTGTAACATTAGAACTTAACGTTTTTAATAAATGATAACAATTGCTTGGTAACATGATTGAAGAAGTCACATATGAGGTCATCCTTGCTGAAACACTGGAAAACGATTTATCAGTTGTAAATTTTACGGTTTTAATATAATGTCAAAAATGGGTCCGGTATCTCGAGTTTTTTGCCGATGAATGCGGCCTGGAAGTAAATGAAAACCTAATGGGTCAGCATTGAATTTTTCCAGAAATTGCTTTATTATGAATATTATTTCATGGCAGATAAGGAACTGGAAGGAATTCTTGTGCATTAGAGTTTGGCAGGTCGACTTAGGGGCCAGTTAAATCGATCAGAAAAACGAATCTGAAAAAGTTTCTATTGGATATTTAATCATGTTTTCACGCGTTTTAAAATGCAAATGCTACACTAATCGATAATGAATAACTCATAACATGTTTGCGAAAAATATTTCCAATAGAAAAATTATTTTTTGTTAATAATGTATTTATTTATTTTTCCGATGAAAATTCAATTTTTCAGGTGATTGCCATTTGACATAAGTTGGAACAAATTATTCCAATGATTTAGGTTCCAATTTCTGTCGTTCCACTAACATAATTGAACACGAAAAACTTTTTCGTATGTATTTCAATCAGGAAAACTTGATGTCAGACTGGTAGGCGCCAGTTAAACCTTTCATTGAAACTCATCTTTGAAAATTTGTCTATGAATTCTGAATCACTCTGATATCATGTCAGTACCAAAATGAAGCTGATAAGAAATATAATTTTGTTTGTCAAACAAATATTTTGCTTTCTGTACTACTTTCATGTAAAATCACTATTGATTTTTCAATAATGGATAGCGTTTTCATCAACAGCTAAAATTTTGTTCCCAAAACAATGGCTCCCGGAAATTACACGAGAATTTTTTTTGGAAAAAACGCCAAAAAATTCTTCATTGATAACCTTTACCAAATTTCTGGCATTTTTGCCAACAAAAATTCTGGAGTTTTTTCCATTTTAGGAAATGGCAGAAAACAAAAATTGAGAAAAAACCAGAAAAAAATTCGGACTTGTGTGAAGTGTTTTTTGTAATTAGGTTCACGGCATACAAGAAGCTCGGCATCTAAGGTGGATCATGCTGCCCCAATATAGGATTTGGGGATTTCTTTTTCAAAAGTTCCAACAAAAACTTGCATATACCCAAACTTTTACCCACTATATTGTACCAAGCAGGGGGTTGCAGGTGGGTAGTATGCCCCCCTTACGCGCAGAGCTTTTTGAACGCTGTGGACCTAATGGCAAAAAAACACTTCACACAATCCCGTATTTTTGTTATAGCTTTTTAAAATGTATTGTTTACATTTGAAATCTATTTTATGTTTTGAATAAAGATTTCACAATATGCCATGTGGGCCCACCCCGACCGGACGCGCAAACCAGGCCCTTCGTCTTGTTTGAAAATACCTTAAAACATTTTATTGCCTTTTTCCAAAACGTCATTTGGAAATTAGGCCAGAATATAAAAATTTTCAGGCTTAATTTCCATTTTGCTTTCAGGCTCTTTTTTCACACCTATCTGGCATAATTTCCAATATTTCTGGCTTACTTTCCAAGAAAAATATCCTGGCGCAGTTTCCTCTGACGTAATTTGCGAGAGCCGAACACAATCGTCCCAATGACTTGTGTTCCCTTCTTTTCCTATTCTCATATGCCAGTTTTTCGTTCAATGTTCAAATCTACCCTCCAAATTACATTTGGCTGTGAAAGATCTTTCCAATAACAACAAAGTTTCATTGACAGTAAACGACTTGCTAATAAAACTTCAACAGTTTCATTAATTTATGTATTCAATGATGAATTTCAATAGGAGCTATAACTGGCGCCGCGCTGTAATGATGCTTTCCATCTGACATAATTTTCCTGTTTGTATAAGCGACCATCAGGAAAAAAATCACTTTCAAACTGTTTCAACTTTTCCTGATCTGTTTTTCAAATAGCTGGAACAGGCCCCTTAATGTTTCACAGGATTTTATATGCGACATTTAGGATGTCTCATTGCTTTTTGCAAGGCTTAGGATCGCACCAGCTAAGTAATCGGTCTAGCTTTACCTATTTCATAAATGACTTGACGGAAAACATCTCCTCCGTATTTTAAAAGGCTCCGCTGGTAATGCATCTAAATTTTGACACAAGATTGTAGTGAAAAATATTGCTCATAAAATTGATTTCTGCTTAAAATAATATAATCCAACCATTTTACTTAAGGCCATTCAATATCACAGCCATTATTGCAATCGATTTGGTTCGTGATTACACAACAAGGACTTAATCGGGTTTGGCTGTAAGCATGACCACATAAAAATCCATATAGAATTTCGACTCGGAAACGAAAGGCAAGAAGCTAAGCTAAATCATAATTGAATTTAATTTAAACTTTTAGAAAACTTTATAATCGTCAAGCGGATGGTGTATATGTAAAAATATTGCGGCAAGAGCGATGTTTGCCTTCTGCCACATAATGCATCGGCAGTTATGCCATCATCTTGTCATAGTTTACACTGATTGAATCAAAGACTGTGTCGAGTCGAGTCGAGTGGTAGTCCTCTACATTGGAACATGTATGTTTGAATAAATTAGACGAGTCCATAAGGAAGCCCATTTAATAAAGACTTTCAATAAACCTAATAGGAAGTGCCATTGGAGACGGTTAACTACAATCATACATATGTAACCAAATTGATAACCATTATTGTACTCAAGCACTTCTATATGGTCTCGAAAATGGAGCAGATAAATTTCTATTACCATCAGTGATAAGGCTATATATTTATGATATTCTTTTTATTGGGCTGTGTTTTGTTAGTGCGTGTGTGTATGATCCTTAGGCCACACTCTCATATGAACCAATTTCTGAATTTTAGTTGTGGCTGGAGTGGGTGCAAATGACCCGTATGTGCTTGAAGCTAATAGGCCAATATGGTCTCTGTTTAATAAAATTAGCTGATAGTAATCGATTGGGAGTGAATGTGGCTTTAGCAATTTTGAGCTGGAATTATGGAACAAGAGGACAATTGTCTGTGATTGAGTGGATTAATTTGAATTAATATAAGCTTATATTTAGCGCCGACCACAGCCATTCTGTTATCTAAGCATTCTAACAGCTGGGAAAATTATATATTCTTAGGCGAAATAAAAAATATTGAAAGGAATTTCAAGTAAATTAGTTAATTTTATTATTTCATTTAAGTCGCACAAAATTATCTATGATTGTTAAATATTTTTTTTTAAACGGATATGCTCACTAAAGGGGGTTTGACTACCCTTAAAATGAACAAGCACAGTGCGAGCATTAGGAAATTAGCGAAGGATGTAAGAGGAGATACCGATGCACATTTGTTTGGAATTTCTGAATATAAAAATGGGGGGGAAATAGAAAGAAAGATATTTTCTACTTTACAGTACGTCCGAAGTTGGGCTCAAGGGTAAACTGATGAGCATTCCTGGAAGCGCGAGTATTACGGTTGAATAGTTTGAGGGGAGGAACGCAACTGGCTATTTCGCTGGAACATTGCTTATAAAAATAGCGATAAAATAATGAGAGACATATAACATTTCGACGGTGTTCTAGAGATGTAAATGTCTCCACTATAGTTCTATCGCCAATCATTCTTAGATCTCCATTTTGAATTCTATCCATAAGATTCAAAGCAGTTTTGGGAGCTCCTGTCCAAATGTGAGAGTTATACTCCAGCTTTGGATGAATGAAGGCCTTATAGATTACAGCCAGATCAGAAGGGGAGAAGAATTTCTTTCATCTTTGAAGAAAGCCCAAACACCTTGCAGCATTTTTGGCGACATCGAATATTGGTCATTCCACAAGAGGTGGTCGGTGATGTATACACCAAGGACGGAAAACTGATAGGTTTCTTCAATGCAAGCACCGCTCATGGATAGCAGCATGGGAGGTGGATTCTGCTTTAACGACAGAAGACAGCACTGAGTTTTTGAAGCATTAAATTCTACGCGGTTTTTAATTCCCCACTGGACAATGCTGTCAAGATCAGAATTTAATGAGTTTACCATACGCTGCCGTTCCAGATCCGAAGAACAAGGAGGTGCATCTGAAAACGAATATGAAAAGCTGAGAGTACTATCGTCAGCAAAACAATTAAGTGGATTAGAAGTTCCAGATAAGAGATTATTATTAAAATGAGAAAAAGGGTCGGAGACAATACGGAGCCCTGGGACACACCAGCATTTATTTTGTGAATATCAGACTTGAAACCGCCCAATACAACTTGTATTGAACGGTTCGAAAGGGAATTTTTAATCCAACGAATAAGAGATTCATTGATACCAAATGCACACATTTTCGATAAGAGAGCTTGATGCCAAACTCTATCACATGCTTTTAAAATATCAAGCGCAATAATCTTACTTTCTCCAAAACGATGTAAAGATTTAGGCCACTGTTCGGTGAGATATACCATCAGATCACCAGTAGACATATTGCAACGAAAGCTATACTGCCGGTCATTAAGGAGCTTTCGTTTTTCAAGATATTTTGATCTTTTTAAGAATTTATTTATTAAGATTACGTCTTACAAGGGAGATCATAGGGGTTACTGCCTCCCGAATTGTATTGCTCCATTAAACCTCCTCCTTCTGCTCCCAGAATTCAACTAGATAGAATTGGCGACCTGGCAGTAATGACCCAGTTAGCGTTAAAGTAACGTAACGGACTTCACTGGAAACCATGAATGGAATTGATATTGGGGATTATGGCAATAATCCCTATCTAGTTTTCAAGCTTGCTTTCCTAAGCATACTCATCAGGAGTCGTATATCACTCAATCGGAAAATCACTCGCATCCGAACCATTTACGCAGTACCCAACAAGCTGCCTGGTGCTGAATCAATAGCCGAACAGATCGAGTGGTCATCAAGCAAGTGTGTGACATGAATCTCGTCAAAATCCATAGACCGCTAGGTCGCGGTCATATGAATCTGATGAAGGGCACGGTGCAGAAGTAACCGAAAGTCTATACAGCGCCACTTCGTCGCATTGAGAGAAGATTTTAAGTCTTCCATTATTATTTCCGCAAGTTTGTCAATGTCATTAAAAAATGTTGTCCCCTAATTTTTGCCGGAGCAAGATATTTGCAGAGGAAATTAATGACTGTTTCCTTCTGCTGCTGGTGCCCACAAATAGGAACAGTGACTATTGTGAGGAATGCCTAGCTTCTACTATTGGTCAGTGTGCACTACAACTAGCAACGATATTTGAAAAGGTCTGTGTGACAAATCGCAATATTGGTCCGACATTCCTGGAACAGTTTGGAGGATATAACAGTGAATACAAAGGGCTTAACAAACGCCTATAGCTAGTCGTATTCATATCCTAATTTGGATCTATATTGCATGCTTACCTGATTGCCAGTAATTCACAGTTTGTAAGATATTAGTAAAGTAGGTAGGCAGAAATGATCCAGAGGCTCAGAAAACTTGCACACTACAATGCATTTTTGATCAATTTTTAAAGATCGATGTCGAAGTCGATGCCAAGGCTTCATCTTAGTTGTTAAACTCATTAAACGAAAATTAAAAAAACAATATGATATAACACTATTCATTTTTTACAAAAATGAATAAAAGAATAATTTTAAAGAAAAACGCAAAAAATTTGATTTATATAATTCGTACAACTTCTTAATTAACAGAGATGAAGCCAGTATACCATGGACAGAATCGTACTTTCTCTAATTGGCTTCTAGAAAATTTATAAATAATATCATTTCTAATGCAGAATTATTCTAAGTGATAAGGCGGTTCAAGTTTTAAACGATATAAATTTAAAATCAGAATTTCAAAACAAATCGTCAACACGTTATTGAAATATTGAGTTTTCAAAAAAAAAACGAAGAAATTGTATTTTTTTGGAAAAATCCATAAAATGATTTTTAGAAAATTTTGGCTTGTAGTATTATTAGAATTTGAAGGACGTTCTACATACAAATTTTTATCAAAATCCGTTGAGTCGTAAACCAAGAACGGTCTTATGGAAGGTAACGTTAAAAAACAATTCTTTATATACCAAAATCTAGACTATCCCTAAAATAGTGTACCCATTTGATTTTTTACTTGCGATTATAGGTACTATAAGGCAAGTTATGTATTCGTAAAATTTTTTTTTTTTCTAACAATCAAACGTCATAGGCAACACCAAAAAAAGTGGGTCCCCCAATTCCGTCTGCCTGTCTGTCTGTCCTCGAATCTACAGCCTAAACGCTTTGATAGATTTGCTTCAAACTTGGTACATATTGTTTTTTCGGTAATATGCCCACACGTTTTTCATTTTTTTTAAGACGACAAATAAAATTAGATCCCATACATTTTTTTCGGCCAAAAAAATCTTATTTTTCTCAAAAACGGCTTCAACGATTTAAAAAAAAAATCAGTTCATTAATGAATGGAAAGGGTATCTTTTAACAATTTTTTTTGGAAAAAATTGTTATTTTTGGTAACTCCAGTAGAACCATTTTTTTGTTTTCGACTTTCTCGGAAACGGTTAATCTGATTTTTTCACATTTTTTACGCAGAAGCACCTTAAACACTATTGTATACCAAAATTTTTCAAAACATTTTTTTTGGAAATTAATTTTTTTTTGAAAATTCAAAATTTCGAAAACGACTCAGTAGATTTTTTCGAAACTTCGTATTTAGTAGTTTTTTGACATTATCTTGAATAGTTAAAAAAAAAACAATTTTTCTAAAATAAAAAACAACGGTACCTCCCATACAAATGTTAAAAAACCGTTAAGAAAAAAATTTATTTCTGGAAAACGGCTCCAAGAATTTCTATACGAAAATGTGTGTGTCCTTAAATTATTACAGCTCACTTTTAAGTACAAAAATATTTTTTTCATATTCTCGATATTGGATAAACCGATTAAAATAATTTTTGTATGCAAATGCTCCTTAAAATTATTAATAAGACTGCGTAGTCAAATTTTCAAAAAAAAAAAGTTTTTCGATTTTTAAAAAATAAATACAATTTTTTTTTGAAAAATCGATTTTGCAAAAACCAGTTACAGATTTTTTTTTAAAATTTGAATTTTATATGTATATTAATAATATCTTCAAAATGGTGTTTCAAATTTTGTTTCTAAAAATGTTTTTTAAATTTTATACATACAAAATTAATTTATTAAAAAGCCGCTCCAACGATTTTTGATTTTTTTTTTGATATATTCTTATTTATCCATGAATTCAAATTGCATCTTTGTTTTCCCTCAAACTATAACGTCTAAGCAATATAAGAGCACTTAATTATGTGTTTGACCCATTTATTTCTACCTTATTATTCCCTTCTTACGAATTTTTGTGTACGTCACTGAATACTAATTACAATACATAAATTTATATATACATATGTGTCTTTAAAAATCACATGAATTTTATATATGCATATTGCACCTAAATTATGAAGTTGTATGTATAAAGCTACCTACCCACCTACGTCCTTCATTTTCATTATTATATATACATGCTTACATACTTAGGTTCCGTCAATATGTCTATATGTGTAGATATATTTTACTCACCTAACTTACATAATTAAAATCCATAACTTAGATTTAAATATACATTTGTAGGTAGGTACCTATGTAACTATTCATTTAATCATTAATTCGTCAATTCATTATACTAAGAATCGAGGTAATCTTACCTACATAGGCTTTACGCCTACATAGGATAACTACATCTAACTAACTAAACCTCAATGGTTATATAAAAGCATAAATAGCTACATAAAAGTTGTTAGCTACAAGAGCAAGTTCGTACGATCCAGTCGTGCATTTTCTATTAAAATCGTTCCATACGGTTTCAAAATAATTACATTACATTACATATTATACTACTCCGTAGATAAATCTACGAAGTAGAGACACTGACGCACTGGCAACGAAGACCATTGGCTTTAAACATCACATACATTAATACAACAAAGAGAGACAGAGAAAGGAAGAACACACAACAGAAGAAACACATGTCAACAGCACGTGGTTGGTTTCAGACGGTCCTCCATCTTAGTACTAACCACGCGCAACGATGCTTGATTTCGCTGATCTATGGGAAGCGATGCTTTCATCGGAGCCAAGGCCGTTGACAATCAAAATAATTAGTTAGTTAAAATCATATATAAACGGTGATTTTTTAAGAGCTTGGTTTTTGAAAATTCAAAAAAACACAGAAACTTGTAAAAAGTGAATGAAATTTTTATTTGGATCGATAAATCAATTTCTGCCATTTACTTTTTAAAAATAATTTCACTTAAATGTTGCCCGCGGCTACGCTTCAGGTGGTCCATTCTGAAGGTCCAATTTTGGCAAACTTTTTCACACATTTCGGCCGGAATCTCACCAATGACGCGTTCAATGTTGGCTTCCAAGGCAGCAATCGTGTTTGGCTTGTCCCCATAGACAATAGACTTAACATAGCCCCACACAAAATATTCTAACGGGGTCAAATCACATGATCTTGGTGGCCAATTGACTGCGCCAAAACGTGAGATCAACTGCTCACCAAATTCGCCTCTCAATTGATGCATGGTTTCGCGTGCAGTTGCGAAACACATTTTTCACAGAGCACGAATTTTGATAATAAATTTTAATAATTTGCAAACGTTGTTCAGGCGTAAGTATATTCATGATGAAATGGCAAGCAATACTGAATCGAAATGTCAAATGTTCGTGGAATTTGTCATGTGTGATCTGTCAAAAATATAAACGTCATAAACCAAGTAGCAAAAAAATCACCCGTTAGAAGCTCTAAAAGATCTTAATCTTAATTCCTAATTGTTAAATAGATACTTTCTCGAAATAAATGAAAAAATTAAATGAAATAAAATTCTATTCAAAAAAGATCAAGACCATTTTGTTCATACAATTGATAGATTTGGAGAAAAACGGAGAAAACATGATAATAATTTTAACTATATGCCTGTAGGACCTTAGGTATTTTAAATGCAACATTAATTGCATTACATTAGTTAGAAAGAATATAAAGATAGCAAAGGATTTTTTGTTACCAATGGATTTGAGAATTAGGTATTCACTATCTTATTTTAACCTACGGGCGGCATCCAATTAAGACTGGATGTATAAAAAAGATGGTCCGATGGTTCAGCAATTTGAAATTACATATATTCTATGTATATGTAAATCTACGAAGTAGATACACTGAAGGTCTGGAAACGAGACCATCGACTTAAACATTACACACATTAATGCAACACAATATACACTAATGTACGAGGATCAACAAAACAAACAAAAAAAAATCGCCGTCAATACACAATACTATCTTATCAACAACTACACACTAGTTATCACACAACTATCTTATCAACAAAACGAACCAACAAAAAAATTCCTCGTCGAATATACACAATGCGTATATCTACTACATTAATCTATGCGAATCCACAACGAACCTACAAAAAAAATTGAATAAAAAAAAAGCATTTCTCGTTGAATACACGCAATTCATGTAGGTACCTACAGAATGAGAATCCACAAGACGTACCAACAAAAAAAAAATCCGCACCCCATCAATCCTGGGAAATAATCAAAAAATCGCAACTGAAAAAGTAGCTTTTTCCCCCCAAAAAAAAAGAAGTATCACCAATGAATTTTCTGGGGAATCCTATAATGAATTTAACATGGGCCTGGCCTAGGAGGTAAGTTGGCACACCCATTCTCGTTGAAGATTTTGTAATGAAATCCTCGGATACATGGAATCATGAAATTCATGACTTCATTTTCTTGTTGAAAAAAATGATGCTTCAGATGTGATGATTTAGTAAAAGCAAAAGAATATATGAAATCCCTGTGTTCTTCGAATGATAATCTCTCTTATATGTATGTCATACATACGCTATCATATAGGATTTCACCAAGGCATTTTTCATTCAGGAGTGAATTTAATACGTGTAAAAGTGTAGTAAAGTACCTTGGCATCTGGTTGGATCAGTACCTGTATTTCGACAGATATATAGGTGCTGCCTTGGCCAGGGCTAGGGGAGCCTTGGACAAAACGATGGTTTTATAGCAGCCGTCTTGACAGCAGGGTGAAGGTTATTTGTTACATGGCCCTCATCAGGCCGATGATTGCCTACGGATGCCCGGTGTGGTTCAACGTTGCCCCATCTCAAATGGAAAAGATTCGGGTGTTTGAGAGGCAATGTCTTAGACTTTGCCTTGGATTACACAGAACACCAGAGTCGGAGTACACAAGATATTATTCCAACAAGGTTCTATACAACGGAGCCATCATAAACAGGATAGATAATTTTTTGTTTAAGCTGATTCGGGGTCACGTTGCAAGAGCGATGTCCTCAACCAACAGCTTAATTTTTAGGGCTTATTACCCCAATAACGAATATTTTGAGAGTGCGTAAAGTGGCTACATCCCGCCCTAGGCATTCCTCTATTTAGACAGTCGAGGGCTGATACAGGATAGAATGGCGGTTCCGCTCAACTACCACGTCAGCCGGAAAACTGTGGATAGGCGACTCATGTATGTTGGAGACGTCATCGCTCAAGGTGGAGAAGAGCGCCTTCGGTTCATTAAGACTGTGTCCGATCGGGACCGAAGGGATAATGCGAAACAAGAGAACCAGTTCTGGTGGCTCTCTGAACAGCATCATGATATTTAAAGTCGATTAAGATGGTATGTCGTCGCCGACTTACATAGATATTAGGTAATTAGGTATAGGGAACAGTCGGGGTGGCACCAAAAAAAATTAAAAATATGTATGTATGCGGAGGCATATGTAAGGTACCGAGTTGTTTGTGTATAAGTTTTCTTGGTTAAATAAAAATAAAAATAAAATAATTAGATTTAATTTAAATAGTTTTTAGGTCGAAAGACATTAGTACTAGGAGATATAGTTTAGTTTAGAGCGCCCGTAAAGGGCCAGTAAATTAGTTGTAAGTTATTGATAATTAGGCTAGTTTTAAAAATTTTTGTTTAGCATTAAGTTAGTTAGAAGTTAATATCAAATAAAAATTGAATTAAAAAAAAGGTGAATTTACATATCTGTCTGCACTCATCTATGAAGTCAACGAAAATAAAAAAAAAGATGACATATGTCGGTTCACGTCAGATGTCGGGTCACGACGCACGTGAATCGGTCGGTTTGAAAGCTCCATAGACATTTTTTTTACCCCCAACAACACCGCAAAAGAAGTTTTACTTAAAAAAAAAACAACTAACTATAAAAAAAGGAAGATATCTCGGTATCATTCAACTCTAACTTATTTATGTTATAGAATGATTATACAATTTATTCACTGTTAAACAAAATTGTTAAACTAGTTTTAAGTTTAAAATTAATAAAATATGTTCTAAAAATCCTTCCTTCCATCTCAGTCTTTGGGGTTGAACTTATTATTAAGCCACTTTTGATGTGCTTAATTTTTAAGCTTTATAAAGTCTTGTTTTTTTTTAACGAATGAATAATAAATATATACCCATTTTGCCGAAAAATTGAAATTTGAACTGCTAGAACTTAAGAACGAATGGACATAAAGAAGTCAATGCCATTTTGTAGATAATTGTACTGTCTACTGTTGATTTTAGGTTATTTTGAGAAAACATAAGCTTTTTAAGAGCTATTAAACAAAATAAAATAAATCAGTTTCTTAAGATGGCAGCATTTTCCTTCCGGCACCATACTCTTAAAACTTGGTTTTGTTAATAGAAATTTTTTTTCCAAATAACAAAAAGAAAAAAAATGTTTCCCACTCGAAAACATAGACTTATTAAATATTTTGTTTAAATGTACTACACCCAAAATCTATCAATTGTACGATAAAAATTGTCTTACTCTTTTTAGTGTAGAATGGTATTAGCTATGTTATGTACCTACAACTTTTCCCAAAGCACCTATTTCGAGTAATTTGAAAAAAAAAAAACTGAATGTACCCAAGCTCCACACTAAGGGTCATTTTTAGCGAAATGTTTTATGACACAAATGAAGCTCTCCACCAAGATTCAGCCATGTCGGAATATTTTCGAAGGGAATATCTTAAACCAGTGTTTTTAAAACCACCCCACATTTTTAAAAATACTTTGTCAGCCAAGTACGCTGCCCTTTCATACCCAGTCTAATTATAGGTATGAGATTTTACTTATTCGCGATAAAATTTGCCCGTGTTGCCAAAGGTTAAAAAAAAAAAAAAAAAAAAAATGGTGCAAGCCTTGCAATAATTTAATTTTTTTTTATTCTTACATACGAGTATATGCGCATTAGAATTGTCAATTACTTTTTTTTCAAGTGGGAGTACTTATTGATCAAAAGATTATGTCGTTTTTATTTTGTAAACCGGAATCCCGGATCCCAACTGAACACTTTTTTTTGTTACTGACGATTCTGAATTTGAATATGATTGTATATGTATGTGAAAATAATTGTGTACGTAAAAAATAATGATTGTTGCGCAATTATGATAGAAAAAACGACAAGAGTCGACTTTGACGGCAAAGCTTATGATGTGAGTGCTTTTGGTTTCGCTTCTGATTTCAAATCCAGAAGCGAAATTCTCTTATTTTCAGAATTAGAACTGTAATTTTTTGCCAAATGAACACTTTCAGAAGAGTACAGAAAGCTTACGGATTACCAAACAAAAACGACAAAAGTGTTGTGATGTGTTGTTTAGGAATGAGCATAATGGTTAAATTTGGTTTTCCATTGGATATCCAGAAGCATTCCGAAGGGTCCGGCAGTCTTCTAAAACCATTCAGTTCGCAAAAAAATCATCTTCTGACGATTCTGAGAAGAAAAATTATCTTCTCGATTTGAAACCAGAATCAACTCAAGAAGCACTAATACATTCATACTCAAATGTCAAACTACTATTTTCTATTTGGTTTTTCGTCTTCTTCGTCATCAGATGTTTAAAGAAATTCGCAGCGTGGTATATCCGTGGATCCCTGCGTTCAGAAGATTTACGAAGATATTTAATCAGATTAATCGATATAATCGTAACAGTGAGCTCTCAAATTCCTCTCAAGATACTGAATTTGCATAATTTTGGAGAAGATGCTATCAAGGTTCTTTCCAGAACTGGATTGGAATGGATAATACATTTTTTTTTTAATATATCAGCCCAACTCGCCGACAATGATGAAATCTTATAGATTTAGCTGCTGAGAATGTAATTTAATTTAACAACTATTGATAATTTCGAGATAAAGAGAAAATGGCAACATCGAGAGCTGGCAAAAGAGATTAAAAAGAGAAAAAGTTTTGATTTGCAAAATGTTTAACTGTTAACGTCTTAAATTATAAAACCGAAGTTTAAGCATTCCTTAAAAAATAAGCAGACACACCCGTATCACTAAAAAAAAGTCTGTGTTTTATTTGGTTTACTACAGGACTGACAAAGGCCAAATTCCTAAACGTAAATCTTGCGCAAAGTATGCTAAGCAAGCGGGCCCTTAATGCAAACATAAAAATCTTTGTAATGTAGACTGTCTCAGAATATAGTTTATTCTTTTTTCTTGCGCGAAATCCAGTAAGTTTTAAAGTTATGCTGCGCAATTCACTTGCTTTTCAATTTTAACTCGGTTCGTGTACTTGCTTAACTAGAGACTTGTCTTGCAAATCTGCCGTTTGGGAATTTGGCCAACCCCTAGGGGGTCGCAACCCACGCTTTGAAAAACACTGTCTTAAACTGACAAGTAGAGCTGGCAGCGAGACTTTTGTTAGTCTCGTCTCGGTCTCGTCGAAAAATTTGGAATTTTCCAAGGTAAAATTTGAATTTTGTAGATTTTCTTAAATCCATTCATCCTTTATGGATTTTGACAGTTCTTGCCTTGACAGTTAGGCAAAAAACTATATTTTGACGTTTAGATAATATTTTTTTCCAAATGTCAACTTAAAGGCTTGAAATCAACTTTATCAAGAGTAAAACATAAAATCGGAAAAAATGAGCGATTTCTATTCCAACCAACACTGAACCAAATGGCGCAGGTAGTATTGACGAAAATATTTTGTTAATCTTTGACGAAACAATAATTCAAGTTGACAATTCTCTGAGGAAGGAATTAAAGACAAGAGCAACCGGGTGCTTTTAGGATGATAGCTGCAGAAAACTTAACGGAAAGTAAGTCTAATAAATTTTTGAAATGAGAAAATATCAATAATATGTAAATCATCATTAGTGCTTAATCATTTCATGCTTAGTTTTCACTTTAATATTGAAATAAAGCTTGTGAAAACTTCTTTTACTGTATTTCAGACAGTCGATCGTGTGCAATTTTCTACTTGCTAGACAGCTTTTTAGTACCAACGCAACAGCTAAATTGGTGAGTGGTAGCCGTGGAAACAAGGGAGTTCCATAAGGGAGTTTCTTTTTTGCTACGTACAAGCGCATGCTGTGTATAATAAACAAAATCAAATGGTTTTAGATTAAAATCAAATTGGTATAGTTTTTTAAATGGATTAAATGGAATAATTACATTTATTTAAAAAAACACTGCGATACCTATTATTAAAATAAAACAAAATTTAAAAAAAATTTACATGAAAGTGAACAAAACTCACTGACCACAATTCATCAAATTAAAGAAAACTTTATCAATTTAAAAATGTAGGTGTGAAAATGTGAAGATTTTTTTTCAATTCGAATAAAATTTAATCTGAAAATGAATACCAAATATAGTCATTAAAAAATATCTTCTTAAAATGAAAAATTTGTTTATTTAATTTGAAGAACTGCTTATCATTAAATTTTAAGATTAATTTTGGGGGTGGCCGTGGCGCGATAGTTGTGTGTTCGCCTGTCAACCTCATGGTCGCAGGTTCGATACCTGCCGTAGTCTATGTCTTATTATTTTTCCATTAAAAACCAATTCTAAAAATAAATGTCATACAATGAGTTGCTGGTTTTTACTCATTACATGCTGTTTAGGCATTGAACTAACAACATGTGATTGAGTAAAACTAGTATACCGATAAAATATGACAAAGAATAAAATAATTAATGCGAATTATAAGGGACATCGATAAATAAGACACGGAAATTTCTCCGCATTAGTTCAGCCGCCATCCCTGGAGATAAAATCTGAGACAACAACCACCTATCATTCTTTCTCTTCCTTAACCTCACCCTCACGCCCGCGCTATGTTGAAACATTTAAAAGCTATTCATAATCCCTTGAGCGCGTGTAGATAATAAAAAAAAAAAGTATGATTCAATTTTAAAATTATGTGGATTTAACAACTTAACTAAAAATTCTAGAAAATTAACGGTTTAGTCGTCAAATTGACACATAGTTTTTGTTGACCGTATATTGATCACCTTTTCTTCAATTCTACCTAAATTTTTATCAATATCACTACCGAATTTGGTTCATTGAATGACATGCATGCATAAATCGTACGTATTCTTTTCTGGGATGTAGATGTTGGCAGGGCGCCTGAGTTTAACTATATACATATGTGGTTTGATATCTTAACTCGCATACAATATTTCACAAAAAAAAAACTTGTGAATATTATAAAAATTGAACATGGGTACTAAAATATAATTAAATAAAAACATAATGTATTCTAGTGAAAACCAAAATACAGTAACCTCCGAGACCAGTGAGACTCTCGGCGAATTTCGGTAAGAAAAATACGGTCTCGTCTCGGTCTTGGGTGCTTTTAAAGTAGTCTTGGCCTCATTGCCAGCCCTACTAACAAGGTAATAAGTCAACATGCCTCTCTCCAGGGAATATTCAGTGTCATTTAAAAAAAAAACTGTACTGACCCCCAGTCTCGCTTGATGAAGTAGGGACTTGGACCTTATGAAATATGAATGATGAGGCTTTTGGTTTTTTTTTTTGAGAAGAATGTGCTTGAGAAGTTTTTTGATACCGCCTGCGTAGATGCGGGGCGTCGTGAGTTAAGGAGGACATATAGCAACGAATTATGCGAGCTGTACTACGAGTGAGTCAACATTGACTCAGCTCAAAGTGAAAAGCATGGACGCAAAACGACCGAGTTGAGGAAGTTACGTAACACAAATGGTCACCAATATTTAGCGAGGGTTGTCATATTAGAATTAAATAATTATGCTGGAAAATTTTAAAACTTTTTATTAAGTCACAGTGAAAAGAAAAGAAAAATTACTTTCCAACGGACAAACTGGTATATAGTAAAATAAATACAATCACTCATCCATAAACTAAGGGCTAGATATGTTATGGAAATTATTTCTGAAATGATTGTACTTCATTTTCTGCTTCTTTGGTTAAGCTAATTTCATCTAATCAATGAATGAATATTTTTAAAAAAATACACAATGCCATGAAAGCTTGATGAAAGGAAAGCTCGAAGGGGGGTAGTCAGTAATAACAAAAAAAAAAAAAAATAAGCGGATTGTGTACCTACTTTTATCTAAGAATTCACTGCTCCACTCTAGAACTCACCCTGTATCTATACATTGCATTTAAACAACCCTCAAGGCGAGGCAGGGCAATGAAAAGAAAGGAATCCTTTATTTTTTTTTCAAAACCTAAACAAAACTGTTATCTCCCCTTCCACAAAACGGAAGTTTAAGCTTTGAAAATGAGGAGCATTTAATTTCTGCCTTTTGTTGGCAGTTTCTAGAAATTTCTTTTTTTCCACATTCAGCGACAGCGACACAAACAGGCGAACAGGATTTAGAAAAGCGATTTCAGCCTCGAATGGAAACACAATGGTGGTAGAGCCAAATTAGGATTATAGGTTACAATAATTTATTCCAATAATTGCCACCTCAGGATCCTCCCTTAACATGTACATCAGACACCAATTATTATTGATGCAAAATAAACGCGCGTCAAATAAAATTCTGTGTCCTCGTGGTAATGATGATGATAATGTTCGTGTGGTGATGCTTGCGCTTGAGGATGTTTTTTGACATCCTTCGACTTCCTTTGTTTTGAGGTCACACCAACAGTGATAACCTTGATGGCTGGGGGATGTGGGAGGAGCGTTGGTGGTAGTTGGGAAAAGGATATATGTATTTTATAGGACGACTACAATATGGGGTGAAGGGTAAACAAGTTTATGAACCATTTGGGTGGAAATAAATTCGAAATATACGAGCATTTTAATATTTTGTTCACAATCTACGATGAGAACTTAATTATAAGATGCTGGGTCATTATTTTCTGCCTCATGCTGTTCGCGCGACAAAATTTATTGCTTCCCCTTATTCCCTACTATATACACAGGAAAGTTATTTTATTTGCAGAAAATTTCCGACAAAATTTGTACGTACGTTACGTATATAATGTGTGTTTAAAGCGGTTTTTTTTTACGACTGGTTGTGGAATTGAGAAGCAAACATTATATTGTTGTATGTATATGGCGCTGCAACAAAAATGTACCTCTGGGCCGGATATTGTGTGGAAAATTTAATCCACACAGCGTGACTGTGAAGAAATAAAATTTAAAATTACCATCAACACCACCACCAACACCGCCATCACTATTGTGTCAGCCACAAAGCAAATTTAAATTTTATTTCTTTGTGTTTATTTTTCCTTTTATGGGTATTTTGGTTTCGGTGGTGTTTGTATATTTTGTCATGTAGCCGTACACACGAAACAGGCAAGCATAACTCGTCGGTCCGGAAGAAAACCTAAATAACTTAAATAAAAAATCCTCACTTTTCAAAAGAACTAAAAAGCTATTAGAAGAATCTTTGAAGTTCAAAAGTCAGAACAATATCGAAAACAAAGTCCTTTCTAGGGTAAACGTTTATTTAATTTTATTTAACACTAACTGAACCGACAGACGTTGTCCTGTTGAAATTGGATCGTTGTTTTTATTTGTAAACAGTTAAATGGAAATATCAAAATTTAGAGCGATAATTTTGTTTTGCTTACAGAATAATGAAGTAGATGCTTCTAGAATTATTAGTATTTATTCAATGATTCTCCTTATTTTTTTTTTTTTTTTTTTTTTTTTTTTTTAATAAATTTGGTGAGTTATGGTCTTGAGTTTATTCCACAGAAAGAAAATGCACGACTGGATCGAAAGAATTAGCTCTTGTAGCTCACAATTTAAATGTAGCTAAACATTGTCGCTCCTAATAGGTATGCAAATAGTATAGTTATCAGATGTAGGTAAGCTTATCTTGGTTCTTAGGCTATGAATTTCCAATTTTTCAATGAATTTCATTGTTAATTATGTAAATTTTGAAGGTACTAGTAGATACCCGTGCGAAGCTACGGAGTTTCTATATCCCACCGGAAGCTAGTAGAAGAATCTTTGAAGTTATAAAGTCAGAACAATATCGAAAACAAAGTCCTTTCTAGGGTAAACGTTTATTTAATTTTATTTAACACTAACTGAACCGACAGACGTTGTCCTGTTGAAATTTGATCGTTGTTTTTATTTGTAAACAGTTAAATGGAAATATCAAAATTTAGAGCGATAATTTTGTTTTGCTTACAGAATAATGAAGTAGATGCTTCTAGAATTATTAGTATTTATTCAATGATTCTCCTTATGTTTTTTTTTTGTTTTTTTTTTTTTTTAATAAATTTGGTGAGTTATAGTCTTGAGTTTATTCCACAGAAAGAAAATGCACGACTGGATCGAAAGAATTAGCTCTTGTAGCTCACAATTTAAATGTAGCTAAACATTGTCGCTCCTAATAGGTATGCAAATAGTATAGTTATCAGATGTAGGTAAGCTTATCTTGGTTCTTAGGCTATGAATTTCCAATTTTTCAATGAATTTCATTGTTAATTATGTAAATTTTGAAGGTACTAGTAGATACCCGTGCGAAGCTACGGAGTTTCTATATCCCACCGGAAGCTAGTAGAAGAATCTTTGAAGTTATAAAGTCAGAACAATATCGAAAATAAAGTCCTTTCTAGGGTAAACGTTTATTAAATTTTATTTAACACTAACTGAACCGACAGACGTTGTCGTTGTTTTTATTTGTAAAAATTTAAATGGAAATATCAAAATTCAGAGCGATAGTTTTGTTTTGTTTACAGAATAATAAAGTAGATGCTCCTAGAATTAGTAATATTTATTCAATGATTCTCCTTATGTTTTTTTTTTTTTAATAAATTTGGTGAGTTATGGTCTTAAGTTTATTCCATAGAAATAAAATGCATACGAATTTGCTCTTGTAGCTCACAATTTAAATGTAGCTAAACATTGTCGCTTCTAATAGGTATGCAAATAGCCTAGTTATCCGATGTAGTTAAGCTTATCTTGATTCTTAGGATAATGAATTTCAAGCTAGATTATGGATTTAAATTATGTAAATTTTGAAGGTACTAGCAGATACCCGTGCGATACTACGGAGTTTCTATATCCCACCAGAAACAAATGATATCATCTATCCATATACAAATTTTCATTAAAAACCATTCAGTTGTTAAGGCGTGAAAGCGATAACCAATAATTCAGTTTCTCATCAATCTGCTAACCAAAATTCATTAAAATTCGTTCATTAATGGTTGACGCATGAATGTGGAAGATACACCTAAGTAAATTTTTTTTTCATATTTAAGACTGATCCCTAGCAGCTGTTTATGTTTTCGGGATAAAAATCACCTATGTGATAATCCAGTGCCCCATCCATCTAACTATCAAATTTCATCCAAATCCGTTAAGTCCTGGATGCGTAATTGCGGATCAAACATCCAAACATTTATTCACATTTATAATATTAATAAGTTTTATCAATTGATAACAATTGACATTGAATTACAAAAGCATACAACTAAACTTACAACAATTTATTTACAGTATGTACCTGTACTAAAACAATAAAGATTGCTTGTCTGTACTCTGTACTACGAGTATTAGCCGCGTTTTATTATGCTCAAATACCCATAAAGTTCACCCCGTGGAAATAAAACAATCTGGGGGTCAATTCCCGATCTGTGAAGATGTGAAGTGATAAATTTTATCACGCTTTCACGTCTAATTCGATTCTCGATTCGTGAAAAAGTGAAGTTAAACGCCAAAAATTTTTCATATGATAATTTTTTTATCACAGTCAATTGTTTTGTGAAGAAAATGTTTCTAATCGAATATTAAGAAGAAAAACAGGATTTGGCACATGACAACTAAGCAACAATTATATTTATACACAAATTTATTTTGGTAGTAAGTTATATTTGTGTTAATTCGAGTAAATAAAGAAATTGTTAAATCATTTTGTCAAATTGTTAAACAGATTCACAACAGCCGACGCGACGGTGCTCATTCCCGCGACAGATAGTTGGAAACTACCCATTGCAAAAAAATGCAGAGCACTTTACCATATCTAAATGGCTTTGGAGCGCACTTATAAGTTGAGTGTTTTTCAATAATGCTCTCAATTCACGTATTAAATCCATGCATAAATGTTTTGGGAATCTATAAAGTTGAATAAAGTGCTCCTAGTTGTAACTTCGAATAGATTCTGCCCATCTCGAAGGGAAAGCCTCAATATCCTCACATGAAAAAATAAATCTTACTCAAAACAGAGATACTATTGAATATAATATAAAACCCACAATTGTTCAGTACGACGTCTTTTATTAATGTATTAAAAGAATTATTATTCCGGACATTATTCTTAAGCAAATTTAAAAACTGAAATGAAATATTTACCTTTCCCAACAAAAAATCTAATCAGAAATGACAGAATTTATCATTTAGTACTTTTTAGTACAAACTTTATCAGAATGAGTTCTAGAATCGCATTAGGCGTTTGCGTGAAGTTGGAAAATGATAAACCTCTGTGAAAACTGAAATGATATTTTTTTTATCACTTCATAATTTCACAGATCGGGAATTGACCCCCTGGATTATGAAATTTTTTTACTTTGCATGGTTGGCAACTGTGATTATCATTTGTCATTTCATTTTTTTACATTAAATAAATGTTGCTTGCGGTGCTCTGAAGCGGAAGTTGTCCTTTCTTGTTTTTTTTTTAGTTAAATAAACTACTATCTGGATATTGTATATCCACACATCGATTTCTGAAAAATACTAAATCGTAAGCTCTACCCCGGTGAATATTTGTCGTTAAATCAAACAGAATCTGATTTGAGTTCAATGGTGATAAAAAGAAGTGAAAGAAGAACTGAAACTTCTGCTTAAGGCCCCTTCAATGGAGGATCTTATTCAATATGCAGCGCAGCAAAATTTTATTCACTAAACAACAACAAAGGAAAAGTGCCAATAAATTAGGCAGTAAAAATATTGCCGATAATAGTGTAGATAAAGCTTTGGAATATTTGGAATGGAACGACTCGCTCAGGTTGCAGACAAAAAGCTTTTGCACCATAGGTGGCTGGCAGAGGGAGATGAAAATGTAGAGTGTATATAAAAAGGGAATAATAGTTTTATTTAGACTCTCATTACTGCGCTACCTATAGCTTACCAACAAAATACGGCTAATAATGCATTTCCGTCATCCTATATACTGTATACATGTCACATGTTAACCACAAACATGATACGGGATGTGAGTATCAGATGAAAGTCGGGCTTCTGTCTAAAGCTTTTGCTTATATTAAATGTCGAAGATTTAGAAACCAAGTCAACACAACTGGGAGCGGTTAGTGGACTATATAGGAGTTTCGCATTTTGTGCCTTTTTGCTTAGGTAAAGCCCGAAAACTCTATTCCAATTTATTTGAAATACCGAGCCAGTTTAAACAAAGATTTGATATAGTTTGTGCAATACAGTAATATTATTTTAAGTCAACTTTTTGCATAATTAAACGTTTAATACAATTCTTAAATAATTGAAGTTCTGAGCCCTTACTGTTATGCAAGATGCGGACGCAGTCCAAAAGGTCAAAACACATCATTGCTAACATTGATTAGTTCACATGGAGCGAATAGACAACAATGAAATAGGCAAAAGGGTCTTTAAATCCCAGCCCTTAAGTTTGACACACAAGGTAGATAGACCGAACCTCGCTCCACCACGATTTAAGGACCAAGCTTTCGTTGATGCTGGACCACTTGAAATGCCTGAGTGGAAGTGGTTATACCCGGTATCGGGAGTAATGGTTTAATTTAATGATTATCAATTAAAAATGCAGCATTTACTAATGAAAAGGAAAACTCATATTTTTTTGTTGAGCATAAAGAGGATTCTTTTTTTAACTCAAAGCTTAACCAAAATAAAAAAATGTGAAGTGTCCGCTATTAAATAAATATTTATGTAGTACTCGTACATTTGAATATCAATAAAATAAATTATGTATTTTCATATGAAAGCAAAACCTTTTATAAAATAACTCGTTCGGAATAATAAATTAGGACACGATATTTGAAAATTCACGCTGCAGTGTGTGCGGTGAAACCAAATAATATTTATTGAAAATAAATGTGGTTTCAATAAATTGTGACAATTGATCGGTAAAAATGTGTGTATGTTTTTTAAGCAAATAAAAAAAGAATTCATGTCAAATGTGGTTATTGTATAGCTTTTTCACTAATTTTTGACTGTCCCAATTTAAATTTATAAAACTGATTTTTCAAAGTAATCATTTGATTCAATTTAATGAAACAGTTTTAACTTTCAAGGGCGGATATAGATTTGTGCCCGGAGGGGGGTTACCTTCTCGAAAATTCAGTCAGACCAAAAATATAAATGCTAAGAAAAAGAGAGAAGTTCTTTTCTACAAAAACCTCTATGTAAAAAGCAGTAAGATCTAAAAGTACGACAAGTTCTTACTTCATGAAGTTTAACTACCAAATATTTAAAGTAGAATAATATTGAAATATTTTAGGCGTGTGATTTTCAAGAAGAAATAAAACGCATATGGTTTAATGTTAAGACCAAGAATTTAGCTTTATTATAAAGATAAGGGCTTACCATTATTTTTCAAAAAATATTTCGGGCAATTGGCCGCCGCGGCTGGTGACTCGAATAAGTTCCAGCCAGAAGAACAATTTTCGATCAGCTCTTGCAGCAATTGGGGCCGTATGTCAGCAATAACGCGCCGAATATTCTCTTCCAAGTCGACAATCGTCTCGGGCTTATCTGCGTAGACAAGCAACTTCACATAACCCCACAAAAATAGTCCAACGGTGTTTAATCGTACGATCCTGGGGCCACGACACATGCCCACGACGCGATATAATGCGCTTACCAAAAGTTTCCTTCAATAAATTGATTGTTTCGTTGGCTATATGGCATGTAGCGCCGTTTTGTTGGAACCACAGTTCGTCCACATCAACGTCCTCCAATTTAGACCCAAAAGACATTAATCATGGCTGTATAGCATCCCCCATTGACTGTAACATTATGGCCGGTACGAGTTGGATTTTGTAAGTCGGCAAACCAAGATCCATCTGCAAAATCTTCCATAAAGTGGATGGGCAAAGCTCCAATTGTTGCGCACGATGGCGTATGGAATCATTCGGGTCTTCTTCGATACTCTGCTCCACAGCAGCAATAGAGTCTTAGGTGCGCACTGTACGGCGTTTCTGAGGATGCGCATTATACACTAGAGTAAACGTGGTGCGAAACCGATCCATGTTGTTCGAATTACAGACAATGCTGGGCCATTATGTAGACCGAATATTGGACACATCTTCCAATTTGCAAAATTTGCACGATTTGCAAACGTTGTGCAGGAATAAGTCTATTCATTATGAAATGTCAAACCAAACTGAGCATAAATCAAGTGGCAGTTGTCAAAAAGACCAGTTCCGAAAAAAGTATTACCAGATTGAAAACCACACGTCTAATAAAAACACCCTTTATAATGAACACTAACTAAATTTTGGTGTGTTCACTGGTTAAGTTTTTAAAAGCTTTCGAAGTGGGCATAATAAAAAGAAGACTTGCTAAGTAAGCCCACCAAAATTTAATCAGTATTGATTAAATAATAAAATATATATCTTAATTTGTAGTTGCTTCAATATATTATTTTACTTTAAATGTTTGGCATTAACACTTCATGAAGTAAGAAGTTGGCGTATATTTAGATGTCACTACTTTTCACGGCTAAATTAATACATAGAAGGTTTTGTATAATAACTTGGCTATTTTTTTAGCATTTATGTGTTTGGTCTTCTCGCAACATTCTTCAAAGATTTTAAAAGCTTGACATGTTAAAATCTCGAAAGATACTGAAACTGAAAATGCTCCATATAAATTAAAATTTTCAGAAAGTGGGTAGATACCACAGCTCTTTAATGCAAAACCTAAAACTTTATATTGTTATCTTTTTACAAACTTTAAGGTCTATCACTCCACCAAATTTTATCACTCTACGGCAATCGGAAGCTCTCCATATAATTATAACAATTCTGAGAAAGTGGGCGGACAGCGCGCCCCTGAAAGGAAAAACCTCTAATTTCTATTTTTATCCTTGTATACAAATTAAGCCCTACCGTTATACCAAATTTTTCCGTTCTGCAGCAATAGGAAGTGTTCATTTCAATTAACATTAATTCTGGGAAGTGGGCGGATGTCACGCCCCTTAATAGAAAAGCTCAAACTTTCGATTTATTCCTTTGCTTGCACTACAAGACCTGCCGTTGTATAAAATTACAAGATTCTACCATGCAGCCCCTCCAAATAGACACATTTTATGTTCCGTTTCATACCTTTTTTCGTGTGATATACCAACACATTAATCAATACGCCATGGGGTGGTACCAACATGCACTTATTGAATACTTTCAATTAATTAATTTTTTTTTAAATAATAAATTCATAAATTATACCCGATATACAGGTACATTTTTAATGGCTTTTCTATTTTGTGGTAAATGTTTGTCAATCAGAATATGGGGTTACACCATACTCTTTGGTGGTTATAAAATGAAATATTTCATGAGATTGAGGAATCTCAAAACTCCATAAACACTAAATCAAATACATACATATATTAACTTTTTTTTATTATTTAGGTAATTAAATCAAATGTACATTACAACTATTCACTTACCTTATTGAAACTAATATCATAGCAAATATTAGATATTTCCCTAGTAAAGGCACAACTAGAGATGTTGGTGGAATAATTTCGACAACCAGCAAAAAGAACACATGGAGACTGATAAGAATGGATATTGAGAGAGTTACCTGCAATTAAATTTAAATTACAAATTTTTTTACAACTTTAAATTTATTTCTTATTAATAAAAATGGAATTTCTGTTATAATCAAACTTTCAATATTTTTTTTGTTTGGAAATATAATGTCAATTTTTGTTTGCTTGAAGATAATATCAAATTTTGTAAATTTGTTTTCATATTCCTTTTAAATTAAAATAAAACTTTAAAAAGGACCAAAATTTCATATGATAATTAGAAACTGAAAAAAAAAATGGTTTCAATTGATATTTTCCTTATAATTCTGCGCATGCAAAGTGATATTAAAAATTTCATTAAATGGATTTATATTTGATGACTTTTAAATTACATATACAAGTACTGTATGTACAATAGAATATAAAACATACAGTAATTTGAATTTTTTAATATTTTTTTTATTTAGCAGATGGCAGCCCTACCTAATTTTCGCACCTCGCACGTTTTAAGTGATTTTTAATATAAAATATGGAAGCTTTGTGGGCAAGAAGCAAACCTTCTATCTTTCTTGTAGTGACAATTTTTGGTGGACAGATTATAATCATGTAGGCAAGGCAACCCTTGTTTTTTTAGTAAAGGACAACTTCTCAAAAAATTAAGTGGGGAAGTTTTCAGTAAATTATAATACATCGAAATAATACATTAGCAATCAGCTAAGCGTGGATCATTGGTTTATACGCTCCGAACCCTCAACATCAACACTTCATTATACGTTGAAACGTGTCAGTGATTTTTGTATTATTTCGCGTGAAGTTGTTTACGTCAACATGAAACTTGTATCATATAAAAAATCAGAAAGTAAAAAATTGAAGGGTTACTGAGATATTTATGGTAGAGCTGAATTAAAAGTATATGATTACCAGAATACGTCCCACAACTTATGAGTTGGGTGAATTAATTTCATGAGAGCGACCATCGAATTAACGAATTCTTATACGTCATTTTTGACATTTCTTTCTCATGACTTTTTTATTCGTAACGAATGCTGTTTTAGAATTGATAATATTTGATTTTGAGGTTAGTCGAGCCCGAAAAATGTATTCGTATTGTTGAGATGTGGATGATATGTGGAACATGATTGGAGTTTGACAGTTTCTAACAATCAAATTACAATTCGCGACGATCAATTTATTTTTCTAAATTTATAGTTATTATTTCTGATAATTAAAAGCAAATTTTAGTAACTAAACAATAATAGAGGGTGTCCGCCGGGAAGGTATACTACTTTATTTTGCCGCCAATTTGGTAAACATTGGTCTTGACAGTTCATATTTGGCAATCGTGAAGTAGACATGTGTCAAATTTATTATGCAAAAATATTCGATAAGCCAAAGTGTTTAAATCGTTAAAATATCTTATCAAAATCAATCATCGATTACTGTGACGATGAGAAAGTTACGTGAAATTTTCGGAAGAAACAACGTGCCAAAAAAACGCCCTATTTATCGGCCCAAGCATGGACCACAACGTACTGCAAGATCGACTGAAAACATTACTGCTGCTCTAGAAAGTGTTCAAAACAATTGCGCGAGGATTTGCATATGTTTCCATTTAAGATTCAGTTGACACAAGAGCTTCTTCCACAAGACCATTTACGCCGCCGTACATATGCCAATAGGATGTTACAGCTAGCCCATGACAACCTCGATTGTCATGAAAAAATCATAATTAGTGAGGAGGTACATTTTCATTTGAATTGATATGTGAATAAACAGAATAGTCGGTTCTGGGCTATGGAAAACCCTCAAATTATTCATCAGTCACCTTTGCATCCATTAAAAGTTACAATCTGGTGTGCAATTTGGTCAGGAGGAATCATTGGACCTGACTTCTTTAAAAATGAAAATGGCGTAACGGTAACTGTGAATGGGGAGCGATATCGTGATATGATTGAAAACTTTTTGAAAACCAGACGGTGCCACATCGCATACTGCCAGGATTACAATGGAATTACTGCGAGACCTCTTTCCACAAGAATTTCCATAAGAATACCTTCCGGCGGACACCCAGTATAACAAATTTGGGGAATGTATGATGTTCAATTTTATAAATGGCGATTTAGATATGTTTGAGCTTATTTAATGAATTAGTGAACATATCACCTATTGAGCATCTTCGGAGATCTAATTTCGAAGACTGGGAAGATACGTAAATTGCTATGTTACTTAGAAAGCAGATATAATGTTTGGATCTTAAAGGATTGAAACAAATATTGAGTTCCGAAAACATCTAAATATTGTGCCATACTAAGCAGATTGTTGATAATAGTTTGCAGTTGTGTGATCAACCGGAGATGTGGACTATAAAATTCGTTCAAAAAGGATAAAATGGTACATAAGTGGCCAAAGTTAATCTTAAATTTGTTCTGTTCTATCTCAATTATTATTGTTTTTTTATGAAATATTTAATTCTGTCAATTTTGCTGAACCCTTTTCTTTCATATTTTGCACTGAAAAATATTGTAAAAATTTATTGAACTCCATGGCAGCTTAAGTTAATAAATACACATATTTCTTAAATATTTACCAAAAAATGATTTCTGATATAAATATATGTATTATACGATTATAGGAGTTTACTTAGCCGTTAAGTAAGGACATAACTTTTCAGCTTTCATTTTCTTATAACCTTGTGAAGATAAACCAAAACTTTATGGTTTTCCAAATAATAATGAAATCTCATAATCCCTACCCAAATGTTAAACATGCCAAAACAAAAATAGATTATATTCATTAAGCGAAAGAAATAGCAGAAATTTAAACCAAACTTAAATCAACAGCTTTTAGCAAATAAACCTCAGTTTAAATATCAGGTGTCAGATTAAAGGTAAATAATCCAATTCATGTACCTATAAAAGAAGGTATATGTGTGCTTAAATTCATCCCAATCCCAAAGGAAAACCCTTAAAAAATTTTATATTCTTAATCGCTTCACTGTCTTTCAATTCAAAATATTATGCCAGCCAGCAAACAAAAGGCTTCCTCCTACCCCAAAGTGCCTTTCATACAAAATACCTATTATACATAATACACCACAAGACAAACCTCCCTTACTGCTAAAGTTTTCCTCTTAAAAATATCCTTGCACGTATAGCTATAGATAGATATTCCTTTTCTCAAACATAAATGCAAAAAAAAAGGATTCTCCTTCACAAGGATGAGGAAAATTGGCATTAAAAATGCACCCAATTTCAATTAAACACCGCTTAATCCAGATATCCGGTACGTATTTTACAATTTCCCTTTCCTCTGTGCTAGGCACATCAGAATACTTTGTGAGCACAAAAATAGGATCAGTATCAGGATAGTGTCCTGGGAAATTCAACCGTCCACAAGGTAATAAAAATACCGAAAAAGACCCCTCAGTGTTTCGTTTATCTGGTTTTGGTTATTGCTCCTTTTTCACGTGGGATCCATATTTATATATGTACTCGTCCATGTATATATTTGTATTTGTCTCCTGCCCAAGCAATAGGCCATGTGACGACAGTAATCCTTATCCTTTGTGGTTTTGACGGGACTTTAGATATAGAAACTAAGCTCATACAAATAAAGATGCTATAACTGTATTTAAACTAAAAAAAAAATACAAATAGTATCACTTACCTTCTCTCCACTATCTGATGGCAAATAAAATGTTAACACCGTCAGGAATGATATACCCATGCAAGGAATAATTATGTTCACCGTGTAGAAGAGAGTCTTCCTTCGCATCGTTATGTTGAATGTGATATCCAAATAAGGCTCATCGCAGCATGTGTAGAATTTCTCGTTTCTATAAATACATATATGTATGTACGTAGCAAGAATATTCACAAAACCAACAACAGCAACACCATCCGAATGCAGAAAACCGATAAAGACAACAACAAAAAACGTAAAATAAAATGAGTGAACACCATATACGAGTTAAAATAAATTCACATATGCACATTCAACGTTTACACTAGGCTTGTTCCTACTTTATTAATATACGTAGATACAACAACAATTATGTATGCATGCATATGCAAAGGGAATTATTAAAGGACAATTTAAACCAATCATGGTTGCCATCTCTTACATAATAAATCGAATGTTTTACACTAAATGTCGATTGAACAAACATCGTTCGGTACCTGTTCAAGATTTTAATCCACTGATTTCTGTTATTTAATCATGAGGTTTAACTACGGTTTAAGCTTGTACAAAATTTGTTCTTATCATAATATTTTACATAATTTAATCTGCCCGAATATATGGGTTGAAATTTTAAGCCGATACTGAAACCAATGTTTTAAATATTTCTACAACTGACGCTTGATGCGTTCAAAATGAAAAAAAATGTGGAGAGAAGACCAAGTGCCTCAATCTATTGGCCTCTTTCGGATTGTTCCAACAGTACTTGTCTTCCACATTAACTATTACATGCTAGCCCTTAATTATTAATTTCTTTAAAAATATCTTGAAACATATTCATCACTAGCATTACGTCTTTCTAAGCAATAAGTCCACTGGTAATTTGGTGATTTATCCAATTTTACTTGCGATATATATACATACATATATATGTACTATAGGGCAAGTTTTGCATTTGGAAAAAAATCGATGATAGGGAACACCAAAAAGTGGGTCCCGCAATTCCGTCTGTTTGTACAACGCTCTACAGCCTAAATGGCTAAGGGAATTTTCCTTAAACTTGGCATTTAAGCGTTTTAAGTGATTGTCGAAAATAGATTTTTGAATCGTTTTTTGGAACCAAAACTAACAGTACCTGCCATACAGGTTTTTTTTACAATCTCAATTATCTCGAAAACGGCTCTAACGATTTTGATAAAAAAAAGTGTGTGCACTATTTTAGGTATACTTACAATTTGGTCAAACATTTTTTTTTACAAACATTTTTTTGATTTTGAACTTTATCATAAACGGCAAGACGGATTTTGATCAAAATTTTTATATAGGAGTTCCTTCAAATCATATATAATACTGCATACAAAAATTTTAGTTTGAACTTTTAAAAAAAAAAATAATTTTTTTTTTTTGAAAATTCAATATTTCGAAAGCGGGTGGGTGATTTCTTTTTGAAATTTTGTTTTAGAGTGTATGTTATATAATATTTAAAACTGTCATACCAATTTTTTTGTAAATTTTGTGTATACAAATAAAAAATTACTTTAAGATATTTTTAGTCGTTTATATTAAGAATTTTTGCATTCGATGTGGTCGAACATAAGAACAAGTACATGCGATCCAGGCGTGCATTTTTTTTTCTGTAATGGTGAGCGCACTAATGGGGATTTGACTGCCCCCTTAAAGTGATCAAGCACAATGAGAGTGGTAGGAAAGTAGGAAGAAAAAAAATAATTAAACACATTTTGACGGCCTTCGAGAGACATAAATTTCAATTGTTTCAATTATAGTTTATCGCATATCGACCTAATGGCTCTACTTTGAATTGTATCTTAAAGATTCAAATGAGTCTTGGAAGCTCTTGACTAAGTTATACTCGAACATTGGACAAATGAAGACTTTATAGATTACAGCCAGAACAGACGGGGAGAGAAATTTCTTGCATCTTTGAAGAAAATCAAAACACTTTGCAGCGTTTTTGGCCACATCGAATATATGGTCATTCCACAATAGGTGGTCTGTGACGCACATACCAAGGACTGAAGGCTGATGCAAGTGCGGCTCATGGATAGCGGCATCGTATGTGGGTTCTGCTTTAACGACAAAAGATATCACTGAGTTCTTGAAGCATTCAATTCCACACGATTTTTTATTTCCCAATTGGACAATGCCGTCGAGATCTGAATTTTATGAGCTTATCATACGCTGCCGTTGAAGTTCCACGTCTGAAGAACCAGGAGGTGAATCTAAAAACGAATATGAAAAGCAACACAATTTAGTGGATTAAAAGCTCCAGATCATTAAAGATACTGAGAAAAAGAGATTTTTTTTTATAATCTACACCCGCTCAAGGGATTATGAATACCCTTTAAATGTTTCAACACAGCGCGGGCGTGAGGGTGAGGTTAAGGAAGGGAGAGAATGATACGAAAGATGTGTGGCGTGATATTCGGAGACTGTAGGTGGTTGTTGTGTCAGATTTTATCTCCAGGGATGGCGGCTGAACTAATGCGGAGAAATTTCCGTGTCTTATTTATCGATGTCCCTTATAATTCGCATTAATTTTTTTATTCTTTTGTCATATTTTATCGGTATACTAGTTTTACTCAATCACATGTTGTTAGTGTTATGCCTAAACAGCATGTAATGAGTAAACCAGCAACTCATTGTATGACAATTATTTTTAGAATTGGTTTTAATGGAAAATAAGAAGACACAGACTACGGCAGGGATCGAACCTGTGACCATGAGGTTGACAGGCGAACACACAACTATCGCGCCACGGCCACCCCCAATGGGGACAAAACGGAGCCCTGGGGCACACCAGTATTCATTTTATGGATATAAGACTTAAAACCCTCCAAAATGACTTGTATTGAGCGATCCGAAAATTAGTTTCTAATCCAACGAAGTAGAGTTTCATGGATGCAAATATTCACGCATTTTCGATTAGACAGATTGATGCCAAACTCTATCAAATTCTTTTGTGTAATAACCTTACTTTCTCCAAATCGATATTAAGATTTGTGCCACTGTTCGGTGAGATATTCCATCAAAACACGTAGTGAACCTATTGCTTCTAAAGCCATACTGCCGGTCATTAAAGAGCTTTCGTTCATCAAGACATTTCTAAAGCTGATCAGCGTTTATATGACCTTGAAATGAAGGGCCATAAGTGCAATTCGACGGGAATTAGAGGGTGAAGAAAATTCGCCTTGCTTAGGGAGAGGCTGGATAAATGCTGCCCATGAAATCATTTACACTCTCAAATACTGGCGGTGTCATTACACTTTCTGTCAGCATCGAATTGACAGCAAACTGCGAGGCATGCAAATTGACTTTTTCACTTGTGCTGACATAAGCGGTGTTATAAGATTAGGACAAGCTTTGGAACTGAAGTGGAATTTCGAATCGTTTTACATTCTTATCAATTAAATATCTTATATAAGACTTCTGATCCATTAAATTGTTTAGCAGGTAAAAACGCTGGGGAATTTTCTAAAACTAACAACAAAACTTGCACTCACCTTAATACAAATTTCTTTAACTATATTACCAGAATTAAGATCACGCAACTTTTTGATTGATTATATTCAAATTTCGCCCTTAAAACAAACCTTGTCAAGATAATTTTACTCAAAGATATTTTAAAAGCCTATTAGGGCTTTGTTCTTGGTAGGCTTATAGCAAACTGATCTTCTATTAAAATCTAATAGAGTTGTAACGTCCTGACAAAATTTAAGAACACACAACTGCTTGCATTGATGAACTATTGACAAATATCAGTTCTTACTAGCAGTTTTGTCGGCATTATAGTAAACTCTTCAACATGCGATTTTTCCCTAGGAAGTGATATAGATTCTTTAGTTTCTTGATTCCAAAATTATCAATTGAATGACAGAAATAATTAAGGCTTTAAAGATAGAAGGAGATGTTTCAAAAAAGTGTGTTTTTGATATGTGTTTGTCTTTCGAGTTCTGAATGCTCCAAGTGTACTATTGTTCTCCAAGGTTTTTGAGAATTCTTGTACGCACTTTATAAAACAAAGAATATATATTAAGTAAAATATTGTCATGTGGTCTTCTGTCACAAACTGGAATCCTTTGGGTCTTATTTCAAAAATGACCCAATTCAAGTGATATGCGAAATATTTCTTCGAACACCAGGAACAATTTATTTTTGCTTCCCAGAATTAAATAAAATGCATCCGGAACATGCTTTCTAAAATCACCTCGGAAAAATCGACCTCGTTCCTCTCGAGTCGCATCTGGAAATAATACTGTGTGTGCAGCTGTAGAAGAGTAGTCTTTCTAGACGAGTAAATTACAGTAAAAAAAAATAGTTAAAATGGAAAAAAAAATAAACAAATTTAGTTGAAAACTATTACAGTGGTAATCATGGAACCAATTTGGCCCGAAACGCCACGAGACGCGATAATGGTTCAACGGATATAAGGTTGGCGAAGAGGAAATTTCCATGTTTCCATTAAAACGGAAATCATTACACAAAACATAATAAATGCGATTCAACATTGGATGGAGGTATAAAACGGCAACTACAGCAATAGGTACATATGTATAATTGTATAATCAGCACAACACAACACACATCCATTGGGATTGTGTACATATTTATTGTAACGGGAAACGGAGAATGTTGAACCCTTTCTTGAAGTTCGTTATTATTATATCTCTATGTCATGACATGTAATTCTCTATGGGAATAATAAATTTGTGTTTGTTGTCGCTGTCAACATTTTTTTTCTCTCAAGATTTACCAAATTCGAATGGCTGTTAAATGCGTGTAAACAATGTCAATGTATGTATATGTAGGTACACATACTCTATATAGTATATGCTGCCTTATTAAAGTAGCTATTTTATTTGTATTGGATGGAAATATATGATGGAGTTAGCGATGTTGCCAGTTTTTGCTCATAAACTATTCACAAAAAAAAAAAATAGTAAATGTGTTGGACAAAGATGTCAAAAAGGCAAAAAGTACCACACAAGCCGCCGAAAATTGGAGAATATTGAGAGACACAATTGAGTTTGAGTGACGAAAAGTTTTTTGTTTCAGAATTTTTATTATACTCCTACCTGATACAGAAAGGGCTTACGCAATGGTGTGTGCAAGAGTTCTTATCAATGTAATGACTGTATAGTTAAGTTGTCACTATTACCAAGAATTATCGTTACTTTGCAGCCCTGTAACTCTTTTTAAAAAGGTCTTCGAAATAGAAATGCTAGACAAATAACTAAGTTTCAGTTGTTTTTTTTAAAGATAAGTTTATATTGTTTTTGCTTGTCAAAAAAGAGCTGCTAGTTGGCCACAATAATGTAGGTTTGTTACTTATATTTTTAGATTCTTATTTTGAAGGCCCTTAAGTGCTTATATCTCTCTATAGGTTTCAAAACACTGAAATGCCCTCAAGTGCTTATTACTCTCTAAAGGTTTAAACACCCCAAAAGGACAAATCGTTCCGGGTAAATGATTCCATTTCTATATTATTCCGTAATTGACAGTACGTTCGTCAAATGGTAAAACGTATATAACGATTTTTCATGCAATTTCTCAGAATCATGGACTGTATACTTCTATTAATGTACATATATCAATGTAATATTAAAGAATTGTGATAACTGTACGAGGACGAAAAAAGTATTCGACTCATGAAATTGTCAGCAGCGTCCTTAAGTACAGGTTATTTCTTCTTTTTTTAAATAAGAGTTTGTTTTTTGCTTTCCTTTTGAATATATTTTTCTATGGATATACAGGAAAGCATTCCCTAAAAGTCAGTCTTTTACCATTGAATACCGGAGTTAAGCTTTCAATGGACGACATATAGCGTAGTTTTCCACCTCTCTGTTCACAATTAATGTACCTAGACCTACAGTGAATCAAAGTAAAACTCGTACATTCAATATTTACTTAAGAAAGCCATATAACAACTAATATGGAACCATTATTTGGGAAAAATTTTAAGGCAATCTTACAGTTAAAACTGTCACTTATAATATTTCTCAGAAAAACTTAAAAACCATAAACTTTAACAGCAAAATATACAAGCATTTCCTTAAACACTCAAAAAAACACGTCAAAATAAAACTCGTACTATGCATTTAAAGGTCAGAGTTTGTTACATTTGGTTGCAATAGAAACCAATCAGTATCAAATAGTATTGTGAGTTTTCACTTCAACAAAATTTGAGTTCATTTAAAAATGGGTAGACAAAACGGCTAACTCCAGTAGATGTTAGAAACCTGGTAATTATGCATTCTAAGAATGGTAAAACCTTTCGAGAAATTTTATATTTTTTGAATAGGAGTCATTGCACAATCCAATACATTCTCAAGCGTTATAAGGAAGAAGGAGTGGTAGGAAGCAAGAAGAAAATCAGTGGCAGGATGCGGATGAGCGGTAAATCATTCAAAATATGAAGGACAATCCGAAAATGCGTGCTCCCAAACTTGCTCAAGAGGCAGAAAGATATATTTGGAAAAAAGAGTGTACAGAAACCATTAGAATAATTTTAAGAAAACACCGCTATAATAGACTGGTAGCCAGGAAAAAACCATTTATTAGCAAGATTAATAAAATCAAAAGAGTAACCTTTGGAAAAGAGAATATTGATAAGGATTTTGAGTTCTGGAAGAAGTGCATCTTTGTCGACGAAATCAAGTTTAACTTATTTGGTTCAGATGGTAAGGTTAATGTTTTGCGTAAGCGCAATTAAGAGCTCGAAGGTAAAAATTTAAGAGCAACCGTTAAGCATGCTGGCGGCGCGGTCATGATGTGGGGATGTATGCCGGTATCAGGAGTATAAAAATTGCATTTCACTGAAGGTACATTGGATCAGCAAACCTACCTAAGCATCATGAGAATAAATTTGCATCCTAGTGCTGATGGACTTGGAATCTGGGCATATTTCAAATTATTAATTGACAAAATTTGGGCTTTGTGATCCGTACAAAATGATGCAATAATTAAAAAACCAATTCATGCTTTTACCGACGTTCTCCGGTTATTTTCCGGCTTCTTCAGGTTTTTTTTATAGAAAAGTTCAATGTTAACTTATTTATTTATTTATGTATTTCGTTTAAATATTAAATTATTTAATGTTAATTGTTTTTTGAAGAATTAAAAATTTAAGTTCAAATAATGGTATGTGATTAATATCCTTAAGAAAAGTAAGTCAAACATAATTTTTCTAAAATATTTATATTACGCATATATATGTACTTAATTACATTTGACAAATTGACACATAAACATAAATTAAATTCGATGTTATTATTTGTTTTATGACTAAACAAACTTACCCTGTAGAAGCGGGAAAATAACCGGAGAAACGTCGGTAAATGCAGTAATTGGTTTTTTAATTATTTGAATTATTTTATTACGGGTCATAAAGCAAACATTTTCTCATTTAATTATTAAATTGATATGACCAAATACCATTGCACATATTTCAAATTTTATAAAGATAATGACCACAAGCACAATGCGTACAAAGTTCGTTCCTGGTTGCTGTATAACTGCGAAAAAAAGAGACATCACCACAATAACCGGATCTTAACGTCATCGACTGCACTATATTACGAACAAAAATGAACTAAAAAGAGTTTTGCTGGCAGAATGGAACAATATACCACCTTCTTATTGCGAAAAATTGACAAAATCCATTCCAAATAGGTTGAACGCTATTAAGTCAAACAAAGGCCTTCCAACAAAATATTAAAACGATTTTTTATAGTACATGTATAAACTAAATGCATTTCGCACGAATTTAACTTTGAGGTTAAATTTAAAATGTGTTAATAAATGTTGTCCTAAAATAGCCTGTATTTAATTATTTTAATTTTATTCAATATTTTCAGCTTTAAAAGAAAAATACTTGTAATTTGCTTCATGTCCAAAAAAAAATTTTCTTAGCCGAAAAGAAAATTTTAACACTTTGTACGAGTTTCACTTTGATACACTGTACATAATATATAACGTACATTTAAATGGTTTTTTTTTTATTTTTGAATACATTTCTGCATGACATCTCTGGAAAGTACCGGCGGAACAAAAGTCACAAATTGGGAGAAACAAATTATAATTTTTAGCGCTTCGCTTAACTATTTCAAAGCCATTATCGGCGAAGCTTATTTTTGGAAGAAAGATACTTTAACATGGAAATGGTACTTGGAGTCGTTATTTACCAAATCTAGGGGGTGAGTGTAGACTATGTCTGCATAATTTTTTTTGTCAATAGATTATCAAGTAGATTTTTGCGTTTGTCGAGGCACTAATCTTAAGCAGTTAAGTTCTACATCCAATGTCGTACTTTTTCCTCAAAAATATGTTTTTCAAGTCGCTGCTATCTAAATATAATAAATAATTATTCTATTTTTAAATGCATTCTTAGTTCTGAATATTTTGTTTAAAAATGGTCGGTTGAACCATCATATACATTAGTGGAATATACGGTCCATTAGGTAACCGTGTTACTGCGAATGCTCCAAAGCATTTGAATAGGAAGCAAGCTCAAAATGATTTTCTTTACAATATATAATACAGATTGTTTTCCATACATTAGGCCATAACCCGACAATTGGACATGATCCTAAACGGTCGGTGTATAAATTTAAATTTTTTACAAAAATCTCTGGAAAATTTAAAACTTATTGATTTTTTATGTTCTTAGGCGTGAATAAAGCAATTGAAGCATATTTCTGGAGGTGATGGTATCCATATTACGAACCGAGTCATATTAACTCTCAGTTGTTTGGATTTTGAAAGCTGAACATAATTTATTGAAGTTGCGAATAAAGAACGAATCTATCATGATATCCCACTTTTTAGAATGCAGTAGTTTTTATACCGTTTTTAACATTTGATGAAAATTAAATAATTAAATAAAATTAATGCTTATGAATTGAGTCATTGTACTAAATTTTGAAAACATACAATTTACACAAGCTTATGGAATTTCGAGGGTTTAATGCCCAAACAAATAGAAGACTTACATTTTCTAAGAGTTAATTTTTTATTTTATTTAAAGTAAGTAAGAAGTAAAACTTTTTTTGAAGAAGTAAAACTTCTTTTTATATTGATCCTAGTGGTAGGATAATTTGAAACTCATAACCGTTTTAATAATCCAAATCAAGTAAATAATTTTGAAATGACAGCGTTTTGTGCATAAAACTTACAAGAATTCGTATGATTTTCCTTTGAAATTTGTGTAACTGTTATATACGAAATGCTTACTTTTTAAAACTACTTACTTTATTTCGTTGATTGAAGCGTTAGTGAATTTTAAATCAAGTACTTAAAGTGCTTTTAGAAACCGTTTCTTATTCAAACTAAATTTTCCAAAAACTTGCACATATAGCTGCGGTCAAAAAAATAGCACGTAACGCATCGAAAGGTTTATGAAGCGAAAAAACTAAATCAATATTTGGAATCTAATAATCACTATTGAATGAATAAGCTTTTTAATTCTTTAAATAATTATACCAAAAATTATATTTAAGAAGCCATCCATTTCTTCAGATTTGTTAACTTTCCAAAACATCTTACAATTTTGCCAGTCAAAAAAATAGCAACGCACCCTAACCACATTGCCCAAAATAAAAACTGCACATTTTTTTTAGTAATATTTGGCATCTATTTTTTAATTAATTTGAAAAGTGTAGAAAATTAATATAATGTAGCATATCCTTTATTTGCAATGACGGCTGTACTGTGGTATTAGTGGTACCTTTCTTGGGCTGCGTATAAACAGTTATATCCCTCAATCGCCTGCGCACTCTTTCTGCGCTTGCTGTCACGTTTAGCACTGCTTTCAGCTGCGTAGCTGGCAAAAACGGCTCCTTTTTATCCTGACGAATCAGTCGTTTTACAATCAGAAGAGATATTGCTCGCTTCCACCCACGTGTTTAGGATTTTTCAGCAAATGTTAGGGCATTTCGGATCTTTTTGTTGGAACACCCTAGGATTTGTCTGATTTCCGAATAGGTTTTACCATTAGATACCATATTTTTAATGGTTTTTCGGTCTTCAGGCGAACAATGTTTTCCGCGGCCGCGGACTATAAGTAAATTCGTAAAAACCCACAAAAAATAAACTTTTGACAGATAATATTTTACAAATAACTGGATAACTTTGATAGGTGTTATTATTTTGAGTGTTTAAATATAACAAAATAAAATGCACGACAGGATCGCACGTCCTATGTACGAGTATGTTCGATCACATTATATGCAAAATATTCTCAATAGAAACTGCTAAATGTATTTTTAAAGTCGTTTTTCACTTATTTTTCTATATATAAAAATATTTTAATTTTTTCTCAAAAAAAATTGGTATGAACATTTTAAATGCTTAATAATATAAATTCAAAAACAAAATTTCAAAAAAAAACAAGTTTTCGAAAATCTTGAAATACAATAATATTTAGAATGTGAAGGAGCTCCTGTACAAAATTTTTTTTTATCGAAATCCGTTGAGCCGTTTATGAGAAAGTCGGAAATCAATAAAATGGTTGTATGGCAGGTACCGATAATAACAAAATATTAAAAGAAAAAATTTTTAGCCAAAATGTGGACCATGCCCAAAGTAGTACACACGGCAATTTTGATCAAAATCGTTAGAGCCGTTTTAGAGATAATTAAGATGGTAGAAGAAATTGTATGGTAAGTACCGTTATTTTTAGGGCTAAAACAACGATTCAAAGATCTATTTTGGACAAGCACCTAAAACGCCTAAGCACCAAGTTTGAAATAAATCGGTTTAGCCGTTTAGGCTGTAGATCGTTCTACAGACAGACAGACAGACGGAATTGCGGGACCCACTTTTTTGGTGTTCTCTATGATCGTAATGTCATGTTTGATTGCTAGAAAAAATTTTTTTTTACGAATACATAACTTGCCTTATAGTACATAGTTATAATCGCAAGTAAAAAAAAACTACTGACATAAAAACTACCGCTATTCCTTTGATAATTGTGCAAATTCGAATATAACCATTTGGTCAAAGAACAACGATGATAAGATTTTTTTCAACCGATTTCGGCGAGTTAAATGATGTTCAAGGTTATTTTAAATTTTAATCCGTAAAACAGGTTCACTGATGATTCAAGCATGGAATTTGTTATTTTAATACGACTTAACCTTGAACCAGCGTTGAACCAAAGTTAGTCCACCAAAATCCCTGATTTAAACTTGCTGAGTCACGGATCAAAATTTAATTACATTTGTAACGGGTGATTCATAGTGAGGTTGGATTTTTAAAAGGCTTTTATTAACAGATCACGCGTGACTCTTATCAAACTGCTTTTCCATTTTTGTTCAGTATCGTTTGGCAAGTCATGATGGAAACACCCACGCCCACACCACATACACTGTATTTCGAAAATCAGTTTCTGTGAGAAATTTGTTCGGTATTTTATCTTGAAATTTTGTTAATGAACAAATTTGACATATTTGATCTGATGAGCAACTCGTATAGTAGGTACTTACCAAGATCTACCTTAACATCCATCAAAAACAACGGAATAGTGTGTTTTATGGGCTGATGGAATCATTGGTCTTTATTTCTTTAAAAATGAGGCAAATCAGAATGTAACCGTCAATGGTAACCGCTATCGCGCCATGTTAACGACTATGTGCTTCCCGAAATTTAAGACCATAGTCTCGGTGAGCTTTGGTTTCAACAAGACGGTGAGACACGAAATATACAGCGCGTAAAACAATCTACTTGTTGAGAAATTATTTTGGTAACCACTTTATTTCACGTGTTGCTAAGGTAAATTGGGCGCCTAGATCGTACGATATCACACATTTGGGGATATGTAAAGCATCACCTCTTCAGAAATAAAACAGCTACGTTTGACGATTTGGAAGGCAACAGTACTCGTGATATTCGGGAGATATCTCAGGCGTAGTCATGGCCAATATTTACATGATATCATTTTGAAAAAATAAATGCAATGAATTGTTCCTTCCGATATTAAAAATTTTAAGTTTCAAATTTATGTGGTTTATTTATTTAATTTATTTATTTCTTATCAATAACATATAAAAAATATACTATTAATATATAATTTATAAGATCACTAGCAGCTTAATACTATCGGCGCTATTGGCTCATGGCTTAGTAAATTTAGTAATTTATTTACCTCCAGTATCACAGTGGGAGTTTAAAGTTAGGATCAACTGAACCTTAAACTAAGTTCAAATTTTTGGTTTAATTCGTCCGGTTTCACAGTGAAATCTCATTTTCAGATCAGTTGAACTTATCGTTTAACTATATTTTATGAAAAATAGTTGGCAACCTTTTTCTTGCCTCGTCCTCCCTTTCTCTCTCTCTCTGACAGAAAAAACACCCGAAAAAACGAGAATAATTAATAAAAGTATAATCAAGATTACTATAACAACTCGATGACATTTGAATACACAATTTTGTTTTGTTGTTTTGCTAAACTGAAGTTTAAACGCCAGAATAATCTCGGTTAACTTAAACTACAAATTGAACTCAGTTAAGGGGTTAAAGGATACTATGAAACCGAATAAATTGTTGATCTGAAGTTTTCACCAAAAGTGGTGTTTAAAATCGCACTGTGAAACTGGGGGTTATAGTTACAATATTAGATTGTAGATGTTGATGTGTAAGACAATTGTGACCCAGTCGAAGCCCGACAAAGTTCGCTATCATTTCTATTGGATTTTATATAGATTAAGTAGGACGTATTTTAATTAGATCTATCATTGTGTAATAGTGGTGAAATTCTTTCCATTCCCTGATTTCGGTTTCCAGTAATTTGTTGTGGACTGACCTTTATCCGTCAGCTCGTTAAAAATGTATGGGTTTAATTTTACATTATAAATCAAACCTTACGATGAATCACCAATTCGAAAGCCAATTGTACAGGGTGTCCGCCGGGAAGGTATACAACTTTCTTTTGCCGCCATTTTGGTAAACATTAGTCTTGACAGTTCACATTTTGCAGTCGTGAAGTAGACACGTGGAAAATTTATTTTGTAAAAATATTCGATAAGCCAACGTGTTTTAACCGCTAAAACATTTTATTAAAATCAATCATCGATTACTTTGACAATAAGAAAGTTACGTGAAATTTATGGTAGAAACAAAGTGCACTATTTATCGTGTAGTGAATGATTTCGAAGAATGAGGGCCTGTAGGTAATAGTCCTAAGCATGAACCACAAAGTAGTGCAAGATCGGCTGAAAACATTACTGCTGCTGAAGGAAGTGTACAGAACAATCCATCAACCTCAATTTGACGCCGTACTCAGGAGATTGGTCTTCAAAGAACAACTTTGGCCACAATTTTGCACAAGGATTTGCATTTGTTTCCATTTAAGATGCAGTTGACACAAGAGCTTCTTTCACAAGGCCATTTACGCCGCCGTACATATGCCAATAAAATGTTACAGCTAGCTCATGACAACCCCGATTTTCATGAAAAATCATAATGATTGACGAGGCACATTTTCATTTGAATGGATATGTGAATAAACAGAATAGTAGATTCTGGGCAATGAAAAACCCTCAAGTTATTCATCAGTCATCTTTGTATCCATTAAAAGTTACAGTCTGCTGTGCAATTTGGTCAGACCCCAGGTAACATTTTTCCTCTCATAACATTCTCAAATAACTTAATGAGACTAATTTAAGGGAGCCAAAATAATCTTGAAGAATGGCCTAGATATGAGAGCTTCTCTATACTCCCTAACAGAGTTGTATTCTTCTTATGGGATGACAGATATAGAATAATGAAAAATGGTCCCTTATGGGACTCTTGTTGTGAGAAACCGTTTCTTGCAATGAGAGTTACTTAAAGAGAATAGAGAAAATGAGAAGAGAAAAAGAGAATAAACCTTAACAAAATTATATCTTTCTCATTAAAGTTTTTTTTATTGAAAGAAGCAAACACATTTAAAGTTTTTGCGTGTATATGTGATGGATAAAAACTGATGGGCTTTGATATGTATTTGTGATTGTATTTATTTTGTTAGTCAATTATTCATTATTTTATAATGGCGATAAATTATTTTATTTAATTTTTTGTTCGTATATGGAATCTAAAAATTATTGCGATTGAAATTGTGTCTACTAATTCTTGGATTTTACCTCGAAAAAAAAAACAAAGCGCTTTCAAAATAATGCACATATAAATTATTTAATTTATATTTTTTATCAAGAATAGGGTTACCTTGGATACTTTTGGGAATCAATTAATTTTTTTTAAATATAGTGGATGATATGCAATCCTAAATGCATAAAAATTAACTTGTGAGTCAAATTAAATCTGAATACTAAGTGTGTCATCAATCTATATGACACACTAAGTATTTTAATGCTGCATTTACACATATATGACAAAATGTAATTGTTGGTAAATATTTTTATGTTACAAAACAGAATTACCCAAGTAACATTTTTAATCGCACAAAAGGTTTCAATAGATAAATATTTCGATTGTTAAATATTTTATATCGAGATCAGAAAGAATCTTTTACAATTAATGCTATTGGTTTGGCATTTATGTTTGTGAAATTTATAATGCACATTATAAATTTTTTAAAGAAAAGAGTTTTTAAAATAAATAATTTTTAGAATTAATTTCAACATATCTACATTTTGTATGTTGTAGTAACCCTCAAATTACTCAGACAACATTTTCCGTGCACCTTTATGGCTGCTGTTAAAATGAGAGAATCCTTTAATATACTTACAATAAGACCATTATAAGATTTGTTTTTCTTCTACTTTTACTCACTCTCACTCTCATTTACTAAGTTTATTTTAAGTCTTCTTATGGGAATATTCATCAAATTATGGGATTATTTAAAAAAGAGCGAGCGAGATAACAAGTTACATATATAGTGAACTATTAATCACGGACGTAGCAGGGGAAGGGGGCCTCAGCCACAAAAGTAATGAAAACGGCGTAAAGGTAACTGTGAATGGAGAGCGATATCGTGATATGATTGGACACTTTTTAACGCCACAACTGCATGCTTTGGGCTTGATTAACATGTTGTATCAACAAGACGGTGCCACATCGCATATAGCCAGCATTACAATGGAATTACTGCGAGACATCTTTAAACAACAAGGTATTTCAAGAATTTGTGATGTTGATTGGCCTCTACGATCGCCTAATTTGACTGTTCCTGACTTTTTTTTGTGAGGATATCTGAAAACCAAGGCTATTTCAAACAAACCAGAAACCCTTGAGCAACTCAAACAAAATATTCGTGATGAAATTAATGAAATACCGCGTGAAATGTGTGAGAATGTTATGACAAATTTTCTCAAAAGGGATCGTATTTCTGAGACTAACAGAGGCGGACATTTACCTTATATTGTATTCACATAATTGCCGACATTAAATAAAACATTTATCAATATAAGATCTATTCTCTTTTATTTAACCAAAAATTATAAACAAACAAAGTAGTATACCTTCACGGCGGACACCCTGTACAAACGTAACCGCCGTTGAAACTTTGATACCTGATACGTGGTCTACCGATTAACTCAGAAATCGGGATGATATTAATGAAAAAAATTACTCAAGATGCCCAAGGAAAGGAGACAAGGGCATGACATGATTCACTTTTAGTATTTTGTAATTATATAACCATTCCCCAATTAAATATGGGACGAAACTTTTCACGACCACGGATTGAAGAAAATAATATTGAAGCTCATTGATTTTCAATTACTTAGGGCCAATTTTTGAATAGTCAGATAAGCAGTCAGTTAGTACATATTCTCCAGATAGTGCAAAAATCAGTTTTTCAACAGTCAGATACAACTTAATCTAGGAATAAAGTCATATGCTTATTTTAGAATGGAATAGGGAGTTATCTGAGGAATAAAATAAATAGCTATTTTCGATGTCAAAAACATTTTGAAAAATTATTGCTTTGAAATAAACGTTAAACAAAAATAAATTTATATGAAAAGTTCTCGATACTCGAAATAAAATTGGCGTTCAAATTAAATTATTCTCCAGATTGTTTTTTCTTGATTGAAAAATTCGATGCTGCTATCCGGTTGTTTAACAGTCAAATAAGTTTATTCCTCTGACAAACTAACCGGATGTTTATCTGGAGATTGAAAAATCGGCTCCTAATCTACTAATTCAACGTAACTTAACGTGACGACATGCAATGCCTTATTATGGATGGAAGATAACTCGTCACACTCACGTCTCGTTTTCTTATCGCATCCATTCTGTTCAAAAATAAAGAAAATGTTATTTTCGATTTGTCAGCCTACTTAGAATTCCTCGTGTAAGGCAATGCTGGTCTACGTCTGTTAACAAGACAGAAGACAGCTCTAGATACAATTTTAACCCCAACGCCGCAAAAGAAGTTTGACTTCAAAAACGAACTTAAAATTTTTGTTGATGCCGTTTTGGATGGTGGTGATTGAAATTCACAAAATAAATGCTGAAGTACCCCAGGGCTCTGTATTGTCACTAAATCTCTCCCTTATTTTCCTGAAATTTCTTTTATTTGGAACTTCTAGTTCACTAAATTATTTAGCGACAGTGCTCTCAATTTTTCACCTTCGGATGTATAACGTGGAACTACAGCGCCAGGGTATGATTCGCCAGCAATGGGGAATAAAATAAGAGTTGATTTCAATGCTTAAAACAACAATGGTGGCTTCTGTCATTGAAGCAGATCTAGATCCCCAAGTTACTATCAATTAGCAATATTTGAGTTAAGAAAATTTAGCTTTTGAGGAATATTCGAAAAATCTGCTAAGTGTTTACTTTTTTTTTCGAAGTTGCACACGAAAACCCTTCTTTAATCTGACTGTAATCCGTAAAACCTACTTTCGTCCAAAGCCAAAACTAAAAAGGTAATTCTCACATTTCGGCATGAAAGCACAGAGCGTTTCAAACATTTTAATAAAAAAGGTCTTAAAGTTGTTTCATAAATTTTGATCCATTTTGAACGCTAGTAAGAAAATTCAGTCTCGTCAGTTGTTAATTAATTGAAGTTGAGTCACTAAGAACTTTTGTAGTAACATGACAAACGAGCTGTAAAGAAAGATACGATAAACATTTTTTAGTAGGTAAACCAAAAGTAACCCATTAACTACTCTATGGTGTGTTTTGAATCGTTGCATCAACGGGGTTTTAAGGATTAATGTTATCATTACTTTATTGTATAAAAGGCAGGACAGCTTTTCAGTAGAACAGCGCCACCATTATAGGTTTCATTGGAGCATGAAACAGGCACGTGAACACGTGCATTATATTATGCATGCGTGTAGTTGTACACAATGGTAATTGCAACCGTTAATATTTTACTGCCAACTTTATGGTTCAGTCACACCCACAATATAATGTGGTTATGTCCCGCTTCGCACGAGTGCACTTATCTGTGCATTTCGTGTAATGTATTTGGGGTTACATGGCGTATACGTAACATTTTTTTTCCAGAACTGCATCTCATACTCATCACAGAATGCAGCAAAATTATTTTTCCATTTCACATTTTTTTTTTATAATTTCCTGGTAAGCAAATAAAATTTAAAGTATCTCTTTCAACCAGGATGTGTAATTACTCAGAGGTTTTGAGTGTCGGAAAGTGTTAACTTTTAATTGCGCTGGTATGTTGAATTGGGTGTGCATTTGTGTGGTGCATATAATATATATGCAGGTCGAAGTAGAACCTAACAGAAATTTTTGAAAATTAAATTTAGGTTTTAATTTTAATGCCAAATGAATCAGAAAATGATAAAGTTTTTTTTTTCTTTGGCAAATATGGGATAAAAAGTTTTGCTGTGAGACGAAAGCAAAAGTTTTGTTAAATTAGTGGTGGAATCGTGGGTGAGAAAAGTTTTATGTTGGTTTTGATTGAAGAAGATGGTGGCATTTGATGAAGAATTGCTTTTTTTTTATTTCCTAGTTAATGGAATGTTTGAAATGAGATTTGCGTCCAAGTTTCAAGGCGTTTAAGGCAAAGTTTGTTTAAGTTAGTTGGAACTAAAAGTGTGTTTTTTTATAGATCCATAGAATTGATATACTTAGGAAGAAGTCTATTGGGGAATAGAAGAAAAAGGATTTAGCTTTTGAAAGAATTTTCAAACTGTGACAATATTTTCGAAACTTGGGGTTTCCAAACATAAATCTCAAGAATCTTATGAGTAGCTGATTAAATATTTGAGTTATCCAAAAGGTATAGAGCTAGTTATGAAGATATAACTATGAAATTAATGATTTATTGCTTTTAATCTTTTAAATTGTGCATATAGACCATAAAAGAAGGATTAATCTTAAGAAATGAAAAGAAAGACCTAAGGTGTCATTAAAAGTTTTGGTTTCATAAATTTTCCTTCACACGAAAGAGAGGTGAGTGGTGAGTGGTATCACGAGAATTTATTATTAAACTCTACATACAACTTTGAAATTTAATTTAATTTTAATGTTTCATCCAAAGTGATTTAATAGTACTGAAATAAAACTTAAGCAATACTTTATGTTTCTAATCAGCGAATTATTTCTCCGACATCAGTCAGAAATGAAAAAAAGTAATTTTGTCTATTCAGAGAAGAGTTTAAGGACGATTTTCGACACTAATGGTTAAGAATTCTTATATTTATTGAAGTCATATACCATTGGAAGAATACCTGATATCATATTCGTACAAAATTTAGTGAAATTTGAATTTATTGAATTTTATACTAATTTAAAATAATTTTGAATGAAACTTTACGCCTGTTAGATAATTATAGGCCACCTTTTTAAGCAGACAAGAACTACCACAGATTCAGCTGTTCCTAAGTGGAAATTAATTTACTGCATGCTAATTACTGAAATATACTAATTGGTTTCTAGGAAACGACTCTAACAATTTGGACGACAATTTCAGAGTTTGTAGAATGTGGTCAAAAAAAATTTAAGTGAGATCCTCCAACTGCCACTGCCATGCTTGGTATTTCGAATACGACACAAATGATTTGAATGAAATTTTCATAGCTATGAACGACATAATCTGAAGGACAAAAATTAGGAAATTATTTTAGTAATGGATATTTATTGCCATGTCCACTTTAATCAATTCTTGGTTTCTTTGAAGTGGCGGATCTAACGATTTGTAATAATATTTAAGAGTTTATGTTTATGACAAGGAAAAAAATCTCGAAAATTTTTTATGTAAGATCCGCTTGCTGCCACGCCCACTTATCCAATTTCTTAGTTTCATAGAAACGATTCAAACAATTTAAACATTTTTTTGCAGTTTATTTTAATACAAAAGAAAAAAAAATTGATTTAGTAAAATCCGCCCGACGCCCACTTTCTTACAATTTTTTGGTTTCTTCTTAGAAACGGCTCTAACGATCTGAATGAAATTTAGTTTGCCCTTATGATCGTAGAAAAATTATAAATTAGAATAGGTAAAATCGACTACTAGCACGCCTAATTCTATTTATTCTTAGTGTTTTTGGAAATGGAATCATAAGCCGTAGTCAAAAGTTTTCAAGAAATATAGATTTTTGGGTTCTAATTAGACGCTTCTAATCTTCTAGGTTTTCGAACATAGAAGAAATTCCAGGTTATATAGAACAATTGTTGAGGATGGGCAAAGGTTATCATACTTAAGGAAAGGTTAAATGTGTTATTAATTTTATTTTCCTTTTTTATCAATGGAAAAGTTGATACATCATTTTAGAATTTCGAAAAATACAATGAGTGTTTTTTTAAGTATTAACTCTTATAAACTCATAATTTTTGTACTATACTCTGTACAACAAAAATAGTCAGCACAGGGCTTATAAACGAGCTTTATTCAAACTAATGGTGCCTGTGCGTATACTGTCACCACACTGAATTGAAAAAAAAAACTACAACTGACCAACTTATAATAACTGGTGTGGTAATTTCCTGCAAACTATAGTACACCGCACCATAACCGTTCTCATTGCATGCACAAAGCATAGCAAACTTATCATCTACTTGTTTCTACTTTCGCTGTATAAGTAGAACAAAATTACATTGCAACAAATTTACCAATATCTATTGAAAGTAATGCAAAAGAACTTTTCCAGTGGGTTTTTAGCAAAGATGGATTACTGTTTGTTTTTTTCTATTTAACCAGGGGCGGATCAATATAAATTGTCACTAAGGCATAACACTAGTGACAATTTGTTATTGAAAAGTTTAAATTGGAATATAGATCAAACATTAATTATAGTTAATTGTCTGACTTGTGTTTTATTTGGTTTTAAATGTTAAAATGGTTGGTAGTTTTAGAGTCGATTATACCAATATTCGCGGGCTTAGGAAAAATTTTTGTGCCACGTATGTTCCACACTGTTAAAAACAGGCCAGCTGTTTTGGCACTGAGTGAGACCCAGATATGCGAAAATTCTGATCAATCGGAATTTCGTCTGTATGGGTACAAATTAGTGCCATTATTCTTTTCCCACCATGGTCTCGCCGTATTCGTAAGAAATGATGTAGCGTACCAACTCCAACCAAAATATGACTTGTGCTCAAACACAAATTTTAATTTCATGTGGTTAAATTTCACTGTAAATAAGCACATCATACACACATGTTTTATTTATTGGAGCCCAAATTTTGACAGAGTTTCAACTTTTAACGAATTTGATGCTTTGTCCGACTCCATTCAAAGAATTGTTTTCCATTATCCTCAAACTGAAATCGTCATTGCGGGCGATTTCAATGTACACAATTCTAGTTGGCTCCGCTTTTCGAGCCAGACAACACCCGAAGGAAGGTATGTTGAGGTCTTTCCTGAGTTAAACCAATTGACTCAGATTGTTGACGAGCCAACTCGAATACCTGACGTTGCAGGTCAAACCGCAAAAACTCTAGACTTGTTCCTTACCTCTGACCCTAATAAATACACGCTAAATGTATTATCGCCTCTAGGCACATCAGACCATTGTGTCATATCTTCAAATTTCTCATGCCAACAACACTCAGTTAAAGAAAACCACCTATGAGAACCGTTTGGCAATATGGGAAAGCCAACTGGAACGGTCTCAATAATTTCTTCAGAAACTTTAACTGGTCATTATGCTTCCTCGGTAGTGACATAAACTCCAGCGCAGATATGATAACAAATTTAATCCTTTACGGAATGAGACATTTTATCCCGAATAGGGTGAAATCTATCAAACCGAAAGAAAATGCATGGTTTGATTCAAGCTGTAAAGAGGTTATTAGGGATAGAGAAGTCAGTTTCCGGAATTATAAAGCCAACCCCACTGAGGAATACCGGAAAAAGTTTCAACAAGCTAGAAAGACTTGCAACGTTCACATTCGTAGAACCAAATTTTTGCATGACCAAAAATTAAGGCAAAAAATACTACAATGTCCCAAAGGTAGTAAGAATTTTTGGTCATTTGTAAAAACTATTCGAAATTCAACTTCTTCTTCGGTTCCAACGCTCGTCTTTAATGACACCCATTTTGTCAGTTCTCGCGAAAAAGCCAATTTGCTTGCAGCGCTGTTAATTCAACGCTGTCAGAAAGTGATATGACTCCTCCAGTACTTGAGAGCGTAAATGATTTTATGGGACGAATCTTCTTTCGCACCCGTGCAGTTGCTAGAGTCCTCAAAGATCTTGACATAAACAAATCCGCTGGCCCGGTTCTTCAACGCTGGCAAGACCACTGCGTAAGCTTTTCAATCTGTACTACTCTACAGGTCTCTTTCCGAGTGGATGGAAAACCGCATTTTCCAGCCTGTCCCTAAAAAAGGCGCATCTTCTTCACCCTCTAATTACCGTCCAATTGCACTTACGTCCCTTCTTTCCAAGGTCATGGAAACGCTGATTAATTATCAGCTCAAGAAATATCTTGAAGAACGAAAGCTCCTTAATGCCCGGCAGTATGGCTTTCGTAGCAATAGGTCCACTGGTGATCTGATGGTATATCTCACCGAACAGTGGCACAAATCTTTACATATTTTTGGAGAAAGTAAGATTACTGCGCTTGATATTTCAAAAGCATTTGATAGAGTTTGGCATCACGCTCTCTTATCGAAAATGCGTGCATTTGGTATCGATGAATCTCTTCTTCGATTGATTAGAAATTACCTTTCGGACCGTTCAATACAAGTTGTATTGGACGGTTTCAAGTTTGATATCCACAAAATAAATGCTGGTGTGCCCCAGGGTTCCGTATTGTCTCCGACCCTCTTTCTCATTTTTATTAATGATCTCTTATCTGGAACTTCTAATCCACTTAATTGTTTTGCTGACGATAGTACTCTCAGCTTTTCATATTCGTTTTTAGATGCACCTCCTTGTTTTTCGGATGTGCAACTGGAACGGCAGCGTATGATAAGCTCATTAAATTCTGAGCGTGACAACATTGTCCAATGGGGAATTAAAAACCGTGTAGAATTTAATGCTTCAAAAACTCAGTGCTGTGTTCTGTCGTTAAAGCAGAACCCACCCCCCATGCCGCTTGCATTGAACAAACCGATCAGCTTTCAGTCCTCGGCATGTGCATCACAGACCACCTCTTGTGGAATGAACACATATTTGATGTTGCCAAAAACGCTGCAAAGTGTTTGGGCTTTCTTCGAAGGTGCAAGAAATTCTTCTCCCCGTCTGATCTGGCTGTAATCTATAAGGCCTTCATTCGTCCAAAGCTGGAGTATAACTCGCACATTTGGGCAGGAGCTCCCAAAACTCATTTGAATCTTTTGGATAGAATTCAAAATAGAGCTCTAAGAATGATTGGCGATAGAACTATAGTGGAAACATTTACATCTCTAGAACATCGTCGAAATGTTATATGTCTCTCAATATTTTATCGCTATTTTTATAAACAATGTTCGAGTGAAATAGCCAGTTGCATTCCTCTCCTTAAACTTTTCAACCGTAATACTCGCGCTTCTAGGAATGCTTATCAGTTTACCCTTGAGCCCAACTTCGGTAAAACTGTTAAGTAGAGAATCTTTCTTTAGCCGTACAACGCGAATGTGGAATACTTTACCCGGCTCTATTTTCCCCTCCCATTTTGATATTCAGAAATTCCAAACCAATGTTCATCGGTATCTCCTCTTGCATCCTTCCCTACTTTCCTAACGCTCGCACTGTGCTTGTCCATTTTAAGGGTAGTCAAAATCCCTTTAGTGCGCGCATCCGTTTAAAAAAAAAAGAAAAAAAAGAGATTTCTGGTTTTAAGCTTTTCAGAACACAATTTAATAAGGTGAGAAGAAGAAGTGTTGTCGCTTTGATTTTCTCCTTTTTATTTGCTTTTATTTCAAAATAGCCCGCTAAAATGAAGGTAATTTTTGTTGTTATTTTTTCAAGGCAAATTACTTTGATTACAAAAGGTTTTATAAAGTGAAATTTTGTTTTATCAACAGTGAATAATTGATATGCGATTCTTAAATAGTGAAGTAAAATTGAGTGAAATAAATAGTAAGGCTATATTATATAACTTTTAAGGTTTTCGCGGATACCCTTAAAAAGCGTGCCTATTAGCTTACTGCTCGCTTGGTGGTGTGGAAAAAGATGAATATATTTTTTTTAATTTAATTAAAATGTTCATTGTTGTAAATAAGCAGATGGTAACCCATATACACATTACTCTCATATTTGCGGCCATTTATAATGATTAGTATGGAAACCCTATTAGAGCTTTAACTTGAGATTGAGATTAAGCCAATGCAAACAGAGTGAAAGGCAATGCCCTATCTTAACCTGTACATACTGTACAGTTTGGACCTTCGAAAAAAAAATGTTATTTCGGTCTTACCAAATCATTCCTCAACTATATTTCTAGCCGACTTCTTCTCACCTTATGTAGAAAATGTATTTTAATTTAAATTTATAGTTTAAGAAAATGTAAATATCTGTCCGTCCATTGTTACCGAGCGAAGCTCGTTCTCTCAGCTACTACTGCTTAAATATACTAAATACATTTGTCTGCTAGCCTTGCTGACAAAATGTAATAAAAGATACCAGGCGAATTCAATGTTTAAATTGGTATCGGTCAAGGCTCTATTCTGCGACCCATATTATTTTTATTTGTGATAACTATAAAAGTAAGGACGGAATATTTAACAATTTAAAATTTGAACTCCGAGTACCTGTAAACTATATTTTCACTCTCTTTGATAAAAAAAAATTGGTAACAACGCAGGTGTTAACGTTTTCCTGAACACATATTCAACAGAATGAGAAAACGTGGTAAAATTAGGACAGATTTTACCTTCATTTTTACGTCAAAGAGTCAAGCCGTTACCGTGTAACCTTAGCTTTAACATGACAATGTTGACGTAAGCTGCTAGCTTTCTCAAAGATCCATCTTACCAGTTGATTTTGACTCATTTACACCAAAATTTTGACATAAAACAATCTTCTTTAAATTTTGATTTTTATTCCTTTATCAGCTGGATCTCCTAAATTTCTGAGAAAAATTTTCCCAGAAGTTAACGAACTTCAAAATATTGTGATCCATGTTGAGTTTAGATCTTCTTTAAGAGTCTGTTGAACGGATGTGTTTCAGTCCTATTTTAGTAGATGTAATATTTCAAGATATATTACATCTACTTGAAGTTTGTATTTATTGTATCGCAGTTATTTCACCAAATTTCTTCTAAAGTATAATTGTGTCAAAATCAGACTATTTAGCTATTTTAGTATACATATAATTGTCCCTTCGTCTTCGGACAAATTTCGATATTATTGCAACTCCAAGCAAGAATTCGGAGCGTATTTCAAAGCGTTTTAATTAGCTATTGAACATCAGATAATCTAAGTTATCAAGGAATCGATTCTGAATACAACTTTGGCAAAAAATACCCCACCGCCTCCTGCTTGACCTTGAAAAATCATTTGACCCCGTTTGTAAAGACGGCCTGGTTTTCAAGCTGAAGAATCTTCACCTAGACACCTTATGCTCAACTTCCACAGTTTCCTCACTAATCGTAGGAGTGGTTGGGCACTTACACTATAACGAAAAACATTCGGCCACCTAATTAATGTGTCACTAGCAAATACTGATATGCCGATGATTCCATCGCATATTGAGGTTCAAGGAGCCCAGACATATTTCTCATTGGAAAATTAGGATCACATCCTTGCAATCTTAAATAATATCTCCAATGGAAAATCAAAATCAACAATGGAAAATCAATCATCTCTCCCTGACTCTTTCTGAAAGCATCTTAATCAAGAACTTAGTGTTAAATACCTTGGAGTTCACTTCTTCGAGAGTTTCAAGTTTAAGGAACATACTAAATTCACCATTTGCAAGACAAACTATGCCATATCTTTAGATTATGCCCTCTTTTGAGAGTAAGATGAGGATGCCACAATAAGATGAATGTTGCGCGTAAATTCATATTTTTTTCATTTCAGTTACAAAATTATTTTTTATCAAAAATTAGAAATCTATTACTTAAAGATATCATGAGTGAATTTTTAAGCCCCTAAACATTGCATTGCAACTTTAAACGTTCACTAAAATACGTTTATGAGTGAAGCTTTTAATTTTTAGTTTTACTTGAAAAAATGGTTATTCAGAGAAAATGAGAAAAAAATGTGATTATTTTGAACGTATCTTTTGAGATAAAAATGAAATTGCTAATTTCACCAATAACTGAGAACTAATGGGAAACTATTCGATACTCGAATAAACGTCAAGTACCCATCCACAGAATGAGTCTACTTCTATAGATACCCTACTGCAAATATTGTATTTGGCATTCTACTTTTCTACGAATAACGTTTCAAAAACCACTTTAATAGTAAAAAAATCCATATCTTAAATAATTATTATCAAAGAAGAAAAAAATAAAAAAAAAATATCAAACTCACCTCACTGCCGGCACTTCAAGGATATCCCATTCAACGGACATATAAAACTCAGAGAGATCGACCCCGACATCCACAATATTGCTCCCCTGCTGTTCGTCCATGTGCCGCAGATCCACCTATTTCCAATTCGATGTTTGACATTTTCGTATTCCGATTTCCGGCAATCATTTTGCGTAAGGTTTGTCATAGATTGTATAAGCGATTTGATTGTGTTTTTTTTTTATTTTGTTTTGCGAATTGAAGTCGTATAGTCGATTGAACCAAAAATTGGTCGATAATAATAAAAAAAATAAGAAAATACATATTACAATCATTTTATTGGAAATTCAAAGTTTTTATTACTTAAAATATTCTAAGATAGGAAGACAAATATATATTGGTATAAATATATATATATTTTCTTGTTATAACAATTTATTTTTAATTTAATTTTATAATAATAATAATAATCATAATAAATGAAGAATGAAAGCGAGAAAGCATGCAATTTTTTTTTATTTAATCGTTTTTCAAGGTTAATTTTTTTTTTCAATTAAAAACTAAACATAAAAATAATAATAACAAAAAAAAAAATAATAAAATAAATGTTTATATAAAAAAAAATAAAAGACTTTATTTCTTATTTTTTTTTTTAATATTTCTATAGAAATACTTAATTTCAGCTAAATTTGCCTCATAACGTTACAAGTTTCTTTTCTAATTTAAAATTAATTATACATTTTTTTTACTTGTAATAGAACTTGGTTATTTTCTCATGTAGAAAGTAAACAAAAAAAACTCAAGAAAAATTTCATAAATGTAAGGACAAACATAAAAAAATAATGTTTTATTTTTTTATGAAAATTTAGAAATAAAAATTTCATTGATTTTTTTTAATTTAATAAAAATTGCGAACAAAATTTTAATTTAGGGTTAACTAAAAATTAAATTAATGATAATGAAGCGGGTATATAGATTTTTTTTGCATTTCATTATTTAACACTGGTGTTTCGAATTATTTAATTTGATTTTGTTTTTATATTAATTTAATGCAGTAAACACATTGCAACTTAAAACGAACAATAGAAGAAAAAAAAATTAAATCATTCACAATCCCATTCCAAATAAAGAGCATTCATAATAGCATGCACTACATATTCAATAAGAGTACATGGCAAATATTGAAGAAAATGCATGGAAGAAAAGGAAACAGGATGCAACGTTAGAGTGTGTTTCGCATATATTTACTGTTCAATGATTACACAATGCAAAGGAACTTGACAGGTACATTCATTGAGGTTCAGATCCACACAGACACATGCATTTTTAAAAGAGGATAATACTTGTCTACGGAAATTAGATGCATAAATGCATATTGCATTGCATTCACATTCATTTTTCATGGGGGACTTGAAATTAAGATGCATTTTGAGACTTGGAAATAAATTTAAAAAAAAAAATAAATAAAGACAATAAGTGTGTAGTACGGAACTCATGCTATGTATTTTTTTTTGCTGTTGTTTATTAATTCAGTCAGGTTTGCATTCGATTTCATGTTTTTCAATTGATTTTTTTTTTAAATTAATACAAGCATTTGAATCTGATGCAAGCAAAATGAGGGAACTGATATTTTAAAACTTTAAATTTCATTTTTAATTAGAATTCAGTGTTGTGACAGTGCATGAAAAAAAAATGGATATAAAAAACAATTTTGATAGAAAAATTCATCCAAGGGCGATTTGGTTTTAAAGTGAAATTTAATTGCTAATAGCAAAAATGTATACCGAAATAAACATACATCAAAAACAGACTGGTGATTTTTATTTTTTTTTGTGTTATTTATTATGTAAATCCGAATAATAAATTGAGCTTTTGATTATATGATTTTTATTTATGTATTTTTTAAAGAACAACGTGTGGAAAATTTGTGCAAAAATCAATTTAATCTGTGTGTTTTGTTTATGTACTCGTATAGATAAGTTATTTACAAATTTACAATCACATCATACATTCCAGAGGTCGTATTTATTTGTGGTTATTGTTTGTATAATATATATATATATACATTATTTATTATTAATTTTATTATTATATGATTTTTATATTGAATTATTATTTTTCATTTTCTGTATTCAAAATAAGAATTAGTTATTTTGAAACAATTTGCAATTACATAATTTAAAATTAACATAATCTAACTGGTTGTCAAATCTGTCAGGTAGATTATGATTATTTGTGAAATCATTTAGAAGTCATCAGCAGTTCAAAATACTTCCTCATGTTGGAAAATATTATAGAGGAAATAATAAAGTAAGCCCATGTCTATATCAATTCCATGCCCGTATCATGAAATTTATTTGGATAGGGGACAATGATGAGAGATCAAACAAATAATTATGGAGAGAATTAGATAAAGTTTAAAAAAATCGTTTACGATTTTTGTAGTGTTTTTATTTGTTCTAAAACAATTGTTATATTTAAGATGACAGTGAAAACAAGAAATAGAGAGCATATTACAAATTAAACCCTGTGGAAAATTTATATATTAATACATACGAGTATATACATACATTTGATTTTATTTATTTTTTGACTGAAAACTTAAGTAGAAGTTTTATATTTTGATTAACAGTATGTTAAAAAATTAAAATTCCTGTTAAATGACAACATTTCTAGAACATACAAATACAAAGTGTGCGCGAAAGAATGGATAACACTGGAATAGCTTATAGCAGACTTTATGAAAGTTCTATAAATAGAAATGAAATAAAATGCACGACTGGATCGAACGTATTTGCTCTTAAGTTCGACCACATTGTATGCAAAAACTCTTAATAGAAACGGCAAAGTATATTTTGTAATTTTTAATTAATTTTCGTATATAAAAAAGTTGTTACTTTTTTTCTAAACAAAAATTGGTATGACAAATTTAAATATTTAATAATATAAACCTAAATATAAAATTTCAGAAAAATCGTTTAATCAGGTTTCGAAATAAATTTTTTCGAACAAATTCGAAAATCAATAAAATGGTTGAAGGGCAGTGAACTGTTAATAACAAAATATGTAAAAAAAAAAAAAAATTTTTTGACCAAAATGTAGACCATTCGTCAAAGGGAGGACACATTCTTTTTTTTTATCAAAATCGTTAAAGTCTTTTCCGGGATAATTAAATGGTAGAAAAATTTGTATGGCAAGTACCGTTATTTTCGGTGCTAAAAAAACCATTCAACAAAATATTTTAGACAATCACCTAAAACGCCTAAGTACCAAGTTTAAAGAAAAGCGGTTCAGCCGTTAAGGCTGGAGAACGTCCTACAGAAAGACAGACAGACGGAATTGCAGGACCCACTTTTTGGTGTTCTCTATCATCGTAATGTCAAGTTTGATAAAAATCTCGAGTTCGATTTTTTTTCCAAATGCAAAACAAAAGTTATGTGTATTTTTTCATTCAGTGTAGTTTTATTTACCTTACTTTAAGTTCGTCGAAGTTAACAAATCTAAATATTAAATATAAGAATATCCCAACACCTTGTAAGAAGATACAATTTGAATTTTATTGAATAATAAAGAATTCGGGAATTAAAATACATTTATTCCCACACAAAGTCGTCTTTGCACCTATTTATAAAAATCGATATTTCGATTTCAAATGTATTGCAATAAAAATGTTTATCTTAATCTAATCTATCTTACAGGAAGAACAAGTCTGCAGAAAAAATACGACCATATAATGTTAAACCATTTGTATTTACTGCAAGATCAGGTAAATTTAAAATCTTCAGTTTTTTTATATATTCTTAACCATGCAGAGTTTTGCTTTCTATATTATAAAAAAATTCTAGGCATTTTTAATATTCGAATAATTGCGTCAATGAAAAAGAATACGCTTTAGAATTTACACTTTCTTAAAAACTTATTGGATTTTTGTTTAATTAATAAAATATTTTTTAAAAATACATTTTTTGATATTTTACAGAAGTGCAGTACAGTGAAAGCAATTATTGGCGATCTGGGATAATTTACAATTCACCGATTACTTCATTAATTCTTTAGAATTGTTGTGATTTGAAACTCGATGAAACGAAAATGCGTCACGATGAAGAAATAAGCACATAAATGTATGGGATTTTTGTTTTTATATTGTATGTATGGTATGTCGAATACTGATGCTGAAAAGAGTCTTGAAAATCGGTGGAGAAAAATGAAAACAAGATTGGAGCCCTGATTAAGCCTGGCCTAGCCATAGATTGACGTTGCACGGATGTGTCTATTTTTTTGTTGAATGGGGATGCGAATGTGATGGGAAAAAATACAAGTAGTTTGATGAAAAGGAAATCACACCAAAAACATAAATGTTAAAAAAGTAGCTAAGTTCTTCTATATACAAAAACCTTTGCGTAACAAGTCAGCCGTGAAAATCGCTTGAGTTTGTTCATGTAAATAGGGTATAGTGCAAGAACTTGGTTGGGCAATACCGTGCCCTTTGATAAACCACTTAACATGAAACTGAAGGCAAAAATTCATAGACTTGTACGTTCGTTGAGGCATTTTTTGATGGGCCTCAACATCCAAAATTAACCGAGATTGGATAATACCAAGCTAAAACATCCGATGGAAGACAGTAATAAATAGATAGATATTTTCATACTCTTTTATTACAAGTTTAAATTTAAATTATATTTTATACATACGAGTCGGTCCAATAAGTACTAAGCCTACAAAAGAAAAACAAACATTTTGGGAAAGTGGTAATTTGTTTCTCAACATAGTCTCCTTTTAGCTAAATTTACTTGATCCAGCGATGCTCCAACTTCTTTAACAAAACCGAAAAATAGTTTTTTTTCGAGGTTTGCATATTAGGCCTCCGTGGCGGCGATGACCTCTTCTTCCTCATTTGACTCAAATTCCTACCCTACTGCTGACTTTTTTAAACAAAAAAAAAGTCGCACGGGGCCAAATGTGGAGCATACGGTATATGGGGTAGCAGTTCGTAGTGCAATTCAACCAATTTGGGTGTGGCGACGTCGTCGAGGGTGTGAGCCGGTGCTTTGTCATTGTGAAAGAACACAAATGGAGCCGATTTTTCTTCAATTCGTCGACGAGTCGACCCAATAATCCAGCAAAGTAGAGATCATTTTGCCCTTCTCTAGCTAGTCGATGCAAATCCCACCTTGTGAATTCCAGAAAACGGTGGCCAACACCTTTCCGGCCGATAGGACAGTCTTCGCCTTCTTTGGACCACGTTCTCCGGGAGAAGTCAACTATTTCGATAGTTCCTTGGTCTCTGGTGTGTACCAGTGGTTCAATGTTTCGTCAACAGCCACGACACGTCGCAGAAACTCCTTTTGATTGCTCTTAAACAGCTTCCAAAACTGCTCTGAAGTGTTCTTACGGTTGCGTTTTTTATCCAGAGTGAGAAAACCTGGCACCCATCGGGCCGACAGCTTTCCCATGCCCAAAATTTCATGGATAATATGACCCGTACCGTCTTTTGAGATGCCCGTTGTTTCAGTCTGCCAATACGATAACGTGGATTTTTGACACGTTATCCTCCGTGGTAGCCATTTTCGGGGCTTGTGGGCGGAGCTCATCAAAAGCCGATGTGCGACAACATTAAAACTCGTTATACCAATTTTTCACGTACGCCATCGAAAGAGAATAGGCCTTGTACACAGCATCTAAGTGCTATTTAATTTTGCTGCGCGATTTCTCATCCATAAGCAAGAATCGATTCACCGAACGATATTGTTCTTTTTCCATTCTTCTAAATTTCGCAGGCAAGCTGGCTCCACGCGTGGTCAAAATAAAACTACGAGGCCGAACTACTGAAATTTTGACAGTGAATGCACTAGACAATAGTAATTTTCTCTTGCGATACTGGCACCATCGAGCGGTGAAGCCAAGTACCTATCGGACCACATTCGTAAGAATAGAAGTCAGTTAGAAAGTGAATTGAAGCATCTAATCATTGAGTAAAATCTTTTTTATACAAGTGTAACAAAAATATGGGTATGAGGTTCAAGTCTAAAAAACCACTAATGTTATTTTTGGAAATTCTAGCATTTGTATTAACTTTTGAATGTTTAAGAACGACAGTAAAATTGATAACACATTTACATTTTCCTTAAGTTGTATAGACATTGCCCATGCCCAATAATTCTTATAGAGTAGCCTGGAATTTATTCTACATTTAAGGAAAACCTTGAAGATGAAAAACGTCTCATCAGAACCGAAAAATCAATATTACCTCTCCATTTCCAAAGATGGTTTTTTTTTTAATCTTTTAATCTTATTTTTAATTTTTCTTTCGAATAAAAACAAATAATGAAATAATAATGAATATAATTCATGGTTATCTAACGTTCGAATTATGAAATTTCCTTTTCCAGCCCAACAAAAGTTCTGCAATTTGGCTCTATATATCGAAAGACTGTATTGCACCCGCACGTTTTCATAGAATTATTTTATTTTGCAGCAACTGCTGGCAAATTTTAAATTACAGAATTTCAATAATGTATTCCAATGTTCAAATAAGTTTTCTTTATAGTTTTTTGCTTAGAGCATTTCGACAAATTCTGTCAACTTACATCAATCAAATTTGCCTAACCTCTCTAACGAGACATATGGATGCACCAATAAATTTAATATTAATTTATTCATGTGTACACATTTTGTAAGCCCTGATGAATACCTAGAACGAGACATCCTGCCAAAGCTGTTATTATATTTGCAATAGCAAACGAAACGTACACACAAAAAAATCCATATTATATAACTATGTATATCTAATAAAAGAAAAAAAAAACCTAATCGTTTAGGTAAGTTCCAAACTATGTAGAAGCATTGCAGTAGCATTGCAGGATGAAGCGAAGTTATTTGTGAAACATTCGACAAATAGTTTTGCATAAATCTAAAGGGCACGGCACAGACACGATAGAAAAAAAAGAAACGAACACAAATTCACAAAAGGACACTTGGCAGAGAAATCGATGAATAAAACTGCTGTACAGAACATGTGCATTGCATTGTGTATGCTTAGCTTAGTGTCTTTTTGGTTGCCATGCCCTTAGAAAAATGGTGAAGGGCAAAGGGACGAACGTCATTCTATCGGAGAATATACAATGCATATTTAAATCGCTGAGAGAAGAGACATTTTGCAAAGTAAGAAACTCATGGATACTCGAAAATATTCTGCTGAAAGGATATATTTGTAGTAATCTTGAGAATTCCAAGATTTAGGATATTTAGTTTATTCATGATAGATAGAGTTAAAGAAAATTCTATTCATGTGAATATTCTATTTGATTCTAAGTAAATTTTAAGTGACCTCATGATATTGGTTAGATAAGTATTGCATTTTTATAAATAAACGACTCAGGCTATTTGCATATCATTTAAAATTTATATTATCTGAAAGCTACTTGAATCAATTTTAACCTAATACGTACGTAACGTATATATGATATACCTGATATCAATGGCATCTCTAGAAAATCTTATGCAATTTGTGTCGATTAAATTTAAATTCAATATGGAAAATACAAAATGGCAGTCAATACAAGCAGGCTTATATTGAAAAAAATTGCAACATTTTTAAAAACTAGCTCTTACTTGAGTTTAAATATTTTATAAAAAGTTAATTAAAAAGTATGGACAATTCTAATCCAATTCAATTTACTTTATGAAATAAAAAATGCGCTCACGTTAATTTTATTGTCGAAAATCGCGTTCGTGCGCCAGTCTGCGTGGCTTCCCTTTCTCTCACGGAGAACCTTTGAAATTAATCAAATTAACGAAAAGTTTTTGAAGGTTTTCTCAAGTTAAACAATTTCAATATTAAATATTTCTTGGACGTTAAGGTCTACCGCGAAAATGATCGACTTTCTTTCGACTGGTACCAGAAAGGTATGGCATCTGGGCGACTTGTCAATTTCCGATCTAATCAAGCCAAGCACATTCGTATAAACACTGCGTCGAACTTAATAAACAAAATTTTTGCGTTGAGTGACCGAAAATTCCACTCCGCCTACGCAGCAAAAGTTACGCAAATACACTTAGACAACAGCTTTCCGACAGAAGTTATAAGGAATTTGATACTTCGTCAAAAACACCAAGTTCGTTCAGAAAATAAGTTGGAAGAGATGAGATGTGTTTCTAAGAGTGTCGTTTATGTGCCCAAACTTTCCGAAAATTTCAAAGAAATGGTCACGAAAAACAATCCGGAAGTCAACTTGGTATATAGGTCGAACCAGACTGTTGCATCCCTATTCACCAACCTGAAGACGAAACCCGACAAAAATCGGCGTTTAGACGTAGTTTATAAAATAAATTGCCAGCCAACAGAAAAACATACATCTAAACGTTACACACTAGAGACACTGCATATAATTAACAACAAAAATAATATGAACCGCAAACAAGACACACAAAATATATCTGCGGTTTACTGTTCATTAGTTTCTGACAATAAATATCATTAAACGTAGACTAATCTTCAAACGAGAAGTGTTCAAAATCTGATTTTAATCTGTTTTTTGTATATGTTTTAAACAAATTATTGTTATGTATATTAAAAATCTTAAAATTTAACGTTATGTAAGTCAGATTTTGTTCGTTTACTTGTATCAATATGTACAAAATTGTATCTCTTTTTAATTTTGTAAATAAAGACACCCCTGAAGAAGACTGCAACCACCGTCGAAACGTTGGGAAAATAAAATGAAAATTGCTTTCATTTAATCACCATTACGACCAATAAAGCCGACGAGAATCACTTCTTAAAAATTCTGCAAAGTCCAAATAAAAACCAACTTGGTCAAAAACTTCTAAAATATTATTAAACATGTAGTTCAATTTAGATTAGTTTAAGTTATCACTTCTGTTAGGCGTCCCGGGACGCCCATGTTTTTTTCTTTCTTTCTTTCTTCTTATACAAAAAAAAATAAGATGGCCGATAGGGCGGCAAATTCAAAATTTGTATTAAATAGTTTAAATTCAAATATGTATACTTGTTCACAATGGTTTTTAAATTCAATTTAATTCATTTTAATTTTAAATTATTTTTTTTTTAATTAATTAAGATTTTTGTTCTGATAAAACAATAATAGTTTTGTTGTTTTCATATATTGTACATATATTTTTGTTTGTCAAAATTTTTGGTATGAAAATATGGGTCTGACATTTTATTTGAAACGGAATGCAAAAAATTTTGCTATTTTTTCAATGAAAAGTATGTGTAAGTGAACTGGTGAATCCGATGACTTTAAATAGCGTTTTACGACATTTTGAATTGGTGCTGGAAAAACATCTGTTTCCAAATTGGTGATTTCTTCATCCAGACTAATTGTTTTGTGAAAAAGCGTGCGAAAAGCTAGGTTTCAATGAATTAATCTGGCTGGCGCTGTGACATCTAGCTTTCCGGGCGTCTAGATCACTCAATCCGACACGGAAATTGGTCAAATAAGCAGTGAAAATAATTTAACATTTCGCAGATGTCAATTGCTCTATATTTGACAATATTTGACACCATTTGCAAAATTGATATTTCCTTTAATTCACTTCCGTCTTATTTTATTATTTAAAATAAATAACTTCTGCCAACAAATTCGGAGCTTTGAAGGCTCCCATTTGTTTATATTGATGTTATTGTGATTTAATTTATTTTAGACGCGGCATAATAGTATGATCTCTATCTTGATTTCGTTCTCGGAGTCCGTAAATTATTTTTAAATGTTAATTCTTGTTCCATTACTTAACTCCGAAGAATGTGGTTAATCGAAGAAACTAGTTTATAAATGTCAAAAAGCTAATGTTGAATTCTAAACAACTAAAGATTCGTTTGTTTTCTGAACACAATCGAATTATTTCTAAACAAGATCTTTCGATCTTGTGTCTTGGGTTTTTTAACAAGATATCATAGACTTTACACGCAAGTTCCTTACAGCAAATTCAACATAAAATTTCGTTTTATTAATGCTACACAAAAATACAAATGATTTTCTTCATTTGTCTCTACCTCTAAAGAGACAAGAAAGAGACAGAAATAGAACTCATAAACGTCAAAATAAATCATTTAAGTAAGGCCTGTGTGAGCAACGTATTAGATTGTTTGTTCAATCGTGTTTCGACAATTTTATTATCTGACAATGTGCTTAAAAGAATTTTTCTAACAATATTTTCATAAAATATATACGTTCAGATATTGGCGATATCTGTTTAACTGACATGTTCATCCATATTTGACAATTTGATGCTCTTAGCTTTAAGACGTATGTACATCTGTCATTCTTTCTCACATTTTTTGGCACTATTAATCAAGTCGCATATAAATGATCCAAAATCTGCCATTCTATTTTTAATGACGCACGCACTTAGGAGGTTTCGACTACTTTAAAGATATTCAAGCACAGTGCGAGCGTTAGGAAAGTAGGGAAGGATTTAATAGGAGATGCACATTGGATCTGAATATTAAAACTGGAAGGCAAAATAGACCCGGGTTAAGCATTCCACATCCGCGTTGTACGGCTAAATAAAGAATCTCTGTACTTAATGGTATATATATACGTTCGAAGTTGTGCTCAAGGGTAAAGTGATGAGCATTTCTATAATTGCGAGTATAACGGTTGAATAGCTTACGAGGAGCAACGGAACTGGCTATTTCGCTAGAACGGGGAGAAAAATTTCATGTATCTTCAAAGAAATTCCAAACACTCATTTTTGACGACATCGAATACGTGGTCAACATGTGATCTCTGATGCACATGCCAAGGACTGAAACCTAATAGGTTTCTTCAAAGCAAATGCCACTGATTGATATCGGCATGATGGGGAGGTTTCTGCTTTAACGACAGAAGACAACACTGAATTTTTGAGGCATTCAATTCTGAGCGGTTTATTTATTCACCAATTAAAAATGCTGTCAAGGTCAAAATTCAATGAAGTTATCATTCGTCGTCCGAAGATCAATGAGGTGAATCTGAAAACGAGTATGAAAAGTTGAGAGTATACTGTTGTCAACAAAACAATGATAAGAAAATCCAGATAAGAGATCATTAATGAAAATGAAGAAGAGAACATCAAAAAAACATAAATTGAAAGTAAGTGGGGCTCTCTATATAGCCTTCGTTTTCTGACCTGTAACTTCTGACCTGGTTCAAAATGAATTTGCATCGGTGTCTCCTTGCAAATCCTTACCAATTTTCTAAATTCCACCGTTTTCATAGACGTTTTAAGTCATAACTTAAAAAGAATAAAACAATTTTTTTTTATAATTTCGGTTAAAGTCAATCAAATCAAAATTGCATACATACATACACCCTCGTATATGAAGTATTTTTCTTTTACGAGTAACTCAAATTTAATTGCTGTCAAGAGCATAAGTGCGTGCAGAATTATTCCATTTATTCCATCATCATCATCATTGCCTCAAGTACAATTCGAAACATATACTTGTACATATAAAATTCATGTTTACACTTCATTAGTTTTTGCATCAGCAAGAGTTATTCAACTCCATTTCAATGCCGATTCGATGCCAGGCAAGTTAAGTTAAGAGTAAACATAAAGGAACTTCAGACAACTACACAGTCCAAATCAATTGGTTAGATCTATTTACGTTTTTTGTTCAACTATATAGTTTAATCTTGATCAGCTTTAGGTACGAAATTGATAAGCGCCATTTTGTGGGATTTGTTTAGAAATTAAAAATATATATCCACTTAAGTCTTGGTCAACTTTCCCTTTTTTATTATTGGACCTTTCGACATTCTGCTAAAACATTTTTCAACACGGAGAAAACATTGATCCATTTAATCGCTATTTATTAAAAAAATAAAATCCTGTTTTTTATTTTTAGTTTTTTGAAAACAAATTTTCTTTGTAATTTTGATATGTAGTCTTATTTATAGCTTAGTTATACATGTGTTTATTATATTGATTTTTCAAAAATTAATTTTAAGGAAAAAAAGTTATTCAAAATTTTGATATGCAGAATTAATTTTGCTACCTATATCTTCTCAAATATTTATAAGACTTTGAAGATTCCAAAGAGCCACTACAGAGAAAGCCAAAAATTAAAAAAAAAACAACCGTTATATGAAATGTCCCGTTAATAGACTTTTCCCGTAAATGTATAGTTCTGATTAAATGTTAGCTAGTACCAAGAAAAAAATTTTCTCAACAAAATCAGGTACTGTTATTTTTAGGCCTCAAAATAAAGTTTCAATTTCTCCTCTAAGGAATGCCAAAACAATCACACACAATCGATCACTTTCTTGCTTCTCTATGATCGTGAAGTCATAATTTGATTGTTAGACTTTTGAAGTTTGTTTTTACGAATGCATAACTTGTCCCTATAATCGCAAGTTAAATGTTATTAGCTTAAGACGCATTATTTTACCCATTTATTTATGGATGTATTTTTTACAAAATTAATTTATATTCACTTCTTATTTTGCATAAAAATAATAGAAATTTCTGTATAACTACTTCATTTGTTTTTGTTATTAACTGTTGTTAAAGTCAAAGGATGTGGGTCCTTTATTAAACTCGAATGATTTAATGAAATATTCTTCATTGAATGTACTACAATAGGGGACTTTTAGAAAATTCCTTATTGCAACGCTAACCAAGCTATGAGTTGGTCTAAATTACCAACTTTTTCAACTTGGAGTATAAGTCATGATTGTATGAGTCCCATGGGGCATGTACAACAAAACAACAATCTAACTTTCTAAAGAGCAATGCAAAGTTAACAAGTAAAATTCATTTTGTACCCCAAAACGTTACGCAATAATTTATTGTTAGCAACGAAATTTGCCCTTAACTCGAACAAAGCATAAGCAAGAAGTTCTTGGTGCATTTTCAGATGAATTAAGGAAAAGTTATAAAGTTGAAAAGAGGGTTACTTACTTAAAATCCGAGTATATACAGTAATGTCTCGCTCATCCGAATTATTAATTGCAAGAGAGTATTTGAAATGTCAAAATATTGGATACAGGGCAAGAAATAGAAAAGAAATGCTGAAATTGCTAATTTAAAAATAAATTCCAGGCTAGACGGAAAAGTAGTCCCAAATTATTTTGGAAGGTTATATTAATTTCAAAGGTAAGAATATTGGCTTTGCAACAACATTAAATTATTGTGAGCGTCTTCTGACTTAAAATAGTTGTTGACACATATGTGTTGCTGATTTAAAAATGATTTCGGGCAACTGGCCGCTGCGGCTGGCTCGAAAAAATTCCAGCTGAGGCCCAATTTTCGACCACTTTCTGCAGCAATTGGGGCCGTATGACAACAATAACGCGCCGCATATTCTCTTCCAAGTTGTCAATCGTCTAAGGCTCGCAGACAAGCGACTCCACATAACCCTACAAAAAATAGTCCAGCGGTGTTAAATTGCATGATCTTGGAGGCCACGCCACAGGCTTACTACGCGAGATAATGCGCTCACCAAAAGTTTCCTTCAATAAATTGATTGTTTCGTTGACTGTATGGCTCTTTTTGGAACCAAAGGTCGTCGACATAAGTATCCTCTAATTCAGGTACGAAAAAGTCAAGTAACATTATGGCCGGCTTTTGAAGAAAAATGGACCAATGATTCCCTCTGCCCACACCCTACTTTTTACATTATTAGTTAAACATAACATTTACATTAAAACAAGATTTAACAATTATAAAAATGGTGGCAACAACATCAATAAATTGATTACAATAAAATTCAAACTATAACTAAAACAAGAGGAGTAAAATAAAAACTTGAGGACTTACTTTATGAATGAGCTTAGCTTGTGAAGTGGATCTTTAAAGAATTTTCAAAGGATTAGCAGTTGTGTAGTCCTCTAATGTTGAAATTCAGAGAATTCCACGGACCTAATGTGTGTAGCTTTGAATTTTTTTAGATAAAACGAGTTTCAATTGTAATTTTACTTCTTTCTAATTTTGGAAATATAAGTTCATCATACAAGTACACGGGCGTTTTATTCTCAATGAATTTAATAAAAAAAAAACTTGTGCTTGGAAATTTAGGATTTTGGCCAATGGCATATTATAGATTCTACTAGCATACATAGAGAGACATGTTCAAACCGATTCAGGCTATAAACGATGCGTGCAATATTGTTGAATCCAGCCTTTGGTTTTCGTTTGCTTCTGCTGTCTAGGCAAAGAAAATCAGAATTCTATACAATAAAATAGGAAGAACAAGGATTTTTGGTATAATAAGCTTTGTGTTTATAGGTAAACAGGTAATAGTAGAGCTGTGTAGAGCTCGGAAAGCGCAATAAATATGGTGTTCCGAAATCAAAGTTTGATTAAAAACGACTCCTTAATTTTTAAATTTTCCAACATAATCAAGAACAGATCCATTCAATTCAATGTTTGGAAAATATGATGTTTCAAGTGCAGTTTTAATAACAACAATAGCCCCAATTTACTTGAATTCTGATTAGACCACTCCACTACATGCTTCAGATCTTCATTTGATTCTTGCAGTTGCATCCTCAACCATGTCAATCCGGTATTTCAAATAAATTTGAACATCATCCGCATATACATATGTAGATTTTACAGTATTTGAGGATCAAAGTTATAACATTTTCAAAAAGGGTGAAAAGAAGTGACCTTTAGATTAAACCTTGCGGTAGGCCAGCGTGCGTCGAAAAAAATCAGAGAGTTTTTTATTTACAAAACTTGTATTGGCTGCTATAGAACAATTGTAGCTTGATTCTTTGGATGAGGTTTTTCAATCATTGGTCATTCTTCCCCTTAAACTATTCAACCGTAATACTCGCACTTCTAGATAATTTTCATCGGACCTATTGTCAAGTACAGTGATTCTTTCCTTAGTCGGGCACATTCCTGTAAAATGGGTTATCAGGGGTGTCCTTTTAAATAATTTCCTATTATCCTAATGCTCGCACTCTGCTCAATTATAAAAAAAAGGGTAAAATATTCAGTTTAACCCATTATTTTGGGTTTTTTTTGCCAATATTTTAAAATATTACGCTTCTTTGCTTTTTTTATTGAGTATTTAAATATTTCCTTCAATAACCTTCTACTGAAAAGGAGACAAAAGTTATTATTTCGAATTATAGACCAATATCTATAAGTTTTAAGGTATTTCTAAAATTATATACAGGGTGGCGCACGAATCGTGCTACAATAAGAAATTTAAATAACTTTTATTTTAATCGATGTATTTCATTAATTTTTTTTTATTGGATTAAAAATTAAATTTTGTTTTAAATTACTAATGGTTTTTTAAAATGATTGAAATTGGATCGCCTCAATTATTGTCTTAATGGACTGCTTCAATGCAGTCAAATTCCTTGGTCTCGTTTTGTAAACTTCCTGCTTCCCCATAAAAAAAAGTCTGGTGCATTCAGGTCAGGTGACCTAGAGGGGGTCAGCGGAAAGTGCAGTTTCTGGATATCAATTTGTTTGGGAATTTTCGTTAGAGCTCCGCCATAACTTGTGTGGCTACGTATGCACTTGCTCCATCTTGTTGAAACCTAACCCTGCTGAAAGGGATACGTCCTCGGCGAAGTTCTGGGTAAATAAAACTCTTTCTACATCTTTAAATAACGGTCTTCATTGACAGTTTGTGTTACATCGTTTTCTTCAAAGAAATATGGCCCGACAAAACACCTTGATGAAACTGCGCACCACACAGTGACTCGTTCTGGGCGCAGTTCCGTCTCATGGAGCATTTCTGGATTAGATTTACTCTATATACGGCAATTTTGCTTGTTAACATTGCCGTTTAAGTCAAAATGGGCCTCATCGGGCATGAACAAGCAATTTATCAATGTGCTGTCTTCTTCGGTCATTGCATTAATCTTTCGGCAACATTCCAGGCGAACAGGCAAATCCTGAGTGTTTAACTTGCTGGTAATTTAGACTTTGTACGGAAACAAGTTTAAGTCATCATGAAGTATCCGTTGTAATGACAGTCTGCTAACTCCAATTTGGCCCGATAAGTTTCGAGTCGAAACACTTGGATTTGGCTGTATTGCCGATGCAATAGCCACGATTGTATCCTGAACCCGAACATTGGGATCTCGATGATACGGACTTCGTTCGATGCTTCCAAATTCGGCAAACATGTTCACCAGCCTTATAATGGTCCATCTACTCGGGGCACTACAGCCAAACTCCAGCCTAAATTCCCTTTGGACGGAAATGAGGGACTCCAAAGAATGGTATCGCTGCACTATCCAAATCCTTTTTTCAGTACCCAAAGCATTCATTTTGAGAAATCTAAATAATAGCTTATAAAATATTAGAAAAATAAGCCGATTACTCACACTGAAAAAAGTTATTACGTTTTTTTTTGTAGCCCGATTCGTGTGCCACCCTGTATGAATCAGTTAAAGCTAAAATTACCAAACTTGTGAGCTGCAGACCTATTGGTTGCCATGTGTCGTTTAAGTATATAAGTATTCCTAGTGTGTGACAGGTAATTGAATAGTTGTAATTAGTTTACAAGTTTGTAATTTTCTGAGTATAAACAATTAAATTGTGGAAGAATATATATAATATACCTAAATAATTTATAAATTGTAAATAATTTAGACAAAATAAATAATTTTATATATTGTTTTTAAAAATATTCAATTTAAAATTTATTTTTTTTTCGCTATTATTATTTCGCACTATCAAAGTGACAATGCGAATGGAAACAATAAACCTTTGCACAGACAAAAAGCCCTTAAACCAATAATAAATTTTGAAGTTGTTTCTTGAAAAATTTCGAATGTGAAAATTAACGGCACATTTAGTATCCTGCTGTAAAATTATTCTTATTTGTTAGTGGAATAATATTAAGGCTTTTTGCCAAAGTAAATATATCTATCGACTTTTCGCTTTTTTCTTTGGCTTACTTAAATAGATATAAAAGTTCCATTAAGTGCATTTTGTATTCTTTTATTTTTGTTAAAACAGCAACTTTTTTAATTCCAGAAATTTTTACATGTTTTAGTTTTGGCCACTTGTCAAAGAATGTGAAATTGTTTATTCTGACAAGTCCAACAGTCTTGCGTTTTGTTACAGAATACACTTGCGCTGGTCGTACAAGTATAGTTTGACAAGTGAATTTAGACTTGTCGACTTGTCACGTCCCTACCTATAACCAACCAACAACCGCAATGATGACAAAGAAAATGAAGCAGTTGTGTCTGAAGAAGGCAAAGCATATTTTTTACTCTTGAAGATAATTATATATTTATATATATATATATATATATATATATATATTTATATATATTTATTGCGAATGGAACAGTCTGCAGGTCATTTTTTTCTTACGACGCTTTGAAAAAATGTTGGGTTGAAACAAAATGACATCAATGACATCAATTTTTTTATTTCGCCGCGGATTTGCGATTCATATTTTCGTTACTTAACTGACAGTTTTCACGTATCTACAAACGTTCTATGTTTATTTCATCAGCAACTCTGGATCTTGGGAGGATATGCAACGTTTGACCAAGATATCCGGACAGAAGAATCATTGTAAGTAATTTTAAAGTGGGCTTGGTAATTGAGCAAATCTGTCTCCTCTCTGCATAGTCAATTCCATTTATTCAACGATCATGACAATAATTACAATTCGTAATTGCTCTATAAGTTTTGGTTTCAATGTTTCTATTTGTTAAAGTTAATGATTATTGTTAAGAATATTGTTAACTTATATTATTGTTGTTTTGTGATACAAGCTACATGTTTCAGCAAATTGGCTGAATCATTTTTTGTTTAATTCAAAGCATTAAGCAAGTGAATCGGATTGTAGATAGTACAGTTTACTTTAAATTATATAATATTATTATATATACACAATATATGGGTATATTTAAAATCAACAAATAATATCACTAGCCATATATTTATAATATCATATATCCAATCACATCCGTGTTTAATTTTATTTATTTTTATTTTAGCTGATTGCTTGAAAAAAAAAAAATCTGCGAACGGAGAACGTCCATTTCCGTGTGTTGAGTGTTAAATTAATTTTATTTTTGTTTGCTTCTTTTTAATATGTTGAGATAATTATTAAAAAAATGTTTAAAAATCCATTATAAATGCGTTTTAATTACATTTAAAAATGAAAGACAGGATACATTCACGTCATGTCGTTAAAGTGGTAAAATGAATATTATTGTAAATTGAAAAAAAAATACGTATATATTTTTATTCTTCCTGTCAAGTCTTATAATACTCGTATGCTTGCCTGATAAGTTGATGGTGTTAATTTTAAATTAATTATAATCGTTTCCTTAAAAAAATATTGGATAAGCCTACACGAAAAAGCAACTCATAGTTTTTAATTCGATTTTACTGTCATATAAATCTTGTCAATATTTGGCACCTATGAGGATTTTGCTTTTATGAAATAAAATTTTTTTGAAAAAGTCTTAGGCCTTATATTAATATGTAAATTTGCATTAAATTTAAATATTAAATTATAAATGGGAAATTTACAAAGTGGATAAACCGAATTTTCTGATAATTTCATTCTCTATAGACCACACAATTGTCAACAATAAAATTGTCATTGCGTCAACCTGTGTTGACAGGAACTTTTGGGTCGAATCGTTGATAATTTACGATGACTGCGTTCGATGATGGCACCATAGGGAGTTGTTGACAGAGTTTTAAGGAATACTTGTCATGGGACGTAACCGTATACCTGGTCAACGGATGCACCTTAATATGACCCATACACGACGCAGACATTTTGCTGCAGACATCACGTCACACATGTTGCCCGACAACCGCTAAACGCCCCCTATACGTGCTGTTCCTGGAACTTAATAACAGCCAATAAAATAAAATGTTTAAATGATTTTTTTTGCCAATGAAAGCTTATAAAGTTATATGCGAAAAGAAATGAAAGTTATGGTTAGTAATGTTTTAACAGCAGTTTAAAGAATGTTATAAGAAAAATCTTATTAGAAGAAAACGCAAACAATATCAACATAAATTATTCTTCTTTTGCTTTTGTGGACTGTGTGGATTAAAGTCAATTGAAGTAATCCACACAGTCCACAAAAACAAAACAAGAATAATATGTTTATATTGTTTGCGTTTTCTTCTAATATAATTACTGGCCAAACCACGGGCAGGGTGGCACACTAATCGTGCTACAAAAATAAAACGTAATAACTTTTTATTTCAGTGTGAGTAATCGGCTTATTTTTTATTTTATTTTACAAGCCACTAATTAGATTTATCAAAACGAATGCTTGGGATACTGAAAAAAGGATTTGGATAGTGCAGCGATACCATTCTTTGCAGTCCGTCATTTCCCTCAAAAGGGAATTTAGGCTGGAGTTTGGCGGTACTCCCCCGAGTAGATGGACCATTATGAGGCTGGTGGACATGTTTGCCGAATCTGGTAGCATCGAACGAAGACCGCATCATCGAGATCCCAATGTTCGGATTCAGGATACAATCGTGGCTGTTGCATCGGCAATGCAGGCAAATCCAAGTGTTTCGACTCGAAACTTATCGGGCCAAATTGGAGTTAGCAGACGGTCATTACAACGGATACTTCATGATGACTTAAATTTGTTTTCGTACAAAGTCCAAATTGCAAGCAAGTTAAACCCTCAGGATTTGCCTGTTCGCCTGGAATTTTGCCGAAAAATTAATGCAATGGCCGAAGAAGACATCACATTGATAAATTGTTTGTTCATGCCCGAAGAGGCCCATTTTGACTTAAACGACAATGTTAACAAGCAAAATTGCCGTATATGGAGTAAATCTAATCTAGAAATGCTCCATGAGACAGAACTGCGCCCAGAACGAGCCACTGTGTGGTCCGCAGTTTCATCAAGGTGTATTGTCGGGCCATACTTCTTTGAAGAAAACAACACAAACTGTCAATGGGGACCGTTATTTAAAGATGGTGAATGAGTTTTTTGCCAAGAACTTCGCCGAAGACGTATCCCTTTCAGCAGGATTTGGTTTCAACAAAATGGAGCAAGTGCACACGTAGCCACACAAGTTATGGCTGAGCTCCAACGAAAATTCCCTAACAAATTGATATCCAGAAACTGCAATTTCCGCTGGCCCCCAAGGTCACCTGACCTGACTGCACCAGACTTTTTTTTATGGGGAAGCAGGAAGTGTACAAAACGAAACCCAGGAATTTGACTGAATTGAAGCAGTCCATTAAGACAATAATTGAGGCGATCCCAATTTCAACGCTTCAGGCCGCAATGAACAATTTTCTGATCAGGTGCCGCATATGCGTGGATGAGCGCGGAGGTCATTTGCGATTTATCATCTTTAAAAACCATTAGTTATTTAAAATAAAATTTAATTTTTAATCCAATAAAAAAAATTAATGAAATACATCGATTAAAATAAAAGTTATTTAAATTTCTTATTGTAGCACGATTCGTGGGCCACCCTGTACATACATATTTCTAGGTGCATGAATTTATCCAAATTCCCCTGGAAAAATATAATTTGCAGTAGGTATGTATATGCTTCATCGACCAAAAATATATATCTTAGAAGTGTACTATAGCATCTAACTGAGTCCAACCATCGTGCCCCCGTACGAAACGCATTTTAGATTAAAGGTCACAAGATACTTCAATTGAATAAGAAAAATCTTCTATTTGTCCGGAAATTTAATTAGAACCCCCATTGGAAAATGACGAATAATATAAAAAATGCGCAGAAATACCTCCAAATTAGTTTTCTATTTTAATTCCATAAATTCATAAGTTATTTATAAGAGAATTAATAATGTTTTGTGCCACCACGGCTAACTATGAGCGCGTACATCCTGTTGGCTAAGGAGGCATATAATAAATAGTCTCCTAGGCTACTAAACTTTTTATTCCTTGAATGAGTTCCGATTCAGTTGGATACCACCTTCCAGACTACATTATACTTTCAGTGCTAGCGATACCGAAACATTTTCTATAATGTTCAGGTCGGGCGAGTATGACAGCCAAGTCAGTAGTGGAGCTCAATCTAAGACCTTACGAGCTTAGATGTGTGTATAAGGGCGTTGTCCTGCAGGAACTTCCATTCCAAGGGATCAAATATATCTTTGATTGCAGGGAAAGCCGTTTTTTCATACACCGTTGTATGTTGTGTCATTCATACGACGTGACGTAAGAAATTGCAATTCACATGTGCCTTAGTATGTAATAGCTATCCCCATATCCTGACACCACCAGCACGGCTGCGCAGTCGATCTAAACTATAGTATGCTCTCCAGCGTTGCTGGAAACAAAATTTTGTAAGTGCCAATTCTGACAACAGAAAGTGCCATTTTAGGCCACTGGGTGCCACCAACAAAAAAGTAACAAAATTACGAAGATTTCATATGTAATTTTCAGTTTTATTTATTGCGCCTCAAAACTTAAGGAATAATAAGAATAAATGAACACAAAATTAATAAAAAATAAATAAAAAGAACTTCATATAACGAAACATACAAAAAATAAATAAAAGCATTAACTAACAATAGGCGTTTTTCTTTTTTCGTTCAGAGCAGAGCACTGAACACAGTTCGAACACGTAAATTATGCACTGAACTTGTTCCAAACAGAGCGAGCTCTGAACACTGATATGTTTTTTAAACACACTTGAAGCACACAAAACAGAACACATTTTCATTTTAATCATAAAAAGTAATATAACACAAAACCTACCCTTTTTTGTAGACTGATACAGACCCAGATACAGAAAATCAATAAGCGATCACCTTCTTTCGTCAACTTATGTATCTAATTATTTTTTTATTCCTATTTTCCTTTTTGACGCACCTGGCATTTGCTGAATTCAGCAATTTATACTGACATGCTCAGTCAATTATCTTCGAGTACGTCGAGTGCGATCTACACATGTTCAGAAGGAAAAAAGAAATACACATTTGGAGCTCAACATGCTCTGAGTTAAAAAGAAACACAAACAAATTTTTTGACAACTCAGACTCTGCTCTGAACTAAAAAAAACGCCTAATATGTCTGTTCAATGAGGATGTTTCGAACAGATTAGAGCACCTTAGAACAGAAAAGTACTGGATTTTGCTGTTCAATGGGAAATTTTCTGTTCAGGTTTGGTGTTCAATGAGTCAGTTTGGAACACTTTAGAACAAAGAACTGTCAAAACCAAGTGATGTTGTTAAAAAAAAAGTTGGTGTTAGATTTAGTTGATAAATCATTTTTGCTGTCGGAATCATCTCAATTTCATGAAAAATATTTTGTAAATAAATTCAACTCCTTTTCAATTTATTTTCAACAATGTTTCTGCAAAAACAAACGATCTAGAATTGTAGGTAAGCAACAATAATTTTTTTATAATCTCTGTCAGATGACTGACTGTTCTAATTACCTCCATATACTTTAAGACTTCAAATGATAAACCTCCCATCTCTTTCCGATCACAGAAAGTACTTGCAGTTCTGCTTCATAACTGGTGTAATGAATAGATCTATTTTATGTCCATCGTTTCTCGTTCGAATAGGTTTCAATATGAGTCAGACTAGCTTAAAAAAGAATTTACCACTTCGAACTATTTTTAGCAGATCAAACTATGGCGCCAATATTCCTCTTAATCATTTAATCAAAAATTTCAATAAATTCTCTATTCTCATTGGTTCTGCAAATGATAATTTTAAATCTGAAAGCTTTAAATGTAATTTTATTTGGCAATCCAGAAGCCTTCCGGACTCTTCTGAAAGCGTTCACTTGGGAAAAAATGACAGTTCTAATTCTGAAAAGAAGAGAATTTTGCTTCTGGATTTGAAATCAGAATCAGAACCAGAAGCACTCACTCATTCATATACGTGAACGTCAAACTCGATTGTAGTCATTTTGTGTATCATAATTATGCAACAAACATTTTTTTGAATTTGAATATTCTCACGTATACAATTATTTTCACGCATACAATCTTATTAAAATTCAGAATCGCCTGAAGCACACAAAAGTGTTCAGTTGGGATCCCGGATCGGAGAAAAATTCCGGATTGCCAAATAATAACGCCATTAATATAAATTTTTAGGTGATATGAATTGCTTGCAAGTTTTAGCCTTTATTATTTTATTAAACGACAAAAGTGATTTTATTACTTTATAAGAAAGTCGATTTTCATTATGAAACAACCCTTTCAGCTGATGCCACTACATGATCTGATCAAGTACTTGGATATATTTGAAAACATTTGCTCGTTGATTCCTAGAGTGCCATTTGAAGCGTTTGAGTGCCAGAGTGCCATTTAAATTGAAAAGTGCCAAAAGTGCCATTTCGGCAATGTTGATGATCTCCCTATCCAAAATCATAAAAGTTGTATGGCTTAAAAAAGATGTGCCATTGATATTCAGTCCTATCACTAATTCTATCGTAATCGGAGATTTGTTACGAATCGGGGATAACTTTTTCGGGGCCCGTAAAACTTTCCGATTACGGTGGAACTCGTGATATGACTGATTACCAAATTTAACTTGCCACAACACTGGAAAAAATTTATATATCTACAAATTCTACTTTATAATTGTCTTTCACTAAGGGTATTCACAGAATGGCAGAAAACCCGGATAAACCTCAGAAACCAAATAATTGTATCTCCGTAGAATTGAATTGTCAAAGTTTGCACGGGAAAAATAATCTGCAAAGCAGATAAACTTATCTCACGAATTTGATGCAGAAAGAGAGAAATAACCCTCATACAGCTAATTTAGCGAGCAGCTGATTATTTCTCACATTTACGTCAATTATTTTTGAGAGGGGATGTTCATGCAAACATATTTCGGAAATTATATCTTTCTGCAAAGCGGAAAATTAACTCGTTGTTTGAATACCCTTACAATTTTTGTGTTTACGCCTTAAATTTTCTCGTTCGTCTATGCAAAAATTCACCATACACGACACAGAGAAGTCTATCATTACTTGTGCCCTGTGGCTTGTCCAATATTTAATGACTTTGGGACATATCCTTGGTGGTGACTTTAATGCGAAGCACAGATTTTGGGGACTAAAGGTATTTCTCAATAGGGTCGAATGCTCAACGAAGCGGGAATTGTAAATAATTGCGATTTTCATTCGACTGGCAACCCGACTTACTGGCCGACTGATCCATCGAAAATACCTGACCTTATTGATTTTTTTGTGGTCAAATGAATACCCTCAAATAAAATTAGCATAACAGAAAGGTTTGATCTTTTCTCAGATCATTCTGTTGTTATTCTCACTATGAGCGAAAATCTTGTTCAAAATGAAAAACCACCCACGCTTACCAAGTGGAAGACCAACTGGGAAGGTTTTAAGAAAGATATAGGGGATAACATTGAATTAAGGGTATCAATACAAACGCCTCTTGAGCTTGAAGACGCAGTAGATATCGTACAGCAAGCAGCATGGAACAACATCCCGTACCAAAGATAAATGACGTGCTTTAAAAACCTAAAATATCCACAGGAAATAAAAGATTTAGTAAAAGATAAACGAAAAGCACGGAAGAAATGGCAACAAACTCGAGCTCCTCAACACAAGGTAAATTTCAATCGCTTGTGTAATTTACTAAAAAAGACGATAGAAGAATTCAAAAATTCTGAAGTTGGAAATTATCTTGAAAGCTTGACAGCAGGAAAACAATCTAACTGCTCACTGTGAAAAGCTGTCAAAGTAACGAAGAAACCAAAGCTACCACCTCCTCCGATTAAGAATGATCAAAACGAATGAGCAAAAAGCAACAAAGAGAAAGCAAACGTTTTCGCGGATTATCTGGAGAACACATTTACACCTTTTGATAGGCAACGACTCAACGAAAATTTAAATATACGTCCTAACTCAAGCGAAAATTACATAACAAGAAATGTTACATTTGCCGAATTAAGTAGAGAAATAAGAAAGATTAAGTATAAGAAAACTACGGGATATGACTTAATTACGGCCTAATTCTCAAAATGCTTCGTCGCAAAAGGTTGATTAATTTTCTTTATATAATAAATGCCACTCTAAGGCTAAAGTACGTTCCGAGCCAATGGAAGTCTGCGGAAGTTATAATGGTTCTCAAGCCAGGAAACATGATAAGAAATCTTATGGACACATTTTGCTTCTGCCCGTAATATCTAAAATCTTTGAAAGAATATAACTTCTGCGCCTGAACATCCATTCGGATTTAGAAACACGCATTCGATAATTAACCAAGTACATAGGATCACTGACGTCATTGAGAAAACTCTTGAAGAAAAGAAAATTAGTTCGGCAGTCTTCCTAGACGTATCGCAAGCTTTTGATAAGGTGTGGCACGAAGGCCTACATTTTAAATTAAGACAAATTCTGCCTGAAGCCCTTTATACGCCTTACACGCTTCTAAAAGCATATCTAGAGAATAGACTTTTTAGAGTAAGACATGGAAACGATTGCTCGGATCTCAAAGATGTAGTGGCTGGGGTACCACAGGGAAGTGTCTTAGGTCCAATATTGTACCTATTACTTACAAGTGATATACCTCAAACAGAAGACACTACCGTAGCCACGTTTGCTGACGACACTGCAATACTAGCAGTGGACCAAACGATAAATTATACTACGACTAAATTACAAAAAGCTCTGAATAACGTCAGTGAATGGACAAAAACATGGCGGATATCGCTTAACGAAGTGAAACCAGTCCATGCAGATTTTACGTATACAAAAAATAATAGATGACCGGTATTTGTTAATACGGTTCAAGTTCCGTTTGCTAATGAAGCAAAATATATCGGAATGCGAGGGAAATAAAAAAATTTGAACGAAATTATAGAAAACGGCTATTACAACACTGTAATTGTACTATAATCGAGATTATCGATGAGACGAATTTAGTACGCCGCCTGCGAAGGAATGAGCCTTCCGATCTGGTGCACTAAACGAGAATCCGCTTTAAAATCGCGGTATAAGCAGGAACTATCACCGCATAGTTACTTGCAACACGTTAATTAAATTCGTTAAAAATGAATTGCTAGAGGTGTTTTTAGTGCAGTAAGAATCTCACATTCCTATGAGCACGCGTTTTTCAGTCCATCCTCATAGAGCCTTTTGAAGGTCTTACACCTATCCACGGGAAAAAATTGAGATTCTCACAGACGCAAAAGTCAGAATGGATACACACGACCAGTGTAGTCAAAGAAAGCTACTCCGAGTAAGTTAGCCATATAGTTACGGGTAACTAATCGCAATCGGTTACATATCATTTTCTGCGTAACTAATGTAACTAATATAGCTAATAAAGTGTTGACTGACTGAACATTGAACAAAAATATACAATAGCATTTGAACTCGTCGAACTTAAATTCCTAAAAAGATAAATTTATGTCTTCCATTCTCAAAGTTCCATAAAAAAACATTAATTTTTTGGAACGTTCGAAAGACAGTCGTTTTCTCAAAGAGGTGTGAATAAAAGACCATTTCGAAAAAGTACGTTCCATTTCTGCTGATGATGCGGAAATTTTGTGCGAGCTTTGAAAGATTGAGTGCATAGAAATCGGCTGTTTTCTAAAACAAAATTGGATTTTAAATATTTTTTTTCATATAAAATTTTAAAAACTCCGTCTTTGGATTTAAAAAGATCCCATTGGTTAAGTCCTTTAGAATCTAGCGTTTTTAAAAGAAAGTTATTAATTTGAAAATGATAATTGTTCTCGAATTTGTCATTAGTGCACCAAGGATGTAAATAGCAAGATATTCATAAAAATTAAGCGAATTATTAAGACAAAATTTGTAGAGATTTTCGAACTGTGCTCTTAATTCTAACCACCAAAACTTGACAGCGTCAGCTAATGAAGTTGTTGACTGTTGGCAATTATTAATATTTTGGATGGAACAACTCAATTTTTTGTTGGGCATCTTCTTTGGTATGAATCCGAGATCTTCATATGAATTTGTAACAGGCCTTCCGGATTGATGCTTTGTTTAATTTTTTGACTACAACATTTTACCTTTTAAATCAGAAATTTTGTAACCTTTAAATCATAACTTATAAAACGTGACTTTTTGCTGTGAAGATTTTCCTGGAGATATGTCGAAATAATTGGTAAGTTGCATTAGTTACGTAACTAATTCAAATAGTTATATTAGTTACATTAATTACATTAGTTACGCGTAACTAATTAAAAATTGTAAAACTCGCGTAACTTACCAACACTGCACACGACATAGACATGGGCACAACAACAAAATATGTTGGTCTGAAGTGACGTGGTTGTGTCGTGTATGGGCCCTATAAGAGTATAATGTAAATGGGTTGCCATTTAGGGCGGGTACATGTTAAAATGAAATCAAACAGAGGAATTAAGGGAATTTAAATTTATTTTTAAAGGTCCATGTTTGCCATTATGTACGACATATACGTCTGTATCATTACTTGTGCCTTGTTATGTCGACCTTGAGGGCATCGGTCGATTCTGGCTTATTGTAATATGCATGCGACGTCAGAGTACTTCTCATAGAAAATTATAAAGATATCAAATCAAGCGATCTCTATCTCGGCCAGTTTGCATCACTCCGTTTATAAAATAACCATGCCCTCAAATGGCTTGTTCAGAATGTCGACTGTGAAGTTCAGTGTGTGAAACGTAGGTTATTCTGGCTGGAACCAGATGTCGGCCATGTCCATATCGTTCCAGTTGGTAAAAAAAAAAAATTGGTAACCATTATTATGTGAAGCTCCCCTTAGACGTTGATGTTGATACAGTAACCTTAATGTGGTATTCTGAAAGAATAGTTGGTTTTGTTATTTGTCAACGAGAAAAATGGCCGACCTTTCCTTCTGTTATTGTACCAATGCAGTTGAATGTGGTCAATTCGTGTGATCGTCAAAGTTTGGAGTGTCAAAACATTTACCGTGAAAAATAAAAGCCTCGTTGATGAGTTTCAACGCATTTTGAAACAAAATTGAACTATATTTGCACCATAATGTGGCGACATAGGGACTTAAGACTATGCGGTGAGGTCAGATATTAAATACGATGGCTATTTATTTTGACCATATAATTGTAGCTTACCCCTTTTTTGAAAAAAATCTTAACTTAATTTGTTTCCACACATACTGGCATATTAAGTCTTATCTCCCTGACTTGAGTAGAATGAAAACAACGACGTTTTTTTATAATTTGTCTCCAATCACGGAACTAAACTATAAGCTTGACAAAATTTTGTTCACCTAGTCTAGTTTTTTTTATGACAAAATAAGTTTTCTAAACAGAACAAATTAAAAAACAAGACCTTACCATATCACAATGGCAAGCATACTTGTTTTGATATCCGATTTATTTTTTCTCAGTGTACTCGTATACCTGATTGCTCAGTTCAATTAACCCTGACAGTGCTAAAGCTAATTGCTGCTGCCTATGATTAAGCCCAACAACAAAAGATTTTGAGAAAAAAGTCAGACACACAAGTGACTTAAACCTCGAATGAAGCTACTTCAAAACCAAAGCAATAACTATTTCTTCTGTAAGTTTTCAACATCAAATACGCCTGCTGACATTTTTGCCCACTTCGACTGCCATTTCTACATTCGTCCTTGTATACGATTTCTATTGTTTATGGCACTTCAATATAACCTAGGAAAACAATGAAAACTAAACATAGTAAAAAGCTAAACAAAAAGATGAGTATTTGAAAGAAGCCTACAGCTAAAGGATATGCCAGGATTAAAATGAAATTCTTCATTAAACAAAAAAGTGAAAGGTCTTTTCTTTTGTCATTATTTATAGTTTACCTTCTTTTCTCTCAACTTCTCTTTAATTTAAGAAAATAAAAAAAAAACTGTCAAACATTGCATGTTTGGCTTCTGGATTCTGAAACTTTGATTATTATTAAGCCTTTGAAACAGGTGAGTGTATAATACAAATATATAAGTTGCAAAATGAGTTGATCTTGGGCCAAATAAGAGCTTAGGAGATTGATAATTTTAATATTGACTATAAGTTGTGTCCTGTGTTATGGACTAACATTTGTTAAGTAACAGTCTTTTAAATCTTAAATAAGATAATTAATGAAAAATGGACAATTCATTGTTGTGATATTTTAGAAAGAATCAAGGCCGACTTCTAATTAGGGCTCTGAAAAAACAAGATTATTGCCGGAACAGTTATATAGATAAAGCTTGATATGTAGATTTTTAAAATTATTAGTTTCGAGATGAGTTTTAAATATTATAAATCAAATAACAGAGTTCTTGCATATCTATCGAATATTTCATAGTCTCCCATCCATTGCTACTTTCTATGGATGTTACTACTTCTCTTATTTGCAACAAAATTGAAATACATATTTTTTTTGTTTTGATTATTCACTGAATGTTAATTTTGGTGAGACTCGAAAGTTCATTGAAATACATTTGTAAAAAAAGTACACGTATCTTATTTCAATGAGTCAACGCATATAATAGAGCGTCATATATAGAGATAGTAAGCTAGTGTGTTGGAGTATCCCAAATGAGGCGCCTGGCCTTGATGTCGTACCAGCTTCAGTCCTTACAAAAATGTTATAGTCATTTGTCGATGCCCCTTGCTGTTCTTTTTAATCGTTCACTGGCTATTTGTAAATTTATGGAAAAAATCATTCATTATTCCTATCCATAAAAAAGGACGAAATTGATAACTATCGTCCAATAGCTAAATTGTCATATATTCCCAAACTTTTTGAAGCAATTATTTGCAAAACATTAAGCTTTTACACAAAATCATTTATTGTTTCTAACCAGCATGGTTTTTAGAAAAACCATGCTGGTTAGAAGCAATAAATGACAATAAAAACAATAAATCGACTGTCACTCTCCTCATGGAGCTAGCGGTCCTTGTATCGACTCGTTTAAAAATAAAAAACAAACATACGGTGTTCTCACAGATTTTTATAAGGCATTTGACAAACTGTCTCACAGAATTCTGCTTTATTAAATGAGTAGGCTGGGGTTTAACGCAAACTTCATTGCATGGCTTAAATCTTATCTACTTGACAGATCCTATTTATTTAATTTTAATGGCTACAATTCAAATAGTTTTGTTGTAAATTCGGGGATTCCTCAGGGTAGCCATTTGAGTCCAGTTCTTTTTATATTATTTATAATGATTTTCCGTCAGTCTTAAAGCACTCAAACTGTCTTATCTATGCTGATGATGTAAATATTTTTAAAACCATTTCTAGTAATCTTGACAGTGAAAATCTTCAAACTGATCTCAACGCTTTGTACAATTGGTGTTTACGTTATTATTTGTTGTTAAATATTGATAAGTCTAAATTATAAATTTTACAAGGAAATTGTCTATTTTATCTTTTGAATATAGTTTCAATGACGTAAATCTGTTAAATGTTAGTGAAGTCGTTGGTGTATTGTTTGATAAAAAACTCGAATTCACACAGGATATAAATGTGACTTGCAATAAGGCCAATTCAATATTAGGTGGGATTAAAAGAGAATCACGCCAGTTTTCTGACCCTTACGTTATCAAACAGCTATTTACTTCATTTGTTAGACCCATTATAGAGTAAGCTTGCCAGATATGGACCCGCTATTACCGTTGCCATAAAATAAGAATTGAACAAATCCAAAAAAGATTCTTAAAATTTGCCCTTAGAAGCTTAGGCTGGCAGGCCCCATTGAATCTTCCTTTATATAGTAGCCGTCTAAAACTGATAGCTCTTCCAAGTCTGGAGAACAGGCGCTCCTATTTATGTTTTGTTTTTATTGTTAACCTTATTAATGGAAATATCGATGCTTTGAACATTTTGTCTCACGTTAATTTTAATGTTCCAAATCGAAATTTAAGAGGTCTACCTGACCCAAATATAGCACACAATCGTACTAACTATGAACGGAATTCACCTTTGAATAAGATGTTTAATTTGTTTAACGTAAATTATAACTTATTAATAAATTTGTCTGATGTATCAAATACTTGTTTTAAAAAAATATTTTATAATATTTCATAACATACTAATTTTAAGTAACATATTGTACGCTTGATTCAAATAAATAAATACCTCGTCCTAACCTCAGAAGCCACAGCTGATGAAGTACAATAAAGAAAAGTGATGGGAGTTTTTCTCCAGTTTTAAATTTCACACTCACAGTGAACCAAATTAATCGAAATTTTGAATAAAATAACCTCAAATATTGAATAAAATAATTAAATGTCATTGGATTGCATTCGTTTGGACAACAGAAACAAATTAAACACAGGACATAGATTATCATTTTTGAAGTTTCAATAATTGCTGAGCACCCAAATTCACTTTCGATATGGTGAATTCATTATTTGCTTGAAATACTTTAATCGCATGGTTTGTGATGAACAAGATTTCTATTTTGTTATCCTGAGAGAAAACGAATAGTATATGTTTTAGAAAAAACAAGTCAGTTCAAAGTTTATTCAAGAAATAGGCCTATCTTACATTGAAACAACAAGTTATTGAAATAGGGGGATTTTTGGAATAAGGCATTGAATTGTGCTATGATTTATGACATAAGGATATTTAGCCCAAATTTAAAACTTGTAAGCTTGTTAATTTCCCACACGTCATAAATGTTAAATTTGAAGCTTTACTCTGAAGCATTTTCATTTAGTTGATTTTTCAAACAAAAAATAAATACCTTCAATATGTTTTTGTTAAAAAATTCAAAAATATTTTTACCTGTCGATTTCTACAGAAATTTAGGCATTTAAAAAAATGCTTTTTAATGGAACAGGAATATTATTTTTCTATATATTACTGGTAAATAATTTACAGATGAAAATGTTGGCACATATACACTTAACTATTAATAGAGATATATTTCTTCTAGCTTTCCAGTCAGTTTCGAATACAAGTTCTCTCAGTTATAATACAAAAGTTGGGCTATCAGAGATTGCTTTACTTTTAAACTGCCTAAGTTTTCTGAACGTGTTTCATTTAGTTGAAATTATGTGATTGCATTGTTGTCAAAAATATTTAAATCGATCAATTCAAATCGTTTACATTTTTAAAGGTATTTCGTTAAACTAAACATAGTTTTACTAAGTTGCACAAGCATTTCAACCAGCTATTCTTTCGACTATGTGAATTACCAAAACTGAAGGTGTAAACGAATAAGTTATACCAGTTTAAGTGTCAATCGAATTTGCTCCATTGTCAATATCTATTAACTGCTAAAAAAAAAACATTGCAAGAAATTCTCTGACCGTGGTTCGTGGCCAGCAAGCACTTGTGCCAGTAAATCTCTTGGCGGTGTCATATATAATTTCACTTTTCCACAACAAATTGAAATCATTAATTCAATCTTTGCAATAAACCAACATTATGATTATCACCGAAACGCACAAATCAATTGGTTCCAATTGAATACAAATATTAATATTCAATAGGAAATTTGTTGTTGTTGTAAGAACATGTGATGACAGCTGCAGATGGATTTTAGACCTTTTTTGAAAAATCTTTCCCTAAAAATTGCGACCACAAAAAATAAAAAGTCAGCCAAATCGGTCGAGTTGTTCTCAGACAATGGTCTTTCATAAATTAGGTAGAGGGTGTTTAGCATAAGGCGTGATAAAAAGCTATAGCGTTGAGGTTGGGTCCAGAAAATATCAAAAAGGTATGGGAAGGGTTTTTTTCCCCGTTAATAGGGAGTGTCAATTTTCTAACAAAAAACAATCTTTTAACAGAAAAAAAACGGTGATACTTATTGTAAGCATGTTATAACTTTTACTTAAGTCAGAAATCCCTTCTTTTATGTTGTTGTTGAGGATATTTTAAGAGGGAGCGTATCGGAATCCCGTTTTTCAAAAATCCCAAAAAAAAGTTTTAAAATCCTGCCTTTTATAATACCGCTTTTTAAAATCCCGCTTATTCAAAAACCTGATCTCTTATAATCCCGTTTTTAAAATCCCAACTTATTCCGTTTATTCTCGCCAAGCTCGTTTAGTATTTTGATAAATGTTACACACAAAACTTTGTATACACCCTCTCGACCCCACCCCAAATCCTTTATTGGGTCAAGCCGGGGTCAACATGGCCCCCATATGCGCCATACTTTTGCCACCGTGTGTTGATTTTAAAAGAGGGATAATAAGAAACGGGATTATAAAAATGGATTTTAAGAAACGGGATTTTAAGAAACGGGATTTTGAAAAGCGGGATATCAGCCACACACGTCTTAAGAAAAAGTTAAAAAAAAAATTATTTTCAAACTTAAATTTAAGAAAACAAAAAAACTTGCGTACATGTATATGTATATTAGTTTTAAAATCTATCTGATTCAAAATCCTGAGGTATTGTAATCCCGTTTTTTAAAATCACGTTTAATCCTCCTTAGCCTGTCTTGGATTATGATAAATGTTGCGCAAAAAACTTTGCATATATGTACAACCAAACTCGACCCCACCCCAAATCCTTTATTAGGACAAGCAGAGGGGTTGAGCGCGCCACCGTTTTTGCACCATGTGTTGATTTCAAAAGTTTGATTTTAATTAACATGATGGTAAGAAACGGAATTTTAAGAAACGGGATTATAAAAAGCGGGATTATAAGAATGTGGGATTACAAAAATCAGGGCTATAAAAAACGGGATAAGAAATCCAGGATTAACAAAAAATCCGGATGGGTGGCAATGGCGCAGTGGATAAAGTGGTTGATTGCTAACTAGGACGTGTGGGTTCGATCCCCACGCTAGGCGCATTATTTTCTATACCTCCAATTTTAATTGGATGCCGCCCATGGGTTAAAATGAGACATTCAATACCTGGTTCTCAAATCCACTGTGCCAAACTAGTGCCGTGCAATTCAGGTTGCATTTAAAAGACCTTAGGTCTTACAGGCATATAATTAAAATTAAAAATTATAAAAAGCGGGATACCGAACCCAACCCGATTTTTTTTGGAGGCCCAACTTACACGCTCTGGCGCTATACTCGTATTAGATGTTTAGAGCAAATTTACAAAATACTTTCGTGTTAAAGAATTAAAAATTAAAAAAAAACTCTTATATTGTTGAAAACGGTTTTGGTAAAATTTTCTACCATCAAAAATAACATTGATAGGTTTTTATCATTAATTTAAAAATATAATTATTTTCTTCTAATATTTAAGTCTTATTTTATTTTTCTAATAAATAACAATAATACAGAATGATTCATTTAGAGAAACTCTCTATCAATATTTATTTGTTGTTTTTCTGTAAGTATTGGTGTAGACTAATGAAAAACTTCATTTCGTATCGGCAGTTGCTTAGACTAGAGATAGGAAACTTAAACAGATTATACAATAACCTCCTTTTTTTAAGCTAATATTCTGTGTATAGATCATATATAATATATTAATACTAATAATCATTCGTAAATATACTATGCAGACAAAAAAAAATAAAATGAAGTGTCAGCAGTTAATTTAATCCTAGCTTTGTTATTAAAATTTTTATTTAAAAGTTCATCGAGAAATAATATTCTTTATTCCTCTAAACCATATTTTGTAATACCAATTAATTTTAATTGTCATTTTAAAATAAATTAACTGATAAATTATTATCACTTATATTTATTTGCATATTTAATAGGCGTTCGAGTCAAACTTGAAAATACTTTAAATTTAAAGTGTAGCACCATCACAACATTCAGAAATATGCATATAAAAAAATATGACGCATTTCGAGACCACACGCATTAAAAAAAAAAAAATTATTTTAAATATAATTTATATGGAAAATATTTTTAAAAAAATAGATTGCCACATGCATTTTAATCATTCACATGCTTTACAAATTATTAATAATAAAATTAAAAATAAATTAATAAATACGGGAAAAAAACTAACTAAATGTATTGATTTCATTCGTTTTATTTATGCTGGTTATTATTTATTTTAATATTTAATTTATTTTAAATGTGGCTGTAGGTTGTCGAATGATGTTGTTTGAATGTTTAATTGAAGTACCAAAATGTGGTATTTATGTAAATGTGTGTGTGTATTTAGAGTAAATGATAAAAAAAAGATGTTGTCAGTTATAAAATACCGTTTCAGAGTTCAATTAAAGAAAATATATTAAATTGATTTTTTTTAAACAAAACTGATGATATTTTGTTTTGTGTGTTAGACAAGTGTTTTTTATCTTGTGAACATTTTTATTATTTAGATAGTTTAATATTTAAATAATGGAATTATAGAGGTCCTCTGGAAATATGCCTAAAGCTGCAAAGGAATAAATGAAAATATACTAAAAACAATTGACTTATATCCCCAATTAAAGCTGACAGTATGTGGTGTATTTTCAGAAATTAGACTATTAAGAATCCGCAGCAAAAATGCTAAATCAGAGAATCAATCTTTTTTATTCGAATGTCGTATCTTCTTTAATCGCCCTTTCTTGTTCTGCGTTAATATTTTGAAATGGTATACGTTTTATATGAAATAAAAGATTTTGGTTGAGTATAAGTCCTTTTTTATAAGGTTTTATTTAACCGTGTGTTTAATTATTTTTTTAGTTTATTGATTTTTTGTTATACCTTATGACTATCATAAATGCGTTTATATAAGAGAAATCAAAAATACAAAATTAAACTTAAAAATTATTTGATAAGATACTTGGGGATAGTATGAAAAAATGTATCATTTAAGACACAAAATTTATATCAAATGGTTGAAAGAAAAAAAAATTTTGTCTAAAATAAATTTACACATTTATCATTGCTGCAGTTATCTTTAGTTTGCAGCCTGACATTTAATTGCTTTGGGAAATTAAATTAATTTTAGTGGGGTAACTAGAAATAAGGCCCTATTAGGATCATAATAGGAACTTGAAACGGCTTAAATATTTTTGTTGGATTTTTGAACTTATTTTATAATTTGCTCATTTCTTTTTTATTTTGTAAAATTAGCTCTTTGTCAAAAAATTTCGAATTTTCTGAGGTAAAGTTTCAATTTTGTATAGGTTTTATAATCCACTTAAATAGAAGCCATCTTTTAATGGATTGCGACAGTTTTCATGACTTGATATGTAGGCAACAAACTATATTTTGACGTTTCAATAATATTTTTTTCCAAGTGTCACCTATGAGTCTTATGTCGTTTTTATTTGGCAATCCGGACTCTTCGGAAAGCGTTCACTTGGGAAAAAATGACCGTTCTAATCCTGGAAAAAAAAGAATTTCCCTTCTGGATTTAAAATCAGAATCAGAACCAGAATTACTCACACAGTCATATACTTGAACGTCAAACTCGACTGTTGTCATTTTTTGTATCATAATTGTGCAACAAACATTTTTTTTTGAATTTGAATACTTCCACGTACACAATTATTTTCACACATACAATCTCATTAAAATTCAGAATCATTAGAATCTATTCTCTATTTCTATTCCAACGACATGTATAAATAAATCGTACGTATTCTTCTCTGGATTTTCGCAGAGCGACTATCTGAGTAAAACTATGTAATATGTGGTTTGATGTTTTAGCATTAATATTCTAAAAATTAAACATGAGTAGGTACTAAAAAATAATTAAATAAGAAAATATATCTTTTAGAGAAAATCGAAATAAAAACCAAGGAGATCGCCCATATCACCGATACCACTGAGACTCTCGACGAATTTCGGTACTCAGTATATGACTCGTTCCGAGACAAAGACGAGATCGAGACTAGTCTCTCGTTGCCAGCCCTACTTAGAGTTAGCGGCTTGAGTTTATTTCATATTAACTGTTTATTTCTAGCTAACATATGCTTATATAGCCTATATCCAACATTTTAGCGCGTTTAGCATAAAATATCTCTATTCAACGTTACTTTACTTTTATAAATAACATTCACATTCAAAGTTTTTGATTTTTTTTCATTAGAAAATGAACTTGATGAGATAAAATCATCTGAGAACTTTATTGTTCGAAATATCTCACTATCCGGCTTATACCAGACAATTAAGAATCTTAGAAATAATAAGTCGCCTAAATATGTTTTAATAAATGCTCGCGTCATTAAAGAAAAAAGGAACCAGCGAGAAAAGCAGAAATCAAATTTTCATAGCATATGAACATGACACCAAGGCTGTCATACGTTCCACGTCCATGGAAAGTTCCTGAAGTAATAATGGATCCAAGATCGGGAAACCCCTTGAACGAAAAGAAATCTTATAGACCGATTTCTCTCTTGCCGCTGATTTCCAAGATATCTAAGAAAAAACTTACTCAAGAGAATGCTTCCCATAATTTAGGAATTTTCTCTTATTCTTTATTATGTAGCATCAGTTTAGTTTCCGGAAAATCCACTTAACAATTGATTAGGTGTATAGAATAACTAATGAAATTGAGAAGCCATTGGATGAAAAAACTTGTGTTCCACACATTTCCAGACATTTCCCAAGCATTCGAAAGGGTTAAGGTCTGACACGATGGCATGAAGTGTAAACTACGTTAGGTATTTCCTGAACAAGAATATCACAATCTCGAATCCTACATCGACAATAGAATATTTCGACTTAAACAAGGCAGAAAATATTTGGGATTTAAGGAAATAAATTCTGGTGTTACCCAAGGAAGTGTTCTTGGTCCGATATTGTTCGTTTTCTACACTCGTTATATACTCCAAGAAGAAGATCATTTGCAGATAACATGACTATGCTTACAATACCCGACTCATTAGAAACGGCAACGGGAAGACTCCATTAAGCAATATTTCGGAATGGACCAAGAAATGGCGTATTGGTATTAATAAGCCAAAATCAATTCATGTAAATCAACAATTTCCCCATGTATGAAAATTCGGTACAAACACCGTATGCTAAGGAAGCAAAGTATTTTTGGAACTTGCCAACACATTTCGCGAACTTAAATAAGAAATTGAGTTTATATAACCCTGGAAAGTTGGGAACTCAACTAACCGGTCATTGTAATCGAACTATTCTGCAATCAATTGACGAGACAAACCTTGTGCGCTGACTTCAAAGAACAAGACTGTTCGATTTAGCGCAATGAAATGGTGTCACTGTGCATTTACGTAACGCCATTTTGTTGGCAATATTTAATGCCAGTTTTCCCTGCCATTTTTTTACTGACGAAAATAATGACAAATTTTCAAACCATTTACACTATTTTGTCAATGGAAGAAATAATGGCAATTTGTCACTCTTGTAAATCCGGCAATGGATGTCAGGAAAGCTTCTCCAATCGAAAACGGAACAAGGAATATAAAATTGCAGTGTACAAATTTAATTCACAGAAAGTTCACAAGGAGAGAAATAAATACGCCTAAAAATATATTGGATTATTTTGTACCACTTTTAATAAAATCTTTTATTAAACAGGAAATATTTATTCTTCTTAGTTTAACGCATGCTTTCATATATTATTATAATATTTTAAAAAAAATGGGGAAAAATAAATATCGACGATTTTAACATTTCTTATTTAGTTTATTAATAAAAATACTTAAATGTATAGATTTTCGAAACCGTCCTACAATTGTTTAAGATTAACTCACACAGGCATAGATATGCATTATGTATCATACCCATCAGTCATAATTTGTATACAAGGTGAGGCAAAAGAACCGTCATAATTTGACACAAAAATTATTTTATTTTGTGTTTTTCATGTTTGTGTCGCTCTATTGCGGGTTGTTGTCAACTAATTCTTTGTCTGGCTAAATATATATGTAAAACCATATACATTACATGTGCCCCACTTTGTAAATAGGCCTACCTATAATAATCTTCACACTATCCCCTAAATTGTATGACCTTAGACCTGACTGAAAAATATTCTAGTTACAAAATTTTGTGTTTTTTTTTTCAATAAAATTTTATAAGTTCACAATAAAAATGCCGGACCTTAATCGATAGAAAGATATAGTATAATAAATATTTATATTGTCTTACATCAAGACTATTAAGTCACGAAAAATTGAATTTGAATCCGCGTTTTTGTTTTATTTCACATGTAAAGTACTATGCACACAAGAGCGACCAACGACCAACGAATTAACAAATATATTCGTCCATTTTGACATTTCGTTCACATGGCTTTAATTTTATTCGTCACGAATATATATACGTTGGAAAATCTGATTTTGGGGTTAGACGCGCGCGAACAAATTACTCGTTGAATTGTGGATGGTATGTGGAACGCGAATAGAGTTTGATTGTTCGTAACAATCAGATGTAATTCGCGACTTCCAATATTGTTTTCTAAAATGTATTTTATTTTGACAATTAAGAAGTAAATTTGTATGTCTAAACATTATTATAAATTATATTTCTACAATTTTGTTTAGAATGTGTGAAGAATTTAGGTTGCTAAATTGTTTTAAATGAAATTTATTCGTTTATTCGTCGGTCGATGCTCGCTCTTATGTGAATACTCCTTAACTAAGATCCAAAGTTCCAAAAATAAAATCTTAATAATAGATAACCCCGTCCCTATTAGCGAATCGGGGATTAGAGTCACTTACAAATATGTAAATGTGGATTGAAAGTATACAAAAGGCCAACTTTTTACAGCGCGATTATTTAGTCGCAAAAAAACTCCAGTTTTAATTGCAAACAAGCACAAATGTGATAAATTCCGTTGCAATGATTAAAAAATCACTCGCAGGAACAAATAGAACTAATTGCGTTTTTTAATCGCTGTAAACTATGACATTATCTGTGTGTGACTAAAAAAACAAATGGATGAAATTCGCAGCTGTGTGCATGCTTCTGTGACAAAATTTTTTATTCATCGTCGTTTAAGTCCCAAGTGTGTGCATAACCAATCGTATGCTTTTGCTTTTGCCAACAAAATGTAAGCTTTTAGTCAATGCTATTTTTCGGCGCGACAGAAATTATCAAAACTTCTAATTCATACGAATAAATACGATTTAAGCTACGATACACATTTGTGATCTGATTAGCCATTCATGACTGTGATGTTTCGTCGCAAAAAGAAAACGCATTTGCTTCAAATTAATCGCAAAAATTAAGAAAAAGTATTTTGTTTCTAATTTATTTTAAAGAGAAATTTACTTCACTGCGACTAAGATTTCGCGAGTACGTGTCTATATCTTAATGCGACAGAAAATATTTTTCAGTCGCAGCTCTTAAATATCATGTGGACGAACGATTATCGACTAGCCAGACAAACGATTTTGTGGATTTCCAACCTTCGATCGCACGATTATTCAATCGCTACGAAATTAAACATAGGAATAGCTATATATAATGAAGAAGTGATAAAAATAAATCATTCTGGGCTGCGAAAATTTTTTAAGTCACGACGACATAAAATTGCAAGATTGCGTGTCTGAATTAAAATTTGATTACTTAAAAAAGTACAAGTGCGCAAATGGCCATATTTCGTTGACTAAATGTTGTGAATTTCAGCGATAGAAAATCGCACGAACGCTTCTAGTATTAAAAAGATTTCACTTCAAGGTTCACCTGTAAATAAATATTTTAATAATTTTGCAAATAAGAGTTCATATAATAAAAGACTCATTAAAGCATTTGTTTCGTTATTTAATTAATTTTAATGAGATCTTAACATTTTTGTCTTTCTCATTAAGAACATTAATTGAAAACTTTTCAATCAGGTCTTTGCTCATTTATATCTTAAATAAAAATAAAAAGTAAAAAAAAAATGAATTAGCTTCAAGCATAAGCTTTACAAAAACTAATAAGAACTAAAATAACATTTATACTGACATAACTCTAGCTTTGCCAAATGTGTTTTAATCTAGAACTTCATTATTAAACACTATATAACAAAGAAGAATAATATTTTCCACAAATTAAAATTATGTTATTATATAATAGCTACAAGTCCCGTAAATCATCATCAATCATTCACAGAAAAATCAAATGTTTACTGATTTTGAATAAAAATTAGTTTTTTAATTTTTTTTTTGTAATATTAAATATGTTATAAGATATTTAAAAGTGCACAGAGATATTGAAAACTTTTTCTCACATTTAGATTTAGGTATAGTTTTTTGGGTTTTATTTTTTGTTTGCAAAAGTTTAAACGATCGTTTAATTTTAGTTCGCCGATGCCACACTTGAATAATAATTTTTAAATGCGTTTTTTTGTTAAATTTATAAAAAAGAGAAAAGAAGAAGATATGTAAGTCAATTAATAAAAAAACCATTTATATTATTTTGTAAAAAATATTTTTAATTTATTTTTTTTTAAATTATTATTATTATTAGTTATTAAAGAAAAAATTTCCAATAAAAATTAGTATTTTTTTCATTTTATGTAGTTTGTTCTCTCATTTCATGTATCTTTAGTTTCCTTTACAACAACAAGTAACACGAAAAATAAAACACTTATTTAAATGGTAGCTAAAATTTTCCATTAACTTCAAAATTAATAATGTTTATTAATTAATAAAATGTATATTCATTTTGAATATTCAATGAATCGGTAATGGTATTTGTTTGTTTTTGTGGACATGCATTTTGTAATAATGTAGCCAATCCAACATGCATAAAATAAAGAATTTAATTTGTATGTTTGTGTACTATTTTTTTACCGAAAGAAAGGGCCACCCGAGTTATTTACGCCGAACTGATTTTAGTTGGAACCGTTTTAAGTACGAGTTTTGTTATAAACATGCTTTGTAAATTAAAATAAGAACTAAAAAAATGTGTGTAAGACATGCATCCGTTTTTATTTTAAGATACGTACGTTATAAAATTGTATTATTTAAAATTTCATATTGAATGTTGTTCGAGTCCACAACGGCTTTCAATACATTTTTGATGAAAAAACACCTAATTCTCAATTCACTGCGACAAAAAAAAACAAGTTTTACAAGTCGCTCTCGTGTAAAAGCAGCCTGATAATATGTTTGTCGCCATCTTGTGTTGTTTAGAAATACACATGATGGTACATTCCACAGTTGCACATTCCACAAATCATAAGGCTTGTTCGATGGCATTCGACAGTTCTGAAATATTCCCACTAGAAAAAATTAGTCAGTGTGTACACAGTGCTAGCAATGAAAAAAAAAACCAAGAACAGTGTAAATGCACTGGCACAAAAAACTTAACGCGCCGCAGTGTGAACATCGAATAAACAGAGTTTTTTATAAAATAAGGGACTCATTCCGTAAATGTAAGTGGCTGTAAATTGAATTATTGAGCGGCCAACTTATATACCCTTTATAAAGGGTCCGCCAAATAACTTTTTTTTTTTTTGAAAATGGGCGCAAAACATTGAGTGTAGCTTCGGCTGTGTGGCACGTAGCGCCGTCCTGTTGAAACCAAATATTGCCAATATTCTCCTCTTCAATTTTTGTGAACAAAAATTCGTTCAACATGGGCCGATAATGATCGCCATTGACTGTAACGTCCACTCCTTGCTCATTTTCGAATTATGCCTCTGGACCAAAATCCGCACCAAACAGTGACTCGTTTTGGGTGTATCGGCTTTTCAATGTATGCGTGCGGGTTTTCTGTGCCCCAAACCCGCCAAGATCAAAATGAGCTTCATCTGAAAAGATGATTTTTTTTGGCAAAATCGGCATCTTCTCTAAGTCTATCGTAGGCCCACTAAGCGAGCGTTGTTCAAGAGTATACACAACCATATTCGTTCAGCGGAAGGATAAAACTAATTATCTGTCAAATCAGACATGAGCTAAGTGTTACCATTCACGAAATAAGCACTAGTTGAAAAAAAAACGTTAGATGGCGGACCCGTTATTAATGTTTGCTGTTACTCTTGAAACTTTGGGAAGCGGATGCATATCAACCAACGTTGACAATTAACAATTTCGGAGCAGCTCTAGACTAAAACACCTCCAGAAAAGTTATGTCCCTTCTCGATAAGATTACTTAAATTTTCAAAACTCCTACCGGAACCAATCACAAGATAACACACACGTAGTGACGTAGGTTGTCATAATATGACAGAAAATGTGACATTACAGCCACAGTTTGAGAATTTCTGAAATAAAACAAATGTTCTCAATTTGTATTTATTGTTTACAAATTCATGGAAACATCTCAAACATTTGTTATGCATCTGTTGTATATGAGTTTGATACTTCTGTTGCAGCTTTATAAGCCAAGAGTATGGGCCTAATCAAGCTCATAGAAAGAGTCGTTTGTTTTTTGTGTACTTTAGAGGAAAATTTCCCAGTGCTATTCGGTGTAGATGACTCATTGACGGAACTTACAGCGAAACGCATTTGGCGAAAAGGCTGATAATGATGCGAATGAAAAACCTTTCAAGTACAATTGGAAAGAAGGAAAGCCAGGTCTAAAAATTCTTGATTATTAAAAAAAAATAAAGCATTGGGGTCATGTATAGAAGAATCTCAAACTTAGAAGCTGAATCAGAATAATAGCGGTTGTCTGATAGATTTATTAGAAAAGTAGCTTTCGTGTAGATTGAGAAGAAGTCTGCTGATGTGCGAACTAGTGATGGGCAATAACTTATTAATAATACCCAGTAGGGATAATATCGAATAGCGACACATTGTTTTTCGTAGGTATCGTAGACGGTTGGTACTCCAAATAGTGAAGTTTATGCTTATAAAAGCTTTATAGAAGCTATTTGCGTAAAAGAAGTGGTTTGTTAATATTTTGTATTAGATTTATTTAAAAAAGATTTCAATTATTTGTCTTATTCAAATATCAAAAAAACAGAAGTGTAGTATTCTTGTTTAGAAAGAACTCTATCCCACTCATTGATTTAGCTTATGGTCTTTCTGTATACAATTTTGCTGATGGGGTTTTCGTTTGGTAATTTTTTATTTTGATCTGTAAATTGATTTTTTTTGTGACGAATCGAATACGTTTTCAGATTGATTTTTATTTGCTACAGTATTGGTGTATATTTGTGTCCGTGAACCAGCTAAGATGTATCAGCTGTCTTGTCAAACTGATGGTTGTCAATTATGATGCATATAGTAGTGTTAGTAAAAGAGGGGTAGATCTGCCGAAAAATTTAAATGTGCAAAATTGATTTAAAATCAAAAAATAAAGCAATTCTTTTGGCTAATCGAAGGCAAAAATTGTCATAATCAGTTTGTTGACAGATCTAAATCAAAAATAAATTTATTTTAGTTACTAAATGAAAACCACATGAGATTTAACTTCGATTTGGGCAGTAGGTTTTGAGGGTTTAGTCTGCCTTAATTTATGACGTTTATTGTAGGTGTCGAAGATTATTCCGGCTACAGCTTGAATGTAATAAGCGATAATCTGGAGGGTGCCGACGATAAGATCTTTTGAGAAAATTATTTGAAAAATACTTTGTTCATTGTGTGGAGGATCATGTCCCGAATATACAACCACAAACTCTATTAGTACTACGACTACACTGGTAGTAGTTTGGTAGTTCTTTATACATTGGTAAATTGGTAGTTCTTAAGTAGTGGACATTGAATGAGATTGAAACGAAAAAAAAAACCGACCGACTTTGTTGTTGACAATCATAACACATGCAATGGTATTCATGCGGGAGTATTTTTTTATTCATTGAATATTCAAATCAACTAAAACATGACAATATCATTCCCGTTGAATTCTGTGGTACTTTGAAAATGATTTAAATCAATTATTTTATTTGTTTTTCGCATGCAACTTATTTCGAATTTTCTTTTTAAGAAAAATCATTGAAACATTAGTAAAAAAAATTTTTTTTTTTTAGTTTAACACAAATCACACAGAATTCAATTTTCGATTGCCTTATTCACTTGACTAAGAAGAACGCTATCAGTAAATTAAAAATTAAAATAATTATTAATTAAATTAAAATTTATCATTCCGTTATCTTAACAATGAATTCACTTAGTTTCACATAGTAATATTAATTTGCATGATACTTGATTTGTTTTTTTTTTTTTGTTAATTAGTTTAACTTTTTTTTTGTAATTTTATATTTAGGAAAATAATAGAATATCATGTATGGGCACCTTAAAACCATCATAGGTCCAACTTCCTAATTTTAAGATGCACGTCTGTACATCATATGGAAAATATTCAACATCGATTGAACAGGATGACTTATAGACGGCTGGTGGTTGCCATATAACCAAACCATTACTATAGACGGTTGCTTTTGTCATAAGTGTTACTTCATAATGACCATCAGCACTGTAAAAATATTTGTGGTTGTTTGTTTTTACAATTTCCTTAATCTTTGTTGTTGTTTTTGTATTTTTTTTTATTTTAATAACACTTTTTTATAGTTTAACCAAAATCATAAAATCAAAATTGAAAAGAAAAACGCATATTTTTCGATAGAAATTTTTCTTTGCTAAAATGTGTACAAATGAATAAAATTGTTTTGCTTATATAATGTTGTGTATTTAATTTTTTGAAGGCGATTTTTTTAACAAATAAAATAAAATGGGGTTAATAGCTATTTCAAGAGCTTTATCATTTTAAAGGGAAGAGAAACGTTCTTAATCAAAATTCTAGTTGTTTGGGAAACACAAATGTTATTTTAATATTAATAATAATTGTTTAAATAAAATTTTAATTTAATTTATCTACTTAAAAGTTTTAATTAAAAATATTTCTTTATTAATTTTGAAATTGATTGCAACTCATACCAGAATATCAGCGCAGGACAACTCTGCGACAATGTGTTGGGTTCCTTCGGTTTTAAGTGTGACAGTGTGACAGTGTGACCATGTGATCCTCTCACAATAACATTAAAAATGCAAGTTACAGCACGCTGTTACAGTGTGACACGATAATACTGTTTCATTTTGATACTAAAACAGAGTGGAAGTGAACACTGTTTTAAATGTGACACTGTTGAAAATATTCAATTTTTAGTATGTCATTGTAAAAGTTTAAAACCGTGCCAATATAAAAGTGTGTATTCTTTTTCAAGAGCAACAGTTTGAAGTTTCAGAATGGCAGTGATATAGTTTGAACTATAGACAGTGTAAGATTGAGGAGAGATAGAAATGTAATACTGTGAAAGTGTACAAGATACACAATATGACAGTGTGAAAAAGTAGATGATATAAAATGCGATAGTGTGCAAGTGTGGAAGTTAGGCCGCGTGAAATATGGTTGTGACTCCAGTCAGGGCAAATGCATAACAGTTCTGCTTAGAAGAGTACAGTTTATTTGGCCCCACCACAGGGTCATACGTGCATTCCACTTCCGGAACCTAGTTTCTTGATGCAGCAGACTCACCATGGGAATATCTAAGACTTTTAATCGCTAAAAACTGTTATAAAACGGTCATAACTGTTATAATATAGATAGTGTGGAAGAATAGGCACTCTGAGCATGGAAAAGTTTAGAAGTCAGTATGACTGTGTGATAAATGCCACAATGTAACAGTGTGAAAGTGTGTGAGCAATAGGGGCCTATGTAATTCAGCTAGCTCTCTTACTAAATATTCATACAGAAATTCAGATATACATAGTTCCTCTTAAAATACTTCAACACAAGTTTGTAATCTATATAATTCTTAGTTTTAATTTTTTGGGATCCACGTGGTTATAAGTTGTCTTAGAATGAGTTCGAACTTGGCCTGAGTTGCTCCGAAATGTTATCAGTTGATGAATGTGGTATGAATTATTTGCAGCCTTAGTGTTGCATGGTTGTGGTCCGGGCTGAGCATTGGTATGAGTTGTCTCAATTAGTGCTTTCGCAGACGAAACACCTCGTCATATAGATATACTTTTCTGGTTCGTGGTTTGTGTACAGTTCATTTGTTGCTGATGCTGGTTTCAATTGACACATGATGTTTTAGGTTAGCATTTGTCGCAATACTTAAGTTGTAAATCGCTTGATTTACAGTTATGTGTCAGTAATCAGAAGTACAGTATTATAAGTATTAATATATAAAATTGATTGAAAAATGTTAAGTGTCTTGTCTAAGGAAATAGTCTTTGTCGTCATATCGATAGGATGCTGTATAATATAACGAATACTGTACACCTCTATGACGAGAATCTTCGTATGCAAAGGGCCTTAGATTCGAGACTGAATCATCCAATTGGATAGGGTGTGTAGTGCAAATGATTTCTGGTATTAGATCACAATTTTTTTCCAATTTGTCAAAAAGGATACTACATTAACTTTATAAATAATTTTATATAAACCAAACAAATTAATAATAAGAAAATTCGATTTGATTAAATTGTATATTTTTTTTTTTAATAAATCCTAATTACTTGGTAGGTAATAATAATAATTAAAACTCAACTGTTTCTTTGTGTTAATTTGAAACTTTACGGTATTGTGTATGAAAATAAAATTTGTATATTTGTGTTTAATATTTAAAAAGAGAAGTATTATTAGGCATTTAAACCTATTTCTTTGTTTTCGTGTATTGTTTTGTTAATATTTCTTCTGAATGTTTGTTTGTATGTTTTTGTTTATTACCAACGTCACACATTCACTCGCAAGATAAGGTTCTCTAATAAATCTACTTTTGTATAAGTTTGATTTTTTGTAGTAGTATTAGCAGCATAATTATAGGTTAAGAAGAAATTTTTATTATTATATGAAGGTATATAAAATATTTGGTTAGAAAAGACTAGTTTGATTAACCATCACACCGTTTTAAAAGGGTCAAAGGTCAAGGAAAATTTTTGTTATATTTTTATTATATTATAAATATTCAAACGAAAGAAAGTAAATATCGATGCTCTAAAAAAACTAATATAATTATGTATAACCTAAGTCCCATAGAACTTGGTCCTTTGGTTTAAAGTTTTTTATTGTTCATTTAATTTTGTTTTATATTTTTAATTTAAGTTAAATTCAAAAAGAACTGTAAGTTATGAAGTAAATTTTTTTACTTTCTTGTTTAAAAAAGTTATATTTTAAATCACAGTTCTTTAAGATGAAATCTATTTCTTTTGTATACCTGAACATTTTTTTTATTATAAAAAATAAATTAAATATATTACATAATTTAATAACAAAAAACAAAAATTAACTGATTTTCTTTAAAACAAATTAATTAAGAATTTTGAAGGTCGAAAGCTTTTGTTAAATTATGAGAGTTCGCAAAAATGGATTAATGGATTAATAAATAGTTCAAAATACTAAATGGATATTGTTTATTAAAAAAATATTAGGCGCACTATGCATTATTAAAGCATTATTTCTAGTATCAAATTATCAAAAGCTTTTGCCTTGGAAGAAATGAGATGAATATTTTAACTAAAAGGTAAATTTAAAACAAATATTTGTGTAACAATATGGATATGAGAAGAAAAATAAAATATAAAATATGCTTATCTTTTTTTTTGTTTTTTTTTTAACATAAAAGTTTTATCATAATATTCTCAAGCTATTTATTTATCTATATTTTTTTGTCAGAAAAAGTACCTAACCTGTGATCATATGATATTACAATGGTAGAAGTTGGAAATCGTTTTTGTGAATTTAAGAACAAACTTTTGTACTGTGAACTATGTTAATGATTTAGGTCAATGATTTTGTATGTTCTAAAATTTAAGTCAACCATGGGGGAAACCCATTCAAAATACTGTGAAAATGAACACTCTCTCAAATGTATAAAAACGAATTAAGTTTTTACCTCCACTATATGACAGCAAGACTGAATATTCTGACGTACTTTTTCTTCACCATATGTAAACTGTCAAAAAAAATATTTTTTTGAAATTTAAATTAATTTATGTTACAAAAATTCGATTGAAACATAAATTCTAGGATTCTTATCCTATACGATGAATAAGAATAGGTATATGAAAAAGTGTTAATCTAAGATTTCGTTTACTATCATATTAAGGTTTTAACCACCCAGTTACTTTCTTGTTTTCTCCTTCTATTTCTGGGAGATATACTGCTATATACTACTCCTAATACTTCGTGTTAAAAAGTGAATGAACTCCATCGTGTATAATGCAAAAAATCAAATTCTTCCAGTACAAGTATTTGAAGAGTTCTGTGGGTTTTTTTTGTTGACGCAATTTGACAGATGACGTTTTTTAATTTATTGTCTTATACAAATAAATAATACCTGCAGTTGAAATATTTCTAAATGTGACATCTGAAAGAGATTTGATGTGTTATAAGGTTATACTGGAATGGTACCAGTGCACTTATAACAGTCTATAAATCCCGTTTGTATAACCGACCCAGTGTTTTAGAGAACAACTGATGAACCGAATTAAGAAAATCTTAACAATTTTAACTCATTCGATCTAAGGAAACCGTAGTATTATACTTCTTTTAAGAGTGAACGCCCTTATTAACTCATCGACTGAAATTGAAAAAAAAAAAATGATACAAAGGAAGCACAAATTATTGTTCTCGTCAGTTGTTTTGGAATGACGTAAAAGAATTGTGAGCTATATGCACTCAAAAAATGATGTTAACAGTTTTGTTGAAAGCATTTACATATATACAAAACAACGTGAAATGACGAATAAGATTTTGACAGCTTAGTGCTCAGAGCACTCAAAACATACTCGGTGTAAAATATATTTATGGGTGTAAGTTAAATACATTCTAATCTAATCCAACAGTACATAATATTACAAGGTATGATCTTTCGAATTTTCATTTTCGTTCGAGTTCGATAATGTGTCAAAACCCAGATGCCATATGTCACGCATAGCGTGGAAATATGTATTGACATAGTTAACTGTAGGTTATTGCTACTTTTGTTTAACAGTTTATTAGTTTCTGTTACTTAAATAACAATTATTGAACAAAAATTTTGTGTAACATCAAAATTGTAATTTTTTATTTTCTACTCGAAATTAATAATTATTTATTCATAATCTTTCTTCTGTTATTCGGTTCGATCAAAATAAAAATCTAATTTCCATCAACTGTTAGCTCTTACTAAATACATCTAACAAAAATAATGATCCAAGCTCAATAATATGTCATAGATCAAGTGGATATGTCAAATCTCAGAGACCTTACTGTAATATATGAAGTATACCTTACCCACAGTACACATAATAAAGGTAATATATTCCGGTTTTCATTTTCGTTCAAGTTCTCGCATGTGGCAAAACTCAGAGACACTCGTGTCACATTTGGCATGCACATAGGCTTAGGCATGGGCCAAACTGCTAGTTGCAATATCTGTTACTGCTACTTTTAAATAACAGTTATAAATTCCGGTTACTGAAGTGACAATTATAGAACAAAAATTGTCAGTAAAATAACAATTTTAATAAACCATTTTCCACTACCATTTTAAAATTAATTTTTCATCACTTTTTCATCTATATTCCGCTGTTTGGTTTGATCAAAATGCAAATTTAGAAGTTTCAAATCTTATTTTAATAAAAGTTATTTTTGATCTACTGTTACCTCTTACTAAACACATCTTACTGAAATATTGACCCAACACTATTTGAGAGTGCATGTGCCAAATCTCAGAGACATTTTGCCAAATATGACAACTGAATTTTTGAATTATGATAACCGAATTTTGACAACATGCGCAATATATTACCTTATTATGTGTACTGTGTACCTTACCTATACCCTTTATCTATAAAAAACTTTTAACGCTATTAATGAAAAATGTTTAATAACTAAATATGTATGTACATAAGTCCAGGAATTATGCAAAATATCATTACATAGAGAAAATTTTTGTTGAAAAATATAGAATACTAAAACTATTCACAATAGATCTCAAATGTTAAATCTGATATAAAGATTGATAATTGATAACTATAATTGAAATTCATTAATTTTATTGAAAAATTTCAATTTCTTTGTTTATTATTAGCAAAGTAAAAATAGGACCATCTATGAAAAATTATTTAAAAACAAAATTAAACAAATAACATAATCCAGATTTTTGAAAATTGAATTTTGACACATATGGCACAAATTCATAATTTATGTCTCATGGCCTATTCGATTGGTCGTCCGGAACTGTTCTGAATTTTTTAAAATGACAGTTGTTACGGTATTAACGAACGGCGAACAAAAAACTACTGGATTTAATTTCAGAATCGAAACCAGAACTACTAATTTCGTGTAATTTCGATAGATTTATTGAATAAAAAAACCTTTCTAGTAAAAATATCATAAAAAAGAAACAAATCAACTATTATTGATGTAAAAAAATGTATATGTAAATAAATTGGAAACAAGTGATTTGCCAATTCTTTTTAGTGATATTTGTGATATTTTTAAATTTAATTTTCACAAATATTGTGGTCAAACATATGTCATAGTAAATCAAATTTTGTCCGGCTGTTCTCTGGGAACGTGTGCCGGATTACCAATCGATAAGGACCTTAGTTCAACATTAAGGTGTATTAGTGAGACTTTATTCTAATCGAGTCACGCAATGATTTGAATCCTAAGAAATTAAATCTAATACAATTTGCATTTTTTAATACTAAGCAACTGGAAATATTTACATACCCACAATCCTTACCGGATTCAGGCGTAAAAAATTGGTTTCTCAAATTACCCGATCGTTAAGATTATTCAATATTTAAATAAATATATAAAATATTTCAATTATTAATCTCAAAACTTAACCTCCGACAAAGTATCTATTAGCTTTTGAATTCAATAGAATAAGATAAATAAAACACATTGCAAAGGTTGAATAGTTACGCCGTGAATACCTAAGCATACATATATCACTGATTATCAAAAAAATCTAAACATTGTAGTTGTTGATTGCGAATTAAAAATATCATTATGTAGCCACTATTCAAATTCTAAACGCGCTTAGATTAAAATGCCTCTATTCAACATTAGATACATTTTTTAAATAATATATCTGCGTTTACAGTCATTGTAACTTGAAGCAGTATCTAAAATGGGTTTATGAATAAGGCGTTATAGTTATTGAAAAATAAACTCAACATAAGGTACGTTTGGAGCAGTCAGCGCTTCACCATGGATTTTTGAGGTAATTTTAAGTCGAAAAACTTAAGATGCAATCATCACATCTTAGCTTAATTTTTGATTTGAATTATGAGTTCGCAATTAAAAATTTGTTTCAAAGTTTGAATTAAGCCAATATAATAGATTTAGTTCTTTAAAATTCAGAATATGCGCAACTATATATTTTACGTAATTTAAACGTTTTGACCCCAAATTTTAAGCAGCATAATTGGTATTAGCGTGATATATTCTAAATAGAAACTTTTATACTTATTAATTTCGATATCTATTTTTGTTCAATTAAATTGCAGTTCGGTCAAGCTAAATTTAAAAAAAACATAACTTTTGTTGACATTTATAAATTGCATATTGTCATTTCTGACATAAGTACTATACTTCAAATTAAAAAAAAATCGATTCAGTCATTTTAACTTTCCCGATGTGTTCCCGATCTTCCTGAAAGTGAGCAATTCTACTAATTACTACGAAAAACTTCAAAATATTGTCTCGGTACACTAATTTTTCATAGTCTTCCACAGAAGGAAAAGCTCACGAGATAGTAAAATATTTATCAGATTGTGCATTTTAACCCAAGAAATTTTTTGGACAAACTTGTAAAGACTCACAAATGAGAAAAAAAAAGAAAAAAATAGTACAAAAGTTTAAAATCATCGAATTTATATCATCGTTTTGTTGGTCTTATTCGTTCAATAAATTAATGTTTTACAAAAAAAATTATTTACAATTTCCAAAACCACTTCTATTGAAGTTTTAACAAATTGCTAAAATTTGTGACACTGAGAATCTGTGCATATTTGTGCACGAAGTACGGAAACACAGCTTTTTTGCTGTTTGCTCTGATAATTTGTGACAAAAATGACTTCTTAGACTTTCGAACTTTAACATTATTTATACGATTTTATGATTAAAATTGGTTTTTACAATTTATTATAATTTCAGCTTAAATATCCTTATATGGAATTTAAATCTGTAATATTGAAATAAATTTAAGAACGATTTCCAAAATCAACCATTGTACTATATCAAAAGATCAATCTCATAATTTTTGACAATCTTTAGTATTTTTTTTTTTGTTGTTGTTGATGTATTTGTAGTTTTTTGTGTTACAATTTGGTGTATAAACCTACCTTGAACCCATCATATGTCCAACTTCCAAATTTCAGGACACATGTCTGTTCGTCAAATGGGAAATATTCTACATCTATTTCGCATGATGATTTGTATATAGCTGGCGGTTTCCACTCAACTAATCCTTCAGAATAAATAGTCGCTTTTGTTGCTAGTGTCACTTCGAAGTTACCATCGGCACTAATTATAGTTTATTTATGTTTTTTTTTCATATTTTTTTTTTAGGTTTTAAATTATGTTTTTGATTTAATATTAAGAATTTATAAGTACTTAAATAGCAAATAATAATAACTATTGTTTTTTTTTATCATTGAGTTAAATTTTCTTAAACAAAATGTTTTAAGGCAGAACTATTATGTCTTGGGGTATGGTGGGTTTTTTGATGTAGTGAAAGAATATTTGAGTGTGCGTGTGTTTGTATGTTTGTTAAGATCCTGATAGTTTACATAATTCTCCTTAAAAGAGCATTCAAACTTTTGGCCTATTGGTTTTATTAAAATTGATAAATTATTTTTTTTTTAATTAAGTTTAGTTTTTTTTTTAATTTTAAATATCAAGGAAATTGTTTTTTTTTTTTAATTTTAAATAAAATTTAGCTTCACACTGATATACATATAAATAATCCGAAAAAAAAACATTTAATAATTAAGGAGATATGTATATAGTTGAAATATAATCAGAGTTTTTTTTACGAGTAAGTAGATTTAAGAATGCGGTTTTAAATAAAAAACAAAAATAATAATTGAATTATACTTATATAAATTATGTGGGGGATATTTTCGTTCGTTTATAAATCACATACATTTATGTATCTATTTGAAATAGTTTGCAAGGTACACAAAATTATTTTTTTTTAAATTTAAATCTATTGAGTCAAGATTCTGTTTGTGTATTTTTTTTTTAAATATGCCATGTGGGTTTTGAATGTCATACTTACTTGTTGTATAGTACAATATCTGGCCGCCAGATGTGATCGGAGGGTACGTGCAACATGTGAACACCGCCGTATTCTTTCGGTTCCCATCTTAATTTGTAATCGTACCAAGACTAAAATTTTGTGATTTGATTGAAAATCTATTTTCTGTTTATCGATGGTTAACACATACCTGTTCCACCCATAGATTCGTTGTCATTATTTGATTTTTCAGGTTCTGGAATTATATAGAGAACAAAAAATGTTTTCATTATTTTAGCAAGAATGGAAGGGTTAAATTTTTTTATGAAAACTTGTCCTTTAGCAGTCGTTGTTAAATTTAGTATAAAACTGATTACAAAAAAATTGTATTTCGAACGATCTGACTTAGTCAAGTTACGGTAGTACAAAAAATCGTTTTTTTTTCACTGAGTTTTTTTTGCGTTTCCCAGTGTTAGTTCAACAAGTTTTAGTTTTTTTTTTTAACTTTTTTCATAGAAATACTTTTTTTTAACCAAAACAAATCCTATCTAAAAAACTAATTGTACAATGACGTTTTGTCAGATATTTAATCATAATTCGGTAGTAAGTTTTTTCGTCCAGAATGTCTATTATTAAAACTAGCTTTTTGCATTAAAAAAAACTATTGCGCTGTTGAGTATTCTGGTTCCTGGACTCATGTGTAAAAACACTTGTATTAAGTACGGTATATGCCTAACTTATTTTAACTTAGAGGCCGACTCAACCCATCCACTGGCTATACAGATGTCCAAAATCCAATCTACATCGTTAATGTCTTGTTCAAAAAGAAGTTTTATGCTCGACATGTCGCTGCATAGGCATGCATTTTTTTATTTAATTTGATTTTTTCATGGCATGTTCATAGTTATGCCATCCTTTATGGCCTGCACATAGTAGATCATCAACAATAAAAAATAATGGGAGTGTATAAATTTACCACGAAAGACTGTGTTTGTTTTGACAGATAATGGCACAAGAAAAGCTCATCACCGCTTTAGAGAAGTAGATGGCAGCACTGATATGATATAACAATGATATTTTATGAGAAATTTCAGCAAAAAACTTAAAATTAGATTTGGTTAAAATTTTTGCTTAAATTAATGAAAAGATGAGTAGTTCAGAGGAAACAGCAATAAGCTGCTTTAAATATTTATTATTTCAATTTTCGCTCGTTTCGTTATTCTTTTTTTTGATAGGCAGGTACGTTCGCGATTATACTGTTTGTTAAAATGCGTACGTTATTTCATTTGACATTCTTGAAATTTAGGGTTATTTTGTGGGAAAATAGACATTAGTAATTATAAGAAGTGTTTTTTATTCACTTTTTAAATACAGCGCCTCTCAGCTAAAATTATGTAGTCAATTTCTTTGTTGACAAACTAAAACAAACTAGTAAAATAATGACAAATACAAATGTCAGCTTATTAACAGGGTTTGTCTAAATAGCGGATTAGCCAAAAAAAAAACAAAATTTACAATTTTAACATTTGAAAAAGAATTTATTCAATATTTTAAATAGTATGTCGTACTGGTTTTGTTTATTTGATGAAAAACAAGGAAACAGTTAAATGTTTTAACTGGTATGATCTACACGGAACATGTCATAGAAGCGTGCTTTTTATTTTCGACTTTCTCATTATAAAAGTTCAATTTCAATTAAAATTCTTAATGCCAACCGTGTGACACTAACAGTATGATAGAGTGCGTCGGTTTCTTAGGTTTTAAGTGTAACAGTGTGATCGCTTGGCACTTTCGGGTTTACATTTGTGCAAGCACGGCATTGTTATATACTTAACATTAGTATCTACACACATTACCGACAACTAATGGCCTTTTCGATTGGCCGTCCGGAATACGTTGCCCCAATAAAATACCCTGAAACAATTTGAATGATTCTGAATTATATGTATCACTGTATTTGTGAAAATTAAATTAAAAAAATCATATCGGCTAAAAAGAATTTCTAAAACACTTCATTTAAATTTAGATACAAATTTTCTGTACATATCAATAATAATTATACATAACTTGCTTCTTTTTAGATTATTTTTACCAGAAAAGTAGTTTAAATGCAATTAACACATCGAAATAACACAACAAATCAACCAAATGTCAAACATTTCCCTAGAAAAATGGTTGAAGTGAAAATGGACGATGATTTAAAAATGTTTTTGTCGTTCAGTTCTATGGGTACCTACTATTTTGAATATAATTTTATGTCGAACCATTGTCTTGTCCATTGAGTCGAGTGTTTTATTGGGGAATGTATCCATTGTAAATTTATCCGACGTAGCTAAGGTCGATGAAAAGCTAAAGTAGAATGATAGATGGTTGGCGTTTATTCGAGTTTCGATTTCGTTTAGTTTTGTTGGTACAATTGATAGTTGAATTGAATCTCGACGGATGTGTTCATGGAGTAGTTATAATTATTAATTTCTGAAAAGTTCTTCTATTAAAAAGTGTAAGTAAAAGTTTTTTGCATTCTTTGCTCAGTTATTTTGTGGAGCAAGTCTAAAGGCCACCTCTATCTGCAATTTTGTATACCACTAACGTCAATTGTTCAATTTTAACAAATTTCGATTTCAATTTTGAAAAAAGAAATCAATCAATCAATTATTGGTAGTTATAAATAAGCGGAGATTGGTTATTTAGATCTACAAAAAGCAATTTAACAAGTTTGAATGGGTGAATTTAAGGTAGAACCGCACTGGGCGGAATTGCACTGCAGACGAACTGCTCGATTCACAAAAAGTTTTTTGCTCACTGCTTAATGGACGTCGGCCATGGATGGACTTCGCTTCACTACATGGACTGGGCGTACATTTTTGTGATCCCATTGGTGTTTTTTTTGGACATAGAAATGTCAAAATGTTAACTATTAGTTCCTTACTCCGCTTATGTTATGAAGTCTCAGGAGGTGAATATTGAATTGAAACCAAAACACACTCAGAAAATAAATTTGTAAATTGACTTGAAGAATAAAACTCTATCTCTCCTATTAATAAAAAATGCTTAGTCAACCTTTAGTCCATAGACTTACAAAACCATGAAATAAGAGTTAGAACACGGCTAAAATTATAATGTTGATATTTTCTTAATTATTCCTTACACAAAACTCTTTCATTGTTTGTCATATCTGTGCAGGGGTACCATTCTTAGAAAACTAAAAGAAAGGCAAAGGTCGATGCGTTTTTTTGGGAATTACTTATTGTACAATGGATAGATTCGTAATAAAATACTGCTAATGTTTGTATCTTTAATGTTTTTAGCAAAATAGTTACTTCAGCCATCATGCATTTACTCGTTGGGAGTTGAACATTCGAATGCATGTTCGAACGTCTATTGTTTTTGAAAAACATTTATTTGGTTAGGGAAAGCCTATGTAAGTATGTATGTATATAAATTTTTGTTACGTACTAATATAGTAGAAATTGCGGTCAGTCTCACTGACCATTTGATATGCTCTTAGTCATATTAAAAAATATATTAACAGCTTGCGAAGCAACGCGAGCACGAGTCGGATAGTACATAATAAAAAAAAATGTGCGTTAATATTTGGTAAATATGTTTTTTGAATAAAAATACGTGTCTTAGGCCCGTTTGCTGATACACAACTTAAGCATTTAATTTCTACTTAAGGACTTATGTGACAGTTTACGCAGAGGAAAAAGTAGCTCTTAAGCGTTTTAAATTGAAAATAAATATTTATGATTCGTATCAGCTTAATAATTTTGCTCTTCAAAATCAGAATTTTTTGTGCTCCAAAATGTGATTTTAGAGAAAATGGGAATGGAATAAAATAGTATGTCAACTATCCGGCAAGCCATCAACTGTCAAAATTTCTCTAACGATAAATACGCGGTTAACGGATTAAAAAACCTCTTCCAAAAAAACACGCCAGTCAACTGTTATAAAATCGATTTTAATTGGTATATCCTTGAAAACTTGCAATAGGTTATATGCCACACAATTTGGAAAACAATAGCTCTCTTGCTCGATAAATTTCCTGGGCCATCTCTCGTTCTTAAAATTATCCTTCGCCTAGATAGTGCATTAAGACTTGTTTGCTGATACACAACTTAAGCATTTAAGTTCTACTTAAGCACTAATGCGTCAGTTTACGCTGAGGAAAAAGTAGTCCATACACGTTTTAAGTTCAACATAAATATTTAGCAAACGGGCCTAAGTCGCACCATTAGGTTATTTTGATTTTAGCATAAACACGCCAACGATCTACCAGAAATTTATAAATTTGATGAAAATATCAGAGCATTTGTAGGAATTGAAGTGGTGGACGTGAAAATGGGTCTGACTATTAGTGAGGATATAAAAAAGTGTATGTCTTCTACAAACTAGTCTCAGTAAAACCAACTCGTCCTAAAAGTGTACCCATGTGTGTATAACTTCGAGGTACTTAAAGACTTTGTATACTTATATTTCTTTAGACTTTAGCAGACTCAATATTTTTCGCTGCAACGGATCATAAATATGTGTGTTCAACTTAGACGCCTATCGGCTACTTTTTCCTTTACTTATAGATTATCCCAGAAGTGCTTATGTTTTTACTTAAATTCGTATGTTTTGTATTTACAAGCGGGTCTTAATCAAAGGATCTAATGATCCCGGGCCTTTTGATTTAAAAGCTGAAAAACTAGACGAAGTGCTCAAGTCCCGCTTCGACTTCGTCTATGTTTTATATGTCCTGCGCAAGTGCGTGTATGTGTTGGACATCAAGTTAGGCTCCATACTGGCTGGAACATGTTGGTTAAGGCTGTGGTCAATCGAGGATTGTAAGCGTCACCTATTCAAAAGTAAAGTATCATTTTTGTACTTTAAATACGTCACGTTCTCGTCTGTTTTCAAGTCGCAACCAAAAGTTAATGTTACGCAGTGGGATAAGTAGTCTTTAGTGCAGTACTTTGTGCGTCTCAATTTAATCAACTTGATTATTCGTTTTCTTCTGGTTAATTTGTTCAATTGAGATGAATATCCTACAAGCCAATTGTTAGTACACTTTAACAAATCGGTCTCCTCATTTCTCATTTTGGTGAATTCTACTGCCAGAAAGATCGCCGGATTTGACAGCTTCAGACTTCTTCCTCTGTTTTTAACTTGCGATTATAGGTACTATAAGGCAAGTTATGTATTCGTAAAAAAAAATGTTTTCTAACAATCAAGCATGACATTACGATCATAGAGAACACCAAAAAAGTGGGTCTCCCAATTCCGTATGTCTGCCATTCTGTCAGTCTGTCTGTCTGTCCTCGAGTCTACAGCCTAAACAGTTGAATAGATTTGCGTAAAACTTGGTACATATTGTTTTTTTTGTTAATATGCCCATACGTTTTTTCATTTTTATTAAGACGACAAGTAACGAATCTTATTTTTCTCAAAAACGGCTCCAACGATTTTTATATAAAAAATTCAGTTGAAGGGAAAGGGTACCTTTTGATATTTTTTGTTTTGAAAAAAATTGTTATTTTTGGTACCCCTAGTGGAAATATTTTTTTGGTTTTCGATTTTCTCGGAAACCGTTAATTTGATTTTTTTTACGTAGAAGCTCCTAGAAAGTGTAGACACAGTTGTATTCCAAAATTTTTCAAAAAAAAATTGTATGTGAAATAAATTTTTTTTTAAAACTCAAACTTTCGAAAGCGACTCATTAGATTTTTTCGAAACTTCGTATTTTTTTTGTTTTTTGACATTATCTTGGAATAGTTAAAAAAAATTATTTTTCTAAAATAAAAAACAAACATACAACTGTTAAAAAACGGTTAAGAAAAAAATGTATTTCTCGAAAACGGCTCCAAGAATTTTTATGAAAAAATGTTTGTGTTCTTAATTTAGTACACTCCACTTTCAAGCATAAAAATATTTTTTTTGGCGTACTTATTAACGGTACTTCCAATACAACCACTTTTCATATTTCTCAACATTGGATAAACCGATAAAAATATTTTTTTTTTTACAAAAATACTCTCAAAAATTGTAAATAAAACTTTAAATTCAAATTTTCAAAAAAAAAGTTTTTCGATTTTTAAAAAAATTATTTTGAAAAATCGATTTTTCAAAAACCTGTCATAGAATTTTTTTGAAATTTGAATTTTATATATGTATATTAAAAATATCTTCAAAATAACGTTTCAATTATTTTTCTAAAAATGTTTTTAAATTTTTTACATAAAAAATTAAATTATTAAAAAACCGCTCCAACGATTTTAAATTTTTTTTTCATATATTTTTATTTATCTATTTATTCAAATTGGATCTTTATTTTCCCTCAAACTATAACGACTAAGCAATATAAAAACATTTAATTATGTGTATTATCCATTTATTTCTAGCTTATTATTATTATCTTCTTACGAATTTTTGCGTACGTCATTGAATACTAAATACAATCTCATTCATTTATGTATACATATGTGTCTTTAAAAATCACATGAATCTTATGTAATGCATATGGCACCTAAATTATGAAGTTGTATGTATATAGCTAGCTTCCCACCTACATTTCATTATTATATGTACATGTTTATATACTTAGGTTCCATCAATATGTTATATATAGGCTTTAAACCTGCATAGGATAACTACACCTAACTAACTAAACCTCAATGGTTAGCTACAATAAATTTGTTAGCTACAAGAGCAGGTCGTACGATCCAGTCGTGCATTTAATTTTTTAAGTCACAAGTCTATGAGTACATGTCACAATTAATAAATATTGTATATTCTTTCATTTTGTTGGACCACCCTGTATTAACTTAACTCCCTTTGTATATAGATAACTTGAATTTAACATATTGTTATAATTTCTTTTGTAATTTTTCGCAAGGCGGCGGACGTGCCTATATTATGCCCAACACCTTAAAACTTATCAAAAGCTTAATGAAATTTTCTAAAATATCATTGCAATCAAATTTGTTCTTAGAACCCATTTCATTATCAATCGAAATTGTTACTTAGAACTACTCTGACACCTCATGTCACTTCCATTCAAAACTTCCAAAGTCCAACTATTCAAAATTATTTCAAAAAGTTATTCTATCTCTTCTATTTGTTCTCATCATAATTCCATTGCATGAAATGAACCAATAAAAAAATGACAAAGGAAAAATATTTTCTTAGAAGTTTTCAATTTTGAAAACTTTCAAATTATTGCCTTGAATGGAAAATTTTGAACATTAATGCACAAAACTTTGTCATCGTCTTCCGCTACGCGCTGTGAAGTTTTTTATTTTTTTGGCATTATCCTTTGAAAAGGAAATTTGTCAAAAAGCTAATACTAACGTCCGCCACCAACGTAACGGTTTTTTCAATTAAAAACAAACAGAACAAAAAAAAACACGAATGCGAACTAGCGATATTTTAAACGCGGAAGAATCTCATTCCGCGATGAAGGACATAGCCAAACTTTCACATAATTATTACGCTCTCATTCATTTTTAACTTGTTATCTGTCTCTGTCTCTCGCTTAAGCTTAATTGGAAAAGTGTCACCTTGTTTCGTTTCAGTGAATAATAATAACGAGTGAATGAATGAATGAATGAATGTAAAACAACGGTAAGTGTTCATAAATCCTTGGCATGAATATGAAATGAATTTGTACAAAGAGATTCTTATGTTAGTGTGATGAATAAGTTGAGTAGTTTATTCAGTTCGTAAGTCCAGGTCCAGGACTTACCAGGACACTTTATTACTAAAAAAAAAAATATATATATTTTCATTCAAAGAAAACTGTCATCCTTTTATGTGAATGTGACTTCTTTCTTTTGTGTAACTTCAAGTAGGTATGTATATATATAAACAAAAATAAAAAAAAAAAATAAAAAGAAGTGGGAGTAGATTTGCAACAACAAAAAATTGTAAACTCTTTTGACCCTAAGGACAGCTCTTAAAAGGTACTTTTCTCAATTAGAACCGCTCGAGCAGCATTGCGGGTATCCTTTTCACTACTTGATATTCCATTCCTCATGGAACAGTGTATATTCCCACACAACGAATGCCCAGCTCGTGCCTTCCCACCCGACTTTACCATCCTAACTTTTATGCCCAATTGCCTGCGGTCGCACCTTTGCTTTTATTTGCTTGTAATCGTTTAGTAAGAGAAAGTCAGCAGCTTGAGTTTTTGCTGTTTGCTTGTCATGTGTGACATTAAAAATGGAACATGACAGTTTAAAACGTTAAATGGCCTTAAGGGACTTGTGAGTTGTGAACGTTATTTTTGCTCCCTTTTTTTTTTGAATGAATTTGATGGTCGAGAGATAAAGGAGCAAAAGGGAAGAAGATGTAGGTATAAGTCGGTATGTAATCGTACATACAGTTTATAGAATAAATGTGAATGAATGGATATAGTAGCTAGGAGCATTTAGGGAATGTAGTATAGGCGTACTTACCACATCGATAAGCTGTGACAATTTCAGCTTTATGCAGACTTTAAGGACATCGGTTGTATTCACCACAGGTCGCACCAATTTGTTGTAATTACTAAGTAGGTCGTCGTAAAGCCTTTTTGCATCGGGATTCCCCGCCACAGCTCCGTGCACCATGAGGGCAGATAGTAGCCATGCTCGTATCGTCTCCCCCGTTGTGGGTGACATTTTCATTTTGAAGGCCGTTTGATGGTAGCTGTGCGATGCAGTTTTTCGGCGGGTGATGGGGTTGAGAGGAAATATTACTGCTGCATCAACAGATATTTCTAAGATTTGTATGCGGTTGTTGAAGATGTGACATTTTAATATTTTTTTTTTAGAATTTTTTTTGCGCTTTTGCTAGGATTTTTAGTTCAATGTGAATGAATAAAACTTTGTGACTTGTGACGTTTGAGAACTGAAGTGCTATGCAGGATCTGTGCGAAGAGTTCTTTTTTTCTTATTCTTCTTAAAAGTGTACTACTGAGATTGAGAGCCTTAAGATAGATAGAAAGATCTTTGTTCTGCTGTGTATTCGAAGTTGATTTAACTCGTCCATCTGAAATTAAAGAGAGATATTTAGTTTTAAATTTATGGAAATTATTGTAGATGTAATTTGTTTGAGATTTTTTGTTTAATTTTCATGAAAAATCATTAATTTAACATGTATTTCATGAAATCTGTCCAATCTTTACTTAAATAACTAACAATGTATTTCATATAAGTAATTTTTTTAATATCAAATAATTTAGATTTTCTTACAATTTACCAAATAGATACAACTAATGCAAATGAGAAATAAGAAAAATGAAATTATGTATTTTAAAAATAAGATAGTGTTAAATTTCATGATAGATAATTCAGATTCAAAACTGTAAATGATTGGCGGCGTGACCTCAATAAATAACTTCAAATATAAAAAGAATAAAATAATATAAAATTAAAAGAAAAAGATTGAAGTTAAGCGATTGAAATAAATAATATTTAAATAAGGAAAAACAAAACCTGAAATTTGAGAGAATCAATTTTTAAAGTAAATTAATTTTTAATTTTTCAAATATTTTTTGTATGACGTCATTGTATATAGATATTAATAGTACTATCATGACGACGAAATTCATCCAGCCTGCAATAAGTTCTACTACTCATCATGGGTTCCACTACCAAATCAGAGGTTAGGTAGTGTTGATGTGTTATGAAAATGCGTATGAAGGGAAATAGTGTGATAATAAATTGATGAGAGAAATATATACAAAATTTATTATAAGTTAGAGGAGAAAAGGGAAACAATTAATTTCATAGGTATTTTTGTTTTTTTATGAGGGTTTTTTTTGTTGAGTAGCAGCTGGTTGTGTGTGTTTGTTTTGTATTCGACGGGCAGATAGAATGAAAATTGTTTGATGGCAGTAGGGAATACTTAAATATTCAGGTATACACTTGTGTGCAACGGTCACTACTCAATAAAATAAACTTTTTTACCAAATGAACAAACATGATAATAATTTAACTGTTAAAATTCGAGATTTCTGTTAATCGTTGTGCAAAAAAAAATTGTTCTTCTGACAATTTTTTTTTTATTTTATATAAATATTTTTTTTGGATTTGAAAAAAAAAATATTTTTTTTTGAAAATTCAGATTTGATAAGTAGTTTCGTAAAAAATTGAGTTGAGGAATTATCAAATAAGAATTGTTTATTAATAGGTATTATAAATATTTTTTAAGTCGTTTTTACTTATTTTTTTTTTAAATGAGTATTCAATAATATATATATACATTTGAAAATATTATTTTAAAAAATCTTCAAAATATTTAATTTTGCAAAATATTGTTTGGTTTTTTCAAAATCCAAAAAATAAAATAAAATTTTAAAACAATTTTTTTATTAAAAATTCTTGGAGCCGTTTTTGAGAAATACATTTTTTTCTTAACGGTTTTTAACATTTGTATGGGAGATACCTTTGTTTTTTTATTTTAGAAAAATAGTTTTTTTTTTAACTATTCAAGATAATGTCAAAAAACTACTAAATACGAAGTTTCGAAAAAATCTATTAAGTCGTTTTCGAAATTTTGAAATTTCAAAAAAAAATAATTTCCAAAAAAATTTGTTTTGAAAAAATTTGGTATACAATAGTATTTGAACATTCTAGGAGCTTCTGCGTAAAAAATTAAAAAAAAATCAGATTAACCGTTTCCGAGAAAATCAAAAACCAAAAAAATGGTTCTACTAGAGGTACCAAAAAAAAAAAACAATTTTTCCTAAAAATAAAATTATTAAAAGGTACCCTTAATGAACTCATTTTTTTTATAAAAATCGTTGAAGCCTTTTTTGAGAAAAATAAGATTTTTGTTTTTGGCCAAAAAAAATGTATGGGAGCTACTGTTATTTGTCGTCTTTAAAAATAATGAAAAACCGAGTGGGCATATTACCGAAAAAAACAATATGTACCAAGTCTGAAGACAATCTATCAAAGCGTTTAGGCTGTAAGCAGACAGACAGAAAGACGGAATTGCGGACCCTCTTTTTCGTCTTCGCTATCATCGTAATGTCAAGTTTGATCAAAATCTCGAGTTCGATTTTTTTCGAATCCATAACTTGTAATATAGTACCTACATATATAATACCGCTAGTCAAAAAAAAAAAAATTAAAAAAAATACTACCTAGGTATACCTACTTTATTTCCTTATAAAACTGTCTGTGGAGAAAAAATTAAATTATTCTCAATAGATATTATATATGAAAAAGTACAAAAAGTACCTATGTACATACATATTGTATGTAGGCTGGTATCTGGGTACACATGTACCTACCTAAGCAAAACATATTGAAATATCTCAACATTGCTTTGCTATTTTCGCATAGAAAAAGTGAAAAGTAGTAACGTTGCTACAATTCAAAATCCTAAAATCCACACAAATATCTAAAATTTGAAAGAAAAATTTAAAATAAATTCTGTAATAACCTATCCATGCATGTATATCTGAATGTATATATACATTCTTATTTCAAATTCATGTATACGGCAATAGCCTTGATATAATTTATTTATACCCACCATATTTTGAAGGTTGCCATGGCAAAAACAGCTTATTCGGTTTTCTCCCTTACCCTCTATATTGTTGTCAGAACTAGTAAGTTTCGACCGTCTCCCTTGCTTTTTTTCGTATTTGTCTCTACATTTACTTCTTCCACATCAACAATTCAATATCAATAAAAAAGAAACTAGCGCCTTCATCGACGTAACTACTAGCTAAAAAATTCAGTCTCATAGTAGTACTATAGGTTTCATATACAAAGATGACGTTGAAATCTTAGCTGAATAACCAGGTGTAAGGCTGTTTAAAGAATACAGTAGCAGATATAGTGATATTAATGAAAGTAAAGGTTTGTTAAATAACAGTAAATTGTATACCATATCTAAATACGCAAAGTTATTTCGGAGACTATGACTGCCCAAAATTCTAATATTAAGATTACCAGATCTTAAAAGACATCCTTAAAGACTTTTAAACAATAAAGATGACGAATGAGAAGAACGTTCAAATCTCAAAGCAGAGGGAACTATGGTATATTTTTACTTGCAATTATACGCACTATAAGGCAAGTTATGTATTCGTAAATTTTTTTTTTCTAACAATCAAACATGACATTACGATCATAGATAACACCAAAAAAGTGGGTTGCCCAATTCCGTCTGTTTGTCTGTCTGTCCTCGAGTCTACAGCTAAACGCTTTGATAGATTTGCTTCAAACTTGGTACATATTGTTTTTTCGGTAATATGCCCACACGTTTTTTTCGTTTTTTTTAAGACGACAAATAACAGTAGCTCCCATACTTTTTTTTGGCCAAAATCAAAAATCTTATTTTTCTCAAAAACGGCACCAACGATTTTTATAAAAAAAAATCATTTCATGAACCACAGGAAAGGGTACCTTTTGATAATTTTTTTTGTGGAGAAAAATTGCTATTTATGGTACCTATAGTAGAACCATTTTTTTGGTTTTCGATTTTCTCGGAAACGGTTAATTTGATTTTTTTTGAAATTTTTTACGCGAAGCTACTAGAAAGTTTAAACACTATTGTGTACCAACATTTTTCAAAAAAAAAATGTTTGTTGTTTTTTTTTTTAATTCAAAATTTCGAAAACGACTAAATCGAAACATCGTATTTAGTAGTTTTTGACGTTATCTTGAATAGTTAAAAAAAACTATTTTTCTAAAATAAAAAACAACGGTACCTCCCATACAAATGTTAAAAAACCGTTAAGAAAAAAATGTACATACTGCTGCAAATTCTAGAGTCGGTAGTCATCGACTAAAAATATTGCGTCTTAGAAGGGTACGATAGCATCTAACTGATGAGCCCAACTATCGTTCCCGGGCGAAACGCATTTTGGACTTTAGGTCACAAAATACTTCAATTGGCTTTAATCCACACAGTCCACAAAAAAAAACAAGAATAATAAATGTAAATATTGGTTGCGTTTTCTTCTAATATAAATATTTATATACATTAAATTGATGTGAGTAATAGTTATTCCTACACAGAAGACAGGAGTTGCATTCTAACTTTATAACAAACTTTTCAGTATTCAGTTCAAAAATATTTTTTCAGGTCTCAGCAGTTAAAATGTTCGTTTATAAAACAGCACACACTACCCGTTATTAAAACCTGGCAAGCCATAATCAGCTTTTCTCAGAATCATAAGTCTAGGCCTCGGAAACCAAAACAAAACCCTGTCGGTAAGCAGCAACTTCCAAATAAGATGCAACATTTTGTCTCAAACTTGCACGAGAATCGACAAAAAAGGCAAACAGTTTCTTGTGTTTATCAATATATGTGGCAGCGATTTTGGTATGTGCAAATATCTTATCGAAAAAAAACCTTTCTGAATCCAGCTTGGAATTCCGTCAAAATGTTCTTTTTTTAGCCCATTTACTAAGTTGTTTGTATTATAAAGCCAAGAACAACTTGACTAAAGCGTTTGAAAACGATATGGCCCTGTAATTCGCTGAGTCCTTGCAATCACCTTTTTGTTTAACGGAAAGATTATAGATTTTTTGAACATATTGGAGACCTTCGCAGTGCCAAATATCCATTTGAATTCATCAGTTATTGATTGCATAAACTCGCTTGTAGAATTTTTATAGAATTCGAAGGGAATTCGATCATTTTCTGGCACTTCAATAACGTTAATAGTTTGCTGAATGTCATGAAGTGTAAGAGGAACACTTCGTAAAAAAAACTTGGTGAGAAAAATTGTTTTTCAGGATTAAATAAAATTTCACGGAGGTTACTAATTCATGGATTATATTGAACTGTTAAAACATTTGTTAACCTTATCCATATAATTTATGCTAAGACTTATCCTATCGCGAAGATTGTTAAAGAAATATCCGAGTATTTTGAAACCCTCAACTTGATTTTATGCAAATTATTTATTTTATATTATTATTGCAAATATCAATGCTAGGTTGCTATTATACGATGATGATATAGTAATTCTTGCAGCTGAAACAATTTGGCCACAATTATTGTTTCTAATTTCAATAGAGGTAGAATATCTCCATAGGAAAACTGCTAATTCCAAGCGGAAGAAATTGTAATTTCTACTAATCACTGCCTTGGAGTTCTTCTTATACCAAAGGTACCATTTGCGAACTTGCGAGCTACGCAGATAGAACAAACAATACCGGAACTAGCAGAGGACAATGGTTCTATCAATGTCACCGTTTTGGCAAGAAATAAATTAAGGCTTAGTTCGTAGTGAAAAATCTTTCAAGCTGTTTCTAGAGCTACTCAAACTTAATGGCGATTAAATTTGTGTATTTCTGATGTTGAACGAAACAGTTGAAAAATCAGTGCCCGAACATGGATATTTCTACACTTCGATATTCAATTGTACGGTATGTGAAAGAAAAATCTTGTTTCACTTGAGCAGAAAGAGACCACCTTATCTAGACTATAAATTGGTAATTTATTAGGAATCCTATAATCTCGTTCAGCGAGTGCTGTCATTGGACAAAGTCATCAAAAATTTTCAACATTGTCAATGCGTTGAACCAAAAATTAATGTCAACGTTCTCGTAAGCTAATAACATAATATTTTTCTTAATCACAACCATAATAATGTGACATAAGACGGTTAGAGCTGATGATGAAGCATAAGAGACTATCTATTATAACCTACATTGGTATTTTCGAAATCGCTAGGTTTGTGGTACAAGTAACTTCCTAAACAGAGTTCATAGAACAAGCAGATACATTATCACACTAAAACAGTTACACAAATTTTGACGAGGCATTTGGACCCATTCAGAACTTCAGGCCTTGTGTTTGCCATATATGTTCCATCGTTCTGCCAGGCAATCGGGGATATTGGTCCACGTGATAGTGGAAGAAGTATTGCATAGAAGCAATTTTTTAAAACATTTCTCTTATATCAACAGTTAGTCGTCAGGCTCATCCATTTAACCTCTGGATAAATCTTTTATTCACCAAAAACATCACTAACCATCTCATTTGTATAAAAGTTTTTGAACATTTTTAGTAAGGAGCAGTTAAAAAAAAACAGACCAATTCAAATTCATTTCAAAGAAAATAAATGGACACTGTCGGAATTTCCTCCTTCAAATTACATATTAAATATAAAATACAAATAAGATATATATACGAAAAAAAAACTACCACCTGCAAATTGAGGAACTTCTCCTTTCAAAAGGCTCTTATTTCCAATTACTACTTCCTATATCTATATCTAGCAAAAAAATATGAAACAGATACCGAGGAGTAGTATTGATTCGACAAGGAAGTTGATGCTATAGAGTTTATTGGCAACTTTTTTGTTTTGATGCTCACGTTTCGCTTGCAAATACAAATAATTTTTGTTTCCTTTCATGTTTTTTACACCTTCCCAGAAGGACAAGAAATGATATTCACAAAATTGAATTTTTTATTGAAAAGTCTTCGTAGATAACTTACCGAAAATATATTTCTGTTGACTAACAGTAACTCTACAATTAAGTTTATACTGGATATCGCATACATCCTGGAAAATCAACAATTTATATCCTTACAATTTTTTGTCTGAAAGACGCGAGATAGATTACCGAAACTATTTTGTAGGTGAACATCGATCATATTATCTTACGGTGGTAGGGGTTGTATAAATAAAATGCACGACTGGATCGCACAAACTTGCTCTTATGTTCGATCACATCGTATGCAAAAGATTTCTATTAAAAATCTAAATATATTTTTAAAGTGTTTTTTTATTTAATTCTTTATATATAAAAATTCATACATTTTTTTCAAAAAAAAAATTGGTCTGAACATTTTAAATATTTAAAAATACAAATTTCAGAGAAAAAATCCACCCGTTTTCGAAATATTGAATTTTCAAAAAAAAAATTTTTTTTTAAATCCAGAAAAACTATTTTTCGAAAATTTTGAAGTGCAGTATTATTTAGAATTTACAGGAGCTCCTGCCTACAAATTTTGATCGAAATCCGTTAAGCCATTTATGAGAAGGTCAAAAATCAATAAAATGGTTTTATTGCAGGTACCGTTAATAACAAAACATTTAAGAAAATATTTTAAACAAAATGTAGACCATACCGAAAGTAGTACACACACCAATTTTTAAGAAAATCGTTAGAGCCGCTTTGGAGATAATTAAGATGGTGAAAAAATTTGTTTGGCAAGTACCGTTATTTTTGGTGCTAAATAAACGATTGAAAAATCTATTTTGTTCAACCACCTAAAACGTCTAAGCACCAAGTTTGAACAAAATCGGTTCAGCCGTTTAGGCTGTAGATCGTTCTACAGATAGACAGACAAACAGACGGAATTGCGGGACCCACTTTTTTGGTGTTCTCTATCATTTTAACTTCAACTTTGATTAAAATCTATAGTTTGATTTTTTTTCAAAATGCAAAACTTGCCCTATATTACCTATATCGCAAGTAAAAATGTCGACTGAAATTTCGACAAAAAAAATAAAATGCACGATTGGATCGCACGTACTTGCTCTTATGTTCGATCACATCGTACGCAAATATTTCTGTTAAAAATCTAAATATATTTTTAAAAACGTTTTTTACTTAATTTTTTTTATATAGACAAAATATCTTTCATTTTTTCTAAAAAAATTGGTTTGACAATCTTAAATACTTAATAATATAAACTTAAAAACAAAAGATTAAATCGGCTTAATCAAAAAAAAAATACTTAAACAAATTTGAGCTAAAAAAGTAAAAAAAGTTTATTTCTTGGATAAATTTGAATTTAGGAGAAAAAAAATTTTAAAAGGAGCGGATTTTAAGAAAAAAAGTTTTTTTTGAAAAACTTTTTGAAAACATTTTTCTAAAAAAATCAACAATTAATTTGTTTTTATTTCTTCAGATTAAAGGCATTTAAAAATACTAAAACTTAAATTAAAAGATGTAAATAAAATGGAATATATTTAAATCAGTAAGAAATGACAAAAAGTTGAATTTTCCACATCTGTGTGACAAAAAGTTGAATTTTCCACATCTGTGTGTTAATTCTAAAGTTATTTTATGCGTTTGGCGTTTTTTTTTTTTCTCAATAAATCAGATCTTGTGCCAATGAAAGGGTATGTACGCATTGTGTTTCCTTGCAAAAATGATCGCATTCATTATTTAATTATTACATAAGTATTTTTAAACTTCGCTAACATGTGGCTGAAAAATCGAGTTGGTGTAGAGATAGACCGAGAGGACGTCTTGCATTCTCAATTGGGAGCAATATTGAGTGATACTGCATCAACGATTGCAGTTTTTTTTCCAAAGACTAGATAATTGTGATAACAAGCTTACCACAACTTCAAAACGTAAAGCTGAGCTCCCTGATTGCAAATATGGTTGTCCAAGACGTTTTACTGGCGGCTTTCTGCCTGCCAGAAGCGCTTACTTTGAGCTCGTTCATCAAAGTTATCGGAACTACCAACTAAACAACATAATACCATTCGATATTCGAATTAATTTCACAAATCTATCTAAAGCAGACTTCTACTTTTACTTTTATCAAAAGCAGATTCTTGTATTTGTAATGTGTGTAAATTCTGCTTTGCTGCCGATGGCTTTTGCCAAAAGAACACGGCTAATGGTTTGTAAGATATATACCATCAGATCATGATACAACTAAACAAGATAACGCATTCCGAGTCTTATTTTTCTCTCGTTCTGCGCATCTACGTCACAAGGGCCCATTGAGTTTGACATTTGCATTAATTGTATGGAAACTATTGTAAACAAAAGATATCTGAAAAGAAAAGTGTAGTAATAAATTTATTAAATAAAAACAAATCACTTGTGTTCCTTTAAACAAAAAAGCAAAATAAAAAATATATTTCAAATTAAAAAAAAAAAACTAATTATTCGGAAATTTGAGCCAGCAACATCAATTTGAGAAGATGCAAGTTGTAAATCTTCATACCTTGCAATTCAAAAATGAAGTGTTACGTTGAAATATTGAGTTTTTAGTTTAATTTCGATTTATTATTATTCATAAATATGTAGAACTATAATAATTGAAAAACAATAGCTCCATGGATCAACATACATACTTGCAGAAATCAATAAAATATTTTATATGAATTTCAAATGCTTGTTTTTATTTTCGTGGTTTTAATTTATATTTTTTTTTTGTATTTCCTTTTCCTTGAGTTTTTGTTATCTTTTATTTCTCTATTGAGTTTTCGTATTCGAAAAAAATTCGCGATCGTAAGCGACATTTGAAGATATTTGAATCATGTGTTTAATATGTGTTTAATATACCTACTAAGTACAAATGTATAAAACATCGACTTCTCCGTTGACGGCATTGATACTATTTCCAAAGATAAAAGCTTAGTCATCATGTCTTCCGACACGGTTTGGTAATTCCACCTTCGCCCGAAAGGTGTACCCAGAAATTCTCCTGACTGGAATGATCCTCCAAATCAGTAACTTTGTTTCTTCAATGATTGTTAATGTTTCTGCCCTCTCTTAAAAAATTTTACATCCACGTGCTTTAACCTTTTAGTTGATGGTTGCTGGTCCTTCGGAAATCTTAGGTAGAGGATGGATAGTTGGAACCCCATCCGGTTTTAAAACGTGCGAAGCCGCACGATAACAAATTGCTGGCTTCCAAATTTTCAATGAAATCTTTGCTTATCTATTTCATATTAGATATTAAATAAAAAAATCGTCCTTGGCGAAATGCCAATTTCAAAACCTTGTAGTTTGGGTATTTATTGTATCCTTTCGATTATAAAACGAAATCCATTAACTTAAACAACATTTCCTTTTGGAAATGTATGGAAACTATTTTTTTGTGCAGATTTTTTTCGAGTGTTATTATTACACGCAAACAGCGAACAAACTACTTTTTTCTTTTATTTAAAAAAAATTAAAATTTACAGAATAAGATCTTTATTCAATTAAATATTTATAGGTAAATTAATTCTGCGGTCAGCATAAACAATCAACATCAACAAATGGAGCGAAATATTATAAATAACAAAGTTATACAAACAACAAACAATTTAATAAATTTAGAATCTGGAGCAATAGAGTCATCCCTTTTTAACCTTTTGTAATGTATGTAATTCCTTATTTTTTGTTGTTTAATTTTTGTAAGTGAGCTTTTTGTAAGCAAGTTAATTTTGTAAGTTTGTTGTTTTTGGTTGAATGTAATTTAGCTTTTTTTTTTTTTGATCACTTCATTTTGTTTTATTAAACTCGAGCTGAAGATGAACTTTCAATTTTAAGTTCGAAATGCATACGATTATAATAATAAATATTAAAAACTAAAATTTCATCTTGTGTTTTTATATTTTATCGATTGTTTGCGGTCAATAAGAAATAATATTATTCTGTTCTTTAATTATAACGACCACAAAATCTCGTTCATTTTAATTTTCGGTGATTAAAAATCGAATATAATTTTATATAAATAACAAAGTCTATGTACTGGGCCCGTGTGACGTAACGTAATTTTGACAGCCAACCCCCAATGTCCTATCTTCTTTAGTTAGTATCTTGCCATCAGATCACCAGTACATCTTCTTCATCGTAATATTAACCGTGTTTTGTTTGCAACTTCATATAGAGTTGTTAAAAAAAACGACATCGGGATTTAGGAATTCCATTCTAAAATTATAGACAGCACTGGTGCATTCAATGACATTTCAAATTTAAAAACTGTATGTTAGCAATTGTCATCTCTATATAAATTATCGACAACGCAATAATATATAGTTTGCTATTACAGATTCTATCGGGGGTTAAATAGTTCCAGATAATTATCTGGACTTAGCTAACTCCATATAGAGTTAAGTTGTTTTTGTATTGATATGCACATCGCTTAACTCTGATGTCGTTTTTTCCGACAGCTCTATATGGAGTTGCACACAAAACACGGCTATTATTCGTAGATTTTTTTTTAAAGTACTACCATATTTCCACGTGGAAAGAAACTGACAAATTGCATTCTAACATATAGCTGACTGGTGTAAATGACGACAAGCATTTCAAAAATTATGTTCTGAAACAAATGACAAAATATTTAATTTACAATGAAAGTGATAAAATTAGAAGTCAACTCAAGTGTCCTTTTTGTAAGACAAATATTATAATATATTTTAGACGATTTACACGATTAGATCATAAATGCAAAAAAGGACTAAGTGTGTAAATTTGTTACTATAGTGTGAAAAAGCTCAAGTTTAGTAGATGATTAACATCCCTAGATTATTCCTTGGAAACTATATTATTAAAATCATCACGTAAATGAATAACTACTTAAAATAGAAAATATTAATAATTCAGGTAATAGACACGTTAATGTAGTGCGTCAGCAGTCAATGTCAGCAGTCCGTGCTCAGAAAAGTACCGAAAACAGTAAGAACGCCAAATGTGTATATGCGCCTGACGAAATAGTGTTAAGAATATAATACTCGTATTGGTATCATGAATAATTCTTCCCTTAAGAGAAACCATAAACCCCACTCAGGAAATCCCCAAGTTAGCTAACCCACAACTGATCCACTCGATTAATGTAGACCATAAAACTTTGACATTTCAATTTCCATGTAATCTACAATTTCATAAATTCCTCGTTATAATATCCATAAGCCATTACCATTAAATTGATGAAATTGCAACACCCTAAACGCACCAGATCAAAACCCAAAATTTAAACGAAGACGAGACATTATTTTAATGTCAAATGGCATAATATTCAATTTATGATTAAAGTTTATGAGGCATACCTATACTATGCCTGTACGAGAGAAAGTGTGCTGGGATCTGAGAATGTGGATGTGAAATTAAACCCGAAAGGTAAACGTTTTGTTTACATAATGTATGGAAATGCTTTACGTTTTGGTCAATTCCTTTGGAGCATACCTCGAGGGTATACTCTGGCAAAACGCAGCAGCAGTTTAATCAAACTTTATGCCTGACGTCCGTGGCAAGCAATAAACGTAGTTGTTATGCCTTAAATTATTGTAAACATTGCTTTTATTGCAATCATAATAATAATAATCATAAAAATTAATTGTTTCTGTAGTATGGCAAGAAGGCGGATTTAATTATCCTGTTCTGTGCGGTGTTGAGGGATTTTGAATATTAAATATAACCTGCTAAGGAGGATATTATAAAAAAAAAAACACGACTTGGTTGCACGGAATTGCTCTTAAAGTTCAAATGTAATCTGTAATATAGTTATTACAATACCTAACTGTGCCGACACTTTTGTTCTGTAGATTGGAGCGTTATGTTGTCGAGAGTCTAATGTGGCTGTGTATATAAACGGTGATTTTTTAAGAGCTTGGGTTTTGCAAATTCAAAAAAACACAGAAACTTGTAAAAAGTGAATGAAATTTTTATTTGGATCGATAAATCAATTTCTGAAATTTACTTTTTAAAAATAATTTCACTTAAATGTTGCCCGCTGCTACGCTTCAGGTGGTCCATTCTGAAGGTCCAATTTTGGCAAACTTTTTCACACATTTCGGCCGGAATCTCACCAATGACGCGTTCAATGTTGGCTTCCAGGCAGCAATCGTGCTTGACTTGTCCCCATAGACAATAGACTTAACATAGCCCCACAAAAAATAGTCTAACGGGGTCAAATCACATGATCTTGGTGGCCAATTGACTGCGCCAAAACGTGAGATCAATTGCTCACCAAATTCGCCTCTCAATTGATGCATGGTTTCGCGTGCAGTGTGGCATGTGGCACCGTCCTGTTGGAACCACATGTCGACCGAGTTCAATTATTGCATTTTCGGCAAAAAAAAATCTGTTATCATCGAACGGTACCTTTCTCCATTGACCGTAACCCTGCGGCCTTCATCGTCCTTGAAGAAGTACGGCCCAATGATGCCACCTGTCCATAAACCGCACGAAACAGTGCATTTTTCGGGATGCATTGGTAGCTGCTGAATTGCCTCTGGCTGCTCTTCACTCCAAATACGGCAATTCTGCTTATTCACGTATCCATTTAGCCAAAAATGAGCGGAAAAAAAAACGGACGTAGCTTGCGAAACACATTTTTCACAGAGCACGAATTTTGATAATAAATTTCAATAATTTGCAAACGTTGTTCAGGCGTAAGTCTATTCATGATGAAATGGCAAACAATACTGAATCGAAATGTCAAATGTTCGTGGAATTTGTCATGTGTGATCTGTCAAAAATATAAACGTCAAAAACCAAGTAGCAAAAAAATCACCCGTTATTTGCGTTTTATTTATTTCTTTTTCTGGAAGCATTTCTTTTCTCTTTCACATACACACACAAAGTGTCTTTGCCACTGAACACAGTCCAGCGTGGCATAGCGCAATGCGAACAATATGAATTTCGACAAAATACACCACACTAGAAATTTGTGGATTAGGCTTTAGAACAATGTTGCGCTCTTGTGAACATTGAACCTATAGCAAAGAAGAAGGGCTTAACCGTCAGCCAAGGTAAGACATCCAACACACGATGTTTTGTACAGAACGTCCGCAAAAAAAAATCAAAAAATTAAGATGCAGCGATGAGATCAAACGAAGAAGGACTCCTACTGATCGTGCTTCTTCGGACTAAGGAAAGCAATTGAGTAGTTAAATAAAGGAGTGCAGTTCTGCCTTTTCGATATCGTTCTATCTCACTCCTATGCTTTTATATAGACAAAAACAATGTCATCTTATGTTCAAAAGAAATATCTCTACACGAGGTAAATTATCTTAAGTTCACATAAGATTGTGCGTTCTTTATTAATTTTAAGACCTTAAATAGACTTAAGATTATATTGGCTTAAGACATTTTTATTATTGTGAAATCGTAAATCATAAGAAGTTGACTTAAGATATTTTCGCGCGTGCAAGCAGAAACAAAACTTATCCTTAAGTCGACATAAGATAAAATACTTAAAAAAAATCCGAAAAAGTGTGAAAATCAAATCATCTTATGTCAACATAAAATGGTTTTTCGAATTTGAAACTGAAATTTTTCTCTCCCTAAGTAGTCATAGCATATTTTCCCGATTGCAAACCGAAAAAAATTCTCGGAATAACTAGAATATAAAGTATTTTTTTAGCGTAGTAGAATATCTGCCATGTGACTTAACCGTAACTAAAATGCATGAACTTTACTCGGAATCTCACACAGATCATATATATCATATATATCAATCAATATAGGCAAATTCTTTTGACAATGGGAATTAAAATGAAAAAAACATAAGACGGACTGCTGTGACAAGTGTGATGTTTTCAAAATGAAAATTGAATCGGCAAAAGTTGAAACAGAAAAAGAAAGCCACAAACTACTTCAACAAAAACATCACAAGGAAGTAGATGATGCATATAAAGCTAGAGATGCTGATAAGACTATCGCAAAGAAAATGATACTTATGAGGTCGTTACTTTTGATTTACAAAAATATTTGCACACTCCGAACTTGGAAACATCTGTATTTTTTTTATAAAAGGCTTCTTTGGACTTTTAATTTAACAGTCCACGACTGTGTGCCTGGACAACCAGTTTGCATGACGTGGAGGAAATGAAAAAGCATCGTGTATTTTACAATATTTAAAGTCCATCCGAAGTAGCTGTCCATGAGATGAAACAATCGATGTTCTTAAGCTTTTCAGCGGTCTTAAAAGAGAAATTTATGTGGCGCCAGACAAACACTAACGGAGAAGCTTTTAAATGGAGCTCCATTAGATGGCTTAGATATACAAAAACTTTTGGCCAAATAGAGTATAAGATCGGTTTAGATGAATTCGAAGATTTTAAAATCTTGAACACAAAAAAAAGAGGAATTAACAAAGTAACGACAAGTGACGTAAACATTGCATACGATGAACCAATTAAAATAAGTGCTGCAAAAAATGGATCTCGTTGACATGCTCGACTTAATTAATTTAAATTTTCATGATTTTTACCTCAATCTGTGTTCCGATGATCAACCAGATGTTCATCCAGATTTATCAGACGAACCAGATTACGAAACCTAAGTTTGAATTGCAAATTATTTTTTTTTTTATTAATTTTAAGACCGTATTAAGATAAAAACAATACTAAATGAAATCAAATTAAGTTTTTTTAGTTTTTTCCAATATTTTTTTTATTATTGTTAATTTGACTTTTAAAACAGTTTAAAATGATATTTATTTAAGTTTTTCCAATGAATTCATAATTTATCAATTTTAAGTTTGTATTGGTTTTAAAAACAAAGTTAAATGAAACTTGTTTTATTATTTTTATTTTTACAATAAATTTTTTTCTGAAAACCAAATGTGATTTTATAGTATTCTTAAGAAAATTAAGTCTTTGTTTTTTTAAGTTTTTTTCATTATTTAAGATTATCTCTTTAGTACAAAATGTATTTTTTTAATTTTTAGGACTTAAAGTTTTAAAAATAAAAACCAGAAAATATCATCTTAAGTCTCTTTCTTTCCACTTTTATACACACAACTCATCTTATATGGACATAAGAATTGAAAACGTCCTTCGAAAACACGCGCAAAATATCTTATCTCAACTTAAGATTTTGGAAATTAATATGAAATACAATCCTTATAATGGGGGAAATATTAAAAACTATCTTTTTGAAATAAATTTAAAAAAAAGATCATAAAATTTAACATAGAAATGCATTGGTCAATAAAGTCTAAACTTGAAAGATTTTTTGGGAGGCAGCTTTGAAGTGTTTTTTTGCTCTCCTGAAAAATCATCAAAATTGACTTAAGATACTTTACCTTTTCAGTCGAGATATCATCCTGGTATTGCTATATGGTACATACTCGTAGTTATGTACTCTCACAAGGATGCATGAAAACTGTTTAAGATTGTTGGTAGAAGAAATCGTGGGATGACATTTGGTAGTGTCTTGATCGACGGTAAATGGAGAAGCTATATAACAATTAAGTGTAGGGGCTGTGCAACGATACTGACCTAGAAAACAAGTTGAAATATAACAGCTTGGGTGGCTGGGTTATTTCGAGCGACGATGGACCCGACTTGAAATATCGTAAAAATCCAATATCGACGGACAGCGTTGTAGAATAAAGCCGCGAATCAGGAGGCTAATGCAAGTGCAAGATGACCTCAATCATCTTGACGTGTGAAATTGGAGACAGATACTTTTGGAACGCACTGGCTGGAGGGGACTTGTTGGTTGAGGACCTTGTCGTTTACGAACTGTATAGCCACCTATTGTAAGGTAAGTATTTTCACTCGTGAGAACATAGGCCTAGTGACGTTTACTCTCAATGAGGACTGGGGATACCCAACAGTTGTCCACCAATACCTCTGTCCGAAGTCCATCGTACGAACTATTCCGTATAATGCTGCTATATTATAAACACAACCTATAGACAGAAAATCGAGAGATGTGTGATCCCACTTCTGAAAGTTCACTCTGATCGAATTGAAAAAATTCAAAGAAGATTTTTGAAACATATATTTCGTAAAATGCTCTGTTGTTTTTGCCCTGGGTATAAGGCTAGATGCCAATTACTCGGAATAAAATCCTTATAATCAAGACAGAAAATTTAAAGATTAATGCTGATTAGAGACTTAATTTGTTTCCACACTTCTTGTCTTTATACCGATCTATGTTCCGTCTGGGTCACTGGGGGTAGACTTTCTTATTTCAAAAAACTCATATAAGAAATTACGGTCGTAATGAAATGTTATCAAGGTCTATTTATTATTTATTTCAAACTTTATATTTGCGTTCCACATACAATCCACACTTCAATTAATAAATAATTTTGCCCGTCTATCATTAATTTAAAATGCCGTTCGCGACAAATAAAAAAATAGAAATGCTAACGAAATGTCAAAATGGACGAATGTTCGTTAAATTGTTGGTCGTGGTGATATCAATAATATTGATTTGTCGATGTACAAATTTTCTAAATTGGATAGGTATTCAACTGCTTTCTGACACATCGAAATGTCTAAAAGTTAAAATAAAATACGCCCCCATTTTTATTCAAATTAATCTTTAATTTTAAAAGTATACAGTGTTTTTTTCTAGCCCCTCTCGTTAGGGGGAGATGGGAGTCATTGATGCATGGGGCACATAGATACAGTCGTAATTTTTTAAAAACTGATGGCAGCAGGCCGCTAAACCACGCGCACAACTGATATCAATTGATACACATGTCGGTCAGGCATCTCTATTCATTCATGGCCTTTCGCCCAACGACAACAAAATTGTTTTCCGAATCAGTAAATAATTTTTTTTTTTAGATTTTTTCAGGTGAGTATTTGTAAGGAATATTTTGAGTTATCAATTTCATATTAAGGTATATTTTGAAAATATGTCAATAATAATGTTATATTTACCCAAAAATTCTTTTTAAATTGTTGTTTTGATTGCATTTAATACAGTGGCGTAGCGTGGATTTTTGTCGCGCGGGGCAGAACCAAATTTTGCCACGGCTGATTACTTTTTCTTGTGCATTTAAATCTTTCACTAGCAACAAATTCATATGTACAGCAGCCACGAAATCAATATCTTATGAAATATTTGTAACTCATAGATTAATTAATTAATTCATACTTTCATTGACTAATCCTGGGCTGATTAATGCAAAATTACACTTCTTTTCCAAAAATTAACCCGCAAGAGTACTTACAGAGCTTATCTGAGATCCAATGTTGCAATTATCTTGATATAACCATTTTTTTTAAATCTACACTCGCTCAAGGAATTATACTACCCTTTAAATATTTCAACACATCGACGGCGTGAGGTTAAGGAAGAGAAAGAAGGCTAGGAAAGATGTGTGGCGCGATGTTCTGAGACTGGAGGTGGTTGTTGTCTCAGATTTATATCCAAGGATGGCGGCTGAACTAATGCGGAGTGAATTACCGTGTATAATTTATTTATGTCCCTTATAATTCGCATTATTTTATTTATTTTTTTGTCATATTTTATGGGTATGCTAGTTTGCTCAATTACATGTTTTTAGTGTTATGCCTAAACAGTATGTAATGAGCAAAGCAGCAACTTATTTTATGACAATTTTTAGAATTGGTTTTTTATGGAATATAAGAAGACATAGACAACGGCAGGAATCGAACTTGCAACCACGAGGTTAACAGGCGAGCACACAACTATCGCGCCACGGCCACCCCCAATGAAGGAGTCACCAAGCCAAAGTTAAAAAGTTTTTATAAGAAATAAAAATTTCTATACAAAAATAGTTTATACGTTAAGGAAAAAATAATTGTGTACGATTTGGTTTCAATCTATTTTTCTTAATTAATGCACATAACAACAAATGAAAACTTCTTTCTTCAAATTTTCTTTAGCGCAAAATCCTTGACTACACCTTTAGTGTCGATGGATTCGGCTCTTCTTGCTCTATAGCTAGAATATCTAAATTTGTTAATCTCATGTTGGAAAAAGACAAAAAGCTTAGCTCGTTGTCGTGGGAAAGAGGTGCGTCTCTATTTCCATCACCGAAAACGTGTTTTTTTTTATTTTTCCGGGAGGTTCCATTGAATTTCCAAGGTTTTGACACGCGTTCTTAGAATATCTAATTTATCGTCAAACAATTCGTCTCGATGTTCTGCGAGAAAGCTCTGCAATGCATTAATTTTTTGCGAGCATTGGTGAAGGTCGAATCCTGTTGTTTGTAAGACAATTTGGGCATCATAACTCTTCATGGAGCACAGCTTTCCCAAGACAAAGATACACAGAAAAAAAATGATCGCATTCCAATAGTAAAGCTCATACATCTTGTCTTGTATTAAGGCTTTCGTCTGCATCGGTCAGTTTTTTCCAAAGTGTTAATGATGCCTCCATAATTTTCCCAAGTATATATTGTCCACTGCAACAGCCCGTGTGCTCCATCTTGTATCTTGTATTCTTTTTAATGATTTGCCTGTAGTTGCCACTTTGCCAGTAAAACTTCCCAACGGTATGTGGGCATTGTAAAAAAATGAATTAAATAAAAATAATATTGCCACCGTGTGCAGGCGTATGATTTATTAAATTCAAGTTGCTATTTTGATAGTTGTTGAAAGTGACGGGGAAAGTCGGGCAGTCGTACCGTAAACAAAAACAGAAGAGACATACAAAACTAATGTTAATACACTCGAAAATTGCGCCCCCTAACAAAGTTCCGCCCGGGCACCTGCGCTAGGCCACTGATAGCATCCCAGCAATTTTTCTTAAAAAGTGTGCTCATGCTCTCTGTGAACCCCTTTCTAACCTATTCCAACTGTCTCTCTCACAAGTAGTCTTCCCCTCAATTTGGAAAGAATCGTTTATTTTTCCAATCTTTAAAAAGGGCTGCAAGAATGAGATTTCGAATTATAGGCCAATTGCAAAGCTCTCCGCTATACCCAAGCTCTTTGAAAGAATAGTGTATGACTCCCTATTTTCTTATTGCGAGTCAATTGCTTCTCCATTACAGCGTGGAATTTTAAAGGGCAGGTCCACCACGACTAATCTTACCCAATTTGTCTCATCGACACTCTTAGCTCTAGAAAAAGGATTTGACGTCGATTTTACAACTACTGACTTTAGTAAAGCGTTTGACAAGATCAATCACTAAATTATTTATATCAAACTCAACGCCTTTGGCTTTCCTCCTTTGTTTATTGAATGGATCAAATCATACCTCGAGATCCGTTTATACAGAGTTGTCTTTAGAAATGTGGTGTCTGAACCAATCTTCGCCTCATCAGGGGATCCTCAGGGCAGCCATCTTGACCTACTCCTATTTGTGCTTGCCATCAATTATGTGGGTAATATCATTTCCTTCTCCGATCTCTCAATTTATGCTGATGACATTAAAATGGTAAAAGTAATCTCATCTTCTCGTGACTCTTCCCATCTTCAAGAAGACCTAAACACCTTTTTTACCTGGTGCAATACAAATTTTCTAGAACTTAATGTTCAAAAATGCCAAGCTATGCCTTTCTCTCGCAAACGTTTACAATCGACTTCCCGAACGTATCACTTCTGTAACGTATCTATTCCTATAGTTTCCTCTATTCGCGATCCTGGGATAAAGAGTTAAATTTTCGATCTCACATTGATCATATCGTTGCCAGAGCAAATTCTTCTTTGGGCTTTATTAAACGATGGTCTACGGAATTCTCCAATCCCATGGTTACAAAACCTATTTACACCACATATGTTAGGCCAATCCTCGAGTATGCAAGTCAGGTATGGGCTCCTTTTCAAATAACTCATTCTCTCAGGATTGAAGCTGTACAACGAAGATTCCGTCGATTCGCTTTACGCAATTTACCATGGTCTGCCAACCTTATATTACCACCTTATGAATACCGTTTACAATTAATTTACTTACAGACTCTTGCTCAACGCCGTCGTGTCGCTGATATCCTGTTTATCCACCAACTTATCACTGGAGTCATTGACTGTCCTGAATTACTCAAATTAATTAATTTTAATACAAATTGTTAAAATAAATTAATTAATTTTAATACAAAGTGTTACAAAAAAAACATATAAAGGGTATTCAAAATCCCTTGAGCGCGTGCAAAATTATAAAAAAAAAAAAAAACCACGAAACTTAAGATCCGTCCCTTTCTTCCGCCTTCCAACACACCACACTAACTACGCCCATTTCAACCCTATTTGTAGAATGCTCCGCTCGGCTATCTTAGTACAAGATATCCTTGATCTCTCCCTTAGTTCTCCATCCCTCAGAAAAATCCTATTAAGCACTCTCCCTAACCCATTAACCTAGTTTTTTTTTTTTTTTTTTAAATTAGTATTATGTTTATATTATTGGTATTATTATTATTATTAACTTATGTTCATCTAACATGTAACTGCTTGTATTAAGCTAAATTAAATTAAATTAATTTAAATTAATATTTATATTGTGTGAGGACAGTTGCAAATGCATCAGTTGTACCACCATTGCTGTTCGATTTCACATCTATTCATGGATATAAGCCAAATTTACAAATAAAAATTGGTTTTGGAGGGTGAAACGTACAAAACTTTCCGATATTCGTATTACATAATGTGATTCGAACTAAGGTAAGTATTGAGATGACATTATTTGAGAGTATGGGTATTGTAAAAAAAACATAAGAAACAGTTAATTATTGGGTGCAGTGCAAAATAGTAATAATAGTTGACATTAATTACAAAACTTTTATTAATATCGTTATGTTATTGGTAAAACTAATTAAAACTTGTTTTATTTATTGAAAGTTTTCAAAAAATACTGCTTCCGGACTATGAATCAAAGTGCCCCTAATATGCATCAATATACCCTGTGAGTGGGCCAGTTTGATGCAAATTTATTTTTTTAGTAAATAGCTCTTTAAATTTTTCGTAGATGAATTTAAGGGTAAACTTGTCTAAAATAAGTTAGTTAGAATGACACTGAATACAATCAATATTCTACTTTGTTATTTCAACAAGCAGCCTTTTTTTTGAGTTCAAATGAAAATCGTATCAAGGTATTCCATCTCCCCCTACTCATGCAACGAATAAGACATCGATAAATGCTTATACACAGACACAGAGAAACAGAAAATTTTGCCCAAAATCAGCTAGAAATCAAAATCTTATTGAACATCAAAAGCCTCTTCTAGCTCTCATTCTTATTCAAACATTAGGGTAACACAAATGTAATCTTCTAAACGAAGATTTGATTTTTGCTGAGCAATGAAACTACATTCAGAAGAATTTAACTTAAAATACATTCTCAAAGCTGAGAAGCATTCTTAGCATACAAAAAAACACAAGTGCTCCCTCTTTTTACCACACTGTTCTCAAAAGCATATATACCAAACAAAGAACCTCCAGTTACCAGCCACCCCCTTACTAGCTGTGCGCATTTACAGACAAATTATTGTCGTAGTGTAGGTATCCTTACAAATAACATTGAATAGGAAAACACAATGCCGAACTAGAAAAAAAACCAAGTGTATAACACTGCCTTTCGCATGACAAACGAAAAACCTTTTTCAATGACTTTTTCTTTAGTCGCATAAGGAAATGAAAAGAATACATAAACTGACTGTCCTTATTTCTGCAAAGGAAAATAGAAAAAAATGTATAATACAAGGCGTAGAATTACTCTAAAAAAAAAAGGGTTAAACCTAGCGCATGGACTACATACTCGTGTCATATACCTAAGACAACACGAAACGCATAAACAAAAACATCACAAAAGTACGTATTATTTTATTTTGAACATTTTTTTTCGAGTGGCAAACAAAAAGTGATGGGAAAATGCAAATTGTAAAAGGAACCCAAGCTGATGTCCTGCTGAAAATGGAAATCAGTTTTTGGTTGTCTTCTTTTAGAATGGTTTTCATTGCTACATAAATCACAATTTTCCTTTGTAAATGCGCGTGTGGAATTCAAAACAATAAAATTGTGTGACCGACCGAACGTGTTAAAAGTTGTACTCTTAAAATTTATTTTAAATAATAAGTATGAAGTCTGTTTGTTATCATGTGAATTCGTAACATTTTGCACAAATTTTCAGAAAATGCTGTTTGTTAACTCGAAAAAATGATTACAAGGAGTTTCAAAGGGGAGGGGAAAAAGTTGTGGATTCTTACTATACGAATTTCTACGGGTAACTGGTGAAAAACCTGTCAAACACCAAGCTGTCAAGTTTCTTGTGTTATTACCTTGTGTTGGTGATGGGAACATTGAAATAAATTAGAATTCAATCGGGAAATTTATTTTTTGTGTAATTGAAGGAAATATCCTTATTGAAAACTAAAACAAACAGGAATAAAGAAAAAACGCAGTAAGGAAAATAAAGGTTTATCCATTTCGCGGTTTCAAAAGTATAGGGCTGGAATTCGACATATGTCAAACTAGGTTGTTAAACCATCTTGTTTTTTCAGTTGAAAGTTTGACATTTACGAAAATGGATCGCCTAACTATCGCACAACGCATACAAATTGTTAAACCCTACTACAAAAATGGTGATTCTGCCACTTTAAGAGGAGATTATGGTTTACATAATCGTCCAACTACGCAAGCAATTGGCGAAATTGTGAAGAAATTTGAAGAGACTTGATTGGTTTCAGATATTGTAAGGCCTGTGCATCATCGTTTCGCGCGTACCACTGAAAATGTCACTACTGTAAGTGAAAGTGTTGTCGAGGACCCGAATGTGTCGATTTCTCGTCGTTCTCAGGAATTAGAACTGTCTACCGGCACATTATGGCTTAGTTTGCATTTGGATCTACACCAACATCCCTACAAAGTCCAGCTCAAACAACAACTGAAGCCAGCTGACCATTCACAACGTCGTAGATACGTCGAATGGGTGCTTGAACAACAGGTGGTGGACGTCGATTTTTCGAACAAAATTTTCTTCAGCGACGAAGCACATTTCTCACTCGGTGGATATGTTAATAAACGAAATTGTCGTATTTGGGGTTCTCAGAATACTCAAGTAATTGAAGAGAGACCATTACATCCACAAAAAGCCACTGTTTGGGGCGCTCCTTGGTCCGGAGGTGTGATTGGACCTTACTTCTTCGAAAACGACGATGGAACGACTGTCACCGTCAATTCGGAGCGTTATGATCATATGATAACCGACTTTTTTTCGTGCTATTAAAGAATACGACTTGGTGAATATGTGGTTTCAACAAGACGATACCACATGCCACACACCTCGAACGAATATGGCTTTATTGCAAGAGACATTTCCTGGCCGCGTAATTTCTCCTGGTGGCGATATCAACTGGCCACCAATATCATGCGATTTGACACCACTGGTGTTTTTTTTGTGGGGCTACGCGAAAGACCGTGTTTATGCAGATAAACCTTTAACTTTTTTTTTTTTTTTTTTTTTTTTAATTCATTTTTATTTCATTTTAACTTATAACTATCTTAAAGCTAGACAAAAATGTTTAAAACTAGCCTAATTATCAATAACTTACAACTAATTTACTGGCCCTTTACGGGCGCTCTAAATTAAACAATAACTCTTACAACTAATGTCTTTCGACCTAAAAACTATTTTAATTAAATCTAATTTTTTTTATTTATTTTATATTTCAAGAAACTTATATACAAAAACTTGATATCTGATCATTTTTTTTTTTTTTTTTTTTTTTTTTTTTTTCCTATAAACTAAACCTAAATATATATTAAATTAAAAATAATTAAAACTAAATAAAACTAACTTATACTTACTAAAAATAACTTAAACTACTTAAAATACCTAATAATACTTATAACTACTTAAAAACTAGAACAGCCACAGCAGCATTTTTTTCGTTTTTTAATTTTTTTTTGTTTATTTTTTATATGCATGCAGACACACACCAGCATGCAAGCCACCCACACATGTACATACGCACATACATATACGTACGCACATACATGTACAGACACGCAGATACATGCACGTATGCCCCCGCATACATACATATTTTTAATTTTTTTTTTGGTGCCACCCTGACTGTTCCCTATACCTAATGCCCTAAATCTATGTAAGTCGACCAAGATATATCATCTTCATCGACTTTATGTATCACGATTCTGTTCAGAGAGCCACCAGAACTGGTTCTCCTGTTTCGCCCTATCCCTCCGGTCCCGATCGGACACAGTCCTACTGAACCGAAGGCGCTCTTCTCCACCTTGAGCGATGACGTCTCGACCATACAGGAGTCGCCTATCCACAGTTTTCCGGCTGACGTGGTAGATGAGCGGAACCGCCCCTCCATCCTGTATCAGCCCTCGACTGTCTAAATAGAGGAATGCCTCGGGAGGGATGTAACCACTTAACCGCGCACTCTCAAAATATTCGTTATTGGGGTAATACGCCCCAAAAATTAAGCTGTTAGTTGAGGACATCGCTCTTGCAACGTGACCCCGAATCAGCTTGAACAAAAAATTATCTATTCTGTTTATGTTGGCTCCGTTGTATAGAACCTGGTTGGAATAATATCTTGTGTACTCCGACTCTGGTGTTCTGTGTAATCCAAGGCAACGTCTAAGACATTGCCTCTCAAACACCCGAATCTTTTCCATTTGAGATGGGGCAACGTTGAACCACACCGGGCATCCGTAGGCAATCATCGGCCTGATGAGGGCCATATAGCAAATCACCTTCACCCTGCTGTCAAGACGGCTGCTATAAAACAGTCGTTTTGTCAAGGCAAAGGCTCCCCTAGCCCTGGCCAAAGCAGCACCAATATGTCTGTCGAAATACAGGTACTGATCCAACCAGATGCCAAGGTACTTTACTACACTTTTACTCGCCAGTGGATGTCCATGTGGCCCTACGATCACCAGCTTGCGCCAGTTCTTTCTCGTATCCCTTGAGGCGCTAGACAACGGAGTCCTAAACAAAATAGTTTCTGATTTCTGGAAGTTGATTTTCAACTTCCAGTCATCACAATATCGCTGAATCTTGTCGAAGTCACTCTGCAAGAGACTTTTGATGACCTCAACTGTATTAGCTGTTCTGTACGCAATTAGATCGTCGGCGTACGCAATTGCCTGAGTTAGACTACCTATCAGATCGCTGGTGTAAATGCTGAATAGAATCGGCGAGTTAACCGCTCCCTGCTGAAGACCATTATTAATATTAAAAATTGCGGTAGAAGTTACATTGCCACTCTTGACAACAAACTTTCTACCATTTAGCATGTCATAAAGCATATACAATAGAGGTTTACTTATACCTAGTCTGGTTAGCTTTAGATAGAGACCTTCTAACCATACGGTGTCGAAGGCCTTCTCCAAATCAACCAGACAGGCACCCGTACACTGCTTTTTAGTTTAGTTCCATTGGATATCAGAAACTAGTTTAGACGCGGCATGAATTGTGTCATGTCCCACCTTAAAACCGAACTGATTATCCGGGATGATATTTTTGTCCTCCGCCCACTTGAACAGGGCTCTATTAATAACCTTTTCAAATACTTTGCTGATACTCGGAAGAAGACTAATCGACCGGAGATTTGCCGGATTGGAGTTGTCCTTTCCCTTTTTTGGGAGAGGGTGCACCACAGCTGTCTTCCACCGCACTGGATAATATGCATTATTCAGCGCGTTGTTAAACAGTGTGGTATAAATGTCAACTGCTTCTTGAGGCAAATGTCGTAGTACAACGTTGGATATACCATCGACTCCTGCAGACTTCTTTTTCTTTAATGAATCGAAGATGAGCTGGAGCTCATTCTTCAAATTTAACAGGGGACTGGGCCCATTTCGGTCGGCGATTATGGCGTTTGCCAAATCTTCATCATTAAACCCGGTAAAACCAAGGTTCTCAGATCGCCATTCGCTTATATCGTTTCGGAGCCATAAGTGATGAAGCAGAGCTCTGTTCTCCAGGTCATGATTCGGGCGAATGCTAGCATTCACCTTGTACACTTGCTGAAAAGCAGCCCCCACAGCATCCACCTTCTCCTGCGGATCTTCGATTATGAAGAGGTCATCGTCCAAGACGGCGTCATCTGGGTCTATGCCTGCTGTCAGAAGTACGTCTCTGTTTTGTGTCGTCCTCTGGAGCTTAAGACACGGAAGGTCGTTTTGATCTTTTCTTCTGAATATCTTATTAATTTGTGGGAACATACTCGGGTCGGTAGCGTTCACGGCCCGAATTTTGTTGTCCCAAAACAAATTAATGGACAACCTATAATTTTCTTTGATCAATTGGTTGATGTTTTTGATGGACGACTTCAGTGTCCTTATCTCCAGATCTCGTGTGTCAGTAAACCGTCTGTACAAGCGTTTTAGTCTTGTCAGTAAGCCACTTTTTTGTCTGTGTAATGAATCAATTGTCGCGTTACGGTACATGTCAGTTGCGTTACGTTCTTTGTATTTCGGTATTGTCCTGTTCATTGTTCGTTGAATTGTTTCGTCCATTTGTTCTAAGTATCTGTCAATTTCAGTATTTGTCATGTTCCTGTCATTTGGTGGGGATATACCATTTGATCGTAATTCGCTCAATAAGACGTTCGAGAAGCGTGGCCAGCGCACCTTACTGTAATTGTAAGTATGCACCGGTACATATTCCTCCAACTCCATAAGCGAGTTCGGAAGTTGTATTACGGTGGCGAGTCCGCAGTGGTCACTGTCGTACTCGATCGTTCTTAAACAATTTTTAGACCGATGGCCCACAGTATCAGTAATTGTTAGTCTTGCGTCTTTCAACAATAGATCCAGATAGGCACCGCTTCTTGGAAACGATGGCCTGTCTGTAGCGAGAAGTTCAATGCGATACTCCAGGTTGTATCGACCCATCCAATTATACAGATGGTTACCACGAGGATTTTGTATTTGATTTCACCAATCTATATGTTTGGCATTCAAATCACCAGCCAATATGTAGTAGTTTTCTTCCGAGCTCAATCTTAAGCATTCAAAAAGCTTTTCAAGCTCTGTTATAAACTGTGTGGGCTGAGGTGTTTCCGGTGCATAGGCAGCGATCACATACATTCGCTTCCCCTGTTGGAGATGAATGCATATGATGCATGCCTCTAACGTCCGAAATTTACGCACATCACTATTATATATTACCTTATGACTAATGCCTTTACGTATAAAGATTGCGACGCCCCCTCCTTGAGTGGAGTTGGGTCGGTCTCTCCTTACGATATTGTAATTGTTGTTAGTCAATTTATGTTTCTGGTTAAGCTTAGTTTCGCTAGCCATAAACACATCTGGACTTATGTCTTTAAGCAATTGGAATAAATTCGCTCTACGTTCGGTCCTAATCAGTGAATTTACATTCACAGCTAGGATCTTAAAGGGCCTCTCCGGCAGCGCGCCCTTAACCTCTAAGTTGCGTTAAGCTCGGCAAAACAGAGTAGATATAATCCACCCTAGTCGCCTGCTCCCTGATCTGGTTTTGGAGGCCGTTCAACTGGCCCTGAATGGCCAGTAGAACGCCCATAATGTCCGCCTGTGCCGCCGGCGCCTTAGGCACGGAGGCCTGTTGGGCGACCTTTGGTGTAGGCTGTACCGTGCTTCCCCTTCCTGACGCCATTTGGGCGTAAGAAATTTGGGGGTTGACGGGCGTTGTTGTAGGAGGTCGCACTGTTGGACGCTTTTCTACCACTGTTTGCTTTGCTGCTTTATTGTTTTTTATAAGCTGAAACGTCGGGCATCCCCGATAATTAGCGGGGTGTCCGGCGCCTCGGCAGAGTACACATTTAAGCTGGGTCCTATCTTCGACCCGTTCCTTTCCTAACTTGCATTCATCTGCATTGTGGTTCTCTCCACACTTAACGCAGCGTGACTGCATTTCGCAGTTTGCTGCGGCGTGGCCGAACCTTTGGCAGCGCATGCATTGAAGCATGTCGCCGCGCCTTTTTAATTTGTCCCAAGTTACAACCTGATAGTTGAGGACGGATATACTCCTCAAACTATCCAGTTTGCTGCTGGGTGAGAGTTGAACAAGGAAGAAGGGAAGTCTCCGCTTCTCCCGCCTAGCTCTAACTGTAGCGAACGGCTTGACCCCGATAAAGTCGAGATCGTCATTCGCTTTTTGGCGGAGTTCATTTAAGAGCACCTGTGGTTCCGTGTAGGAATCTATGCCCTTCAAAAGGACCGTTTGAAATTTTTCGGTTTTAGGGGTGAAACTAAAGAATTCGGTAGTAGTTTCTTTTAGCAACTCTTTAATTTTTTTGTGCTGTTCCAGTGTGAAGCCTGAGATTCTTTCGGAGAAAACTTACCGTTTTCGAGAAAAATCAAAAAAACCTCAAATATTGACCTTTGACCCCGAATAACTTTTATAGCACACATAGGATCGTGGGAACTTTTAAAACTTCATTTGTATTGGTAAACCCCAATATTTGGCTTTCCGGAAATATTCGTTATTTTAAATGTCTATATTGACCGGACTAAATGAACTTTTTCGAATTTTAAGACGCCTCATGAGGATTTTTTTTTTGTTTTTCGTTAGCTGCGCATGTTCACCTTACAATTTAATACAACAGTAACTCTCCTCACATTTTTTGTTTATATTTTAATATAACTATATGCCTCTAGGACCTAAGGTCTTTTAAATGCAACCTGAATTGCACGGCAGTAGTTTGTATTCTAAAACAACTCTAATCACAACAGTGAATGATCTCGCAAATGGGAAGTGGCTATAACCTGTTATTGAAATATATATTTAGGTTTTAAACAACTAAGTCGCATCCTCTTCAAATATTTCATTGTTTATTTTCCACACATTTTTCTTCTGTGTACACACTGGCAAATACAGCTTAGCAGCACAATTTTATTGTATTTTGTTAGTTGTTCGCTGCAGACATATCCGGGAGCGTTATTACGTATGTTAATTTGATGTTTTCAAAGATTTTAAAAAGGAAGCCATTGGGAACATTGTGAAGAAATTTGAAGAGACTGGATTGGTTACAGATATTGTAAGGCCTGTGCATCATTGTTTCGCTCGTACCACTGAAAATATCGCTGCTGTAAGTGAAAGTGTTGCCGAAGACCCGAATGTGTCCATTCCTCGCCGTTTTCAGGAATTAGGACTGTCTTACGGCACATTATGGCGAATTTTGCACTTGGATCTACATCTACATTAATATAAAGTCCAGCTTACACAACAACTGAAGCCAGCTGACCATTCACAACGTCGTAGGTACGTCGAATGGGTACTTGAACAACAGGCGGTGGACGGCGATTTGTCGAACAAAATTTTCTTCAGCGACGAAGAACATTTCTCACTCGGTGGGTATGTTAATAAACAAAATTGTCGTATTTGGGGTTCTGAGAATCCTCAAATAATTGAAGAGAGGCCATTACATCCACAAAAAGTCACTGCTTGGGGCGCTCTTTGGTCCGGAGGTGTGATTGGACCTTAATTTTTCGAAAACGACGATGGAACGACTGTCACCGTAAATTCGGAGCGTTATGGTCATATGATAACTGACTGAAGAATACGACTTGGAGAATATGTGGTTTCAACAAGGCGATGCCGCATGCCACACAACTCGAGCGAATATGGCTTTATTGTAAGAGACATTTCCTGGCCGCGTAATTTCAAGTCGTGGCGATGTCAACTGTCCACCATATCAACTGTCGATCATGCGATTTGACACCGCTGGAGTTTTTTTTTGTGGGGCTACGCGAAAGACCGTGCTTATGCAGATAAACCTTTAACTCTTGAGCACTTGAAAACCAACATTCGTCAAGTTATGGCTGAGATACCGCCCAATATGAGTCAAAAAGTGGTCGAAAATTACCTCAAATGAATCGAAGCTTGCAACAATTCGCGTGGTGGTCATTTAAATGATGTGGTGTTTCACACATAATGTCAACCTTTAAACATTATAATAAAAGAGAAATATCATGAAAAAATGTATTTTATATGTGCTTTATTTATCTACTTTTGAAACCGCAAAATGGATAACCCATTACAAATAATCGCGAATTGGATAATTTTAATATTTGTTCACTGAAATTCTCAAGTGTTTTCTCATATTGATGTGTAAACATCTCTAAGCTCTCGGCTGGAATAAAATTGAAAATTTCGTCACAGAAGTAATGCACACCATTTAGCTTACGATGGTTATGGAATTGGATAAGGGATTTAGTATTGTCTACCTTTTTTACTTTCGATTATAGGTACTATAAGTACTATAATGTATTCGTAAAATAAAATTTCGATCATAGAGAATACAAAAAAAGTGGGTGCCCCAATTCCGTCTGTCTGTCGGTCTGTCCTCGAATCTGCAGCCTAAACGGTTAGGTGGATTTGCTTCAAACTTAGTACATATTGTTATTTTCGGTAATATGCCCACACTTTTTTTTCTTTTTTTTTTTTAAGACGACAAATAACAGTAGCTCCCTTATATATTTTTTGGCCAAAAATAAAAATCTTATTTTTCTGAAAAAGGGCTTAAGCGATTTTTATAACAAAAAAACAGTTAATTAATGAAGAGAAAGGGTACCTTTTGATCATTTTTTTTGGGTACCTCCAGTAGAACCATTTTTTCTGGCTTTCGATTTCCTGGGAAACGGTTACTTTGATTTTTTTTAATTTTTTTACACAGAAGCTCCTAGAAAGTTTAAGCACTTTTGTAAGCCAAAATTTTTCATAACAATTATTTTTTGGGAAATTAATTTTTTTTAAGCTCAACATATGGAAAACGACTCAATATATTTTTTCGAAACTTCGTATTTGTTGGTTTTTCGACATTATCTTGAATAGTTAAAAATACTGCATATTTATCTAAAATAAAAAACGGTAGGTACCTTCAATATAAATGTTAAAAAACCGTTAAGAAAAAAATTCATTTCTCAAAAGCGGCTCCAGAAATTTTTTTTATAAAAAATGTGTGTGTTCTTATAATTATTACAGTCCACTTTCAAATATAAAACTATTTAATTTTTCGTACTTATTGAATCCACTTTCCATATTTTCGGCTTTCTCACTATTGGATGGCTTGATTAAAATTATTTTTTTATGCAAATGCTTCCTAAAAGTCTTAATAAGATCGCATACTCAATCTTTCAAAAACAAGGTTTTTCGATTTTTAAAAAATATATAAAATTTGTTTTTTGAAAAATGGATTTTTCAAAAACTAGTCACTGATTTTTTTTGAAATTTGAATTGTATAAGAAGGTGTTTTTTTTATAATACAATTCTATATACTATTGAAATTACTCAGTCAAGTATAAGACTTAGCATTATATTTAATTGGACTTGTTGAATTATTGATTCAAAATAGCTTTTACCGGCCTTTAGTCCACAAAATTTGCGTTTCAACCCGGCAATCGCACTTGGACTCATCAGTTGGTTAGTGAGCGCCTTACCAATACGCAATTTTTGTTAAGTTCAGTTCAACTTACTTGCATTTTTTGACAAAAAAGCAATGTGAACTATATCCAACAAGATTAAAATTTTAATCATTAAAGTTGGAAGATTTTGTCCTTGGTCAGACATATTTAATAAGAGGGTGTTCTTTTTTTGTGTTGGATATAGTTCACATTGCTTTTTTGTCAAAAAATGCAAGTAAGTTGAACTGAACTTAACAGAAATTGCGTATTGGTAAGGCGCTCACTAACCAACTGATGAGTCCAAGTGAGATTGCCGGGATGAAACGCAAATTTTATGGACTAAAGGCCGTTAAAAGCTATTTTGAATTGTATATTTATATTTATAATATCTTTAAAATGGCGTTTCAAATATTATCATTCACTTTTTTCGTGAAAGCCAAACTTATCGGGAATTGTATAGCCTTTTGAAAGGTATTGTTGAATCGGATGAAATCATAGGTATTCGTGGTAATAGGACGACTTCTCCTTTAAACTTTCCGGTCCATTTTGCTTCAAGTTTGTTTCCGGTAATTCTTCTGGTGACTAATCCTACACCGTTGCATAATTTTGGTGGATTTAAGTTCCGCAGAAGACTGGCGGCTGAACCAATTTTGAGACACAGTTTGTGTGGCGGCATTTGTGGCATATTGAGAGAATTTTAAAATTCGATCTCATTTTTATCAATAATTTTGTCAATTGACTTAAAAGTTTGGTTCTATGAAAACTGAATTTCTTTCCCTTCTAAGATACATTTCTGGTTATTCTTATTCTGAGACCAAAAACCAATACTCAAAAAGGTGGTTTCATTCACGACTGGATCGCACGTACTTGCGTTTATGTTTGTTCACATCATTTTGAAAACATTTAAAACATTTCTAATAATATAAATATATTTTGAAAGTCGTTTTTACTTAATGTTTCTTATACAAAATTCTTTTAATTTTTTTCTAAACAAAAAAAATTGGTGCATCAATTTTAAATATTTAGAGCCGATTTTTCGGTCTCCAGATAAACATTCAGTTAGTTGCCAAAGGAATAAACTTACTTGACTGTTAAGTAACCGGATAACAACGTCGAATTTTTCAATCAAGGAAAACCAATCTATAGAATAATTTAATTTGAACGTCACTTTTATTTCGAGTGTCGAACTTGTCATAGAAATTAAGTTTTGTTTAACGTTTATTTCAAAGCAATAATTTTTCAAAGTGTTTTTGAAACCGAAAATAGCTAGTTATTTTATTCCTCAGATAACTCGTTATTCCGTTATAAAATGAGCAGATAACCTTATTCCTATATTAAGTTGTGTCCGATTATTGAACAAAGGATTTTTGCTCTATCTGGAGGATATGTACTAACTGCCTTCTTAACTGACTATTGTAAAATTGGCCCCTAATAATATAATCTTAAAAACGAAATTTCAGAAAAGAAATAATTGACACGTTTTCGAAATATTGAATTTCAAAACTAAAAAAAAATTATTTTATTTCTAAAAAATGCAAACAAATATTTTTCGAAAAAAAAAATGTGGTATGCAGTATTATTTATAATTCTATACAAAATTTTATCGAAATCCGTCGAGTCGTTTATGAGAAAGTACAAAATTATAAAAATGGTTGTATGGCAGGTACCGTTAAAACAAAATATATTGTAAAAAATTTTGAACAAAATGTAGAGTATAAAATAGAGCATACACTTTTTTTTATCCAAAGCGTAAGAGCCGTTTTCAAAATAATCAAAATGGTAGAAAAAATTGTACATTTATTTAAACGTATTAAGTATTACAAACAATCCTGTGCGTACCTAAGCCAGCAAAATAAACATTTAAAAAATAAAATGCACGACTGGATCGCACGTACTTGCTCCTATGTTCGATCGCAAAAGATTCTTAATAGATACGGCTAAATGTATTTTTAAAGTGGTTTTTCACTTAATTTTTTATATGTAAAAATTCTTAAGTTTTTTCTACAAAAAAATTCGTATGAATATTTTATATGTTTAATAATATAAATTCAAAAACAATATTTCAGAAAAAATTGTTCACACGTTTTCGAAATATTGAATTTTCAAAAAAAGAGATTTATCGAAAATTTTGAAACGCAAAAACGCAATTTAGAATTTGAAGGAGCTAGTTTACAAAATTTTTTATCCGTTGAGCCGTTTATGAGAAGTCGGAAATCGATAAAATGGTTGTATGGCAGGTACCGTTAATAACTAAATATTTTAATTTTTTTACCAAAATGTAGACAATACCCAAAGTAGTACGCACTCAAATTTTTATCAAAATCGATGGAGCTGTTTTCGATATAATTAAGATGGTATAAAAATTTGTATGGCAAGTACCGTTATTTTTGGTTAAAACAACGATTCGAAAATCTATTTTTGACAATCACCTAAAACGCCTAAGCACCAAGTTTGAACCAAATCGGTTCAGCCGTTTAGGCTGTAGATCGTTCTACAGACAGACAGACATACGGAATTGAGGGATCGTAATGTCATGTTTGATTAGTTAGAAAAAAAAATTTTTTTACGAATACATAACTTGCCTTATAGTACCTTTAATCGCAAGTAAAAATACTACTGTTTAAACATTATTTAATTTTGTCAAAAAAAATCAGCTATTGCGACAGAACTATTGAAATTCCTTTAACAATCTAAACTACTCTTATCTACAAAAGCGAAAACTTTCTATTTTAATAAGTTTAATTGTTCGCCTTGGGCAAAGTATACAGATTTCAAAATCAATAAAGAATTGAATCAAGCTATGTATGTACTACGGGAAAGGAAGATAGATAAAAAAAAATGGAATAAGAATCAGGATAACGATAGATGGCATAGCTACAACAAAATAGCATTTTCACATTTATTTAGATGTCACTTCCTGTTATTTTACGATAATGGATGCTTTTCTCTCTTTTTTGTAAATTTGATTAAAGTGCCACAATCCTTTTTTCGATAAGTAAATAAATTTTGTATGACTTTTGAAATATTTTTATGAGCATTTGATTGCCAAGATACTCTAGCTTCGCAAGGATGCAATGCACAATTTCAGGTATAGGTACCTCCATAATATGCAATCTATGTTAATGCAAGGAAATAACGATGGCGATGAGTATGACGATAGAAAGTCGAAAGGATACAATCGATGATGAAAAAATGCCCAACTGCAATAAAACGTCAATTGATGTGCTTGTGCATTGACTTGAATTCCAAACGAATCCTAAAATACACCGAGAAAAAATACCTATTCGAAAGCAAAGATAATTTATTTAGAGAGTTTATTTAAAGTTTCAATTTATGAGAGAATCACACGTGAAAACATGTACAGTACAATCGAGATAGTGTGGACACTCTCGAGTGTTGTAAATACGATAAAACTTAAATACTATGTTTTTTTTTACATTGGTGCTTATAAAATGTGAACTAAGAAATTAGTCAGGTCAATTTAGACATAAAAATAGTGGTCAAATAACAAAAATTCTCGAAAAGCCAAATATTGGTGGCGAACTGGGGCTTACCATTCCAAATAAAGTTTTAAAAATCTCCATCGATCCTATGTGTGCTAGAAAAGTTATTCGGGGTCAAAGGTCAAAATTTGAGGTTTTTTGGATTTTTCTCGAAAACGGTAAGTTTTCTCAAAAAAAAAAACTCAAACCAAAGTTTTAGATCTTAAAATTCTTTACAAAATGGTCTGTATGATTTTGTTTGTAAGAGTTACCATTCGTGAGATATCGCGATTCTAAGAGTCACTTTATACATGATATATGCAAACATTTCCACGCCACCTGTGAGGTTGTGTATTCGGTACGTTTTTTTAACCGTGGTTTCCCCTATAGGCCTACTCCACTGACTGTCATGACAATTTTAGGATAATTAAGGGAACAATACCCGTTAAGTAAAGATTCAAACTCTTGAAAGTCTACTTTCAACAGTCATGTCTTCTTCGATTTCTTCTTCTTCCTCTTGCTGGATGGTCATAAATTGTTCAAATGTGGCTGAGTCATTGGTCTCTCCATTAAAATCACAGGAATCTTCCTCTATTGTACTCAACGGGCCATTTGAGCAAGACTGACCTTGGCAATTAGTATGGTACACGCTGGAGAACACAGCAGCCCGACTTTTTTACAGCCACATTTGGCACTACAACCTTTTTTGCAATTGCAAAAAAAATAGTGTTTAGGAGTTTTTCTGGAGCAGGTTGAAGTCCAACCCCAATCCTCAGTTGATTGCCTAGCCATGTTTAAACTTGATAGTATACTCGATACAAATGTTGAATAGCAGATGGCGATGTTGGAGGAAGACATGATAGTTGTACTTATTTCGCATATTTTTTACAAAACTTAAGTTCGGTATCTATATTTATGCAAGTAATTTTTTTGGAGCTCCATAAACTGCAAGAAGAAAGCGAATTCCTTCCGCGATTATTGTTTGAGTACTGGAATCAATTTTTGTAAATACTTTAGCGCAGTCAGTCAAATCTTTTTTTTTCAAATAATTTTAATACTGACGTTTTTCCCCTTCTGTACATTGGTGACGAAGTGTCGCAACCGCAGTCTCATGTAAAAATAAAATATAGTTTTGGCATTAGGGATAAGCAGATAAACTTTTTAATGAATATGGTTTATGAACGAGATCTACGGCCAATAAAATAGCCAGATGTTTTTCAGGGCCACGTGTGGCGAGGGGATTCAGTAAGGGACTGACTATTTTTGCAATAAATGTTGTCAGGATAGTATATTACATATAAAAGAGACACAAATATGTATTTATACTTGTCTTAAGTGCCTGCTATGTATATACGTGGCTTATATGCGCATATCATGTATAATGTGATTTATAAACGCTATATCTTACGAATGGTAACTCTTAGGAAAAATCATTAAGACCATTTTTGTAGAGAATTTTAAGATCTACAACTTTGGCCTGAGATTCTTTCGGAGAAAACTTACCGTTTTCGAGAAAAATCAAATAAACCTCAAATATTGACCTTTGACCCCGAATAACTTTTAAAGCACACATAGGATCGTGAGGACTTTTAAAACTTCATTTGTATTGGTAAACCCCAATATTTGGCTTTCCGGAAATATTTGTTATTTTAAATGTCTATATTGACCGGACTAAATGAACTTTTTCGACTTTTAAGACGCCTCATGAGGATTTTTTTTTTGTTTTTCGTTAGCTGCGCATGTTCACCTTACAATTTAATACAACAGTAACTCACCTCGCATTTTTTTTTATATATTAATATAACTATATGCCTCTAGGACCTAAGGTCTTTTAAATGCAACCTGAATTGCACGGCAGTAGTTTGTATTCTAAAACAACTCTAATCACAACAGTGAATGATCTCGCAAATGGGAAGTGGCTATAACCTGTTATTGAAATATATATTTAGGTTTTAAACAACTAAGTCGCATCCTCTTCAAATATTTCATTGTTTATTTTCCACACATTTTTCTTCTGTGTACACACTGGCAAATACAGCTTAGCAGCACCATTTTATTGTATTTTGTTAGTTGTTCGCTGCAGACATATCCGGGAGCGTTATTACGTATGTTAATTTGATGTTTTCAAAGATTTTAAAAAGGAAGCCATTGGGAACATTGTGAAGAAATTTGAAGAGACTGGATTGGTTACAGATATTGTAAGGCCTGTGCATCATTGTTTCGCTCGTACCACTGAAAATATCGCTGCTGTAAGTGAAAGTGTTGCCGAAGACCCGAATCTGTCGATCCCTCTTCGTTCTCAGGAATTAGGACTGTCTTACGGCACATTATGGCGAATTTTGCACTTGGATCTACATCTACATCAATATAAAGTCCAGCTCACACAACAACTAAAGCCAGCTGACCATTCACAACGTCGTAGATACGTCGAATGGGTGCTTGAACAACAGGCTAGGCGGTGGACGCCGATTTTTCGAACAAAATTTTCTTCAGCGACGAAGCACATTTCTCACTCGGTGGGTATGTTAATAAACAAAATTGTGGTATTTGGGGTTCTGAGAATCCTCAAATAATTGAAGAGAGGCCATTACATCCACAAAAAGTCACTGCTTGGGGCGCTCATTGGTCCGGAGGTGTGATTGGACCTTAATTTTTCGAAAACGACGATGGAACGACTGTCACCGTCAATTCGGAGCGTTATGATCATATGATAACTGACTTTTTTTTGCCTGCTATTGAAGAATACGACTTGGAGAATATGTGGTTCCAACAAGGCGATGCCGCATGCCACACAACTCGAGCGAATATGGCTTTATTGTAAGAGACATTTCCTGGCCGCGTAATTTCAAGTCGTGGCGATGTCAACTGTCCACCATATCAACTGTCGATCATGCGATTTGACACCGCTGGAGTTTTTTTTTGTGGGACTACGCGAAAGACCGTGCTTATGCAGATAAACCTTTAACTCTTGAGCACTTGAAAACCAACATTCGTCAAGTTATGGCTGAGATACCCCCAATATGTGTCAAAAAGTTGTCGAAAATTACCTCAAAAGAATGGATGCTTGCAACAATTCGCCTAGTGGTCATTTAAATGATGTAGTGTTTCACACATAATGTCAATGTTCAAGCTTTATAATTAAAGAGAAATATCATGAAAAAAAAATATTTTATATGTGTTTTATTTACGTTTACTTTTGAAACCGCAAAATGGATAACCCATTATTATAAATTTGAGATGGTGCTGTTGAACTCTGCTCGCGTCGCGTCGTCGCTTCGCATCGTCATCGTCGTTGTGCATGTTTATCATGTTTATCATGTTTGGTATGTTGTATGTAAGTTGCTGAACTAATGGTGCTATTCTGTTGTTTGTCAGAACATAAATAATACTGCATATTCAATTTTTCGAAAAATATTTTTTGGATTTTTGAAAAAAAAAAATATTTGTTTGTGGTTGAAAATTCAGTATTTTTTTTTGAAATTTTGTTCTTAGGTTTATATTATTAAATGCTTAAAATTGTTATAGGAACCATTTTTTTTAATTAAAGTAATTTTGTATATACAATATTGAGTAAAAAACGACCAAAAAAATATATTTAGATTCTTCATAGAAATCTTTTGCAGACGATGTTATCGAACATAAGAGCAAGTACGTGCCACCCAGTCCTGCATTTTTTCTTATTTTATGAAAACCTGTTTGAGTGCAGATAGATTCCTTAAAAAAATACGGCTAAACTCGTTTAGATTAATTTTGCAATATGAGTGACCTTATGGATGCCAATTTATAACAGTTCTGTTTATAGAATTACTATCCTGAACAGCAGATGCGAAAGGACATTATTCCTCCATAATTTTTTTATCTCTTGCCCCACATACTGTGTTCTGTTTCAGTAACAAAATCCAAAAAAAAAATGTTTTTGCAAACATTTTGGTATGCAGAATTACTTAGAATTCGAAGGACCTGCTATACAAATGTTTTGATCGAAATCCGCATACCTTTTATGAGAAAGTCGAAAATCAAAAAAATTGTTGTATGGCAGTTTCCGTTAATAACAAAATATGTAAACATATTCTTGAACCAAAATGGAGGTAAAGAAAATAACACTGCCTACATTCACAGTGAAGCTCGACTCCAAATAACTAAATTAGCAGTCAACCAATAGCCGTGTTCTATTGGCAAAAGCCATCGGCAGCAAACCAGAATTTACACACATTACAAATACAAGAATCTGCTTTCCATAAAAGTAAAAGCTGAAGTCTGTATTGGACAGATTTGTGACATTTATATTTATTCGAGTATCGAATGATATTATGTTGTTTATTTGGTAGTTCCGATGACTTTGATGAATCTCGAAGACCTTGTTCGTAGAGTTCTTCTCTCTGTCAATGACCACGGTCACCCATTTACATAAGTTATCTCGCAAGCCAAACAATTCGAATATATATATATTTGTGAACGTTTCGTAAAAGTAAGCTGAAAGCAGTCAAAATCAAATATTTCTGTTAATTATGTGTTCTTTCTTAAAAAAATTGTTGCACACCTATTCACGTGCAGGAAATAAAAAATTACTAACGCAACAAACTGGGCCATAAATACATTCTATTTATTTTTGTTGCTTTATAAATTATATTTAAAAGCACAAGTAAGGGGCGCTATTCCACTTTAAGTAAAAGTTAAAGTTGCGTGCGAAACTACCAGATCAAAGATACTTAAATAAAAGATGCTTCAGTATGGCTTTGTGTCAGCCGCTGTCAAATTGCCTAAAAAAATTAACTTACTAAAACTTGACCAGCGCACCCTACCAAAGCTCTAAAATTGTATAGCAACAAGCATTTAAGGGGTGGCCGTGGCGCGATAGTTGTGTGCTCGCCTGTCAACCTCTTGGTCGCAGATTCGATTCCTGCCGTTGCCTATGTCTTCTTATATTCCATTAAAAACCAGTTCTAAAAAAATTTTCCTAAATTGATTTGCTGGTTTACTCATTACATGCTGTTCAGGTATAACACTAACAACACGTGATTGAGTAAACTACTCATAAATATGACAACGAAATAAAATAAATTAATGCGAATTATAAGAGACATAAATAAATGAGACACGGTAATTTTCTCGGCATTAGTTCAGTCGCCATCCCTGGAGATAAAATCTGAGACAACAACCACCGTCTCAATACGTCGCGCCACACATCTTTCTATCCTTCTTTCTCTTCTTTCACCGGTAGCCGCGCTGTGTTTGAAAAACATATAAAGGGTATTCATAATCCCTTGAGCGCGTGCAAAATAATATAAAAAAGGAGCAAGTCAGTGCATATCTTTTATATATATATAGTAAAAAGTAAGCACTCATTAGCAGCACCTAAGTATATGTATCGATAAATATTTCAAAATATAGTTTATTGCCTAGTAAGAAAATTTCAAATTTTATTGATGGATGTCGTAATCTACTTGACCCTAAAATTTGTTTCAGACCAGATTTTCACGACCTTACGTCATTTTGAATTCACAGTCGAGTTGACAGTTGACCAACCAGTGATAATAAAAGTGACGTAATCTTCTTTTTATCAGTGTTTATTTGTTGCGACGTTAATCATTTTACCAAAACACGACTATTTACTCAAATTATGAGTTTAAGAATAAATGCAAAAACAATTTAAATTTAAACAAGCCAGACCACGGGTATTATTTTCTAGGTGTCTGAATTCGACCGAATTCCCCTAGAAGAATATAATTCACAGTGCTTTCAAGCTGTAAATTTTATTTGTGTCGGTAGCCATCGACTAATATATTGCGTCTTAGAAAGGTACTACAGCATCTAACTGATGAGCACATCTGTAGTACCTGGGCGAAACGCATATTAATTTGGACTAAAGGTCGCAAAAAAAAATCCAATTAAAACAAAATTATGAGATTCTAAAAAGGGATTTCTGTCCATATTTTATATAACTCATTTTTAATTAACCTCTCTACTTCAACTCGATTTTTGAGCCGCATGTCAACGAAGTTTAAAAATACTTTTGTAATAATTAAATAATGGATGCGATCATTTTTGCAAGGAAACAGAATGCGGACATACCCTTTCATTGGCTCAAGATCTGATTTATTGAAAAATAAAAACGTCAAACACATAAAATAACTTTAGAATGAACATTTTGGAACACACAGATGTGAAAAATTCAATTTTTTGTTATTTGTTACTGATTTAAATATATTCCGTTTTATTTACATCTTTTAATTTAAGTTTTAGTATTCTTAAATGTCTTTAATCTGAAGAAATAAAAACAAATCTATATTGTTGATTATTTGCATTTAGTTATTAGGCACAAGGTCTGTATTACCAACTTAAAAATACAAAAAATCAGGCAGCTGTGGATCGTTCTTTTGGAAAATCCTGCTTTGGTGCCAATAGATTTACCAAAAGAAAACGGCTAATATATCCATAATGTGCCTTTTGCCACCCATATTTGGTTTTAAAGTTCAAGTTCAAATGAATTTTATTTCATAAAAAGTTAAGTACATAATTTTAAATTGTCCATTATTGAACATGGCTAACGCCGTCTGTCAGTTGGCAATTTATACTACATTCATGTTTCGAAACTTAAATTTGATTAAACAATTTAACATTGATTTTTTTTTGTATTAAAAAAGTTCTTCTAAGATCCGCTTTCTATAACGGATTGCTAGCTTTATATAGTTGTACATAGGCATCCAATCCATTTCACCGTTGAGTATGTTGATCATTTCAACTTCATTTAAATAATTTTTCCCGAATGTACTCCTTCTCGTTTCAGCAAAAATAGGGCATCTACATATAAAAAGAAAGACATCCTCCCTTTCCCTAAGGTTGCATAGCCCACAAATTTCTTCTAGGTCGCTTCTATGAGGGATATAATTCAAGGGAAGTACGAGTATCTAACCTGACTGAAGTAGTTTTTTGTTGTTAGAATATGATTTAGTGTTGCATAAATACCCCTGTGGAATGAGGTTCTGGCTTTCCAAATGTAGTGCTCCTTTGTTTGTTCATCCAATAAGCTAATGAGGCTGTAGACCTCGCTTTTCCACGTGTCAATCGAATCATTTTGGAGTGAGAATATATGTCCACAGTATACAGCTATATCTCGCCAGGACTAATACCACGAGATTTTTTCCGCATCACCAACATCGTAATTTTCTTAGGAAGTCTTCTATCATCCATCTTGATAGTGTTAAGAATATAGTCCACCTGCATTTTAAGCTTTGAGATGAATAAGGGGGTAAGGCCTGTTTCTAGCATTAGTATGTGGTTTGCCGTACTGTTTGGTAATTTTAAAGTACGTTTTAGGAAGTATGTAAGGAATTGTTGCATTTAGCGCGTTTTTGGACTTGGCTAGTTTATCTATCATATGGTACTACCAGTTAAGATTTCTGCATAACCGTACACCGATATAGTTATATTCATTTACGACTTCAATGTTTTGATCTCCGAATCTCCATTTTTCGCTGCGACAGTTTCGACCGCCTGCTTTGCGGAAAATCATTATTTTTTATTTGTCCAGGTTCACCTGTAGCCTCCATTTACAGCAATACTCAGATAATCTGTTGATCATTAGTTGGAGATTTCCGGGCGTCTCTGCTAATACCACGATGTCTTCAGCAAACATAAGGACTTTGACTAGAAGATCAGTTAACAGACACACTCCCCCTTGTAGTACCTCTTCTATATCATCTATAAATTGAGCGAAAAGCAGGGGACTCAAATTGCAGCCTTGTCTCAATCCTATTTCCACCTCGAACTGTTCGGACATTTTGCTTCCAACGACCACTGCAGATGTTGTTTTATCGTAAAAGATGTCCAAAATGTTTACGAACTTTGTCGAAAATCCTTTGTTAAAAAGCTTTAACATTAGAGCTTTCCTGTCTATCGTGTCGAATGCCGATTTAAAATCGATGAAGAACGCGTAAAGCTTCTTTTGGGAACTTATAAAAATGTCAGCAATGTTGGTAAGGGAATAAATTTGGTCAATTGTTGAGTAATTCTTTCGAAAACCAGCTTGTGCCTCGCTCAGTAGATTGTTATTGTGAACCTACTCATAAAGTCATTTATAAAGAAGTTTTGAAAAGATTTTCATTGATGAGTTAATAAGGGATATTCCACGATAGTTTGTTTTTAATGAAGCCTTTTGTTTTTTATTTATTAATTATTATTTAAAATAAAAGTTTTAACTGCGATTCGTGGGTTTTTAATTTAAATAAAATACCAAAAACACAAATATACAACTTCTACGTTTTAATAAATTCTAGGGTAAAACTATAATAGTTTTGAAATTTGAATTTCATAAATGACTTTCAGATCGTTTTCTCATAATAAAATAAGGACTTACAAATTAGTTTCCTTAGTTGGTTATTTGTTCCTTACCTTAATCCTGTATCCAGCCATGTGTATTACTTTCGAAACTCGGGCAAAGTACTTAAGTTTTAAAGTTTGCACATTATTGTATTAGCATTTGTTGTATTAGCAGTCAACTTAAATCTAATAATAAAACCAAATCTAAGTACATAAAACAAAGCGTATTATCTACCCCTTCTTGTTTCTTAAGTTTCGACATATACATACATATACCTATACAAAAGCCACCACAATATTGAATTGTGATCAAGATTAAGGCACTGGTAAGACACATCATAGAAGTTTAAAGCCCGTGGGCTTGCTTTATGTTATATCCTTCAAGAATCAAATACTATATTATGTAAATAGGAATTCAAAAGTTTATAATTAAAAAGTAATTAGTGGATTATTGTTATTATATTCGAGTTCATACATTCCTCATTAAGGCTCTGTATATATCCGGAATTAATAATCAGTCAGATAACTTAATTATATTAAAACACTCCCGAGGGTCCTTTTTCTCGAACACACCACAAATGCCTGTCAGTGTCCTGTCCGAGTGCAGAGTTCAAGTCCGAGTTTGCAGAGTCAGAGGGAGGGAGGCAAATTATACATTGTGATTCACCCTGCTTTGCTGCTGACGAAGGAAAGCAATTTTGTCTTATCTCGATTCTCATTAAGATTTTTAGGATTTCTTCTTTTTTTTTTTGTTGTCGTTCGTTTTATGAGTGAAGTGTTGGCCCTAGGGATATACGTCTACAAGGATTTTATAGAGAAGATCTCAAAAGAAAATCCTTAATTTCATGTTAAGTAGATTAATAAAGTGAAATGCATTATCATGTTCAAAGCTCGAAGTGATTTAAGGGCAGAATGAAAATTTAAATCGATTCAACTGATTATTCTGATGAGGCATTTAGATTATGAGATGAGAGACTGTTTGATAGAATGCAGTAATTTTGTGTTTATTCGATTTCTATCGCGAAATTATGTTAGTGTTTATTTTTTTCTTCTTTTGCTGTACGTTTATGCGACATCTTTTTACGAGAAATCATCTTGTTTTTGGGATTTAGTTTAATGTGTATCTGAACGCGAACTGAACTGAACATTTGGCTTTCGGAAGTATGTTTTATAAAAACAAATGCACGACTGGATCGTACGAACTTGCACTTGTAGCTAAAAACTATTGTGTAGCTGACCACTGACGATGTTAGTAGATATAGGTAGACAACTACCTACAAATATATATTTTAATTGATTTGAATTATGTAAATTAGGAGTGTAATATGTACCTACCTATATGTACATACATACATATGTGTATAATGAAAGTGAATGGTTTATAGGGGGCTAAAAATCGTTTTTCAACTTCCATTAAAGGCCAAGGATAAATTAAAATTTTATAAAAAAAAAGGATCTTAATAATTGTCGGACGGATTTTGATGAAATCCTGTTTTTTATTTTTAGTTTTTTGAAAACAAAATTATTTTTAAATTTTGGAATGCAGTTTCTTATAATTTATTAATATACATGGGATTATAAAATTTAAAATTATTTTTTTTATTAGTTTTAAAAATATTGATTTTTGAAAAAAGAGTTTTAAAAATTAATTCTTATTGGAACAAAAAAAGTTATTAAAAATTTTGATATGCAGAATTAATTTGGGTACTTAGGTCTTCTCAGATATAAGATTTGAAAGAAATCCAATGTACCGTTACCGAGAAAGCCAAAAATTAAAAAAACCGTAGTTATAATAACGTACCGAGGTACCGTTATTATACTTTTTCCGTAAATTCTGTTTAAATAAAATGATAGCTATTCCCAACAGAAAAATTCTCAAAATTTTTTATCAAAACCGTTGGAGCCGTTTTCAATTAAAAGAAGATTTTCCTAAACGGTTATATGGCAGGTACAGTTATTTTTAGGCCTAAAAATAAAATTTCCATTTCCCTTTTAAGAAAATTTGAAGGTAATCGCTCAAGCCGTTTAGGCCCCAGCTCGTTATACGAATGGTTGCTGTTGCTGGTTTTAAGAACGATATGCAGGCTTTTCGAAATATCGTATTTTCAAGAAGTTTTGTAGGAGGATATAAAAAAAAAACCGGGAGAAGCCGTGTCAATGAGGTGGCAGTTCCACCATACAGTACTGAAGTTAGGTGTAGAAAGTCGAGGAACAAGAGGGGCGAAAATTGTAATAGCTTTTAAGCAGAAGTTAATTCGAAAAAAAAATCGAAACTGGCAGTTTAATATGTCCAATCTACAAAAAAAGGTGATACTATGTCTCAAAAACACTATAGCGACATGAATCTGCTAAGTCGTAGAAAATAGTCGAAATCAGAAAACTGATCAATCTCCCGTGCATTAAAAATCCTGGTGAAATGAATAATTCCAAGCATTCAAAAGGGATCGACAAGAAGATGCGTTATCGTGTACTTTGGAAAGGAGAGAATACATGATCAAAAAAATTTAGATTTCAAAAGAACTTCAGAGCGGAGTTAAGTTCCAAAAAAGCGTGGGTAGGTGAAAAACTGAAGAACACCTCAAATCCTCAAGCCAAATGCCTGTCATCAAGTCGGAGGACGGGTGCATGAATTTTTTGGCCTAAGTCCAAACTTTCTGTTCCGATGGGGTACTCTACTTCCAGACGGAAGTTAATACCAATGGAAAATGGTCAGAGCATAATCTCGAAAGATATAAGGAACCAAAGCATTGCCATCATGTCAGATAGTAGAGCTGCTTTAAAAAGCAATAAGCTCTTATTCCATCATATCAAGACTGGTATAAGAGGCATGAGCAGACTCCGAAAGTAAAATAATGTCTCACTTCAAGGAAAAGGAAGAAGCAGACTTCCTAGTAAAAATAGGAGCAACACTCTAAAAATAAATCGTGTTATTTTACTATCATAAAGTGAGTAAACACTTTGCTTAACATAATTGCAGTATTTTTTCGGCACGTATTAATTCTAAATATTTAATATGTTAGTAAACTCTACTGGCACAATTTTTTTCAAGTCTGTGCAATTGTTAGCATACGCTGATGACATAGACATCATTGGCACAATCCAGCGAGCTGTTACTGGAGCGTTTGCTAACATTGAAGCTGAAGCGGCTAAGAGAGGACTAGCAGTGAATGAGGCCAAAACGAAGTACCTGCTGTCCACAAAAAAGGACACACAACACCGGCGGATTGGCAAAACGTCACAATAAATAGGTACAACTTTGAGGTAGTTAGGGACCTACCTCGTCTACCTCGGATCCGCTATAACATCTAACAACAACATCTCGTTAGAAATAAAGCGAAGAATAACTCTTGTCAATCGCTGTTCCTATGGGCTAGGGAGGCAATTGAGTAGTAAAGCCCTCTCTCGAAAAACAAGGTAGACTCTTTATAAGAATCAAATCATCCCAGTCCTGCTCTATGGCGCGGAGACATGGACTCTATCGAAAGCGGATGAAGATATCCTTAGTCGTTTCGAGCGTAAGGTTCTTCGCAAGATTTTCGGCCCTATCTGCTAACGGGCTTAATTATATATACATAATTTATTTTTAAAATTCAACAGAATTTAAGCAAAAGTTCTTAAAAAGTACGAAAAAGAGAGAGGTTCACCGCAGTGTAAGACGTGACAAGCGTAAAAACATTAACGATTTGGTCCAACAAGCAGAAGATGCTGCTAACAGATGCGACAGTAGAACCGTCTACAGAATTACAAAGGAATTGGTTGGTGCTCGCAGTTCCAAACAACATCTCGTAAAAGACTCAAACGGCTCGCTACTTAGTTCGGATGAGGATCAGCTGAGAAGGTAGAAGGACCATTTTGCGTCGGTAGTAAGCCGAGTTACCGACAGCAACGCACAACTGATACCGGCTGAGCTGATAGGAACAACAAATTCCCGAATCCGCACTGCACCCCCAGTAGAGATGAGATCTGCAAGGCAATCAAAGCACTGAAGACCAACAAAGCAGTAGGACTTGATGGTATTCCTGTAGAGCTTCTACAAGGAGCGCCAACCACATCGAGCGAACTCCTGCATCCACTCATAAAGAAAGCTTGGGTCTCCGAAGGATTTCGGAATGAGTGGATAAAGGGAATGATAGTCAAGCTCCCTAAAAATGGAGACCTAACACAGTGCGAAAACTGGAGGGGGATTTGCGTCCTGCTTGCAGTTGCCAAAATAGTAGCGAAAATAGTATTGGAACGCATCAGGGAATATCTAGAAGCCACACTCGATGCCGATTAATCAGGTTTCCGGGCTGGATTATCATGCATTGATCATATCAATATGTTAAGGATCATAATTGGGCAGTGCGTCGTATATCGGTCACCACTTCACCTGCTGTTCATTGACTTTGAGAAGGCTTTCGATAGCGTCAATAGAGAATTTATTTTGCTTGCTTTACGCGGGATGGGTATCCCGGATAAATTAATAGGTATTGTTAAGGCAACTTACGATGGATCCAAATGTTACGTTTTGCACGAAGGGAGACTGTCAGAATAGCTTGAAGCCCAGAGTGGAGTCAGACAGGGGTGCATTTTGTCACATATATTGCTTCTGTTGGTGATAAGCGATGTTTTGCGAGCGGCCTTGACGGGAAACGGAGTGATTCGATGGACTCTGACGTCTCACCTAAAACGTCTGGACTATGCGGACGACTTATGCTTGTTCTCTCATAGGACCATGGATCTCCACCAAATGACAACAGGGGTCGAGAGAGAAGCAGAAATCGTGGGGCTGAAAATCAACTCTGGCAAAACAAAGATGATTAGCCTCGGAACCCTTCTCTCATAAATATTTTTCAACAACCGATAGAGAAAGTACAGAGCTTCCAATAGCTTGGAAGTATCATCTCTACCGAGGGTGGCTCTGAAAACGACATCAGCAGCCGAATCGGGAAGGCAAAGGCTGCTTTCGGTATGCTTAAGAATATATTGAGGAATAACTCTAAGCTTAAGAACCGAGCTACGGCTGTTTCGATCTAACGTCGAATCCGTTTTACTTTACGGTTGCCAGCACTTGGGAAGTAACAGTATCTGTCACTAAAAGGCTGCAAACGTTCATTAATAGATGTTTACGAAACATCCTTACAATTTGCAGGCCTAATCATATAACAAACGAGGAGGTCCTCAGGAAAACGGGTCAGGAAGCTATTGACTCTATTATACGACGTCGAAAGTGGCAGTGGATCGGACACACGCTTCGAAAAGGCGACAACTATATTGCGGCACAGGCAATGCAGTGGAATCCGCTCACTCAGGAAGGAAGAAGTGTTGGACGACCGAGAAGCTCATGCAGAAGGACAGTCGAGGTTGAGTCAGCCCAACTAGGCAAGAGTTGGAGGGAGTTGCGTCTCATATCCAGGAACCGAACACGATGGCGAGCAGGCGTTGTGGATGCCCTATGCCCCACTAGGGGTCCCCCACGGACTTAAAAGGTCTGAGGACCTAAGTAAGTAATTAAGTGATGTGTAAATTTAAACTTTTTATGTTCAAATTTATGGCGAAATTCAACAAGCAATGTGTAAACTTCCAACAAAATTATGTATGAAAACGCTTAAAATTAGAACTAATTTATCTTATTTTATTGATATATGACTTTATATGTAAAATTAAACGAAATTTTACGATTGTACAAATAAACACAAATAAATAGATCCTTAGGTTTTATCCAATATTAGCCTAAGTAGGAACAATCTACGAATAATAACTGGTCCCCCCACTGATCATGGTAAGCTAAGTAGACACCTAAACATACTTTAATTGGAGAGCAATACTCTCTGTACGTTCTGTAGTGTGTACGAGGAGACATTAGACCATACATTAGGTAGATGTAAAGCCATCATTCACCATAAGAAACCCAGATTTTTTGGACATCACCTAATAGATGAAAAGGAACTATCCTCTCTTAAAACACCCCAAATACTGAAATTCGGTAGAAGAATAATTTAGAAGATGTACTTTAGAATGAGAAATCTCATCCAGTTCTATAGGATTGCACAATAGATCTGAAGCTCGCAGTACATCACTGCTCCAACATATATTCATTCATTCATATATAATTGGGCAAATGAAAACGAGGTCAGGTGCAAGCAGATACATGTTAAGCTTCCTGTGGCCCAATTGTCGCTGGAGTGTATTTTGGAAAAAATCTATGGGTGAACTTGTGTAACTTCATCTTCACACGATTAAAAATATATGTGTTGCTCAATTTTTCTTGGACATACTATTTGCCCAATATTATTGTAAGTCTATTGACCACCTTATACCTATCTGATCTCCATCGTATACTGTTTGCTGTCAGCTCGATTAAAAAATTAAATATGGTCTGCATTTACTAGTGCCCTGCCGTGTTGGAATGCAGGGAAATCAACAGTTTTTTTTCTTACGTTATAATAAAAGATTTTAATAGAACGGAATAGAAGAATAGAGTTAAGAAATAAAAGCTTCGAGGGATGAATGTATAGTCGAAATGTAATCGCGGCTGTTTTTTTATTGACTGTTATAATGACTACTTTTGTTATAAAAGAATTTCCCTATACCCTGTAGTCACTGTTAGATATACTCTGGTCTGGTGCAGAATTTTTCTAATTCTTTTTTCGGTTTGTAGGTTAAGATTAAATAAATATCAGTTTTTATAAAAAATTGGCGCTTTCTACAAGGGCGGATGGTTGGCTGAGGCCGCCCATTCCATATATACCCAACTAAGCAGTTTGTTGACAGGTATTGAAGTGAAAAATAATGCCATTAACCAAAGATTGTGTGGGCTATCAACATCCTTAGCTGGTATAAGCTTGAGCTCATCTGTAATTGAAACATGAGAGTTAAGGTTCGATTCTTAACGATCGGACCACAGGGCTACTATGGATGGTAGTAATTTTATTTCCTGGTGTTGAAGGTTGGTACTGGAGTCCCCAATACTTATGCTACTTATGACGGTCACCGTGAGAGTCAACTTCAGCAAAAGGCAGTCTTCGAATTCGAGTCCCTGTGGTCAAGACAACAATGAATACCGAATCTCTTAATTATATCACAGACTTAGCTATCGTCCATGCCAGAATGATTATGGAAATAACATGGAATCTTAGAGAATTCAGTACTATTGTGCTAAGGACAATGCCGTGTGAGAGGAAGGACACAATTCACGGTCAGAAACCCTTTGACATACAATAACAACAAACGCAACAATATTAGTATTGATCATGATTAAAATGTTTTCATAGTGTGATTAAATTACTAGCAAGATGCGATGGGAAGATTAATATTCATAACTATGATGTTATAAAGGAGCAATTAGTTAAACTATTTAAATATACATAATAGCAAATAAATACCGTTAATGGAAGCCAATTTTCAGAAATTTGACTATTGAAATATTGATATTATCTCATACTTAAACGAGAAAATACACCCAAACGTTTGGTTCGCCTTCAATAGTTATTAAAGGATTATAGGTGGTATATTATCTCCATATCATCAAATTGCTATGATGACATATTTATGCAACAGTGTCAAATGTTATTTGGCTTTATGCATTCCACAGATACATTGAATTAAAATACATGAATGAATCACATGGTTTGTCTTTACTTACCTGGAAAATGAACACATATTTTATTATGAGTAAGAGCTTTACAGAATCCATAAAATAAATTTGCATTTTCCCTCGTTACTATTATACTTCATTATTGCGTTTCACTAATCCGCGAATGTATGATTCAAATTTATTTGTGATTTTACTTGCGATTATAGGTACTCGTAGTATAAGGCAAGTAATGTATTCGTAATCTAACAATCAAACATGGCATTACGATCATAGAGAACACCAAAAGAAGTGGGTCCCGCAATTCTGTTTGTCTGTCTGTCTGTCTGTAGAACGATCTGCAGCCTAAACGGCTGAACCGATTTGGTTCAAACTTGGTGCTTAGGCGTTTTATGTGATTGTCCAAAATAGATTTTTGAATTGTTGTTTTAGCCCAAAAAAATAACGGTACTTGTCATACAAATTTTTCTAATATCTTAATTATCTCGAAAACGGCTCTAACGATTTTAATCAAAATTGGTGCGTGTACTAATTTGAGTGTGGTCTACATTTATCATAAATATTTTGTTATTGACTGCATGACTAATATTGACTAAAACTGCATTTCTAACTTTTCGAAAAATAGTTTTTTTTTTGGATTTTTGAAAAAATAAAATATTTTTTTTTTGAAAATTCAATATTTCGAAAACGGGTGGGCGATTTTTTCTGAAGTTTTGTTTTTAAGTTTATATTATTAAATATTTTAAATGTTCAAACCAATAAGTAAGTAAGTATAAAAAATTAAGTGAAAAACGACTTTAAAAATACTTTTAGCCGTTTCTATTAAGAATCTTTTGCATATAATGTGATCGAACATTGGAGCAAGTACATGCGATCCAGTCAATATTTTTAAATATTTGTACCTATTTTAATTATTCACAATCTTAAGTGGCGACATCCTTAGAATATCATCGTGGACTGGATCCCACAACAGTACTCAGAAGGGCAAGCACCAGCAACGTAAAAAGTAAAAAGTTTTTTTCTTATTTATCCATGAATTCAACTGGCATCTTTGTTTTTTCTCAAACTATAACGACTAAACAATAGTTTTTTTTTATAATCTACACGCCCTTAAGGGATTATACTACCCTTTAAATGTCTCAACACAGCGCGGGCGTGAAGTTAAGGAAGAGAAAGAATGCTATGAATGATGTGTGTCGCGATGTTCTGAGACTGTAGGTGGTTGTTGTCTCAGATCTTATCTCCAGGGATGGCGGCTGAACTAATGTGGAGAAATTTCCTTGTCTTATTTATCTATGTCCCTTATAATTATTTTTTTATTCGTGTCCATATTTATTGGTATACTAGTTTTACTCAATCACATGTTGTTAGTTCTATGCCTAAACCAGCAACTCATTGTATGACATTTATTGTTAGAATTGGTTCTTAATGGAAAAATAAGAGGACATAAACTACGGCAGGGATCCAACCTGTGACCATGAGGTTGACATATAACTATCGCCCAACGGCCACCCCCTAATAAGCAATATAAAAACATTTAAGTATGTGTAAAATCCATTTATTTCTATTTTATTATTATTCCCTTTTAACCAATTTTTGCCTACATCACTAATTACTAAATACAATGTAGGCCCTCATACATGTATATATACATATATATGTCTAAAAATCACATGAATCTTATGTATGCATAGTTCACCTAAATTATTAAGTTATATGCTAAAACTAACTAAACCTCAATGGTTAGCCACATTAAAGTTGTTAGCTACAAGAGCAAGTTCGTACGATCCAGTCGTGCATTTGATTCTATTTACATTTTATAAACCAAGCAGCCGTATTTAAAGACCCTTTATGAAAAACAAAACAAGACTTCAATCCAATGGGGAATAGATACCTCTTCATCCATTACTCCTATTTAGCTAAGCGTTGCATTCAGAAAAAATCAAACGTTTTTCAATAGTTCGAAAATATATTGGTATATTTTGTATGTATGTAGTAGATTTGTAAAAGTCAGTGTAATTTAAGATCAATATAAAACCACACAAAGTCCGCTTTCATTTTAAATAAAACACACACTCTCTCTCGCTCCTTTTATTTTATTCGAATTCTAAGTCAATCAACTTTTAAAACCTTGAAAATCGTATTTTTTTCCTTCCACAAAGCCCTTCCCAGTAAAACTCTTTAGAAAAAAAAAGAAGAAATTCCCTTAGCCGTTTACTTTCATTGAGTTTTCTTCTCATTTCTTCTCACATTATCGATATAAATTCTTAAGGATATACACTCTAATGGCACTTGTAAGTGCGGTTCGAATCGAACCAATATCCATTTTGTTTATCTTTTTTCCTTTATTACTTCTTCGATATAGTTTTGCCTAGGATAGAGGCGCCTTAGCACAGATCCTATTGCCTTTATCCGCATAGGACTCTCTGTTTATTCTTCACTTCCTTCGAGTTGAATAAAAAAAAAAATAAAAACAAGAATCGATTTCTCTTTTCTTGAAAGTTGTAGAAAAACAAATGGATTCATTACAAAATGAAAATTGCACAGTTTAGTTAAAGGAAGACGATCACGAAGGCGATGGAACGCGGGGAAGTGGCGGCGGGGAGAATTTGTTTTAAAATTGACGAAGGATAACATTAGGCAAGAAGTGGCTTACTTCTGCAAAGAGTAGGTGGTGGGTAGGTAGGTAGGTACCTTTTGTCTTGGAACCTTGAGTGGAATACACACTCGAAGGAAGCAGAGGAGGGACTATTGCTCGCCCTGTGTTTGCCTTGATGTTTTAAAGTAGATAAACAGGAGACAAATTCACTCCATAGTATTATAGATACATATACATATACTAAGACTATAAGACTTTCTTAGAGATTTGTTAAGTGCATAAACTCATTTTCAAATATTTACTTAGATTGTTGTCAATTTTTCTTTAAATTAAAGTATGTCACAGGCTGAAAAACTTTATCAAACAAAAACAAATACCTCATAATCGTCCTACATCCTATATTCATGTTAACTTATCTCTGAAAAGAGAGTGATTACAAGACACGGACAAATATTTCAAAATTAATTTTACTTGGCATTGGAACATAATAATCTTCTGGAAGTGTGTTGTAAAAAGTTTTTGTTTAAATGCTAAATAAAAAAATAAGACACAAGACGATAAAATTATATAGAAGTAAAACAATGAAGTGTAACTCTTCTGTGAAGTTTGTAACCGAGATACTCATAAGAGCAATGAACTTATTTTATGTAAATAATTTATGCAAAACAAAGAAGATTGCCACTCAAAGTTTTTTTTTTAGAGAGAAATTTGTAAATTTATAGATTCTTTTGGTAAGCATGGATTAGAAAAGCTATTGAGTCACTGAAATTATATTTCTCCAATGTAAAACAAAAGTTTCAGTTTCTGTTGTTTTCTGTCAAGTAAAGCAATAACATTTAAGAGGATTTTCTTGCTTTTGTGTCATTGCTAAATTTACATTTTTTGGTTTGTTAAGTAAGTAGTATCTCAGAAAGGGAGGAGTCCATCGGAAGTAGTTTGGTTTATTTATTTTCAAAGGATTGGTAAAATACGGGCATGTTCACATTGATGTTGCTTTACGCCATGTCTCAATACAAATAAAAGAATTGTCTAAGATACAGCAACGAGAGGATGCTTTTTTTGGTGAATTGTTTGTTAAGCACAACGTCTACGAAACGACATTTGATAACATCTACTGTGACTCATCAGATAGCCGAACTACCAAATAAATCGGCCATGTGCTTATCGACACACATGTAACATTGCTGACATATCAAGCGCGCGTGCATTTCGATTAGCAGACATCTGTTATGACCGTTTCCTTGTTGACAAGGCTCGACTGTTTCCATCCACCTAAAAGAAACAAAATCGACATTGCACACAATGGCATCCCCCAAGTCCCAGATTCTAGAGAAAGTACCTGACCTCAATTGGCGTTTTCCAGAGCAGAACACTGAATAGAGTTCGAACACATAGATTATTCTCTGAATCTGTTCCAAACCGAGCGAGCTCTGAACATTGATATGTTTTTTAAATACACTTGAATCACACAAATCAGAATACATTTTCATTTTAATCATAAGAAGCAGTAGCCATTTTTGTACACAGATACACAAAATCAAAAAGCGATCAACTTCTTTCGCAGCCTGATTATTTTTTTCTTCACATTTTTTCTTCTCGACACACATGACAGTTGGTGCGTTCAGCAATTTACTCACATAGTCAATCGATTATGTCCGACCGAGCACATCGAGTGCGATCTCCACATGTTCTGAACGAAAAAAGAAATACACATTTGGAGCTCTGAAAGCTCTGAATGCTCTGAACTAAAAAAGAAAAACGCCAAATATATACAAGAATACTAGGTATTCCTCCAATGTGCTCTTCAAAGTTGGCCTTGGCATAATAACTGCATAAGTATTGCTGCCGCTGCTACCCACTGGCCTCTTTTTGTTTAGATAAAAAAAAGTCAAATCTTTTTCAGTCCAATTGTACATGGAAACGCTAATTAATTGATTAATTATCATCTCAAGATTATCATATTCATGGTTTTAAGTGTGAAAACCAAACAAATTAATGCTGGTGTACCTCAGGGCTCCGTTTAGCATCCGATCTTCTTTCTGATTTTCATTATTGATATCTTGTCTTGAAATTTCAATCTATTTAACTGTTTTGGTGACTACAGTACTCCCACCTCTTCATATTCATTTTCAAATTCATCTCCTTGTTCGTCGGATGCGGAAGTACATTGGCAGAGTATGATAACCTCAATAAATTCTGTTGTCGATAGCATTGACCAATGGTAAATAAAAACCCGCATAGATATTGAATGATTGAATGCTGCTATTTATGAAATGCACTAATGCATTAGAGAAAACTATCCACCCACTGTTCTACATTACGTCCCCTATCACCTCCATTGCCAGTTGAGTTTAGCAATTAATATTTTTTAACTAATGTCTATTGGTTTGGCCTAAAGCCATCTACCAGACGAATTTATGTAACATTTTTGATTTGTCTATATCTAACATTGTTTTATTATCAAAAATTTTCATTAACTATACAATTCCGGTAGCGTAAAGTCCTCCCTGTGTTGTTATAGAGCACGTCCCCTATTTAGCAGATTTAGCGTTTCCTCTAAGTTAGTCGACTGTGCTCCAAAATATTTAACTCGGCACTCTCTTAAAATGGGACAGACAGCAATGTGGTGTAAAACAACTTCTCTTTCCCTACAGTTGCATAGAGAACATAGGATAGGTAGCTCTGAACGGTGTGGAATGTAGTTCAGGTTTAATAACTTTCCTCTTAAACGAAAGATCGTGGATATAACAATATTCCGTTATATGGTTTGTTACGAAGTTTTTTTATTCAAGTAGTGGTCCAGTTTGCTATAGTATGATCTGTACAAGGAGTTCTGAGCTTCTACCATGATTATCATACATTCTGTTTCCTGATTTTCCATCAATTCATCGAATTTTGATTTCACAGCTTCCAGATGGTCATCAGTATTAATCAGTAAAGTGTATCCACACTCTGATGCCAGCTACTTCCACTGTTGTACGCACCACCCCTTCTGTCGACAGTAGATGCTTAAGTACTATTTTTGGTATTCGTTGTTCATGCATTGCCAATACTCGTACTATGTAGTTGAAATGCAGCTTATGAATATCCAAGAACATAGGAGGAAAACCCGTTCATAGGTGTAACATATAGTTGGGTGAACTACCAGCGAATCTATAAAATCTCCTGATGAAATAGCGGAGAAACTTTTCTACTGCTTCAAAAGATCGAAGTCCCCAAGCTTGCGCGCCATAGAGAATTATGGCAGTTGCTGTTGCACGAAATATTTTTTGCCTTGAAGTGTTTTCAAAATATCTTTCTTGTAAATACAACTTGCCCAGACAGAACAGGTTGCTCGCTTTGCTTCAGCAAGTTTGGCTTTCAGGTGATTGTTCATGCTAGCTTTTGATGAAATTAACACCCCAGATATTTATGTTCCTTTACTATATCTATTACATTTCCCTGGAACGTCCACTTTTCCTTCTGTGAATACCTGCCACCGCCTCCCCTCATAATCTTCATTTTAGATTTCTCAAGGTTAACAGATAGGTTCCAACATTTGCAGTAATCGAATTGGAAAGCGATTTATCATAAGTTGCATTGATCCAATTGTTTCTGAGAGGAAGACTACGTCATCCGCAAACAATAAGCCGGGGAATTTTCAAGCCACGTATCTGCACTCCACTTTTAACTGCATCTGTGATGTCAATAACGTATAGTATAAACAAGAGTGTACTTAAAACGCAGCCTTGTTTTACTCCCACCGTGGTTTCAAATTCATCAGAGTAGCTCTTACCGTCCCAGACACGAGCTACGTTATTTTGATACAAGGCCCTTAATATATTTATCATTTTTGCTGAAATTCCTATTTTATATAGTATATAGTATACAAGAGTGCTTCATCGGCAGTTATTAAACATACTTACATAAAGACAATAAACTAAAGTGTTAATACTCCTCAATCACCGTCAAACTTCAAAGGTCACTACTGATGAAGTACAGTGGAGAGAAGTAATAGGAATTCATTTAGTTCACACTCACTGCGAACCAAAATAATGTATAAATTGAGGTCAACAAATATCAAATCAAGTTGTCCCATAGTATAAAGTACCAATCTAGTCATTCTAGTGTAAGTTTGATTTTTCCAACATTTTGAAGGCCAAAGCGACACAGTTACACCATAGAAACTCAGCCACTCAGGTCTAAAAGATAATTTTGCTATTTTAAACGAGTTTAGTATCGTACTATCTTCTTAACTTTTTACTAAAGTTAAAATCACTCAATGGCTATTTTATATTAACTTGCGCTATAGGTATCTACCATAGGGCAAGTTTTGCATTTGGAAAAAAAATCGAACTCTTGTTTTTGAAAAAAATTGACATTACGATGATGGAGAACACAAAAAAAAAGTGGTTCCAGCAATTCGGTCAGTCTGTCTGTAGAAGAAACTACAGCCTAAACGGCTGAAGCGATTTTCTTCAAAATTGGTACTTAAGCCTTTTAGATATTGTCTCAAATAGATTTTTGAATCGTTTTTCTAGCCCCAAAAATAATGGTATTTGACATACAATTTTGTCTGCCATCTTAATTATCTCGAAAACGGCTCTAACGATTTTGATAAAAATTAGTGTGTGTACTCCTTTAAGTAGAGTATAATTATATTATGGTCAAACAATTTGTTTACATATTTTGTAATTAACGGTACCTGTCCAATAAGCATTTTTTTGATTTTTGACCTCATAAACGGCTTTACAAATTTCGATCAAAATTTATATATATAAATTATAATGAATACTGCATACCAACATTTTTGAAAACATTTTTTTGGATTTTGAAAAAAAAATAAATAGAAAATTCAATATTTCCAAAACGGGTGACTGATTTTTTTAGGAAATTTTGTTTCTAAGTTAATATAATAATGTAAATTATATTATTTAAAATTGCCATACAAATTTAAGAAATTTTGTATGTACATACAAAATTAAGTAAAAAACGACTTGAAAATATATTTAGCCGTTTTTATTAAGAATCTTTTGCAAACGATGTGATCGAACATAAGATCAAGTACTTGCGATCCAGTTATGCATTTTATTTAGTATCGTACCAAATCTATATGGCATTTGGTAATATATCACCAATGGACTCGAGCGGCCCAGGTTCGAGTCCTGCTGGTGCACAACATTTTTTTTTTTAAATAATGAAGTTAAAATTAAGAAAATATAAACATCGAATAATTATTTAGATCATATATTGGGTTTTCATCAACATATAATTAATTTACAACGCATTATAACAATAATTGTTTTCATCAAAATTCAAACCCTACAAATGTTTTGCTATCTGCTTACTTAGCATTTTGCTGGCAATGGCGCAGTGGATAAAGTGCTTGATTGCTAAGTTGGACGTTGTGGGTTCGATCCTCACGTTAGGCCCATTCTTTTCTATACCTCAAATTTTAATTGGATGCCGCCCATGTGTTAAAATGAGACAGTCAATACCTGGTTCTCAAATCCTCTGTGCCAAAAAAAAAATTCTTTCCTATCATTCTCTTTCTTCTAACTAGTGCCGTGCAATTAAAATACCTTAGGTCTTACAGGCATATAATTAAATTAACAAACAAAAAATTGCACATTAAAAGGTTTAAGATTTATGAAAAGTTAGTAGACTACTAAGTGTGTATATAGTAAATTGTGGCTTTAATAAAAGCTTGTTTAAAATTTTGCGGCTCTATTATTAAAACTGATAATTGGAGAGTTCTTCTTCTTTATCCTTGTTTTACTATGCTTTCTTCAGGCATCCGATGATCTTACCTCAGCCTTAGGAACACAGAATCAGCCTACGACATGATTGATAACTTTTTGTTGAATTATCAAATATTTTCGAAGTTCACAAAAATACTGCTTAATATATAGGTTTCTTCGAAGATTCAAGAAATTCGTCTCGCCTTCTGATAGAGCCCTCAAAAATTAAAGGTGATAGAACGACTACTACTGTTTCATTTTATTTTATCCCCTAAAACTATTCAAGAAATTCTTCACCCCGTCTGATCTGGCTGTAATCTATAAGGCCTTCATTCGTCCAAAGCTGGGGTATAACTCGCACATTTGGGCACGAGCTCCCAGAACTCATTTGAATCTTTTGGATATAATTCAAAATAGAGCTCTAAGAATGATTGGCGATAGAACTATAGTGGAAACATTTACATCTCTAGAACATCGTCGAAATGTTATATGTCTCTCACTATTTTATCGCTATTTTTATAAACATTGTTCCAGCGAAATAGCCAGTTGCATTCCTCCCCTTAAATTTTTCAACCGTAATACTCGCGCTTCTAGGAATGCTTATCAGTTTACCCTTGAGCCCAACTTCGGACGTACTGTCAAGTACAGAAATTCTTTCTTTAGCCGTACAACGCGAATGTGGAATACTTTACCCGGCTCTATTTTCCCCTCCCATTTTGATATTCAGAAATTCAAACCCAATGTGCATCGGTATCTCCTCTTGCACCCTTCCCTACATTCCTAACGCTCGCACTGTGCTTGTTCATTTTAAGGGTAGTCAAAACCCCTTTAGTGCGCGCATCCGTTTAAAAAAAACAAAAAACGCAATTGTTGGTCTTCTAGGACTGCTCACCAGTGTACGCTTGAGTATAACTTGAATGTGGAATAATTTACATGGTTCTATTTTCGCCATATAGTCTGCTTGATCATTGTAATTTGTTGTATCAACAAAATCACCTTTTGCAGAAAAATCCACTTTAATTGGTTGTAATTTCAAGTCACAAATTTCCGTTTTCAAAAACATATTCATCATAAATTTGAAAGAAAAACTTATTACAACGCATCTTAAACAAGTAACTTCCGCAAAAAGGAAAACATTATTATGTTCACCAAGGCATACTATCCCATTACACATATTCTCAATCGTGTCAGGCTATATCCCAAGGATATAATAATATCTGAACCTCTAACGAGCATACACGAGAAAATACACATGCCTTAGTTCGTTGAATTTAAGACGCGAATTGGATCTGCAAGATCGAGGCAGAAGACAAAAAAAAAGGCAAATGCTCTCAAATAGTTAACTTCTTTATTGGAAACCTGGGGGTAATTTATTTTATATTGCTTATTTGGCATCCCTCACTTAGAATCCCCTTTATTGCTGCCACCTTCGTTTTAAAGTTTTTCCTTCATAACTTTATCGTCTTATGAGTACGTTATACCGGATATTCGAATATATATACCGTGCGTTCGAAATGAAAAAACAAAAATACTGCACCCAAGAAACTCTGCCATCCATTGGGCAGGAAATTAAGTTTTAAACTTTATAGGGTGTGTTGTGTTGTGTTGCATGTCGCTTATAGGAATATCCTACCCCCTTGCTGATTTTTCTCAAGAAACGCAACACTTTTTCGATAGGGAAGATTTACAATGTTCAATGTGTCTATATTCTGTTTCACCCGTTCGTCGGCCGCCATCAGATTCCTTGTATGTTGTATCTTATCTCCAGGGACTAGGGAGCGTTACTATATTACATATATGGAAAACATTTTTTTCTTCTATTTTTATTTTTATTCCGCCCTAGTTTTTATCATCGACCAGACTCTCTATAGTTGATTTTGTCTTAAGCTCATTTTATGAGTGTCTTTACGATGTAGCAGCTTATCTCGATGATACCGATGCTAAAATTAAGTTTATCTCCTATACTTCTAGGTCCTCGAAGACATAATAAATCTTGGGTCGACTATGTAACGCTTCGAAGTATAGGTTTATACCTATTAAGGATACTCGTAGTTTGTGCTACTTCCTGTGGTGAGTCGAATGTTGTATTATTTACAAGCAAAAGTTGTTATTTTGTAGAAAAAAGAAAAATTATTTCAGAGGTGTAGAATGATACTTTGGGTGCCTATGCTTTGCTTTTGAGTTTCATTTCTGGAACGGTTTTGGATGTTGTAACTGGGAGGAGGACATTGAAAGGAGAACCTGTTTATTTGTTATAGGTTTTTTTTCCTGAATAATGTATTACGAACACAAATGAGTTTTTTTGTGAGTAAAAAATTACTTTGTGTTCTTGTTTTATAAGAAGAGCAATCAGTACTTACATTGACTATTTTAATAAATGGATATGGGACATAACATTTGTGGATTTGTGACATTGACATCAAACTAGGAAGATTTTAATAAAAACTTTGTTTTATCTTAAAAAAATACATAATGTGTGTACATACATACATACATAGATACTTAATATTTGCTTGTGAGGCCACATCCCTGTAGACGTAGGATGTTATTTATAGCCATGGATATATGTAGCTTCCTTCTATTGAAGTAAAGAAATCTGGGGTTAGAAACAGACACAATGTAAACTCTCAAATCGGTTAGGCAATAATTGAGGCAGTCATAAATAAACAAAAATTAAATAATATTTATGTACATAGGTACTTACCGTTAGAAGCAATTTTTGTTAAAATATAATATGCACATTAGTTTTAAAACTTAAATACACATCAGCATAAAATATTTGTTAGAAATTAGTTAAGTCGTAGCCAAAATAGCCTAAATAATTCTTAACTACTGAAAAATAATTATTTGACAGTTTACGTTTTCTAAGGGATCTAAGAAAAATACTAACCCCCAGTTTCACAGTGAAAGTTTAAATTCCACTTATACTTTTGATCAACAATTTATTGCGGTTCACAGTGTCGTTTAAGCCTTGAACTAAGTTCTATTTGTAGCTAAATTAACCGTGATTTTTCTGAGGTTTAAAATTTAGTTCAGTGTTTGTTTGACTGCGGTGGCATTTTAATTTGATAGCTGGCTTTCATAGAATTGTATTTGTGAAGACGGAGTAGTAGTTTTTACTTGCGATATAGGTATGAAGGTACTATAGGGCAAGTTTTTCCTTTCAAAAAAAATCTAACTCAAGATTTTAATCAAGGGAGCGGGTAAAAATTCTGGCTTCAAAATACTGCTTTTCAAACTTCTGCTTTTAAAATGAAAATTCTGCTTCTCAAAATTCTGTCCGTCAACAAAAAAGAAAGAAATTCTGTCAGTCTGTCAGTTTTTAGATCGGTTCTCCTTTTTATAATTTTTTGTATTCGTTTTTTTTTCGAAACACTTTTTCTTTTTTTCTTTAATAGACACTAACTGAATAATTGCGTTAAGAAGTTGACCGACAAAAAAATGGTGCGCTTTTTCACATTTTCCACGCCTTTGTTTTTTTTATTATTTGCAGAGTTTAATTGAGCAGAATTTTGAAAAACAGAATTTAAAAAAAGCAGAATTTTGAAAGCAGAGCTTTAAAAGCAGAATTCTGAAAACAGATTTTTTTAACAAGAGTTTTGACCGCGGCAGAATTTTGACCCCAACCCAATATAAATGTTAGGTTAGATTAGCTAGAAGTGGCCGAAGATCAATAAAAATAACCGAATTATTAGTTATCCGTTATCCGGAGAACTTATCCAACTTTTTAACCTTTAAATGAGCAACTATATTGTCCATAGTCGAAAACATATGCTAATGTTAATGTCAAAAACCCAAAGGCACTGTTCATCCACAATTTACTTAAGTTCATTTCTGCCTTTTCGGCCAACACTCAGTTTCGTATTTGTTTGAATGATGATGCCGTGCTACTTCAATTTCTTATATCATAATAGACAGCCCAGATCGGTGTGATCAACCCAACCTGTTGGCTTATTAGGAGAGTCTCGCAGGAGTTCTTTTTATTTTTAAAGATGCTTTTATTTTTCTCTCGATATTTAATTAAACATTTCGCCAAACGACCTATCTACTTATAGACATAACAGTGCAGATTTGAATTCGATTATTCATGCTCCGAAGTTGTTAAAAGCTCCATCTATGTCTATAAAATAAACTTTGGTAAGCAACCTTAAATGAAAAAAAAAACTAAAACCTGTTTGTTCAAAGAACATAAAGCTTACAAGTTATAGGTTTTACTATCAGCTATCAGGATTCCTTTGGGTTTAGTAGTGTTGGTCTACGTTTTCATTTTAATTGAACAACTTTTTAAATCCGAAAGTCGCTGCATATTTTTTATTTTATTCAAACTGAAAAAAAAAAATTGATACTTCTTCGTGAACCTTCTACGGATTTCTATAAGTCTCGACCATATTCGCACTCACACTATAACATCGTAAGGTTTAAGGGTAAAAATAACAGGTTTTGCTTCAACAGTGAGCGTCTATTTAAATGTAAGCCCAATTACAAATCAAACAAATATTAAAATGTATAAGTCCATAAAATTAAAATGTTCCTACATTTTCCAAATTATTGATTTTTTCTTATACAAGCAGTTAGGTACGAGTTATCCCTGGCAATGCGCCATAACATCTGCGAAACCCCTTTATTATTTTATTTTCTAAACTAAATTTTCAATCTAATTTCTATCAAGGACTATTTTCTTAGTTATAGTAAGTTTTACCTTTGCCCTGACGACGATCTCAAACTCAAAATAAATTAGGATGACTGTGCAAGTTCAAAATGTTTTTGCAATAGTTCGCTTTGTATAGATACTCTACTCGTACTATATAGCCCATGTCATTTTCTTTTAATTAATTTTTCCTATGGACTTGCTCAACAAATTTTCTTGTTTTTTTTTTTTTTTTGTTTATTCAACGTGAACTTGTTAATCAAACAGATCCAAAACCTGAGCGACAACCATATGAACCCTGTCGATGCAAAATGATGATTGCTAAAAACTTTGAAGTGTTTGAAATGTTTCAATCAAAAGTCTGTTCTTACTAATACTCGTAAGCTTTTGCTTTCTCAGTCAAACGAAAAAGTTTCGATTCGATTAAATGTCAAAGTAATTTCCCTTGCTTGTTTTATATAATGTACTCACATACTCAGTTGAAACACTTCCAATACCAATGAAGAACTTTTGCAAATGTGAACTATCAACACCAAGAGCCAGGGCTAAGTTTTAACTACTTACGGAGAGGTATCATGACACTCATTCTAAAATAAATATCTGGTTTGTTTACTTATTTTTATTTCACCGCAAAAAAATAAAACAGTACAGGTACAGTTCACCTATGTTGAAGTCCATAGTTTAATTTTTTTTAAATAAATTCTAGTCAAACCAAATTATAACGGTGGCCATGGCGCCATAGTTGTGTGCTCGCCTGTCAACCTCGTGGTTGCAGGTTCGATTCCTGCCGTTGTCTATGTCTTCTTATATTCCATTAAATACCAATTCTAAAAATTGTTATAAAATGAGTTGCTGGTTTACTCATTTCATGCATAACAATAACAAAATGTGATTGAGGAAACTAGTATACTCATAAATATGACAACCAAACAAATAAAATAATGCGAATTATAAGGGACATAAATAAATAAGACACGGTTATTCTCTCCGCATTATTTCAGCTGCCATCCCTGGAGATAAATCTGAGACAACAACCAGCTCTAGTCTCAGAACATCGCGCCACACATCTTTCCTATCTTTCTTTCGCTTCTCTCACCGGATACCCGCGCTGTGTTAAAACATATAAAGGGTATTCATAATCCATTTAGCGCGTGTAAAATTATAAAAAAAAAATTAAGTCGATTTAGTAATATATTAAATCATTTTTAGTATGATACTAGGCTAAAAAGAGGATTTTACTAATTTTAAACCACTAAACTGGTACTAATTTCTTAACATTTTCTAAAGTTAAAATCACAAAATGGCTACTTCATTTTTTAGTATCGTATTAAATCTATATGCCACTTTGACATTTACAAACGTCAAAAAGTTATGTTCGCTTACTTTTTCACACTATTACTAAATAGTATGGTGCTAGTTAAAAAGTGTTTAAGATTAGGAAAATATTAGTAAAGTGCTTTAGTATTAGCAAACTGTTTAGTAGTATCATGCTAAGCCCTTAACATCAGGCTGTTTAAAATTCTGCGCCATTAGTCTTAGGTGAAAATCATAAAAATATTTGTTGGCTATCGCGCACATGCAACATTCAGTTTTGCAAACAGTTTGGTTGCTATAGTGAATACCATGGACTTATATGAGAGTGCGCGCACATGAAAAAACTATTCAGTCCGCGATTCAAGCAACTTAAAAGTTTGTGTTTTGGTACAAATCGAACGATCGCGCCCCAAATAAGTTCTTCAGTTTGTATCACACCGAACTATATGTTACTGTGCGCACATTAAATCAAAATATTTTCTGTGTTTGTTTATTGCGTCGATTGATTTTTAAGTTGCTTATGTGCGCGATTGTCGTTCAACTAGTGATTAAACTATTTCGTTTCGGAAAAAATTGCATGTACGCGCCTAGCCTAAATATATACGTTGACAGTGGCGTTGCTAAAACATTTTTGTACGGAAGCAAAGAATGAGCTCCTGCCTTCAAACTCACTTTTAAGGACTTTTTGTCATTGCAAACCTACTTTGACGATAACAAAATTAATGAACAATGGCTATAAAAGAAAAAAGTTACTTAAAATAATCATGCACAATCCAAAAATATATTTCCTAATATGGACGAACAATTTTTTTTATTATGTACTAGCCCACCCGTGCTCGCCTTGCTTCGCAAGCTTTTAATAATTATTTTTAATATAACTAAGAGCATATCAAATGCTTAATGAGACTGATTGCAATTTCTACTATATTATTACTCAACAAAAAATGTTTATACATACATACTTATATATGCTTTTCGTAACCAAATGAAGTTTTGTATGTTCTTTCACTGAAACAGTTTAACAGTTTTAGGCATTCGAACATGCATATTTCAAAGCTTATGGATAAACAATATTAGCAGTTTCATTATTTTCACGAAGAAGTAAATACTGATTATTTATTGAGCCCAATCTTGAAAGAGCTACATAAAATTGACCATGTGAAAAAAACACTTTCCCTAAGATCCTTCTGCACTGAAAGATGTCATTTGAAAAAGTGTATTATATGATCTCAAATTATACAGGAATTTTCTAGATTTATGATGATCTCCATTGAGCATACTTCTTTAAGGCTCAGGTGGCTCGGCTATAGAAGCAATGCTTACTTTAGCATAAGTACAATAAATGGCATTAAATTCCTTAGACCTTTTCTTGGCTTTGCAAAAATTGCGAATTTTATTAATTTTTCCTATATCTGTTATTTTGTTGTTCGAACACGAAAAATGTTATACATAATTAAAAGCCACACTACTCCCCAAAAACTGATTAAGACTTGATATGATATTACTCGCTGTTCCTACGTTATTCAATAAGGGGACAATTGAGTGGATTGATATTCGGAAGCATATTAACAAAATAAAATCCACAAGAAATGCAGCAACCCAGTCATTGCGATTAATTCCAAAAATAGAAAAATTTGATAAGTTTATAATTTGTACATACATTTGTTTCTCGGCTTATAAGTACAGCTAAAAATGATTTAGGGCTTAAAATTTGCATAAAACTATTGATCTCATGTTTGCACAATATCTGGAAGGTTTAGGAGCAGAATTAAATATGTTGGTTATCTTCGACATAAAAGTGTACGATTTTTGCGTTTAAGTTAATAATCTAATTCAACAAACATATTTAGCAAATAAAAAATATCCAATTACATTCTTATAAGAATACCTAAGGAAATTTATAAAATTGGTTTCAATTAAATCGGTTGAATACTTTCTGAAATTAGCGCGGACAAACTTAATATTTGTTTCCTCATTATTAGACGAGACCAGGCGAGGCTTTTCTTATTCTCATCTCGGTCTCGTCAAAATCGAGAAATTTCAGTCTCGTCTCGGTCTTGGTTTTGCCTTTTTGCCGAGAAAAATTTAATGTTAAATCTCGTTTCGGCCTTGGTCTTGATCTCATCCTTAGTCTTGATTTCTTTCGTGTTTCTTGGTAGTAGTAACATTAGGCCTGTGTTCATATTAAAAAGATAGAGTACGGTGTGTCAGCAATTTTTTGATAAGAAAAATGAGGGGTGTGGATCCATTAATCCATTTAAATCGGATCCATACCGCAAGTGATTTTGACAGTTGATGGCTTGACAAGTATGCCTTAAAAGTCTTAAAGTTACATTTTTCCGAAGGTGGAACTGAGCGATTTCTATTCGAACGCAATACGTACATAAATCCTTCCTGGATTTTATAATTAAATCAACAAATATTTCTTCTTCCTTCAAACCCCTCCCCCTGCGTTCGCCATTGCCACTGAATGATCGGAATAACTCAGCTCACCCCCTAACAGTATCATTACGCAACTTAAACAACGATTATTATTGCGCAAATATTTCAAGGTTCGATCGAGTGCTTCTAACGATCGTTTGTGCGCCATTGTAAATTCATCATATGATCAATCTACAATTTTTAAACACTTTTATCATGCCTGATTGCTTTCAAATGTTACAAAAAAGATGTTCGTTGATTTGCAGGTTTAACAGAAGTCTCAGTGCTACATGTTCTGTTTTTCCACCTTCAAACAGTGTTGCAGCGGAAGCTCGGTAAAGGCGAGTTCTAACGCAACTCTACTACACTACGCATTGCATTGATGTTAATAGCCATGTTATATTATCGCCAATAACCCATTTTGTTCACACCGTGAAAATAAAACGCTCAATTATTCACTGAAGATTGTATAGCTCCTTTGAGAGATTCTGCAATATGTCTTTAGTTTTTGCAGATTCCAAATTATAAAATTTAAATAACTTGGTGCAGACACCATAACTAATCATAAAATACCGTACAATTAACGAAAAAGTTTTTATATTTCCTTTGTTAGAGGCATCAGTGCCAATCGAAAATGGTTGATCTGAGTTTTTCGCCAAATCCAAATTACCATATTCTTGGAAGCAAGGACCAGGATATTCTGCACTCCGCAATTTTCGTGCATCCTCGCGCACGATATTTGAATTGTTTTTCGTATTTGTTTTCCCATTTATTTTTAAACTGTATTTTATTTCTGGGTGGTTTCTGGATGTTCTTTTTTTGAAGCCAAGCCGCTGGCTTCTTCAACAGATACTGAATTTAATTTTGATTCCGAACAGATTGTGTTGTCGTCAGAAATATTATCCACAGTTATTTGGGATTCTGAAGACCTCATTTTTTTATATCTACAAACATATAATGTAGATACTCATTTTCTGATTTGTTTTTTCAAAAATATATAAATCAGAAGAAGCTTTATGCCAACAAATTTTATACTACGTTTCCACCAACCGATAAACCAAGATTTAAGTAGATTTACAAATCTTGAAAATTTATACTACGCTTCCACCGAACTTTAATCTCTTGTAGATTTACTAATCTCAAAAAGTGGTTCCACCGCTCCAAAAGTAGATTAATTTTGACAGCACTATTCAAAATGCATATATCTTTTCATTTTCTCTTATGATGTAGAAGTGAGCAGGCAGCTTCATCGGTGTTAACCGAAGAGAAAAATTCACTTTCCCGATGAATGTGTTCATTTCGAGATTTAGCTAAATCTACTTAAATCCGATTTAGTGGTCGGTGGAAACGTAGTATTACCATACAAATTTGAATTTTCTTATACTACGTTTCCACCGACCACTAAACCGAGATTTAAGTAGACTTAGCTAAATCTCCTACAAATCTTAAGGATTTACCATACAAATTTTAATCTTCTCAGATGAAGATTTAAATTAAATCTCATTTAAATCTTCAATCGAACTACCCTATTCCCATATCGAAATGAACAAATTCATCGGGAAAGTGAATTTTTCGATTCAGTTGACACAGATGAAGCTGCCTGTCTCACTTCTACATCATGAGACAAAATCGGTCAATATTGGCATTTTGAATAGTGCTGTCAAAATTAATCTACTTTTGGAGCGGCGAAAACACTATTTGAGATAAGAAAACCTAAATCTAGATTAACGTTGGGTGGAAACGTAGTGTTAGAGATTAAAAACCAAAGGCGTACACGACGAAAGGAAAATTAAAAATTGTAAACCCAAAAATATTCGCTTCTCTGTCATTGAGAACTCCAATTCTCTAATTACAAGAAATGGTTGCATTCAGTGAACCAAATAAATAAAATGCACGAATGGATCGCACGAACTTGCTCTTATGTTCGATCACATCGTATGCAAAAGATTTCTATTAAAAATCTAAATATATTTTTAAAGTCGTTGTTTACTTTATTTTTTATATATACAAGGTTTCTTTAATTTTTTTCTAAAAAAAAAATTGGTATGACAATCTTAAATATTTATTAATATAAGCTTAAGAACAAAAGATTAAATCGGCTTAATATAATAATAATATAATATATAGAAAATATAATAATAACACATCACCCATTCAACTCTCTTATTAAATCCCACGTTGCGTTGGTCAAGTAGTTTACACTCTTACTACTTTAAGACTATGTTTTAACTTGCGACTATACATAGGTACTAGAAGACTAGTTATGTATTCGTCACAAAAAAAATGTTTTTCTAACAATCAAACATGACATTACGGTCATAGAGAACACCAACAAATTGGGTCCTCCAATTCCGTCTGTCTGTCATTCTGCCAGTCTGTCTTTCTGTCCTCGAGTCTACAGCCTAAGCGGTTGAATAGATTTGCGAAAAACTGGGAACATATTGTTTTTTGGTAATATGCCCACACGTTTTTTTCATTTTTTTAAGATGGCAATGACAGTAGCTCCCATACATTTTTTTGGCCAGAAACAAACATTTTATTTTTCTCAAAAACGGCTCAAAAGATTTTTATAAAAAAAAAATCAGTTCATTAATCAAGGGGAAAGTGTACTTTTTACTAATTTTTTTTTTTGGAAAAAAATTGTTATTTTTGGTACCTCTAGTAGGACAATTTTTTTGGTTTTCGAATTTTTTTCTTCTAGAAAGTTTAAATTGTAAGCCAAAATTTTTCAAAAAAAAACTTCATATTTTGTGTTTTTTGACATTATTTTCAAAGGTAAAAAAAACTATTTTTCTAAAATAAAAAACAACGGTACCTCCCATACATAGGTATGTAAAGAAACCGTTAAGAAAAAATTTATTTCTCAAAAACGGCTACAAGAATGTTTATAAAACAATTTGTGTATTCTTAGGTTTGTATAGTCCACTTTCAAGTATAAAAATATTTTATTTTGCTTACTTATTAACTGTTCTTCCCATAGAACCACTATACATATTTTCGACATTCACGCTATTGGATACACCGATTAAAATTATTTTTTTTATGCAAACGCTCCCTAAAAGTGTTAATAAAACTGCATACTCAAATTTTCCAAAAAAAGTTTTTCAATTTTTTAAAAAATAAATAAAAAAATTTTCTTGGAAAATCGATTTTTCAAAAACTATTCACTGAATTTTTAAGAAATTTTAATTTTATATGTATATTAATAATATCTTCAAAATGGCGTTTCAAATTTTTTCGCTAAAAATGTTTTCAAAATTTTATACATAAAGAATTTTTTGTTTAAAAAACCGCTCCAATGATTTTTGAAATTTGTTTTTTGGTATATTATTATTCATAAAGGTAGTCAAATGGCATCTTTGGTTTTTCCTCAAACTACAACTTTTACAACTGAGCAATATGAAAATATTTAATTATGTTCGACTATCTCATAAATGGCTTAACCGATTCATTCGAAATTTGACACATATATATGTATGTTTAGGTTATACTAATTTATACTGCGTATCAATATGTTTAATTAAAATTTTTTTGTATTTAAAACAAAATAACTTTTTAATTTATATTTTGAAAACTGCTCAATAATTTTGTTTTCAAAACTATAGCTATATGTATTTGCTGAATACCTATGAAATGGCGTTTTAATTTTTTTTTAAATTTTTTTCAAAAAGTTTAAAAAAAACTTTTTTTCTCAAAAACCGCAGATTTTTGAAATTTTTTTCTCATAATTTCAAATATATACAAGAAATCAAATGGCGTACTTTTTTTTTAGGTCAAATTAGTTTAAGTATTTATTTCAGAATTTTAAATTGCGAATAGGTCATGAGTGAATATATACTTTTTTTTGTATTAAAAAGCAAGTCATGGGCGTGAATAATGTATTTTAGGGATCTTTAAAAGGCCTACTGCCGCCACTGATTACAAAAAAGCTCCCCTATAAGGCAAGTACTGACAATTTTTCTTGGACAGATTATACTTAGTATTTTGTGAGAACCGAAAAAAACAGATTTAGATCAAATATTTTATAATTGTTATGCTTTTTTAAATATTACTGTTTGTTGCAAGTTAAGGTGAATTGGTGTTAAATACTATCTCATTTTTCACAACCTTCAAAACGATGAACAAAATGTACCTACATTTTGATCGTTTTTAAGAAATGTTATCTTTTAACTTTCATTTGCAGATATGTACCCTTTTTTATATTAAAATAGTAGTAAAAGTTATATGTTGATGCATCTTCTGGTTCCATTCAATAAAAAAGAGATACTTCTTTGGCAGCTTCACCTACAATGGGGTTCTATTCTATTCTATAGAAATTGAAGAGCACTAGAGTTCAAGTTGCTTGTTGAGATGTACTATACAATATTTTGCATTTCTTTTTCTCCTAACTCAGTTAAATGATGAAGGAAAAAATGTATCATGTCATTCCAAGGAAACTCAACCTACGTGTTCGGACTTATGAGCAAGGAAGTCCTTATTTCTTTGAAAACTTCATGTATACGAAAAACTAAACATACATATACATAAACTTGCTTGCAGTCAAGTTTGTATGAATGAGTCACTTTATGAAGTTAAATATGTGACTCCCCAAATGTTCATTTCGTTTTCATCTTTTGAAAAGACACTTCACTTCATGTACAGATATGGTTCAAATGCGGAACTCATTTTTCTTTAAAAAAAAATCATCTTTCGACATAAAAAGTTGGTGATACTGTGTTCAATGGGCTTATCAGTTTGTCCTTACATAAATAAACGATATAGCTTTCAAAACCTAAACTTTCCAGCGGAAATTTTCAAGTAAAATATTATATACTACTTTTTCATTTTAATTGAAAAACTTCTTGTGCCTTTATCGTATAGTGAACCATGACCAACGCACTACGCATCACGTCACCGATCCCACATGATCAGATTCAACCCAATGCAGGTTTTTCTGTTTATCAATTGCATTAAAACGACTAGCACTTTTATTTGCCACACAATGTTGTTGTTGTTCATTCTTACTTTGTTTGTACAGAAAACAAGTCAACTTACTGTTCTTTTACTCTGATAGACGTTAAGGATGGTACCAGCGCACCTTAACTCATCTTCAAGTTGCCTCACAAAAAAAAACTTTTAAGCTTATAAAGAAAACACTGTATTATAGAATTCAGTGAGTATTACCCACAAACATCAAGTGAAAATAAATTCCTGCTGATTTCATTCTTGTTTTCTTATTAACCCTTAAATTTTTTAGCGCTTTTTAAAATAAAATGCGAGAGGGAGAGAAGAAGAGGGAGAGAGAGAGATACTATAAAATGTGTTGATGGGTGTATAGTTCTTCTTTTGATTTATTTCCATTCTTGAATAGGCTGATAAAATGCAATCAAAAGTTTTTAGCTTCTTTACCCTTTCAGAAAAAAAAAGTTTTGCAGCAATTACAGTGAGATTCTCGTTCGTAATTGATAAAAAAAGGGCGCTGGAATTATTTTTACTTGCGATTATAGGTACTATAAGGCAAATTATGTATTCGTAAAAAATTTTTTTTTTCTAACGATCCAACATGACATTGCTATCATAGAGAACACCAAAAAAAGTGGGTCCCGCAATTCCGTCAGTCTGTCTGTCTGTCTGTCTTTCTGTCTGTAGAACGATCTACAGCCTAAGCGGCTGATCCGATTTGGGTCAAACTTGGTACTTAGGCGTTTTAGGCGATTGTCCAAAATAGATTTTTGAATCGTTGTTTTAGGCCCAAAAATAACGGTACTTGCAATACAAATTTTTATACCATCTTAATTATCTCAAAAACGGCTATAACGATTTTGATATAAATTGGTGTGTGCACTTCTTTGGGTATGGTCTACATTTCGGCTAAAAAAGTTTTTAAAATATTTTGTTATTAACGGTACCTGCCATACAAGCATTTTATTGATTTTCAACTTTCCCATAAACTGCTTAACGGATTACGATAAAAAAATTTATACAGGAGCTCCTTAAAATTCTAAATAGTATTGCATTTCTAAATTTTCAAAAATAGTTTTTTTGGATTTTTGAAAAAAAAAATATTTTTTTTTGAAAATTCATAATAGTGTTACAGAACAGATTCGTTCATTTTAGTTCAGTTCACTGACAATTCTAAACAGTTATAAATATTCTTCATTCATATACTTTTTCTGTGGTTGTTTGGTAGTTTGGCGAACTGGAAAGATAAAATTTCGCCAAACGTCATTGTGTTTAGCAAAGAAGACAATCATGACAACGACAAGCCATAACAGATCAGCTCATTCGTCTGTCTCTTTTACATCCCAGTGGATTGCAGAAAATAAGAATTTGAATGTAGACACTAGACATTTTTTTCATTCAAAGCTTTGTATATGAAACCTAGAGGACTACTAACGGTGATTTTTTAAGAGCTTGGTTTTTGAAAATTCAAAAAAACACAGACAAAACACAAACTTGTAAAAAGTGAATGAAATTTTTATTTGGATCGATAAATCAATTTCTGCCATTTACTTTTTAAAAATAATTTCACTTAAATGTTGCCCGCGGCTACGCTTCAGGTGGTCCATTCTGAAGGTCCAATTTTGGCAAACTTTTTCACACATTTCGGCCGGAATCTCACCAATGACGCGTTCAATGTTGGCTTCCAAGGCAGCAATCGTGTTTGGCTTGTCCCCATAGACAATAGACTTAACATAGCCCCACAAAAAATAGTCTAACGGGGTCAAATCACATGATCTTGGTGGCCAATTGACTGCGCCAAAACGTGAGATCAACTGCTCATCAAATTCGCCTCTCAATTGATGCATGGTTTCGCGTGCAGTGTGGCATGTGGCACCGCCCTGTTGGAACCACATGTCGACCGAGTTCAATTCTTACATTTTCGGCAAAAAAAAATCTGTTATCATCGAACGGTACCTTTCTCCATTGACCGTTACCCTGCGGCCTTCATCGTCCTTGAAGAAGTACGGCCCAATGATGCCGCCTGCCCATAAACCGCACCAAACAGTGCATTTTTCGGGATGCATTGGTAGCTGCTGAATTGCCTCTGGCTGCTCTTCACTCCAAATACGGCAATTCTGCTTATTCACGTATCCATTTAGCCAAAAATGAGCCTCGTCGCTGAAGACAATTGTGCTTGCGAAACACATTTTTCACAGAGCACGAATTTTGATAATAATTATCAATAATTTGCAAACGTTGTTCAGGCGTAAGTCTATTCATGGTGAAATGGCAAACAATACTGAATCGAAATGTCAAATGCCCGTGGAATTTGTCATGTGTGATCTGTCAAAAATATAAACGTCAAAAACCAAGTGGCAAAAAAATCACCCGTTATTACTACGTTTATATGGAGAATTGAATTGAATCAGGATTTAGGTCTTTGTATACTTGAATCGGATTAAAATAGGATTACTCGATCCGATCCCACTAGAAGAGCTGAATCGAATTCAAAATGTACTTATCACATCTGATTCTTGGTGTGTGTGTACACAAATAGTGTGTTTTTGTGTTCAGTGGATTTCCGTTTTCTTTGGATTTTTTTGTGTTGCATGTTTTTGTTGTTTATTCTGTAAACTCAAATTGTCACTTCGATTCCATTTTAATTCAATCTTCCGATCCCACGAGGCCATATACCTGAATCGAAATCTCAATTCGATTCGATTCGATTCGATTCCTCAATTCACTCATATAAACGGGGTATATGAGACAGAAGTTTTTAGCTAGTAATTTCGTCGATGAGGTAGAAGCAAAAACGAAAATAAGCCAGGGAGACGGCCGAAACTTATTACTTCTGACAACAATATAGACGGTAAGTGGAAAAGCCGAATAAGCTATTTTTGCCATGGCAACCTTCAAAATATGGTGGGTATAAATAAATTATATCAAGGCTATTGCCGTATACATGAATTTGAAATAAGAATGTATATTGATATACATGCATGTATAAGTTAGTATAGAATTTATTTTAAATTTTTCTTTCAAATTTTAGATATTTGGTGGATTTTAGGATTTTGAATTGTAGCAACGTTGCTACTTTTCACTTTTTCTATGCGAAAATAGCAAACAATGTTGAGATATTTCAATATGTTTTGCTTAGGTAGGTACATGTGTACCCAGATACCAGCCTACATACAATATGTATGTACATAGGTACTTTTTGTACTTTTTCATATATAATATCTATTGAGAATAATTTAATTTTTTCTCCAGACAGTTTTATTAGGAAATAAAGAAGGTAAACCTAGGTAGTATTTTATTTTTTTTTTGACTAGCGATATTATATATGTAGGTACTATATTACAAGTTATGGATTCGAAAACAAATCGAACTCGAACTTTTGATCAAACTTGACATTACGATGAAAAAATGGCTCCGCAATTCCGTCTCTCTGTCTGTCTGTCCGCGAGTTAACAGGCTAAACGTTTTTTTCATAAACGTGTCCCCAGTTTGTTTTTTTTTTTTCAGCTTTTTCAAGACGAAACATGACAGTACCTACCTACCTGCCATACTTTCTTTTTGACCAAAAAGGTAAATATTATTTTTTTTTATTTAACTAAATGCCTGTAAGAACTAGGCTCTTTTTAAATGCAACCTGAATTGCACGGCACTAGTTTGGCACAGTGAATTTGAGAACCAGGTATTGACTGTCTCATTTTAACCCATGGGCGGCATCCAATTAAAATTGGAGGTATAGAAAAGAATGCGCCTAGCGTGGGGATCGAACCCACACGTCCTAGTTAGCAATCAAGCACTTTATCCACAGCGCCATTGCCACCCAAACAATTTTTTTCTAACAATCAAACATGACATTACGATCATAGAGAACACCAAAAAAGTGGGTCCCCTAATTCCGTCTGTCTGTCCTCGAGTCTACAGCCTAAACGCTTTGATAGATTGTTTTCAAACACATATTATTTTTTTCGGTAATATGCCCAAACGGTTTTTAACAGTAGCTCCCATACATTTTTCTGGCCAAAAACAAAAATCTTACTTTTTCTCAAAAACAGCTCCAACGATTTTTATAAAAAAAAATGAGTTCATTAATGAAGGGAAAAGGTACCCTCTTTTAATAATTATTTTTTTGGAAAAAAATTGTTTTTTTTGGTACCTCTAGTAGAACCATTTTTTTGGTTTTCGATTTTCTCGGAAACGGTTAATTTGATTTTTTTAAATTTTTTACGCAGAAGCTCCTAGAAAGTTTAAACACTATTGTATACCAACATTTTTCAAAAAAAAAATTTTTGGAAATTAATTTTTTTTTGAAAATTCAAAATTTCGAAAACGACTTAATAGATTTTTTCGAAACTTCGTATTTAGTAGTTTTTTGACATTATCTTGAAAAAACGGCTGCAACAATTTTCAAAAAAAAATTTGTTGTTATTTTTTGGATTTTGAAAAAAAAACAATATTTTGGAAAATTAAATATTTTTAAGACTTTTTTAAATAATATTTTCAAATGTATATATATATTGTTGAATACTCATTAAAAAAAAATAAGTAAAAAACGACTTAAAACATATATAATACCTATTAATAAACAATTCTTATTTGAAAATTCGTCAACAAAAAAACCTATGAAATAAATTGTTTTTCTTTTCTCCTCTAATTGATAATAAATTTTGTATATAGTTCTCTCATCAATTTATTATCACACTATTTCTCTTCATATGCATTTTCATAACACACCAACATTACCTAACTTCCGATTTGGTAGTGGAACCCATGATGAGTAGTAGAACTTTTTGCAGGCTGGATGAATTTCGTCGTCATGAAAGTACTATTAATATCTATATACAATGCCATGGTATGCTTCTTTTTAAAATTAAAAAGTATGTCATTGATTCAAATTTATTAAGGTGGATAGCTTCTAATTTGTCAAAACGTACTCACTGAATAAGATTATGTGATGTTATTTCACGTATAATATATGTCACTTCCGGGGTTCCCCAAGGAAGTCATATTAGTCCGCTCTTATTTTACTATTTATAAATGACTTGCCTTAATTTCTGTTGTTTGCTTTGGGTGGTTTGTTTTTTATAATAAACGGTAAAGTTGTAGTGCAAACTTTGCTATTAGTTTGTACGGAAACAACCTATTGATTTCACGAAACCAATACCTCAGCTTAATGCAGTAAGATACCAAAAAAAAAACTGCAAACAGACCTGTGTCCTTTGAGTAAAATAATACTGGCACATTATTTATAATGCTTGAACAGTAGTCGGTCGTGTCTTCAGGACCAAACAAAAGAGACAACTTTAGGATCAAAAGTTAGCAGTTAGTCAGCACTGCTGCAATGTGAGAACTGAGAACTGAGAACTTGAATATCTGCATTAAACATTGTGCAAGGATATAAGAATCAAAAACTTTTCCCTATCATTTAAGTTAACATAGCTGTTCTAACCTCTATCTCAAGATGTAGGATTATGGCTTCCATTTGCTATTTTTATGTATTTGAAGCCCCCGCCCATCACCGCCACCGTATATATATATATATGTATAATACCGTCTGATATCTGGTGAAACGGGTCACAAATGTTAAGAAATTAGTGCAATAGTCGTCTCCGGTGTGGAAAGTGGAATGTAGATGTTGTGCAATTGTCGTCTGCAACTTTCATTGGCACATCACAAACTATACAAACTGTGTCCTTTTTCTCTCTTAGCTACTTCACCTCTCCCCCGCTAATGTCATTGCTTTTCGCATTTTGTGTTTTGTGATCATTCAATGGGTTAATTTTTTCTTTTGTTTTATCTTTTGTGAACACAATCAAAAACAAAAACAAAAATGCTCTAGAACGACAACGAACAATGAGAAAAGGACTTTCTTTATTGGGGTTGTTGGATTTAATTTAAAAATGAAAGAAAGTTATTTTAGTTTTTTACATTAACTTTGGTATACATATTTTCAATTTGGTAGGTACATTAAGAAGGTCATTTTCCTTGTGCCAAAAAGGACAACCGCGCCACGCAGCGCACCACACAAATGGGAGAACGATAGCTCTAGGGACAGCTTAAAGGAATTACTTTCCATTTGTGCTTGAAGCTAAAAGATGCGAGGATGCTTTTATTGTAATTGAAGTGACATATTTATGTGCCGTTTGTTATAGTATTTGCAGGCACTTATACACATTGGATATTGCAGTTGGATACAATAAATGCTAACCAATGTAAAATATCTTCGCAAACCAAACATTCTCATTGAAACTTGGGAAACTTTAATATTTTCTTATTTCGTGGTAGCGTGGTTTTTAGTAATAAATTCTTTCATTACCATTTAGTTGCAACACGTTAGCTAATCGATATATATCTATATTCGTTTCCATTTCCGATAACAATAAATTTACACTTAATGTCCCGAAAAAAGTGCAGAAGAGAAGTGATACTTTTGGAACTTGTCCTTCGAAGGAGTTATTTTAACAAATAAAGAAAATATATATATGATATATACATATGATTACTCTCAAAACGAATAATGAATATGTACTCTCTCATGGACAGAATCACTTAAAAATGGTATTTTAATACAAATTATCACTTGGCATTGAGCTTGGGTTTTCGCAAAATTAATAATCAATTCATTTCACTATCCCCACGCGATCTTTTTACGATTGAAATGGCGCCCAACAGTGCTTAGTGATTGAAACAGTACAACAATTGGGAAAAATACCTTATTTGATCATAAAATAATTATAAACTTTACGGACTTGGAATTTGATTTGAATCAAGTAGTCCTAAACACATTATACCTACGCAATAACTCTGGATTAAGTCCGGGACCCTATTGCACCAACCACTTTGTACTTTGGAACTTTTCAAAAAAATTATTTTCTGCAAAGTAAAAGTGCAAACTATTTCACCAAAAATAAAAAATTACCAACTTTTCACTTTGCAATTTATTATATTTTTTTTCAAAGTGAAAAGTGTGGACATTTCACCAATTAATAATTTAACTTCTCATTTTCAGTCGTAATTTGAAAAGTTGCAAAGTGAAACAATTTAAATAGTTTCAACTTTATTGCGTTGTTATGACAAAATGAGAAAAAGTTGAGATCTTTCGAAAGATTCACGCATTAGAATTCACAAGAGAATGAAACAATTCAGAAGGCAGTAATAAATATTCTTGTTCCAGAGTGGAAAATATTTTGAATTTGTGTGAATATTGTAATAACCAAGTTGTTTTATTTAATTAGGGCCAATTTTCCAATAGTCAGATTGTATATATTCTCGAGATAGAGAAAAAATCAGTTTTTAAACAGTCAGATACAACTTAATCTAGGAATAAAGTTATCTGCTCATTTTAGAACGGAATAAGGAGTTGACTAAGCAATAAAATAAATACCTATTTTCGATGTCAAAAACACTTTGAAAAATGATTGCTTTGAAATAAACGTTAAGCAAAAATTAATTTCTAACTCGAAATAAAAGTGACTTTCAAACTAAATTATTCTATAGATCGTTTTATTCTTGATTGAAAAATTCGATTTTGTTATCCGGTTATTTAACAGTCAAGTAAGTTTATTCCTCTGGCAACTAACTGGACGTTTATTTGGAGATTGAAAAATCGGCTCTTAAATGAAAATTGTTTCTTATTTTAAAATTTGTGAATTTATTCTAATCAGAAAAGATGGCTCAACTCATTCAAAACGGCCGGCGTAAGAGTTTTCATTTGGTAGTTCAATATCCTTTATTTCAATGTATTCAACGTTGTTATCATGCTCCCGTATTGGTGCATACCTTTCTCACTTCTAGATTATGTAAAATGCAACAAGCTATTATAATTTTCCAGTGCTAAGAAAACTTCTTTCAATATGCCTAAAACCAATTTAATGATTGAGAATCCAAGGTGGGACGAATAAGTACTTACCAAAATTAATTTCAACAATTCGCCTAGTTCTTTAATGTGTCCAGTTAAGTCTTTGTTCCAACAGATTGTCTGGGTGGTTTTGTCCTAGATCCTCACTCATTCACTCACTCATATATCCTTATTTACTTAAAGAATAAGCACTATCTATTAAAAGAACTTCATTCGGAAATGGTCGGTAATTTGCTTTAAAATTTGCTGCCAAACGGGAATTTCTCAGCACCTTTGCATCATGTACCCTTCCTTGCCAAATTACATTAGAACCATCATTGCATTTGACCGAACTTAACATGACAAGCGGCCAAACGCAAATTTAATTTTTTCTTGGCATATTATTATAAAGCTTTGCAGAATTTGAAATGCAAAGTGCAAGGTTTTTCTGTTTGGTGAAACGAAATCAAATAATTCTATGCAAATTCGCAAAACTTTGCACTTTTCAGAAAAGTACTTTTCGCTTACACTTTGCAGATTTTTCGTTGGTGAAACCAAATTTGCAAAAAAGGAATTTTTGTTTTACTTTTCAAAAAAAAAAAATTCCTTTTTGCAAATTGGTGTTTGGTGAAACGAAATTTTCTAAGTTAAAGTGAAAAGTTGCAAAGTGGTTGGTGCAAAAGGACTGGGTCATGAAATCAAATCATGTTTCAAAACAAAACAAAAGCAAAATAAAACAGTAAAAAAAATTGGCAGTCGCCTTGGTTCAATATTTGAACTTGGCTTAACTCCTGTGAAGTGTTGTACAATGGAAGATTTAACTCAGCGCTGAATGTTCGATTTTCCTGTTCTCTTTTGTGGTGATTTTATACTTTGAAACTTCATATGCTTAACCCTGCGCCTCCACAAGCAATTTAAATTTTTGAATTTATTTCAGCATTTATTGCTCATTTTTATTTCTTTGTTCGATGGGCAAATTATTTCATGAAATCTTATTGTCAATCAGAGTGCCAAGCGAACAACACATATTGTATTTAAATTCTCGGCCTAAAATTCCAACTCAACCCAACAATATACCCATGTAAAGATAAAAAGCACACACATGTTAGTCGAACTGACTTTAGACGTCAAATTATTTCTTCATTTATTTCCACAGAGATGGTAAGAAATAAATGCTGAAATCGATTTCGTAAAATAATTTATTTCATAAAATTTGTGGTCTCCATTGGAAATTTCCATTGCATGTTCGATTTTCTGTAATAAATTATTGCTTGTGGAGGCGCAGAGCTAGAAAACAGATTTTGTATTTGTATTTTATTTGTGTGTTAGTTAAAAGTTAATCCCAATTATATCATGCTTTTAATTTATAGTTTATTAAATCACTTCATAGGAACTTCAAATTCGAATTTCATAAAAATAAAATGGAAAATTACGATTTGACGTTTTCACTTCGAAAAACATCCGACAAAGCTGAATTTTAGTGGAGAGCTTCATTTTAATGTCCTATAGCATTTCCTAAAAAGTACTCTAAAATTCGGTTTTTTTTCCAAATCACTCGAAAATTATAGGTTCTTTTGAAAAAAGTTGTAGGTACGCATTGTAGCTAATGTTATTCTACACAAAAAAGGTTAAGACAGTTTTTATCGCACAATTGATAGATTTGGAGAAAAATGGTCGAAAACATTGGGGTGTAGTACATTAATTCAAAAAAATGTAATAAATTTATGTTTTTGAGTGGGGATTTTTTTGTTTTTATTTATGTTTGCAAAAAACTATTCTACGAAAAAAATAAATTTTAAGTGATGAACCGGGAGGTTCATCAGGATGAAAATTGTCTTTATCTTTTTTGTGTACCTACAACTTTTTTCAAAAGAGCCTATAGTTTTCGAGTAATTTGAAAAAAACTGAATTTTCCCCCTCCCCCCTCCCTTAAAAATTTTGGCTCCGCACCAAATTTAGGGTACTTTTTAGGCAATGCTTAGGACATAAAGCTCTCCACCAAAATTCAGCTTTGTCGGAATTTTTTCGAAGTTTCATCATTTTTTGTTTAATTTTCCTAGACTGTTAGAAAAATGTCAAATCTTGCTGGTGCTAAAGTAGATAAAATCTTGCTACAAATATAAAATTAGTGTTGACAGATATAAATCGCTTTTGTTGAGACAATTGTTCGAAATTGTTGAATAAGTGGGAATTCCATTAGAAACTGACAGTTTTGCATTGTTTAAAAGCGTTTGAAAAAAAAAATGTAAACTTAATTCATATGCGCCGTTGAATTAAATTTTGATTGTTGGATAAAAACACATTTTAGTATTAAAGTATTAATTTAAGTAAATGTATACTGTTACTAATTTCATTTTTCTTTAATGCAATTCTAAATTGAAATTGAAAAAAATTTTAAGGTGAGGTTAGCACTAAAAAAGACGTTCATTACGTTCTTACAGTTTTTGAACATGCCCACCGATTTCAACATGCCGGATGGATGAAATTATTAGGAAATTGGTTGGCGTATGGAAGAGATTATAAGAAAAATGGTTGGCGGAAGAATTATAGCCTCTATGTGTGTGTTCTATTGGTATATATGTATAGTTGTATGCCTTAATATCTTGTAGGGAAACCCGTTTGACAGCCCAGGAATTATATCTTGGTATTACTTATCTGTGGGCATGACTTTTTGTCGACTTTGTAAACAAACAAATTGCCAGATTAAAAAAAATACAAAAATTGGTGAATCGGTACAATCTTTATGTTATTAAATTAACTTCATACAAAATATTTAATTGGATTCTTTGTGCATATTTTCCTCCTATCCAAAATCGTTCATCATCACATTTTTGGTGACCTTCAAATATGTATGTATGTATGTGAACGCTACAGCATACTATAAGTGAATAGAGGTTTTGAGATTAATCTAGGCAAACAAATTGGATATGAACCAATTTGCTAGAATACTCGCTGAAATTTATTAATCTATTGTTTACCTATAAAATTGCAGAATATTGTTTTAGTTTTTTTTTGTGTATGCCGAAAAATATTCCGTTTTTTGGGTTACTTACATCTTTTTTCGTGAACGTTGTTGTATCTCCCTCGATCGAGGTTGTTTTCTGAAATAATGAAAACAAACAAATGAATAAATTATTTCCTTAACAACGAGTAACAATCTATTAGATAAATTGAATTACATCTACATAAAATGTGTATGGGACTTGGTACTCAACTAGTTCGTACCATAAAGTAGAGTTTGGGCAAATATTAGACATTGCAATATCTTAATAGTTGCCTGCTTGATATTTAGTAAGGAGTAAATTATAAAATTTGTAAATTAGTTTAAATCATGTCATTCATAAATATTTTAAAATAATAAATTATTGACATACTATATATGGACTACTATACTCTGGTGAATTTATATTTTCAGTACAGGGAAAATAGGATATTTGCGTTTCACCCTTACTATTATGCATTTCAATAAGCTATATCCATGAATCAAAGAGAACAAGATTACTCTTCGTCGCCAATTAAATAAGAAAAACAAAGAAGTGTCGTAATCTTGTTTTCTTTGATTCATGAGCTATATCTATTTTTATAAAACTTTTCCATTTTCCATGGTTGCCGTAGTTAGAATTATAAATTGGCATATTTCTCTCACGAATGTCTCTAGGGTTACCAATTGTTAATTTAAATTTCATGAACAGAAACATGCACATCGTAAACTAAATCTAAAAAAAATTAAACTAAATCCAAATAAAAATAAATCTAACTTGGTTAAGAGTTCCCCAGAAGGCCTAATCTATTTTTACGTGAAAATAAATCACAGAAAAAAACGTATAAATAATGTATATAATAAGGAACTTGTGTCCTTCGAAGAACTTGAAGCCATTTTAAATGTAAATAAACCCAGCCCAAAAATAATAATATCACCTCAAATTTCACAGCACTATTTTACATATTATATTTATATACACAAAACATTCTTCATTTTATTTTTGTTTTAATGAACAAAAAAACTATTTGGTAATTTAAGGTTGCAGGAACTCCGTTAAAAACTTGCTCATATAGTAATTTTTCCTTAAAAAATATACCCAACAAATAATATATAGCTGCATTTTATCCGTTCCCAAAAAAAAAAATATGTAAGCAATAAAGCACGCAGCGACAACACCTTTTTTCTTAAACTTAAAATATATGCTCCCAAAAGCTCTAAGAAAGCTTCTATTCTGAAAGCTCCATAGCGAAAACCAAAGAAAACAGTATTAGAATTTCCATCAACGGACCAATGGTAACTCTTAATCAATGTGTTTATTTGATTTAATAAACACTACAAGCACGCTTACCACCTGGAAATAAAACTTCTGACCAAAAATGAAAATAAAATGGACCAAGCCCAGTAAAAAATGACCACAAAATAATTAAAATCTGAGAACTTCATAGTATACAGAAAATTACGGTTAGCCATATTTTTTCATTTGTTATTATAAATAATTAATAAATAAAACGGTACCAAATAATTCACTAAATTACTCTAAATTTTAAGGGCAGTGTGATAGCCCCTTCTTCATAATAATTTTGAAATTCGAACGAATAGCTAATTCCATAAAATACATCTATTCATTTTAATGAAATTTGTTTATTTTGACATCCGAACGAATAATATTCATTTTCAATCAATTGCACAAAATTAACTTGAATGAATCTTATTTTCAAAGTCAGCTGTTTGAAATGTACTGATTTATTTGATTTACTATGACAAAAGTGACTTTTATTCGTTGAATTTTTTCGAAAAAGGTGATCGGAAAATAAATCCTTATTCATATAGTAAGGTTGCTTGGTAAATCTAATTATTAAAAAAAAATAAAACAAATCAATAAAAAGTTAATTTCTTACTTTGAAGTATTTAGGAAATAATGAAGAGATTGTTAATACGAAAAAGAATGAAAACAACTATAAAACTTTTAAATAATAAAATGCTAGATTTTTGCTAAAATTTCATTTCACTTTAATTGTGTTTAAAAAATAAAAAAAATAAAACACTTGTTTTACAAACAACTTCAGTCTTTATTAACTTTACACAAACCTGGTCACACTTGTTAATCCTCTAAACGAAAAGTAAAGCAGATTGCAATTGTTTTGTGTGTGAAAAGTAAAGTGAAGACAGCCAGAGTCGTCTAAATAGGAAAAGGATAATGGATGCAACAAATCCATTCGAGATTGAATTTTTTTAAAGTGATAGTGTTATATCAATGAAGCTCGAAACGCTCGGACAAAATCTCTGCATTATTTGTGCATTTTTTGTATTTGTTGCAAATAAAGCGGAATAAATTTGTAAAACAACTCTCGCTGAACCCATTTTTAAGATAATTGACCTTTTTTCAAACTTCGTATATACATAGGTACCCAATTTATCGTTAAGATTATTATTTGAAAATCTAAGCAATTTCCATTGCGTTGCTACAACTTCAGGATCCCATCAACCAAGTATTGAAAACTATCACTCAACTGAAACTTCGAAATCCAACAGGATACTTTTAGATGTTATTATGGACAAATTTCTCAAATGTTATTGAGATCAAGTCTTAAATGCAGTTGTTTTAAAAGTTCTAAATAAAAATTTCAAACTTTTGTTTTAATTTTTTTTGTTTTAAGACTCGTGAGGCCCGATTTTTTAAGAAATTCCTCAGCTTTGTTTCCTAATGAAATCATCTAAATAAACTGATAAATAACTTTCTCAGCTTTCTAAGGAAGATTGGGGCTCATCTTTTTCTGAGAGGATTTTCGTGGTCTTTTCGAGGTCTTAAGCCACAATATTCACAAAGATTTAAAAATATATCTTATTACTTACCTATCCATTTTGTATGATTTAACAAGAACCAAAAAGTGAAATAGACTGAGACAATTAAACGTTTAAACACAAAAATACTTGGAACTTTTTAACTGTCAATAATTTTGAAATGAAGAAAATGAATGCATTCAGCCTCCGCTTATTCATTGGTTGTAGATGGATAATGCAGTGCGTTCAATTTAGCACATGCATCGCTTACATTAGGAGATGAAAAAAAGTTGCGCTAGATTTTTGAGAACATTAATTTTTGTACTTTTCGATGAGACGAATACAATTTAGCACACGCTGCTAACTCATTTATTATTTACATTTAAGTTTTTGTTTTAACTTTTCGACGAAATGAATAAAATCTGTAAAATTTAACACAAGATACTGCGTAATATAAGTTAAAGTGATAAAACGGTAAGTGCGGTAAATGAGCTGTCAAAATTTGCATGGAAAAACTTTACCAAAAAATGTTAAAATTTTCCGCATAATTTTATGTGGGAAAGTTTACCATCTGAATTTGGTAAATGTGGAAAACTTTTGACGTTTAATTTTGAAGTTTTATGTGTCACAATCTTGGTATAACTATCTCTCTTCGTCGTATTATTAGTGTACATTTTAAATGAGAGTAATAACACATCGTTATTAGTCAATTAAAATACAGGAAGAATCATTTACCAGGTTTACGCAAGTTGGTTTTAAGATGCTTTCATGAAACGTGCGTGGTAAACTTTGCCATTTTCCGATGTGGGAAGGCTTACGCGGATTCATGAATAATCTTAATATATAAAGTACTATTTCCACCACAAGTGAATTCGAGCCGCAAACCTCAATACTTAGTTAGTTCTTCCATACAATTATGTATGCAGATATGGAAAATACTGGGTTTATTTCATTTTTTTTTTTGAACAATTTTCTGGCCGATGCAAATAAAACAAAAAAAAATGGTAATTATAATTATTTTATTGTATTTTTTTTTGAGAAGAACAAAAATATTGAAACAATGCATTTATTTGAAATAAAGAATTAATTTAATTTTAAAATTAAAATTAGATTTTTATTTGTTTTATTGTTTTATTTTGAATGCAACTCTAAAATCAATGGCGCAAAATTTTAAACAGCATGCTACTACTTAACAGTTTGCTAATACTAAAGCACTTTACTAATATTTTCCTAATTTTAAACACTTTTTAACTAGCACCATACTAAATCTATTTTCTTAATAAGCTACAACTTAACACGCCTAAAATAATGCCAGAAAGTAAGCGAATATAACTTTTTGACGTTTGTAAATGTCAAAGTGACATATGGATTTAGTACGATACTAAAAAAATAAAGTTTAAAATTTTGCGCCAACCTCTTTCATAAAATGAAACAAAGAGAAATTTTTCTTATAGTAACCCAACACTGCAGCAATTGTTGACTTTCTTTAATCAATAGATGTCAGCATTTATCTTATACAGAATACCAATAGATGGTCCTAGTGTCTTTGGCTGTTGACTAAATATAGTGGACATGGCAAGAGTGGTCAATGGATGTCTTTTGAAAGTAATATTTAAGTTTGATACTTTGCTCCGAGTGGCGTAAAGATCGTTCACTCCATTTTCAATGGAGCTTTTGTATAGAAATGACAATCGACTAGCAGTCCATATCTAGTATGTCAATCATGTAAATATATATAAAAAACATATTTAACTTAAATAATACGACGAAATATGTTACTTTGGTTACAGTGATGCCACTCAGAAAATTATAAAAATATTATATTAACATTTTGCCTCCACTTGTAATATTTCAGGCAATGGCAATAAAAATATTCGTTGGGCACTTCTTTGCTGGCAATTTGAATTTAAATTAACCTTATTGTTTTTATTTTTGTTAATTTAATTTAATTCACTTTTTAACTGATATTGTTTTTTTTTGTTTTTTTAGACACATTTATTTATTTGTTTTCGTTTTTGTTCAGTCAGTAAATTGTTTTACGCTCGGCAAAATAACGGGAAAGCCGTCAAATTAAGGGGAAGCCATTTTGAAATATCTCAATGTATTGCCTCGGAGATGGCAGGATCTCCACAGTACATTAAAATTTTTACGAGAAAAGGCGAGACCAAGATCGAGACCAGACTTGGTTAGGCTAGACCGAGACAAGATTTTTATGAGACCGAGACGAGACTAACAAAAGTCTCGCTTGGTCTCGTCTCGTTGTCAGCTCTATTAATGACCACTTCAATATAGGACATACGCTCCAAATAAAATACTAAACATTTTCTAAGTCCAACTCAGACTACGGAAGAAGCAAGCAAATACCCGAAAATTCCTTTCCTTTGATCAAAAATGTCGATAAAAATAATTTGCTGACGTAAAATTGGAATGGCGAAAAAAACCTCAAATCTAAAACATATATCTACATGCCTTGGAAATAGAACAACGTTTGCCGATGTCTCTTTTATGAATGGATGCCAGTGCCAACAAAAATTGTTCCTGCAATTCACCATAATGAACGATATAACTGTCATAATGCAAATTGTGTAGAACGACAGAATTGTAAAAAAAGGGCCCAACAAATAACAAATTTCCGAAAAGATATTATCAGCCACCGTCTCCCCCTTCGCGGCACCTGTCGCGACCACACTATGTTATACTGCAGAAAAGGAAATGGTGTTTTAAAATGTAACAGATAAATATTATGAGGCTCATGCCAACTGCCAACTGTTCCACGGCTCTCTGAAAATAAAAGAACTGATATGCAAATTTTAGGTTTGTTGGCACTGCAAAGTGTTGAGGATGCGAAATGTACAAAAAAGGTCAGCACAGTGTTGCATGTAGCTACTTAATTGAATTGAGAAGTTCACCTAAAATAAATGTTTTTACATTTTGTAAAAACATTTAAAATAGTTTATAACGGTACGGGTTATGCAGAGCCGCTGGTTTAGGGTGGACAGGTATAGGACACCATACTTAATATTTATTTTACTTTAATTTACGATAAATTAGAGATAAAATGTCAGAACCATTAAACCGCCAATGTCTATAATGCCAACGCATACAAAGTTGACGGTCTAACGAATGACGCAAGTCGGTCAATATTGTCCCAAAATATGTTGACGTGTTATATGTCTCTAAGTGATTATTATTCTTCACTGTGTCAATGCCTTCACACTCAATTCTTTTATGATTACACTACTTGACTAAATTCAACTGCACCAATTACTCAATGACAGAAGAAAAGGTTGCCCATTTTTTAGTTGATAATAAAAGTCACAGAAATAGAGGCTTATGTTTTTGAGTTTCTATTCGGGCGTTTAATAGAGGGGTTTTCCAAAGGGTGTGCTTGAGCTTAAGAGATCGTGGAGGACGTGTTGTTAAACCTGCTTCTGTCAATTTGTTTTGTAATTATTCAGACAGTGATGCCAAATCACGATGACAACCTACAGCACTCAAAAGAATGTCAAAATGATAAAAAAAAAGTTAGTACCAATTTTTCAAAATTCAAAAACAAAAGAATTTTGTTAATAATGGATTATCCATTTTGCGGTTTCAAAAGTAAACGTAAATAAAACACATATAAAATATTTTTCTTCATGATATTTCTAGATGTAGGGATGTAGGTGTAGATCCAAATGCAAACTAGGCCATAATGTGCCGTACAGTTTTAGTTCCTGAGACAGACAAGAAATCGACACATTCGGGTCTTCGACAACGCTTTCACTTACAGTAGCGATATTTTCAGTGGTACGCGCGAAACGATGATGCACAGGACTTACAATATCTGAAACCAATCCAGTCTCTTCAAATTTCTTCACAATTTTGCCAATTGCTTGCGTAGTTGGACGATTATGTAAACCATAATGTCCTTTAAAAACACGATATGTGGCTGTGGCAGAATCACCATTTTTGTAGTAGGTTTTAACAATTTGTATGCGTTGTGCGATAGGTAAGCGATCTATTTTCGTAAATGTCCAACTTCCAACTGAAACAAAAAATTGGTTTAACAACTTAGTTTGACAGTTGTCGAATTCCAGCCCTATACTTTTGAAACCGCACAATGGATAACCCTTTACTTTACTTACGGGGTTTAGTTTTTTATTTCAATATCGACCCACTCCTGATGGGAATCTTATTTATCTTACATAACAGTGTCAACTAAACTTTCAAGAAGGCGTTGACCAGGTATACATTCATTGTTATGACCAGTATTCCTGATAACTCAGTTAACTTTTCCCCGTGCTGTCGATAAAACCACTTTGACACTATTTTTACATACTTCAGAAAGTAAGTGCTTTGACTGTATAATCGTAAGCTTGATTGACTGAAAACTGTTTTAGAAGATTTAACTCCAAAACGAAAATTATTTCGTACTTCAAAATTAGCAATTGGAAATACTGTCTAAGTAGTTTCTAATTATGTGCATAAATATTTTATTCAATTTAATAAAACGCCGTTTTGGTCAAATGAGAGAGCGACCAGCAACCAATGAATATAAGAACATCCATTAATTTTGACATTTCAATCACTAAGTATTTTTTATTGGTCGCTAATGACGTTCAGGTTTGGTTTGTATTTTGTATCGTATCCAGTACAATGGAATGTTCAGCATTCTTATAATCCCCTTACTCCGTTAAAATCATTAATCATGAATAAAATGCAGTGTGGCTGATATGTGGAATGCGAATAGTTTTTGACAGTTCGTAACAATCAGATTGAATTTCGTGACGACCAATGGGTGTAAGGAATATATAAAATAAAATGTCTACCAGTTTGTCCTTTGAACCGTTTAAATAGTTTAAATAGCTAATGCAACTACCCTGAAATCTTAAAAAAAAAACGCTCGATGAAATATTTTTATAAATGACTTTTTGGGGTAAGACAGTGCAATTATCAGAAAACATATCGAATAGGCTTATATATATGGAATTACTCTAGAAATTCCAATTATACAGGGCAGTGTCCTCCGTCGCGTCGATTCGGCCAATCAATTAAAATTAAAATCACAATTTACAAAATAATAAGAACAAAAGCAATGCCTACGTATGTACATACGTTTGTATTGTTTTTGTTTTTGCATTTCTTATAATAAATCTATTCCATATATAAATTGACTTTCTTTTCTAAGGCAAACAAAATTCACAACTGGATCGCACGTACCTACTTGTCCATCACATCGTAAGCACAAGATTCTTAGTAAGAATATCTAATGCCGGATTTACACGACTGCCAAGTTCGCAGTATTTACTGCCAAAATACTACTGTCATTAATTTAATTAACGACATTCGCTTACACGAATCTAAAATAATGACAGATGAAAAAACTGCCAACTGGCAGTAAAGAATGAGCAAGTTCATTCTTTATTGCAAATTGTCATTATTTGAAAATTGTTGTCAATATTGAATTTACACGATGTCAGTATAATGCCACAACTTAACGAAAATTCTGGCTGTCTGTTTTTTAATGACAAATATACTGCCACACTTTCGACGATTTACACGACAAACAAAATAATGCTAAGATATTGACAGTAATACTGCCAATTTGGCAGTCGTGTAAATCAGGCATAAATATATTTTTGAGGTCGGTTTTCATTTAATATTGGTGTACAAAATTTCTTTAATATTTTTATAACAAAATTTTGTATGACAATTTTAAGTATTTAACAATATAAACTTAAAAACATAATTTCAAAACAAATCGTCGTAGCCGTTTTCGAAATACAGAATTTTCAAAAAGTCCAAATAAATATTTTTTTCGAAACCTCCTGTATAATTTTGATTGAAATCCGTTAAGCCGTTAACGATAGTCGAAGGTAAAAAAAACATTTATCAAAACCGTTAGAGCCATTTCCGATATAATTAAGATCTACCATTTTGTTCGAAATGATTGTATAACAAGCAATTGAGCCAATCACCAAAAAGGCATATGTATCAAGTTTGAAGAATATCGGTTCAGCGGTTTATGTTGTAGGTCGACCTACAGACAGAGGAAACTGTGAGATCCAGTTTTTTCGTGTTCTCTATCATCGTAATGTCAATTTTGATTAAAATCTCGAGTGTTTTGTCATTATATCGTAAGTTACATTTTGCCAATGAGTTCAAAAATTGAAATTCTTAAAAAAGCAACTTTCGTGTTTATTTTTTTTCATTATTATTCATCTCTCCCAATCAAAAAAATAAATTGTATTTCTGATTTTTGGTTAGCTCGTAAATTTAACACCATGGTTTTATTTTTTTTTAAATAAAAAACCCCTAAAGGAAAACGAACTAAACAGAACTTTAAACTTTCATATTACATTATAATGAACGTAAATATAAAAATAATTGAAAATGACACTAACTTGTCATATTGAAACAAGCTGGATAAGGGTGCTGATTATAATCTAGAAGACAACACTTAATGAAAACGGGTTAATCGAATTTCCCGACGCGACGTTCAAAAAGAAAATAATTAGAATGTTCAGATAAAAGAAAGAATTCTTTAAAAAGTTCTTAATCCTTCTCTTGAAATTGGAAGAAACAACTTAACCAAAAATGAATTTTGTGAAAATACATACATAATATACAATACATCCACTTCACGACCGAGATTCAATTGCCTGGCGTCGATCTCGTACTGTGGAAGTGTTAAGACGTTTTCGGCTTCCCAGTTTTTCCAATTAAAATTCGTGTGTGAGCTTAAGTTCTAAATTAAATCAAAATTTCACAAGTGGTGCAGTAGCACAGTGATAGAGTGGCCGACCGAGAATCCGAGGGTCGCCAGTTCGATTCCCAGGAGGGCATCAGAACTTTATCAGCTTTTTTTCACAACCGTGAAGTAGTTAACTTTATTGGTTGGGAAAACGAGCAAAGGAGGAGGAGTTTAAGCACCGGGGCATCGAAAGGTGTCCTAGGGCCAATGAGGCCAGCGATGGCATCGGCTGAGGGAACATCGAAAGATGTTCCAACTACAAGCAGTGATTCTGCAGCAACAACATCAACAGCAATAACAACAACGGCAACATCATCCGATGCTAATCAAAAGCGCAGAAAGAGGATCAAGTGCGCACCAAATTTGGTAAAAAGGAGATCCACGGCCACCTCAGCAAAGCTGCCAGCTGGGGTGCATACGTCCGATATAGACGAGACGTCAGAGGCAGCAAGACAAACCGAGTTAGACACTTCACCCGAAGAGGGTATAGCATATATGTCTGAAGAAGGAGAAGGGCACTTCACGACGGGCGATAGTACTGCCTTCGTGAACCTCTCCACATCAGAGGCGTCATCTGAGGAGGACGAACAAAGAATGTTCGCCCAAATTGATGCTTTGGAGGCAGAAATAGAAAAGATAAAAAGTAAAGTTAAGGCCAGCCAAGAAGCGCGCCGAGCGAGGCAACTAAAAGAACTCGAAGAAAAAGAACAACAACAGAAAAAAGAACAAATACAAAAACAACAGCCACAGCAGCAGCCAAAACAACAACGGCAAAAACAACAACAACAACAGCAACAGCAGCAAACACAAGTCCAGAAACAACCGCAAGAAAAACAGCAGCAGCAGATTCAAAAGCAGCAGAATCAACAGCCGCAGAAAAATCAGTCTCAGCAGCAGCAGCCACAGCCGCCGATCATGAAAAAAGAAAAGGTGCCACCCATTAATACTTATAAAATGGAGTTACAGGATACCATAAATCTATGTAAGTTGACCATAGGTCAAAATTTTACTATTAAAAGATTAAATAACGATAGGCATGCTATCCAGTGCTTCACACTGGAACAGCACAAAAAAATTAAAGAGTTGCTGAAAGAAACTACTACCGAATTCTTTAGTTTCACCCCTAAAACCGAAAAATTTCAAACGGTCCTTTTGAAGGGCATAGATTCCTACACGGAACCACAGGTGCTCTTAAATGAACTCCGCCAAAAAGCGAATGACGATCTCGACTTTATCGGGGTCAAGCCGTTCGCTACAGTTAGAGCTAGGCGGGAGAAGCGGAGTCTTCCCTTCTTCCTCGTTCAACTTTCACCCAGCAGCAAACTGGATAGTTTGAGGAGTATATCCGTCCTCAACTGCCAGGTTGTAACTTGGGACAAATTAAAAAGGCGCGGCGACATGCTTCAATGCATGCGCTGCCAAAGGTTCGGCCACGCCGCAGCAAACTGCGAAATGCAGTCACGCTGCGTTAAGTGTGGAGAGAACCACAATGCAGATGAATGCAAGTTAGGAAAAGAACGGGTCGAAGATAGGACCCAGCTTAAATGTGTACTCTGCCGAGGCGCCGGACACCCCGCTAATTATCGGGGATGCCCGACGTTTCAGCTTATAAAAAACAATAAAGCAGCAAAGCAAACAGTGGTAGAAAAGCGTCCAACAGTGCGCCCTCCTACAACAACGTCCGTCAACCCCCAAATTTCTTACGCCCAAATGGCGTCAGGAAGGGGAAGCACGGTACAGCCTACACCAAAGGTCGCCCAACAGGCCCCCGTACCTAAGGCGCCGGCGGCACAGGCGGATATTATGGGCGTTCTACTGGCCATCCAGGGCCAGTTGAACGGCCTCCAAAACCAGATCAGGGAGCAGGCGACTAGGGTGGATTATCTCTACTCTGTTTTGCCGAGCTTAACGCAACTTAGAGGTTAAGGGCGCGCTGCCGGAGAGGCCCTTTAAGATCCTAGCTGTGAATGTAAATTCATTGATTAGGACCGAACGTAGAGCGAATTTATTCCAATTGCTTAAAGACATAAGTCCAGATGTGTTTATGGCTAGCGAAACTAAGCTTAACCAGAAACATAAATTGACTAACAACAATTACAATATCGTAAGAAGAGACCGACCCAACTCCACGCAAGGAGGAGGCGTCGCAATCTTTATACGTAAAGGCATTAGTCATAAGGTAATATATAATAGTGATGTGCGAAAATTTCGGACGTTAGAGGCATGCATCATATGCATTCATCTCCAACAGGGGAAGCGAATGTATGTGATCGCTGCCTATGCACCGGAAACACCTCAGCCCACGCAGTTTATAACAGAGCTTGAAAAGCTTTTTGAATGCTTAAGATTGAGCTCGGAAGAGAATTACTATATATTGGCGGGTGATTTAAACGCCAAGCACACAGATTGGGGAAATCAAATACAAAATCCTCGAGGTAACCATCTATTTAATTGGATGGGTCGATACAACCTTGAGTATCGCATCGATCTTCTAGCCACAGACAGGCCATCGTTCCCAAGAAGCGGTGCCTATCTGGATCTATTGCTTAAAGACGCAAGACTAACAATTACTGACGCTGTGGGTCAACGGCCAAGAAATTGTTTACGAACGATCGAGTACGACAGTGACCACTGCGGACTCGCAGCCGTAATACAACTTCCGAACCAGCTTATGGAGTTGGAGGAGTATGTGCCTGTGCATACTTACAATTACAGTAAGGTGCGCTGGCCACGTTTCTCCAATGCCTTATTGAGTGAATTACGTTCAAATGGTATATCCCCACCAAATGACAGGAACCTAACAAATACTGAAATCGACAGATACTTAGAACAAATTGACGAAACGATTCTACGAACAATGAACAGAACAATACCGAAATACAAAGAACGTAACGCAACTGACATGTACCGTAACGCGACAATTGACGCACTTCACAGACAAAAAAGTGGACTACTGACAAGACTAAAACGCTTGTACAGGCGGTTTACTGATACACGAGACCTGGAGATTAGGACACTGAAGTCGTCCATCAAAAACATCAACCAATTGATCAAAGAAAATTATAGATTGGCTATTAATTCGTTCTGGGACAATAAAATTCGTGCCGTTAACTCCAGCGACCCAAGTATGTTCCCAAAAATTAATAAGATTTTTAGAAGAAAGGATCAAAACGATCTTCCGTGTCTTAAGCTCCAGAGGACGACAGAGAACAGAGACGTACTTCTGACAGCAGGCATAGACCCAGAGGATGCCGTATTGGACGATGACCTCTATATAATCGAAGATCCGCAGGAGAGAGTGGAGGCTGTGGGGGCTGCTTTCCAGCAAGTGTACAAGGTGAATGCTAGCATTCGCCCGAATCATGACCTGGAGAACAGAGCTCTGCTTCATCACTTATGGCTCCGGAACGATATAACCGAATGGCGATCTGAGAACCTTGGTTTTACCAGGTTTAATGATGAAGATTTGGCAAACGCCATAATCGCCGACCGAAATGGGCCCAGCCCCCTGTTAATTTCGAAGAATGAGCTCCAGCTCATCTTCGATTCATTAAAGAAAAAGAAGTCTGCAGGAATCGATGGTATATCCAACGTTGTACTACGACATTTGCCTCAAGAAGCAGTTGACATTTATACCACACTGTTTAACAACGCGCTGAATAATGCATATTATCCAGTGCGGTGGAAGACAGCTGTGGTGCACCCTCTCTCAAAAAAGGGAAAGGACAACTCCAATCCGGCGAATCTCCGGTCGATAAGTCTTCTTCCGAGTATCAGCAAAGTATTTGAAAAGGTTATTAATAGAGCCCTGTTCAAATGGGCGGAGGACAAAAATATCATCCCGGATAATCAGTTCGGTTTTAAGGCGGGACATGACACAATTCATGCCGCGTCTAAACTTGTTTCTGATATCCAATGGAACAAAACTAAAAAACAGTGTACGGGTGCCTGTCTGGTTGATTTGGAGAAGGCCTTCGACACCGTATGGTTAGAAGGTCTCTATCTAAAGCTAACCAGACTAGGTATAAGTAAACCTCTATTGTATATGCTTTATGACATGCTAAATGGTAGAAAGTTTGTTGTCAAGAGTGGCAATGTAACTTCTACTGCAATTTTTAATATTAATAATGGTCTTCAGCAGGGAGCGGTTAACTCGCCGATTCTATTCAACATTTACACCAGCGATCTGATAGGTAGTCTAACTCAGGCAATTGCGTACGCCGACGATCTAATTGCGTACAGAACAGCTCATACAGTTGAGGTCATCAAAAGTCTCTTGCAGAGTGACTTCGACAAGATTCAGCGATATTGTGATGACTGGAAGTTGAAAATCAACTTCCAGAAATCAGAAACTATTTTGTTTAGGACTCCGCTGTCTAGCGCCTCAAGGGATACGAGAAAGAACTGGCGCAAGCTGGTGATCGTAGGGCCACATGGACATCCACTGGCGAGTAAAAGTGTAGTAAAGTACCTTGGCATCTGGTTGGATCAGTACCTGTATTTCGACAGACATATAGGTGCTGCTTTGGCCAGGGCTAGGGGAGCCTTAGCCTTGACAAAACGACTGTTTTATAGCAGCCGTCTTGACAGCAGGGTGAAGGTGATTTGCTACATGGCCCTCATCAGGCCGATGATTGCCTACGGATGCCCGGTGTGGTTCAACGTTGCCCCATCTCAAATGGAAAAGATTCGGGTGTTTGAGAGGCAATGTCTTAGACGTTGCCTTGGATTACACAGAACACCAGAGTCGGAGTACACAAGATATTATTCCAACCAGGTTCTATACAACGGAGCCAACATAAACAGAATAGATAATTTTTTGTTCAAGCTGATTCGGGGTCACGTTGCAAGAGCGATGTCCTCAACTAACAGCTTAATTTTTGGGGCTTATTACCCCAATAACGAATATTTTGAGAGTGCGCGGTTAAGTGGTTACATCCCTCCTGAGGCATTCCTCTATTTAGACAGTCGAGGGCTGATACAGGATGGAGGGGCGGTTCCGCTCATCTACCACGTCAGCCGGAAAACTGTGGATAGGCGACTCCTGTATAGTCGAGACGTCATCGCTCAAGGTGGAGAAGAGCGCCTTCGGTTCAGTAGGACTGTGTCCGATCGGGACCGGAGGGATAGGGCGAAACAGGAGAACCAGTTCTGGTGGCTCTCTGAACAGCATCGTGATATTTAAAGTCGATGAAGATGATATATCTTGGCCGACTTACATAGATTTAGGGCATTAGGTATAGGTAACAGTCAGGGTGGCACCAAAAAAAAAAAAAATTAAAAATATGTATGTATGCGGGGGCATGCGTGCATGTATCTGCGTGTCTGTACATGTATGTGCGTACGTATATGTATGTGCGTATGTACATGTGTGGGTGGGTTGCATGCTAGTGTGTGTCTGCATGCATATAAAAAATAAACAAAAAAAAATTAAAAAACGAAAAAAATGCTGCTGTGGCTGTTCTAGTTTTTAAGTAGTTATAAGTATTATTAGGTATTTTAAGTAGTTTAAGTTATTTTTAGTTAGTATAAGTTAGTTTTATTTAGTTTTAATTATTTTTAATATATATTTAAGTTTAGTTTATAGGTAAAAAAAAAAAAAAAATGATCAGATACCAAGTTTTCTGTATAAAAGTTTCTTGAAATATAAAATAAATAAAAAAAAAAAAATTTAGATTTAATTAAAATAGTTTTTAGGTCGAAAGACATTAGTTGTAAGAGTTATTGTTTAATTTAGAGCGCCCGTAAAGGGCCAGTAAATTAGTTGTAAGTTATTGATAATTAGGCTAGTTTTAAACATTTTTGTCTAGCTTTAAGATAGTTATAAGTTAATATGAAATAAAAATGAAAAAAAAAAAAAAATATACAATACATAAATAAAACAAATTCTGAACGTTTAAATCATGGTCTTCTTTATAATAATGAAGGAAGTACATATGTATTTTCCAACATTAAAGTTAAAACTTCTAAGTAGTTTCCCTCTTTAACATAATTTGAATTTTTGAGTCCATTCCTAGTGGTCAAATTGCTTAGGATGTTTCTTGTTATAGGTTTAATGTGAAGGGTATCATAAACAACTGAACAATTACAATTACAATATGGTCTATACTCTGTCCCAGAAAAATAGGCAGTACACGTCTTATGGAAAAGCCTTTTCAAAACCAGTTTCGTGTCATATTTTTGCACCATAATAAAGTGATGTGGACTTTGTAGAATTTTTAAAAAGTGATTCTCATCGGCTTTATTGGGCGTTATGATGATTAAATGAAAGCAATTTTCATTTTATTTTCCCAACGTTTAGACAGTGGTTGCCGTCTTCTTCAGAGGTGTCTTTATTTACAAAATACAAAATTAAACAGAGATATAATGTTTGAACATCTATAGACAAGTAAACGAACAAAATATGAACTAAACTAAACAATAATTTGTTTAAAATATTTAAAAATACAGATAAAAAGCAGATTTTGAACACTTCTCAATTGAAGATTAGTCTATGTTTAATGATATTTACTGTCAGAAACTAAGGAACAGTAAACGACTGATATACTTTGTGTGTCTTGTTGGCGGTTCATATTATTTTTGTTGTCAATTATATGCAGTGGCTCTAGTGTGTAACGTTTAGATGTATGTTTTTCTGTTGCAAGGATCTCCACTCCCTCGAAGTTTGGTGTGTGACCGCTATCAAAGCTGTGAGAAGCCAGTGCCGTCTTCTCAGAACTTTTTAGGCAAAAATCTGACTTGTGGTTCGCCATTCTTTGCCGGAGGAGTTGTTTGGTGGTGCCGATGTAGCAAAGATTGCCAGATTCATCCGTTTTTCCTTACATTATATCTCTTTTTAATTTTGTATTTTGTAAATAAAGACACCCCTGAAGAAGACGGCAACCACCGTCGAAACGTTGTGAAAATAAAGCCGATGAGAATCACTTTTTAAAAATTCTCTAAAGTCCACATAAAAACCAACTTGGTCAAAACTTCTAAAACATCAGAATAAATTGAAAGAACTCCCCATGAAAAGTGTTTGCACTTCCGTAAATATATAAAATAATGAAAAAAAAATTCATTGCATCGGACGCAGACCTAAAATCCTACTCAGCGCATATCTCAGTGTCAGTGTCGACCAGCGCTGCTGGAAATAAAATGTGTAAGTGCCAATGCTGACAACTGAAAGTGCCATTTTAGGCCACTGGGTGCCACCAAGGAAATAGTGCACAAATTCCGGAGATTTCATATGTAATTTTTAATTTTATTTATTGCACCCTAAAATTTGGGGAATAATAAGAATAAATAAACACAAAATTAATGAATTATAAATTAGAAGATAAAATAAAAGAACTTCATTAAACGAAACATAACAAAAAATAAATAAAAGCATCAATTAACAATGTAAGTTTTTAGGTGGTATGAAGTGTTGTCAAGTTTCAGCCTTTATTACTTTATTAAACGACAAAAGGATTTTATAACTTTATAATGCCGGTCGTTCACTACGTTCTTTTCATTCAACTCCATCTTTGAATGAAAAAATTTACGACCTCTTACACTAGTGCACAAACTTGCGTCGATCACAACAAAACGTGCGCATAACTGACAAACTTAGTGAAATGTTTGATAACCTCGTTCACCTAGCTGATCAACTCGTTCAATTGTTGGAGAACTCCGTACACCTAGTTGATCAAAGTATTCAATTGTGGAATAGCTTCTTACACATTTTAGCTTGCAAACTTACTCAAAAGTTCATAAGCTTGTTCGATTTTGACAAAAAAAAGAGTTTTTCAAGTTGATCAACTGCGTTTTTGTTATGCTTGTTCAACAAGTTGATGGACGCACTCATCTAACGCAACTTACAACAAATATTTTCACATCAACGGCAACCAACGCCAAACAAATAAAAAAAAACGCGTTAAACCAAAAGTCAACGAGCAACCCGAGCTCGAACACTAGCCGTACTTTTGTTCAACAATTCGTTGAGCAACGATCTCCAACCGGCTTAAGCTCGTTGGTTGAATTGAATTGAGGACATCGTACATACGAGTTGAATGTGTTGAACTTGAAATTAGTGCGTTGAACGCCTGGTAGATGACCGGCATTAAGAAAGTCGATTTTTATTATGGGTTTTAACGTTATTTAAGCGTCAAACAACTCAACAAAGCTGATGCACTACCATGTGGTGAAACTAAGTGTGATCATGAACTTGTATATTGAAAACATTTTAACAAATTTGAAGCGTTTGAGTGGCACAGTGCCATTTAAATTAGAAAGTGCCAAATGTTACTTGGCTACTGCTGCCCAGCGTTAGAACCTTGATCCACTCGGAGTAAATCTACTATAGTTTTGAGAAAAAAAATAAATCTACTCCACTACTCCGGTTTTTTGAGATATAATCCCTTTTTCACTCTGGAAAATTCAATAAAAAAATACCTCAGCAATGATTGTAGATGAAGTTTCAGGCGAAAATTCCGACAGCAATAAATGTCTTCCAAAATAAAGGGCTATCCATTTTGCGGTTTCAAAAGTATAGGGCTGGAATTCGACATCTGCCAAAGTAAGTTGTTAAACCAATTTTTTTTTCCAGTTGAAAGTCCGACATTTACAAAAATGGATCGCTTAACTATCGCACAACGCATTCAAATTGTTAAAACCTTATATAAAAATGGTGATTCTGCCACAGCCACATATAGTGCTTTAAGAGGAGATTATAGTTTACATAATCGTCCAACTACGCAAGCAATTGGCAAAATTGTGAAGAAATTTGAAGAGACTGGATTGGTCACAGATATTGTAAGGCCTTCGAATCATCGTTTCGCTCGTACCATTGAAAATATCGCTGCTCTAAGTGAAAGTGTTGCCGAAGACCCGACCTTTTTTAGTGGGGCTACACGAAAGACCGTGTTTATGCAGATAAACCTTTAACTCTTGAGCACTTGAAAACCAACATTTGCCAAGTTATGGCTGAGATACCGTCAATATATGTCAAAAAGTGATCGAAAATTACCTCAAAAAAATGGATGCTTGCAACACTTCGCATGTTGGTCATTTAAATGATGTAGTGTTTTAACATAATGTAAACTTTATAATAAAAAAGAAATACTCGTATCATGAAAAAATATATTTTATTTGTGTTTTATTTACGTTTACTGTTGAAACCGCAAAATGGATAACACGTTACAAACAAAAATATAAAACAGAATGGGAATCCAGCAGAAAGTGGTAAAAGATGCCAGGGTTGTTTCATGCACTTTCAAATCCAACCTCAACCAAAATCAAGTGATGGTCAACGAAGGCAAAAGAATTATTTGGGCTTATATCCAAGTATAGATAAATTAGATAGATGTTAAGTCTAGCTGTTTACCCCACAGCAGCGCAGCAGCTCAGAGAAAGTTTTCCGATATGAATTTATGGAAAAACAAATTCAGAAACCGTTTAAATGTTAAGAAAGTAGAAAATTTTACGTTTTCAAGATCGCTTATAGGAAATCGTAAGGACGTTTTTGAACCACCGACCGCTCCAATTAATTAAATTTCTATGGCAATACAAGGCAAATTAATTTAAAAATAGTATTAATAACTACAATTATTAAATATGTTAAGATAGTCTTGAGTTTTTAGTCTTTTCAAGTCTGAAACGAATCAAATTTGTGATTTATTTTTTGTTTAATAAATTTTTTTGGTAAAAATAAAGTATTAAAAACTACTTTCTAATTAAATTTTGTAGGTATAACAAAAGATAGTTTAAATATTTTTAAGTCTGAAGCAAATGGAATATAATATGTGATTTAATTTTGTAAGCAAATATGAATTTACTTTAGTTAAAATAAATCTTATGTTAAATACAGGGTGGCGCACGAATCGTGCTACAATAAAAAATTTAAATACCTTTTATTTTAATCGATGTATTTCATTAATTTTTTTTATTGGATTAAAAATAAAATTTTATTTTAATTAACTAATGGTTTTTAAAGATGATAGAACGCATATGCGGCACCTGATCAGAAAATTGTTCATTGCGGCCTGAAGGGTTGAAATTGGGATCGCCTCAATTATTGTCTTAATGGACTGATTCAATTCAGTCTAATTCCTGTATTTCGTTTTGCACACTTCCTGCTTGACATAACCGCATAAAACAAAGTCTGGTGCAGTCAGTTCAGGTGACCTTGGGGGCCAGCGGAAAGTGCAGTTTCTGGATATCAATTTGTTTGGGAATTTTCTTTGGAGCTCCGCCATAACTTGTGTGGCTACGTGTGCACTTGCTCCATCTTGCTGAAGCCAAATCCTGCTGAAAGGGATACGTCTTGGGCGAAGTTCTGGGTAAAAAAAAACACCTTCAACATCATTAAATAACGGTCCCCATTGACAGTTTGTGTTACATCGTTTTCTTCAAAGAAGTATGGCCCGACAATACACCTTGAAGAAACTGCGCACCACACAGTGACTTGTTCTGGGCGCAGTTCCGTCTCAAGGAAAATTTCTGGATTAGATTCACTCCATATAGGGCAATTTTGTTTGTTAACATTGCCGTTTAAGTTAAAATGGGCCTTGTCAGACATGAACAAACAATTTATCAATGTGTTGTCTTCTTCAGCCATTGCAATCATTTTCGGCAAAATTCCTGGCGAACAGGTAAGTCCTGAGGGTTTAACTTGCTTGTAGTTTGGACCTTGTACTGAAATAAGTTTAAGTCATCAGGAAGTATCCGTCTGCTAACTCCAATCTGTCCCGCTAAGTTTCGAGTCGAAATACTTTGATTTGCCTGTATTGCCGATGCAACAGCCATGATTGTATATTGAAACCGAACATTGGGATCTCGATAATACGGTCTTCGTTCGATGCTTCCAGATTCGGCAAACATGTTCACCAGCCTCATAATGGTCCATCTATTCGGGGGAGTACCGCCAAACTCCAGCTTAAATTCCCTTTAGACGGAGATGACGGACTGCAAAGAATGGTATCGCTGCACTTTCCAAATTCTTTTTTCAGTATCCCAAGCAATCATTTTGATAAATCTAAATAGTAGCCTATAAAATAAAAAAAATAAGCCGATTATTCACACTGAAAAGAAGTTATTAAGTTTTGTTTTTGTAGCACGATTCGTGCGCCACCCGGTACAGTTATTGACAAACAACTTGAGTTTTTCTTTCGTTTTCAAATCTACTGCGTACATTTTCGATTTACTCCAATTTTTTCTTACAAATCGACTTCGAAATCTGACTACTGAGGTTCTAACCCTGGCTGCCATTCAACCCCCATTAAAATTGATGTGCTTTCAGAGTTACCGGTGTCCATTTCTTAACTCGATCGGTTTTTTTCCCTGGGTTTCTGTTAAGGTGCTTTTGATTTTAGAGCTTTAAAAAAAGTATTGAATGATAAGTGTTATCGTGGAGTGTTTTCATTTTTGCACTTCTTTTAATGTGGGGAAATCACGTTGAAATGTAGGAACAAAATTTTAAGCTGTTTTCTTTGAAGAAGAACATTATTTGCGTAGATTTTAATTAATGTGAAGTAAAGTATTTTTGTATAAAATGTATGTTTAAAAGGTGTATTTATTTTAAAGTTTCTTGTTTTTAACTCGTGTATTTTTAAAGAGGTGTGTTTTTTAGAGTTTTGTACAATTAGTTCGAAATGGCTTCAAGGATTTCAAAATATTTAAGTTCCGACAAAAAAAAATGTCGACGAGACAAAAAAATTCAGAAGAATTTTCAAAATAAGACAGAAGCTGAACGAACAGTTTACAGACTTCTTAACGAAAACAGTTCCAAAGTCCTGAGAAACAATATTTTTTTATTTTTGCTTGTTTTTAATTTAAAAGCGATTAGGCCTATTGCGGATACCCTTCAAAAACGCACCTTTTATCTTACCTCATTGCGGTGTGGCAAATATAAATGGGTTTTGATTTTTATAAACAAAACGACTAAATAAAAAATTCTATCGAAAAAAAGAGCGGAAGCCCTACATAGTATTCTTTCATATTTGGGTCCATTTAAAATACACACTACGAAAACCCTGTGAGATCTTTAATGAGTGACAGATGTATGCAATCTACTCAACGAGACACGAACGCCCTATCTTGCCTACACTGCCTATTTTTCTGGGACAGACAAATGAAAGTGTGTATTCAAATTTACAAATGTTCTGTTAAGTTAGAGATATAGGCGCAAAATTTTAAACAGGCCGATATGTTAAGGGCTTAGCATGATACAACTTAACAGTTTGCTAATACTAAACCACCTTACTAATATTTACCTAATTTTAAACACTTTTTACATAGCACCATACTAAATCTATTTCTTAATAAACTACAACTAAACACGCCTAAAATAGTGGAAAAAAATAAGCGAACATAATTTTTTGACGTTTGTAAATGTCAAAGTGGCATATGGATTAGGTACGATACTAAAAAAATAAAGTAGCCATTTTTTAATTTTAACCTTAGTAAAATGTTAAGAAAATAGTACGATACTAAACTGGTTTAAAATTAGCAAACTCCTATTTTTAGCCAAGTATCATACTAAAAATGATTTAAGATATTACTAAATCGACTAAAATTTTGCACCATAGTTTTGTGTGGGTTATTGTTAAAAAATAAACTGTATAGCATACTTAACACCGCCTATAAGATCCTTCTGTCGTATTAAATGAATGTTTGAAGCTGTTCGTCAACAATCCAATAAAAATAAAGTGCACGCTGCCCTATCAAGGATTTGGAAAAAATCTGATTGATAGTTAGGTACATTTAATATCAGAAAAGGCTTAGACAATGTATTGACGTGACAACTTGGCGTGCGAAACTGGAGACAACAGTTAATTAAACAGTTTAGGCCGAAAACAATATTGCATTAAAATAAAAAGAATTGGCAATATATCTTTTATTCTCAGACAAAAAAAAAATGTTTTTCCCACAAAATAATTTTTTGTATTACTAATTGTAATTATTTTGAAGATATGGACGAACTAATTTGAATCGTAGCAAACATTATGTAAGTCAATGCAATATAATATCTAAAACAAAGTAAAAATAATTTTTCCAAGAAAAAAATGTATTGATGTTTTCCTTTGATCTTGATTTTTCAATTTATTTTTCTTGTTCAATTTCCGCTCTGTTTATTAACAACCCTGCAAATGTTATTCAAAAGAATTAGCAGACCTTACTTCAAACAACATACAATGGCGGGAAAAATGGAGAACTGCTGAAGAAGAAGCAGAACGTATATGTTCTTAATGAAGAGCTTTTAAGAATGACACGACGAAAAGTTTGAACATAATCGTTTCAGAGTTTTACTTGGTAAAAAGACCTATACTCGTATTATAAGTTTGTTTTATGTGAATAAAAATTGAAGAAAAGGGCGTTCCAGGTATTTATTTTAAAATTCCCTATTTATTTTAAGGCCCTCATTAAAAGAACCTCTCCGAACTAGTCTTATCCATCAGTAAACTCTTCTGACTCACTCATTCATGTGTTGTTATAAAGTACAATAAGAAATGTAACTATTATTACAAAAAGATAAGAGCTACAAAATGCACCCAATAAGTCTTTCGAGTTCACTCAAAATACTCTCCTCTATTAGACACAGCAGAAAAGAGGATTTAGGAATAAGTCATTCTGAATGAAGGAGAAGAGAAGCCATGCAGAAAATAATTATTATTGTATCTCTCGTGAATAGCTATGTATATTTCAATATTATTATTGTGTCAAGTGAAAGATTATTTCACAAATGCAATCTGTCTTGCAATTTGTGTTGGATTTTTTTTTCTCCCAAAACTTAACTCAATGACACTTTTTGAGGAGCAAAACGAAACTAACGAGAAGCTATATATATTTTGGTTTGCATTCTCGTAGCCAGAATAAAAGAGGATTTCTTAAAAATTGCATTATCATCATAAATGAAATCAAACATTGTGTCAGGGAAGAAAAAAATGCTTTACGGAAAAAACTATAAGTCATCGATATGACGGTTTGGAAAAAATATGTATGATTATGTCACATCGGAATTACTTTATAAGAAAATGTTAGAAAGTATAAACAGACTAGTTTAATCTGAAGGTTAAACAAAAATTCGTTTTTATGTGTCAACGTGAACCTATATAACTAGAGCTAACTTCAAAGACTACCAAAGTCAGATATTTTGAACTGATAACTTTTCATGGGAGGGAAAGCCGCTTCGTTGCGTAACGCGTTATGGTGCCAGTCTGTGTGGCTTCCCTTTCTCTCACGCATACAGAGAACTTTTGAAATTAATCAAATTAACGATGAACATTTGAAGCGTTCTCAAGTTGAACAATTTTAATATTAAAGTTCAACTTAGATTAGTTTAAGTAATCACTTCTGTCGGGCGTCCCAAGAAGCACATGTTTTTGTTTACAGTTTTTGAACTGCTCAAGCTGTGCGATCCTCATCGCCTTGACACCGATTTTGAAAAATAAAGTTTGACCCTTGAATTCGAATGAAATAATCGGTTATCTGACATCATTCGAATGATTTCCCTTTATCTCATCTTATCTCTCATACATGGGTGTTCTCGATTTCTACTTCACTGTCCACTATACTATTATATAAGCGTAAGCTTAATGTAAATGCAATACCAAGATGCAAGAACAAGAGCCAAGAGGTAAATTATAATGTGTGCGAGTGTCTAGTCTTAGAAAGGGTGTTTTTTTTTAGCTTCATGAGAAGTTTCGATGGTTTTTTCTTTGTGGTTGGACAGTTGGGAATGTCAAACTCTGTTGACATTTCAGTTCAGAAAGTTTTGACAATTCACCTTGAATCGTTTAACGCCGCGCCAGAACAACGCTTCCAAAGAGTTTTACTTTCTTACTCCTTTTTCTCAATGGTTCCGTCAATGAGCAAAATTACAGTATTTGGAGCGAACACAATCATCAAAGATCTTAACGAATCCCCATTACATTCATTAAAATTACTTATTGGTATGATTTACACGCTGGGAGCATCATCGGTCCTTATTTCTTTCGAAATAAGGAAGGAACTGTCATTACGGCGAATGGCGAGTGCTATAATGCATTTTGCTGACTGATATGATGTTACCAAAAATTAATCAGCTAAATATCTACATTTGGTTCCAACATGACGACGCAACTTACAATCAGCAGTGTCAGATGTGGTGATTTATCGCCAAACTGGCGATTTGAAATTTATTTTTGCGACTCAAAAACTTGTTTGGCGATGTACCCTAGAAAAAGCGATATTTCTCGCTTTTGGCGATTTTAATTTTTTGAATCGAAATGCTAATACTTTTTTCTTTTTTTTCTAAAATGCACTTAAGTTTATATCTTTTCCATTCCTGCATGCTGAATGAAGTCATCGAAATAGTAATTTTGAACGCAGCCACTAAAGAGCGATTTCTTTCTCCTCCCTAAAATAAATGACGTACGTCAAACGTCAAACCAAATATCTGTGCAATGCAGTATGTTATATAGTGCCTGGTTACACGAGCGTAAAAACTAACTTAAGAAAGAGAGCGGGTGATTTTTCGAATGAAAGAAAGGGATGAACAAAGGCCAAGTTTCATCATTTTCCGATATGAGTATTGCGTTAACTCGTAGTCGCGGCGGATATATGCCGGAAATCATATTTAAAAATTAAATGCAATCAAATTATCTACCAGATTATAATAATAAGCAATTCATGCCAATAATATTATTGCCGTGTATTATTATTTCAAGTTCTCAAGCTCTTAAAAAGAGCACATGAAACTTCAACCTATGACGAGACCGGATCGGTTTCTAAAATTTATGAAAACCAAAAATATACCCTCCGCAAAAGTTTATTTCTACCGCTAGGGGTCACGCAACGCAGAATAAAAACTTACGATTTCTTGATTTCGCTTTGTTTTTAATTCTATTTTAGTGTCTACAGCTTTTAAATCTGTTAACAAATTTATAGAAGTATGTTTGCTACAAGAATTTTCCAATAGAGGCAAAGCTTATTCCTCGTTATTTTAAATTTTTTTAAATGTTTATATTTGGCCCTTCTAAAATATTTCTCATTAACTGCCATAATTTAGGATTGACCGTTCATAAATTTAAATATAGATTTGTTATAGATCAAAGTAGGCCATGACTTTTGTGACAATTATAATTTCATAGTTTTCAATTTATTTTATTTATTATCTGTGTTTGGTTCCTAAACATTTGTCTAGTGTTTTATTTCAGGCATTTTTATTGTTTGTTATAAAATAAAAAAAGTGAGTTGAGTTCGTAAATGTAACATTGCATTAGAAAGAATGCAAGATTAAAGATAGTTTAATAAATTTCATTATCTCTTTTATTAATAAACTAAATTGAAAATATAAACGCGTTCCCAGAAAACAGTATATCAAATATTTAGAGTAGGAGGGACGATGTCGACGCGTTTGTTGCCAATCTACAAAGATACTGCTCTTCATCTTACATTTCTGTAAGAAGACAGTTCATCAAAAAAGCAGATAACACTTACAGCTACAAGAGTTATGGAAATTTATATCTTAGCATCAATTCCGACAATTGGTAAGTTCTGTGTTAAGAAGTGCATTATTAAATTCAACGACAAAAGATCTGTTCTTCTTAAAACGCCTAAGGGCAGAAGAGTACCGGGAGTTTTTGAGATTCGAATGGATAAATTAAAAAAAACGACGTAGAAAAACTGTTTGATATAGCTGCTTGTAAATGTATTGAGAATGAATTTTCTAGATGTCACAAAGAAAAAAAGAAGGGCCAGTGAAATTTTTGAAAGAAGTTTGATGTTTCGGAAACCAAACTTCAAAAGTCCCTTCAAAGAAAGTTTCTATGCAGATATCAATGAAACAGAATTTATACCGTTCAGATACCGATGAAGAAACTGAAGCTTCAAGAACTTTAATAAAACAGATTGCCTCCACTGCTGCTCTTGACCCCAATCTTAAATATCTTTTTAATGTTGCGAAAGTGGCAGATAGATTCAAAATATCGGACAGAGCAACTGCAACACAGCGGTCATTAGCGATAGAAGTAAGATTCGAAGGAAAAGGACAAAATCAAGGTCTTAACAAACAGGGGTGTGCAAACTTGACTTGTTTGGCCTTTATTTTGACGCCCGGAAAGAGTTTACTAAAACGTATGGAAAAACATCGGGTCCAAACGCTTATACTGGTAATATTGGCCAGGATCTTAAGAACTGCCAGAATCTAACCATCGCCGATTACAAAATCATTTAAGTAAACTTACCTGAAATACCTTTACAATGCCTGACTTCAGACCGAAAATATCTTTGTGAAATTTATAAGGCCATCAGAAATGTTGTCAAAGAAGCAGCAATTGTCCATTCAAGATGGCTGACGACAGCTAACCGCTAAACTAAAGTGTTTATGTTTCTAAACAAGATCCAGAAGAGTAATTACAACATAAAGTTGAGTTTATTTGCCAATTATACAGTTATGTGGTTTGAAATTAAATCCAAGTCTTCAACTCACAAGATATTTTCCAGAAGACCTGAAAAAGGTAGTACACCCAGTTTTCGCTCGCAATGAATACTTCGGTCACTGCGAAAATATTTTGGTAACCATGATGCTGGATGATCGCCAAAGCATTCGGGAACTTGCTGTTCGACGCATTCTTAAAGCAAGAGCAACAACCAATAATATTGGAAATCCCAAGCAGTTTGAACTCCCAAAATTCCATTTCGAAGCCGCTGAATACTTCGAACTTATTGATTGGTGGCAAATAGAGAAGTAGTTTAACGACAGTGTCAAATCAAATTTGTTATTGACAAGTTTCCGAATGGACAGTTAAATTGGGCACCGAGTCTTTCCAAACAGTCTGTGGATTCACAAGCAGAAATGGATTGATAAGAAACACTCTAATTTCCCAAAAATAATTTCCAAGACAATTGAATTAAAGAATAAAAACATGTTGGAGAATAATTAATGGGTTTTTCTATATTTTTTTTTATAATAATCTGGTTAGTTATTTCTGTTTTTCGCATTATTTATTCTACTTCAAATAGCAATTAGAAACTACTTGGGTGATTTTTAAGCAAATAAATTCTTTAAAAATTAAATTTAAATCTAAAGAGCATTTGCAATGGATCTGTGTGATTGGGTAATTTTTAGTTTTTTTTTTCAAATTAAAATGCTAATGCGCGACCCCTAACGGTCATTTTAAAAAATCAAAAAAATCTTAGAATTCATTTTAAGACCCAACACAACTTTTGCGAGGGGTGTTTTTCATTTTAAGAACTTCATTTTTTGTCCATACAAGTGCGCTGCGCTCTGTACCAACACCAAAGCGTTGAAGAGCACTCATGTCTTTTCCTCATTTTTTACGCTACGAATACGAAGCATCGCACAAAGAGGAGACCAAGAATTTAAAATTCTGTGTAGATAATATATTCGCATTCTCTCGCCGACCTAATCCTATACATTTATGTGTTTGATTGATTACCGTGAGCGTGACGCATTTTCGTTTCATCGAGTTTCACATCATAATGTTTCTACAGAAGTTTCACTTCCAAAGTGTTTTTTATAAGTACAGTTTATACTTTCATTTGACATTACAAACAGACACTTCACTTGACTATATTCAAGCCGCAAGTACGTGCGACCGATTATTGCATTACAAATATTGCAATTTTAGCTTGGGCACATTGATATAAATAAAATTATTCCTAATATTTAAAATGTTACCCAATGGTAAGTATATAGGCTGAGTTCGTAATTGTAAAACTTCCGCAGTACTGCCAACATTACGTTCATAAATGTAAACAAACAACATATATGAGCATGGTAACACTTGTGTTCATAAAAGTAAAACGACAGTCAATTTGCTTTAAAATTGGCATTTGTTTTTATTATGTTGCTGAATCTGCATAAAACTAAATGGCGGTGCAGCAAATGTGAGTATTTTTTACTTGCGATTATAGGTACTATAAGGCAAGTTTTGCATTTGTCGAAAAAAAAAGTTGTGAGATAACAATCAAACATGACATTACGCTGTAGCGAAGACGAAAAAAGATGGTCATAAGATTCTGTCAGTCAGTATGTCTGTCTGTCAGTCTGACAGTGTGTCTGTATGTGTGTATAGACACCTACAGCCCAAACGGGTGGGCCGAATTGTTTCAAACGTAGTATATAGAGTTTTTTAGGTATTGTATAGAGGGGAAAGTGAAATTTTTTTTTAGCTCAAAAAATAACGGTACCAGCCATATAAACGCTACGTTCAAACATATTTTTCTCGGAAACGGCTATAACGATTTTGATAAAAAAAAATCAGTGTGGGTTTTTAGCTACGACCGATAATATACTTGAAAAAAAAATTCAAAAATGTCTAAAAACGGTACTTTCCATAGGACCGTTTTTTTGCTTTCGACTATCTCATAAATGGCTTAACTGATTCTTTTGAAATTTCACAAAAAATATAGGTTAAGGTTGCCCAAATTATACCGCTTACCAATATTTTTCATTAATATTTTTTTGTATTTTTAAAATTATTTTTAAGAAAAAAATTTAAAAAATTTATTATTCGAAAACTGCTCATTTTTTTTTTCAAAACCGCTCCACAGATTTAAAATTTTTTTTTTTCATAAATTCAAATTTATCCAAGGAATAAAATGGCGTACTTTTTTTTGAGCTCAAATTAGTTTAAGTATTTATTTCAGAATTTTGAATTATTTTTAGATTTAATCTTTTGTTTTTAGGTTTATATTATTAAATATTTAATATTGTCATACCAATTTATTTTAGAACAAAATTTTAAAAAAATTGTATATGTATATACAAAATTGAGTTAAAAATGACTTTAAAAATATATATAGATTTTTAATAGAAATCTTTTGCATACGATGTGATCGAACATAAGAGCAAGTTCGTGCGATCCAGTCGTGCAATTTATTTACTTAAGCCTTTTACATAAAGAACAATCCAAATTATGTTTGTGCGCGAACTACTTTTTTCCGACTGGATCGATTTGAATGAAATTATCAGAAAATCTTAGGACATGTTTGGGGAGTGCAGATAAGAAATATGTTTGTTGTCCGACGGCTAAAAGCAGAGTTATGACCAAAAATGTCACTCACATTTTTGTTATTGATTTATTACTATAAATAATGTGTTTTGTAGACGCACTTCTACACTACACTACAGCATTTGATTCCGATTAAATGGATTTTGATATTTTATTTTGTCGAACCTTCAGGAATATGATATGGATTCCCTCTGATTTTTTCTGACGATTATCGAACTGTCTAGAATGTTTCATGGATTTTTCGGTTAATTGAAATTCATTGTGTTAGAAGACGTTTTGGGTTGAGATGTTTACGAGATATATAATAGATGATGATGTTCTGCCATCAATTCCACAATTTAATATATTGCGTTATACATTGACTTTTCACATTATCATTTTATATTCAGCAAATATGTTTTTTTTTTGCTGCAATTGATCCCAGTTTTGCGTATTATTACACTGATTCCGGATAGCCGTATATCGATTATACGATCATTTTTCTTGATCAAAGTATAAAAAGTGAGGTTATCCAATTAGATTGCGGGCATTTAATTGCGAAACATTCATTCACTCATCATTATTTTTGAATATAGGATTAGTCAAAAACAACTTTGTTGTTGCTAATGACTCCTAATAAACAATTCAGCTTTGGACGACTTACATGTCTTGCTCAATAGCAAGAGGAAAGTGCAGGTTTGCACTGCACAATCACCACCTCAAATGCGACAAAAAGTTATTAGAAGAATACCTACAAGTCCTAAATGTAAACTTGAATTCGCTGCTTACCAATACTATTTGGCAATCGCATATACCTTCTCGACGCTCAAAGTGTGACATGCAAAATATTCGTCATTTAATTGATTCTGGCAACAATTTGGTCAAGATCTCAAATTTCGTTGACTGTTGCATCCTATGCTGCCACACTGCTTGAAGGCGGGCGAACTGCACATCCGGTTTGAACAGGTGATGAATCTTCTCACGGTTGACAAGCCAATAAGGAGCACAATGACAAAGAATTCGACGACTGCGAAATTGATGCGAGAATGCAAAATCATCATTTGGGATAAATGCACGATAGTGCACAAGCGAGGAGGCAGTTGACCGAAAATGAGGGACTTACGAGGTGATTCGAGATTATTTGGTAGGGCTATGATATCACTGTCCGGAGATTTTCGTTAAACGCTTCCCGTTATCCCAAAATCAACTGCTGCCGACGAACTTAAAACATGCCTGAAATCGTCTTCTTTGTGGCGGCTTATCAAGAATTTGAAATTGACCACGAACATGAGAGTCGCATTGCAGAACGACGCATCTGAATTCTAGAGACAACTGCTGGCGCTTGGCAATGTCCCAATTCCTGGCTGCGACTGGATTGATATAAATTCCTGCAAAATTTTTGTGAGTTAACAACGTCGATGGTGAAACTCATCACCAAAGTTAAGTGTTCCCCGGCATTGCGAAAAATTATAAAAATGTCGATTGGATTTATCAATGGGCAATACAAGCATTCATTTTTATTATTCAAAGTCAAATCGCTGGAGAACTGCATTCGTACAAATTCGCTGACCACATGACCGACAAGGATGAAGGGACCAATTATCCGATGAAATTTTTGAACACGCGTAATGTGCCAGGAACTCCGATGCATATTTTACAGCTGAATGTGTCATCGATCATAATCATGTTGCGATGATTCCAGCCATGATCATATACGAGAAATTAAAAGGACAGAAAGTCCTTAACCCTCAATTCCGAATATTCCAACTGGCCTTAAATTCCAATTCAAGTAGATTCAGTTCCACGTTCAATTGGCTTTTGGGACGACAATCAATAAATCGCAAGGCCAAGCCTTGTAAGCCTGTGGAGTAAATATCGAATTCTGCTGTTTTTCGCACGGTTAGCTGTACGTTGCCTGTTCGCGTATTGACAAACCGTCTTCGTTGTTTGTCTTTGCGCCCGAAACAAGTCGAAAAACATTTATTTTCATATCACTCTCAACTGATTTTGATTCCATTCAAATAAATCACATTGCAATTTGAACTATCTGTGCTTTATTATAGGTCTAGGGTATATATGAAGGCGTTAAATTGGGGCGAGACGAAGTTCGCTGGGTCCGCTAGTTTATTTATAATCTTAAGATTATTTTATTTTCTTCCCTTAATATGAAATTAATTCTTTTTCTTTCACAGGACTGAATCTGAGTCCAAACTGTGGTGTGATGCTGACACCAAACAAGTCATGGAATTGGAATGGAATCCTTTAGAAATATTGAATAATCAGCTTCAAAATAGTGAGATAAGACTGCCAGCCACATATCTATTTTCAGCCGTTTTGATTTTTTTTCCAAAATGGCTTAAGTTCCTTCAAAACAAAATGTCGAAAGTTCTGTGTAATTTCTGTAAGAAACAGTTACAAAAAGGCTTACTTAAAATGTAGACCCCGGTCATCCGAAAATGGTTTTAAAAAATGTCATACAGAAATTCTTTTATCGTTTTAAGAAAGTTTTTATTTTTGGAATGTGGATTATTATATCGTTCTAAAGGTTTTCATATCCAAAAACATTTCCTTTTTCTTCGGTTTTTTTTTTTTATTTCTGCCAATTTTTGTCCCATGTTTTTAAAACCTGTTTCTTCTGCAAGGCTTAGAACAAAAAGTTTTTAAAATATTTTTGTTGATAGCCTTAAACAATAGCTCCTAACAAATAATTTATACTTCTCTTTTTGTCAACGTTTGCTATTATGAACTCATTTTAAACAAAGTAGTATGACTGCACACAAGCAGTTGTAATTGTGTTCATAAACGCAGGGAATGTGCTACAAAGCCTGCAATTACGAACTCAGCCATACATCGTATTAATTGAAGTTCAGGTGGTCTTACTCAATTAAAGAAATGGCGTTAACCAATACCCAGTCACCCATACAAGAACACATCCAAAAAAAAACAACTTCTTCGACTTTGTTGTGTGTTGTATGTGTGTATCTGGAAATACTAAATCATTCATTCAAATGGGTCATAAAAAATTACCATATTCCATTGTTTCTTAAAATAAATTAACATAAAAAACGCATATAGCGCTTTACGTTTTATGCGATGAATATATCTCTACACACATAGGTAAACAAATATTGTTCTGGCATATGGAATGGAACCCCAGGGGTGACCATAACAAGGATGATGTTATAAATGTTTGATTGTAATCCTGAAAGGGAAGCTTTCTCTTTTCAATTTTACATAGAATCCACATATGTTTATTTTGGTGAGCGCATTGTAATTGATTTTTTAACAATTTCACTAGGTACTAGAATAAATTTACTGTTTTGTAGTATGCATACCTAAATTGAAAATTTATTAAGTTGACAATAAACCATTCGAAAAATGTATAATAAGTATTATGAAATTATTACTTATTTAGGGGCAATTTTTTAATAGACAGTTAAGTAGTCAGTTAGTACATATTCTCCAGATACAACTTAATCTATGAATTTATCTATTATCTTGTAAGTTGGCTTTATATTTAAGTTCATAGGATCCAGGATTTTACTAAAGAAGCAAATAACTTTAGTGTATTTGAGGTTCTTTTATTCACAATTGGGATTTATTTATACAATTTCTCGGGTGTCTGGTAGAATGGGATTAAGTCACAAAAATTGTTTTTTTTTGGATTTTTATTGGGCTTAAGTCATATTTTTTTTCTATATATCGTTTGGTCCTATCAGGGTTAGCCTAGCGTTACTCCTTCCTCTAGAAATATTTCGGTGCAAATGGTAAAAATCAGGAAGGTTTCAGATTTGTTTGGTATAAAGAGTGTAAGTGAAATTAAGTGGAATTGTATTTAATTATTTTAAAGGCTTAAGCCTTTAGTGCCAAAGAGAATTAAAAAATCTTGTTGTTCCTAAGGGCTTAAGTCATCTTATGCATCTAGTGTCAAACAGAAAATATACTCTCGGTTGCGATAGAAAGTATACACATTTCTAAGTTTACTGAGAGGTAATAATAATAAATTTCGTAAATGTCCTGAAAAAAAAATACAAGAATACAAGAATTCAAAACCCGTTGAAAAATAAAGGATTTGTGCTCACTTTTAACCCTAGTTCCACCTGTTTTCCATGACTTTTACAAGAATTTGGCCACTTCGGAAGATGCCCCAGACAATAATTCTGATTGTTTAGAAGATACCTAGGAACCTGAAACACAAAGCTACAAGTCTACAAGTCAAGAACCACTTGTAATATTATGTTAATTTTACCAGTGTAGACAAACAAAAACTTTACAGTTGTAGAAAACAAAAATGTACCTACACTTGTAGGCATTCTGCTTACAAGAGCACATTCAAAGAAAGATAAGCACGCGGAAGCATCTTAATAAAAAAAAATGAATAAAGAATCCGTTCAAAAATAAAATGCCGCGAAAATAATAACATTGGCGCCATATTTTAAACAGCCTGATGTTAAGGGCTTTGCATGATATTACTTAACAGTTTGTAAGTACTAAAGCACTTTACTAATATTAAACACTTTTTAACTACCACTATACTAAATCTATTTCTTAATAAACTACAACTAAACACGCCTAAAATAGTGCAAAAATGTAAGCGAACATAACTTTTTGACCCTTGTAAATGTCAAAATGACATATGAATTTAGTACGTTACTAAAAAAATAAAGTCGCCATTTTGTGATTTTAACTTTAGTAAAATGTTAAGAAAATAGTACGTGACTTTTGGAATTTCTGACCTCTTTACTGAAACAGCAAACACTGCTCCTGTCAACAGGCATCTTTCAGTTGACTCCTGTCAAAATTTAAACTTGCTCCGTCAGTTAGTTTGTGTTTGACAGCTATTTTAATCAGACTACTCACTAATTTGAGGAGAAAATGGAAAAAAGTGAATTTCGTGTGCTTATTAAGCATTATTTCTTGCGAAAAAAAACCATTACCGAGACCAAGGATAAGCTTGATAAATACTATGGGGACTCTGCACCATCGATTTCAATGGTAAAAAAGTGGTTTACTGAATTTCGTTGTGGCCGTACAAGCACTGAAGATGCCGAACGTCCTGGACGCCCAGTTGAGGTCTCTACACCCGAAACAATCGAAAAAATTCACGATATGGTGTTGGGCGACCGAAGATTGAAAGTGCGAGAGATTGTGGAAGCCGTAGGGATCTCGCATGGCTCAGTGGTTTCAATTTTGAATGATCACTTGGGCATGAGAAAGCTTTCCGCAGGATGGGTGCCGCGTTTGCTCACAGTCGACCACAAACGCAATCGTGTAACAACTTCACAGCAAGGCTTGGCGTTGTTTAATCGCAATATGGAGGAGTTTTTGCGCCGTTTTGTAACCGCGGACGAAACATGGATCCATCACAACACACCAGAGACCAAACAACAGTCAAAACAGTGGGTTTCTAAGGGTGAATCGGCGCCAAAGAAGGCCAAGATTGGTTTGTCAGCCAATAAAATTATGGCGACTGTTTTTTGGGATGCACGCGGGATAATCCACATTGACTACCTTCAAAAGGGAAGAACAATCAATGGGGAATATTATGCCAACTTATTGGACCGATTCAATGATGATTTGAAAAAAAACCGACCTCATTTGGCCAAGAAAAAAGTTCTTTTCCACCAAGACAATGCAAGGGTGCACACATGTGCAGTTGCCATGGCAAAAATCCATGAATTGGGCTATGAATTGCTCCCTCATCCACCCTATTCTCCAGATTTGGCTCCGAGCGACTACTTTTGTTCCCAAACCTGAAGAAATGGCTTGGTGGAAAAAGATTTGACTCCAATGATAAAGTCATCTCGCAAACAAAGGCCTATTTTGAGGACCTCGACAAATCATTTTTTTTGGAAGGGATACAAAAATTGAAGAAGCGTTGGACAAAGTGTATAGAGCTCAAGGGAGACTAGTTGAAAAATAAAATTATTTTTTTATCAAAAACTCTGTGTTTTATTCCAAAAGTCACGGACTTATTGACCCGCCCTCGTATCATACTAAAAATGATTTAACATATTACTAAATCGACTAAAATTTTGCACCATTATTTTTGGTGTCTTTTCGGATGTGTGAAATTAAATGTGAAAAAAATGGAAGGAAATTTGTACTTTAGACAAGAGTTTAAATTTGGGTCCTCAAAATAAAGAGTGGCCATACCTATATCGGCGATGTGTTTTTTGGGAGAATTGCCGAAAAAATACCATTTTGAATGCCGTTAGTTTCCAAAACATGAACACTAAGATCACATGTATTTTATTTTATATGCAAAACTAGACAACTACTTGAAAGTTAATTTTCTTTGTGTATGTATTTTAGATCTATTTATTTTGGAATCATTATCACTATCTTCATTAGAATCTAAAAAGAACATGTTTTTTTTTTTTTGAATTTGGATTTCACAACTTTTGTACAAAAATACAATCCCAATTAACCGAATATGTCGATCCATATTCAATTGAATTTTTATGTACATTATATAATTATGCATGTTCCCTTCCTAGTTCATCCTAAGTTCATTTTGCTTAGATTTCATATGTTTCCATTGGTACTAATTTTTGTAAGTCTATCAATCAATAAAAATTCACTTGTTTCAAATTTAAGAAAAGTCATAGAATGCATTATTTGTATTATGTTTAATTTTTTATTAATTTTACTGAGATTTAAAAATGTTTAAGGTTTCAAAACTTTATTAAATTAAATTAAATTACTTATAACATTTTTCAGTCAAGTTCAAGTTATTACCGAAATAATTAACTATTGAAAAAGGATCACAAATATACACAACCTATACACAAAAATATATTCACAAATTGACATTTGATATTGTTTTTTTTTGGTAAAAAATATCATAACTACGAAGAAAATAAATAAGGAAATGCTGACTAATTGATTAGATTGTTTTTGTTTTTGGTATATTTAATAATATCTTCTACATCCTACAAGTTTTGAATCCCCTGTAAGATTTAGTGGATTTTGCTACAAGTAAAATTTAATTTTTTTCTACATTTGTAGCTTTGTGTTATAGAATGAGGTTCAGTGGACCGAAGCTAATGCTCGTTAATAAACACCAGGTATTCGCCTGTCTCAACCATATTTGGCGTAGTACACTCATGCACGGTGATGGAATACTCAGGCGGAGGAATAAAACGAAGTGCCGACACGTATCTCATAGAAAAATGTTTGCTGCGGGCATGCAGCAACGTCCAATCTTATTCAGCAAATGATCCAATTAAAACCTTTGTTTCTTCAATAATTGGACAAAGATCAATTTATTTACAAAAATGAATTAAAATGTAGTTTTTATACAATAGGGACTCGAAGGCACAAGTAGTCCAAAAATGCAAATTTTTACTTAGTTAGGGTTTTAATTCTTACTAAAAGTGTTTATCGATGCGGTATTGTACATGGTGGGCATTCCACTTTTAATTCTGGTGTGTTTACACGCGTAGGTAGTGTCCGCCACAGAGGGAAATCACACAATTCCCCACTTGTAGGTTGTCCATCTGGCTACGTCCAGAAAAGAGGACAAGACACTCAAAAAACGATTGAAAAAGAGAAACATAGAGAACATAAAAAAAAACTAAATAAAACAAAAACAAATTATTTAACATGAACATTTTAATTCATTTAACAAAGAAATAGAACCTTATAAAACCATAAAAAAAATCCAAAACTGGAACAAAATCACAAAAAAATTCACAAATTGTAGACAGCCCTGAAAACTGCTCAAGATACTTCAAATTTCGAAAAAAAACTTTATCCATTTTTGGATTGAAAGTGATTTATCGAAATCACCATCACTTGAATTTTTCATAAAAAAAGTTTGCAATCCGCAAAACCCGTCGAAACACTTACTTTCAATAATTTTTACTATTTTATTGCTAAAATGCATAAGTGTTTTCAAGATCTTCCCATTTTAAATTTCTTTTCAGTTTCATTCAAGAAAAACATTGAAACTCTTCGACTTGAAGAGTCCATTTTTCTATGTAATTAAACGATTTTTGATAGCATTTGAAGACTTCACTCTTAAATTCGTGTTCTTTTATTGCATAAAGAGAAAAAAGTAAACATTTGTCCGTTTGGAAACCGGTGTGCGCTGCTTGTCAGCGAAATAGGTATACACACTTGTAGTAGACCTTTTGGAATTTTTTTGTAGTAGAACGAGTTGAAATATTTTAGGTGATTGAATTATATATTTTATGGTGAAATTGAATTTATTTACCTACGTAAATAAAATGAAAGTGTGTTTTGTCAAAAAAGAGATTTTGTCAAAAAAGAGAACAAAAAAAGATCTTTGCAAGAAAATATAGTGTAAAAAAGTTCGGGCCGTAAAAAGAGAACATGTTCTCTTTTAAAGAGATACGATGGGCACCCTACCCACTTGTAATGATCGCACATTACACTTGTAGAAGAACCATCAAACTTGTAGCTTTATGCCACGTCCAAGAAATTTTTAGCTGTATAAAAGCATTTATAGTCCTTCAAGAGCTAAATCTTAAAGCTGTTTATTTAGCAAGGAACTCTATATATGGATTTAGAGTTCCCATGTAGCTAATTCATTGAGTTTGAGAGCTCTTTTTTGCTCTTATTCAGCCTGCTATCAGTGGCAAAAGTGACTTGAAGCTCTGTAGTACATGGGTTTCGCACTATTAAAACACCACTTTTGACATATTATTGTTTGTATTGGTTTGTTTAGTACAAAATAAAAATATATCAAATTCTCCTACTATTAAGGAATGAATGAATCGTTTCATAGTATGTAAAACAGAAATAACGAAGATGATAAAAGCCACATTAAAAAATATCTCTATGAAAATAAATAAGAAAAGAAATAAAGATGTTCGATTGTTTGATAGTGAATTTCAAGTGCGCGTATAATATTTTCAGAAATGTAGTGACGATACTTCGTTAAATTACAGCGCGTCTACATAATTATGTGTATTAGGTCATCAAAAATAATTTTAAAAAAATAGTTAGCTAATAAAAATATTTGAAAATTCATTTTCCTGAGCTAAAATAAAATTATTTTTGAAAAATAATAATAATTTCGTGTTTTCTTTAATTACACTCTGAAGATGATTCTTTTTTAAAATGAAAAAAAAAAAAAAAGAATAATTGAATTAATTTTATATCTCGTCGCCATTTTTATTGTCAGGCAAGACGTTCTGGAGCTGCAATATTAATTACTGGTGATATAGAGCTCTTATGTCTCTTTAAGATTCATAGTACATTTTCTAGAGCTAGTTCCAACAAGATGCCATTTTCGTCTTTTTAACTTCATGCTATTGTTATACGATAGGGTGCTTCAGAAATTAAAAGTCAAGGAATTTTAAAGAATACTTCCTGAAGTGTATGTAAAACTTTTTTTAATAAAGCTGCTTAGATTAACTGTGATACAGAACATTGGTACCCTTAATGCGTAACCACAACTATCTTCTCTAAGTGAATTAAAGTAGGATAATTTTTTTTGTGCGTACTTGATTAGAATTAAAGCCCTGAAAAAAAAAATGTTTTAAATACTATGAAAAAACCTATGTATTTATGTACATTACTATGCAAAACGAGAAATTATCAAATTTCTTCCGCATTGTTTAACAGACTAAATTTATAGATCCAATCTGAACATTGATAACTTACACTAAAAATTGAATAGTTACATACATTAATTAATTTTTTATGCAAAATAATACATTTTTTTCTTGATAAAATAAATACACACATACACACATACACACGATCAATTTTTGATGTCAATTTTTTTTGAACAAGTCATGAAGTTCAATGAATATTGATTGCTTGTTTGCTCTTCAATGTCATTGTCAATGAACATTGACGACATTGTAAGGAATCAAAAATCGATTTCGTTTTCTTTAATGTCGTCAATGTTTATTGGCAATTTTTTGATCGTGTCAATTTGTATGTCAACGTTGAAGTGTCGTTTGTATGCAAAAATAAAATAAAATAATTATAAATGATTGATTTGCTTATAGAAACTTCATAACTAAAATCATAGTTGTTTGCAGCTAATTCATTTAATAAAAGTTCTTCCATGTTTTGGAAAAATGTAACTATCAATGTTATGGCTTGTAAGATGTCAAAAAAAATTGTCAATATTCATTGATACGTGTGGTGGCAATTTTTCTTTAATGTTTATTGACAGAAAATTCTTTCAATAAAAATTGATAATAAACATTGATCGTGTGCACGGCACTTAAGTACTTATATTGTTAATGATGCTTTTATTTATTTTTTGTTATGTTTCGTTTAATAAAGTTTTTTTATTTTATCTACTAATTTATTATTTATTAATTTTGTTTTTATTTATTCTTATTATTCCTTAAGTTTTGAGGTGCAATAAATAAAATTAAAAATTGCACATGAAATCTTCTGAATTTTGTTACTTTTTTGTTGGTGGCACCCAGTGGCTAAAATGGCACTTTCTGTTGTCAGTATTGGGACTTAAAACATTTTTTGTCCCTCAACGCTGCTTAGAACTCGCTTTATAAAATTCCACATTCGTATACTATTATCGCTAACTTTACTGAGATAGCACGATCCACTAAAAGTCACTAAACCACAGTCTGAGATATCAGATGATCAGTAAACTTAAATCTGAGACAGCAGATGTCACTAACTACTTTAAGCCTGGGATTTTCAATGTCAAAAATATTTTGAAAAATTATTGCTTTGAAATAAACGTTAAACAAAAATTAATTTTTATGAAAAGTTCGATACTCGAAATAAAAGTGACGTTCAAATTTAATAATTCTATAGATTGCTGTTATTATCCGGTTGTTAAACAGTCAAGTAAGTTCATTCCTCTGGCAACTAACTGCATCTTAATCTGCTGATTGAAAAATCGGCTCTTAATTTCATAATATTACATTTATCTACATATATTATCATGGGGATGGGGACTTATAAGAATATATTCGTGGCAATATCAACAAGTCTGTGAAAAAAGAAGAAACACTCAGGAGATTCGATCTACAAAGTTGATTAACAATGCAGGAGCCCAATTTTGTATCAGTTTATTGTGGATGACGACAAAATAGCAAATTTTAAATACGATATGGAAGTCATTTCCGACAGCCACGCTTAATTATGGTAAGGACTGGCAAAGAGACAGGACCAGGCGAGACTTTTGTTAGTCTCGTCAAAATCAAAAAAAGTCAGTCTCGTCTCGGCCATGGTCTCGGTATCGCCTAACCAAGTCTAGTCTCGATTTTCGTCTCACCTTTTTCTCCTGAGAATTTTAATATGCAGTCTCGTAAGGGTCACAGTCTTGATTTTGGTTGAAAAATTTCGTAGTTTCTGAGGTAAAATTTTAATTTTGTAAAGGTTTTAATCCAATTAAATCGGAGCCATCCATCAATGGATTTTGACAGTTCATGACTGGATAGGTAGGCAACAAACTTTTGACGTTTTGATAATATTTTTTTCCAAGTGTCACCTAAAACTCTTCAAATCACCCTTTTCCGGAGGGGGAAACAAAGTCTGAAAAATGAGCGATTTATATTCCAACGAAATGCATACATAAATCGTACGTATTCTTCTCTGATTTTCGTAGTGCGCCTATTTGAGTATAACTATGTACGTGTGTGGTTTGATATTTGAACATGAGTACTAAAAAATAATTAAATAAGAAAATATTTCTTCTAGCGAAAATCGAAACCAAATCAACAAGACCACCGAGACCACCGATACCAGCAAAAACAGCGAGACCACCGAGACCAGCGAAACTCTCGGTGAATTTCCGGTCTCGTCTCGGGTGCTTTTAAAGTAATCTCGGGACCGAGCCCGAGAAGACACCAAGACTATTCTCGGTCTCGTTATGACAGCCCTAATTGCGAGAGTTACCCTTCAAGGAAGTTATGTGCCATCAGCATCATAAAGATCGTAAAGCCGGTATTAAATGACCAGTATTGTGGACCAGTTGTACCCATTGGCTTATTGTTTAGTGGGATCGACTGTTAAGAGCAGCTTTTGACACAAAAAAGTGCTTCTCACCTTACCTGTTAAATTCGGTTTAAAAATTCAGCTTCATACCACTAAGGACACTAATGAAAAATTAGTAGACCTTTCGGTATCGACCACATAGGGCTCCCAAATTAGAAATTCAACCCTGCTTATATATTTTGCACCAGCATATGGGTGTGATATGCAATTAACCTACATTACAATACAGACTTCTGGCAATAAGCATAATATCTAAAAGATGGCTACCAGTGTAGTATCATTCGTACAACCATCCTTTACCCAACAGCGATAGATTTCAGAGACAGTCTTTTTGTAAAAAAACAAGATCTCGAAAAAAAAGGAAAAAAGGACGAAAAAAGCAAGCAGCTGGCAGATAAATTGTTGTTGAATGATGCACAAAAGGAAGGTTGCCCAAACCATCTTGTTCCCTTTTCTTCTCGCATTTCAAAGGGTCACATTTCTCCGAAGAGCTTGTTGACCCAAATTTAAGACTTCCAAAAACACTCAGCTGTGCATATCGTATTAACACACCACACAGCTACAAACACACACACATACATATATATATACATAGGATAGCCATTTCGCAAGCATAAAAGATTCCATGACTCTCATGGTCCCATAGATACTCATACGACTGCTTTTGACAAAGCTATACCTAGGTATTTGTTTGGTTGGTGGTATTGGTATCACTTAAGCCTGGTACGTAGCTTTTTTAAATACTTAAAAATCCTTCAGTGATGAACAATAACTTTCAAATAATGGCAATGACAAAAATGTTTTTCTTTTCGTTTTATATTTTTTTTATAGAAAATGAATGGGAACATCATACTTTGTTCGTACTCAGTTTTTAGAATAAATTGAAATGATATAAAATACAACATACAAAAGCTTTTCTATTTCTATTCCTACTCCTGTTCGTCTTTCTTGGTCAGTTTTTTAGAGAGCTACTTAGAGTGTTTTAGACAACATTAGTTATAAGAAAGCAGGACGTTAATTATATTATAATTTGAAGTGTTGCAGTTTTGCATTTAATGGGGGCAGAACAAAAATTATATATAATGGAAAAAGCTGAGCACAGAATCACAATTTGGTCACACCATTTCTATTTTTTTTTAGAAAATTCTAGATGCATTTTCAAAACTTTAACACCTTGATGGTATTTAAAAAATATATATACAGTGAAATCTCCCTTTGCGGACACCTCTCTTAGGTGGACACATTTTTTTGACGGAAATTGATCCATAAATGTTTTATTGTTTTCAGTTTCTCTTGGACGGACACTCTTGTGGACAGTCACGGACAGGAATTTCACATGTGAATGACAACATATTTTCTCTTAGCCGGACACCAGAGCAGAATTGAATATGTCATCACGCTGATAATTTTGACAATGGTATTTTTTGCTTAAGGTAGTTTCAATTTTGAATTTGAAGGACAGTGAATTCGAACCAGAAGATGATTCACCTATATATAGCAAATATAATAGAAATTTCCAAGCTCCTTCATGAATGCAGATTGGATGGATAACCTAAAGAAAGATTTATGTGTTGATGGATGAAAATGTAAGTGTGGATGAAAATATTGCAGTTCATGTTGAAATCAACGAGTCCGACAATGAATCTGAGGAAGAGGATCAGAACTTGGTGGGAACATCTATCAATTCCTACGAAGAAGAAAATACTTCAATTGAAAGTTTAAAAAAAATTTGTACGGCCAAGAAAAAGGACGGTAGCTGTTCAACTTTTGGTTGACCTACATGTCAGATTCCAAAATAAATCGGTGTTTTCTAAAACTAAACAAGCAAATATTGAAAAATAAATAAATACGAATCTTCTTATAGTTTTTAAAGGCTGATTTTTATATGTATTTATACATGTGTTAAATCTAATAATTTAACATTATATACCATATTATACTAGTCCGTAAATAAATCAACGAAGTAGAGACACTGAAGCACTGGCAACGAGACCATTGGCTTAATCTAATAATTTTATTCCACTTCATGTGATAAAAAAGGAGTGAAGTTTATATATTTTTGTTATTTTTATTATCTGTAAATAAATGAACACTCTTAATTTTGAAAATTAGATAATTTCTCTTAAACGGACAACTCTCTTAGGCTGACAAAAAATTTTGCACCATGGCTGTCCGCTCAAGGGAGATTTCACTGTATTTGCTTAAACCTCTTACCAATATCAAAAGAGAATCTGGAGTCTTTTGCAAATTTCTGTGTAAGACGGTTTTTTCCACTGTCATGTCACTGTACCTGCCAGTGATTATTTCAAGACGAAAAGTAAAAGATTTGAAAGAAAAAAGGTGACTTTCAATCTTCTACTCTCTTGAGTACGCTACTTCAATTTATAATCTATAAAATCTAGACCAAAGCGTTTTGAAAAAAAAAAAAAAAAAAATTGAGCGAGTTATCTTAATGAAGCTTACGTAAGGTAGCAGTGAATTCTAAGCTCACTTCAATTGGTTTTTGACAGAAAGTTGTACAACTAATTGTGCTCATTGTGACAGATATTGCAGTTGCAATTCTAATTTGCATTATTCTATTGTGTTCAGCCAGTAAGCCGGGGAAGGTTTGGTCTGGGAGCTTTAATTTGAATACTCTGCTTGGAGCATTGTTGCATATAAGCTCGTGATTGGTGTTGGTACAGTTTTGAATTTCTTTTAAAAGAACACTCTCCCCCTCTGGTGCAAAATACACCATCTTCTTTTTACGCTGTTCTTCTGCTCTTCGGTCTTTCTGCATCTGTTCCTGTTGGCTCAGTTGTCTTCTTTTAAATCTTTTGGCTTGCGCTTGCGCTACATCATTTTTGGATGGGTATCTTCTATCAAAATTCTTAGGTCAAGAGTTTCTGGTTGTTGTTTGGTCTTTTCTGGGGTGGCTAAAAATAAAAAGTGGTTTCGGATACTTTTTCCATGATGGGGCGATACTGAGACCAGTGAATCGAGTCTTCTGTGATAATTATCTTATAACGATTGTGAAGAGCTTCTGTTGAAATCTTTTTTATATTTCGTAGACATTTAGGAACTGGAATCGGCTAAGGAGATAGTTGCTTGCCCATTTTTGTTAATCATTTTTACGATAGATGTCTCTATCGTATCTATGAGGAAGGTAGCTCTCAAAATGTTAACTTTTTAGACCACACGACGTCTCACAAATCTTACTATCCACAAGGTCTATGTAATTGCTAGGGAAAAACTGTTATGAGCAATAACTAGCTTTAAGAGTTTTAAGGTCGCAGGGCCGGACGGTATAATTCCACCTGAGCAACAGGGGAACACAGATTTAATTCTACCAATTCTGAAGAATCTGTTATGCAGCTGCTTAGATCTGGTCCACATACCTCTGCTTTGGAGAGAAGTTAAAGTTGTGTTCATATCTAAGGCGGGTAAATGTACCCAAGTTATCCCAAAAAACCTCAGACCTACAGGATGGCCCACGAATCGTGCTACAAAAAGAAATTTAAATAACTTTTATTTTAATCGATGTATTTCATTAATTCTTGTATTGGATTAAAAATTAAGTTTTATGGTTCTTGAAGATAATAGACCGCAAATGACCTCCACGCTCATCCACGCATATGCGCCACCTGATCAGAAAATTGTTCATTGCGGCCTGAAGGGTTGACATCGGGATCGCCTCAATTATTGTCTTAATGGACTGCTTCAATTCATTCAAATTCCTGTGTTTCGTTTTGTACACTTCCTGCTTGACATAACCCCATAAAAAAAAGTCTGGTGCAGCCAGGTCAGGTGACCTTGGGGTCCAGCGGAAAGTGGAGTCTTGGATATCAATTTGTTTGGGAATTTTCGTTGCAGTTCCGCTTCCGCCATAACTTGTGTGGCTACGTGTGCACTTGCTCCATCTTGTTGAGACCAAATCCTGCTGAAAGGGATACGTCTTCGTCGAAGTTCTGGGTAAAAAAACTCCTTCAACATCTTTTAATAACGGTCCCCATTGACAGTTTGTGTTACACCGTGTTCTTCGAAAATACACCTTGATGAAACTGAGTACCACACAGTGACTCGTTCTGGGTGCAGTTACGTCTCATGGAGCATTTCTGGACTAGATTGTTAACATTGCCGGTTAAGTCGAAATGGGCCTCATCAGACATGAACAAACAATTTATTAATGTGTTGTCTTCTTCGGCCAATGCAATCATTTTTCGGCAAAATTCCAGGCGAACAGGCAAATCCTGAGGGCTTAACTTGCTTGTAGTTTGGACTTTGTACGGAAACAAGTTTAAGTCATCATGAAGTATCAGTTGTAATGACCGTCTGCTAACTCCAATTTGGCCCGATTAGTTTCGAGTCGAAACACTTGGATTTGCCTGTATTGCCGATGCAACTGCCACGATTGTATCCTGAACCCGAACATTGGGATCTTGATGATACGGTCTTTCTTTCACCAGCCTCATAATGGTCCATCTACTCGGCGGAGTACCGCCAGACTCAAGCCTAAATTCCCTTTTGGCGGAAATGAGGGACTGCCAAGAATGGTATCGCTGCACTATCCAAATTCTTTTTTCAGTATCCCAAGCTTTCATTTTGATAAATCTAAATAGTAGCCTATAAAATAAAATAAAAAATAAGCCGATTACTCACACTGAAAAAAAGTTATTACGTTTTATTTTTGTAGCACGATTCATGCGGCACCCTGTATATAAAAAAAAATAATTAAAAAACGACTTTAAAAATATATTTAACGTGTATTTTATTTCTGCATACTTCTGTATCTTTGGTGTTGTTTTTTCTCTTTTGGTCTTGGAGGAACATCAGTGATTATGTTTCTAAGCCTAAATTTAAAAGTAGAAACTCTAATACATATTTCTAAATTTGTTCAAAATTGTTCGTAAAATGTTTCTCTTAGGCGGACATATTTTCTTGTACAGAAATTGCTCCATAAACGCTGATAATTTTGATGCCGGTATTTTTTTTCTAAAGTTGCAATTTTCTACAGCGAGCATCAAATTATTTTCTCTCATTCACGTGATGAAAGTAAAAATGGTTTTAAAAAAAAAAAAAAAAAAAAAAAAAAGCAAATCAAATTATCAAATTATAGCAAATTGAACAGAATTTTCGAAGCTCCTTCATGATAAAGATTCGATGGATAACCTGAAAGTTTTGTTTTGTTCATGGATGAAAATGAAAACGTGGATGAAAATATTGCAGTCTCTGTTGAAATCAATTAATCTGGCAGTGAATCGGTAGCTGTTCAACTTTTGGTTGACCTACATTCCAGATTCCCAAATAAATCGGTTTTTTTCTAGAGCTAAACCAGCAAATATTGATATATTTTTTTTTTTGAAAAATACATAAATACGAATCTTCTTATATTAATGCATAGTTCTTAGATGCTGATTTTTATATGTATTAACATATGTGTTGAGTCTAATAATTTAAGTGATAAAAAGAAGTAAAGTTTATATATTTTTGTTGTTTTTATTTTCTGTTAATAAATGAATACTCTTAATTTTGAAAATTAGTGTTTTTTTTTTGATTTCCCTTTAACGGACAACTCCAGTATAGGGGGACAAAAATTTCTGCACCGTGGCTGTCCGTCCAAGAGAGATATCACTGTACCCACTTGTAACTTGTCAACTCGTCAACGCTTGAAGTGACATTTCGTTTGCAAATTTAGTTAGCATTTTGTGCTGCTTGTGATAGATAGTATTATCGTAAATTCATTACAATATCCATTACGCTTACTTAAGCTCGAAGAAATTTTGTTGTTGTTGCATTTATCTTAAAATTGTACAATCAATACATAGTTTGGTCATCCAATTTTCTTCGCCGTTAAACCTAAAAATGCCCATTATTGAGGTTATTGTTCGAGCATTTGAAAGAAGCTTAAACGTAAATAAACAAAAATTTAAAGACTTAAATACGTCTCTGTAGTTGAACTTATAAACGCAAGTTAGTTTTTTTTTCTAATTTGTTCCTTATTTATTATACTTGCCTACACAAAAGAAATTCAATTTAAGTTTAAGAAACCCATACATCAAAATATAATCTTCATTAACTCTCGTTTCAGTTATGACACAGCATAATTTACTCTACTCATCTTTATTTATAATTTTTTACTTTGAACTCTCAGCTCATAAAATGATTTATGTTATAAAAAGTCAATATTTCACCACAAACTCTCAGATACTACAAAACACAATCTATACATACTATAGTATTGCAGACGTTTTATCCCGCAGTCATTCTCGTATGCACAAGATAAAACAGCGAAGACCAAAAAATTAAAAAAAAGCAAAAACGAACATTCCTTTCGAATCGACTTTAACCATCAGGCAAATCCACATAAGCTACACACACACATGCACAAATATATACATGAGACGCAAAATCCACAGATTTTCACATGAATGAGTCCTTTAATCTTAGTCGAGTGCTTTACGCATCATCGCTTCATGTGCATCTGATAGATACTTCCTTAGAAAATTGCTACCTCAAGTTTTAAAGGTGTGAACTGAGGTGCAAGCTGCTGCAGGCCACCCAACTACTGCTCTTGTTCTTCTTATTCACCCCCGTTATTGTCACCCAACTTCCACCACCTTTAGTCAGTTCAATGTTTATTTTAAAAACGTCAAGGTGAACGGAAAGCTAAACTACTTCCTTGGAAATTGTATCAGCTTCAAATGGAATTGGGTTTCTTTTTATTGGCTTTTTCAATTTACGATATATCTTTAGTTTCAGTTAGTGAAAGGATAATACATAGGAGGAAATTAAGTGTTTTTACAATAATAATAAAAAAACATAACATTTCTCAGAGTAGCAAAAAGTGAAAAAGAAGATCGTAACTTTGTCTGTAAAATGTGCACTTTAAAAGATTCGTTTGTATAATGTAATTTCATTTTTTACTTGCGATAAATATAGGTATACTACTATACTACTTATATGATTTTGATCAAACTTGGCATTACAATGATAGAGAACACCAAAAAAGTGGGTCCCGTAATTCCGTCTATGTCTAGCTGTCCTCAAATCTACAGCCTAAACGGTTGGATGGATTTGCTTCAAACTTCCACTCATTTTCTCTTTTTTTAAAGACGAAAAATAACGGTAAAGCTCATTAATTTTTTTTGCGATTTTTATAAAAAAGAATCCATTCATCAATGCACAATTTTTTTTTTAATTTTTATATTTGGACATACTCGTAATTTATATCTATTATAGTAAGTTTTTTTTGGGATTACTGTTCAATGAGGATGAATGCAATTAAAATGTATTAACTCATTCTTTTCTCAACGCAACGTTTCTCTGATTATTTTCAAGGTGAATTGTATGGCTCCCGGAAATTACGCCCGAATTTTTTTTGAAAAAAAACCTAAAAAATCTTTCATACAAAATTCTGGCCGTTTTGTGATAATCTTTCCCACATTTCTGGCCTTTTTCTCGGCGCGCCCAGCTATTTGTATGCCGTGAACCTAATTGCAAAAAACACTTCACACAAGCTTGAATATTTTTTCTAGCTTTTTAAAATTTGTTGTTTGTATTTGAAATCTATTTTATGTTTATATAAAGATTTCACAATAAGAGTATTCATGCTACGAGATAATTATCCGCTTTGCAGAAAGAAATATCTTTCCGTGGACGTTGCATTAATTCCCCCATTAAAAATACTTGCGTAAATGTAGAAAACAACCAGCTGTTCATTGAACTAACCTTATGAGGTTTATTTCTGCGCTTTCTATATCAAATTCGTAAGACAAATTTTTCTGCTTGGCAGAATATTTTCCCCATACAAACTTTGACAGTTCATTTCTGCGGAGATAAAATTATATGATTTCTCAGGTTTGTCCGGGTTTTCCGCCGTTGAATGAATACCCTTAATATGTTTTGTGGCCCCGTCCCGACCAGACGCGCAAACTAACCCCTTCGTCTTGTTTGAAAATACGTTAAAACATTTAATGGCCTAAAATATATGTAAGCCACAATTTCCAATATTTCTGGCTTATTTTCCAAAAAAATCTCCTTTTTTTTCCAATTTTGAGCCGAATTTTACTAGGTATTACCCCTAGAAATTAAATACAATAAATAAACGATTTTACATGATTCCGAATACAATAGTTGTATTTGTTTTTTTTTTTTTTTTGGTTTTCGATTTTCTGGAAACAGGTTTTTATGCAGAAGCTTCTAAGAATCTCATTAAGCATTAATGTAAGCCAATATTTCGAAAACGACTCAGTCGATTTGTTTAAAATTCTTATTTAGTAGTTCTTTCGCGGCCCCCTCAAATGGCAACCAGACCCGGAACGAATCTGCTCTCTCGCGGTACAAGGCAGACATTACCGCGATCCAGGAGATACGATGGATAGGATCAGGAATAACGAAAATAAAAGATTGCGTCATTTATTACAGCTGTCATCAAAGAATGCACATGTTGGGATGCGGATTCGTCGTGTAAAATCGACTCAGATCGAAAGTCATCGATTTTAAGCCGATTAGACATCGCCTGGCTGTGATCAACATCAAATTACCTTCCAAAACATCAGCCTACTACGTGCACATGCCCCTACTGATGAAGCTGAGGAGACTATCAAGGGGGGTTTTACGACCTCCGGCCCGGATCCTACGAAGCCTGTCCGGAGTACGATGTGAAATTCGTGCGCGGAGACTGCAATGCTAAAGTCGGGAAAGAAAATATCTTTGGGGGATTAGTTGGAAAGCACAGCCTCCACGAAATGACAACAGATAACGGCTTCCGACTAATCGACTTTGCTGCAGCTCGTTATACGGTGATAAGTAGTGACAAAGTTCAGAGCTCGACTGTCAAACGATAAAAAAACGAAGACCGCTCAAAGGAAGAAATTCAACATCGCCTCCCTTAGCATATCTGAGAAGCCGGAGACAGTGAGCAATTAACCGGGAAACTCTCTGAAATACCCCCAGCTACAAGCGTCAACGACCAGTGGAACCAGTATAGCGACATCATTAAGGAGACAGTCAAGACCATCATAGGCTACCAACCACCCAGGAAAAAGAACCCGTGGTATGATGATGAATGCGCGGTATTGAATAAGGACGCAAGAAAATGCACGAATGCAAATGTGCAACGGGTACCGTGTAAAGAGAAGGAATGAGAAAAAACCCTGCGAAGAAAGAAAATAGCATCCGCAGCTTCTCAGCTCAGGTCTCTCGAGGAATCTAGCACCAACTGTTCTACAAAAAAAGCCTAGCAATTGGCATCTGATTATAGGACTGGTTATAGCGAAGGGAACCTAGCCACCGAAGCACAGGGTATTGTAGACGTGTTAAAGCAGCACTTCCAGCAAGTGCTAAGCGGGCATTATGTAGAAGAAGCAACAGGAGAATAAAGAAGCATTATACTAGTCAATGAAAATCCAGTCCCAGCGCTCAATACTGAAGAGGTTAAGAAAGCCATCGACAAGCTTAAGAACAACTAATCCGCCGTTTGGATGGCCTACCTGCAGAACTCTTCAAGTATGGAGGAGATGTCCTTGTAGGGTGCATGCACTAGCTCATCAACCAAGTTTGATCCTATGTCATGCAAAAACTACAGGGGCATATCCCTGCTTAATGTTGCCTACAAGATCCTATCCAACGTATTGTGTGAGCGTCTAAAACCTTTCTGCAACACTATCTTTGGCACGTACCAATGTGGCATCAGGCCAGGCAGATGAACGATAGACCAAATCTTCACATTGAGGCAAATCCTGGAAAAGACCAACGAATTTCTGGTCGAGGAGCACCATCTTTTCATCGACTTCAAAGCCGCATATGATAGCATAAGTCGCTAAGAGTTTTCCTAAAAAACTAATCCAGCTATGCCGCATGACGTTACAATATACGCGGTGCAAAGTGCAAATGGGAAACAGCTCATCCGAACTTTTCCACACGTGTACAGGGTTCAGACAAGGAAATACGCATAGTCATATGACTTCTTCAACATAGTCCTGGAGCAGATAGTACGCAAGAGTGGTGTTAACCTGAAGGGCACTATCTCCAACAGGTCTTCCCAACTCCATGGATCGGGAGCCGGATAAGTAAGTAAATAAGTTCTTTCACATTATCTCGAACACCTAAAAAAATAATATCCTTAAAACAAAAAAAAACAAAAAATAACTACCTCCCATACAAATGTTAAACAAGCCGTTAAGAAAAAATTTTGTTCTTAAAAACATTTCCGGACGGGCACGAGCTTTAACCGAATTTTTTTCTTACTAAAAACTCAGAAACCGAATTCTATGTTTTGTTTTTGTTATTGTCAACCATAAAAATGGCAGTCATTTTATTTTCTCATTGAGTCTACACATAAGAGGGTCAAGTCGTTTCATCGACTGATTTGAATGCCACGTTGAAATACATAGCACGGCAACACATTTTGGGACATTACGGACAGACTTGCGTTATTCCTGTGATCGTCCACATTTTATGCATTAACAATGTAAACGTTGACAGTGTGGTGAAAAAGTGATGTTGGATTTCGTGTCAGAGAAAAAATGTGATGATCGCATTTACATTTACTCTCTAATTAGCAAGTGAGTCACACGATTATTTTTAATCATTATTTCACAGATAATTATGATAAAGAATCCTGTTCACTTAAGTAAGATTACTAAGATCTTTGAGACCTTACTTTTAACTCTGGTAAGCCTCATAATTTCTTAAAATATTAAAACGTCTTAAAATGTTGCCTTTTTCAATTTTTTAATTGCTCACCAGTTACACAATTATTTTCAATAACCCTTCATTTTTCCTTAATTTAAGAGAAACTGTTAACGCAGATAGGGCGTTAATGGGCTTTGGAAGAGAAAGTTCAACCACGAACTATACGAGCTGTACAGCGACATTGACCTGGTACAAAAAATACGTATATCATGTTTAAGATGGCTAGGTCATATAGAGCGTATGGACAACAATGCTCCGGCTCGCAGGATCTTCGATTCCAACCCAGAGGGAAGACGCAGTCAAGGAAGACCTCGCCTAAGGTGGAGCCCTCAAGTGGAAGATGACCTCAACCAACTTGGAGTGTGTAACTGGAGGCAGCTAGCCAAAGATCGAGCTAGCTGGGGAGGCATATTGGTTGAGGCATATTGGTTGAGGCCCAGGTTCGCCCCGAACTGTAGCGCCACCTAAGTAAGTAAGTAAGTAATAGAAACTGTAATCCTTATTTTCTGTTGATCACTACTGTTCATATGTACAAAATTTCAAAAGTGTATTTATTTCTCAAAAGACACTGTAAGATGCTAATTAACTATAATAGCAGTGAATTTTTGCTCTGCTTCCCACTACCAACTCAATTCACATTTTTTGTTTTGTGTGCTTTATTTCGAGCATGAATTTTGAATTTCAAAAGTGTTTTGAACCCACCGAACCGAATTCAATTGAAAAGTTCCTTTTATTCAGCTCAAACAATTCTTCGCAACAAAATTATGCTACCTAGGCACTTTTGAAACAAAACAATACATATAGAAAGCGTATCCTTTCACATAAATAATCACCTCGTTTTGCAATTTTTTTCTTTTCAAAACAAAAATATACATAATAACAACTGAATACTTTGTTTCAAATCCTTAAGCCCAACTACACTTGGCAGCCTCTATGCCGTGTTCAAAAAAAAAAACAACAAATTCAAGTTCTCACAAAACTGAGGCACTTCACCTAGTTTGCCGTTTTGCCACAAATTACGCAACATAAATTATTCTAGGTCAAAGAAATTGTATTCACTCGTCGGCCGGTGTCGGTAAATATATGGGAATGCTTCTGAAACCTTTACGCACAGCAGCCAGCAAGCCAGCTAGCCCCAGCAAGCTTTAAATGAATTCGGGTTCCATATGGAATGTTAGAGCAAAGTGCAGAACTATACAAAAACGTTCAAAAGGTAACATTCTCATCGTGCATCTGTAGTTTCACGCAAAAGGATACTCACTATAATAATGAACGTTATACTCTTGTATTTTATTTGCTTTTGCAAGTTATGGTTGCTCTGCGCGCTTAGCAACAGCCCACAAAACCGATGCATTTCTAAAAAATGTTTACATGAGTAACCACGCATAATTTATGATCATGCTACCATGGAGAAGTTGCACCAGAAGAGTTCACTTTGTGTGCGCGTTCCTGGGTTTTTGCTCTTGCTCCGCAGTAACAGCGAAATACTTTTTACATCTAATGCTATAGTGGTGGGGCTTGTGCACTGTGGCAATTGGAAACCGGAACTATACAGCGTATATTATTCACTTGGGGAATAAGTTTTGTAAACATTAGCTTTCAGTATCGACCATCACGTCCGGTTGGGGGAATCTCTATAGATCTACTCAGTTTCCACAGGACCCGAATTCATCCTGAAGGTCTTGGTTCACGCTACATACAATATACTTACACCTATGTATACCTATATACCAATGAGGAATTGGACTATTCCACTTAATGCTTGCACGAGGTTTTATTTTGCAGAATTCATTACGGCACCGCGATACATACATATATAATCATGGAAGGATCCATATTTACCGTTGGTTGACAGTTGTGTTACCAACTTAATGATAGCGTCCTTTTGCGTGGGTTGCAATAACTTTTTTGAATGACGCTTTGGTATAGGATTCATGAACGGATGTGTTTACGACATGTACGAAAGTAGGTATGTATGTACGCATGTAAGTGCTAATTTAATAAATTCATTAGGAAACTTCAAAAACGTGAATGTGTGTTTGTATTTGCGTTGCGTAGAAATTGAACTTTTTACTTGCGATTATAGGTACTTTTTTTTTTTTTTTAATTCATTTTTATTTAATCTTAACTTATAACTATCTTAAAGCTAAACCAAAATGTTTAATACTAGCCTAATTATCAATAACTTACAACTAATTTACTGGCAGTTTACGGGCGCTCTAAGCTAAACTATATCTCTTAATACTAATGTCTTTCGACCTTAAATCTAATTTAATTAATTCTAATTATTTTATTATATTTTTGTTTTACCAAGAAAACTTTTTTTTAAAAAAACTCGGTCTCGTATCATTTTTCAATTATAGGTACTATAAGGCAAGTTATGAGCAATTGAAATTTTATTTTTAGGCCTCAAAATAAAGGTACCTGCCATATGACCTTGAAGGAAAATCTTATATTTCTCTAAAGCGGCTCCAACGATTTTGATAAAAAAATTTGAGAATTTTTTTGTTGGTAATAGCTATCATTTGATATGAACCAAGTTTACAGGAAAAGTCTATTAACGGTAACTTTCATATAACGGCTTTTTTAATTATTGGCTTTCTTGGCAACGGTACATTGGATTTCTGTCAAATTTTATATCTGAGAAGATCTAAGTAGCTAAATTATTTTTGGATATCAAAATTTTGAATAACTTTATTATATTTTTATTATTTATTATTTTTATTTTTTTTTTCAATTATTTTAAAACTAATCAAAAAAAATAATTTTAAATTTTATATTCACATGAATATTAATAGTCTCTAAAAAATTGCATACCAAAATTTGAAAAGAATTTTGTTTTCAAAAAACGAAAAATAAAAAAACTGGATTGAATCAAAACCCGTCCTACAATTTTCGAGATACTTTTTTATAAAATTTTCATTGATCCGTGGAATCTAATGGCGTTCTTCATTTGTTCAATGAACTGATTAAATTGATGGTTTTGGCATTTTAAATAAGTTTAAAAAGATTTTTTCCCACATATACACCATTCACTTTCATTATATACATGTATGTACTTGTACATATTTACATTATTACCCTCCTAATTTACATAGTTAAAATCCGTTTAAATATACATTTGTAGGTACCTATTTAACTATTCCTTGAATCATGCAATCGACAATTCAATATGGGCTTTAAATCTGCATAGGATAACTATAATTGACTAACTACCTACTGTGAAGGGAGCACACCAGCGACCACTTAATTAATTGTTTTATATCAAACCATACTTCGATACTTGACACTTACTTCCCAGCATATGCATTGCCTTAAGCACCAGATACCTACATAACAATCAAAATACGATTCATTGATTTGCCTTCCACTTCTGGGTAATAAAAAGATACACATATATCCGACTCGTAGTCGTAGTCAATGAATAACAAAAAACCATAAGTATCATATTACCCTGATGGAATGAACGGCGCAAGTAAACAAAGTACATACACATAGAACATTAATGGGTTGCTCAGCGGTCATCGGCTTGGGCACCATAATATTTCAACTAAGCATTATGCCCAGTGAATTATGTCACTTAAGATAGCTGGTTATTTACCCTTAGCCTTATAATTATGCTGACTTGTGGATATCGATTGTAAGTGGGCCAATAATCGAAGTATGGATTTGATTTCGATAACATTAAAAATTATGTATAAATAGCCATAGCATTTTTTAATAAAGTTGTCTTCTCTCACAGAACACCAAACCAAAAAGATCTTTTTTTTATTCTTTTGTGCAGCTTGCGAGCTAAGAAGAATTTGAAAAATACTTTTTAAAAATACAACTGAATAAAACCTCGAGTGCATTAGCCACAGGTCCGAGCTGAGGCATTCATTGCCAAGCGATTTGTTCTTTTGTATCCCAGACCACTCAAAAGCATCAACCAATTTTACTTCACTTTACATGGCGATCTTGCCATCATAACACCCTTCACACTTTACACTACCAACAGCGTCAGAGTTGTTAGCTACAAGAGTTAGTTTGTACGATCCAGTCGTGCATTTTATTTTTTAACATTTCAATAACACAACACAGAATGAATAATGAAAATATCGTTTTTATACGACAATTAAAGGCGAGGCGGGCAAAAAAAAGGGTGTTTTTTTTAGAAGGGAATAATTTTAAATTGAAAATGTTTTTGATTTAACGAAGTACTTGGTTGCGAAGATGATTCATAATTTTTCATATTGATCCTTCTAATGGATGATTATAAACACCATAAGATTCACGTCACTCTCATTAACTATGTTGGTCGAAATATAAATGAAAAAATTAAAAACGTGCTTGGCTCCCGCATGTGTCTGTTCATTATGAACTTGGCTTAAACAAGAGAGAACTGTCAAATCAACTGTTACACTACCTATGCAGCGGCGAATACAGGGGGGAAATTTTCGTAAATAAAAAATATAAGAAATTGTTTACCTTTGTTTTCAAAAATGAGTTTATTTGCAAGTTTATTGAAAAAAATCGAATTTCCCTTACAAGTTTTTAAGTCAAATGAGATAATTTCAATCAAATTTGCAGATTGAAATAACTAAAACTAAAACAACCAACCCCTTACCCCATAATGGTGTTCACATTACTTGCTCCACCGAGTTTTTCTACGTTATAATATTCACATCTCACTCCCATACTCTTAATATAAGTCGTATTTCCCTACTTGGTATATGTACTTGTACATACATTACATACATACATATATACAGGGTGCGCCAGAGAAACTTACTTATTTGAAAGGTCAATAAAAACAAAAGTACTTCAATTATTGTTTTAATTTTTTTTTATTTGAGAATACAATATCCAATTTTTTTTTTTCATGCAGTCTTGAAAATGACATCGGATAAATGGCGACCCCCATTGCGCATACACTCATGAAGTCGATTTTTGAAATTCGTCTCCACTCTTTGCAGCATATCAATCGGTATGTTGGCAATGGCGTCGCGGGCAACAAAATCGCGTTCAGTTAATTCTTGCACAACAGCCAATTTATAGGGATGAAATTGAAGGTCTTCATGGAGAATTCGTCGAACAGTGGTGTCAGAAATTCCCATAGCAGCTGCGTGTTTGCGAGCCGAACGCCGGGGAGAACGCACAACTGACTGCCTCACTCTTTCAATATTTTCCGGAGTTCTGATGGTCCGTTGAAGTCCATTTCTGGGCTTAGTGACACTTAAACATTCCCGAAATGAGTTTACCCACGACAGAATCGAATTACGGCCAGGAACGAGTCTGTGAGGAGGAATTTCAAAGCGAGCGCGGAAGGCACGTTGCGTAGCAACAAGTGAGCGACCGTTAAAAAAAAACCCCTCGACTGCGAAGGCCCGCTGCTCTCTAGACCAGAGCATGATGGCAACTGACTGGAGGGAGAAACAAACTTGGGAACTTCCCCCTCCAGATTCGCCCCCTCTCGCCCCTCTAACCACCCAAATCACCACGCGGGAATTTTTTCAAATAAGTAAGTTTCTCTGGCGCACCCTGTACTATTAAAAAAGTTGAAAGTTGAAGAAAAGAAAATTAACATATTTTATATAAAGAAAGGTTAAGTGGGTTAGTTTTATTTTTTTTAAAATGAGTTCAAAACGTGAGTTTTTGCGATTGAAGAAAACTCCAATAATTTCAAGGCTCGAAGCTGGTGAATCCAATAAAAGTTTGGCAGAAGAGTTTTCTGTATCGGCTTCAACAATCCCTACCATTTTCATGACCGAGATAAAATTAAGAAGTATTTTGAAGAATCCAACTAAGAAATAAAAAAATTCTATGCAGTCACCATCCCGACATAATAGAAGAAGAATTCATAAAATAAAAATGTCGACAGCAAAATCACAGATTACTTTAATAAATAACAAAACAAACTCATCGTTTTTTTTTTTTACTGATTTTTTTGAGTGACCTCCCCCGAGAAATGAAGCTGTGTAGGCCCCTGTACCTATGTAGGCTGGGAAAATTAGCATATTATGCACAACAGTTTCGTTTTTAGATCACCATAGATCTCGCCACAGCTCACACAAGTATTTTCACCGAAGTCTTCCGGTTCATCTAATTCCTCAAGCAATGACATTTTACGTCCTATGTCGTACTGACGTCAGCAACAACCTTGGTATTCATTTTAGGATATTTTGGCTTTTTACTTTTAACGTGTTTAAATATTTATTTTTTTTTTTGAAAAATATATAGGTTCAAAAGAAGAACGGGGGAAATGACGCCAGTGCCATATATCCAGATGTGTTGGGGTGCCATATCCCCTTTTTGACGTCCCTTTTGGTCTTCCCAATAACATTATTATAGACACGTTTGCACAGTTATTACAATAATCAAATACAAACACTCAATTTTCACTGTTCTTTTTTTTGTTAAAATGGCTTAACTTCACTAATTCACAAAAAAAACTCTGCTTAAAATGTACTCACTTCTTTTGTGCTCAGGTTTTATATTATAAATTTTAAAGGTGTCTCCACTGCTATTTTGATTGAATCCACTGAGACCTTACGTAAGGCTGAATAATATTGTACTCTTTTTGTTTTGACAATAGCCGTTTTTCTTTTTTAGTTCAGAGCAGAGTCTGAGTTGTCAAAACATTTGTTTGTGTTTCTTTTCAACTCAGAGCATGCAGAGCTCCAAATGTGTGTTCTTTTTTCGTTCTGAACATGTGTAGATCGAACTCGACGTGCTCGAACATAATTGACTGAGCATGTGAGTAAATTGCTGAACGCACCAAATGCCATTTGTGTCAAGAAGGAAAATGTGGTGTGTATCAGTGTACAAAAAAAGGTAGGTTCTGTGTTATATTGCTTTTTATGGTTAAAAATGAAAATGTATTCTGATTTGTGTGATTCAAGTTTGCTCAGAAAACAAATCAGTGTTCAGAGCTTGCTCTGTTTGGGACAAGTTCAGTGCATAATTTACGTGTTCGAACTCTGTTCAGTGCTCTGCTTTGAACGAAAAAAGAATTCAAAAATCGTTGGAGTGGTATTTCAATAAATTAATTTTTTATGTATAAAATTTTGAAAACATTTTAAGAAAAAAAAATTGAAATGCTATTTTAAAGATATTATTAATATACATATAAAATTCAAATTTCAAAAAAATTTTGACTGGTTTTTGAAAAATCGATTTTTCAAAAAAAAAATTTTATTTATTTTTTTAAAAATCGAAAAACTTTTTGGCTTGAAAATTTTCGTATGCAGTTTTATTAAAAAAAATTTAGGGAGCATTTGTATAAAAAAATGTATTTTAATCGGTTCATCCAATATTGAGAAAGTCGAAAAAGTACCGTTAAGAAGTACGAAAAAATATATTTTTATACTTCAAAAGGAACTGTAATAATCTAAGAAAACACAAATATTTTTATAAAAATTCTTGGACCCGTTTTTGAGAAATACATTTTTTTCTTAACGGATTTTTAACATTTGTATGAGAGGTACCGTTTTTTTAGATAAAATAGTTTTTTTAACTATTCAAGATAATATCAAAAAACCACCAAATACGAAGTTTTGAAAAAATCTATTGAAACGTTTTTGAAATTTTGATTTTTCAAAAAAAAAAAATTAATTTCCAAAAAAAAATTTTATGAAAAATTTTGGTATACAATAGTGTTTAAACTTTCTTCTTCCTTTCCGAGGAAGTGAACAACCAAAAAAATGGTTCTACTAAAGGTACCAAAAATAACAATTTTTTTTCAAAAAGGTACCCTTTCCCTTCATTAATGAACTGATTTTTATTAAATACAAATTGTTCTAGCCATTTTTGAGAAAAATTAAATTTTTGTTTTTTTTACGAATACATAACTTGCCTTATAGTACCTATAATCGCAAGGAAAAAGTGATTATTAAATCGATTCTGATTTTCAAATTATGTGTGCTAATAGTGTTGTAGGACCCGAAAAATAACCAGTAGAAGACATGCCCTTAATTTTGTTAATTAAGGGAGAGAAAGATTAAACACACAATATAACGGGTGATTTTTTTGCTACTTGGTTTTTGACGTTTATATTTTTGACAGATCACACATGACAAATTCCACGAACATTTGACATTTCCATTCAGTATTGTTTGCCATTTCATCATGAATAGACTTACGCCTGAACAGCGTTTGCAAATTATTGAAATTTATTATCAAAATTCGTGCTCTGTGAAAAATGTGTTTCGCAAGCTACGTCCGTTTTTTTTTCCGCTCATTTTTGGCTAAATGGATACTTGAATAAGCAGAATTGCCGTATTTGGAGCCAGAGGCAATTCAGCAGCTACCAATGCATCCCGAAAAATGCACTGTTTGGTGCGGTTTATGGGCAGGCGGCATCATTGGGCCGTACTTCTTCAAGGACGATGAAGGCCGCAGGGTTACGGTCAATGCAGAAAGGTACCGTTCGATGATAACAGATTTTTTTTGCCGAAAATGGAAGAATTGAACTCGGTCGACATGTGGTTCCAACAGGATGGTGCCACATGCCACACTGCACGCGAAACCATGCATCAATTGAGAGGCGAATTTGGTGAGCAGTTGATCTCACATTTTGGCGCAGTCAAATGGCCACCAAGATCATGTGATTTGACCCCGTTAGACTATTTTTTGTGGGGCTATGTTAAGTCTATTGTCTATGGGGACAAGCCAAACACGATTGCTGCCTTCGAAGCCAACATTGAACGCGTCATTGGTGAGATGCCGTCCAAAATGTGTGAAAAAGTTTGCCAAAATTGGACCTTCAGAATGGACCACCTGAAGCGTAGCCTCGGGCAATATTTAAGTGAAATTATTTTTAAAAAGTAAATGGCAGAAATTGATTTATCGATCCAAATAAAAATTTCATTCACTTTTTACAAGTTTCTGTGTTTTTTTGAATTTTCAAAAACCAAGCTCTTAAAAAATCACCGTTTACCAGCACAGCAATATCAACATCGTCATTAGGACAAAGTTCTGAAATTGCAGTCTGCGTGCTGCTTACTGTTGACAATGCGCTAAATCTGTTTCACGCATTATTCTTGAGAGCAATTTCACATTATTCACTTTGTCGTTTGTATTCATATAGCCTTAAACATTTTAAAACTTTTGCAATAAAATTATAAACTTTTACATCGTTAAATTTAACGCTCAATTAAATATCCTTAATTTAAGAAGAATTATCTACGAAATTTCTCATTTTCATCCAGTTAAATCGTTTTACTTTATTATCTATAGTATATACTAAATCCTTTTGTGGCAAAGTATACAAGAAACATATGTAGATATATTCGGAAGAGCCAAAATCTACACCAAAAATTTCTCTTTTCCTTCACCCTATTTCCTTTTTCTTTTTTCTTTTTAGAAAAATTGTGTCATGGCTATAATCCTAACAGCATGTCTGTATATGTGAAATATTTGAACAATTTCTTCAAATTAGTACTCTTTTACATATGTGTGTGTGTGTGTAAACTGTACACATACAACATACACCATAATAATTTATCACTTTTATATTTTTACATTAATTACCGCTGCTTGGCTGGCGTAGAGTCATTAGGGTTTCGTTTTTAAATACCCAATTTGCATTACTTAATCTCAGGCACTGTTCCCAGCCATATTCCGGAGAGCTTAATTACATGTGGACCTTTAAAATAGCAGCAACTACTCTTGTATAAAATACTTTTATAACTACCCTTGCACTTTCACAAATAACCGATTCAAGTTCTGGCATATCCTTGCATATCCTTTGGGCTGGATTTCCTTATAACATTGTGCCTACAAACAACATATGTATATGTTCCTATAGATTCACATACAAGTTTTAATATAGACTTCAATTGAATTGAATTAAAATTCGCTTGCATCTTGATCATGTGATACAAGGCTGTATTTTATTGAAGTTGATCCAGGCGCAAACATTGAAACACTTTTAAGCACCACAATTGTATGAATAAGGATTGAAGAATCAAAGTAAACTAAAGTGCAAGGAATTTACAGAAAAGAAAAAACGTAGAAATGAAAAGAACATATAAACCATGGAAGGAATTTCCTAACACGAAAAGGTGTGAATGCATTTTGATAGATAAAAAAGCGATTTGAGAAACGGTTGTTGGTGGAATCAGGAATTTTGAAAAGAAATAATATGAAATTAATTATTTAAAATTAGGAAGCTTTAAAGGGTTACTCACTACTATCGTTAATATGATAAATAAGAGTACGAATGTGTTAAAATTTAAGTGATTTAACTAGAGGCGCCGATGCATATTTTTTAGGCTAACAATGAGAGTTCGAAGAACATTCGTATAGTGCCGCTTAAGAAGTACGTCATAAATTGGGCTCGTAAATTTTTTGAAGTTCAAGCATTGTGGTTGAATATTTTTATTTTAAGAAGAGGGATGCAGCTAACTGCTTCATCACAACCACAGAAGTAATGGTAAAAGGACGGAGCCCCAGAAAACAATTACGGCATGCAGAGGTTTCCAGGAAATGGAGTATTTTTTCTCCTTCATTGTTAATGCTGTTTTTTTTTTTATTTCCAGGGCTTCCAATAAATTGCTATAGTCTGGTTAATTTATATTTTCAGGACAGGGAAGATAGGATATTTGCCTTTCACCATTACTATTATGGATTTCAGTAAGCTATCTCTATTTCATTGAAGAAAACGCAAACAATATGTTTTCATTTTAAATGGTTACCGCAGTGACCATTATATATTGGCATATTTCTCTCACAAATATCGGTAGGGTTACCAACTGTTATTTAGATTTCATGAACAGAAACATGTTGTTCGTAAACTAAATCTAAAAAAGTTAAACTAAATCCAAATAAAAATAAATCTATCTTTTTCCACACCACCAATGGATAAGATAGATGGCGCGTTTTTTAAGAGTTCTCCAGAAGGCTTAATCTCTTTTGACGTAAAAATAAATAACGTACAAAAAATAAATAAATAAACACTGCACAAAAATAATAATATCACCTCAAATTCCAGTGCACTATTTTAAATATAATATTTACATACATATATACACGAAATCCTCTTCTGTCTTCTTTTTAGATTTATTTTCATGAAAAAAAAAACTATTTTTAACTTGAAGTTGAAATTAATTAATGAACCGAATTCCATCAAAATCTTGCTCAAATATTAATTTCTCCTTAATAAAAATACCCAAAAAATATTGCATTTTAACGGTGTTCCAAAAAAAAGAAAACGAAGAGATGTAAGCAGAAGGGCACACAGCGACAGCACCTTTTCCTTAAACTTAAAATATATGCTCTCATAAGCACTAAGAAAGCTTCAATTTTGAAAGTTCCATAGCAAAAACCAAAGAGAAACGTATTAGAATTTTCAAAATAAACAAGCATAAACTAATAACTTAAAGACCAGAAACCTCTGCTTTCATTTGACATTTGCCTACAAGCTGAAACAATTTCCTAAGTTTTCATGAGGAAACAACATCATGCACCAGTGTATTTGAAAAAGCTTTCCCATAAGGCCTGTAATGAAAATATAAATTGAACAGAGTGTAGTTCTAGTTTTGTGAGTATAAATATGTTTTTATATATTCTTAAGTCGTCAGACAAAGAAGCCATGTTTAGTACGTGCTCGTATAAAAAGTGGTGATTGGTGATGCATATACCAAGGTTCAATAGTTTTTAAGCGTCCTAGTGTAAGTTTACATTGATATTGGTAAGGACCAAGTTTCACTTTAACGACAAAAGACAGAATATTCGAAGGATTTTATCCTCGATTATTATCCTTGGATTTTGACATCTGAGGAGCTGGAAGCGAATATGAACATTTTACAAAAGTTTACAAAACATTTTATTGGAAATCATATAAGAATTAAAAAAGTTTACCAGATAAAATGGAGCCCTGGGGTACATCAGCATTTATGTTGTGGGTTTGACAAATGAAGTCGACGACAACTTGCTTAAAACGGCTTGCAGGTCATTTTCTAATCCCATTTAAAATTCATGCATTTTCGATAAAATATAACTCCGGAATTAATACCAATCTGCGAGAGTATGTAATGAAAATGGTTGATAAGTTGGCACCCGCCAAACAAGAACAAATATCATTATCGACTTTGAAGTACTTCTGTAAACTGTCATTTGTGGTTGCAAAGGATATACCCAGCCATACTTGGAACAACTCAAACGGGCGAACAACACACAGCAAAATCGACTATGGGCTAATCAACGAATGGCACGTGTGCAACATCCTAAACATTTGTTCATTTCGAAAGACAAAAGTGGACTAAGGCCATTTCCCAGCTTTGGTAAAGTTCAGAGCTCGAATATCTAACAAAATGAAGTTATTGCGATTGGCCCAGAAGCAGGATACTGGATTTAGGTAATCCTGGCCTGTATCGTGAAAAACAAAGGCTATCATTTGTTTAATTCAATGTAGTTTTGATGATTGCTCTTTCCTCATAGATAGGTTAGGTTAGGCGTTGCAGCTGACCCACTTAGACCAGAGTTGGTCGCTTGTGATACCACATGAATCCTGAGATAAACTCCCTATTCGTTGAACAACTCTAGATGCCTATATTGTTTAAATAAAGTCTCCCAGATGGAGCTTACGTCTCTGAGATAGAGCAGGGCATGTACACAGAAGATGAGGAATAGATTCCACTTCTTCTTCGTCCATGCAGCTTCTGCAAAAATCGTTCGAATAAACGCCAAGCCTATGGGGCAGTGTCCGGTTATAACACCAATTACGAAGCTGATGTGTAATCTGCGTTTCAGACCAAGTGTTGACCAGAACTGTTTTGTCGTCAGGCAGGTTGTTGTATTTCTCCATCTCCAGTTTGTCCTTTCTATAGCATCTTGTTTCCGCATTAAGTTATATGTGGCAATAGGTATACATGTACTTGGCTTTTTTTTTTAATAAAGGAAGTGTCGTTCCACTATTGGCAAGATCACCAACTTTACAATTTCCTGGGATATGTCCCTATGCCCTCATTATCTTCCAAGCTTAATTCCTCCTAGACGGTCTTGGAGGGATGGCGAATTGGAAGGTTTTGCTGAATTCTAGTTTAGGGATGGTGTAATCAATGTAACTTGGAAGTGATCTGAACGAGTTCAGAATAAAAGAATGGTCAATATCATTACTGATCCATTGTTAAGAAGCTTTAAGGCAGATGGCTATTATTTTTGCTTCATCTGAGAAAGCAGGTGGAGTACCTTTGAAATTAGGAGGATCTACGTGAGGAATTTTGTATCTCCTTGAAAATAAGACAAGTTCCGTTTTCTTAGGGTTGACTCCCCTAAGCCACACCTCTCCGTTTATAATTTATTAGCTTATTTAAAACATTTTGTGTCCATTTAGAACGTTCGGGTACTTTCCTGATACGGCAATGGAAACATAATCCACATAATCCACTCTGTAGCTTTCCTCCTCCAGATCCATCAGCAGCTCATTTTCTACCAGAGTCCAGCGAACAGGAGATAGAACACCGCCTTGCATGGTATCTCTACTGATAAATCTTCTTGCAGAGAAACCGCGGCCCAGTTCTAAATTGATAACACTGCTAATCAGCATTTGATTAATCAGTTCACCAAGCGATCTATAAGCTTTTAGATTTGACATTGCAGATGCGATTGCTGATACGTCGAAACTCTTAAAAGCGACTTCTATGTCCAGGAGGTTGACCACAGTATACTCCTTATGGCGGAGGGAGTATTTGATAGTTCGTACTAGTGTATGAAAGGTAGTATCTACCGATATATCGCAAGTTGTGCCGTATGCAAAAACATCGTATCGCTGCGTAATAGCAACTGAATAGCAATCAATCTCAAGAGCTTCTAAGAGAAAAGATGGTGGACTAATGGGCATAAGCCAATTTTTGTTGAACAACGAAGCACCCAAAATTCCGACTGCTGTTAAACTCAGTGAAACCAAAAGCATTGTCAAACTCAAGCTGAACACGGGATGCAACGAAACAGCAACAAAAATGTTGAAAAATTTCACATAAATTAAAAGGCACATGTGTTTTCATTCAGCATCCTACTCGCCTTTCGAAAAGCGATCAAAGCTTGTAATCCAGCTTAACGTATTTCAATTAAAAATAATACACTGTTGGTTCAGGACAAATTATTTTATTTAACCAGAATAACAAAACATCAAAACGAAAAAGGTGCAACAACGTTGCAAAATATTGGCCTTTTCGATTGGCCGTCCAGATCTGTTCTGCCCCCACAAAATGACAGTTGTTACACTAAACAGAACAGAAAACGATTCTGGATTTAAATTCAGAATCGAAAACAGAATAACTAATACACTCACATAATTAAAATGTCAAAATCATCGGGTTAATTTGTTTTGTGTAATTTCGAGGAGTTTATTCAATTTAAACTACATTTCTGGTAACATAACATAAAAAGAAGCAAGTTAATTATTATTGATATAAGAAAATGTGTATCTACATTGAAATCAAGTGTTTCGAAAAATTCTTTTTAGCCGATGTGATTTTTTTTTAATTTAATTTTTCACAAACACAGTGATACATACAATTCAGAATCAGTCAAATTGTTTCCGGGTGTTTTATTGGAGGAACGTCTTCCGGACGGCCAATCGAAAAGGCCATATGTTTGGAAATATCAATTTTTCACCTGTCACAATACTGTCAACAACAAAATACTGCCAATTAAACGTCAGAATGGGTGGAGTGTACCAGATGATCCAGGGATGGCACAATTAAACAAAAATTGTAATAGATTTTCTAATTGAGATTTAAATGCCGTCAGCCAAAATAATAGAAATTGTTATTTTAAAATGTTATGATATAATATTTCTGGTTTAAAAAATATGCTTGTATTTGTAAATTTCTTTAATTATGTTAAAAAATTTGAAATATTTTTCTTGTTTGAAACGAATATTACTTATGAAAATTTTTCTAAATTTGAAAAATATTTTAGTAGGTTCAAACTTATGTGGGGTGAAGCTATTAAATCTTTGGTGAAAGGTCGAGCAAGCGGAGGTAGTCTGTATGGCATAAAAACATCGTTTTTAAATACTTATGCTTTTAGTGTTTGTGAAGATACAACAGTAGTTAAATGTCTGACAGAGGAAAATCTGTATATCATTCCTTATTACATAAATTGCAACAAATGGACAGATGATTTCGAAAAGTTGTACAATACAATGCAATTTCTGGCTAACAAGAGTGTTTTGTTGATCGGTGACTTTAACGCCAGAATTAGCAATGCATAAACAACAGCTTCACAAACTGTAACGAACTCGGCGATTTCCCTACACCTCAGAAACACAAAGGACAAAATTTGTAACAAGAATGGTGTTGATTTACTTCATTTACTTCAAATGTACGATTGCATTGCAACACACTTTAAGCGCCTGTTAACAAACGATTCCATTTCAAATTTTTCTTATGCTGAGCCACTTACTGTTGATGAGACACTTGATGAAGATGTTAGAATTGAGGAAATAAATGATGTTATCTCCCGTACAAAAAATGGAAAGGCTCCATGTGAAGACGGGATACCGTATGAGTTTTTAAAAAATGCAACTCCTTCATTCTGCAACAGTTTACAAACTTTATACAACAACATTTTTTCTACAGCAGAAATTACATCCTCATTTAAAAAGTCTATCATTTTTCCTATGCATAAAAAAGGACCATTAGACATAGTACAAAATTATAGAGGAATATCTTTTATGAATACGATTGCAAAAATAATTTTGTGGAAATTTGGTAAATACATAGTCGAACTTCTAACTGACCTGCAGGCTTGTTTTAGAAAGGATTATTCAACTGTAGACCAGTTATTCACTCTCACATCTATTGTCAAAGCGTTTCATGCCCGGAATAAAAAGATTACTCCTTTTTTGTTGATTTCAAAGCGGCGCGGCGCGGCGTTTGACCTTGTTAACAGAAATGCCCTTCTCTATAAACTGTCACAACTTGGCATATCTTGAAAATTAAAGTGATCAAAAAAATGTACACAAATGCCAATGTAGTGTTTGGAATGGTAAAACCTATTCAGAATGGTTCGAAACAGGTGTGAAACAAGGCTGTCTACTCAGTGCATTATTGTTTTCCTTGTTTATAAATGACATAGTAGATGATGAGGAGTAAGAATTGCTAATACGACAATAAATATATTGTTATATGCAGATGATCTCGTTATATTTTCTGAATCTCCGGAGCATCTGCAACCGATGATCAATCGTTTGTCATGCTATTGCAAAAGATGGGGACTGACAATTAATTCAGACAAGTCGAAAATGATGGTTTTTGAACGATATCCAAGAATATACCATGAGAGACAATGGAACTATAATATTCATCCTCTTGAAAATGTTAAAGCGGTAAAATATTTGGGTGTTATTCTGAATCCAACGTTGAATTTCAGTAAACATCTTACAGAAAATGCAAAAAGCTCTCAAGGTCTAATTAATTTGTCGTTGAGAAATGGGTTTTCTAACAAGAGAGTCGCTCTACCTGCAAAATATAAAATTGTTTAATCAACTCTATGATATGCCTCTCAGGTTTGGGGGTCTTATGTGTATGAAGAAATTGAAACGTACCAAAGGAACTTCAATAAAAAATTGTTCAATCTTCCACTGAATACACCCAGGTACGCTATATACCTAGAAACCGGACTACCAAAACTATCAACAGACACACTTAAGGCGCAGGCTGACTTCATAATTAAGATATGCAATCATTATGATTACTCAAGAATTGCAAAGAAAGTCTTTTTGTATGAGTTAAGGAATGCTGACTGGCGGTATACAACGTGGCAAAACATAAGTAACGCTGTGGAGAAACCTTGTACGTGGATATGAACAATTTTATTAATTTGAAACATCAGCTCTACCGCATTATTCAAGAACGAAAACGACACTAGAAATACGTTTATAACTAAGGCTCCAGAGTCCGAAAGCAGGATATTATATAGTCAACTAAACTATGATCTTATCCAGAGAAACTACTTTCATGACGCGCTAAGCTATGATGAAATATCTCTGATATTGAAAGCAAGATGTGAAGTCCCTTCGTTATATGGTAACCTTTATAATGACAAATTTAACCATTTCTGCACGCTTTGCAACCTACACTCGAAAGAAGACTGCTTTCATGTCATAAGTATATGTCCAATATTCAGACGGCAAAGGACAACTTTCTTTGGAAAAACACACATTAACAATGCTCGAAACCTTACAATTATTAAACGAATGTGAATGGAAAGTTCTAAACAGTTTTTTAAAATCAATCTACAAATATAAAATGCTGTTAATTTCAGAATACGCTTGAAAACACACATATCGATTTTAACTTTGAAATTGTAAACAATACCTATTTTTTTATATACATATATATACATTTATAAATTTTGCTAACCTGGCTGACGGCTAAGCCATTGCTTCAAAATTCATACATTGTAAAAAAGTGTGTTTGTTATAAATTGAAAATAAATTAATTCTTAATTCTTTAAAAAATTCTTTAAATTCATATCACAAATTTGTAAATGTAACTAACAAATACAAATTTGTAATTGTAATTGTAATTTGGTAAAACAGGCCACAGATTTAAAATCATAACTCAATATGAAATGTCAATTTTGTTGTTTGAAATTTGTTTAGTTGTTTTGTTTGGTGTTTGGTTAACAATAGCAAAATAAGTGAAAAAATTTAGACGGAAATACTTTTTATCCACTAAATATGATATTTTGTAGGCAAATGTCTTGACGTTTACTTAAGGAAAAGCTTTATGATGAGCTGAAAGAGGAATACAAAAACAGAAACAATAAACATTCTTGGAAAGTGTGTAAAACGACAAAAATTTATATACAAATCCCTTTACTGATGGTGTCCCCGTCTGTCGGAGTTACAATTCGTAACTACTTCGTGAACCACATACATATAAACGGTGATTTTTTAAGAGCTTGGTTTTTGAAATTTCAAAAAAACACAGAAACTTGTAAAAAGTGAATGAAATTTTTATTTGGATGGATAAATCAATTTCTGCCATTTACTTTTTAAAAATAATTTCACTTAAATGTTGCCCGCGGCTACGCTTCAGGTGGTCCATTCTGAAGGTCCAATTTTGGCAAACTTTTTCACACATTTCGGCCGGAATGTCACCAATGACGCGTTCAATGTTGGCTTCCAAGGCAGCAATCGTGTTTGGCTTGTCCCCATAGACAATAGACTTAACATAGCCCCACAAAAAATAGTCTAACGGGGTCAAATCACATGATCTTGGTGGCCAATTGACTGCGCCAAAACGTGAGATCAACTGCTCACCAAATTCGCCTCTCAATTGATACATGGTTTCGCGTGCAGTGTGGCAAGTGGCACCAAACACATTTTTCACAGAGCACGAATTTTGATAATAAATTTCAATAATTAGCAAATGTTGTTCAGGCGTAAGTCTATTCATGATGAAATGGCAAACAATACTGAATCGAAATGTCAAATGTTCGTGGAATTTGTCATGTGTGATCTGTCAAAAATATAAACGTCAAAAACCAAGTAGCAAAAAAATCACCCGTTACTATCAAAATGGAGTAAAAGTATCAAGTAAATGCAGTAAAGGAAAATACCTTAAATTGCTGAAACAAAACGCAAATATTTTTTTCTATGTTGAACACAAATGAAATCATCAAAAATGAGTTTACCACGCACATTAATTTATTATTGAAAAAAACATGATGATTCACAAAACACCAAATTTGAAAAATAGCCTTGCTAAAAACTTTTATTTTTTTATTGGAAAGCAATAAGTATAATCCGTAGGTACCTTAATTCTCCAAGTCATGATCGCCCTAGAATTTATTTTCATCAAAACAGCTTGCAAAGTACAAGTTGATGTAAATACATCAAAGCCCGAAGGTTATTACACATTAAATGGGCGGTGGCAAGTCATCAGAAATAGCATCTTCCTCTTTGTCCACCTCTTATCATTCTTTTTACTTAATGGTAAGTTCTGTTTTCGCTGATGGAGAGCTCCAAGATAATGAAAGCCAACATAGATTTATTTTCATCTTAAGAACGAAGAACAAATGTAACCACCCATTTGCAAAAAAAAAACCTTGGGTGGAATGACCCAATCATGGGAACATCCTCTTTGGAAGAATTTACTATCGTTTTTGTCATTGCAGTAAGGACTATCATAATGTACACGCATTTAATACATAATGAAATGATTCTTAAGAAAAATTACATTTTCAGGTAAGCATTACAAACATACACTAGAAAAAAACTTGTAGATATTCAACGGATACGAGTATAACAAAAACAACGAAAAATTCATCAATAAAGGACTCGTTTCAGTTTCCCTGATGGTGTGTGTTTTTTCTGTTTTGTCCAAATCTGCTTCGTCATCAGCCCCGTTGTCCATGGTCGGTTGGATGATGGAACCTTAATCTGGCAATTTATTATCATAGATATGTATATGGTACTCGTAGATACACATGTACCATACCTATCATACATATCTGTTTGAAAGTAGAAGCAGTAAGTTTGTGTGTTTTTTGAGCAATATCTCTGAAATGCATACATTTTGTATTCACGTATAAGTTCGGTTGCCATAGCATAGATACTCTTAGTCGTAAATCCTTTTTAAATTAAAATAATTTTACACATAAAGGAGCAGCAGGATATTCATATATCCTCTCCCTATCTACATTCGAGTCGATTATATCATATCATGGTCGACGCGCGGAGCGGCGTTGCAGGATTGATATAGTCCTGTCAGCTTTCGGAGGCCATAGGAGCCTTGATATGAAGTTTTTGAGTTTGCTAGGTTGAGTGAAGTAAAAAAATAAAGGACAAAAAATACAAAATGCTAAAGACACATTTAATAGTTATAAAAGGATCCTTGCGAAAACTTGTTTAATTTCGAATAATATAATAAAAGCAACAAAATGGTAACTGCAAGGATCAAAAAAGATTTTTCATGGTTTTCATTTAATTATTATTTTACTTAAAAAAATATATTAAAGCATCAAAGAATTAAATATTTATGTGGGCAATTAGGGAACATTATTAAGTTTAAAATAAATGTTAAAATAAATTGCTTATTGGCATTCTAGAGAATGTACCTACCATGATGTCAAAAGTTCACATTAATTGTATTTAAAAAAAATTTCTAAACTTTGAAAACATAATATTTTCAAACAGAAAAATCACGTCAGGTAAGTGTATTGGCACTCTTGATCAAAATATTTGAAGGCAAAAGACCGCTTATGGTATCCAGTTGTTAAGGACATAAGGAATTTTGTAATTCTTGGATTGGGAATTTTTTCCCCTTCGAAATATTGTATTTTTGTATTTCAAATTATTTATAAAAATGAAGCGGAAAATGTATAGTAATTGATCAATTGAAAACGGCTGACCCGATTTGGGTACATTTTGTTTCAGTTGTTCGTAATTCTCAGGAATAGGTTTTTACGAAAGAAAATTCGGAGAAGTGGAGAAATTTGAAAAATCGAAAATTGATTTCTTGTATGGAATTTTGTGTGCAATTGTTGCGGAATGGCTCTTTGAATGGAAAATTGGAAATTCCTAGTGAAAAAGTTAGCATTTTATCGCATGATTTGATGATTTTGGACGATGTTCAGATGAAAATTCTATGTGCAGCTTGGAAAATTTAGGATAATTGCGAAATTAATTGTGATAAAAGAAGTTTTTCGTGCATTATCGGTGGATAAGTTAACGAAATAAATAATACATAGATGGCGCGGTGTTGCGACCAATCTCAAAACCCAATATTGACGCCTGGAGTCACGGCACCTGGCAGTCAGCGCTTGAATTTTAAATTGGAGCTATATTTTTCTTCGATTTGATGTTCAATGTATTTCCCATAAGAGAAAACCTAAAAAGGGTATCATTAATAATTCTTTTTCTGATTAATTTTGTATGAACTGGTATGAATATTTTGACAGTAATAGACTACTAAATCATGAAAGATTCTAAATCAAGCGTAAAACAAATCGAAATTAATAAGTATAATTCTTTACTTTAAAAATGGAAAACAATAAAAAAACAACTTTCAACGAGAAACAATAACAACATCATCGGTTACGAAAAAACAATACAGGGTCGTAGGCAAGATTATTAAAATTAAAAATTTTTTTTACGCCAAGTATGTTTGTTTTTAAAGTGAATCTTTTTGAATTATCGAACGTTTGCTTAGAGAATAAATAATTTCTTCATACCAATAATGGGAACAAACATTTAAGAATTTTTAAAACTAAAAAAAAACATTTATTTTTGTTTGTAGGTGTAATATTTATAATTTATCAAAAGCCTTAAATTTTTTGATAAACTGAGGCATTTTATTTTTGTTTAATATATTATTTATGTATGTAATTTTCATATCAATAAAAGCTACAAAAATTGAAAATTCCATATCAAAATTTATCAATAAAATTACTGAACATTTTGATTGGATCCACGTACAAAGGTGTTATAAATTCGAAAACAAAATTTCAGAAAAAATTGTCCACCCGTTTTCGAAATATTGAATTTTCAAAAAAAAAAAAAATATATATATTTTTTTTTTTCAAAAATCCAAAGAAACTATTTTTGGAAAATCTTGAAATGCAATTCTATTTAGAATTTGAAGGACCTAGTGCACAAATTTAGAAATCCCTTCAGCCGTTTATGAGAAAGTCGGAAATCAATAAAATGGTTGTATGGCAGGTACCGTTAATAACAAAATATTTTTAATTTTTTTTAGCCAAAATGTAGACCATACCCTAAGTAGAACACACGCCAATCGTTGTAGCCATTTTCGAGATAAATTAGATGGTATAAAAATTTGTATGGCAAGTACCGTTATTCTTGGGGCTAAAACAACGATTCAAAAACTATTATGGACAATCACCTAAAACGCCTAAGCACCAAGTTTGAACCAAATCGGTTCAGCCGTTTAGGCTGTAGATCGTTCTACAGACAAACAAACAGACAGACCGACAGACAGACGGAATTGGTGTTCTCTATGATCGTAATGTCATGTATGATTGTTAGAAAAAAACATTTTTTTACGAATACATAACTTGCCTTATAGTACCTATTATCGCAAGTAAAAATGTAAGAAGTGCATATAAATTTTAAATTAATAGAAATACCTACATACATATTATAAACATATTTGCGCAAGGCCACCTCCTTCATTTTGACATATTGAGCTTTTAGTTTATAAAATATGGAAACATAGAAATTCATTAACCCCTATTTTCTTAAGTTTCTTAAACCCGTACTACGCACATGACATCACTTTGACTGACGACAGGAGCTCATTTAAAAAAAAACAACAACAACAATTCGTTCATTCCGTTCATATAAATATAAATAGTAAAATGAATGTTTTTCAGACCCTTTTTTGGTTTTTTCTTATGGGAAATACATTGAACGTCAAATCGAAAAAAAAATCTATCTCCAATTGAAAGTTCACGCACTAATTTCCAGATGGCGTGGAAAGCAACTTACCAGGTGTCAATATGGCGTTATGCGACTTAGGCCGTGCGCAATTTAACATGTGCCCTTTTTCGCATTGTCAGTTATTTTCTATTGAGCAAAAAATATGCTATTTTTCTGGCTGCATTTGATTCGAGTTTTGCGTATTAATACAATGATTACTGATAGTCGTCTATTGCACATCAATTGAAATTCAATGCGATATTTATCTATTCGATAATTTTTTTTAGAAAATAAGTGGAAAAAGTGAGGTTATCCAACATTCATCCTGTAAGTTTGTTTGTAAAATTTTCTTTTGAATAGGAATAGGATTAGTCACAAACGACTTTGTTGTTTTTTAGGGAGAGTTATTTGCTTGAATAATGCCTCTCCTATTAGCCCATTGTCCATTTACTCTTGATAAATTAATGAATATTTTTAATTCAAATTCAATTCATTTCAGTTATTAACAAAGTAAAGAGAATTTTTATTTTCAATTAATGGCTAAAAGCTTTTATTATAAACTTTCTATAATAAATTTGTATTTATTATCATTTTTTTTTTTTTGCAAAATCTATCTGCGTCTATTCAATTAAAACAATAAACTTTCTTCATTATGTTTCCACTAGAACGTGATATGAAATAATAATAATGAAAGGAGGTTCATGTTTGGAATTCATTATAATTTGTATGTATTGCTTATGTATGGTATGTGCCTATTTTTCTTGGTCCTTTGTGTGAAAGCTTACATTAAGTATTATTTAATTATAGAAGTATTATGAATGAACACAATATTCATACTAGCGAGTTGGTTGTATCAACCTTGAAGTTAATTAATTACTTTCAGTAGCAAGATGCTATACCACTCTCTTTTAGTAAGACATTTTCTTTGTAAGGCTAGAAAAGTACACATGTGATTTTGTATTGTTACGATTAAAACCTTAGTCGCACCACTGTATTACTGCTCGTATATATATTTATAACTTAGTAGCATTATGATTTCGCTCAGATTTAAGCTCGAGTGTTGTTGTTTGCCACCGAATAATTAGGTTTCGAAAATTCCATGGCCGTTTCTTTCGCATTTTGATATTATCGACTAAGTTATAATGTATTATTTAAAGATTTAAGTAATAAGCAAATGTTAATAATTTTTTTTGTATAGCTTTTACTGTTTGTCATGACGTAGTAAGTTAAGAACAAACATGGTACTGACAAATGGGAATGAAATTCCTGAGGAAGATTAAGCCAACCGACTTTTTTTAATTTTTGAACGTTAATGTCAAGGTATTACAATTTCTTAAACTTTTCCAAATAAATAACAATGCACTTCATATAAACTTAAAACTAAGTTAACAAGTGCTAAAGGAGACATATTTAGAGAAGTGAACTAGGGCCAAAACTCTGAAAATCTGATTCCAAGACAATTTTAAGTTAAAACTAATTTAGATCACGATCTGAATCATAAGAAGCAACAAGGCAGAACAACGTATAGGCATCAGTATAGGTCTGGGAGATCGCGGTAACTTAAAAGTACCACTCTATTAAACATACTGTTGGTCAATACAGGCATCCCCGTCCCCTCATGTATATCTTAACGTTGGAAATAAAGCGAATGGTCAGCATGGATGGAGGCAAAACGGACAAGCGTAATTTTAAGGAACAAATTCCTGGTACGAGAATTAGAGTAGCTTAGCTACACCACGATAGTCTTAAACTCTATGTCTTCATAAGTGAATTCAGTGTAAAAAAAAAACCTGATCGTCAAAGTGAGATAATCAACAAATAAGTTAATATATGCAACACTCGACTACAACCTGCTAGTAAATAACTACTTTCAGGAAGATTATCAACTGCCATATTGTCACACATTTTCAAGAGCGGAATTGCTGCCGCTCAACCTTATCCCACACAGAGATAAACACCCAGGAATCTGCGGCTAATTTAACCAAAGAAAAAAAGAGAAGGTCTTTCGCTATCTTGGTATTTACCTACCAAAAGTTTAAGGAATCCCGAAGAAGCGTTTTTGGTTTAAAAAAAATGCACTTACAGAAGTCGAGATGACTAGTGCTCTGATCTGAATGAGAACTACTCTTTGAATTTATAAAGGTTGCTCTGAATTCGAGAAAACAAGTAAAGTATGAAACAAGAAAGGAGATCATTAATGAGAATGAGAAAAAGAGTTGGAGACAAAACTGAGCCCTGGGGCATACCAGCATTTATTTTGGAGTTTCAGATTTGAACCCGTTCAACACGTCTTGTAATTACCGACCCGAAATTGAATTTATAATTCAACGAAGAAGGGAACTTGATGTCAATCTCTTTCGAATCCTTTAGAGGTATCAAGCGCAATAATCTTACTTTCTCCAGAACGGTATAAGGATGTGTACCATAGTTCGGAGAGATATACCATCAAATCACCAGGATCCCTAATGCAGTATGGCTGGCGGTCATTGTGGAGCTTTCGTTCTTTAATATATTTCTTAAACTGATAGTTAATCAGCGATTCCACGGCCTAGAAAAGAAGGGACATAAGTACAATTGGACGGTAGGTGAAAAAGATTCGCCTTTTTTAGGGACATGCTGGACAAATATGGTGTTTTTCATCCACTCGGAAAGAGACCAGTTGAGTAGGACATATGGAAGAGTTTACGCAGTAGTTTTGCCAGCTTTCAAGAACTATCCAGGCTAGAGGATTTGTATATCTCGAGGTCTTTAATAACTCGCGTAACTGCCAGCAATCCAAAGAAGATTTATCCCCTAAAATCACTTTCGCTCTCAAGTATTGGAGGAGATATAACACTTTCTGGCAGCGTCGAATTAACTGCGAATTGCGCTGCAAACAAATTGGCTTTTTCGCGTGAGCTGACAAAAGAGACGTCATTAAAGACAAGCTTTGGAACCGAATACGATGTCGAATTACGAATATTTTTACAAATGACCAATAAATTCCTAGGGTGCTGCCTGGTTCAAAAAGGGGACTTCGAGGATAATGGGAAACAATATTCTCTGAATGGAATCGGACAGAGCATCAAATTTGTATTTGAGCACAAGCCATATTATGGTTGGTTAAGGTTGGTACATCATTTCTTATGTATACGGCGATAATAATCTCACTCAGTGCCAAAGCTACTAGCCTATTATCCACAGTGTGTGTATGCGCGGCACAAAAATGTATTCTAAGGCCACGAATGTTCCAATAGTTCATGCCAAATACACCAATTGCTTTAACATTTGAAAACAAATAAAACACAAGTCAGACAATAATCTGCAATAAATGTTTCACCTAAATTCTTATTTGAACTGTTCTATAAAAAATTGTCACTAGTGTCATGCCTAAGTGACAAAATTGCATTAATCCGCCTCTGGTTAAATAAAACAAACAGGCAGCTATTAAACCGACTTCATACTATACTCTGCCCAACAAAAATAGTCAGTACAGGGAAGATAGGGCATTTGCCTCTCACTCTGGTTGTATTGGCTTGCATAAACCTATCTCAAGTTTTTTGCTCTCATTAGGTTTTCCGTACTTATAATTATAAATCGCCGAAAATATGAGAAAAATGTGTTTATTTAAGACTATGCCAAATTTAATTAAATAAAAAAAGCTGTTTATACTTTTTCACACCTCCAAGCGAGCAGTAAGCCAACAGGAGCGTTTTTTTTAAGGGTATCCGCGAAAACCTTTAAAGTTATATAATATGACTTTACTATTTTTTTAACTCAATTTTACTTCACCATTTAAGAAACGCAATATCAATTACAGTGAAATCTCCCTTTGCGGACACCTCTCTTAGACGGACACATTTTTTTGTACGGAAATGGCTCCGAAAACTTTTCATTGTTTTCATTTTCTCTTGGCCTGACACACTTTTGGACGGACACATCCAGGAATTTCACATATGAATGACAAAATATTTTTTCTTAGACAGACACTAGAGCAGGAATTCGCCTGTAACAAATTTGAGAGAAATTTCCAATCTTCTTCATGAATGCAGATTGGATAGATAACCTGAAAGTTTTGTTGATGGATGAAAATGTAAATGTGGATGAAAATATTGCAGTTCCTGTTGAAATCAACGAGTCTGGCAGTGAATCTGAGGAAGAGGATCAGGACCTGGTGGAAACATCTTATAATTCCTACGAAGAAGCAAGCAAGTACGAGCAAGAAAAATTTCGGTAGCTGTTTAACTTTCGGTTGAACTTCAGGCCAGATTCCAAAATAAATCGTTCTTTTCTAAAACTAAACAAGCAAATATTGAAACTTTTTCTGTTGGAAAAATACATAAACACGAAAATTCAGTATTCTTTGCTTTGGATATGCGATGCAGATGGTCATGGTAGGTGTACGATATTTAGCAGGAAATTTCCATAACAATTTGTGTAAATTGGTCAGTGGGTAGAACCTTTTTCAGTGGTAGTTTTGTTCAATTCAGTGTGGTGACAATATACACAGGCACCTTTGGTTTGAAAAAAGCTGGTACATAAGCCTTATACTGACTATTTTTGTCTGACAGAGTATAGCCTAATCAATGCATGTACCCTGTAAGCTTACACACACACAGTACACACAATGATTAAACCAATTGCAACTGTAATATGTGACGGGAAAAGGAAGGTAGGACTTACTCATTTGCTCTGTGACAACGGGCAAAGTAGAGGATCATTCCTCTTTCCCGCCAGACTATTCAACAACAACAACATCAATGGTATGCTATTCATTTTACGCTCAATTTAAGCTAAAAAAAATATGAATTATGAATTTCAATTTGAAAATAAATATCTATTTACCAATGTCAGCTGATAATGAGGAATGCCTGTAAGTGACAATTGTCATGCAAGACAATATTATAATAAAGGTGAATATATTTCGTCCATAAAACTATATTTTTGTATTTATGATTTATTTATGACAAGCAGATACCCGTGCGATGCTACGGAACCACGGGAATCTAATGAAATCATCTATTCACCTGCAAAATTTCATTAAAAACCGTTCAGTCGTTGAATGTAGGCACAAACGACGAACATGCTCGCCTAACATGCTCGCGCTCGCTGTACTCTTCTTGAATGTGGGCTGGTTCGCGAGCCGCTTGCCGTTGGCCAACAATTTAGATTTTGTCGTGTTCGTTGGCTTCGATGCTCGTCGTGTATGGTCATGTTCGCGAACAAAGCGAAGATTTAATATTGGATTCAAAAAGTAAGAACTACAAAAGAAAGTTGGGAAAAATAAATCATGGCTAATCTTCCAGCTGCTTACCGAATTTCATTAAAATCCATTCAATGGTTGAGGCATGAATGCGGAACAAATAACCAAGTATATATTTTGTTCATATATAAGCCCCTCTCATTTAGGCATAAGAACTGTTCGGTTGCAGTTTTCGGGATAAAAATGACCTATGCGATAATCGAGTATGTGTGTGTCCATGTGCCAAATTATATCCAGCTCCGTTCAGCCATTCTGGCGTTAGTGAGCAAGAAACATCCATCCATACCACCTATCCATCCAAACTTTTACAATTTACAATATCAGTAGGATTATCCGCAATTTTCCAAGCTTCACAACTAATTTTCCACCTTTACATTGTCCAAAATCATCAAATCATGCTTTAAATTTATCTACATATCATCGAGAAAAAAATGTTCGCGTTTTTCTAGAATTTTTCGAGAGTTGCACTATTTTTTCATTCGAAAAGCCATTCCGGAACATTTGCATACACAATTAAATACAAAAAATCAATTTTCGATTTTTAAAATTTTTCGACTTTTCTGGAGGGTTTACCCAAAATTTTCTTTCGCGAAAACCTTCTCCTGGATTTTACGATTAACTGAAAAAGAGTTCGAGCCAAATCGGCCCATTCGTTCTCAATTGATGAATTACAATACATTTTTTCACACCATTTTTAATAGCAGATGCCAGTGCGATGGTATACGGACTTTCTATCCCACGGGAATCTAATGTTATCTATACACCTACAATTAAAAACCGTTCAATCGTTGAGGCGTGAAAGCGGAACAAACACCCAAGGATATGTATATATTTTTTTCATAGTTAAGCCTCTCCCATAGGAACCGTTTTCGGGATAAAAATGACCTATGTGGAAATCCAGTACCCCATCCATCTACCAATTAAATTTCATGCAAATCCGGGTGCTTCTACGGGCCTTGTGAATAAAATCTATGTTGGCTATTTTTAGAATGAGCAAAATTAAAACACACCTTTCCCACGGGAACCATACATTTTTCCGGGATAAAAAGTAGCATGTGGCCTATTCCAGACAATGATCTATCTCTGTACCAATTTCATCCAGATCCGTTCAGCCGTTCCGGAGTTATTGAACAACAAACATCCATCCATCCAAGCTTTCACATTTATAATATTAGTAAGATTAAAACAGTACCAGTAAGCATTTTGTACTTTTAGAATGTGTGAAAAAATTCACTGCACTGTTTCTGCAAATTATTCCTTTACTTTCCACTAAGTGATACCAGCCCTCCTCAAATAAGTACTCAAAACAAATTAGCTATGTCTCCGGTCTCCCCTTAACTGGCAGAATGTATGTGTTTGTTAAATAATCCGTTTAATGTAACGGTAACATCCCAAACGGCAATACAGCATGCTTACAAGTCCATTTTCATGCACAGATATACTCATCTCACCCCACATGCCCACACGACATGATGAACTAAAATAAATTTAACCATTATTTGACATTTAACAAATTCGCATTCCGGTCGTCCATCTTTTTTTTAAATCTCGCTCTCAGTTGCGTCAAAAGTGAATTCCGTGCGTTTATTTTTTTACATAATTTAATTTAAAGGATTGTTTGATATATCACGCTTTTTAAAGAGTGACAGCGGTGACACAGTTGTTTTTTTTTTGGCTTTTTAATTTCAATTAACGAACTACGAGTATGAATGTGTGTTGTGGGTGACTTTGGCGTTTAGATTTTTTTTTGTTTTTTCGTTTGTTTATTTAAGTCAGTCATGTGAATTAAATGGAGAGAGGACATTGTGACGTTTCTTAATTAAAATACTTAATTTCAGAAAATGTACAATGCACGACAGTGTCATTATATGAATTTGTTACCTTGGGCGTTTGACAGCTAGAGAATATGCCGACCCGAGGACGCATGCAAATTATAGATGTTCATATACACTACACCATTCTGTTTAGTTTCAACCTTGGACTAGGTCAATTGAAGCAAGGGTAAAGAAAAGAACCACATCGAGGTCTGCTTGGATTCATAACTGTACATGTATACAGCACACACTTCTACATACGTAAATTATATTTGTTTTGACGTTTAATCAGTCAGAAAATAATGTTATGAGCAATCCAAAACAGCAGCTCATAATGTACATATTTGTAGGTATGAGAACTAAATTGTTTGTACCCTTGAACGAGAGACTTTTCAATTTAATCCTCTATGTTTATACAGTTCTACCTTCAAAAATTACTGAGTACGCAGTAATATGCAAACAAAGTCAATAACTGACATGTATGTAGGTACTTCCGTTGACAACAAACTTCAATATCACTTAGCTTTTTATTGGGTTTTTTGCAAGTGTGCGTACAAGCACAATGTACACAAAATAACTTGACGAAAATGATATTTGTGCTCATATTTATTTAAGAATTCACTTTTTGATTATATTTTCTCGAAAACAAATACCAACGGATTTGGTATTCAACAATGATTTACACAATAAGTTTGTTAAATTAGTGACATTCAAAAAAAGAGGAAAATTGTAATGGTTACTTTTAAAAAATAATGTAAGCGAACTAAGTGATATGACCGAATTGCAGGTCAAGAGCAAGGATGGTTTCAGATTTGGCGATATACCGTTGACATCTCCAAAAAGCAATCTTTCAATCAAATAAATCAAATAATTTGTGGAAACCACTTTTGAACTTTAGCAAAGTAAAATAGTGACAAAAATGTAAATACAGCTGTGATTCATTTGGCGTTTTTTTTACGGCACCAGGGTATTCTTCGACAAGCAACTACTAGTTTTGAAGCAGGGGCTTCTGTCATTTGTAATAGCGAAGATAAGCAGGTTGCTTATACTGTGAAAATACGGAGGAAATAGTAGATGTATTCTAGCAACATTTTTAGCCGATGCTAAATGGAAATCATGTGGAGCGATTAGTCCAATTCAACCACCCAGTAGAAAAGGTTAACTTAGTTACAAAAAACCTAAAGAACTACATGTTCGCATTTTTATTTATTTATTTGTAATTAACTACAGGTTAGGAACTAACATGTTAAACTTAATTTACAATAATAGATTTACTAATGCAAATTTTGTTCAAAATAATTTATCAAATGTGATTTCATGTATGAGACGCTGGAAGAAAAATCACAAATAAAATAGAGATCATTGAAAGTCTGGCAACATCTCCTCAACAGCTCGTTGGCTAGGAAATTACTCCTCTGAAAGCTGATATGTAATGGTGTATAGAATCGTGTCCGACGAGCAGGTACGTTAAATTTAATTAACGATAGTAAATATGGTGAAGAAATGTCACCATTGATGATTTTTATTGTTGTTAAGCAATTGAAGACCTTCCTTATGTCCTCGAGTGTGTTCATTTGTAACAGTAATAGCCTTTGACAGTATGGTTGAAGCGAAAATCGATTTTCCCAGTTTAAACCACGAAGTGCAAAGAACAAAATTTGTTTTTAGACGGATTCTATCCTTTGAATATGGGTGGCATATGTGCGTGACCATATTTGGCAAGCGAACTCTAAGCAGCTTCGTACGAGACCAACATAAAGAGACTTTGTAACAAATGAGTCGTTAAGTTCTTTCGACAAACGCTTTATCATTCCCAATCTTGATTTTGCTTTGTTTACTTTGTAGTCTATACGGTCATTGAAGGAAAGCCTTCGATCAAAAAGCACTCCGAGATCATTAAATTGTTCGCATCTTTCTAGAATGTATCCATTCAGTTGATAATCCAACTGATGATGCAAAAGCTTTCGAGAGAAGGTCATGATCCTGCATTTTGACATATTAAGCGATAGTTTCTTTATAGCTGTCCATTCGAGAAGAGCATCAAAATCACTTTGAAGATATAAAGATTCTTCAGGATTTGAATACGTCAAAAATATTTTGCCATCGTCGGTGTAGAGGAGAATTTTAGAATGTTGAAGTTTGTGTGGTAAGTCATTTATGTATAATAAAAAAAGTAGAGGTCCAAGATGACTTCCTTTGGGTACCCCAGACTTAACTTTTATTGTTGTTGATCTTAGGTTCTTAAATTTTACGTATTGGATGCGACCTTTCAAACACGAAAAAAAACAATCTTGAAGAGAATTACCACAGCCATTTTGATTTAATTTTTTTTATCAGTATACGATGGCTTAGCTGGTCAAATGCCTTTGAGAAATCGAACTAACCAACATCTGTTTGTTGGCCATTCGTGAATCCTGTTGACATATTCGAAGTTAGCTCCATTTAATTTGAAACAATTGATCTACCACCAAAAAAGCTATGTTGTTGTGGGCAAATATAAGATTTTAAATTAAAAAAATATGTAGTTGACCATAAGTGATTCAAAGAGTTTCGGAACAGAGCTCAATTTTGCGATACCTCTGTAATTGGAGGCAATAGACCGAGATCCTGATTTGTATAAAGGAATGATATACGATTATTTCCAAATGTCAGGATAAATCGAATCATACATGTATTTAATAGCCTGGTAAAACAGAGTCTTTGACTTTTGAACAGGCAGCTTCTACATCACTTTCAATGAAAAATGAAGGTTGTAGAGTGTTTGAGTAAATTGTCGTTACGGTTCCATTATCTTCTTTGTCCTCACTGAATAGATAAACTGTTTTAAAGTAATCTGCAAATGTATTGCAAATATCAGAGTCATTTGTTGCCACGTAGTTTTCAAATAAAGCGAAGATGGATTTTGGGTCTGTTTCCGTTTCCTATTTATAAAATTCCAAAACAAAGATGCATTGGTTTTGAAATTCGATTTAACGTTCATGATATATTTATCGTAGATAACTGATGTTTTTCTAGCCAACTCTTTCCGGGCTTTAATGAAGTTGTTGTAAGCGTTGATACAAAACCTCCTTTTCAATTTTTTGTGAAGGTGGTTTTTATAGTTTTCTAATTTCCGCAGTTCGGTCCCAAACCATTTGCAAAAATCACTTTTTGGCATGAACCTAATAGAATACCAGCGGATCGCTTTCAGTAAGGAGGCGAAGTTTTGTAGGGCGCATGGATCCATTCTCAGCAAATTGTGAACGGATAATAAGTTAAATATATCTCATTCACAAAAAACGCTGTCCCTATGTCTTGCAGGCACTATCGAGTCATGTCCCTGTTAAACTGTGCATGAAATATCTTATCTATCACAACCCTCCCACTTATCTACTTCATGCAAGTGATTCACCAGTGGGTTGCGTTGCAATGACCTCAGAAAGTATCGACAAGACTCCCGGTTTTAAATTGACCCTTGTCTAAGGCCAACCAAATGCTGATGAGGTAGCATTTGTTTGTATGTATTTTGCTCTGCCTTTCCTATTTCTTCTCCGCGATCGAGTTGGAACTTTGTAATATATTGCCGTTTTGACAGGGTTCTCTGGAAATCTCTTTTGAACAATGGGCTACCAACTGAGACGGCAAGATGGTATTTTTGACGTGAGGGCTTCCACGGAATTAGTTTTTTTTATTTATTTATAATTGTGTGCGCACTAAAGGGATTTTGACTACCATTAATATGTTCAAGCACACTGTGAGCGTTAGGATATAGGAAAGGATTTTTAAGGGGAGGAATGCAACTGGTTATTTTGCTAGAACATTGTTTATAAAAATAGCGATAAAATAATGAAAGTCATGAAAGTCATGAAACATTTCAGCGGTCTTCGAGAGATGTAAATATTTCCATTACAGTTCTATCGCCTATCATTCTAAGAGCTCTATTTTGGATTCTATCTAAAATATTAAAATGAGTCTTGGAAGCCTCTGCCCAAATGTGTGAGTTTTACTCAAGCTTTGGACGAATGAAGGCCTTAAAGACTTCAGCCAAATTAACGTCCGAAGAACAAGTTACTTTCGTCACTAAAACAATTTTGTGGATTAGTAATTTCAGATAAGAGATCATTAATGAAAGATAAAAAAGAGTTGGAGACAAAACGGAACCCTGGGGCACACTAGCATTTATTTTGTGAATTTCAATACGAATTTTATTGGGCAGTAATTTCTAATCCAGAGATTCATCGATAAGAAATGCACGCATTTTCGATAAGATGCCAAGCTCTATCAAATGCTTTTGAAATATCAAGCGCAATAATCTTACATTCTCCAAAACGATTTAAAGATTTGTGCTACTGTTCGGTGAGATATACCATCAGATCACCAGTGGACCTATTGCTGCGAAAGCCATATCCCCGGTTATTATGAAGATTTCCTTCTTCAAGATATTTTCTAAGCTGATAAATTAGTCAGCGTTTCCATGACCTTGGCAAGAAATGTCCGTAAGTGGAATTCGACAGTAGTTGGAGGGTGAAGAAGCTACGCTGTAGCAACTACGCATCGGCTGTATTCTGCCATCATCTCTCTGACCGAAACGGACGAACTTAACGAACCAAAATTGGTCGAAACTTTACCGTCGAATTGAATGACTTAATAGCGGGTCGGCTGATGGAAAGATCGAGAAATAGATTAGCTTAACTTTGGAATTTCACATTGTACAAATAGGCAGCATATTAATCCACTAAAATTACAACAAGATTTTAGATTTATTAAGTTAAATATTATCTCGAATAAATTAATCGCAACTTAAACAAATATTATCATTTTGAACTAAGAATAAAGTAGAAATAAGTCATTGATTACATTCAAACAATTTTCGTGTTTTATTGCGAATATCAGCAGCAGTGGTGTCAATGTTACTCGTCGTACACCTACATCAGTCCGGACGTAATAAGGATATACTATCCACGTATCACTGACCAGACACCACCGTACGTGGTACATGTATATCTAGCCGCATAGCTACAACTGGCCACAAGTACACTTTATAGATATCTACAAACTGCCCATTGTAGATACAACTCCTACAACGCCTTTTGAGGGGCAAATGCTGTTTTCCATTCACTCGGAAAGAGACCAGTAGAGTAGGACAGGTGGAAAAGTTTTGCGTGCACCTGTCTTTGTTTAGCAACAAAATTTCAAACAGATAGTAATGACGACGCAGCTAGCAATGTCTTCGAAAATGTTTGCTGGCTAGAGCGCTGTTTGCTGTGGATGATGCTGGTGTCAGTGCTAGTTTCAACTGTTTCACCAATAACTTTTCAAAAATTTATCACCACAAGTTGATGTGGTAAATGATCCATATTGTAAAATGAAAAACCTTAGACTAAATGCGTACATTCAGATGTCGGTACGATAGCCTATCTAAGACACGTTAGTATCCACTTAAGTTCTGAACAACCACCATCGGATAGATTAGGATGAGAAATATTAACAACATATGCACAAACCCACACAAGTTTTTGCATATGTTGTTGACATTTCTCATGGGATACAAAATTATAGCAAAGTTTTTCAGATAGCTTGGGATTTTTTCTTGCAGCAGCAGCTGTTTGGTCATCAGCTGTACTCCTACATGTTATTACAGCAACGACGACCTATCCGCATCCGGATAGCTATAGTTTAATTTTTGAATGAGCCCAATGTAATCCCGAATGACAGGTCAGTATCATGAATCAAAGAAAACAAGATTACAACACTTCTTTGTTTTACTTATTTTATTGACGTCATATGTGAAACAAAATCCATTAATCCACAAACATCAACAATTTACAGATTTTTGTTTCACATATGACGTCAATAAAATAAAAAAAAACAAAGAAGTGTCGTAATCTTGTTTTCTTTGATTAATGGGTCAGTATAACGTGTGTGATTGGCACAGGGATGTGAATTAAGGGCGGTATTCACGAAGCGCTCATAATTTAAGATGCTGATAAACCTATTCAAGCATTATAAGTGAACATTTATGAGCGCTCATAAGACTTATGAGTGGTCGCGACCACTCTTAAGTTATGAACGCTCTCACCGAAAATTTGTTCGAAAATGTTTGACATACAATGACACTGTCAATGTAACAATTCTTTAATTTTTGTTTCAGACAATTTTATTTGCAAATCAAACACAAGTCACAATAAATAAATAAACAAAAACAATACTAAATAGTAAACAAATTATTTCTTTTTTACAACTTGTGTTTATTGTGTATATATCTGGAAGCAGATAGACTGATTTGCACAGGCAGTAATGTTCTACTATTTGTTTTTACAAGGAGGATGGATGTCCTCCAGATTGTGTCTCCAAAGGACACGGCTCGACTGTCTTTTTGATATATAAAAGGGGTTGAATCTAACTAAAAAAAATAAATTTGTTTGAAAATATATCTTCTAATTTATTTAAATCTTAAAAGAAATTTACAAATTTCTATTAATTTATTATTATTGTTTCTTAGCACCTTGTTGTCAGTTTACCGACAACGGGCTGTCACTCGTTTTCGAAAACAGTTTTATTGTGCAGTTGGAGTGTGTCTGATGAACAGAGAATTGTTCTCTTTAAGGACTTCGAAAAAAATGTATGAGTGGTCAGTGAATACCACAAATAATTCTCAAGTTATGAGCCTCTTCAACTGAAGAACCACTTAATAGTGGTTAATGAATACCGGCCTAAATGTGTAATATAATTTGTTTTAATGTTAATTTTTTTTTCAAGTCAAAATCGTCTATTACAAACAAATTATAAATCCGGTAAAAATGCACACACACATATGTACGTACAAACATTGTAGTAGAGTTGGATTTTAATTATGTATTTTCGCAATTTAAGCTTCAAAATAAATAATTATTACTATTTGTATCAAAAGTGCAAGGCACTTCAAATTCTAAATTCAACAATTCATTACTCTTTGATTTTAATTAATTTTTTCTTTGTTCTATTTCGTGTACAAACAAATATCTGAAGTGTTATAGGTCGTGTTTCAAATTACATTTTAACACCTCACATTCTTTGTTAGCGAGGCTTCAATGAAACTCATTAAAAACTTTTTAAGCAAATGTCCAACACTTAAACGAAAATTTTTTTAAAAAAATCAAATGCACGGCATATAAATTTTACAGCCGACATAATCGAACAGCGATTTCTGACACACTGTTGACTGATTTTTTTTTGTAGATTGAAAATTATATTGCATTCGGTAGGTGGGGTATTGAAAAAGTTCCAAAATTATCGATTAGACGACATGTCGTCGATAGCAATTTGGTCGTCGGTATTTGCTATAGAGGCATGATGATTAATGACATTTTCGTTTTCCGATTGAATGGCATAAATTTTAAACAGATGTGGTTCCAGGAAGTATTCACTTTTTGAGTGCATCTTTAATTTTAGCAATCTTCAATGGGACCGTAAATTGGAAAGTATTTCTGTAATTGCCGATTGCATTCCCTAAACATTTAAATTCACCGTTTGCACATATTTCGGTCTAAAGAAATTATTTTATGGATTTGTTCTTATTACTTCGAGATTAGCCTAGCTTTTTGCAAATTCGCCAGTGAGTTTGTGATAAACGAATTGCACAAGGAAACATTTTTGAAAGTGAATATACATTTTCAACTGTCAAACATTTCTTCCTGCTCTGCTAAACAACCTGAGTCTGCAGTACTTTCACTGCTTATTTAATAAAATAAATTAACAAAATTTCAGTACTCTTAAAAAAAAAAACAGCAAAAAAACATTAATAAGGTATAATTATGTTTGCAAAACCTGCTTAGATTTTAGTTTCAAAAACAATGGATGTAGGTACTACTTTATGCCAACAGATGGACAATTACATAAAGAAACACTTAAAGCACTTTAACAAAAATCCTCTTAAATTTTATAGGACCCTTAAGTCTTTTTACTTTCACCAATCTATCGGCTTGCCAAAGCCATGATGTTGAATGACTTGATGAACTTGGAGATGTTGAATGACTTGATGAACTTGGACAACACCTTCAAATTTTTCAACGGATAAGACTTAGTAATTTGTCCAGGCTACCAAACAAATCTACTTGAATTGGCCAAAGGCATTAAATGCGATGTAAAAATAAGAAAAAAACGTTTTTTTCCGCGAGAGGATGTGTTCTACAATAAGAACACTTAACAGAACAATTGTAGACTTATCCAAATGCAAAAAAACAAAAATACAACAAAACTTAAACATAATTTAAACATTTTCCATTTATTTAATATACAATAATCTTCACACATTGTTGTTTTGCTTAATTTAAGTTAAATCTTCGATATCCATTTAGCACACCGATTCTCTCGATTCTTGTTTTTTTCGCGATCAATTTGAATGCAATTAAAGTAAATTTAATTGTATGTTTATATTATTCGTGCAAGAAAAATCCATTAATCCACTTTGGAAACAAAACAATTTCTACACAATTTCTTTTGCCGTCAGATTTTTTTTTATCTCTGATGAAGTCTCCAAAATAAAACGAAAAATGAAGTTTCGTAATCTTGATTTTTTTTTTATTCATGGCCGATTTCTGTGAACACGGAATATACATATGTAGCTATATTCGGGCGACACAGTCAATTAGTAGGTAGTCCTTTTCATCGTGATCGTTGAATGAACACAGTCAATATTAGCTGTGTTTTATTGGGAATCTATCCATTGTACCGTAAGTAATTCCTAAAAAAACGCATCGACCGTAGCTTTTTTTTTTGTAAAAATGGTACCACTGCACAGCAGTCACAAGTAATGAAAGATTCTTTTGCAAAGTAAAGTTAAGAAAATATCAAAATTATAACCAATAATTAGCTTTTATTCATATAAAATAGAAAGCAGAAAATGTTACCAATATGTAATTTATGTTTCAAACCTATTGTTTTCATTTATTCTGCATTTGCAATTTTAAATTCGAACATTCATTTTGCACCAACAGAAAGGAAATGATAAGTGAATGGGTTTGTTCATAGACTACGGTCAAGTCCCTCTTTACACAGGGATATTTTTGTATTGCTTTAAAAATCGTCTATGCCTTTCACACGAGGAAACAAAATTGAACTAGAATGGCTTGTTTTTTATTAATGTTTCTTGGTTTTGAACGCTCGCTACAACGTAGTTTAAATTGGTCACTCTATACTTCATGCTTTTATTTATTTTTAGAGTAGATCGATAGCTAGAGTTTTATTTTTCAAGTCAATTTACAAATATATTTTCTGAGTATGTTTTGCTTTCAATTCAATATTCACTCATCAGACTGCACTTAAAACACAGAACAAATAGTTAACATCTGGTTTGCCATTTCCATGCACATGTCCAGAAAAGAAAAACACTGGGACCACAAAAATGTACGCCAAGGCCAACGTCCATTAAATAGTGAAGAAAAAGCACATTTTCCGAAACGAAATAGTTTAATCACTAGTTGAACAATGATCGCGCACATAAGCAACTTAAAATCAATCAACGAGATAAACCAACACACAGACAATATTTTGATTTAATGTGTGCGCAGTTACGAGTACATTAGAGTTCGGTGTGATACAAACTGCGAAGAACTTATTTGGGGTAATCGTTCGATTTGTCCCAAAACACAAACGTTTAAGTTGCTCGACATTGCTAACGGACTGAATAGTTCCTGCATGTATGCGCACTCTCATATAAGTCCATGGTTTTCACTTTAGCAACCAAACTGTTGCAAAACTGAAAGTTTCATGTGCGCGCCTAGCCGTAGGGGTATGCAAAATTGCAGATATAGGTGGGATTTAAGACGTACTCTAGAAAATACATGAGCAAAGAATACAGTTTTTAATAGTAAAAGTCAGAAAGTTTCCAGAATAACTAACAGCTTATAATTTATTAAAAAATGGATTTATCTAAGATATTAGAAATATAAACTGGCAAACTATAAAAAAAAGAAAAAAAAAGAATCATAAAGATCGATTTGTCTTACGAATGAAATTAATAATTTTAACACTCCATGAACACACATTCATCGAGATTCAATCCAATTATCAATCCTAACAACAAAACTAACAAAATCAAATTCGAGTCTCGAATAAACGTCAACCAGCCATCCGCCGTAGTTTCTACTTTAGCTTTTTATCGACCGTAACGAATTGTATGTAAAATGCTACGACGGATAAACTTACGGTGAATAAATTTCCCAATAAAACACGGCTATTATGTTTCTAATAAAAAGGAAATAAGTAAAAGATTATTATTGACATACAAAGTTGGAATTTGCCTATCTTGTATATCCAAAAATTGAAAATTGAAATGTTATAAAACAGAAATGTCAGCTGTTATATTCATTTGTTAACTGAATCGAATGACATATAAATGACACTTTTAAAATTTTATAAGGCAAGAAATGGAAATTTAGTTCATGTTTTTAAGTTTGTTTAAAAGCTTATGTAATTTAAAAGCGCTTGGTGAAAAGAAAAAATCTAATTTTAAGGTTTACAAGTCTGTTTTCCTAAGTTTAAGGACAGTACCAAGCCGTGTATACTCGTAATGTAATGTACCTGCGCGTTGGTAAGGGGAGAGACACATTTTTTATGACAAGACATATTTTCATACACTTTGTTGTTAAAAATACATGTTTTTTTGGTTGTAGTAAAATTCTTGGGAAGAAACTTTATTTATAAATAAGTAATTTTTTTTATATGTAAATACAAAAGGTTTACAAATGCATTTAGCTCAAAGAATTCTATAATTATTATAAACAACACATATACAAACTTGCTCTTGTATTTCAATGCTCTATCGTAGCTAAACAAATTATTTGAGTTTAACGACATTTTCCACAATTATCCGAATTGTTAAAAACTCCGAAGACGCAATAATTAAACTCATAAATTTAACGTACGCCAAAATGTTGACGTTGTCGAAACAAATTGTGCATAGAAAGACATTCAAATTCGTTACTGTCGTGTCAGCAGCATCACTTCAACTTAGAGAACGTATATTAATCGTATTAAAATTAAAATTAATGTACATATCTCAGAAGTGTGATTACATCTAGCTGCATTGCAAAGTCTACAAAAACCACTGTTGCCTTGTTCAAGTATTCACACACATAATAAACCTACTATAAAGAGTGCTCGGGCCTGATAATCACATTTTTCGCTTCAAGTTCCTTCGAAGGACTTTTATTTTCATTTCGATTTGAACTTTTTTTTCCGTTGTACTCGTATACTCGAAACGAAACCAAAGTGTACCTAAGTAATTTTAATGACTCAGCATGTTTGGTGACGGAATATACTCCTTGTACTCAAAAGTACCTTCCTACTTATGGTACCGAGTACGAAGAGTATTATGCGATGTGAATATTGTGTGTATGTACGAGTACGTACGTACCTTCGTTGCTTACTAAATAAAGTATTTATAGAGACGCAAGGACATTGTGTTAAACGAGTAGGTATCTTGAGTTTATGGGTGGGTCAGGAAAATAATTATCGACTTGTAACTTTAAGAAACTCGTAAATAATAGCTGCCAATAAACACAAATTTATTGGTGTAATTATACATATACACATAAAAATTGATGTTGTATTAGTTACTCATTGGGATACTTAAGCGTACGTGGTCTTCAACTAAGAGGATTAGAATGTTGATTACTTATTTTTTAAATTATAAAAAAAAATGGAGAAATGTGAGAACAATTTAAGTTATTGGGACAATTTGGCCCTTAAGATATTTGCCGTGCATGCTGATGGGCCAGGGCCGTCTTTAACTTATTGGAGGCCCTGGACATATTAGGATAATGGGGCCCCTATAAAAAAAACAAACAAAGTAGATAAGCAAGCTTCTTCATTTATTTTTATAATCCACAAAAGTAACTTTTTTAGCGTTCAAAGATTAGTACTTAAATGTCTATGTTGATTCAAGAGGAACCCTTCTAGATTTTAGATTAGCAAAATCGTTAATTACTCCTTCAAAATCGATGTATTTGAGCACATCATATTCTATGGACATCAGCGATAAACTGGTTAATCTCTCTTGAAGCAGTGTACTTCTGAATTAATTTTGTATTCTTTTCAATTTTGATAAGGAGCGTACTCCACTGCAGTTAGTTATAATCATGCTTAAAAAGATTCTCCATGCGATTTCTACATTTGGAACATTCCTTCAAAAGCTTATATGTTTTTAATAACATCCTTATTTTCACTGTGAACAATTTTCAAGTATTCTGTTGAACAGCGACATTCCATTTCTAACTCCTTCTCATTAACATCTTCATAATAAAATTCGGCAAATTCTTTGCAATTTTGTCTCATCTATTCAGAATTTAGAGTTTTCAAACGAAAAAAAAATTCAAACCGTTTACTAATGTTCTTATACGATCTTAATCGCTTTTTCAGATTAACGCTCAATAACGTATCAATTATGAGAAGAAAAATTTCCTAGAAATTTCTCTCTTCCATTCAGTTGGACTGACGGCGCTGAGCCATAAAAAAATAAAATGCACGACTTGATCGCACGTACTTGCTCCTATGTTCGATCACATTATATGCAAAAGATTCTTAATGGAAACGGTTAAAAGTATTATTAAAGCCGTTTTTCACTTAATTTTTAATATATAAAAATTCTTAAATTTTTTTGGAAAAAAAAAATCGGTATGATCATTTTAAATATTTAATAATAAAATTCCAAAACAAAATTTCAGAAAAAATCGTCCACCCGTTTTCGAAATATTGAGTTTTCAAAAAAGTTATGAAAAAGTCCAAAATCAATAAAATGGTTGTATGGCAGGTACCGTTAATAACAAAATATTTTAAAATTTTTTTCGGTCCATATGTAGGCCATACTCAAGTTAGTACACACACCAATTTTTATCAAAATCGTTAGAGCCGTTTTTGAGATAATTAAGATGGTAGAAAAATTTGTATGGCAAGTACCGTAGATTTTAATCAAAGTTGACATTACGATGATAGAGAGCACCAAAAAAGTGGGTCCCGCAATTCCGTCTGTCTGTCTGTCTGTAAAACGATCTACAGCCTACACGGCTGAACCGATTTTGTTCAAACTTGGTGGCTTAGGCGTTTTAGGTGATTGTCCAAAATAGAATTTTGAATCGTTGTTTTAGCCCCAAAAATAACGGTACTTGCCATACAAATTTTTCTACCATCTTAATTATCTCAAAAACGGCTCTAACGATTTTGATAAAAATTGTGTGTGTTCTACTTTGGGTATGGTCTACATTTTGGCCAAACATTTTTTTTTTCTTAATATTTTGTTATTAGCGGTACCTGTCATAGAACCATTTTCTGGATTTTCGACTGTCTCATAAACGGCTTTCGATCAAAATTTTTATACAAGAGCTTTTTCGAATTCTAAATAAAACTGCATTTCAAACTTTTCGGGAAATAGTTTTTTTGGGTTTGTTGAAAATTCAATATTTCGAATACGGGTGGACGATTTTTTCTGAAATTTTGGTTTTAAATTTATATTAATAAATATTTAATATAAATTCATACCAATTTTTTTTTCGAAAAAATTTAAGAATTTTTATGTATAAAAATTTAACTGAAAAACGATTTTAAAAGCATAGTGTTCGCCTTTTCTTCAATTAAAATAAACTTATTAGTTGCATCGCCCAGTGTTATTGTTTCCTTTTGAAGATAGTTACTTATTTTTTTTCTATTCTTTCTAAAATAGAGTTCCAAATTTCCCTTAGTATAACATATTCTACAGATTCACCATTTTTCTAAGTTTAAATGACTCGAGTCAGAGTCGAACTGATGAGTGCACTAATAATTTTTCGTTAAAACCGTGTGCAATAGAACTCCTATAAGTTCGACTTTCTCCATACTAGATTTCCCACTCCAAAACATGTATTATAAGATAAATGAAGAAAAAACATTAACAATTATAAATAAATATATTATTTGTATTTAAATTAGTATTTCAAACTAAGAAGTAAAGTGTTCCAGAGGAAGGAAGGTATTCTTTTCCAGCCCCGGATCTACGATTTTTTCGAACCGGGACAAAACCCTGATAGTGGCGCCCCCTCCCTTCAGTTTTGAGAAAAACTGTTAAAACTGCCAATGATTAACATTTTTGTGACTAATAATCCTTTAATAAATTTAAACTTTTCATTATCTAATAACTAATAACTTTCATTTGTGACATAAAACAGAAACAGAAAAAATATATAACCTGGAAAGACTACAACTTTACACGGGCTGCTTTCTTTTCTGCGAAAGAATATATTAGCTCCTCGAAGGACGTCGCATAGGCAGTTTTGTTTCAATGGCTAGGATCGCGAGACCAGATAGGCAAACCTGACTAATTGTAGAACGTAGATATGTTTTAATTATTTTCAGTTTGCTGAAGCTTCGCTCACCGCTTGCTGATGCTGTTGGTAATGTTCCATAAATTCTTAAAGCTATACTAACATTAGGAAACGCTTCTTGCAAGCCATGATTGTATAGATAGTGTAACAGGTCAAAGGCACTGTTCTTGGCAAAAACCAACTTCATTCCAACTGCTCCATATTCTTGCAGATCTTCTGTCGACATATTTATAAAGGTGTGTCCACTGAGGAAGGCGTAGACTATTTGCACTCTCTACAATTATAACAATTTCTGTTAAAATTTTGTCAAATTTAGTCGGATCTAGCATTCTTTTCTTTTGGATGCATGCTTTTTCTTTTTGGAAATTCATTTCTTTTTACAAACGGGTTCAATTTCCAACTTTGCTGATACAGGTGTAGCTTCTTTGATCTAATATTCTACCGGTTTTTCTCTCATTTCTTGCAAGATCTTAGCAAGGCCTTGCATTAGCGCCACAGATCGCGAAATGATAATATCCTCTTTTTGTATTTCAACGTTCACTCTATTAATCTCTCGAAGAATATTATCCCAAATTGTCAACTTGAGGATAAATTTAAAATCCATTACCACATGTAACAAATGACCAGCTTCATACTTAGATTCTGCGGCTAGGATTCTTCAATTTCTTCCAGAGCTTTTACAATTTCTGGCAAATTATTTAATAGAGCAGTAACAGCTTGATGTTTAACCGACTATCTGGTTTGACTACTCCCTTTAAAGTTTGTTTTTGCACACTTTCAAACGTGTACTTGATCTGTTAAAATGCGCTCATAAATCTCTTAGTATGTGTTCAAAAACTAACTGGGCGAATGCAAAAAGTTTTCAAACATATTATAGGTATTAAGATTCGATTTGGACGGGAGTGTAGCTTCGCGCATGCAAAAGCTAATAAGCAAGTTGGTATTGTAGTAATCGATTTATTCGAATTAAAAAAGTTTTTCGGTAATAAATATCGGTTATCGTTTAGGGATCTGGCAAAAACTAGGGGCCCTTTGATTACGGGGCCCTGGTGCCATAAATATGGGAGTAATATAGTAAATATAAAAATTTAGTTAAAGAGAATAAGACAATGAAAGTGTACCTAGCGTTTTATTTTAAGATGTTTCCATGCTACACTTTGCAACTTCCAAAGAAAACACACAACATTGTTGTAAGAAAAAACCGATTATAGAATCCGCATTTAACTCTTAAAGAGTCGAGAACTGTATATTGTTATATTGTTTTCGATCACAAAGCCTTTTAAATTTTGAACTCTTATGCCCCGTTACACCCCAACACAATTATATATTTGCAAAAAGGATAACTTTCGCACTTTTGAGGACTACCTAAATCAGTTGCAGAAAAGTGCAGATTCACTTTTAACTTAGCACAAAACGAACCTATTATTATGGCGCTAGTATGATTTTTTTTAATAAACGTGTCAATGGGCGAATATTATCTGGAATTATATGTGTTACCATTTGAAAAATTTCATTAAAATCGCTTAAGTCGTTCAGATATTATCGAACTTAGACTGATGATGATTATTCACAATAGGCCTCACCACGGTAAATTACCGCTATCATTGTGGAACACCAAAAGCTGTTAAACAGATAACTGAGTAAAATTTGTCTTCAATTTAACAGGAGTGAATCTCTAACGTATATTTTGTGACAATATCTGAACTATAGAACTGATTTAGATAAACTTATTTGATTCAGTGAAGAATCAGTATATCAGTGTGGTTTACAGGCTGGTAGATCTGAAACCACATAAAATAATTTCAGCTTAAGGCTCACTCAAGTTTTAGGGAAGAAGCTATCATTTGATTTCCTAAATCTTCCTTAGAACCATAAAGAACGCATTGTCCGACGTTTACACGGACCGGACTGTAGTCTTTTCAACAAATCTGACCCAATGGGCCCCGGATGCTATCAGCTTCTTAGGCCATTGCCATAGTTGCAGAACCATACGGAGTATAATCTGTAAGCAAACACACAAACATCTATCCACATACATAGCAAAAAACATCACTATCATTACAGATTGCAGTTCCAAATAAATTGCACGAATGGGTCGGATGTACTTGCTCTTATGTTCGATCACATTGTAGGCAAAATATTCTCAATATATTTTTAAAGTTTGTTGTATTTAATTTTTTATAAAAGAATGTCTTTAATTTTTTTTTTTTTTAATATTTTTTTAATTTTAAATATTTAATAATATAAACTTACAAGCAAAATTAAACAAAAAATGGTCCACCGCTTTTCGAAATATTGAATTTTCAAAAAATAAATAATTTTTTCAAAAATTCCAACAAAAAATATTTTTCGAAAATTTTGGTACGCAATATTATTTAAAATTCGAATGACTTCCTATATAATAATGTTAATCAAAAACCATGGAACCGTTTATAAAAAAGGTTGTATGGCAGGTACAGTTAATAACAAAATATGTAAAAAAAAAAAAAATATTTGACCAAAATGTAGACGATACTTAAAGTGATGCACAAACTGTTTTTTATCAAAATCGTTAGAGCCGTTTGTATGGGAAGTACCGTTATTTTTGGGGATAAAATAGCGATTCATTTGAGAGTCTAACTTTTCTATTTTTTTGGGGGTTTTCAAAGGCGTTCGATAGGGTAATTCGATCTCTACTTATTGATAAGTTACGCAGACGTTTAAATTTGTCTTTTTCGGCTGTAAAGTTGCTCTCGTCATACCTAGGGTTACCATTCGTCCCCCTTTTGGAGGACTTTTTTACCTCAAGATATCTTTTGTCCGCCAAAACCCAAAAAGATAAAGGGGGGCACAAATTTCCCTCTTTTTTACACATATGTAATATTTTTTGCAACTTAAGGCAATATTTTTATACTACCTACTATTTCCTATTTAAAAAAAAATCTTAGCAAGTTTTCAAATTAAAGCTGTGAATACTTCCATCATAGTAAATACAATTTTCACAACTGGATACATCCACTTACTTTGTTGTTCTGTATCTGTCACCATCACTACGTTTTCATTCATTAATTCTTAGCCATAGTTATAATTCCGCAACTTGTACAAGCTCCCTGTTTCCGACCATCCGGAATGTTCCCAACTCGGAAATTGCTGTTAAGGAGCACCAACAGAATATGTTATAAATTAGTTTTTCTGATAGTTTATTTTCTTAGTCCCGTTTACTTGTGGTCGCACGAAATGCCAAAAAATTGGCAAAATTCTTACAAAATAATCTGAAAACTCAATCGCCGAATTTTTGTCACAAGATCATCCAATTTCAATCGGAAGCAACCAACAAAAAATATAAAAATGTTTCCTGACATTAATCAATGTTATAATAAAGAAAAGGGAATAGATACGGAATTATTTAGATTTTATGATTTGTCAGGGGAAATGTCAAAGACATAAAAATCTTGTTATTTCACTATTTTTCGAAAACATTCTTTGTCCCTCTTTTTCAATATTTGTCTCCCTAGAAAGCTCGCTATGTACCCCTTTTCAACATTTTCGATCTGGTAACCCTGGTCATACCTCAATGAAAGAGATCAAGTTGTGTTTCTAGAGAACACTTTATCGGAATATCTTCCTTTAGCCGATAAGATTCAATTTTATAAAAGCTGCTCTCTTGGTTTAAATGTGTCAGTCCATGATATGAACGAATACCTTAATCTATTAATAGTTCGTCACTCAATGCAACTAAATATTTGCTTATCTCCAAAAAAACAGTCTTGACCTTAATTTCCAAAAGCTGAACTTGAAGCCTGTTTAATAATAATTCAATATATGGCAAGTTCGAAAAATTTGATATTCAACAGAATATTAACATAGAATAGCCACATAAATAGCATTTTGTGGATTGTCCAAGAGTTTACACCACCTAAAACTAGATTATTTCCTTCTAAGACATTAGTTGTCCCAGTTCCCAATTACGACTGTAAAATATATTGAGTATATGAAAATAGTTTATACTAACAACAACAAACTAGGGAATGCATTAGGTTTTAAGGAGCACCAAAGATGTAACGCCAATGGAAAACAAATCGGGCATTTACGAAATCAAATGCTACAAGTGTAACGCAAAATACATATGCCAAACGAGACGGAACGTGCAAATAAGATTCAAAGAGCAACAATATGACATCAAACCAGCGATACCACTTTACTTCAATTGAAATCTGCTCCCTATTTCGCATTATTGTTAAATTCTTTATATCTACTTCACTTTTAGAAAACCCTTTTTAATCCATTTCAATTTAAACAAAAAAAACTTGAATCTACCTTAAAAAAAAAAAAAAAATAATTTAAAAAATGCCTGACACTCTTTAATGTAAACCCAGATTAACACTTCAAAAGAATAATTTGCATCTAACTTCACTTCAAACAAAAAAGCCTTAACAATTTTCTGAAGTTTATTATTGCTCTCCCCTTAATTTTCTTTCAATCAACAAAAACATGAAAAAGGTAATGTGTTTGGGCTTACGTTGGTTCATGTCTGTCTGTGCTTAAAATTGAATGTGATTAAAGGAGGCTTTACATGCATCTTTATCTTTCATCTGCACTGCATAAATATCGTCAAAAACTGAGAACACAAAATAAAAAAAAAACATACTTGTGCTATAGAGAAGGGAGACCAAAATGCTGATCATCTTCATGTATGAAGATAAGAGAAAGAATAAATCTGAAGATTACACATTATAGTGAAGATAAACATGTTCAGCATTTTCATCTGCACCATAATTAGATCCGTTCAGGTTACGAGTTTTCAAGTTTCTTTTTTACCATTTCACCTCATTGCGGGCGCTCACTCACTTATTAAATGTGTTATCTCGGATACCAAGCTATCGGCTGTGGACGAATCAGATAGGTTAGCTGAAAGCTGTCAAAAAATCAGAAGCAAACACATACCAAACGAATTTTGCAGTCAGCTGATTTTTGATTTTTTTTTGATTGATTGTTTTTTTTTTATATTTTTTTTAAGCTATGACTATGTACAATTTTGTTTATAGTATTATAAATGAGAATGTTGTATAAGAAGTGAGTAATATTATATAAAAACAAGAAATTTACACATTGTTCTTCATAACTCATTCAAATAACCTACATAGCAACAAAAAGAAATTAAAATGAAACATGCTTTAGCCTAGCTTAAACCAGGACTAGTAGCGAATGATCGATTAATAACTTTAAAATACAAATAAAAAAATAACTTAATAAACAAGTTAATTTAAAGTGTTGAAAGGCGCAGTGTAAAAAAGCAATTTTTCTACCTATGAAATTGTAAAACATTTTCAATTTCCATGTAATCAAGGTTGAAAAGCCATGATTTTATTACATTAGAAAAGGTCGTAAAACAGCTTAAACTCCTGATGGCAGTTGGAAGCTTATTAAAAACTGTAGGAGTAACAAATGAAAAGAAATGCCTGTAATTTTTTTATAAATAGGTGTCAGTACGTAATTACTTGAATTTAATCTTAAGGACATTTGATTGGGATTTGTGAGATGGTGTCAGGAAAGTTAGAGCAGAGTTAGTGTAGGTTATTAGTGTGTACCCTGATTTACTTTTATGTTTGTTTTATATTATGGTCCCGCTCTACTTTTCTTCAAATCTGCAGACGCGGATCCATGTAAAGCCTCTTAATAGCCAAATACACCATGAAAATATATTTCGAAGTAATCACGAATGTGCATAAAAATTCGTAGGCAGAAATACAATTTTGTAAAAATATCGTTGGGCACCATTTATATTTTTTCCAAAAACAAGTTTTCAACAATCAAGATTTAACAAAAGTACCTATATAGTAAAAATGAAGTGACTTCAGTGGGCATTGAAGAAGAATATGCACATATTTCGACGATGTACATACAGGGTGGCGCACGAATCGTGCTACAAAAATAAAAGGTAATAACTTTTTTCGGTGTGAGTAATCGGCCTTTTTTTTATTTTATAGGCTACTATTTAGATTTATCAAAATGAATGCTTGGGATACTGAAAAAGGATTTGGATAGTGCAGCGATACCATTCTTTGCAGTCCGTCATTTCCATTATGAGGCTGGTGAACATGTTTGCCGAATCTGGAAGCATCGAACGAAGGCCGTATCATTGAGATCCCAATGTTCGGGTTCAGGATACAATCGTGGCTGTTGCATCTGCAATACAGGCAAATCCAAGTTTTTCGACTCGAAAATTATCGGGCCAAATTGGAGTTAGCAGACGGTCATTACAACGGATACTTCATGATCGCTTAAACGTACAAAGTCCAAACTAAAAGCAGGTTAAACCCTCAGGAATTGCCTTTGGGACTGGAATTTTGCCGAAAAATGATTGCAATGGCCGAAGAAGACAACACATCGATAAATTGTTTGTTCATGCCTGATGAGGCCCATTTCGACTTAACGGCAATGTTAACAAGCAAAATTGCCGTATATGGAGTGAATCTAATCCAGAAATGCTCCATGAGACGGAACTGCACCCAGAACGAATCACTGTGTGGTGCGCAGTTTCATCAAGGTGTATTGTCGGGTCATACTTCTTTGAAGAAAACTGTGTAACACAATCTGTCAATGGGGACCGTTATTTAAAGATGGTGAAGGAGTTTTTTTACCCAGAACTTCCCCGAAGATATATCGCTTTCAGCAGGATTTGGTTTCAACAAGATGGATCAAGTGCATACATAGCCACACAAGTTATGGCGGACCTCCAACGAAAATTCGCAAACAAATTGATATCCAGAAACTGCACTTTCCGCTGGCCCCCAAGGTCACCTGACCTAACTCCACCAGACTTTTTGTTATGGGGTTATGTCAAGCAGGAAGAGTACAAAACGAAACCCAGGAATCTGACTGAATTGAAGCAGTCCATTAAGACAATAATTGAGGCGATCCCAATATCAACCCTTCAGGCGACAATGAACAATTTTCTGATCAGGTGCAGCATATGCGTCAATGAGCGTGGAGGTCATTTGCGGTCTATCATCTTTAAAAACTATTAGTTATTTAAAATAAAATTTAATTTTTAATCCAATAAAAAAAATTAATGAAATACATCGATTAAAATAAAAGTTATTTAAATTTCTTATTGCAGCACGCTTCGTGCGCCACCATGTATACAAACGAAAAAACCTAATGAACACCTATCTTATCTATTTTAAATGTCTTTCTTTAGTCAATTTAAAAGCTTGAAGCTGATGATGGCATGTAAATCATGCCGAAATTGATTTTGTAAAATTTGTTTTTGTAACGTCTAATGAATAAGATATTATACAGTGTTTCTTAAAAAGAAATATATATTTCGTGCTTTTTATCTATTTAAACGTGATTTAAACAAAAACAAAATTCTAATCAATAAGGAACTTAAGATTAAACAAAAACATAAATGCGATAATCAATCTAAAACGAAGTTACAAGTACCATTTAACCCGGTGGTGTCCAAGCTGTATTATTAATGATTGCCTTTTTTTCTTTTGTTTTTATAGTGTACTAGCAGAAAGTCCCCGGCGTTGCCCGGGCACCGGAGGTTAAATTTCCAAATGAAATGAAAAATAAAAAAAAGACAATTTGTGAGAAAAAAGATTTTTCATTTATTGCTCTGTAACTTTCGAATCGATAATAATAGTCGAGAAACAAAAAAATTGCTTGTTTTGGTTTTAAGATGTCAAAATGACATTTCAATTTATTGCCTTCCATTGGAAATAATAACATAGCATAATAACATAAGCCCGTTTTTTTTTCAGAGGATGTAAGTGAGGAAAAGTTATCGCCTGAGTTATAGAAGATGGGTACAGGATTAGTTTTCTTATTTTTTTAACAAACGAACTATTTTTCATTTTGGGACTCTTCGCTTTCCGGAGGTTGTCTTTTTAGTTGCGATAGGTAAATACAATTTAAGGCAAGTTATGTATTAGTCGAAAAAAAAGTTTTGCGATAACAATCAAACATGACATTACGATGATATAGCGAATACGAAAAAACATGGTCTTACAGTCCAAATGATTGGGCAGAATTCCTTGGAAAAACTTGGTATAGATATTTTTTGTGAAACTGCCATTATGTTAAAGCTATTTTTTTCTAGAAAATGGTTCTAACGATTTTGATATAAAAAAATCAGAGTATTTTTTCGATATGAACTATTATATCGTTGGAAAACAAATAACCAATAATAGCTAACAATGGTACCTTCCATGGGATCAATTTTGTATTTATTCATTACAATCTTATCTACGCTCCGCACGTTACCATGCAAGGAAATGTTTTCAAGCAAATATCTGCATAGCGTACAGAATTTACTTTCTTTATTTTCTAATCAAAATATAAAACAACTGCCATTGTTGAGGGTTATCTGCTTTCTAAAATATTCAAATATTTAAACGTGTTCACTTGATAACGCGCCTAATATCAATAACTGCCTCCATTGTCACTACCAGGTTGATACAATAAAATAACACAAATAATCCATTGTCAAAGTTCAAGGCACAATCTAATACAAATTCTGCAGAGATAAGACATTTTTCTTGGTCAGCACATCCTATAAAATCCCGGTGCACTTCCAGAGAGCATCCAGTAGTTCGTTAATCACATTCGCTTTGATTTCATTTGAGAAACTTCGCCATGAAAATTGCATTGCTTCAATTACCGGTAGTTGCCGATACTACCACCAATGTGAATCAGGCTGTTGAGACCATCAAGCAGGCAAAGGCCAAAAATCCTGATTTGAAATTAGTCATTTTGCCAGAGTGCTTCAACGGACCGTATGGAGTGGACTACTTTGCTCAATACGCCGAAAAAGTACCTCAAGGTCCTACTTGTCAGACATTATCCCAGCTGGCCAAGAGCCTTGGCGTTTACATAATTGCCGGAACTGTCATTGAACTAGTTGACGGAGGTGATTTGTACAACACTTGCACCGTTTGGTCACCGGAAGGCGAGTTGATCGCCAAGCATCGCAAGGTATGTAATTTTTTGAATAATTCCATATATGCATGTTTCTGATGACTTAACCACATCCTCCTACCACCCTCAGTTGCATTTATATGACATCAACATCAAGTCTGAACCTATTGGTGTGAGTTACTTCAATGAATCAGCACCTCTTAAACCAGGTAGCGATTTCACCGTGGTCGAAATCGAAAATCGAAAATTCGGCATTGGCATTTGCCATGATATTCGATTCGACGAATTGGCCCGAATTTATCGCAAAGAAGGTAACATATCCTTGTTTCTTTGTTCGCAATACTCAATACTCAGATTATATTTGTGTTTATTTTTAAGGATGCGACATAATTGTGTATCCTGCGTGCTTTGATGTTGCTCAAGGCCCATTGCAATGGGAATTACTGGCCAGGTCCCGTGCTAATGACAATCAAGTCTTTGTGGCAACAGTTGGTTCGGCCCGCGATGAGGACTTTGAATTCGTGTCGTATGGCCACTCAATGGTTGTGGATCCATGGGCCAGGGTGATGTGCGAGGCTGGAGAAAAACGCGAAGTTCTAATCATTGATATCGGTAAGTTGGAGTGTTGTGTTATGTGAATTTCGCTTCTGGATTAACACAATTTTTTGTTTTAGATTTTGCGATGGTTGATGAAGTTCGCAAGCAGATTCCGATATTTGAACAGAGGCGTACCGATATGTATGACACTATTAAATTAAACAAATAATTGATAATATAAGTACAAATGTATCAGGACTAAGCCTATCTCCAATTCATGTTATCTATTGGCTTTTTTTTAAATAAACATAATAATTTGATTACCTACTAAACACAGTGTTTTTGCGGCTAATTGTGGTTGTGTTGATTACATGAAATAAGAACAAATATTGGGTAAAGTTATCAGCTAAATTTACAGAAAATACAACAAGGCACAATAAAAATGAAAACTATATACAAAAACGATACACTCCTGTTCAGCGGTATAGATACATTATTTTTGAGAGCGATCAACCGCTATTTCACTCTACTGGGTTTACTGAACTAATTTTTTACTTGCGATATAGGTGCTATAAGTACGGTGACCATTTTTTCAAATGCAAAAAAGAGGAAAACCTTTAATATATTAACTTAAGCAAGTTTAGCATGAAACAATATTTATTCAAATTATTTGTAGTTCAGATTACATACATCAGTTCAGTCTTAAAAACAAAAATAAAAATACTTATAAAATAAAAAAAAAATAAATTAATAAATAAGAAATTCTTAGTTTTTGTATTTTCCTTCGCAGTGTACATTTTTTGTAAGATGTCATCCTGACTTCGAAAAAAGTCTTAATATCTTAACAATCATTGTCATAATTGTCCATTGTTATGAACACTGCCTATAGTGTATCAATTTTTAATTGCTATTTTTCAGGTGTCCAAATGTTATTAGAAATTGAAAACACTCTTCCGCTGGAAGCGACAGTGAAAGCTCTACGAGAACGAGTCTTACTAAATTTTCGTAATTTATTTACATTTTCTACATTAAAGTGTTAACAATTTCAACCCATTTCTCACTTGGTGTCGCATTGTCCGTTTTCCATTTTGCACTCTATTCCTTACTAACATATCGTTTTACGCAAGAAACCTCACAATAGCAAAAACTGAATTATTCAAACCAGTGCTGTCCTCATTTTGTGTTTAACTAATTTAGTCAAGAAGAAAGTATGTATGCAGGTACTTTAATCTGTAGGAAAAATGTTTAAAAGCAAAAAGAGGAAATTAAAAGGACAATTTAGTAAAAAGAGGACAAATGACTTTCATCTTTAGGAAAAAACAAAAAAAAAGAACACGATGTCGAAAAAAAGGAACAACAAAAAATGTTGGCTTGTAAACGAGTAAGGAGAAAATAAGAAGGAACCCGAATAAACAACAACAAACTTGTGTGGCTAATAAAAGCGCTAGTCGTTTCAATGCAATTGATAAACAGAAAAAACCTGCATTAGGTTGGATCTGATCATGTGGGCTCGGTGGCGTGATGCGAAGTGCATTGGCTACTAAGCGGCCGGTCATGGTTCAATACACTATGAAGGCATAAGAAGTTTTTCAATTAAAATGAAAAAGTAGACCAGCACCACTAGAGCAAAGGAGTCTGATGAGCGACCTTGGCAAGTCGTGAAATAGCTATAATTCTAGCCAAAAATAGTTGAGAAAAAACTTGGTTGTAGCACACTCAAGTTGTTGTTGGGCATTCAAAGTCATCAAAAGAAAAAAAGGACTGTCCTTTAAAAAAGAGGACGGATGGTCACCGGAAATATAGGGCCAGCTTTGCATTTGGAAAAAAAATCAAACTCCAGATTTTAATCAAAGTTGACATTACGATGCTAGAGAACACCAAAAAAGTGGATCCCGCAATTCCGTCTGTCTGTCTGTCTGTTTGTCTGTCTGTAGAACGATTTAAAGCCTAAACAGCTGAACCGATTTTGTTCAAACTTGGTGCTTAGGCGTTTAAGGTGATTGTCCAATGTAGATTTTTGAATCGTCGTTTTAGCCCCAAAAATAACGGTACTTGCCATACAAATTTTTCTACCATATTAATTACTCGAAAACGGCTCGTACGATTTTGATAATAGAAAGTATGTGTTGTGTACTACTTTAGGTATGGTCTACATTTTTGTCAACATTTTTTTTAATTAATTTTGTTATTAACTGTACCTGCCGTATAACCATTTTTCGATTTTCTCATAAGCGGCCAATTGGATTTCGATCAAAATTTTTATACGGGAGCGCCTTCGAATTCTTAATATTACTGCATTTCAAAATTTTCGAAAAATAGTTTTTTTTGGATTTTTGAAAATAAAATATTTTTTTTTTTGAAAATTCAGTATTTCGAGTTCATACCAATTTTTTTTTTAGAAAGAATTTAAGATTTTTTTTATAAAAAAATTTAAGTGAAAAACGACTTTAAAAATATATTTAGTCGTTTCTGTTAAGAATCTTTTGCATTCGATGTGATTGAACATAAGAGCAAGTGTGCGTTCTAGTCGTGCATTTTATTTTTAAATGACATAGTCCAAGAAGGATAAGGTTTGAAATAGAAAAAAAATTAGCGGCAAGCTGAAATTTTGCAGGGTGGTTCAGGTAATATTAAAGAACATAAATCTCAGTTTTTGTATTCGAGACTCTTTCAGAAAAAAAATTAGGCGACCACGCCCACTTTTACCTCCATTTGCAATATATCCTTATTTCTCGGAAACGACTTGAATGATTTGAATGAAATTTTTAGCATTTGTTGATATTACCAAGAAGAAAAAAATTAAGAATACTTTTAGTAAAATCCGCTAACTGCCACGCCCACTTTTCTTGTTTCTTATATCCATTTTTCTTATCCTTTTTTCTTGAAAACGGCTTTAATGATTAAGATGAAATTTTCAACATTTGTTGATATTGGTAAGAAAAAAATAAAAAAAAATAATTATAGTAAATTCCGCCAACTGGTACGCCCACTTTTATTTCAAAATTTTGATATATTAGCAAGAACAAAATTATAAAAATACATTTAGTAAAATCAACCCAGCAAAACCGGGAGCAGCAATACAACACGTTTTCAGAAATTACCACCAGGTTCAAGCGTTGCTTGGAAACTGGAAATACCCAGAAGAATGTGGAATAGCAAAAAGCTCACAAGATTGCACACCTTGCAAAACCACCGCAAGTCTTGCTCCAGACTTACTTTTGAAAATGATTTCATGCAAATGTACAAAATATGCCAGCTTGTGGTTGCCGAAAGGCTAGGGTTAAATGTATACCAATTTGTAAGAATTGCCATGGGGAAACTTGCGACAATATTCCCCAGATTTATTTACTTAACGAATACGATGAAGAAGAAATAATTAATAAATGATCACAGTGAAACTCCAATTGATGAGTAAGTTCTTCTCAAAAATGTGAGTTGTTAGCTACAAGAGCAAGTTTGTACGATCCAGTCGTGCATTTTATTTGCCAAGCAAACATTTTGCTTTTATTATGCTTGTCACACTTAAGCTATAAGTAAACGGTTTTTCAACAGGGACGCTACAAAAGTAGAGCGAAAGGGACAGCAAACTACGCCATATTTCTTGTCGCTCTTTAGACATTTCTCTTCAGTAAGGTCTTTCTACTATCTGGAAACGACTTAGGTGATTCTTTGGTTCTTTCGAAATTTTACACATATTAAATATATAGGTTTAGTTACATAAACTTGTGATGCATACCAATATTTTTTAATTACCTAATAGATATTTGTTTGTATTTTTAAAAGCATACGAGTACTTTAAAACTTTTTTTTAATAATTTAATATTTCCAAAATAGATCATTACTTTTTGTTTCAAATGATAAGTATACACGATATGCTTTATTCCTAGAAACCGCTCCACAGATTTTAATAATTTTATTCTCATAAAGTGAAATTCATCTTTATCAGTTTGTTTGCTAAGGCTAAGCTCGGGCACCACACCTACAATTTAAGAAATTAGTTTGGTTTTGATAGGTTGTAGTTTGCAAGTGGCTTGAGAGTTAACTGTTTGTAGGGTGAAATGGGCTAAATGCAAAAAACAGTACTTGTGGAAGTAAAAACTTAGGGACTGTAAAAGTTTACACATCAAACTTGACTTTCTTTGTAAACTTAATATGTGCCAATGAAAAAGATTGCAGTTAAGTATAAAATTCTATCAACTCTTATAGCTGGCATACGAAGCGTTGGGACCCACCAAATTTTGTTTTACTTTCATGCATATATCAACTTACGCGAAAGCATGAGCTTACACTTGCAAGTTAGTTTTTACGTTCGCAAAAGTAGAGACTGGCGCTGGGGAATCCTTGCAGATGTAAGCTCGTTTTATATGCTAATTTCAATATTCTCAACAAACTATTAATTTCTAACATGCTGCCAAACTCACGCGACCTTACGCTGAAATGCAAGGAAAATTGCATGAATTCACCGGCGCCTGTAACCGTGAAAATACAAGATTTCGCAATTGTATAGGTTTACACACGAAAATAAATTTTCCTTGCAAGCTTGAAAAAATTGAGTAGTTCAGTGTGAAACCTTTTTGCTTTCGTGAAAATATTCCTGGCGACGGTCAATTCATGTATGTGTATAAACGCCGCATAAATACAGAAAAGGAACACGTCTAATGTCGAATTTCTTTCATCGAAATCTTCGGAATTTTTCATGCAGGGGTCCTTTTAGCGTGAAACTCAAAATGTCGGGTCTTTAAAGGTTTAAAGTAAAACCGCACTAATACGACATTTTCCGACACTATGCATAATTTAGCAGAAGTAAACAAAACAAAAACCAATTTGGATATACAATCCATGGAAACAGCAAAACGTAAACAAAACGAAATATAAATTTGGAAATTATATTTTAAAATCAGGATAAATTTAACAGATATGTGCAAATATTTGTGTATTAAGCATATAAATCATAACTTATATATTAAATTTAGTAGTCTATAAGTTGCCCAAAGGATAACAGAAGAAGATACAATCATTTTTATGGCGTGTCAAATGGTAAGTCGTCAGTTTACCTGTCATATAAAGACAAACTTTCATCGAAACAAAATTAAACTTTTATATAGAGATATCATAATCTCATAATAAATAAAAAGTTGTGTAAAGAATGATGTAGTTACCCCTAATTTCACTCAGTATTTTTTTACTCGATAGTATCCGCGTAGCTTTTTCAGATTTCAAAAATGTCCTTAGAGCAATACCTGTTGGACATCGCACTGTTTAACTCATGGCACCCATACCTCAGCCCATCGCCATTATTTAGAAAATTCAGCTAAGAAATAAAAAAGAGCTAATTTCTATTTTTTTAAAAACTTAACTTTATTTATGAAGATTAAATTTCATTTTTGATAAATGAGTTAATTAAACATATTGATTTCTTTTATATTTTTCACTTTGTATTTTTTTTATATGTTCTTAAATTTCAAGTAGGTTCTAAGCGAAAGTAATAACGGGTCCGCCATCTAACGTTTTTTTTCAACTAGCGCTTATTTCGTAAATGGTAACCCTTAGGTCATGTCTGATTTGACGGATAATTAGTTTTATCCTTCCGCTGAACGAATATGGTTGTGTATACGCTTGAACAACGCTGGGAAATATTGCGACATTACTTTGAAAATCATCGTAATGTTGCAGAATGTGTGCGAAAATTGCGTACGGATTTTGGAAGAAGAGAAGCACCGTCAGCTCCGTATGTTCGTTATCTTGTGAAAAAAGTGAAAGAAACTGGCATCCTCATCGATAAACCAAAGCGTGAAAAGCCAAAAACAGTTCGTTCACCCGAGAATATTGCTGTTGTGGCAGAAAGTGTGCGTGTAGCGCCATCAACATTCACCGTCGTTCTCATCAATTGAACACTTCGGAGACATCATTGAGACGAATTTTGCATAAAGACCTTGGTAAGACGCCATACAAAGTCCAATTGGTTCAGGAGTTGAAGCCAACTGACCATCCAATGCGTTTTCGCTTCGCTAAGTGGGCCTGCGATCCACTTAGAGAAGATGCCGATTTTGCCAAAAAAAATCATCTTTTCAAATGAAGCTCATTTTGATCTTGGCGGGTATGTAAACAAGCAAAATTGTCGCATTTGGGGCACAGAAAACCCGCACGCATACATTGAAAAGCCGATACACCCAAAACGAGTCACTGTTTGTGTGCGGATTTTGGTCCAGAGGCGTAATTGGACCATTTTTCTTCGAAAATGAGCAAGGATTGGCCGTTACAGTAAATGGCGATCCTTATCGGGCCATGTTGAACGAATTTTTGTTCACACAAATTGAAGAAGAGGATATTGGCAATATTTGTTTTTGAAGAACGCATTATCAGCCGCAGAGCTGATGTCGTTTGGCCACCTCGGAGCTTCGATTTGACACCGTTGGACTATTATTTGTGGGGTGCCGTAAAAGATAAGTGTTACGCCGACAAGCCAGAGACAATTGACGCTTTAAAGGACAATATTAGGAAAAGATGTAAATCTGGACCAAATAAAAAAAGTTAATTTTTAAGTTTGCATTCCAGCTGAGTCATTTGATGCTGTCTTCAATGCAAACTTTTGGCCCAAAGGAATACGAGTGAGACCTTTCCAACACTTTCCAAAAAACGGGAAAGACAGTTGAGTGGAAACACAAATATGACAATCCCATCTACCCTTAACATGAATAATCAAAATCTGAATGCTGTTGAGAATTCTAATTCCATTGTAACCTCTATTGCTAAATTCAATCCTACTTACGATGCTGATGCCATACAAATGTACTACCAGAACGTTGGAGGAATGCGATCAAAATTAACTACATTTTATAACGCAGTTAGTGACTGTAATTAGGCTATCATCGCCCTTACTGAAACTTGGCTGGGTGATGATATTTCAAATGCCGAAATCTGCAATAACGATTACTAAGTCTACAGAAGGGATAGAGACAAAATCTGTACTGAACTAACTAGAGGAGGTGTTGTGCTGCTTGCAGTTAAGGGTAATTTTAAGAGTAGGCAAATATCTCTCACAAACTCTTCAGGTTTGGTAGAACAAATATGTGTTAATGTGAGCTTCACTCACAATTTTAGTGAAATAAGTATATATTATTTTGTTTCTTATATTCCCCCAAAATCAAACATTGAAATTTATTATGCGCATATAAACAATATTAAAGAAATTGAAAGTTCATTAGATAGTAAATCTTACATAGTAGTCTTAGGTGATTTTAATTTGAGTACTGTAAATTGGATTTTCTCTGAGGATGACAAAGCTCTCATCCCATATAATATTGTAAACGAAAATGAAATAATTGTATTAGACACTATGTCAGCCTTAAATAGTATACAAGCAAATAATGTTTTAAGCTCTATTGGTAGAATTTTAGATCTTGTCTTTGTCCAAGAAGACCTTGAAATGTGCTTATTTGAAGAGGATTTTCCTTTATTGAATAATAGTATACATCATAAAGCATTACGATTTGAGTTAAATTATATCAATTTTAATAATTCCTATTGCTCTAATCTTGATGTTGATTATAAATATGATTTTAGCAAGACCGATTACATCAGCATTAATCATGTCTTAAATAATGTAAATTGGAATTCGATCTTATGTTTCCAGGACGTTGAAAGAAATTATAAGACTTTGCTAATTATAATTTACAAAGCCTTTTCTTCCTTTGCCCCTGTTAAACGAATGAAGAAAAATAATAAGCCCGTTTGGTCGACTAAAAGTTTAACAAGGTTAAAAAATGCAATAAGTAAAATGCAAGGCATTAGTAAGGTCAATTTAGATTTCCGAAGTGAATTTTACCGCTTACGTCGTGAATATGATTTTTAAAAAAATTCTTGCATAAGCAGTATGTTTGGTCTTTGGAATCAAACATCAAAACAAATTCTAAATGCTTTTGGCAATATTTAAATTCTAAGAGAAAATCTCTTGGTATTCCTAGTTATATGACTTATAAAGGCATTGGTAGTAGCGATCTGAATAATATATGTAATTTGTTTGCTTCATTTTTTCAGTCAAATTTTATATTAAACTCAGTTCATTCTGAAGTAAACTATGAAATTCCTGCCATAACTGATGTCGGTACCATATTTCTATCAGAAGAAGAAATTCTGTCTGCGCCTGGTAAATTGGATAACAGTCTTAGTCTTCCCCCAGATAATATTCCTGAAATCTTCATTAAAAACTGTAAGTACAACTTATCAAAACCACTCCAAATAATTTTCAATCAGTCTCTTGCAAACGGTGTTTTCCTCGATTCTTGGAAAATTTCTTTCATCACACCAATCTTTAAATCTGGCTCTAAGCAATCAATTGAGAATTATAGACCGATTTCAAAACTCCAATTAATTCCCAAAGTTTTTGAATCCTTGGTTAAAACCAAAATGTACGACGCTGTTAAAGCACATATCTCACCCTATCAACATGGTTTTATCAGTGGAAAATCCTCTGCAACTAATCTCACACTATTTACGAATTATTGTATCAATGCAATTGAGAAACGAAGACAAGTAGATGTAATATATACTGACTTTTCAAAGGCATTCGATAGAGTTAACCATAAACTTCTTTTGTTAAAGCTTAGCTATTTAGGTTTTCACTCTCAGATGTTAAATTGGATTAAAAGCTATCTTGAAAATAGAGTGCAATCTGTAAAAGTTGGTCGAACTAATACATAATTTTTCAGGAGTGCCTCAAGGTAGTCACTTGGGCCCCCTCTTGTTTTTACTTTTTGTTAATGATTTACCAAACGTTATCTTAGAATCAGGTTGCCTGTCTTTTGCAGATGATTTTAAGATATACCGATCAATAAATTCGCTTTCTGATTGTATACAACTTCAAAAAGATTTAATCTGTTTATCAAAATGGTGTACATTAAATGACTTTGACTTAAATATCAAAAAATGTTGTGTAATGACATTTACAAGATCTTATAGTCTAGTGTTCTTTAACTACTGCATATCTGAGAACGTACTTCAAAGAGTATCCAATCACAAAGACTTAGGAGTTATTTTTGATTCCAGGCTTGATTTTAGAATGCATGTTGACTATATTGTATCTAGAGGCAATTCTATGCTTGGATTTTGGGTTAGAAATTCAACTGAGTTTAAGTGTCCTTATACTGTTAAATCACTTTTTTTGAGTTTTGTTCGTCCAATTTTGGAATACTGCTGTGTAGTTTGGTCTCCTTACTACAAAAACGCATCTAATAGAATTGAAGGAATTCAAAAAAGATTCACTAAATATTCACTTCGTAAACTAGAATGGACCTTGCCTTTGCCAAAATATAAAGATCTGTGCGCGTTAATTGATATAAAACCTCTAGAAACTAGAAGAATTTATTTCTTAATTGCACTTGCTAGAGATGTAATAACAGGGCACATTGATTGTGTTCCTTTAGTTGATATTTTCATTAAACATACACCAGCGCGTTGTCTTAGACCAAGGGCTAATCAATTTTTCTTCATCACACATCATTCGACGAATTATGGAGTTAATGAACCGGTTACTAAATCGTGTCATTTTTTTAACCAATATACCGATGTTATTGAACTTGACTGTTCTAGAGAATTGTTCAAAAAAAGAATAATGAACACCATTGTTTATGTACCGAATTGATTAATTTAATTTATATAATAAACCTAATTCTGTTATTTATTATTTAAGCACGCAATGTTTTTTATTTTTTTTTTATTTTTAGCTATGTCTAAGAAAGTAGTTATGTACTTATAGACCAAATAAATATATAAATAAATATTCGTGAAGCCATTGGTGAAATACGGCTTCAATCGATAATGTCCTTAAAAATTAGACCGATCGTGTAGGCTACTGCATGGCCAGCCGAGGGAGCCATTTTAATGAAATTATTTTCCATTATTAACCGAAAGGATTGTACTTTCAAATAAAAAAAGAAATTTGAGAAAATATTCAATAGTTTTTTTTTATAGCAATTTCAAAAAAAAAAGTTATTTGGCGGACCATTTATATTTTTGCTTTAATTACAATTAACTAGTTAGGTAAACACCCTATTTTCTCGTTATGTTTGCATTTATTATCTATCAAAATATTAAATAACTCATTAACCCTAGTTTACAGCCCCAAAAAAATTACTACTTTTCTTGCCTGGGGTGTGTTACACCCCAACAGTTTTAAGCGCATATAATTGTTTAAATTAATGTTCTGGTGCTGTTTACGTTTTTTTTTTTCAATCGAGTTGACATTGGAATAATTGTTACTGCTTATGAACACGTGTATTGTTCGGCAAAATTTAAAACGATTTTGTAGAGAAGTGCAAATAAAATTTGGAATTTATCAAAAAGTAAGTATGAAAATATTGTTTTCTAACGTAAATGTTAAAAGAAAGATCTTTGTAAATGTATAATTTGTTTTAGTGTCTAATTTAGATAAATTATTGAAAAAATATAATAAAGGTGATGAAGAAGAGAGGGCAATAGCGTTGAGAGCAATGCTAGATTTGGAATCAGATGATGAAGGTGAGACTAATCCATTTGATGCTGGTGGAGATGACGAACAAAATGATCCAGATTTTTTGCCAAATGATGAACTCAATTGTAAATATTTTGTTTTGATATTCTCTATAAATCGTTCTTTCAATAAATGTATTCCCTAGCGGATTATGAGGACATCGATGAAACTGCGGCAGAGATGTTGGGACCAATTGAAAGTTTGCCTGAACCTGATGAAGTTGGAAGTGATATTGATCAAGAATCAACGACGCCAGTTTCAAATGACGTATTTTTTCTTGCTCATAATGGTCGAAAATGGATGAAAGACCCGGAGACAGCAGCTCTGTCTCGTGTTCAAGGAAGCAATGTTTTCAAGCCTGGTGGAACTGTTGGACCTACGATTAATTTGAAACACTCGTCCCTTATCCAAATTTTTAATCGAATTTTTAACCTGGATATGAGAAACGAAATCATCAAACGGACAAATTAAAAGGACACTGATGTCTACAGAAAATTAAATGCAAAGCGAACAAAGCAACGTTTTTGGAAGCCTTTAAATATGAATGAACTGCAGGCATACTGTGGGGTTTTGCTTTACATTGGAGCAATGAAAGATGGTCACCTCCGTCTACGTACACTTTGGGATCCAATACATGGCCATACAATTCTTCGCGCTGTGATATCATTTACACGTTTTGAGGAGTTGAATTTATTTTTGCGATTCGATGATTCAATTGGCCGTCGAGGACAGTCAGCCGCAAAAAAAAACATTCTCCAGCCCGTTGAATTCTTTTTGAAAGAATTGAATCAAACCTTGACATCAAATTACATTCCATCCGAAAATTTGACCATTGACGAGCAACTGAAAGCCTTTCGTGGTCGCTGTAAGTTTCGTCAATATATGCCAAGCAAACCTGCTAAATATGGTATCAAGTTTTGGTGGCTCAATGAGAGTTCAACTGGATATCCATTGCAACTTTCAATATACACTGGCAGTAGTGATCAAAGTGTAGGTCTTGGCCGTGGATACGATGTTGTGATGTCATTGATGCCAAGATATTTTCACACCGGAAGGAATCTTACAGTGGATAACTTTTTTACTTCTGTAAATTTGGCACTAAAGTTATTGGACAAAAAAATTACTCTTCTTGGGATTATTCGCAAGAACAAACGCGACATTCCCAAACCATTTGCTGTCAAGGAACTTCTAAATGAGTATGATATACCAATCAAAATAAACAACAAAAAACAATACCGTCCACTTTATTCTTCACTTTTCGGGTTTTCGGAGAACATGGCATTGGTTTCATATGTTCCAAAACCCAGGAAACAAGTTGTGCTGCTTTCAACACAGCACATTGTTGAATAAGCAGTTTTCGGACCTCAAAATAAACCTCTCATGATATTGGACTATAACAGAACAAAAGGAGGAGTCGACGTGTTTGACCAAATGGTATCTTTATATTCATGTTCTCGTCAAACCAATCGGTGGCCCATGGTTGTATTTTACAATTTGTTGGATGTTTCAGCTTTAGCCACAGTTATTATTTTTCGCCATTTTAACCCTCCTTCAAGAAATATAAAGTTATTTAGAAACGAAAAGCTTATCCAACTTGCAGAAGAACTAATGGAAATGGAGTTGGATGATCGTTCGCATCCTTCTATAGAAAAAAGGTTATCCAAAGTTAGTGTTGATGCTCTCCGCACTATGGGAAGACAATTGCAGGTTTTTCGTTCAGTTGACGAGAAGCTCCCACGAAAACAGGTATTGCTTATTATAAAAAAAACAAAACGTTTCTAAAAAGCTTTTTATTTTCAGGCCAGATGCCATCTTTGTCCGAGAGCAGACGACAGGAAATCGAGATCAACTTGCGATGTTTGTGAAAAACACATTTGTCATCGCCACATCAATACAGTTTGTACTAAATGTCTCCCAGAACTTCCATCTATACCAGAATAATGTTACGCATCGAAATGTAGATTATAATTTACTTATAATTCATGAAAAATAAAATAAACACTAAAAAAATTGATTTATTTCACATTTTGATCATTGGGGTGTAACACACCCCAGGCAAGTGTGGACGACCTTTTTTCACACGAAATTTCAAAAAAATTAAGTTGAAGCTCTTTGATAAAATAAAGAAGAAAAATATTCATAAAAAAGAATTTTGTTCACTGATTTTTTATCCCAAGTCGAAAAACTGATTTTCAAAAAAGTTACAAGCATTTAAAAGTCGTCTGGGGTGTATCACAGCCCAGGATGTAAACTAGGGTTAAACCCGTATTTGAAATAAATTTATCTAGGTATATACAAAATTTCCAATATAACTTTTACCCTTCAGCTCCCTAAGGACCATATTGACAATCTCGCTTTATAATAATAAACAATTTTAATTTATTCAGCCCCATTGTTTGCCTTAATCAGTTTTTATGTTATAATTATCCGCTTCAACAGAAAAATAAACAAAACCTAAATTCAATTTAAATTTTATAGGTGTCTACCTCTGAATCGATTTATGTGCTGTAAAAACCAAAACAAATTTTAAACTGCACTTATCAATACATACACACGTAGCTAGGTAGCTATAATAGAGCTTTTTATAAAGTCTAAATCCTTATCTTAAATTGCTATAAAGGACTAAGTTTTAATAATTAATATCCCTTTAGATAACCCAATTAAAATGTATTAGTATCATAAGCAAACGACTTAATAAGACTTATCCATAGTATAGGTAGTTGTAGTTTGCTTGTTTTAAAGAGGTATGTGTTTTTAATTAATACGTATTTGTTTTATTTTTTTTTTTACCTTTTCCCCATATAAAGTTAGGTACGTGCCAAGTGCCATCAGAGGCAATGGAATACGAGTATAACTACTTAGAAACACGTTCTCAAAAGTCTGCCTTTTAAGAATATTGAGATAATAAAAAGATTAGACTGTGTCTGCGATATCCGCAAACAAGCACACAAACAAAATTAGAGATTGAGGATAAATAATATCCTCTTTTGGCATTTCTGTTCTGAAATTCATAAATTATTCATTTATTGATTCTCATCCTCAGGTTTTATAGAAACAACATACAAACAGGACAAGATACACGTTACACACATGACGGTGTCCTTAAGAAGAACACATTAAGTCATAAGCATCTATAACCAATAACTCTCATCATAAGCAGACAAAAAAATTAATATTAAGAAAACATAAAAACAGTGTACTTACTTTGATTATAGTTTGAGGAGGAAAGGACCAAATAAGAACAAAAAAACAGGCCCTACGATAGGTAATATCCGTATGACACTTATATAATATTGTACGTGTTGGGCGGTTTCACTTCCGCTAAACCATGTGTTTAATAATAGAAATCAAAGTGTCTCCCGCAAAGGACATCATTGCGTAACACCTATTCTATAAAACACAGCAACAAAAAAAAAACACTTCTTAATTTACTAAACCAAACACGCACACACACGTTAATTTTAATATCTTTGCTGAGTTGCAATCTATAAATTGTGAATCACTCGCACTTTAGACACCATGCTTTACCAAGGACTTAATTTTTCCAATATGTAAAGAAAAAACACATTATGTATGTGCAGTGCATGTATTTGCTGAAAGGACTATAAGATCATCATAAAGGACATTAAATATAATACAATTAATTTATTCACTATGTGTTGTGCGCTGCTTTGTACTACACCGAACGCGAGGACAAAACACTTTTAAGGACTTCTTTACATTTATTTTTTGCCTTACACTTACTACAGCACTCTGCAGTAGCAGCAGAATTTTCGCCGACCGTCTTATATTGTGTTACATAATTTTCTTCTCTTACACACTTTTCTTTAATTTCTATATTTCTTTTTGTTGTTGTTTTACTTTTTTCTATAATCCTTTACACTCTGTTTTTCCTCTCGACAGGAGCTACTCACAATCTTTTATATTTTTCATTCTCTGAGGATTGGCATTAAAAGGGATATAATTGCATTAATGAATGGCATAGCAGGAGCTCAGAATCATTTCTGGTATGTTTGCCTACGCCCACAAAAATCCATCCACACCTAACTCTATATCTATTTATTCACTTTTTGAAGGATCGTCTTTATTTATTTTATTTGGAAATACACTGGATTCTTAATCAAAGTAAAAAACAGCGCGTTGTGCAATGGAGACACGTCACAGGACAACTGCATGAATGAAGGTCCTGTGCTATTCACTTTACTCAATGATTCACTGCACGAGGTCAGACGGAGAGACGACAACGAAACGATATTGCCAGCCAATTCCTCAGCACGAAAATAACGTAAATAAATTGAGAGAAGTTAACTGGGAGAGCACTTTTTTAGATAGTTAGAAAAAGGACACGATGATGTGTTGATGCTCAGTTTAAAAATAAAAACAACAACAAATTAAGAATGCACACTGTGACACACTATTCTTATGTCTAGAAAAGAAACGTATTTTTTTCTTGTATCCTTCAAAAGTTCTAGGCGTTTATTATATATATATTTTTTGAGACAAAGCACACTAAATAGTCCTTTCAAAAAGGAAAACACCCAAAAGTCTTAGTTTTTTTTTTTTTTTTATAATTATCTTTATTGGAAATGTAACGCGAAAAAATGTCAGCCAAACACGATGAAATCCATTCACTGACTGAGTTAAAGATGAATTTTCTAAGATGAATCCAGCTCGAAGGACCAACATTCTCTCATTTAGATTTAAACGGAAGTTGATGTCATCTCAGTTTGTGGAACGTAAGCATTATTTGAAGGGCAAAAGCTCAATGAACAGCTGTTTTGACGCATGGGCTTACACATTATGATTTTTTTTTGCGAAAATCCCTAACCACATACAAAAGGATATTATCATAATATGATAAAGGAAGAGAGTGAGAGAGGTATATGTAAGGGATGCTTTTTTGTACTGAGAGTTGAAATCAATTGAAGAATTTAGCTTATTTTGTCATCGGATTTTTATTGAAAAGGGACAGGAACGCGCAATTTTCGTATTTTAGCTTTTTTTTTGTTACAAGAACTCACAACATCGACATAAAAACCTTAGGTTTATTGTATTTGTGTACAAAACATTGCAAGTAGGATATTTATTTTTATGTACAAAGATTTGGCAATGAAGAGTCACTTAACTCGGCCTTCGCTAAGGAGGAACAATATTTTTTGGGGATGATGAAGAGTGACCTAGTATTTTGATGGAAATTAGGTCAGTAAAAAAGGATACACAAACAGCAACACTAACTCGTGTATGAGTGCACTTAGATTTTGTTTTTGTTTTGAGGTATTTTAGGTTTATAATTTTATGTATATGTATATGTACGAACGAGGATATGAAGCTTATTTAAATTGTTTTTTTTTTAAGAAGAAAGAAATGACCTTGCGTTCCTGATGGTTGAAATAAAAAATATGTATTAACTCTGGTATGGAAATGACTTCAAGTGGCTACGCAGTGTAATTTTTGAAAACTTTACATTTTATTAGGGTAAAAGGTATTTTAAAAACAATAATATTCATATTAACTTTTATGATCATTTAAAATCATTGAATTTAAGTTTGAAAAATCCTTGGTCTTAATTGTATGCTAAAAGGGTTTTGATCTACAGCTCGCACTTGGTTAGGAAACTATTTAAGGACTTTAAAGGAGATTACCGTTACACATATTATTGGTTTTGAAGCAGCTGCAAAATTTTTCATTTTTCAAATTTTCATTTCTATTGCGACTTCAATACTGGGACATTATATATCTGGTGCAAAACTGCGGGTTATTAGATAGGGGCAGTCGTAGTAATATAACACAATAATCGTGTACCATTTGAGCGAGGACCATTCCATGTCCTACCGTTTATGTGACACTCGATCCGATGAATGCCAAACATATTCCAGTTCACCAATTGCGCAACTGTTATGACGACATACGAATGGTCCGCAAGGAACCTACAATATTCAAAGACATATTAACCATGTTCTATTGGGAAATTTAAACACAAACAATTTTACCGTGGTATTATTTTACATACAACGTCGCTAGTATTTCTACGTTCTATAAGAACGATAAAGTAGAATGCTACGGTATGGATTGACTTTTTTTCCCGTGGGTAGGTGTAAAACCTTCAAGGGCTCTATGAGGACCGAAAAACGCGTGCTCATAGGAATTTGAGATTCTTTCTGCACTAAAAACAACTCCTCCTCCCGATTGCAACTAAATTGACCGTAAGTCCAGACAGGCTTAAGCACCTGTCTGTACAAAACTAGCTTGTTTTCGATACTGAGCTTAGAGTGTTTCCCGAGCAACCAGTACATATCTGTTTTATTATTTAACTATTCGCATTTCTTTTTAACATGCGCTTTCCATTTTAGTTTCGCGTCTAGAGTCATTTCGATATATTTTGCTTCATTTACAAATGGAACTTGAACCGTATTAACAAATACCGGTAATCTATTAATTTTCTATACGTAAAATTTACATGGACTGATCTTACTTCGTTGAGCGATATCCGCAATGTTTTAGTCCAATCATTGACATTATTCAGAGCTTTTTGTAATTTTGTCGTAGAATCATTTATCGTTTGGCCCACTGATAGTATTGCAGTGTCGTCAGAAAATTTGGCTACGATAGTGTCTTTAGGGCTGGCAACGAGACGAGACCAGGCGAGACTTTTGTTAATCTCGTCTCGGTCTCGTCAAAATCGAAAAATTTCAGCCTCGTCTCGGTTTCGGTCCAGGTCTCGCCTAACCAAGTCTCGTCTCGGCCTTGGTCTCGCCTTTTTCTCGAGAAAATTTTAATATGCTGTCTCGTCTCGGTCTCGGTCTTGGTATCATCCTAAGTCTTGGTTTCTTTCGTGTTTTTTTGGTAGTAAAAAGATGTAAGATAAAGATAAGACGCATTGTTCGGATTGCAAATATAGATGTATTGTTGTGGTATCTCAGCAGTTCGTCGGTAAGAAAAATGCGGGAAAACGTATAAAACAAACTCGTGAGTCTGTTTTGTACTCGTATTTTGAGTTAAGTGGAAATAACATTTTGGAAGAATTGTGTAAGTTAATATATTTCATAGCAAAAACAAATAAAATATTAAAAAAAAAGAGTACCTACATACACAACGCTCGATTTTTTTAAAAATAAATTAACCGGTTTTGTCAAGCCACGACCTGTCAAAAACCATTTAAGGATATCTCCGATTTAAATGAATTCAAAAAAAAACTCTACAAAACTCAAATTTAACCTAAACAAAATCGAAATTTTTCGATTTAATTTATTGCTCCCTAAAAATGTGATTTTAAAACTTTTGTGTAAAATTTGGAAAAAAATACTATCCAAATGTCAAGATATAGTAAGTTGCCTACCTGTCAAGTCATGAACTGTCAAAATCCATTGAAGCATCGCTCCGATTTAGATGGATTGCAAATCCTCTACAAAATTGAAATTCTACCTCGAAATTTTTTCCTCCGACAAAAGTTGATTTTAAGCCTCTTGTATGACATTTGGAAAAAAATATTATCAAAACGTCAAAATATATTTCGTTGCCTACCTGTCGAGGCATGAGCTGTCAAAATCCATTGAAGGATTGCTCCAATTTTAATGTTTGATAGCGTGAAAAATCGTACGAATTGGTAAACATATTCACATTTAGCTGTCAAAACCAATAGAAAAAAAACCCAAGCTTAGGAAACTTGGTGAAAGTCAACGTACAATATGGATCTCAAGAATTCGGTCAAACTTGGCATCTGCACGTCTTTTCTAACTTTATTGTGCTTGTCAATAATAAATTAATCCAATAATGATATATCCTTGTACGTTGCTTATGCTAAACAAATCATAAACTAGAAATTTTGTAAGTCCATGAAGCTAAGGCCGTAGACTTCACTTGAAACAAGTAAGTTTTACTTGTGTATATCGAAAACTATGATTTTAAGTTGAATTTTATTAGTTGGGTATGAAAGCGCTCCGAATGGTTTATATTTTGTGCGAATTTAGTTTTCATAGGTGTGTGATAACGTAAAAAATAGGTTGCGAAGTAACGTTATCAGGCACCTTTGAAGAGCCGTATTTCCAAGATAAAATTTGAATTTTCTGCAGTTTTTTTTAATCCATTTTAATCGGACCAATCCTTCAATGAATTTGACTGTTCATGGCTTAGCAGGTAGGCAATAAACTATCAGCCCTATTCTGCTATCTTCCGATTCACGTGAATATTTCACTCAATTTTTCACTATTAAGTATTTTCAAATGTCTTCTATCTTCTGAGTCTAAAGCTTTACATATATTTTTGTGTTTAATTCTTAAGAGAATCTAATTGTTAAAATTTATTTTTGATCGAAATTTATGTACTTTTTGAAACAATTCGTTTTTTCCGTCGGATAGCAGAATACAAATATTCACGTGAAAGTTTAACAGAATAGGACTGTATATTTTGACGTTTTTAAAATATTTTTTTTAAAACCTTACCCAAAAGGCCTTAGATCACCTTTTTCCGAAGCCAAAAATAAAATCGGAAAAACTTCGAATTTTCCGAGGTAAACTTTTAATGTTGCAGAGGTTTTTTAATCTATTTAAAGCGGAGCCATCCTTCCATGGATTTTGTCAGCTTATGGCTTGGCAGGTAGGCAACGAACTATGTTTTGATGTTCTGATGGTATTTTTTCCAAATGTCACCCAAAAGGCTTAAAATCAAATTCTTTCGGAGCATAAAATTTTAATTTTATAGAGGTTTTTTTAATCCATTTAAATCGGAGCGATCGTTCGATGGATTTTGACAGTTCATGACTTGACAGGTATGTAACTTAGTATACCTTGACATTTGGATACTATTTTTTTCCAAATGTCACCCAAAAATCTAAAATCAACTTTTTCCGGAGCAATAAATTAAATCGAAAAATTTCTAATTTTCTGAGGTAAAATTTGATTTTTTTAGAGGTTTTTTAATCCATTTAAATCGGAGCCATCCTACATTGGATTTTGACAGCTCATGGCTTGATAGTTAGGCAACGAACTATATTTCGACGTTTTGACAATATTTTTTACCAAATGTCACCCAAAAGGAAACAACGCCATGCATACTTAAGTCGTACGTATTCTTCTCTGGATTTTCGCAATGTGCCTATCTCTGCATAACTATGTATATATATGGTTTGATATGTTAACGCGCATATAATATTTCGCAAAAAAAACTTGTGAATATTACAAAAATTGAACATGATTAGATACTAAAAAATAATGAAATAAAAACAAAATTTTCTTATAGCGAAAATCGAAACCAAACCACCGAGACTAGCGAGACTCTCGTCGAATTTCGGTACCAAAAATACGGTCTCGTCTCGCTCTCGTCTCGGTCTCGTCTTCGGTACTTTAAAAGGAGTCTCGTCTCGTTGACGAGACCGAGACGAGACCGAGACTAGTCTTCTGTGTCTTCTGTTTGAGGTATATCACGTGTAAATAATAGGTACAATATTGGACCTAATGCACTTCCTTGTGGTACCCCAGCCACCATATCTTTGAGATCCGAGTAATAGTTTCCGTGTCTTACTCTAAAAAGTCTATTCTCTAGATATGCTTTTAGAAGTGTATAAAGTGCTTCAGGCAGATTTTGTTTTAATTTAAAAATCAGGCCTTCATGCCACACCTTATCAAAAGCTTGCGACACGTGTAGGAAGACCGCCGATCAAATTTTCTTTTCATCAAGAGTTTTCTCAATGACGCCAGTGATCATATGCACTTGGTCAATTGTGGAATCCTTGCTTCTAAATACGAACTGATGTTCAGGTATTAAGCGCTTTTCTTCTATTATTTTCTGCAGGCGCAGAAGTAATATTCTTTCAAAGACTTTAGATATTACGGGCAGAAGCGAAATTGGTCTATAAGATTTCTTATCATGCGATGGTTTTCCTGGCATTATAACCATTATAGCCTCCGCAACCTTCCATTGGCTCGGAACGTACTCTACCCTTAGAGTGGCATTTATTATGTAAAGAAGATTAATTAACGTTTTGCGGGGAAGCATTTTGAGAACTTCGGTTATAATTAAGTCATATCTGGAGCTTTCTTATACTTAAGCTTTCTTATTTCTCTACTTAATTCGTCAAGGATTACATTTACATTTCTTGTTATGTAATTTTTGCTGGAGTTAGAACTTATATTTAAATTTTCGGTGAGTACTTGCCCATCAAAAGGTTTAAATGTGTTCTACAGTTAATCCGCCAAAACGTTTGCTTTCTCTTTGTCGCTTTTTGCCCATTTGTTTTGATCGTTCTTAATCGTAGGAGCTAGGAGCTTTGGTTTCTTCGTTACTTTAAGAGCAGTGAGTAGTTGCATTGTTTTCCTGCTGTCAAGCTTTCAATATAATTACCAACTTCAGAATTTTTGAATTCCGCTTTCGTCTTTTTTAGTAAATTACACAAGCGATTTAAAGTTAGCTTGTGTTGAGGAGCTCGATTTTGCTGCCAGTTCTTACGTGCTTTGCGTTTCTCTTTTACTAAATCTTTCATTTCTTGCGGATATTTTAGGTTTTTAAAGCGCGGCATTTCTCTTTGGTACTTGGTGTTATTCCATGCGGATTGTTGTACGATATAAACGACAGATTGATGGTCGACGTTCAGTCGGGTCTCGAATTTGATATTATTAGTTTTCAATGGATGTGTAGATGTAGACATTATAATTATAAATTTCCATTCGACAGACATTCTGGTAAATGTTTGTCAAAATATGTACTAAACAGTACCAAATCATAACATTTGTTTGTAAGAGATAATTTTGAATAATAATAATGTCCGAATTAATAATTCAATATTAATTATTAATAACTAATAGCCGCCATACTGAACAACGTTTTTAACAAAATCGGTTAAGTGTGGAAACAAGTTTCATATTTTAAACATTTTTAATTTTATTATTTTTTTTCACAAATATAATTTTTTTTACTAAACTAATACTTTAGGTGGCGCTGGCGCTGGGATAATTATTTGTAATAGGCTAGAGTGACAAGATAAGAAATTATCTCACCTACGCCTACCACATGTAACACAAATCATGCCAAAAAGAACGGAAATTTAATTCGATAGGGGATACAAAAATTTGAAAACCTGACGGATGTTTACCACTAGAGGGCACCGAGATGTTGTTCAGCAATAGCATGTGTTTGCCCACTCGCCACCCCTTGCTTGTTCTCACCTCTCTTTTACATCGATATTTCATTAGCATGGATGAATATCGCACATCATTAGCATGTCGATTTTATCATCTTATGAATCTATGCTTTTTTCCCGAACCGGCGAATGCATAACGTGCCTACGTAGAAGTTTTTACTTCAAAAATTTTGATCTTATTTAGAAAGTATTCTCAATAGTGTTTGAAGAGTTTTCTTAAGGGAAAAGCAGAGAATCTCAATTCGAAAAATAGCCTCATAAATAAAAGAAAGTACGACCGACTTAAACCACGTTTAATTGCAGGATGACAATTCTTCCAATTATTTCTTATTTGACATTATGACATTTGTAGATTGGCAAGGTGGCCACTTGTTTATTCTGATTGAGTAACTCAACAAATATAGATATCACCAAAAATTTGTTGTCCATATATATGTGCCACTTTGGATAATTTTTGAATATATGGATTCATATATGTATATCGCCTATACAGATCTTAAAATCGTATACCCCTAGTCGGGGTCGTAGAACTCTGATTCTTGAGTCTCTTAAATTTGTTTGGTTTCTTGCAGGCTCTTAAATTTTATGAATTTTGGCGATAGCTAAAAGTTTCATTATGCTCTTGAAGGTTCTTGAAGTTTTTAAAGTTAAGCTTAGATAACTATTGGAAGTTTCTTGACTTGAACTTGGTACGTTGATGCTTTAATTCCTCTTTTATTTTTAAAATTCTTTTCGTGTTTTATAAAAAGGGAAGAGCGATCATGACTTTTAGCGTGACTGTCACGCCCCGTGGATAGCCACTTGAAAGTCCCATGTTAAAAAAACGAAAGAAATTAAAATCGACGAACAAATAATTGGGGAAAATTCGACGACTAGCAATAGCAGTCAGATTCCCTTTGCCAAATATTTTACGTTTTTTTACCATTTTTGCACTTGAGTTGATTTTATTATTTAATATGCTTAAATGTTTTTAAAAAAATAACGAGATTGTATCTGTTTTCTGTATCAGTTTGGTGGTTTAAATTAATCTGCGCCATTCCGTTGTTCCGTTTAAGGGGATATAAATCATTTAGATTTTAAACCGGCCACCCAATCAAAATCAGCCACATCTTTCCAAGAGAAAATGAAGTTAGCGACATCTAAATTTCAGGTAAGATATCATAGTAGGGGTGTAGAGATACTTTTGCCAAAATTTTATACTTATAGTTTTAGACGATGACGACCTGGCCGAGATTATCGATAGTCCTCGAAGATTTAGTTACTATAAGAATTGAAGGCATTCCAAAACGTTTTCATTCTTTAATACCCTTTGGGCATTGTTTTTTTTTCTTAAAAGGAGAGAACACCAAAAAGGAAAAAAAGTTGTGAAAAAATTAAACCTCCTCGTGTGAACGCACCTGAAATTTTACTGAGCACTAAAAGTCATCCATCTCATTACTTGAACGTGGCCAATCCAAATGTCAAAATAACCGATCATAAAAATTATGGGTTTACATTCTGGTCGGTACTTGAAAATTTATAAAATCGCTAATCGCTTTTAACTTGCGATATAGGTACTATAGGGCCAGTTTTACATTTGAAAAAAAAAAAAAGAATTCGAAATTTTAATCAAACTTGCCATTACGATTATAGAGAACACCAAGAAAGTGGGTCCCGCAATTCCTTCTGTCTGTCTGTATGTCTGTCTCTCTTTCTTAATATTGCTCTACAGCCTAAAGCTCATTAACTTACAATCTCTCGAAAAGCGCCGTGAGCTGGCTGATATTATTTTCGTACACCAAATTTTATCTGGCGTTACTGATTCTTCTACCTTCCTCGCATTAATAAGTATTACCATCAATTCACACACTCTAAGATCAGTACCCCAATTTCATCAAACTCCTCACAGAACTGACTATGGTAGAAATGAACCAATCACAAGAATGTTGAGGGAAGTAAATGCAAATTCTGATGCATTTAATTATACTCATAGCAAGATCATACAAAAAAAACTTCTACATAGTTCGTCATCTTTTTAACACTAATATAAATGTAGATAATATCAAAATAAATCTAATTTTCTAGAAAAACTGAAATTGTTAACTATAGGGTTATCCATTATGCGTTTTCAAAAGTATAGGGCTGGAATTCGACATCTGTCAAACTAAGTTGTCAAACCATTTATTTTTTTCAGTTGAAAGTCTGACATTTACGAAAATGGATCGCCTAACAATCGCACAACGACGCATAAAAATTGTTAAAACCTACTACAAAAATGGTGATTCTGCCACAGCCACATATCGTGCTTTAAGAGGAGATTATGGTTTACATAATCGTCCAACTACGCAAGCAATTAGGAAAATTGTGAAGAAATTTGAAGAGACTAGATTGGTTGCAGATATTGTAAGGCCTGTGCATCATCGTTTCGCTCGTACCACTGAAAATATCGCTGCTGTAAGTGAAAGTGTTGCCGAAGACCCGAATGTGTCGATTCCTCGTCGTTATCAGGTATTAGGACTGCCTTACGGCACATTATGTCGTATTTTGCATTTGGATTTACACCTACATCCATATAAGGTCCAGCTCATACAACAACTGAAGCCAGCTGACCATTCACAACGTCGTAGATACGTCGAATCGGTGCTTGAACAACAGGCGGGGGACGGCGATTTTTGGAACAAAATTTTTTTCAGCGGCGAAGCACATTTCTCACTTGGTGGGTATGTTAATAAACAAAATTGTCGTATTTAGGGTTCTGAGAATGCTCAAGTAATTGAAAAGAGGCCATTACATCCACAGAAAGTCACTGTTTAGGGCGCTCTTTGGTCCGGAGGTGTGATTGGACCTTACTTCTTGGAAAACGACGATGGAACGACTGTCACCGTCAATTCGAAGCGTTATAGTCATATGATAACCGACTTTTTTTTGACTGCCATTGAAGAATACGACTTGGAGAATATGTGGTTTCAACAAGACGGTGCCTCATGCCACACAACTCAAGGAAATATGGCTTTATTGCAAGAGACATTTCCTGGCCGCATAATTTCTCGTCGTGGCGATATCAACTGGCCACCAAGATCATGCGATTTAACACTGCTGGACTTTTCTTTGTGGAGCTACGCGAAAGACCGTGTTTATGGAGATAAACGTTTAGCTCTTGAGCACTTGAAAACCAACATTCGTGAAGTTATGGCTGAGATACCGTCCAATATGTGTCAAAAAGTGGTCGAAAAGAATCAATGCTTGCAACAATTCGCGTGGTGGTCATTTAAATGATGTAGTGTTTCACACATAATGTCAACGTTCAAACTTTATAACAAAAAACAAATATCATGGAAAAAAATATTTTATATGTGTTTTATTTACGTATACTTTTGAAACCGCAAAATGGATAACCCTTTATTAAAATTAACAAATGAATTAGCATGCTATTCCTATTAATTTTTTAAACTTTTTTTAAATTATTTTTTTTCTCTTCTTTCTTTAATTTATAGAACTACTGATGGTATATTTTTAAATTTTTATATTTTATTTTTTAACTGCTTGCATTAAGCAGGTCCATAAAAATAAATTTAAAAAATTAAAAAAAAAACAGCTGAAGCGATTTTCTTTAAACTTGGTATTTAAATGTTTTAGGTGATTGTCTAAAATAGATTTTTGAATCGGTTTTTTAGGGCCAAGACTAACGGTACATCCTATACAATTTTTGCTACTATTCCAATTATCTCGAAAACGACTCTAACGATTTTGAGAAAAAAGTGTGTGCAATACTCTGCATTTGGGTCAAAACCTTTTGTTTTAATATTTTATGTTTAACGGTACCTGCCTTACAACCATTTTATTTATTTTAAAGTTTCTCATAAACGGCTTGACGGATTTCGATCAAAATATTTACATAGGTGTTCCTCCAGATTATAAATAATGCAGCATACCGAAATTTTCGAAAAATACTTTTTTGTTTTGAAATTTCAATTTTTCGAAAACGGGTGGATGATTTCACATCTGAAAACCATCTGTGTTGTGCCAAACTACGCTAGTTGACTGATAAGCTGAAGCGACCTCCGATCCAACTGTGCGAATGTCCGGCCTTCGTGACCATCCGAGTTACATTTTTCCTCTCATAACATTCTCCAATAACCTAATTTAAGGGAGCCAAAATAATCTTGAAGAATTCGTCTAAATTATTATAATACTGCTAAAAGCATTAAATGGCACAGTCATGAGAGCTTCTCTATACTCCCTAACAGAGTTGTATTCTTCTTATGGGATGACAGATATAGAATAAAGAAAAAAGACCTCTTATATGACACTTATAAAGCTCGGCTAAATCTTGTTGTGAGAAAGCGTTTCTTGCAATAAGAGTTGCAAAAGAGAATAGAGAAAATGAGAAGAGAAAAGAGAATAAACCTAAACAAAATTTTATATTTCTCATTTAAAGTTTTTGAAAGAAGCAAACTCTTTTACAATTTTTACGTGGATATGTCATGGCAACAAACTGATGGGCTTGATATAGATCGATATACTAGAAGAATGCCATTTTATTACAGATGTTTGCCATTAATTAATTAGTATGCAAAATATCGGGCCCAACAGAGATAAAAATCATACATTTTTTTTTGTAAATTTGATTTACAGAATATAAATATGTTTCTTTTTTGATCACACGACTAAAGGGCGACGGCCGATCTTCTACTAAAATCTATAGCTCTTTAAAAAACAAATATCGAATGCTTCGCTATTTGATATAATATGTGTTAATTTTTGGTAGCGAAACACTTGCATTTTCAAATATTTAAAAAAAAACCTTTAGAACAATAAACACTTTTCGAAAAATCAATTCATATCCATATAATCTCGACTACGTCCCTGACTTGGCGTGTGACGCGTAAGTCTGTGATTCCATATGGCAATTGTAAAACTGCAAATCCTATTAGAATCCTGTAATAAAATGTTGTATACCTTAAATATAAGGTTCGTTATAGAATTTTAAAATAGCTTAGACTCCGGTAAATCAGTTGTTATGAGATAGAAGATATATAGTCGTTTAAATTCCATAACAAGATTTTTATAAGACTCTAAGTTCTTATAATCTGGTTAAAGGAGGAAAATTTTTTTTAAGTATAAGTTTTAAATAATTTGAAAATTGTATAGAGCTAAGTTCTTATAAAAAAAACAACATTATGAGAATAATTTAAGTTTCTTAACAAGAAATTAACTCTAAGGATAGTATTGGGACATAAAAGAGGCTTACAAGATTGTTTTTCAGATTTTGGGACAGTATGTTAGTTGGGCATTAGCTCATTTCAAACACCAGTAGTCTTTTCGTTTACAAACCCAGGATTTTGATGGATGGATGAAGTATGCTATATCTGGGAGTGGCCAGGTTCGATCCCTGCCGTAGTCTATGTCCTCTTATTTTCCATTCAAAACCAATTCTAAAAATAAATGTCATACAATGAGTTGCTGGTTTACTTATTACATGCTGTTTAGGCATAGAATTAACAACATGTGATTGAGTAATACTAGTATACCGATAAAAATATGACAAAAAATAAAAAAAATAATGCGAATTATAAGGGACATAGATAAATAAGAGACGGAAATTTCTCCGCATTAGTTCAGCCGCCATCCCTGGAGATAAAATCTGAGACAACAACCACCAACAGTACATCTTTTCTATCATCCTTTCTCTTCCTTAACCACACCCTCACGCCCGCGCTGTGTTGAAACATTTAAAGGGTAGTATAATCCATTGAGCGCGTGTAGAATATATATAAAAAAAATAAATCAATTTCGTGGCGTTGAGGAAAGAAATCAAGTCATTGATCTTCACTTCGGAAAATTCGTTAAAGTCGTCGAGAAGAACCCTATATAAGGATGGTGTTCTTATCATGGCAAATGAATGGAAATGAAGGACAAGTTTTTTTTGAAACTTTTGTCAAAGATATTATTTCATTGTAACAGTATCTACTTGCCTTATGACTTACCAATCATTCGAACGAATTATAAAAACATTCTTATATTTTTACCTAAGCACTAAATTCGTCCGTGTTTAGCCTTTAAAACTAATGGACTTCCTTACGATATTCAGATTAAAGCTCCCCTTCCAGTGAAACTATACAAATTCAATTAAGTCAAAATGTCGGGTCACATACCCATCAAAACCTTTAATCTTATTCTAAAACATCAAACATCAACTTTTACATATGCAAAATGAAAACGCTTCCTTTCTGAATAGAGTTTTTTTAATTCCATCATTCCCAAAAGTTTCGATATACTCGATTCGTACCATCACACACTGCTGCTGTATCTTCACGTGTCTACTTTGTGCTAAGAAACCTTCTCTTCTGAATCATATAAAAAATACACAAAAAAAAAAAAAAACCCTAAAGCCAAACACACACCTTTCTAAATTAAGATGCTACCTTCGTCCTATTGAAGAAGTAAGCAGGAGCATCCATATTTGGCAATGTTTCGCTCCAAATGTAGACACAAAATTCTTTCCATCCATTTTCCATAAATTGTTTATTATTTAAATGTTTCCAATCTTCTCGCATCCCCACCCCACAACACAACCTTCCTACAACTTTGACGAGGGTCCATAAAAAGTAATTCACAATTAAATTCTTTTGTTTCCTTGCTATAGCTGGAGAGAATTGGAGTGGTGAAAGTATTTTTCAAATTAATTTCATCCTCCTCGAGTCGAGTAATGTTTAAAATGCACTCAATTTCGGCAGCAGCTCTAGCTCCTTTATGAAGTACGAAGGATCTTTACAAAAACCATACGAAGGGGGACCAACAAATCACACCGCAACGAAGTATCTGCGCCTGATGAGATTGAAAATTTCATTAAAAAATACCCGAAGTGTGAGGTTAGGATGAAGATGGAGCTTGGATTGGGGTGGTTGTGGCACAAGAAGATACCTCTATTCTGGGGTTTAGATACATTTTCAAGGCTGGCTGTTTCTATAGGCGTGAGATGGGAAAAGGTGGAAAGTTTTTTCTATTTTAATTTTTTTTATAAAAAAAAAATGGGTAAAAGAAAAAAAACCGAAAGATTGTAAGTGCTAGACACTCAAGTGAATGGAATGGAGGGCGATTTATAAAACTGAAGTGATTGTACGTCGGGATTTGTAGACGGCATAAATAAATTATTTCGGATCTGACATTATACTGATGACAATCATTAGTTGGGCTATTGAACGTTAGTAGATTGACAGCCAGCCGGTTGGTACGTATCTATAGTTGGGGGGCCATCGACCGGCATCCGGCATGACCGGCGGAAGCCCATTTAGGATAAATAACGGAAACAGTTGGCAATTTGTGGGAGATTTGACTTTGGGCCTTTTTATCTTTGGCATTTTATTATATGTTCTATTCTCCTTTGAGGTTTTCCTTATTCTTTCTCATTTTTCTTCTTTTTTTTTATTTTTGCTTTCTTGCTCCTTTTTTCTTTTTTCTATTTGAAGCTTACATTTTTTATGGTATGGCTTTTTGTTGTTGTTGTTGTTGTTATTGGTATAAGTGTGTGTTGAAAATAGGATTGTTTTATGTTTTCTGATTTTATGTTAGGGATAGCTATGAATGAGAAACATGGCTGGGATTTGTTTATCGATTTGCTGATTCCAAGTTTGATGATTTTCCCGAGGGTTTTATGAAGTTGAAGAAGAATGGAAAATGAGTTTTCTCCTTATTATCGAATAGGGAGCGTGGCGGGATTGTTTAACTTTTATTTTTGTGAATGGATGGACTTTAATGGTAACCCATTCACAAGCATGGTTCTCGTATCTCATTTAAAATGAGTTTTGGTTCCCTCCGCCAGGGTATAGATGACAGAGATGTATCATTTGGGGCAAAAATCTAAGTTATTTGCTGACAATCTCAACGGTTGAAGGACTCCAATTTGGATTGAAAATTTTAAATTTCTCCCCTGTTAAGGTTGAATTTGCTTCGAATTTTTGTGCTATATATACATGGCTGTGACCTTATTGATTTTGAAGGTCTGTACATAGAGAAAACGAGGGAAAATAGAGCCTAACAAGACATTCCACATGCATTCGCGTTGTTCGGCTCAAGAAGAATCTTTGTACTTGCCACTAAGTTCGTAGTTGGTTACATGGGCAAACTGATAAGCATTCCCATAAGCTCGAGTAGGTATAACGGTTGAAAAGCTTAATCAAAGGAGTGCAGCTAACGATGTCTATAGAATATAATTGATAGAAAAATCGATAAAATTGTGAGAGACAAGTAACATTGCGACGGCATGTAGATTCTACTGTAATAGCTCTACTACCTATCACTCTTTCAGTTTCAAAGCTCTATTTTGAGTTTTATCTAAGAGATTCAAGTGACTTATTGGAGGTCCTGCTAGATGGGATGGGAATAAATATTTCTTGCATCTTCAAATAAATCCTAAATACTTAGCAGGGATTTTGGTATTATCGAATATGTCATCGCCGCCGAAAACTTAACGAGAACTAAAATCTTGTCAGTTTTGTATGGAAGTGCGGGTTCTGCTTTAACGACAAAAGATTCAGTTTCAATTCTACTCGGTTATTATTCCCCAGAAAAAGAAAGTTTCCAAGTCGAAGTGACCGTTCCCGAAGTAGATCTAAAAGACTTGGTGCTTCAACTGTTTCAGCAGAAGTGAAAACTGCTCATCAAAATCATTTCACTCTTGGATCTGAACGATTTTGTCGAAGTTGAGAATGGTTGGTCGGAACGAAAAACAGCTATAAGATGTGAGTACCATTCTTTATGCCAGATAGATGGGTCTTTTGACAAATATAAAGCTCAATTAGTAGCACGCTTAGCGGGCTTACTCAAAGCGAAGGCTTACAGCAGCGTTTCTCAAAGTGTGCTCCGGCAAAATAAAAAAAAATTAAATTAATAAACAATTTCTTCATTGTCAATGACATTCCATAGGTTAACTGCGTGGATGTGTGCATAGACGGAGCCAATGCCATGACTGGAAAAACGTCCGGTGTCTTCTCCAGAATAAAACAAAATCTCAAAGAATGCAGTAGTAGCCATTGCGTTCTATATCGCTATGCCCTTGCAATGAAAAAAATCCAACTCCTTAAAAGAGATGCATAAATGAATAAATTCAATTTAAAACAATTTACCAACCTAAATTCTTCACAAATTCTTATCAAAATTGTAGAAATATAATTTATACTAATATTCAGATACAAAAATTTACTTTTAAATCGCCAAAAAAAAAGATAAATTTGAGAAAACAATATTGGTTGTCGAGAATTGCGCCTGATTGTTACGAACAGTCAAACTCTGTTCGTGTTCCACATACCATCCACATTTAAACGAATAATTCGCTTGTCGCTTCTAACCTCAAAATCAGACTTTCAACTTATATTCGTGACGAATTCAATTAAAACGACTAGCGCTCTTAATATCCACACAAATTTGTTGTTGTTCATTCGGGTTCTTTCATATTTTCTCCTTACTCGTTTATAAGCCAACATTGAAAAAACCCGAATGAACAACAACAAACTTGTGTGGCTAATAAAAGCGCTAGTCGTTTCAATGCAATTGATAAACAGAAAAACCTGCATTAGGTTGGATCTGATCAAGTGGGCTCGGTAGCGTGATGCGAAGTGCGTTGGCTTCTAAGCGACTGGTCATGGGTCAATACACGATGAAGGCACAAGAAGTTTTTCAATTAAAATGAAAAAGTAGACCAGCACCACTAGAGCAAGGAATCTGATGATCAACCTTGGCAAGTCGTGAAATAGCTATAATTCCAGCCAAAAACAATTGAGAAAAATCTTGGTGGTAGCACACTCAAGTTGTTGTTGGGAATTCAAAGTCGTTAAAATGTCTCGATGCAGAGCCAGATATTCGGTTGCAGTTGTCCCAAATTCAACCAAATATACCAGCATTATGCAGAGCAAAACAGGCACATTATACTCACTAAGAAACTTTCTGAGCTTTTTATTGAAATACAATTACGTATATGTATATTATACATTTTAAAATATTATTAATTTTCTAATTTTCTTAAATTAACATTGTTTTTGTTTTTTCGTTACAAGTTACTTGTTTTACTTGAATTTGATAGAACACATATATAAGAAAACAGTTAATGCATTTTCTACATAAACATAACTGCGATAAATAGCATATAAGTTGCGATGAAGTGATCCTGAAGGAATTTTCCACCTGAAAAGTGCTCCGCGACTAAAAAATATTAATTTTTTTTTTAAATTATTCTCGATGTTTGATGCTAATTTAATATTTTATTTTGTGAATTTCTATTGCTACGAGTACCAAATGAAAATATATGTTTGATCTATTGAAAACCCTAAGTAAAACATAACTTAATGCTTGTACAATGCTTTAAGTGATTTTAATTCTAGGAGCAATGAGCCAACGAACAACGAAAAAAATACAAAATGAATCAAATAATGAGGAAAAAGAACAAAATTCGGGCAAGTAAACTCAATTTTTAATAAAATTCAAAAATATATTATTTTTCCGTCATTGAGAAACAGATGAGGCTTGTGATGAGCCAAAATCCTACCAACAAAAATATAGATCAGTATGAGAAGGTGAGCTTTCATGGCTTAAATGTGTCGATGAAAAGTATTTTTGTGTCCTTTGCAATAAAGTGGTTTCCAAAAATTTTAATAATTTAAAACGGCATGAAAAGTCCACAAATCATGTTGATAAGGACAAATCGAAAAATGAGGTGAAAATAATTAATGCGTTCGCATTAACAAGGCAAAGAAATTTTTGAAGTAAATCTTCTTTAGCGCCCGCCGTTGGGGGTAACAAAAATGTCTATGGAGCTGTCAAACCGACCTATATCTAAAGTGACCCGACATCTGACGTGACCGCACACGACAATATGTACAATATTTAACCGGCACAACACATATTTTTTGTGAAACAACACATGGGAAATTTAACTTATATATTTACTTTATACACCATTAATAGTAAATTATTGTTGATTTTATTAAACAAATTGAAATTACAAATAGAAACAACGAACTGTCAATGTTAACCATTGAAAGAAATGTCAGCCAACGGAATGTTAAAGGCGTGAACATAGCCTTAACCGGAGCCGCTGTACAATTTTTAGGTGGGGATCCACACGGTACATTATCCAATTAAGTGGAAGCCGTCTGCCAGGCGAGCATTCCAATGCTCAAAATAACAAAGTTATTTAAAGTCAGTTAGCTTCAATATTTTTTCTTCGTCGTGAAAAAATGCTTCCCATTGAATTTTTAAATTCCTATATTTACAATTACAAAATTCTTACAGTGAATCTTGTCACGCTCTTGTCTTATTTTCTTGGGCATTGTGAATCATTTTCTTTTGACAAATCTCTCAGTTCAAATTTTTGGTCCATTGTCAATTGTGTTACGAATATATAACTACTAAATTGTTGTTCCAGGGCCAGTTACAAACGTGGTTTAAATATTTGATCCGTGATTCAATAAATTAAACTACCGATTTCGGCAGATTAACTTAGGTTCAACGATGGGTTAAGCATGTATTAGACTTCTATTATATACTTGTAACTTCAATTATCATTGAACTTCAGTTAATCCGCCGAAATCCTAACCACGTTTGTACAACTGGCCCTCAGTAAACTCTTTTGCGGCGTTGGGGGTAAACAAATTTCTATGGGCACGATATGACCACACGATATCACCATACGATATGACACCATATGATATGTTATTCGTTTTGTGGAATTTCGTAGATGAGTGCAGATATGTACATAATGTATCTGCATTGTAAGTATTCGGTGAGGATTTTTCTTTGTTGGTAGGTACGTGTTGTGCTGTGCATTCTTATTCTGTAAGTACCTACATAAATTGTGTGTTAACGAGAAATTCTTTTTTTTTGTTGCTTTGTTTTTTTTTTTTTTTTTGTTAAATAGTGAAATCTGAATGAAACTCTAAATGAAACTATACTTTCGGTTTAACAAATTTATTATCTCCTTTATTGAAGCGTCTATTCACAACGGAGGGCGTCTATTCACAACGGCGGCTGGTCTTTTCTCCTCCTTTTCAAATCATTTCGCTTGAAGTTAGTTCTCGTTTGTTCTTGACAGTTCTCCTGATGACCGCGAGGTGGCATGATAAAAGTATAAAAGTATAAGAATAGGTTAAGGCTCATATTACATTTAACATTTCTTAGTAAAGCGTAAAGCAAATTAATAACAAATAACATTACTTAGTACAAATAAGTACATTACATTTGATTCAATTTTTTTGTAGGATCGTTTCGGATTCGAGTAGATTAATGTAGTAGGTACATGCATTCTGCCATATTGGTTCGTTTTGTTGATGCATATACATATATTAAGTACTATGCACATGAGAGCGACCAACGAATTAACGGATATTAGTCCATTTTGAAATTTCGTTCACATGGCTTTAATTTTATTCGTCACGAATATAGGTTGAAAATCTTATTTTGAGGTTAGACTCGAGCGAACAAATTACTCGTTGAAGGCTGGATGGTATGTGGAACCCGTATAGAGTTTGACTGTTTGTAGCAATCAGATGCAATTCGCGACGACCAATATTGTTTTCTCAAATTTATCTTGCTTTGGCAATTTAAAAGTAAATTTTTGTATCTGCAAATTTAATATAAATTATATTTCTACAATTTTGTTCAGAATTTGTGAAGAATTTAAGTTGGCAAATTGTTTATAATCGAATGTATTCGTTTATTCGTCGTACGTTGGTCGCTTTCATGTGAATAGTCCTTTGCACCCAAATTAATAAAAATAGACTAGGGAAGGTTTGGGACTTTTTCCGTGGACCAAGTGCGAAATACTATTTATAAAACACAACTTGCTGGTATTTGACGTTTACCAACTTAGTCCTTCGCTAGACCATCGAAGACGGTGGTCTAGCGATGGACTAAGAATTGGCATTTAAGAACAAAATTTACAGAGACATAGTATAAAAAACGTATATTTTTTATTAATAGGAAATTTTAGTCCATGGTCTAACTCCTATTCCTTGGTTTTGTAAGTCCATGGACTAAAGGTGGACTAAGCGTTTTCTAATAATAGGGCTGTTAGTGTGTATTGTGTTGTATTAATATGTGTAATGTTTAATTCGATGGTCTCATTGCCAGTGCTTCAGTGTATCTACTTCGTAGATTTATATACATAATACAGAGTAGTATAATGTATATTTACTGTAAAATTACTGAACCGTGAATCGAAGTTAGAAATAAACGACGACGGTAACGTTTGTACAATTGGAATATAGAGTCGTTATGGATACGTGAAATGTATATATGCAAGTACGAGGCTGATATCCAAAAATGTCACCTTCGTTGTTCTTCGACCGGTTTGCGTATTGCCAAAATGTGTATAAGCACAGATCTCCATAGATTCAAGACTGTGCTTGTGCTGAACCATTTCCTACTCATAGAATTTGACAGCATTATAGAGCCAACTGTATGCTATCTCAGAGCACACTGTGACTACAGGCAGTTTGCTTGTTAAGCAATATCTTTTGAGTTGTTTGGTATGGTATACATGTTGCTCAGGCAACTAAGAGCAAAGTACCTGCGAGTTCAGAGCCATCGCTAACGTTGATCATCTATTGTGTGCCGTGTGCAGTGTGCTTGAGTTCTAGGTTCGTTGGTACACATTTCCGTCGTTAATATATCTTTTACTTGTATCGCGTGTTTGAGTCCTAAGAGCAAAGTATCTGGCTTTTAAGCGATTTATACATACACACATATAGGTATATAAAGTTCACAGTGCATAAAACCCACGGAGCGTAAGGGGGCATGCCAAACACCAAACAACCCAGAAGCCAGAAGAAAATGCTTTTGCTCTGACACAGTACGTAGTCTGCTCTTAATTTGAATGAGCATACTCTGGCCTTTTGTAGTGCGCCCGAGATCTGTACTGATATACAGTTTGGCAGTATGCGATCGGTGTCTACAATATGTTGTAGATGACTTGAAATACGAAAGAAAAAATTATTTCAAATTAGGAAAGTTTTACTTCTGGCTAGGGGTGTAATAAAATGCGTAATATTTTGCCTGTAGCACAATCTGTCTTTGCGGTCAATGGGCTCGTTACCGAATTTAATTAAATCCCTTTGTCCCAAATTTCACCATGCTCAGGTCATCATGTGCGGTAGGACAAAAACTATATCTGTGATAAGAACAATAATTGGTCCGTTTTCAAAAAGTGAAATTATTATTATTTTAAAGACAACTTTTTGTTAATTCATAATACACATTCTATATACTGTGTTGCATCAGCACCGTCAATTTTTTTTTTTATAATTTGGACTCAAGGGATTATGAATACCGTTTATATGTTTGTTTTTTAACACAGCGCGAGCATCCGGTGAAAGAAGAGAAAGAAGGAAGATAGCATAGATGTGTTCTGAAACTAGAGCTGGTTATTGTCTCAGATTTATCTCCAGGGATGGCGGCTGAACTAATGCGGAGAGAATTACCGTGTCTTATTTATCTATGTCCCTTATAATTCACATTATTTTATTTATTTCGTTGTCATATTTAGGCGTATACTAGTTTAAGCAATCACATGTTGTAAGTGTTATGCCTAAACAGCATCTAATGAGTAAATCAGCAATTTATTTTATGACAATTTTTAGAATTGGTTTTTAATGGAATATAAAAAGACATAGACAACGACAGGAATCGAATCTGCAACCACGAGGTTGACAGGCGAGCACACAACTATCGCGCTACGGCCACCCCAAATACAGGACTTTAACACCCATATTAGTAAACATGGACTAGGGAAGGCTTAATACTTATTGCGTGGAGTAAGTGCGAAATGCTATTTATAAAACAGAATTTCTTCTATTTGACGTTTACCAACTTAGTATTTCAATAGACCATCGAAGACTGTGGTCTAGAGGAGTACAAAGAATTGACATTTAAGAAAAAAATTTACAGGGACATAGAAAAAAGAGATAGAGTTGATACTTATTATAGTAGATTTTGTTCGATTTTTAATTAATAAGAAATTTTAGTCCATAGTCTAATTCTTATTCCATAGTTTTCTAAGTCCATAGACTTAAAGTTGACTAAGCGTTTTTCGTTAATAGGGCTGTAAATGTTTAAGTTTCTATTATTTCCAAATCACTTGCAGCACCCATCAAAGTAAAACAAGTAGCTTATACGACAATCTAGAATACCTGTATGTACTATCATTTTAAATTAAGTGCAAGGCTTTTGTTATAAAAATCAAGTGAAGTCTTTAGCATCATTGTTAAATCCGGCTTTAAGTTTGTCAAAATTAAGAAGAAGAAATATCCTACTTTCGTCATCAAAAATCCACTAGATAATGTATAGGTTTACCTAATGTTTAAGTTTAGTATTATTCACAATCAAACAAAATATACAAAATAAAATTCTTTCTTTCCATTCTTCTGAGAAGTATGCATAATATATTAAGGTAATATCTGATACTATATATTATGTAATTTTACGTATGTATTTGACCTGCTTTGTCTACTTAAGGCCTTAGTCGTTTAAGATGAATATTTAAACTTATAGTCCTTACCTACAGAGAAAGAGCGCATTCTGCTCCTAATAGAAACCAACAACATTTGAACAGCTTATCCACTTGCTAGTATACAATTCAAGAGGTACCGACATCGACAGAAGGAGGACACTACCAAGAACCACAAAAAACAAAAAGAAACCTTTTCTGAAGATTTTCAGCAGGAAACAGGAAAAGGGGGTGCTATTATTTTCTATGAAGGAGAAACATTTTTTCAATGACTGCACTGTATACAATTGACAAAAAACTATGCGAACTCATTTACAAGGAACATAATATGCATATTTATTTTGCTATTCCTGCTTTTGTGGATATTATATGATTAGCTTATTCACAAAAAAACGAATCTCTCTATTATCAAGGAGTTCTAGGTTATCGTGAGGATAATTTTGCACAGAAACCGGATGTTGTATTTTTAACAAAAAATAGAATACATTATTGAGATGGATTTAGACATTTTCTCTGATCTTTTTTATACTTACTGGATTCAAGACCTGCTGCTTCCAGTCATTCAAATAAGTCTATCAGGCATTCGCAATATAGCTTGGTCTCTTAACCAAAAATAAAAATCACTAAAAACTATTTTTTACGAGATAAAAATATCAACTTCTGCATCGATTGTAATCATTCACTTTACTCAATTTCGGCTCGTTCGTTCTATCACAAGTGAGGCCGAACGTTCTGGTCGCCCAATTGGCCCCCCCCACACAAGAAATGGCAAAGAAAATAGCCCTTTTCACCAGGGCAAAATTGAGTTCGATCAGCAGATGGTGGGTCTCAACTTGAAATAATAAAGTTTAAGTATAAGAAAGCTCCGTGATATGACCTAATTACGGCCGAAGTTCTTAAAATGCTTCCTCGCAAAGGGTTAATTAATCTTCTTTATATAATAAATGCCACTCTAAGTCTAGATTACGTTCCGACCCAATGGAAGGTTGCGGAAGTTATAATGGTTCCCAAACCAGAAAAACCATCACATGATAAGAAATCTTAGAGACCCATTTTGCATTTCTAGCCGTAATATCTAAAGTGTTTAAAAGAATATTACTTCTGCGCCTGCAGAAAATAATAGAAGAAAAGCGCTTAATACCTGAATATCAGTTCGTATTTAGAAGCAAGGATTCGACAATTGACCAAGTGCATATGATCACTGGCGTCATTGAGAAAACTTTTGAAGAAAAGAAAATTTGTTCAGCAGTCTTCCTAGACGTGTCGCAAGCTTTTGATAAGGTGTGGCACGAATGCCTAAATTTTAAATTAAATCAAATTCTGCCTGAAGCACTTCTACGTTACTGAAAGCATATCTAGAAATAGACATTTTAGAGTAAGACATGGAAATGATTACTCGGACTTCAAAGATATAGTGGCTGGGGTACCACAAGGAAGTGTCTTAGGTCCAATATTGTACCTATTATTTACACGTGATATACCTCAAACAGAAGACACTATAGTAGCCATGTGTGCTGACGACACTGCAATACTAGCAGTGGGCCAAACAATAAATGATTCTACGACAAAATTACAAAAAGCTCTGAATAATGTCAATGATTGGACAATTGGAAATGGCGGATATCGTTAAACGAAGTAAAATCAGTTCATGTAGAACTTAAAAAAAATTATTAATAGATTACCGTCATTTGTTAATACGGTTTAAGTTCCATTTGCTAATGAACCAAAATATCTCGGAATGAGTCTAGACGCGAAACTAAAATGGAAACCGCATGTTAAAAATAAATGCGAATAGTTAAATAATAAAACAGATATGTACTGGTTGCTCGGGAAACACTCTAAGCTCAGTATTGAAAACAAGCTAATTTTGTACAGACAGGTGCCTAAGCCTGTCTGGACTTACGGTATACAACTCGTTGTACCCGAGATTCTAATTTAAATAATAATTGAAAATAAAGTGCCTAAGATCGTTTGTAAATGCACCTTGGTACATTAGAAACGAAGATCTCCACAGAGATCTCGGGATTCCCACGGTTCGCGATAAAATAAAAAATTTTGCGCGAAGTCATAGAAAACGGCTATTACAACACTGTAATAGTACTATAATCGCAATCAACGATAATACGAATTTAGTACGCCGCTTGCGAAGGACTATACCTTCCGATCTGGTACAGTAAACAAGAATTTTATATCGCGGTAGAAGCAGGAGCTATCACCGGAGAGTTACCTGCAATGCTTTAATGAAATTCGTTAAAACTAAATTGCTAGATAAGTTTCAACTTAGTTGCAATCGGGAGAAGGAGTTGTTTTTAGTGCAGTAAGAATCTCACACTCCTATGAGCACGCATTTTTCGGTCCTCATAGAGCCTTTTGAAGGTTTTACACCTCCCCGCGAGAAAAAAATTGAAATTCGTTGTCTTAGTTTGAAGATTTGATCAATGATCGATCTGACGGGGTAAGAAGTCGCACTGATATTTTGCTTTAATGCTTGCAGAACAACTTAATGTACTTACTAAGTATACTAAATAAGTTCTTGTATGCGATCTTTATGAGGTATATTGCATATATCTCACCATTGGACAAGATTCCATACACCCATATCTGTGATTGATGAGTTTCATGCATGATGCATGTGATTTGTCAAAACAACTACTTAATATTTAAACAGCTCCTCTGCTCTCGTATTACATAAAGACTGGTGGAACTTGTTACCTTATTTATAGCAAGTATCACAATTTGCTTCAGTTGCAAAAAGTCAAAAAGTGTACGTAACTCATTATCTTTGTCGGTTCCAGCGATGATCCATTGCATTGGTAAGCTTACAAGAAATAACTAATTTGTTTGCATCTAAATTTGGCGGTAGTTCGACGTTTGCATAAAGTGATTTGACAGTCGATATTTAAATATACAAAGTCAGATGATTGTGGTAAAAAAAATTTATATATTCGTAGGTTAGCCTGAAGCCCTTTCAAAATTAACTTTTAGACCGAGAACTACACTATAAATCGTACTTGATGGTGTCAGTTGTGATATTAATGAATCATGACTTATGTGAATGTCGTTTGTCTCCAAAACTTTTCTCATATTCGTCAGTGATCTCTTGTCTGAAACATCATGCTGTAACAATTGATTGAAATCACTTCAATCTAGGTGTCAAATATACATAAATACTATATGATAGTTATCTATGAGAACTACCTTATGAAATTTAATTTACCGAGCATATCGATGAGTTTTTAATTTAAAAGATACTGATACTTTCCAAGTGCTGGCAACCGTAAAGTAAAACGGATTCGACGTTAGATCGAAACAGCCGTAGCTTGGTTCTTAAGCTTAGAGAGTTATTCCTCCATATATTTCTAAGCATACCGAAAGCAGCCTTTGACTTTCCGATTCGGCTGCTGATGATCTTTTCGGTGCCACCCTCGATAGAGATAAAACTTCCAAGGTATTGGAAGCTCTGTGCTTTCTCTACCAGTTGTTGACAAATATTTATGTGAAAAGATGACTGAATTCCGAGGCTGGTCATCTTCGTTTTGCCAGAGTTGATTTTCATTCCCACGATTTCTGCCTTTTTCTCCATCCCTGTTGTCATTTGGAGGGGATGCATATGATCCTATGAGAGAGTAAGCATACGTCGTCGTCCGCGTAGTCAAGATGTTTCAGGTGAGACGTCAGAGTCTATCGAATCCTTCCGTTTCCCGTCAATCATCAATAAAAATAATATTGAAGACAGAATGCAGCCCTGTAAACTCTTCTGACATCCTTACTTCGTGCAAACCGTGACTTTTGGGTACATCATTAGTTGCCTTAATAATAGCTATTAATTCTATCCGGGATACCCCTCCCGCGTAAAGCAAACCAAATAAATTCTCTATTGACATTATCGAAAACCTTCTCAAAGTCAATGAACAGCAGGTAAAGTGGTGGTCGATATTCGACGCACTGCTATATTATGATCATTAAAGTATTGATATGATCAATGTATGTGGATCCAGCGTGGAAAATGTTCGGAATCAAGAGTGGCTTTTAGATGTTTCCTGATGCGTTTAAGTACTATTTTGGCAACGGCAAGCAGGACGCAAAACCCCTTCCAGTTTTCGTGTTGGTCTCCTTTTTTAGGGAGCTTGACTATCATTAACTTTTTCCACTCATTCGGAAATCCTTCAGATACCCAAGCTTTCTTTATGAGTGGATGCAGGAGTTCGCTCGAAGTTGTTGGCGCCGCTTGTGCCATCAAGTCTTCCTGCTTGTGTGGTGCAGTGCGGATTCAGGAATTTGTTGTTCCTGTGAGCTGAACAGGTATCCCTTGCGCGTTGCTGTCGGATATAGTCCTTCCAACGCAAAATGGTCCTTTCACCGTAAAATAGTCCTTCCACCTTCTCAGCTGATCCTCATTTGAACTAAGTAGCGAACCGCCTACGAGGTGTTGCTTGGAACTGCGAGCACCAACAAATTCCTTTGTGATGCTGTAGACGGTTCTCCTATCGCATCTGTTATCAGCATCTTCTGCTTGCTCTGCCAAAGCGTTGATATGGTTACACTTGTCAGGTCTTACACTGCGGTGCACCTCTCTCTTTTTCGTGCGTTAAGGGAATTGCAGCTTTTTTTTTCTACTACAGTTGCAGCTGCATACTTTAGTTTTTGCATTTCGTCAATCCGTGTCCAGGTTTCTTCAGAAAGTCAAGCGTTATTGTTTTCCCTCGCTCTGGTACCTGGGTTATGCCATTGGGTCTCCGAGCTGCAGCTGTACGAAGTCTTATAGTAGCTGCCATAAAGTGGTGGGCTCGAGAAAGTCCCATATCGGCTCCACATTTCTATCGAACATCCAGTAGACTGCTAATAGCGAAGTGATCAGTTTGATTCGAATATGCTTACCTGACCGTCGACACTCAACTCGTGTTTAGTTTGAGAAGTAAATTACTTGGAAGTTGTAAAATAAAAATTAGTTAATATTTTCTTTTTTAATTGAAATTATGAACAAAATATATTTTATTTATTCTACGGATTACAGTAATCAGAGCTATCTCTTAAGATTTCAATCTGAATGAAGCCTTAGAATTTATACAAGTAGGTTTGCAAAGTGAACAAAATGTTTATTTCTGTTTTCATTTTGTTTTTTTTTTTAATAGTATACTTGTGTTATATACTTTTTGGTTAAGGTTCTAGGGTGTAAGTAGACCCCTATAATTCCCTTCTGAACCCGTCATTAGTTAAGAAGTTTCTGTGCACATATAATATGATTTCATTTCCCTAATCCATTTAGAAGGTAATACTGACATACATATGTTAATAAAAAACATAAAACTTTCCAAAGCAAAACTAGATATTGGTTAGCTTGAAGTGGTTAAGAGCATATATTTGTGGTTTTGGCTTTCAAAAACTTTAAGCCAAATTTACTCCACTTTATATAGTCAACCAACATCAGTAATTGAGTTACTGGCCACAGAAATAAAGAACAAGTTTTTATTCTGACAATTTACATCCTATATCCAACAAACATTATACATACTTCGTTCCATAAGGATGAATGTTGCCAATTAAGTGTATAACTATACACAAGTTACTAGACGATAGAAAGCGTATTGCGGTCTTGTATAAATGTTAAGTTGTTTTTTTCCATGACGCAGGTTTGTTGATAAACGAAAAAATATGAAGTATTCAGGTTTGTGACTTAAAGGTTGCTTGATGAATTAAATTGGACCAACAATAAGGCAACATTTTTAAACGTGTGAATATATTTTTTCACAAATGTTCGAAAAAAACAAAAGCAAAAGAAAGCTTTGAGCAATTGCAAGTGCTAGATGAATTCAGGAGAAGGAGAAATGAAAACAAGTGTCAGATCACAGAATGAAACCGATGCCAAGACTTCATGTGTATTATCATTTGGACAGTGGACAAACTCGGAAACTGAACTAACGGATGTAAGATATTGGAAACGTAATCGAAGTCGTCCTTCCAGTGATGGATCCAGGATTTGGTAAAGGGGGAAGTTGAGATATTATAAATTTTACCGAGCTAACTAAATAGCTTTAATACGTTTACTGCGGAGTTTTTTTCTGTCTCAAACCAATCCTATGAAAAAATCGATTGTGCGAAATGAGCATGAAAAGAAGCAATGACGGCAACAAATATTTAAAACACCTTTTTAATAATAATAAAAAAGAATACATGGTACGATATTCAGCGTTAACCTACGACCTATGTCACTTGGTAACAAAAATGCATAGAAAAAAATTCAGAAACACCCAGTAGGAAATTTCGACATCAATGAATTTTTGTTGGTGAATTCATCCATGGATTCGTCGACTATTTCCATCGATGAGTATGTATGTTATGATTTCATAAGAAAACGGTTGCGCATTTTTTCATCAGTTAACTAAATTCAATTGAATTGAATGCTTACAATTCGCTACATATTCAGTTACAAAATCATAAGCGATGATTTCACTGATGAAGAGTAATGTATATGTTCATGACTTCGCAAATGATATCTGGTTCTCTACGGTGCGGTGGTTGTTTTGTTTTCTTCCCTAGAACAAAAAAGCCCTAAAAAAGATGTTTTATCTGCAATGGGAAGAGTGACGAACATTGCCTTTTTTCTACCTGCAACGAAAAATGCGCTCAGTAGTCAGTCTACGTGGGTCATGACGTTCGTGGGTTTTTTTTTAGAGAAAGTGAAAAAATATATAAACCAGAAATTCCAGTTTTGTTCGCGATAAACAAAAGTTTATTTTTTTATCAAAATGTTTTTTTTTGTTCAGATAATTGGCGTTGTTCAGATATTTGGCGACTGGTGGGTATTTCTTCGACTTTATTCAAAACAATATTAAAAAATGCCAACATTTCTTTTAGGGCATTATACATACTCAATCTATAGTGCAAAACCTTCGCAGCAGAACTAACAAAATGAATTACTAACACCGACATCAGATAAAATTTAAAAGAATCAATTATTGATAATGTTTACTTTCGCATCAAGATTTTATCAAGACTACATTTTAATTATTTTTTTTATTAAATGTTTATATTATTGAATAATCGTCGAAATAAATTAATAAAATGATGTTTGGGGGTATAACATACATATAGAATGTTTCTGTTTCCTTATAAAACATATTTCCACTTTCACAGAAAACTGAAACTTTCATGTTATTTAATGCATACAAAATGAGGAAAAAAAAGAAGTAGGTATCATACGGGCTTTACCTAGTGATTTCATAATTAAACATTCATGGCAGTTTTTATCATATAAAATTCATATGCGAATTAAGGAGTTACATTAACTGATTAAATTAATGGATGAGCATTCATGCCATTTTCCACCTGCTAAATAAGCAATTCTAACTAAACTAGTGATTTCACAGCTTAACGTTCATGCGATTTTTCATCATATATAATTTGCTTTTGAATAAACTAGTTACCCCTACTGCGTGATTTGACTGTTAAATATTCACCTTGAAAATCACTTGGTGAACGCCTATGACAGCCCCATGTTAAGTTCATCGATGTTTTCATACCAAATTCATGGAGTGTAGCTTCCACACATTGATGAAAAAGTTGGTGATTCATGCATGATTTTTTTTTATTTTCCTACTGGGCAAACACGCGGTGTCAATAGGCGTGTTTTGGTGAGAAAAAGAAACTCAGTCAGTCAAGATGTAACAAGAGATACAACAACAAAAACCCACTGGGATCTACTTTACCTTTTTATTCCAGTGAAATGTTACTTGACATTATTCGTTTGTGCTGCTCGAATTTAGATGGCGCTGATCTTATTTTGTGTATTTGCTATGTTGGTAAACTTGATAATAGATTACAATAATTGTGTTCGATTTTTAATCTGTAGGCTTGTCACGCACGTGATTTTCTAAGACGGAGCTTATAAAATAGTTATTTCGAGTTAAATCATTTTCCATTGGGGGATTCAAATGTAATATCATTTTGTACTACATTAGTCGTTCTGTTAATATTTTCAGAATTGAAAATGGGTTATCAAAAAACATGCATTGCAAAAGATCTTGCACTCCATCGGGATCACGTTTCATGATCCAAAACTTCAAGTAATGTATTTTTCTATTATATTAAACTGAATAATATTTCTTGCGTCTTCTCGATTATTGACTCTTTGATGTTTCTGATTTGACAACTGCAATGCTCCTCGATGTAAATACAAATTATTGAGAAGGTAATTTTTTTCACAATTAAATGATATATATTTGTGAAAGTAGTAATTCAAATACATTTTTATTGATTTCTACATTTTATTTTTACACAAAACAACATAAAATTTTATAAACGTCAAAATAACGATCATTAGCGGTAGTGAAATACGGCAAATGACTAATGGAACGGACGGATTGTTGATGGTGAAATTAGTTGTCATTATTTAATTCATATTGCAAAAAGTACTACAATTTACTGCACACGATGTGAAAAATAAAAAAGACGTTCACATAGGTTGTGTGTCTTGACTCTTGAATAGCCTCCAAGCTCAAAAAGTTATGAAAATCAAACAACACGTTTGTCAGATGGTTGTTTTTATGTTCGAATCATCAAACATCGGCAAGGTACTTCCAAGATTTATCATTTTTAATCCCTTTGTACCTGTCCACACTAGATCAGCCACTTTGAGACTATACATTTTTTTAATCTAACTTAAAAAAAAAGTGTGAGGTTAGCCTTAGACCAACATTGATAAATTAGAAATGCTCAATAATCGAACAAGCCTTTATGTCAAGCGAACAACAAGCAGAGGCACCAACCCTTAAATAGCTAACCAAGTAGAAAGACATTTGCTGTGGATCATTTTCTTGAATTAATTTTAGGCCGTGTGTGAATTGGGTTAAAATGTTGGTTAAATTTTGTACCTTGGTTAAAATTTGACACTAGCGTGGTGAATAAAATGGGTTAAATTGTAGGCAGCTGTAGAGCAGGCTAAATTTGCGTTAAAATTTAACGTTTCTCAAGATAGAGTAATTTGAAACTGTGAGCGATAACCGAAAAGAAAGATGAACTCCAAAAAGTCCGATCTACTGGGAAACCATATAATAAATGTAAGTTTCAATTTCTTCAATTTAAAAATTAAATTACATTATTATTTTTGTGTGTGTAGGTTCTCAAGAGGAAAAAACAAATATTATAATCCGTTGATATTTTAACAAATATAAAATAATTAACTAAAATACTCATTGTATTTCATTTTGCAAATTGAATACAAATAGATTGATTTGGTAGCTTGTCAAATTCTTCAGCTGTGAAAACTAGTGTTTACATACTAAATCAACAAACTAAACATAATGGGAATTGTTTTGAAAAGATTTTGAATTGTTGTCTTAAAATATTAAATTAACGATTTTAAACCCGAATATATTAGTAAAACTGAGAATTCGTTACTTTTTTCGTGCCAAATTATTAACTTTATATCTTCTAAGTCGGATTTTGGGAAAGAAATTAATTAACTTGAACAACAAAAAAAAAAATGTTTTTAGGGAAATTTCTTCAATATTGAAGAAATTTTAGCCAAAATAGTGTTTTAATTAATCCCTTTTAACGCAATTCACACAGCAAAAGGCTAAATTTGATCCCACCACAAATCAAACTTCAAAATTAAACCAAGGCAGAAAATTTAACCAACATTTTAACGCAATTCACACACGGCCTTACTTCACTCTGCTATATTCTCACCAAAACACACCTAATGTGTGCGAGAGCGATAGGATAATGAAATGAGGAATATCTTACCAAAATTCTTTATAACGGGTGATTTTTTTTGCTACTTGGTTTTTGACGTTTATATTTTTGACAGATCACACATGACAAATTCCACGAACATTTGACATTTCGATTCAGTATTGTTTGCCATTTCATCACGAATAGACTTACGCCTAAACAACGTTTGCAAATTATTGAAATTTATTATCAAAATTCGTGCTCTGTGAAAAATGTGTTTCGCAAGCTTTTATCGCAAAATTGTCTTCAGCGACGAGGCTCATTTTTGGCTAAATGGATACGTGAATAAGCAGAATTGCCGTATTTGGAGTGAAGAGCAGCCAGAGGCAATTCAGCAGCTACCAATGCATCCCGAAAAATGCACTCTTTGGTGCGGTTTATGGGCAGGCGGCATCATTGGGCCGTACTTCTTCAAGGACGATGAAGGCCGCAGTGTTACGGTCAATGGAGAAAGGTACCGTTCGATGATAACAGATTTTTTTTTGCCGAAAATGCAAGAATTGAACTCGGTCGACATGTGGTTCCAACAGGACGGTGCCACATGCCACACTGCACGCGAAACCATGCATCAATTGAGAGGCGAATTTGGTGAGCAGTTGATCTCACGTTTTGGCGCAGTCAGTTGGCCACCAAGATCATGTGATTTGACCCCGTTAGACTATTTTTTGTGGGGCTATGTTAAGTCTATTGTCTATGGGGACAAGCCAAACACGATTGCTGCCTTGGAAGCCAACATTGAACGCGTCATTGGTGAGATTCCAGCCGAAATGTGTGAAAAAGTTTGCCAAAATTGGACCTTCAGAATGGACCACCTGAAGCGTAGCCGCGGGCAACATTTAAGTGAAATTATTTTAAAAAAGTAAATGGCAGAAATTGATTTATCGATCCAAATAAAAATTTTATTCACTTTTTACAAGTTTCTGTGGGTTTTTGAATTTTCAAAAACCAAGCTCTTAAAAAATCACCGTTTACAATGCAACTTGAACTTTTTTTTGGACTACAGCAACAACTTCAATTGTAGCCATGTTGTACGATTCCTTTGTACCCAAGCAATGATAACTCGAAGCCGAAAGTCGAGAACCGTGAACTCAGAACGGCAGATAAAGAGAAACACACATAGCCGAGAACTCCAGGCGTATACAACTCTTCTCGCCACTTAAATAGGACATCCCTTAGTTCTGTTTTCCCTCGTTGTGTGCTTTTAAAATAAACGTATTGGATCAGAGTTACCACTGCTACGTTTGTGGTAATTTAGTATGCTTATTACTGCAACCCTGTAAGAGCTTTAAAACAGTACGAACGTTATGGCATTTCTAACAGTCAGAGTGAACAAAGCAAATACCCTATCTTCCCTGAACTAAAAATGTAAACTGAACAGAGTATAGAGAGACTAATTTTTTTTAAGTCACAGTTCATTTGATTGTTGCTATTTTACAAAAAGAAAATTTTATTTCTACTGCTTTAAGTATTAAAAAAAAACTATTTACTAAAAACCCTCACAATGCGGGGTCCAATTTTTGCGCCACTTGAATCGGGCACTTTAATTAAAAGAACGTTTTAGAGAATTTTGATTCTTTTTATTTCAAGGTTTGAAGGTATTAAAAGTATTTTTGAATAAAAAAAAATTTATTTATTAGTGTGTTGAACCACCTTTCTGCTCCAGAAGATCACACATATGGTGGAAGGAATGCATACAAATAGGCCAACTAATTTAGCGACATCGAGAACCAAGCTAATTGGATGGTTTAGGTTAATTCGGGTATACTGGAATATTGTTTTCCTGATCCATGTACATATTTGTAGAGTCAGTTACTCCCACTCTATATATATTGGCGCATTATCATGCTGATAGGTCGACAGCAAATGTCCAAAAATGGTATGAAAGTATGGAAAGCCCTCTTTTAATAAGCCATTGTAAGTCAATGCATTCATTGTGGTGGACATAAATTGAAATTTTCAGGTGCCATAATAGGAAATGGCCGCCCACACCATCACACCTCCAACTCCGCTATACAGCCGGTTTAAAGTCCAGGTCACATGCACTCAACAAAAACTTAGGCGTTGCTTTTTTCGAACCGGGTGAAGGGTGGTTTCTTCTTGACTTACAGTCTTTTATATGCTTAGCTTTTGAGATAACACGACGCATAGTTGTGAGACTTGCCACGATACTACATTTTTCCCTGATTTTAGCTTAATAGTGAGAATTCGGTGATTTTCTTAATATAATTCGCTTCGCCTTTCCGCATAAGTATAAGCACAATGTGTGTGCGGCCTTTCATGTTTTTTCAATACTTAAACGCATTACTTAAAAATCTGGATATAGGGGTCAGGGGCGCACTAAGAGGCAGTGGGACCCGGGGCGGTAAAGCAAGCTTACACCCCTGAAAAAATTTAAAAAAAACACGAACAAAGATTTTATTTAAATATGCTTCGAGCTTTTATTGCACTGAATGATTGGATTATATCATCAAAGTCTATATTTTTTGTGTGCTCCTTTTCGATTGAAATTATAGCCAGACTAGTCAACCTATTTTGGCTCATTGATGATCTTAGATAAGTCTTAATCAATTTTAATGTTGAGAAGCTTCGTTCACACGATGCCACTGAGACGCAAATTGTTAAGTTATTTCTCATCGCCAATGACAGGCCCTGTCACGAGTCTAAAAAGTCCCACTTCACAATGAAGCTTAAAAATTTAAAGGCTGTCCAAACTTCTGCATCTTTTAAATTTATTTTTGCAGCTACCATGTGACGCCGTATTCGCCAAATTTCCAATATAATACTGTTATCTTATAGTTCTGTAAACACGAGGTAAACACACAGTTCTTCTTCCGTTCCATACAACAATATTTTCGGTTGAAGAGCAGAGAAAACTGACGCAATATCTTCCATGGCATTAAACGGATGAATAAGTTCAGTGTAAAATGTATCCTGACATTATGCTAACCAGCATCTTGAGCCTTTTTTTTCTTCTTTTTAGTTCTTCCCCGCCTCTCAATTGAAATTTTTATCTCGGTACATTGTTCTTTTGCGTAGATTATCGCCTTGTTCACGGTTTCATCACGTTTTTCGTGGAGAAAAAAACTCGCGATTGCCTTAAATTTTATAACACTTTTTTCTAGAGTGAGCCCGATTTCATATATTTCTGTCTTGCATCAACTTCTTCCAAAATATCACACTAGAAAGAAAGATAACACAAAACGTAAAGTCGCATACAGCAGATAAAAGTATGGTTGCCGCACCTCGGGTATCCAAACTTTCCTTTTGAGGATTACAAAGGAGTTTAAGGGTTGAAACTTTCTTCACGAAATTTTCCTTCAATGGCTTAACAGCCTCTAGTTTCTACAAGTCTCTTGACTGACACACTAATATTTTTTATGAGAATATTCTAACGATGCGTAGACGCCGATAAAAATGTGTAAACTCTTTCCACTGTCCCAAAAAACGTTGTACTTGAAGGAGTGCTCATTAAAGAGTGTACTCCACAAAGATTTAAGGAATAGTTTGCAAATGGCGTAAACAAAGCCTTTGCACTAATTTGTCGAATTAATTTTTGAAAACCTCCATGAATTCCTGTTATAGTCGCAGCATTATCATATCCCTGAGCCCTGCAAAGGTTAATGTCAATAACGTCTTCATTGAGCTGCTGTAAGATATCTTCACTAAGTTCTTTGGCATTCATTCCAGATGTGGGCAAAAACCCTAGAAAGGATTCCCTCACTTCAACTTTACCGTCCTGGATGTGAACGTATCTAATGACCTAACTCATTTGGTCGATGTGTGATTCATCGGGTGTGCTATCGAAAATAATGCTAAAGTACTTCGCCTGGTGGATGTCTTTCACAATTTTTGTCTTCACTTCATTCCCAAAAAGGTTTAGGAACTCATTTTGGATATTCTTCGACAAATACGAGCTGGCTCGTGTCTTATAACCTATTGAATGCTCGATTTTAAGTAAATGCTGCTTTAAAACTAGGTCATATTTGGATAAAAGTATCACCAATTCCAAAAAACCCCTTTAATTTCCGATGACAAATCCTCTCTGTGGTTTCGAAAAGAAAGGTTTTGACGAGCAAGAAACAAAATTACGTCCAAAAGGCGTGTTAGAATATCGCCCCATTTCTTTTTTCTGCACCCATTGACATTTGCAAATTGTTGTCGATTGTATTTTGCAGCTTTAAGCCCATTTCTAAGGTTGTCCACTTTTGTAATGAAGTTAAGTGGCGATCCGATGCCTCGTGCTCAAATACCTTAGGGTTAAGCTTCCACCACATATTAAACCCAGTGACGAAGTATTGCGATCTATTGCATGCTAATAACCAACAGCAAAAGCAAAACAAACTATTTGTTAGCGTGGAGTATACCATCCATTTCCGCAACACTCTTTCACCACACCATTTGGGAGGGTACTATAAGATCAGGCCATATTAAGATATCTACTCGTACCCTTCGTTTTATCGCCTGACCTTTGAACTTCTGCTGTATTAAAAGGTCCATTTTTGTTGAGTACTTCCTTTTTCACTAAATCAACTCTCAAATCATCAGACAGTGTTATTGGCCAATTAGCAATATCAGAATAAATACAGCACTCTTTACTTGTTGTTTGCTTTTCCAATTCACCAAAATCTTCTTTTTCCCGGACGCTGATATCATCTCCTTATCTCTGTCAAAACTTTCTGCATTTTCATCAGTATAAGGTAATTCGATTTCTTCTAATGAACTGGGTGTGGTAGGTTTTTCTAATGAACTTGACGTTTTGATTTCTGAACTAGATGTAGAAGCTACTGGTGTCACATACTTATAGATGTCTCCTGAACACGCTATAGTTGCCAAATCTTTTGCCTTCTTGATTTTCCGCTGTTGGAACCCACTTATTTTGGTTCGCTTCATATTTTAGTCTATTTATCTACGCGAATAAAAATTTAAAGCTTGTGAGAACAGAATCACAACGCTTACCTTTAAACTTGAAATTTTACAAGCAAATGTCCTTTTTATTTAAAAAGTAATAGCCTTATGTTTAATTTACACAAATATCTAATTTAACCAATAAACGACTATAATTAGTGTTAGAAACCCAAAAATAAATAATAATCGTCAATTTGCTTTCAATCTCGATACTCTCAAATTTAATTTTCCACCTCCTCTTTTGCATGCTACTGTTTCGGCTACTAAATAACTACTCTTCCTTTTTTTCGAATTTCATTCCTTATATAACCTTTTCCTTTTTTCATTCCCTTTTCTTAATTGCTTTTATTTGTCATTATGCCTTGCGCTTCGAATGACTTTTTTTACTCTCTTTTTTTGTTATGTTTTGTTTTAATTAATTTTCAATGAATTTGAAGTTAGAAATCTCTAACAGTAGGTACCAAGATCGAATACGAATACAATTAAATAACAAACACACATGCACAAAAAAATAGACAACAGAGTATAGAATTGCCCTGCTTGCTTGGTTTTATACTCTTGCGTTCTGTCCAATGATTACAGATAGATACACACAAGGCTGTGTATCTATGCACTTGCGTTGGACAGAAGAATATTAACAACCGCGTAACGTTATACGTTATTTGAAAACGAAACGACGAAAAATACTCATAACAGAAAAGAAAAAAGAACAGAACATACTGTATGTGATGTGCAAAATAGTAATATTGCTTTTTACTGAGGGCACCTCCTATATGTCTGCCACCCGAGGCATCCACAGCATTTTAGGACAACATTGACGCACTTGTGAAATTCATATGATTTTCAATAGTGTATGCGTTGATTCGGTGAAGTGCATTACCAATTACCACAGATGAGAAATACCAAGATGGGAATTTTCGGCTGTCAAATGGGTTTGCCACAAGATCCTAACGCAAACAACAGTCCCTGAAGAACGCAGAAAAAGTGGCATATAATCCCTCTGCCAGCCATTTTTTTTATAATATCTAAAGACATTATACCTACAAATTAATGAAAAAATCATTCAATGACAACCAACCGCGGGAGAAAGCAGGATTCAGAGAAGTTTTCTCAAGTTCATTGAAAAGTACAATGAATATAGAAAACAACTTTTACCTTCTTTGTATTGACTTTACCAAAGCCTTTGACACAGTGGAACACAATAACATCTGGACATCTCTAAGAAATCAAATCATTTATGAGACTTTTATAAAGATGATGCAAAACATTTATAACAACAATACAGCTAAGGTTAAAACAGATAAAATCGGAAGGGAATTTCTAATCAAAAGAGGAATTTGTCAAGCAGATCCCCTATACCCACCACCATTATCAGCTGTGCTACAAGAAATTTTTGGACAACTCAACTGGAATAACAAATATAGACTTAATATCTGGGGACAAAAACTTAATAATCTAATATGGTTTTCCTTTCACCGAAGACGGATCACTACTAAAATTCAATTGTTTTTGAGTTGAAAGAAATTTCAAAAAAAACGTAGCAATCTCTGTTTTGAATGTGTTTGGAACTTTAAAATTGATTTTTTTTTTCATTTTGAAATTCTTTGCTAGTAAAAATGGAAATCGGCTTGAATAAATCTGTTGTTGCCCTCGATTATGAAGGAAATCAAACAATTCTAGGGTTCTTTCAAAATACGAAATGTCTGTGCTCATAATACATTAAAACACAGTTCATTGCGTTATTAATATTATATCAATTTTTATAAATACTTTTCTCGCAATTATAATGTAATGGGTTATCCATTTTGCTGTTTCAAAAGTAAACGTAAATAAAACACATATAAAATATTTTTTTTTCATGATATTTCTTTTTTATTATAAAGTTTCAACATTGACATTAGACGTATTTTATTGGGAATTTTATCCGCCGTAAGTTTATCCGTCGTAGCATTTTACATACAATTCGCTACGGTCGATAAAAGCTAAAGTAGAAGCTACGGTGGATGGCTGGTTGCCGTTCAGTCGAGTCTCGATACTGATTTTGTTAGTTTTGTTGGTACGATTGATAATTGAATTGAATCCCGATGGATGTATTCATGGAGTGTTATAATTATTAATTTCATTCGTAAGACAAATCGATCTTTTTGATTCTTTATTTTAACAGTTTATATTTCTCAAATCTTAGATAACTCCATTTTTTAATAAATTATAAGCTGTTCTTCGGAAAAGTTTCTGACTTTTACTATTAAAAACTGTATTCTTTGGTCAATTATTCTCTGAAGTACGTCTAAAATTGCACCTATATCTGCAATTTTGCATACCCCTAATGTCAATTAATCAATTTTAACAAATTTTGATATCCATTTTGAAAAGGAAACCGATATTTATCGAATCAATTCCGTTTTTCATTTAATTTTGACTAACTTAAGACCAATATTCGTTTTGTGTTTAATTTTTATTGATAGTTATGAATAAACGGAGTTTGGTGGAAAAAATCAACTTTTTATTTAGATCTACAAAAAAGCAATTTGAGAAGACAAACCGCATTGGGTGGAACTGCACTATAGAGGAACTGCTCGACATTGCGCCGCAAAATATTTATTCGTATGCAATTCTATGAGCTATAAGGCTAGGCGCGCAAATATGCAACTTTCAGTTTTGCAACAGTGCTGTTGCTAAAGTGAATACCATGGACTTATATGAGAGTGCGCGCATGCAGTCCGCGATTCGAGCAACTTAAAAGTTCTTCAGTTTGTGTTACACCGAGCTATAATGTAACTGCGCGCACATTAAAGCCAAATATTGTACGTGTTTTGGTTTATCTCGTTGATTTATTTTAAGTTGATTATGTGCGAGATCATCGTTCAACTACTGATTAAACTATTTCGTTTCGGAAAAATTGTATGTGCGCGCCTAGCCTAAACGCACTAAGCGGCAACTGAACTTCACAAAATGTGCTTTTTCTTCACTGTTTAATGGACGTTGGCCATGGACGGTATTCGCAAAACTACATGGACATGGACTGGGTGTATATTTTTGTGATCCCATATTTTTTTTTTCTGGACATGTGCATGGAATTGGCAAACCAAATGTTAACTACTTGTTCCTTACCACGCGTATGTTACGTGCAGTCTGATGAGTGAATATTGAATTGAAAGCAAAACATACCGAGAAAATAGATTTGTAAATTGACTTGAAAAATAAAACTATAGCTATCGATCTACTCAGAAAATAAATAAAAGCATGAAATATAAAGGGGAAATGTAAGGGGAGCGAACAATTTAAACTACGTTGTAGTGTGCGTTCAAAACCAAGAAACAAGCAAATCTCCGGCAATTTTGTTTCCTCGTGTGAAATGCATAGACGATTTATAAAGCAATACAAAAGTTGTCCTGTGTAAAAAGATAATTGACCATAGTCTATTAACAAACCCATTTTCTTATCATTTCCTTTCTATTGGTGCAAAATGAATGTTCGAATTTATAATTACAAATGGAGTTACTCGTACAATGAAAACAAGAAATAGGTTTGAAACATAAATTAAATATTGGTAAGTTTTTTCTACTTTCTATTTTATACGAATAAAAGCTAATTATTGTTCATAATTTTGATATTTACTTAATTTTACTTTGCAAAAGACTCTTTCAGTACTTGTGACTGCTGTGCAGGGGTACCATTTTTACAAAAATAAAAAAGCTACGGTCCATGCTACGGTCGATGCGTTTTTTTGGGAATTACTTACGGTACAATGGATAGATTCCCAATAAAACACACCTATTATGTGCGAAACACTACGCCATTTAAATGACCACCACGCGAATTGTTGCAAACATCGATTCTTTTGAGGTAATTTTCGACCATTTTTTGACACATATTGGGCGGTATCTCAGCCATAACTTGACGAATGTTGGTTTTCAAGTGCCCAAGAGTTAAAGGTGTATCTGCATAAACACAGTCTTTCGCGTGGCCCCACAAACAAAAGTCCAGCAGTGTCAAATCGCATGATCTTGGTGGCCAGTTGATATCACCACGACAAGAAATTACGCGGCCAGGAAATGTCTCTTGCAATAAAGCCATATTCGCTCAAGTAGTGTGGCATGTGGCACCGTCCTGTTGAAACCATATATTCTCCAAGTCGTTTTCTTCAATAGCAGGCAAAAAAAGTCCGTTATCATATGACCATATCGCCCCGAATTGGCGGTGACAGTCGTTCCATCGTCGTTTTCGAAGAAGTAAGGTCCAATCACAACTCCGGACCAAAGAGCACCAGAAACAGTGACTTTTTGTGGATGAAATGGCCTCTGCTCAATTACTTGAGGATTCTCCCCAAATACGAAAATTTTGTTTATTAACATATCCACCGAGTGCGAAATGTGCTTCGTCGCTGAAGAAAATTTTGTTCGAAAAATCGCCGTCACCGCCTGTTGTTCAAGCACCCATGCGACCATTTTTGTAGTAGGTTTTAACAATTTTTATGCGTTGTGCGATAGGTAAGCGATCCATTTTCGTAACAACTTAGTTTGACAGATGTCGAACTCCAGCCCTATACTTTTGAAACCGAAAAATGGATAACCCTTTATATGAAAAAAAAGTACACTGCTATTATTTCACACAATTTTTGTTCTTCGTCAATTTGTGTACAAATTTTCTAAGCAATACAAAATCAAATGAGCCTGGAAACTTTAAGAATATAATAAGCATACCTAGATGGACTAAGACAGCAATATAAATTTTGCGAAGCCAACTCACAAGACAGGTTTATATCTGGGTCAACTGAAATCTTTTATAAGCCGCGACGAAAAAGAAATAAACCGAAGAGTAGCCAATACTTGGAAATAGTACTATGATGGAGTGTCAAAGAGATATTAGACTCAAAGATAAGTAGCGACATGAAAAAATACATCTTGGGCTCAACAAATCTACCTGTAATGACATGTGGACTTGAAACATTATGAATAATAATATCAATGTAATGTTGCAAGAAAAGCTGCTTATTTGCCAAACGAAAATCTAACGAAAAAGTGCAGAACATAAGACAAGTGGGCTGGACATATATCGAGAATAGATGACCAAAGCGAGAGACTAAACAGTTACCCATCGACGAAAAAAGACCAAATGGACGACAAAAAAAAAAGATGGACAGATGACCTAAGTCAATTCAATCACATTTTCTATAACGACGCCAAGTGCAAGGGCAGCATTGGGGAGCCTTATGCCGAAAATTAATTTAAATTTTGAAAAACAAATAAATGTAAAAATAATTTTAGAATTCCATTTTATCTTTTGAAAGAAAATTTCATATACCTATGTACTATAAATTTACTTTGTTTAAAACTACTTGTTACTTTGCTTCAATAATAATTAGTTTATATCCCTTAGAAAAATATAATTACAAATTTGTCAATATAATAAATATAAATTTATATTTATAGAACCAAATAAATAAGAAGTGTCTATAATTTTATTAAAAATAAGAAAATACGATCGGTTTTTATTTATACCAAGGCCATAACACTTTATTGATTGTAATTTGAAATGGTAAATAGAGTTTTAATAATAATAATAACATGAGACAATGTTGATTTTGGGCACATTCTACAAAATATCGACGCAAATCAATGTTCAATCCAACTCAGTTTTTACACGAGCCCGATACTCCTTGTTTTTTTTTCTATATGTCGATAGACTCATAGCTTATGTATAGTCAAATAGTATATAAAACAAAACAGCAAATCAAATTAAAAACAGACTGTAATTCAGTTTCCATTAAAATATAAAATTTTCAAGAAATTCAAGTGCTTGTCGTCATCGATGGCATCTGAACTGTCTTCGATTGTTGATTTCCTTTCACATTAAAATTTCACAGGCTCGTTTAATTGATATTGATGTGCTGCTGAGTAAGTTGTTTTCAATTTTCAGCGTTTTCATAAAAAAAAAAAAAAAAAAAAAAAACAGCCCGACATGGAACATTAAAAAAAAAATAAAGAGAATGAATATGTCGCAGCGACATGCCACTAAACAGATATTTATTTAAAATTATAAAAAAATATTTTTGATAATCCAAACTTTTTGAATACAATAACAATGTAGTGTGCTCTGATATCCAATTCAGAATTTAAGCTGGATTTAAAGCTGTTTCACTGGACTGGAAAACCAAATAATTTTTTTGCTTAAAGGAAGGTGTAAAAGGCGAACATGCTCGCCGAACTTGCTCGCTTCCGTTACCGTAATACGGCGAACATATTTGGCAAACATATATCTCGTGCTGATTCTTCAAAATGTTAACATGTGCGATTTGCCATGATTTATTTTTCTCAATTTTACTTTTCTAGTTTTGACTTTTTGAGTGTCGTATAAATTCTTCGCTTTGCTCGAGAACATGAAGATACATGGTGAACATCGCACACAAACACAACGAACACGATAAAAATACATTTTTCGCCAACAGGAAGCAGACCATACACGAGAAAAATAGAGCGAGCGCGACGAACATGCGAACCTTATGGTTGCCCTAAACGAGGAAGATGCTCGCCGAACTTGTTCGTGGTTGCTCGTTAAAGGGCTGGTTCGCAGGCCGTTTGCTATTGGATAAGAATTTAAATTTTTTCGTGTTCTCTGGCTTCAGGGTTCGCCATGTAGGACCATATTCGCAAGCCAACTTCAATTTCTCTGTGAATAGAACATTCGCAAACGAACAAGTTCGGCGAGCATGTTCGTTGCTTAGAGATTCATTTAACCTGTTGGTGTTTGGGAAAAGTGCTCCCAGTTATCAAGACCAAGTGCTCTGGAATCCGTGATTGCTCGAACCTGGGGGCTGGGATTCGAAGTTTCTTGGCTGGAGCAATATTTTATATTCGCTCTATGTGACCACTCCAATTTATTTGACGTGTTCTGACTTTGTGGACTAAATTTAAAATTTGCACAGGTCATAGAGTTCGCTATTGTATCTTCTCCCCCATTCGTCCTCCTCGCACACTGGATCAACTGTACGTATTTCGAAGGAATTCAGTATCAGATCTTCCTTTCTGCTTGGCAATACACTCGTAAGTATTTTGTAGACCTTGCATTTAGTCTTTCGCGAGTAGAATTTTAAGCCCATTTTATTTCGTAGTTTCTAGTCCACCATTTTTTTTTTAAATCTCTTTTTACTTACTGAGATGATCATATTGCTTCTTTATTTCTACTTCGTATTTTTTTTTTTATATAATTTTGCACGTGCTCAAGGGATTATGAATACCCTTTATATGGTTTTAATACAGCGAGGTTAATCGGTGAAAGAAGAGAAAGAAGGATATGAATATTGAGACGGTGGTTGTTGTCTCAGATTTTATCTGCAGGGATGGCGGCTGACCTAATGCGAAGAAAATTACCGTGTCTTATTTATTTATGTCTCTTAAAATTCGTATTATTTTAATTATTTCGTTGACATATTAATGAGTAGTTTTCTCAATCACATGTTGTTAGTGTTATGCCTGAACATCATGTAATGAGTAAACCAGCAACTCATTTTATGACAATTCCTAGAAATGGTTTTTAAAGGAATATAAGAAGACAACGGCAGGAATCGAACCTGCGACCACAAGGTTGACAGGCGAGCACACAACTATCGCGCCACGGCCACCCAGAAATAGTATATAAATAATAATATTATATTCGAAGACTGCCAACTAGATCATTTATTTGCATGCTCTGGACATCTGTGACAATAAGTTGCATTTTCTTAAAAAGTGTCAATTTATTTCAATGGCAACAAAAACAGAGTTATTACCCCAACGTACCAAAATTGCTCTTGCTGGTGCATTGCTCCCAAGTTTCCCACAATAATACTCAGGCGCACCACACTGCAAAACCATCCTAGTACTGGTGCCTCTTACACATTAGGTTAGAAGAAAAATTTATGGTCAGAAAGAACAATGAACTGAATTTATTTGGGGTGCGCTCAGAATGAACTGCTCTTACTAGATTTACACTCTGCCTGTGCTGTATGCTTACACTATGTCGTGTGTTACATTCACACTGTCTGGCTACTTTAATCTTCAACGTTTTGTTTTTAGTCGTAATATTGTGTATCCTTCTTTTCAACGCATATTATCACTAGAACTACATTGTATATGTTAGCGGCTCGCATTGGAATCAGGGAGAACACGTTGGTGAATTTAGCCAGAAATCGTCCATGTAAGCTTAAACTTCCATTTTTGTAACGATTCCATAACTTGCCCTTGCAGTATTTCCATATATCTATAGTATGTATATCGGGCAAGGATGATGGGGATACTCATTCCGGCTTAATTTTTGTACTTCGCTGGATCTCGAATACCTGCCGTTAAATCATCTTTTTTACAACAAAAAGTCGATTTACCATGAACAAAAAAATCGAAGTGTAGAACTATATCATACTCTACATAACATCCGCGACAACAATCCGATAAAAGATTATAAAGTCTCCTGGTCTCACTTAAAATTGAGGTGAGGCCCCGTCCGCATGGGTATATGAATTGTATGCCAGGTAGCATTGAGTAATAAAGCCTTCGGCATATACCCAGGTGAAATGCTCATTTGTTCGCTCAAGTGCTATTTGTTAGCTATCAGTTTGTGAAAATGAATCTGAAGTTGTGTGCGCCGCGCGGGCAGGTGTAAGATATGTTCCTCATTTATCTTTGTCACTGCTGGTGGTGCTATATTACTGATGAACTTTGGAGCTATGTCCTGGTGTACGAATGAAAGGACACCACGTGAATTGAATTGAAAAAGCACTTCGAAATTTGTTACGATTCTTGTCTAGAAAACGCTTTAACTATTTACTATCATTCAGGTGCTGCCAGTTAATTGTATTGCCTTGATGGCAATTTTTATTTATTTTTTGTTTAATTGCTCAAAAGTTAAAAAAAAATTTTCATGTGGGTTTCTGTATTTGACTAAGAATTGATAGGAGGATTGAATATTAAAAAAAAAGATAGTGATGCTTAACCACATCTTGAAAAACTATTTAGTTGAACAAGTTTATTTAAAATTTAAAATTATCTAACCTATTCCTGTTCTGCATTTTCACAACACGATTTGTATGCAACTTGACATGAAGTCTAGACTTTTTGTATTTTTTTTATTTGACCACTATTTGTATGTCTAAATTGACCGGACTATTATCCCGTTGGTAGGTAATATATGGACATATAGCCTACATAAAAGGCATGTTGTATCGAAAATTTATTTAGCATGGGTTCCCTTCCCTTTTTTAAAGGTGGGCAAATGGTATTTTTGGCATGCACCAATCACCAACGACGATGCTGTGTGGAAGCACAGTACACATAATAAGGTAATATATTGCGCATGTTGTCAAATTCAAAAATTCGGTTGTCATATTTGGCAAAATGTCTCTGAGATTTGGCACATGCACTCTCATTTTTGACATTTTCACATACAAATAGTGGTGGGTCAATATTTCAGTAAGATGTGCTCAGTAAGAGGTAACAGTAGATCAAAAATAACTGTTATTAAAACAGCATTTGAAATTTCTAAATTTGCATTTTGATCACACCAAACAGCGGAATATAGATGAAAAAGTAATGAATAATTAATTTTAAAGTGTTAGTGGAAAATAGTTTATTAAAATTGTTATTTTACTGACAATTTTTGTTCCATAATTGTTATTTCAGTAACCGGAATTTATAACTGTTATTTAAAAGTAGCAGTTACAGATATTGAAACTAGCAGTTTGGCCCATGCCTAAGCCTATGTACATGCCAAATGTGACACGAGTGTCTGACTTTTGCCACATGCGCGAACTTGAACGAAAATGAAAATCGGAATATATTACCTTTATTATGTGTACTGTGGTGTGGAAGCGAGTCTTTTCTCGATCATTTCACCGACATTATCTTTCGGTGCAAGGGTAAATTCATATTTGTTGTTGCTAAACTCTTTTGTTTATCACAAAGATAAAATATGAGTATACATAAACATTTTATTTTAACATAAGCACATTATAACTATGGGTAGAAAGTTTCTATTGTAGAGGGTGTCAGTCGGGGAGGTATACTACTGTGTTTGTTTATAATTTTTGATTAAATGAAAGAGAACAGATCTTATTTGATAAATGTTTTACTTAATGTCGGCAATTATGTATGGAATACGATATCAGGTAAATGTCCGCCTCTGTTAGTCTCACAAATGCGACCCCTTTTGAGCACATTTTTCATTACATTCTCACACATTTCACGCGGTATTTCATTAATTTCATCACGAATATTTTGATTGAGTTGCCCAATCGTTTCTGGATTGTTTGAGAAACCTTGCTTTTCAGATATCGCCACAAAAAGAAGTCCGCATCAGTCAAATCAGGTCACCGTGGACGCCAATCAACATCATCATTTCTTGAAATAACTTGCTGGGGAAAGAGGTCTCGCAGTAATTCCATTGTAATCCTGGCTGTATGCGATGTGGCACCGTCTGGTGATACCACATGTTAACCAAGCCCAAAGTATGCAGTTGCGTCGTTAAAAAGTTTTCAATCATATCACGATATCGCTCCCCATTCACAGTTACCGTTACGCCATTTTCATATTTAAAGAAGTCAGGTCCAATGATTCCTCCTGACCAAATTGCACACCAGACTGTAACTTTTAATAGATGCAAAGCGGACTGATGAATAATTTGAGGGTTTTCCACTGCCCAGAACCGACTATTCTGTTTATTCACATATCCATTCAAATGAAAATGTGCCTCGTCACTCATTATGATTTTTTCATGAAAATCGGGGTTGTCATGGGCTAGCTGTAACATCATATTGGCATATGTACGGCGCGGCGGCGTAAATGGTCTTGTGGAAGAAGCTCTTGTGTCAACTGAATCTTAAATGGAAACAAATGCAAATCCTTGTGCAAAATTGTGGACAAAGTTGTTCTTTGAAGACCAAGTGCCTGAGCACGGCGTCGATTTGAGGTTGATGGATTGTTTTGAACACTTCCTTGAGCAGCAGTAACGTTCAGCCGATCTTGCAGTGCGTTTTTTCCATAATAAATTTGCCACGTGTCTACTTCACGACTGCTAAATATGAACTGTCAAGACTAATGTAGCCAAAATGGCTACATAAGTCCTTAATCAGTCCATAACCATGCTTAGCGTTTTCTAATAAATAAGAGTGTTGATGTGTTGACACGAGATTTGTTTCATTCAATCCAACTTCAAAATTGGTGTCCCTAAGGTTCGAACGCCGCAATTGCAATTGGCGGAAGCTCTGTTAAAAAAATTTCTTAAGCCAGCGGGAAGTAGATTACCGCATAACCAAGACACCTTATATAAGAATCTTTTGTGGATTGTATGGACTATTGTCGATTTGAAATCAGCGTTGCTCGATTAACTTCATATTGTCATATTCTATAAGAATAAAACGTTTACCAGTGGAAAAAGAGCAATTACGAACAGCTAATCGAAAACGAGATTAAAAATTGCGGAAAGGCTGAAAACGAAACTATAGAGTCTGAGTCTGACAGCCCTTATTTTAGTATATTTTTATACTGGTGGCAATGGCGCAGTGTAATAGTGCTTGACTGCTAACTTAGACATCTGGGTTCGATCCCCACGCTAGGCAGCATTCTTTTCTATACCTCCAATTTTAATTGTAATACGGATTCCATATAATACAGCCGTATTCTAAAATTGATCTGGCATATGAGTTATATAGCGATCTAAGAATATAGGGATTAGTAAGATCGGAAGAATTATGTTTTATAAATCCAAGCATATTATTATGTTTAATGAAATTTGATTTTTGATCGAATACAATTCCTAAGTCTTTTTTTTATCGAAAACCCTTTCCAATATATAGTTGTCTATTTTGTAATCAAAATATATTGGATAAGTATTTCGAGAGACCGTAAAACACTGACATTTGGGCACATTCAAAAACAAGTCATTCAGCGTGCACCAATCAGTCAAACGATCATGATCTTCTTGAAGAAGATGGCAGTCATGTGAAGATTTGATATATCTAAAGAACTGAAGATCGTCCGCAAATAGAAGGCGATAAGAGTTTTGAAAACAATAGGCATATCATTGATGAAAATTAAAAACAGAAGCGGTCGAAGATGACTACCTTGCGGTACGCCAGATGTAACTAAAATAGGAGAAGAACGAATATTATCTTTAGATACAATTTGTTCACGTTTCGTTAAGTAGGAAGAAAGCCAGAGTGAGTAATAACTTAGAATGAAAGCCTACACTTTCTAGTTTAAATAATAATAACGAATGATTAACTCTATTAAATGCATTGGCAAAATCAGTATAAATTACATCTACATGATAGCCGTATTGAGGAAGTAATTTGAAAAAAAAGCCAGGTTAGTAGATGAGGATCTTCCAGCAACAAAACCATGTTGGTAAGGCAATATAATTTCTTTAAGCAAAAATGATAACTTGTCGTAAACAATCTTTTCAAAAAGTTTAGGAATTACTGAGAGCTTGCAGATCGGGCGATAGTTCGATATATCCTGGTTTGAACCTGATTTGTGAATTGGTGTAATGAAGGATTTCTTCCATTCATAGAGAAATTCTCCCTTAGAAAGAGAACTATTGAAAATAATTGCCAAAGGCTCCGAGAGAGCTGATGCACATTTTTTTTTAATTACGGATGAAATTTCCTCTGGATCTGCATTTTTATCACAGCTTAAGTCTCGTAAAGCAGTTTCAATTTAACATACATTAATATGTAAATGTCCAATACTTAATGGATTTTCAAAATTAGCTAATTGTAAGGAAAATAGCTGAGTAGATGTGTAATTAGATTTAAAAAACATAGAAAAAGCATTGCAAACTGATGGAATGTGAGACTATGTGTCACCTAAATATTGCATAGATTTAGGAATCCAATTAATTTTTTTTTATTATTTATAAAAGACCAGAAACGTCTGCTATTACTTTTTATTACTTTCATTACTTCCAATTTCTGGATAGCTTATAAATTTTAATCTTTATGTTGCTTAGATTACAAAGCGTTTTTTAAAACCATGGATGTTTAGAATTAGAATTACTTTTAATATACTGTTTTGGCACTAACGTGTTAAGTGCAGTTTTCAACGCGTTAGCAAAAAATTTGTAAAGCGTTAACCATTTTCCGGTCTCAAAAGTGTAGGGCTGGAATTCGACATCTGTCAAACTAAGTTGTTAAACCAATTTGTTTTTCAGCTAAAAGTCTGACATTTACGCAATGCAAATGGTCGCTTAACTATCGCACAACGCATACAAATTGTTAAAACCTAATACAAAGATGGTAATTCATATCGTGCTTTAAGAGGAGATTATGGTTAACATAATCGTCCAACTACGCAAGCAATTGGCAAAATTGTGAAGAAATTTGAAGAGACTGGATTGGTTACAGATATTGTAAGGCCTGTGCATCATCGTTTCGCACGTACCACTGAAAATATCGCTGCTGTAAGTGTAAATGTTGCCGAAGACCCGAATGTGTCGATTCTTCGTCGTTCTCATTAACTAGGACTGTCTTACAGCACATTATGACGTATTTTGCATTTGGATATACACCTACATCCATATAAAGTCCAGCTCACATAACAACTGAAACCAGCTGACCATTCACATCGTCGTAGATACGTCGAATGGGTGATTGAACAACCGGCGGTGGACGTCAATTTTTTGAACAAAATTTTCTTCAGCGACCAAGCACATTTCTCACTCGGTGGGTATGTTAATAAACAAAATTGTCGTATTTGGGGTTCTGAGAATCCTCAAGTAATTGAAGAGAGGCCATTACATCCACAAAAAGTCACTGTTTGGGGGGCTCTTTGGTCCGGAGGTGTGATTGTACCTTACTTCTTGGAAAACGACGATGGAAGGACTGTCGCCGTCAATTCGGAGCGTTATGGTCATATTATAACCGACTTTTTTTCCCTGCTATTGAAGAATACGACTTGGAGAATATGTGGTTTCAACAAGACGGTGCCTCATGCCACACAACTCCATCGAATATGGCTTTATTGCAAGAGACATTTCCTGGCCGTGTATTTTTCGTCAGGGCGATATCAACTGGCCACCAAGATTATGCGATTTGACACCGCTGAACTTTTTTTTGTGGGGCTGCGCGAAAGACCGTGTTTATGCAGATAAGCCTTTAACTCTTGAGCACTTGAAAACCAACATTCGTATAGTATGGCTGAGATACCGCCCAATATGTGTCAAAAGTGTTCGAAAATTACCTCAAAAGAATCAATGCTTGCAACAATTCGCGTGGTCATTTAATTGATGTAGTGTTTCTCACATAATGTCAATGTTCAAACTTTATAATAAAAAAGAAATATCATGAAAAAAAAAATTTTATATGTGTTTTATTTACGTTTACTTTTGAAACCGCAAAATGGATAACTCATTTAAAATTGATATGCGAATTCCAATTGAATTGATGCATATAACTCACTATGCCTTGAAAGTTAGCTTTTTAGTACATTAATTAACATTTATCAGAACAAATATTGCTAAAATATTGAATATATTCAAAACAAATTGATAAAGCCTTATGACGTATTGAATTAGGAAAAACAGGAGAAATTGAATTAGTTACGTTTAGTTTTAACTCTCTATCCACAAACACTAAATTAAGCAAACGATTGAAATCGTTCTTACAGTCATTGATCTGAATTAAATCGTTACACATTAAAGAATCAATAACTTCCTTTTCGTTATCCAATTTTACATTAAATGTAGGTCATCCGAATTATAAGCCCAATTAAGTTAGGCAAATTAAAATCACCAACAATCATTACATTTTGATAGTCTTTGATTCTTGATAAATAAAACAAGAAATTATTAACATGAACTTTTAGGAGGAATGTAACTAATAATTATTATGATCTCTTTGCGAAAATTTAAATTAACTTTGACAATTACTTGATCAATAACATAATTGTTCGAACAAATGTATAAATGGGAAAATAGCTGGATGCAAGAAAACTTAGATTGAATCGCTAACAGCACATCACCGCCTCTTTCTAATCCAGTAGTGTGTGAGCATCGATCTTTGCGGCGAAAGGAATGCGATTTAAATTGATATTTTTTTATCGTAAGCTCGTGGCTGTGAAACTGATTCTTGTCAAACTAAATGAAATGTCAAAAAATGAAAACTCGGTAATATCATATTTAATAAATAATAAAAAACAAATAAAAAGGACGAATTCGTATACCGTGTCCGTATTTCGAATTGGTCAGCGTACTATTTGAGGACGAGGTAAGGGTAAGGGTCCCCACACTATTTCGTCTCTAAAACTTTAATTAAGTGCCTAAAACATAGTCTTCTTCTTTGGAAAAATTTGTCGTCTTACTTCATTTTAAATTTATATTTAATCCAACAAATGTAAGCTTAATTCACTTCGAGTTGAAGCGTAATCGTAAGCAATTAGTTTTTTCTCTGTTTTGACTTTTGACAGAAATGTTTACCTATTGGGGTTTATACGTTCACAAATGCACAGAATATTTTTCAGCTATGTATCATAAAGCTGTGGTACACCGAACGCCCCCATTATGTTTAGAAAAATGTATGAGTAGGTACTTATCTGTCTTACGATAGGCTATCCTACAGATATATGAATGCGGCAAATCACTTTCACTCTTTAAGCAAAAATATATAAACAGCTGATTTCTTTTAAACTGGTTTCTGACCCGAAGTATTATATACTCTTCAAATTGTTATTGTTTACATATGAAATTTAGCTAATTATTTTTTTCAAAAAACAACCGACAATAAGAAATTTACGGTTAATGCTTTTCTATAAATGGACCTAAAGAAAGGCACAGTGTAACTTTTATAAAAAAAAATCAAAGTGGCAACACCAAATGAACGTCTTGCTTGCATTGAAGATGATGGATAATGTCCATACTGGTACTAGCCACTAGACAGCAATATAAAGCTTTTGTTGAAACGAAAAATGAGAAATTACTTTACTTTCGCGCAAATATAGAACACGAGATTATAAATGCCGGAGCGCAGTGTGAGAGGTTGAATAAACAAACAAAAAATGGCCAACGTACGGGACAAAAGGAACTTCCATAACTATGGTGGTAAGAGAGCTGCTGGTTTGTTCACTCAATTTATTTATTATACCTACTACATATTTTTGTTTTCCTTTTGTATTATTTTTCTTAAGTTTTTTTTTATTTTGTTTGGTGTTTTCTCCATGAGCACCATTAGCAAGCTTTTGATATTTTTTTTTTTATTTAGACTTGAAATGTGTTTTTGAAGTGGAGCCATTTTTCCCTGATGTTTTTTTTTATAGTTTCTGTGAGAGGCATGTGAAGTTAAGGAATGACCTGACATATATTATCTAAGTTTAGATGAATAAAATCGCTTATTCGATCTGTAGAATACAGGTGTTTGGTTATTGCTACCAAAAAAAAAAAACAAATAAAATCAAAAGATATTACTAATAGTTGCTAGCTCAAATGAGAATGCCATACAATTTCGATTATATGAGTAGGAGGCTTTACATGCATCTTCATCTTCATCTGCATTGACATCTGCAAAAAAAAGAGGAAACAAAATAAAAAATTCATACTTGTGCGATAGAGAGCGAAAAACAAAATGGAGATCATCTTCATGTATGAAGATTATAGGAAGTACGAACCTGAAGATTGCAGATTATAGTGAAGATGAACATGTTCATCTTCATTATAGCATTTTCATCCGCACCATAATTTGTTCCGTTCAGATAACGAATTTTAAAGTTTTTTTTTACCATTTCAGCTCAGTTTGCTTAAAAACAACGAAAAAAGCGAACATTTTCTTCTCAAAACTACATACCTGAACGCTAAGAACATGTGGTTGTGAGATGTGTCAAGAAAGTTATAGCAGAGTTCGAGTAAGTTATTCTTACTTTTATGTTTGGTTTATATTGATCCTGCTCTTATTTTCTTCAAATTTGCATATCCAGATCCATGTAGTCTCCTTAAATCAGAAATATGTATATATTTTGGTAGCTGTGTTTCGAGTTTATTGAGAATGATCTGTCAGCTCCGTAATGAAATACTTAGGAGAAATTAGTTACGGTTAAAACACAAAACGGTTGAAATAATGCAAATATCTCAAAAGGGAATCGGGCAACGTGTACCTATGTATAAAAAGATAAAAGTGTAAAAAGTCGACCTTAGCCCACTAATCAATTCAAAATTTTTGGAATCAGAAAAAATTGATTTTCATTTTCAATTTTCAGTCTCACTTATTTCGTCACGCGGTTCGGATTCGGTCATGAAGCTTTATATTTTTTAGACAGGGAAAAGTAAGTTTTTTAGTTTTGTTATTTTACTTTGAGTACCTACTTGAATGTTTGAGGTTGTTGAGTGGTTTTTATTTTTTGTACTCAGCAAAGTGTTTAGAATACAACATATTCACAGTTAACGGACCTGTAAATTTACAGTGGTATCATGTATCTCAGACTGGCTGCACCTTATGCCTATGCTGCGAGCGAGCTAGCGAGTCATTGACCAGTAATGAAGAGTCAGCATAAAGTGCATACTGACCTTGGAGTATAACGACACATCGTGGGACAGTTAATCGTGGGAACATTATTATTAAGTTAGTTCTAAATAGAGGCTTGAGGTGTTCGGTTCTTTTGGAATAAATATACTATTAAGTAAACTTTCGATTTTGTTTGAATCTCTGTAAGAAGTTCGCGTTTTTGTTTAAATATCCCTTCTGGATATCCTTAACTGACGCCCGAGCAGGGACGGTGTGTAAAACTGTGTCCTTTTTGCCAAATGATCTGTGCCAAGGCCAACACGCTCTATATGAGTGAACGTCTCTGTACCAATGGGAACACAGTTGACCATTTTGGTACCTTGATCATAAAATTTCCACATACCCATGGGAACATGTGGATATCCTAATAGGCTGAAGGATACGACGGTGGTGGTGTTCGCGCCTTAAGACTAATATAGGTTTTTTCTTCTCTCTTCTCTTTTCAAAGTAATTAAGAATAATCAACAGTTACCAAAAAAAATTGAAAACGGAAAATGAGAATTTTGTGAGTGAAATAAAATTTAACTGTGACTTAATAAAAATCGTGAAGTAAAAATTCCACGATATTACTTTTTATAAATCGAATAGTGAAGAAAATTCTACTGTGATTTTATTAAATTTTTTTTTTGGCAAAATAATTCAATTAAGAATCGTGAAGTAAAAATTCTACGATACTACTTTTTATAATTTTAATAGTGAAGAAAAATTCCACTGTAATTTTATTAAAAAAAAAATTTTTTTGGAAAAAATCTAAACCAATTAAAAATCGTGAGGTAAAAATTCTACGATACTAATTTTTATAATTTTAATAGTGAAGAAATATTCCACTGTGATTTTTTTAAAATTTTGAAAAAATTTGAAATAATAGTGATTTCATTCTTTTTCCTTTTTTTTACTATCATTAGTGTAATAAATTTTGTTATAATTTAATTTTAAGTCCGAAAAATAAAACAACACTGTAAAATTGTGAGGAAAATCCCACAATAGTGAATTATAAATCTTAATTTAAATTCAGGTGATTTACGAAAAGAAAAGTGTTTAGCAAAAGCAAAAAAAATAAGGCAAAGTACCTTACACATATAAAATTAAATTTTTAGTTTGGATTTCCCTTTGAGAGTTGAGTTTCTTTTTTCCTTTTATTTTTACAAAAAATAATAAAATATAATATGTGTGCTCTCCAAAATGCAATTACAAAGCTCACGGGAGCTGTTAACCACGTTTTAGAGAGGGTCCAATCAGTCGAAGCCAAGATCAAAACGTTGGAAGAAATGATGTAGCCACCGCCGTTCATACAGAGGAGACCCCAGTAGTGTTGAGGGGCCCTAGAACTTAAGCTGACTTAAAAGAGATAGGGAAATTGACTAATTGCGTTAAAGAGTTGCAGGTCTTCGACGGATCCCCAACCCAATATATTTCATGGGTCCATACTGTAGAGGGGGTCCTGAAGGACTTCTCTATAGTGAATGAGAAGCCATTATAACGCGTAATCCTACAACATGTGCGACAGAAGGTAAGGGGTAGCGCTGACGCTGCCCTGATCTCTTATAATATCTTTGATATCGACTGGTCGTCTATCAAACAATGTCTCTCTCTGTATTATGCATATAAGAGAGACATGAGGACCCTAGAGCATCAGCTCAATCAGTTGACCCAGAGGGGAACGAGGCTAGACGAGTTCTACGCCTCGATAAATCATCAAGTTATCTCTGATGATAAACATGGTCAAGACTGAAAATTACTCGGAAGAAACAGTCAGTGCTCTTATCGGCACGTACAGAAATAGGGCATTAGAGGTGTTCATCCGCGGATTGAACGGCGATCTCTCTAGGATGTTAATCATCCAGAAGCCTAAAACACTTCCGGAAGATTATTCGGCTTGCCTTGAAATACAAAATCTAAATTATCCTAGCCACGAGATCCACAAGTCTTCCAACAATACTAATACAGCTCCCATTAATCAGTTCAGAACAGATAACCGTCCTAGTTACGCTCCAAATAATTATGTGAAGAATAAATCATTTACTAATCTCAAACCTGACTACCACTACCCTTTGTGCCAGGGGCCACCACCAAGGCCACTTGGTCCTAAGTCTCACCCAAAAATGGATATATCAGTGCAAACAAGAAATGTTAATTACATGATTCGCCCAAAACCAAATAACCCCTTCAAAAGAAGGCCCAGGTCCGATAATTACCGTTAAAAACACCAGAGGGTTTACAACACCCTCGCCCTCGAGAACACGCCTGAGGTTGAGGAGGAACCCGTAGACGAAGAAGTAAATTTTATGACGGACGGCTATACAGCGTACCATATATAGAGTATGCTTTAGGGGACCGCAAATTTCTCGAATTTCTTGTTGATACAGGGGCCAACAAGAACTTCATCAGTCCGTCAATTTCATATAGGTACACCCCTGTAAGTGTTCACTTTATAGTCCATTCGGCGGGTGGTTACATAGAGATCAATAAAAGTATCAGTGGGAAGTTCTTTAAAAAAATTGGCAATGATTCCATTTTGACATTCTATGTCCTACCTGGCTTGAAATCCGTTGACGGAATAATTGGCGATGACACTAAAAAAACTAGAAGCTGTCATCTACCGGAAGAACAACATTCTTAACATAACTCCGAACATAGAGATCCCTCTAAAAAATAGACTTTCAAACCAAGTTAATGCTCTTGTAGTAGCTGGAATCCCTAAAGATGTGAAGGACAAACTTACACTTATAGTCAAAAAGTTTGGCTCCGTATTCGGTCCGTAAATAACATCGAGATGATTCAGACAGCCGTGAGAGCAGAAATTAAAACTAACAATGACATACCAATCTACTCTAAAAGCTACCCCTACCCTGCTTTGATGAGAGGCGTGGTTGAGAATGAGATCAAAGATATCTTGGCTGATGGTATAATACAGCCATCAAAGAGTCCCTACAATTCTCCGATTTGGGTAGTCCCAAAAAGCCGAAGCCGTCTGGTGAAAAACAATACCGGATGGTAATCCCATCCCTGATATTAATTCAACCCTAGCCAGCCTCGGAGAAGCTAAGTTGTTCACAACAATAGACTTAACCTCGGGATTTCATCAAATCCCTATGCAAAACTCTGACATTCATAAAACCGCCTTCTCGACTATGATTGGCAAATATGAGTTCTAGAGATTGCCTTTTGGTCTTAAGAATGAACCGGCAATCTTCCAAAGGATGATTAACGACGTATTCAAAGAATACATTGGCCGAATTTGCTACGTCTATATAGATGATAACATTATCTTTAGCAAAACTTCTGATCAACATTTGAAGGATATTGAAATGATATTGAGAGGCTACGAGAAGCCAATCTCAAGGTAAACTTAGAAAAAAATCGATTTATGTTGTGACTGGCGATGGTATTAAATCCGATCCTAAAAAGTAACAGCAACCCAAAACCTCCTTCCTCCTGAGAACGTAAAAGAACTGAAGAGCTTTTTGGGTCTAACCTCGTATTACAGGAAATTTATGCGAGATTACGCTAAGGTCGCAAAACCCCTAACAAATCTCACTAGGGGAGAAAACGCCCAGGTCAAAGCAAACCAATCTCGACGAGTTATAATTGAACTCTCCGAGGAAGCCCTTCAAGCCTTTAACGAATTGAAAGATTTGCTGACATCCTCAGAAATCCTTGCTTTCCCCGATTCGATCTTACCACTGACGCCTCGAACTATGCGATTGGGGCAGTATTACCTCAAGATAATCTTGGGAAAGACAAGTCAATCGCATACATAACCAGATCATTAAACAAATCGGAAGAGGGTTACGCGAACATTGAAAAGGAAATGCTGGCCATCATTTGGGCCTTGGATAACCTGCGTACTTATGTATATGGGGCAAAAAAGATCCGTATCCATACAGATCATCAGCCACTGACATTTGCTTTAGGTTCAAGGAATTTCAATGAGAAACTCAAGAGGTGGAAAGCGCGCATGGAAGAGTATAACTATGAGTTGATTTACAAGCCTGGTAAATCAAATGTCGTGGCAGATGCTCTTTCAAGACTTAGGTCACAACTGAACCACTTGTCAAACTCAGAATTATCTGAGAATGAAAAAGATTCTAGAATTGTAGAAACCGATTCAGAAACAGACACAGTAACGGGAATTAGCTCCGAAACTGAAAGCGCGCTTGAGAATGGAATCGAACCAATACACGACACAAAAAGTCTAACGGATACCGCTAGCTAAACTATGCAACTGATTATAAAGATTGGTAGAGGAGGCGAAGTTTTCGAAGAACCGCACCCAGGATATACTCGCCATTACATAGCTGTTGATTCGTTAGACAAATCTAAGCTGGTTAATCTTTTGAAAACCAAACTCAGACCTAACATTCTAAATGGTATTAAAATTCCCGAGTCCCGCCTTGGTCTGTTGCAACAAGTCTACCTGGAAAATTTTGTCAACTACAAAATTAGAATAGCACAAAGGTTGGTAGAGGACGTTGCAAATGAAGATCGCTTTTATCAGCTTATAATGTACGAACATAAGAAAGCCAACCGAAATGCAAGGGAAAATAAGGAGCAGCTGTTAGAAAGATATTATTTTCCTAAAATGAATAGTATCATTAACAGGTATACAAAAAATTTTGAAGTTTGCATAACCAACAAATATCACAGGCACCCTGCAAGCCCTGGTCTGCCATCCACACTTTTTCCATCATAACCTTGTGAAATTCTTCACATGGACATACTGGAAATTCAAAATGAGAGCTTTGTAAGCTGTATTGATAAATTTTCTAAATTTGCAAAATTATTTCACATCAAAAATTATTTCACAAGTAAAAGTCGATTCTTCATTTAAGAAACAAAGTTACAAAAATTTTACATTATTTTACAGTCCCCAAAATTCTTATCACTGACAACGAAAGTAGCTTCTTGAGCCCAATAATACTTAATTTCATTAAAAACCTAGGTATCAAATTGTACCAAACACCTATTCAAAGAAGTGAAGTGAATGGACAAGTTGAGAGGTTCCACTCAACCGTTCAGGAAATCTTTATATGCTTAAAAGCAGAATATAAAGACCTGCGGTTGAAAGAATTGATCAATATAGCTGTTGATCGCTATAACAATTCCATTCATTCATTGACCAAGAAAAAACCATCAGACATCTTCTTCAATAGAACTTCTAGAATAAATTTTCAAAACATAATAGATTATAGAATTAAAGTTAATAACGATTTAAAAGAAATTATTAAGAAAAAACAAACTGAAAGTAACGCCAGTGGTAATTGAAAAAGATCCCCACCTAAGAAATTTAAAAAAGGGGAAATCATTTAAGCAGCATTCAAAAAAATTAAAGGTAAAAATAAGCCCTTGTACCGAGGAGAGGTGGTAGGCAAGGATAACAAGGTTACGGTTATCACGGCTAGTGGTCGAAAAATACACAAGGCGCATATCAAAAACATATAAAAAATGAAAGGGAAAGGGGAACCACCCACGCTCAGGGAAAGATCAAGGTTATAACGTAGCATTTGAGATTCAGAGTTGCTCCTTGTACCATCACTCCCCAGACGCGAAAGCTTACACTTTTCTTTAGCGTTCTCATTATGTTATCATATGGAAGACATCCCTTTTGCACAAAATCTAAAATGAAAATTTTATTGAAATTAATCAAATCTATTACAAACCTATGAAAAAAATATAAAAAAATGAAAATGATTATTGCTCGTAAAAACTAGAACTAATTAAAATGTCTACATCAAATAAGTCAAATTTACTGGAAACCCCTACATATAAGTTATTTTAACTAAGAGAATGTATATATATTAAGGATTTTGAAAATTAAAGTTAAATTTGCTCTTATCTTCATTTAAAACTCTTAATTGTTGTTATTTATATGATTTGTTTTTTCCTTGCCTCGTAAAAATTGGTATATTAAAAATTAGAATACGTTAAATATTCCGTACAAAAAACACTTTCAGATTGATGATGTTAGCTGTCACTCAGGGCTAGCAAGTATTTGAATACAAAAGTCCTATCGTAACAATAAAGGAATCGAAGGGATGGGTAATCAATGGAAGCTTTAAACTCGTTCATCTCATCGAACTCGCAAGGTTTGATCCTCTCCTTGAAGGTCTTTTGAATACAACAGAATATAACCTGAAGCAAGGTAATAGCAGAAAAATCCTCGAATTTCATATTCAACAGATAAGAGACCGAATAAGACTACTCATCGGGAAATCGAGAAAAACCAGAACAATCAATTGGATAGGCTCAGGATGGAAGTGGATAGCTGGAAACCCTGATGCGACAGATTGGGATATGATCCTTAATAACGAAAATATGATTATCAAAAACAACAACCATCAATACATGATAAACGAGAAACTCCTCAATATTACACAGGAAATTACACAGAAAATTAATCTTGTAGTCGAGAGATATAAGGATGGCATAAAAGATGTAATCTCTAGTAAATTTGAACAAGTTATCCTAAACGAAGTACTGATTATAAAAACTGAGGTAAACGAGGTTGTTCGAGCCTGCCAAATGGCCAAAAAAGGATTAAGAAACACGAACCTCCTGGATTTGGAAGAAAACAACCGGATTGTAAGTGAACTGGAAACCCTGCCATATAATATTGAAATCGAAGCAATAGAATATGGAACGTCTTCTATACTCGCCAACGGTACAACACTGTTGTACGTTCTATCAATACCAAGAATAGGTAAAGAGGACTTTAATGTCCTGATTACCAGACCGTCAATACATGTAGGGAAGCAAGTTGAACTAGAATACAAAAAGATGCTGGTGAACCAAAAAGAAACCATAATAGGTGACTGCCTCTTGATTAACAACTTAACTATATGCTGAGAGCCAATGTTGCAAAGAGTCCAAGAAGACAGATGCATACCCACAATACTTAAAGGTGGACATGCTCCTTGCAATTTTCTTACAAACGGAGAAGAAATAATAGAACTAGTCAAGGACGGAGTGATATTCCCTACGAACTTAATTGGGAATCTCGTGCACGAAAATTCTTCGACACAACTGAATTTAACCCACGTAGTCCAATTTTACAACGAAAGTATTCGTCTTAAGGATAAAACTTATTCAAGTTATATTTCCACGAACTTTCAAATACTACCATCCGTAATTACAAATGTAACTCTGAAGGAACATAAACTGGATATTGAGTATGTGCACAGTATGAGCTTAAGGAACCTGGAAAAGCTCAAAATTATATCATCTAAACTAGGGAATTCATTATTAATCGATACGACTACACTTATAATAATGATAATCTTTGCCTTGGTAGTGTGGCGCATACTTACGAGAAAATTGAACATCCCATCGATCAACATCCAAACACTTGGACCTACCCCAGGACCCGAAAGGATTTAATCCCGACATTAAACATTTTCGATCTACGGGCCGTAGATTTTAGAAGGGGGAGGAGTTAATGCACCTGTAAATTCACAGTTACCCATTCATGCATAAGCCTGTTCAAACGAGTAGCGGTGCAGTGGTATCATGTATCTCAGACTGGCTAACACCTTATGCCTATACTGCGAGCGAGCTAGCGAGTCATTGACCAGTAATGAATAGTCAGCATAAAGTGCATACTGACCTTGGAGTATAGCGGCACATCGTGGGACAGTTAATCGAGGGAACATTATTATTAAGTTAGTTCTAAGCTGAGTCTTGAGGTGTTCGGTTCTTTTGGAATAAATATACTATCAGTTAAATTTTCGGTTTTGTTTGAATCTCTGTAAGTCGAATTGTTGGGTCGTTTGTTCGCGTTTTTTTTTTTGAGATATCCCTTCTGGATATCCTTAACTTCACAAGAAGGTCAGTGTTGTTTATGTTTCCTCTAGGTTTTTTTTTTATACAGGGGACAGATGAAATTGAAACGCTGTGCTTACTTAGTTTTATTCTCTTAGATATTTCGTGTATATTGACATCATCAAATATTTAAGCCGGGTTTCGGAAAACAGGAATTTTCACATTTAATGGTCATTTATTCCCCCCCTAATCACTGTTTCAACCATCCTTTTATTGGGGACATTCGCTATGAAGGGGCCGTATCGGTAATGTGATTTCATTAATTGATTGAGATTTCAACGAAATATCGCATTTTGAAATCTCATAACTATGGGGTGAAATGCGAATATTTGGACTGAAATCTATTAAATCGGATATTTCGGATATGAAGTTGTAGGTAGGCATATCTATTACCAACATTCGATAATTTGAATTCCTGTTTCCCGTTCTCTCTATAATTTGAAGTGTTCTGTTCAGCGCCATTGTACAAATTTGAAAAAAATAAAGGTAACATTTTAGTCAACTCTTGTTTATGTGAATTTTTCCTTACCTCAATCTTAGTTATTTGAACTCTCGCAATATTGAAATTTTTTGTGCTCCCTTGAGTTTCAAAATATCGAGAGTCGACTGTATAACGTAAACCAACTGTACTTCGTTCCACAAAAATAGGCAGTGTTGGTAAGATAGGACGTTTGCCTCTCACTTTCTCTACAGTGGATTGCATAAGTCTGTCATTCAATAGAGCTCTTACAGGGTTATCGTAGTGTGTATTTTAAATGGACCTAAATACGAAAGTTCTCAAACCAAAACCACCTCAACAGAAACCCAATTAAAACAACCGAACGTGTTAAAAAATGGACACTGGTAACTCTGAAAGCACATCACTATTTAATGGAGGTTGAATAGCAGGAGCAGCCACAGGCCACATCAAAAGCAATTCAGTCCACATTCAGATGTGCGCTGAGTATGTTCTTTCAATTTAGTATGGTGCACAAATATGACACGCTACTGATTTTGAAAAAAACTTTCCCATAAGACGTGTACTGCCTATTTTTCAAAGTATAATTACATAAATTTCCACATTATTAATTTTATATTGAGGGGATCCCAATTTAAATATGAGTTCTAAGGAAAAAATTCATATTAATCAATGATTTTGAATATTTTATTGTTTTGCCTCAAAAAAAAGAGATAGATGACAAAAAATAAATAATTAAATAATAGCTTAAAAATCTTCATACAATTAAAGTAAGCCTTATACTCATGTTAATTTTTCCCATAACTACGCCACTGGCTAAAAATCTCTCAATCCTATCAAGTCATTAAAGATAACGTGTTATTGTTAAATAATAATGACAATAAAACACTAACGTAGCAATAAAATAATTTAGATACTCGTATATTATCAATCTCCCTGAACTAAAATTATTGCGGTCAAATGCAAATTCGAATAGATACTTATTATTTTTTTTCTAAACAAGATAAAACACTGCAAGTTAATGTCCTTTTATTTATAAACAAATAAACTTTATACCATATTAGTGTAAAAAAATAGCTTTCACGTTACACTTTCTTTTACCTTCATTAAAAATGCTAAAATGGTTTTCTTACATTCTGTATCTGGATGATCCTTTTGGGGGTTTTCTGTTCTATTGCTTTTATTTATTAAATAAATCTCAAAAAAAAAAAAGAAAAAAAAACATACAAAATTTAAATAGGCGGCATTTACGTCTTACTTTCTCATTTGTAATGCAAAACGTGTATAATTCATATACAAATCCATTCGCCAACGACTTTTAACAAACCCGGGTAAGATAATCTGATTGATGTTTCTGGTTGTTATAGTTAATGTCATAAGGAAGGAAAGTAACTTCGGCTGCTGACACAGCGATTAACATTCTTATCAGTGTTTAAATACGAGCCTACATATACAACTAATCGGTGGTAGATGATTTGTTTTAATAGGAAATTCATCAAATGAATCAAAATCAATTAATAGTTTCGTCTAAGTGGCTATATATTTGTTTTCGTGACATTGCAAAAGTAGAACTGAACTGATAAAATGATAAACGAATCTCAAGTTTGGATTTGGAGAGATATGACATAATCTGTACACTCTACAGCATACATACAAAGTTAAGTATTTTTATTTTGTGAGGGAGGTCTAATATGTATTTTATGATAAGGTTTTCGTTTCTTACGAATTTGTTGCTTTTTTTTAAATTTTAAAAAGTTGTGTGTGTGCATTTCGAAGATAGGACAATTATTCGAAATCAATTTATGTGGTTTATTACATGATAACAAAATACCCTAATATGAAAATTATTCGCAGATGCTACTTACAATATGGGGAAGAAAAATAAATGCTTAGGTACTTCATAGGTATTCTAAGATAGGTAAAAAGGTGGTCAGAGCGAACTCGTATCCTAACCCTCAAAAGCGCCGTTTTGATACCAAAGAACTCGTAGGGACCCCAATAACAAAAAGATTTTAGCGGACAACGAAAGAGGAAACCACTCAAGCCGAGCGTCGCGATTATCCTGGAACCCAGATTAAAGTGAGTCTATGGTTAATGTCCAGGTTATCAAGGTCATTTCGGCTTTCTTGGACCACTGTTGAATATATGTTTGTCGAATTTACGGCTTTGATAGCCGCTTGACTATCTGTCATTATTGCCAAATTTAGATTTTAGATTGAATTTAATTTAAGAATTTTGCATGCTTCTATTATAGCTAGTAGTTCAGCTTGAAAGACGCTAGCAAAGTCGGGAAGTCGAAAAGATCGAGAGACTTTTACCGACTCTGAGAAAATCCCTGCTTCTACGCCGCACTCCATTTTAGATCCGTCGGTAAATATTTCTACGTCAAAATCTTTCGGCAATGCGTCATCTTCCCAATTCTTCCTGGATTGAAAGATAACCTTAAAGCTTTTCCTGGGGCTCAGAGTAGGGGTGTTTGTCGACAGAATATCTGGTGGAATCAATTTTGCTGTTTTAAGTCAGGATTGGCCGTTTACCGAATGTTTTACTACAACCTTAGAAGGCAATGCTAGCTTTCTTAATCTGTTCTTCAGTGTTGTTTTCCGTTTGGTTCAGGGTCAAAGATGTCTCTTAAAAGATTGTAGTAATTTAATCAAGGTAGGTTGAAAGTGTGTACCTTAGTCCTTATAGTGAAAAGTAACAATTCTGCTTTGCATTGGTTTTTTTTTTTTATAATCTACACGCGCTCAAGGGATTATGAATACCCTTTAAATGTTTCAACACAGCGCGAGCGTGAGGGTGAGGTTAAGGAAGAGAAAGAATGATAGGAAAGATGTGTGGCGCGATATTCGGAGACTGTAGATGGTTGTTAACACCTAGTCTACAACTCTTGGCCCAATTGATAATCTAAAACAGAGCCCTCTCCGTGTTTTCACTAATCAGTGTTGGGAAATTTACCCGTAACTAAACGCACTAAATAATCTGCCGCTTTCACACCACTTTTCCTCAGCTTGACAAAAATTTTGTTTATGAGCAAAAGACACAGAAGCGGCGACAGAGTTCCACCCTGTGGTGTTACATATTTAGCATATGTCGAGTTGCCTAACGCAGCTATAATCATCCATAATAAGATAATCCAGTCTTGAAATATAGTCAGCTGTGTCATGGTTTTCAAGTGAGTCTTATGGACATTATTGAGTGCACCTTCTATATCTTAAAAGGTCGAGATTATAGAGTATGGCTAACTAACTAGGTATTCTTAAGGTGGGATTAATTATTGCTTTATTGATTTTGGTCAACTATATTCCTTTAGTAGTCAAAAAAATAATGGATACATTCAGAAGAGCAAGGGTCTATAACACAATACATAATGTGATTGTTAAACAAGTGAAATTCAACCACATTTTAAAATGTGTGTAACACGGAAGAACAAGTCCAGGAGAACTATAACAATATGTTTCAGCTTCATTCAACAGTTTTAAAATTTCACTATTTCACCGTTTCTTTAACTGGAAACAACAAGAGTTAAAAAAAAAGATAATAAGCTTGTTGAATAGTTGATAAATTTCAACGGACGGTTGCGGACTAGTTCAAAGTCAACAAGTTAGAAATAAACACCTGCAGTAGTGTTAATTAAGTGATAACATGGGACGGATGTTGAGAATTTATTCAGTGGCCTAGTTTTGTAAAAAATTCGTGTGCTATAAAAGCTGTTGACTAGATAACTTACCGAAAGTCTCTCCCACAAATTACGTTCCCCCACTAATAAAAGTAAAGTACTAAGTGTAAAGCAGAAAATATTGTTAGCCTTACAATGGCTTGGAACTGAATCTCAATACCATGTTATATGAGATGTTCATGGTGTTCACAAAAAGATAGTTTGTCGATGTATCAAAGAAGTAACATTTGCAATCAATACTTGTTTTTTTTTCTTCGGAATTTTAATACTCATCTTGGTAGATTTACTTGTTCAACTGATTCAACAAGTGAAGGGAAATGTTTTCTCTTGACAATTGTTACGATTTTTATTGTGTTACAGAAATGATTTTTATTTGTTGAACAAACATAATTCAATAAGTAATTGTTGACTACGAGTAGTTGACTTGATGTTCTGTGTTGTAGGCCCCAAGTCGACTTGAAAACAAGTCAAGTTTTTGGTTTCTGGCCAGCTGCCGAATAACAATGATTTTTTTTGGTATCTGGCCAATCAGAAGCAGAAAGTTGACTAGCTTTTACGTCGAGTGTGTCATCTGGCTAATAGTAAGATAAGTTTTAACATGTCATCAATATGATGTAAAACTTGCATCATTACCTCAAACATTACCTATAGTTTTTTTTCCATTTTTGTAAATTTCGGAATATGAGATAGGTTTGAGCAGTATATTGGAAAAAGACAAAACATTTTTTTTTACTTTTGTACAAAAGTGTTTTGAATGTAGTTAAGCCTTTACGGCGGGAATTATTGGTGTCCTTGGATAGGATCAACGTTGAAATTAAGGAAAGGTTTCATCAGCCACTATATTTAGCCAACAAATTAGATTTTCTTACGTGCGTCGGTCGCCCGTCCAAACTACTCGATGTTAAATATGACTGCAATATAGATATTGGATCTTATGAGCATGAAGTTAATAAAAAAGATTTTGAAATCGAACACAAACCGCCAAGGGCTTTTGTGTGTTCATCAGACAAACAAAATAATTTAATGAATACCAGCCCACTTGAATTACTTAAATATATCTTGCAGTGTAGGTTAGAAGAAAGTCTGCCAAATACTATTATAATGCCTGGGTTGCTTTTGACAATTGTAATTAGCAATGCAGGTTTTGAGAGAAGCTTCTCAAAATTTAAAACTTATAAAAAATTATTTAAGATCCACGATGAGCACACTTAGGTTAACAAATTTAGGTATTCTGGCTAAAGAGTAAGAAACAACCGAATCCACCGACACTAAAGGCATAGTCAAGGATTTTGAGTTAATAGGGGTATTCACGATCCGATGCAACGAAAAGGTGTATAATTGCGAAATTTTATTTTTTTCTGTAAATCGTGAACGCACCTTTTCTATACTATTGCAACTCTGGAGTAAAAATCCAAAATCAGTTTGAACACAAACATTTCTGACGGAAAATAACAGCTGCCAAGCTGTGAACGACACCAGACAAATTTTGCACCATTGTATTTTTCTGTTGCAATATGGTTAGGGTATAGCAAAAGTGCAAAAGTGTTGTAAAATCTTTAGTCAGTTTAAGTTGTTGTTGTTGTGACGAAAAAAGAGTTGCACTTTTGCATTTTTACAATGACACTAGACCAGTTGCACCGGATCGTGAATACCCCTAATGAAAAGTCAAAGAAAGATTTGAAGAAATTTTATTTTGTTGTTAATAATAAAAAAAATGGATTGAAACCAAATTTTACACTGTAGTATAAAATAATGAACACGCGCAATAGTGTGTTATTCTCCTTATATGTTGGGGTTTCAGGGTTTCGTTGTTAGATGTCGAACATCGAACGCATGAGGCCCTGAAACTCGAACATATACCGCTTTCACACGACGCGAACTACTTCGCCGATCTATAGTGGGTGTCGGCCCATTTTTTTTGTCGTGTGAAAAGAAACTATGTCGACACAGCAGTTCGATTTCTAGAGATCAAAGTGGTATGTCGACACGGCGTGTAAAAAGGATCGAACTAGTACACCGACACAGTATCTGTTTCGTTTTTTTTTTTTTTGTTGTTTGCTCATGTTCATAAATTGAAGTTATCTTTTTTGGATTTTTTTTATATAAAATTAATCTGCTTATGCCAGATTTACACGACAGCCAAGTTCACAGTATTTACTGCCAAAATGCTGCTGTCAATAATTTAATTAACGTCATTCGTTTACACGAAGCTAAAATAATGACAGATAAAAATACTGCAAACACTGGCAGTAAAGAATGAGCAAGTTCATTCTTTATTGCAAATTGTCATTATTTGAAAATTGTTGTCAGTACTGAATTTACACAATGTCAGTATAATGCCACAACTTAACGAAAATTCTGGCTGGCAGTTTTTTAATGACAAATATACTGCCACATTTTCGACCATTTACCCGACAAACAAAATAATGCCAATTTGGCATTTTTTAATCACATTAATCACTTCTTGAAAATAATATGATAACAGACATTTTCGCTTCAATAATTTACTTTTTTAAAGTAAATTTGACAACTTTTCTATTTGCCAGCTGGTTTTAACATAAAATTATATATCGGCGTATGTACGTGTGAATGCTCATGCAACAACGAACTACTTAGTCGACATGATACACCGATGTGGCTTGTGAAAGCGGTAATAGGAGAAAAAAAGATAGTTAGTCTCTGGCACTTCCGTCGTCTCGATGATCTTTGGATTTTTGTAATAAAAGTAATAAGTTGTGATCACGACGAGTGACAAGTAATTCTTTGTTTTAATCGCGAACTAAAGCAAGTTTGGTAAAAATAAATTATATACGATAACACAATTATTTTTTTATTAAAGTAAATATAAACTATTTTTGTATATAAACTTTTATTATTATAAAAACTTTATAAGAAATTTTAAACTTTGCTTTGGTGACGCCTTCAATGGTTATGTCAAGATAAATGCAACGTTAGATCTCAGTTAAGCTTTGGTATGTATCGTTGCGGGTTAATATTAGGAAAAGAGGTGTAATTTTCCATTAATCGGCCCAGGGTTAGTCAATTAATGTATGAATAAAGCCTTAATATATGAGTTGCGAATATTTCATATAAGATTAATTTCGTGGCTGCTGTGCATATAAATTTGTCACTGGGGAAAAATTTTAATGCACCAGAAAAAGTAATCAGGGCGGCAAAAATTGGTTCTGCCTCGGGCGGCGCGGCATAAATCTACGCTACAAGACTGGCTACAATATGAGATATTGAAGTGATATTGAACTTCACTTCAACCTAATGTAAGCTTCATTGAGTAAGTTTGACTAGTTCAATTGTGAAACGTCAAAACTGCTGCACGCTTTCAGAGATAAAAGTTGACTCCTGCAGAATCGAATTCAGTTCCATCTCCATTAAGTTCAGCTAGTAAACGTCTCAATTTATAATAGAAGATAATTGAAGAACCTTGTTAAGTCAATGCCTAGGCGAATGCTGGCATTTATTAGTGTATATTGGATCACCACTCACCAGTATTTTTACTAAACTCAACCATATTTCTGCCTGCCAACAGATCTTAAACCGTGACTTCTTTTTTGTTAGAACGAGAACCTTCCTTATTTAAGTCAAGCATTTGCAGCAACAATTATTAATTTGCTCCTAAAAGAAAATTTAATCTCTGCATAATGGAAGAGTAATCTTAATTTAAACTTGAAGAGTATGAATTCAAGAAAATGTTCAAAGAAAAAGATGACATTTAGAAGCTGTTTTTAACAAAAATAAGGTCAAATTTGATAATATAATACAATAGATTATATTTTTAACAACACAAGTATGATGGTTTTAGAATATCGGCTCTTTTTTCAGATCATAAATGAATTATTAAAATAATTCCAATCGGTGTCTAAGAGCACAGGTTCTAAGGTTCAAATTGTATCGTAAGTGGGTTCTTTTTTCTGATTCATTCATAATTGAATACTTTATGAGCCTCTGGAACATTTTTTGATTTGCCTCTTGATTGGTTCTATAATCAAAGAAATGATTTTTATATAATGAAGCAAATTTAACACAATTTTTGTACATACCTAACTTTATAGTTAATCAATCGATTGCTTTTTTTTAAATAGTTTCTTAAATAGGTTCCTACCTAAGCTGGTTATATAAGAAATACATAGTTATCTTTATTATTTACCCAATTTTAAGCTATTACGTAGATATTATTATATATATTTGCTACGTTCGATCTACATATCGAAAAACTTTTCCGAACTGATAATCATAAATGATATTTTTGTAGCGACAATGACCCATAGAGAATACATACCTCTTAGCGTCTGCCCGGTAAGAATTTGTAGGATCTTTATTTACATTCATAATTCATTCAAAAAACTGAAGGTTTCATGAATATTATCCTTCATTTTTGGTGAATAGAATCTGAACCTTCAGAAAAATGTTTGCTGGGAACTATCTCTATAAGCCACGCCTTTGGCTGTGTTTAAAAAACAATGAAAGACAAAATTACCTAAGACACAAAACAAAATGGCCGACATTAAGTGTCAAAATATATCTATGCATTAGAAAAGATCATTGTTTCTTTCAGCATACCACACCATTAATCGAATATATTTAAGGAAAACGAAAAAACCGTACAAAACTATTTAGTCTTCTTGCGCCAGGGTCTAATTTGTGTTTTTGTTTAAAAAAAAACAGAAGGTAACTAATCTCTTCACCTTATCGCAATCAAAAGCTACCGATATAAAACACAACAGTCAAATAACGCTATCTCCCAGCTGGGTTTCTATTTTGTTTTTTTTTTTTTACAAAAAAAATCAAAATATGACTGAAGAAATATCAAGTATGCCAAAATCACACAAATACTGAGGATTTGTAGTAATTCAAAGCACTTAGTCATCTACAGTTTTGATAGTTTGGATTTGGAACCAAATCTTACACTTACGCTTAATTGCTGACTAGCATTGATCGAAGAGATAACTAGCTTCTTTTACTCTTCTAATCAGCTAATAAAAAGATTAAAATAAAATATGTTGCAATCAATCAGATAATGATTTTATATAAAACGGTTTCATTTAAAATTTTGTCATCTTATTGCTCTCTCGAGCTTCATAGTCAAAAGTACTCTAAGAAAATTTTATTCACCATGGCAATTTTTGCCTGCGCAATTTGTTTACTCATCGGAGTAGTATCTTTGGGACATTACTTCATTAAACAACGTCTTTCTTATTGGAAGCGTCGCGGAATTCCACATGATGATCCCCATTTCCCCGAAGGCAATCTGAGAGGTCATCCAAAAATCAAACACATGCGGGATATTTCGAGTGAAAACTACAACAAATACAAGGAAACCGGTCCATTTGGTGGCTTCTTTTTTTTCCTGAGTCCCGCTGTAGTTCTGTACGATCTTGATTTGATTCGTGATGTCCTCATAAAGGATTTCAACAACTTCACCGACCGTGGAATGTTTCACAATGAAAAAGACGATCCCTTGACGGCCAACTTGTTGGGATTAGACGGACCCAAATGGCGGCAATTGCGAAATAAGCTTTCACCGACCTTCACTTCGGGCAGGATGAAGTTTATGTTTCCGACGGTAGTGTCTGTTGGAGATAAACTTTTGGAAAAGTTTGAAAAAATGGTAGAAGAGGACTCGGTTCTCGAAATGAAGGATATTTTGGCCCGTTTCACCGTCGACGTTATTGGAACATGTGCCTTTGGTATTGATTGCAACAGTCTCAATGACCCCAATGCGGAATTCCGTCGAATGGGAGCAAATGCGTCGATCCTTAAACGACATTCGAAAATGGTTAACGGATTGATATTCAGTTTTCCAAAATTGGCGCGCCAGTTGCGAATGAGACAAATCCATGATGACATTCATGAGTTTTTCATTCGTGTTGTTCGAGATACGGTTGAGTTCCGTAAGAAAAATTCGATTAAACGAAACGATTTCATGAACCTTCTGATTGAATTAAAGAATGACGAAGGTGGTTTGACTATAGAGGAGATTGCAGCACAGACTTTCATGTTCTTTTTGGCTGGATTTGAGACATCCTCAACAACTATTGGCTTTACTTTGTTTGAATTGGCGTTGAATCCGGATATTCAAGACAAGCTGAGAGAAGAAATAAAAAATTGTATCGACAAGCACAATGGCCAGTTTAACTATGAATGCATGACCGAAATGACTTATATGGAAAAAGTCGTAAAAGGTAAGCCTTTAAATTACTTATTGCTTTAAGAGAAATTGTATGGGTCTTCTTATAGAAACACTTCGCAAGTATCCTTTGGTTACGAACTTGGTACGAAGAGCGATCGAAGACTACCCAACCTCAAATCCTAAATACGTAATTCCCAAGGGAACAATGGTCTTGATCCCAGCTGATGCTATTCATCATGATGCCGAAATATATCCCGATCCGGAAAAGTATGACCCTGAGCGGTTTAGCAGCGAAGAAACACAGAATCGTCATCCATTGACATGGTTGCCATTTGGTGATGGACCAAGACATTGTATAGGCTTGAGATTCGGAAAAATGCAGACGTATATTGGACTTGTAACCTTGCTGAGAAATTACAGATTCTTCTACTGCGATAAGACACCTAACCCCCTTATAATGAATAAGAAACACACGCTGCTGTGCAGCGAGGGCGGGATCTATTTGCGTGTGGAACGTATTTAGTTAGTTTTGTACAAATAAAATGACTGTAAGTTTTATCTGAATTAATTAAGGTCAAAGTTTTTGTTTTGTTATTTGTGTCGAATTCGATGTGTACCATCATTACACGTAGTCATACTCTCTGGGGACCTGTGACCACGAGTCAACTGTTTCGTAGTTTGAGCTTAAGTTGCAATCATCTTGTGGAATGTAATGGAAAACAGCAAATGTGTCTTTAAATTAGTGAAGTTTAATGTTGGTTTTAAGCTGACAGCAAAGCAACTAAAGCACTCATGATATGCAAGAGACTTGCAACTAAAACATAGGAATGCAAGCCAAACATTCTAAGATGGATGTATACCATTATGGTAAGACTCATAATTACATATGGGGCGATTGCATGGCACAAGAGAACCGAACTTGTAACGACTACGAAATCACTTGAGACAAAGGCTGGCATGCTTATCGATCACCGGATCAATGAGAAACTGCCCCACAGCTGCAATGGAAGTTATTATCAACTTAATTCCATTATACCATGTATCAGAAAACTCAGCCAAAAGCGCTATATTGAGAGTTGCCGCCTGAAACTGGGCCAGGGAAAATATTAGGATCTAGAGAAAGAGACTTAAGTTTTAGCTCTATAGGAACAGACCTCTTGGACATTCCAAGAGATGGTATGATCAAGAAATATAACTTTGAGAAAAATTCCAGAACGGAGTTAAGTTCCTAAAATAAAATGGGTAGATGAAAACTTTAACTAAATACTCCAAGCAACTGATGGATCGAGAAGAACTGAGTGGACTGGTGAAGGAGGTTTGGGCCTAGGACCAAACTCTGTGTTCCGATGGGACATTCCACTAGCATTTTCCAGGCGGAGGTTAACGCAATAGGAAAATGCGCCGAACGTAATCTTGAAAGAAACTACAAAAACCAAAACATAACCATCATTGACTGCGGGAAGTAAGAGGGGGTCAATGTAGGATTATGATCCTGAACTAGGCTGGGTGATTGGATTAAGTTTGTATGAACTGACAAAATTGGGGTATTTTGCTTCGGACGTTAGGTCGAGGCTTGGAAAAGGGGCAGAGAGATGTGGGTTTGGTGAGGCAGAGGAATTAGAAGGAGGAGTTTCGATATTAAAAGAAACCCTTTTAGGAAGACGCTTGGATGGATAAATGGCGTATTTGTCTTTGATTTTGGATTGAATTGATTTATGGGACTTGGATTGTGGCTTGGGTAGTGGCACTGGGGCATGCTGAGGAATACTGGGTATTTGGAAGGTGGAACGAAATTAGGTATGATGTGAGTCTTAAAAGACCAGTTAAAATTAGAATAGAAAGTTGTTTTGAGGGTTTGAGAATAGGTATTTCTTATCTATACTTAGAGTTACTTTTTTATTCCAATTTGATATTACCGTCTTTCCAATAGTAATTGAATTACCAAAAGGGTTAGTGAACAGCCGTCCATATGACGAGGGAATGCTTATTCGAAATGAAGTAGTTCGGGGTAGAGATCCTCTGGATGTTATGGTGTAGTTCCGAAGGAAAAAACTGGCTTGCCAGACGGTGTCAGTCGATTTTGGTGTGTTCCTTACTGTGCAGATCGAAGTGTTGTTGTTGTTTAGTTTTATTATCCTTCTGTTCCATTATGAAAGAGTCCATGAGGATCCCGAATGGATTATGATGGGCTCCGTTGGGGAGGGGGGGGGGGTTAGTAGGTTCCAATTCGGCTGCAGAAGAGGCGGTAGGAACTGAGAGAAAAATTGTTGTGGAGAGGTTGGCGTCCATTAGTTCAGCAAAAATGGACATGCTGAATTCGGAAGGTCTTTCCTGGTGCTGATCAGGTATATTTATTTTGTTAGATGAAAGTGCTCTTGCTTCGTCGGACAGGGCGGTGTCCACTGCCCTATTTAATGCAAGGTCACTGCTTATGTCTGCGAATCTGTCAGCTAATTCAGAGAGCAATGGGTCATGTTGACACGGAAGAAGTGCATTGGATGGTTAGATATTCGCTCAGAGTTTTTTGCTTTTCAGTTTTGAATGAGTGAAAGCTCTGCTCAATGCTTCTCGATAGCAGAGAGCTTGTTCAGATTCTGCAACTGTAGAGTAGTTGTCTTCAACTCGTCGGCATTTTTCAAAACTTCATCGAATTTGGCCAATTCTTGCCTACGCTTTTTGTGGTATAACTTCAAATCGGATGATATCTGGTTTAAATTTTCGCTCAGACACCTTATTGCCAACATTATGTGCGACAGTGAGACCTGCTTACATTCATCACAATAAAATGTAAAGTTGTGCAGGTATTCATTTAAATACGTTAATGATCGTTTACTAAGACCAATACAATGGGGATAAAGATTTTCCGCATAACCCACCACACAGAATCAGTTTTTCAGCGCTATCAGAAAAAGGTTACTCTACTTTACCGTACTTTTTCATTTTTGCAATTTGCTTATTTTTAATTTGTGCCTGAATATAGGTCAAAAGTTACACAGAATCGAAATTAGCGCGTGAGAATTTTTGTTTTGTATCTTTTCTTTTGCACAAGAACCGACAGAGGTTGGGAAACGTATCAAAGGAAAAAAAGTGATGGCAAGCAAAAATTTTAATTTATTAATAAAAGGGTCGCGAGTAGGAGCTGGCAAACACACGTCCGATTGGTTTGAAGGTTGAACACTAGTGTGTGTGGCAAACTGGTATTGGAGTGTGTGTGCAGACTGAATGAACTGGGCAGGTGCAACAAAGTCGCTTCATTGGGTACCTGGGTATTGGAGAGCAATACTCTCTGCAGGTTATATAAGGTGCACGAGGAGACACCTGATCGTTGTTACGGATGATTTCAATGTACAAAATTCGAAGTGGCTACGCTGTTCTGGACAGACAACACCCGAAGGAAGGTATGTTGAGCTCTTTGCTGAGGTGAATAATCTGACTCAGCTGGTTACTGAACCAACAAGAATACTTGACATTGCAGGTCACTCTGCCAATACCCTAGATTGTTTCATACCTGGTAAATATACTATTAGTTTGTTATCGCCTCTAGGCACATCGGACCATTGTGTCATATCAGCCAATTTCTCGTGCTCAAAGTTCTCAGTTAAAAATTGGTCACTATGATTCCTCGATAGTGACGTTGACACCAGCGCTGATATGATTACAAATATAATTCTTAAGGGGATGAAAGCTTTTATACCGAACAAAACCAAAAGCATTAAACCAAAAGAAAACTCGTGGTTCGATTTACAACAGGGCTCCGTTCTGTCTCCGACTCTCTTTCTCATTTTCTACATCATCAACTGTCTCTGGTCTGAAACTTCTAATCCAATATACTGTTTTGCTGATGACAGTCATTCCCTTAGCTTTTCATACTCGTTTTTAGATTCTCATCCATGTCCTTCTGATGTGGAATTTGAACGGAAGCATATGATTAGCTCATTAAATTCTGATCTAGACAGCATTTTCAATGCGGAATAAAAAACCGCGTAGAATTTATTGCTTCAAGAACCCAATGCTGGCTTTTGTCGTTAAAGCGGGACCCTACCGCAATGTCGTTATCTATTAGCGGCGCTTGCTTATGGGAAACCGAACAACTTTCAGTTCTCGGTATGTGTATCACCGATCAACTTTTGTGGAATGAACACATATTCGATGTCGCCAAAAACGCTGCAAGATGTTTGGATTTTCTGAGACGATATAAAGTCTATCTTCGTCCAAAGCTTGAGTACAATTGTCATATTTAAGCAGGTGATCCCATAACACATTTAAGCCTCCTGGAAAGAATCCAAAAAAAAGCTTTAAGAATGATAGGTGATGAAACAATAACTAAAACAATTGTGACTATCGAGCACCGTCACAATGTTTCATGCCTTTCATTATTCGATCTGTATATTATTATACACAGTGTTCTAGTGAAATAGCCAGTTGCATTCCTCCCCTTAAATTATTTAACCGTAACACTCGCGCTTCCCATCAGTTTAACCGTGAGCCCAACTTGGGACGTAATGTCAAGTATAGAGATTCTTTTTTTAGCCGCACAACAGGAATGTGGAATGCCTTACCTGAATGAATCTCCCCGCCCTCCTTGCGATAATCAGACATTTAAGAGTAATCCTAGTCGCTCGCACTGTGTATAAACATTTTAAGGATATTGAGTGCGCGCATAATTTATAAAAAAAAGAACTAAACATTATTGAAATACCACAAATACTAAAGGTCCTCAAAGGAATTAATTTGGAGGACGTACTGTAAAATGAGAAATCTCATCCAGTCCTGTAGGGGGGTACAATAGATCCCAAGGTCGCAGTGCATCAATACCCTAAGGTTTGTGTACAAAAAGTGTTCATCCCAATAAGATATTGCAGATTGCGACATATTATAATTTAATTATAATGTAAATCCATACGATTTACGTAATTAGTTATTTAGTTTAATATGGATAATTAATACAATTTAATAACTAGAGTATACAATGTAAAACATTACATCAGATAACGCCTGCATATTGAATATTTTCTTAGCAGTCGTTCACATTTTCAGATTTAGTTTACTTTAAAAATTCACTAAGCTGAGATCAGTTCAGTAAAATAACATCAGTCATTATGGTAATACTGACAGTGATAATTTATTTTCTAATAGCACTGGTCTCCCCAGTGCTTTATTTTATAAGGCAACGCATGACCTACTGGCGACGTCGAGGGATTCCACACGATCCACCTTATTTCCCAAATGGAAACTTAACGGGTTTTAAAAAGAGGTACCATTTGAGGGATTTAATGAGACCTAACTACGAGAAATACAAGCACACTGGGCCATTTGGAGGTTTCTTTTTCTTTCTCAAACGCGCCGTCGTTGTATATGACTTGGATTTAGTCAAAAATATTTTAATAAAAGACTTTAGCAATTTCACTGATCGTGGTGTGTTCCACAATGAACGCGATGATCCACTAACGGGTAATTTATTCGCAATGGACGGAGAAAAATGGAAATATTTACGAAATAAACTGTCACCAACATTTAGCTCGGGAAAGATGAAGAGTATGTTTCCAACAATTCTATCGGTTGGAGAGAGGCTTAAAGAGATATTCGATAATTTGCTTGTCGACGATTCAATAATAGAGGTCAGTGATATATTAGCACGATTCACCATCGATGTCATTGGAACATGTGTTTTTGGCCTTGAATGCAATAGTCTCAAAGATCCACACACCGAATTTCGTGTCATGGGGGAGAAAGCATTCACCCATCTCCGACATAACAATATTATTGATGGCTTTATGTTTAGTTTTCCAAAATTGGCAAAGATTTTACGCATGCGACAAATTCACGAAGAAGTCCATTAATTCTATATGCGGGTGGTTCAAGAGACAGTCGATTATCGTGAAAAGAATTCAATCAAACGAAATGATTTCATGAATTTACTGATCGATTTAAAGAATTCCCAAGGGGGAATGACCATCGAAGAAGTTGCAGCACAAGCGTATGTGTTTTTTGTGGCTGGTTTTGATACATCGGCCTCGACTATGAGTTTCGTCCTGTTCGAACTGGCCCTACATCAAGATATGCAAGACAGATTAAGAGCCGAAATTAATGATAAATTTGACAAGAATGGTAAAATGTTCACGTACGATTGTATGGCAGAAATGCGATATTTGGACATTGTCATGAAAGGCATGTGATTTGATTGTTTTATTATATGAAGGAGGAATTTTAGGTAATTAAAAAAATTTTTTTTTTATAGAAACACTTCGCAAATATTCAGTAGACACAAACGTTATCAGACATGCGCTCAGTGACTACCCAACTTCAACACCGAAATATGTTATTCCAAAAGGGTCAATGGTAATTATTCCAATTGATGCAATTCAACGTGATCCGGAGATCTACCCCGATCCAGAGAAGTTCGATCCCGAGCGATTCAATCCGGAAGAGACACAGAAGCGACATCCCCTCGCCTGGCTGGCATTCGGCGAAGGACCGCGAAATTGCATTGGCTTAAGATTCGGCAAAATGCAAGCTAATATCGGATTATGTATTTTATTGAGGCATTACAAGTTTCACTACTCGAAAAAGACCCCAAATCCTCTCGAAATTGATATTTCAACAATCAATTTGGTATCTAAGGGTGGACTTTACTTACGTGTGGAACGTATTCCTTGTTAGTTTTAAATTTTCCCTTGGTTCATTTTTCCGCCATATTCAAAAATAAAATCTATTTGAGATGTTTAATTTTTCCATTCACGATTGTTCTAAAGTAAAATAAAAGGTTTCATTTTCAAGTTAAGTTTAATTATTAAATTGCACTTAGCGAGAAAAGCTTAGGGCTTTAGTAAATCGCTGACACCAAAATTGCTCATTTCCCCAAATTCTTTAAACTTAACGTAGATAAATTAAAAGCCTTAAACTTCGTAAGACTTAAGAGTTCTGGGGATGCTCAAATATACGGTGTGAGTGAACATGGCACAATTAAATTCCACAGAAGATTACACAGATTTCATTATTCCTTCACCACAAAAACAAATGTCATTAGATGTTAAAATGAATCCAGTGAAGAAAACCGCAAATAGTCAGATGGAAATGTTAGCATGCATTAAACATTTACCTACACCTCCGTTAATGGTGTAACAATGAAAATTTGATGATATTTGGTGAGTTTCTCATGGTACTGACTACTATTAATATTCAATTATGACGTGAACTGTCGCCCTAACAATAAACGGTCCTTCGACCGAGTAAAATATCAAACAAATTGGAATTAGATGGTTGTTCCAAGTACATATGTGTAAACACATGTTTATGGGAGATTAGTAAATAAAAATAGCATATATTTGTTATTTTTGCTAAACATTTTTTATTAGGTAATAATTATGACAACTATGACACAACTTTGAGGCAACAAAATGCGCCTATACAGAGGTTGATAAACAGGTTTTTTTTAAAAGGGTTTGCTGACATTTATTGTGGTGGTTTTTTAAATAGTGTAGCGAAGTTTTACAAATTGTATTCTTATCGCCCTGGTGATGTCAAGAGCCATCATTAAGAACTATTCACATGAGAGCGACCAACAACCGACGAATAAACTAATACATTCGCTTTAGAACAATTTACCAATCTAAATTCTTTACAAATTCTAAACAAAATTGTAGGAATATAATTTATAATAATGTTTAATCACAAAAATTTAATTTTTAATCGCCAAAATAAGATACAATTTAGAAAAAATATTGGATCGCGAATTGCATCTGATTGTTACGAACAGTCAACTCTATTCGCGTGCAACATACCATCCACCCTTCAACGATTAATTGTTTCACGCGCGTCTTCTTAAGGCAAAATCAGATATTCAACCTATATTCGTGACGAATAAAATTAAAGCCATGTGAACGAAATGTCAAAATGGACGAATATTCCTTATTTCGTTGGTCGTTGGTCGCTCTCATGTGCATAGTAATTTAGACCACTAGGACCGACTAAATAACCAAAAGTATGCAAAAGAAATAATTCGTTAAGTATACAACGAAATATCAAATCCTTAAAGTATGCACCATAATTTCTCATAGTTTCTAATTAAACAGTTTAGCGTTACTAGAGTTAATACATTCATATCGATCGACCAAGCTGATTTGCGTATTTTTTGCCCTTTATGTTTTAATCTTTGTAAGATATCGTTTGTAACTTGAATACTTTAATGTCATGGTAGTTGGAGATTTAAATGTAAGAACATGAAATAATTCATATGCATTTAAAGTTAATACGTGTAAAAGATATTCGAAAGATACAAACATAAATGCAGAAATTAAAAATTTTATTATGTACAATGACTTTGGACTTGGTATTTTGAATGGATGTACAGTTAGTGACGCAAATGGAGAATTTACTTTCATAAGGAAACAGGGTACTTCAACAGTTTATAGGTGTCTTATTGGTGGAGAATGAATTTCTACGCTGTCAGAAAGTGTTATGACTCTTCCAAAAGTAAATGATTTCATGGGATGAATCTTTTTTCGCACTCGTGAGGTTGTCAAATACTTTAAAGATCTTGGCATACACAAATTCGCTGGCCCGGATAGAATCCCTACAATCGATCTGAAGAGGTGTTCCTCAACGCTGGCAAAGCTATTGCGTAAGCTTTTCCATCTGCCCTACTATACAGGTTTTTTTCCGAGTAGATGGAAAACAGCATTTACCCAGCCTGTCCGTATAAAGGGCGAATCTTCTTCACCCTATAACTGCCGCCAATTGAACTAACGTCCCTTATTTCCAAATTCACAGAAACGCTAAAGAAATATCTTAAGGAACGAAAGCTCCTTAATGACCGGCAGTATGGCTTTCGTAGAAATAGGTCCACTTATAATCTGATGGTATGTCTCACACATCCTTTTATCGTTTTGGAGAAAGTAAGATTTTTGCGCTTGATATTTCAAAATCATTTGATAAACCTTGGCATCAAGCTCTCTTAGGTATTGATGAATCTCTTCTTCGTGGGATTAGAAACTACCTTCCCGACCACTCAAAACAAGTTGCATTGGGCGGATTCAAGTCTGAAGTTAAAAAAATAAATGCTGTTGTGTCCCAGGGATCCGTTTTGTCTCCAACACTTTTTCTCATTTGCATTAATGATCTGTAATCTAGAATTTCTAATCCACTAAATTACTAAATTGTTTTGCTAACGATAAATTTTCAGATTCGATTTCTTGTTCTTAGTATGTGGAGCTATAACGGCAGCGTATGATAAGCTCATTGAAAATTCTAATCTCGACAAGATTTTCCAATGAGAAAGAAAAAAACCTGTAGAATTTAATGCTTCAAAAAATCAGGGCTATCTTCTGTCTAAAATCAGAGCCCACCCTACATGCCGCTATCCATGAGCAGAACTTGCAACGAAGAAACCCATCAGCTTTCAGTTCTCGTCATGTCCATCACAGACCACCTGTTTGAAACGACCACATATGCTTCTAAGTGCTGGGCATTTTCTCGAAGATGCGAGAAATACTTCTCCCCTCCCGATCTCGCTGTAATAAATATGGGTTAATTCGTCCAAAGTGTGAGTATAACTCTCACATTTGGACAGAAGCTCCCAAAACTCTTTCAATCATTTGGATGGAATTCAAAATAGAGCTATAATGCTCGTTTTCTGATACACAACTTAAGTATTTAAGTTCCACTTAAGAACTTATGTGACAGTTTACGCAGAAGAGTAAACTAGCCCTTAAGCTATTTAAGTAGAACATAAATATTTATTATTCGTATCAGCAAACGGGCCTAAGAATGATACGCGAAAGAACTATAGTGGACACATTTACATTTCTAGAACATCTCGAAATGGTATATGTACCTCACTATTTTATTTTGTTAGTACATATCATACTAAATCCATATGCCACTTTGACATGTCCAAACGTCAAAAAGTTATGTTCGCTTAAATTTTTGCACTATTTTAGGCGTAGTTTATTAAGAAAATATATTTTACTAGCGGACCCGACAGACGTTGTCCTGTCTACACGTCTTTAATTTGAAAATTTCAAACTTTTTTTTAATAAGCTAAAACATTCTGGACCATTTTGATGAAAATTATTATTCAAATGTTATGACAATAGACAATATTTAACGTCATTACATGTAAATTTATTACAATTAGACTAATCGATAGCGTGTGAGTATGTGTAATGAAATCTTCAACTTGTTTTAATTAAAGGTAAAAAAGCTTACACTCCAACTATTTTATTTAAAAAATATATTTTTTTATTAACAAAAACTTAATTTATCGTAATGCCATTGGATGTACAATAATTTTGGTTAAACCCTGAGGTGTATAAATAAATAAATTAGATGGTTTTCCAACTCTGGAACACGCAACATATAATTGGCCGTGAGAAAAACATGGGTTTTCTAAATCTAAGCCACAAATTGTCATTGTTTGGCCTTGTGACTTATTTATAGTCATAGCATATGCCAAGCGGATTGGAAATTGTAAACGTTTGAATGGTATAGGCGAATCTGAAGGAATCATCGGGATCCGTGGTAAAAGTACAACTTCACCTTGAAATTTTCCAAGATAATTTATAAGTTGTACCTGTAGTTGGATTTCTTTGTTTAATATTGATATGATATCCATCTTCTCCTTCCCAAAATATCAATGGATACTGCAAAGCATCGTTAGAACGATGATTGTCTTGAATTATTTGCATCGTATTATATCTGCGTTGTATGCGAATATCTCGACGTTCACATGGGTCACCAGCCATAACGACTGCAACTTCATTAATAGTTGGAACATTATATGTGCCTGCGTGCTCTCCATAGGGCACTTTGTCTGCTTTGATGACAATGACGTAGTTGTCGTTTTGCAGTCTGTTAGAAAGAGTCTTAAACAATCGTATCAATTGGTTATTGTTTTCCAAAAACGTTTGCAAATTATCCACAATTTCTCGTTCTTCCATCCGCTCTATATGGTTGTAAAGGCAGCGTGTATGTGATTGTTGCTCCTCATCGCCCATAAAATAAATTTGTAGAAATTCAGGCATTAGAAGCAATGATCCAATTTGGTGGTACACCTGACCTTGAATCTTGAATGTAGATTCAAAATTACGACCATCTTCATTATGAACAATTTTTGTTGCTCCAAATGATGTCATTTGGAAGCATGAATTGAATTTACGAATTTTTCGCAAAAACAATTTCGATTGAGATGTGGTTCCGGCTAAAAGTGTTTTTAAAGGTTCCGGTGGTGGATTTAGCGATGGCAGTGAAATTTTTCCAGATGCGCAACATAAACCAGTTGATTCACCTTTATACTTGAAAGCATGACAATATTGACACTCTTTGTCCATACTACCTATCGTGATTAGTGCATGTGACGAATAATCTATTTCAGGAACATATTCGAACGCGAGACGATTAAATGATGCTCGTGACAATGCTCGATTATGTTGCACTTGTTGATGGTGATGGTCTCTATGTGCGTCGGTAGCTCGTTGACGTGCCTCTCGTTGTCTCAATGCATTAGCATGAAGACGTTGAACGCGTTGCTCTGAATTCTCATTTGCTCGTGAACATGCAACTTGATCTCTTAAATTTGCATTATCCGTTGAGTGTTCTTCAATTGATCTATTTAACCGACGATCATGGACTAATTGGGCGTTCCGAGTACGCCGACCAATGTTTTTTGCTCTTCCACGAAGACGTGGCATTTTCTGTATAAGGAAAATACTGTAAAATAATACATAACGAAAATGAGTGACTTATTAAAGATGAAATTTTAAGTAATAAACTGAAAAGATTTATTGTAACAAATTTTAGATCAAAAAACGCGTAATTTTATGTTTTTTCTATTCAATAATTCTAATAAGGAATAATTTTTAATAAAACCAATTGAAAAAATTCATTAGGAAATTAATAAGCTACTATCTGCGTCATTAATTTTTGACTTTTAATTTTTTTGAGATTTAATGAAAAATAAAAATCCATCTGAATAAAATCGGTATAATAAAATGTAGATGGATAAAAAAAATTTACAAAAATATATGAATTTATAAGCAAGAACCATAAAATAAAATATTCAATGTCAAAATCTGTATCGATGAAAAATCTGTCCAAACAAAAATTCGTGTAAATAAAGAGGCAAATATAAAAAGTAAATAGATAGAAGACAATAAAATACAACAATTAAATAAAAGTATAATTATGTAGATAACCTATATAGAATTTCCATGTATTGTTTATGAAATTATACTTTAATTTTATGGATTTTTAGTTATTCACGTTTTATATTTGCCTCTTTATTAACACTGAGTTTTATTTGGATGGATTTTTTATCGACACAGATTTCAAAATATCGAATATTTCATTTTATGCTTTTTTACTTTATTCATATATTTTTTTATTCATTTATATTCAATTATTTAAATTTTATTTGCATACTATTTTATTTTCCCTTAAATCTCGAAACAGTCATAAATTAATGACGCCGATAGTACACAAATAAATTTGTAGGTTAGGTTAGTTATTAACTAACGCACGTGTAAAGAAATATAAGAAATATACTCACTTCGATTCTGCACTAAATTCGCAAAATGTATAGTTTTTTAGGCACACTTCAAAACTCTTCTCAAAACACTCAGTACCTTTTAATTTAATATTTGATCCAGCACATGGTCTACAATAACACAATGATAACAAAACATTTTTTTAATTTGATCGCAGCGCTAACTGTCGGGACAGACTTGATAAAATTTGGTCACGCAGTTGTTGAGATGCTTGTTACATATAACTGCTAGATGGGGCTTTTATAGAAAGCTTACATCGCGCCATAGACCCTTAAGGTGCAACGGTGCGCGTTCCCAATAGCACTTTGCCGATAGATGGAGCTAGGGGCGTAAAATCGTTTTTTTTATTTTTTAAAACCTTTTAAAATTGAATATTATTTAATATTTGAATCTGCGATGGTAGCGCCGTCTGTCGGATCCAATGTAAAACAATGTAAAACATTCCAAAATCAACAACTACTAATAAATTAAAAATTAATTAAAAAAACATTGTCCAGCGGACAAAATTGTGAATCTAAACCATTCTCAGATCTCCTTGAGCACACACAAAAAATTTCATCAAAATCGGTCCAGTCGTTTAAGAGAAGTTCAGTGACATACTCACTCACAGAAGAATTATATATATAAAGATATGGTGCTAGTTAGTGTTTAAAATTAGGGAAATATTAGTAAAGTGCTTTAGTATTAGCAAATTGTTAGGTAGTATCATGCTAAGCCCTTAACATCAGGCTGTTTAAAATTTTGGGCCATAGTTTTTATTTTATACATTTTCCAATATGAGTAAAATATCATACTTAATACTTATACTTTTATACTGCACAATAATTCTTGAATCGACAATTTTAAATAATGACATTCAAAACACAAAAAATGCATATTACCTATACGCACATTTAACTACGGAATCGGATAATTAAAATTTACTTATACACACATATCCACAGTAATGATCACTTTATATATATACATACTTCATACTTATCTATCGTTATCGATTAATGTACTTGCTTATTTTCTATATATTTTTTATAAGGTTAACCATTTTGCGGTTTCAATAGTATAGGGCTGGAATTCGACATCTGTCAAACTAAGTTGTTAAACCAATTTTTTTTCCAGTTGAAAGTCTGACATTTACGAAAATGGATCGCTTAACTATCGCACAACGCATACAAATTGTTAAAACCTACTACAAAAATGGTGATTCTGCCACAGCCACATATCGTGCTTTAACAGGAGATTATGGTTTACATAATCGTCCAACTACGCGAGCAATTGGCAACATTTTGAAGAAATTTGAAGAAACTGGATTGGTTACAGATATTGTAAGGCATGTGCATCATCGTTTCGCTCGTACCACTGAAAATATTGCTCCTGTAAGATAAAGATCGACCCGAATGTGTCAATTCCTCGTCGTTCTCAGGAATTAGGACTGTCTTACGTCACAATTTGGCGGTTTTTGCATTTGGATCTACACCTACATCCATATAAAGTCCAGCTGACCATTCGCAACGTGCGTCGCAGATACGTCGAATGGGTGCTTGGACAACAGCCGGTGGACGGCGATTATTCGAACAAAATTTTCTTCAGCGACGAAGCGCATTTCTCACTCGGTGGGTATGTTAATAAACAAAATTGTCGTGTTTGGGGTTCAGAGAATCCTCAAATAATTGAAGAGAGACCATTACATCCACAAAAAGTCACTGTTTGGGGCGCTCTTTGGTCCGGAGGTGTGATTGGACCTTACTTCTTTGAAAACGACGATGGAACGACTGTCACCGTCAATTCGGAGCGTTATGGTCATATGATAACCGACTTTTTTTTGCCTGCTATTGAAGAATACGACTTGAAGAATATGTGGTTTCAACAAGACGGTGCCACTTGCCACACAACTCGAGCGAATATGGCTTTATTGCTAGAGACATTTCCTGGCCGCGTAATTTCTCGTCGTGGCGATATCAACTGGCCACCAAGGTCATGCCATTTGACACAGCTGGACTTTTTTTTATGGGGGTACGCGAAAGACCGTGTTTATGCAGATAAACCTTTAACTATTGAGCACTTGAAAACCAACATTCGTCAAGTTATGGCTGAGATACAGCCCAATATGTGTCAAAAAGTGGTCGAAAATTACCTCAAAAGAATCGATGATTGCAACAATTTGTGTGGTGGTCATTTAAATGATGTAGTGTTTCACACATAATGTCAACGTTCAAACTTTATAATAAAAAAGAAATATTGATTTAAAATAGCTTTTAACGGCCTTTAGTCCACAAAATTTGCGTTTCATCCCGGCAAATCTCACTTGGACTCATCAGTGGCTTAGTGAGCGCCTTACCAATACGCAATTTTTGTTAAATTCAGTTCAACTTACTTGCATTTTTTGACAAAAAAGCAATGTGAACTATTTCCAATAAGATTAAACGCAAATTTTGTGGATTAAAGGCCGTTAAAAGCTATTTTGAATCAATAATTCAACAAGTCCAATTAAATATAATGCTGTCTTCTACTTAGCTGAGTAATTTCAGTAGTATATAGAATTGTATTATAAAAAAAACACCTTCTTATCAAAAAGAAATATCAGGAAAAAAAATATTTTATACGTGTTTTATTTACGTTTACTTTTGAAATCGCAAATGGATAACGTTATTTTTTATATATTAACGTAATCTCTCTGTTTATTTTTTCATTGCTTAAAATAGATCACCTCGTCAGTAGACAGTGGAAGAAGCATCGAATTTTGGAGTTTTTACTTCAAAAATCCTTATAGTTGCGTTTTGGCGAGAATCACATCCATCGATTATGCTCTTCATTAATGTATAGTTTTTAACACAATTAAAAAAAAAACACATAGTCTTACAAATGAAATCACAAGAATATAAAAAAAAATAAACAGCGCCAATAATTATCATTTTTACCAAAGATACTCCAACCAAAGATAATGAAATGAAAGGGTAGTTCATTTTATGACCACCGCTACTAACCAACAGCTGCTGAAAGCTAGAACATGAGTGAAGTTTGGTACTAGGAATCAGAAATATGTAAATGCGCGACGGGGTTTAGAGAGTTGCGAAAAGAAGCTCAAGAAAGTTAAGTTAGGTTAGGTTAAATTGGCTTAGACCAGAGTTTGTCTCTTGTGATACTACATGACTCCTGAGATAAACGTTGCACCATTTGTAGCTGGAATTGATAAAATAAGAGACTGTAGATGCCCATGAATCAAAGAAAACAAGATTACGACACTTCTTTGTTTTTCTTATTTTATTGACGGCACCAGAGATCAAAAATCTGGTGACGTCAATAAAGTAAGACAAAAAAAAGTGTCGTAATCAAGTTTTCGTTGATTCATGGTTGATGTCTATATTGTTTAGATCGTTGAGACCATCGAAGAAAAAGTCTCCAAGGTAGAGCTTACATCCCTGAAATAGAGCAGGGCATGTACACAGAAGATGAGGATTAGATTCCACTTCTTCTTTGTTCATGCAGCTTCTGCAAAAATCGTTTGAGTTAACGCCAAGCCTCTTTGCGTGCTTGCCTATGAGGGAAGTGTTGACCAAAACTGTTGTTGTATTTCTCCATTTTCGATTTTTCCTTTCTTTAGCCGTGTTCTTTTGGTAAATCTGTCGCCAGCAAAGCAGGATTTTCCAAAAGAACGATCCGCAGCAGCCTTATAATTTGTATATTTAAATTGATATTACCAATCTTGTGTCTAATAACTAAATGCAAAATTGAATAATTGACTTGCTTTTATTTCTTCAGATAATAATAAAATGGAATATATATGAAGCAGTAAAAACTAATACAAAGTTGAATTTTACACATCTGTGTGTTCCAAAATGTTTTTTTTTTTATTAAATCAGATCTGGCGCTGATAAAAGAGTATTGTCGCATTGTGTTTCCTTGCAAAAATGATCGCATTCATTGTTTAACTATTAAGTATTTTTAAACTTCGCTTACATGCGAAAAATCGAGTTGGCGTAGAGAGGTTAATTAAAAATGAGTTGTATAAAATATGGACAGACATCCCCTTGGAGAATCTTATAATTGGGGTAAATAGTCATGTTTTGGAAAAAGTATTAACGTCGCAAAAAATAAACACTGAAAAAAAGACGATTATGTACATTTTTATATTCACTGGTTGGTCAACTCGACTCCAAATTCAAAATGGAGTGAAAATCTGTTTTGACACGAATTTTAGGGTTAAGACATCCATCAATAAAATTTTACGTTTTCTGACTAAGCTTTATTTTGAAATATTTAGAATGTATTTCTTGCCAAATTTCGCTGAAAAGCTGTTAAAAATCACCCTTGCCCGCAGATGATATATACAATCTAATAATTTCCAATTGTTGGTATAAATAAATCAAAAATTTTTCAATGAAATATTAAGAATCTTCACAATCGAATTCGGCAGTTTATGTCTTGCACGTGTTATAAGTTCTCTATCGATATCATACACTTAAGTGCTGCTAATATAAGTGCTTATTTATTACAAACTAAAATATATGCACTGACTTGCTCCTTAAATGCTTGTTTTTAGGCAACTTGACAGCTGCTGATACAAAGCCTCAAACATCTTTAGTATCTTTGATTTGGCAGTTTCGCACGAATAATCTATATTTTTAACTTTAAATAAAATCTATTTTTGACCCAGTTTGTTGTGTTAGTAATTTTTATTTCCTGTACCTGAATAGGTGTGAGACAATATTTTAAGGAAAGAACAAATAATAAACCAAAAATTATTAATTTTTGATTGCTTTCAGCTAATTTCTTAAAATTGTTCACAAATATATTCAAATTGTTTGGTTTCCGAGATAACTTTTCTAATAAATAGGTGAACGTGGACATTGACAAAGAGAAGATCTCTCCGAACAAGGACTTCGATATTCATTCATCCGAACTACCAACTAAAAACATAATATTATATTATATACTCGAATAAATGTCCAAAGCAGACTTCTGCTTTTACTTTTACCGAAAGCAGGTTCTAGTATTTGTAATGTGTGTAAATTCTGCTTTGCTGCCGATCTCTTTTGCCAAAAGAACACGGTTTATAGCATCTTGTTTGAGCATTAACTTACATGCGATGAGAATACCTATTTTTGCCTTTTCAGGTAATAAAGGTAGTATCGTTCCATTTTTGGCAAGTTCATCAGCCTTACAATTCCCTGGAATGTCCTTGTGCCCTGGCACCTAACATATGTGAATATTTAACTGCTGCCCCATCTCCATGAGAGATGATTGGCAGTGAGAGCAGTTATGGAGTTTGTATATAACGATTCCAGAGATTTAATAGCCTCCTGATTTGAGAAAATACGGATATCAGTAGTTGATATATCACGTTTTGTTTGACCCAGGAGAGGACTTCTCTAATTATCATGATTTCCGCCTGGAACACGCCACAATGATTATGAAGACGGAAAGAGATACTTAATTTATTCTGTTTGAATACACCCCCCTCCAGCAATCCCGTCATTAGTAGTTTTTGATCTAATTTGATATTAAAATGGATAGCATTGTTTTCCAAGAGGATAAGTCCTCCCAGACGGTCTTGGAGGGATGGTGACTTGGAAGTTTTTGTCAAATTCTAGTTTAGGGATGGTGTAATCATTGTAAATTGGAAGTTATCCGAACGAGCTCAGAATAATAAATAGAATGGCCAATATCAATATTGATCCATTGTGAAGAAACCTTAAGGTGGGCGGCTATGCTCGCTGCCCTCTGTTTGCTGAAAATATCTAGGGCTAGCAGATGGAGTAAGACGTCTAGTTAAGCAGAATGTGTTGTTCTTAATGCTCCGCTTATATTCATTGAGGCTGATCGTTGGACTTTGCTCAGCTTATCACGACTTGCAGCTTTGTCCAGCATGGTCCACATAACTGTTACGCCATAAGTAAAAATTGTTCTGATTACCGAAGTATATAGCCAGTGAGTAATACGGGGTATGGCACGATCCATTGATTTCCCATAACTTTTTACATGAGAAGAGTGCCACAGTTGCTTTTTCAACTCTTTCTTCTATATTATGTTTATAACTTAATTTCTTATCTAAAATAGGACCCAAGTATTTTGGTTCATCTGCGAAAGCTAGTGGAGTACCTTTGATAGTAGGAGGATCTGCGTTAGGAATTTTGTACTTCCTTGAAAATAGGACAAGTTCCGTTTTCTTAGGGTTGACCCATATAATAGGCCACACCTCTCCGTTTATAATTTATTAGCTTATTTAAAGCATTTTGTAGGAGTTCTTTTAGAACGTCGGGGTGCTTTCCTGACACGGCAATAGCAACATCATCCATCCGCATAACCACTCTGTAGCTCTCTACTTCCAGATCTATCAGCAGCTCATTTACCAGATTCCAGCGAAGAGGAGATAGAACACCGCCCTCCGGGGTACCTCTACTGACAAATCTTCTTGCAGAGAAACCGCCCAGTTTTTAATTGATAACCCTGATTAATCAGTTCACCCAGCGATCTATCTAATTTAGACTTGACTAGTGCAGATGCGATTGCTGATACGTCGACATTGTTATGTGTAAGCGCATTCTATGCCCCGGAATGTGACCATAGTATACTCCTAATGGCGGAGGGAGTATTCGATAGTTCGTACTAGTGTATGTAAGGCAGTATCTACCGATCTATCTTTGCAGTACGCATGTTGTGCCGTTGACAAAAATCTCGTATGGATATTACGTAAGTGGATATTAATCAATCTTTCAAGAGTTTTTAAAAGAAAAGATGATAGACTAATAGGTCTCGTGTCTTTCGGGATAACTTGGGTGCATTTACCCGCCTTGGGTATGAACACAACCTTAACTTCTCTCCAAAGCAGAGGTATGTGGATCAGATCTTAGCAGCTGTGGAACAAATTCTTCAGAATTGGTAGAATTAGATCTGAGTTCCTGTGTAGCTCAGCTGTAATTCTGCCGCCCGGTCCTTCGGCCTTGACAAGTTTAAAGCTAATTAATTGCCCATATAAGTTTTTCCCTAGTAACTAAACCTTGTGGATAGTTAGACTTGTTAGGCGCCGTATGGTCTGTGGTCTGTAAACCTAACATTTTGAGAGCTACCTGGAAAACGGGTATGTTGTAATCTAGCGCAACAAAGAAACTGTGAAACTCAAAGTGACTTTCCATAGAATCCTATGTATAAACTATTGGGCCTGCACACACAAGACTATTTCGTCCGGGCTAAAAATATGCTTTTTTGGGAAGGAAAGCGAAGTGTGCAATATAAAACGGACTGAAATTGTAACCCTAAATTTCGTAGACTACAAAGACATACATAACAGTTTACAGTTGTGGGTCTTATAGAAATACTAACGCATATAAAGAAATTCATGTATACATTTCTTCTTTTGGACTGAAATAATCTCGTGTTTGTTTGGACTAAACTAAAACCGATTTTAGTCCAAAAAATTGTTCATGGAGTTTTTTTTTTCTAAATTATGCTCGCACTGGAGGGGTTATGACTACCCTTAAAATGATAACACACAGTGCGAAAGAATAGAAGGATAGGAAAGAATTTTTGTTGGCACAGTGAATTTGAGAATTAAATGTTTACTATATCTTTTTAACCCACGGGTGGAATCCAATTAAAATTGGAGGTATAGAAAAGAAGAATGCAGCCTCGCCTGGGGACGAACCCACACGTTCCAATCAGCAATGCAATTGGGGAGTGGCCGTGGCGCGATAGTTGAGTGCTCGCCTGTCAATATCGTGGTTGCAGGTTCGATTCCTGCCATTGTCTATGTCTTCTTATATTCCATTAAAAACCAGCATAGTACCCATAAATATGAAAACGAAACAAATAAAATAATGCGAATTATAAGAGACATAAATAAATAAGACCTGGTAATTCTCTCCGCATTAGTTCAGCCGCCATCCCTGCAGATAAATCTGAGACAACAACCAGCTCTAGTCTCAGAATATCGCGCCACACATCTTCGCTATCATTCTTTTTCTTCTTTCATCCAATGCCCGGGCTGTGTTAAAAACATATAAAGGGTATTCATAATCCCTTGAGCGCGTGCAAAATTATAAAAAAAAAATAAAATGCGCCATTGCGCAGATGGATACTAAATATTATGCGAAACGGGTCGCGTATTTAAAAATAAATTATGTTGTGAAATATTAAATAACTATTATTAAATTTTAAATATATTATTGAACCAAAATAAATGTTGTCAATATTGGGTAAATTTACAAACGCATCACTGCAGTAATAATGCTTGATCATTTGCGTCAAACATTTACAAGCGCATAAACTTTTCGCATCACTTTGAACGTCAACTTTCTTTATTTACTTGAAAGATGCCGGTGATCGATTGTTATAAATATGGCGAATGCAAATGAAATGAATGCATTTGAATATTTCATTTCTCTTAAAACCTATTTGCTTCAATTAAAGCTTTTAATAGTATTATATGCGTCGTGCGAAACAAACAACTGTTTTTCATCGTCAACGATCTGCATCTCATCCGCAACAGATAATATGTAATCATCTGATGATGCTGAATAGCTGCGCAATTATTTGACGTTTGTGAACTTACCTACTAATTTAATTTATCGAAATAAAATAAATTTTACATAAAGAAAATATGGAGACTGAACAATAATTAAATGTACTATACTGCAGGTCAACAACCAGCTATAATTAAAAATATCTATGGGTCATGTTTTATATTTAAATAAGTACGAGTATATATTTGGCGCGAAACAAAACAAGTCAATCTGCTTCTTAGATACAAACGCCTAATCCGCATATAAAAATGTAAATTCAACGTATAATGGCATCGTTTACAGTTTAACTTGGAAGCAAAGTTACACAATCCAATCATCCAAGTGTAATAATTCATACACATACATTAATCCATAGATATACCTGTCTACTTGCAAACTTGAAATAGAAAGCCGTAACCTGTTTTTCATTAATAAACTGCATTAGGTATCTTTTGATACTTTTCACTCGTAGAATCTCACATAAGATAACGAGTTTAGAACGGAATACATTTCCTCAGCAATTATTTACATTTTCAAATTCAATTTCAGTTAAGTCTAGACATTTACGGGGATCGGTTGAGTCCAATAAAATTACCAACCGACAACTGTTATCATGGCAATATCAACCGTTCTACTTTACATTCTGATAACATTAGTATCGGTGCTGGTGTATTTTATTAGGCAACGCATGACATACTGGAAACGGCGAGGAATTCCACACGATCCACCTGATCTTCCAAATGGAAACTTGACGGGTTTCAAAAAGACTCATCATTTGAGGGATTTAGTTAAAGCTAACTACGAGAAATACAAGCATACCGGACCATTTGGAGGCTTCTTTTTCTTTCTCAAACGCGCCGTCATCGTCTTTGACTTGGACTTAATAAAAAATATTTTAATAAAAGACTTCAATAATTTCACTGATCGTGGTGTATTCCACAACGAACGCGATGATCCTTTGACGGGGCATTTGTTTGCCCTGGATGGGCAAAAATGGAGACATTTAAGGAATAAGCTGTCGCCGACATTTAGCTCTGGAAAAATGAAGGGAATGTTTCCAATAGTTCTATCGGTTGGAGAAAGACTTAAGGAGACTTTTGACGAGTTGCTTGCAAACGATTCAATCATAGAGGTCAAGGATATTCTGGCACGATTCACGGTCGATGTTATTGGAACTTGTGCCTTCGGATTGGAATGCAATAGTCTAAAGGATCCACACGCCGAATTTCGTATCATAGGAAGAAAAGCATTCACCCAGCCTCGTCATAATAAAATAATTGAAGGGTTCATCTTTAGTTTCCCAAAATGGGCAAAGATGCTACGCATGCGACAAATTCACGAAGAAGTTCATCAGTTCTATATGCGAGTGGTTCAAGAGACAGTCGATTATCGTGAAAAGAATTCAATCAAACGAAACGATTTCATGAATTTACTGATCGATTTGAAGAATTCCGAGGATGGAATGTCCATGGATGAAGTTGCAGCACAAGCGTTTGTGTTCTTTTTGGCTGGATTTGAGACATCGTCCACAACCATGGGCTTTGCCTTATTTGAACTGGCACTGAATCAAGATATTCAGGATAAACTGCGGGCCGAAATCAATGCTCAATTTGAAAAGAACGGCGGAATGTTGACATATGAAAGTCTGTCTGAAATGCATTACATGGAAATGGTAATGAAAGGTATGTGCGGCGTGATCCCAAAGTTACATTTTGTCATGAAATTATTTATATAATACACATTTTTCTTATTTTTTTAGAAACACTACGCAAATACTCAATTGTCACGACCCTCATAAGACAATCTCTCAATGACTATCCCACTTCAAACCCTAAATATGTTATACCCAAAGGAATAATGGTAATGATTCCAGTTGATGCTATCCATCGTGATCCAGAGATTTATCCCGATCCAGATAAGTTCGATCCCGAGCGATTCAGTCCGGAGGAGACGCACAAACGGCATCCGCTCACATGGCTGCCATTTGGCGAAGGACCTCGAAATTGCATTGGCTTGAGATTTGGAAAGATGCAAACTTATATCGGACTGTGTTTCCTATTGAGGCACTACAAGTTCCACTATTGTGAAAAGACTCCAAATCCTCTGCAAACTGATATTTCAAGTATAATTTTTGCAGTGAAGGGTGGTATTTCGCTGCGTGTGGAACGTATTTAATGTGTGTATATATAAGATTCTTGTATTGTCTTATTTGATGAGTGTTTAAGTTTTAAGTGTTTTGTGTTAAATGTCATAGCGGTATTTTAATTGAGTTTGCTTTATTTTAGAAAAAAATTGTACCTGCCTTTATTCAAAATCATCAAAATTAAATTCAATTCAATAAAATTTTGTTGGTTATACATTGTTCAATTATTTGCCTTAAAATTTATTTGCATTTAAGTCTGGCAGACTAGCGGCTTTTCTGATGATAACAATATAGTCAGGGCAATGTACAAAAGCACGCCTGAAGAAATCGGAATTTGCTTGACTAATTTCAGGTCTGTTGTTTTAATTTGTTACAGTGTAAGTTTTGCGTCGTTTTTTCTGTCCTCATCCTGCAATATCATTGTTTGTTTCAGGAGCATTGACCAACCCTACACATTTGAAAAAGATAAAAACATTTTCGATAATTTCGGAGCCACATATTCTTATGAGGAACACAATTCAAAATTTCGTAAATCGAAACAAATTTGGACCATTTCATGAGTTGTTTAAACTATTTGTCTTAATCAATTTTACAACATCAAATAAGCTTTAAGTAAAAACAAATGCATTTTGTCTGCATTTCTAACAAAATTAAAATTGCACATGTGCTGTATTTCACTTTTCGTGAATTTGAGGAACGAAAGTGAATTAAGATGTTCTGTATTCCACATAAAATAAAGTTTGTAAATAATATAAAAATGTTTTGTAAATAGCTCATTCCGAACGTGGAATGTTAGGGTTCTGATTATGAAAATTCGTGTTCTACATTCCGAATATGAACCGTTTTTATGCAAATTATCTGTAACAGGTGATTTCTACATTTCGAAAATGAATTCGAAGTGAATTAGAAGGACTTGAATCCACTAGAAATGCAGAACACGTTATTTCATTTTAAGTGAAATTGAAATTTGTTTTGAATTCATTTTCACTCGGAATGCAGAACATGTGTGAATAACCTTTCACACCGAACCCAAAAACCAGGTGCAATAGAAAAATAAAAATCGAAAAGATGAAACAGGAAAAGGCGCGATAGTTGTGTGTTCGCCTGTCAACCTCATGGTCACAGGTTCGATCCCTGGCGTAGTCTTTGTCTTCTTATTTTTCCATTAAAAACCAATTCTAAAAATAAATGTCATACAATAAGTTGTTGGTTTACTCATTACATGCTGTTTAGGCATAGAACTAACAACATGTGATTGAGTAAAACTAGTATACCGATTAAATATGACTAAAGAATAAAAAAATCAATGCGAATTATAAGGGACATAGATAAATAAGAGACGGAAATTTCTCCGCATTAGTTCAGCCGCCATCTCTGGAGATAAAATCTGAAACAACCACCACCTACAGTCTCCGAATATCGCGCCACACATCTTTCCTATCATCCTTTCTCTTCCTTAACCTCACCCTCACGCCCGCGCTGTGTTAAAACATTTAAAGTGTATTCATAATCCCTTGAGCGCGTGTAGATTATAAAAAAAAAAAAAAAAAATCTATCTGAACACGAGCAAGTAGCATGAATCAAAGAAAACAATATCACGACAATTCTTTTTTTGTCTTATTTTATTGACGTCATCAGAGATTAAAATACATTAATCCACAAACAACAAACAACAACAATTTGCAGATTTTTGATCTCTTTTGCCGTCAATAAAATAATAATCGTAATCTTGTTTTCTTTGATTCATGAGCGGGTGGGATGTTCCTTGCATGCTTTTGACGTTCCTCTTTCTACTCGTTCTTTCTGTTTCTCTCTATATTTAATTTTAGATCTTGATGAATGAACTCGAACATCAATCCAAATGGTTGACGAATTCAAATGGAACAAACGTCTGATCTCATTCACAAATAACCCATAATAAAGATTGGAAACCTTCGTACGTTTCACCCCCCAAAACCCATTTGTTTACATTGTTGTATTTGTAGCTTTGAAACTCTATCCATGAATAGATGGCAAATCGAAAGGCAAAACAAAAACAAATTACTAGGACTGCGCTGTCTATGTGTCTATAGGAAGAGGAACAGAAAAGATTTTTGTGTGTGTTTTTATCAATGTGTCTATTGGAAGAGGAACAGAAATGTTACTTGTGTGCGTGTTTCAGCTTGTAGGCAAATGTCAAATGAAAGCAGAGGTTTCTGGTCTTTAAGTTATTAGTTTATGATCTCATTTTTAATAACGAAATGCAACCCATTCTCTATAATTCTTGTCATCCGGATTATATGAACAAACTTTGTTTCCATTTTTTCTTTAAAAAAATATTTTTTGTTCAATAACTACACTGGGAAAAGTAAATAAAATGAAAGATAGCTGTCAAATAAACGCGCAGTACTAAAACTGAGAAAAAGCCTATAAGCGCATTACCGAATAGAAGTTCAAAAGAAAATAGCCAAGAGTTGCGACTATTCGTTGATGGAGATCAGGAGAGAAACATCAAACGAAATGACGTCTTGTTTTTCATTATGTGAGGAGGGCAACACCAAAATTCAACTTCGCTTGCGTCTATCAAAGAACAACTAAATATTAAACTATTGTTGCTGTGTTATTTAATACAAAATTATTATTTATTTATGTAAATAGTCTCCGAGTGTTGTGCGCTGTGTTTATCTTTTATATTATTTTTTTAAACGTGTTTTCTCACAGCACCTTATTGCAAAACCATCACGAATTAGTAGATATGTTAAGCAAAAAATGCCTTCTGCTTGGTTGTTCTGAAAGATCAGAACGAGCTCATACTTTCAGTTTTTATTGCATCCGGGCCGTCCACAAAAAGCCAAACGAGATTGAAATATCTAAAGAAAGTTGAACTGCATGGTTATATGCCATTAAAAGAAAAGATTTGAAGGAGAGCTCAATCAAGTTCACAAAAATATGTTCTCAACATTTTATTACAAGTAATATCGTATTTGATTTTCAGTGATGTGGTAAAAATAAAGCAGTTTTTTTAACATCGTCCAGCTAAGCTTGAAGATAAGCTATATCCAGATTGGATGGGATATCCTCAATTTTCGAAACTCGGAGTGGAACGTTACCAAAGGTTGCAAAATTAAACGAAATTGAAAGATGATGTTATCCCTGAGATAGAACAAATGTTACACCAACAGTTGCAGTGAATGTAGTACTTAGTGAGCTGAAACAACTCAAACAAGAATTAAAGGCTAAAGATGAAACAATCAAGGCATGTGAGGATAAAGCGAAAAAATTAACAGATCAGCTATAGGAAGTTAGGTTATTTCATATAACTTATAAGTGCATAATATTGCAACATTAAATATAGTTTTCAGAGTACTATAATATATGAGCAGAAGTTGCAGCTTGTTAATAAGGGAATGAAAACAATTGTCGGACAACTAAAAGTTAACAAAATTAGTATCATGAATTTGAAAACAATGGCGCAAGATTAAAAAAAAAAACCATTGTTAAGGGCTTAACATTTTACTAGTTAGCAATTTCCTAATAACTATTTCAAAATTTCTAAACCTTTTCTAAACTAGGAAATTGCTAATTAAGTAGAAAGCTGAGCATTTGTAGGGTTGGAATTTTGATGAACACAATTATTATTGCTATGCGTTGTAAATTAATTATATGTTGATGAAAACCCAACATGTGATCTAAAGAGGTCTTAGTAATTTCTATTTTCATCATTTTAACTTCATTATTTACAAAAAAAAAAAAAAAAAAAATTGTGCACCAGCAAGACTCGAACCTGGGTGCCACGCGTGCAAAGCTGATATACTATCAGATTTCACAATGGATTTAGCAAATTGCTAAAAGTTAAAGTGGTCATTCCGTGATTTTAGGTTTAATAAAATCGTTTAAAATTAGCTAAATCATCTTTTTAGCTTAGTAAATTGCTAAAAGTGGCTTTAACATTTTACTAAATCGTTTAAAATTTTGCGCCAATGATATTAAAGTTCTGTGTTTTACGGGTTTTCCAAATTTTACGACATTGAATCATTTATTTAACTTTTAAAAGGACTATTTATCATCAAGGCCTATGAAGCAAATTAATAGTTTTGATGTTTTTATGCTAACCTTGCTGAATGAAACAAATTCATATTTAAATTAAAAATGATGTAATTTATCAAAACGGCAAAATAAGATAAAAAAGAAAAACTCATAAAAAATAAACATAAGCTTAGGTATCAACTAAAAATTCACAGTTTTTTATCATTTAAATGTATAAATTAAACTAGAGGTAGTTATATTTAACACAGTAAGGTTAAATGAACAATCAAAGTTTGTATGTCAAAAATATTCTGCAAATTAAATAAAATTATCTCTCTAATTTGATGTAAAAAGAGAATAAATACACCTCATAAATTTATTTCAAAGAACATCCTGATCATTTCCCACATTTACGCAAGTATTTTTACGGGGGTGTTCATGCAAACGTCTGGCGGAAAATTATATCTTTCTGCAAACCGGAAAATTATCTCGTTGCATGAAACCCTTATTGTAAAAAAATGTCCTGTTTGAATAAAAGCTTTCATCTCAGCTATTGGTGCGGTGCGTACATCGGAATCTCAATTTTCTGGAAAAAAAACCTTAAATATATATAATTTGTTACGAAATATCAAGAAATATTAAAAATTATATTTGCAGACAGAAAAACTTTTATTTGCCCTCCACGTTCGATAAATGACATTTGAGATTGGACAGCTGTCAAAAGGTATAGATTGAACAAATATCAAAACGTTTTGATTTTGCTTCAAGCACACACAATGTATACGTGAGTTATTTTCACGAATAAATTATTTTTAATTTTGATTGAAATGCATTTGAACAGTGTACTATATATCCCTCATAATACCTGACTTAAGCAACCAGTTTTGAGGCGGTATTACAATATCATATAAATATGGCAAACTCTGCATATAATTGCGGACTTATAAGAATGACAACGTTGCCAATATTTCTGCCAAAAGAATGGTAAAATTAAGTAAACAATTATTTTTTAATGACATGCATTTACCCGAGTTCAATAAATGACAGATTTTAATGTTTGCGTTAATTTGCAATATTAACGGAAGAATTTTATGACAATTTCTCTGGGCAAAAATATTACCAGTGCTAAGAGCGTTTACACGATAAAAAGAAACATGACTATAATTTGATAGCTACTCGTAAAATCGCATTTTGTCATTCGTATAAATCCGGCATAAGTGCGGTTAAAAAGTTGCATATAACTGTGATTAATTTTTGACGTTTCCTCTTCAACTGCGTTGAGTGTGTATTCAAACCGAGAATTATTAAAACGAAATGAAGAAAATCTCCGGCAATTTGGTCTCCTCGTGTGAAAAGTACAGGAACATTTTTAAAGCAATTAAAAGAAAATATAAAAAAAAATCTCCAGCAACTATAGTTACCCTGTCTGTAAACTTATAAAAAATTTAGAAGACAAACCATATCGAAACAATTTATACGTCACACAAAAACACACCTTGTAAACTCTTTTTGGAATTTTGAATTTTGTTTTTGCCGAAAGCAAGATGTTAGTTTTGTTTGTTTGAAACTCCAATATGTGTGGAATGAGTTGAGCAAAATTTTCTCCTATTTTTGAAAAGTCACAGAAAGAAATACCAAGATAGGAATCTTTCGTTTACATTGTTGAATTTGTAAATTTGACTTTCTATCCAGGAATAGATGTGAATTCGACAAACCTGTGTTAAGAAATTCAAATGATATTGGCGTAAACGTACTTCAATTGTGGAAAAAATTTGCTTGTAAGAAAGAAGATCTGTGTTAGTGTTGGTAGAACTGTTCGTTCTGTGGTAGTTTACAAATTTGCCAATAGTGATTTTTCGGTGCAAAAACAAAGCAAATATTTCTTTTTAATCATATGTGTGTGTATGTATTGTACAGATTAAATAAAACCGTTTCAGCAAATTTAGCTTTACTTTGGTGTATGTGCACATGCATGTTCTATGTAAAAATCTTGATCTGTGATTCCGATCCCGAATAGAACTCGAATATTAGTCTGGGATCAAACAATTCGCGAGGGATCGATTTTTGGTTGAGATGAAAACGATTTTATCCAAAAATAGGTAAATTTTCTGATCTCGAAAAAAGTGTCAATCTGGAATTTTTCCAATTTTATTGACGTTAACATTAATTGATATTCTATTAACTGGAATAACAATCAAACAACCGTGGTTCAGACTTGGTTCAATATTTGAACTTGGTTTAACTACTATGAAATGTTGTACAATGGAAGTTTAGACTTAACTCACCACTGAATTTTCAATTCTCGTGTTCTCCTTTGTACTCGTTATATACTTTGTCAGCAAGACTTCGAAATTTCGTGCGCTATTACAAAACAGGATTTGGTGTTGTTTTTTATTTACGTGTTGGTTGTAAAAAGTTAATCCGAATTAGATCATGTGAAAATATAATGCAGCTAATTACTTACATCCCTCTTAATAAAAAATGCTTAAACCACGTCTAATCCATGACTTTACTAAACCAAAGAATAGAAATTAACCTGCGGTTAAAAATGTTCGGTTGATATGAAATCGAAAATTCACAAACAAAATCTACTACAGGGTGGCGCAAGAATCGTGCTACAATAAGAAATTTAAATAACTTTTATTTTACTCGATGTATTTCATTAATTTTTTTTATTGGATTATAAATTAAATTTTATTTTAAATAACTAATGGTTTTTAAATATGATAGACCTCCACGCTCATCCACGCATATGCGGCACCTGATCAGAAAATTGTTCATTGCGGCCTGAAGGGTTGAAATTGGGATCGCCCCAATTATTGTCTTAATGGACTAATTCAATTCAGTGAAATTCCGGGGTTTCGTTTTGTACTCTTCCTGCTTGACATAACCCTATAAAAAAGTCTGGTGCAGTCAGGTCAGGTGACCTTGGTAGACAGCGGAATGTGCAGTTTCTGGATATCAATGTTTTGGGGCATTTTCGTTGGAGCTCCGCTATAACTTGTGTGGTTACGTGTGCACTTGCTACATCTTGTTGAAACCAAATCCTGCTGAAAGGGATACGTCGTCGCCGAAGTTCTGGGTAAAAAAACTTGCTCAACATCTTTAAATAACGGTCCGCATTGACAGTTTGTGTTACACCGTTTTCTTCTTCAAAGATGTATGACCCGACAATACACCTTGATGAAACTGCGCACCACACAGTGACTCATCCTGGGTGCAGTTCCGTCTCATGGAGCATTTCTGGATTAGATTCACTACATATACGGCAATTTTGTTTGTTAACTTGCCGTTTAAGTCAAAATGGGCCTCATCAGACATGAACAAACAATTTATCAATGTGTTGTCTTCTTCGGCCATTGTAATCATTTTTCGGCAAAATTCCAGGCGAACAGCCAAATCCTGAGGGTTTAACTTGCTTGTAATTTGGATTTTGTACGGAAACAAGTTTAAGTCATCATGAAGTATCCGTTGTTATGACCGTCTTCTAACTCCAATTTGGCCCGATAAGTTTCGAGTCGAAACACTTGGACTTACCTATATTGCCAATGCAACAGCCACGATTGTATCCTGAGCCCGAACATTGGGATCTCGATGATGCGGTCTTCGTTCGATGCTTCCAGATTGGGCAAACATGTTCACCAGCCTCATAATGGTCCATCTACTCGGGGGAGTACCGCCAAATTCCAGCCTAAATTCCCTTTGGACGGAAATGACGGACTGCAAAGAATGGTATCGCTGCACTATCCAAATCCTTTTTTCAGTATCCCAAGCATTCATTTTGATAAATCTAAATAGTAGCCTATAAAATAAAAAAAAATTAAGCCGATTACTCACACTGAAAAAAAGTTATTACGTTTTATTTTTTTAGCACGATTCGTGCGCCACCCTGTACAATAAGAGTATCACCTCCATTTTTTTACTTGCGATATAGGCAGGTACTATAGGGTAAGTTTTGCATTCTGAAAAAATCGAACTCGAAATTTTCATCAAACTTGTATTTACGATAATAAAGAACACCATAAAAGTGGGTCCCGCAAATCCATCTGTCTGTACAAAAAGCTTACTTACAAGTCGAATTTTTTTATGTTAAAAATTAAGTAAACAAGACAAAAAATATATTGAGCTGTTCCTACTAAAGATCACACATAAGTGCAAGTACGTGGGATCCAGTCATGCATTTTATTTTATTCTATGTCCGTTTAAATTTTATTCTTAATGTCAATTCTTATTCCTTCACTTAGCCACCGACAATTCTCCACTAAATATCATAAATTTATTACACTACGAAATGTACTTCACAGTTTTTCTCCAAATCTGTCAATTGTAAAATAAAAAAGTTTCTGAACCTTTTTTGTCTAGAATGATACTCGTATGACCTACAATTTGTATATACAACTTTTTCCAAAAAACTTATAGTTTTAGACTAATTTGAAAAAAAAACAGAATTTTACGCGCTTTCCCCTTCCGGTATTATTTTGCAGCGCTCCTTATTTAGAGTACCTACTTTTTAGGAGATATTTAGGATGCAAATATGAAGCTCTCCACCCAAATGCAGCTCTGTCGCAATTTATTCGAAGTTAGGTAATTTGTTTATCTAACTTTCGTGGACTACGTAGAATCTCGATAACGTCTAATACGGAAATTATTTCACTAGCAATTATTTACATTTTCAAACTCATTTTCAGTTTAGTCTAGGCATTCATCGGGATCGGTTTCAAACTAACATTGCAAATCGACAACGGTCATCATGGCAATATCATCAGTTCTACTTTACATTCTGATAACATTAGTATCGGTACTGGTGTATTTTATTAGGCAACGCATGACATACTGGAAACGGCGAGGAATTCCACATGATCCACCTAATTTTCCAAATGGAAACTTAACTGGTTTTAAAAAGACCCATCATTTGCGAGATATAATGAAAGCTCAGTACGAGAAATACAAGAACACTGGACCATTTGGAGGTTTCTTCTTCTTTCTCAAACTCGCCGTCATTGCATTTGACTTGGACTTAATCAAAAATATTTTAATAAAAGATTTCAACAATTTCAGTGATCGTGGTTTGTTCCACAACGAACGCGATGATCCTTTGTCGGGGCATTTGTTTGCTGTGGATGGACTAAAATGGAGACATTTAAGGAATAAACTGTCGCCGACATTTAGCTCTGGAAAAATGAAGGGAATGTTTCCAATAGTTCTATCAGTTGCAGAAAGACTTAAGGAGACTTTTGACGAGTTGCTCGCAAACGATTCAGTTGTAGAAATCAGGGACATTCTGGCACGATTCACAGTTGATATCATCGGAACGTGTGCCTTCGGATTGGAGTGCAATAGTCTAAAGGATCCACAGGCCAAATTTCGTTTAGTAGCGCAGAAAGCCTTCGCCCAACCGCGACATAACAATTTTATTGATGGCTTTATCCTTTGTTTTCCAAAATTGGCAAGGATGTTACGCATGCGACAAATTCACGAAGAAATTCATCAGTTTTTTATGCGGGTGGTTCAAGAGACAGTCGATTATCGTGAAAAAAATTCAATCAAACGCAATGATTTCATGAATTTACTTATCGATTTGAAGAATGCCGAAGATGGAATATCAATCGAAGACGTCGCAGCACAATCATTTGTGTTCTTTGTGGCTGGGTTTGAGACTTCGTCAGCCACCATGGGTTTGGCATTATTCGAACTGGCATTAAATCAAGATATGCAGGATAGACTGCGGGCCGAAATCAATGGTCAATTTGAAAAGAACGGCGGATTGTTGACATATGAAAGTTTGTCTGAAATGCATTATATGGAAATGGTAATGAAAGGTATGTGCGGCGTGATCCTAAAGTTACATTTTGTTGGGAAATTATTTGTGGACTAAACATTTTTCAATTATTTTTTTTTAGAAACACTACGCAAACACTCAATTGGCACGACCCTCGTAAGGCAGTCTCTCAATGACTATCCCACTTCGAACCCTAAATATGTTATACCTAGAGGAACAATGGTATTGATTCCAGTTGATGCTATCCATCGGGATCCAGAGATTTATCCCGATCCAGATAAGTTCGATCCCGAGCGGTTCACTCCAGAGGAGACTCATAAACGACATCCACTCACATGGCTGCCATTCGGCGAAGGACCTCGAAATTGCATTGGCTTGAGATTCGGAAAAATGCAAACTTATATCGGACTGTGTTTCCTATTGAGGCATTACAAATTCCACTATTGTGAAAAGACTCCAAATCCTCTGCAAACGGATATTTCAACTATAATTTTTGTACCCAAGGGTGGTATTTACTTGAGTGTGGAACGTATTTAACGTGTACAGTACATACATATATATATATAATAGCTTTTTTATTTGGCAATCCGGGGTCCAAACTGAATACCGTGTTATTTTATTCTAAAACTAGAATTACACGATCAACGTAATCGGTCATTGCGTTGACTCTCTGACGTCACAACACCATTTATGTCACCAAAATGTCGATGCCCTGATCGACAAATGCAGGTGTTAATGTTCTTCTCGACACTTTGGCAAAATTTTTCATTGACAATTAAAAGAAGTGGCATATTAAGGAGAGATTGTGACATTATATTTACGCCAGAGAGTCAACGCGTTGACAGATTACGCTGAGCGTGTAATTCTAGCTTAACGATTCTCAATTTTCATCTGATTGTATGTGTGAAAGTAATTGTGTACATGAAAATAATACAAATCAGAAATAATGTTTGTTGCACAATTATGATACTAAAAATGACAACAGTCCAGTTTGACGTTCAATTATATGAATGCATGAGTGCTTCTGGTTCCTATTCTAATTTTAAATCCAGAAGCAAAATTCTGTTCTTTTCAGAATCAGAACTGTAATTTTTCCCAAGTGTACACCTTCAGAAGAGTTCAGAACGCTTATAAAAATGACAAGATTCTTGTATACTGGTTTGTTTGTGTAGCTATCATTTAATGTGTCGTGTAATTTTCTTTTATAGTTTTAAGAGTTTTGTGTTAATGTATCCACAATAAATCTGTTCAGTTAATAGCAGTACATATGTAGATACCTATATAATATTTAATTACTAAGATCCCATTAATGTTGTTTAATTTCGGAACAATATTGTAAGCGGCTTTACTCAATTTTGATCGGTTCAAATAAATTCAATTTTCGCGAAAAACCAGTCAAAACAACAATAATGAAACTATTCAGCACACTATTGGATTTTACCTTTCTTCAAAATGTCTACAATAGGCGTTTTTCTTTTTTAGTTCAGAGCAGAGTCTGAGTTGTCAAAAAAATTGTTTGTGTTTCTTTTTAACTCATAGCATGCAGAGCTCCAAATGTGTTTCTTTTTTCGTTCTAAACATAAATTCAATTTTCGCGAAAACCAGTCAAAACAACAATAATGAAACTATTCAGCACACTATTGGATTTTACCTTTCTTCAAAATGTCTACAATAGGCGTTTTTCTTTTTTAGTTTAGAGCAGAGTCTGAGTTTTCAAAAAAATTATTTGTGTTTCTTTTTAACTCATAGCATGCAGAGCTCCAAATGTGTGTTTCTTTTTTCGTTCTAAACATCTGTAGTGTCTCAGATAATTTTGACACTAACTTCGATACTTGTTCGATATTTGCAACTACGCAGTAGAAATTCCAATGCGGCGTTCTATTGGAAGTATTTCCTTGATGCCAACTATTAGGTTCCGGAACGCCTCTATAAAGATGATAATTCTAGTAAAACGAAAGACTGTATTTATATTAAATGATTAACAAATAATTAACTGATTTAATGACAGTAAAAGTATATACAAAAGTATTTATTAAAGTTAAAAGAATGAAAGTTAATTGCGTGTGATCTGTTGGACGCCAGACGATAGACTCCCCGAATCGTTGGTGGAAGCCAGACAGGAATTTATTTGGATGTTGGGAAGTTCCCTTTTGGGACTTTTTGTGCGTTTGGAATTTAGGGTTATTATTTTTTCACTTTTTTGGTACAGTTGGAGTCAACCTGTTGAATTACACTTGGAATCAAGATTCTGGAACTTGGTGTGCAGACACAGAGGTAGGGACTGTCGATTCAGTGTCGCCACACATGTGTAGATTGTACTCGACGTGCTCGAACATAATAATACTGAGCATGTGAGTAAATTGCTGAACGCACCCAATGCCATGTGTGCCAAGAAGGATAATGTGAAAAAAAAAATAATTAGATACATAAGTTGGCGAAAGAAGTTGATCGCTTGTTGATTTACTGTATATGGTGTGTATCAGTATACAAAAAAGGGTAGGTATTGCTTTTTATGGTTAGAATGAACATGTGTTCTGATTTATGTGGTTCAAGTGTGTTTAAAAAATATATTAGTGTTCAGAGCTCGCTCTGTTTGGAACAAGTTCAGTGATAATCTATGTGTTCGAACTCTGTTCAGTGCTCTGCTCTGACGAATAAAGAAAAACGCCTAATGTAAGTCCACTTTGGCACGAGGTTGTTCGCAACTCTTACAATGCTGGAATGAAAGGGAACAAATAAGGCGATAAACAAACTCCAACCAGATTTCTCATTCCCTCTCATTTGACCGATTTTAAGAGATTATTTTGGCGTTCCTTAATAAACACATAACATACATAGGTACATGGTACATGTAGTGTTCGCCCAAACCAAGAATAATATTAAAAACCAAACGAAGAAAATCGAATTTTGTTTCCTCGTGAAAGGTAGGAACTGGAGATTTGTAACAAATGGAAAAAAAACATCAAGCATGTCTCCAGCAACTAGTTACCATGTGTGAATGCGGAGACCATACCAAAATAATTGAAATTCCAACGAAAACAAGTAAATGCACTATGTGAACACCTTTTGGGTTTTTTGCCGGAAACCTAATTTTCCCCATCAATTGCCTAGGCATTGAACTTCAGACTCAATTTTCAATCGAGCGGCCTTCCCAGCGCTTTTTTTGTGTCCATTTAATAATTTATTTACGTAGATATATTGTTATTTAACAATCTATTAAATGTCTGCTTTGTTTTTTTGCTGTGAAGGTAATTAATCTTTTTTTCATCGAGGCTTCTAATGACCACAGAAAATATGACGTATTTTGATTGTATATAAAATATATCCAATAATTATCAGATGAAATGTGCACTATAATTACAATACTGATACAACCCCCGATAATTATACGAAATACACCTATATCAGTGCTTTATATTTATTATTACAATACAGTAACTCCCATTTAAGAAATTCCGTTGTAAATTTTATTTTGTTATTTGCATTTAAGATTATATTTGGGCATATTATGTAGAAAATTGATGACGGAAAATGTACACACATAATATTATTATTTCCTTCATTTTTGTAATTTCCAAGTTGGATAATTTACTTTAGTATGTCACAAAAACTTGCCAAATCACAATTAAATCATTGGCAAGGCCCCCAATTACGATAAATCCAAACTAATGTAGTTTTCCATTGGTAAATGAAGAATTTGATGCGGAATTTGATATTTTTCGTGGCGAATGGAATGTTATTTGGATTTAATTTTTTTTTTGTTAAGGTCTTGGCTTATATTCGTGTGAATGAAATTGGTAGCTGTCAAAATAAATGCTTCCAGTTGCACTTGTGTTTAGTAGTGTTGGTAAAAGAGCGGTAGATTCGCCAAAAAATACGAATCTGCAAATTTGATTCAGAATCAAAAAAATATTAATTTTTGTTGCCCAATGGAAAGATTTTATTGTCAAAATCCAAGTTTTGATAGTTTCGTATCAAAAACGGATTTGATTCTTGTACCAATGGAAAACCACATAAGTTATAGTGCATGATTTCACTTTCGCAAATAAAACTTACAATTATTGTCATCTTTGTGGTGTTAAAATTTTTTAACAGCAATAATGCTTAGAATGTTCCTAAAAGTTGCAGTCGACATTCTTCACTAAAGTATGAGATGAATTGCCCACCCAAGAGAATTTGACAGTTCTTCTGCTATCTGATTTCTTTTGTTGCTATTGTTATTGCGATGAATTTATAGCCAGTCGAGATGGCGTAATGCGCAACCGTTCTCAAGTGGAAGTAGAATTAGAGTGTCTTTTTATCCCTTCAAAATTTACTTATAAAAACCATACTATAGTATAGTACTATAATCTTGAGGGACGAGAGTGCAAATATAAAAAGGCGAAAGACAATAGGATCGGGAAAACAATCCCTCAAGATGATTGTAATACTGTTTTATATACAAATCTTCAATGGTTTTTAGTTATTACAAGAATGTTCTCGCCTTTGGTTTTGTGAAATTAAGTATCCAGTACGAGTGAATTTAAATAAACGTCGGAAAGCTAGGTAAGTTATATTTACTTAAGTCATATTAAGCGTAATTATGTTTAATCGTGGGAATTTTTGACTCCATTCGTAGAAGATATAAAATGCACAACTGGGTCGCACGTACTTGCTCTTGAGTTCGATCACATCGTAAGCACACGATACTTTTCTTAGTAGAAAAGGCTAAATATATTTTTAAAATCGTTGTTTACTTAATTTTTTTTCATGCAAAATTCCGTTAATTTTGTTCTACAAAGTATTTTTATGTCAATTTTAGGTATGTAATAAATTATATTTAACAACCTACATATATTCAAACAAAGTCTTTCAACTTTTTTCGAAATATTGAATTTAAAACAAAAACAAAAAGATTATTTTTTAAGGCAAGAAATTGTTTTCCGAAAACTTTAGTACACAGTACCTACTATTTAGAGTACGAAGGACCTCCTGTATAAAAATTTTAATCGAAGTCCGTTAAGCTGTTAATGAGTAAGTCGAAAATTGACAACTCTTATAATAAAGCACTGATTTTTTTATAAAAATATTTATTTTTTTGCGTATAAAAAACGTATAGCAGATACCATTTCTTTTCGGGCTATAAGAAGATATAGAAACAGAATCAAGCCAATAATCCTAAGTACATAGTTTGAACCAAATAGTTTCAACAGATCGACATATACAGACAGAAGGAAATGCGGGACCCACTTTTTTAGTGTTCTCTATTATCGTAATGCCAAGTTTGATTAAAATCTCGAGTTCCAAATGCAAAACTTTCATATAGAGTAAGACCGGGTAATGTAGAGTACCCTAAATATTTTCGGTTATATTTTTTAAAATAAAGCCTTTTTTGAAGAGGTGAAAACGCATTATCGTTCATTGAAACATTGGCAACAGCAGATTGTGCTTGATTTATCTCAAATGCATTAAATATTTGCAAAAGTTTGACAATATTGCAAAACTGACCATTTGGAAAAGTGGTGGAGGGTAATACAGGCCCCATAGTGCGGGTAATGTGGAGTAGTGCTCCACATTACCAGAAATAGAAATTGTTATACATATTTTCCATTTTATGAATGAAATGTTTACATCTTATGGATTATTCGGCATTTACGTACCTATTTAAATAAATACAAAAACAAATTTCAATGAATTTATCATTTTATTTCTAGAAATAAAATAAAAAAAAGGTGGTTAATGTGGAGCACTACTCCTTTTTACCCACCTGTGCGTACTCCGCATTAGCTGAAAGGGATATATAATAAAAAATTCTAATTTATTTATATAAATTGAAGCAAAACATTTAAAACTCAGTTTATGTATTAATAAAACAATACATAACGAGCACGAATAAGAAACACTTATTAAAATTGAGCCGTTATTTTTGGAGGTATACACATTTAACGCGGAGCAAAATATTATATCAACCACACATTAAGATTGTTCAGTGACGAAAAAGTTAGAACAGAATAGAACAGATCAGGACAGAACAGAACATATTCGTGAGAAACTTCAGAACAAGAAAGAACAACTTAGAACAGTCAGTCATCTGACAGGGATTATAAAAAAAAATATTGTTGTTTACCTACAATTCAACTTCGTTTATTTTTACAGAAACATCCTTAAAAATAATAGAAATGGAGTTTTAGATAATTTATTTAAACAAATATTTTTCTTGAAATTGAGATGATTCCGACGCGGAAATGATTTATAAACTAAATCTAACACAATAATGTTTTTTTTAACAACAACAATTGGTTTTGACACAGTTCTCAAAAATTTGTTCTAACCTGTTCTACCTAAAAAAAGCAAGTGCAGAAAATCCTGTTCTAAAGTATTCGAAACTGTTCCAAACTGACTCATTGAACACACATATTAAAACAAAAATGTCGAACTGCGCAAACCCTACAACTCATGGGCACGTGGCAATGAATGATTTGCCTCTCTGTTTAAGAGAACTATCGTGTATCAGCAATAACAGATCTCTTACTCTTCCAGGACAGCCGACTCCACATTACCCGATCTTACTCTAGTACCTATGAAATTATTTCCATACAAACTATCGATAACAGAGAGGTAATTTTCTTCACGAAAAACATATTCTACCGAAAAGCGGTTAAGTTCGAATGAAATAGTTATTACGGGCATAAGTTCTGCAGCCAAGACCTCGTTTTATTTTGTTTGGAAAAACTCGCAAATTGATAAACTACCTTACCTACCTATTTTATTACATATTATATTACCCCAGATGGCGTTGTTATTCGTTGTGTTTCCAAATAGTTAAGTGTTTTAAATAAATTGTTACAGTGTTCTAAAGAAAAAAATTGTTAGCACAATAAGCAGCAGAAATGAATGGTATGGAATTTGATCGCCACATTTATGATCGTGATCGTGCGATTCAGTCTATCGTTTTATACGAGATTTCATTAAAAGAATGAATTCAATTAAACTAATCGGATTTAACCTGGGAGTACTGTTTTTGAAGTTTACTAGATAAACACTTTTTTTATTGTTGACTGCATGCATACCTACATACATTTATGTATGTATATTATTTTCAACCTCCTCTCCATGATAAAACAACTAAACATGTATCTACCTATGTAATGTTTAGCCGAGATTGTAATTTATAATTATTTAGCAAACGAAAGATAACCAGTTAATTTTTGTTATTATTATAGGTATACCCACTTTTTGTGTACATTACATAATATTAATTGTAAGCGGTGACTTGCATTTAGACTTAAACATGTTTTATCGCAAATTTATACATCAGAAAACTGATAGATCTTAGGCAGAAATAGAGGTTCCCTAATATTTTTTTAATATTACTTATATGGTTTGTGAATACATACATTGTTTAATTGAAACAATTAGGTAGTTGTTATTTTTAATGATGGTTGCTCCCAAGCCTAGGTTACCGAATCTCGAATGTTCAATCAACATACGAGCGCAAAAAAAATGCAGTTTTGTGGATGCACAGACACGCAGAAAAGAATTTTGGCTATAGATATTAGACAAGGAACCCAGCGAAATGGAAATGGTACAAAGAAAACCAAGACTGCTTTTACACCAGACCGATTCTTAATCCATGTTTCCATTTTTGCCTCCTTTCGGTTATGAAAATACACTGCGATATTTAATAGATGTTTACTTCATAAACTAATAACTTAAAGACCCGAAACCTTTGTTTTAATTTGACATTTGCCTACAAGCTGAAACACGTACGCATATAACTTTTCCGTTCCTCTTCCAATAGACGCATTGATAAAAACGCACACAAGAATCTTTTTCGTTCCTCTTCCTATAGATATCACAGCCCTAGTAATTTGTTTTGTTTTTCGCTTTCACATCTATTCATGGATAGGGTGCTAAATGTACAAATACAACATTGTAAACAATTGGGTTTTGGGGGGTGAAACCTACGAAGGTTTCCGATCTTAGTATGGCTTATTTGTGGTTTACTTTCTGTAAACATATCGGTATACCTACATCCGCACTCTTTACTCCATGCGATTTTTAAGCACGATGGTGAGGGTTGTATGTGGTGGCCCGGGTAGACAAAATTGCCCCGGTTGAAAAATTGCAGAGTTATGCCGGATTTACACGACTGCCAAATTGACAGTATTACTGTCAAAATCTTGGCATTATTTTCTTTGTCTTATATAAATGGTCGAAAATATGGCAGTATATTTGTCATTAAAAAAACTGCCAGCAAGAATTTTCGTTAAGTTTTGGCATTATACTGGCATCGTGTAAATCCAGTACTGGCAACAAAAGACAATTTGCAATAAAGAATGAACATGCTGCCAGTTGTCATTATTTTAATCTATAATTGTTATAGCTTCGTGTAATCGAATGTTGTTAATGAAATTAATGGCAGTAAATACTGCGAAATTGGCAGTCGTGTAATTCTGGCATTATTGCCCTTTCTTCTTTTTAAATTTGCGTTATGGTACAATTGAACTTTTCTAATTAATTAAAGTAAAGAGAGTGGATGTATATTTTGAAGAAATGGCAGTGTTTAACTGTATCTTTGCAATCGAAAGGAGCCGAAAACAGAAACAAGGATGAAAATCGCTCTGGAGTAAAAGCAGTCCGAGCGATTGTAGTAACTTCTCCTTCTCCGGCAGAATAAAAATGAAAATAATCTAGAATGGGGAATGTTTAAAATCATTAAACATGAAATTTTTTGCATTCCTTTGTCTCATTCTAAAAAATATCCGTCCTTATTTTTAAATTGATTATTTTTTGCGTTCCTGTAATCAAGCACAAAATCTAACAAATAGTTATGCTCGACTTACAAGAGTGACAAATTGCCATTAATTCATGCCATAAAACTGGCAAATAATAGTAAAATCAAGTCAATAATGATAAGCATTTACTCGGGACAAAATATTGACTGTTTCAGGCAATCTGCCATTAAAGAATGAGCAACTTCATTCTTCCTCGCGGTGTGCCATAATTTTCAAAATGGCATCATGGTGCATTTGCATGACGCCATTATAATGGCAATATTTAAGGCCAGTCTTCCCTGCCATTTTTTAATAACGAAAATAATGACAAAGTTTCCAACCATTTACACAATTTTGTCAGTAATATCAATAAAATGGAAGAAATAATGGCAATTTGTCACTCGTGTAACTCCGGCATTAACAGAAGCATTGTTGAAGCAGTAAATACCCAGAAGGGCTTCCTAATATCTTATACGTGTTTGTAAAAACCTACAGTTGTCAAATTTACATACGTAATAAGCCAGAAACTGAAGAAAGGTACTATAATGGGCATGCCCAAATAACAGTGTGTATCGCCGATAAATTATTTCTAAGTTTTGGATGTCTCGTGGTTTTGTAATTGCCATTGTCATAATTTGACATTCTGTAAAAGAAATTCATTAATCGATACCGTTTCGAGAATAGCTAGGTGCCTATCACATAATTGAAAAAGCTAAGAATAGCTATAGTAAATACGATAGATGCCATTCGTTTGAACGAAAAAATTGGTGTTGTGGAAAAATTTTAGCCAGAGACAAAAAACATTTGTGGTGAAAACACGAAATTGCCCTCTTTTTTACTGACACTTCTTTGAAAAAAATAATATATATATGTATATAAATCCTTATGTAAATTTTTATTTTCAGGTTCGATAATAAGATTTAAAACACAAACATTTTTGTATAACTATACGTGCTCAACATGCTTTAAACTTTATTTGAATCGAATACTTGATTTTCATCCAGCTAAACAAAAGTGTACACATGCCTTTCGTATCGTAACTGACTATCACCATGAATCAAAGAAACCAAGATTACGACACTTCTTTGTTTTTTCTTATTTTATTGACGTCATATTTGACAACAAAAATCCAATAATCCACAAATAAAAACAATTTGCAGATTTTTTTCACATATGACGTCAATAAAATTAGTAAAACAAAGAAGTGTAGTAATTCTTGTTTAAATCATGGGTACACATTATCGAGATTCCGTGACAGTTTTGCTCACGTTCGATAATAATGTGTACACTTGCATGATGGGATGAAACGCATGAAGGACTGCTTACACACTTTTTTGATTTTGTCTGTCAGGCAGCGTTCTTGATCGATGATGTTTATGCAAATCATTCATCGAGCAACATTCAACAATTATTTTTATTGTTATAGTTAATTTTTGAATCTTTGTCAGTTTGGAATAAGAAAAATAATATTTGGATGTGTCTGTTGAGCTTGATCTTGGATTGAAAATGTAAATTTTGTTTGGCGGATGGACATCATAACTGACAAATGTGTATCCGGAACTTTTCACGCATTTTCGATATCCAACAAGTTCGATAATATGTATCCTACCCTAAACAAGTAATGATTAAATAAAACCGATCAAGGGTTGCGGAATAAATTTTGTTTTCAAGTTCAAAACTACTATAGCTTCGCAGTGTTATTTGCATGTGCGTGATGCCTCAATTATTTTATTATCGCCATCGTTTCATAATACCGACAAAGATTGTTTTGATACTTAACACCTTAAACTGGCACTGACAGCACTCGTTTCGATTTGTTTGATTTACCCAATGAGCTATGTAAGTTACCGGAGAGTATATTTAATCTAGTTATAAGTATCTCTGATATAAACAAATTTTTTCAATGCGAGTTTAATACTACGTGCTTACCGGAAGTAAATAAGTCTTATAAATATTGAATCGCAAATAGTGTTTTCACCACGGAAAAGGGTAAAGACATGGTTGATTTTGACAGCACCTTTCAAAAATTCACCTGTATCAAACGTAGCGAAAAATGTTGATTTCCAAAGAATATTTGCATTCTGATATGGAAATAAAATAGTTAGATTTGTAAAAATGTAGGCCATATTCATTTGAGGAAATTTTATATTCGTATAGTGAATCTTCGTGATAACTAGTGCTGGCAATGTCTCGGACTCGTCAAAAACAAAAATTTCAGTCTCGTCTCGGTTTCTATCTAGGTCTCGCCTATCCAACTCTCGTCTCGTTCTTTGTCTCGCCTTTGTCTCTAGACAAATTTTAAAGTGCCGTCTTGTCTCGGTCTTGGTCTAATCCTTATTCTTGGTTTCCTTCGTGTTTTTTGGTAGTAAAAGATGTAAGATAAGCCGCGTGTTCAGATTTAAAAGATAGAGTACGGTACTTCAGCAATTTTCTGATAAGAAAAATGCAGGATATGGAGTCTTGTGTGAAGCAAATAACAAAATCGGAAAGCATTTCGAATTTACTGGGGTAACATTTTAATTTTTTAGAGGTTTTTAATCCATTTAAATCGAAGACATCCTTCAATGGATTTTGACAGATCATGGCTTGACAGGTAGGCAATGAACTATATTTTGACCTTTCGATAATATTTTTTCCAAATGTCACCGAAAAGTCTAAAGTCACGTTTTCCCGGTCGAGGAAGCAACTTCTGAAAAATGAACGATTTCTATTGCAAAGTCATGCGTACATAAATTGTACGTTTTTTTCTCCGGATTTTCGCAGTGTGCCTATATCAGTATAACTAAACTATGCACATAATGTGGTTTGATATTTTAAAGCTCATAGAATATTTGGCAAAAAAAAAATTGCGAATATTATAAAAATTTAAAATGAGGACTAAAAAATAATTAAATTAAAAAATATTTCTGTTATCGACAACCGAAACCAAACCAAAGAACCCAGCGGGACTCTTGGCGAATTTTGGTACCAAAAATACGGTCTCGTCAACGAAGTAACCTCTCAAGTGAAATCTCATAGACAAACACATATTGATGTGCATGGAGTGTGAAATTTAGAGGATAAGAACAGTAGGAGGGCAATATGTCTAATATCACAAACATAAATCCCTCTCATTGAATCACAACATAAACGGATGTTGTTGAAATTGACATCTTTGGAATCAACTAAGAAAGATTATAGCTGTACTCGAGAGATGATAATTTACTATGTATGCAGTAAATCTATTTCTTTAATTTATTTTATGAAACCTACAAAATTTGTTGTAAGGGAAGATGATTTGACATATTTTCATAGAAATTTGTAGACCACTGGTAATGGTATTGGTGGCCGTTCGAGTAGGATAGTTCGAACCTTTCGAGGTAATATTGAAGCTATCGTTCTAAATCCATTTGAAGAAGATCTATCAATATTAATTAGAGAAATTGCATGACGCACTGGCATTGGAAAATGAAAAGCCTACGACATGTTAAAAAAATAAAAATATAAATTTCCAACTTAGGCGAATGCAAGCTCTACAGTCGAGAGATTTTGAATCGAGGGTGAGTTTTTGCCAACCGTTTTAAACCTTATACTGCACAAGCAGCCATATATGGGTTTTCATTTTTAAACGCCGAATACAAGGATTACGCAGTTGCCATTGACAAAATTCCTTTTTTATCCTTTAGAAAAGTTCTTTGTTTATTTTTTTCCAATTTTTTATTTTTCTTTACGCAATCGCCAAAAACCCTATTGAAAACTTAACAGTGCGCGCGAGTTACGATATGGCTTTCCCGGTTTATTAAAAAAAACACTTTTTTACTTAGGCAGAACTTCGCCCATTGATGTTTATTTAACAAAAGACACTTAAAACTGATTTACATTCTCATTTATCTATTTTATTTGCTTATGTTTACATTTTATTCGCTGGGAAAATAATTAATGGAATTTTACTGAGTGAGACATAGTAAGCGGAAATGCAGTATGCATGAGAAATAAGTAATTTGATATAATAAAGAATAAAGTAATTTAGAAAAATAAAATATGACATAGTCAGCTAATGTTTTATGGAGAAGTCAATGTACTTGAATAAATAATAATAATTTAGAAGAAATAAAATATCAGATAGTCAGCTAATGTTGTTGTTGTATGGAGAGGTCAATGTAACTCCTCCCCCCTGAGAATGGAGCGATGGCCAAAGGAACTGCATTCCTGTTGTTCCGTTGGCAGGAGCGATGATTTTTATAGGTGTGGGTTCCGGAAGCTGTTGTGTGAGTGGAATATTTGCTGATGCTGTTGGTGATCTAAGAAATCCGATTAAGTAGACCAATATGATGAGGATGAATAGGCTGAATATGATTGTCGAGCTGAGCATCCATGTGCTGGTCCATGACGTTCTTCTGTGTAATTCTTGTATGAGTTCAATGTTTTTAAATTGGTAAGACTGAAGTTTTTGTAGATTTGGTGTATGAACTATTGATGATGAGTTTAACTGGTTAAATTGTGATGGAAAGATGTGGATATCCTCCCAGTATATTCTTTCGTTACTTTCATATATGATTTCGTTTATCTCGACTTCGCAATTTTGGAAGTGTATCAATTGTGTGCCCTTGATTTTTCGACGGTGTGGTTCACAGGTGGTTTGTATGTTTGTTTCCGGGATGTTAATCAAAAGTATGTAATTATGTTCTGGTTGAAGTATTTCGGCTTTTCCTGATTTTTCCTCGAGATCACAATTAGCAGGGAGATTTTTTAGGAGGTTGGTGATGCAGCTATCGTTGAGTTTCGGTTGATGTTTGTCCGCTTCTTTGCAGTAGAATATTCCCTCGATTTGTTGGCATTTTTTGTCAAAGTAAAATATTTTGTTAGGATTGGATATGATATAGGGTTTGGTAATGATAAATTTGGTGTTATTAATAGGGAGGGGGATGATATGAAAAAAGGAGAAAGTTTCTTTGGAAATTTGTGGGATTCTTATGTTGAATATAATGTTTGTATCATTGTAGTAGGCTTCTAGACCTAGGAGCTCATAAATTTGTTCATCAGAATTTATTTGTATGGACTTATTTTCAAAGACTTTATATATGTAATCAAGTTCATCAGAATTTAGTATCTGTTTTGAAATGACGTTAAGTTTGGCGAGAATTATGGCTTCTGCTATATTAGAAAGGTGACTATTTAATAAATCAATGTTATAGTTTATTTGGTTCAGGTATTGGGAATACTTGATTGCGGTTTCATCTGTTCTGATTTGATTTTGGGAATACCTTAAATAACCTTCTATAATTTCTTGCTGTCTGTTTATGTGGTCGGTAATGTTTGTAAATCTCTGTGTCATTTGGTTGTTTAATTGAGTGATCCTATTTATTTTGTCTTTTACTAGCAGTTGGTCTTGTGTTAATTGGTCTATTTGGTTGTTCAGATGCATGGCATCATCTGCGTCCATATTTCCAGTAATACTTTTGACTACCGAACCAAGTCCGTTAATGAGTCCTCTTTTATGCCTAAACTTTGGCATCAACGTTTCTAATTTGGCTCTCAGTTCGTCAACTTTGACGTTTATAACGGTCAATGAGTCTTTGAAGTCATTTATGTTTTTGAAGGCTAGTAATGATGTAGTTATTTTGTTTATGTTCTGTTTATATGAGTTTAACCTGACGATGTGTACTAGGTTATCGTATTTGCTTATGATTCTACTTGTTCCTAATTTCATAGGAAGAATTCCCATGTTTCCATTAAGTTCTTGCAGTTCCATTTGTTGTCCTTTGGCTATTGTCGTCAGTGTTGTCATCGTCATGAGCCTGAAATTTTCGTTTGTGTTTTATTTTTGATTTATGTAGTTTTTTGTAGTCATTAGTGATAACTGTAACTTTATTATTTGTTTTAATTCTATGTTTGCTAAATCTAGGTGTCAATTTGTTTCGTCTAAATTCTTTTCTATAAATGATTGAATTTTCCTTAAAATCTACGGCTTCTTTTCGATTCGTGTTAATTTTTTCAATGTTCTTAGATACTACTTTTTCTAATTTTTCTTTTATAGTGGGAAATAATTTTTCTTGAAATTCATTGAGTTTTTGAAGATACTCATGTTCATTATTAAAATTTACTTCTTTGTTAAACTTATAAGTCCTACCGTAAAATAATTCATATGGGGTATAATTTGTAGATGTGTGAATGGAATTGTTGTAAGTAATTATAGTTTCGCTTAAAATAGAGCTATGGTCTCTTTCCTTTCTTTTGTTGTAGATTATTCTATAAATTTCAGTAAGTGTTGAATGTAATCGTTCGACGGGGCTATTGCTACTGGACTGTTGAAAAGACGTAATATGCAAATTAATGCTATATTGTGCACAGAAATCTTTAAAAATTATGGCTGTGAATTCTGATCCTTGATCGGATACTAAGTGATTGGGTATGCCGTGAAGGCTAATAAAATGCTTAATAGATTTTATTATATTTAAGCTATTCTGCACGGCGAGTGTGTATGCCGCTGCAAATTTTGAAAATTTGTCGATTATTGTTAGAATTTTCCTATTATTTATACTATAGACATCTATGTGGATTATATCGAGTGGTTTCTTTGGAGTTGGCGGGATTTCATGTTTTATTTTTGGAGGGTTTCGGTCATATTTCATAAGTTGACAGGTTTCGCAATTATTTATTATTGTTGTAATTTTTGTCTTCATATACGGAAAAAAATATTGTCTTTTTAGATGTAGGAGTGTTTCATTGATTCCTCTGTGGTTATTATTATTATGGTAGTCAGTAATAGTTTTGTCTTGTTCGTCATTGTCTGTTATATCTGTTAGTATGTCGGTGCAACGGATAAGTTTGAAGGTCTTGCTGTTAGAGAAGTATTTTGAATATACTTCTTGTACAATTCTGAATGTTTCATTGTCTGTGTATATTGCACAGCATTTGTTTGGGGGTAAATGTTGTTTAAAAATGTCTGTAATGTTATTTTCAGTAAAGTCTTGTTTGCACACAGTTCTTCTTTGTTTGTTTTTGAATAGCATTTCAAGTTTTGGTGGTTTGTCTCTGTCATTTTTCTTTAAAATAAGCTGTATATTGAATTCATTTAGGGGTCGTTCTGAAATAAAAATGCGATCATCTAAATTTTCAGCTGCAGAATGAATGGTAGCAGCAGTTGTTTCATTAATATTTAATTCGATTTTACTATTTGGGGGCTGTATTTGAATTCGACTTAACGCATCTGCATTTAAATTTAGTTTTCCTTTTTTGTAGATTATTTGATAATCGAATTCCTCGAGCTTTAAACGCCATCTGATTAGTTTGGAATTTGGGTCTTTTAAACTCATGAGCCATTGCAAGGGCTTATGGTCGGTTACAATTTTGAATTTCTGACCGAATAGGTATGGGCGGAAATATTTTGTCGCCCAAACGATCGCCAATAATTCTTTTTCAATGGTAGAATAATTGGTTTCTGAATCTGTTAAGGTCCGACTGGCATAACAAATAGGCTTATCGTTACCTAAAGCGCCTTGGGATAAAATCGCGCCTAGTGCAAAATTACTCGCGTCGGTGGTTAATATGAATGGCTTAGTAAAATCAGGATATTGTAGTATTGGATCATTAACTAGTAATTCTTTACTCATTTCGAATGCTTTAACATATTTTTCATTTCAGTCAATATTCCTACCTTTCTTCAGGCATTCTGTAAGTGGCTTTGTAAGTTTCGCGAAATCTTTGATGAATTTACGGTAATATCCAAGAAGGCCTAAGAAAGATTTAATTTCTTTTTGGGTTTTAGGTATTGGAAAATTTTGAATTGCGAAAATTTTATCGGGGTTTGGTTTTACACCTTCACTTGTAACTATATGACCTAAGAAAGCTACTTCTTTACGGAGGAATTCAGATTTATCGATCTGAATTTTGAAGTTTGCTTCTCGTAACCTATCAAAAACTTTCTTTAAATTTTCTGTATGCTCTTGGAGTGAAGTAGAAAAGATGATGATATCATCCAAATAAACGAGACAGATTTTTCCTTGTAGATCCCTGAGCAGATTGTCCATGACTCTTTGAAAGGTCGATGGAGCATTCTTCAACCCGAAGGGCATTCTTAAATACTCATAGTGCCCACTTTCTACGGTGAATGCTGTTTTTTCGATGTCTTTTTGTTTCATCTCAATCTGGTGAAAACCGCTAGCCAGATCGAGTGTCGTGAAGTATATACTTCGGCCTAGTTTGTCTAACACATCATTAATGTTAGGTAAGGGATATTTGTCACTAACTGTTTTCTCGTTCAGTTTCCTGTAGTCAATCACAAGTCGCCATTTGACTTTTCCACTGGCATCCATTTTCTTTGGGACAATCCAGATTGGTGAGCTCCAAGGTGAATAACTGGGTCTTATTACACCTTGTTCTAACATTTGCTCAATTTGTGCTTGGACTTCTTGTTTATGAATATGAGGATACCTATAAGATTTAGAATAGATGGGGATGTCATCGCTGGTATTGATGCCATGTTTAATTTTGTTAGTGAATGTTAATTTTTGTCCGTCTTTTAAAAAAATATCATCGTATTCTCGGCATAATTTGTAAATAACTTTCTTTTCTTCAAGGTTAAGGTGTGAAGTTCGAATAAGATTTGTTACGTCATCAGAAGTTATAGGGTTTGTTTGAGGAATTTCACTATTGATTTCAAAATTGTTAAGCTCGTAAAATTCTTGTTTATTGAATTTTGTGACTTTGAGAGGTTGTTCTAGAAAGAGTGTTTTTTCAGCATTGGATGCATTAATTACCATGCAATTGGTGTACCATTTAATTGTTTTATATATACCTTCTGGAATATATAACTGAGGTGAAATGTATGTTGTTTTAATAAGAATGTCTCCTTCTTCTATGTCAACTGGTAAATTTACGATTGTTTTAGAGTTTGCTGAAAGAATATATTTTTGGGATATAAAATTGGGTTTTAGTTCTAAGGGTAATTTTGAATTTTTTGTAATAATGAGTTTGTTAACTAAATCAATGTTTGCTCCTAGTGCCGTAAGGGCGTCGAGTCCTAGTAAACCATCAAAGTATCCATGAAAGCGAAAAACTAAGAATCTGGTTTCTCCAGGTTGATTAAACTCTAAGAAGTTGGGAAGATAAACTTCTTTGTTTATTTTATGTGTACTTAGAATTGTTTTAATAGATGTCGGTTCTATTGAAACTAAATAATCAGGATGTACAAATTCGGGGTTGATGAAAGAAGTGGTGGCTCCTGTGTCAATTAAAAATTTTAATGGACGGCCAAAAGGTGAGGATATGTTGATATAAGGAAGAACAGTACCATGTTTGTTAATGTCTACGTACCCAATTGGTCTGTCGGGGCAGGTGTGGGAAAATTTTCGTCATCTAATTCATGCATTGCGTTTAAAAGTTCTAGATCTTGTTGATCAGGGTGATCATTATAATCATAGTAGGAATCTAACTGTTGGTAATTATCAATAACATCAGTAGGGTATTCTACGTTATTTGAGAAGTTGTCTGTTTCTTGTGGTACAATTACATTATGTAGTTCTTGTTTTCTAAAATTTTGAAGTTCATTTGGTTTAGTAAAATTGTATGGAGATGGTTGAGTCAAACGAGTAACTCTAGTGGAACCAAGTTCCATTGGATCGAATTTTCTTTGTTGGTTTTGTGAAAACTGCTGAGGTTTTTGAGAATAACGTTGGGAAGGTGATTGTTGTTGAAACTGTGGTTGATAATTCTGTTGAGGTTTTGGGGGTTGAAGTTGAGGATTCATATGTTGCTGTGGGACCCGTTGTTGATAGTATTGTTGGGGTTGTGTTCTTGGTGGACTTAGCGGAAATGTACTGTGTGAGGGATTAAAATATTGGGGTTGTGGTTTTTGTTGATTGGATGAAAACGTATTATATGGGGAATTAAAATGTTGTAGTTGTGGTTTCTGTTGATTAAATGAAAATGAATTATATGGGTAATTAAAATTTTGGGGTTGTCGATTTTGAATTTCAAAACTTTTCTTGTACATCTTGTTATCAAAAAGTGACAAGTTTGTTTTCGAGTAAAATATATTCTGCTCCTGGATACAGAATGCAAATGCACTTGGCAATGAGGTGGGTTTCATTGCACGGACAGTTGAACCAAGGGGTTCTCTTAAACCTACTAGAAAGGTGTTAAGGCACATTTCTTCATAGAGTTCATTTTTGGCTTTAATTACATTTAAGTCTGTATCGTGAACTTTAATGTGGTTGCTTATAGTAGCAAAAATTTCGATTATTTTACTATAAAATTGTTCAACAGTATTGTTTTGTTGTTTAAGGCTATGGAGGTCACGAATGAGAGAGGTCTCATTTCTTTTATCGCTATAGTGTAAAACTAAGTTGCTTCTAATTGATGTCCATGCAAGTGGAGTGCCATACATGTTTAGAATTTCGTTGGCAGGTCCGATTATTTTATTTCGGATGGCACGAAGAAGTATTCTTCCCTGGGCTGTGCCGTCCACTTCCGGAATTAAAGATAAAATTTCTTCTACGTTCTGAATGAACTCAAAAAGGAGTCTGGGGTTACCATCAAATTTCGGTAAATCCTTAATAGCATCAGGGACCCTGAGTGCTTTAAAAATGTCATTACCGTCATTTATTCGGTCGTCACCACTGTTTGCCATTTTTTGTTTTAAAAAATTATTGTCAAAGTCAGTTAACGTGAGATTATTAAAGAGATTATCAAGGTTACTTAATGTATTATAATACGTTAATTTATTTAGTTGCTTTGCCAAAATATCACTTTTATCAACGTCACTCTTCGATTCTTTTTCTTCCTCTGAACTTTCACTTATGCTTTCTAAATCTAAATTTACTCGTGAATATGGGGTTCTCCTTGGTCTATTTTTTTTACTGGACATGGATTGGATAGAGGAAAGGATTGAGAGTTCTTAAGGATAAATAATAAATATTTTTACTTTTGACTTACACGCTAATATGCCTTAGAATTAATCTTATCTTCATGATTTTGGTCTTCTACCGGGAATCAGCTTTCTCGTTGTTGTTGTTAGGTTCGGGCAGAACTTAAGTGTAAAAACACAGCACACAAAACACCTTCTGATAGTTTTTTTTTTCTTGTCAATTATCCTTTGACTGTTTTTTAAAACGATGAACCGTCGTTTATTAACACACAAAACACTTTCAGATAGGTTTTCTTTTTCTTGTCAATTATCCTTTGACTGTTTTTAAAACGATGAACCGTCGTTTATTAACACACAAAACACTTTCAGATAGGTTTTCTTTTTCTTGTCAATTATCCTTTGACTGTTTTTAAAACGATGAACCGTCGTTTATTATTTGTGTACGTCCCGAACTACCGACTGCGCCAGTTACGATATGGCTTTCCCGGTTTATTAAAAAAAACACTTTTTTACTTAGGCAGAACTTCGCCCATTGATGTTTATTTAACAAAAGACACTTAAAACTGATTTACATTCTCATTTATCTATTTTATTTGCTTATGTTTACATTTTATTCGCTGGGAAAATAATTAATGGAATTTTACTGAGTGAGACATAGTAAGCGGAAATGCAGTATGCATGAGAAATAAGTAATTTGATATAATAAAGAATAAAGTAATTTAGAAAAATAAAATATGACATAGTCAGCTAATGTTTTATGGAGAAGTCAATGTACTTGAATAAATAATAATAATTTAGAAGAAATAAAATATCAGATAGTCAGCTAATGTTGTTGTTGTATGGAGAGGTCAATGTAACTCGCGCCGGAGTGCAGTGCAAAAACATAGAAATAAAAGTGTATTTATTATTAGCTGGAAAATAATTTAAAGGTTGTTATTCTTTTTTTTAGTAAGATTTAATATTTGTAAGTAAAATGTAAATGTTAAATGTTCAATACCAACTGTCGATTTTAAGACAAGAGGTGTTTTTGACAACATCTATATATGGCTCCTTATCCATTCACAGAAATATGAATATTCTAAATTTTCGCTTTTTTGCATTGAGAAAACAATGATCTCCTCAAATTCTTTCTACGGAAAAAGATTTTGTGTTGATCCTGGTGATGAATATTAGAGAGAGGATGAAATCTTCGAATTGGAGGATGAGCTGTGTATAGGGATGGACTGTAGAGAACAACTGGAGGTGCCTAAAACCGATGAAAGCGAGTACGATTCTGATAATGAAAACCCATTGTCCACTTTGATATCGAAAGATAAGAAGAAGCAAAATGTAACCTAGAGGAACAAGCATAAACTAATAATATAAAGACCCGAAACTTCTGACGTCATTAGTGTTTGCCTACAAGCTGAAACACGCACACAAGTAACTTTTCCATTCCTCTTCCAATAGGACATATTGATAAAAACGCACACAAGAATCTTTTCTGTTCCTCTTACTATAGACACATAATTGAAAAACTGAATGACATAGCTCTTATGAAACCCTTACAGTTTTGTTGATTTCAAATATTTAAATTGGTAAAGTTAAGCTTCGTAGAAAGACCTTTTGGGTTTACACCGTTTTTTTATTTTCAGTACTATTCTTTTTGGATTTTTCCTTAATCTTCATAAAGCTGTTATTCTGAATGATCTTTATCTGATTAAAACTGTCCTTGTTAATAATTTCCACAATTTTTCCCACAACGAACAAGACGGCCCACTTACTGCAAACCTATCTCGCCCAGATGAAGCTAAATGAAAACACTTAAGAAGTCAGCTATCGCCGTCGTTTTCTCGAACTAGAATGAACAATATGTATTTTCCCATTGTGACGATTGGTCAACAATTGGTTAAAGCGTTTAACGATATCCTTGATGGTTAAGTTTGCGCCATCGAAATAAATGAAATCATCGCACGGAATGTTACGGATGTAAATGGAATTTGTGTATTTGGTTTATATTGCAACTCCAGCTTCACTGTCAGAATGCCACATTTTTTCGAACTGTCAAAATTATATTCGAAGTAATGAACCATTCTAAAATAGTCAATGCATTCATATCGAGTTTTCCGAAGTTGTGTCAGAAACTGCTTATGCGGCAGGAAACTCATGTAGACTTAAATGATTTTTTCATTCAAATTGTTCGTGAAACTATCGAGTACCGCGAAAACAATCACGGGCAATGACTTTTAAATTCAATGATCGAATTGAAAACCCCGGAAGGTGGCATGGCTCTATAACAAATTTCAGATCAAACAGTTGCATACTTTTTATCTGGTTTTCAAAACTCTACGGCTTCTATTGTAGTGACTTTGTTTGAGCTCGAATTAAATGAGAAAATACAAGACAAATTGAGAGCTGAAATAATGAACAAAAAGGACCGACAAAGTTTGACTTTCGAATGCATAATAGAAATGCGGTATTTAAAAAAAGTTTTAAGAGGTAAGTTTTGATAGTTACCTACTTTTAGTATGACACTTTAATTATTTATCTATCTATCTCTGTCTCTCTTCTTTATTCAATTCATAGAAAGTCTTCGAAAGTATCCTGCTGTTCTGTTTCTTATGCATTTAGCTAAGAACGATTATCCAACATCTCCTCCCAAGTATATTACTCCAAGCCAAACCCTTATTATAATCCCAACTGAAGCTATTTAAAATGATGCAGATGTTGAACGGTTTAGATCAGAAGAAAATCACCGACGGAATACCACAACATGGCTGCCATTTGGAGTAGGTCCGAGTTATTATATACGTTTGAGGCTTGCGAAAATGCAGAAATAAGTGGCTTTAATTTTATTGCTAAGAAATAACACATTTCTTTCTTATCAAAAGAGAGTTAACCCTGTAGATGTAGAATATTTAAATCACAAGAGGGAAACACTTAATGGAAAAATTAAGGTTTATTTAAGCATGGAACGTATTTAGAAGGAACTGTCCTACAACAGACAAAAGTTTGCCTGGCTAAAATTGAAAACAGAATTTTGTATTTATTTTAAATTTTGTCTTTTTTTTTTTTTTTATAATTTTGCACGCGCTCAAGGGATTATGAATACCCTTTATATGTTTTCAACACAGCGCGGCATCCGGTGAAAGAAGAGAAAGAGTATATGAAAGATGTGTGGCGCGATGTATTGAGACGGTGGTTGTCTGTTGTCTGTGTCTTTTTTTTAAATGTCATAATAAATTAATTTTTTGCATCCATTTATTTCATAAGTGGCACAAAAATAACAGTTTTGTTTGTGCCATTTGCAAAAAATATGATTTCTGATAAAATAATAATTTTCGAAACATAAAGTATAAATAAAAAAAATAATGGCAATCCGTAATTTCCCTCCGATGATCGGGGATCCCACCTCAACACTTTTTTATATTCTGACGATTCTGAAGTTTAATGTGATTTTATTGCGAAAATACTTGGATACATATGTGAAAATTGTCCAAATCTTGCAAAATTGTTATACGAAAATAGACAACTTTCTTGTTTGAACTCATGAACTATTGGTAATTAACTAATTGTGTTAATTGGGGATATTTTGTAGAGGGATAAATTTGATGACTTTCAAGTTAGGTAGTATGTCAGCCTCGTAATTTTCATTTTTCTTTGACGATTTTTTTCCGCATTCATTAAATGTATGGCAATATTTCTGGGAGACTACAATTTTTTCCAAAACTAAATTATGATGTTCAATTATTTTGCGAGTTCAAATGTTCACACAAACCTCTTCTTCAGCCTGAAATGACTCCATCAGCAGAATTTCAAGAACCACATAAAATATTAGGAAGCTGGAACAAAACTGCCACAATTATCATAAGTAGAAATATTTAATCCGTGGTTCAGCCTCGGTTCAAGATTTTAACTCATGAAAATTGACGTGTTGACTGAAGTTCAACGATGGTTTAGATTTCAAATATAATTAAAATGATGGTGGATTAAAATATGGAACCAATAACAGTATAAATATTATTAATAGGTGAAGAACCCTCATAGACACTATTCCTACTCATTAAAACACACCGTCCTTATTTCCTTTGTTCGACTACGACTAAGTAACTAATGTAGGCCTAAGCAACGAATATACTTGCCGAAATTGTTAGTTTTCGCTATTTTTTCGTTATGGGGCTAGCTCCCTAGTTCGTGAAATGTTCGCTAAATGTGTTAGCCGTATAAGGGCTAACCTAAACGAACAAGTTCAGAGGGCATGTTTGTCGGTCAGGGTTACCTTTATCAAATAACTTAAATTTCCCATTTAATCGCATTTGCCAGGGAGCCCCTAGCGAGAGGATCTTGCGATAAGTCGAACACTTGTTCCATTTACCTCCGTTCATCTTCCAATAGACACATTGTTTAAACGCACACACAAATCTTTTCTGTTCCTCTTCCTATAAAAATATATATAACACAGCCCTAGCAATGTTTGTTTGTTTTGCTTTTGGTTTCACATCTATTCATGGTTAGAGTGTCAAATGTACAAATACAACAACTTGAAGAAATGGGTGTCGCAATGTGAAACGTACGAAGGTTCCCATCTTGGTATGGCTTATCTGTGGCATAGACACCATTATTTTTCCTGATTATTGCTGACTGAATGCATTTGAGGCCTTACAGAGAATAGTTTTTATTTTTCTCTGCAGTCAGATTCTCAGGATAAGAAGAGATCTGACTATTTTTAAAATCACGTATTGCCTCTTTGACCTTATACCGGAGAGTCGATTTAAAATAGATTTTCACTTGGGAGCACCGGATTGTTGCCATAATGCTGTAACATTGTGACAATCGTCATTGCCAATCGTCAGTGTAACACTGTGGCTCCACTTGCAATATTTTACGCAATGGCAATACCAATGGCAATGGCAATAAAAGTATAGGGTGGGCATTTCATTGCTGGCAATTAGAATTTCAATAAACCTTATTGTTTCTATTTTTGTTAATTTAAGCTCACTTATTTTTATTTTATATTGTTTCTTGTATTTTTTAGGCACATTTATTTATTTTTTCAGTCAGTAAATTATTTCACGCTCGGCAGCATTTTAAAATAATGGGAAGGCAGTCAAATTGAAGGGAAGCCATTTTGGAATTGCTCCGGAGATGGAAAGCAATTATTGCCTTTCATCGGTCGGGCAATATTGCAATTGCCATTGCCAAAGCGTCTCCATTTGCAATATACAAAGCAATTGCAATGTGTGTGGCAATTTATTGCCTTAAATATTGCATTGGGAACTCCTGTGTTACTTGAGCGTCATTATACCAAATGTTAATGTATGACCTAATGTCGCTTTGGAAAGCATCATTGTGCGATTGTGCCAAATTTTTAAATTTAACACAATGTCACGGCACCGTTGCCATCCAATCCTATCTATCTTTTAGCTCGGACAGAGTTTTCAGAGACATATTAAGGGCTATATTTTCTTCACAGTCTTCTCAAAATATATCCCAGTTAGCTGTAAAGTCAGCTAATTATGAGGCTCTTTAATTCTATCTCTCTCAAAATCTGAAGAAAACCACAAAAGATACGAGCTGATAGTTCCACAATTTTTTAACCTGAGCAATTTTGTGTACCCACGCCTTCACCTCCCTTATATACAGGTACAAAAATCGCAGAATAAATAGCATGGTGCAAAAGCAATCATCTAATCAATTTATTAACTGCGTTTTCAATGCTTGTGTAAATCAAATGGAAGGTTGAATTTTGCATTCAGTTTTCAATGGAATGTAAGTACACAATATGAGTAGGGTAGCGTCCCCAGTGGCCGGCCCCTTAAGGAATTTTTCACAAAAAATATGGCACAGTAGCTGCAAATATAAACCTTTTCCACTCATTCTTGAAGCAAATTATTCTTTATTTATCTCTCGGTGGGATGAAACTAAACTAAAAAAATTTAAATGGAACATTTATTTATTTAGGTTTTATCAAAAAAGTCATATTCTCCAGTGTCCGGCCGCTATACTCCTATTTCCGGCCACTTATGGTCCTGAATTCGGCCACAAAGATTTAGACCTGAACCGATTTGTTTTATATGAAACGGCCGAACTTAGGACACACATCCCAATATTGGGCCCCCTGGATTTTATTGATCTTTATTGGCAGTTTTTGCTCGAATGTTCGTGTTATTACTCATTTACTTATTTTTGTAATTTTCTCAAAAAATTAAATGTTGCCTATTTTCGGCCAGGGGCCGATTTAAGGAAACTTCAATTTTTGGTGTTTCCTATGTCCGGCCCCTTGAAAACGACCATAATTACAAAATATTTTTCAATTTTAAAGCAAACCATATAAAATCATTAATCCAATAAAATTCCCTCAAAATCACTAAATTCTGGTACAATGCTTAATAAGGGTTTCCAACAGTTATCCAGTGCAAATAATTTTTCCCTTTGGGTTGCACATTTAATTATCTCATAACTCTGAAATTACTGTAAATATCTAATGAAAATTTTTACATATTATAAAAGATAGATGTCAAATCGTAATAAGGCTCTAAGCAGAGAAGTAGGTCCTTAGATTTCTTAATTACAACGCTTTTATTTGGAAAGGGCCGGCTACAGGAGGGGACCGGCAATAGGCGACTCTACCCTATTTTTCTAATAATTTTTTTTTCAACCGTGTTTCTTACCCATCATCAAGTAGGTAGGTACTAATAATAAATTTAAAAAACTCAAAGATTAATACTGTTATCGCAACCGCAAGTGGAAAAACAAGATAGAAAATTAATGAACTTCGAAACCAACTAAAGTATAGATATGTTTCTATACATCCGAATTTAGTAAATATAAATACTCATAATGTAACCAGTGCCCAGTAGTCCATTTCGAAAATAAGTCTACGATTTTACAGTCTATAATCTTTTATATTTCTATCTTTACCTACTACAGTTATTGAAATGTTTATCTACATTGTTATTTATATGCACCTACAAATTAAGATACTGCGACTTGCGAGCTTTTATAATAAATAAGTGATTGTGATATGTATTTATATGCAGTAAACAAAAAAATTCACAAAATAATCTGACATCATCAAACAAATTGCAAATTTGCTTATTTCATCTAATAAGTAAATTTGATATAATGGCATGTGGTATACACGTAAAAAAAGTTCAATCGAAATTCAACATCAAGTAGATGGTTGAACACAACCCAGCAAACATTTATCTGAAGGTCCAGATTATAATCACCAAAAATGAAGAATAATATTCAAAATACCTTCAGTTTTTTGAATGAATTATGAATGTATATAAAGATCCTACAAGTTCTTACCGGGGAGACGCAAAGGGATATGCATTTTATATGTCAAACAAAAATAAAACAAACAACACTCAGATCTTGTTGGCCGATCGTTCATATGGAGTTCTTTTTTTGTTCGTCCTTTTATTTTTTCTTCTTACAAAGGGGTAATGATAACGGCTCATTGTCGCGACGAAAGTTTCATTTGCATAGTCGATTATCTGTTCGGAAAAGTTTTCTGATAAATCGGACGTAGCAAATATGTATAATAAATAATACATAATAGCTCAAAATAAAGTAAAACTAATAGGTATATAACCAGTCTATGTTTTTATAGTAAATAGGTAGCTACTTATACTTACAAAAAAAATTTTAAAAAGAAAACGATAAAAATAAAATTATGTACAAAAATTGTGTTAAATTTTCTTAAAAACATATAAATCATTTATTTAATTATAGTATCATGTAACAATCAAAAAAGTCCCAGGAAGCTATAAAATCCATCCAAGAGTGAAATAAAATATGTTCCAGAGGCTCACCGATAAAATATTCAATCTAAAAGAATACGAAATAAAGAATTCACTTATGATGCTATTTGAATCCTTTTACCTGGACTCTTAGACAATTTGAATCATTTTAATTATTCATTTATGATCTGAACATTCTGCAATTCAATGAACATATATAAAGGTTCGATATATTCCTTTAAATGATTAATCCCTGAACCTTTTCTGAATCGCAAAAATGATTCCTATACGATTAATTAAAGTGAAGGTGTATACTTAGAAATCCTTCACTTAATTGAATTTTATTAGAATTATTTTTATGATTTAGAAAAGATTCAGACATTAATCATTTAAATAAATATATGGAACCCTTATATACTTTCGTTTAAAAGTACGAATTTTCAATTTTCAGATCATAAATGAATCATTACAATTATTATAGTTAGTGTCTAAGAGTCCAGGTAAAAGGATTCAAATTGCATCATAAGTGAATTCTTTTTAAGCCGGTTTCTTCACTTTTATGAATTAATTATCATTCATTTCGGAATTAAAATGTTTGCTGGGAATAGAGCGGAGCAACTAGAACTGCAATATGCAACTGTACTTTTTTATATGCTTATAATCAAACTGTAGAAGTATAGAGGTTTTTTACATTTTGTATTTGATGTCCCTATTTGGGACAGTATAGATACGGGTGGGTCAATAAGTCCGTGACTTTTGGAATAAAACACAGATATTTTGATAAAAAAATAATTTTATTTTTCAACGTATTCTCCCTTGAGCTCTATACACTTTGTCCAACGCTTCTCCAATTTTTTTATCCCTTCCAAAAAAAATGATTTGTCGAGGTCCTCAAAATAGGCCTTTGTTTGCGAGATGACTTCATCATTGGAGTCAAATCTTTTTCCACCAAGCCATTTCTTCAGGTTTGGGAACAAGAAGTAGTCGCGAGAATAGGGTGGATGAGGGAGCAATTCATAGGCCAATTCATGGATTTTTGCCATGCCAACTGCACATGTTTGCACCCTTGCATTGTCTTGGAAAAGAACTTTTTTCTTGGCCAAATGAGGTCGTTTTTTTTTCAAATCGTCATTGAATCGGTCCAATAAGGTGGCATAATATTCCATTGATTGTTCTTCCCTTTTGAAGGTAGTCAATGTGGATTATCCCGCGTGCATCCCAAAAAACAGTTGCCATAACTTTATTGGCTGACAAGCCCACCTTGGCCTTCTTTGGTGCCGATTCACCCTTAGAAACCCACTGTTTTGACTGTTGTTTGGTCTCTGGTGTGTTGTGATGGATCCATGTTTCGTCCACGGTTACAAAACGGCGCAATAACTCCCCCATATTGCGATTAAACAACGCCAAAGCTTCCTGTGAAGTTGTTACACGATTGCGTTTGTGGTCGACTGTGAGCAAACGCGGCGCCCATCTTGAGGAAAGCTTTCTCATGATCATTCAAAATTGAAACCACTGAGCCATGCGAGATCCCTATGGCTTCCACAATCTCTCGCACTTTCAATCTTCGGTCGGCCAACACCATATCGTGAATTTTTTGATTGTTTCGGGTGTAGAGACCTCAACTGGGCGTCCAGGACGTTCGGCATCTTCAGTGCTTGTACGGCCACAACGAAATTCAGTAAACCACTTTTTTACCATTGAAATCGATGGTGCAGAGTCCCCATAGTATTTATCAAGCTTAGCCTTAGTCTCGGTAATGGTTTTTTTTCACAAGAAATAATGCACACGAAATTCACTTTTTGCGGAGGCCCTAGACTGCTACAGAGCAGTAATTACTGCCTCCAGAAAGTGCGATGTGATACGCCGGATCAAAGAAGGATGAAAAACGGTGATCTATACTATGATGATTGTGAAAGAATACCACAGCGTCTATTGGGTGCATATTAGTCATAGCAGCAGACTTAGGCAAGAAGTCTTAGGTTTTGGACACATAATTGAGTGACATGTGACAATCCTTACCAAGGCTAAATTAGCCAAAATTATTCTCATATGCGCTCATTATAAACTCGTAAGCCTTAGGTCCCATTACTATCTTTAAGAGTTAATTCTTATTCATAATTCTTAATCTTGTTATGAAACTTATATTCTTCTCATAACGTTTTTTTTTATATGAATTTAGCTCTCTAAAATTTTCAAAGAATTAAAATCTTATACTTAAAACTAATTTTCCTTCCTTAACAAGATCCCGGGAACTTTGAGTTTTATAAAAATCTTGTTATAAAATTGAAACGCTTATATGTACATATATCTTTAATCTCATAACATCTGACTTCTCAGAGCTTAAGCTTTTTTAACATTCTATAACGTACCTTATAGAATCTTACGTATACAACATTTTATTATAGGATTCTAATAGGAGATGCATTATTCCAATTGGCATATGGAATCACAAAATATCTCGTCACTTGGTAATACAGGAACATAATCGATATTAAATGGATGTGAACCGTAGTTTTTTATTTTCCCAAATGTTTTGTTTTAAAGATTTTTCCAATATTTGAAGATGCAAGTGTTCCACGATCAAAAATTAAAACAGAAAAGAGCAAAGTCTTAAGCATTTGTTTTCAAAGGGCTGTGGATTTTAATAGAAGATCGGTCTCCGGCTAAAACGTGTCATCAAAAAAAAAACCATTTTTATAATTTTGTAAATAAAATTTAAATTTGAAATTGTATTGAATATTTTTTTAAGAAATGAAGCAATGCTCAACGAATGTGTTACATTTTTGATGGCGAACAACTGATCGACATTTAGATCAACAGCGATTATAATGTGGTTGTAAATAGGAGTTACTTCTGCTAGGATATCTGTGGTAGGGCTAGACTACTTTATATTTGGTGGCTTGTGCGAACTGAACGAAATACTTTGTATTCACCAGTGTTTAGAGAATTATCTTCAATTTGTTCAAATAACCAAGTTTCTGAAATACATACTTACTCATGGCCGTGTAGTGGAAGTGAATACATGACGGGGAATATTTTGATTGTTTTAGTTAGACTTATTGACCAATTGGTTGAATTATTATATTTGTTCGGGACTTAAAATATATCTCTTTCGGCTGTTTTGGTCGTAATGTTTTTTTAATGAAACAATTTGATTTCCTTACCCGACGTTTCGACGATGGTTGCCGTCTTCTTCAGGGATCTTTTATTTACAAAAATAAATTGAACATATTATACACATAAGAACATTTGGTGTAAGATTTTGGCAAGACAAATATAAGGCAATGTTTACAAATATTTTTGTATGATATAAAACACACTTCGATTGAAGTTTAGTCGGCTTTAAATTGTCACGGATTCTGCCTAGTCACCAAAGAGCAGTAAGCCGATGAAATGTTTTGGCTGTCTTGTTTAGGATTCATATTGTTTTGTTATTAATAATATGAAGCGTTTCTAGAGTGTACCGCCTGGAGACATATTTCTCCATTTCCAGGATTTCTACTCTGTCAAAATCTGGTTTGTGTCCACGCTCAATGGAGTGTAAGGCCAATGCTGTCTTCCCAGTGCTTTTTAAATTAATATCGGATTTGTGGTTGGAAATTCGTTGACGAAAAAGTTGTTACGTTGTACCGATATAGAAAAGATTGCAATTTTCTTCAGCATTGCCACGACAGTTAATTTTATAGACTAAGTCTGTGCACTTATCCTTTTCCGGTTTTGTTTTCATGTTGGTGAAAAGAGGTGCCAGCGTCCTATTGGATTTGTACGCTAAACTGGCGTAATTAGTACTATTTCTTACCGTCTCTTTAAAATTTTCTGACAGATTGGGAACATAAACTATACTCTTATAAATACCTCTTTTTGCCGATTATCAGTTAGACTTTCGTGAAGGTAAATCGGTTCATCGGAGTTTTCGCCTAAATCAGTCAAAGAAAGTCGTCGCTGGTGATTCTTTCGGAAATTTACGATCGCCTTCAAAGTGTTATTTTTACCATCGGATATTTTTTGTAGGACTACGTCTTGAAAACTCATTATAATTAATCTCAATTTGCATTGAACTTGGAATTGAATTCATATTTATATATTCCTGTTATTTATCCTTTTCCTAATTTAATTTAAACTAAGAGTTCCGATTTATTTCTATACATTTTTGAAACTTTTTCCTTAAAAATCGAGTTATTTTTTTAAGACTCATCAATGTAAAGTTTTCGTTCTGAATAAAATAAAATGAAAACAAATTTTTGTTTTTTTTTAACAATATTAAAAGTTGTTTAAGACCAAAAACATTTTTTTTCGTAAATATTAAATTATTCCAGGAACAAGTCTCACGACATGATAAATTCGATTCAACTTTTCTGTTGAAACACCTCTGAAAACTGACAGCTTTTATATTGTTTTTTTTTTATTTGACAGTCTTCATTATTTTCTCCAGACAAATATCTTGGATAATCATTTCCAGTCTTGGGAAATATTTTTAACACTCTCTCACCTGTTTAAATACTACGAACATTTGTTTTACGCGGCCATGATTTGACAGATTTTCATAGAAATTTGTAGATTTGCGCAGCTATAGAGATTTCGGGAAAGTACATTTCATTTTTAGAAGAAAAATGTTGATGTAGGTACCTAAAAAAAAAATTGAGAAATTTCTGAGAATATATCTGTACATAAATAATGCATTCAAATTGTTTGTTATTTATTGTTGAAATTATTAATCTTAATAATTTTAAATAAACTAATCTGTGACAGATTAAAAATACAATTATTCATTTTCGTGTTCCTTTACATGCGATGTCCATTAGCGATGAATCTAGAGCATGCTTTAAGGCATGCTCTCAGTCATAAACTAATAATGTAAAGACCGGAAACCTCTGCTTTCATTTGACATTTGCCTACAAGCTGAAACACGCACACAAGTAACATTTCTGTTCCTCTTCCAATAGACACATTGATAGAAATGCACACAAGAATCTTTTCTGTTCCTCTTCCTATAGACACATAGACAACACAGCTCTAGTAATTTGTTTTTGTTTTGCTTTTCGATTTCCCATCTATTCATGGATAGAGTTTCAAAGCTACAAATACAACAATGTAAACAAATGGGTTTTGGGGGGTGAAACGTACGAAGGTTTCCGATCTTAGTATGGCTTATTTGTGCTCTCAGTATCGCAAATGGAGACCGAAATCGCAGATTTATTTTCATAGCATGCTTTCATCGCATACTGCTCATCGCTTGCTTTATTGCAAGGAGAACTCTCATTTTGTTATGGCGCTTCCAAATTTCATTTGTTGTTGTTGTTTCTATCAGCATCAGTTGCCTTCGACATTCTTCAGTAAGTAAAATAGTATGCTATGAAATGCCCACCAACGAAAATTTGTCTGTCCCTCTGCTACCTGCTTTCTGCTATTGCTATTGCGTTTGCTTTTTAATTTATCGCTAATGGAGTCCGCGTGTAATGGAGACCGCGTGCTAGTCACATTTTTCTTTTAATATTTTCATTAGATGTGCTCTTTTTAAAAGTATACCAACACTAAACATGTGAATAAGTAAACAACAATACATTATAATAGGAGTGTTCTCGATCCGATGTATCTGGGCTTGTATTATTGTAAAAGTGTAAAAGTGTAGCATTTTCTTGCACTACAACAACAAAATATACTGAATGTCAACATCTTACACTACACTTTTACAATACCCGAACCCTATTGTAATAGAAAAATACAAGAGTGTAAGATTTTTTATAATACCGTTTTATGGCCGTCCGGAACACGTTCCCACAATAAAACAACCGTAAACAATTTGACTGATTCTGAATTATATGTATCACTGTATTTGTATTTGTGTAAATTAAATTAAAAGAAAATCACATCAGCTAAAAAGAATTTCCAAAACACTTGATTTCAATTTAGATACACATTTTCCTGTATCAATAATAATTATAACTTGCTTCTCTTTATGTTATTTTACCAGAAAATTAGTTTAAATTCAATAAACACAACGAAATTACACAACAAATCAAGCCGATTATATTGACATTTTAATTGTGTAAGTGTATTAGTGATTCTGTTTTCGATTCTGAAACAAAATCCAGAATCGTTTTCTGTTCTGTTTAGAGTAACAACTGTCATTCTGTGGGGGTCAGAACAGTTCTGGACGGCCAATCGAAAAGGCCATAAGACTTCTTCAGAACAAATGTCAAACAGATTTTGACATTTGCCTCAGTGTTGCTACAGATTAGTAAAGGTGTGTTCACATTTTGTTGTAAAAAATAAAATTTTACAATTTTACAAGACTTGGTACACCAGATCGTGAATACCCCTAATATGTTGACACCTCTAAAGTTTTATTAAATTGTGTGTGTTCAATGATGCCGTTCGGAACAGATAAGAACACTTTAGAACAGAAAAGTGGCGGATTTTGCTATTCAATGAGAAATTTTCTGTTCTAAACTGTTCCGGTTTGGTGTTTAATGAGTCTGTTTGGAACACACAACAGTATTTTCTGCACTTGCTTTTTAGGTAGAACAGGTTAAAACAGATTTGTGGGAACTGCCAAAACCAATTGTTGTAGTTAAAAAAAAAAAATTACTTTCCGGTGTTAGATTAAGTTGATAAATCATTTTTCCTGTGGGAAACATCTCAATTTCATGAAAAATATGCTTTTTAATAAACTCAACTCCATTTAAGTTTGTTTCCGCAAAAATAAACGAATTTGAATTGTAGGTAAACAACAATAATTTTTTTTATAAACTCTGTCAGATGACTGACTGTTCTAAGTTGTTCTATCTTGTTCTGAAGTTTCTCATGAATCTGTTGTTTTCTGTCCTGTTCTGTTCTAACTTTTTCTTCACTGAAGAATCTTACTTTTAAATTGCAACAATCTTCAAAGTCAGAATGCCAACTTTTTTCGGCTTCAATTGTAATGACTTTGTATTAGCTCGCAAAAAAAAGGTACTCGTAATTCAATTGAAATTGACAGCTGAAATAATGACTTCACTTACGCAGGTAATTCGCGTATATTTTCGTTTCGCAGTTATCTTTTATTTTCAAATTATTCTGTTGTTGGAAATAGGGAGGGGACTTTTTTCGATAGTTTTGATTTTCAAATCGATGCATCTAATTACGTTTAAAAAAACGCGAGGCTTATGTATGTTGTTTATTAAATAAAAAACTATCGAAAATATATCGCATTTTCGATATATCAGTAAAGTTGCACATAACTGGAAGTTTTATATCTGTATTTCTTTAAAATTTCTTCCGATGAAACCTACTTCGAACTGAAATTGAATTTCCGACGAAGATGCGTTGCGGAAAAAATTCCAATCCGACTGTTACCTCGATGGGGAGGATTCCTTAGGTCCATCGAACGAAACTTATGGCGTTTTTATTTGCCATCCGGAATCTCTCTACGATGATCCAGGATGCCAGACCTGAACACTTTTTTACTTGCGATTATTTGTAGGTACATACTATAAGGCAAGTTATACATTCGTCGAAAAAAAAAGTTTTGTGATAACAATCAAACATGATATAACGCTGATAGCGAAGACGTAAAAATATGGTCCAAAAATTCTGTATGTTTGTCTGTTTGTAAGCATGTTTAGACAATTACAGCTACTAAGAGTAGGCCGAATTGCTTCAAACATGGTTTATAAAGTTGTTTAGGTATTGTACAGAAGGGAAATTGAAAATTTTTTTTTAGCTCAAAAAATAACGGTACCTACCACCTGCCATATAACCGTTACGTTAATGCCTATTTTTGTCGAAAACGGCTCTACCGATTTTGATTTACATAAATCAGTGCAGATTATTAGGTACGACCGATCATATAGTTGAAAAAAAAAATGTTTATTTCTAAGAACGGTACTTTCCATAGGATCGTTTTTTTTTTCTTTCTACTACCTCATATATGGCTTAACTGATTCTTTTGAAATTTTACACATATATAGGTTTAGCCCACTTTATACTGTATACCAATATTTTTAATTAATATTTTTTTGTATTTTTAAAAGCATTTAAAAAAAATTAAAAAATGTATATTTTGAAAACTGCTCATTAATTTTTTTTTGCAAAAATTAGGGTTGTATATGTATTTGCTGAATACCTATGAACTAGTGTTTTTGATTTTTTTTGAAAAATTTTTTCAAAAAGTTTTTTAAAAAAGCTTTTTTCTCAAAAAGCGCTCCACAGATTTTTAATTTTTTTTTCAAAAAATTCAAATTTATCCAAGAAATAAAATGGCGTATTTTTTTGAGCTTAAATTACTTTAGGTATTTATTTCAGAATTTTGAATTATTTTTTCTTTGATAAAGCCGATTTAATCCATTGTTTTTAAGTTTATATTATTAAATATTTAAGATTGGCATACCAATTTTTTTTAGAAAAAAATTAAGGAAATTTTGTATATATACAAACTTAAGTTAAAAACGACTTTAAAAATATATTTAAATTTTTAATAGAAATCTTTTGCACGACGTGATGGAATGGATGGAGGTCTGCGATCCAGTATTGCATTTTATTTTTATTCTGACGATTCTGAAATTACATAAATGTGATTGTATTGCGAAAACACTTGAATACATATGTGAAAATAGTCCAAATCATGCAAAATTGTGTGACGAAAATTGAAAACTATCTTGTTTGAACTCATGAACTGTTCGTAATTAACTACTTACTCACCCTTGACTTATTTTTGGACATTAAACTAATTGTGTTAAATGAGGATATTTTGTAGAGGGATAAGTTTGATGACTTACAAGTTAGGTAGAAAGTCAGCCTCGAATCTTCATTTTTCTTTGACGAATTTTTTCCGCATTCATTAAAAATATGGAAATATTTCTGGGAGTCTATGATTTTTTCCAAAACTAAATTCTGATGTTCAATTATTTTGCGAGTGCAAATGTTCCCACAAACCCCTTCTTCAGCCTCAAATAACTCCATCAGCAAAATTTCAAGAACCACATAAAATGTTAGGAAGCTGGAACAAATTTGCCGCAATAATCAAAGGTAAATATATTTAATCCGTGGTTCAACCTCGGTTCAAGATTTTAACTCATGAAAATTGACGTGTTAACTGAAGTTAAGCGATGGTTTATGTGTCAAATATAATTCAAATGCTGGTGGATTAAGATATGGAATCAATAACAATATAAATTATTCAATTATTTTGCGAGTGCAAATGTTCCCACAAACCCCTTCTTCAGCCTCAAATAACTCCATCAGCAAAATTTCAAGAACCACATAAAATATTAGGAAGTTGGAACAAATCTGCCGCAAAAATTACAGGTAAAAAATATTTAATCCGTGGTTAAGCCTCGGTTAAAGATTTTAACTCATGAAAATTGACGTGTTAACTGAAGTTCAATGATGATAAAAATATGGAACCAATAACAGTATAAATGTTAAATATAGGTGAAGAACCTTCACAGATTCTATGAGATCGGTGCGCATATTACTGTGATATTCCTACTCATTAAAACACACACCCCTTCTTTAATTCGCTGTTATTTCGTTTTGGAGCTAGTTGGTGAACGTTAAAGAAAAGTTCGCTAAAAATGGTATCCGTGTAGGGGATAACGTAAACGAACAAGTTCGGAGAGCATGTTTTATGGTGCTTAGGGTTACCTTTATCAATTGATCAATGATAGCAGTCGAACGAAGTAGGCCATTTTGAATGTTTTTGTTCTGTTTTGAAATTAAGATTGCAAAGTTTGTATAGCTCATAGAGTAATGTTAGATACATCGAAATAATCGTTATATTTTCTGCCAAATCTATTAATGGAACCAGTCAAAAGTAATTGACTGATATGTGTAATTTTCTCAATATTACAGTTTTCTTAAAGTTAATGACATTCTAGGAATTTATTTTCATTTTAAATTTTCATCTTGTGAATAGAAGCTATTTGTGTGTAGACTTAATGAATTACAATTTTATTTAAAAACAAAAAAAAAACATACTAAAAATATTTTATTCGGTAGAAAAATGTAACGAACATTATTGACTTACACTAATAGAGGAGGTTATGGCACCACCATAACAGCCTGAATATTATATAAAGTTTAAATTTTTCGGAACTTACCGCCTTAAATGTTAGAAATATTTTCAATTTCTTTTTCTTTTTCCCGACGTTTCGAAGAAGTTTCAAACTTCGTGGTCACGTGGTCTCATGCCGTGACCATGAAGTTTGAAACTTCTTCGAAACGTCGGGAAAAAGAAAAAGAAATTGAAAATATTTCTTACATTTAACGCGGTAAGTTCCGACAAAATTAAACTTTATGTAATATGAATATCATCCGCGAAAATAATAACCTAAAAGCCTGATTATTGCATTCAGTTTTAATCGAATGTAAGCACACAGCATATATATTTTTCTAATTTGTTTGTTTCTACCGTCTATCTTACCCATCATCAATTGCTAATGATAAATTTATTTAAAAAAAACTCAAAGGTGAACTATTATCACAACCGCAAGTGGAAAAACAAAAAAAAAAACAATAAATTAATGACCTTCGAAACCATGAAATATTAAAAAAAAAGTTTAAGTTGTGCCTGATGCCTTCCTCAACAAAAGTATAGATAGGTACATCCGAGCTTGATAAATACAAAATGTAACCAGTGTACAGTAGTCCATTTCGAAAATAACTCATCGATCTTACAGTCTATAATTATCGTTTCTCTATCTATATTTACTACAGTTATTAAAATGTTTATATACATACCTAATAAATTAATATCTACAAATTAAGATAATGCGACTGTGAGCTTTCAAAATAAATGATTGGAATAGTGAAACCATTCACCAAATAATCCGACATCATCAAACACATTGCAAATTTGTTGATTTTTTTGTGGTTCTAATAAGTACCTAAATTTATTATAATGGCATGTGGTACACTTAAAAAAAAGTTCGATCGAAATTCAACATGAAGCAGATGGCTGAACACAATAGATTGGAGCAACTGTAGCTGCCACATGCAACTGTATTTTTTTATGTGCTCACAATGAAGCTGTAGAAGTATAGAGGTTTTTGACATTTTAGATAGATGTCACTAATTAAGCCAGTTAATAAAAATATTTGACAGTAAAATAGAAGTGGGATAGCAAAGAATTGCGACAGATACAATAAGGCGGCTTTACATGGATCTGCATCTGCAGATTTGAAGAAAAGTAGAGCGGGCCAATAATATAAAACAAACATAAAAGCAAGACAGGGTACACACTAATAACTTACTCGAACTCTGCTATAACTTTCTTGACATATCTCACAATCACAAGTTCTTAGCGTTCAGGTATGTAGTTTTGAGAAGAAAATTTTCGCTATTTTCGTTGTTTTTAAGCAAACTGAGGTTAAATGGTAAAAAAAAACTTTAAAATTCGTTATCTGAACGGAAAAAATTATGGTGCAGATGAAAATGCTATAATGAAGATGAACATGTTCATCTTCACTATAATCTGCAATCTTCAGGTTCGTACTTCCTATAATCTTCATACATGAAGATGATCTCCATTTTGGTTTTCGCTCTCTATCGCACAAGTATGAATTTTTTATTTTGTTTCCTCTTTTTTTGCAGATGTCAATGCAGATGAAGATGAAGATGCATGTAAAGCCTCCTATAATGAGAAAACTTTACAGCTTGAATTTTCTGTAGCTGAAAGAATAGCTAAAGCAGAATCTGTCATTAGGCATTTTTCTTTTTTTAGTTCAGAGCAGAGTCTGAGTTGTCAAAAAATGTATTTAAGTTTCTTTTTCACTCAGAGCGTTTAGAGCTTCAAATGTGTATTTCATTTTACTCTTTCTGAACATATGAAGAGCACGATCGATGTGCTTACACATAATCGTCTGAGCTGAACATTTTTGGTAAATTGCTGAGCACACGAAATGGCATGTGTGTCGAAATGGCGAAATAAGTTGGTCGCTTTTTGATTTTCTGTATCTTGTGTGCATCTGTGTACAAAATAAAGGTAGTTTTGTGTTATAAGGCGGCTTTACATGGATCTGCATCTGCAGACTTGAAGAAAAGTAGAGCGGGCCAATAATATAAAACAAATATAAAAGTAAAACAGGGTACACACTAATAACTTACTCGAACTCTGCTATAACTTTCCTGACACATCTCACAATCACATGTTCTTAGCGTTCAGGTATGTAGTTTTGAGAAGAAAATTTTCGCTATTTTCGTTGTTTTTAAGAAAACTGAGGTGAAATGGTAAAAAAAAATTAACATTCGTTATCTGAACGGAACAAATTATGGTGCAGATGAAAATGCTATAATGAAGATGAACATGTTCATCTTCACTATAATCTGCAATCGTACTTCCTATAATCTTCATACATGAAGTGAATCTCCATTTTGGTTTTCGCTCTCTATCGCACAAGTATGAATTTTTTATTTTGTTTCCTCTTTTTTTGCAGATGCCAATGCAGATGAAGATGGAGATGCATGGAAAGCTTCCTATATTTAGGCCTATTCTGCCACATCTGTAATTCTGCTATGAATTTTCTGTTATGATGCAAAACAGATATTCACCATAAATTATATTTTATAATTGGTATTCAGGAGTTCGATCTTTTATAAACGCCTGTTATGTAACTTCGAAAAAGAAACATTTATACGAACAGACCTAGGATCTGCTATCAAATTATCAGCTGTAGTAGGTAAATAAAAACTCTCGGCAGTCGGCACTGAGCACTGACTAATGACAATATACTATTAACCTGCGGAATTATCGTATTTTGATTAGCGTTGATAAATAATGATAAATCTTTGTAACATGTCCATAACAGTTCAAGAATTTAATATATCCAATATAAAAAGTTGTACAAAACGAACTCAGGCAAGATAAGCGACAGTTTCTTTTACGTTTCATCCATCAAAATGTGTTCTGTGCTTTCGAGTATTGAAATAAATAGTTTGAAATTGATTTCATATTTCTGTTTGTTATTATGTATTTTAAGAATATTTTGTTATATCTGTCCTTTTAAAACAATTAATTAACAGAATAAAAGTGTTTAGTTCATATATTGAAATTTTTTACGATAAATAAAAGATTCTATAAGAGATTAGGGATGTTTATAGAAAAAATACATCGATGTTTTTTTTTCGATGTAATTCATCGGAACGTTACATCGATGTTTAACAATGCATCGGTTAAAAACATTGATGTTTGCGATACATCGAAAAAAGGCTACCACGCTACAAAAAACATAAATCAGCTAATATAAATATATGTCCCCTTTATGAGAGGAAAAAGAAAAATTATAATATTCAGGTTCTTTTTTTTTTAACTGAAATAAAGTTTTATTAAAATTCATTGAAATTATAAATCCCAGTACTTGTCCTCTTAAAAAAGTAACAGCATTTTAAACTCTTTTAAGCGGTCCATACACATAACACTGGTGTATGACACTTGTGTCAGTGTTATTGAATGTGGAGTGTGTATGGGCTAATGTTTACACAGATTTCTGGTGTCGGACACGGTTTGGACAAAATCAAAACATTTTGAATTTTCGCGTCTGTGTTTCTCTGTGTTATGTGGGGAAATGTGTATAACCCATTCAAAGAGTATTCCAGTTGCATTCTGATCGTGTATAGACATTAATATGGCTATACATGGCTATGAGTTTTGGATATTATTTATTGAGCTCTATAATGATTTGCCTTAGTCTTGTCTCGTTGATCGTAAATAAACAACTAATGTGTGCGGATTGGTGTTGCGTGAGTGGTTGAATGGATATTTTGTGTCATGACACCGGTGTCGACACGAGTCATATGAATGAGCCACTTTAGTCTAGTGCGGCCTGTGTCTTGCATCTGGCCACTATTTTTGAATGCTTCACTATACGTGTGAGGTTCGCCAGATGTGCGAATCCAACGTCACGTGCACGTCCCCTTGTCCTGTTCATGTCATTTCTTTTGTTTTGTAACCCATGTGTTATTAAAGTGCCAAAAAGTGCAATGATGAGATACTTTCATTGGATACATCGGAACATGACCAACCCTATTACAGATTGTGGCATGCTGAATACCAAAAATGCAGTTCGTAAAAGACTTGTCAAGAATTTCGAAGTTTTGACAGCTCATAAGCAGATTTCTTAACAGATTTCATAGCAGATTTAGCATGTCGAATACCAAAATTATAATTTATAAAATATTTTTTGACAGCTTAAACTTTTGTATGCCAATTCATAACAGAATAACAGAATAAAAGATCTCACTCAATCTGTGTTCAAGCTCTGCTCTGAACGAAAAAAAAAACGCCATTGTCGTTCGTTTATGTACACAAAACACGTCTAGGATATTGTAGCGCGATTCCCTATGTCTATTACTTGTTAAAAAAGAAGAGGTGTTGAACGAACGAATGGTAGGTAATGTCAAAATGAAGCCGCAATTAGAACTTCATTTCAACTTTGACAGTTATAGTAGTAGTAGTAGTAGTAAATTAATTTTATTTTCTACTTCAAATCATGTATATAACAAAATCAAGAATAGCGTCTTCCAGATTGACAATTTAAATAAATTACATAGATAAATTTGTCCAAGTTTCTTACATATTTAGTATATAAAACAAGTTTTTGTTTTCTTAATTATTTTTTGAATTCAGAATTTTCGCTGAGAACTCTATTTCGATAAGCTTGCGCTATTTTGCAATATATAAAAAGTTTTTGCACTTCCATTTCATTTATATACGTTATAATTTCTGTGTCAGTCAAATAATTGCGGCCGAGGAAGGATCGCTTAGTTTCTATTAAACCCGGACATTTTCCTAGAAAATAAAAAACATCTTCTCTCTCCCTTAGGTTACACAGACTGCATTGGCCGGGAAGGTCCTCTCTATGCGGCATATAATTTAATTGCAGAAGACTTGCACGAAGTCTCACCATCATCGAGATATGCACCACACTATTTTAATCTTTGAAGTAGATTCTTGGCCCTAGGTTATGACGAAGGCAACTGTAAACCACTCTCTGAACAGAGCTGGTGGCATCTTCGATAGACTTCACTAATAATTCTTGCATTATTTTGCCATTCTTTTGGTAGAAATATTGGCAACTTTGCCACTCATGTAAGTCCAGCTTTTGTCTTCGGTGGCAGATTGTAAATATCAATCATTATTTTGCCCCGGTAAATGCTTATCATAAATGATTTGATTCTATCATTATTTTGCAAGTTTAATGACATGAATTAAGGTAATTTGTCACTCGTGTAAGTCCGCCATCCTATAACCCTAAAGCTAGATACATACGAGGCAACCGTCGAACCAACGTGTTGCAGCAACGTGGTTTGTTTGTTTACTTCACACGTGGCAACTTTCGCTGAAACCTCAGTACTGCGTATTCAATGTTATTATTTTCATTATTTGCAATTGCCATTTTGCTTTTTTTTCACTTAATTTTACTCCGTTTCCGACGAATTGAAGGATTAAATGTACCAAACAACAAAACAAAAATATCAAAATGTTTTGATATTCCTGCTAATGGTTGCTGACACACGAAAATCAAATGGCAACGTAGATATACACGAAACAACGGTTGCTCCAACATTGATGTGTTGTGTAACGACTGCCTCGTAGTTATGAACCCCAATAATTGTTTTTTTTTCGGTGATTCTTCCGCCAGTACGTACCGTGGATTGTGGAAAGTGGATTTATGAAATACACTGTCGCTCACATGACTAAAAACTACATGAAAAAAATAAATAATTTGGATTGGACAGCTTTCTGTTCCATTTGCTCCATAATTTCATTCTGAGCTAAACTGAGCGCCCTGAGGTGTCTGAGAAAAAAGAAATAAATACACATCTTTCTTTGACAGCTCATCTCAGTACCCCTATCCGGTTCTAAGAGTAGATGCAGATGCACTAATTCTATCATAATAAGAATCTCAAAATAATACGGTTTTTTGTGGGTAATTTCAATAGATTTTTTGAATACTAAATGTTCTATAGTACATAAAGAAAAAATGTCGACAATCAGCGAAAATGTTTGCGCAAAATTTTGAACAGTCCGATTTTGATATCTGATATCAGGTGATTATAACTTAAGTAAAATGTTAAGAGATAGATCGTTGATTTGCATAATCATCTTTTTAGCTTGGTATCATTCTAAAACTGCCTAAATCGTTGAAATTCATTCGCCTTTGTGTTTATACTAAAGTTTAAATTGTTGATGAATTATGTTATTTAATTCAAACAGTAAACTTTATTTCTACCTGTGTTTTTTCTCAGTATATTTTTGAAAAGCTCTCTACTTATCGTAGTATTAAAGCTTAGAAGTCTAATGTAAGAAGAAGAAATACAATTTAGACCCCTCTATGATACATGCATGCTTCATTAAAATTTAATTGGATGAAAACACAACTAGTCGACATTTATCATTTAACGGAGATATACTTTTAAGTGAAATCATGGTATTCGTTGGAACGTTAGTTTGTCTTTTAATAACCATCATAATTTTAAGTGTTTGTTTCATCAAACGCAAATTCAACTATTGGAAACGCCTTGGAATTCCACACGATCCGCCCATCATTCCATATGGGAACATTAAGGGTTTTATGAAAACACGTCATGGCAGTGAAATATTTCAGAATTACTACCGAAAGTACAAAGGCTCGGGGCCGTTCGTTGGAATGTATTTTTATATGAATCCAGGTGCTCTAATTTTAGACCTGGATCTTGTTAGAGACATTCTAATCAAAGACTTCCACAACTTCAGCGATCGTGGAATGTACGTCAACGAACGAGATGATCCTCTTTCGGGTCATCTATTTTCTTTGGAAGGAGAGAGATGGCGAACAATGCGCAACAAACTTTCGCCGACTTTTACGTCGGGAAAAATGAAATTTATGCTTCCAACGATTGTGAATATTGGCGAGGAGCTATTACAAGTGATGTTTAAGCTAACTGACGACACAGATGCGGTTGTTGAGGTTAAGGATATCATGGCGCGGTTTACCACTGACGTCATTGGAACGTGTGCCTTTGGAATTGAGTGCAACAGTCTCAAGGACCCAAATGTAGAATTTCGTGTTGTTGGAGAAAAAGCCTTTACTAAAACAAGACACAATAAATTGATAGAAGGTTTTATGATGGGATTTCCGCACTTGGCGAGGAAACTGGGAATGCGTTTAATCCACGAAGACGTTCATCAGTTTTTTATGCGTGTGGTCAGGGAGACTGTGGAATATCGGGAAAAAAAATCGGTTAAACGTAATGATTTTATGGATTTGATGATAGACCTGAAAAACACCGGTAATGCACTGACTGTGGAAGAGATTGCAGCACAGGCATTCATATTCTTTATAGCTGGTTTTGAAACATCTTCAACGACGATAGGATTTGCATTGTATGAACTGGCTCTCAATCAGGATATACAAGACCAACTAAGGGCTGAGGTCAATTCCATTTTTGATAAATACGAAGGACAATTCAAATATGAAGCTATAAATGAAATGCCCTACATGGATAAAGTTATTAAAGGTTGTTTTCTAGTTATATTATTAGAATGGCCATGGAAAAAAATAATAATTAAATTTTTGTTTTCTTTACAGAAACTCTTCGCAAATACGCCGTTAATCAGACACTAATGCGCAAATGCCGCAATGATTACCAAACTAGTAATCCAAAATTTGTCATACCAAAAGGAATGATTGTACTTATACAAGCTCAAGCTATTCAAAATGATCCCGAATTATATCCAAATCCAGACAAATTCGACCCAGAACTTTTTAGTGCAGACGAAGTTCAGAAACGACACCCAATGACTTGGTTGCCATTTGGCGATGGACCGAGAAATTGCATTGGATTAAGGTTTGGAAAAATGCAGATTAGCGTTGGACTATCCTTATTGCTGAGAAATTTTAAATTCCATTACTGTGAAAAGACTCCAATTCCAATTGAATTCGATATTAAGAACCCATTGCTTTCTTCAAAAGGAGGAATTTACTTAAGAGTTGAAAGAATAAAATTATAAAAAAAAAATTATAATAGTTTTCACAATGTTAGTTTGAAGTATTGAAATATGTATTGTCAAATTACAATCATAAACTAATAAAATAAGGACGCGAAACCTCTGCTGTCTTCTGACATTTGCCTTCGAGCTCAAACACGCACACAAGTAACTCTCCCAATAGACACATTGATAAAAACGCACACAAGAATCTTTTTCGTTCCTCTTCCTATAGATATCACAGCCCTAGTAATTTGTTTTTGTTTTGTTTTTCGCTTTCACATCTATTCATAGATGGAGCGCCATATTTACAAGTGCAAAAATGTAAACAAATAGGTTTTTGGGGGGTGAAGCGTAAGAACGTTTCCAATTACAATTACACTTCACACCTTGCAAAAATTATGTCACTTATATGACATATTATACGTTTGCCTCATCTGTTAGATGCATTTTAAAGAAAGGAAGTGGAGAAAGAGTTGTTAAACAAATCACAGAAAAGATATATTTTCAATTTGACTGCTATAGTTTTTTCCCATATTGGGTCGTGGGTGAATGAACAGGTAAATTCCTTACGCTTGAGAGAGCGCACCTTACGTGCGGACGTGTTGGTCTATAGAACGGATACTTGTTTAATAAATCATGAAAAGTTGAATAAAATATTCAAATCTTTTTTGAAATAATTTTAACGAAATTAATTCTTATTGTACTCATGCTCAGTAGCTTTATCTTCACAGCCCATCCGTGATAAAAGGTAGAGGTAAGCCCTCCCCCAGCCGACTCCTTAGTGTGAGATTCCTACTCACTAAAACAAACCTCCATTATTTTCTTTCTTCGACTACGACTAAGTTACCTTAATGTATGCTCGCCGAAATTGTTAGTATTCGCTATTTGTTTTGTTTTTGGGCTAGTTAGTGAAACGTTCGTGAAATGTTCGCTGGCCGTGTGGATGTTTGTCGCTTAGGGTTACCTTTATCAAAATTTCATATTTAATCGCGTTTAGCAGGGAGTTTCCCAGCGAGAAGGCCTGCAAGTACCGAATATAAAACGGATACTCTTTATTGCCCTAAGTCCAACAGTCTTGTTCTTTGTATTGATTGAAGAATAGTTCTATAACTATGACCGATCATTTATTAAATCGTACCCAGGAGCCTTATTATTTTTAAGATTTTTAGTTGTCTGGTAAAGCTCGGATAGTAAAACATTTCGAATAAATATGTTCTCAGATGACGATTGAATCCTATCAAGTTAATTTTTCTTTGAACGTTCCCGCGAGGTGTTATGTAAACAAATCTGCCTTTTCCTTATCTGTTTTAGCCCAGACACTTATTTTTCCTGATTGGGGCTGATTGCTAATTGAATTTGAAGCTTTAATATCTCTTAAAGCTTTGCAGAGAGTGTAGTTTTTATTTGTATCTGCAGTCAGACTCTCAGGATAAATTTCTTTAAAATTGCGGATAGCCTCTTTGATCTTATACCGGAGAGTCGATTTAAAATTGGTTAGTGCTGGGGAGTACGGGAATATTGCTATCACATCCCATTCCATAAATCTTCTAGTTTGGCTCGGATGAAGTTTTCAGGGGCATATTAATTGCTATATTTTTTTCACATAATCTTCTCGAAATCCGTCCCAGTTCTCTGTTGTCAGCTAATTGTGGGTCGCTTTCATTCTTTCACTCTCAAATAATGAAGAAAATCGGAAAACAATAAGAGCCGATGCCTGCATTTTTTTAAACTGAGCAATTTTGTCTACATAGGTCAATGCAAATAAAACTATAAAAATATTTCTTTAGGCAGAAAAATATTTCAAACATACTCTACTAGAAGAGGTTATGTCATCACCATAACAGCTTGAATATTGTTTTCAGTTTTTAATCGAATGTAAGTACACAATATGAATATTTTACTAATCATTTTTTTCTACCCTGTATTTTATACCTATCATCATGTTTTAATAATAAATAAATTAAAAAAAACTCAAAGATTATTATCTATTATCGCAACCGCAAGTGGAAAAAACTAAAACGCCGATGATAGATTAATGACCTTGGTAACCATGGCACATTAAAATAAAAATTCAAGTTGTGCCTTCCTCCTCAACAAAAGTATAGATAGGTACATCCGAATTTGGTAAATACATAATGTAACCAGTGTCCAGTAGTTCATTTCGAAAATAACTCTACGAATTTACAGACTATAATCGATTATATTTCAATCTATACCTACTACAATTATTAAAATGTTTAATTATTATTTATACCTACAAATTAAGATACTGCGACTTGCGAGCTTTCATAAAAAATAAGTGATTGCGATAGTAAACAAAAATATTCACAAAATAATCTCACATCATCAAACACATTGCAAATTTGCTTATTTCTTCCAATAAGTAAATTTATTATAATGGCATGTGGTACACTTAAAAAAAGTTCGATCGAAATTCAACATGAAGCAATGGCTAGACACAATAGATCGGAGTGACTGGAGATGCAACATTCAACTGTAGTTTTTTATGTGCTCACAATGAAGCTGTATACTCTGTTCAAATTTTATTTTTATTTATTTTATTTATTAATATATCAATATACAATAAAAATTGCTATTAATAAAAGGAAGAGCAAACAGCAGCAAAGGCTTTCGGCTCTAGGGATCATAACATTTGTTTAAATAGAGATTTTTAGATCGTTAATAATTTCTTTAATTTTTAAAATATTGCTTCGTTTCGGTTCTTTTAGTAGATCCAAGGGGTTAGAGTTGATAGTGTGCGTTTGGAGTTGAGGATGTCCAGATAAGAAGCATGGATTTAATAGGTGGGTTGCAGTTATGGAATTCGTAGAGTTCGGGCAGGTAGGTGAAGGTTCTTTTTTGAGTAGGTGTTGGTGGGTGAATGCGGTATGGCCAAGGCGTAGTCGGATGAATGTTCTGAGGTCGGATTTGGTTATATCTGTTGGAAATTTTGGCTGGATTTTCAACGGGTTAATAGAACTATAGTGATGTTTATGGTGTTCCCAGTCCAGTAATATATTTTTATGACACTCCAGATTGATGTGTTTCTTTAAGTCAAGACTTGAGAAAGTATTGAAAGTATAAGTGGGGGCTTTAAGTACTGCGTTTGCAGCTGCGTCAGCTAGTTCATTGCCCTTTATTCCAACATGACCTGGGGTCCACATGAGCTTGATCTTTGTCTTAGCTTTTAAAAGATTATCTCGGATTTTGGCTATGATATCTAAGTCATTTTTCGGGTTAACGATGGCCTTTAGTACTGACAAACTGTCTGAGCAGATAACCCATTTCCCTTTATTTACAGTGCATTTCTTGGTAGCTTCGTGGTTCGGTTGTGTAGATAGAGGCGATTTTTGGAAGGATGCCGTGCGTGATGAGTGAACCATCTTGGGCTACGACTGCAAAGCCAGTGTTCAAATCCGTTTTAGACCCGTCTGTGTACATAAAGTTCCAACCCTTATCCATCAAATTTTATTTTCAGAACAGGCCTTATGGGAGAGCTTTTTCAAACACACTGGTGCAGGCTGGTGTTTGCATGACACACAACTTAAGAAATTGCCTCTGAAATATTCCATAATCCCAAGTACATTCCACCATGACATGTCTGCTACCCGACTGAGAGGTCAGAGGAGACTGATCGCCAATTTGACTCTCGTTTGGTATAGTGTTTATTAAAGAAATAAACCATAAACTAATAACTTAAAGACCAGAAACCTCTGCTTTCATTTGACATTTGCCTACAAGCTGAAACACGCACACAAGTAACATTTCTATTCCTCTTCCAATACACACATTGATAAAAACGCACACAAGAATCATTTTTGCTCCTCTTCCTATAGACCCATAGACAACACAGCCCTAGTAATTTGTTTTTGTTTTGTTTTTCGTTTTCCCATCTATTCATGGATAGAGTTTCAAAGCTACAAATACAACAATGTATACAAATGGGTTTGGGGGGCGAAACGTACGAAAGTTTCAAATCTTATTTGGCTTATTTGTGAAATATACACATTGAGTGTGTTTCTTTATTCATTCTGGTATGTCCAGAATATTCGGAATACCAGTTTTGCGTTTCTTTATTCCATGGAATATTCCGGATAAACTATTTTGTTGTTTCTTTATTCATTCCGGAATGTTTGGAATGCATTCTTTTTATTCCATATTAAATACGGAATGAAAAGAATATTCTAGGAATAACCCTTTCATATGAAAGCAAAACAACTGACAGCAGCCAAAGACGAAAACCAAGTAAGTAAACAAAATGGATGACCAAACATTGTTTTATTTTTATTATTGAAATAAATATATAAATAACAATTAAATGTGACTTTTCATGAATTAATAAATTAATAATAATTTATTTTTACTATTTTCCATAGAGATATCTATTTTCTTGTCATCAACACTTTAAAAGAGCTGATTGATGTCATCTTTTTTCTTTTCTATTCCGGAGAGAATTTTTGTTTCTTTATTCATTCCATTCTGGATATTCTAAATAAACATTTCGTCTTTTCCATCCATTCTATTCCTTATCCGGAATAAATAAAGAAACACACTCATTAAGAGTTACCATTGGCTATGGAGCTTTCAGAATCGAGACTTTCCTATAGCTTTTGAGAGCATATATTTTAAATTTAAGGAAAAAGGTGTTGTCGCTGCGTTCTTTTCTGCTTACATCTTTTGTTTTTTGTTTGGAAAACGGTTAAAATACAGATAAATATTATAAGTTGGGTATTTTTGTTTAAGGAAAAATTACTATTTGAGCAAAGTTTTTGATGTAGTTCTTTTCAATAATTAATTGCAACATTAAATTACGTTGCAATTTGAGGTGATATTATTATTTTTGTGCTGTGTGTATTTACATTTAAAATGGATTCAAGTTCTTCGAAGGACACAAGTTCCTTATTATACCTTATTTATACGTTTTTTTTCTGTAATATTTATTTTCACGTTAAAATAGATAAGGCCTTCTGGCGAACTCTCAAAAAAATGCGCCTACAATCTTAGTTCTTGGTGGTGTGGAGAAAGATAGATTTATTTTTATTTGGATTTAGTTTAATTTTTTTTACTAAACTAATATGTACATGTTTCTGTTCATGAAATCTTAATTACCAATTGGTAGCCCTACCGACATTTGTGAGAGAAGAAATAGCCAATTTATAATGCTCATTGCGGCAACCATGTAAAATGGAAAAGCTTAATAGAAATAGAGATAGCTTATTGAAATCCATAATAGTAAGGGTGAAATGGAAATATCCTATCTTCCATGTACTGAAAATATAAATTGAATAGAGTTTTGACAAAGGAAGGCAGTACTCTGGCTACACAACCTTGAAGTAATATATATACATTAGATGACAGAAACTGCTATTAGAAATATGTGATATGAGAAGAGTGTTGATTGCAAATTATTACTTTAAACAATAATAAAATTAATAGGGGTATTCACGATCCGATGTAGCTGGTCCTGTCATTGCAAAAGTGTAAAAGTGTAACATTTTTTGCACTACAACAACAAAATATACTGAATGTCAAATTCTTACACTTTTAAGCTTTTACTATAACCGAACCCTATTGTAACAGAAAAAATACAAGAGTGTAAAATTTTTTTTTAACACAAACTAAGATTATTCAGAGCAAATGTGAAACAGATTTTGACATTTGCTTCTGTGTTGCTACAGATTAGTAAAGGTGTGTTCACAGTCTGTTGTAAAAAAAAATAAAATTTAACAATTTTATAAGACTTGTTGTACCAGATCGTGAATACCCCTAATATTTTTGTAAAAGTTCTCTCTTACAAAAAAGTTGAACAACTTAATTAAAACAATCTTACCATAAGAATTGAACTGTTATTGTGTTATAAGGTTTAATAAAAGTGGGTGTCCTTGGCAAATAATTTGTTTTTTATTAAATAATTAAAATATAATGAAGACTAATCTTCGTTGCTGATATTGTCATTAGGTGAAGAGAGCCAAGATCTTTATAATGTATGGTTTCAAAATCCCATCAGGTGGAACTTGCTCCCAGACGGTCAGCAGCATTTCCCGGAATAATATATTATGTTTGTTTATAAAAAAAACTTGCGAGAACGATAATGAGGTGTACCTAGGTCATTCCTTAATTTTGTTCTCCTTAAAAATAACTGGAATTATATGAAAAGAAACATGTTTGTTTATTATAAATAAATACAAACTGAAATATACATAAATACTATTCCGAACAAAACATTGTAATTACATCGTACTTAAGGCTGACTTTTTTCTTTTTCGTTTTTGTGATCTTCTGCCGATGATTTATTAAAGCACTGAAATTACAAATGAAGAAATAATATTAATTAATCCGCCTTCGTATATTTTGCTGGAAATAAAATCAATTTTTATCAATAAATTTATTATTTTACATGAATGGAATCACAGGTATTCCTTATGAATGTCAATGGTTAGTGTATGCATACTGTTGTTTCATTACCCACCCGGTATCGCATTTTGACTTTTCTAGTTATCAATAGAAGTGTAGAGCTTTTAGACATTTTATTCTTTAGTCGCTTTCTGGACCAGTATAGATATTAAATCGCATATCACAATTTTAAAAACAACAAGCAAGCGCGACAGTTACAATTATGAGAAAGCCACAGATGAGCAATACAAAGATGGGGAATTTCGAAAGCTATTTTGGTTTGCCTACAAGCTTGTACCCTTATGAAAGTGAAATTTTTGCATCTGTGTTGGATATCACTGATATTTTTTCATCATCTGTGTGTTGTTTCATTGCACCACATTTAGATGTTGGATTTCACAACAATTCATGGATAGAAAGTGGAGCAATAAGGAGTACCCCAACAGCGGTATTGGAATGATGAGTCGACAATAACTATCTGCCCCGACGCGACGGTGGAAAGATGGACACTGGGGTCGGTGCAGGTTTGCTCTCATAAAACCTTAAAGTAGCCAGTTCCACTAGACTTCATGATCACAGTAGTGTGTTACATGCTGAGGGCTTGGTAGTGAAAAATGCTGCCAAGCACGTGTCAAGGCTGGAGATATCAAATACTGATATCACTTTTATGCGCAGTTACCAAGTCGAAGCTTGTAACTAGCTGAAACTTGTAAAGAGCTGAAAATTCTTGGCACGCAACATAACATTAAACTCTGCTGAGTCTTAGGTCACAATAATGTACCGGGCAACGAGAGAGCTGATGAGCTGGCGAGGAAGGGTTCAACACTTGATCCTCCCCAAACAGACCCGTCGATTAGAATACCACTCTGTGTCACAAACCTGAACATTGGAAAGAAGATTCTTTCAAAAATCAACGAAATATATGGAATGGGTTCGACACCTGTACCAGAACCAGGAAACAATGGCCCAACTTCGACAAGAAAAGAACAGAAAGTATTATCCACCTAAACAAGAATCCCCTTCGAACTCTTGAAAACCGGAAACAATATTCTAGGCTACCATAAAAAGAAAATGGCTATAATCAACGCAGACCTATGTAGAGGCCCAAATGAAGAAGACGGACACGAGGTCTCCTCCCATTTTTTGTGCAATTGTCCAGCACTTCGCCATATAAGAAACAAATTCATCGGCAGGTATTTTTTCAATGATTAGGAAGAGCTCCCGAATCTTTCAGGCAAAAAACTTATAAACTTCATAAAAGGCTCTATGTAAATAGGTCGTAATGATTATATATCGAACTCATAGGTTACACAATTAGAAGCTACCACGCTTCGGCGAGTACAATTCTTTGATTTAAGTGTGCCAGTAGCAAGATCAACTAGAAAGTCAGAAAGGAAGCATTTATTTTACATCTTAACACTTTAACACTTTAAGCCCAGTACTCAGATCGGGAAAAATATTATTTCTCATACAATTTTTTTCCCCGAGCAAATTTTATCTGTAATTTTTCCTTACCAGTACTCACCTCAGCGCAAAATAAAAAAAATTGTTTCAAACTGTACATACAGAAATCTTCACATGTGGGTAGGTAAATTAGTTGCAAGAATTTAATCAATTCAACATTTAATTTCTATTAGACAGTAGCGTAGCTATAATACTTGTAAATGGATATATTTTTTAATCATATTAGTATCTACATTATAAAACTTCTTCTTAAGCACAAAGGTAACTCAACATGGAATTTAGAACAAACCAAGTTAAATTATGTACATTATTTCTTTAAAAAACAGTCACTAACAATAACAGCATCAGTGAATGTTCTTATTTCCCCCTACAGAACTTTTCTTAGATACGCTACTGTTCGCATTAAAATTGTATGTTTATCTCTACAACTTCAAAATTTAGCTTGAGAAAATATATGTAGAGATAAAATTTGCGTTTGCTCGAACTGAGTACTAGGTTTAACAAAAAAAAAATTAAGTTCATATAACATTCCATTCGCCACATAAAAAATCAAATTCCGCATCAAACTCTCCACTTACCAATTGAAAACCACATTAGTTTGACAGCTCATCTCAGTGTCCGGTTCTAAACGTATGGCCTTTTAGATCGGGCGATCAGAACCTTCCTGAACCTTTCAAAATGACAGTTGTTTTCTAAAATGAAACAAAAGAAACCCATTCGCAATAATGCGATTTTTTTGGTGTAATTTCAATAGATTTATTGAATACAAACTACATAACATTAAAAAAAAAACATATCGACAATCAACAGTCTGATATTAAGACATGATATATACCTGCTACTTAACGATTTGCTATTATGCAAGCAATTTAACTAAATTATTCGTAATTATAAACACTTTTTTTAACAAGCACCATACTTTAATTATTTTCTTGACAAACACCAGCTGAACGCGCCTAAAACATGGATTTGATATAGCATTATATTCTGCTAAAATGATAGAACACCCTTCTGATGATCTTAACTTTAGTAAAATATTAAAAAATAGATCCATGATTTGCATAATCATATTATTAGCTAAGTTGTCATACTTAAAACTGCGTTAACATCTTAATAAATCTTTTAAAATTATTCATCCTTATGTTTATACTAAAGTTTAAATTTTGGATAAATTATGTAATTCATTTTAAATCCTAAACTTGGATATTTGAACTAACGTTTTCCATTTGTAACTTTGTTTTTTCTCAGTATATTTTTCAAAAGCTCTCTACTCTTATCTAGCATTAAAGCTTAAAAGTCCAATCTAAGAAAAAGAAATACAATTTAGACCTCTATGGTATATGATTTCTTAATAATCAATCGACTGAAAAGACTGCTAGTCGACATTTATCATTTAAGGGAGATATACTTTCAAGTGACATCATGGTTTTTGTTGGAACGTTAGCTTGTGTTTTAATAACTTTCATAACGTTAAGTGTTTATTTCATCAAACGCAAATTCAACTATTGGAAACGCCTGGAAATTCCGCACGAAACACCCATCATTCCATATGGGAACATTAAAGGTTTTATGAAAACACGTCATAGCCGTGAAATATTGCGGGACTTCTACCGAAAGTTTAAAGGCTCGGGTCCGTTCGTTGGGATGTATTTTTATATGAATCCAGGTGCTCTAATTTTGGACCTTGACCTTGTCAGAGACATTCTAATCAAAGACTTCCACAACTTCAGCGATCGTGGAATGTACGTCAACGAACGAGATGATCCTCTTTCGGGTCATCTATTTTCTTTGGAAGGAGAGAGATGGCGAACAATGCGCAATAAACTTTCGCCGACTTTTACGTCGGGAAAAATGAAATTTATGCTGCCAACGATTGTTGAAATTGGCGAGGAACTTTTGCAAGTGATGTTTAAGCTAACTGATACAGATGCGGTTGTTGAGGTTAAAAATATAATGGCACGGTTTACCACGGACGTCATTGGAACGTGTGCCTTTGAAATTGAGTGCAACAGTTTCAAGGACCCAAATGTAGAATTTCCTACTGTTGGTTAAAAAATGCTTACAAAAACAAGACACAATAAAGTGATCGAAGGTTTAATGATGGCATTCCCGAACTTGGCGAGGAAACTGCAAATGCGTTTAACCCACGAAGATGTTCATCAGTTTTTTATGCGTGTAGTCAAGGAAACTGTGGAATATCGGGAAAAAAATTCGATTAAACGAAATGATTTTATGGATTTGATGATAGACCTAAAGAACTGTGGTTGTGGACTAACCGTTGATCAGATTGCAGCTCAGTCATTTATCTTCTTTCTAGGTGGTTTTGAAACATCTTCAACGACGATGGGATTTGCATTGTATGAACTGGCTCTCAATCAGGATATCCAAGACCAACTCAGGTCTGAGATCAATTCCCGTTTTGATAAATACGACGGACAATTCACATATGAAGCTATGAATGAAATGCCCTATATGGATAAAGTTATTAAAGGTTGGTTTCTTGTTGGTGAATTAGAATATCCATGGAAGCAAATTTATTAAATTTCTTATTTTATTTACAGAAACTTTCCGCAAATACGCCGTTAATCAGACACTAATGCGTAAATGTCGCAATGAATACCACACTAGTAATCCAAAATTTGTCATACCAAAATGAATGATTGTACTTATACAAGTCGAAGCCATTCAAAATGATCCCGAATTATATCCAAATCCAGACAAATTCGACCCAGAACGTTTTAGTGCAGACGAAGTTCAGAAACGGCACCCAATGACTTGGCTGCTATTTGGCTATGGACCGAGAAATTGCATTGGATTGAGGTTTGGAAAAATGCAGATTAGCGTTGGACTATCCTTATTGCTGAGAAATTTTAAATTCCATTACTGTGACAAGACTCCAATTCCAATTGAATTCGATATTAAGAACACGTTGCTTTCTTCAAAAGGAGGTATTTACTTAAGAGTTGAAAGAATAAAATTATAAAAAAAAAACTAAATTATAATAGTTTTCACCATCTTAGTTTGAAGTATTGAGGTATTGTCAAATTACAATGACATTTCACACCATTTGCAAGAAATATGTCAAATATGTCATATGGCAGGGGCTTTTAGAAGCGTGTAAAGTGCTTCAGGAGAATTTGTTTTAATTGAAAATTAAGGCCTTCGTGCCACACCTTATCAAAAGCTTGCGAAAATTTTCTTTTCTTCAAGAGTTTTCTCAATGACGTCAGTGATCCTATGCACTTGGTCAATTGTCGAATGCTTGCTTCTAAATGTGAACTAATGTTCAGGTATGCGCCTTTCTTCTATTAATGGCCGCAGGCGCAAAAGTAATATTCTTTCCAAGACTTTAGATATTACGGGCAGAAGCGAATTGGTCAATAAGATTTCATATAATGTGATGGTTTTCCTGGTTTTAGAACCATTATAACTTCCGCAACCTTCTATTGGCTCGGAACGTACTCTAGCCTTAGAGTGGTATTTATTATATAAAGAAGATTAATTAACCCTTTGCGAGAAAGCATTTTGAGAACTTCTTCCGTAATTAAGTCATATCCGGGAACTTTCTTATACTTAAGCTTTCTTATTTCTCTACTTAATTCGCCAAAGGTAACATTTCTTGTTATGTAATTTTCGCTTGAGTTAGAACGAATATTTAAAATTTCGTTGAGACCTTGCGCATCAAAAGGTTTAAAAGTGTTCTCCAGGTAATCCGCTAAAACGCTTGCTTTCTCTTTGTCGCTTTATGCCCATTCGTTTTGATCTTTTTTAATCGGTGGCGCTGGGAGCCTAGGTCTATTCGTTACTTTAATGGCTTTCCAGGGGAGTAGTTGGATTGTTTTCCTGCTTTAAAGATAATTTCCAACTTCAGAATTTTTGAATTCTGCTATCGTCTATTTTAGTAAATTACACAAACGATTTAAATTTACCTTGTGTTGAGGAGCTCGAGTTTGCTGCCATTTCTTACGTGTTTTTCGTTTCTTGTTGTAAATTATATAAAATGTTTTGTTTTCCTTGCCTTCTTTTTTTCAACTCTCCTAGTGTTTGGGGTCGTGCAGGTTACGCCGACATTAATAATTTATTAAGCTCTGCAAAAAACATGTCAAAACGGAGAAACAGATTCGCAGTTGTTTTTCGTAGTTGTTTATCACTGCATGAATTTGCCATTAGAATTGGAACCTCTTTAGAAAACTCCTTTATGGCCCACAACAAAAAAGTTGAAAAGATTGAGAGCTAATGGAGCGTTTTAGAGATACAGTAGTTCTTTTAGGGAAAAAAGAGCAGGCATTCTGAGGTCACAAAGAAAAATCAGATTCCAATAATCGTGGCAATTATATTGAAACAATATTATATTTATCTAAATATGGCAAGGGTGGCTTGATGTTTTAGGAACAGGGGTTCTCGAGCTGTATATTTTCCTACACATCAAGTTCTTACATTACCTCCAAGTTGGTAGCCGCCGGATACTGGTCTTGATTTTATATCATGACTTGCTAAACTTGTAAGTGCGAATGTTGATCAAGGAAAAATTGCAACATTAAGCCCATGGCCCTAGCGATTGGAGGTTAGCGCGTTTGGCTAACGACCCGACCGCAGTAAAAAAAACAATATTGTTATGAGAGACACGCGAGAAGCTTCGGATAACGACCCCTCTCAAATGGCAACCAGACCCGGAACGAAAATGGACTAAGACCTACGAGTATGCACCTGGAAAGTAAGGACTATGACCTTCGAGTATGCACTTGGAATGTAAGGAATGTAAGAATGTATACGCCAGGAGCTACTCAAAAACTTGAATGTGTCCTCTCACGGTACAAGGCAGACATTACTGCAATCCACGACCAGGAATAACGAAAAGAAAAGATTGTGACATTTATTATAGCTGTCATTAAAGAATGCACATGTTGGGACAGGGTTTCGTCGTGGGAAATCGACTCAGGTCGAAAGTCATCGACTTTAAGCCAATTAGCAATCGCCTGGCTGTGATACGCATCAAAACTAACTTCCAAAACATCAGCCTAATATGCGCACACGCCCCTACCGATGAAGCTAATGAGTCTAACAAGGAGGAGTTTTACGGAGCCTACGGAGAATGTCTGGAGTACGATGTCAAAGTCGTGCTCGGATTCTTCACTGCTAAAGTCGGGAAAGAAAATATCTTTGGGGGATTAGTTGGAAAGCACAGCTTCCACGAAACGACAACAGATAACGGCTTCCGACTAATCGACTTTGCTACAGTTCGTAACAAGGTGATAGGTAGCACTAGGTTCCCCAGGCGAAGGATACACACAGCAACCTGGTGACCTCCAGATGGTCGAACCACCAACCAAATCGTCTACGTGGTAATTGGTGCAAGGCAAGCATCACCAGCCACAAGCGTCAACGACCAGTAGAACCAGTATCGCGACATCATTACCATGAGGCAAACCCTGGAAAATGCATATGATAGCATAAGTCGCCAAGAGCTTCTCTTGGTGATGTCGGAACTCGGGATCATGATGCGGTGCACGTGCAAATGGGAAACAGCTCATCCGAACTTTTCCAGACGTGTACAGGGCTCAGACAAGGAGATGCGCTATCATGTTACTGCTTCAACATAGTGCTGGAGCAGATAGTACGCAAGAGTGTTGTTAACCTGGAATGCACTATCTTCAACAGGTCTTCCCAACTGCTTGGTTATGCGACGTCATCGATATCATCGTCCGCTCCAAGCGAGCTGTACTTGAAGCATTCACAGCTATTGAAGAATAGGCGAAATGCGTTGGGCTTGAATTGAATAAGGACAAAACCAAGTATATGCTATCAACAAACAAAGCCTCGTCTGTCCATGGCCTAGGACAAAACGTCACTGTTGGTAGCAGTAATTTCGAGGTAGTCAAGTAGTTCACCTACATCGGAACAAACATCAATTCCACGAACGACACCTTAGTGGAAATCCGACGAAGAATTGCCCTAACGAACCGCTGCTTCTTCGGTTTGGCCAAACAAATGGGTTCAAAACTCCTGTCTCGAAAGACAAAGTGCACGCTATACAAAACGCTAATTTTACCAGTTCTACTCTACGGCGCCGAGGACTGGACGATAAGTAAAAAAGCGGAATAAGTACTGGGCGCTTTCGAGAGAAAAATTCTTCGGAGGATATTTGGTCCTATATGCGAAGAGGGCGAATGGAGGAGAATATTCAATCTTGAAATGTACGAGCTGTACCAAGATGTGCATGTAGTCCAAAGAGCCAAAGCGCGTCGACTACACTGGCTCGGTGACATCGAACGAATGGACAACAACGCTCCAGCCCAGGTTCGAGACAGCCAGGAAGACCGAACCTCCGCTACAGGAACACCAGGCGGTTACAGACGCAAGAGCGCTTGGTCGCGACAACTGGAGGGAGCCTGCGAGGGACCGCAATGTGACAGGCAGCGATCCTCCATGGATCGGGAGCCGGATAAGTAAGTAAGTAAGTAAATGTGACAAGTTAAAGGACAATAATTTAGTTTTAAAGCAGTGTTTAGGTGAACAAACTTCGATTTTTTCCGGGCTATCAAGTGATATACAAAACGGTTTGATACATAGTATCGCAGCAGTTTTAAAATCAGAAATTAAAATACAAATGTAAAACGCGGTTTGTATCCCGATAGATGAACCACCAGGCGTAAGCAATAGGGAACAACTAATTGCTGTTTTACGGTACATATCGCATGATTTAATTGAAGAAAGCTTTCTTGGATTTTTTCTTGAAGCAAGTGAGGTTCGCAACGCAGATGAACTGATAAAGCATATTTTTAATATTCTTGATATATTGTATTGCAGGACAAAATTGGCCAATATTACGACGGTGCGGCAGTTATGTCTGGGGAGGTGGGTCGTGTTAAAAAAAAGTCCCCAATGCTTGTCCAATGGCTAACCTTATTCTATTCCATTGCTATGCTCACGTTTTAAATTTAGTTTCATCGCGATCACTTGAAAATATATCGGAACTAAAATTTTTGTTGCCAGCATTAACAACTATTATAACTATTGTCCGTTTTTTTCTTAACAAATCAACTAAACGTTCAAAACTTTTAAAATAAATAGTCAACCGACGAAAAGTCTGGGGTATCGGAGAAACTCGCTGGTATTATCATTCGCGGATAATGAACGCCGTTTTAAGTTGTAGATTAGATATAATTCTAACTTTTTTTTAGAATATTAGACAACCCAAGTGAATGGGACACTGACTCGCTTTCTATTGCCGAGAGCTTGTTAATTATATTAGAGGCAATAGATTTTTGTTTTTTTCTTAATACTCTTTCTGAAATTATTGCTAAGACTGACCTTCTTTTCAATTGGTTCAAAATAAGCAAACGGGTGTTGAATTTGCAAAAAAAAAAATCGAAAGTTTTGAGTCTTGGCATAGCTCTGACTTTCTTAAGTAATTTTAATAAATTTTGGAAAGCATAAGCGATTGCGCGGAAACACCACGAAAACAAGGATTGCGCGAAAATTATTCCGAAACACGTTTATAAACGTCTTTTTGTAGAAATAAAAAGGTAATATAGCCCAAATAAATATGTACATACAAGATATAAAACTTTCACGAATTTATTTTGTTAGACTTAATGAATCAAAATATGATAATTTCGTAGTTTCCAATCCAGATAAAAAATATCTTCTTTAATAAATTTTTGGTGTGAAGTTCTTGATTGTATAGCTTTAAAAAATGAACTCAAAATTTTGTATACACCTTCTTCTCTTCGACAAATTAACGTTTAAGCACGTGTCGTAGCCATTTAAAAAAACCGAAATATTGCGTGAATAATTCCTCCAAATTTGTAACTTCAGTAGTTATTTTTAACACTTTTGTATTTATTTATTATTTATGGTATATTAAATTAACAATATTTAACAATACATTTATTTAGGATATTGTATTTGCATATGCCAAAAAGGTTTCTTTCGAAACCACATTTATTATTGTTTAAGCTCATTGTTACTCATTGCAGGAAATAATTTCAAGTAAGCTTTCGAAAATTAATTTTTTGGTGACTAATTTTTCTTCGACTTGAAATTTTTCAGGCCTCCCCACTGATAGCTTCCTACAGGGTGTCCGCCGGGAAGGTATACTACTCTGTTTTCCCCCCATTTTGGTAAACATTAGTCTTGACGGTTCATATTTGGCAGTCGTGAAGTAGACACGTGGCAAATTTATTAAACAAAAATATTCGATAAGCCACATGATTTAATCGTTAAAATATTTTATCAAAATCAATCATTACTGTGACAATGAGAAAGTCACGTGAAATTTTTGGGAGAAACAACGTGCCAACAAAACGCACTATTTATCGTGTAGTGAATGATTTCGAAGAAATAGGGTCTGTTGGTAATAGGCCCAAGCATGGACCACAACGTACTTCAAGATCGGCTGAAAACATTACTGCTGCTCAAGGAAGTGTTCAAAACAATCCATCAAACTCAAGGAGCTTTGTCTTCAAAAAACAACTTTGGCCACAATTTTGCACAAGGATTCGCATTTGTTTCCATTTAAGATTCAGTTAACACAAGAGCTTCTTCCACAAGACAATTTACGCCGCCGAACATATGCCAATAGGATGTTACAGCTAGCCCATGACAACCCAGATTTTCATGACAAAATCCTAATGAGTGACGAGGCACATTTTCATTTGAATGGATATATTAATAAACAGAATAGTCGGTTCTGGGCAATGGAAATACCGGAAATTATTCATCAGTCACGTTAGCATCCATTAAAAGTTACAGTCTGGTGTGCAATTGATCAGGAGGAATCATTGGACCTTACTTCTTTGAAAATGAAAACGGCGTAAAGGTAACTGTGAATGGGAATCGATATCGTGATATGATTGAAAACTTTTTAACGCCACAACTGCATGCCTAGGGCTTGATTAATATGTGGTATCAACAAGACGGTGCCACATCGCATACAGATAGAATTACTGCGAAACATCTTTCCACAACAAATTATTTCAAGAAATGGTGATGTTGATTGGCCTTCACGGTCGCCTAACTTGACTGCTCCGGACTTCTTTTTGTGGGGATATCTAAAAAGGAAGGATTATGCAAGCAAATTAGAAACGCTTGATAACTCAAATAAGATATTCGTGATAAAATTAATGAAATACAGCATGAAATGTGTGAGGATGTAATGATAAATGTGCTCAAAAGGGCTCACATTTGTAAGACTAACAGAGGCGGACATTGACATGATATTGTATTCCATAAATAACTGCCGACATTAAGTTAAACATTTATCAATATAATATCCATTCCCTTTCATTTAATCAAAAATTATAAACAAACAAAATAGTATACCTTCCCGGCGGACACCCTGTATATGTACCTACTGAAAAATAATGGAATCCATTATCGAAGGATCGAATAATTTATTTTCCAGAATTCTAAATCTCATGCAAAGTTAATGTGCGAATCCTTTTGGATAAGTTCTTAATTCCCTTCAAATCTTTCCCAAGAATAGTTAGTACGTATAATAATATACGCATCGCTATAATTTCCTCTATACACTTACAAACTGTTATGAAAAACTTCCGACACCACAAGCCACCATCCCTTCGAAAGGAAACGCTCATTGTTTACTTTCAAGTAAATTGTAATAAAGTAGCAAAACCGTACGTCGCCATCTCCATTATTGCTTCAGGCTTATCCATTTAGGGGCAAACCAACCACCAATCTGATATTGGATGACTCGGCGCTTCTTGTTTTTTTTCAGATAGACATGATTTTGGATTTGTTGACTTGATTGATGACTCTTCCGTTCATCCACGACGCTCTTTCTATACAAGAAATGACATTTTCAGCTTGTAAGTAGCTATCTTTTAAATAACCAACAGACTATCTCAGAGAGTATGAAATAAAAAATACCAAAGTCAGGTAAGATGGAATTTCATGTGATTGTCAAATTTGTGCCTTTGAAACAATTTTGTTCTCAAATTCTTAAAGAAACAACTCAATTTCACTATACCCATAGAATGCTTGATTTATTTTGCAATGTGTGTGAACTGTCAACATTGCGTCTGTTAGTCCAAAATTTTTGGGTGAAAGTTTCAAAAGTGGCGGGACCAGCGAATGGTAAAATTGAATGAAGGATTGTGCAGTATATATAGACGGGTATATTTTGACAGTTGGTGGCGGCCATGTTGCTTGGTGTCTTTCTAATTTTCCTGTTTTTTTTTTTATTTTCCATTGGTAAAAGTAATCAATTCTTTTTTATACATATCTGTCAAAAGACGGATTTTGAAATTTCAATCCTTCACTTGAACAAAAACAATTGATTTTTTATTTCGTTCTGAATCATTTACATAATTTCGTATGCTCGGTGAACATACCCCTGTTTTTCTTAGCACTAGTATAATTGACAGTATAGTTAGACAATTTTTTTTTCTTTAATTTATTTTTAGTAGACAAAAAATTACCAAATTCAAATACAAATAAACACCAATAACATAACAAAAAAATCAATTCAAATCACATTCCACTTACTGTATAAAAAAATTAAATTTCCATTTAATTTCTGAATTTACCAATGAAACCCGATTATTTTGCTTGGAGACTAAACTCTGAATCAGGAAGTGGATACCGTTTTAAAGATAAAAAGGTAAATCTTGTTTTGAGCACTGGTACAACAAACCACAAGAGGTCTACCCAGTGGCCATGCATCCGCAAAAAAATTACTGGTAGTTGTGAATGCGGGCGTTTATTAATTTATTCTGATCCAACTGGAATAACTTTCTGTTATAGTAACAAAGCACATCTGAAAAAACAGCTGTTCTCATGACAGCTATCTTGAGTTATCCCAAAAACGTTCGAATAAGTACATATGTGTAGGTATCCGCGGACAAATGTATAGAACAGCTGACTGGAAACTTCATTTGGTATGCGTTTGGTTCTGTTTTTTTGACAGCTTTCAGCTAACCTATTGGCGTTTTTATTTGGCAATCCGAAATCCCTCTCTGATCCGGGGTCCCAACTGAACACCTTTGTGTAATTCTGACGATTCTGAATTCAAATGAGATTTTACGTTAAACGTTAACTTAATTAAATATTAATATGATAATATGACGTTTAGTTTCTTTGCGATCAATGTTAAGTAAGTTAACCTGACCATGTATATTTATGTTATATGTTTTTTTCCACTTTATTTTGACATTCATTGAAATTAAAACAACATTTTCGCGCCACTTGAATAGAGCATGCATTTAGTTTGTTTTTTATCTTTGACACGCAGACTCATATTTTTCGTTGATCAAACTTTTTTGTTAATTTCGATAATTTGGTAAAAAAAACTAACCTAAAATGGGTCGAGGAAATGTATTAATTGAGGCAGAAAAATGACAGATCAAAGCTTACAAGGATGCTACGCTGGCTTATCCATTGCCAAACTAGCTAAAAAGAAATCGAGAGAAGCAGAACACTTATATCAACATTTTTAAGTAATTAGTTTAAGTATGGAAACAATAAGAAAGGTCGCACACACAGGTGACTTATATTAAGAAAAGCGTCAAATCCTCAGGACCCTTTTTAGCAAAAATTAAAAAATGTGGTGTCAAGCAAAGTCTCACAACTATACGTCGTGTTATTTCAAAAGCTAAGCATATAAAAAGACTTAAAATCAAGAAGAAACCACCACTTAACCCGGATCGAAAAGAACAACGCCTCAATTTTTGTCGGGCGCATAACCTAGACTTCGGAGTGGCTTCGCGTGGTCTTTTCCGACGACAAAAACTTAATTTGGAAGGCCCCGATGGCTATAGCTACTATTTTCATAACATTCGCAAGGAAACTCATTATTTGGACGAGCTGCATAGCAGAGTTGGAAGTGTGATTTTGTGGGCGGCCATTTCCTATGTCGCCTATCACACAGGGAAACCAGTTGCTGGAGATTTTTTTGACGTTTTCCTTTAATTGCCTTGTAGCTTTCGTTTTTTGAATTGCTTTTGATTTGACATTCGCTTTTTGTAAACAAACAATTTGCTTCGCGGCTGGAAAATTCTGCACAATTTTGAGTTATAAATTAACCGCAGCTTATTTTTAGAAGAATAAATTCAAAATAAAGAAACCTGGTGCGATTATATAGGTAAATGTTGTTTTTTTTTTAATTGTGGTTGTTAATAATGGTTTGCTAAATTAATAGGGGTATTCACGATCTGGTGTACCAAGTCTTGTAAAATTGTAAAATTTTATTTTTTTACAACAGACTGTGAACACACCTTTACTAATCTGTAGCAACACTGAAGCTGAAGAAAATGTCAAAATCTGTTTCACATTTGTTCTGAAGAAGGCTTAAGTTTGTGTTAAAAAAATCTTACACCCTTGTATTTTTCGGGTATTGTAAAAGTGTAAAAGTGTAAGCTTTTGACATTCAGTATATTTTGTTGTTGTAGTGCAAAAAAATGCTACACTTTTACACTTTAACAATGATACAAGACCAGATACAACGAATCGTGAATATCCCTAATATATTATAAGGTCACGGAAAAACAATGAACCTGGAGAAAATTGATTTGTGTGCAGATTTGTTGTGCGTGTCGCTTGCCATCCAAATCTTGAACCCAACACACGATAGTGATGCTGGGAAGATTATATTGGGCTTATTTAAATGCACCGAAGCTTTATTGGTACAGCTGGACACATAAACCACTGACAGGATGATATGACTTATAAATGTGGTGCTATAAACCAAATGTGATGATGAAGCCACAGGCTGAGAGCTCGTGCGTTTTTGTTGTCGATTTTCCATGTCTAGGCGCATAATTGTATGTATGAAATGTGTACCAACCCGTGATGGATTGAATTAATTAAAAGAATTAATACTTAAAATTTTCTTTCACAATGAATTTATTTAAGTAGCTCACTTGGACTTTTTAATGTTATAATATAATTGTAAGAAACAATTTCTCTTTAAAAAAAAGTATGTTTGACAGAAATATCAGAGACAGAATTTAAAATGGAAACCTAAGAAAATTTCAAAGCATAACGTCAAAAAAATCTCTTCAAATCGTTGACCGGGAGATTTTTTTCATTTCCCTTACGTCTTGCCCTTCTCTCCAACAAACTCCCAGTTACCGGCAACTCAGTTTCTTGTGTGAAAGGGGTCTATTATGGCACCTGAGAACTTTAATTTTTGTCCACTACAATGAATGCATTGACTGACAGTGGTATATTAAAATAGGCCTTCATAGAAACTTTCAACCTTTTTGGACCTTTGCCGTGGACTTATCAACATGATAATTTGCCAATAAATACAGACCGGGTAGTTGAAACGTATATAGAAAGCCAAAATGTGGAACTATTAAGTTAGCCGACCTACTCACCGGATTTAAACAACCTTGAAAATGCTTGGGGATGATTGACAAGTCAAATATATGGCTAAGGACAACAATATTCGAGTATATTCGAACTACCCAAGGACATCGAATTAGTTTGGGGATCGATTTCGCTAAATTATTTGGCCACTTTGTATGCATCCCTTCCAACCCGGATGTGTGAAGTTCTGGAGCAGAAAGGTGGCTCAACACGCTATTAAAAACATTGTTGTTTAATAAAAAATACCTTTATTACGTCAAATTTAAGTAATTTTTGAAATAAAAAGAATCAAAATTCTCTAAACTGACTCCGCATTATGATAGTTTTTAGTTAATATTTTTTTGTTAATACGAGTACTTTAATGAATAGCATTAAGTTTTGCTTAAAACTTTAAATAACAACAATTATTAACTTTGATTTAGAACAAAAAATTAAGTCTCTATACCTTGTTCAATTTATATTTTCAGTATAAGATATTTGGCTTTCACTCTAACTGATAGAGATGCCAATAAGTTCGTACTGTCTTAAATCCCTTACAGTGTTGCAGTAATAAGCATACTAAATTACCACAAACGTAGCAGTGGTAACTCTGATTCAATAAGTTTATTATAAAAGCACACAATGAGTACGAGGGTTGAGTGCATGGAGAAGACACACAAGCTGCAGTGCAGTGTGTACTTAGATGAGCAGTAGGTAGCTCATGGTGGGATATACGCTGGTTTTAATAAGATTGCAAATATAATTTGTATGTAACTCAGTGGGATTTTCAGCGGGAAGCGACAGGCATCAGTGTGTTTGAAAAAGCTCTCCCATAAGAAATGTACTGAAAATATAAATTGAACAGAGTATAGTATGCTTGGTTTAGGAGCAATGAATAACAGAAAACAGAACTTACAGGTATCCCAATAAAGTGGCGAGGAGTGTATGTATAAGCAAACAATTATAAGCGCCTAGAGTTCTCGGTTATGTGTGTTTCTACTTATCTATCGTTCTGATTTCTCGGTTCTCGACCTTCGGCTTCGAGTTGTCATTGGACACAAAGGTGAACTGAATCGTATCAAATGGCTACAATTGAAGTTGTAGATGTAGTACAAAAAAAAAGTTTAAGTTGACGTAGTTCATCCCACGTTTGCTTTGGTTTCTGATTTTGTTTTGTATGCATTTTTGTCACCAAGTGACGTAGGGCAACTCTGAATATCATACCAGGTCTTCCTTATTATTTTTATTATTAAAAAGTTGTTTAAAATATTTGTTGCACAATAGATTTTTCATAGGATTGGCTTGAGACAAAATAGCTCCACAGTTAACGTAATAAGAACTATTAAGTTAGCTCGGTAAAATTTATGAAAATCTTAACTTTTAAATCGTTGGACCCCCCCTCTCTTTTAAATAAATCCTAGATCCGACACTGCGTTCAAGTATATGAATGTGTGATTGCTTGTGCAAGTGAACACTTTTAAAAGAGTCCAGTAGGTTTCAGGATTGCTAAATAAAAACGACATATCTAATTCATCCACAAATATACTCGGATAGTTAGGTATAGTTAGAGTGAACGCCCCCATCATATTACGAAACCTTTGAACCAATTACTGACCAATGAATAGATGTACCCCTTGAAATTTATCTACATATAAGATGCTTATGCTTAAACAAGTTTTTTTTACCAAAATATAAAAAAATATGGTAAATCTGAGGAGGAAAATAAAACTTTTTGGTAATTGACAAGAAAAAGCTGTTTTCCATCATTTTGTACAAAATGTAATTTCAAGAGAGAGAGTTCATGCAGGGCCATGTACTTTTAACCTTTTTCTTGCGATATAGGTACTATAGGGCAAGTTTTGCATTTGAAAAAAAATCGAACTCGAGATTTTTATCAAAGTTGACATTACGATGATAGAGAACAATAATCCCGCAATTTGTAGAACGATCTACAACCTAAACGGCTGAACCGTTTTACTTCAAACTTGGTGCTTAGGCGTTTTAAATGCTTGTCCAAAAAAGATTTTTGAATCGTTGTCTTAGCTCCAAAAATAACGGTACTTGCCATACAAATTTTTCACAATATTAAATACCTCGAAAACGGCTTTACTACTTTGGGTATGGTCTAAATTTTGGCCAAACATTTTCTTAAATATCTTGTTATTAACGGTACCTGCCATACAACCATTTTATTTATTTTCGACTCATAAATGGCTCAACGGATTTCGATAAGAATATTTTATACAGGAGCTCCTTCAAATTCTAAGTAATACGAATTTTTCGATAAATTGCTTTTTTGGATTTTAGAAAAAAAAAATGTTTTTTTTTTTTGGACATTCAATATTTCGAAAACGGGTGGACGATTTTTTCTGAAATTTTGTTTTTAAGTTAATATTATTAAATATTTAAAATACTCATAACAAGTGAAATTTATATATAAAAAATTAAGTGACAAACGACTTTAAAATACATTTAGCCGTTTCTATTAAGAATCTTTATCATATAATGTTATCGCACATAGAAGCAAGTACGTGCGATCTATTCGTGCTTTTATATAACTTCTATTCATAATTGTAAAAAATTATTAAATCATTTTATTTACTTTTGTATTTACAAAATGGCAACAAAATATGTCATGTTGAGTATATGAAAAAGAAGTAATCATCTTGATGCTTTCATTTAATGTTAATAGGCATTTCACACCGAAACCAAAACAGGGCTTTCGGCAAAACGTTTTCAAAACTCAGACAGCTTTCTGTCTAAAACAGATGTGCAGCATGTCTGCACGCATCGCTGCATACAACGCTGCGCCCGAAATGCATGTGCATACTCTTTGACAATTATGATGCATAGTTTTGCAAAAATTATGTCCGCATTCAGAAATCGATACATAGCTTTCCGGATAGGTTGGTGTTATTGTAATCCCGTCTTAAACCACAGTTGGTGACAAAAGAAACTCTAGTGTGTCGCGACACTAGACATTGTTTAATTTTTCCCGTTTTTCCGTGCATTGTTTGACAGATAACAAGAAAAACATTTTGGTGGTTGTTGCATGCACATAGGGCTGGCAACGAGACCGAGACTCCTTTAAAAGTACCGAAGACGAGACCGAGACGAGAGCGAGACGAGACCGTATTTTTGGACCGAAATTCGACGAGAGTCTTGCTGGTCTCGGCGGTCTCGGCGGTCTCGGTGGTTTGGTTTCAGTTTTCGCTATAAGAAACTTTAGTTTTTATTTCATTATTGTTTAGTATATAATCATGTTCAATTTTTATAATATTCACAAGTTTTTTTTGCGAAATATTAAATGCGCGTTAACATATCAAACCATATATGTATGTACATAGTTATACAGAGATAGGTGCATTGCGAAAATCCAGAGAACAATACGTACGATTTATGTATACATGGCGTTGCTTCATTTTGGGTGACTTTTGGTAAAAAATATTGTCAAAACCTCTAAATATAGTTCATTGCCTAGCTGTCAACCCATAAGCTGTCAAAATCCAATAAAGGATGTCTCCGATTTAAATGTATTAAAAAACCTCTACAAAAGTCAAATTTTACCTCAGAAAATTAGAAATTTTTCGATTTAATTTATTGCTCCGGAAAAAGTTGATTTTAGAATTTTTGGGTGACACTTGGGAAAAAATATTACCCAAATATCAAGATATAGTAAGTTGCCTACCTGCCAAGTCGTGAACTGTCAAAATCCATTGAACGATCGCTCCGATTTAAATGGATTAAAAGAACCTCTATAAAATTAAAATTTTATGCTCCGAAAGAATTTGATTTTAAGCCTTTTGGGTGACATTTGGAAAAAATATCATCAGAACATCAAAATATAGTTCGTTGCCTACCTGCCAAGCTATAAGCTGACAAAATCCATTGAAGGATGACCCCGCTTTAAATAGATTAAAAAACCTCTGCAACATTAAAATTTTACCTCGGAAAATTCGAAGTTTTTCCGATTTTATTTTTGGCTTCGGAAAAAGGTGATTTAAGGCCTTTTGGGTGAGGTTTGAAAAAAAATATTTTTAAAACGTCAAAATATACAGTCCTATTCTGTTAAACTTTCACGTGAATATTTGTATTCTGCTATCCGGCGGAAAAAACGAATTGTTTCAAAAAGTATATAAATTTCGATCAAAAATAAATTTTAACAATTAGATTCTCTTAAGAATTAAACAAAAAAAATATTAGCAAAGCTTTCGACTCAAAAGATAGAAGACATTTGAAAATATCTAAATAGTGAAAAATTGAGTGAAATATTCACGTGAATCGAAAGATAGCAGAGTAGGGCTGATAGTTTATTGCCTACCTGCCAAGCCATGAACTGTCAATTTCATTGAAGGATTGCTCCGATTAAAATGGATTAAAAAAACTGTACAAAATACAAATTTTATCTTGGAAATACGGCTCTTCAAAGTTGTCTGATAACGTTACTTCACAGCTTATTTTTTTACGTTATCACACACCTTTGAAAACTAAATTAGCACAAAATGTAAGAAATTCGGAGCGCTTTCATACGCTAGTTGCGTAAAATTCAACTTAAAATCATAGTTTTCGATTTACACAAGTAAAACATACTCGTTTCAAGTGAAGTCTATGGCCTTAGCTTCATGGACCTACGTAGTGCAGAACAAAATTTCTAGTTTATGAGTTGTTTAGCATAAGCAACGTACAAGGATATATCATTATTAGATTCATAATTCATAATTGACAAGCACAATAAAGTTGGAGAAGACGTGCAGATGCCAATTTTGACCGAATTCTTGAGATCCATATTGTACGTTCATTTTTACCAAGTTTGCCAAGCTTGGTTTTTTTTTCTATGGGTTTTGACAGCTAAATGTGAAAATTTGTACCAATTCGTTCGATTTTTCACGTTACCAAACACTAACATCGGAGCAGTCCTTCAATGGATTTTGACAGCTAATGGCTTGATAGGTAGACAACATACTATATTTTGACGTTTTGATAATATTTTTTTCCAAATGTCATACAAGAGGCTTAAAATCAACTTTTGCCGGAGGAAAAAATTTCGAATTTTTTGATTAAAATTTGAATTTTGTAGAGGATTTTTAATCCATCTAAATCGGAGCGATGCTTCAATGGATGTTGACAGTTCATGACTTGACAGGTAGGCAACTTACTATATCTTGATATTTGGATAATATTTTTATTCCAAATGTCACCCAGAAGGTTTAAAATCACAGCTTTAGGGAGCAATAAATTAAATCGAAAAATTTCGATTTTTTTGAGGAAAAATTTGAATTTTGTAAAGGTTTTTTTCATTCATTTAAATCGGAGACATACTTAAATGGTTTTTGACAGGTCGTGGCTTGACAAAACGGGTTAATTTATTTTTTTAAAAATCGAGCGTTGTATGTAGGTACTCTTTTTTTTAAATATTTTATTTGTTTCTGCTATGAAATATATTTACTTACACAATTCTTCCAAAAATGTTATTTCCACTTAACTCAAAAGACAAAACAGACTCACGAGTTTGTTTCATACATTTTCCCGCATTTTTCTTACCGACGAACTGCTGAGATACAACAACCATACTCTATATTTGCAATCCGAACAATGCTTCTTATCTTTACTTACATCTTTTTACTACCAAAAAAAAACACGAAAGAAACCAAGACTAAGGATGATACCAAGACCGAGACCGAGACCGAGACGAGATCGCATATTAAAATTTTCTCGAGAAAAAGGCGAGACCAAGGCCGAGAATAGACTTAATTAGGCGAGACCTGGACCGAAACCGTGACGAGACTGAAATTTTTCGAGTTTGACGAGACCGAGACGAGATTAACAAAAGTCTCGCCTGGTCTCGTCTCGTTGCCAGCCCTACATCCACACAATTGCTGATCTTCATCGGGGCCCTCTCACGCAAAAATACACATCCAGAATAAATTTGCAATTTAAAAGTTTGCAAAAAAAACAAAATCAATTAAAAACACGATAGTGTGTTCTTTAGGCCGCGACTCCATTAGAAATATTTATTTCGGCCATTATTGCCGACACTGCTACTAAAAATTTATATTTCTTTGCTATGTGGGCAAACATAAATCGTGAAATTTTATTCTTCTCCCCGCCAAGCGCTTTATGTACTTTAAAATAAGTATAATCCGTTTTTTTTTCTATAAATTATTAAAATTTAACATGAAAACAAGCGAACTATGAACAAGATTCAATGTTTTGTGAGAAATGTATGCACGATTAATGTGGGTTGTCATAAAACGTCAAATTTTATTTCTCCGTTTATTTTTTTCTGAGAAGACAAGAAATAAATAGAGATTCTCATGTGTAGAAAAAAAACCCAGACATAAGGGATTCCACACGAAATATAGACTACATGACACATTTCTTGCAATCATTTATTTCAAGTGGATGCCTTGGGTTATAATATTTTTTTAGGCAATTTAAAGATGAGAACAGTAGGTACTGGCTCGAACCGATCGAGGAGAAAACCAAAAAAAAGGTTTCATTTTAGCATAATTTTTTTTTTTAGCAGGTCAAAAATCATTTTATGGAGGAAATCTTTGCGTCCGGTTTTGCATTAATTCATGCATATGAAAAAGGAGTGTGTATTCATTAAAGTGTTTTTTTGTTCGTGTCTATTCTCTACGTTTTAACTTGAGCTAAGCATAGTATGCTACATATGCGGAATATACACTGTTCAAATGCATGACATGCACGTCCAAGTGTATTAGTAAATACAGATTGAAGTGGCATATACACACATGAAGCATGAGTCGTCAATCTTTAATTTTTACATCCACAATGTGGTATGACGTTTTTCTATATAAGGCGTTTTTCTTTTTTCGTTCAAAGCAGAGTTCTGAACAGAGTTCAAACACAGATTATGCACTGAACTTGTTCCAAACAGAGCGAGCTCTGAACACTGATATGTTTTTTAAACACACTTGAACCAGACAAATCTGAATACATTTTCATTTTTAACCATTAAAAAGCAATACCTACCCTTTTTAATAAATCAAAAAGCGATCAACTTCTTTCTCCAACTTATGTATATAATTTTCTTTTTTGGCACACATGGCATTTGCTGCGTTCAGCAATTTACTCACATGCTCAGACATATGTTCGAGCACGTCGAGTGCGTTCTACACATGTTCAGAACGAAAAAAGAAACACACATTTGGAGCTATGCATGCTCTGAGTTAAAAAGAAACACAAACAAGTTTTTTGACAACTCAGACTCTGCTCTAAACTAAAAAAGAAAAGCGCCTATAGAATAGACTTTTTTACTTGCGATTAAAGGTACTATAATGCAAGTTATGCATTCGTCGAAAAAAAAAAGTTTTGAGAAATCAAACATGACTTTACTATGATAGCGAAGACGAAAAAAGATAGTCTAAAAATTCTGTCCGTCTGTATGTCTGTCTGTCAGTCTGTCTGTATGTATGTATAGATACCTACAGCCCAAACGGGTGGGCCGAATAGCTTCAAACTTGGTATATAGGGTTTTTTAGGTATTGTACAGAGAGGAAATATAATTGTATAATTTGTAGCTCAAAAAATAACGGTAGCTGCCATATAACCGTTACGTTCAAACCTATTTTTCTCGGAAACGGCTCTAACGATTTTGATAAAAAAAATCTTTGCGGCTTTTTAACTACGACCGATCATATGGTTGAAAAAAAATTAGAAAAATGTCTAAAAGAGGGTACTTTCCATAGGACAGTTTTTTTTTTTGCTTTCGACTATCTCATAAACGGCTCAACCGATTCTTTCGAAAGTTCACACATAAATAGGTTTAGGTTGCCCAAATTATACCGCGTACCAATATTTTTAATTAGTATTTTTTTGTATTTTTAAAATCATTTATTTTTCGAAAACTGCTCATTAAATTTTTTTTCAAAAATTATATTTATATGTATTTATTGAATACCTATGTATTGGCGTCTTTGAATTTTTTTGAAAAATGTTTTCAAAAAGTTAAAAAAAAAAACTTTTTCTCAAAAACCGCTCCACAGATTTAAAAATGTTTTTTTTTTCATAAATTCAAATTTATCTAAAAAATAAAATGGCGTACTTTTTTTTGAGCTTAAATTAGTTTAAGTACTTATTTCAGAATTTTGAATTATTTTTGCTTTGATTAAGCCGATTTAATATTTTGTTTTTAAGTTTATATTATGAAATATTTAAGACTGTCATACCAATTTTTTTTAGAAAAAAAATTAAAGATATTTTGTATATATAAAAAATGAAGTAAAAAACTGATTTAAATATATATTTAGATTTTTAACGGAAATCTTTTGCATTCGATGTGATCGAACATAAGAGCAAGTTCGTGCGATCCAGTCGTGCATTTTATTTTATTTTGTCCGAGTAATTTGTTTTTGTCCATTTCATCATACAATTTTTGTTTCCTATTTTAATATTTAAATCGATAAATTCTAACATCATTTTTTTCCATTTCTTTTTACTTCTCCGCTTCCTATTTTCTTATTACTTCAACGTACTATACGCAATTCGCCAATTCATGAATGATCAATCATCAACCTTGCATATACCTACACTATTTCAATGAAGTACGCTTGATTGAAGGAAAATCAAAAAGATTTGATTTTACTTCAAGCATACACCCAATCTATACGTGTGAATTTTTCACTAATACACTTGCACGTACGAGTATATGTCATGCATTTGAACAGTGTATATCTGGCTTTAAATGGCAAACTGGTGACCGACTGCATTACGTTTCATTAGTGAAATCAATGATAATCACTCCTATATGACCGCTATTATATAGGATTTCATCAAGGCATGTTTTCATTGAGGAGTGAATTTCCTACTACGCCATAGTGTGTTTGGAGCCGAAAGTTTCGTCATAGTATGGGGGATCCATAATAGATTTCTTTTATAAAGAACTGAAAACTCCGCTTTGACAGAAATGCAAAAACAAAATCATGTTCTAATTATTTGAAGACAATTTCTTCATTCACTTCTTTTATTCACCATTAAACTGAAATGAGATTATATTTAATCTAACTACATATATTCACCGGCTTACGATTTACTATTGTTCCGAAATCGATGGGTTGCTGTACAAAATCTAGATAGAAGTGCACTTTATTTATTTATTATAGGTTATTATTTTATATTTATTTAACTAAAATAAAACAAGAAAGGACAATTTAGGAGCACCGCAGTAAACCAATTTATTTAATGTAAACAAAATAAAATGCACAACTGGATCGTACGAACTTGCTCTTGTAGCTAACAACTGTAAAGTAGTAGCTAACCACTGAAGTTGTTAGTAGGTATAGGTAGTTTAGTTTAGTTATCCTGTGCAGGTTTTAAGCCGAAGTAGGTAAGATTACATTGATTCTTAGTATAATGAATTGTCCAATGAATATGATTAAGGGAATGGTGACATAGGTACCATTCTACAAATGTATATTTAAAAAGATTTTAATTATGTAAATTAGGTGGGTAATGTGTACCTACCTATATAGATGGCGCCTAGGTATGTAAATATATGTACATATTTATGTATATATTATACATATGTATAATAATGAAAGTGCATGGTGGATAGGTGGGTAAAAATCGTATTTTAAGCTGATAAAAAGTGCTAAAACGATCACTTCAATCAGTTTCTTGAAAAAAACAAAGAACGCCATTAGATGCCACGGATCAATGAAAATTTTATAAAAAAAATATCTCGAAAATTGTAGGACGGATTTTGATGAAATCCGGTTTTTCATTTTTAGTTTTTTGAAAACAAACTTTTTTTGAAATTTTGGTATGCAGTTTTGTAGAGTTTATTAATATACATATAACTATAAGATTTAAAATTATTTTTTTTGATTAGTCTTAAAAATATTGATTTTTCAAAATATAAAATTCAAAAATTAATTTTAATTATAAAAAAAAAGTTATTTAAGATTTTTATATGCAGAATTAGTTTGGCTACTTACATAGGTCTTCTCAGATATAAAATTTGACATAAATCCAACGTACAGTTACCGAGAAAACAAAAAAAATTAAAAACCGTTATATGAAAAGTATCGTTAAGGGACTTTTCCCGTAAACTTGGTTCATATCAAATGATAGCTATTACCAAAGAAAAAATTCTCAAAAATTTTTATCCAAATCGTTGGAGCCATTTTCGAGAAAAATAAGATTTTCCTTCAAGGTCATATGGCAGGTACCGTTATTTTTTGGCCTAAAAATAAAATTTCAATTTGTCCTTTGTGGAATGCCAAAATAATCACAAATACCAAATTTGAAGGTGATCGCTTAAGCCGTTTAGGCTGTAGCTCGTTATACATTCGTTATACGGACAGACTGACAGACATTTTTTGTCGATCGCTTTTTTAGGTTTCTCTATTATCGTAATGTCATGTTTGATTGTTAGATTTTTTTTTACGAATGCATTACTTGTGTTATATTACCTATAATCGCAAGTAAAAATGAAACGTCAAAAGGTAATCACAGCTGCCAACCATGCAAAGTAAAAAAATGCATGACTCACATCGTTTTATTTCACGGGGTGAACTGTATAGGTCATTGAGCATAATAAAACGCGGCTATTGATATTTGAATGTTTCATCAGGAATGTTTGTTTTGTTCATCTCTGATATTTAAATATGGCTTTTGATAGGTCTTATGAAAAACGAAAACTTTGTTGAAAATTTTGGACAAAAACCAATTTCTTTGCCATTAGAAGTCTGAATTATTCTCCACAGGCAGTGAGGCCATACAAAAAAGAATTATGTACGTTCTGAAAGTATGCTGCCCTTGGATAAACAGAGCTGTTATAAATTGGCATGTTTAAAGTCACTACCTTACAAAAAGTGTGTGGTAACTGGGAAACCTTTTTTTATGTAGATTTTTTGAAGAAACAGTTTAGTGCAAAACATGTGTATGTTCTCGATTATAGAGAGGGAAAGTATGTAAATCAATCAGTTTTTTGTTTATGTCAGCTGTGTTGTGATTATCGATTTTTTCGGCAGCAGTCAAAAAGGGTGAGTGAGTTGTGAGTCCCTATTTAAACTTTGAAGTCCTACGACTTCATAATTCGCCTTTTATCAAATCGATAAATTGCAAATTTTCAATAGCACCTTCTCAAAGAGCCCACACTTTTTGGCTCTTACCCACTTTTACGAAAATATTTTTATTTTGTTGCCATTGTTGACATAAGGGTGTGTCATCAAAACGATTTCATCACCGAAAAATCGCAGTTTTATATTTTATTCCAAATATCTATATGTACTTTTTTTACAATTTGATTTCACCAAAGTTTATTTTCTCAGTTTAAGTCGCCTTTTTTATCTCCTTACATAGCTGAAAGTTATTCTTTATGAATAAACCCATTCAAGCAAATAGACATCTGCAGAATGGAATGATTCCTTAAAGGTATTTTACTGGAGCAACATTGGTTTGAAAATTTCGCTGCACGTTAAAGAAAGTATCTACAGCACCGAAAATCCATTTCCATTGCTTACAGTTTTATGGATATATACATAGCTAGATCTATTTATAGTTTTATGGCTAAAGAAAATTCAATTTTTTGCAAAGAATCTCTTTTTTTTTTGTTTTGCTTTTGTTTGATGAAAGATTTGGTGTTAAGGAAATAAAGGAAGAGAATGTGCCGCCATAAATCAAATATGTAACTGATAAAGAAAAAATGTGAACGAAATGATATACGACTTAGCACGAATTTGATTACCTTGATAGCTGTGGGGTAAAATTTGCCTAAAGCGGTTTAGTGTACAAGCTGTCGGCCTTATTTGAAAGCGGGTCGCGACTGACATGTATTAAAGGGGCTGAATAGAAAAGCAAAAGCAACCTAAGGACAAATTTAAAATAACTTACACACGTGTCTTCGTGGAGAGCAATGAATATTTATTATATTTTCATAAAATGTTAAATAAAACCTCGAGGAACCACCGTTTCGTTTTGTGTTTTCCAAGCGATAAAATACAATAATCCCCAAATTCAGACAAATAATATATACTCAAATCAAGTGATGAAGGTGTAGGAAAGTGTCAAAAGTATCTGCGATTAAATCTTGAATTATTTTGGTTATAAGAAACTTTAAAACCGTTTTTGTTATTTTTCTTTTTCGAAAAGCTGAGAGGATAAAACTTTCGAATTTAATGAAACAAATATTTGGCAGCGGCTTACTTATTTGTCAAACTAAAACTCAAAAACCGTACTTTCAGTTTAAAAACCTTGGTTGTTTATAAAGGGTTATCCATTTTGAGGTTTCAAAAGTATAGGGCTGGAATTCGATATCTGTCACACTAAGTTGTTAAACCAATTTTTTTTTTCAGTTGAAAGTCTGATATTTACGAAAATGGATCACTTAACTATCGCACAATGCATCAAAATTGTTAAAACCTACTATAAAAATGGTGATTCTGCCACAGCCACATATCGTGCTTTAAGAGGAGATTATGGTTTACATAATCGTCCAACTACGCAAGCAATTGGAAAAATTGTTTACAGATATTGTAAGTCCTGTGCATCATCGTTTCGCTCGTACCACTGAAAATAATGCTGCTGTAAGTGAAAGTGTTGCCGAAGACCCGAATGTGTCAATTCCTCGTCGTTCTCAGGAATAAGGACAGTGCTACGGCACATTATGGCGTATTTTGCATTTGGATCTACACCTACATCCATATAAAGTCCAGCTCACACAACAACTGAAGCCAGCTGACCATTCACAACATCGTAGATACGTCGAATGGTTGCTTGAACAACAGGCGGTGGACGGCGATTTTTCGAACAAAATTTTCTACAGCGACGAAGCACATTTCTCACTCGGTGGGTATGTTAATAAACAAAATTGTCGTATTTGGGGTTCTGAGAATCCTTAAGTAATTGAAGAGAGGCCATTACATTCACAAAAAGATACTGTTCGGGGCGCTCTTTGGTCCGGAGGTGTGATTGGACCTTATTTCTTCGAAACCGACGATGGAACGACTATCACCGTCAATTCGGAGCGTTATGTGCATATGATAACCGACTTTTTTTGCCTGCTATTAAAGAATACGACTTTGAGAATATGTGGTTTCAACAAGACGGTACCACATGCCACACAACTCGAGCGAATATGGCTTTATTGCAAGAGACATTTCCTGGCCGCGTAATTTCTCGTCGTGGCGATATCAACTGGTCACCAAGATCATGGGATTTGACACCGCTGGACTTCTTTTTGTGGGGCTACTCGGAAGACCGTGTTTATGTAGATAAACACTTAACTCTTGAGCACTTGAAAACCAGCATTCGTCAAGTTATGGCTGAGATACCGCTCAATATGTGTCAAAAAGTGGTCGAAAATTACCTCAAGAGATTCGATGCTTGCAACAATTCACGTGGTGGTCATTTAAATAATGTAGTGTTTCACACATAATGTCAACGTTAAAACTTTATAATAAAAAAGAAATATCATGAACAAAAATATTTTATATGAGTTTTATTTACGTATACTTTTGAAACCGCAAAATGGATAACCCATTATTTGACAAATTTGCACTAATACTTATAATAATTTGGACGTGTTGATTTGGATTCTCAACTTTTTATAGAATTGGATTAGGGCCTCAGCCAGTGTTACCTCTGAAAGAAAAGGGGTATCTCAAATGACAAAAATGTCGAATGTAAGAAATCTCGAAAAAACAAATTTTTAATCTAGAATGCAAAATTATTCAATGCACAAAATCTCGAATGAACAATAATCTCGAAAAACAATATATCAAAAAAAAATAATATTTCGAGATTTTTTTTACCTATTTAAAGAGTTTACCCTTAAATAAAAGTAATTAGATTGAAATTATTTATGACTTTTAGTCCAAAATGCGTTTCGCCCGGACACGATAGTTGGGCTCATCAGTTAGATGCTATCGTGTCGCTCTAAGACGCACTATTTTTTGGTCGATGACTACCGACTCTAATAAAATTTTCAGCACATACATTTTATTAGAGTCGGTAGTCATCGACCAAAAAATAGTGCGTCTTAGAGCGACACGATAGCATCTAACTGATTAGCCCAACTATCGTGTCCGGGCGAAACGCATTTTGGACTAAAAGTCATAAATAATTTCAATTTGACTTAAACCCACACAGTCCACTAAACCAAAAACAAAAATAATATGTAGGTATTATTTGCGGTTTCTTCTATTTATTTAAAAGTAATTAGTTTATTCAACAAATCAATATGCAGAAGACTGCTGGGACTGCTTCATCCTTTACCATGCAATTCAAAGAAAAAAGCTGTCGCATGATCGAAGGAACACTTCAAAAGTTACGTCCATCAACCAAACCCTTAAGGAGCTCAGCAGTGGATTTTCTCCACTGTTCCCAAAATAATGAGTTTGTTTCCATCGTAATCTTTTTCAGATAAGACACAAATGTTTCCATCTATGCACCTGAAACCAGTACCAGACAAAAAACAACCAATTAACGTATCTATCTCTATCTCTATTAATATATAAAAGTGTAATTCTGTTTCGATGTCAGTTTGTCTGTATATGACAAATAAACTGACGACTTACCATTTGACAGGCCATAAAAATGAATGTATCATCTTCTGTCGTCCTTTGACCAGCTTATAGGCTATTAAATTTAATATATAAGTTATGTTTGTGTGCTTAATACACAAATATTTGCACTTACCTCTTAAATTTGTCCTGATTTTGAATAGAATTTCCAAATTTATATTTTGTTTTGCTTACGTTTGCTGTTTCCATGGATTTTATATCCAAATTGGTTTTTGTTTTGTTTTCTTCCGCTGTTGTTATGGATTTTATTTCCACACTAGCAGAAAGTTCCCGGTGTTGCCCGGGCACCCGAGGCAAAATTCTTTTAAAGCAATATCTTACAAATGAAATAAAACATTAAGAAACAAAATTTGTAAGGAAAAGGATTTATCATTTATTTTGTCGTTTATTTAACCAGGATTAGTTTTAATATTAAATTTAACAAAGAAGATTTATTATTTGTATTTTTGTTTACAAACGAACTTTCCTTCACTTTGAGACTCTTTGCTTTCGTTTTTTTACATTCGATTATAGTTAGTACAATATAAGGCAAGTTATGCATTCTTCGAAAAAAAAAATTGAGATAATAATCAAACATGACATTATATGATGATAGAGAAGATGAGAAAGGCTGCTATTCAAGTGTGGCTTGAAAGAAATTATGCATAGTGTCGGAGAGTGTTGCATTAGTGCGGTCTTAATTTAAACCTTTAAAGACCCGACATTTTGAGTTTTACGCTACCAGGGCCCCAGCATGAAAAATTCCGAAGATTTCGATGAAAGAAATTCGAAATTAGACGTGTTCCCTTTCTGTAATTTATGCGGGGCTTATACACATACATGAATTGCACGTTATTTTAGTGTGTGAACACATCCAAACAGGAAATCTTGTATTTTCACGTTTACAAGCGCCGGTGAATTTATGCAATATTCCTTGCATTTCAGCATAAGGTCGCATGAGTTTGGCAGTTTGTTGAGATTTGTTTGAATAGTTTGTTGAGAATATTGAAATTAGCATATTAACCGAGCTTACATCTGCAAGGATTCCCCAGCGCCAGTGGCTACTTTTGCGAACGTAAAAACTAACATTCAAATGTAAGTTCATGCATTCGCGTAAGTTGATATATGCATGTAAAGTAAAACAAAATTTGGTGGGTGCCAACTTTTCATGTGTCAGCTGTAAGAGTTGATAGGATTTTACACTTAACTGCCATTTTTTTCATTGGCACATGTTACGCTTACAAAGAAAATCAAGTTTGCTGTGTAAACTTTCAAAGTCCCGAAATTTTTACTTTCATAAGTACTGTTTTTTGCGCTTAGCACATTTCACCCTACAAACAGCTAAGTTTTGCAAACAAAATATTTAATCCTCAAGCCACTTGCAAAAAACATTTCAAAACCAAACGAATATTTTGAACTGTAGGCTTCCGAGTTGAGCCTTAGCAAACAAACTGATAAAGATGAATTTCACTTTATAAAAATAATTTTTTTTTAAATCTGTGGAGCGGTTTGTAGGAATAAGGCATATTGTGTATACTTATGATTTGAAACAAAAAATAATGAGCTATTTTGAAAATATTAAATTATTAAAAAAAATTTCAAAATATGCTTTTAAAAATACACACAAATATCTATTAGGTAATTAAGAATATTGGTATGCCACAAGTGAAGAGGAGACCCGAAGATTAAAAAATTGGAAGGAACTCCCCAAGTTAAGGCAGGCAGGACTGTTAATTTGTGAATACAACCGATAAAGGTTTTTGGACTGCATCAGCTTAGCTAGAAATATACTCAGAGGAGCTTCCTCACCGGTCACTGTAAACTCAGAAGACATCTAAGTATTCATGGCTTAGTAGATAGTGCCACGTGTAGATTCTGCCAGGAAGAGGACGAAGCTCCAGATCACATCCTAAGCAGATGCGGTGCACTAATGCACCACAGGAAAAAACACATAGGTAATTACTAGGCAGAGGAAAGCAAGCTATCCTCTATAAATACACTCCAAACACTTAAATTCTTAAGAGATATTAATCTGGACGGAGAGCTGTAAATGAGAAACCTCACACAGCTCTAGGCAAGAGGGGCACAATAGATGTTTAGATCGCAGTGTACAAAATCCCCATTCATTCATTCATTCATTCAAGCATCACAAGTACCTAAACCAATATAATATGTGTAAAATTTCGAAAGAACGAAAGAATCACCTAAGCCGTTTTCCAGATAGTAGAAAGCAAAAAAATAGGTCCCATGGAAGGTACCGTTCTTAGCTATTATTGGTAATTTGTATATAATAATATCATACCGAAAAAATACTCCGCTTTTTTTAAATCAAAATCGTTAGAAACATTTTCGTAAAAATTGAGCCTTATCATAATGGCAGTTTCACCAAAAAAAAAAAAATTTATCTCAAGTTTGAAGGAATTCGGCCCACCCATTTGGACTGTAAATGACTATACTAACATACAGACGAACAGAATTTTTAGACCATGTTTCTTCGTCTTCGCAATCATCGTAATGTAATGTTTGATTGTTATCCCAAAATTTTTTTTTCGACGAATGCATAACTTAACTTGGCTTGAATTGTATTTACCTATCGCAAGTAAAAAAAAACAACCTCCGGAAAGCGAAGAGTCCCAAAATGAAGAATAGTTCGTTTGTTAAAAAAATAAGAAATAAGAAAACTAATCCTGTACCCATCTTCTGTAACTCAGGCGATAAATTTTTCTCACTTACAGGGGGTTATTATGTTATGTTATTATTTCCAATGGTAGACAATAAATTAAAGTGTCACTTTGACATCTTAAAACCAAAACACACAATTTTTTTTGTTTCTCGACTATTATTATCGATTCGAAAGCTACAGAACATAGTTATTGAACGACAAAATAAATCAAAAATCCTTTTTCTTACAAATTTTTTTCTTAATTTTTCATTTCATTTGGAAGATATTGCATGAAATGACTTTTTCCCTAGGTTCCCGGGCAACTCCGGGGACTTTCTGCTAGTTACAAATAAGTTTATATACAAAAAATTACCTAGGTATTATAGACGGACACATTTTTTTTTGTAATTTATATATATTTAATGTTCTACGTTAAGGAGGCTGCCTCTCCTTAAGAACGGTAAAATACTCTTGTGGAAGGGTCGGCCGTCTCGACTTATTATGCTAATCTGACGCAACTAAACAGACACACACACCAGCCACTGATCCATCAAACCCACCCGTCAAACGTTGAGGGGTGTCGCTCGCTCCTCGGGCTTGATGGAGGGATAATCTACCCAGTGGGGCTAAAGGACAGGATCAACCTGGTGTCTATGTGCTGACCGAAGCTTACAAGTCACTACTTCCTTTTTAGCGCCCTTCCGATATTTCAAGCCAGTTATCAGTTTCAATTATTAATAATCTAGATTTAGTATATATTAATTTTCCAGACAATGGTTCCAATTTGCGGCAAATTGTAACCATTGTCTCAAAAATTAATATATTAATTCTATATTTTTGCAGTCGAGATTTTTGCTTTCTGGATTATTGCTTTCGAGATATCGTGGTAGACCTGTTCAAATGTTTGTAACAAAATCATAAGAGTTTTGAAACAAATACTCTTCTACATGGTTTTTGAAATTACCGATTTGAAACCAAAAAGTGTCAATGTTTTTAATCTCAAAATACATTTTAAGACTATCGTCTTATTTCCAATAGTTTGTATTTAGAAAATGTAGACAAAGATTTGAATGAGTTCACAAAAGGCTGAATTCAGATGAAAAATACGAGTAAAAGTAGAAAAAAAAAGTTTTCAACGATGATTTAGTATTAACAAAATTATTTAAATTGTAGAAAAAAAGTCCTGAATTTTTAAAAGAAGTCTATTTTCGACTATTTTATAAAATTGGAGTACTGGAGTCCAGACTTTAAAAAGCCAAAAGGACGCAAAGGAGTATTAAGTTAGTGTTTAACCTATGCAAGTTTATGGGAAAGAGAAATAACTCTGAATGGTGCTTTCTCATATAACCGTACATACTTCTTACCTATTCAAAAATGGCGGAAATGTTTGTTTCCTTATAGCCTTTTCACACCAAACCCAAAACACGGTTTTCGCGAAATTATCGGTTTTGGCTGAAAACCTTAAGCGAAAACACAAGTTTTCCCATACAATCTTGATAAGCCACACGTTTTGATAAACTACAAGTTTTAAATAAAACCTGTCGAAAACATGTTGGATTTGCAAGATGAAATAAACAAGCACAACTTGTGAAACATTCAGCGCTCAATTAAACGTCACATAAATAGCTCACGGGTTGCTGGCAGGAAAAACGAAAAAAACAGCTGTCTGGGTTAATTTCAATTCACAACGTATTTGTTATTGTCTGCATCAATTATAGCTTTTTTTTCCTTTTGAAGTTGCAGAATTCGCAAAATAGTACCACTTTTTCTCTTCAAGATACGGGTTTTAGATATGAAGAAGTTAAACAAAATCAGAAGGTGTTTTTTTATAATACAATTCTATATGCTAATGAAATTATTCAGCCAAGTAGACTAAAGGCCGTTAAAAGCTATTTTGAATCATTTCTGTTTAGGTATAAACATTTGTTTTAATTGGGAAGAATTCATTTTACTAAAATAAATCTAATATAAGCCCGAAACATTTTTAAGCTAATATTGCATTGATGCCAAATTTGACAGTTGTTGTCAACATAATTGAAATGTCCGTTCAGTTTGAACGGTTTTCAAGTTTTCGTAAACTTTTAGCCGAAAATCCCGTTTTGGGTTTGGTGTGAATTATATATTTGGATGTCGCCTTTTACTCGTATAGTTTGCGTTTTTCGAAGGCCTCAAATTTCAGGAATTACTTTTGTAAGACAATTGATATTATATATTCTTGTCTATCTTTGTTGCTATCATTACGAAACCAACAAATTAGAAAGATTCCAACAAATTTAAAACCATATTTATTCACTCGAAATACAATTTAAAATTACTGGCGCAAAATTTTAAACGATTTAGTAATATGTTAAATCATTTTTAGTATGATATTAGGCTAAAAAGAGGATTTTGCTAATTTTAAACCAGTTTAGTATCTACTATTTTCTTAACATTTAGATAGGCAGCTTGATCTCATTTTCTCTTCCGACCCTTGCAACTCTTTTGTCACCGAAAGTTTCCACCTTCTTTCCACCCTTGACCAATATCACCCTCCTCTATCTCTTCTTTTCACAGTCGATAAGGGTATATCCGCTATTGATTCAGAAGTCTCTTTTCAATTTAATTTTCGTAAAGCTAACTTCAATCAACTCGAAAACATTTTAAGCGACATTGATTTCAGCCTGTTTTTGAACTCTAACACCCCCATTGACATTGCCCTAACATTCTTCTATACTACAATCTTCGAATGCTTACTAGTATGTGTCCCTTATGTGCCTCAAACGAATTGTCTGTCATCTCCCCCTTGGTACACTAAGGAGCTGCGTAGTTTTCGTAATATAAGGAATAAGTTGTGGAAAACTTATTTAAAATCCGGTACATATTCAGATTTTTTAAATTACGACCAAGCTTCTTCCAATTTTTCTCTCCTCTGCGATTCGCTATACCATGCCTATCTTGACAAAATGCAGAATTGTCTTATCTCTGAACCGAAGCGGTTTTATCAAATTATTAATGCAAAAAGGAAATCTGATGGTCTTCCATCTACCTTCAATTTTAACAACATTTCATCTGCTGATCCCAAAGTAGTTGTTAACCTTTTTGCTAATTTTTTTAGTCTGTCTTATAGTGATCCTGTCAAAAATCCTGATCTAGAATATTTTGACTTTCTGTCAAACAGTTCACAAACTTCATTAGTTTCTCTCGAAATTTCTCTTTCATCGGTCAGTGAAAAAATAAAACTTCTTAAAGATGACTTTTCTCCTGGTCCTGATAGCATTCCAGCCATTTTTCTCAAAAAATGTTCTAACGTGCTATGCGAACCTCTCACAATTCTATTTAAACTCTCTCTTTCGCAAGCAGTTTTCCCTACTTTGTGGAAAAACTCATTTATTTTTCCAATTCACAAAAAGGGAAATAAGAACGAAATCTCAAACTATCGTCCGATAGCAAAACTTTCTTCAATACCCAAGCTGTTCGAAAGTATTGTCTATGACGCTCTTTGTTTTCATTGTAAGTCATTAGTCTCCCCACTTCAACATGGTTTTATTAAGGGCAGGTCCACTACGACGAACTTAACCCAATTTGTTTCCATGACACTTTGTGCTCTGGATAAGGGCTACGATGTTGATGTGATCACTACTGACTTTAGCAAGGCATTCGATAAGATTTCTCACCAAATTATCTATATTAAACTTGGAGCTTTTGGTTTTCCCCCAATATTCATCCAATGGGTGAGATCCTACTTGGAAAACCGCCAATATAGTGTTGTATTCAGATGCTCTGTGTCCAAGCCTATATATGCTACCTCAGGTGTTCCTCAGGGTAGTCATCTCGGGCCACTTTTATTTGTCCTTTCCATTAATGATGTTGAAAGCATTATTTCCTTCTCAAACCTCTCTATATATGCCGACGACATGAAAATTATGAAAGTAATATCTACTCCTACTGATTCTTCCCTGCTTCAAAATGACCTTAATTCTTTTCACACATGGTGCACAAAAAATTTCCTCGAACTCAATGTCACTAAATGTCAACACATGACTTTTTCTCGTAAACGCCTGTCCTTACCCTCTCGTACTTATCACTTTTGCAACGTTCTAGTTCCTTCAGTTTCCTCCATTCGTGATCTCGGCATTTTATGTGATAAAGAGCTCAATTTTCGTTCACACATAGATAATATTATCGCTAAAGCAAACTCTTCCCTAGGATTTATAAAGCGCTGGTCGAAAGAATTTTCAAACCCATACGTAACAAAATCACTCTTTACCACATATGTTAGACCTATTCTCGAGTATGCCAGTCAAGTTTGGTCTCCTTATCATACCACCCACTCGTATAGGATTGAAGCCGTACAACGTAGATTCCTCCGTTTCGCTTTACGAAACCTCTCATGGTCTGATCCTCTTTTCCTTCCCCCTTACGAACATCGTTTACAACTGATCGACCTAAACACCCTTGCCAAGCGTCGTGATGTTGCAGACATACTTTTCGTTCACCAAGTCATCACAGGAGTAATAGATTCTCCGCCACTTCTTAAATCAATTTATTTTAACACCAATCCACGTAACCTCAGATCTGTTCCCTTATTTCGCCTTCCTACTTACCGAACCAATTACGCTCACTTTAACCCAGTTACTAGAATGTTGCGATTAGCCAACAATGCACAGCAACTTCTCGATTTTAACCACAGTATCTCATACCTTAGAAGAAACCTTTACTCTAACTATCCCTAATTCCCTACTCTTTAGTTTAAGTTAAAATTATTACTAGACGGTTTAAGTTATTTTAAGTTATCTTAATATTGTTAATATTGTTATATTGTTATTATTTATATGCTTGAATTAAGCGAAATAAATAAAAATAAACATTTTACTAAAGTTAAAACCACAAAATGGCTACTTTATTTTTTTAGTATCGTACTAAATCCATATGCCACTTTGACATTTAAAAACGTCAAAAAGTTATGTTCGCTTACTTTTTTGGGGGTGTTTAGTTGTAGTTTATTAAGAAAATAGATTTAGTAAGGTGCTAGTTAAAAAGTGTTTAAAATTAGTAAAATATTAGTAAAGTGCTTTAGTATTAGCAAACTGTTAAGTAGTATCATGCTAAGCCCTTAAAATCGTCTGTTTAAAATTTTGCGCCACGGTTTAAAATGGGAAATTTAAAATACTTGTATGAAATTGCATGAATTTCCCCTTTTTAACAGCGACTTTAAATTTATTGCAGACTGAATAAATAAGGCCTATTATACCGTTCTGATTTACATATATAAAAGAAGAGGCATATAACGTTAATCGGATATCTCGAAAATATAAATCCAAAGCAAGTACTTGCTACACAGTCGTGCATTTTAATTTTTCAATACACATTATTACGTCGATGTCAGATTCACACTTTCCAGGTTGCAAAGAGCCATTAAAATAATGGGGGTAGTTAATATTTTAATGTCGTAATGTATTTTCCGTGGATTTGGGGAAAAAACCGTTGATTTTTCACCTCCGGCATAGCACGAAAGTCACTTGGGAACGACCAACCCTTTATAGCGCAAACTTTTAGTGTAAATGTATGTGAATTGAAACCAGAACCCTAAAGTGTAGGTTGTGTGTGGAAATTAACAGCTTTATTGATAAGGTGGGGTCGAGTGTTTTGCTACGTATATTGTACAGGTTCATTTATAGGGGTACTGGGTAGCCAGAATTCATATCATAGCTTGTTCATACTATAGCTTCAATATTGTTGTTCGTTGTAGGGCACCGCAATTTTGCGGTTTGAACTTGTACGAATTTCAAATTTCAGCAAAACCATTCAACCCACCCCGCCACACAGGTACCGATTCTAAGTGTAATTGTCCGCAATAAAAAAAAATCTCTATAATTGAGAACAATAACAAGAACCACTTTAAAGTGATTACATTACATTAAAATACATTAACACGCCACTAGGACTGTTTACTTCTTGTTTAACGTAACGTGTCCATATTGCTATTGGAGTGTAAAAAAATCGAATTGGTCGCGACATGATTTTCAGAAATATTACAATTTGGTAAGTGAATGAATTTTAGCTAATACAGGGTGGCAGAAAAAAAGTATTCCTATCGAAATGTGATATATTTTTTGCAAATACAGGGACTTAGACTCATCGATTTTGGAAGCAGGATGAGATTCTCACGCCTAAGTGTGGATATAAATATAGGTTGTGTTACCATTAGACATTCGTCTAACATTTTGGATGTATCAAACCCTTCGCTAAAACCAACATTGACTCATTTCACTCCGCAATAACGCAAACGAACATGTTCGGCCATAATGTTCATCGCTTAGGGTTACTTATTTCAAATAGTTTAAATTTCACATTTAATTTGGCTTTCTTATGACGCATTAACACGAGTGACAAATTGCCATTAGTTCATGCTATTTAACTGGCAAAATAATGGTAAAATCAAATCAATAATGATAAGCATTTACACGGGCAAAATAATGACTGTTTGATTGATAGTGGCAATCTGCCATTAAAGAATGAACAAGTTCATTCTTCCTCGCGGTGTGCCATAATTTCCAAAATGGTATCATTGTGCATTAACATGACTCCATTGTAATGACAATATTAATGCCAGTTTTCCTTGCAATTTTTTTAATGACGAAAATAATGATAAATTTTAAAACTATTTACACGATTTTGTCATTAATGTCAATCAAATGGAAGATATAATGACAGTTTGTCACTCATTCCGAAATATTGGCGCTTAGAGCGACAGTCGTTTTGCTTTCGCTGAACGATTTTTATCCATAGTCGAACATCGAAAATTTATTTTGGTATTGCGAATTTTTATTGTGAACGAATTTTTTCATCTAGTCATTCAATCTTTGTCGCTCTCGTTTGCGTTTTAATCCAGATCCAAATGCAAAGGGAATTTGAAGACCTCATGCAACATAAATTGGAACTAAAAAAAAGCAAAATGGTTTCCAGTTGCGGATGATTATAAATATTTTATTAATTATTTTGCTATTTGGAAGTAATGTTTTTTGAAGTGAAGTGTTTCAAAAACCGTGCATTATATTATAAATTCAAAATACCTTCATTGTAAGTAAGGCTGTATAAAACTATTAGTCAAAAATGCATTTCATGAATAAAAAAATTGTATGACCTGTTTTATGTTGTTAATGCACATAATCTAATAAAAATGGTGTATTTGTAGAACAGCCATTAGCCGTGTTTTATCGGGAATCTATATTGGGAATATATCCATTGCACAGTAATTCCAAAAAAAAAAAACACATCGACCGTTTCGTTTCTTTTAGTTTTGTGAGAATGGTACCCCTGCACAGCCATCAAAAGCAATGAAAGAGTTTTGTGCAAAGAATAATTAAAAAAATATCAAAATTGTGACCAATAATTTACTTTTAAATACATGTATACAAAAGAAAGTAGGAACAAGTATTAATATCAATTAATGTTTGAAAACAATTTCTTAGTTGCCTTTTTTCTCCATTTTTGATTTTAAATTCGAACATTCACTTTTCATCAATAGAAAGGAAATAAGAAGTAAATGGGTTTGTTCATAAACTATTGCCAAAGTCCCTTTTTACACAGGGAAATTTTTGTATTGCTTTACAAATCGTCTATGCCGTTCACACGAGGAAACAAAATTGCTGCAGATTTGTTTGTTTCCTTTTATGATTTCTTCGTTTGAACGCATACTACATGTAGTTTAAATTATTGACTCCCCTTTATACACATTTCATTCTATTACTTATTTTCTGAGTAGACCGATAGCTAGGTTTATTTTTCAAGTCAATTTACAAATTTATTTTCTGAGTATGTTTTGTGTTCAATTCAATATTAACACATCAGACTTCACATAACATAAGCGGAGTAAGGAAAAAATAGTTAACATTTTTCCATTTCTATGCGCATGTTCAGAAAAAAAAACAATGGGATCACAAAAATGTACGCCCAGTCCATGTAGTGAAACGAAGTCCGTCCATGGCCAACGTCCATTAAACAGAGAACAAAAAGCACATTTTGTGAAGTTTAGTTGGCGCTAAGTGCGTTATTGCTCATAGAATTTCATACGAATAAATACTATGCAACGCAGTGTTGAGCCTATGTAGTGCTGTTCCACACAGTGCGGTGCTACCTTAAATCAATATTTCCACCCATCCAAACTTGTCAAATTGCTTTTTTCTAGATTTAAATAAAAAGATGATTTTTTTGTCACCAAACTACGTTTGCTTATAACTACTAATAAAAAATTGAACACAAAACGAAAATGTTGAAACATCACTTGGGAAGCACCAGCATTTTTTTCCTTAAATCCCGAATATTCCCTGCCTTGTCTTACTGCTCCTTAACATTTAAAATCACGTGGATAGAATGAAGCCTTTGTATGAGAATGAAGGAGCTTCGGCCTCTTTTCAATTTTATAGCCTTTTCACACCAAATTCAAAACACGTATTTCGCGAAACTATCGGTTTTGGCTGAAAACCTAAAGCAAAAACACAAGTTTTCCTATACATTTTTGATAAGCTACTCGTTTTGATAAACTACAAGTTTTAAATAAAACCTGTCGAAAACATGTTGAATTTGCAAGATGAACGAAACAAACACACCTTGTGAAACATTCAGTGCCCAATCAATCGTCACATAAATAGCTGACGGGTTGCTCCCAGCAAAAACAAAAAACAAACAGCTGTCTGGGATAATTTCAATTCACAACATATTTGTTGTTGTCTGTGGTACCAAAATATTTGAAATGTCAAACGAAAACTTGTAAATGTTAAGTGTGAACGGTTTTCGAGTTTTCGTAAACTTTTAGCTGAAAACCCGGTTTTGGGTTTGGTGTGAAAAGTCTATTAGACAATAATCACAGCTAACATAAAATGGTATCAAGTGTGAGAAAAGTACTATTGTGGCTCCACTTGCAATATTTCAAGCAGTGGCAATAGTAATGGCAATGGCAATAAGAATATTTGGTGGGCATTTCATTGCTGGCAATTTGAATTTCAATAAACATTATTGTTTCTATTTTTGTTAATTTAAGCTCACTTATTTTTAATTTTTGTATTATATGGGCACATTTATTTATTTTTTTTTTCGTTTTTGTTCAGTCAGTAAATCCTTTCACGCACGGCAACAAAGCGAAAAACTAGAATTGTCGTAATCTTGTCTGCATTCCTACGTGGTCATTTATATCAGCTTAAGTTGTCAGTAATTAAACAGCAACAGAAATGTTCGGACTTTGACCCAAAGCCGCTGAAAAGGTTGATGGGGTGCTGGGGGTCAATTCCCGATGTGTGAAATTATGAAGTGATAAAAAAAATATCATTTCAGTTTTCACAGAGGTTTATCATTTTCCAACTTCACGCACACGCCTAATGCGATTCTAGAACTCATTGTGATAAAGTTTGTACTAAAAAGTACTAAATGATAAATTCTGTCATTTCTGATTAGATTTTTTGTTGGGAAAGGTAAATATTTCATTTCAGTTTCCAAATTTGCTTAGGAATATTGTCCGGAATAATAATTCGTTTAATAAATTAATAAAAGACGTCGTACTGAACAATTGTGGGTTTTATATTATATTCAATAGTATCTCTGTTTTGAGTAAGATTTATTATTTTTTCATGTGAGGGTATTGAGGCTTTCCCTTCGAGATGGGCAGAATCTATTCGAAGTTGCAACTAGGAGCACTTTATTGAACTTAATAGATTCCCAAAACATTTATGCATGGATTTAATGCGTGAATTGAGAGCATTCTTGAAAAACACTCAACTTATAAGTGCGCTTCAAAGCCATTTAAATATGGTAAAGTGCTCTGCATTTTTTTGCAATGGGTAGTTTCCAACGATATGTCGCGGGAATGAGCACCGTCGCGTCGGCTGTTGTGAATCTGTTGATTTAACAATTTCGTTATTTACTGGAATTAACACAAATATAACTTACTACCAAAATAAATTTGTGTATAAATATAATTGTTGCTTACTTGTCATGTGCCAAATCCTGTTTTTCTTCTTAATATTCGATTAGAAACATTTTCTTCACAAAACAATTGATTGTGATAAAAAAATTATCATATGAAAAATGTTTGGCATTTAGCTTCACTTTTTCACGAATCGAGAATCGAATTAGACGTGAAAGCGTGATAAAATTTATCACTTCACATCTTCACAGATCGGGAATTGACCCTCTGGAGTACGAACAGTGTACGCTTTTTTTTTCTAAAATAATGGCGGAAGCTGTTAGTGATTTAATCTGTGTTTTATATATGTTGAGATATTAAAAACAAAATAAGATGAAAATGGATGAACTAGTATTGTTAGTGTAATAAATGAAAAATCCCCATTTCATATTACAAATCGAAATCCACAACCCACGAAACTATCCTCCAAGAAACTATTTGTTCTCTTAAATAACATCATCCTCACTATTAATCATATTCTTGTAAAAGTTATGATTTATGAATAACCCGGAAGACTCTGTGAAACTGAACAAAATTCAATAAAAGTAATGAAAACCAAACTGCGCATTATGGGGTCTTTCATAATTCATATTCCCCCATTGCTGAAGGTTCTTTAGTAGCAGGGATATGGGCTGGGATTTAATTCCATGATTTTGTGAAAAGACTTCCTTTTATTCTGATATGCACAAAAGAAGCCGCTGCTGATGGGTGGTAAAACTGAGCAAATTATTTGCACTCTGCATATTTACAATTGCAATATATGAGTAGTCCTTGTGGTGGTCCTTTTTTCAGATGGGTCAGCTATGTAAATACACATCAGCCGCACAGCACTGGTACAACTGTTATGTATGCTCTTTACTTTAAATTTGGCAATGATAACAGTTAGTGAAGCAATTAAATTTAAAACTATTAAATCGGAGGAAGTGTATAACCATTGCCAGGCGATGTGTGTCATCAGTGGGTATCTACCAGTAATAAATTCCAATTATTTTGCTAAAATTTACATTTCAAATTTAAATACATTACAGCAGTTAGCTAGGTTTTAATGAGTTGATCATTCTTGGACCAATTAAGAAAACATATGTTGGTAGATGTCACCATTGTTTTTGAAATTCAATTTGTAGTATTTAGAAAATCATTTTAATGTTAGAACAAATAATTACTGTCAGAGATGTTGGGAGTTCGCTTAAGTGGTCGTCTATAACCAAGCGAAGAGAAAAGTATTATAATTATGTTGATTTTTGAAACATAACCAATATACAATTGAATTCAGGACACAAACGTCAAACGAAATGACGTCTTGGTTGTTATTATGCGTGGAGGCAACAAAAAAATTCAACTTCGTTTGCGTATATTTTCAAAAAATAACGTATTCCCTTTTTTTTTTCTCGTGGGTAGGTGTAAGACCTTCAAAAAGCTCTATGATGACCGAAAAACGCGTGCTCATAGGAGTGTGAGATTCTTACTGCACTAAAAACACCTCCTAATCCCGATTGCAACTAAGTTGAAACTTATCTAGCAATTTATTTTTAACGAATTTAATTAACGTATTACAGGTAACTATCCGATGAGAGTTCCTGCTTATACCGCGATCTTAAGGCGGATTCTCGTTTAGTGCACCAGATCGGAAGGCTTTGTCCTTCGCAGGCGGTGTACTAAATTCGTCTCATCGATAATTTCGATTATAGTACTATTGCAGTGTTGTAATAGCCGTTTACTATGATTTCGGGCAAAATTTTTTAATTAATTTAACGTATTCCTGTGTAATTTAATAAAAAAATATTATTTATTTAATTAAATATTCTCAGTGTTGTTATGTGCTTTCCTTTTTTTCGCATCCATGCCGTCCACAAAAATCCAACTGAGATTAAGATATATAAAGAGACGAGAACAGTATGTCTTAATGCCATTAAAAGAAAAGATTTTCAATAGAGCTCACTAAAGTTAACAATAATACTAATAATAATTAATAATAATAATTATTATATGTATTCTCATATATCAATATCACATTCACAAAAAAAATTCCTGTTTGAATAAAAGCGTTCATTTAAGCATTTGGCGTACATCGAAATCTAAATTTTCTGAAAAAAAAAAACTTAAATATGTATACTTTATTATGAAATATCAAGAAATATTAAAAATTACTTTTGAAATTGCAGGCAGAAAAACTCTTTTTTGCCCTCCACGGTCTTTAAAGGACATTTGAGAATTGGCAGCTGTCAAAAGGTAAAGATATCCATACCTTACATAATTGGATTAAGTACACTGTACACGTGTCAAACATTAGATGGCACTGTTGTATTACCCTGACTAAAATATGCTAGTCAATTCTTCATAAGTTTTGCCACATTTCAAGCTTCACATACATCTGCATATTCGACCGCTGAATATTTTTTCTAACCTATCAACTTTGACAATAAAAGATTTGAGTTAAAATATAGCTCCATATTTCATTTTTAGCTTACAAAATACTAATCAATCACTATGTCAGCAAACTAACACATCAAAATTAGAAAACTTGACGACATCGAACAATATTGGTAATTATGTAAAGTTCTTGTGCCTTAACACATTAACACTTTTCATAATATTGTTCCTATGTCAGGCCCTTCAAAACTCAAAACCATCTGTCAGTGTTTTACTCTATCGAAACACTTTCTCCCTTGCCATTCCCATGAGGTGGTAATTTTCTCATTTAGCCGACATCACAGAAAATCCTTCTAACGAACTGACTTTCCCAATGCTTCTTCAATAGGTTTTCGTATACATATATCAACGATAGTGACACAAATACTGTCAGACAGGTGATGCTTCACTGGACAAAACAAGGAAACCTGATGAGTAATAGCAACAGCAAATCACATCACAAAGTATAGATTTAGTTGTGCAGGTAGAGGTACGTCTATAATGTTCTTCAGCTCTTGCTGGCACATAATTCTAGTTCTTGTTGACAGAAGAGTTTCATTTTGAATTCGATGGCGATTGGTACATCTGCAGCTGCTACTCAAAATGAAACCAGCAACTATGAGAATGATAATGATGATAAGGTAACTATTTGGCTATATGATGACGGTGCTCATTGACTGATGTCATCAATATTTACCCTCACAGCACCATATAGGAATAGTCTTAGTCAGTGCTCGTTAGAATATTTGTGCAGGGACGTATTCGGAGTCAAATATGAATAAATTATGCAATAGTGCAATTCTTTAATTCCACAAGGTATTTCATCAAACATAAATACATCTATAAGAGACAAAATATAAACTTCTGTTATAACTAAAAACAACGATGTTGCGGTGTTTCTTTAGCAGACTGGATGATTGAAAATAATATTTCGCAGCCAGTGACGTTTAAACGTAGGTGCGCAGATGTTCACCGTACATCCAACCAAAATCATATTTATTTTACATGTGTTCTCATTTTAATATGTTTTCCAACTATGTACCTGTCTAATTCATTTTCCCATAACTTCAACGTACCGATTATTCCACGTACAAAATTAAAAAAAGACACGAAATTATGCTCCCTTATAAATCATTCTATATAACTTGGTGTACACCTTCATCAAATTGCACTTCTCAACGGTTTTCATTTCCTTTCTCTGAAGGAAAGTGAATTCATTCTCAATCATAAAAACCAAATGAACACATTTGGATGTTCTCCCAACATCAGCGCACCTAAGTGAAACAAATGTCCATATTAAAAAATCAGCCTACAAGCTGAAACACGCACACAAGTAACTTTTCTGTTCCTCTGTTCCTCTTCCAATAGATCTTTTCTGTTCCTCTTCCTATAGTCCCATAGACAACACAGCCCTCGTAATTTGTTTTTGTTTTGTTTTTCGATTTCCCATCTATTCATGGATAGAGTTTCAAAGCTACAAATACAACAATATGAACAAATGGGTTTTGGGGGGTGAAACGTACGAAGGTTTGCAATCTTATTATGGCTTATTTGTGGTACAAGCATAGGTGTTCAACAACAATCAGTGCACTAGAGATGTGTCAATCGTTCACTTTTAAAGATTCAATCGTTCAAATGTCGTTCATTTCAAAGATTCGGTCTTTTCAATCGTTCATTTTTTCAATCAATCATTTGTTACAGTTGCGACCCATATGGAAACATTTTTGAATTGAAACTATCATATGGTTTGATGTGTGTGAAGTCAATCAATCTATTACTTTCATTCAACAGATATACATATGTATGTGCATATGTAATGTGGTTGATCCGAATGTTTGTGAAATTTAACTGATGCTTTAAAAAAAAAATTAGGAACAAAATTGGTAAAAATACACATACATTTGTTTAAAGGTATTTCTTTAGTTTCGAGTAAGCAAACCATTAACCCATAAACATTATGGGAAAATAAAGAGAATATCTAATACATACATATTTCATTTCCATTCAGTTTCGTTCGTTCTTTAGAACGATAGAATGTAGTAAAAAGTGAAACCAATCAATTTTGATTGTAAATAAGTGGAATGAACGAAATATGATTGCCTTGCGTTCAATCGTTTGATTGAAACTGTAGTATAGTGTAAAACGGTTGGTATTGAAATTGATTGATTCGATTTACTTACTTTGATTGCAATCAATCAATCTTTTTAATGAACGGGTCATAAAGATCGAATCAATCACGATTGACGCAGCTCTACAGTGCACCATGTCGGTCAGCGTCGTTCAGTTCATAATGAGTGTGTTTCTTTATTCATTCTGGTATGTCCAGAATATTCGGAATACCAGTTTTGCGTTTCTTTATTCCATGGAATATTCCGGATAAACTATTTTGTTGTTTCTTTATTCATTCCGGAACGTTTGGAATGAATTCTTTTTATTCCATGTTAAACACGGAATGAAAAGAATATTCTCGGAATAACCCTTTCATATGAAAGCAAAACAAATGACAGCAGCCAAAGACGAAAACCAAGTAAGTAAACAAAATGGATGACCAAACATTGTTTATATTTGTATTATTGAAATAAATATATAAATAACAATTAAATGTGACTTTTTATGAATTAATAAATTAATAATAATTTATTTTTACTATTTTCCATAGAGATATCTATTTTCTTGTCATCAACACTTTAAAAGAGCTGATTGATGTCATCTTTTTTCTTTTCTATTCCGGAGAGAAATTTTGTTTCTTTATTCATTCCATTCTGGATATTCTAGATAAACATTTCGTCTTTTCCATCCATTCTATTCCTTATCCGGAATAAATAAAGAAACACACTCAATAGGTATTCGGTAGCACAAATAAGCCATAATAAAGATTGGAAACCTTCGTACGTTTCACCCCACAAAACCCATTTGTTTACATTGTTGTATTTGTAGCTTTGACACTCTATCCATGAATAGATGGGAAATCGAAAAGCAAAACAAAAACAAATTACTTGGGCTGTGTTGTCTATGTGTCTATAGGAAGAGGAACAGAAAAGATTCTTGTGTGCGTTTTTATCAATGTGTCTATAGGAAGAGGAACAGAAAAGTTACTTGTGTGCGTGTTTCAGCTTGTAGGCAAATGTCAAATGAAAGCAGAGGTTTCCGGTCTTTACATTATTAGTTTATGTTCGGTAGTGCAAAAGAAGCAGGATCATTACACAGTACGAAGAGAATTGTTCATTTTCATTGAGCCTTCTCTGCAGTGGCTGTGGTATGGAGTGGTGCGGATTCATTCTCTGTACCTGTGCTGTACGTAAACGTAACTCAATACATCATAGATAGATACTACCAAAAGAGAAACCAGATATGCATTCCAGTGCCAGTGCAAGTCAATGCTAGCCCATGCCACCAGCGCTGCCGTTTTGAAAATTGGAATTGGAGTATTTCAGAAGATTAGAGGGGAGTATTTTGTGTTCGTCGGGATTACGCAAAAAAAATATAGACCATTGTTATTACCAATACATATAACTTTATTAAAATATTTATGCACCCCATTTTATTTCACATTTAAAGGTGAAATAAAGGAACCCACTGAAAACAAAAGTATTAATAAGTAAAACAAACTTTCTACGATTTAATTACGAGTAAGTCAATTAATTAATCGAAGAATTTGTATTAAACACATTCAATGTGAAAAAATCAGATTTTATTGTTACGCAATCCGCAATATCAGTCTTTTTTGTAAATTATTTGTAATAATTATACACAAGACCTCCTTTGCTGGCTAGGATTCTTATTGGACAAAACTTATTGTCATACATGTACATTTTGAAGAAGAGATTTTGCCAATAAAATTGCATTTACTGAGGTAATGCTTAAGCAGGTTCTATGTTAGCTTTTATTAAACACAACTGGGAAAAATGCGTTCAGCATTGGCACTACTGTTAGGTATGTAAATTAAACCAATTTTTTATCTGAATGTATTAATATAAATTAATTAAATTAATGGACCCTATCGTGAATCTCCCAGGCAATTTCGTTTTCAACTGAATATTTAATTCCCTCGAAATTTGTCCTACGATCGTGAATCTCCCACGAAATAAATTTCCCTTGAAGAAATAATTGTATGTATAAATGACAGCTGGGAAAGCTTATTCCCGATAACAATAAATTTGGTGGGAAACTTTTGAGCATCATTCACGTTCCCAACATTCTAATTGGAGAAAATTTTCTAGGGAATTTTTTATTCACGATAACCCTCATTATTTCAGGGTTAAACGCATCCGATGAAATCGGAAATGCCATCTTTTTAAGTTTTTGCGAAAATTCCATGAGGGGAGTACGGGAGAACAGTTAAAGGCAGGGGAGTACGAATGCATGCCACTTGAAAAACAGCATAAAGAGAAAAGAGAGCTTTAATTTCTTTTTACTTTTAGTGTTTTACCATATACAAATGGAAACATACTTATATAAGCGACTTTCAGTACAGGTTTATATAAAGCGACGTCGAACAAAATACAAAATGATTTAATTAATGATAACATTGATAATGCGCATTTCATTGACAGCATCAGATTTCAAATAAATAACTTGAGAACGAGTTTTCATCATATTCTTGAAGCATCCAAAAATGCAATTGATCCATTGATCCTTTTCCAAAACGAGGCCTAGAAAGTTCTTCAAATTAAAATTCGGTTCGAGTCGTTGAAAAAATTTAAGTTACCAGCTTTACTTTCTACAAAAAACTGTGTGGAGTATGGAAAAAAAATGTCCTACTGAAGTTTTTGAATGCTAAAGTGTTTATATGGTGCATTTTATGTTTTTCTAAGGCTGAAGAATGAATTAATTGTTTTTTTTGTTTTGTTTTTAAGTTTTCTCTGTTTAAAAATATCTCCGTTAAAGACATTCCAAGATTGGTTGATGCTTTTGAATTAAAAGATACTTTTTCGAAAAATTTTAAATTAAATTGACTTATCTTAACAATAGCCATATCGAGTGACTATCGAACGTTCTTTTTCTACTCATAAGCACGTTAAATCATGTGCTAGAAATAATGTGCAGGATCAAAGAACTCATAATTCAAACTGTTATATTTGTGAAAATAAAAGTCCTTATTTTTGAAAAGTGCCATGACTTTTATTTATTTCGTTATTACTTTATATATGAATTATATTTACTGCATTTCCTCTCTTCCGACTAAAGATATCGTGGCCACTGGGGTGTCCTCGAACCCCATATCTCTTTGTGTTATATTTTTATTCAAATGTAAGGTGAATTAAATTATTTTAATTTTTGCATTTTTGACAAGGTAAGATGATGAATCATTTCAGAGGTTTATTACAAAACTTCTAAATTGCAGAAATGCACATACATACGTGTTCTAATATGAGAAAGAGATTGGAACAAACTATACAGTCATTGGAGAGGTAACATTGAAAGAGCAGTTGGGAAGTCAGTGGAAGACGATATATAGTATTGCGAAGATACTTTATTAAGGGAACCTCAAAAAAAGATTCCAAAGCAGGATCTTTTTGTCCTAGGATTCGAATTTTAAAAAAAAATGGCGAGCAGTACTTGCCAAAGACACTTTGCACAGTCCACCACAGAGAAGTATGCAATAGCTCTCATTATGTGTTGAAAAAAATCTGGATTAAAAATATAGTGGTAAGACTTACAAAATTTAATGTTTTTTTATATACTTATGTTGCCTTATGTGTCTCCGTTCAGAAGCAAGAACAACATTGGAACTTTTGAGCTTGAAAAACTATATTTCCTTTTTTTTTTATAACATTGCACGCGCTCAAGGGATTATGAATACCCTTTATATGTTTTTAACACAGCGCAGGCATCCGGTGAAAGAAGAGAAATAAATAAGGATAGGAAAGATGTGTGGCGCTATGTTCTGAGACAAGAGCTGATTTTTGTCTCAGATTTATCTCCAGGGATGGCGGCTGAACTAATGCAGAGAGAATTACCATGTCATATTTATTTATGTCTCTTATAATTCGCATATTTGTTTCGTTGTCATATTTATGGGTAGTATGCTAGTTTACTGTTGTTAGTGTTATGCCTAAGCAACATGTAATGAGCAAAGCAGCAGCTTATTTTATGACAATTTTGATAATTGGTTTTTAATGGAATATAAGAAGACATAGACAACGGCAGGAATCGAACCTGCAACCACGAGGTTGACAGGCGAGCACACAACTATCGCGCCACGGCCACCCCCAACTGGCCGTGGATTTTTTGAAAGACCATACGGTCACACCACCTAATTTAACTCCTTTTTTTAAATTTTTATTACTAAAGCTGTGAATGAAATGCAATAGTTTTTGTTAATTAAGTTAGTTAAAGCATTATTTTAAAATAAAATAAATACATTTTATAAGATTGTGGTATAAGTTGCTGGAATTTTCAACCCAATGTCCTGGGGTACTCAGGAACCCAATATGTGGAAACGTTATTCAAAAACTTTTATGCATTCTAGCGCTAAAGAAGATCAAAGTAAAAAACAGTTTCTACGAAGAAGTTTTGCAAGTTTGAAGAAATCCCCACGAATTGAACTTTTATTGAAGTATGCATTTACTTTTTAAATTATACTTCCTTACAAAAAATAACACAAAAAGTTTAAAAACAAAAACTTAACAAAAAAAAACGCAAATAAAATAAAAACAACAAAAACAACGTCCTCGTCGTGATCCTGAATCGATGTTAAGAATACTTAAAGAAGCAGTTGTTGAACGCGTGGCACCAAATCCTATATGCCTGTCCATATCTTCAAAATGATGTTCTTGATCGTGATATTGATGAAGTAATCAAGGCTATACACCGTGCTAAGGCCAACAATGCTCCTGGGGAAGATAGAGTGCCATATGAGTTTTTCATCAACGCCACCGAAAGCTTTATAGAAAAACTAGCTACCGGGTACAATAACATATTTAGAGTAGCTGAGGTGCCAGAAAGCTTCCGTAGAAATATTATTTTCCCATTGTGTAAAAAGGGTGACTCAAACGACCCAAATAACTACGGAGGTATATCATTCATCAACACAATCGCGAAAATATTTTCCAGTGTCATCCTAGAAAGATTGACAAGCTGGGTGCAGCAAAGTAATTTGATCAGCGAGTATCAATCAGGTTTTAGGAAAGAATATTCAACGGTTGATAATATTTTCTCACTGACATGCATTGCCAAATCATATCTCGACAAGGGAAAGAAGTTATACGCATTCCTCATCGATTTTAAAGGGGCATTCGACTCAATTGACAGGAACGCGCTCTTTAATAAACTTAGCTGTTTAGGAATCTCCTCAAAGATGGTAACTATACTAAAACACCTGTACGAAATAATATGACAATAGTGTGGGACGGAAATGTAGTATCTAACTGGTTCCAAACGTCAACTGGAGTCAAACAAGGATGCCTCCTAAGCCTGCTTCTGTTTTCACTCTTTCCGGATGACATCCCATCTGCCCTCCCTGGAGGAATCACCTTTGCTGGTGTCAACATAAAAGCATTGATGTACGCGGATGATATCGTCATTCCAGCGGAGTCACAACAAATGTTACAAATGATGATAAATAAACTACAAATATACTGCGATCTTTGGAGTCTCATGGTCAATACCAGTAAATCAAAAGTAATGATCTTCAGAAATGGAACAGGTAGATACACTAGAAAAGAAATATGGAACTGGGAAAATAGAAACCCCGAGTTGCTAAAAGAGTATAAGTACATCGAAGTTATCATCACTCCTCACCTTTCTCATAAAAAACACCTACAGGGAAAGCTAGTAGAATCAAAAAAAGCAATTAATTCTAACTGGAAGGCAGTGCTTGGGAAAAAACATGTAGCACCGAGTGCCAAGTTCAAGCTTTTTGAAGCAGTGATGAGGTCGATTATGTGCTATGCAGGACAGATTTGGGGCTTTCTTCAGTATGAAGAAGTAGAAAAACTATTGAGGTACTTTATCTAAAAAATATTTTGGCTCCCAGAAAATAACCCTACTTATACGCTGCATCTGGGAATAGGTCTTCCGCCTCTTTAAATCTTTTCCCTGAAGTTGCATTTCAACTACATCCTTAGAGTGATGACCCTTGGAAATCATCGATTTCCCAACATTATTGCAAGGCACCTACGACAGGAAACATTACAATTTTTGGCAGAATGGTCGCGCATGGAGGTGCAACACAACGTGCAGTTAGTTGGGAGTGATTGGAGTACTTGCGGAAAAAACTTTCAAATAATGCTGGACAGGATAGAGCAGACAAGTTTTACCAAATTTTCGCAGATGGCGCAACGTAGCTCGACCAGAAATATGTACAGAACTCTGCAGCACAACCTAGGTGTAAATAATTATTTTCAAGATCAGCCTTCTCAACTATTCTTAAAACCAGAGGTGAGCTCATTCGGGTAAACTATATGCCATATGGACCCGTAGAAAATACTGAATGCACCCTGTGTAACCACAGAACGACCGAAAATATCCTACATTTCTTAGGAACGTGTCCTATCCTTGCCACTGTACGTCAAGATCATTTGGGAAAAAGATCTCTTACTGCAAATGAAACCAAAGAATTATTAAATGGACCAAATTGGAATCGTCTATGCAACTTTGTCAAAACAGCCAGCGTTAAGATATAGAAGTCAAATTGTAAATGAAGCTTTTTAGAAGTCAGTTATGTCCTCTTGCTATAATTCCTTTTAATATCATATTTATATATGTGTATTTCAATACAACCAAGAAATGCCTTTTCTATTAAAAAATGTGTAAAATTCAATAAATTTAAATTATATTTGTTCAGATATACTCTCTATTTCTGGCTGACGGCAAAAGCCAAATCTTAAATTGTGAAATTGTAAAACAAAAACAAGAATTCTTTAATTGTTAAATAAAATGACTAATACTACTACTATTACTAAATTGACTAAAATTTTGCGATATTATTTTGAAATAATTTTTTTTGGGGACATATTATGTAAACAATTGTGGCACTTTCAGCTTTTGTTTTATTATCTTGCAAAATTATGCAAAGCAATACAATTCGACATTCTATATCCTTTCCTGAACTTCTACCTCCGGCTTTCAAAAACCCACACATCCCATTAATTTTAAATTGGAAAATAAAAGGTACACTGTGAAGAGAATACCTAATCAGCTTTGTCCAGAAACCTTTCCTTTCCTTAAATCAATAGTTTCAAGTTTATCTGAATTTTATTTTCAACACACATTTTCTAAAATGAACATTAACTTCATTCATTCTCAATTATAACAAAACTGTGGTTTCTCTTAATTTTTCGTGGACAGCATACATATCGTATAATAATTTCAAAACAAATGTTAAATTTACATTTTTTTTTTAATTTACGAAGAATTATTATTATTAAAGCAGACCTTTTTGTTTATAAACTTTTTTTTTGTGTTGCGTCGCAGTCATGTAGCTAATTCATATTACAAAGTAGTACCGTCGCTGTTTTTTTTATTTTGTAGAGATATGCCGATTTGACCTGTTTTTGTACGGTTCGTCCTTTCTAAATGATTGATTCAAAAAGGGACCCAAACCATACGACTTCACTCTTTCCGTTTCATCATCCTGCCTTTGAAAAATATAATTACAATCTCCGTCTAGATTTTGGAGTTTCAGTCAACATTGATTTTTTGCGAAAAGCATCAAAAACAGCCAGGAAAAGCAAATACATTATATGAATTTTTGGTTCAATATGAGCAGATACAAGATATCCTTTGCGCCCCCCTTTCACCAATGTCAATAACTTTGGCCTTGATAAAATATTTTAGTCCTTCCTACGATAGGATCACAAAAAAAACACGACAAAGTGTTTGACAGATTCGGATTACAAGAAGCAATTCACAAAAATATAGGACGAAAAGGACAAAGGTGGACAAATGCTTTACGAGTTAAAAAGGGAGATTTTGGTTACGATACGAGTATGTGTTTATGATGTTATTTTTGAGAGTATAAATCTCTGCCCTTTTCGATGGCTATGGCGATGATGGTCATTATATAAATGTGAAATGTGTGATGGGTGAGTGGGTGTGAGGGCAAACACCATGCTACGCTTGACACTTGATTGATCTAATCGATGCATGGTGGGGCCGAGTACGCGGACCAATCCCAACTTATATTGGTACGTTGAAGGGAGTTTTAAGTTGACGCAATAAAAATGTTCGCCGCATAAAAAGAAGATCAATCAATTTTAATGATGTCTGGCTGGATGGGTCCATGCGGAGGATGCTTCTGACTTTTCCTTTCTGAATGCTGTGGGTGGTAGAAGAGAAAAGGCATTGAAGAAAACTGCTAAAGCCCCAAATATGTAGGTAATAAAGAAAGCTTTATCATGTTTATGGCAAATTTAACGTTTTCTCGTGTTAAATGAAAAGAAATTCAGTCATTTGGAAAAAAATGTATAAATGTCTGTTGATTAAGGTGTAAGCAGTCAAATTGTTACACACGCCTCTGATTGAAATGTCAGCTATATAATTATTCAATCTAGTGGAATAAAATAGGATTAATGGTTGTAAAATTTGGTAATAATAATTTTTGCATGGTTAGCAGACAGATATGTTGATAAAACTGATAAGGCAATTATTAAATGTCATCTGACAGTATGCTAGAAACTAGGAGATTGTGTCTGACTCTTAAATTTTTGTATTTGTGATTTTTTTAGTTGCGTTCTTAAGATACCTAAAATAAAATAACGTTAGTATGAGCCAATTGCTATTTAATTATACATATATGTATAGATTCTTAAGTTATTATAAATGAATGAAATTGGGGACGTTCAGAAGACATAAGGGAGTTCATTATAATAGTAAAATTAATTTTTGAAATAAAACTTCATTAGCGGCGCTGGGGGTAAATAATTTCAATTTTTTTATTTTTTTATAATTGAGCACTCCCTAAAGGGGTTTGGATTTTGACTACCCTTAATAGGACAAGCACAGTGTGAGCCTTAGGAAAATAAGGAAGGATTTTAAAAGGGAAAAAAATTCTATGTATCTGTCAAACCAACTGACATCTGACGTGACACCGATATCTGACGTGACAGCGACATCTAACATTACCCGAAATCTGACCATACACGACAAGCTCTCTAAAAAAAAAATGTGTAGGTACGCACAAAACCCATAATATTTAACTGACGCAGCACACATTTTTATTAAAACAACAATTGCGAAAATAAACTACCACACGAACCACTTTTTTTTGTATAAAATAAATTATATGTTTCGTCTTTTTCACTTCGCATTTCGTTGTTTCCCCCTTTCTTGCGTCGATATCTGTTTATTTAGTTTATATTTACTTCGTTTCTGTATCACTTCGTGTTTGAATCATTTCGCCCTACGATCACTTCCCATTTCTTTCTTTCCCTTTTTACTCATTTTGCATTTCAGTTAAAAGTACAATTATTTATTTCGGTCAAGGTTATCTCGCCAACGGTTTAGTTCGCATTTTGTTTGTTATTATAATCTATTATCTTGGCGTGGGTTTATTTTGCATTCAGTGTGATTATAACCGTGCGCGAAAAGCCTACGACTAAACAAATTATTAGAAAGTTTGAAAATGAAGAAAAACAATATTTGTAACAGTTTAAATTCCCTCTTATTCAAAATCCCCGGTCTATTAAAATCCTGCTTTTTAAAATCCCGTTTAATCCCGCTTAGTCTGTTTGGCATTTTGATAAATATTACACCAAAGGCTTTGTTTACACCCAAATTTGACCTCACCCCAAATCCTATAATAGGCCCAAGCAGGGGGGTTGCGCGAATTTTAATGTCCTTGGTCTCTTTACATACAAAAAAAAATAAAGACGAAACAAACGTTAGCGAAGTAATCGAAATCGAAATGAACAAAAAATTAAATAATCGGAAAACTAAATTATAACCGGAATGAACTTAAAACGAACTAAGTAAAAGACGTAACGATCTTTTTTCAAAACTAAAAAACTAAAAAAACTAAAAAGAAATAATACAAAACGAGATGAAAAAAAACAAAACAAACCATACCCATGTTTACTATATACATTAAAAATAAATTATGAAAAATATTTGCAATATTTATCCTCTGTTGATTTTATTACAACGAAATGTCAATGTCATTTAATGAAAGGAATTTCAGTCAACAAAATGTTAAAGGCGTAAACAGTTTGCATTAGGCTGTACAATTTTCAAGTTGGGATCCACATTACAATTAAGTGGAAGCCGTGTGCCAGGCGATCAACCAATACTTAAAATGGTAAAATAATTTTAAATCGTTAGCTACAATATTATTATCTTAAATCTCGTCGTGAAAAGTTTCATTCCATTGAATTAGGAAATATGGTTATATAATTACAAAATACAGGGTGTCTTGAAGTTTTAAAAGCAATTTTTCCCGATCTGCGGTGTGATATGGTGGAACGTGCCATCAACATTGAAAACAACGATAAAGGTCATACATAGGCAACTTGTACAACACAACGCTGTTGTGGTATCTATGACGGACACCAACAATAAAAAAGTCAACAAAGAGACAAATGTATGTACCTATGTACCTCTTACCAAATGGAATTCCACTTTAATGAAAAAACACCACCTTTATGCAATAATTAATGTTTTCAATATCTTTAATAACCTTTATTAAACTAAAGAGTATACTTTATTTTCAGATAATTTTAATGAGCAGAAGGCCAAAGCAATGTGCATAAAACCTGAAGTAGTACTTTTGAAAAAAAAAAAACAATTTATATTTTGTATCTTACAGATGCGTCTAGACAGACCAAACTCAAACGAACAATTAAATTTGAAAAGAAGTTTACTCTATGAGTTGCGTGAGGCGCAACTGTTGTTTTGTGCCCCCACATTACTCCCCCCTGAGTGACTTGCCGGCGATGGTTGTAGGAAGGTCAGGGATCGTCTTGATTCTGCTGATATGTTTGGCGTGGTGGATCCATGATAGAATCCCAAAGATGTTCTGGTTGCGTTTGTTGGTTTGTTGATGCTGGCATTGCTTCATCTTCTAGTTCTGGGTCTGATTTGCTTACGAAGCAAGGTTTTAATCTGTCGATTAATACATCTTTATCTTGATTGTTTATTTTTAGGTTGTAGATTCTGTCCGATGTTCGTTCGATGACTTTGTAAGGGCCTTGGTAAGGTGCTTCTAAAGGAGCCTTTACATGATCGCAGCGTAACCAGGCATGTGAACAACTGTTGAGGTCTTTGGATATGAACATCTTGGCTTTTTTGTGTGGAGCTGTTGGTGTTGGGCGTATTCCACGCATAAATTCTCGATGTTTTTCTATGAACAGTGAAGGATTTGATGAAAAGTCTGAAGACACTAAAAATTCCCCTGGTACTCTTAAACACGTTCCGTATAGCATGTCTGCCTGTGTAGCTTGAATGTCTTTCTTGAATGATGTTTTTAGTCCCAGCAAAACTGTTGGCAATATTTCTGTCCAGGCCTTGGGAGAACAGATGAGAGCTGCTTTCAAAGTTCTGTGCATGCGTTCGCCCATGCCATTGGATTGTGGATGATACGGTGTCGTTCTTATTATTTTTTTGTGCCCACGAGATTTGTTAATTCGTGAAATATTGCTGACTCGAATTCAGTGCCTTAATCGGAAGTTATAGTGACAGGAGATCCGTAATGTGAAATCCAATGCTTGAACAATGTTGTTACGACTGTGTCTGCCTTCATGTCTTTGATCGGAACTGCTACCGGCCATCTCGAGAATCGGTCAATCATGGTTAGACAATATTGATAACCATGAACCAAAGGTAAAAAGATTATGTCGATGTGTAAGTGGTTGAATCTTGAATCTGGTATTAAGATGTGATCTGGTTGGATTTTGGTGTGACGATGCACTTTGGTTCTCTGGCATGTTATGCATTCACGAGACCATTGTAGTACGTCTTTTCGAATTCCAGGCCAAGTAAACTTTTCTCTTAGCAGACGTGAAGTTGTTCTACCGCTAGGATGTGCAGTGTTGTGATCAGTTTTGAACGCTGTTCTTCGTAATGATGACGGGATTTATAGTCTGACAATGCCTGGTGATATGTCGCAATATATCTTGATGTTTGTTTCCGCTTGAAGTTTTTTGAGATGTAGTGATGACGGATTTTTGACTAGCTCTTTCAGGTGTTCATCTTTTAGTTGCTCATCTCGAATTCTCTCTGGGCTTCAAATTGTTGGCATACTTATGGTGTTTATCCGCGATAATGCATCTGCTACGATGTTTTCCTCGCCCTTAATAAAGACTATGTCTGTTGAAAGTTGTGAGATGTAGTCAAGCTGACGGATTCTGCGGTCTGGGACCTTCTTATGCTTTTGTTTGAAAGCGTTGATGAGAGGTTTGTGGTCCGTTTTGATTGTGAAGTTGCGACAGTCTAGCAGATGTCGAAAGAATCATAAGTGCTGTAGTTTTGTTCTGATGAGCTTAGTTTACGAGAGAAGAATCCAAGTGGTTCCCAAGTATCACCAGATCGTTGTTCGAGTTTTGAACCAATGGCGTTGGATGATGCGTCTGTGGAGAGCTGTATCTCTTTATCTGGAGATGGGTATGCGAGAAGTGTCAAATTTGCAATTTTCTGTTTGGATTCCACGAAGGCTTTAGATGCTTCTTCGGTCCAAATGATCTTTGTTTTGTCGTTTTTCACTGATCGTGTAAGATAGTTGTTTAGCGGAAGTTAACATAGTGCCGCATTAGGAATACACCTTCTGTAGTAGTTGGTCATTCCCAAAAAATGTCTTAAGTTCATCGATGGTTTCCGGTTTCTTGAACTTGAAAATTTCTTCGATTCTTTCGTTCGATGGGGCATATCCTTGAGCGGTGCTGATCTTCGTCTTGTGACATGACTAGTATATCGTCAATATACACGTAGACGAAGTCTAAGTCTCGGAATATGACGTCCATAATCCTTTGGAAAGTCTGTGTGGCGTTCCTGAGCACAAATGACATTACCATGTATTCGAACAATCCCCAATGTGTAATTATTTCCGTTTTATATGCATCTTCTGGATGCATCGGGACTTGGTGATATGCTCTATCTAAATCGAGTTAGCTGAAGATGCAGGCACCATTTAGACGCAAAAAAAGATCTTGCACTAGTGGAGGTGAGTATTTGTCAGCTTGATGGCGTTGAGTCTCCCGTAATCGCCGCCATTCGTTGTTTTGCTTTTCTTGTGAGGAGAATGGGACTAGCATACGGACTTTTGGAAGATCTGATGATACCTTCTTCAAGCACCTCAGAGATTTGGGTTTTTGCTGATAATGCCATCTCTCCTGCGAGTTTATAAGGACGAGCTGAAACTGGAGAGCCCGGTGTATCGATGTGGTGAGCATAGAGCATGTTGTTTAGGTTTGGTCTATGCGAAGGTCATGTTATGTGGAAAAATTCTTTTAGTAGTTGGGTATAAGTCCGTGCTAACGATTCATCGATTGTCGATACGTTAAAGATTTCCGTCGTAAGTGATTCACCTTTGGTGGAGAGCGAAGTGAGTGGATCTATTAGGCGCTGATTTTTAAGATCGACAAGTAGATTGTAATGCGCGAGGAAATCCGCTCCAATTATGGCATTAGTTATGTCCGGCGAAAGATTCTTCGGAGATTGAGGTACAGCTTGAGAATCTTTGCGCCATAAGTGTTGATCTTGGAGGAATTTGCTGCATATAATGTCAGTTGGTATTGATCTGGTTTAGCCTTTAAGAAGTTCAATGGTATGATCGAGATGACAGATCCGGAATCAATGAGAAAAGTCTTGTTGCTGTTAAAATCCTGTATGTGTAGTCGAGTTTCTGTGGCTGATAAATCATGAACGCTGTCACCAACCACGCCAATACATTACAGCGTGGTTAGTTTTCCTAGTTGGCGACTTGAGATTGAAATTTGCAAGGCTTACCGCAGCGACGTGCTTCTTTTCCCCATCGAGCGTAGTAATAGCAGAAACCTTGCTCTTGGACGATGAACGTGAACATTTTGTCGCTAGCGTTGACTTAGCAACTGTTTTTGGTCAGACTGCAATTTGTATGTCCTGCTGGCAGCATTCCAACATCAAGCGCATCTCCAACAGCTGGCGTTCCAGACCAGCAAGGTCTGGTGAATTGCAATGTTGTTGTGAGCTTGTGAGATTTCTGTTTTGAACTGCCATGACAAAGGAACGGCCAATTGCCTCCATAATTCGATATGATGTTTCTGCTAGCGCGTTAAGATTATGGAGATTATCAGAAATCGCCAGAAGCGGACGAATTCTTTCTGGAAGCCGTTCGGTCCAGACTTGGTGGAGCACTTCGTCTGTCACAGAATTTTAAATGCACCCTTGGGTTTGTGCGACGTTGAACTGTGGAACCATGTAACTTGCTTGGGCCGGGAATGTTGTTTTGCCTTGGTCAGATAGCGCCTTACTGGGCTGCGCTAGTTGGATTCATGCGTCGAAAGGAAGATTTTCGCTGTCTAGTAAGCTTTGGTTATTGGGGTTGATTGCCCCGTCTTCGGCGATGCTCTTTGCCGGTGTTCTATTTATCATTTTAATTATTGAAAAGAGGTGTACTTACGATTATCTGTCTTGATCTGTTTTGCTGCGTAGATCTCTCGGGCTATGCCACGAAGATCACGTCGGGGTCACCAAATGTGGTGTCTATGACGGACACCAACAATAAAAAAGTCAACGAAGAGAGAAATGTATGTACCTATGTACCTCTTACAAAATGGAATCCCACTTGAAAAAAACACCACCTTTATGTAATAATTAATGTTTTCAATATCTTTAATAACCTTTATTAAACTAAACAGTATACTTTATTTTCAGATAATTTTAATGAACAGAAGGCCAAATCAATGTGCATAAAACTTGAAGAAGTACTTTTGAATGTAAAGACAATTTATATTTTGTATCTTACAGATGCGTCTAGACAGACAAAACTCAAACGAACAATTAAATTTGAAAAGAAGTTTACTCTATGAGTTGCGTGAGGTGCAAGTGTTGTTTTGTGCCGCCACACTGTAAATAGAGCAGCGCCATCTGCGCTTTTAATGCAACACCATATATCACAGTCACAGGTGCTTCCAAACTATTCCAATGTAATGAATTAATTCATAATTAAGAATTAGCCGCCTATCAGTCGCTTAGTTTTAACAATTTAAATATTTTGAGTTATAATGTAAATGGATTAAAAAGCAAATTATTATTTTCAAGCTTTTTTAACTTTGTAAAAACATTCGATGTATTTTTGTTATTTGAAACCTTTTTATTGAAAGAAAATTACGAACTAATGAATGGTTATTTTAACGAATACGAATTGGTTTGGCAAGGATACATCTTGAGCACGCTGCTGTTTTCGCTCTTCCTGAATGATATAGTTTCATATCTGAATGGTGGTATTGATATCCGTGGTATCCAGATTGAAGTATTGATGTACGCAGATGATATAGTGCTCTTGGCTGATACGCCGATAAAACTTCAGATGATGATAACTAAACTGGAAGAGTACTGCTTACTTTGGAACCTCACTGTAAATCGTGCAAAATCGTAAACAATGGTATTTAGTAGAGCTCAGAGACAGTGAAACGGGAATTTTATCTGGAAACTTGAAGCGGAACCTGTGGAAGTAGTTGATAACTATAAATATCTTGGCTTAATCCTGACTTCTCAAAACAACATGAAACTTCGCCCAGCAAAAACAACTGAAAAAAGCGAAAAGTGCTATCAACGCAACCTGGATAACCTTTATGAAAAATAAAAACGTAGGACTGCGAGCGAAATATCAAATCTTCGAGGCAACATCGCGGTCAGTTTTGTTATACGCAGTTTTGCTAAACTTCCAACAAACGTAAATTGAACTTTATAATATTCTGCAGATGCTAGATGAAAAGTTGCATAAATCATTTGTCGGTGAGGCAATCGTCAGTAAATGGAGCTTATTACTCCAAACTCAAACACGATCTTAGCCGGATAAGCTACTTTGAAAATGACGTGGATGTAGACGAAATTTCAACGATTCTTAAGACAAGGGGAGAGTTGCTGCCTTTAAATTATAAACCTCATCGCCCAGATCTTCCAATCCAATGCAGTCTATGTAACTTGAGCGCTCGAGAAGATACATTTCATGTTCATAGAATTGAGAAAACTGTACTTAAGAAAAGCAGTTTTCACAGAGGATGAAATTCTCCATTTAATGAACGCATGTAATTGGCCTGTCCTTTATAATTTTGTGAAAAGTGGAATATAGGATATAGGATAGAATATAGGAATCAAATTTTAAGAGACGCGTTTTAATAAATACAATTGTTATACATATATTATTAGTTAGCGCACCTTAAATATTTTGTCTAAATATCATGAAATTGTCAATCTGGCAGACTGCTATTGCCATGATATAAAAGATTTGTTGACCGAATTATAAATTGTAAAAATAATGATTGTAATAAATTTAATTGCTGTTGTTGTTGTACAGGATGTCTTCCGAGAAGGTATACTAATTTGTTTGTTTATAATTTTTGATTAAATGAAAGAGAATGGATATTATATTGATAAATGTTTTATTTAATGTCGGCAATTATGTATGGAATACAATATAAGGTAAATGTCCGCCTCTGTTAGTCTCAGAAATGTGAGCCCTTTTGAGCAAATTTTTCATTACATTCTCACACATTTCACGCGGTATTTCATTAATTTCATCACGAATATTTTGTTTGAGTTGCTCATGCGTTTTTGGTTTGTTTGCATAAGCCTTGCTTTTCAGATATCCCCATAAAAAGAAGTCCGGAGCAGTCAAATCAGGCGACCGTGGAGGCCAATCAACATCGCATTTCTTGAAATAACTTGTTGTGGAAAGAAGTCTCGCAGTAATTCCATTGTAATCCTGGTTGTTTGCGATGTGGAACCGTCTTGTTGATACCACATGTTAATCAAGCATGCAGTTGTGGAGTTAAAATGTTTTTATCATATCACGATATCGCTCCCCAGGTAAGGTCCAATGATTCCTCCTGACCAAATTGCACAGTAGACTGTAACTTTTAATGGATGCAAGGTGAGTAATGAATAATAAACTATTCTGTTTATTCACGTATCCATTAAAATGAAAATGTACCCCGTCACTCATTATTATTTTTTCATGAAAACCGGTATTGTCATGGGCTAGCAGTAATATCATATTGGCATATGTAAGGCGGTGTAAATGGTCTTGTGGAAGAAGGTCTTGTGTCAACTGAATCTTAAATGGAAACAAATGTGGCCAAAGTTGTTCTTTGAAGACCAAGAATTGAGGTTAATGGATTGCTTCGAACACTTATTTGAGCAGCAGTAATGTTTTCAGCCGATCTTGCAGTACGTTGTGGTCCATGCTAGGGCCTATCACCTACAGACTCTCTTTCTTCGAAATCATTCACTACACGATAAAAAGTGCGTTTTGTTGGCACATTGTTTCTCCCAAAAATTTCACGTTACTTTCAAATCGTCACAGTAATCGATTATTGATTTTAATAAAATGTTTTCACGGTTAAAACACGTTGGTTTATCGAATATTTTTCCATAATAAATTAGCCACGTGCCTACTTCACGACTGCCAAATATGAACTGTCAAGACTTATGTTTACCAAAATGGCGGCAAAACAAAATAATGTACCTTCCCGGCGGACACCATGTACTTACAGTGAATCTTGGCAAATCTCACCTTTAAAATTTTCGGTCCATTGTGTAACATTTATATATAACTACTTAATTATTGTCGCAGGGCTACTTACAAACGTAGTTTAAATATTTGATCCGTGGTTCAGTGAATTTAAATGCCGATTCCGGCAAATTAAGTGAGGTTCAACGATGGGTTAAGCATGTATGACACTTCTATTATGCATTTGTAACTTGAATTATCGTTGAACTCCAGTTGATCCTCCGTAATCGAGAGTTAAAATTGCTGAAATACGGTTCAAATATTTAAACATCGTTTGTAAAACTTTCCCTTAAAAAAATCATGGATTAGATGTATGGAATAAGCGTTTTTGAAGTAAATCTTCTTTTGCGGCGTTGGTGCTTGGGGTAAACAAATTTCTGTGGAGCTGGCAAACCGGCCAACAATATCATATAGGATATGACCGAACGATATGACTATACGATATAACTCCACACGATATATTTCTATTGGAAGCATTATTTTCAGATATCTGGAATTTTTTTGTTCGTTTTGTGGAATCCAAAAACGGGCTCTGGCATACAAAACCAAGGACGACACTTTGAGCACCTTTTATAACTGTTCTAGTACACAAATAAAATAAAAATTATCTAAAACCACACAAAATCATTTCTTAATCATCATATTTGAAGCTTAAAGCAAAAAACCCTTTTTTCAATTTTACCTCTTCCAGGTTTTCCCAAGTATCATAAAATCTATTTGTTTTTCTGCAAACTTGTTGACTTCTATTTTTGTTATTGTTACGTACGTTAAAAAAAAATAGTAAACAGTTATGTTTATTACGCATTTTCCATTGAAAAATAGACCCCAAGACCACAAAAATTGCACGGGCAGGAAAAATGGAACAAGCTAAAAACAGAATATCTTAAGATCGAAATGAGATATCAAATTTATTTAAACACAATTACAAATGCTGGTATTTCTTCTAAAAATAAAGACAAATGTTTATATCATTAGAACTTACAGCGCAATTACCGTTACGTTAACATGTATCAGGGTACACCAAAGTAAGGCTTTTCTTAAATCCCCGATAAAAGATATCAAAATTGGAGATAGGGCCTTACTGTAGAGCAATTTTTTTCTTAAAATATATCCCAGAATTAGCCCCTGAAATACTCTTGATGAATTAATTAACGGTCGATAATTCACACAATTGTACTTGACTTGAAATGGAAGGGAATATTTCTTGACTAGTTTTACATTAAAAGTTCCATTGATTGGAAGAATTTTTTTTGAAAAGCAGGCAAATCCGGAGACTAGAAATTTGGCTTGCTTTCAAGTAGTACTCCTAGACTCAAATGTTTGCACAAAACTTGTTATTGCCCGCCTACTAGGGAGAGAATTACGACCGAAAATTAGAGTTAACGCTCATTAAGTTGCGGTCACCGACTCCGAATTTCGGTAGAAATTTAAATTTTTCATAATTTGCAGACGTTGCTCGCTTGTACACTTTACCATGATCTAAATGTTGAATTAACTTAATAAATTGACAGTGACAGTTCGATGATTAGTGAAAGGGTGCGTACACAAATTAAATTCAAAATTCATGTCCCTAATGGAAAACCGTGTAGTACAGTAATGTGGTTTTCCTTTGGTACAAGAAAATACAAATCTGTCAAGGCACGGATTTCCACAAATAAATCCAGCTATTTGATTCTGAACCAAGTTCGCAGATCCGTATTTTTCGGTGAAAATATCTTTGTTACTTTTTACTTACACTATTAAGCAGTAGTAAAATTGGAAGAATTGTGTTTGAGAACTACCAGTTTCACAGACACGAAAACCGATAACACCATAAAACAAAAGAATCTATTCCAAATGCGTTCCATTCACAAAGAAAAAAAATCAAATTCTGCTTATCAAATTCTAAATTTATCAATGGAAACCACATGAGAATTCAAGACTACTTGAATGTCAGGGAAAATGTTCAACCTTATTTGATATTTCTTCCACTAAATTTATTGGGTTAACAAACAACATTTTATAAGAATGTGTGAAAATATTTACGAATTCACAAGAATACAAACAGATCTTTTTTAATTCAAAGAGTGGCTTAACATTCATATATGTAGGTACTGCATTTTCATCGGCATTTAATCTCTTGTGGATTTACTAAATTTCAAATAGTGTTTTCCCCACTAATAACATCACCTTTCAAAATACAAATATTGATTATAAGTTATTTTTGATCTTAAGTTATGATGAAGAAGTGAGCTGAAGTGGTGGTGGAGCGGCGCCTGACATTGTTCGGTGCACACCGAATCCTCTTCCTCCTTTTAATTGGCATATCGGCTGATGTTGCCGTTACCATTTGCTGCACCTCTGCTAGGACATCTTTCGATGTTCCCGCTTTCGTTGTCATTGATGTTGTTGTTGCTGAAACATGTGTCGAGGTCCACCATATGGCGGTTCTCCCACTAAATAAAATTTACAACTTGCCGGTTGTGTAAAAAAGCCTCTAAAAGTTCTGTGCCCTGCTGGGAATCGAACCGGCTATAATATTAGTATTTATATACTAAGATACGATATTAAGATACTCAAACAAATTTCTTAAAATTTTAGTTTTGTTTTTTTTTTTTTATTTTTCAATTGAACAGTTCCTACCTATGTTTATAAAAATTAGAATGAGAAGACGGACAAAGTTTGGTTTTACTTCAATCAACTTATTGATGTCACTGTGATATGGGATTGCCACTGACCTAAATTTCAGTTCATTGGTTTTATACTCGAAAGTTTACTTTTTAGTATTTCGAAAGGTAAACTTTAACTAGTTTAGTCAAATAAAATAGTTTGTATGAAACTTTCAGTTTAAGCCGACTCAAAGTAATTTTTTAATTTGGCAATAAAACTTGTCTGAATCGGAATGGCCTTAAAGTTTACAAGCCAAACAAAACGAATTTGAGTTCTGGTAAAAGACCAGCAATTGTTTAGCAACCTTTCGAAATTGCTATGATAGAGTGCTTTTTTTTGCTTACCTTATGACTGTAAATGGGTATTAACTTTTTAAAAATGAAAGCTCGGATAGAAGTAGGATACTTATTAGATGGGAGACTTATTGGTGATGGTGGTAATGGATGCAAAAAAAACCTCATTAGATATTTAGGGAATCCATTGATATTAAGCAAAAAGAATACATAGTAATACTTTTATTGGTGCAAGAAGAATTATTAAGCAAACTTTGTATAGGAAAATTTTTAAATTGTGGTTTTTTTTTCAATCGTTCATTTAGCGTTGTTCCTTGATATTCACTATATTTTTTTCAGCAAATGAAGAACGCCAGGTATAGTAGGAGTTGAAGTCTGCGTACAATAAAAACTATTAAGATAACTAATTATACCATCACTAATATCTATTTTATCTTTATCCAGAAAAGTTTCAAAATGTTAGATCGGAAATCCCAAACTGATTAAAACAATCAGCTTTGCTCTTATGACGTCACCCATCCCTATTTTTGATGTGCATGTTTCAGCCCGTCTGGCACCCTTTCGGCCCCGATTAAAATGTTGGCAGTAGGTAAATCATATAAATAATTATCTCAACTGGTACTACACAAAAATTCAGCTTTGGACTAATGACGTAATGGCCTAATATTTTTGACAGTTTTAGAGCTTAGCCACACCCAAACGCCGCAGCTTGTAACTGCCAGATGCTGATTTTATTAGTCCTCAACTCAAGTTTAACAAGATAACTTATAAATGTTCTTTGCCCCGATGACGTTTCAAAAACGTTTACCAGCTCTTTGACTAATGCCATTGGGGACGTTCACTCAATTATTTTCAGCAATTTCCAATAACTTCATGTTGTTGTAAAGCGTGCTAAAGCACATCTGATGAAAAAACAGTTGTTCCCATGAAAGCTATCTTAAGTTATCGCAAAAAAAATGGAATAAATAGCTATCCGAGAACAAATGTATAGAACAGCTGACTGCAAAATTCAATTGGTATGCTTTTTGTTCTGATTTTTTGACAGCTATCAGCTAACCTATCTGATTCGTACACAGATATACTCCGATAACTTGGTATCCGAGATAACATATCTAATAAGTGAGTGAACGCCCGCATTGTTGCTCAGAACGGAGATACATAAAATATTTGGCAGCGCTTTCTATCAGTCTCAAAAACAAATTACTGAAAATCCCTTTTACAACAACAAAATGAACGAATTAACATCATCAGATTCAATGAAAACCAATTAACTTTCATATAAAAACCACGGGGACAAATAAGTCGGCTTAAATTGATGACCTCGCAGAAAAATAATTATTTTATGTCCGATAAGGGTAACATAACGGCAACCCCCCATTTCCATTACACTGTAGTCTCGAGGATAAATAAATCATTACCAATTCACACCTTCATATAAGAGATATAAAATTATAATCCGGTTGGAAACCACCATTTGGGGGAAAATACAACTTAAATCATTTCGCTCCTCTTTGCACGGAACAAAAATAAAAAAATAATAAAATCCCAAGAGGGAGACAGGTAGATACTATTTCCCTTTCTCAGGCTTTCTTGTGCTAACTTTTGCTTGCCTATATGTTTATCTTCTTGTCTTTTTGGTCCGTGACCTTTATTTTCGGTGAATATGTACCTACATACTCGTATTTCTAACATATTTGAGGTTAGCCATGAGTGTGTGTCGTGGGTGTATGTAAGTTTGATGTTAAGTCACAATTTTGCGAGAATGAGAATCATAAAACCAACACTACTTTACTACCACATTGTGACAGTTAACTTTTTATTTGTTTTCTGGTTGATAGCATTAAACTTCTCATATTAAGGCAGATGCAGATAATTTGACAAAACAAAAAGTTATTTGAAACCAAAGTGACATATTGCGGTGAAATTTTGTTTGTTTGACAAAACGCTATCATTCATCATGAACAGGGATATTAAAAATATATACTGCTTCTGTTCACTTTTTAAATGATGTACCTATGTAGGTGTTGTACTAGTTAGAGCGTCAATCTAGCTCTTCAAATGTCTATTTCATATAAAAAGGAAAATGTGCATTTCAGACACGCTTTTCAATTCGTTGTTCCGATGATGAAGCATGATATCTAGTCGCGTTTTATTATGCAGAAGACCTATATAGATTATAGCTTTGCATGCATTACAACAACACTACAAGATCTTGATATTTATCCAGTTCAATTTTCTTGACCCAGAATATAATTAAATATCTCTCACCAGGGCTAGCTTTTAACTTTTTTTTTTTTAACGGATGCGCGCACTAAAGGGGTTTTGACTACCCTTAAAATGAACAAGCACAGTGCGAGCGTTAAGAAAGTAGGGAAGGATGCAAGAGGAGATACCGATGCACATTGGTTTTGAATTTCTGAATATCAAAATGGGAGGGGAAAATAGAGCCGGGTAAAGTATTCCACATTCGCGTTGTACGGCTAAAAAAAGAATATCTGTACTTGACAGTACGTCCGAAGTTGGGCTCAAGGGTAAACTGATGAGCATTCCTAGAAGCGCGAGTATTACGGTTAAAAAATTTAAGGGGAGGAATGCAACTGGCTATTTCGCTGGAACAGTGTTTATAAAAATAGCGATAAGATAGTGAGAGACATATAACATTTCGACGATGTTCTAGAGATGTAAATTTGTCCACTATAGTTCTATCGCCAATCATTCTTAGAGCTCTATTTTGAATTCTATCCAAAAGATTCAAATGAGTTTTGGGAGCTCCTGCCCAAATGTGCGAGTTATACTCCAGCTTTGGACGAATGAAGGCCTTATAGATTACAGCCAGATCAGACGGGGAGAATAATTTCTTGCACCTTCGAAGAAAGCCCAAGCACTTTGCAGCGTTTTTGGCGAGGTGGTCTGTGATGCACATGCCGAGGACTGAAAGCTGATCGGTTTCTTCAATGCTAGTGCCGGTCATGGATAGCGGCATGGGGGGTGGGTTCTGCTTTAACGACAGAAGACAGCACTGAGTTTTTGAAGCATTAAATTCTACACGGTTTTTAATTCCCCATTGGACAATGCTGTCAAGATCAGAATTTAATGAGCTTATCATACGCTGCCGTTCCAGTTGCACATCCGAAAAACAAGGAGGTGCATCTAAAAACGAATATGAAAAGCTGAGAGTACTATCGTCAGCAAAACAATTAAGTGGATTAGAAGTTCCAGATAAGAGATCATTAATAAAAATGAGAAAGAGGGTCGGAGACAATACGGAGCCCTGGGGCACACCAGCATTTATTTTGTGAATATCAGACTTGAAACCGTCCAATACAACTTGTATTGAGCGGTCCGAAAGGTAATTTCTAATCCAACGAAGAAGACATTCATCGATACCAAATGCACGCATTTTCGATAGGAGAGCTTGATGCCAAACTCTATCAAATGCTTTTGAAATATCAAGCGCAATAATCTTACTTTCTCCAAAACGATGTAAAGATTTGTGCCACAGTTCAGTGAGATATACCATCAGATCACCAGTGGACCTATTGCTACGAAAGCCATACTGCCGGTCATTAAGGAGCTTTCGTTCTTCAAGATATTTCTTGAGCTGACAATTAATCAGCGTTTCCATGACCTTGGAAAGAAGGGACGTAAGTGCAATTGGAAGGTAATTAGATGGTGAAGAAGATGCGCCTTTTTAGGGACAGGCTGGACAAATGTTGTTTTCCATCCACTCGGAAAGAGACCTGTAGAGTAGGACAGATAGAAAAGCTTACGCAGTGGTTTTGCCAGCGTTGAAGAACACCTCTTCAGAACGATGGGGGGATACTATCCGGGCCAGCGGATTTGTTTATGTCAAGATCTTTGAGGACTCTAGCAACTGTACGAGTGCGAAAGAAGATTCGTCCCATAAAATCGTTTACGCTCTCAAGTACTGGAGGAGTCATAACACTTTCTGACAGCGTCGAATTAACAGCGAACTGCGCTGCAAGCAAATTGGCTTTTTCGCGAGAACTGACAAAAGGGGTGTCATTAAAGACAAGCGTTGGAACCGAAGAAGAAGTTGAATTTCGAATAGTTTTTACAAATGACCAAAAATTCTTACTACCTTTGGGACATTGTAGTATTTTTTGCCTTAATTTTTGGTCATGCAAAAATTTGGTTCTACGAATGTGAACGTTGCAAGTCTTTCCAACTTGTAAAAGTTGGTACTTTATGACATGACATGACACATTTCTTGCAATCATTTATTTCAAGTGGAGGCCTCGGTTATAATAGTTTTTTTTTAGGCAATTTAAGGATGAGACAAAAAACAGTAGGTAGTGGCGCGAACCGATCGAGGGGAAAATCCAAAACAAAGGTTTCATTTAGGCATCATTTATTTTTTTTAGCAGGTCAAAAATCTTTTTATGGAGAAAATCTTCGCGTCCGGTTTTGCATTGAATTCATGCATATGAAAAAGGATTGTGTATTCATTAGATTTGTTTTTGGTCTTGTATATTCTCTACCTTTTTACTTGAGCTAAGCACAACATGCTACTTAAATGGCAAACTGCTGACCGACTGCATTAGGTTTCATGAGTGAAATCAATGATAATCTCAAGGCATTTAACCAAGGCATTTTATTTATTTATTTCGCTTAATTCAAGCATATAAATAATGACAATTTAGAAGTGAATTTCCTACTGGGTTAGTGTGCTTGGAGCCGAAAGTTTCACAATAGTACGGGGGAGCCTTAATTGATTTCTTTTATACACAACTGGCAACTCCCCTTTGACAGAAATGCAAACAAAATTCATGTTCTAATTATTTGAAGACAATTTTTATTTTCAAAACGCAAGTTTGATTGATTTTCTTTTTTAGGTGCTGGGGATACTTGAGTAACTGAGATTTGTCAACAAGTATATTAGTATTTTTTGAATATTTCCATTGGACTGGGCTTAAGCAGAACTTTCAGTTCTTCTTTCACTCCTTTTATTCACCATTAAACTGAAATCAGATTCTATTTAATCTAACGACATATATTCACTGGGGTAGAGCTTACGATTTAGTATTGTTCCGAAATCGATGGTTTGCTGTACAATATCCTGATAGTAGTGCACTTTATTTATTTATTATAGTTTATTATTTTACATTTATTTAACTAAAGTAAAACAAGAAAAGATAACTTACGAGCACCGCAGTAAATAATTTATTGAATGTAAACAAAAAAGTGAAATGTCAAAATGTAATCACAGCTGCCAACCATGCAAAGTAAAAAATGTTCAGAACCCAGATCGTTTTATTTTCACGGGGTGAACTATATGGGTCATTGAGCATAATAAAACGCGGCTATTATGTCTTTAATCAAACTATTTGGATCCCCTAATGAAGCGATGTAGCTGGCGAATCTCTATATGTCTAAGATCACTGGGGTCGTCGAAGAAGAAGGGGGATAGTCTCCTCTTCCTCCTCCTCATCCATGCAGCTTCTGCTAAAGTCGTTGGAGAATACCAAAGTCTTTTGGCCTGTCTGCCAATTAAGCAGTGTGCACTTAAGACACCTATTATGGGGCCAAGATGTTTCCAGCTCAAAGGTAGCAGACCTTGTGAGCGTCTTGGATCCATTTTTGCCCAGGTCTGTTTTTAATAGCCAGACAAGTAATGATGTTTGGCCATCTCATGCTTATTTGTCTTGTTGCGTTTTTTTGTAACGTAGGTTTACATGCAGCGATAGGCATACCGATTTATTCCATTTTAGGTAGAATTGGTATTAGGGTTCCATTTCTGGCGAGTTCATCGGCATTGCAGGTTACCAAGATATATTATATTAACTTGAATGAATATGAAACCTTAAAATTTATTACCTTTAATATGTGCACCGTGGGGTTATCCTACGTTTCCTCCAAAGAAATATGTGTTAAGTGTAAGTCCTTCACCTTATTTATTCACATCTCAAAATACAAACGAATTCTATCAGCTTTTTAGTTTGTTAAGCTCTTTCCAATCTCAGTTACCATTCATGAATTTAAAATGAAAACCTTGACCTTCCTGCATCACTTAAATTGAATACGTAACAATAGTTTTCCAAAAATCAACAAAAAACACAACAAAAAAAACAAGAATTGAGATTTTACATTTTGAACTTAACTGCGAAGAGCTTTAATTTAAAAACTTTCCATTTGAAAAGATGTATACGAACGCGCTAACGCAGCAAAATTACAAAACTTTAAATGACTAAGAAGTGTTCATTTAGCTTGTAACGTTCCACAGATCCAACACCATCAACCACCCGCACTTTAGTCTCTCCTCTTACATCAAACAAATTTCAATTTTAAATTGAATATCGATTGGGAATTCTTTCCCGTTTCATTTTGTTGCTTCTCGATGTACCTATTTATACTTTTAGCAGATAGACTCCCGCTTCCCTAGAGCTTGCCATGCGTTCATTCCTCTTATTCATATGCGAGTCCTTGAAAATATGCTCACAATCGTTTCCATTTCACTAACTGCCAAAAGGACGGGAGGTTACGTTGGTGGCAGCGACGCACGCCGGCCGCCGAGGAAGGCGAGGATATCAAGACTACGATTAAGACCATAATATCATATACCTACCCTCATCCTATGGTCACCCTGACATTTAGTGAGGAGCCAAACTATGAATGATTTTATTATTATGACCTCGTTCCGATAAACATCTTTATATAATTTTTTTTCTTTGGTATATTATCGAGGCTGGTCTACTTATAAGACCTAGTGTACCGCCAAACAATCACAGATGTGTGTAGCTGCGTCTTGTTCGTGTTTGGGGTACACAAATCCCTGAACGTGTAGGAGTAGAATTTTGTATGCTCGGATATACATATACATATGTAGGTAGGTACAATTGCTTTGCTACAACCAAAATATCCACTACTGAAAATTCAATAGCCCCTAAAGAAATTATTGCAGAACGATGATGTCGAGAATGAGGGAGATAAACGAGTAACGTTTTACGCTCGATAAAGTTGATTTGTTTCCGAACGTGATTCAATATAATGCGAAACAGGTCCGGGTTTGGCAAAATAGGGCGAATGAGGGGCGAAAAATCTATACTTTTTATGTAATTATCCAGCGAAAGCACTTCTTTATCTAACGTGTGTTGTTATTGATGATGTGCAACTAATAGCTAAGATATGCCAATTATAACAGTTATATTTATAAAAACATTCATTATGCACCACGCAGGGTCAGGGATTTCCAACGACCGCCATAATTCCTACACCCGGCGCTTTTTGTTTTTCAGAAACAAGCAGTGTTGGTAAGTTACTCGTACGCGAGGTTTACAAATTTTAATTAGTTACGCGTAACTAATGTAACTAATTCGATTAGTTACATAACTAATGTAGCTTACCAATTATTTTGAAATTTCTCCAGAAAAATCTTCACATCAACATAAAATTCGAAGCAAAAAGTAACGATTTATAAGTTATGATTTAAAAGTTAAAAAATTTCTGATTTAAAATGTCGCATTCAAAAAATGAAAGCGGCAGTCCAGAAGGCATGTTACCAATTCGTATGAGGATCTCGAGTTCATGCCAAGATGAAGCCCAGCGAAAAATTGAGTTATTCGATCCAGCTAATAAATAATTGCCAACAGGCAAAAAAAAATCATTACACATACATTTGATTTCTGAATTCTTTTATAATCTTTCTTTTGTTATTTGTTATTTTATGGAATAAACATTTTTGTTTACTTTTAAATGTTATTGTTTATTTTGTATCAATGTTCAGTCAGTCGACATTTTTTTTAGCTATATTAGTTACATTAGTTACATAAAACTTATATTAGCTACGTGGAAAATGAGATGTAACTAATTGCAATTAGTGGGGCTGGCCGTGGCGCATTAGTTGTGTGATCGCCTGTCAGCTTCATGGTCACAGGTTCGATACTTGCCGTAGTCTATTTCCTCTTATTATTCCATTAAAACCAATTCTAAAATAAAAAGTCATACAATGAGTTGCTGGTTTACTCATTACATGCTGATTATGCATAGCACTAAGCATGTGGTTGAGTAAAACTAGTATACCGATGAAATATGACAACGAATAAAAAATAATGCGAATTATAAGGGCATAGATAAATAAGATACGGACATTTCTTTACATTAATTCAGCCGCCATCACTGGAGATAAAATCTGAGACAACAAGCACCAACACCTCCAGTCTCAGAACATCGCGCCACACATCTTTCCTATCCTTCTTTCTGTTCCTTAACTCACGCTCACGCATGTTGTAACATTTAAAGGGTAGTATAATCCCTTGAGGGCATGTAGATTATAAACAAAAGAGTTACGTGTAACTGTATGGTTAACTTACTCGGAGTAACTTACGTTGCCAACACTGGAGACAAGAGAAATGCCCATTTATAAGAGTTTTTCACCACTGAAAGTATGTGGGCTGTGGGACACAGGGTATAACAACTGTGTTCCAGAAATAAACTGCCCTAAAAGCTGTGGGTCGCATTAATAGTACTTCTGTAAACAGTACTGTTATAAATTCACATCTCTATATAGTCACCCCTTTAATTTATTTTAAGACTTATTTCCAATTGCTCGTTCACTTTAGATATGCTTACGTTACTTTAAAAAGCATTACGGACGCGCGACATGCCAGATGACTTTAAGTGAACACACACAAAATAAATACAATTTCCATCAGACGTCAATTAGCTGGGATGTAGAATATTTTAGTGTGGGATAAATGCTGCGATGTAGAACATTGAAATGCTTGATTGTCAAAACTTGTGCAAAAGTTTATTTTTTAAATTTGAACATTGCTGTCGCTTATGTTACGTTGGCTTGTGCACTTAGTAATACACGCGGGATCGTAACATAAGCACCCAACGCGTCAATCATAAATTGCTACCTATATGTTTGAACTTTCGCTTTGCGTGAAAAATCTGCCAAAGCGACCGACGGCCACGCGGACTCCCAAATCAGCTATTATGTCTGGTGAAACTTGATAAAAAATATTTCCCACTACGTCCACTCACGCAGCTGACAGCCATAAAAAAATTCTATAAGACAAAAAAATACTTTCAAAGCCACAGAGTTAGAATTATGTTTATGGAGAATTTCAGCAATTGCACAAAACAAAACAAAACACATCATGGATGTCATGCTGTAATGAAATGAACACCAAATCCCAAACTATACAGACAAAATTTTATTTTTTAGCATAGAGTAAAATTATTGTTCGGGCAACCAATTCCTTAGGCGTTTTTCTTTTTTCGTTCAGAGCAGACCGAAATCTGAACACTGATATGTTTTTTAAACACTTTGACCATAAAAAGCAATATAACACAAAACCACCGTTTTTTGTACACAGACACAGAAGATCAACAAGCGATCAACTTCTTTCACAACCTAATTGAATCTGATTATTTTTTCTTCACATTTTACTTCTTTACACACACATGGCATTTGGTGTCTTCAGCAATTCACTCACATGCTCAGTCTATTATGTCTGAGCAAACCGAGTGCGATCTCCACATGTTCAGAACGAAAAAAGAAACACACATTTGGAGCCTTGAATGCTCTGAGTTAAAAAGAAACACAAACAAATTTCTAGACAACTCAGTCTCTGCTCTGAACTAAAAAAGATAAACGCCTCATGTGCAAAAAGAGTGAAGACTACTCTAAGTTCTCTGTTTTACATTTATTTGATTCGCTCATGGAATTGTGAAGTTCGTTTATGATTTTGTGGTGTCATTTTCAGGTTGGATTTTTGTTTGTTTGTTTCAACGGCACAGCGTTACGAGTATTTAAAAAAAACTAATAATTATTTTAAATTGAAATTTCTCCAATCTCGTCCATTTTGTTTATGATTGTTCACTATTGAAAATCACAAACTTCAAAACTTTCAAAGACGTTAAATTTGTGAGTTCAAATGTCACATTAATTGAACAATCCAGCCATGTTCTGAAAATATATACGTCTTCATTTTTATGCTGCTGGATTATCCGCCCCCATTTAAGCCATGTTTATATTTTCCTTCTACAATAATTTGTGATATGTTTTCGAAGACATTATTCTAGGATGGTCGATGTGATTTGTGATATCGATATAAGTATGTAATGTAACACACCCGAGGTCTTGTCTCTTCATTATATCGATGGGAGGGAGAGAATGTTTGCTGGACTTGATTTTATGACCGAGAATTGATTGCAACTTCATAATGGTCTGTAATAATGTGCACCGTTTTATGGATACCTTTTTGGCATTGCCAAGTAAAGAAGTTTAATAATGTCTATATCAACATCGATTTGCTAAAATAATTCCGATGGAGAATTAACAAATTGCAGATTATTTGGGTTTTAATGCTGGAAAACACCTTTGTGATATTTTAATGTTTCTAGGTAAATAGGTTTACTATAGCTCTAGGTATGTATTTGTTTGTAATGAAAACTTGATTATTCATTATTGTTATTTTTGTACCATCGCGATGCCAAAAATGGAAATAAGAGGAAACTTATACAGATTTGAAATAGGAGTCTGTAGGCGTTCAACGAGTAATTTGTGGAAATATTTTGGAATAATGTTTTGATTAACAATGAGATAATCTAGGAAAGGTTTTTTTAAACCCTCTTCTGCACGCACACAGATGCAATATAACAAAAACAAAGTTAATTTGCTCATTCAATTTGTTCGACTGACAGACTTAAAATTATTTAAACAAATTTTATTAAAATTTATATTTGCCATATATGGCTGCTTTGCAGTCACACATTTTTCCAGCAAAATTAACTTCGCCATAACCAGAATATTTCCTCCCTCCGCCAACATGGCATGGTCTCATAAGCAAAAGGCTGTCCTAATTGAGAGTCCAAACGGCGTCTAGTAGAAGGCAACTTGATGGGGGACGTGAATAAGGATATACCGACAAATTGTTACTTTTCACTTCGAGTAATGTTGACAGGCTTGTTTTATTACATTGCAATGCTTTTCTATTGGTTTCCTCAACAATTATTTCAGTTTTCAAGTGAAAAGAAAGAACTTAGGGGGTCTTTAGATAGGTCTTAATGAACGAGACTTGTTAACACAAATAAGCTATACTAAGATTGGAAACTTTCGGACGATACCCCCCCCCCCCCCCCCCCACCAAACCCATTTTTTATATTGTTGTATTTGTACCTTTGACACTCAATCCATCAAAAGATTTGAAATTGAAAAACAAAATAAAAACAAATTACTAGTGCTGTATTATCTATGTGATATAGGAAGAAGAACGGAAAAGTTACTTGTGTGCGTATTTCAGCTTGTAGGCAAATGCGAATGACGTCAGAAGTTTCGGGTCCTTATGTTATTAGTTTATGCTTGTTCCTCTGTGTTACATTTTGCTTCTTCTGGCGATATCAAAGTGGACAATGGTTTTTCATCATCAGAATCGTACTCGCTTTCATCGGTTGCGTTGTCTTTTGAGTCGTCATTTAAAAATGAAAAGCCATATATGGCTGCTTATGCAGTAAAGGGCTTAATAATACAAATTCTAATACTACTGAAATATATCAGCCAAGTAGAAGACTTAGCACTATAATATTTTTGATTCAAAATAGCTTCTAACGGCCTTTAGTCCAACAAAAATTGGCGTTTCGTCCTGACGATCTCACATGGACTCATCAGTTGACTAGTGAGGACCTTTTTCAATACGCAATTTTTACCAGGTTCAATTCATCTTACATAGATTTCGTGAAGAATATCCAGTTTGAAAAAATCCAACAAGACTAGAATTCCTAATCATTAAACTGGAAATTTTTGTTTTTTGATAGGGATAATCTTTTTATAAGAAATTTACTATTGTCATCAATTGATATTATTAAAGCTTTGCAATAAGCGGACAATTCCCTTAAACCGACACATTTTCGGGAACAAACTTCTTTTTTGAATTTCTCATACAAATTACTTTCCTTTAAACCGACACTCCCATAAACGGACGAAGACACTGCGATGTTCTGTTGAAAACTTTCACTTGGACTTCCCGGGCAACTAAGGGGTTTTCCAATAAGAGGTGTTATTTTGAATAGCCCGCTATTTCGGTAGCTGTCACTTTTGAAGCTGTCATTTTTTTACATTTGACAAGTAGAAACTACGCTATTAATAAAAATGGAACGATACACGCTTCAACAACGCATTTCTTTTTTTTTGAATATCAAAATAACACCTCTTATTGGAAAACCCTTTATATGTTGGTATAATTTTGAAAGTGTTTGGTTCCCTTTTCTGGTGACGTTCCATTGTTGCACATGTCACTTCCTTTCCCTCTGCTATTAATTTTTACAGTCATTTGCTTTTTTTTTTATAATCTAGACGCGCTCAAGGAATTATGAATACCTTTAAATGTTTCAACACACCGCGGGCGTGAGGGTGAGGTTAAGGAAGAGCAAGAATGATAGGAAAGATGTGTGGCGCGATATTCGGAGACTGTAGGTGGTTGTTGTCTCAGATTTTATCTCCAGGGATGGCGGCTGAACTAATGCGGAGAAATTTCCGTGCCTTATTTATCTATGTTCCTTATAATTCGCATTAATTTCTTTATACTCTGTAATATTTTATCGGTATACTAGTTTTAATCAATCACAGGTTGTTAGTTCTATGCCTAAACAGCATGTAATGAGTAAACCAGCAACTGCAACTCTTTGTATGAATTTTTTTTTTTTTTTTAGAATGGGTTTTTAATGGAAAAATAAGAAGACATAGACTACTGCAGGGATCGAACCTGTGACCATGAGCTTGACAGTCGAACACACAACTATCGGGCCACGCCCACCCATTCGTATTATTTCCCTTAACCGGACAGTTCTCATAACCGGACAGAAATTGGGCGACCACGAGCATCCGCTTATTAGGACTTTCGCTTAACCTACATAACACCTAACCAAAAGTGCCAATAAAAGGCCTCATTAATGCCTTCTGTTTCCAGCTCAGATGAGCTGTTTCCAATTTGCACGTTGCACCGCGTGTTTTGTAACGTCATGCGGCATAGCTGGATCAGTTTTTTCCGGATCCCGAGTTCCGACATCGCCAATAGACGCTCTTAGCGACTTATGCTATCATATGCGGCTTTGAATTCGATGAAAAGATGGTGCTTCTCGACTTGAAATTCGTTGGTCTTTTCCAGGATTTGCCTCAATGTGAAGATTTGGTCTATCGTTGATCTACCTGGCCTGAAGCCACACTGGTACGTGCCGATGATAGTGTTGCAGAAAGGTTTTAGAGGCTCACATAGTACGTTGAATAGGATCTTGTAGGCAACATTAAGCAGGGATATGCCTCTGTAGTTTTTGCAGGACATAGGATCGCCTTTTTTGTAGATTGGTTATATGGAGCTATTTGACTAGTCGTCGGGCATGCTTTCCTCCTCCCACACTTGGTTAATGAGCTGGTGAATGCGCCCTACCAGGACATCTCCTCCATACTTGAAGAGTTCCGCAGGTAGGCCATCCGAGCCAGCGGATTTGTTGTTCTTAAGCTTGTGGATGATTTTCTTAACTTCTTCAGCACTGGGCGCTGGGACTGGATCTTCATTGACTGGTCGCATGCTTCTTTGTCCTCCCGTTGCTTCGTCTACATAAAGCTCATTAAGCAGTTTCTGGAAGTGCTGCTTAAACATGTCTACAATTCCCTATGCTTCGGTGACTAGGTTCCCTCTATAACCAGGAGATCGCCGGGTTGCTGTGTGTATCCTTCGCCTGGGGAGCCTTGTGCTACTTATCACCGTATTACGAGCTGCAGCATAGTCGATTAGTCAGAAGCCGCTATCTGCTGTCGTTTCGTGGAGGCTGTGCTTTCCAACTAATCCCCCAAAGAGATTTTCTATTCCGACTTTAGCATTGAAGTCTCCGAGCACGACTTTGACATCGTACTCCGGACAGAAGGTCGTAAAAGTCCCCCTTGTTAGACTCCTCAGCTTCATCGGTAGCGGCGTGTTCACGTATTAATTTAATGGTTAGAAAGTAGCTTAGATGCGGATCACAGCCAGGCAATGGCTAAACGGCTTAAAATCGATGACTTTCGACCTAAGTCGATTTCACACGACGAATACGCATCCCACCATGTACATTCATTGATGACAGCTGTAATAAATGTCGCAATCTTTTCTTTTCGTTATTACTGATCCTATCCATCGTATCTTCTGGATAGCGGTAATGTGTGCCTTGTACCGCGAGAGGACAGATTCAAGTTTTTGTGTAAAACCTGGCGTATGGAGTGTCCTTAAATTCCAGGTGCATTCTCATAGGTCGTAGTCCATTTTCGTTCCGGGTCTGGTTGCCATTTTAGGGGGGTCCTTATCCGAGGCTTCTTGCGTGTCTTTCATAACAATATTGTGTTTTTTTACTGTGGTCGGGTCGTTAGCCCAACGCACTAACCTCCAATCTGTAGGGCCATGGGTTTAATGTTGCAATTTTTCCGTGGTCAACATTCGCACTTACAAGTTTAGCAAGTCATGACATAAAGTCAAGACCAGGATCCTGCGGCTACCAACTTGGAGGTAATGTAAGCACTTGGTGCGTTAGAAAAGATACAGCTCGAGGCCCCCAGTTCCTACTATATCCAACCGCCAAAGTGCGCAGGTACCATGTCAACAATAAAATACAAAAAATATTTTTAATTTTGTTTGTGTCAACTAATTTCTTTTTTACTCAGAAAGACGTCACGGATGGCACCAGTAGACCTTAATTAATCTTCAAATTGCCTCAAAAAAAAAACTAAAAACTTATATATTAATAAGAAATGCTTAGTCCACCTCTAAACCAAGGCTTTACTAAACCATAGAATTAAAGTTAACTTGCGGACTAAGATTTACAATTAATAAAAAAATCGAATTTCCTTTTTCCATGGATTAGCGATTAACTATTTAATGACATAACTTGCTTTTCTGCAACATAAAATTAATGTTTTAATAGTTTTTTTGAGAACCTTAAAACCCAGATTTTTTTGACAACTCTTGGGGCTGTCAAAAAAACCTAGGTCGACCTTAGATAAAGTTCAACGAACGAACCTAGTACTTTAGTTAAAATACAAAGCCTAAATGGCGTTAGTGTTCATTAAACTTTTTAAATCGCCAGTTTAAATTAAACTCATCACGATTCATTCTACAAACTGGCGAGAGCTTTAAATTGGCAACACTGTTTTATGTGACATTAGATTTGACAGTTTTCCAGCAAGCAAAAAAATACTCAATAATGAAATGTCAAAATCCGCTACTATTCAAAATTTCTAATTTGATGTTCGCTTCCATTATGGGAGCGTTGACTTTATGGCAATTAAAAGACCGTCGAATGCATTCAGGGGTAAAATTCTGCAAGCGTGAGTGTTCTCTGTGTGCACAAAAAATCGGATGCAGTGCAGAATCAGAGTTATGTAGCTTCTAAGTTTTTTTTTAATGCTGAATGGAACCCTAAACAGTTTTAAGTTAATAAAACTTTTTAATTCATTTAAATTTTCTAAATGGAAACATTTTAAAAAGTTTTATCCTCAAAACTCTTGAGTTGATATTTTACCCGGCTCATTAATGATTAACAAAAAAAAGATCTGTCGTAAAATCAATTTTATTCCCATGAATATACGAACTTCAAAAAAAAGTATACTATGTTCTTTGATACTATTTTCTTTATTTTCGTTGTGCTTAGAAACTTTTAGAAAGTCCTTTAAGTCTTATAGATATGGACGTATGTATATATATATAGGTATACACAATACCATAAAATTGCGTTGAAAGTTCAATGTAAAAACCTTGTAAAACATAGAAATGTTCTTTTCTTCATTTTACGAGTAATCCACAAGGGCAGATAGAATTTGAAGAAGAACCCTAACCCTAAGTGGTATTTCGGGTATTATAGAATAGATATTGCTCGTAAATTATGCCAATTTAACTGTGTTTCCTATAATTTTCAATACAACGCATACATAAATATTCCCATTAATCACAAATTAGATTTCTGCTTCGGGCCGAAGGCATAAGGCTTCCCAAACAAACCCCTACATACATGTTTTCAATGTGAAAACATTTCGCATAATTCGCCAATTTAAGCGCTTATAGTCCAACATAAACATACACTGGCTGCTCTGGGTATTGTGATGTGGGACTCGTAGTAATTAGTTCCTCCTCAAAAAATTTCCATTTGTATTACGCTTTCGCAGAAATCTGAACACAACATTGTTGTTAACCATAAAACCACGTGGCTAATGTTAGATATTTTTAAACGCAGTAGCAAATTACATATTTTGTTTTTGTTCCGTTTCAGCCAACTCCTCAATTAAAATACGAGTGGTTTTTCGCTGTCATTTCCTTTAGTTTCATTGTTGGCTATGGCTCATCACGTTAGGCGCATAATCTTCAATGAAAAATAATAATTGGGAGCGTCAAAACAACAGAACTCAAAATTTTTCAAACATCCGCCTTAAGAATTGAGATTAAGATTCGAGGGAGATTTTGCGCATTATCAAGATAATGAACATTGAACAATCTAAGTGCCTACGTTCCACAGTTCATTATCGATTGGGATTTCAAATCGATATTCAACTCTCTCAAATATAGAGACTTTTAAGTGAGAGAAAAATAACATAGAAATTGTTCTTGTCTACATGTCCAGTGCTGTTGATTGTACCGTAACTACTAAACTCTTACTATACCGTTTCGTTACACTTTATGGCTGTTAGTTATTAACTGGTTCAAATTTATATGCATACATATAGGTTGGAAAACTATAATCGGGGTAAGGATAGGATTAGGTAAGTGGAGTTATGAGTTAATTTTAAGATGTTCCTGTTCCATAGGGGCAATGACAAGATGTCTTCCGGATCGTCTAAAAAGTATTTTCCGAGGGCTGAATGCTGATTGTCTTAATCTGGCTAAGATGCTAGTTATAGCGATCAGGAAAACGCACCAGGAAAAGTTGAAATAGTATGAAAGTAAATATTTTTTCCTGATATTCGTTTATAGCAAACAGGAAAATTATGTCAGTTGGCAAACCTCACATCTAGTCTGCCATCAAGTTTTCCTGATTGAAACATACACAAAAAAGTTTTTCGTCCACAAATCTATCAGTGGAACGAGAGAAATTGGGACACAAACCATTGGAATGATTTGTTCCATTTTGTGTCATATGGCAATAAGCTGGCACGAAAATGAATTTTTATCAGGAAAATAATTAAATACATTTTTAACAAAAAATAAATGTTCTAGTGGAAATATTTTTTGCAAAAAAAAAATCTCTGAGTTATTAGTCATCGATTAGTGTAGCATTTTTGTACTTTAAAACGCGTGAAATTATCATAAATTATCTATTAAAACAGTTTTTTTGTGATTCGGTTTCCTGATCGCTATAACTGGCACCTAAGGTGGGTTATTCACAGAGAAAATGATAAAAGTATTCTTGAGCCAGTTCATCCTGACACCCTCTACAGCAGTCAGGTGCACTGATGCCAATTCTGCTCATGTGACCTGTTAGGATTCCAACCAAAAGGGTAAGTTGAAGCCTGCTTAGCTGCAGTACCTATACTGTTTTTATAGTGAGTACCGGCTAAAGATTTAACGAAACCAAAAGTGGTGTGAATTTCTGACAATCTGTCGTGCGCGGCTTTGTACCTGCTGATTACTTTTGGGGCAATTCTACTTCTACAGCCTATATCATTACCTTATATTCCCGGACCTATCGAAACTGTTTTTGTTGTGGTCCACCAATTGATCACAAATCACAGGACATCTATTTACAGGAAATCACTTAATGACACATCCCAGTAAATGAGTTCTTGTGACTCTAGAGTCTTGAAAATGGAGTATGTCCAGGTTTTCCCAAGCCTAGCTTCAGACTCAAATTCTATAAGAAAAAATTCGTCAATTCGCCAAAGATCACTAATTCTTACTTTCGATATTATGTACGGGCTAATTTTGCATATGGAAAAAAAATCGAACTCGAGATTTTAATCAAACTTGATATTACGATAATGGAGAACACTAACAAAGTGGTTACCGCACTTCCCTCTGTCTGTCTGTAGATCGTACCACTGAAGAGATTTTCTTAAACTTGGTACTTTTATGAGATTGTCTCAAATAGATTTTGAATCTTTTTTTTAACCACCAAAATAACGGTACTTAACGTAAAATTGTTTCTTCCACGTTAATTATCTCAAAAACGTCTTTAACCGTTTTGATACAAAATCTGTGTACTATCTTAGGCATATTCTACATTTGGGTATAAGAATTTCTTATATATTTTGTTAGTAACGGTATCTTACTTTACTTTACTTTAGATGGCGCTTACAATCCAGGATGGATCACGGCCTCATCCAGCAAACGGTATCTGCCATACTTTCTCATAAGTGGCTCAACGGATTTCGATGAAAATGTTTATAAGAGGTCCTTTGCAATTTAAATCAAGCAATTTCGATCAAAATTTTTTTATAAGAGGTCCTTTGAAAACTAATATAAGATGTACTTTGAATTCTAAATCGTACTGCACACCAAAATTTTCGAAAAATATTGTTTTGGATTTTTGAAAAAAATAATTTTTTTTTTTTGAAAATTCAATATTTCGAAAACGTGTTCATGCCGCATATATCCCACTAAACGGCAATTGAACTTCATACAAGTTCACATAAATAGTTACGTTGTCAGCGGAGTTCAGCTGAAGTGCAGTTCCGTCGAGTGCGATCTAACTTTTATAAACATGTGTTCATTGACAAAAGATTTGAGCTTATTTTGAATATTAAAATGGATGCTGCGATGCTTTACATGTTTGAACACCGATTTTGTAACATCGATATTTTTTTCATATAACATCGATTTTTTGCCAAACATGTATTAACTATCACCATCACCCATCCCTACATTTTCATATCATTGTTTTGTTTTTCCTGCCTTACACATACACTCCCTTTATAATTCAGAATCAAGAATCGAGTGTTAAATTGTTTGATTGGAATCTCGGATCGGAGAGATTCCGATTACCAATCAAAGAGGACATTAGATTCTAAATAGAAATATTTTGTTTCTACAGATGGTTTATTGACACACGAGATCTGGAGGTTAGGACATTGAAGTCGTCCATCAAAAACATCAACCAATTGATCAAATAAAATTATAGGTTGTCGGTTAATTTGTTTTGGGACAATAAAATTCGGGCCGTTAACTCTAGCGACCCGAGTATGTTCCCAAAAATTAATAAGATATTTAGAAGAAAGGATCAAAACGATCTTCCGTGCCTTAAGCTCCAGAGGACGACAGAGAACTTCTGACAGCAGGTATACACCCAGAGCACGCCGTATTGGACGATGACCTCTATATAATCGAAGATCCGCAGGAGAAAGAGGAGGCTGTGGGGGCTGCTTTCCAGCAAGTGTACAAGGCGAATACTAGCATTCGCCCGAATCATGGAGAACAAAGCTCTGCTTCATCACTTATGGCTTCGGAACGATATAACCGAATGGCGATCTGAGAACCTTGGTTTTACCGGGTTTAATGATGAAGATTTGGCAAACGCCATAATCGCCGACCGAAATGGGCCCAGTCACCTGTTAATTTCGAAAAATGAGCTCCAGCTCATCTTCGATTCATTAAAGAAAAACGAAGTCAGCAGGAGTCGATGGTATATCTAACGTTCTACTACGACATTTGCCTCAAGAAGCAGTTGACATTTATACCACACTGTTTAACAACGCGCTGAATAATGTATATAATCCAGTGCGGAGGAAGGCAGCTGTGGTGCATCCTCTCCCCAAAAAGGGAAAGGACAACTCTAATCCGGCGAATCTCCGGTCGATAAGTCTTCTTCCGAGTATCAGCAAAATATTTGAAAAGATTATTAATAGGGCTCTGTTCAAGTGGGCGGAGGACAACAATATCATACCAGATAACCAGTTCGGTTCTAAGGCCGGACATGATACAATTCATGCCGCGTCTAAACTGGTTTCTGATATCCAATGGAACAAAACTAAAAAGCAGTGTACGGGTGCCTGTCTGGTGGATTGGGAGAAGGCCTTCGACACCGTATGGTTAGAAGGCTTCTATCTGAAGCTTACCAGGCTAGGTATAAGTAAGCCCCTATTGTACATGCTTTATGACATGCTAAATGGTAAAAAGTTTCTTGTCAAGAGTGGCAATGTAACTTCTACCACAGTTTTTAATATTAACAATGGTCTTCAGCAGGGAGCGGTTAACTCGCCGATTCTCTTCAGCATTTACACCAGCGATCTGATAGGTAGTCTAACTCAGGCAATTGCGTACGCCGACGATCTTATTGCGTTCAGAACAGCTTCAACAGTTGAGGTCATCAAAATTCTTTTGCAGCGTGACTTCGACAACATTCAGCGATATTGTGATGACTGGAAGTTGAAAATCAATTTCCAGAAATCAGAAACAATTCTGTTTAGGACTTCGTTGTCTAGCGCCTCAAGGGATACGAGAAAGAACTGGCGCAAGCTGGTGATCGTAGGACCTCGTGGACATCCACTGGCGAGTAAAAGTGTAGTAAAGTACCTTGCCATCTGGTTGGATCAGTACTTGTATTTCGACAGACATATAGGTGCTGCTCTGGCCAAGGCTAGGGGAGCCTTTGCCCTGACAAAACGATTGTTTTATAGCAGTCGTCTTGACAGCAGGGTGAAGGTGATTTGCTACATGGCCCTCATCAGGCCGATGATTGCCTATGGATGCCCGTTATGGTTCAACGTTGCCCCATCTCAAATGGAAAAGATTCGGGTGTTTGAGAGGCAATGTCTTAGACGTTGCCTTAGATTACACAGAACACCAGAGTCGGAGTACACAAGATATTATTCCAACCAGGTTCTATACAACGGAGCCAACATAAATAGAATAGATAATTTTTTGCTTAAGCTGATTCGTTGTCACAATGCAAGAGCGATGTCCTCAACCAACAGCTAAATTTTTGGGGCTTACTACCCCAATATGGAATATTTTGAGAGTGCGCGGTTAAGTGGCTACATCCCTCCCGAGGCACTCCTCTTTTTAGACAGTCGAGGGCTGATACAGGATGGAATGGCGGTTCCGCTCATGTATCACGTCAGCCGTAAAACTGTAGATAGGCGACTCCTGTATGGTCGCGACGTCATCGCTCAAGGTGGAGAGGAGCGCCTTCGGTTAAGAACGACTGTGTCCGATCGCGACCGAAGGCTTAGGGCGAAACAGGAGAACCAGTTGTGGTGGCTCTCTGAACAGCATCGTGATATTTAAAGTCGATTAAGAAGGTATGTCTTGGCCGACTTACATACATTTAAGGTAATTAGGTATAGGGAGCAGTCGGGGTGGCACCAAAGAAAATTAAAAATATGTATGTATGTGGAGCCATATGTGCATGTACATGCGTAACTGTACATGTATGTGCGTACGTATATGTATGTACGTATGTACATGTATGTATGGGGTGAATGTAGCTGTGTGTCTGCATGCGTATGCAAAATATAAACAAAAAAAATAAAAAAACGAAAAAAAGCTGCTGTGGCTGTTCTAGTTTTTAAGTAGTTTTAAGTGGTTTTGGGTATTTTTAGGTATCTTAAGTAGTTTAAGTTAGTTTTAGTTAGTATATAAGTTAATTGTATCTAGTTTTAATTATTTTTAGTCTAGATTTAAGTAGTTTATAAGTAAAAAATGAAAAATGATACGAGATCGAGTTTTTAAAAAAAAAGTTTTCTTGGTAAAACAAAAACAAAATAAAATAATTAGAATTAATTAAAATAGATTTAAGGTCGAAATACATTAGTATTAAGAGATATAGTTTAGTTTAGAGCGCCCGTAAAGGGCCAGTAAATTAGTTGTAAGTTAATTATAATTATGCTAGTTTTAAACATTTTTGTCTAGCTTTAAGATAGTTATAAGTTAAGATTAAATAAAAATTAATCAAAAAAAAAAATAGCAATCATGGCTGTCAATGTGACAACCGCGATAATCGTATTGACAACAATGGTAGTCAATATGATGACCACAAGTTTCACTATAATCATAATCGCAGTAGTCAATACGATGATCGCGATTGTCAATATGATGATGGTGGTTTTCCAAATTTTCATATTGATGATCGCGGTCGTTGGCTGAAAAATAATAACTTTTTTCCTCAATATGATGAACAAATTCATCAAAATAAGACAACCGTTTTTGGTTCAGTGCATGAATAACAAATATTACCTTTGATCGCACGCACCAAACGAAATGAACTAAAAAGAATATGATGTCAAAATACTTTTTTCCAGTTAATTTCAATTCACTCCATACATTGAACATGATTAAGAACGAATGCGTAAGGAAAAATAAAATATTTTGTAATTTACAGTTACAATCACGTAGACATTTTGTTTCGAGCATCACTCGAGTTCCGTTATATCGCTCAGCTCTTTGAAACAAGCAATATAACATGGAAAATAGTTTTGTCAAAATACTTTTCCGACCATGTAGTTATTGATAACTCAGTTACCACGTGTGAAAGTGGTCTTATGCAGTGTTAATTTTTTTATTTAAAAAAAAAAAGCTTTTATATAAGTGGCAATGCTCAAGTTTTTATTTTCTGTTAGTTAAGTATAAAACGTTTGACATAAAAAAACCAACGAATCATTTAAGAAATATTAAAGGGTATGTATTCGAGTATTGTTTTTGTTTTCATTCTTGTCTCATCGTTGTCATCGCCTGATGGCTTTTGTATCAAAGGATATATAGGTACCCACAGGTCTAGGCAAAATCCTTTTATATTAACAAGGTGTCATTTGATGGCCTTTGCCACAAAATAGAAAACCAAAACTGAATTTAAAAGATGCAACTTAATGTTTGATTGTCATATCCATTGTCAGACATATATAAGTGGTTTTTGACTATTTCAAGAGCACTTTGAGTCAAAGGAACTTAGCTCACAGAAGAGAATTGTTCCGGCAAAATGGTAGTAAAATAATGTAGGTCAGGAGTTTGTATCCTTTTGCTTTCTTTGTTTCTATTTTATTCGTTCTTCAGCTGTCGTCACAAGTTGTTGGGTGGGAAGAGTTTTAAGCTGGCTAATGAAGATGAGAAGACGTTAAGGTAAATTTTAAATACAATAAAATGCTTTTGATTAGTGATTGTAAATTGCCTTTGGAAGGATTTTTCTTTTTTTTTCTGAAAGCTGTAACTAAACGCATTTAATACTGATCTACTTTGAGGCAGGGATTTTCGCAACCAACCTAGGCCTTTGGAAAATCAGATTATTATATACGACTTAAAGTTGTTGGAAATTTGTATTAAATAAATGCAATGTTTAGTGGAGGTAAAAATTTATGAAAATAAATTGTTTAATTAAGATGTGTTTTGGAAAGCCTGCGTTCTGTTATTCGTACATTCGATCATCACTAAATGACTTTCATAGCAGAAAGTATGGGAAGTGTGTATTTTAAGACAAAACAGTCAAATCAAAAATTGTTACAATAGGGTGTCCCTAAAAGTTGTTGGTTTCTATGTTTTTGGACAGAGTCGAATAAAACTCGCATTGGTCAATATTTAAAGCATATTATTGAAAAGAAAATACAGAAGGTATGGGAATGGAAGTGTTGTTTTAATAAAAGCTATGTATGTAAAGATGATTTGTTTACTTACCATTATGCCAGTAAGTTCTTAACCGACACCAAATACATACCAATACATAATTTTAAAAAATCACCGATAAAATTAAAAAAAATTACGTTCTGTTTTATTTTACATGGATGGTAATTACTGGTATGTATTGGGTTTCGGTTAAAAACTTACTGGCATAATGGTAAGTAAACAAATCATCTACATACATAGCTTTTAAAAAAACAACACTTCCCATTCTCATACCTTCTGTATGATTGAAATAATATACTTGTAAATGCATTTTTCTTATCCACCCAAAGGGCGGATACTTTTTTTTTCAATAATATTCTTTAAATATTGACCAATGCGAGTTTTATCCAACTCTGTCTAAAAACATGGAAAACAACATTTTTTAGAGACACCCTATGCCTATTGTGATAATTTTTAATTTGAATTTTTTTCTTAAAATAATCATTTCCTGTTCCCATATTTTCGGTATGATTTATTTTTAAATAAAATTCTACGAAAAAAGTTATATTTTACAAACTTTCTAAAGTTTAACCAAAAAACACGAAAATTCTCGTATTTATAATATATTATTTTTTTTTCTCGTGTTTTGAACCTCTCGGCACGCATCGGTAGTGAAACCTGAAATGAAATGATTACTTTTTGTTATCGATACTAAAACCCAAAAAGTACCTAAAAGCATCCAAATCCAAAAATAACCATAGCAACGAAAAGTAATCAAAAGTAATCACAACTCAAAGTAATCATATCCAATAGTAACGAAAAGGAATCGTTACTCAATGTGAGTTAGAGAAACAAATACTCGTATTTAGCTACAACATTATTAATTTTAATTTATCTAAAATATAGTTCTCTTTGGAAGCCTATAACTTGAGTTTTAGCTTTCGGGCCTTCAAGGTTAAAATGAATAAATCAAGGAGAAATAATGGGCTACATTAAAGAATACAAACTGTTGTTAAATACAAAAATGGCTTAGAGTGTTCGGTAACAACAAATTGAAATCGATTTTTAACATTCTAAACTCAACTAAAACACAAAAGTAATCAAACCCAAATATAACCTAAAAGTATGCACAACCAAAAATAACTATAGCGCGAAAAGTATGTAATCAAATCGCAATCGCAAAGTAGTTTTGAGTTTTAGGTGTCGAATATTCAAGGCTGAAATCATTAAATCAAGGAGAATAATAGGCTATATTAAGGAATACAAATTGTTCTTAAATATAAAAATAGTTTAGAGTGTTAGGTAACAATAAATTGTAATCGATTTTTAACATTCTAAACTCAACTACCAACCAAAAACAACCTAAGAGTATGCAAATTCAAAAACAACAATAGTAGCGCAAAGTAAAAAATCGCATAGTTATCAAATATATTTAGTTCTCTTTGGAAGCCTATAACTTGATTTTTAGCATTCAAGGAGAAATAATAGGCTACATTAAGGAATACAATATTTTGGGTCTGTTAAATACAAAAAATGTTTAGTGTGTTCGGTAACAAAAAATTTAATTCGATTGTTGGCATGCTAAGCTCAAACTTAATACATTAATACAAATATGTGCATAAGTTACGTATGACATTATACGCACAGAGTATTCGAGATGGTAGTTTTAATGAAATGTTTTGAGTTTGATTATATTATCTTATCGTAACTACATAAGTAACAAAATAAAAATTAAGAAGAGTGTAACAAAATTACAGATTTATACAATTTATTTATGTTATTTTAAAGAAACAGATTTTTAATGTTTTAATTATATGTACATCTTATATTTAAAATCACACCAAGAAAGTATGTATAATATTAACCCTACCGCAGCAGGTATCCACATACAATATTCTTGACTACCATTTTTGGTGTTTTTAAATACGCCCTAAAAATTAGCTTTTTCTAAGTTTTTGACTATGTGAAGAAAAAATGACAACTATATTTCAATTTTAATCAAATCATTTTAATAATCAAAAGTAACGATTACTTTGCAAAAAGTAACGAAAGTAACGATTACTCAAAAGTAATGACTTTTTACATCACTATATTTCTCGCATATGGGCTGGTTCGCGAAATGTTCGGCAAATGTGATCGCTGTGTATATGCTAACGTAACCGAGCATGTTCGCAATTTGTACTAACCTTGAGGAATGAAAGCGGAACAAATACACACTCTCCCATTTCAATCGATAATTTATGTAGGATAATTCCGTTTATCTTCCAGCTGCTTGCCAAATTTCATTAAAATATATTCAATGGTTGAAGCATGAATGCGGAACAAATACTCAAGAATATATTTTTCCTATATTTAAGCCTCACACATAGCAACCGTTCAATTTTTCTGGATAAAAATGACCTATGTGAAATATGATAATCCAGTGCATGTGTGTGAATGTTGGCTATTGCAGAATAAGTAGATGTATTATGAGCTATATGAAAAAATTAAAACAAATCTATCCGACGGGAACCATACATTTTACCGGGATAATGAGTATCCTGTGTGCTATTCCAGATTATAGTCTATCCCTGTGCCAAATTTGATCCGGACACGTTCAGCCGTTCCTGCGTTATTTAGCAACAAACATCCATTCTTCCAAACTTTCACATTTATAATGTTAGTTGGATTTACGAAACATAGATTAATTTATTTTACAACGAAAAACAAACACTAAAACTAAATTCACATTCTCATTTCACACACAATTAACTTTATTTCACTTTTTTATTAATAAACAACTTTGTCTTGTTGGAAAAACCTTACAATTGTGGCATTGAGTTCGTTTATTGCCAGTTAAATTCCACACAAAATGGTCGTCCGTCGTTCACCGAAACTTAAAACCATAAACTAATAACATAAGGACCCGAAACCTCAGCTTTCATGTGACATTTACATAAAGCTGAAATACGCACACAAGTAACTTTTCTCTTCCTCTTCCAATAGACACATTGATAAAAACGCGCGCAAGAATCTTTTCTGTTCCTCTTCCTATAGCCACATAGACAACACAGCTCTAGTAATTTGTTTTTGTTTTGTTTTTCGATTTCCCATCTATTCATGGATAGAGTTTCAGAGCTACAAATACAACAATGTGAACAAATGGGTTTTGGGTTGTAAAACATACAAAGGTTTCCAATCTTATTATGGCTTATTTGTGCTTAAAACAATAAATAAATATAGGAAAAAGGAAGAGCACGACGTCTTTGACAGATGTCGGTAATGCATGATCATAGTGATGCCAAAACTTGAAAATGTTTTTGTAACTATTTTACTAAGACGAATAATAATATTTAATCACTTAATTATCACAATCACAAATAGCACAATCACAATCCAAGTTACGCGATATCACCCCATAATTACTTGCACATTCAATCACAAATAGTTTCCAAAGGTGTGGAACGTAATTTCAACTTCAATTAAAAATTGAAAATATCTTCTAAAGTAAGGTAAACAAATTAAAAAATTTTATAATATTAAAAATACAATACCTAACCAAAGTCTTAAAAAATATAAATGGAACTTTTATTGTCAATTTTGGATATTTATTTATGAACATGTGAAATTACACACAGCGATATAAAAACTTCAGAATCAAATTGGATGTGTTTGTTTGTTCTATTGGAGTTATGGATCGGACATTTTTTCCGAATTACCAATCGAAAAGATGATTAAGGAAAAATTATACTTACTGTGCGAAAAGATTTATATATATGTATATAAGAAATAAATTCAAACTGATGGTATCAACTGATATTATTTTATTTTAGAAAAAATGCTAAATTTTAAAGATAGAATCAATCTGGGAGCACAGAGCCGACTATAAAGAAAATATTTATATTTAATTTAAGGTGGATTTTCGTCTGGTTTGACAGAAGTAGTTTAAGTTTTAATTTTGCGACAGTAACTTTAAAATGTCCTAAGTTAAATAATTAAAAAGTAAAACTATTACTCATCCTTTGTGACCTGTACACAATTTCCGAGTTGCATTGAAAAATTGTATTTCTTTAATTTTTTAGAAGGTATCTTTATAATGGATATTTTTCATCGCCACGTTTATGTCAAGTCAAGTGTAATAACATGTGCTCTTAACTACAAATTCATCTCTAAGGGCAAGCTCGCAGTGATCTACAAAACATACACAAGTTTATCTAAATACTTACGGAGGCCATCAATTCTGCATGTGAACACATCCGAGAGCGTGATTGAAACGTAACTACCTAACTACCTTCTACAAGCAGCGAAGCGTGCAAACCAATGTTACACATTTTTATGGAAACGCAGACCAGAGTTCCGGATTAAACCACACACATGGATTAGCTGCAACTTTACTGAGTAGAGTAAGTAGCTTTTTTTTCTCTCCAAAATACTTGCACGATTTTCCTGCAGATTGCTTATCTTTACGGCAGGGCATCCCAAGCACGTAGATATCTGTGACGGCTCGGCGTACATTTTATTAAGTTTCTGTTTTATTTTTATTTTGATGATGGTTATGGCTGGCGTTCTTTCACCAACACTCCCCAACCATTTCATTCACTTCTTTGGCCTTTTTAATCTAGCAAAAATACAGGATGTCCCAATATTGATAGGTCATGTGGATTCTCCAGGAGTGTTACAGTTTTATCTGTAAGACTTATTGTCAAATTAATAGCCCTTCCAATTTTTACTTGCGATTATAGGTAGGGTGACCGCGGTAACAGGGTAAGAAGTAACAGTTAAAAATGAAGGGGTTCCCTTCAGTTTTAAGAAACGCGTGAACGAGAAAATTGTTCGTCTACTTCAAAGCTAACGTAAGGTATACTTAAGCTGTGGATTGGACATCCTGAGGAAAAGTTATAAGGGTAGTGCCCAAAATTGATACGTTTGTAACTTTTTTTCTTTGTATTTTTGGTACTCCTCTTCACTCTGTGGAGCTAGTTCTGGGGTATGTTGTAACAAATTAAAACAGACTTCGCTCATAATTTCATACACATTTTTGGGAACCAAGGCGATAGAAATGATTTTCTTTTTTATATTTCGTTTCGATTAATTTTTTCTTTATTTCTAATGAAAAGAAAAAAGTCCATTTGACGTATATTGTTGTCAACAAATGGTTGAAGAGAAAAGAGGTCGCTCATATGTTTCCTGGCTTGCTAATTAGTTAAATTCGTACGTAATATATTTATATAATACTGGTTTTGGAATATTTCATTACATTCCTAATTTTTATGTGACCGATGTGATAGAACAAAAGAGCGAGTTCGTGCGATCCAGTCATGCATTTTATTTTATGAATTAACAGTTGTTATTAATTACTTACCCGAACAAAATTTGATTACAAATACAAAAAATTCTCTCCCAGCTATTTTTTTGACGTTCGACGTTTGTTCCAAAACATGGTCACACAGGTCTTCAAATGGACCAGCCATCCAGAATCCCCAGGAATACCAAAGAAAAACAACTACAATCACTGTTCGACAGATTACAAGAGCTGTTAAGATCAACCCAACATTTACAATTTTTCAAGCGTTCTTGATGATTTTTTAGCACACACCTAATATTTTGCACACGACTGTATATATCAAGGTATAAATGGCTGAAAAATGAGCTCATTCAAAAACCGAATTATACCTATCCGGATAGGATGGTGTTGATTTAAGCCCGTGTAAGAACACAGCTGCTGCCAAAAACAAAATCTCAAACTATCCGAAAAACTGTTGTATACTTTTGTATCCCATTAGAAATGTCAAGAACATATACACAAGCCTATACATATTTAACCTATCTGTCAACCAACAGTTCAGGAACTTAAGTGGATACTAACCTATCTAAGATACGCTATGGTACCGACATCTGAATGTACCCAATATAACTTCACTTTACTTTTTGTAATATTTTGACGGTTTTGGCTTAAGACGCTCACAAAATTACGGTAAATTAGCTCTTAATCCATAATCGTAACGCAACATTTGATCGAAACATCAAGTGTATACATACATACATGACACCAGTAACTGCATGTGAATCCATGAATCACCCTGTATTCGACATATTTTTATCTGGCCAAGAGGCTGAGGCTGTAGTTGGCCAGATATAAAAATGTAGAATTTATCTCTTGTCGCCTCAAAGATTAAATATAACAAAAAACTAAAAATTATGGAAAAAATGCAGGAAGCTCGTATGTGTCTATGTGTACCTATACTATACGTAACGTATGCGGCGGAAAGTGGCATGTTAGATGCTGCGTACTTGAGGTTGGTTTTTCCATTAGTTAAAACTTATTATATCGTTCGTTTCATTAAAAGCCACACTAGAGCACCCCAATGCTCGTGTATGAAATAATTATTATTATTATAAGGGATGCAGTCCTATTGGGGTAATGATGTTGCCCCATCAAAACACCACTGGCTGGGGAGTGTTGCACTCACTAAAAACAAACAACAAAAAATTCTGCATTAAGTTAAATCACGTAACTAGGGCAAACGACTTAATTTTGGATGCTGTAAATGAAGAGATTTTTTCACCGTTTTATATTTACTTTTTCCGTATAAAATTCCTGCACACATACATGTGTGCAATTTTTAATATTACTTTTTTTTTTGCAGAATATGTGCGGTGTTTGCTAGTTAATTATGAAACTAGAAGCTGGGTGTCCATAAAAGCGGAACCATTATGCTGCTTTGTTTTTAATGGACTCATAATTGTGGAAACATATTTCAAGTCCTTGAGTTTGCATTAGGATGGTTTGTTATTGAGTGCGAGGTTCTTTTGGGGGTTGTGCCAGGTTGATTTGATTTTAATCATATTCTTTATATTTTATCCCGCTATCGCCACCACCGCTCCAAACTTCGGCGGAATTCGACTTTCGTTAAAACCCAAAAACCTAGACATGCTATGGAAACCTACAATTCAAATTTTAATGCAATTTCGAGGTAGGGAAGTTGAATATTAATAATTATTTTCCATTTACCAAAGCTTGTTATGGAATTTGTTCCAGAATTTTTGGGAAAATAAAAATAAATCGTAGCGTAATTCTATCACACATGCCAGAGTAAAAAAAAACTTCAAGGATTAATAAGTAGGTATACACCTACCTACATACATTTATCTATCCAGGACCGAATCAAAAACTTAAGCCTCTTAGCGTTTATTCAATACATTCAACTTGGTAGTTAAGTACTTACTAAGTTTCGTTGGAACGATAGTAGGTATAGTGTAGTGTTAATAAATAATAATCCAAAGGATTAAATACTATTGCCTTTCTTTTGATGTTATCGGGTGGAATCGTATAAGGTGATATGTGACACCTGACAGTCACAATATACAAATTCGTTCTGCGCAAGGTGATTATGTGACTATCTCATTTGTATGACTTTTTCTTGTGAAAAATATTTACAGTAAAACCCGGATAAGTGCCTCACGCTAAATGCCCCACTTTAATATGCACTAATGCGGGTTAGGCAGTTATAAAAACTAATTTAAGTGCACATCTCTATATTTACATATATGTACAAAAATTTAAATAAACATTTTTGATAGAAAAAAAACATGGCCTTCAGTCCATAAAATTTGCGTTTCGTCCCGGCGATCTCACTTCGATTCATCAGTTGGCGGCTAGTGAGAGCCCTACAAATACGCATTTTTTGTTAAGTTCAGTTTATCTTACATGGATTTTTTGACAAGAAACCAAGGAAGAACTTATATCTAAACAGATTAAAATGTTTAATCATTAAAATTGGAAGATTTTGTCCTGGGCCAGGTCAGACATATTTACAAAGTTAATTAGGAAGGTGTTTTTATAATATTTAATCGGACGTGTTGAATTATTGATTCAAAATAGATTTTAACGGCCTTTGGTCCACGAATCATTATAATATATTAAGAATATTACTTTTGTATTTATGAATTTTGAAGCATAAAACAAAAGGAAGCGCTAAAGGAAAACAAACTGTTGTATTTTATCAGCTTATTTCAAATGTGTACTTAAAAGAATTTTTGTAAGGTAAATTTCAATAAAAGTACACTATCTGTGAGCTCTTTAATTAAACCATTGATGGCCTTCAAGCTTCCATCAATTTGCTCAACTTTTTGAGCTTGGGAATTAATAAACTCATTTTGCAACTTAATTTCTTCTTTGCCAGCACAGAGTTTTCTTCGAGTTTTGATTGGCTTCGTTTGGTGACCTTCGTTTTGGTTGGTTCTGACATTTACGTTGTTTCCACAGTAACTGGCTCAGAAATGAGTTTTATCATGTCCTATTATATAGCTACGAATAAAGAGAAAAAGAAGTTTTTATACATAGATAAATTTATAAAGGAATAAAATCGACGACTGGATCATACGAACTTGCGCTTGTAGCTAACCATTGGTGTTTAGATAGTTAGGTGTAGTTATGCTATGCACGTTTAAAACCTATGTAGGTAAGATAACCTTAGTTCTTAGTATATTGGATTGTCGAATATCAAGAAATAGATACATAGGTACATACCTCACCTACAAATGTATCTTTAAGTCTAAGTTATAGATTTTAATTATGTTAGTTAGGAGAGTAAAATGTATTTACATACATATACATATAGATGGAACATAAGTATGTAAACATGTACATATGATAATGAAAATGAAGGATGTAGGTTAGTAGATATGCAATATGCATATAACTTTATAATTTAGGTGCACTATGCATTCATAAGATTCATGTAAGTCTGTATAGTATATATAAATAAATGTATAATTCATTCATTGTATTTAGTATTCAGTGATATAGGCAAAAATTAGTAAAAAGGGAAGAATAATAAAATATAATGAATAATACACATACTTAAATGCTTTTATATTGCTTAGTCGTTATAGTTTGAGGGAAAACAAAGATGTAGTTTGAATTCGTTGATAAATAAGAATATATCAAAAAAAAAATTCAAAAATCGTTGGAGCGGTTTTTTAATAAATTAATTTTTTATGTATAAGATTTTGAAAACATTTTTAGAAAAAAAAATTGAAGCGTCATTTTATATTATTAATATACATATGAAATTAAAATTTAATAAAAAAATCCTGTGACTGTTTGTTGAAAAATTGATTTTTCAAAAAAAAAAATTATTTATTTTTTATAAATCGAAAAACTTTTTTTTGAAAATTTTAGTATGCAGTTTTATTAACAATTTTAGAGAGCATTTGTATAAAAAAAATTATTTGATTCGGTTCATTCAATATTTAGAAAGTCGAAAATATGAAAAGTGGTTCTATGGAAAGTACCGTTAATAAGTACGCAAAAAAAATATTTTTATAGTTGAAAGTGGACTGTACTAATTTAGGAACAGACACATATTTTTATAAAAATTCTTGGAGCCGTTTTCGAGAAACACAATTTTTCTTAACGGTTTTTTTTTAACATTTGTATGAGAGGGACCATTGTTTTTCATTTAAGAAAAATAGTTTTTTTACTATTCAAGATAAAAATTACCAAATACGAAGTTTCGAAAAAATCTATTGACTCGTTTTCGAAATTTTGAATTTTCAAAAAAAAAATTAATTTCCAAAAAAATTTTGTTTTGAAAAATTTTGGTATACAATATGTTTAGACTTTCTAGGAGCTTCTGCGTGAAAAATTTGAAAAAAAAATCAGATAAACCGTTTCCGAGAAAATGAAAACAAAAAAAAAATGGTTCCACTAGAGGTACCTAAAATAACAATTTTTTTCCAAAAAAAAAATGATTAAAAGGCACCGTTTCCCTTCATTAATGAACTGATTTTTTTTATAAAAATCGTTGAGAAAAATAAGATTTTTGTTTTTGGCCAACAAAAATGTATGGGAGCTACTGTTACTTGTCATCTTAAAAAAAAAATGAAAAAAATTTGTGGACATATTACCGAAAATCAATATGTACTAAGTTTGAAGCAAATCTATCAAAGCGTTTAGGCTGTAGACTCGAGGACCGACAGACAGACAGACGGAATTCGATCAGAGAGGTAACAAGGTTACCCGTCAAATAGTTTTTAATGTCAAGAGCGTTCGTTGATGGAGCAAGTTTAGATAAAAATAGCACCTTTTTTCCGTCTACAGATTTAAGTCCTGATACAATAGGATGTCTAATACTACACTGATGTACTTCGGTATTTATATTCATACTGTTTGCAGCAAGAATGGGGTCCAGCTGTCTTAAAGATGAGTGTTTCTTCAAAATGGTTGATGTTTTAGAAATAACCATTACACATAATGGAGTCAATTAAGTAGTCCGGAATAGGGCTGGCAACGAGACGAGACCAGGCGAGACTTTTGTTAATCTCGTCTCGGTCTCGTCAAAATCGAAAAATTTCAGTCTCGTCTCGGTTTCGGTCCAGGTCTCGCCTAACCAAGTCTCGTCTCGGCGTTGGTCTCGCCTTTTTTTCGAGAAAATTTTAATGTGCGGTCTCGTCCCGGTCTCGGTCTCGGTCTTGGTATCATCCTTAGACTGGTGTCTTTCGTGTTTTTTTGGTAGTAAAAAGATGTAAGATTGTTCGGATTGCAAATATAGAGTATGGTTGTGGTATCTCAGCAGTTCGTCGGTAAGAAAAATGCGGGAAAATGTATGAAACAAACTCGTGAGTCTGTTTTGTCTTTTGTGTTAAAAATAAATAACATTTTGGATGAATTGTGTAAGTAAATATATTTCATAGCAAAAACAAATAAAATATTAAAAAAAAGAGTACCTACATACAACGCTCGGTTTTTAAAAAAATAAAATACCCGGTTTTTTCAAGCCATGACCTATCAGAAACCATTTAAGGATGTCTCCGATTTAAATGAATTAAAAAAACCTCTACAAAATTCAAATTTTACCTCAAGAAAATCGAAATTTGTCGATTTAATTTATTGCTCCTTAAAAATGTGATTTTAAAGCTTTTGGGTGACATTTGGAAAAAAAATATTATCCAAATATCAAGATATAGTAAGTTGCCTACCTGTCAAGTCATGAACTGTCAACATCCATTGAAGCATCGCTCCGATTTAGATGGATTAAAAACCCTCTACAAAATTCAAGTTTTACCTCAAAAAATTCGAAATTTTTTCCCCCGACAAAAGTTGATTTTAAGCCTCTTGTATGCAATTTGGAGAAAATATTATCAAAACGTTAAAATATAGTTCGCTGCCTACCTGTCAAGCCATGAGCTGACAAAATCCATTGAAGGGTTGCTCCAATTTTAGTGTTTGGCAGCGTGAACAATCGTACGAATTGGTACAAATTTTTGCATTTAGCTGTCAAAACCCATAGAAAAAAAAACAAGTTTGGGAAACTTGTTGAAAATCAACGTACAATATGCATCTCAAGAATTCGGTCAAACTTGGCATCTGCACGTCTTTTCCAACTTTATTGTGCTTGTCAATTATGAATAAATCTAATAATGATATATCCTTGTACGTTGCTTATGCTAAACAAATCATAAACTAGAAATTTTGTTCTGCAGTACGTAGGTCCATGAAGCTAAGACCATAGACTTCACTTGAAACGAGTAAGTTTTACTTGTGTAAATCGAAAACTATGATCTTAAGTTGAATTTTATTAGTTGCGTATGGAAGCGTTCTGAATGGCTTACATTTTGTGCGAATTTAGTTTTCAAAGGTGTGTGATGTCGTAAAAAATTAAATGTGAAGTAACGTTATCAGACACCTTTGAAGAGCCGTATTTCCAAGATAAAATTTGAATTTTGTACAGTTTCTTTAATCTGTTTTAATCGGAGCAATCCTTCAATGAATTTGACAGTTCATGGCTTGGCAGTTAGGCAATAAACTATCAGCCCTATTCTGCTATCTTTCGATTCACGTGCATTTTTCACCATTTAGATATTTTCAAATGTCTTCTATATTTTGAGTCCAAAGCTTTATTAATATTTTTTTTATTTAATTCTTAAGAGAATCTAATTGTTCAAATTTATTTTTGATCCAAATTTATATAGTTTTTGAAACAATTCGTTTTTTCCGTCGGATAGCAGAATACAAATATTCACGTGAAAGTTTAACAGAACAGGACTGTATATTTTGACGTTCTTAAAATAATTTTTTTTCAAACCTCACACAAAAGGCCTTAAATCACCTTTTTCCCAGGCCAAAAATAAAATCGGAAAAACTTCGAATTTTCCGAGGTAAAATTTTAATGTTGCAGAGGTTTTTTAATCTATTTAAAGCGGAGCCATCCTTCAATGGATTTTGTGAGCTCATGGCTTGGTAGGTGGGCAACGAATTGTGTTTTGACATTTTCATAATATTTTTTTCCAAATGTCATACAAGAGGCTTAAAATCAACTTCTTCCGGAGCAAACATTTTTTTGAGGCAAAATTTGAATTTTATAGAGGGTGAGGTTCTTTTAATACGATTAAATCGGAGGGATCGTTCGATGGATTTCGACAGTTCATGACTGCACAGGTATGCAACTTACTATACCTTGACATTTGAATCATAGTTTTTTCCCAAATGTCACCCAAAAAGTCTAAAATCAACTTTTTCCGGAGCAATAAATTAAATCGAAAAATTTCTAATTTTCTGAGGTAAAATTTGACTTTTGTAGAGCTTTTTTAGTCCATTTAAATCGGAGCCATCCTTCATTGGATTTTCACAGCTCATGGCTTGACAGCTAGGCAGCGAACTATATTTTGACGTTTTGACAATATATTTTACCAAATGTCACCCAAAAGGAAGCAACGCCATGCATACATAAATCGTACGTATTGTTCTCTGGATTTTCGCAATGCACCTATGTATCTCTGTATAACTATGCACATACATATATGGTTTGATATGTTAACGCGCATATAATATTTACCAAAAAAAACTTGTGAATATTATAAAAATTGAACATGATTATATACTAAACAGTAATGAAATAAAAACAAAATTTTCTTATAGCGAAAACCGAAACCAAACCACCGAGACCGCCGAGACCAGCGAGACTCTCGTCGAATTTCGGTACCAAAAATACGGTCTCGTCTCGCTCTCGTCTCGGTCTCGTCTTCGGTACTTTTAAAGGAGTCTCGTCTCGTTGACGAGACCGAGACCAAGACGAGACCGAGACTAGTCTCGGTCTCGTTGCCAGCCCTAGTCCGGAATGATATCACAGAATGCACAATTGGTCATTATTATTGAAATTTAAAATTTTAAAATTTTAGTGTAGTCTATTTATTAATGAACGCCCTGTATGAAAATTAATATGTCGGCTATATAGTTGTTTCTAGGTCGCAACAGGTGGCGCCGTGTTCGTGTCACAAATTATTTTATGACTTGCAGGTACAAACAATTGGTGTCTGAAAGTAGATGACGTTTGACGTGTGTATATAAAGAGAAAACAAACAGAAGAATGGTGTGCAGTCTCCTAAACAAATATTAAACCTCAGAACATATACTAAAGTATGAATATACATAAATAATGTTATAGAGAGCACGTATTTAAATGTTCTCCATTATTGATTCCGTATATAGAGAGTTTATGATTGTCACGATCAACAAAAACTTTTAACATACAAAACTTTCAATTATGGTCATGATAAAACAAATTAAAATTAACACTTATTGGACCAAAATGCAGAAAGACACATTTATACAGTCAAAGTTAAACGATTAGGCATAGAACTATGAAAACAAAGCAAAATAAAAGGAGCAAAACAAAACACGTCTAGTCACTGCAAGGTAGAAGGTATTATAAGCGTCAAGTCAAGGATTTATCCAGAGTTACGCCCAAATACTTAATGGTTTTTCCCATTGAACTGGAGCATTGCACACAACAAGATTTTGTTGTGGTAGATTACATTGCTTTCGTTTCTTTGTAAAGAAATAAGCTTGAGTCTTCGCAGGGTTTATTTTAATTTTCCAGCAATAAAAGTATAACTCAATGGTGTTTAGTGCCTTTTGTAGATTAGATAAAATGTGTTGGCAGTTTTCTGAGATACTATAGATGCATGTATTGCCTGCGAAAAATGATCTTTTACAAAAGGTGAGAACAGGAAAGTCAGATACGTAGATGTTATATAGCAGAGGAGAAATGATCGATCCTTGAGGAACACCGGCCTTTATAGAATACAATGGAGATTTGCTTAACGAAATTTCAACAAAAAACATGCTGTCATGCCGAAAACTATTAATTTAACTAAATAAGTGGGAAGGCCATTTACAGCTTGTGTCGATTTCGTCATGCCAGGCGCAATCAAAAGCCTTTTTGTTTTTTCTTTTTTAGTTCATTTTTATTTAATATTAACTTATATCTATCTTAAAGCTAGACAAAAATGTTTAAAACTAGCCTAATTATCAATAACTTATAACTAATTTACTGGCCCTTTACGGGCGCTCTAAACTAAACAATAACTCTTAGAACGAATGTCTTTCGACCTAAAAACTATTTTAATTAAATCTAATTGTTTTATTTTCTTTAACCAAGAAAACTTATTGCCAAAAAACTCGATATCTTATCATATTTTTCTTTTTTGTTTTTCATTGCTTTTTTAATATCTTTGGTTAATCGCATAACCTAATGTGTTGAAGAATATATTTTTCTAAAGCCAAATTGCTCTTGAGGAAGAATAGCTATTTTTGGTTGAAACGATTTCTGACATATCTAGATAGATGATTTTTCCGAACAGCTTCCCTAAGCAGCTAAGCAAACTTATAGGGCGATAAGAAGATATTTCTGTGAGTGGCTTGTTAGGTTTTGGAATTGGCATAATCTTTGCAATTTTCCATCTTTTGGGAAAATAACCGAGTTAGCAGCAGTTATTGAAAAGATAACTTAAAAACAAGAAACAATTTTCAGGGAGGTTTTTCAATATTTGGTTAGATATATATAGATATAGTCATAACCCAAAGAATGGATCTACTTTGATCTAAGTGTACCGGTAGCAAGATCATATGGCTGCCCATTTACTTAACCTAAAACCTACTTACTTATCCGGCTCCCGATCCATGTAGGGTCTCTGCCTGGTATATTGCGGTCTTCCATCGGTTGCGCCCCTCGCACGCTCCCTCCAGTAGTCGAGACCAAGCGCTCTTGCATCTATAACCTCCTGCTCCCTCTAGTGGAAGTTCGGCTTTCCTGTTCGTCTTGAACCTGGGGGCTGGGACTCGAAGATTTGCTTAGCTGGAGCGTTGTTGTCCATTCCTCCGATGTGGCCGAGCAAGTGTAGTGGACGTGCTTTGGTTCGTTGGACTACATCCACATCTCGGTACAGCTCGTACAATTCTCGATTGAATCTACTTCTCCATTCACCCTCTTCGCATATAGGAGCAAATATCCTCCGAAGAATTTTTCTCTCGAAAGTGCTTAGTATCAATTCCTCTTTACTTATCTTCCAGCACTTGAAAAATAACTAAGCAAATATTGTATAATAGTACCCACAGACAATACATATTTTTAATTTCCGAAATTAATGAAATAAAAAAATAAAATATTGCGCAATAATATTGAGCGTCTATGGGCCGCCTTACGAAAACAATAAACATGGTTTGCCTTGCTGTGTTGGTATACAGTGTATGGAAATGCGGCACTTTTGTGGACAGAACTGGATTTAAAGGACTGTCAGAATTACTGTCAAATTGTAGATATTATTTTTTTTTGTCCTGGTCTTAAATCTGACAGTATTCGTTTCATTAAAAAACTGTGAAGTGGAATTGACAGTAAATTATGACATTATACAAATACAGTGCTGACAATATTTTTCAAATAATGACTTTTAACGAAAAAGAATGGACTTGTTCATTCATTACCGTCAAGTACCAGTATTTTTAATCAAATGTCAACTAAATTCAAATTGTTTGCTAATCGGCTTGAAGATTAATTTAAAAATAAACTAATTTATATAAATAAAACTAATAAATATTCTTTTAGTAAAAATTAGGAGCATGCAGAAGGGAAGTTCGAAATTCAAAAGCGCACAATGGAAAAGAATATAGTCGACAAAAGAGTGCCGACTTCCAGTGGCGTTGGTCTAAGCTTGAAAGTTCTAAGGATCTGAAGACATTCAGCTAGTCCCAGGTAACTGTAAGGATTAAACCCATCGACTGTCCCGCTAAATCTTCAATTTTTGGCAGTTGTATATAAATTATTCTCGCTTTCATCATTGTAATTTAAATGAAAAAAATCCTTATTTTAAAATGCGTCATGTAAATAGATGTCCTTAATGAAATAATTGTGCACAGTATTTTGACGGAAATAGTGCGGACTTGGCCAGCGTCTCCGAATAAACAACAACAAACTTGTGTGGCGAATAAAAGCACTAGTCGTTTCAATGGAATTGATAAACAGAAAAAAACCTGCATTACCTGGTACTAAGCGGCTGGTCATGGTTCAATACAAGATGAAGGTACAAGAAGTTTTTCAATTAAAATAAAAAGTAGACCAGCACCACTAGAGCAAATAAATCTGATGATAGATCTTGGCAAGCCGTGCAATAGCTATAATTCCCGCCAAAAATAATTGAGAAAAAACCTGGTGGTAGCACCCTCAAATTGTTGTTGGGCATTCAAATTCATTACATATTAAAAATCTATTAAGGTTGAGTCTATCCCGATTTAAATGTCTGGCACAAACCAAAGCAAAAAATAAATGCACGACTGGATCGTACTAACTTGCTCTTGTAGCTAACAACTTTAATGTAGCTAACCATTGAGGTTTAGTTAGTTAGGTGTAGTTATCCTATGGAGTGTTAAGGCCTATGTAGGTAAGATTACCTTGATTCTTAGTATAATGAATTGTCGAATCGATGATTCGAGGAATAGTTATATAGGTAGCTTCCTACAAATGCATGTTTAAATCTAAGTTATGGATTTTAATAATGTAAGATAGGAGGGTAAAATGTATCTACGAGTACATATATAAACATATTGCTGGAACCTAAGTATGTTAACATATAATAATGAAAATGAAGGATGTAGGTGGGTAGGTAGCTATATACCCAATTTTAAAATTTGAAGATTTCACTTCTTCGGCTTTATTGTTCGTGATAATTTATTAATGAAAGATATTCATTAGTTTTCCCAACGTTTCGACTGAGTTTTAAGTCTTCTTCAGGAGCACTTTATTAACCATGAAACAAAAATAAGACAAACATTTGTATGTTTACATTTAGTTGTTAAGATTTTACACTTACAATTATATGAACGAAACTATTTTATCAAATTACATATATATATATAAAAATTAAAAAATATAATGACAGTTTTTTTAATTGAATATTTAAATTAAAGCACTTCTTCTTAGTTAGAAGTTAAGTCAACAACTGTTTAATAAAATTTTCTTTTAAAGGAGCAACAAAACTATTGATGTATGTATGTATGTATCGCAGTTATTTAGAGACTAGGGAACAGTACACCGACGAGATACACTGTGTATCCTGCTTCCTGTTCATGTTATTTTTGTTATTCAAAATGTGCAAAGTTTCTAACGTATATCGTTTCGATGTATGTTTTTCCGTTTGAAGAATTTGCACATTTTTAAAGTCTGGAGCATGATTTCTTCCTAAGCTGTGACTAGCAAGAGCTGTTTTCTGAGAACTTTTGGACTTGATATCAGATTTGTGATTTGAGATCCTTTGTTTTAAAAGCTGCTTGGTAGTGCCAATGTAACATAGTTCACAATTTTCTCTTTCGTTGCCTAGGCAATTGATCTTATATACAACGTCTGTACTTTGATCCTTTTTACTTTTCTTGTTAAGTTTTGTTGACAGTGTGTTAAGTGTTTGGTTGGATTTGTAAGCAACATTGACATCTTTAGCTTTGCTAGCGATGGTTTTCTTAAAACTTTCAGTAAGTTTCGGCACGTAAACCATACTTTTGAAATAACCTGCTCCTTCATGTTTATTGCTTTGTTGGTGATTGGTTTGGTGTTGTGCTATTAATTCGCGAATCATATCTAGCGGATACCCATTATCAATAAGGATTTTTGTTATTTTCTCTTTGTTGGCGGGATGGAATTTCTTTTCACTAATCGTAAGGACTTTCTTAATAAGGTTGGAAGCCGTATTGACGGGTCCGCCATCTAACGTTTTTTTTTTCAACTATTTCAATTTCAATTTCAATTTATTTCAATAAAATATAAGGTTAACAATGACACATTAAGATATGAATCTTATAGAGTATCTAGAATAAAATTTACAATATGTTTCAATAATGAATTTAATTTAATTTAGATTTAATTATACTAATGCTTATTTCGTGAATGGCAATACTTAGCTCATGTCTGAATTGACAGATAATTAGTTTTATCCTACCGCTGAACGACTATGGTTGTGTATATGCTTGAAAAACGCTCGCTAAGTGGGCTTGCGATCGACTTAGAGAAGATGCCGATTTTGCCAAAAAAAAATCATCTTTTCAGATGAAGCTCATTTTGATCTTGGCGGGTATGTAAACATGCAAAATTGTCGCATTTGGGGCACAGAAAACCCGCACGCATACATTGAAAAGCCGATACACACAAAACGAGTCACTATTTGGTGCGGATTTTGGTCCAGGTGCATAATTCGAAAATGAGCAAGGAGTGGCCGTTACAGTCAATGGCGATCGTTATCGGGGTATGTTGAATGAATTTTGGTTCACAAAAATTGAAGAGGAGGATATTGGCAATATTTGGTTTCAACAGGACGGCGCTACGTGCCACACAGCCGAAGCTATAACCGATGTTTTGCGCCCATTTTCAAAAAAAAAAAAAGAAGTTATTTGGCGGACCCTGTATATTTTTTAAAAATCGAAAAACTTTTTTTTTGAAAATTTGAGTATGAAGTTTTATTAACAATTTTAGAGAACATTTGCATAAAAAAAATTATTGTAATCGGTTCCACCAATATTGAGAAAATCGAAAATATGAAAAGTGGTTGTATGGCAAGTACCGTTAATAAGTACGCCAAAAAAAATATTCTTATGCTTGAAAGTGCAGTGTACTAATTTAAGAACACAAACATTTTTTCATTAAAATTCTTGAAGCCGTTTTCGAGAAATACATTTTTTCTTAACGGTTTTTTAACATTTGTATGGGACGTACAGTTGTTTTTTTTTTTTAGAAAAGTAGTTTTTTACCTATTCAAGATAATGTCAAAAAAAGACCAAATACGAAGTTTCGAACAAAATTTATTGAGTCGTTTGCAAAAAAAATTAATTTCCAAAAAAAAAATGTTTGGAAAAATGTTGGTATACAATAGTGTTTAAGCTTTCTAGGAGCTTCTGCATAAAAAATTGCAAAAAAATCAAATTTATCGAAAACCAAAAAAATTGTTCTACTAGATGTACTAAAAATAACAATTTTTTTCCAAAAAAAAATCTCAAAAGGCACCTTTTCCCTTCATTAATGAAATGATTTTTTTTATAAAAATCGTTGCAGCCGTTTTTGAGAAAAATAAGATTTTTGTTTTTTCCAAAAATAATATATGTGAGCTACTGTTATTTGTCATCTTAAAAAAATGCAAGAAACGTGTGGGCATATTACCGAAAAAACAACATGTACTAAGTTTGAAGCAAATCTATCCAACCGTTTAGGCTGTATACTCGAGGACAGACAGACAGACAGACAGAATGACAGAAGGAATTGCGGGACCCACTTTTTTGGTGTTCCCTATGATCGTAATGTCATGTTTGATTGTTAGATTTTTTTTTTTACGAATACATAACTTGCCTTAGAGTACCTATAATCGCAAGTAAAAACTCCCGCGATAAGACCTGGAAATGCTGCATGCTGTGTTTAATGGGCGACTTTTAATATGCATATCCTTGCAGCAAAAATGTGTCTTAATATTGATTTATACATTGTCATCCATTTTGTTGTGATGATCGTCACCGCAATCACGTAGGCCTTTACAATGATTTAATGTTTCTACGAGGTTCTAATTTTTATTACCATTTTACATATTGTGTATTAAATTTATCTTCCCAACTGTTTTGTGTTTAATAAATGTTATCCTTTAATTATTACGAGTACTAACACTGCACTAAGTGATGGGTAAGATAAACACTCTTTTGTTTGTTGTGTAATCTTTGGTGGCAAGATGTCGCTTGTGCGAAGTTCTAAAATAATAACTACCTTTAACCAGTAACCCTATATTTAAGTTTATCCTTATATTTATCTAGATTAATCTAGTTAATCTGAAATAAGACTTGTTAAGAGTTTATAATAGCCAATAAGGGTATGTTAAGTTATCATGCAATGTCGTAAACTTTCATAAACCTCGTAAAATTTTGAAGTTTCCGACACACGTTTTATGAACGCCCTAAAACTGTTACGTAAATTAGTCGTAAATTAATCAGCTGTTCATTAAACAAACGTCAAACAGATTTAATCTTTGTATATAACCTATAATAATCTAATGGAACACGTTCTGCACACTCAAATTTGGCATAGAATCATTGTTATATGTACATGGTATAGAACTATATGAGGTAGCATTTCTTATCGCATATTCTGGTCGTTATGGGGCGCCAATTTCGTTATTCTTGGCATTTGACAGATGATGTGGAAGAAAAATGGTAGGTTACGATATTTTGGGTTGAGTTTAATAATTTTTTTTTGTTTCGGTTAAGAAACTAGAATATTTTCTATTTAGCTATAAATAGGTCAGAATTTGAAAAGAAAATGATAATTATTATAAAGGTGCCTATACGTTGGCACCAAATAAATAATTAATAAGAACAATTTGTAGGTATAGTAAGATCTGGATGAGTAGTAACCAGCGTTGCCACAAATAAATAAATTTGAGGGCCTTTCTGGGGGCCTTTTTCAAAAACTGAGGTCCAATACCCTTCAGAATTTTTGTTTTCAAAAACTAAAAATTATTAGGCAACATAAATATTTATTCATATAGTCACGTCAGTCTGAATGAATGAATTCAGTGCGCGATTTTCTTTTTCTGAGCAGAGCACTGAGCAGAAATTGAACATGTCAAGTACGCTCTGAGCGAGCAGAGTTTGACCAGAGACTTGAGCAATGAACTGGCGAAATAAAAAAATAATAAATATTTATTACCAACAGAGGAAGAACAACCGGCGGCGCGTCACTCTCCATTTTTAGGTGTTTGATTTTGTTCTCACCCCTGTATCTGTCATATCACACAAAAAAGTTGACTCCATTTTTTTGTATTTTTGATTATTTAATGTTGAGTTCATTATTGATTACAAAACTTTCTTGATTAAAATAACGTTTAAGTAAATAAAAGACACGAAACATATTTTTTAACGAAACACTTATCAAATATTTTATTAATTAGACTTTACAAATTTTACAAAATGCATTTCAGCTTCACGCTTTAAAATAACCTAAAGCAAGCCATTTAAAATAGAAAAACAGTCATTAATTTGTTGACAAAAGGAAAGGATGAATTAAGAGAAAGTAACACATTATTTTATTTTACGTCATCTGCTCGTTTATTTTAATCTGAGATTATAGCTCGCAGCTAGGATTGATTAAATTTTTGTGTATCATTGCAAATAATAAATTGATTTATTTTTTAATCTAGATCATTTTTGCAAATCTAGATTTTCTGACTAATTTAACCCTATTTGCACTAATACCATTACAATTTTCCGCTAACAGCTTGACATATTTATGTGCTGCACTGGACTCATTACAACGAAGTATCATGTTATTCCCAAGAAAACCACGATACTCTATTATAATCATCCATTATTAATTTCATTCATTTAAAATGTTTCGTTTCTTGAAAAATTAAATATTTTAAATATTTTTCTCACTTATCAATTAAACAAATTTAGACAGCTAGATATTCTCAGACACGACATTGCACAAATAAGAACAAAAATTAAATCTACGTTCCGTTGGGCTCCAAAAATGAAAATTTAGATTGAAATCTGGATTCACCAATGGAAAACCACATAAGCTAAAATTAAAAATAAATCTTTTCTTTTTTGACAGCTTAGTTTTCTGCTCTGAGCTTCAAAATATATATGCCTAATATGGGAACTTGCTAATGGAGGAAACACATTGACAATTTTTGTGATGAAATTTGAAAGATTATTTTAACAAATATTACAAAAAATGAGATACGCGGGCCATTTCTTTTTTTGTCGGGGCAAAGGGTCAGAATAAAAACATAGGGCCAAATGGCCCGATCGGGCACATTATGGCAACCCTGCTAGTAGCCTTACCATTACCCTATTTTGACAGGTAAAACAATTTTGGCTCACACAATTTCAGAATTAAATAAAAAAAAGTTAGTACAAAGCAACTTGAGCTATAAGATAAATCTATTATATATAATTCTCGTGTCACGTTGATGTGTGAGCCCTGATTGGCATACAACAACGACGCAGAGAATCGTACATATCATTTGTTTTCACTTTTTCCTTATAGTAGGTACCTATTAAGGCAAGTTTTGCATTTGGAAAAAATCGAACTCCAGATCTTAATCAAGCTTAACATTACGATGATAGAGAACACCAATGAAGTGGGTCCCTCAATTTCGTCTGTCTGTCTATAATTACTGCATACCGAAATATCGTAAAAATATAGGGTTATCCATTTCGCGGTTTTAAAAGTTTAAGGCTGGAATACGACATCTGTCAAACTAAGTTGTTAAACCAATTTTTTTTTCAGCTGAAAGTCTGACATTTACGAAAATGGTCGCTTAACTATCGCACAACGCATACAAATTGTTAAGACCTACTACAAAAATGGTGATTCTGCCACAGCCACATATCGTGCTTTAAGAGGAGATTATGGCTCACATAATCGTCCAACAACGCAAGCAATTGACAAAATTGTAAACAAATTTGAAGAGACTGGATTAGTTACAGATAGTGTAAGGCATGTGTATCATTATCTTTTCGCTCGTAGCACTGAAAATATCGCTGCTGTAATTGTTCCCGAAGACCCGAAAGTGTCGATTCCTCGTCGTTCTCAGGAATTAGGACTGTCTTACGGCACATTATGGGGTATTTTGCATTTGGATCTAAACCTACATCCATATAAAGTCCAGCTCACACAACAACTGAAGCCAGCTGACCATTCGCAACGTCGTAGATACGTCGAATGTGTGCTTGAACAATAGGCGGTGGACGGCGATTTTTCGAACAAAATTTTCTTCAGCGACGAAGCACATTTCTCACTCAGTGGGTATGTAAATAAACAAAATTTTCGTTGGGGGTGGCCGTGGCGCGATAGTTGTGTGCTCGCCTGTCAACCTCGTGGTTGCAGGTTCAATTCCTGTTGTTGTCTATGTCTTCTTATATTCCATTAAAAACCAATTCTAAAAATTGTCATAAAATAAGTTTCTAGTTTACTCATTACATGCTGTTTAGGCATAACACTAACAACATGTGATTGAGTAAAACTAGCATACCCATAATTATGACAACGAAATAAATAAAATAATGCGAATTATAAGAGAAAGAATGATAGGAAAGATGTGTGGCGCGATATTCGGAGACTGTAGGTGGTTGTTGTCTCAGATCTTATCTCCAGGGATGGCGGCTGAACTAATGCGGAGAAATTTCCGTGTCTTATTTATAGATGTCCCTTATAATTCGCATTATTTTTTTATTCTTTTTGTCATATTTTATCGGTATACTAGTTTTACTCAATCACATATTGTTAGTTCTATGCCTAAACAGCATGTAATGAATTAACGAGCAACTCATTGTATGACATTTATTTTTAGAATTGGTTTTTAATGGAAAAATAAGAAGACATAGACTACGGCACAAATCGAACCTGTGACCATGAGGTCGACAGGCGAACACACAACTATCGCGCTACGGCCATCGCTTTCGCGATAACGATAAATAAGCTGCAAGAGTGCAAGGCCAGACAGTGATAATTTGTGGCCGTGTTTCTCCCATGGGCAGCTGTATGCTGCATGTGCACTCGTTGGAAAACCATCAATTTTTTTTTGTTTTAATGAAAGAAAGATTAACGAGTAATATCGTTCATCATTTAGGTCCTAATTTATGGAAAACATTTATTGCTAATAATTAGAATCTTTACCAATCACTTTTTTAACAATACCAATTATAATATCAATAATGTCGCAGCAACGCGCGGCCGGGTCTGCTAGTGTATATATATAAGACATACTCAAGAATATGGATATTTCTTGGCTTGATATAACCTCTAAGTCCGTGTTAAATAAGAAACATTTTATTCAGAGAAAATAGTATCTCCACATGATATCAAAATTAAAAAGTATCTTAATTTGTCAGGTCAGGACATTTAAAATGCAAATGGTGTTATAATTTAGTTAATAATCAATTTTTGTGCGTTGCTCCTGCTAAGGCTATAGAACGGTTCGACAAATTTGGATTATCATTTTTTTTTTTGTGTTTGTCGTAATGAAAAATCCGGAAAATCGAAATTTGTGTCTTATATGGGAATTCTGTATGGAAAGTGATGATATATCAAGCTTAGGTACAAAGGGAAGTATGTTTTAATTCTGCGCATCATTAAATAACGATGGCTCCAACGGACTTAGCGTCAGAAGTCAAACTGCTACAAATCTTGGTGCATCTGGCCCTTGTATGGTCATTGGACAATTATATGTCATGTGTTCGCATATGTCGGTAAGATATGATGCGAATTTTCGTCAGACCCTTACAGTCATTCCACGCTGTAGCTGACAAAGTCATGCTTATGCTTAAAATTATCAAATTATTAATTTGTGGCAGAATGTGAAGGCCACCATTATGTACTAAGGTTAGGTTGAAGTGGCTGTCACCACTCTAGCTAACATACTTAGACCTCTTTGGTACCGGTACCACAGGAATCCTGATCCTGAGATAATCTTTCTATTGGTTGAACCATATAGAGCTCCTAATGAAACGTATATGTAGGAGAATGTATCTGTCTATTTTACTATATTATATCATTCTAAAGCATGAATCTAAGAAAACAAGATTACGACACTTCTTTTTTTGTCTTATTTTATTGACGTCACCAGATATCAAAAATAGTGAAATTGTTGTTGTTTGTCCGATGTGGATTAATGGATTTTGATCTCTGGTGGCGTCAATAAAATAAAATAGAACAAATAAATAAATAAAATAAGACAAATTTTGGGTAGCAATGGCGTAGTGGATAAAGTGCTTGATTGCTAACTAGGACGTGTGGGTTCGATCCCCACGCTAGGCGCATTCTTTTCTATACCTCCAATTTTAATTGTTGGATGCCGCCCATGGGTTAAAATGAGACAGTCAATAATTGGTTCTCAAATCCATTGTGCCAAACTAGTGCCGTGCAATTCAGGTTGCGTTTAAAAGACCTTAGGTCTTACAGGAATATAGTTAAATCAAAAAAAAAGTGTCGTAATATTGTTTTCTATGATTCGTGGTTCTAAAGCATCTGTTTAAGTATTAACTTACATGTATATCGATGGGTATACCTACATATATGTATTTGCCTTGTCAGGTAATAAAGGTAGTGTCGTTTAACTTTTCCACCCAGGAATATCCCAATGCCTGGCACCCAACATATGTATTGAATATTGAACTGCTACGGCATTTCCGCCAGTTGAGAGCAGTTATTCAGTTTGTAGGGTTCGATTGCAGAGATTTAATGGCCACCTGACTATCTGAAAAGATACATATATCAGTGGTTGATATTAGGTTTTCTTTTAACCAGGAAAGGACTTCTCTAATTGCCATAATTTCCGCCTGAAATACGCTACAATGATTAGGAAGACAGAAAGAGAGACTTAATTTAAGTCTGTTTGACTACACATCCCCACCAACTCCAACATCAGTTTTTGATCCATCAGTGTAAAGGTGGATAGCATCATCTTCAAAGAAGCTTAAATCCTCTCAGACAGATCTTGGTGGAATGATTGACAACTTACATGCAAGTGTTTTTCTAACAAGACCGGGCAGCAGATGTTTTTTTTTGACGCAACTGTTAGAAATTGGCAATTACTAAATTGTAGGTGACCTTCCAACCGGAGCTGACCGAATTCCAGGAAGAACGTATTAAGTGTTTTTCCAAACATAGCCCAAAATGTCAACAACCATATCTGGCTGATTGAACGAGCTATATTGGCGGAGCAAAATGAAGATCTCGATGTCAATGTTGATGTCGATGTCCCAATATCAATGTCGATGATCTCAATGCGACTATTCTAAATTTCAAAGAACGATAATTGTTTTCATTCAACTATCGCACAGAATTCTTGAATTTACTAGAATTGCCCGGATTACAACCTAACAATTTGCAACTGAAAGTATGAGTTGCGTCATATCAATCCACCTTGACTGTGCAACGGAACTTCATCGAGGCTACAATTATCAGAGGAAAGTATAAAGGAGATGATATTTTGATTCCACACATCCCGATGATTCCAACAGACTTGCCATTCGAACTTAAACTGCTGCAATCCACGAGCTTCTGGCGTTCGCGATGACTATAAATAAATCTCACGGCCAGCCGTAGGAAGTTGGAACTAGCTTGGAGTTTCGCGCATGGGCGACACTATTTTGTATGTTAACGAGTCAGGAATCCATCAATATAAATATCAAAAAGCTTTGTATAAAGTGTTAGTTTATGTTGTTTTTATTTGGATATGCCTTAGCTTTCTGGACAATAGGATACATATTATAAAGTATGTTCTTCGGCATGTTGTCAAAAATTCATTTGTCCTATATCACGCAAAAAATTTGACACATCCATTCTGATTGTTGTAACATGTAAATATGGAAGGGTCTATATTTCAGAAAGAGGTATTCAGTAACAAGTAAAATCAGATCGAAAGTATCTGTTATTAGCCGTGTTTTATTGGAAAATTTATCTTTCGTAAATGTATCCGTCGTAGCATTTTACATACAACTCGCTACGGTCGATAAAAAGCTAAAGTAGAATGCGGCTGGTTGACTTTTATTCGAGTCTCGAATTTGATTTTGTTAGTTTTGTTGGTACGATTGATAATTGGATTCAATTTCGATGGATGTGTTCATGGAGTAGTTATAATTACTAATTTCCATTCGTAAGACTAATCGATCCTTTCGATTCTTTTTTTTTGTAATGGACCAGTTTATATTTCTAAAATCTTAGATAACTCAATTTTGTAATAGATATATAAGCTGTTCTTCTGAAAAGTTTTTCACTTTTACTTTTAAAAAATGTAAGTAAACGTTTTTTGCATTCTTTCCTCATTTATTTTCTGGAGGATGTCTAAAATTCCACCTATATCTGCAATTTTGTATACTCCTAGCGCCAATTAATCAATTTTTACAAATTTCGATTTTCATTTCGAAAAAAAAATCAATCGCTATTGAATGTATTCCGTTTTAATTTTATTATTGACTAACTAAGACCAGTTTCCTTTTTTTGGTTCAAATTTTTTGGTAATTATAAATAAATAGAGTTTGGTGAAAAAAAAAATCATCCTTTTATTTAGATCTACATAAAAGCAATTTGACAAGTTTGGATGGGTGGAAATATTTAATTAAGGTAGAACCGCACTAGGTGAAACTGCATTACAGAGGAAACTGCTCGACACTGCGCTGCAAAATATTTATTCGTATGAAATTCTATGGGCTATAACGCACTAAGCGCCAACTAGACCTCACAAAATGTGCTTTTTGTTCACTGTTTAATTGACGTTGACCGTGGACGGTCTTCGCTTCACTTCATGGACTGGGCGTACATTTTTGTGATCCCATTGTTTTTTCCCTGGACATGTGCCTAGAAATGGCAAAATTTTAACTATTTGTTCCTTACTCCGCTTAGGTTATGTGAATTCTGATGTTTGAATATTGAATTGATTTTGAACAAAACATAATCAGAAAATAAATTTGTAAATTGACTTGAAAAATTAACCTCTAGCTGTGGATTTACTCAGAAAACAAGTAAATGCATGAAATATAAAGGGGAAATGTAAGTCGAGTCCACAATTTAAACTTCATGTAGTGTGCGTTCAAACCAAGAAGAATTAAAAGGAAACAAACAAATCTCCAGCAATTTTGTTTTCTCGTGTGAAAGCCATAGACGATTTTTAAGCCAATACACAAATTGCCCTGTGTAAAAAGGGACTTGGACCATAGTCTATGAACAAACCCGTTCACTTATCATTTCCTTTCTATATATGAATGTTCGAATTTAAAATTGCAAATGCAGAAAAAGTGAACACAAGAAATAGAAACACAAGAATTGAAACATAAATTAAATATTGGTACGTTTTTCTACTTTCTATTTAATATGAATAAAAGCTAATTATTGTTCATAATTATGATTTTTTAATAATTTTACTTTGCAAAAGAAACTTTCATTACTTGTGACTGCTATGCAGGTGTACCATTTTTACAAAAATAAAAAAGCTACGGTCCATGCTACGGTCGATGCGTTTTTTTGGGAATTACTTACGGTAAAATGGATAGATTCCCAATAAAACACAGCTAATGAATAGATTCCCAATACAGCACGGCTATTGGAAGAACATTGAAAATGTCTTATTTTTTTATCAAACTGAATAGCAAAATATAGATAATAAAGTGAAGAATAATTAATTGAAAAAATTTGAGTAGAAAGAAGATTATTTAAACTGTTAGATTACTGAAAATTGTTGTTCCATAATTTTTAATTCAATAACAGGTACTTATAACTGCTATTGATATCCGATAATTCAACTAGCAGTTTGGCCCCTGCCCCATTTTGAGACTTAAGCTGTTTTTGCTTGTGGCCACAGATATAGATAGGAGGCGCTCTTCCACTTAAAGAAAAGAAAAAGTAAAAGTTATGCCGGATTTACACGAGTGACAAATTGCCATTAATTCATGCCATTAAACTGGCAAAATAATGGTAAGATCAAATCAATAATGATAAGCATTTACACGGCGCAAAATAATGACTGTTTGCTTGATAGTGGCAATATGCCATTCAAGAATGAGCAAGTTCATTCTTTCACGCGGTTCGCCATTATTATCAAAATGGCATCATTGTGCATTTACATGACACCATTATAACGGCAATATTTAATGCCAGTCTTCCCTACCATTTTTTAAATGACGAAAATAATGACAAATTTTCAAACCATTTACACGATTTTGTCAGTAACGTCAATAAAATGGGAGAAGTAATTGCAATTTATCACTCGTGTAAATCCGGCATTAGCTTATTCGAGCGAAACTGCAAGATCAAAGATACTTAAATAAAAGATAATTGAGTGGCTTTGTATCATGTGCTGTCAAATTGCCCAAAATTAACCAACTAAAACTTGAGCAGCACCCCCTACCAAAGCTCGAAAATTGGAATAACAACAAGCATTTAAGGAGCATGTCAGTCCATATCTTTTATTTAGTAATATATAAGCCCTCATTAGCAGCACGTAATATATGTTATCGATAGAGCACTTATAACACGTGCAAGACATAAACTGTCGAAACCGATTGTGAAGATTATTAAGATTTCTTCTAAGAAATCCTAATTTTGTTATACCAACAACTGGAAATTATCAGATTTAATTTCATATGCGGAAAAAGGTGATATTTTAGAGCTTTTCGGCGAAATTTGGTAAGAAACCGTCAAATTTTACTAATGGATGTCGTAGATAATTAACTTGACCCTAAAATTCGTGTCAAAACGGATTTTAACTTCATTTTGAATTCGGAGTCGGGTTGACCGTTGACCAACCAGTGAATATAAAAGTGGACATAATCGTCTTTTTATCAGTGTCTATTTTTTGCGACGGTTATAATTTTTACGACTATAAGGCAATGTATGTATTCGTAAAAGAAATAATTCGAACAAAAACAATCAACCATGACATTACGAACATAGAGGAGCATAAAAAATTGATTGACAAAATATGTCTGCCTGTCAGTGTGTCACTCTGTCAGCCTGCCAGTCCGTCAGCTTGTCAGTCTGTCAGTCTATCAGCCTGTCAGTCTGTCAGTTAGTCTCTCAATCAGCCTGCCCGTCTGTTTGTATAACGAGACGCAGCCTAAACGGCTTAAGCGATTAACTTCAAATTTGAGGTGTAATTTTTTTGGAACTCCTCATGGGGGAAATTGAAATTTTAATTTATTTTATTTTTGGCCTAAAAATAATGGTACTGCAAAAACAGTTACTAAGAACCAAGGTAATATTACCTATATGGGCCCTAAATACAACTTATGATAACAAGACTACGTAACTAGGTACTGACAGAGTCGGTGGTTAGCTACATTAAAGTTGTTAGCTACAGGAGCAAGTTCGTACAATCCAGTTGTGAATTTAATTTTGTCTGGTGTGTTTTTACTACGCTTTTTTCAAAAGGACACACTACGCACGCTCCTCCAAACCCTACACTTTTTTTTAAGTCGGAATTTTGTTTATTCTTAAAAATGAATAGTGTGCTTGTAGCTTTAAATCGTAATCAATACTTTATGCGTACGCCAAGAACAACCTCAATTCCACAATCCATTTCCCGACTGGTATCCACAATTTGACAGATCATTTTTGTTTTATCCTTCAGATTTTTACTTCAGTTTGACAAATCATAATGTACTATTTTATAATTGGAAAATGAACTTTTTCTTAATTTATTCTCGAATGTTTGATGAAGTTGCATAAAATCGTTCGCTAATTTGTACCAAATGAAAAGATATTTTTCAGCTATCGAAAAACCTAAGTAAAAACAAATTACAGCATTTTAGGATAAAAATAAAATAAATAAACAATTAAGGCCTGGTCAAACACAACGCGGGCTGGCGGTGCGGTCTACAATTCTGCCTGTCGCGTTCTTTATGATGTATAGAATCATACCACTTTGTTCAAACACAAAGCGGGCAAAGTCGAGCGTGCAAAAAGAACGCGACGGGCAAAAATCGTGTTGTAATTTTTTTCAAAGACCGCGACGGTAATTGTATACAAAATGTGTGACGTCGAAAAATTGATTGATTTGGTGCGTGAAAAACCAGTTCACCGAATACAAGGACATTAATAGAAGCATACAAAAGCTTCAGAGACAATTTCTAGTCTATACTTTCTTAGCTTGAAAAAAGTTTCTATCGGTCTATCTGTCTGTACAACGATCTACAGCCTAAACGGCTGAACCGATTTTTTTCAAACTTGGTACTTAGGCGTTTTAGATGATTGTCTAAAATAGATTTTTGAGTCGTTTTTTTAGGTCCAAAACTAACGGTACCTGCCATTCAAGTTTTTCTGCCATCTTGTTTATCTCGAAAACGGCTGTAACGATTTTGATAAAAAAAAGTGTGTGCACTATATTAGGTATAGTCTACATATTGGTCGATTTTTTTTTAGAAATTTTTTAATGAACGGTGTCTGCCATACAATAATTTTTTTTAATTTGAATTTTCTCATAAATGGCTTCACGGATTTCGATCAAATTTTTTACATAGGAGGTCCTTCACCTTATAAATAATACTGCATACCAACATTTTAGAAAAATATTTTTTTTTGAAAATTCAATATTTCGAAAACGGATGGATGATTTTTTGGAAATTTAGTTTTTAAGTTTATATTACTAAATATTTCAAATTGTTATACCAAGCTTTTTTTTTGAAAAAAATTTAAAAAATATTGTACCTAGGTATATAAAAGTTTAAGTAAAAGATGACTTTGAAAATATATTTAGATTCTTAATAGAAATCTTTTGCATACGATGTGATCGAACATAAGAGCAAGTTCGTGCGATCCAGTCGTGCATTTTATTGTAATCTGCTGTGCGATGAGTCCATGGATTATCTGAAACTGCTCTCGAGACATACGGAAGTAAGTATTGGTAAAACTGCTCATCAAATAAATTGATTACAAAGTAATTAATATTATTAATTAAAGAAATTTAGAAATAGAAATATTATTTAATATTAACTTAATTTTTGCCAGCAGTTGCGGTTATACAAATAATAAAAATAAATTGTATTAATAGTAGTTAAATAGTTTTGAATTTTGCATAATCTCCTCGTTTTTGGTTTAGTTCATGAGTCCATTACCTTTGTTTTCTAAAAATAGAGGTTAAAAGTAGAAGAAACTCATCTTCATCATAACTACTGCTCATTTTGTCTTGCTGCACATGTGAACCTTTTCAGAAGACAATTATGTTTTAACTAGATCGTTGAGAGCTGCCCGCGTTCTGTTTAACACCCCTGATTGCGACGGGCAGCGGTGCGTTCTGCCCGTACCGCCAGCGTTCTGTTTGAACAGGCCTTTCGGGAAAAAGGAAATGTCAAATTTTCCGGGTGGAATGTTGTTCGGGAAGATTCAAAATAAGGCTTGTTATGAATCCTTATCGCTAAATTGTTGATTCATTGTTGAACGTATTGTGAATAGTAATTATTTTGTTCGACGATTGAGAATTAATTTGTCGTCAGATTATTTTGAACGCTGTATTTATATGTAAGTAGTTTGCACTTATTAAATATTGTTATTAGCTTGCAACTTACTATTATTGTTTTTGCACATAAGTGCAAACTCCATTAGCGATAAATTTAAAAGCAAACGCAATAGCAATAGCAGAAAGCAGATAGCAGAAGGACACACAAATTTTCTTCTGTGGGCATTTTTTAGCATGTTTTTTTAGTTAAGCCTAGTACGCTGCTGATGCGAAACGAAAATTTTCGGTGGTCTCCACTAGGCGAGCTGACAAGTTGTAAAAAAAAGGAGTTTTGTCACCAAATTACTCTTAGATGGAATTTTTCTCGTCACCAAATAACTTTTAGATGTAATTCTTATGAAATAATTCTTGGATATAAAAATAGTTCTGGTTACACATAGAGGAGTTAAAATAAAACTCAGAACCGTTTAAATGATCTACGTGCTAAACTACGTGCTTCATTGGAATGGTGTAAACGGTTCTGAGTTCTAATTTATGGTTTCTTACTAATTCCGGATACCATTTTCAAGTCTAAAAATTATTTCAAATAAATTACATCTAAAAGTAATTTGGTGACAAAACTACTTTTGGTTATGTTAATGCTTCCTTTGAAAGTATGAAGTTTTGATTCCAAAAAGATATCGCTCGCCTTTATTAGTCAACCCGTTCCAAAGATATAGTTCAAAAGCTATTCACTGTTCACCTTGAAATACATAATCTGAAAATACTTTGGAGTGTATCTTTGGAACGGGTTATCCTAAAAACTTGGTTGATACCTTTTTGTAATCTACTCTTGATACTCTCATCAGCAATCAGCATCAAAAGTTTTTAGGCAGAAGGCTTATTGAAAAAAATCACTCCTGAAATACGCATATTAAGAATGATGTATGCGTAATCCTGGAGTTACTTTTTTAAATACAACTTCTTTGCAAAAAATGTTGATGTTTCCTTTGAAAGTATGAAGTGCTGATTCTGTGTTCGATGTGTTTTATGTGTTGAAAATATGTAGTTTGAAGTGGTGAGTGTTTTTGATATTTATATGGAGTAAAAGGTCGCATAGAATTTAAAAGTCGGAGTAACAAATGGATTTTAAAAATCGTGACATGGAAAGTTCATTGCAGAACAAACTACTGAATCTTGTTTATAATATTTTTATTTAGTAGTCACTTAAAATAAATTAATTCTAAAAGAACATAGGTTATTTTTAATCTAAGCACTAGCACTAGGTATGAGAAAAGTCGATAGTTGGCACTCCAAATAAAGATCATCTATATCTTTTTGGCCGATAAGGTATGTGAAGGGTGTGCTTCTATCCAACTTCCCATTTTCATTCTGCAGATTTAGTTTAGTCGATTTTGAAATTGAGTTTGATACAAGAATTAGAATTGAATTTATTTTAAATAATTTAATACAGAAAATGCACAGAAAAACCAGACACTAGAGAAAACCCAGAGCCAAAGAAAAATCAAATATACAATACAAGAGCTTGATTTTTTTTTATATAAACAATGAAATGTCAAAATTTCGCAAGCAATTAATGTGCACGGGGTCAATTTCCGATCTGTGAAGATGTGAAGTGATAAATTTTATCACGCTTTCACGTCTAATTCGATTTTTCGATTCGTGAAAAAGTGAAGTTAAATGCCAAACATTTTTCATATGATAATTTTTTTTATCACAGTCAATTGTTTTGTGAAGAAAATGTTTCTAATCGAATATTAAGAAGAAAAACAGGATTTGGCACATGAAAAGTAAGCAACAATTATATTTATACACAAATTTATTTTGGTTATAAGTTATATTTGTGTTTATTCGAGTAAATAACGAAATTGTTAAATCAAAAGATTGACAACAGCCGACGCGACGGTGCTCTTTCCCGCGACAGATAGTTGGAAACTACTCATTGCAAAAAAATGCAGAGCACTTTACCATATTTAAATGGCTTTGAAGCGCACTTATAAGTTGAGTGTTTTTCAAAAATGCTCTCAATTCACGTATTAAATCCATGCATAAATGTTTTGGGAATCTGTAAAGTTCAATAAAGTGCTCCTAGTTGTAACTTCGAATAGATTCTGCCCATCTCGAATGGAAAGCCTCAGTATCCTCACATGAAAAAATAATAAATCTTACTCAAAATAGAGATAATATTGAATATAATATAAAACCCACAATTGTTCAGTACGACGTCTTTTTTTTATTTATTAAACGAATTATTATTCTGGACATTATTCTTAAGCAAATTTAGAAACTGAAATGAAATATTTACCTTTCCCAACAAAAAATCTAATCAGAAATGACAGAATTTATCATTTAGTACTTTTTAGTACAAACTTTATCACAATGAGTTCTAGAATCGCATCAGGCGTGTGCGTGAAGTTGGAAAATGATAAGCCTCTGTGAAAACTGAAATGATATTTTTTTTATCACTTCATAATTTCACAGATCGGGAATTGACCCTCAGGTCAATTAAATTGAGGACGAAAAGAGTTTAGAATTTTACTAAGAAATCTAGTACATTTCTACATTTCGTCTTCCAGTAGCTTACTGGAAAACGAAAAGTAGAGCAAAATTTTTCGTTCCTGATTTCTACGTGTAATTTTTGTATGGGATTTTTCGTTTCGCATCAGCAGCTGACTAGGCTTTACTGAAGAATGTCGAAGGCAACTTATGCTGGTAGAAACAACAAAAACAAATGACATTTGGAAACGCCATAACAAAATGAAAGTTCACCTTGCGATAAAGCAAGCGATGGGCAGTATGCGATGAAAGCATGCTTTCCATCGCATGCTATGAAAATAAAGCTGCGATTTCGGTACTGAAAGCATGCTTTAAACTTAAAGCATGCTCTAGTCTAAATTCATCGCTAATGGAGACCGCATGTAAGTAACAAAAGGCAGGTAATTAGATTGATCGAGCAGATCCATGGAAGTAAGGTAATTTGTTGAAAGCCTCTTAGTGGTAATAAATTGGCAGAATTTGCGATCCTCTTGGGCCGCCAGAAGGAGATGCAATATTCTACTATTTCTCTATAGTCCAGGAAAATTAGACAAAAAAATGACGAAACTTCAAAAAAATTCCGACCAAGCTGAATTTAGGCAGAGAGCTTCATTTTAATATGCTAAGCATTTCCTAAAAAGTACCCCAAAATTGGTGCGGTGAAAAATTTTTTAGGGGGGTGAAGCAAAAATGCAGTTTTTTTCAAAATTAGGTTCTCGAAAACTATAGGTTGTTTTGAAAAAAGTTGTAGGTACGCATTGTAGCTAAAGTTATTCTACTGTATGTCAAATCGTTCTTAAGTTATAGTGTACCAAAATTTAATTATAAAATAAAATAAATATCAAAATAGATATATAGATTAAATTCATTCGTTAAAGCAACCAGACTTAATCTAGCTCCCATTTCAACGAACATTTAAACTTTGGTACGCTATAACTTAAAAACGAATAGACAAACAGAAGTAATTGGTATGTCATTTTGTAGATAATTTTACTGCTAATAAGTCGTTCCTAGAAAATTTTGAGAAAAATAACGGTTTTTTGGAGTTATTGAAGAAAATATAATAAATTATTATTTTTAAAGTTTAATGACGAACAAATTAATTTTAAAATGCTATGACTTAAGAATGAATTGACATACAGAAGTCGTTAAAACGTCATTTTGTAAATAATTTTACTGTCTTAAGATTTTTTTTAGAAAAAATAAAGGTTTTGAAAGTTATTAAGCAATATAAAAAAATTAGGATTATTAAGATGGCAGCATTACCCTTCCGGTTACACACTTAAAATTTGTTTTTTTTTTCATAGAATATGTTTTTGCAAATATAAATAAAGACAAAAAAATCCCACACAAAAACATAAATTTATCACATTTTTTTTGTATTAATGTACTACACCCCAATGTTTTCGACCATTTTTCTCCAAATCTATTAATTGTACTATAAAAAGTGTCTGAAACTTTTTTGTGTAGAATAACATTAGCTAGAATTCGCACCTACAACTTTTTTCAAAAGAACATATGGTTTTCGAGTTATTTGGAAAAGAACTGAATTTTTCCCCCTTCCCAACCACCCCTAAAAATTTTTGCTCTGTACCAAATTAAGGACTTTTTAGGAAATGCTTAGGACATTCAAATGAAACTCTCCACCAAAATTCAGCTTTTGTCGGAATTTTTTTCGAAGTGAATGTCTAATTTTCCTGGAGTAATATCTTCTATTCCCATTTTTTCTAAAATAACCTAAAAAGTATTTCAGTTGTCAATCAATCGTCGTTTTTTTTTTGTAAATAAGGGATGAGAAAGCTGTTTATAACTCTCCAACAAGTATATGTAACTCTAAAAAAACAGGCATTTGTGGTGAACCACTTGTCCGAGTCCTGGCACTACATGCTAAAAATTGCTTCTGGGGAGAGCTGGTAGTATATAATTTCAAGAAAAGACAAGTTTAAGATTCTACTTTTTAAAATATGATTAATTTTTAGGTTTATTTATTTTACTATCTACAAAGTCCTACAAATTACTTTGTGAGTATTGAAATACAAAGCTACTAGTTTTTTTTTTTAATCTAGGGAAAATTCGACTTAGAAAATACGAACTCGCAGAGTTTGGGTAGGTATCATAAAAAAAAGATAACAAAAATAATCTTTTAATTAAATGTTTGTTTTGTTTCTTGATCGTATTTAACTTCATGACGTCTTAGAAAAAACACAGCAAATAAAATATACAGTTTATGTGGTTATTGTTTGACAAATTAAAACAAGGATAATAAAGAAATATGACGGAAAAAATATATTTTTGCATCTATGAACGATGTTGCATCATGGCCGAAATAGATAAAAATAAGCTTTGAATATAGGCAGCTTAGACATAACAACTAAGATGCCAACGTTCTCATTTTACGAATATAGGTATGTAAACGGTGATTTTTTAAGAGCTTGGCTTTTGAAAATTCAAAAAAACACAGAAACTTGTAAAAAGTGAATGAAATTTTTATTTGGATCGATAAATCAATTTCTGCCATTTACTTTTTAAAAATATTTTCACAGGTGGTCCATTCTGAAGGTCCAATTTTGGCAAACTTTTTAACACATTTCGGCCGGAATCTCACCAATGACGCGTTCAATGTTGGCTTCAAAGGTAGCAATCGTGTTTGGCTTGTCCCCATAGACAATAGACTTAACATAGCCCCACAAAAAATAGTCTAACGGGGTCAAATCACATGATCTTGGTGGCCAATTGATTGCGCAAAAACGTGAGATCAACTGCTCACCAAATTCGCCTCTCAATTGATGCATGGTTTCGCGTGCAGTGTGGCATGTGGCACCGTCCTGTTGGAACCACATGTGGACCGAGTTCAATTCTTGCATTTTCGGCAAAAAAAAATCTGTTATCATCGAACGGTACCTTTCTCCATTGACCGTAACCCTGCGGCCTTCATCGCCCTTAAAGAAGTACGGCCCAATGATGCCGCCTGCCCATAAACCGCACCAAACAGTGTATTTTTCGGGATGCATTGGTAGCTGCTGAATTGCCTCTGGCTGCTCTTCACTCTAAATACGGCAATTCTGCTTATTCACGTATCCATTTAGCCAAAAATGAGCGGAAAAAAAACGGACGTAGCCTGCGAAACCAATTTTTCACAGAGCACGAATTTTGATAATAAATTTCAATAATTTGCAAACGTTGTTCAGGCGTAAGTCTATTCATGATGAAATGGCAAACAATACTGAATCGAAATGTCAAATGTTCGTGGAATCTGTCATGTGTGATCTGTCAAAAATATAAACGTCAAAAACCAAGTAGCAAAAAAATCACCCGTTATAAGCACGAAATATACATAAATGATTTCTCTAGAAGAAAATGAACCAATTAAGAAATTTATAGTAAATCTATATTATTCAATAAAATTCAATATAAAAATATAAACAACTAGCAAGCGAAACTATACTAGTCCTCCTCCAAAATGATGATCGAAATCGGCTGAGACGCTTATGAGTAAGTCCAATATATAAAATAGTTTGTATGGCAAATTATCCGAAATATAAATTATAACTACAGTGTAGTGCACATATTTCTTATTACCAAAATCCTTAGAAGCGTTTTCAAGATAATTAAGATGGAGAAAAAATTGTATGGCAGGTACCTTAATTCTTGGGGCTAAAAAAAACGAGTCAAAAGTATATTTGAAACAATCACCTCAAACGCTTAAGTATCCAGTTTGTAGACAATCGCTTCAGACGTTTAGGCAGTGGCAGATTAGCCTTCTCGGCGCCCTGAGGCACGCTGAGCGAGTACCGCCGCCATTTTTGTTAATATTATCCTAGGTTCGTTATAGGATTGGGCTAATTTCGAAGAGTAATGGGACAAGGTTGTGTTTTTGAGGGTGAGGAATTTGAATGCGGCGGTAAAATTTTCGAAATATGTCACATGTCATCATTTTTAATAAATTGGATAAAATTTTTGTAAGCAAAATTGCTTCACTAAGTATTTACTTGTATAGAGAAAATATATTTTCCTTATATTTCAACGAAGAATCTATTAAGTTTTAAAACCGGGAACCCGTCAAATATTTTTTATACGGCAAAGGTGTATTGCATATGGACTATTGCAATTAATTTAATAATAAGAACTAATGAGATATATGTATATCAGAACTTGATTGCTCTTTTCTTTAAATTAGATGGTGTAAATCTTTTATCCTAGAGCTTTGGGGGCGGTCATTACCCCATGACCTCCCATCTGGATACGCGCCTGCGTGTTATATGGTGGTTTATTTATTTGTCGTTGAAAAGACCAATATTAAAAATGGCATTGGTTTCAATTCTACATTAATATATAAACGCATTCTATTCACACAAAAACACAACTATAATAACTGTTTCAAAATTGCCAATTTAAATTTAAGTGATAGTAATAAATATGTAGATTTGTAAGGTTAGATAAAAAATACCTAATTGTACAGGGTGGCGCAAGAATCGTGCTACAATAAGAAATTTAAATAACTTTTATTTTAATCGATGTATTTCATTAATTTTTTTTATTGGATTAAAAATTAAATTTTATTTTAAATAACTAAGGGTTTTTAAGGCTGATAGACCGCAAATGACCTCCACGCTCGTCCTCGCATATGCGGCACCTGATCAGAAAATTGTTCATTGCGGCCTGAAGGGTTGAAATTGGGACCGCCTCAATTATTGTCTTAATCGACTGCTTCAATTCAGTCAAATTCCTGGGTTTCGTTTTGTACAATTCCTGCTTGGCATAAGCCCATAAAAAAAAGTCTGGTGCAGTCAGGTCAGGTGACCTTGGGGGTCAGCGGAATGTGCAGTTTCTGGATATCAATTTGTTTATGAATTTTCGTTGGAGCTCGGCCATTACTTGTGTGGCTACGCGTTCACTTGCTCCATCTTATTGAAACCAAATCCTGCTGTAAGGGATACGTCTTCGGCGACGTTCTCGGTAAAAAAAACTCCTTCAACATCTTTAAACAACGGTCCCCATTGACAGTTTGTGTTACACCGTTATCTTCAAAGAAGTATGGCCCGACAATACACCCTGATGAAACTGGGCACCACACAGTGACTCGTTCTGGATGCAGTTCCATCTCATGGAGCATTTCTGGATTAGATTCACTCCCTATACGGTAATTTTGCTTGTTAACATTGCCGTTTAAATCAAAATGGGCCTCAACAGATATGAACAAACAATTTATCAATAGGTTGTCTTCTTCGGCCATTGCAATTATTTTTCGGAAAATTCCAGGCGAACAGGCAAATCCTGAGGGTTTAACTTGCTTGTAATTTGGACTTTGTACGGAAACAAATTTAAGTCATCATGAAGTATCCGTTGTAATGACCGTCTGCTAACTCGAATTTGGCCCGATATGTTTCGAGTCGAAACACTTGGATTTGCCTGTATTGCCGATGCTACAGCCATGATTGTACCCTGAACTCGAACATTGGGATCTCGATGATACGGTCTTCGTAAGATGCTTCCAGATTCGGCAAACATGTTTACCAGCCTCATAATGGTCCATCTACTCGGGGGGTACCGCCAAACTCTAGCCTAAATTCCCTTTGGAAACGAAATGACGGACTGCAAAGAATGGTATCCAAATTCTTTTTTCAGTATCCCAAGCATGCATTTTTATAAACCTAAATAGTAGCCTATAAAATAAAAAAAATTTGCCGATTACTCACACTGAAAGAAAGTTATTACGTTTTATTTTTATAGCACGATTCGTGGGCCACCATGTATTCTTATTCAAATACTAATTTGTTTGTAGTTTTAATAAAGCTCTTATATGTGCCATATTTAAGAAAGGAGATTCGAGTCGGGCCGAAAATTATAGAGAAATTTCGATTCTTAATTCCCTTGCTTCGATTGTGTATGGAAGACTTACGCGTTGGCTCGAGAATACCAATCGACTCAGCTTATATCAAGCAGGTTTTCGCCCCGGATTTTCAACTATATAGACCAAATTTTTGCTTTGCAAAGCATTGCTCGAAAATATGTCGAAAAAAAAAACAAAAAACTATGTGTGCTTTGTTGACTTTATTGCAGCATATGATACTGTCAATAGGCAGACTTTGATCTATAAACTGGCATCGTTTGGAGTATCTCAGAAGTTTTTAATGATGTATTTTAATTTTCTGTCATCTTCAAGTGCAGCTGTGTGGGATGGTTCAAAGATGTCAGATTGTTTTGAAACTACATCGGGAGTCCCACAAGGTGGCATATTAAGCCTCATTTTATTCGCCCTGTTCATGTATGATGTTTCTGATATTCTTCCGGGTATAGTAAGCTTTGCGGGACAGCTGATAAAGGTCCTGACAACTTGGTGTTGCTTGCGGAAAATCCATTTACCCTCCAACTACAAATAAACAGGTTACAAACGTACTGTAAGACATGGGATCTTTATATAAACATCATGAAAACGAAGAACATGATTTTCGAAGGTCGACAAAGAGGAAGACTACGTGAAGAATCTTGGCGACTTGACAACGAGCAGTTAGAAGTGGTATGAGAATTTAAATATCTAGGTGTATTATTATCCTCAAACCTTAACTTTCGAAAGCATGTGAACGAAAAAAGTAATGAAATTAAATTAGCACTCAACATAGTCCCAACATTGATCTTGCTTCAAAATATCAAGTTTTTAACGCCACAGTCAACACTTGTATGTGTTATGGAACGCAAGCATTTGGAGTCAGTCGTTTTGAAGAATTTGAATCTGTGCAAAGGTTTTTCCTGAACCAACTATTTCGCTTACCCGACTCAACACCAACATATGCCTTGCAAGTCGAATCTGGGTTACCTCTAATTTATTTCAATAATTTGAAGGCACACTCCGATTATTTAACAAGAGTGATGAAGAGAAATGTATGGAGTCTGCATAGATGAATCGTATTAAGATTTTTACGAATCAACGCTTTTCCCTTTAGGGAATGGAACCAGCTGGCTCTATCTCATGATCTTACTTCATCTTTATCCGAAAGTAACGTTATCAACTGGCAAGATATATTTTCAACGATCGTAGCTAAGATCAGCACTTAACTTGAGCATCAACATCTGCTTCCAGAGTATTCTACAAAAATCTAAACCATAAAATACTATCTGCAGAAGGTTATTCTAACAACAACTATACATCTGAAGTTATGAGCACCATTTTTAAAACCATTATTAAATCTCAATTTCATCCCACATAGAGCCGATCTTGCGCAAACTTCTGTGTAACAGAAGAGAATCTGAAAATATCTTTCATTTTATTGCGGTTTGCACAATTTTACAAGAAATTCGGAGGTTATATTTGGAAAAAAGTTTTTTGTCTATTAATAGTCTCTATGAAATTCTAAACGGCGTTCGGTGTTGGATCTGTTTGTACAGTTTTTGCAACCATGCCATGACTTATCTTAATAGCTTTTGAAATGTTCCCTTTCCCATTAGAAAAAAACATCAAAATTTTACTATTTAAATTTAATATCCCAGTAAGAAAATCCACTAAAATCAAAAGCTTTACATTTATTTCTTCTTTATCAGATTCATTGTTAATAGGCAAATAATCTTGTTAACATATCTTTAATTTATTACATAATTATGTTATTATTTTTTTTTCTTGGTAAAACCAAAATAAAATAAAATAATTAGAATTATTTGTAATAGTTTTTAGGTGGACATAAGACATAAGTATTAAGAGTATAGTTTAGTTTAGAGCGCCTGTAAAAGGCTTGTAAATTAGTTGTAAGTTATTGATAATTAGGCTAGTTTTTAAACATTTTTGTCTAGCTTTAAGATAGTTATAAGGTAATAATAAATAAAAATGAATTACAAAAAAAAAATGTTATTATTTTAATATAAAATGTCATATCCGTCAGACGGCAGAATTGTCAAGTCCGTATTCTTAATCAAAAACATTATAATACCATATTTGAAATAAAGAATTAATCTAATCTAATAATTTGTTTATTTTCTTAAAATGTGTAGGTACCTATTAATATATATTTTATTAGTAATTTAATACATTTTTAAAAGGATATTTTATAAGACAATCTAATATATTTATTTTTGAGTAAATCGTGGAGTACGTGGTATTATAGCGAATTGAATTTCTTAACGAGTGATTTGTCATCACGTGTTATCGAACCGCTTGCGCAAATAGACGTTTCAAGAATAGGCGGAAAATCAGGACAGAGATTTAAATTTCGTGTTTTCAGATATCTACCAACAATGATGATACCCGAATTTGAATGTCATTAATCCTTTTCATTTTCTTTTGCTTAATTTTTTTTTTGATTAAAATAAAAGAACCAATAAAATTTGCCGCCCTTGGCTCGGGCCTCACAAGCCTAGTGGTTAATCCGCAACTGCGTTTAGGCTGTAGACCGTTATTCAGACAGATAGGCGTATTTGCGGGATCCACTTTTTTCGTGTTCTCTTTCATCATAATGTCGAGTTTGATTATAATCTCAATTTTTTTTTACCCAAATGCAAAACTTGCCTTACATAGGTACCTATATCGGCACGACTACGACAACTTTGGCGCCAAGATATAATAACGGTTTTTGGTAGAGGGGCTTAATACAAGCATTTTTTACTATGGGAGGGGGGGGGGTCTATCTCACCTCGTTTAGGCGAGAGGGGTAGTTTTATAAAATTTACTTAAATATAGAAAAAAAAATATTTAAAAACAATGGCAACACTTACAGTTAAAAATTTACTTTTTTAAAAAGTCAGAACTCTACAATTTATAATAAATTTTTAGTAAAGTTGTTTCACTCAATGGTTTTTGAAATAATTGACTTCAAACTCAAAATTTATGAAAAAAAAGTTAAAAAAATCAGTTTGAGTATTATTTTGCTCATGATTATAAATACCAATAAAGAAGTAATTGATGTAGTTAACTGTTCCAATTATTTTTTAATCAAACACTGAAAACTATTCGTTTCTATGTTTTCTAGTTTTTGAGAAAATTGAAAAACAAAAAAAAATAATTTTGTATCAGATGGGTGCATGTAAAGTTTCTTTTGCATTTAAAGAATCTGGATTAAAAAAAATAATTGATATTATATACATAAACGTATGTACATAGAAAAAAGAAACACTTAATAACCGCATTAACTGTAATAAAATCACATAGGTATATATGAAATTTACGATGCAAACAGTGAGGTGCCTAAGGGGGGGCATGCTACCCCCTGCAACCCCCCTGCTTGGGCTCACTATAGGCTTTGGGGAGGGTGAAAATTTTATTATATGCAAAGTTTCTTTAAAATTAAAGAATCTTTTGGGTTTAAAGAACAAGTATAGTTTTACTATTTTTCAATTACATATCTTAAAAACTAGAAGACATAAAAAGAAGTAGTTTTCTGTGTTTAATAAAAAAATAATTGGAGCAGTTAACTACATCAATTATTTTTTTATCGATATCCATAATCATGAGAAAAATAATATTCAAAGTGATTTTTGTAACTTTTTTTTCATAAATTTTGACTTTGAAGTCAATTATTTAAAAAACTATTAACTAAAACAACTTTATTTAAAATTAATTATAAGTTGTAGAGTTCTGACTTTTGAAAAAGGTATAATTTATAACTGTAAGTGTTGCCGTTCTTTTTTAATATTTTTTTTAAAGATTTTAAGTAAATTTTTATAAAATTGCCCCTCCCGCCTAAACGAGGGGAGATAGACCCCCCCCCCTCCCATAGTAAAAAATGCTTGTATTAAGTCCCTCTACTAAAAACCGTTATTATATCTTGGCGCCAAAGTTATCGTACTCTCCCCCCTATATCGCAAGTAAGAATGTATTGATTTAAGATTGGCTGCTTTTCACCAGAGTGATTAATCTTTTTCTCTGTCTATTGTTCCTTTAGGTGGGAAACCCACACTTTTAGATACTGCGATATTTAACAGGTGTGAACATTGGTCAAACATATATCCGCACTCTTTACTTCAATTAATTTAGAAAAGTTCATTCGCCCATAGCCGTAACAGGCCGTATCCACTTTTATCTGTATTGACAACGACAAATCTTTCCTTAAATATCAAAGCATTTTTTTTCTTGGCTAGGAAGTAAATGCATTGACATTTCATTTAAACAATAGGGCTTGAGGTGTAGTTAAGGCTGTTTAAACAAAATTTATCAACAAAAAAATTATGTATATGAAGAATTTAAGTATCTACAAATAAAAATGTTTGAAGGGAGAAAAGAGGAGTTACCGGCATGAGTTACAAAAAATAATGAGATAAAATGTCATTTGCACTAAAAAAAAAAGGAAAAAACACACCCGTCAAATTTAATGCCAAGCATCGATTTCAAAGCAAAATCGTAGAGAGAGCTTGCTGACATTCCAAAACAACAAGAAACAACTACTTTATTAGACATTCCAGGATGAGTATTCAGAGAAAATGATTTGCTAGTGGAGTCGGCCTGTAACAAAACCACAATGTAGAACGGACGATACCTCTACAATTTTACAAACAGGAATTTCTTCTATTTCTGCCACCACTTACGGTCTTAAAAAATCATAAGGCGTAATTGCATTGTGTAGAAGCAGTACCGGATTTACACGACGACCAAAGTGGCAGTATTACTGTCAAAATATTGGCATTATTTTGTTTGTCGGGTAAATGGTCGAAAAGTGGCAGTTATTTGTCATTAAAAAACTGCCAGCCAGAATTTTCGTTAAGTTTTGGCACCATACTGACATTGTGTAAATTTAATACTGACAACAATTTTAAAATGACAATTTGCAATAAAGAATAAACTTTCATATTCTTTACTCCCACTGTTGGCAGTATTCTTATCTGTCATTGGGGGTATTCACAATCCGGTGCAACTGGTCTAGTATTATTGTAAAAATGCAAAAGTGCAACCTATTTTTGCACCACAACAACAACTTACACTGACTAAGATTTTCTATTCTATTGCAACTCTGGAGTAAAAATGCAAAATCAGTTTGAACACAAACATTTCTGACAGCAAATAACTGCTGCCAAACTGTCAACGACACCAGGCAAATTTTGCATCATTGTATTTTTCCGCTGCAATAGGGTTAGGGTATAGCAAAAGTGCAGTTTGCATTTTTACTCCAGAGTTGCAATAGAATAGAAAAGGTGCGTCACGATTTACAGAAAAAAATTGAACTTCGCAATTTTACACCTTTATGTTGCATCAGATCGTGAATACCACTATTATTTTATCTTTGTAAACGAATTTCGTTAATAAAATTAATGTTTTTGCTAATGGAAGCAGACGTCAATCGAAAAATTATTCCGGGATTATTTTTAAAGCGATTCATGACTTGTTGGCGTGTTTTTCTATCCATTTACTTCACATATATCGAAGAAGAATTGACATTTGCCGCGATTTGTACAAATTAATGCATCTTCCTATAGGAATATTAATTTTGCCACACCTGGTGTAAGTCCAGTCGAAATTTGTTTAAATCACTTGAGTTGATGCGTGGGTTTCACACATTTAACATAAATATTCTTTTTTGAGAAGTCATATCAACAGCTTTTCCATAGATCCCTAAATCGTTCGCTTAGCTTATTTTCTAAGCCTAAGTCGAGAACCCAGCAACAACTCAACTTGATCCTTACATCACATATTTAAAACGACAGATCTCTTTAAAACACTGGATAGCGCATTCATAAAAAAAATGAAACAACGTGAAGGCTGTTATAAATGCGTAGGTGTCTTGTGTCATGCCCCTTCTTATAATACTTCGAATTACTTTTAGAGGTGACATTGAGCGATATTTCAAATGCAGGTATTTATTTGTTTAAAACAATAAAAAACAAAAATATTTCTTACTTTGTACACAACACAATTTCAATTAACTTTTATTTACTCGAATACCCGTCAAGAATAGTACCAGCGCAACTTATCTCCACTTCGCATTGCTTAAAAAAAAACTGTTATAAAAAATACACTATCCAGTGTATTATGGAGATCAGTGATATTAGCTAGGTATGTATTTGTCATGTCACTTTCGCGACAACAAAAAAAAAATACGAACTGTAATACTGATGGTACGATTACACACTTCCATTGGGGTCCAACTTTGAACTTTTATTGAAAACAGCCTTTTTTATGAAGAATGGTACAAAAATACAGCACGCAAAAATAAAACCTATTACAAGTCTAATTGTAATGCTTTACAACAAATACAACATGTACCTACATCATTTGAAGAGAAAACAGTCCCATCCATCAGTTTATCATCATACATACATATATGTACATTCTATGCTAACAACGAAAAATTAAATATTGATTAACCCGCAACCGCAAAAAAAATATTACATAAGTACATAAACAAGATACAAATCATTTTGTTTGTTTTTTACAAGATGAAAACATCATACAATTTTTATTACGTGCTCATAAAAGTTTACAATGGTGAATATTTACAATTATTAGGTTCTTAGGTTGACATTTTATGTCTGCTAGCACAGATGGGGATCTTATTCGTCTAATTATTGTTATTTTTTTCTTAAACATTTTTGATTTAAAAGGTTTCTTTTATTTAATAGAGTAATTTTGTTGCCGCGCAGCTATCTCATACTAAAGTACACATATAAAAGGTATTACCTTAACCCTAAAAGATAAACATGCGCCTTCGAAGAGCACGATTGAAAAAAGCATTTTGTTACTAAATTAAATATGTATATATATTTTTTTATTGTTACACTTTATCGTTATATTATTATCAATCAATTAAAACATATTAGGGGTATTCACGATCCGATGTATCTGGTCTTGTATCATTGTAAAAGTGTAGTATTTTTTTGCACTACAACAACAAAATATACTGAATGTTAAAGTCTTACACTTTCACACTTTTACAATACCCCAACAACCTATTGTAACAGAAAAATACAAGAGTGTAAGATTTTTTTAACACAACTAAGCCTTCTTCAGAACAAATGTGAAACAGATTTTGACATTTGATTCAGTGTTGCTACAGATTAAAGGAAAGGTGTGTTCACAGTCTATTGTAAAAAAATAAAATTTTACAATTTTACAAGACTTGGTATACAAGATCGTGAATACCCCTATTAAGTAAAACAAGTGTCCTCATCAAACTTGCCGCCAAAGTAGGGATTTCCAATTAGGGATGATCAAATTTGACACAACATCGATATCAACATCGAAGAAACAACATCGATGTCATCAAAATATAGAACCAGAGTCATCGATGTTTTTAAAACATCGATGCTTTTTTAATGCATTTTCTTGTAATTTAATAGCACGTTCAAAATTTGTTAAAAATGCATTATATTACAAATTCAAAGTACCTTCATTGTACATATTGAAAATTGTAGCGATGTTTTCGATCATAATTTTCTTATGCTTTTCGGCCAAGTACCTACGACAAATTCGTCATAATGTAACCTGATTGCAAAAGAACTAGGTAATACGTTATGCCTAATATATACTTTTGTAAACTACCATTCCTTTGTAAGAAAAATACCAAAACGTACTTTCTAACTGATTACTACTTAACTGACTTTTTTTTTTATAAAAAAATCCGTGGAGCTGTTCTTAAGAAACATAAGATTTATTTTTTGGCCAAAAAAATGTATAGCAGGTACTCTTATTCTTGGCTTTAAAAAAAGTCAAAAAACCGTGTAGGAATTTGTAGGAAAAAACAATTATGTACCAAGTTTGAACAACCTCGCGGATAGACAGAATAGTGAGCACCACTCTTTACGACTTTTTAACCAAACTTACCATATAGTACCATATAGTAGTTTTAGCCCAGGATACTCAACAATAGACCATATCTTTCTCCTAAAAAGCATAGCTGATTCGTTCTTGGCAAAAAATAAAAAAACTATACGTGTTTTTTGTGGACTTTAAAGCTGCATTCCATACAATAGACAGAAATGCCCTAATGTTCAAATTGTTTGGTTTGGGAATGACACTTAAGTTTGGCCGTATTCTACAGAACTTATACATGGATACCACAGCAGCAGTGTGGGATGATGAAGATATATCCGAATGGTTTCAAACTAGAACATGTGTTAGACAAGGATGCACACTCAGCCCAAGTTTATTCTCACTATTTATTGAGGACATTATCGGTATTCTACCAGGAGGTATTGAATATGCTGGAATCCTCATCAAAGCTCCACTTTTTGCAGATGATATTGTTATGCTCGCATACTCGCCAGAATCACTTCAACTAATGATTAACAAATTAAGCGCATATTGTACGTTATGGAAACTAGTAGTTAACCTGGAAAAGTCGAAGATCATGATATTCAAGGGTGGCGGTGGTAGATTGAGCTCAAGAGAACAATGGACTTACAACAATGAATCTATCGAAGTTGTTAAGGATTATAAATATCTTGGAGTCTACATAACAAAGAACTTGAGTATGGAAAAACATCTCTCTGAAAAATTAGCGAAGGCGAAAACTGCAATTAATACCGCATGGAAGAATATCTTTAGTAACAGGCATATATCACATAGTGTTAAATACAAAGTGTTTGAATCGGTGTCCCAATCCACATTGTTGTATGCGGCCCAAGTATGGGGTGCAAAAAAATTCGAAACTGTTGAAAAATTACTTAGATTTTATTTAAAGCGCATATTTCGACTTCCCCGAAATGCGCCAAATTACATGGTAATGTTAGAGTCGGGCATCTCTCCAATGTTTATTACAACATTAAAATTGAATGTTGATTACATCATTAAGGTATTGAATATGCCGGATTTTCGCCTACCAAAAAAGCTGCTCTTCAAGCAATACGTAGCAGATCTGGATGGTTTAAGGATTGACTCGATCTGGCCCAAGAAGCTAATGTAGAATTAAATCTTAATGACTTGAACTCATGGAAACCAGCACTATACAAACTGATCTCAGATTTAGATGACCGTATAAGAGTAAGGTATGCGGAGGAAGCAGCAGATTCAATGCACAGAATGATCTACAGTAAACTGAACCATAATTTGAACAAAAAAAATTATTTTAGAGATGACCACTCCATTGAAGAAATATCAACCATGTTCAGGATGAGAGGTGAATTACTGAATCTTAATTACGTACCGCATCGTGAGGATTTACCTATCTTTTGTGAAATATGTAATATGGATGAGAGAGAAGATATTTTTCATTTGCTTGGTAGATGTCCAATACTAAGGGAAACACGAATACATATATTTGGTGAAGATTTTTTATCCGAAGAGGTGATTTTAGGATACTTAAATGAAATGAATGTACCCAAAATATATAAATTTTTTAAAATTGCACTAGTGTATAGAAATAGAATTTTAAGTGAAAATTTTTGAACCTGAATTAATACTTAAATTGGTTTATAAATTTGTAATCAAAAGCTATAATTGTCAATCTGGCAGACGGCAAATGCCATGCTATATTCTATGTACATAATTTTGTTACTAATATTTAATACAGAATAAACAAAAAATCTATCTAATCTAAATCTATCTATCTATAGTACTCGTACCCATATATCGTAAGTAAATATCAAACCATTGACAAAAATTTTACTTAAATAATAATTAAGGTTGAAGCTTTTGTTTTCTTTCTCTTAAATGTTAAATTTTATGGAAATTATTATTTCATAATATTAACTTATAAACTATATTACTTTCAATAATAATAATGATCATTTAAAATGTATAATTTAAAAAAAAAAATGTAAAACATGGCTGGTTTGGTCTTTCAACTTGATACATACAATTTTACTCGAATATTTGTGAAGTGTAGTTCCGCTGAAATGCAATTCCTCCGAGGGCGGTTTATCTTTTATAAGCATGTGCGCTCAATTACAGAATATTTCAAATGTAACGTGTGTGTAACAGAAGTAATTATGAATTATTTTGGAATAGCTTTTTTTAAGTCGATGTTTTGAATCTTAACATCGATGCTGCGATGTTTCACATGTTTCATCATCGATGTTTTTTCGCCTAACATCGATGAACATCGCTCATCACTATTTCAAATCTCATCTCATCCACGGTGTTTATAGGTCACAGCTTGGGTGCTTTCATAAATGCATGGTTGCTTTGTTTACATTCGATCAGTTGCAATCATATTAACGTCAGAAAAACTATTTGCGCATGCATTTTAATATGCATTCATGAATACTTTCTCTGATTTGCTTCACTTCCCTGTGGACCAGAAGCAATTTAGATGTGTACTTTTAATTTTGAGTTCAACTTTAAATTTTCTAGCGGAAATCTGGACAGATGTGAACAGTAAGGGAACCGTTTATTTCATGTCTCTTTCTTTTAGAAAAAAAATCGGAATGCATGTGAAATTTTATATTTGCGCATTTGCGCTGCAAATGTTTGCGTTTTACATTTATGAAACTCTGACATTCATCATTTGCATTTATGAATGCTATGCATTCGTCGGACTTTCGCAACCGTGCATTTATGAAAGCACCCCTTATAGATAGTTTCATTCAAATTTCAAATATCCCCTCTCAAAATCGAGATTTGATCTTTTCAATGAAACTTTTTTCCAGATTTAATTGTAGTATTGGTGAATGACTGACACACATTACTGAAAAAAAAACATATCTTCATCATCAGATGACGAGGCAGACGAAGCAATCAAAAACTCTCCTTAACTTCTTCGTCCATTATTTCTTTAATTTTAGCACGGATTGGCACTAGTTCACAACAAATTAATTACAAAATATTTTCCATTTGACCTGAAAGAAAAGACTTTTTACATACATATATGTGTGCATTCAGAGCAAATCTGCCAACCCACAAAATATGCAATCTTTCGTGATAAGATTTGATCTAGATTTGCTCTTTTTGTTAGAATGAAACTCTCAAAATTCATAAAGACGAAATCTTTTGTCGGAAAGAGCAGATCTTTTCTTGAATGAAACGCGCTATTAGTTTTCTCAGAAATTGTATACAATTTAATGGACTTTCTCCGTTTGGCATTGTCACTACTAAAAAAATATGGTACCTACCGAACCGAAACAAATGTTTATGGCAAGTGTATATACACGAGTGAGTTTTCAATTCACTTTTATTCAACTCAAATTAGGACTTCGATTTCGTTTGTACGACTAAACGCCTCTCGACTAATTCTTATGGCAATATGTTAGTTCATTGGCTTATGCCGGCAAACCAGCAACTGTTGAAGCATTGAAAACTAATATTCAAGACAACTGATTCGATAGCTCGATGAAGCGATCTAAAATATGTCCTTTAAAAAAAGCATTTCCAAAGAGAACAAAGAAATGCACAAAAATTATAGGTAAAGCTTTATAAAAAAACTTTATTTAATATAGGTTAACTTATATAAAAAGAGGAACAACTTGCTGGCTGACGGTAGAATCTGAAGTGAGTTTCTTAAGAAAAATATGATTGAAGAGGAATGCATGATAGAATGACAGATGTGTGGAACATAATATTCATAAACTAATAACTTTAAGATTCGGCTTTGGGTTTCTGTGCAAGCAACACGTGTTTTTTCAAGTGCTCCGAATCTGTGGAAAAATAATAATAATACAATTGAAAAAAATTTCTAGTTTACTAGTGCTTTTACTGTGTGAAAGTGTGACTGGAAATGGATGGGGATGAATCCCGTCCGATGGTGATGGAGGGTGGCCACATAGTTTCGGATAGGCCAAATACAACTATGTGCTTGCCTTCACAAATGATGTCGGAGGGCGACCAAGTTAAAATCGCAGAAGACAGTTTGGCTTGGTGGGAGGCCGATAACGAAAATATAACGAATCTATCAAGTAGCCTAAGGCAGAACCACGAAATGGAAGTGGAAGGAACGAAGCCCAATGGGGTAAAAATGGAGTCAGTTTCGGCTAGCAGCAGCAGACGGGAGCTAAGCAACAGCGTCATTATTGGGAATGCGTTATTATGCTCAACAAGAAGAGGTAGAGTGCCTTCTCCCTCACAAGCGTCGAACTCAACGGAGTTAGTTTTGAAGAGTCTTATGACGAAAGACAAGGACTTATATACTAAGGTTTTAGTCAGGAAAAGACGACAGGCAGTGTATGAACAATCTGCAAAAAAAAATGGCGTTAAACAAAGCCAACTATTCTACAAACCGATTTGCAATATTGGATGATGAAAATGATGTTGGTAAGGAGCAGCCTCTGAATTGTAGCAACATTAACAACAGCAGCAGCAATAACGACAACATCAGCAGCAATAACGACAACAGCGGCAATGACAACAGCGGGCACAATGACAACAACGGCAACATTAACAATAGTAGCAACAACTGTAATAACAATAGCAACAACAGCATTCCTAGTAAGATCTGTGAAACAGGGACAGTTGATGATAAAAACTGGTGCCCCCCGATATTTGCAAAAGGGGTTACGGCTAAGTCAATTGTTGAGTTTATTAAGGCAAGTAAGTACAAATTGGAGAATATCAAATTTGATTGCAGGGGGTTTGGAAAACTAAAAATTTTTGTGAAGGAGCTAGAGCTGCATAGACTCTTACTAAATGAATTTAAGTCCCTTAATATTGACGCTTTTTCCTTTACCCCGAAGGAGAAAAAGAAGTTTAGTTTAGTTTTGAAGGGAATTTCGGGGAATTTTTCTCCATCGGAAGTTAGGTCGGAACTAATGGGATTGGATCCTTCGTTGAAGGTGGAAGTAAGAAAGTTCGAGACCAAGTGGTCGAGGGAGAACGATTTCCCTCTAGATCTATTTATTTGCATACTGGAGGATAGGGAAAGTTTAACCAGAATCAAATCGATAAGAACTGTCTTGAGGCATAGAATCAGATGGGAAGCGGTGAGAAGCGACGCGACGGCACCAAACAATGTTATAGATGCCAAAGGTTTGGTCACGTGTCTGCATACTGCGCATACATGGTAAGATGTGTAAAATGCTTAAATGAACATGAACCAGGTAAGTGCGATCTCGGGGATAAGAGTACTAACATCTCAGCGTCCTGTGTGAACTGTGGAGAGGTAGGTCATCCAGCTTGTTATAAGGGGTGCCCGAAAAGGAAAGAATTTATAAGAAATAGGGAATCAGCAAAGACAGCTGTTTTAAACAACAAAGCTGAGTTAAAAAATTCTGTAATAGGGATAGTCAAGGGCACTCATCAAAGGGGCATCTCCTTCGCAGATGCTGTCAGAGGTGCTCGTAGTTCCCAAAAGATTGCGGAGACGAAGGTCCCCTCCGCCTCACAAAACACCGCCAACTCATTTATGACCGACTTCATGAATGAGTCAAAGAAGCTTTTCGGAGTGTCATTTAATGAGCTACTCATACAAATAAAAGAATTTTGGCCAAAATATTTAAAGCTTGACGACCGTCAAAAACCGGAAGCCTATTTGGCCTTCCTTGCCTCACCATAAACATGAATCTAGGCCTGCTTACCCCGAACGTAAATTCCCTTCCCGCGACAAGCAGATCGACATAGATCTGCTTTTAAATGTGGTTAAGCCTATGGCAATTTATTATTCAGGAAACGTGTTTTAAAAAACAAGTTAATTTTAATTCAACAATCATAACATAACAACGAAGGGCGTGGTACAGGCATTATAGCCAATAGCACATTTAAATTTTTCCAGAACCGCAAAATTTATAGAGGCTAGGCAGTCTACCTCCTAATTTTTCCACCCACTGAATAATAATAAAAAAAAAAAAAAAAAAAAAAATAGATAAATAAATCAATAAATCTGTGCATGGCACTTGCTTGCTTAATTAAACAATCCAATGACATAATGCAATATTTCTCTATTTCTCTTTTCACAAAAATATACATCTGCTACTTGATTCTCACATAGATAGCTACTTAACCTAAATACTAAATTGAAAGAACCAAACTGTAATTACCTAAGTAATAAAAACATAACTGCTGTAAAATCCCTTAGATACTATGTTAATAAAATGCCTCTATTTTATAATGTATTTGGCAACACAATAATAAGAAAAAACTTTGAGTACACATGTTTCTAAACACCCAAATGTAATATAGCTGTACTATACTTGCCTCACTCTGTACACACACCTTGTGTTAAGACTAGGCGACTAATATCGTCTCTGTCTCTGTTGCCATATTTTAATTTTTTTTTTTACCTAGGTTTAAGTTTTCTTTTCATAAAAATTGTAATGGTCTCTTTGAGTGGACGCATATAAATTATAAACCTGAAGTTTAAATCACGTAATATCTTTCTGTTTGTCAAAATCAAAATAAAAAGCAAATAATATAAAACCTAGTATAGCTTGGCCAATTCAAAGCCGGCGATGAAATATATATATAAGTGTAATAATTTTAAGTATATTATATTGAATGTTAATCTGAAGTTATAAGAAAAATCTCAATAAAGTTACTACTACTACTACTACTAATAACTTTAAGACCCGAAATCTCTGCTTTGATTTGACATTTGCCTACAAACTGAAACACGCACGTTCCTATTCCAATAGACACATTGATAAAAACGCACACATTTCCCATCTATTCATGGATAGGGTTTCAAAGCTACAAATACAACAATGTAAACAAATGGTTTTTGGGGGTGAAACGTACGAATGTTTCCAATCTTATTATGGCTTATTTGTGATAATATGCACAAGTTGAGCATGAATCAAAAAATTCATGCAAGTTGAGCTTAAAGTTAAATGGTACTAGATGCATGGTGATGCCAAATATTTAGTCAATTATTTATATGGGTCCGCCAAATAACTTTTTTTTTTTTAAATGGGCGCAAAACATCGAGTGTAGCTTCGGCTGTGTGGCACGTAGCGCCGTCCTGTTGAAACCAAATATTGCCAATATCCTCCTCTTCAATTTTTGTCAACAAATATTCGTTAAACATGGCCCGATAACGTTCGCCATTGACTGTAACGGCCACTCCTTGCTTATTTTCGAATTATGCCTCTGGACCAAAATCCGCACCAACCAGTGACTCGTTTTGGGTGTATCGGCTTTTCAATGTATGCGTGCGGGCTTTCTGTGCCCCAAATGCGACAATTTTGCTTGTTTACATACCCGCCAAGATCGAAATGAGCTTCATCTGAAAAGATGATTTTTTTTGGCAAAATCGGCATCTTCTCTGAGTCGATCGCAGGCCTACTTAGCGAGCGTTGTTTAAGCGTATACACAACCATATTCGTTCATCGGAAGGATAAAACTAATTATATGTCAAATCAGACATGACCTAAGTGTTGCCATTCACGAAATAAGCAGTAGTTGAAAAAAAAAACGTTAGATGGCGGACCCGTTACAAAATATCATACAAATTGAATATTAAAAAACAACAACATTGAAGCCATACGGCCAAATTTATTAAACAAAGTATGCAAATTGATTGAATAGACTATGTAACTCGTAATCATATTTAAAAACAAATATCATGAAATCATCTGCCAGTCTTTATTAATAAAAAATTTATTCCAACAATTTTTCTGTCTTGTAGTATTACTTAAATTTCCCAAACTTCTAAAGATAGACCACCTTTTGCACGGAATGATAGCAATCACCAGCAGGGAGCCTAAATCGATCGAAACCCACTGGAGTGCTGTGAAAAATGTTCTCATATCATGAATTGATGAATGGATCAAACTCAAGGCCGGTATTACAGCTGCTACTGGAGTGGTAAAAAGAGAGCCGGAATCCTTGTACCGCACGAGAAAGAGAGAGGTTCACCGCAGTGTCAACGATTTGGCCCAAAAAGTAGAACATTCTGCCAGCAGATACGACAGTATAATTGTCAACGGCATTACTAATCAACTAGTTGGTGCTCGCAGTTCCAAACAAGACCTCGTGGAAGACTCAGACGGCTCGCTGCTTAGTTCGGATGAGGTTCAGCTGAGAAGGTGGAAGGACCATTTTGCAGCGTTATTAAACCGAGTTACCGACAGCAACGCGCAACGGATACTTGCCGAGCTGACAAGAACAACAAATTCCCGAATCAGTACTGTACCCTCCAGTAGAGATGAGATCTGCAATGCAAACAAAAGCTGAGGACCAGCAAAGAAGTAGGAGTTGATAGCATTCCTGCGGAGCTGATACAAGCGCCGCCAACAACATCGGGCGAACTCCTGCATCCACTCATAAAGAAAGCTTGGGTCTCCGAAGGATTTCCGAATGAGTGGAAAATGGAAAACTAACACAATGGGAAAACTCGAGGGGGATTTGCGCCCCGCCTGTCGTTGCCAAAATAGTAGAGAAAATAGCACTAAAACGCATCACACATCTAGAAGCCGCAATCGATGCCGAACAAGCAGGTGTCCGCGCTGCATTCTCTTGCATTGACTTTATCAATACTTTAAGAATCGTCATTTAGCAATGTGTCGAATATCGATCACGCCCTCACGTGCTATTCATCGGCTTTGAGAAGACTTTTGATAGCGTCAATAGAGAATTTTTTTGGCTTGCTTTACGCAGGAGGGGTTTGCCGGATAAATTTATAGCTATTATAAAGGCAACTTATGATGTATCCGAATTCACGTTTTACGAGAAGGGAGGCTGTCAAAAGAGTTTAAAGTCCAAAGTGGAGTCAGAAATGGCTGTATTCTGTCTTCAATATTGTTTCTGTTGGTGATTGACAGGAATCGGAGAGAATCGATGAAATCTGACGCCTACCGTGAAACATCTTAACTATGTGGACGACCTATGCTTGTTCTCTCGTAGGATAATGGATCTACACCAAATGACATCATGGGTGGAGAGAAACGCAGAAATCGTCGGGCTGAAAATCAATTCCGGCAAAGCAAAGATGATCAGCCTCGGTCCACAATCGTGTTCTTTAATATTTCTCAACAATCGGTAGAGAGAGTACAGAGCTTCCAATACCTTGGAAGTATCATCAGAGGCTGCTTTCGGTATGCTTAGAAATATATGGAGGAATAACCCTCTAAGCTTAAGAACTAAGCTGCGGCTGTTTCGTTCCAACGTCGAATCCGTTTTAATTTACGTTTGCAGCAATTGAAAAGTAACAGTAGCTGTCACTAAGAAGCTGCAAACGTATATTATTAGATGTCTACGAAACATCCTTAGAATTTTCAGGCCCAATCGTGTATCAAACGAAGTGCTCCTCAGGAAAACTGGTCAGGAGGCTTTTGACTCTATTATACGACATCGAAAGTGGCAGTGGATCGGAAACAGGTTTTAAAAAACGACAACTCAGGCTCATGAAGAAGGACAGTCGATCAGGAGTTAGCATAACCAGGCAAGAGTTGGAGACACTTGCGGCTCATATCCAGGAATCGAACACGATGGCGAGCTGGCGTTATGCCCCACTAGGGGTCCCGCACGGATATAGAAGACCTGCTGACCTAAGTAAGTAAGTAAGCTCCTAAAAAAAATCGTTATAACATCAGCAGCAAAAGTAAAACTGTCACTTCGATCACATTTGAATTCGGACTTCAAATTCAGTTAAATCATATACCTAGATCAAAGTCTGGATTTCGATTCGTTCTCCTAATCGCACGCACATAATATCTGATATCACTGCACACATACCGATCACAAAAAGTACTTAATCTATGCTTGTCAACTCATCTTATGATATTATTTAATTTCCTATCTTGACTACACCAGTAGTAAATAAGTATTTTTTTGTGGAAAATTAATAATGGAGAATACTTAATTTGTTGGTTAAACAGCTTATCAGTACTGTCTAGCTCAAGCTCTGGTAATAGCAAATATTTATTCCCTCATCGGGTTTTTTCACCTTCAAACACAAGGAAATAAACATAAGTCTCACATAGCTAGAAAAACAACTACTAGGTAGTGAAAACATTATATTTAATAAACATTAAACAACAACACTGTACTAATGCAAACAAAAATGGCAAAATAAAAACATTAAAGGTTCATTGTAATTTTGAGGGAAGTGTCAAAATATTAAGTACTTACGTCAATACAATTTATGTATATGAGTGTCGGTAAATTTTGAGTAACTCAAGTCGACTTTCGACTTTATGATTTTCATTCGCCTAGGTTCAATACAAAGACATTCATGCGTGTTTACCAAGTTATGTAAACCATAGTGTTGCCTGTAGACAACGTGAAGCCAAGGCGTCTTATTGGATAATAAATGAGAAGTTCTGTGATATTCTCTAATTATGTTGAACATTTTTTTCTGGCTGATTAGCGGTAATATATTAAAACAATCGACTGAACCACAAGAACATTTGCTGGGTTTGAATTGGATGAACATAATTATAATTAAGTATTGCTTATGTGCGGTGTAAATTAATTAATTTTTTTTTTATGGGAAACCAATAAGTATATTTATTGTAAATAAAATATTTTTATAATTTCAACTTAATTTTTTACAAAAAATTAAAGTTATAGCACCAGCAGGGTTGGAACCCAGAACCGTCGCGTCGGGTTCGATATGGATAATCGATCAGATAATTAAAATCGACAAATTTCTATAAAAAAAAATCATACATAATATGAAACGCACAAACCGACGACCCACGTTCAGTAATCTAAAAAAATTGTTCATCGATCAGCAAATCGGCAACCGCAAGCTGAAGAATGGCGCAGGGACATAGCTGCGTGGCACATAAGTCCAAAATTCTTTTAAAAATGAAAACTTTTTTAGCGGCTTTGTGCACTTTTTTGGGATGGGTAAAAATAGTTAAACTCGCGTCAGGACACGTGACCTAATCGAAAATTCGTAAGACGGCGGGTGAGTAGACCACCGGCGCGGCGTAGGAGAGAAAGTAATATCCCCCTCTCTTTCTACCGCGCGACGAAAATGTATGCATGCTCCTGAAGTTCCGTTTAAGTGATACAGGGGGCTTGCGCGAGTGTGGATTTTGATTAAAGGCTGCTACGCGCATCAATGGATGGTGACTGCCGATGGCTTGGCCGTCTCTATACTCGTGAAATTCGTTTATATAGAGTGTGTTTCTTTATTTATTCCGGATAAGGAAAAGAATGGATCGAAAAGACGATGTTGATGCCATCTTTTTCTTTTCTATTCCGGATAGTATTTTTGTTTCTTTAATCATTCCATTCTGGATATTCTGCTTTTATTAATTAATAAATGATATTAAATCAATTCGTGCAAAATGACCATTCCAAAATATCAAAAATGCAAAACATTAATGTTCAAGTTTTCACTTCTGCCGTCACTCCTGGAGTGCAACCCGTTTGTTTTTTTTGGCAGCATGCCAAAAATCCTTTGTCCCGAATGTACTAGGCCAGCATCTTATCAGCATATAGCTTCAACAACAAGTCGAATGTCAAAGGGAATGCTTTGAACCCGAATTGGTTGTGCTGGACTATACCAATGTATGAGCAAAGTGAGTGAAGTTTGTTGAGGATCAGCATTTCGAGAAGTTTCCTGAGGTTTGGGTGTAGGGAAAGGGGTGATAATTATTGTTAACACAATTTGCACCAGGTTGTTTTGGTATTGGGGATCAATCAATTCCCGATCTGTGAAATTATGAAGTGATAAAAAAAATATCATTTCAGTTTTCACAGAGGCTTATCATTTTCCAACTTCACGCACACGCCTGATGCGATTCTAGAACTCATTGTGATAAAGTTTGTACTAAAAAGTACTAAATGATAAATTCTGTCATTTCTGATTAGATTTTTTGTTGGGAAAGGTAAATATTTCATTTCAGTTTCTAAATTTGCTTAAGAATAATGTCCGGAATAATAATTCGTTTAATAAATTTAAAAAAGACGTCGTACTGAACAATTGTGGGTTTTATATTATATTCAATAGTATCTCTGTTTTGAGTAAGATTTATTATTTTTTCATGTGAGGATATTGGGGCTTTCCCTTCGAGATGGGCAGAATCTATTCCAAGTAACAACAAGGAGCACTTTATTGAACTTTATAGATTCCCAAAACATCATGGATTTAATACGTGAATTGAGAGCATTATTTAAAAACACTCAACTTATAAGTGCGCTCCAAAGCCATTTAAATATGGTAAAGTGCTCTGCATTTTTTAGCAATGGGTAGTTTCCAACGATCTGTCCCGGGAATGAGCACCGTCGCGTCGGCTGTTGTGAATCTGTTGATTTAACAATTTCGTTAATAACTCGAATTAACACAAATATAACTTACTACCAAAATAAATTTGTGTATAAATATAATTGTTGCTTACTTGTCATGTGCCAAATCCTGTTTTTCTTCTTAATATTTTAGAAATATTTTCTTCACAAAACAATTGACTGTGATAAAAAAATTATCATATGAAAAATGTTTGGCATTTCGCTTTTTCACGAATCGAGAATCGAATTAGACGTGAAAGCGTGATAAAATTTATCACTTCACATCTTCGCAGATCAGGAATTGACCCCCAGAACAATATAACCTCACGTGCTATCGGAAATGTGGAGAGAGGTTCAGGTAAAGATCGGCAGAGCTTTTTGCTTTCGTTCGGGGCACGAGAATAGGTTCATTTCTCAATACAGTTTAGATTGAATATTTTTTGTGTCACGCGCTGGGCATGTTCATTAGCTCCTCATACAAGTTACTCAAGCTTTGCCGCCGTGGGCTTCGGCCAAGCGCACGAGGAATCGTTTATTTTATTTCTCAAATGTGTTATTATTATCTATGTTATTTCTCAAAAGCGTATATTTAACCTACATACGTAAGGTGTGCATTGCACACCCTGTTATAACGACAAAAAAAATCCTTCATCGAACACTATGTAAATAATAAGAATAGCAAATACTTTACTCAAATTGCACAACCGTAACACCTCTTCAATTAAGACACAACCTACACGCATTATTTATCATTATCGCATAAAAAGTAGAAAAAAATTAACCTCCACTTAAAAACTTTAATACATAAACGTAACGAAAATCAAAGTTCCTTCATTCTAACTTACAACAGAAAACAAAATAACAGGTCTGTTTCTTTACTCACCTTCGGGATCTCGCGAGATCCCAAGTTTACCCAAAACGTGTTTCTTTACTTTTTTTCCTGGCACGAAAATGCCAGAGCTTTTGACTTTTTTTCATTTCCCCTTCTGCAAGAATCTACCCAAAAATGTTAGCCACTGCAGTTTCTTGCTTGTCAAACAAGAAATCAGCTGATCGAATATTTTTTTTTTAATTTAACTATATGCCTGTAAGACCTAAGGTCTTTTAAATGCAACCTGAATTGCCTGAATTGCACGGCATTAGTTTGGCACAATGGATTTGAGAATCAGGTATTGACTGTCTCATTTTAACCCATGGGGGTATAGAAAAGAATGCTCCTAGCGTGGGGATCGAACCCACACGTCTAAGTTAGCAATCAAGCACTTTATCCACTGCGTCATTGCCACCCACTTGAATTTGAATTTGTGAAGTAGTGTAATTAAAACACCTTTTTACAATTTAAAGAAGAAGAAAACCAAGCGATTGAAGATAATATATTAATAAATCTATCTCCTGATTCTTTTGGTAGTGCTCAAAATGTTATGTACCTGCAAAATTTAACTGTATTTGGCGAAAACATTTTCATACATGTTGTGTCCACAACATTTAATTTCTGTTGATATATGTAGCAAGTACCCAGAAACAACCCAAATGTGTTTCTTTACTTTTCGTTTCGTTTAACTTGTTTCGTACCCCGTACGGTCATACGAAACCTCAAATAAATTCGTCCAAATACTAAAATTCCAAAAAAAAAAACGAATTTACAAGCTACAAGTATTTTTACAAGCTTTGATCGGTAGCCATCTCCATTGTTTTTCATCACCCTCACGACATATTTACTTTGATGAATTTGTAGTGAACTCGTACGAAAGTTTTCTGTTCACTTGGCAGTCCACACTTCACTGTATTTATATTCCACAAAATATATAAATACAATGGCCACTCATGAATCAAACAGGATTCATGATCATGAATTAAAAAAAAAACTGGATTACGACACTTCGTTTTTGTCTTATATTATTGACGTCACCAGAGATTGAAATCCAATAATCCACATCGTATAAACAACAACAATTTCACTATTTTTGATCTCTACTGACATCAGTAAAATACCCCAAAATAAACAAGTGTCGTAAACATGTTTACTTTGATTCACGATGTATGATGGCAGACTTCAGTCTGGCTCTGTATTCTTAATTTGCGTTCTATTTTCTGTTGTATCTGTTCTGTTTCCACAAAGCGTCATAGGTCAAATATACAATACAAATACGGATTTTATTGCGATGAAATTATGTAATTTCGTACGAAAGGTGACTATGTACTTCAGTCTACGATGTTATTTTGTTTTCAGTTGTAAGTTAGAATTAATGATCTTTGATTTTCGTTACGTTTACGTTTTATAAAAAAACATGATTGGTTGACGGGATTAATTCATATTTAAAATAAAATGCAAGACTGGCATCGTATGCACAGGTTTCTTGGTTGAAAGGTTGAATATATTTTTAAAATCGATGTTTAATTAATTTTTATATAAAAAATTTCTTTAATATTTTTTTCTAAAAAAAAAAAAATAGGTATGCTAAATTTAGAAACTTAACAATATAAATTTAAAAACAAAATTTCAAAAAAATCATCCACCCGTTTTAGAAATATATGATTTTTACTTGCTTACTTTTAGGCAAGTTATGCATTCGTCGAAAAAAAAAGTTGTGAGATAACAATCAAACATGACATTACGATGATAGCGAAGACGAAAAAAGATGGTCTAAAAATTCTGTCCGTCTGTATGTCTGTCTGTCAGTCTGTCAGTCTGTAAGGTTGTCAGTCTGTCAGTCTGTCAGTCTGTCAGTCTGTCAGTCTGTCTGTCTGTATGTATGTATAGACACCTACAGCTCAAACGGGTGGGCCGAATTGCTTCAAACTTGATATATAGAGTTTTTTAGGTATTGTACAGTGGGGAAATTGAAATTTTTTTTATCTCAAATAATAACGGTACCTGTCATATAACGTTACGTTCAAACCCATTTTTCTCGGAAACGGCTCTAACGACTTGGTAAAAAAAATCAGTGTGGGTTTTTAGCTACGACCGATCATATAGTTGAAAAAAAAATTAGAAAAATGTCTAAAAACGGTACTTTCCATAGGACCGTTTTTTTTTTGCTTTCGTCTATCTCATAAATGGCTTAACCGATTCTTTAGAAATTTCACAAAAATATAGGTTTAGGTTGCCCAAATTATACCGGGTGCCAATATTATTAATTATAATATTTTTTTGTATTTTTAAAATCATTTTTAAGAAAAAAATTTAAAAAATTTACTATTCGAAAGCTGCTCATTAAATTTTTTTCAAAAATTATATTTATTTGTATTTTCTGAATACCTATGAATTGGCGTTTTTGAATTTTTTTTTAAATAGTATCAAAAAGTTTTTTAAAAAAATTTTTTTTTTCTCAAAAACTGCTCCACAGATTCTTAAATATTTTTTTTCATAAATTCAAATTTATCCAAGAAATAAAATGGCGTACTTTTTTTGAGCTCAAATTAGTTGAAGTATTTATTTCAGAATTTTGAATTATTTTTTCTTTAATTAAACAGATTTAATCTTTTATTTTTAACTTTATATTATTAAATATTTAATATTGTCATACCAATTTATTTTAAAACAAAATAAATGAAATTTTGTATATGCATATACAAAATTAAGTTAAAAATGACTTTAAAAATATATTTAGGTTTTTAATAGAAATCTTTTGCATACGATGTGATCGAACATAAGAGCAAGTTCGTGCGATCCAGTCGTGCCTTTTATTTTTTTCAAAAATCCAAAAAAATATTTTTTCGAAAATGTTTGGTATACAGTATTATTTATAATTCGAAAAACCTCCGACATAAAATTTTTGATAAAAATTCGGAGAGCCTTTTATGGAAAAGTCGAAAATCAAAAAAAATGATTGCATGCCAGGTAACTAACGTACCTACCTACAATTAATTAAATTTTTGGGGCTAAAAAACGATTCAAAAATATATGTGAGAGACTCACCTAAATCGCTTAAGTACCAAGTATGAAGAAGCTTCAAACGACTAGGCTACAGATCGTTCTACAGACATACAGAGAGACGAAATTACGGCACCCACTTTTTTGTGTTCTCTATCATCGTAGTCAAATTTGATTAAAATCTCGAGTTCGAAATATAAATAATATATACCGAATCGCTCAGCCATCTTAAAAATTCACACGCCGCCACTCGAATGTGGGATCGATTTTTAATTGCTCAACTTGTGTGAAGTGCTGGGCGTGTTATTCCGTAGGTAATCCGTTAAGGTACTTTGTAATAATACTTGCCAATTGATTTTTTTAATATTTAAGAAATTCTTCCTGAGAGGCATCAAGTATATTGACGTCTGACCAAAGACCAAAGGCCAATTCAATTGATAAATGATCAAAATCTGATGCAATCGCAGTACACAAGTGTAGGAAGTCTACAAATCTTGTAAGGAGAGCAGAGGAAAAAGTCAAGTGTTGAAGGATTTTGTGAATATGATGGCATTCGTTTAGATATCAGATATATCCCAAATGAGTTGATGTCCGCAGTTCCAGTTAGACCAGGAGTATATACTCAACCACAATTGGCGGCGAGCATTGAAGTCACCTTCAATTATGAATTGATTGGATTTTGGAAGAATGCGTTAAGCAACTCAAGCTCGTGATATACTAGTTGGGGATGCAGAGTATTGATCGTTCGAATACATTATGCAAACACAAACTACTTCAAATGTAACCAAACCTTGTATAATGGCTTATCGGCATGAAAAGGCGACCTTACCAAAATAGCCGTGCCAGATTTGGCAAGGTCTTTGTTTGTTCGGAATAAGGAGTATTTTTCAAAGAAAAGCCTAGTTTAGTTCGGAGTGCAAAACGGCGGCTGGGATATATTGTTTTATGGAAGACGGTATACATCAGCTTTTAATATTAGTGTTTTAGATTCACATTAATGTCTTTCAGATGCCGAACTACAATAGTAGCCTATGATATAAGCTCATTAAATTCTTGAGGCGACAGATTTGGCAAATTGATAATACAATACCGTTTAGAACTTAATGCTTTTAAGACACAATGTTCTCTACTGTTGTTAAAGTAGAATCCACTCTCTATGCCGCTAGCTATTAGCAGCACTTGTATTGATGAAATCGTTCAGCTCTCAGGTCTTGGTATGTGAATTACAGACCACATTTTGTGCGGTGCTTTCACATATTCCATGCGATGTTGGCAAAAATACTCAACATCTTCTGATTAGGATGTGCACTCTTTAAAATTTATATTCGCCTAAAGTTTGAAGATAAATCAAACCGAAGTTCCTAAAACCATTTTGAATCTATTGGTTAGAATTTAAAATAGGGCTCTAAAAATGATAGTTGATAAAATTATAACACAAATTGCACCAAATTTCTAGTGAAAGAGAAAGTTTGGACTTTATTGCAATCAATGAACGAAAGCATTTTTTCCGAAGTTGGTCTGTACTATTTACGTAAAACGTCTACACTGTCAGGATTTTTTTCATGAACTAAGTTCAATTCTAAACAAATTTTTTGGTAATATTTTGGCTAATTATGAAAAATTGTATGGCAGATGTGAATAAGGCTGACTGTGAATTGGTTTACTCCGTAAATTAATCGGAATGAAATTTTTGTGGAAAAATTTTTGGCAAAAAGCAAACCCCTTGAGACGCAATAACGGTATAAATAATATAATACATGGCTGACAAAAACTTAATAAAAACTGTTATCTTTGGAAGAGACAAATAAGCTGCTTTATATTTTCTCGTTTTCATGCGTAAAATAGCCTTGATTTTAAGAAAAAAAAACAAAGCACATCATATATATGACATCTTATAAATTTTTAGCTAAGTTTATTAAAAATGCCTTATTTCTGGTCTGCAAATTTGTTTTATTTGTTTTTGACTGTTTGTTTTTCTTATTAACCATAAAACCGATTTCAGTCATACCTATGTGGAATTAAATGAAGACTAAAATGTTGTTTTTGGTTTTGTTAAGTTTCAAATCTAGCGGTATCATAAAACCGCAGTATAAAGAAATTTTAGAAAAACAAAATCTTAACATTTATTATACGCAAATCAAAATTCAAGCCATTTGAGGTGAGATAATATAATTGTTTAGTAGTTATCTTAAATTTGTAATGATAACAGAAGCACATATTTATGTTTGAAATGATTTTAAATAGATTCAAACAATAAGCTTTTATTTGCCACTTTGCCATAAACGAAAACATAATAAATCAGAAAAGGAAATGAAATTTTTGGAAATAATATAAAAGCCGTAATTTTGGTACAATTTTAAATCAGTACAACTGGGCGGCTGTTGAATAACACACTCAGGAAGTTACAAAACAAAATTAAATATGAAAGCGTTTAAGTGTTTCATCGTGGCTGCAGCTGTTGTTGTTTTAGCATTGGCTAAAATTTCGGAAGCTCAACTTTTGGTAAGAATCGACAGAAAGAGTTCTATCTTTAAGTCAATTAAACTTAATGTTTTTTCGTATTTCTTTCCATGTTCTATAGGGACTAGGAGTAGGATTGGTAATATACTTTGAATTATATTTGATAAACTTTGATAAATAAATAATTCGTTTAAATTTTAAAGGGGGGAGGATCACACCATAGACATCCTCATCATAGCCACGAACACCATTCATCGCATGAAGAAGGACTAGGCTTAGGATTAGAATTGGGCTTGGGAGTGGTACCATAACTTAAATCATTATAATCTGGTAAATAAAATTAACGAATTTACATTTTAAAGGGAAGAGGACATGGCCGTGGACACGCTCATCACAACCAACAGTCATCATCAGGTGAAAGTGGTCTAGGATTAGGAGTCGGTGTCGGTGTCGGATTGGGAGTGGTAAATTATCTTATAGCATAATATTTCCGTACAAATAATAAGGCATCTAAATTTATAGGGAGGATCTTCGAACAGTGGAAAATCGCAATCCAGCAGCGGACAATCAGCATCTGGAGCAGGCTTAGGCTTAGGACTTGGATTAGGAGTGGTAAGATAACTTTATTTATTATGGTTTGACAACAAAATTAATGGATTTTAATTTCAAAGGGAGGATCTTCGAGCAGTGGAAAATCTCAATCCAGCAAAGGACAATCAGCATCTGGAGCAGGTTTAGGCTTAGGAGTTGGAGTAGGACTTGGATTAGGAGTGGTAAGATAATTTAATTTACTATGGTTTGACAACAAAATTAATGGATCTTAATTTTAAAGGGAGGATCTTCGAGCAGTGGAAAATCTGAATCCAGCAAAGGACAATCAGCATCTGGAGCAGGCTTAGGCTTAGGACTTGGATTAGGAGTGGTAAGATAACTTTATTTATTATGGTTTGACAACAAAATTAATGGATTTTAATTTCAAAGGGAGGATCTTCGAGCAGTGGAAAATCTCAATCCAGCAAAGGACAATCAGCATCTGGAGTAGGTTTAGGCTTAGGAGTTGGATTAGGACTTAGATTAGGAGTGGTAAGCTAATTTTATTTATGCAAATTTCATAAAGACAAAAATTGGCTCTTAATTTTTAAGGGAGGATCATCGAGCAGTGGAAAGTCTCACTCTAGGCACCAGCACTCAACTCATGGAAACAAACTTAAACACAGGCACAATTATATTTGCTCAAATTCCGAATCGGATTCAAATGGAAACTACCAAAAATCGAGTTTTAAACAAGGTCCAAATGGAGAATCTTACTCATACGAATACAGTGAATCCTCAGGAGGAAGACCAAATTCCCAACACGGATCACACTCTGCCTCTTACCACTCATCTATTTCAAAATCAGGGAGCTCATATGAAAGCGCATCCTCCAGCTCATCATCTGCGCATTCATCAGGAGGATTCTCAGAGTCTTCAGGAAGCTCTAGCTCTGGTGTCTTAGTTAGCAAAGGATCACAATCTGGTAGCTTCCAATCTTCATCTGCAAAATCCGCAAGGTCAAATGAAAAAACTTCCTTTAACGCTTCAGCTGCCCAATTCACGGGAAAATTTTCTTCCGGAGAGAGCTTAGTAAAAGGACGAGCAATAAGCCAATTAATGTCAGTACCTGCAGTTCCTCCCCGTAAACCTAGCTCTGGTGGTTTAGTAGGCCAAGGATCACAATCTGGTAGCTTCAAATATTCATCTTCAGAATCCGCAAGCGTACATGGCAGCTCATCCTCCAACGCATCGTCTGTAAGATCATCGGAAAGTTTCAGCCAATCTTCAGGAGGGAGCTCAATAATTGCACCAGCAATTATTTCTAGTGGGCCCGGCTCTGGCTATTTAGTAAGTCAAGGATCACAATCTTCTAACTACCAGTCTTCAGCTTCAAATTCCACAAGTGCACAAGAAAGTTCTTTCTCGAATGCTTCGTCCGCGAAGTCATCAGAAAGTTACAGCCATTCTTCAGGAGGGAGCTCAATAATAAGCCCAGCAATTATTGCTGGTGGCCCCAGCTCTGACTATTCAGTAAGCCAAGGATCCCAATCTTCTAACTACCAGTCTTCAGCTTCAAATTCCGAAATTTCACAAGAAAGTTCTTCCTCGAAGGTTTCGTCCGCGAAATCATCAGAAAGTTACAGCCATTCTTCAGGAGGGAGCTCAATAATCAGCCCAGCATTTATTGCTCGTGGCCCCATTTTTTCTTCCGGAGAGAGCTTAGTAAAAGGACCAGCAATAAGCCGCTTATTGCCAGTACCTGCAGGTCTTCACGTTGAACCTATTTCTGATGTTATAGTAAGCCAAGAATCACAATCTGGTAGCTTCAAATCTTCATCTGTAAAATCCGAAAGCTCAAATGAAAAAACTTCCTCTAACGCTTCAGCTGCCCAATTCACGGGAAAATTTTCTTCCGGAGAGAGCTTAGTAAAAGGACCAGCAATAAGCCAATTAATGTCAGTACCTGCAGTTCCTCCCCGTAAACCTAGCTCTGGTGGTTTAGTAGGCCAAGGATCACAATCTGGTAGCTACAAATCTTCATCTTCAGAATCCGCAAGATCACATGGCAGCTCATCCTCCAACGTATCGTCTGCAATATCATCGGAAAGTTTCAGCCAATCTTCAGGAGGGAGCTCAATAATTGCACCAGCAATTATTTCTGATGGGCCCAGCTCTGGCTATTCAGTAAGTCAAGGATCACAATCTTCTAACTACCAGTCTTCAGCTTCAAATTCCACAAGTGCACAAGAAAGTTCTTTCTCGAATGCTTTGTCCGCGAAGTCATCAGGAAGTTACAGCCATTCTTCAGGAGGGAGCTCAATAATCAGCCCAGCAATTATTGCTGGTGGCCCCAGCTCTGACTATTCAGTAAGCCAAGGATCACAATCTTCTAACTACCAGTCTTCAGCTTCAAATTCCGAAATTTCACAAGAAAGTTCTTCCTCGAAGGTTTCGTCCGCGAAATCATCAGAAAGTTACAGCCATTCTTCAGGAGGGAGCTCAATAATCAGCCCAGCATTTATTGCTCGTGGCCCCATTTTTTCTTCCGGAGAGAGCTTAGTAAAAGGACCAGCAATAAGACGCTTATTGCCAGTACCTGCAGGTCTTCACGTTGAACCTATTTCTGATGTTATAGTAAGGCAAGGATCACAATCTGGTAGCTTCAAATCTTCATCTGTAAAATCCGAAAGCTCAAATGAAAAAACTTCCTCTAACGCTTCAGCTGCCCAATTCACGGGAAAATTTTCTTCCGGAGAGAGCTTAGTAAAAGGACCAGCAATAAGCCAATTAATGTCAGTACCTGCAGTTCCTCCCCGTAAACCTAGCTCTGGTGGTTTAGTAGGCCAAGGATCACAATCTGGTAGCTTCAAATATTCATCTTCAGAATCCGCAAGCGTACATGGCAGCTCATCCTCCAACGCATCGTCTGTAAGATCATCGGAAAGTTTCAGCCAATCTTCAGGAGGGAGCTCAATAATTGCACCAGCAATTATTTCTAGTGGGCCCGGCTCTGGCTATTTAGTAAGTCAAGGATCACAATCTTCTAACTACCAGTCTTCAGCTTCAAATTCCACAAGTGCACAAGAAAGTTCTTTCTCGAATGCTTCGTCCGCGAAGTCATCAGAAAGTTACAGCCATTCTTCAGGAGGGAGCTCAATAATAAGCCCAGCAATTATTGCTGGTGGCCCCAGCTCTGACTATTCAGTAAGCCAAGGATCCCAATCTTCTAACTACCAGTCTTCAGCTTCAAATTCCGAAATTTCACAAGAAAGTTCTTCCTCGAAGGTTTCGTCCGCGAAATCATCAGAAAGTTACAGCCATTCTTCAGGAGGGAGCTCAATAATCAGCCCAGCATTTATTGCTCGTGGCCCCATTTTTTCTTCCGGAGAGAGCTTAGTAAAAGGACCAGCAATAAGCCGCTTATTGCCAGTACCTGCAGGTCTTCACGTTGAACCTATTTCTGATGTTATAGTAAGCCAAGAATCACAATCTGGTAGCTTCAAATCTTCATCTGTAAAATCCGAAAGCTCAAATGAAAAAACTTCCTCTAACGCTTCAGCTGCCCAATTCACGGGAAAATTTTCTTCCGGAGAGAGCTTAGTAAAAGGACCAGCAATAAGCCAATTAATGTCAGTACCTGCAGTTCCTCCCCGTAAACCTAGCTCTGGTGGTTTAGTAGGCCAAGGATCACAATCTGGTAGCTACAAATCTTCATCTTCAGAATCCGCAAGATCACATGGCAGCTCATCCTCCAACGTATCGTCTGCAATATCATCGGAAAGTTTCAGCCAATCTTCAGGAGGGAGCTCAATAATTGCACCAGCAATTATTTCTGATGGGCCCAGCTCTGGCTATTCAGTAAGTCAAGGATCACAATCTTCTAACTACCAGTCTTCAGCTTCAAATTCCACAAGTGCACAAGAAAGTTCTTTCTCGAATGCTTTGTCCGCGAAGTCATCAGGAAGTTACAGCCATTCTTCAGGAGGGAGCTCAATAATCAGCCCAGCAATTATTGCTGGTGGCCCCAGCTCTGACTATTCAGTAAGCCAAGGATCACAATCTTCTAACTACCAGTCTTCAGCTTCAAATTCCGAAATTTCACAAGAAAGTTCTTCCTCGAAGGTTTCGTCCGCGAAATCATCAGAAAGTTACAGCCATTCTTCAGGAGGGAGCTCAATAATCAGCCCAGCATTTATTGCTCGTGGCCCCATTTTTTCTTCCGGAGAGAGCTTAGTAAAAGGACCAGCAATAAGACGCTTATTGCCAGTACCTGCAGGTCTTCACGTTGAACCTATTTCTGATGTTATAGTAAGGCAAGGATCACAATCTGGTAGCTTCAAATCTTCATCTGTAAAATCCGAAAGCTCAAATGAAAAAACTTCCTCTAACGCTTCAGCTGCCCAATTCACGGGAAAATTTTCTTCCGGAGAGAGCTTAGTAAAAGGACCAGCAATAAGCCAATTAATGTCAGTACCTGCAGTTCCTCCCCGTAAACCTAGCTCTGGTGGTTTAGTAGGCCAAGGATCACAATCTGGTAGCTTCAAATATTCATCTTCAGAATCCGCAAGCGTACATGGCAGCTCATCCTCCAACGCATCGTCTGTAAGATCATCGGAAAGTTTCAGCCAATCTTCAGGAGGGAGCTCAATAATTGCACCAGCAATTATTTCTAGTGGGCCCGGCTCTGGCTATTTAGTAAGTCAAGGATCACAATCTTCTAACTACCAGTCTTCAGCTTCAAATTCCACAAGTGCACAAGAAAGTTCTTTCTCGAATGCTTCGTCCGCGAAGTCATCAGAAAGTTACAGCCATTCTTCAGGAGGGAGCTCAATAATCAGCCCAGCAATTATTGCTGGTGGCCCCAGCTCTGACTATTCAGTAAGCCAAGGATCACAATCTTCTAACTACCAGTCTTCAGCTTCAAATTCCGAAATTTCACAAGAAAGTTCTTCCTCGAATGCTTCGTCCGTGAAATCATCAGGAAGTTACAGCCATTCTTCAGGAGGGAGCTCAATAATCAGCCCAGGAATTTTTGCTGGTGGCCCCAGCTCTTGCTATTCAGTAAGTCAAGGATCACAATCTTCTAACTACCAGTCTTCGGCTTCAAATTCCACAAGTTTACAAAAAAGTTCTTCCTCGAAAGCTTCGTCCGAGAAGTCATCAGGAAGTTACAGCCATTCTTCAGGAGGGAGCTCAATAATCAGCTCAGCAATTTTTGCTGGTGGCCCCAGCTCTGGCTATTCAGTAAGCCAAGGATCACAATCTTCTAACTACCAGGCTGCAGTTTCAAAATCAGCAAGCTCAGAGCAAAGCGCATCTTTTAATGCATCTTCTGCACAATCATCAGAAAGCCACAAGAAGTCTTCAGGAGGAAGTTCAGGAGGTGGACTAATACCTCAAGTTTTATCTGGAGCCGCTAAATTGGTTGATGGAGTCGTTGGTGGACTAGGTGTTAGCTTGGGAGGGGGAGTTGACGCAAACGCCAATGCTGGTAATAGTGCCTCATCAGGTGGATCAGGTAGATCAGGTGAATCAGGTGGATCCGGCGGATCATCAAGCTCAGGAGGTGGCTTACTAAGTATCTTACTTGGTTGAGCAATTCTATGTTGTTTAAAACCCAAAATTTGTTCGTTCTAAATTTCATTTTGTTAAAAATATCTTTTTATAAACAGGAAAAACAATTTTTTTAAATTTTAAATATACTTATATTATAACTGCTTCATAAAATGTGTTTTTTTATAAACTACCGACTTATTCATGGAACGATTGGTAGACTAACAGATATAAAATTTCAAGGATAGAATAAAGAAATAACTACTTTTTAAATTTGGAACTCCATCTAATACCTTAGTCAGGTGTTCCACCTCATCTCCCCTGCCGTGAGTGTTAGTTTTTGCTTTTTGGTATATGTTTGACAAATTGAAACTTAGTCACAACTCACCATAACATCGAAAGACTCTTGAAAAAAACATTCTTGATAGTTCATATTTTATCTGTAACAATCTCAATTCCCTGCTGATTAAGTTTACAAACTCTATTAAATCAGTACATGAACCTACATTTTCTCAATAAATTCAATTTAAGGATAGCTAAATGTATACATATAAAAGAGCAATCAATTTCTACTACTATTTCTACAATACAGAGCGAAATGCCTCGAAAACCAGAATATTTAATGACTTCACAAATCATGCCATCGACTTAGTAAAAAATCTGCAGCCATTCGTTCCGCTATTTTGGAAATGTCTGAAGAGATGAAACTTTTGTATCCTATAAATGATTTTGTTTTACGTAAGCCTATGTGGCTATACAACAAATCACTGGCAATTGAAGTTTAAGGTTTCGACAACTCTTACTCATCTGATATAAATATAATGCTGTAATAAACCATCATCTATTGCTCCTTCTACATTAACTTTAAACAATATCGATAACAACAGTTCGCTATTCGTTTAAAAAATTGCAAGATCTGCATACCTCTCTCAATATTGAATCTTCTACTTCAAAACTTGAAAGATTTGAGACATTTTGGACTCATCTTGAATCGAAAAAGCGTCTTATGCGACTGAGACATTATAATCGTCTCTTTCTCTATCATGTCAGGAGTGATCTAAAACTGGAGATAAAACCATTGCTTAATCAATCTTCTTTTCATTTTAGAAATAAATCTAGCCTTTGGTTTTATTACAATTTCTCATCCACTAGTAATTATAATATAGAATCTTTATCCGTTTAAATATCTTGTCCGACCTCATCTTCTAGCACATCAAAGAATAGTTCAGTTTCTTTCGGTTTGTCCTAACCTAATGATTAAATTCATCTTAAACCAACTGTCCCTTAGTACTAATTGTCCAATTTTCATCCATTCTCAATTTTACATTTCCTCCCCCACTGAAAGAACGTTTTGCAACAGTTTCATTACCTACGATTTTCATCCTCTAACAGTTAAAAATTACGAAACAATTCGCTGATCTAAGCGATGCATATCTTCATAGCAAAGAATACCAAACGGCTTTTGCAATATTAATTAAATGCACGACTGGATCGTACGAACTAGCTCTTGTAGCTAACAACTTAAATGTAGCTAACCATTTAGTTAGTTAGTTAGGTGTAGTAATCCTATACAGGTTTAAAGCCTATGTAGGTAAGATTATAACTTGATTCTTAGTATAATGAATTGTCGAATGGATGATTCAAGGAATATTAACCTAGGTATCTAAAATGTATATTTAAATCTAAGTTATTTATTTTAATTATGTTAGTTTGAAGAGTAAAATGTATCTACATATATATACATATTGAAGGAACCTTAGTATATTTAATAATGAAAATGAAGGATTTAGTTTGCAAGGTAGCTTGCACATATTTTTATAATTTAGGTACAATATGCATACATAAGATTAATGTGATTTTTACAGACACATATGTATACATGAATGTATGAGGACCTGCATTCTATGTAGTATTCAGTGACGTAAGGAAAACATTTTAAAAAGGGAACAATAATAAGGTAGAAATAAATGCAATTTTGAAAATATTATAAATATACATATAAAATTAAAAATTCCAAAAAAATTCAGTGACTGGTTTTTGAAAAACCGATTTTTGAAAATTTGAGTACGTAGTTTTATTAAAACTTTTAGAAAGCATTTGCATACAAAAAAAAAATAATTTTAATCGGACCATCCAATAGTGAGAAAGTCGAAAATATGAAAAGTTGATTTATGGGAAGTACCGTAAATAAGTAAGCAAAATAAAATATTTTTGTACCTAAAAGTGGAATGTACTAATATAAGAACATACACAACTTCTTGGTGCCGTTTTTAAGAAATAAATGTTTTTCTTAACGGTTTTTAATATATGTATGGGAGGTACCGGTAATTCTTATTTAAGGAATTTTTCTTTTGAACTATTTAACTATTCGGGGGTGGGCGTGACGAGATAGTTGTGAGCTCGCTTGTCAACATCTTGTTGATCGCAGGTTCGATTCCTGCCGCTGTATGTCTTCTTATATTCCATTAAAAACCAATTCTCAAAATTGTCATAAAATGAGTTGCTGGTGTACTCATTACATGCTGTTTAGGGCATAACACTAACAACATGTGATTGAGTAAACTAGTATACTCCTAAATATGACACATAAATAAATAAAATAATGGGAATTATAAGAGGCATACGTAAATAAGACACGGTAATTTTCTGTGCATTAGTTCAGCCGACGCTCCTGGAGCTAAAATCTGCGACAACAACCAGCTTTAGTCTCAGAACATCGCGCTACACACCTATCCTTCTTTCTCTTCTTTCACCGGATGCCCGCGATGTGGTAAAAAAAATATAAAGGGTATTCATAATCCCTTGAGCGCGTGCAAAATTATTAAAAAAAAAAAAATGTCGAAAAAAACCTACCAAATACGAAATTTCGAAAAAATCTGTTGAGTCGTTTTCGAAATTTTGAATTTTCAGAAAAAAGATTTAATTTAAAAAAAAAGACTTTTTTTTGAAAAATTTTGGCTAACAATACTGTTTTAATTTCTTAGGAGCTTCTGCGTTAAAATTTAAAAAAAATTAAATTAAATGTTTCCAAGAAAATCGAAAACCAAAAAAATGGTTCAACTAGAGGTTCTAAAACTAGCCAATTTTTCCAAAACAAAATTATCGAAAGGTACCCTTTCCCTTCGTTAATGAACTGATTTTCACTTGCGATTATTATATTATAAGGCAAGATATGCATTCGTCGAAAAAAAAGATTGCGAAGACGAAAAAAGATGGTCTAAGAATTCTGTTCGTCTGTATGTCTGTCTGTCTGTCAGTCTGTCTGTATGTATGTATGGGCACCTACAAGCCAAACGGGTGGGCCGAATTGCTTTAAACTTGGTATATAGAGTTTTTTAGGTATTGTACAGAGAGGAAATTGAAACTTTTTTAGCTCAAAAAATAACGGTACCTGCCATATAACCGTTACCCTCAAAGCTATTTTTCTCGCAAACGGCTCTAACTATTTTGATAAAAAAAATCACTGCGGCTTTTTAGCTACGACCGATCATATGGCTGAAAAAAAAATTAAAAAATGTTCAAAAAAGGTACTTTCCATAGGACCGTTTTTTTTTTGCTTTCGAATATCTCATAAATGGCTTAACCGATTCTTTCAAAATTTCACACATATATAGGATTAGGTTGTCCAAATTATACCACGTACCAATATTTTTAATCAGTATTTTTTTGTATTTTAAAAATCATTTAAAAAAAAATTTTAAAAAATTATATTTCGAAACTGCTCATTAAATTTTTTTCAAAAATTATGTTTATATGTATTTATTGAATACCTATGAATTAGCGTTTTTGAATTTTTTTTGAAAAATGTTTTCAAAAAGTTTTAAAAAAAACTTTTTTTCTAAAACCGCACCACAGATTTTTAAAACTTTTTTTCTCATAAATTCAAATTTATCTAACAAATAAAATGGCGTAGTTTTTTTAGCTTAAATTAGTTTAAGTATTTATTTCAGAATTTTGAATTATTTTTTCTGTGATTAAGCCGATTTAATATTTTGTTTTTAAGTTTATATTATAATATTTAAGACTGTCATACCAATTTTTCTTAGAAAATATTAAAGATATTTTGTATATATAAAAAATGAAGTAAAAAACTGCTTTAAATATATATTTAGATTTTTAACAGAAATCTTTTGCATTCGATGTGATCGAACATAAGAGCAAATTCGTGCGATCCAGTCGTGCATTTTATTTTAATGGTGCCTGCCTTATGACCATTACGTTAAAACCTATTTTTCTCGGAAACGGCTCTAACTATTTTGATTAAAAAAATCAGTGCAGCTTTTTCTGTACGACCGTTCATACGGTTGGAAAAAAAATGTTCAAAAACGGTACTTTCCATAGGACCGTTTTTTTCTTTTGACTATCTCATAAATGGCTTGACCGATTCTTTCGAAATTTCACACATATATAGGTTTATACTGCTCAATTTATACTGCGTACAAATATTTGTAATTACTAGTTTTTTGTATTTTTAAGAGCATTAAAAAAAATTAAACTTATATTTTGAAAACTGCTCAATATTTTTTTTCAAAAATTATACCGTATTTGATGAATACCTATGAATTGGGTTTTTGATTTTTTTTTGAATTTTTTTCAAAAAGTTTTTTAAAATAAACTTTTTTTCTCAAAAATTTTGTTCTCATAAGTTGAAATTTATACAAGGAATAAAATGGCGTCCTTTTTTTAAGCTCAAATGAGTTTAAGAATATATTTCAGAATTTTGAATTATTTTTTCTTTGGTAAAGCCGATTTAATCTTTTATTTTTAAGTTTATATTATTAAATATTTAAGATTGTCATACCAATTTTTTTTTGAAAAAAATTAAAGAAACTTTGTATATATAAAAAACGACTTTAAAAATAATAATTATATTCAGATTTTTAATAAAAATCTTTTGCATATAATATGATCGAACATTGAGTAAGTTGGTGCGAGCCAGTCGTGCATTTTATTTTTATAAAAATCGTTGGTTATTTTACTGTTATTTGTCATCTTAAAAAAAAAGGAAAAAAACCTGCAGGCGTATTACCGAAAAAACAATATGTACCAAGTTTGAAACAAATCTATCTAACTGCTGACTCGAGAATAGACATACAGACTGACAGACAGACGGAAATGCGGGACTCACTTTTTTTGGTGTTCTATATGGTCGTAATGTCATGCTTGATTGTTACAAATAATTTTTTTTTTACAAATACATAACTTGCCTTATAGTACCTATAATCGCAAGTAATAGCGCAACATTATATGCCCTCAATTCTTATGTGTAACTACATATTACAAAAATATTCATTCGAATGTTATTTTTTAATTCCCAAAATATAATGCAATAATATAGCATCGATTTTTCTGGAAGTTCACCCTCCGGCCGGAGGGTGACGTAATTATGACACTTCATCCAAACCGAAATCCTATTCCCAATACGTTAGGTCAACCTTGAAGTAACTTGTGTAAAAGTTTTGAAGTGTTAAATCCCACCTTCCTAGTTAGAACCAAGATCAACTTGATGCAATTGGTTATATTGTTGAATTTTCTAATCCGAAAGATAATAAATTAATGGAGACCTCAAAAGCCCTCAATTAATATTGGATGTATCAGGCAGTAAGTCTTAGTTCGTTCCGTTCAATGCTTTTTTTGAAAAATAAATTCATCTTATCGACTTTCTTGCTATTACTTTTGATTTCGAGTATGATAATATCCAACCTTACTCCTTTATCAACAAATTATTATTTATTTTAAATTGTTTTAAGCTCTCTCGAATATAAATTATTGTTAATATCTCCGATCCATTATCATATTCATGTATCACATCCATATTCATAAATTTATATAATAAGATACAATATCTTCCTAGTGTACAAACAGAGTGGAGCGGGGACCAAAGCTGAGAAATTCATCAGTGAAAAGAGGAAAGAGCTCGAGAGGTGAGCAAGGATGATGTCTTGTAATAATTTTTATTTTTATTTAGCTATATGCCTGTAAGACCTAAGGTCTTTTAAATGCAACATGAATTGCACGGCACTAGTTTGGCACAGTGGATTTGAGAGCCAGGTATTGACTGTCTCATTTTAGCCCATGGGCGGCATCCAATTAAAATTGGAGGTATAGAAAAGAATGCGCCTAGCGTGGGGATCGAACCCACACGTCTAAGTTAGCAATCAAGCACTTTATCCACTGCGCCATTGCCACCCACAAGGAGTAGGGATGGGTAAAGCCGGTTATTTTTTTCGGTTAACCGGTTTTCACCTGATTTCTTTGTCTCGTTTAAAACCGGTGTTTTTTCTGAAATCTAATAACCTCGTGAAAAAAACGGTTATTTACATTGACAGACATATAAAATATCTTTCAAACAAGTTGTCTTTGTTTCAAAGGACCTGCATTTGTGTGTGTGCAACTTGCACCTACAACATTATTCAACACTGCCAACAATTTTTTTTATAGATTAATTAATTGTAGTTGTAGGAATTTCAAATCATTTTAAACACAACTTTAAAGTAAGTGACTTTTGATAAAGTTTTCATCTTATCATTTTGGTTATTTTCAAAGCGACATACAAACGAACGGGTCAGCTGATTTCATCTCATTGTGATACGGTTGTTGTTTTCGTTGTTGTTGACCGTTTAACGTTTGTGAATTTATTTTAAACTTGAACACAATTTATTATTTAAAATTAAATTATTAACTGAAATATGGCCTTTCATCAGCACTTTTCGTTTGTATGGAAGTAATTCACGAAGGGTACTTTTTTGGAGAAAATAATAGTATTTTCTCTTCCGAAAAAAGTTTATCTACATACAGTGAGCGACAAAGAAAGTGTACACCTTGCAGAGCATACTTTACAGGGTTCGGATTATCGGGAAAATAACCGTTAGATTTATTTTGTTTTTCTTTCTAACTCACATTTTCTTGATCAGTGTATTTTATTGAGTTAATTTCCACCAAAAGGTGCTTGTTTAAAATTATTAAAGATAATAATTTAAAATGGGTAAAAAGTGCAGTTGAAAAACGTGAACTTGTTATAAAATTAAGAAAGGAAGGAGAATCTTAACGCGAAATAGCCAAAATAGTCATTAGATGCAATAACACATTGAAAAAATTTCCAAAGTTCAAAGACGTAAGAGATCTAACTCGTTCCGGAAGGCCAAAAATACTGTCCGTAAGTGATGAACGTGCTTTTGTGATAGAAGTATGTTAAAATGTCAAGGTGAACTCCTTTTTGTGACTTTTGTTGGTATTCTGCTAACCTCACAACTTGTGAGCCTCATAAAAACTTAAATATAATGCTCTGTTTCTTGGCACATAATATCTAATCTGGTTTTCTTTTGGTGAAATAAAATTAATTTTTTTCCCCTTCAGATCTTGCAAAACACAAATTTTTACAATTAAATGGGCATACAAATCAATTTATTTATTGATCGGAAATCAATTTTGCAGATCTGGATTTTTCGGCAGACTTACCCCTCTTTTACTAACACAATAACACCATCAGAACAATTGACATCAGTCATTTTGACAAGATTTTGTTTTCAGTAATAGTGAAATAAGGTTTTTTTTTGTAACTGTCTAGACAAAATTGTTTAAAACTAGCCTAAATATCAATAACTTACAACTAATTTTACGGGCGCTCTAAACTAAACTATATCTCTTAATACTAAAGTCTTCCGACCTAAAAACTATTTTAATTAATTCTAATTATTTTAATTTATTTTACCAAGAAAACATATTTAAAAAAAAACTCGGCATCATATCATATTTTTATTTTTTTCTTATAAACTACCTAAGGCTGGACTAAAAATAAATAAAACTATATACAACTAACTTATACTAACTAAAAATAACTTAAACTACTTAAGATACCTAAAAATACCTAAAACTACTTAAGTTTACTTAAAAACCAAAACAGCTACAGCAGCAGTTTTGGTTTTTTATATATTTTTTTTGTATATTTCGTTTACGCATGCAAAAGCACAGAGTCATTGAATCCACATATTCATGCACATACGTACATACATAAACGCATGCACCTACATATACAGACGCGCAGTTACATTAACATATGATACCGCATACATACATATTTTTTTTATTTTTTTGGTGCCACCCCGACTGTTCCTTATACCTAATTTCCCTAAATCTATGTAAGTCGGCCAAGACAAACTCTTATCCGACTTTATATATCAGTATGTTGTTGAGAAAGCCACCAGAACTGGTTCTCCTATTTCACCCTATCCCTTCCGTCCCGATCGGACACAGTCCTACTGAACCGAAGGCGCTCTTGTCTACCTTGGCCAATGACGTCTCGACCATATACGATTCGCCTATCTACAGTTCATCGGCTGACGTGGTAGATTAGCGGAACCGCCATTCTATCCTGTATCAGATCTCGACTGTCTAAATAGAGGAATGCCCTGGGAGGGATGTAGCCACTTAGCCGCACATTCTCGTAATATTCGGTATTGGGGTAGTAAGCCCCAAAAATTAAGCTGTTAGTTGAGGACATAGCTTGTGCAATCTGACCCGGAATCAGCTTAAACAAAAAATTATCTATTCTGTTTATGTTGGCTCCGTTGTATAGAACCTGGTTGGAATAATATCGTTTGTACTCCGACTCTGGTGTTCTGTGTAATCCAAGGCGACGTCTAAGACATTGCCTCTCAAACACCCGAATCTTTTCCATTTGAGATGGGGCAACGTTGAACCACACCGGTTATCTATAGGCAATCATCGGACTGATGAGGGCCATGTAGCAAATCACCTTCACCCTGCTGTCAAGACGGCTGCTATAAAACAGTCGTTTTGTCAGGGCAAAGGCTCCCCTAGCCCTGGCCAGAGCAGCACCTATATGCCTGTCGAAATACAAGTACTGATCCAACCAGATGCCAAGGTACTTTACTACACTTTTACTCGCCAGTGGATGTCCATGTGGCCCTACGATTACCTGCTTGCGCCAGTTCTTTCTCGTACCCCTTGAGGCGCTAGACAACGGAGTAATAAAGAGAATAGTTTCTTACCGAGATACAAAGAACGTAACGCAACTGACATGTACCGTAACGCGACCATTGATGCACTACACAGACAAAAAAGTGGACTACTGACAAGACTAAAATGCTTGTACAGACGGTTTACTTACACACGAGATCTGGAGGTAAGGACACTGAAGTCGTCCATCAAAAACAACAACCAATTGATCAAAGAAAATAATAGGTTGTCGATTAATTGGTTTTGGGATAAGAAAATTCGGGCCGTTAACTCTAGCGACCCGAGTATGTTCCCAAAAATTAATAAGATATTTAGAAGAAAGGATCAAAACAATCTTAGGTATATTAAGCTCCAGAGGATGACAGAGAACAGAGACGAACTTCTGACAGCAGGCAAAGACACAAAGGACGCCGTATTGAACGATGACCTCTATATAACCGAAGATCCGAAGAAAAAAGTGGAGGCAGTGGGGGCTGCTCTCCAGCAAGTGTACAAGGTGAATGCTAGCATTCGGCCGAATCATGAGAGCTCTGATTCATCACTTATGGCTGCAGAACGACATTGGGTAACAATGGCGATCTGAGAACCTTGGTTTTTCGGGTTTAATGATGAAGATTTGGCAAACACCATAATCACCGACCGAAGTGGACCCAGTCCCCTGTTAATTTCGAAGATCGAGCTCCAGCTCATCTTCGATTCATTAAAGAAAAATAAGTCAGCAGGAGTCGATGGTATATCCAAAGTTGTACTACGACATTTGCCTCAAGAAGCAGTTGACATTTATACCACACTGTTTAACAACGCGCTGAATAATGCATATTATCCAGTGCCGTGGAAGACAGCTGTGGTGCACCCTCTCCCAAAAAAGGGAAATGGGACCTCAAATCCGACGAATCTCCGGTCGATAAGTCTTCTTCCGAGTATCAGAAAGGTATTTGAAAAGGTTATTAATAGGGCAATCAAGTGGACGGAGGACAAAAATATCATACCGGATAATCAGTTCGGTTTTAAGGCGGCACATGGCACAATTCATGACGCGTCTAAACTTGTTTCTGATGTCCAATGGAACAAATCTAAAAAGCAGTGTAGGGGTGCCTGTCTGGTTGATTTGGAGAAGGCCTTCGACACCGTATGGTTAGAAGGTTTCCATCTAAAGCTTCCCAGACTAGGAATGAATAGACCTCTATTACATATGCTTTATGACATGCTAAATGATAGAAAGTTTGTTTTCAAAAGTGGCAATGTAACTTCTGCCGCAATTTTTACTATTAAAAATTTTCTTCAACAGGGAGCGGTTAACTCGCCGATTCTACTCAGCATTTACACCAGCGATCTGCTAGGTAGTCTAACTCATTCAATTGCGTACGCCGACGATCTTATTGCGTACAGAACAGCTTATACAGTTGAGGACATCAAAATTCTTTTGCAGAGTGATTTCGACTAGATTCAGCGATATTATGATGTTCTGTTCATTGTTCGCAGAATTGTTTCGTCCATTTGTTCTAAGTATGCGTCAACTTCAGTATTTGTCATATTCCTGTCATTTGGTGTGGGTATACCATTCGAACGTTATTCGCTTAATAAGGCGTTGGAGAAGCGTGGCCGGCGCACCTTACTCTAATTGTAAGTATGCACAGGCGCATACTCCTCCAACTGCATAAGATCGTTCGGAAGTTGTATTACGGCGGCGAGTCCGCAGTGGTCACTGTCGTACTGGATCGTTTGTAAACAATTTCTTGGCCGTTGACCCATAGTGTCAGTAATTGTCAGTCTTGCGTCTTTCAGCAATAGATCCAGAAGGGCACCGCTTCTTGGAAACGATGGCCTTTCTGTAGCAAGAAGGTCAATGCGACCCTCAATATTGTATTAACCAATCCAATTATAAAGATGGTTAACTCGCGTATTTTGTATTTGATTTCCCCAATCTATGTGTTTGGCGTTTAATTCACCAGCCAATATGTAAAAGTTTTCTTCCGAGCTCAGTCTTAAGCATTCAAAAAGCTTTTCAAGCTCTGTTATAAACTGGGTGGGCTGAGGTGTTTCCGGTGCATAGTCAGCGATTCCATACATTCACTTACCCTGTTGGAGATGAATGCAAACAATGCATGCCTCTAACGTCTGATATTTTCGTACATCACTTATATACTACCTTATGACTAATGTCTCTACGTATAAATATTGCGACGCCTCCTCCTTGAGTGGAGTTGGGTCGGTCTCTTTTTACGATATTCTAATTGTTGTTAGTCAATTTAAGTTTCTGGTTAAGCTAAGTTTCGCTAGCCAAAAACACATCTAGGCTTAGGTCTTTGAGCAATTGGAATAAATTCGCTCTACGTTCGGTCCTTATCTTTTCTTTTTCTGCTTCTGTTGTTTCTGCTGCGATTGTGCCAGCTGTTGTTGTTTTGTCTGCTGCTGTTTTGTCTGCTGCTGTTTTGTCCGCTGCTGTTGTTGTTGGCGTTGTTGTTTCGGTTGTTGCTGTGGCTGTTGTTTTTGTAGCTGTTCATTTTGCTGCTGTTCTTGTTGTTGATGTTGCGCTACACACTGCTGCCCCGGACCGACCTTTTTTCTTCGAGCTCTTTCTTTTCTTTTGCTCGGGGTGCCTCTTGTTTTGCCTTGACTGCGAGTATTAGAGGCTCCATTTGGTTTTTAAGGCTTTGGATTTCCGCCTCCATTGCTCCAATTTGGTCTCTCATTATTTGCTCCTCATTATTATCCTCCTAAGATGACGCCTCTGATGTGAAGATATTTACAAGGTCATTACTACCACCCTTGGTATAGTGGCCTTCTCCACCCTCTGACATATAGTCAATGCCCTCTTCATTGTCCGAGGGCGACGTGTTCTGTTGTTTTTGGATGTTTGCTGCCGCTGATGTCACATCTTTTGCCGACGTCTTCTTCACTCCAGCAGGCAGCTCAACTGAAATGGGCTTAGTGCGCCACTTCACCAGATTCGTTGTTGCCTTAACAGGAACATCCTTCGATGTTCCCTCAGCTGACGATGCTATTGGCCCTAGGACACCTTTCGATGCCCCGGTACTTAGGCTCCTCCTCCATTGCTCGTTTTCCCAAACAATACAATTTTCCACTTCTCGATTATGGAAAAAAGCTTCAGGTTTTTTTATGCCCGGCTGGGACTCGAACTCGTTACCCTCTGCACTACGGTCGGCCACTCTAGCACTGTACTATCGCACTACTTAAAAACACTTAGTTTAAATCTATACTTAAAATCACACACGATATTAACTTGGAATTGCAGCAAAAGCCGAAGACGTGTGAAAACTTCCACAGTTCGAGATCGACTGAGTGAAAAAAGGTCGTGAAAACATAATGTACATATATTTCCAAAAATATTTGCTATAGATAGATAGATAGGGAAATTCGATTTATTATTTGATTTAGGTTTTAAGTGTACAAAATATATATTTTTTTAAATCGTTTAAGCTTGGCTTTGCCGTCTGCCCGATTGACATCTTTCTGAATCAATACTTTCATTAATTGTTTGTTTTAAGGTATAAATACTATTTTTTTAAGAAAATGTACAATATATACAATTTTTTTTATTAAACGGTTTCGTTTATAATTTCGATAAGACATCGCGGTTTGATAATAGTTGTATATATCATTTATGTTGGCTTCGTAATTGAGTAAGGCCATTACTTCTTCTTTAGATAAATAATTGCTTTTCAAATACTCCCTTCTTATTTCACGTAGAACAGGACATTTGCCAATAAAATGAATGACTTCCTCCCTTCCTTTGATGTTGCATAAACTACAAAGTATTGGAAGATCATCCCGATGCGGAATATGATGAAGCCTTATCAACTCTCCTCTCATTCTGAAAATAGCTGAAATGAATTCTTGCTTGTTGACGGAACGACAGTAATTTTTTTCACACAAATTATAAAGATGGCTGTAGATCGATATATGTACTGAGGACGAAGCCTCATTCGCGAAGTCTATACGATATTGTTCGTCTACATTCGCAACGAAATCAAGAAGGCTATATTTGTTGCATTTTCCAGATCGATCCAGCAAACTGAAGTTCCTTCTGCAGTAACTCCCAAGTTCTCCTAACTTGTTAAACAAACCATTTTGTTTACGGATGGTTTCTAATGTCACAATCTTGGGAATCCTTTCTTCTGGAATTTCAAGCACTTTGTGAAAGTAGTCCACATGATCCTTCAAAGTGTAAATGAAGAGTGGTGATATGCAGTTTCAAGTGTGATCATGTTGCTGGGGGTGGTATGGTGTAAGCGGAAGCATCTTTTAATGTAGTATTTTAGAAGTTTTTCAACAGTTTCATATTTTTGGCATCCCCGTACTTGAGATGCATATAACATGACTGATTCAGCCACTGCAATAAACACCTTGTATTTCACATTATGATTTATTAATTTGTTTGAAAAGCAATTCTTCCATGTCATGTTTATTGCATTTTTTGCTATAACTAGATTATTTTTGAGGTGGGTTTCCATATTGAGGTTGTTATATATATGTTAATAGTTACCCCCAAATACTTGTATGATTTCACGACTTCAATAGCCTCTCTGTTGTAAGACCATTTTTAATTTACCCAAATTAACACTTAGATTCCATAATTTGCAGTACTCTTCCAGTCGATTTATCATAAGTTGTAAAGCTTGGGGAGAATTTGCAAATAGTACCATTTCATCGGCAAATCATATGGCTTTGATTATAACTCGAAATTTCTATTCCCCCGGGCAAATAATCTATAAGTTCGTTTATAAATAACACGAATAGGCTTGGACTCAGAAAACATCCTTGTTTGACTCCCATGTCACCAAGTCACCATGCCAGACAGCTGATAGATTAACTGCATATTAACTTTCCAGAACTCTCCCAAACTTAGCTGTCATTGAAGCGTTGTAGAGTTTGAAGAACAAATTTCTGCGGCCAACTGTATCAAAGGCAGTTGGAAGTAAAAAAAAAAAGACGTAAAGCTTCTTCTTTTGCTCAATGTAGTTAGTTGCAATGCCTTGCAAAACAAAAATATTATCGATAGTCGAATAACCACTTCTGAATCCTGCTTGAAATTCCCCGAGAAACTTCCTACTGTGTATCCAGTTTGTCAAACGATCGTTGAAAAGGGTTGAGAATATCTTGTAAAAGGAGTTTACAAAGGAAATTCCGCGATAATTGGCTGGATCTGATATGTCACCTTTTTCGAATATAGGAAATATAATAGATTTCTTGAACTGCTCAGGTAGTTCACCAGTGTTCAAAATTTTATTCAACACAGAAACTAATTTATAAATCATTGTTCCCGTACCATATTTTATAAATTCTGTTGAAATCGTATCCGCTCCTGATGCTTTTTGGTCCTTAAGCTTTTTCAATACAGTTGGCAAATCATTCAGACCTATAGCAGAATCTAATATTTTATTTGAGTGCGCAGGTTTAGCGTAGTGAATGGGAGGTGTCAAGGACTCAGGGTTCAGAATTGATTTAAAATGTTCATGCAATGCTTCAATTTTTATGGGCATGCTTATTTTAGGCTTCTTGTCATTTAATTGGTTCACTGCCTTCCAAAATTCCTTAGTATTTCTTGTATGAGTTAAATTGACGGCTTCTTTTTCAAAGTATATAGTTTTTTTCTCCTTACATATTTTTTTAAGCCTGCCATAAGTTTCAATGTACATCCTTTTGAAGTAATTTGCGCTTTTCTTCCTTAAAACTTTAAGCCATCCAAAAGATGTTTGACGAGCTTTTTCGCATTCATCATCAAATCACTTCTCCTTTTGTTTGAGAAATTTTACCCGATTAATTGGACTAGGATTAGCTTTCTTGATAGCATCTTCAATGTCCGCCAATGTAACCAGATTCTCTATTGACACATTTCGTTCGATTTTTCTGTAATCTTCAGCTTTATTCTCAATCCATTTGAGTTTAGTAATGAGTAATCTATTCCAAATTCGACGGTTATTGTCATATGGTCGGAATATGGAACATTCAGCACTTTAAAATCACTTATTATTGAATTCCAACTACCCCTCACGAGACAATAATCGACGACTGCAAATCCTTGCTGACCAACGAACGTAAACTCACCATATTTATCCGACTCAGAAACGCCATTCATCAACCGAAAGCCAAATGAATTACACATATCCAGTAGTTTAACTCCTCTTGCATTTGTGTGGGGTCCTTGGAATTTCTAACCTTCCCCGCGAATCTATTTTCTCGTCCTTCTTCTGTTCCTGTTCTCGCATTGAGATCACCAATTATCATAACATCCTGAATATGGTAGTGTTCAATAAAGCTGTAGAGTACATTCAAATCTTGATCCTAGTGGTTACAATTTATATAGGTTGGCATTAGAGTAAAACGCTTATTTTTTATTTCTATATTAACCAGACTAACTTCCAATTTGAACTCACACGTAATATTTTTCAGATCTTTTTTGTAGCCAAAAAAGCAACCTCCGCTCGCTTCCTCTAGTATGTTGTCTTCTTGCTGGAATCCACATAAATTCGAAGTTCTTAAAATTATTATTATATAAATTACATTCATTTTCTACTAAAAATGTTTTGTATAGAAAGACGAAATCATAATTATTGATTACATTAAAAAAAGTTTATAAATAAATATTTATTCTTTAAGCCTGCTACACTATAACTTAAAATTCTTAGTTTTTTAAATTCAGTTTTTTATTAATATTTTGGCAGACGGTGTCTTCACCCTATGCTATACATGAATTATTGGTTTGTGCATTTGATAAGTTATTACGACCAGGTGGCGCTCTCAGATTTCACATATTGTTATCAGCTGGTAAAGACGTTTCTTCCATCTCCATACAAAAGTACAGCTGTTGATTTAGGTCCACAGCTTTGTATATGAAACCTATAGTACTACTATGAAACTGCATTTTTTAGCTACTAGTTCTGACGATGAGGGCGCTAGTTTCTCTTTTCTAGATATTGAATTGTTTATGTGTAAGAAGTAAATGTAGAGGCAAATACGAAAAAAAGCAAGGGAGACGGTCAAAACTTATTACTTCTTACAACAATATAGAGGGTAAGGAAGAAAAACGAATAAGCTGTTTTTGCCATGGCAACCTTAAAAATGTGGTGGGTATAAATAAATTATATCAAGGCTATTGTCGTATACATGAATTAGTTTAGAATGTATATGTATATACATGCTTGTATAGGTTGTTATAGAATTTATTTTAAATTTTTCTTTCACATTTTAGATATTTGGTGTATTTTAGGATTTTGAATTGTAGCAACGTTGCGACAATAGCAAAGCAATGTTGAGATATTTCAATGTGTTTTCTTTAGGTAGGTACATGTGTACCCAGATAACCATCTACATACAATACTCGTATGTATGTACATTGGTACTTTTTGTTCTTTTTCATATATAATATCTATTGAGAATAATTTAATTTTTTCTCCAGACAGTTTTATTAGGAAATAAAGTAGGTATACCTAGGTAGTATTTATTTATTTATTTTTTTTTTGACTAGCGATATTATATATGTAGGTACTATATAACAAGGTATGGGTTTGAAAAAAATCGAACTCGAGATTTTGATCAAACTTGACATTACGATGATAGCGAAGACGAAAAAATGGGTCCGCAATTCCGTCTCTCTGTCTGTCTGTATCTCGAGCTTACAGCCTAAACGTTTTCTTCATTAACATGTGCCCAGCTTTTTTTTCAGCTTTTTTAAGACGACAAATAACAGTAGCTCCCATAAATTTTTTTGGCCAAAAACAAAAATCTTATTTTTTCTCAAAAACGGCTCCAATGATTTTTATAAAAAAAAATGAGTTCATAAATGAAGGGAAAGGGTACATTTTAATAATTATTTTTTTTGGAAAAAAATTGTTTTTTTTGGTACCTCTAGTAGAACCATTTTTTTGGTTTTCGATTTTCTCGGAAACGGTTAATCTGATTTTTTTCTAATTTTTTACGCAGAAGCTCCTAGAAAGTTTAAACACTATTGTATACCAAAATGTTTCAAAACAAATTATTTTGGAAATTATTTTTTTGTTTTGAAAATTCAAAATTTCGAAAACGGCTTAATAGATTTTTTCGAAACTTCGTATTTAGTAGTTTTTTGACATTATCTTAAATAGTTAAAAAAAAAATATTTTTCTAAAATAAAAAACAACGGTACATCCCATACAAATGTTAAGAACCGTTACGAAAAAAATGTATTTCTCAAACTCGGCTCCAAGAATTTAAAACAAAAAAATTGTTACTAAATTTTATTTTATTTTTTGGATTTTGAAAAAAAAAAAACAATATTTTGCAAATAAATATTAAATGTTTTGAAGATTTTCTTAAATAATATTTTCAAATGTATATATACATTTATATTGTTGAATACTCATTTAAAAAAAAAAATAAGTAAAAAACGACTTGAAAAAATATATAATACCTATTAATAAACAATTCTTATTTGAAAATTCGTCAACTCGAATTTTTACGAAATTACTTATCAAATCTGAATTTAAAAAAAAAATTATTTTTTTTTCAAAATCCAAAAAAAATATTAATATAAAATAAAAAAAATTTTGTCACAAGAACCATTTTTTTTTTGCACAACGATTAAAAGAAATCTCAAATTTTAACTGCTAAATTATTATCATGTTTGTTCATTTAGTAAAAAAGTTTATTTTATTGCGTAGTGACCGTTGCACACAAGTGTATACCTGAATATTTGAATATTCCCTACAGCCATCAAACAATTTTCATTCTATGTGCCCTTAGAATAAAAAACACACACACAAACAACCAGCTCCTACTCAACAAAAAAATTCTCATAAAAAAAACAAAAAACACCTATGACATAAATTGGTTTCCTTTTCTCCTCTAACTTATAATAAATTGTGTATATATTTCTCTCATCAATTTATTATCACACTATTTCTTTTCATACGCATTTTTATAACACACCAACACTACCTAACCTCCGATTTGGTAGTGGAGCCCATGATGAGTAGTAGAACTTATTGCAGGCTGGATGAATTTCGTCGTCATGATAGTACATACAATGTCCGCATGGTAAATGTCATTTAAGACTTGTATTCCATCCGAAGCATTATTATGTAATAAGCCGAATAAAGTGCTCCATCGGAAAATATTTTTATTTACAAACATTTTATCTTCCCTTACCAAGACCTTGATTTTCGGATTAAATGCATTCAAACTACGAGTAAGTTTAATAAACATTAATTTATTCCTCTTTTGCCGAATCGATGCGGGAAGATCTCGTAAAAGTGTGAATCCAGTGTTTCGCAGAGTAGTTACTTGCTGTTTTGAACCAAGTTTGACAAAAAAAACTTTAATTTTGGATTTCCCGATCTAATTTCGCGAATTTGCAAATTTTCAATAGATGGTGTAGGTTGAATTATGTTTGAGCAAATATTCATAGCAAGCTCCCTTTCGTCACTCCCTTTAAGGATAGCTACCATCAGCATTAGATTGTATTCGGTGTTCCTTTTTAGCATCTCTTCCATTTGATTTTCTAATTGATCATACTTTTTATCCAATGCGCTTATTTTGGAAGTTAATGCAGTGCTTGTTTGGATGAGAATTTGTTGGGCAGCGGTGAGTGAATCGATGTCACATTTTATTGCTACCTCAGCCATCTTCCAGTCAAGAAGCATCCCAATCATATTGCATAGATCGGTTTTAGACATTGATCCAACTGACTCAGTAGACATTGCGTAAGGAGGTTGTGTCTTTTTAGATAAAGGAATTTCTGGAGATATTTCGTGGGCTTTTCTCTTAATGTTATACATATGACGTGCAGTGAGGTTATATTTTCGTTTTTTGAAATGTATGGAATAAGGCTTAATTCTTTATAACTCACATGAATTTCATATTCTGCAGATATTTTTTAGTTAGGTGTAGTTTTCCTATACAGGTTTAAGCCTATGTAGGTAAAATTAACTTGATTCTTATTATAATGAATTGTCGAATGGATGGCATATGTACCTAACCTACCTACAGATGTATATTTAAATCTAAGTTATAGATTTGAATTATGAAAGTTAGGAGAGTAAAATGTATTTACATAGATACATATACATACAGATGGAACCTAAGTGTGCAAACATGTACATATAATAATGAAAATGAAGGATGTAGGTGGGTAGGTAACTAAATGCATACAACTTCATAAGATTCATGTGATTTTTAAGGACACATATGTATATATATATGTATGAGGGCCTACATGGTATTTAATATTCAGTGACGTACGCAAAAAAAAATAAAAAGGGAATATGGATAATACACATTAGGTGTGTTTTATTGGGAATCTATCCATTGTACTGTAAGTAATTCCCTAAAAACGCATCGACCGTAGCTTTTTTTATTTTTGTAAAATTGGTACCCCGGCACAGCAGTCACAAGTAATGAAATAGTTTTTTGCAAAGTAAAATTAAGAAAATATAAAAGTTATGAACAATAATTAGCTTTTATTCATATAAAATAGAAAGTAGAAAAACGTACCAATATTTAATTTATGTTACAAGCCTATTTCTTGTTTTCATTTTTCCTGGAATTGCAGTTTTAAATTCGAACATTCATTTTGCAGGAATGGAAATGAAATGATAAGTGAATGGCTTTGTTCATAGACTATGGTCAAGTCTCTTTTTACACAGTCCCATCTTTGTATTGCTTTAAAAATGGTTTATTCATTTCACACGAGGAAACACAAGTGCCGGTGATTTACTAGTTTCCTTTTAATGTTTCTTGGTTTGGAACACACACAACAACGTAGTTTAAATTGTTCACTCCCCTTATATTTCATGCTTTTATTTATTTTCTGAGCTTATCGATAGCTAGAGTTTTATTTTTCAAGTCAATTTACAAATTTATTTTCTGAGTATGTTTTGCTTTCAATTCAATATTTACTCATCAGACTGCACTTAACATAGGCGGAGTAAGTAACAAAAAGTTAACATTTGGTTTGCCATTTCACCATTTTGGATCACAAAAATGTATGCCCAGTCCATGTCCATGTAGTGAATCGAATACCGCCCATGGCCAATGTCCATTAAACAGTGAAGAAAAAGCACACTTTGTGAGTTCAGTTTCCGCAGCCAAGACTAGCCTAGACGCGCACATGCAATTTTGCCAAAACGAAATAGTTTAATCACTAGTTGAACGATGATCGCGCACATAAGCAACTTAAAAATCAATCAACGAGATAAACGAACACACAAACATCATTTTGATTTTATGTGCGCGCAGTTACATTATAGTTCGATGTGATACAAACTGAAGAACTTATTTGGGGCGATCGCTCGATTTGCGCCAAAACACAAACTCTTAAGTTGCTCGAATCGCGGAGTGAATAGTTTTGGCATGTGCGCGCACTCTCATATAAGTCCAGGGTATTCACTTTAGCAACCAAACCGTTGCAAAACTGAAAGTTGCATATTTGCGGGCCTCTGGCCTTATAGCTCATAGAATTGTATAAGAATAAATATTTTGCAGCGCAGTGTCAAGCAATTTCTCTAAAGTGCAGTTCCACCCAATGCGGTTTGTCTTCTCAAATTGCTTTTTTGTAAATTAATAAAAAAATGATTTTTTTCAGAAAACTCCGTTTATTTACAACTATCAATAAAAATTGAACACAAAACGAAAATTGGGTTTGGTTAGCCAAAAATAAAAGTAAAACGGGATTCATTCGATAAATATTGGTTTCTTTTTCAAAATGGATATCCAAATTTGTTAAAATTGATTAATTGACATTAGGAGTATGCAAAATTGAAGATATAGGTGCAATTTTAGACGTTCTGCAGAAAATAATTGAGCAAAGAATACAGTTTTTAATAGTAAAAGTCAGAAACTTTTCACAAGCTTATAATTTATTAAAAAATGGAGTTATCTAAGATTTGAGAAATATAAACTGGCCAACTATTAAAAAAAAAAGAATTAAAAAGATCGATTTGTCTAAAATTAATAATTATAACACTCCATGAACACATCCATCGAGATTCAATTCAATTATCAATCGTACCAACAAAACTAACAAAATCAGAATCGAGACTCGACTGAACGTCAACCAGCCATCCACCGTAGCTTCTACTTTAGCTTTTTATCGACCGTAGCGAATCGTATGTAAAATGCTACGACGGATAAACTTACGGCGGATAAATTTCCCAATAAAACACGGTTATTATTTAATGATTTTATTGTGCTTAGTCATTATAGTTTGAGGGAAAACAAAGATGCAATTTGAATTCATGGATAAATAAAAATATATCAAAAAAAAATTCAAAACTCGTTGGAGCGGTTTTTGAAAAATCGATTTTTCAAAAAAAAAATTTATTTATTTCTTAAAAATTGAAAAACTTTTTTTTTTTTTGAAAATTTTCGTATGCAGTTTTATTAACAATTTTAGACAGCATTTGTGTGAAAAAATTGTTTTAAACGGTTCATAAAATATTCAGAAAGTTCAAATTATGAAAAGTGGTTCTATGGGAAGTACCGTTAATAAGTACGCAAAAAAAATATTTTTATACTTTATAGTGAACTGTACTAATTTAAGAACGGGTCTACCACGAAATCTAGAAAACCAAACTCTCGAAAGACAAAATCTCAAACGACATAATCCCGAATTACAAAAATCTAGAAAACCTAAAGATCGAATACATATAATCTAGAATAACAAAAATTTATAAAGACAAAATCTCGAACGACAAAAATCTCGAAAAACCATTCACCAGGGAATGGTTTTTCGAGATCTTTTACGATGAGGAATTTTTTAAAATAAAATAACGGAACTTTCAACCAATTAGTTTCACAGAGGAGAGTTTAGTTAAATTTACAATTTAATTCAACTAATATTCTCCTTGGCCAAACTTAAGAGAGAAAATTTAAACTTGAAACTTACAGTAAACGAATATATCAACTTTGGGATCATGACGTTATCTAGATTGACAAAAATCTCGAACGGACAAAATCTAGAAAAACAAACCAAAAAATCTCGAATGCAAAAATCTTGAATGACAAAAATCTAGAATGTACAAAAATCTCGAAATACAAAATCTAGAAAAGTCAAAATAAAATCTAGACAAATCTAGAATTTTTTTTTATTTGCTTTAATAATATATACAGACTGGTAAAATAAAAGACTTTTTTTCATTTTTAAAGTACGTATCTATATACGTATGTAGGCATATTTATTTAAATAAATCAAAATTAACAACTTAATCCATTAAAAACAAAATAATAAACAACACTTCAGACGAAAATAAAAACAAAACTGGATAGAAACAACGGTTTTAGATTTTTATAAATGAGAATTATACGCTAACCCTTTTAAGTAGCCAATGAAGTTCCTTTCTTCTTTCTCTTCTATTATTTTTAAAATATTTTTTTCTTTTTTTAAATACTCTCGTCTTTTTTTCCTTGGCGGTTGTCCCATTTGTATTTCTTCTAAAACACAAGAAACCTGAATTGATTCTTTAGACAATAATTCAATAAGCTTATAAAGGCCTATGTGTGACTTCCCCACCAAAACTTTGAGGCGCCTGTGCCAAGATTCAACATTATTTTGCGTTCTTGGCAAATTTTCTTTAATTTGATCAGCACATGACCAAAAAGAAGGCAAATATATGGGCTTTGATGTTTTTGAGCCAATATAATTTTTGAAAAACCATTTTCCGATCTTAGAACTACTTTCGCAGAATTGATCTCTCAATGCATTGAAGTAGTCTTTCACTTCATGAGCCGGAACAAATGCTAATGATTTTAGCATTCGCATTTGCAGACTGAATTTTTCGTTTGTTCCGTACTTTTTAGCAAGACCCTCTTTTTGAATTCTTCGATAAATGATTTGGCCCAAGTGAAAAAAACAACCCTTACATCGAGCATTGGGAAAAAACGATTGAGCCGATTTAGAGCTTGCCTTCTCAAAATCAGATATTATTACTGATGGGTCAAGAATGATTTCATTTTGAGTGCTAAGTTCAAGAAGGCCTGCAAATAAATTGTCATATGACGCTCTGCATTTTGAGCTCATTAAGCAATAAATTATTGGCACTATCTGCTCTCCGACCTTACAATGTAATGAAAACAGCTGACGCATGATAGTAGGGACAACGTCGAAAGTGCCATCCATCAACCAAACTTTCGAAGATCCCAGCACTTTCAGACCTTCAATAGTTCCGAGAATGATCAGCTTTTTATCATCAAATTCTTTTTCGGCTAACACAAAAAGATTTCCTTCGACGTATCTGGGAAAAAGAATAATGAAAGAAAATATCCTGCATTAATACTTTTTAGACCGACTTGGTACTTGGTAGGTAGCAGGTAATGTGATTAGTAAGTACTCATCAGACGGCCCTGCATACAGGCGTTCTGTTTAGAACCACCATTTTAGCTTGACTCCCTTGAGAGTCAAAGTACTTGTATTTACAATCAAACATTTCTATGAGGCGTTCAGAACAATAACATTTTTTTTTTTAATTATTGTAAATATAAGGAAAATATTAAGCAAAAGTGTCATTACTAACTTTCTTGTATTATTTCTGAATGCCTTATATATGTACATAAATGTACATAGAAACAGTTTATTATAAATTAATGTTCTTACCGTAAACGATTTGGAATGTTAATTTCACTCAAAGTCGTGGGTTCTTTTTCAGATGAAGCTCTAACCCGGGCTATTTTTCTTTTTTGGGCGAAGTCCGTTGGTAAATATACCCTGCACTGGCTGTTTGTTTGTACTTTTGATTGAAGTACAATTTGAGATGACTGGTCGCAGGATTCCTTTGCATTTAATTTAATAAGTGCATTGGATATGTCCACGTGTTTTTTGTGTGAGACTGGTGTATGGGAATGCTCCGAGGGGTGTTTCACTAGACTGTGTTTTGAATCAGTTTGTATTGTTATTATTGAAGCACGGCAGTAATGAGATTTATTTTTTTCACATATCCAATAAAACTTTTCCTTTATACGTTTATTTTTATGGTATATAAAACCATTTATCTCGATTTTTATATTACCTTTGTTAGTGGTAATTTCGTTTACTTTCATTTTGGTGGTATATTGCTTAAAACTTTCAAAGCGCTGCTAAACAAATTTAAATTATATGATTTTGTCAAAAAAAAAAACTCACTGAGCAGAATGTTTAAGCTGAACGTACCTACATGGACTGTTTTTGATAGGTATTTAGTATAAAGACATGCCAAACCAAGTGTTAAAATTAGTAACTGTATTGTATTGTTGCTAACTGACTTAAACATTTTAGTTAAAGCATTCGCTAGAATAATAAAGATGTCACTGGCGATGCAAAGTTGATATATTCGTTTACTGTATGTTTCAAGTTTAAATTTTCTCTCTTAAGTTTGGACAAGGAGAATATTAGTTGAATTAAATTGTAAATTTAACTAAACTCTCCTCTGTGAAACTAATTGGTTGAAAGTTCCGTTATTTTATTTTAAAAAATTCCTCATCGTAAAAGATCTCGAAAAACCATTCCCTGGTGAATGGTTTTTCGAGATTTTTGTCGTTCGAGATTTTGTCTTTCTAGATTTTTGTTATTCTAGATTATATGTATTCGATCTTTAGGTTTTCTAGATTTTTGTAATTCGAGATTTTGACATTCGGGATTATGTCTTTTGAGATTTTGTCTTTCGAGATTTTGGTTTTCTAGATTTCGTGGTAGACCCGAAAAAAAAAAATATAACAAACATATTGGCTCAAAATTTTACACGATTTAGTAATATGTTAAATCATTTTTAGTATGATACTAGGTTAAAAAGTGGATTTTGCTAATTTTAAACGAGTTTAGTATCGTATTATCTTCTTAACATCTTACTAAAGTTAAAATCACGAAATGGCTACTTTAATTTTTCAGTATCGTACTAAATCCATAATGTTATCTGGTAGTATATCAGCCTCGCACGTGGGGCCCAGCTTCGAATCCTGCTGGTATTTTTGTAAATAATGAAGTTAAATGATTAAAATAAAAACATCGAATACTTATTTAGAGCACACGTTGGGTTTCCATCAACATATAATTAATATTTCAAAGCATTAACAGAATGATTGTGTTCATCAAAATTCAAACCCTACAAATGAATAGCAAAGGATTTGTAGGTTTTTAAATTAGTATTTTACTAGTTAACAAAAGTTTTCAAATTTCTGCAGAGTTAGTAGACTACTATGTATATAGTAAATTGTTAACTAGTATCGTGTTAAGGCCTTAATAGTAGTCGCAAAATTTTAAACAGCCTAATGTTAAGGGCTTAGCATGATACTACTTAACAGTTAGCTAATACTAAAGCACTCTATCAATATTTTCATAATTTTAAACACTTTTCAACTAGCACCATACTAAATCTATTTTCTTAATAAACTATATCTAAACTCGCCTAAAATAGTGCAAAAAAGTAAGCAAACATAACATTTTGACGTTTGTAAATGTCAAAGTGGCATATGGATTTAGTACGATACTAAAAAAATAAAGTAGCCATTTTGTAATTTTAACTTTAGTAAAGTGTTGAGAAAATAGTACGATACTAAACTGGTTTAAAATTAGCAAAATCCTATTTTTAGCCTAGAATCATACTAAAAATGATTTAACGTATTACTAAGTCGACTAAAATTTTCCTCCAGTTTTTTTTTTTTTTAATTTTGCGCCATTTATTTTAGTTTTATCTTTGTATATAAAGCCTATAGTACTATGAGACAGAATTTTTTAGCTAGTAGTTCCGTCGATGAGGGCGCTAGTTTATCTTTTCTTTATAGTAAATTGTTGATGTGGAAGAAGAAAAGGTAGAGGCAAAAACTAAAAAAAGCAAAGGAGACGGTCGAAACGTATTACTTCTTACAACAATATAGAGGGTAAGGGAGAAAACCGAATAAGCTGTTTTTGCCATGGCAAAATTAAAAATGTGGTGTGTATAAATAAATTATATCAAGGCTATTGCCGTATACATGAATTTGAAGTAAGAATGCATATGGATATACATGCATGTATAGGTTATTATCGAATTTATTTTAAATTTTTCTTTCAAATTTTAGATATTTGGTGGATTTTAGGATTTTGAATTGTAGCAACATTGCTACTTTTCACTTTTTCTATGCGAAAATAGCAAAGCAATGTTGAGATATTTCAATATGTTTTGTTTAGGTAGGTACATGTGTACCCAGATACCCACCCACCTACATACAATATTCTTCTATTTTTGTTCTTTTTCAAATATAATATCTATTGAGAAAAATCTAATTGTTTCTCCAAACAGTTTTATTACGAAATAAAGTAGGTATACCTAGGTAGTATTTTTTTTATTTTTTTTTTTTGACTAGCGATATTATATATGTAGGTACTATATTAAAAGTTATGGATTCGAAAAAAATTTAACTCGAGATTTTGATCAAACTTGAAATTACGATGATAGGGAAGACGAAAAAATGGGTCCGTAATTCCGTCTGTCTGTCCTCGAGTTTACAGCCTAAACGTTTTTTTCATAAACATGTCCCCAGTTTTTTTTTCAGCTTTTTTAAGATGAAAAATGACAGTACCTACCCACCTGCCATACTTTTTTTGACCAAAAAGGTAAATATTATTTTTCTCAAAAACGGCTCCAAAATTTTGTATGAAAAAATCTGTTCATTAATGAAGGGAAAAGGTATTTTTTGGTAATTTATTTACGATTTTTTTTTATGTAGAAGCTTGTAGAAAGTTTAAACACTAATTTAAGCCCAAAATAAAAAAATTAAATTAAAAAAAAACATTTTTTTTGAAAACTCAATATTTCGAAACTTCGGCTTAATCGACTTAAAACAACGGTACCTCTCATAGAAATGTTAAAAAAACGCTAAGAAAAAAATATGTTTCTCAAAAACGACTCCAAAAATTTTCAAACAAAATGCGTTATTAAATTAGGATAGATCAGTTTTAATTTAAAATAATATTTTGTTTTGCGCACTTCTTAATGGTACTTATCATAGAACATAAATAGTAACTTATGTTATTCTCAAAATTTTTGAATCGATTAGTGGGCTACAGTCCTTATAGAACCACTTTTCATATTTTTGACTTTTTCACTATTCGATGAACCGATTGAAATTAATTTTTTATGCAAACGCTTCCTAAAACTGTAAATAAAACTGCATATTCAAATTTTCAAGAAAAAAATAAATTTTTATTTAAAAGAAATAAATATACCTACCTACCAACAATTTTTGTTTTGAAAAATCGATTTTTCAAAAACTATTCACTGAAATTTTTTCAAATTAAAAATTTATATGTATAATTATATTTTTTTGAATTTTGAGAAAAAGATTTTTTTTAAATTACATTATTTTAAAATGTATATTGTTAAATACTCAATATAAGCACACCAAGATCATTTGTAGAAAAAATTTAAACAAATCTTCTAGGTATTTAAAAACATTAAGTATAAACGTTTTTAAAAATATAGGTAGATATTTAGTTGTCTACTAATAATCCTGTGCATACAATGTGAGCGAACTTTAATTTAATTTAAATATTAATATAATAATAATTATTTAATAATTAAATTATTTAATATAAAATTAAAGCTGAATTATGAAAAGCTGTTTTTTCAATTATTTTTTTTTTATTACAAACAAAAAATACAGTATACCACTTACTTATTTTTTTTAATGTTATTATTTATTGAACAAATTTAGAAATATTATTTTAAAACAAATAATATTAATAAACAATTCTTATTTGAAATTTCGTCTCTTCGATTTTTTACGATAATACTAACCAAATCGATATCTGAAATTCCAAAAGAAACCCCTTGGGAACATAATAAAAATTTTCCTTCGACAACGATTGCCACAAATCTCAAATTTATAGTTAAATAATTATTATAATTAGTGAAACTTTTTTTTGGAGTAGTGACCGTGGCACACAAGTGTATGCCTACATATTTTTATATTTGCTACAGCCAGCAGATTTAACTCTGCCCGTAGAACAAAAAACACACACACCCAACTAACTCCACCCAACAAAAAAATCCTCCTAAAAAAACAAAAAAAAAAAAACTATCAAATACTTGTTTTCCTTTCCTCCTCTAACTCGTAATAAATTTTGTATATATTTCTCTCATCAATTTATTATCACACTATTTCTCTTCATACCCATTTTCATAACACACCAACACTACCTTACCTCCGATTTTGTTGTGGAACCCATGATGAGTAGTAGAACTTATTGCAGGCTGGATGAATTTCGTCGTCATGATAGTACTATTAATATCTATATACAAATTAATATCCAATTTTCAATAAGTTATTCATTTATACAGAGTCATTGTCAAATACATATATATGTGTCTCAAATTCATTTATTTAACACAAATCAGGTGATTTCTTTTTAGAGGATTAATACCATACTATTTCTATCATACTATGTACATTGTGAATAAATAAAACGGAAAAAAATAATTTGGTAACGTAGCAGATGTACATATAAAAACTAAATATTAGGTAAGTAGAAGTAGACATACTACAAATGAAGTAGATTTATCATCTCTCGCCAGTCTGGTCTCTTCTTCTTCCAATATTTTTTCTTGTTTTTTGTTTTCCCTGTTTATCTTTTTCTTCTGTTCCTTGAATTTTACGCACTTTAAACAACGGCATTGACTATTTGAGAAGCGAGATACGACATGAGATGATATTTTGTTTTCTGTTCCGTTGTGTTTATGTTTTAGCTTTTAGGGCTAGGTAGGTATGTATCTACGATTTTTTTCGTCTTAGAAATGCTTCGAACAAAAAACATGTACCTATATCATATAGGCATTGACTTCCATACAAAAAGTCTATTTAACACGGCCCCACTTCTTTCATTGCACCACAGCGCTAACCTGGAGGGTCATTCCGTAATTTTCAAAACAATAATCGTCAAAACGATGTTCGTCGACGTCCGACGAGATCGTCTTTAATTTGCTTCACGTAACTCAACCACTATCGTCTCGTCAATCGTTTATAATTTGAGAGCATTTGGAACATTTCAGAAACTCTCAAACTTTTGTTGAGTTGAAATGGACTGTCGTAAATGCCAATAAAGTTGTGTATATTGTTTTGTTTTTAGCTTAAATAAAGTTATATAATTGGACAAAAATGTAAGTTATTTTATTGTTATATTTTTTACAAATTGATATAAATGTAAATATGTACATCAATTTTTATATAAAGGCAGCCACACAGTCTCAGATTGGAATTTTAATTGGATATATGGATGAACATCCCGATTTGTTAATTATACTTTTTCCCAACTTGCGTTTTCATTTCCACTTTGTAACACAAGAAAATTGCTACGCCGGCCGAATGCAAATGCAACAGATAAACAAAAACAAGATGTCAAACTACAGTGACTACTCAATTATTCAACTACAGTCACCTACAAACTACTCAAAATTAATGCAAGACGATACCTATTTAGCTATCGTGCAAACGCTATCATTTTGACGATAGCGTTTTGACGATTATCGACTTACGTGAAGCAAATAAAGGCATCACTATAGTTCAGACGATATCGTCTGACGATAATCGAGTTACGGAATGACCCTCCTGGCAATAGTAGCAAACAATAAAACATTTCCGCAAGCCATATCTTGCCATTGCGCTGAATTAGTAGTTTTCGTAATAGAAACTAGTGTCATCTTTGTGATCACCAGTAAATAAAAACAAAGTCATCTGTTCTTAATTTAAACTACTCTTTGTTTTCTGACGTAAATGTCAGTCACATGTGTTATTTACATGAGATTTCAAAATCTATTATCGCGATAGCCACACATAATTTTGGCAAGAAAATTAAAGTCAAATTAAAAATTAAATTCAAAACTTCAACCAGTGAAAATAACACATGTAATTTTTTTCACTACAATAATCAACAGGAAATTCGATCGCAATAATCATCATCATTTTCAAACTAACTTTAAGACCGAATTGCTAAATGCATCTGGTTTTCCTTGTGTTGCTGTCACATAACCGCCACTCTTCTTCTGTGGAAGTGCATCCAGCGCTCGTTTCAGATACTCCTCCATATTCTCGCCTTCTACTGATTTTATATCCATCAATACTTCAGCAAAGTCTGGCATCATATAAGAGTGCAACCAAAATACGGAAGCGTGAATCAAATTCATGACCAGTTCTTTGCCATTTTGTTGAGAAATGCTCTTGAATAATGGACGACATTCCGGATATCTGTAATTAGTACGACCCCATCGCAAAATATTGCAAAAGAATTTCATCACCAAAGAGTTAGCTTCTCGATGGTCGAGGTTAAATGTAGTGCACACTGGAAAATCAGTCAGGATCAAGGAGATTCCTTTCAACAGTCCAACACAAGGTTGTTCGATCAAAGCTATCCACCAAACTGCGGGCAACTTCTTTAAGCCCAATGAATATCGATGTTAGAGCAATGGCCAGCTGTTACCAAGCTATTCTTGTGGTGGAGGGAATACAGAAGAAAACTCAGCTTGCAGAGATTCTGGATGATTATCTATCCAATTGCGCAGTTCTCCCAGTATCATGATTGTTTTCAGGAAGATTTATGAGTATACGAGTAACTTCATATTCACAACTGAAATGCAAACAAAGAAAAATCATTAAACATTGGTTAGATCATTACAAAAACGCTTCAAACTTACGGAATAATATTGTCAGCAACATTTTGCATTATGAATATAACCATTCTGAACTCTCCCATGCATAGCAGCTGGATTTTTCAATGTGATGAACTTAGTGCACTCACCCGATCCGACAGTGAATACATCTTTGATCAGATCTGAAACGTTTCTTCGAAATTCCTATAAAAATTAAAAAAACAAAATTGTTAGCAAATATTTTCTACTTCGTGTTTAATATCTTCTTCGGACATTTTGTCTTTTAATTCATTTTCCAACTTCTTTATTATCAACTCGAAGAAAACACATAGTGAAGGATCAACTTTACTATTTTCTTATGATGAGAAGAGATTAAATTTGCACGTTTCACTCAGAATTTTATCCTTGTTACGAACTAAAACAATCATTTTAAATTTATGAGTAGTTTTTTATAAATAGAAAAAGAAACAAACAAAGGTTGTCAGTTGTCACACACCAAAACAGTGTCAAAAAGCTACACCTTGTATTCCGCTAGTGCCGGGTTAGCGCTGGGGTCGCTTATGTCTAGGTGGAGTCGCCGTGAATTTTCAACTAGCAGTCCATATATAGTAATTCAATGCATATAGGCTAGGCATGAAGAGCTCTTTTTATTTTGGTTTGTGGGATCAGATGACCCATGCATAATTGCATATATTTATGTATGTAGGAACTGAGAAGGTAGACGCAGATGTATAGGTATATTTATTTCTGATGAGTGATGAACAAATGATGATGGCGAATAAAAGGTTTTGCTTGTTTCTTCGATTGCTTGAGAGTTGAGATTGCGAGTACTTTTCCTTAATCGGCCCATACACAGCCCACTTGTGTACGAAAAATAAAAATTCTTTCTGATTTATATATTTTCCTCTGATAATTAAAAGGAAACAAGTCAAAATATTTTGGGAAGCTATATTTTTAGTCCTCAATTTTCAAATTTGCTGCCCTTGAATTTCTTTCCTTGACCCCCCCTTTCCTTTTACGATGCCTTAATTCATATCATGAAAAAATACAATTTCCCGTTGAGAGGGAACAAAACAGAGCGATAAGGTTCTTAAACGTCAAGATTCATCGCGTTAATGATAGACTCTCTTTCAATGGGTATCAGAAAGACACAGCACCTGGAAGACTTGACAACTTTAGATCCAATCAAGCAAGGCATATTCTTATTAATACAGCCTCTAATCTAGTTCAAAAAGTCTTTGCGTTGAGTGATCGGGAATTTCTCGCCGCAAATGAGAAAATAGTCACAAATTCTCTTAGATAATGGGTATACAATTGAAATCATACGCAACTTGATATTTCGCCAAACACAAAGCTCCTATTGATAATCGGCAAAAAGAGAGAGGTATTTATAAGTGTATAGTTTATGTTCCCAAACTGCCACAAGACTTTAAAGAGACGGTAAAAAATAGTACTAATGACGTCAGTTTAGCGTAAAAATCCAATAGGACGCTGGCACCTCTTTTCACCAACAAGAAAACAAAAACGGAAAAGGGTAATTGCACAGACGTAGTCTACAAAATTAACTGTCGTGAAATGCGGAAGAAAATTGCAATCATTCCTATATCGGTACAACGAAACAACTTCTTCGTCAACGAATTTCCAACCACAAATCCGACATTAATTTAAAAAGCACTGGAAAGACAGCATTGGCCTTACACTCCATCGAGTGTGAACACAAACCAGATTTTGAGAGAGTGGAAATCCTGGAAATGGAGAAACATGTCTCCAAGCGGTATACTCTAGAAACGCTTCATATTATTAATAACAAAAACAATATGAATCGTAAACAAGACAGCCAAAACATTTCATCGGCTTACTGCTCTTTGTTGACTAGGCAGAATCCGTGACAATTTAAAGGCAACTAAACTTCAATCGAAGTGTTTTCTTATATCATAAAATATTCTTTTTTTTCAAACATTGCCTTATATTTGTCTTTCATTGTATTATTTATTTATATACATATGTAATACCTAAATGTAAGTTTCCCAAATTTCACACCAAATGTTCATATGTGTATAATATGTTCATTTTATTTTTGTAAATAAAAGATCCCTTGAAGAAGACGGCAACCACCGTCGAAACGTCGGGAAAGGAAATGAAATTGTTTCATTAAAAAAACATTACGACCAAAACAGCCGAAAGAGATATACGAGTATCTTAAATCTCGAACACCTATAATAATTCAACCAATTGGTCAATAACTTAACAATAAGATGTTTAAATCATATATAACTATGCATTTAAAAGCCGTCTGCCAGAGTTTGGTTATTTTTGTACTATATGAAAAAAAAATATGATAAAAATGAAAAGATTAAATTTTATAGAATTTAACACAAAATACTGCGTAATATAAGTTTAAATTAAAAAACTTGCATTTGAATATTTGTCACGTGACCAACAACAACGTATTTTGCAGGGTTAAAATGTATTCCAATTATTTCGAATGTAACTCCAAACGTAATCTCTTAGATATAAGCTGAAAGAAAAAGGACTTTTTCTTATTGTCTCTCAGCACTACATCAATTGTTAGCTTTCTAACAAACACTCGATGGCCGGGCTTCTTATACTATGTGTCAATAGATAGCTCTAGTTTCTTTGTTCAATATTTCTAGAAATGTATTATCGACAACAGATGGTGCTCATTTTGTTTTTTCTTTCCGGCGCTTAGCCAGAAATAGTCGCTGAAAGCAGAGAACCATATTGTTTGCTAATATTAGGTGTGTTTTATTGGGAATCTATCCATAGTACCGTAAGTAATGCCCAACAAAACGCATCAACCGTAGTATGGACCGTAGCTTTTTAATTTTTGTAAAAATGGTACACCTGCACAGCAGTCAGAAGTAATGAAAGAGTCTTTTGCAAAGTAAAATTATTAAAAAATCAAAATTAGGAACAATAATTAGCTTTTATTCATATAAAATAGAAAGTAGAAAAACGTACCAATATTTAATTTAAGATTCAAACATATTTCTTGTGTTCACTTTTTCTGCATTTGCAATATTAAATTCGAATATTCATTTTGCACCAATAGAAAGGAAATGATAAGTGGACGGGTTTGTTCATAGACTATGGTCAAGTCCCTTTTTACACAGAGCAATTTTTGTATTGCTTTAAAAACAGTCTATGCCTTTCACACGAAGAAACACAATTGCCGGAACACAAATTGCTTGTTTTCTTTTAATGTTTCTTGGTTTTGAACGCACAGTACAACGTTGTTTAAATTTTGCACTCCCCTTACCTTTCCCCTTTATATTTCATGCTTTTATTTATTTTCTGAGTAGATCGATAGCTAGAGTTTTATTTTTCAAATCAATTTATAAATTTATTTTCCGAATATGTTTAGCTTTCAATTCAATATTCACTCAACAGAGATCATACTGCACTTAACATACGCGGATTAAGGAACAAATAGTTAACATTTGGTTTGCAATTTCCATGCACATGTCAGAAAAAAAAACAATGGGATCACAAAATTGTACGCCCAGTCCATGTCCATGTAGTGAAGCGAATACGGTTCATGGCCAATGTCCATTCAACAGTGCGGAAAAAGGCATTACAGCTCATAGAATTTCATACGAATAAATATTTTGCGGCGCAGTGTCGAGCAGTTCCTCTATAGTACAGTTCCACTCAATGCGGTTTGTCTTCTCAAATTGCTTTTTTGTAGATCTAAATAAAAAGATGATTTTTTCACCAAACTCCGCTTATTTATAACTATCAATAAAAATTGAACACAAAACGAATATTGGCCTTAGTTAGTCAAAAATAAAAGTAAAACCGATTTATTCCATAGATAATGATTTTTTTTTTAAAATGGAAATCGAAATTTATTAAAATTGACTAATTGACATTAGGGGTATGCAAAATTGCAAATATATGTGGAATTTCAGACGTACTCCAGAAAATAACTGAGCAAAGAATATAGTTTTTAATAGTAAAAGTCAGAATTTTTTCAGAAGAACAGCTTATAATTTATTAAAAAATGGAATTTTCTAAGATCTTAGAAATATAAACTATAAAAATATAAAGAATCTAAAAGATCGATTTGTTTTACAAATGAAATTATTAATTATAACACTCCATGAACACATCCATCAAGATTCAACCCAATTATCAATCGTACCAACAAAACTAACAAAATCAAATTCAAAACTCGAATAAACGTCATCTTGCATCCACCGTAGCTTCTACTTTAGCTTTTTATCGACCATAGCGATTTGTATGTAAAATGCTACGACGGATAAATTTACGGCGGATAAATTTCCCAATAAAACACAACTATTGTATGGAAATGAATCACAACTAGCAGTCCATATCTAGTATGTCAATGGCTGGGGGACAACTTTTTCTTTCAGCTTAAGTATATCTAAAAGATTGCTTTTAGAGTTAATTCGAAATAAATGGAATAAATAAATATAATGGGCCTTACTAATAATCAAATTTAGTGTTAAGTTTAAAAGAAAATATCCAGATTTTAGAAATTACACATACCAATAAAGAATAATTTTAGTCGTAAGCAAAATGTCAAAATTTAATACACGGAAATCCATATTTAAAGTCAAACATTTAAGGAAAAGTGTTGCCTTAGTGCTGTTTTATGGTTCGTTAATTTGTATTTAATACTTAAATCTAATCCCAAGTTATCAGGTCGATTTCAATTGATAAAAGTATATTTATGAGTCGGTTTTAATCTTCAGTTTTTGGTTTAAAGTAAAAATGAAGTACTTAATTTAGAAGTACTTTACTTATTGTTGTTTCTGAAGGGCAACATAAGCTGTTTATTATTATTGCCAATGATCCAAATATCATTCCCTGAAAATAAAACAAGACAAATCAGTGTAAGGAAATAATGTAATATTCCCACCTTTTTTAAACTTATGTTTGTTTATTTTTCATGCAATTCTGGTGGTCTTTCTTTAAGGTGAGCTATAATTGTCGGCCTGGCACTTAAGTTTATGTCAAAAACCAACGAAAAGTAGCTTTCAGGACAGTCAAAATGAAAAGTCACCCATATTGTATACTTAAGTGAAATGAATCACCTTTCTCTTTTTTTCATTCCTACTTTAGCGAGATGTCAGTTTTTCTTAAGTAAGGTGCGCTTGCTCAACTCCGAAAGCAAAAAGTTAACGAAACTGGACAAAAAGCAACTAACCACAATTAGAAACGCACCATTTGATTTAATTGCATTCGCTTATTTTCGTAGTTGAGCTTTAAGGTTAGACTGCACACAACCGCAGCGGAAATACACTTCACGATGCAGCAAAATATTATTTGTATGAAATTGTATGAGCTATATCGCACCAACACTATGTTCCCACTGAACGAAATTGCGCAATTTTAAATTATTTTGGCGAAATCATCTTCGGAATTTCACAATTTCCCATGCAATGACGCAATTTCAAAATCATCTCAAATCACCTTAATTTCAATGAAATTTCGTTTTATACCAGTTTATACCATTTTTTCGATAAAGTTAAAAAACAGAACTAACGAGCTGACAGTACTGTTAACTGTTAATTTATGTTGTTAAAACAAAAGTGATTTTTGGCTTTGGCGGAATAAAATATTATCATTCAAAAGAGCACAAAGACATATATTTAAAGAATTAAATTAAAAATATATATTTTTGCATGAAAACAAAAAAGTGATCTTTGACAGTTCATTGTAATAGATTTTGTAATAGATTGAAGGAAAGTCTTGAGATTAGTTAGTCAAAGGGTTAAATTGTTTATTGGTAGTATTTTGTTAAAGCTCAGAACTTCGTTTTAAGCTTCAAGTTAATTAATAGTCGACATTACCGTTTTATAATTAGTAAAGCCCAATGATTTAAGAATCATTAGAAAAGAGAAAGTACATTTTTGGATTCGTGTATGGATTTCCTTGACAAAAAAAAATCCCTTATGCACTGGTTTCACCTGATAATATTCGTGAGTTCAGTTAGAACTGAAATGGTCGTTGGTGATGCTTAGCTCAAAAGGAACCATCCGTGAAATTGGCTCCTAGCAGCCCATCACCGAGTTTCAGATATTTCAGCGAGTTAATTGAGATGACTCGCCTAACTCGCCGAGTGATCTCACTTTCCACCAAAAAGTGATTCAGCTATTTAAGTGAAATGAGTATGTTCGAATTTAGTTTCGAACACCTAAATGTCTTCAAGCAACAACAAAATGTATGTAGCTATACAATGCTACATGCATTCATAAGCAAATAAAATGTAAACAAACAAATCAAAACAAGAAAATGTTCAATAAATTAAATCCAAAAGAACTTTTGGGCTAGTTGGCAATGTTCGTCACTCTTCCCATGGCAGATAAAACCTCTTTCTTAAGGCTTTTTTGTTTGGATTTTTGTTTTGTTCCTCGGGAAGAAAACAAAACAACCACCGCACCGCAGAGAACCAAACATCATTTGCGAACTCATGAACCTAACATTACTCTTCATCAGTGGAATCATCGTTTATGATTTTGTAACTGAAAATGTAGTGAACAATTGATTTGAATTTAGTTAACTGATACAAAAATGAGCAACCGTTTTCTTATGAAATAATAACATACTACTCATATGGAATTGATGAATTCACCAAAAAATTTCATTGATGTCGAAATTTCCTACTGGGAAGTCACTGCTGAAATCTCAGGCGAGTAATTTGACATTTCATTTCACTCACTCGCTCCCTCACTTTTACTAACTGAATCGATATTTAATCAAAAGTGACTCATCTCACTCACTAACTGCGGTTTCAAATTAGCTGAATCTCGGTGCATATCTAGTATGCCAATGGCCGTTTACATCTAATACATTTCATTTTGGAATAACTGAAATACATCGACTTTGTGATTTCACTACTGAATAGTCACCAAGAAAGTCACTTGGTGAACGCCAATGCCAAGTCCATGTTAATTTCAACGGTGTTTTCACCTCAAATTCCTTGCGTTCCATTCCTCGAGGAAAAATTTGGTGATGCATGTGTAAATGTTTTGAAATTTCCCACTGGGAAATGCCATACTCGCATAAGCTTCAAATGTAAAACAACTGTATATTCTTCAAATATCACAAAAAAGCACACAAAAAAATAAATACTCTTTATAGAGATGCAACAACAACTTTTTTGGTTTTACGCTTTTCGCTTAACTAATTTCACCACCTTTTTGACTCGAAGACTTTTGCAGGGACTAAGCGACACTACCGCCGCGTCTAGCTATGGGTTATACTAAAAAATTCGCGAGATGATAGGATTATGGTTTTAATATAGAAATGCAACACCAACGCTCAAGTAAACAAAAAATTATTTTTTGCCACGTTTTAACAATCGGGCATTTCATTCCACATTTTATTCCACACTAAAATTGTATACATCCCAGCTGATTGATGCCTGATGGAAATTCCTAATTTAATTTTACCTTCGCTTAAAGTCATCTGTCATATCGACTCGTCCGTAATGTTTTGTAAAATAATTATAAACTTTACTAACGCCGAATGAGCTATTGGAAATCAGCTTTAATTGAGCTTATGTGAAAGTAAGTTTTTGCAGATTTTTTAATCTCTAAACATGAACAATTCTGTTAAGTTCAATTTTATACAAAACAAAGCTAGAAAGGTTCTTGTATGAGCTAAGTACTATTTAGTATAGCGTAAGGTAAAATTTTGTTAGAAAAGCTTTAACTCGGGTCATAGATAATTATGTAAGTGCATTATATGAGCAAATATAATAAGGAAACTGTTTTGTCTATAATCCAGATAGATACTCGTATGATGAGATATCAGCAACCTGATTGCGAGGTTTTGTTGAGTGGTGACTTCTTGTAAGGTGTGTTAACGGTGTTATTATATGATTGCTTAGCAAAAAGCCCTGGTAGCTAACGCTTTATTAAATTATTGTTAGTACAATTGTATTATACTTCCAATAAAATTATAATAATAATAATAATATATGATTGCTATCCTCAAACAGCTTTTGTAATAAAACCACCACAGCAGGGTGCTATTTTTTAAATATGGTATTAATGAACACGAATAGCTGGGCTTTCATATTAGCCGCATTTAAAAATTAATCCATAGGATACCTAACCATTACAGCTGCTGCCAAGATATAAATCTAAATTTGTGGATCCGTTTTGGACCCGATTTATTTTATACATACTCTAATGTGTACTTGTTATTCTAATTTGCATACTATTTTCAGCCGATAAATATAGTTTTCGGATCCGTTTTTGGAATACACCTAATCTAGTTCATATTATCTGGAATTTGATTTCGTTTATATGGCGTAATTAAGAGATCAACTTAAAAATTGGAATTTGAAAAAAGTCATAGCAACCTTATCGGTCTGCGCTTAAATCTGCCGCAGGTAGGTCATGCCCACATTAGCAATACAAAGATGAAAGCGTGTAGCAGCGTTGCCGATTTTGCACGATTGTTCTTTTTTGACGAGGAAAATTTCTCATGGCACGGTAGCACGAACAATTTATATATGGAATGTTTTTTTGTTTATAATAAATATTTAATCTAAGCTTCTGTTGAAGTAAGCATAGACAGTGAAGAAATTAAACGAAAATAAAATGCGCGACTGGATCGTACGAACTTGCTCTTGTAGCTAACAACTTTAATGTGACTAACATTGACGCTGTTGGTAGGTAGGTAATTTGGTTAAACTATGTAGGTTTTAAAGCCTATGTAGGTAATATAACTCTGATTTCTCCGTTTTTAAGAAACAATTTTTTTACCGGTTTTTTAAATTTGTATTGGAGGTACCATTGTTTTTTATTTTCGGAAAATAATTTTTTTAACTATTCAAGTCAAAAAATTTCAAAATTCGAAGTTTCGATAAAACAATATATACCAAGTTTGAAGCAAATCTATCCAACCGCTTAGGCTGTATAGACTCGGGGACAGACAGACAGACGGAATTGAGGGACCCACTTTTTTGGTGTTCTCTATGATCGTAATGTCATGTTTGATTGTTAGAATTTTTTTTTTACGAATTTATTCATAACTAGTCTTATAGTACCTATAATCGCAAGTAAAAAGAGGAAGATATTCAGCCCTAACACAAATTCCATACTAATCGAAAATATGCTACGTATCCTGAATAAAACTATCACAAATTCAATCGTAGTGTATTCGGAGTTTAAATATCGCTTACGGTTTTCGAAGTTCGTATTACTACTTTTACACGACTGCGATTTTTAATTCATGTTTCCGTTTTGGACTTCTTTCCGTTGCAGAGATACTTTTAAACACTGCGATATTTAATAGATATTAACTTTCCTCAAACATACAGGGTGGCGCACGAATCGTGCTACAAAAATAAAGCGTAATAACTTTTTTTCAGTGTGAGTAATCGGTTTTTTTTATTTTAAAAGCTACTATTTAGATTTATCAAAATGAATGCTTGGGATACTGAAAAAAGGATTTGGATAGTGCAGCGATACCATTCTTTTCAGTCCGTCATTTCCGTCCAAAGGGAATTTAGGCTGGAGTTTGGCGGTACTCCCCGAGTATATGGACCATTATGAGGCTGGTGAACATGTTTGCCGAATCTGGATGCATCGAACAAAGACCGTATCATCGATATACCAATGTTCGGGTTCAGGATACAATCGTGGCTGTTGCATCGGCAATACGGGCAAATCCAAGTGTTTCGAGTCGAAACTTATCGGGCCAAATTGGAGTAAGCAGACGGTCATTACAACGGATACTTCATGATGACTTAAGCTTGTTTCCGTACAAAGTCCAAATTACAAGCAAGTTAAACCCTCAGGATTTGCCTGTTCGCCTGGAATTTTGCCGAAAAATGATTGCAATGGCCGAAGAAGACAACACATTGATAAATTGTTTGTTCATGTCTGATGAGTCCCATTTGACTTAAACGGCAATGTTAACAAGCAAAATTGGCGTATATGGAGTGAATCTAATCCAGAAATGCTCCATGAGACGGAACTGCACCCAGAACGAGTCACTGTGTGGTGCGCAGTTTCATCAAGGTGTATTGTCAGGCCATACTTCTTTGAAGAAAACGGTGTAACACAAACTGTCAATGGGGACCGTTATTTAAAGATGTTGAAGGAGTTTTTTTTACCCAGAACTTCGCTGAAGACGTATCCCTTTTAGTAGGATTTGGTTTCAACAAGATGGAGCAAGTGCAACGTAGCCACACAAGTTATGTCGGAGCTCCGACGAAAATTCCCAAACAAATTGATATTCAGAAACTGCACTTTCCGCTGGCCCCCAAGGTCACCTGACCTCACTGCACCAGCCTTTTTTTTATGGGGTTATGTCAAGCAGGAAGTGTACAAAACGAAACCCAGGAATTTGATTGAATTGAAGCAGTGCATTAAGATAATAATTGAGGCGATCCCAATTTCAACCCTTCAGGCCGCAATGAAAAATTTTCTGATCAGGTGCCGCATATGCGTGGATGAGCGTGGAGGTCATTTGCGGTCTATCATCTTTAAAAACTATTAGTTATTTAAAATAAAATTTAATTTTTAATCCAAAAAAAAATTAATTAAATCGATTAAAATAAAAGTTATTTAAATTTCTTATTATAGCACGATTCGTGGGCCACCCTGTATATCCGCACTCTTTACTCATGACGAATCACAAGGCACAAGCCATTGTGACTATTCTTGTGAGGATTATTGTGACTCAATAACATTTATCGAATTCTCCCCCAATCGTCACAAGAAAACTCACAACGAAACTCACCACAGCTAAAGATGAATTTCGTATTGGCATTATTGGAACACCTGAATATTAAAAACAAAATAAAAATTAAAATTGATGCGGATTATTTATTATAGATGTAATAATAAAGATAAGCAAATATGTATAAATGAATTTATTTTTGTTTTAACAAATAAACAACTATCAAAGAGAATCCGTTTCATTAATTTTCAAGCAAGAAAATGTAAAAGAATTTATATTTGATTCGGAATGGTATAAAATGAACAGAATACCTACAGGCAATCACACTATTGTGTGATTACTGATAAAGTGTTTATTTAGGATGCTCTGACACTTTTTCCTTCTCTCTGGTAGTCGCTGCTGAAGTAATCATCTGAAATTAAAGTTTCATATTTCTGTTTACTTCATGTTGGGATATAAAATAAATTGTTTCACAAAATATTATATCGAATGTCGCATCGAAATGTCGAAACTCAAACTATTTGTGAGTTGTGAGCTGCTCTGAAGTAGATCACAATTTCGATTGTTTTTATGACTCTCACAAGTTGTGACTTTGGGGGAGAATCCGAAAAAGTCACAAAATTAATTTCACCTCTGCTTGTGACTGTGAGGTATCAGTGATGTTGGGGAGAATCGGGCTGTTAATTTAGAAAAGTTCAATCGTACCATAACTAAAATTAAATTCACACAAGGAAACTGAGTTGCCGGCAACTGGGAGTTTGTTGGCGAGAAGGGCAAGAAGTAAGGGGGATGAAAAAAATATCCCCGGTCAACGATTTGAAGAGATTTTTTTGACGTTTTGCTTTGCATTCCAATTAGCCGAACAAAATCTTCCCAGTTTCCACCTCAGTTTCTTGGTGCCAGCTTATTCGTGTGAAAGCTACAAGGCAATTAAAGGAAAACGTCAAAAAAATCTCCAACAACTGGTTTCCCTGTGTGAAAGGGGACTAACTCTGCAAGTTTTAAACCTGAACAATTTTGTCTACCCCGTATGTATGTGGTGGACAAACCATTGCATATACATCTCAAATGTATATACAATGGGCATACGTCCCTCACCATCTTGCTTAAAAATCGCAAGCTCAAATTGCATGAGGTAAAAGCTGATTTTATATTGATGTCACTGAATTCGAATAAAATGAAATAGAACACACTTCATCTATCACAAACCATTTGTGTCGCAAGCTGAAAGGAAGGCGTCGTTTTAAGTTATTTAAAGAAAAATGTAAGAAATTTACAAATTCGATGGTTTTCTAAATAATATTTGATGTTAAAGAACAAAAACAAAAAAGAAAGTTCAATATGAAAGACTCTTTTTAGCTAATGAGCGAGAGAGCCTACATAGAGAGCGACTTGAACCCGAAAGTTCAACAATTTTGTGGAAATTGTAAAAGGTGGACTTAATATTCTTGAACCGCAAGGTTGCTTAAATTTTCAAATAATGTACATAATAATAAACTTAATTGAAATTCAAAATAGCCACGGTCTTGTTATATTTATCATTTCATTTTGACATAACACAGTTGATTTTGAAAATAAAAATATTCCACTCGGATATTGTATAAACTGTTTGTCGTCGGTCGGGGCATAATTATCTTTATTTTTTTTTAATGTGTCACTATTATTTTTTATTGGTGGCAATGCTGCATTTTTGGATGAATTTTATTCATAGATCACTTAACTTAATTATGTTATTACATATACATGCATATATCTATTGTGAGGTGTAATCTATTAAAGTCAATACAGTACAACACGGATATCAGAAACTTAAATTCCAAGAAATTTCTTTCTTATATCGGAGTTTTTCGTATATCCAACCAACGGATATAAGAAAGAAAATTTCTTTTAAAAAAAACTATGGGCAAGGGAAAATATTTGTACGTGTACCTAAAAAAATTCATGAAATCGAAGTAGGCAATACAAATTTTATATATAATAAGCCTGTTTCTTTACTTTTTGGGTATAGTTTGGGAAAAAGTTTGGGATCAAGCTTTCTCATGTTGTTGTTGCAATTTTTAACCAGAAACGAAAAGTAAAGAAACACATTTGGGATGTTTCTGCGTACTTGCCACTTATAGCAACAGAAATTAGATGTGGTGAACTCAACATGTAAGAAAATATTTTCACGAAATACAGTTAAATTTAAAGAACAAGGAGATAAATTTATTATTATATTACCTATCTTCAATCATTTGATTTTCTTCTTAAATTTGTAAAAAAGATTTTTAATAACACAACTTCACAAATTCAAATTAGTCGTTCAGTTGATTTCTTGTTTGACAAGCAAGAAAGTACAGTAGATAAAATGTTCGGGTAGATTCTTGCTGGAAGGGAAATGAAAAAAAAAATGAACGAAATTCAAAAGCTCTAGCTTTTTCGTGCCAGAAAAAAAGTAAAGAAACACGTTTTGGGTAAATTTGGGATCCCGCGGGATCCCGAAGGTGAGTAAAGAAACAGACCTAATATTTGTTAAGATAAAAAGCTTTAATGTAACAAAGTAAAAAAAATATACTCTTCTTCAGCAAGTAAAAAAATAAAATAGTTAAATCAGTCTTTTCTTCAAATAAATGATATTAAGCAAAATATTGTGAGCATATGTAATTAAGGTTGATAGAATCATATCTACATATAAATGTACAGGAACTATTTTGTATTACAGGTAGCAATCTTTAAACATTTATCGTCGAAACACAACTAGCAAAAAGAAGTCAAGCGCAAATATCAGAATCACATTTGTGTACATTTTTGTATTTGTAAATTTGACTTTCTCTAGATGAATAGATGTGAAATCTAACAATATTGTGGTGCATTGAAACTACACACAAATTCAAAAATATCAGCTTTATCATACAAAGATGCAAAAATATCAGTTTTATAAAAGTAATAGTTTGTAGCGGCCAAATTTTCTACATGTTTGTATTGCTCATCTGTGGTCAAAATATTTGCATGAATAAAATAAAACTAGATTACGACACTTCTTTTTTTGTTTTATTTATTAACGTCACTAGAGATCAAAAATAGTGAAATTGTTGTTGTTTGTCCGATGTGGAGTAATGGATTTTGATCTCTGGTTACGTCGATATAATAAGACAAATAAAATTTCTTATATGAGTGTTTCTTTAATCTGTAAGATACTGTACTAGTTTGATAAACATATCGTTGGAAAATAACCGGATCTCCAAGCGTATGCATACCAATAGACGTCACTTAAAGCTTATTTTTGTTACCCGTCTTCATAAATATCAAGCATTTACCCTCAGAGGGAACGGGTTTGTTTCACGATATTAAGAAAATATTATAGAATATTACGAGTTTAACATCACGTCTATCGTCGGAAGATCATACCTTGCTTTCTTTATATACAATGGATATGAGTATTTGTTTTTAGCGTGAAAATAATTTTCCATAACCAAAACTTTAGTATGTTTAAGAAGAGAGTTTGATTTTGTTTGTTTGTTTAATTTTAAACAACAATAAAACTGATTTCGCCAAATTTGTATTAAGGTGGTCCTTATTTTCAAAGGCTTGAATTTTTGTTTGCACTCTATTTGTTTTGTTCCTTGCCATCTTAAAACCTGTCGCAATTTTCTTTTAGGACCCCGTTAATAAGTGCAGCATTGAACTAAAAGTGTGAAAGTTGGGATTGATCACCAGAAGATCATGCGGGTCAGTTGTCTCATCATTCTTTTCTTAGCAAGATTAGGTAAGAGCTGAAAAAATTTATGAAATCTGAAGACGCTAAACAATCTTTGCTTTTGCACTTAAAACTGGCAGTAATCAAAAAAGAGATCACGAAACGAGAATTAACAATCACTTATTACGTTATTATCAAAAAAGGTAAATAAGTAGTGTATCATATTTTAAATTTTGACTGAAAAATACTATTCTTAACATAACGTTGTCATTTGATCAAACATAAGAGGCGCTTAAAGATGGAAATTTTAACTCTGAATCGTCAGCAGCTGGGTTTTCAAGTAAATATTTTAAATCAATTCAATTCAATTCAATTCAATTCTTTCTTTATTTTTCAAATCATAAAATACAATTTTAGATATAAGAAATAATTACAAAGCATGGCAAATATGCCGTCTGCCGTAAAAAAAATTACTTATACAATACAATTTTTTTAAATATAATAAGAGAGTTTGATTTAACAAAGTTGTGCTCATTTAAAATTAATTATAAGTTATTTTTATACACATATATTTAATTTGGGATTAATAAATAAACAAACTGTGACTTTTAGTTTAGTCAAAACAAAGATAAATTAATTTTGGTTAAATATTTTAGATATATTTAAGGCTTAGAACAGTTTTGTATATAAAAAATTAAAAAGAAAGAAAAAATAATTAATCTGGACTTTTAGTTTAGTCAAAACAAAATCGTATAAACAAGTGAAAAAAGGGCTTTTAGTTTAGCTAAAACGAAAATAATCTGCGACATGCGCTTTTTAAAATACCTATTCAAATAGTAGTGGTGACTTTATTCTTCAAAACATGTTCAAATACTCATCTCGATATTTTTTTGCGTGCGAAACATATCCTACAAGAGACTTCCAACCACGGCCACCATTCAAAATATTTATACATTCTTCTAAAGAAAGGAAACTTGCGGAAAAATGAAGTCTACGGATCTCTTGTAAAATTGGACAGAACGCTATAAAATGTAAGATATTTTCATTCGTACCAAGGTTGCACAGAGAGCAGATAGGATTTAAGTCAGATCTATATGGTCTACAATTCAGATCCAGCATTTCAGTTCTGGCTTTGAAAATTAAGCTCATTTCTGAAACTGAAAACTCATTCCTAAAATAGTTATCCTCGCCTAGATTAAAACTTAATTGCCTATAAACACTCCTTGAGGCTGAATGAGAACCACGTTCTATACATTTCTGGAAAAGTGTCTCATCTATACAAGCTATGCAGTCGTATAAAGACAATTTTAATTCTTCATTATTATCAGTTCGTAATGAGATCGGAAAGTCGTGTGTAACAGCTATATCGTACCAATTTTTTACTGGACTGTAAACTTTATTAAAACAAATATTAAGGATCCGTTTTTGGAGGTTTTGGTCTGATCTATTCATTACCTTTACAATGTAATCCGCATTTGCCTTTAAGTTTTTCAGAAATATTTGAGGTAAGCCAGACTCCACATGGATGGCATAATTTGGGGTGTTCTTAGGTAACCGGAAGATTCGTTTAAAAAAATATCTTTGAACATTTTCTAGTTCTTCTAGCTGTTCATACCCATATACTTCGCTTCCATAGCAGAGGCAGCTATTCACTGTAGCATTGAATACTTTGAATTTTGAAACTGTGTCTACAAAACTATTGCTAAAAAAATTAGACCACATGCTGTTTAAAGCAACTTTAGCAGCTTTTATTTTTTCTTTAGCATGAGCGTGCGTATTTAAGTTATATGTTAGTACATATCCCAGATATTTAATTTTATCCACGACTTCTATAATATCGTTCCCTAGAGTCCAGTTTCGGCCATAACTTATAGATCTGTTGTGTGATCTGAAGATCATAATTTTCGACTTTGAGCTGTTGATTTTGAGATCCCAACTATCACAGTATTGTTTTAGCTTATTTATTTGAAGTTGTAAAGTAAGCGGGCTATCTGACAGGATAACAAGATCGTCTGCATAGAGAAGAACCTTAATAGTTACATCACCTATTACAATACCTCCTGGGATGTGATTTTCAACATCATTTATAAATAGAGAGAATAACAAAGGACTTAAAACACAGCCTTGGGGAACACCAGTTTGACATTAGAAGTCTCTCGATTTCCTAGGGCCGTTCTGAACAAAAGCATGCGAGTTCTCAAGCATTTTCTCATAGAATTTTATGAACTTTGTTGATAAACCTATTACTGAAAGCTTGTAGATCAATGACTTTCTATTGACTGTGTCGAATGCAGCCTTTAAATCGACAAAAAAAGCATATAAACATTTCTTTTTATCAATAAATCGCCTAGCCACTGTGTTTAACACAAAAATTTGATCTATAGTCGAAAGGTTTACGCGAAAGCCAGCTTGGCAGCAACTGATTATATTGTTTTGCTCAACCCAATTTGTAAGCCTTAAGTAAAGTAATTGTGAGAATAATTTTCTCAATGAGTTTAACACAGCAATACCTCTATAGTTTTCCGGCTGATCCCGATCGCCTTTCTTAAAAATAGCTGATATTTTGGAACACCTAAAGTTTTCAGGAACTATCTCCTCAATGTATAATCTATTGAAGAAACTTAAGATGTATTCCAAAAACTCTGGAGTAGCATATTTATAGAATTCAGCTGGAATACCATCAGGGCCAGATGCTTTGTTATTTTTCATTTTCATTAGAGATGATTTTAATTCCGTCATTGTAAATGAGGAATCTAATTCTGGTATGGTAACATTTGGGATGGCAAAACTAATCATGCTAAAATTTGGATTGGGCAACAGAAGTTTTTCAAAATAAGCCACGAGAACATTAACATTAATCGAAAGTGTATTATTATTATTCTGACCATTTAAAAAGCGAACAGAATTCCAAAAAGATTTTGAATCTTTACAGACACTCAGTTTCGAAGCTACGTTTTGTAGGTATCTATTCTTTTTTTGAGTACAGATTCGTTTGTATTTTTGGTTTGCTTGTAAATACAAATATTTGGTGCCAGGGTTATTTGTTTTTCGGAAAAGTTTCAAAAATGCAAAAGATTTTTTCCTAGCCTTTTTGCAGTCATTATCGTACCATTTAGAATAAAAAGTGTTCCTAACACTATTTTGATTGTTGAAATTTGAGGATTGTCTAATCGTTGTAAGTATCGAAGTAGATATTTCTTCTAAATTGGTCGCTTCTATGAATGGTAAGCTTGCTATATGTTGATTAAGCTTTCTAATATAATTGTTTAAGTTTTTATCACTCCATTTCAATCTGAGAGTGTTTTCTGTCGACTGTAGGCTTATAAAGTTATCTAAACCGCAAGTTACGAGAATAGGGAGGTGTTGCGAGAAATTTTCTGGAAGAATTTCAAAGTTTCGTATTATGCTTAACCAATCGCCTTTGATAAGACATAAATCTATCACAGAGCAACCTTGGGCAGAAATAAATGTAAAGTTACCATTTGAGTCGTTAGAACTTATTCCATTTAAAAGAAGAAATCCAAAGTCTTCAATCATTTCCACTAGATATTTACCATTCTGATTGAGACAGGTATCTAAGGATTTTCTTTCAATTGAAAAATTGCCGTTATTTAAATTAATTGGGTTCTGGTAGTCACTTATACGACCATTTAAATCGCCAATTATCATCAAATTTTCATAATTGTTACTATTAAGAAAATTGTATAGCTCATTATATTTCGTATTCCAATCATTATAATTCAAGTACACCGGAAGTATTTGAAAATGTTTTTTTTGATGAATAATCTCTATAAGAGTTATATAATTTTCACAGTTTTTAAAATGTATACTAATATTTTTATAAGTGTTTTTAATACCAAACATAAGACCACCACTAGCTCTACCAAGTGTATGGTTTCTGATTGCTGGTATACATTTTATATTAAAATCTTTAAAATATTTAGTATAATGCAGGTTATTTTCGTTTTCTAAAAAAGTTTCCAAAAGAATAAAAATGTCATATTTAATTATAAGATTAAAAAATTCGGGCATAATTAATTTGTTTTTAAAACCTGTAATGTTATAACAAAAAATATTAAATTTAAAATTATTTGTGTAAGAATTAATATCTTGGCAGACGGCGATGTAATCCTATCTTAGGCTAGGGCCTGCACCTTCATTATATACGTGACCACCCACAGATGGCGCTGGCGTCACATAATTCCTGGTTTTGTTGGAGTCGACGTCTATGTTGTTTACATCAAAGAAACATGCTGAATCATCACCAAAGTTTGTTTTGATGTAATCAAGCTCTTGTTTTGATGATATTTGTATACCTCGAAAGCTGTCATACGCAAAAGTGAAATTGCCAATTTGTAGTTTAGCACCTTTAACAAATATTTTGGTGTTCGGATTTTTTGTGCTTAATTTATTTTTTATGTCAAATAGTTGCTTTCTCTTGGTGCGGTAAATTAGTGATTGCTCACGATGTATGTACACCCCGGTATTCTTGAGCTTAGGAGCAGCGTCCATAATTTTTGTGACGGTGTCGGCGCTTTCGAATTTAAGAACCATTGTTGTTTTTTTTGTTTGCCGGTTTGTGTATTCCTGTGCTTTGTGTAGTGATAACTCTGTATTTTCGCTTAGATTAAGAAGGCTTAGACAAGTTTGTGTTGCAAAGCTAAGCTTGTTTTCCATCTTATCTGAAGGGAAATGCATGACGACAGAATTTTCATTAGATTTCTTAGATACAGCCTCGAGTTGTTTCTCCAAAGTGACACAATAACTTTCAAGTGTAGATATTCGCTCTGCAAGCTGAGTGTTTTGCAAACGGAGTAGCTGCATGTCTTTTGAGATTAACGAGATATCTTCTTTCGTTGCAATGTTTTTGAGATGATGATTTAAACATTGGTCAACGATTGATTTGATGTCATCCGCATTCAGAGCCATTGCTGTTTGAGTTATTGTTTTTTTGTTGTTTGGTGTATTTATTGGCGATATTTCCGTTGATTTTCTTTTTGGTGGCATGTAGCGGGCCAGGTAAAAAATGTCGGCGTTCTCAATTGAATTTTTAATTTAAAATTTTCCTACCTTAAATTTTTGTTTCGCTTATTTTTTTAACCAAAGTTTGTGGCGTTTTAACTTTTTAAATAATTAATAAGTGTTTTAAATTTTTTTTTTTTTAATTTCTTTCAATAATTTTAAAAATCAACAAGAGCACTTGAGAAAACCGTGTACTTCACTTACTCTCTCACACTCACAATATTTTAAATCCCAGTGCTTGATAGCAAAAAAATAAGTGATTGGATGCTGTCAGTGGTGAACGCAGGGGGCATTGAATATATGAAGTATAGACAAATAAGTCGGAAACTAAAGTATTAGATTCAGCAATCTACGAGTCTGCCAGTTCACGATCTGAAAGCTCCCAGAGCAGTTCTTCGTCTAACTCATCATCTGCAAAATTATCAGGAACTTACTCCATGCATTCAGGAGGAAGTACAGGAAATGGAGTATTAGTTGCTTCAAATGGAGCAGGCTCAACAGTCCGTCCTTTAAATGTTCCTGTAAATTCAATATCTGCCAATGGGGAAACTGACTTATCACGATCACCCAGCTACGAAACATCAGCTTCGCAATCTGGAAGCTCAAAATCTGGCCCACAGAATCAGAATAACCACCACTCAACTCATGGAACTGGAGTTGGAATTTTATTAGGATTAGGAGTAGTAAGATGACTTGAATCATAAAAGATTTCAAAATCAATAATTACTCGAATTTTTATAGCGGAAAGAATCAACACATGGAAATGCCCATCAGACTAGCCATGGCTCTGGAGTTGGATTAGGAATGGTAATATGACATGAATCATAATAATTTTCAAAAAAATAATATTGACACGCATTTTCATAGGGGAAAGAATCCACTCATGGAAATGCCCATCAGACTAGCCATGGCTCTGGACTTGAATTAGGAATGGTAATATGTCTTGAATCATAATAGTTTTCAAAAAAATAATATTGACACGCATTTTCATAGGGCAAAGAATCCACTCATGGAAATGCACATCAGGTTAACCACCACTCAATCCATGGAGTTGGAATTGGAGTAGGATTAGGAGAAGTAAGATGATATGAATCATAAAACATATAAAAATCAATATTTACTCGAATGCTTATAGGGGAAAGAATCAACTCATGCAAATGCTCATCATACTAGCCATGGCTCTGGAGTAGGATTGGGAGTGGTAATATGACTTGAATCATAATAATTTTCCAAAAAATAATAATGACACACATTTTCATAGGGCAAAGGATCCGCAAATGGAAATGCACATCAGGTTAATCACTACTCAGTCCATGGAGTAAGATTAGGAGTTGTAAGATGACTTGAATCATAAGAGGTTTCAAAATCAATATTTACTCGAATTTTTATAGGGGAAAGAATCAACTCATGGAAATGCCCATCAGACTAGCCATGGCTTTGGAGTAGGATTAGGAATGGTAATATGACTTGAATAATAATAATTTTCAAAAAAATAATATTGACACGCATTTTCATAGGGGAAAGAATCCACTCATGGAAATGCACATCAGGTTAACCACCACTCAGTCCATGGAGTTGGAATTGGAGTAGGATTAGCAGTAGTAAGATGACTTGAATCATAAAAGATTTCAAAATCAATATTTACTCGAATTTTTATAGGGGAAAGAATCAACTCATAGGAATGCCCATCATACTAGCCATGGCTCTGGAGTAGGATTAGGAGTGGTAATATGACTTGAATCATAATAATGTTCCAAAAAATAATATTGACGCACATTTTCATAGAGGAAAGGATCCACACATGGAAATGCACATCAGGTTAACCACCACTCAGTCCATGGAGTTGGAATTGGAGTAGGATTAGGAGTAGTAAGATGACTTGAATCATAAAAGATTTCAAAATCAATATTTACTCGAATTTTTATAGGGGAAAGAATCAACTCATGGAAATGCCCATCAGAATAGCCATGGCTCTGGAGTAGGATTAGGAGTGGTAATATGACTTGAATCATAATAATGTTCCAAAAAATAATATTGACGCACATTTTCATAGGGGAAAGGATCCACACATGGAAATACACATCAGGTTAACCACCACTCAGTCCATGGAGTTGGAATTGGAGTAGGATTAGGAGTAGTAAGATGACTTGAATCATAAAAGATTTCAAAATCAATATTTACTCGAATTTTTATAGGGGAAAGAATCAACTCATGGAAATGCCCATCAGACTAGCCATGGCTCTGGAGTAGGATTAGGAATGGTAATATGACTTGAATCATAAAAGATTTCAAAATCAATATTTACTCGAATTTTTATAGGGGAAAGAATCCACTCATGGAAATGCACATCAGGTTAACCACCACTCAGTCCATGGAGTTGGAATTGGAGTAGGATTAGGAGTAGTAAGATGACTTGAATCATAAAAGATTTCAAAATCAATATTTACTCGAATTTTTATAGAGGAAAGAATCAACTCATGGGAATGCCCATCATACTAGCCATGGCTCTGGAGTAGGATTAGGAGTGGTAATATGACTTGAATCATAATAATGTTCCAAAAAATAATATTGACGCACATTTTCATAGGGGAAAGGATCCACACATGGAAATGCACATCAGGTTAACCACCACTCAGTCCATGGAGTTGGAATTGGAGTAGTTTTAGGAGTAGTAAGATGACTTGAATCATAAAAGATTTCAAAATCAATATTTACTCGAATTTTTATAGGGGAAGGAATCAACTCATGGAAAAGCCCATCAGACTAGCCATGGCTCTGGAGTAGGATTAGGAATGGTAATATGACTTGAATCATAATAATTTTCAAAAAAATAATATTGACGAGCATTTTCATAGGGAAAAGAATCCACTCATGGAAATGCACATCAGATTAACCACCACTCAGTCCATGGAGTTAGAACTGGATTAGGATTAGGAGTAGTAAGATGATTTGAATCATAAAAGATATAAAAATCAATATTTACTCAAATTTTTAAAGGGGAAAGAATCAACTCATTTGAATGCCCATCATACTAGCCATGGTTCTGGAGTAGGATTGGGAGTGGTAATATGACTTGAATCATAGTATTTTTCAAAAAATAAAATTGACACACATTTTCATAAGGGAAAGGATCCACACATGGAAATGCACATCAGGTTAACCACCACTCAGTCCATGGAGTTGGAATTGGAGTAGAATTAGGAGTAGTAAGATGACTTGAAGCATAAGAGGTTTCAAAATCAATATTTACTCGAATTTTTATAGGGGAAAGAATCAGGTCAATGGAATGCCCATCATACTAGCCATGGATCTGGAGTAGGATTGGGAGTGGTAATATGACTTGAATCATAATAATTTTCCAAAAAATAATATTGACGCACATTTTCATAGGGGAAAGGATCCACACATGGAAATGCACATCAGGTTAACCACCACTCAGTCCATGGAGTTGGAATTGGAGTAGAATTAGGAGTAGTAAGATGACTTGAATCATAAGGGGTTTCAAAATCAATATTTACTCGAATTTTTATAGGGGAAGGAATCAGGTCATGGGAATGCCCATCATAGTAGCCATGGCTATGGAGTAGGATTGGGAGTGGTAATATGACTTGATTCAAAATAATTTTCAAAAAATAATATTGACACGCATTTTCATAGGGGAAAGAAGCCACTCATGGAAATGCACATCAGGTTAACCACCACGCAGTCCATGGAGTTGGAATTGGAGTAGGATTAGGAGTAGTAAGATGATTTGAATCATAAAAGATATAAAAATCAATATTTACTCGAATTTTTATAGGGGAAAGGATCAGCTCATGGAAATGCCCATCAGACTAGCCATGGCTCTGGAGTAGAATTAGGAGTGGTAATATGACTTGAATCATAATAGTTTTCAAAAAATAATATTGACACGCATTTTCATAGGGGAAAGAATCCACACATGGAAATGCACATCAGGGTAACCTCCACTCAGTCCATGGAGTTGGAGTTGGAATTGGAGTAGGTTTAGGAGTAGTAAGATGACTTGAATCATAAAAGATTTCAAAAACAATATTTACTCGAATTTTTATAGGGAAAAGAATCCACACATGGAAATGCTCATCAGGGTAACCACCACTCACTCTCTTTAAAATCTGACTCCGGAAATGGAGGAATTAAAGCGTTAGAATCAGCGAGCTTTGAATCTGCTGCTTCACGATCTGAAGACTTACAAAGCAGCTCTTCGTCTAACTCATCACCTGCAAAATTATCAGGAACTAACTCCATGCTTTCCGGAGGAAGTACTGGAAGTAGTGTAGTAGTTGTTTCAAATGGAGCAGACTCCACAGTCCGTCCTTTAATTTCGCCTGTTAGATCTGAATCTGGAAATTTAGGAACTAAAGTATTAGAATCAACAAGCTACAAGTCTTCTGATTCACGATCTGAAAGCTCACAAGGCAGTTCTTCTTTTAACTCATCATCTGAAAAAATATCTGGAGCCTACTCCATGGCTTCAGGAGGAAGTACTGGAAGTGGAGTGGTATTTGTTTCAAATGGAGCAGTCTCCACAGTCCGTCCTTTAATTTCTTATGGTAGATCTGAATCTGGAAATTTAGAAACTAAAGTATTAGAATCAGCAAGCAACAAGTCTTCTGCTTCACGATCTGAAAGCTCACAAAGCAGCTCTTCATCTAACTCATCGTCTGGACAAATATCAGAAAATTACTCCATGCTTTCAGGAGGAAGTGCTGGAAGTAAAGTAGTCGATCTTTCAAACGCAGTAGAATCAACGGTCGGTCCTTTAAATTCAATATCTGCTTATGTGGAAACTGAGGTTTCACGATCGTCCAGTTCCGATTCAGCTTCGCAATCTCAAAGCTCAAAATCTAGCTCTTCTGCTAACACATCTTACCAAATAGAAATGGTAAGAAAACTTCAAAATTTGAACATATTATAATTTTTAAATTTCTTAGGGAGAAAAATCGTCATTTGGAAATTTCAATTAGAATAACTACCACTAACGCCATGTTTCTGAAATGGGATTAGACTCGCTCTGGTAGACTGACAAGATCCCAGCCCACGAAAAAGAAAACACTTTCGAAAAACACAATTGAGGAATTGAAGAACAGAAAAAAAATCTCCCAAAATAATGACGCAAGATGATTTTCGAAATTATCAAAACAAATAACACATCAGAAACATGTTAAAAATACAACATTGTTATTAACTAATGCTTATGAAATCTTCCTCAATATGCATAAATACTTTTTTTTAAAACAATATTTTTTTTAATAATTAAGCGCGCACTAAAAGAGTTTGGCTACCCTAAATATGATCAAGCACAGTGCGAGCATTTGCAAAATAAAAAACGCCTTTTTTTAAATCAAAAATCCATTTTAAAAACAATTGTACGAAAAATTATTCAAAACCTAATTTTATTAACAAATATAGTTCATAATTACATATATATCTTAATAGGAATCCATATTATATTACTGTAAAAGTTTACTATATTCGGAACAACTTTACAATGGTACATTTCTTGATTTCTTTAAGGATATCATAAAAGAGAAATGTCGTCCGCGTGTGCCCGCATAACTCGAGAACGGATCTTTCGATTTTCATGATTTTGGGCTACATGAATTCGTATTGACCCAAGGAAGGACATATGACAGTGTAGGAAAATCCCGAAAAATTTCCATAAAAATTGGAAATCAGGGATGATTCTTTTTTTTAGTGCATATCTCGAGAATATGGTTACTTCGCTTTTCAATATTTAGGGCTTGATAAATTCGTATTGGCTCAAAAAAGGTCCTAGGATAATAGAGAAAAATCTGTTCACGATTTAGTACTTTTGGCCCTACAAAGGGCATATAGGATACTCTGGACGAAAATTCAAAAAAATTTCAGGAAAATTGGTAACCCTTGAACAACGTTTGATTTTCAAGATCTTGGGGTTGATGGATTCGTGTTGGCCTAAGGAAGGAATATAAGGTGTCCTTTTTGTTTCGTCATTCAAATTGAATTGTAGGTACTTGCTATTGCGTGCGGTCAAATAAAATTTAAAAGAAATTAAAAAAAAACATTAAATCAAAAAAATTAACCATGATTGGCTGAGTTCACAAGCGATCATTTGAATTTGGTCATTCAAAATCAAATCGCCGGTGAGTCACATTTATTCAAATCGGTAGACTGCGTGATGCAGGAAAACGAAACCAGCAAAGATTCCACGGAATTATTGAATTCTTTGGATATTCTGGGCTTTCCGCCACACAATTTAAAGCTGAAAATCGGCTCAGTTATAATTTTGCTGCGTAACCTCAATGCACCAAAACTTTGTAACGGAAAGCATTTGATTGTGAAAAACATCAAATCAAATCTAATTCAAGAAACGATAAGCAGGGTAAGGGGTAAGCAGAAATTTATAAATTTTGAATAACTTTTACATTCCATTACATTTTATAATACTCCGCAGATAAATCTACGAAGTAGAGACACTGAAGCACTGGCAACTTAACCATTGGCTTAAGCTTTTTACATACATTAATACAACAGAGAGAGACAGAGATAGGAAGAACCCACAACAGAAGAAACACATTTCAACAGCACGTGATTGGTTTCTGACGGTCCTCCATCGAAGTACTAACCATGCGCAACGATGCTTGATTTCGCTGATCTATGGGAAGTGATGCTTTCATCATAGCCAAGGCCGTTGACGGTATAACTTTTTATAGTCCAATGAAAACATTCTATAATCAACTATTAATTTATAAACACAGCCAACGCAAAAATTGCAAGCTTCAATATGTTTGTTCTCAATAGGAGCTGATTCATCAACTTTGCCAAGTAAATCTTCTTCGTCGGACAATTGATTCCAATCCAAAATTCCAACAACATTATCGGTCACTTTCGTTCGTGATTTAAGAGCAATGGAAGGAAATAAACGGGTAAAGGACAAAAGTTCATCACGTACGTCTTCTTCTTTTGTATTGGTACCGTCATATATTTTGATGACTTTGAATGCCCAACAACAACTTGAGTGTGCTACCACCAAGTTTGAGAAAAAACTTGGTGGTAGCACACTCAAGTTGTTGTTGGGCATTCAAAGTCATCAAATGATACGAAAAATGGCTTTAAAAAGCAAGTATGTAATCATACAAAAACTGAATGTCATATATTTTGTCCAAAGCGTTATTTGGCAAACCATTTTCGGCAATTTTCTTAAATGTTCGTGGATCGAAACATTCAACGTTTCCATAAAAATCTTTGTTGTGCAAAACGCTTTTCAATACCCATAATAATTTTGTCAAAAATAACATTAAAGTTTTTAATTTCAAATTTTCTTAATACATCATAGATACAACTTTTGTTCTTTGACCTTCGTTGCCCAGGCAGTGCTTCTTTCAACTTTTTCCTGAAAAAAACGCCCCTAAAATCGAAACGCCCCGGGAAAGTTCCCGGTGTCCCACAGGGCCACCATGGGCCTGTGTAAGAGCTCCAGCCCAGATATAAGAGTTATACTCATGAAGGGTGTGTTTTGCCTTAACGGCAGAAGACAGGATTGAGTTTTTGAAGCATTAAATTCTTCGCATGTTGTGAACAAGACTATACGTGTGAACATGGCCCGCTGAACAGGTCGTGCAATAAAACAATGTAGCTATCTCCTTATGGCTAATAGATTGAGAGCCAGCGACGAAAAAAGGAACGTCAGTTCATTAGGCAAATTTTTAGTATTATTACTTAGGCTGAATACTCGTATTAATAAACATTTAATGAATTGTTTGCCATTTATCCGTTGGTGGGGAGGCCGGCCGTAGCGTCTGTAAGGTACTAAGGGACAAAAACGTGATTTATTTGACATATAAAAAAGGCAGTCAATTTGAGTGGTACGATTATAGTTTCAGACAAAGGGGAAGGTCGAGAAAGAGTTAATTACCAGGCGTACCAAGAGTAAGATAACTAAGGCTGAGTATAACTTTAACTAACAATGAGTATTGTTCGCCTTACGTAGCATTCTGCTAACAGGTTCATTTAACCCATATGACGTACTATGAAAAGGGAGGTGAAAAAAAGGAGCCGATCTTAAACGACGTGGGTTAGTACTAAATTAAATATTTTGAAGAAGGGATGGCAATCAATGTTAACATTTACAAGTTGATGCCTAAAATGTCGGCATTGTCACGGCGAATGAATAAGGGATGCATGTTTAATAACAGCAGGCGCAATACATAGGGTGGTAGGTTAAAGGGATCTTCCCAACCTGAACCAAGTTTACGCAGGGCAAGTCGAATAAATCTGCGCTGGACATCATCAATACGTTGAATGTGCACTTGATAATGCGGACACCAAACTTGTGATGAGTATTCAAGTAGTGGTCTGATAAAAGCGATGTAGAGAGATTTTGTGAGATGCGGATCACAGAATTCCTTAGAGCAACGTTTCACGAAGCCTAAAGTGGAGTTAGCCTTACTTATAATGAGGTCAATATGAGAGTTGAAATTTAAATGATGTTACAACAGGAATAGATTCACCATTAATAGTGTACATTCTGTTAGACATTTGAATGCGTTTACGAGAGTACGTTATAGCTTGTCATTTACTTATATTCAGTTCAAGGAAATTCTTTTGGCACCAAAGGTAAAAAACATTAATGTCATTTTGGAGCAGTTCAGTGTCTTTAGAACAAGCAATTTGCTTAGAAATTTTCATGTTGTCTGCATAGACAAGGAGCTCAGAATTATAAATAATTTTTTCAACGTCATTGGCGACTACCCTGTGGAACACCAGATGTTGCATTAATTTTTTCAGAAATTCCACCTAAATAAAACTCTTTATTGTCGATCTGATAAATACGAAGAGATCCAAGAGATGAAAATTTTTGGGAAGCTAAGCTTTTTGAGTTTAAATAAAATAAGATTATGGTATATCTTATCAAAGGCCTTACTAAAGTCGGTAGCTATTGAGTCAACTTCTTTACTATTTTCTAAAGCATGTAATGAAAAAGATACAAACTCAATAAGGTTCGTAGTAGTAGACCTTCCCTTAAGAAACCCATGTTGCTTCGGAGAGAAGATCTGATTACAGTCTGAAAACGTGATAATATACCTTAACTACAAATAAGTATTATGCCTTGTTTTAAAACCAATACCCTATTTTATTAGCTAATTTTTAGATCAAATGCAATCTATGCATAGTTTTTGAAAAAAATGTGTTCTAAATTCAAAACTTGGGAAAAATAAGATAAAAACTAAATTTACTGTGTAATTTTTCAAAACTGTGAAATTATTTCTTATTTTTTTTTTCTTAAATTCGTTGCTCTTATTAATTCCTAAATAAAAACTGAAAACTATATGATTTTATATCTTCTAGTATTTCAGAAAATTGAAAATTACTGAGTATTCAATATTTTTTAAACTAAAATTTTGTATTAATTTGTTGATTTTAATTACAAATATCCATTGAGTTACTTAAAAATTGAAATGTAAATTGAAATAAAATGCACGACTGGATTGCACGTACTTGCTCTTATGTTTGATCACATTTTAAGCGCAAGATTTTTAGTAGGAAAAGTATTTTTACTTAATTTCTTAATTTAAAAAAATTCATAAATTTATTTTCTACAAAATTTCTTAGTATGGCAATTTTATGTATTTAAGAATATATATTTAAAAACTGAATTAAAAAAAAAATCGTCCACGCATTTGCGAAATATTTAATTAGCAAAAAAAAAATATATTTTGTTTTTAAATCCAAAATAATATTTTCGCAAATTTTGGAATGCAGTATTATCTATAAATCAAAGGACCGCACAAAAAAATTAACGAAATCCGCTTAGTTGCTTATTAAAAAGTCCAAAATATCACGAAAATGGTTGTATATCAGGTACCGTTAATAACAAAATTTGAAAATTTTTTTTTACAATAATGGAGACATGCAAGATTTCCTGACCTAACAGTTTTAAAATTTTTGTATGACGATGAATGAAATATCTTGTTTATTCAATCGAAATAACAACTTTAAATTAATTATAAGGGCGTATCCTCGAAGCATTATCAAAAGTGCGACAGCAGTTAGAATCAATGAATATGCGCACTGAAATCCAAAAACGGAGTCTAGAATGCATACAAAACCAAGGACACTTTGAGCACCTGTAATAATTGTTTTAGTACACAAATAAAATTAAAATTATCTAAAACCAAACAAAATCATTTTTTAATCATCATCTTTGAAGCTTAAAGCAAAAAAACCTTTTTTTTTTTAATTTTACATATTCCAGGTTTTCCCAAGTATCATAAAATCTATGGATTTTCCACAAACTTTTGGTTGATTTTTATTTTTAAAGTTGTTACGTTCATTAAAAAAAAATAGTAAACTGTTATGTTTATTACGCATTTTCCAGAGAAAATTGACCCCAAACACAAACATTTGCACGGGCAGGAAAAATAGAACAGCCTAAAAACTCAATATCTTAAGATTGAGAAAGATATCAAATTTATTTAAATGCAGTTACAAAGGGTGGTAATTTTCTAAAATCAAAGCTTTAACCAAAGTTTCTCTCATTAAAACTTACAGCGCAATTTCCGTTAACATCGGTCAGGGTACACCAAAGTAAGGCTTTTCTTAAAACCCCGATAAGAGATATCAATATTGGAGATAGGGCCTTACTGTCTTAAAATTTTTTTCTTAGAATATATCCCAGAATCAGCCCTTAAAATTCTCTTGACAAATTAAGGGACACCCTGTATATGTACATATGTAAGATTTTTATAAGTCACGACCACAAGATCCATTCGTTTTAAATTTGATTAAGCATAGCTTAATTCATTTTTATTAATAACGCTCTGGATTATTAATATTGCTAATTGCTAATAAATAAAAATTTAAATAGTTATAGCTTATAGAAACATTTAATTTATAAAACAAAAACACTGTGTAAATTAAAACGAAAAAAGTGCTTAACTAAACAGTTCTTTAACAAAAACATTTTGTTTCTTATTTTGTGAGTTTTTATTTGACGACAACGATACCAAATTAAATTAAAAAAAAAAACATTAAATAAACTCCTACCGCAATATGTTTTTTTTAAATTGTCAGATCTAACACACCTTATTTATTCAAGAAACATAACATTCTACCAACAAATTTTATACTTTAAATTATTTTTAGAAAAATGTTTAAATAAGAACACAAAAAGGTACTTAGATACATGAAGTTTCTAAGAAAGAAATTAAGTAGAAAAAAGAGGGAGTGAAACTTGTTCAAATAAATATGTTTCAAATCATGGTGTGTATTTTTTTGAAAGTGACTCAAGACTTGAAACTTGACTTAACAGTTCTGTTTGTAAGTAACTTTTCTCCAGCTTCGCCAGGCAAAGAGCATTATACCATGTGATTTAGCGCAGCAGTAGAACAAATTAAATCTTTGCATTTTAAAAATACTGGCGCAAAATTTTAAACAACCTATTATTAAGGCCTTAACACAATATTAGTTGGCAATTTACTATATACATAGTAGTCTACTAACTTTTCATAAATTTTAAACCTTTTGTTATCCAGTCAAATGCTGAATTTTGATGAACACAATTATTGTGCTTATGCGTTGTAAATTGATTATATGTTGATAGGAACCCAACATGTGCTCTAAATAAGTATTCGATGTTTATATTTTCATCATTTTAACTTCATTACTTACAAAAATAAAAAAAATTTACACAAGCGGGACTCGAACCTGGGCCTCCCGCATACAAAGCCGATATACTATCAGAATGACATGTGGATTTAGTACGATACTAAAAATTTAAAGTAGCCATTCGGTGATTTTAACTTTAGTAAAATGTTAAGAAGATAATACGATTAAAATCGTTTAAAATTAGGAAAATCCTCTTTTTAACCTAGTAGCATACTAAAAATGACTTAAAATATTACTAAGTCGTTTAAAATTTAACGCTATTCATTTTAAATGTTAGAAGAATTATTAAGCAAATCGAACGATGTTGTTAGTTAGAAAGTTTCAACTAGAAATTCTCATTATCGTCCAATGTATGATTAATTTCATCTGGTATTTATTAATTAATTTTGAGTTTTGAAGTGTCCTACTAAGAGTCATAATTCAAGCATTGACCGGTGTTGCGATATTAAAGGCACTCTCGATTGGATTTTTGGAGTGTTCTACTCCTTTGTAACTTATGCTTATCCACTTAAGCATTGTCATCTAAAAGAAATGGCGTCTTCAAACAGTTACTACTTTTCGAAAATAATCGGACGAAAAAACTTTAAATGCATCGAGAACAGAAAAATTCACGGCACAGTCAATAAAATAACACGAGTTGAAAAAGAGTATCTCCGATTACCCAATGGAAAACGATATAAGAATTTCGTTTTCTCAACTGAACATATTAGTTGGACCCTCTTATCTATTGTTGGGACAAAGAAAGCTCGAACATTTTAATGCACCACTTTAGAATCAGCGATACCACTTTACTAGATTTACTTCAAATTCAGAAAAAAATAATATATATATGCTCCCTACTTCGCACTATAGTTAAATTCTTTATATATACTTCACTTTTAGAAATCCCTTTTAAATCCACTTCAATTTAAACAAAAAAATAACTTGAATCTATTTCAAACATAAAATTATTTAAAAAATGTCTTACACTCTTTCATGTAAGCCCAGATGCACATTTCAAAAAAAATAAATGGCATCTAACTTCACTTCCAACAAAAAAGAATTTTACAATTTTGTGACGTTTAGAATTATTCTCCTTTTAATTTTCTTTGAAACAAGTAATGCGTTTGGTTCTACCTGCGTTCCTGTCTGTTTGTGCTGAAAGAAGTTGAATCTGATTAATGGCTGAAACACAAACACGCTTTGGCTTTGGCTTCGCCTGACGTTTACGAGTTCAGCTATAGGAATTCAATGTATGCTATCACAATGAAGCTTCGACCTCAAGTTTCCTTTGGCAACAGTAAAGAAAAGAACGTAATGTTACGTAATGTGACTGCAAACGGAAGCTCTAGTTGAAATTTGCTTTGTCTGACAGCTCAACCAGCAAAATTCAACAAACAAAATTCGTCTGTTTTTGGAGGATTCCTAGTGAAAGGCAGAAATTATTCAAAGGTAAATTATTGAAATATAGAGTAATTATACGAATTTTTCTAAAAAACTTTTTATTTTCTTTGAACAGAAAATGTATTTGGAGGAACAGCTAATCGACTTGGTGAGGGAGCGGGAGTTTCTCTACAATACTCGCTCCAAAACATATAAAAATGTTTTAAAAAGAAATGCTGCATGGGAAGAAATTGGAAAAATATTAAACAGACCAGGTAATTACTTTTAGTAATAAAAAGTTAAAATAATACCTATCGCATATATCTGCAGTTGGCGAGTGCAAGCAGCGTTGGAAGAGCCTCCGAGACCGGTTTGTTCGGGAGAAGCGCTCGATGGAGCAACCATCTGGGAGTGGAGCTGCAGTGGCACATAGGTGGGAGTATTATGATGTGCTCAAGTTCCTGATCCCATCACTGACACCACGAAGGTTCAAAAATACATAATTTTTAGTTCTTTTTATAAGACAATATTTTCTTTTTTTTTATAGGCAAATAGGGAACTACCACCAAACTGATACTGCAGTTGAGAGCTCAGGAGATTTTCCGTCGCAAATCAGCGGTGAAGACTTCAATTTTGGAATTGACGACGGCAACGAGGTGGTTACTCCAAAGAGAGCAAAATCTTCCAAAAGAATGGCGGAAGAGGAGTTCAAAAGCTTTCTTGGTGGGTTAAATGAGACGGTGGCAACTTATTTAAACCCACCACCTCCTGCGCACGATGTTGACGAGGAGTTCATGCTAAACATGGCAAAACGAATGAAACCACTCCCGGAAGCAGTGCGTATTCGTCTACACTCCAAGATATTAGCAGACGTGAACGAGGAAGTTCTGAAGCTGCTTGATTGATTGGATGTATTTTTTTTTTGTTTTTTTTTCATTATTTTTACTATGAATGTGATATTTTTGTTTATTTTTGTTGTTTTGCACTGTTGAATTAGCTTTTTGTTTTTTTTTTTAACTATATATATTATGTAATTGAATATTGTGATACCGAATACTTACTTTTTGTTCCTTCCTATTTTATATGTATAAGTTCCTGAACAAAAGACTGAATAAATATTTTGTAAGGAAAAATCTTGTTTGTTTTTTTATTTTGCATTCTTTTATATTAAAGTTAAATAACACAAAGTACACTTTTTCAGCCTGGAATTATTGTTTTTAGATCCTGTTGTTGTTTAGGTACTCCTTTAATTTATCTCGCATTGCAAACGCAACTTGAGATGAGTTGTGTGATCCCATAAACCTGCATGTTGTAAGTGGTCCAACATCCCTTCGCCAGAGACCTTCGGTAAGGACGTCGTTTTCATCGTAACGATCGACAAAGTCTGGAGTTATGTATGCTGAATCGTTTAGCTTGACAAAATTATGCAACACTACACTGGCCTTTACGATTTTGTCTGCATTTGTAGGCAACATATTAAGTGTTGTAGTTAAGATTCTCCACTTTGCGACCAATATTCCAAAGGCATTTTCAATTACTCTCCGAGCTCGATAAAGCCTTTTATTGAAGTAATATTTCTCAACGGGGAGTAATTTTCCAGGGTACGGCCGCATCAAATATGGTTTCAAGGGAAAAGCTGAATCACCAACCATGTAATGGTTGCAGGTATAGTTCGAATTCGGAAGTCGACTGGGAGGTGGAAAGTTTATGCCACCAGTTAAAACATTTCTAACAAAGGATGAGTCTGCAAACACTCCGCCATCACTTTGACTTCCGTATGCACCGATGTCAACTGCGGTAAAAGTATAATTGGCGTCGCAAGTGGCCAGAAGAACTATCGAATGGTGTCCTTTATAATTGTAGTATTCCGAACCAGCTCCTGGCGGGCACTGAATATTGACGTGCTTACCATCAATAGCGCCAACACAATTAGGTAAATTCCACAAAGTTTGGAAGTCAAGGGAAATTCTCTTCCAATCACTTTCTGTTGGTGGTGATAAGTAAAAAGGTATGAGGCAGGTCCAAAGAATATCGGCTGTTTCGTAAATGATGTTGGCTACTGTTGAATATCCCATACGAAACATCCACGCGAGGACTTGCTTTGGTACTCCTTGTGACAAATACCTTGAAGACAAATTTGTAAAACAAAGAAATAAACATTTTCACTTAAACAACTTACAATAGAGTTAAGAAAAGTCGTGCACTCGGTTCGATAGGTTTTCTCCAACACGTCTTCTGCAGATGTGGTTCAATAAGAGCGCGGAGTATCTCAAATGCTTTTGGAGACATCCTTGTTATCTTAAAAAAGTGCTCTGGATCTTTATCCTTCATTTGGTTGAAGTTCCGTGCAAAGAATCCTTCCTCATCTCTCCGTAGATTGAGCTCCCGGACCCACCAACGTCTCTCAGTCTGCGCTTCTTCTAGCTCGATGAGCTGAACATACCCACGATAAGCTGTGTATGCTACTTCCGCGATAAATTTAATTTTTTCGATTTCACAATTCATATTTATTGCACGGAAAATTAAAACAAAACCACTTTTCAGAAAAAATAACAGCTTCTAATGACAGAACCTGTCATTTCAGAAATGTCATATTAGAAATGTCATTCAAAGCAAACTCGAAGCGGGTGCATCGTTAACGTAGACGAAGCCAAAGCCAAAGCGTGTTTGTGTTTCAGCCATAATAGCCAAATACGCTTACTTCAAAGAAGAATATGAATAAAGATTCGTAGGCAAAAATACATTTTTTTAAAATATCGTTGTGCCCCATTTTTATTTTTTTCCAAAAAAAGCTCTGGTAATCAAGATTTTCCAAAAGTAGTAAAAAGAAGTGTCTGTGGTGACTTCAGTAAACATTGAAGAAGAAGATGCACATAGTTCTGTAAGGTTATTCTTCCTACTGTTTTCATTGATAAATACATAACACGAATTACATATTACATATATTATTAAAATAACGATTTTGGAATCTACTTCCCTTTCCTTGAATCTACTTCACTTTTTGGGTCAAATCTACTTCGCTTTATTTTTTTTTAAAGTGGAAACGCTGTTTAGAATATCTGTTCAGGCAATTTCGGGGCTGGCAACGAGACCGAGACTAGTCTCGGTCTCGGTCTCGTCCTTTAAAAGTACGGAAGACGAGACCGAGACGAGAGCTAGACGAGACCGTATTGTTTGTACCGAAATTCGACGAGAGTCTCGCTGGTCTCCGCGGTCTCGGTGGTTTCGTTTCGTTTTTTGCGAAATATTATATGCGCGTTTACATATCAAACCATATTATGTAAATATATATATAGTTATACAGAGATAAGCGCATTTCGAAAATCCAGAGAAGAATGCGTACGATTTATGTATGCATGGCGTTGCTTCCTTTTGGGTGACATTTGGAAAAATATTGTCAAAACGTTAAAATATAGGTCGTTGCCTAACTGTCAAGCCATGAGCTGTCAAAATCCCATGAAGAATTTCTCCGATTTAAATGGATTAAAAAATCTCTACAAAAGTCAAATTTTACCTCAGAAAATTATAAATTTTTCGATTTAATTTATTGCTCCGTAAAAAGGTGATTTAAGGCCTCTTGGGTGAGGTTTGAAAAAAAAATTTTAAAAACGTCAAAATATACAGTCCTATTCTGTTAAACGTTCACGTGAATATATATATTCTGCTATCCGACGGAAAAAACAAATTGTTTCAAAAATTCCATAAATTTCGATCAAAAATAAATTTTAACAATTAGATTCTCTTAAGAATTAAACAAAAAAAAATATTAGTAAATCTTTGGATTTAAAAGATAGAAGGCATTTGAAAATATTTAAAAAGTGAAAAATTGAGTAAAATATTCACGTGAATCGGAAGATAGCAGAATAGGGCTGATAGTTTATTGCCTACCTGCCAAGCAATGAACTGTCAATTTCATTGAAGGATTGCTCCGATTAAAATGGATTAAAAAAAACTGTACAAAATTCAAATTTTATCTTGGAAATACGGCTCTTCAAACTTTGAAAACTAAATTCGCACAAAATGTAAGCCATTCGGAGCGCTTTCATACGCAACTTATAAAATTCAACTTAAAAATATAGTTTTAGATTTACACAAGTAAAACTTACTCGTTTCAAGTGAAGTCTATGGCCTTAGCTTCATGGACCTACGTACTGCAGAACAAAATTTCTAGTTTTTGATTTGTTTAGCATAAGCAACGTACAAGGATATATCATTATTAGATTCATGCATAATTGACAAGCACAATAAAGTTGGATAAGACGTGCAGATGCCAAGTTTGACCGAATTCTTGAGATGCATATTGTACGTTGATTTTCACCAAGTTTCCCAAACTTGTTTTTTTTTCTATTGGTTTAGACAGCTAAATGTGAATATGTGTACCAATTCGTACGATTTTTCACGCTACCAAACATTAAAATTGGAGCAATCCTTCAATGGATTTTGACAGCTCATGGCTCGACAGGTAGGCAACGAAATATATTTTGACGTGTTGATAATATTTTTTTCCAAATGCCATACAAGAGGCTTAAAATCAACTTTTGTCGGAGGAAAAAATTTCGAGGTAAAATTTCAATTTTGTAGAGGATTTGTAATCCATCTAAATCGGAGCGATGTTTCAATGGATCTTGACAGTTCATGACTTGACAGGTAGGCAACTTACTATATCTTGACATTTGAGCAATATTTTGTTTTCGAAATTTCACCTAAAATCTAACATCAATTTTTTTTAGGTAAAATTTGAGTTTTGTATAGTTTTTTTTTTTTAATTCATTTAAATCGGAGACATCCTTAAATGGTTTTTGACATGTCGTGGCTTGACAAAACCGGTAAATTTATTTCTTAAAAAATCGAGCGTTGTATGTAGGTACTCTTTTTTATTTAATATTTTATTTGTTTTTGCTATGAAATATATTAACTTACACAATTCTTCCAAAATGTTATTTCCACTTAACTCAAAAGACAGAACAGACTCACGAGTTTGTTTTATACATTTTCCCGCATTTTTCTTACCGACGAACTGCTGAGATACCACAACCATACTCTATATTTGCAATCCGAACAATGCGTCTTATCTTTATCTTACATCTTTTTACTACCAAAAAAACACGAAAGAAACCAAGACTAAGGATGATGCCAGGACCGAGACCGAGACGAGACCGCACATTAAAATTTTCTCGAGAAAAAGGCGAGACCAAGGCCGAGACGAGACTTGGTTAGGCGAGACCTGGACCGAAACCGAGACGAGACTGAAATTTTTCGATTTTGGCGAGACCGAGAAGAGATTAACAAAAGTCTCGACTGGTCTCGTCTCGTTGCCAGCCCTAATTTCGACCCATTGAGTCATTCATAGTATTCTCAAGAGATTCTACTTGGATTTCGTGGCTTAATTTTTTTATTTCGCAGAATGTGTATTTGAATGTGTAAAGTTGATCACAGTGGAAACTATGTGTGAAACAAATTTAACAAGCACCAGTAACAAGGGCCACAAATCAGACTTGTCCTTATTCTGTTTAGAAAACAAATTATCCTCCATTACAAATAACCTTGCCCTTCAATTGAGCAAAAATTGTAATCAATATTTATCGAAAATCATTATACAATATCAATAAAAAAAAATACTTATTGAGCGTGTGTGAGAGAAATGAAGATTAGGTAGAAATTGTCTTTATTGAAAATGGAATTGTCAAAATATCTTTGAACAAACAAAACCAATCTGAAACAATAATAGTAAATCCTGTTGACATAAACTAAACGTATGTAAACAAAAAATGTTGTGTGGTTCGGCATAGATATGTACTCGCATGAAAAATATTTTGAAGTTACCATAAACAAAAACTATCGATAACAAAGTTATTTTTGCGCAAACAACGTGGTTCCTAGAGTTAAGGTTACTGCCAAAATATAATACGCATAAGCCCGCATAAGTTAATGGTCTAATCACGCAATGAATAATCCGATTAAGTGCATATACGCATCTTTCGTTTCGTTAAACTAAAACGAAAACTGAAACAAAAACGCCATGAAAAGGGAAAGGTGTTTTTTTGTCAATTATTAAAATACGAGACATTTTTGCAAGCATTATGCATTTTTTTATAGTGCACTAAATGGGGTTTGTCTGCCCCTTAAAATAATCGAGCACAGTGCGAGGCTTACCCTGCGCCTCCACAAGCAATAATTTCTTTCAGAAAATTGAACATGCAATGGAAATTTATAGTAGACCACAAATTTCATGAAATAAATCATTTTACGAAATCGATTTTAGCAATTTTTCTTACCATCTCTGTGGTAACAAATGAAGAAATAATTTGACGTTTTATATTAGTTCGACTGACATTTGTGTGCTTTTTACATTTACATGTGTATATTGATGGGTTGAGTTAGAATTCCAGGCCGCAAATGTAAATACAATAGGTCTTGTTTGCTTGGTATTGTAATTGTCAATAAGATTTCATGAAATAATTTGCCCACTGAAAAAAAATAAATATTTCTGCAATAATTGCTGAAATAAAAACAAAAATTAAAATTGCTTGTGAAGGAGCAGGGATATGAAAGAAGGGAAGGATGTAAGTGGAGATACCGATATAAATTGCTTTTGTATTTCTGAATATCAAAATGGGAGGGGAAAATAGAGCCGTATAGCTAAAGCATTCCATATTCACGTTGTACGGCTAAAGAAAGAATTTTTATTTTGTTTTTATTGCTCCTAGATGTCTCTTGCCAAATAGTTCTAGAATTTGCTAATGTTGGTAGATAATGCAGATTTTAAAGCATAATACTGGGTTTGCGTCTTTGCTGTCGTTATGTAGTTTATAATTCAAAGGAACTTTGTATAATAAATTAAATAATGTCCGATTAGCGGTTTAAAAGTAGTCAGAAGACCATTATAGTTCTATCACCTATTAATCTTTAGAGCTCTATTCTGAATTAAAATTAAAAGATTCAGTTCAGATGAGTTTGGGAAGCTCCTGGCAAAATGTGAGTAATACAGATCAGACTGGGAAAAGAATTTCTTTCATCTTCGAAGAAAGCCCAAGCACTTTGGCGACAACGAATATGTGGTCATTCGACAAGAGGTGGTCAGTGTTGCACATAAAAAGGACTGAAAGCTGATCGGTTCCTTCAACCGAAGTGCTGCTCATTGAAAGCGGTATGGGCGGGTGGTTTCTGCTTTACCGACAGAAAACAGCACTGAGTTTTTGAAGTATTTCTACAATATTTCTTATTCCGCATTGGGCAATGATAGCAAGATCAGAATCGAATGGGTTTATCATACGCTGCCGTTGCAGTTCCACATCCGAAGGACAAGGATGTGAATCAGGAAACGAATATAAAATACTGAGAGTACTATCGTCATCAAAACAATTTAGTGGATTAGAAATTCCAGATAAGAGAACAATTGGAGACAAAACGGAATCTGGAACACCAGAATTTCAGACTTGAATCCAGACAGACTTGTTTTAAGGTATTTACGCGCCGAGCGTTATGCAAGTTATGCATTCGTAAAAAAAATTCTAACGTTCAAACATGACATTACGATCATAGAGAAGCCTTAAAAAGTGATCGACAAAAAATGTCTGTCTATCTGTCAGTCTGTCCGTCTGTCAGTCTGTCAGTCTGTCAATCTGTCGGTCTGTCCGTCTGTCAGTCTGTCAGTCTGTCAGTCTGTCAGTCTGTCAGTCTGTCAGTCTGTCAGTCTGTCAGTCTGTCAGTCTGTCAGTCTGTCAGTCTGTCAGTCTGTCAGTCTGTCAGTCTGTCAGTCTGTCAGTCTGTCAGTCTGTCAGTCTGTCAGTCTGTCAGTCTGTCAGTCTGTCAGTCTGTCAGTCTGTCAGTCTGTCAGTCTGTCAGTCTGTCAGTCTGTCAGTCTGTCAGTCTGTCAGTCTGTCAGTCTGTCAGTCTGTCAGTCTGTCAGTCTGTCAGTCTGTCAGTCTGTCAGTCTGTCAGTCTGTCAGTCTGTCAGTCTGTCAGTCTGTCAGTCTGTCAGTCTGTCAGTCTGTCAGTCTGTCAGTCTGTCAGTCTGTCAGTCTGTCAGTCTGTCAGTCTGTCAGTCTGTCAGTCTGTCAGTCTGTCAGTCTGTCAGTCTGTCAGTCTGTCAGTCTGTCAGTCTGTCAGACTGTCAGTCTGTCAGTCTGTCAGTCTGTCATTCTGTCAGTCTGTCAGTCTGTCATTCTCTCAGTCTGTCAGTCTGTCAGTCTGTCAGTCTGTCAGTCTGTAAGTCTGTCAGTCTGTCAGTCTGTCAGTCTGTCAGTCTGTCAGTCTGTCAGTCTGTCAGTCTGTCAGTCTGTCCGTCTGTATGTAAAACGAGCTGCATTCTAAACGCTGTAAGCGATTACCTTCAAATTTGGTATGTGTGATTATTTTGGCATTCCTCAGAGGGGAAATTGAAATTTTATTTATAGGCCAAAAATAACGGTACCTGCCACATAACCTTAAAGGAAAATCTTATTTTATTCGAAAATGGCTCCAACGATTTTGATGAAAAAATTTGAGAAATTTTGTGTTGGTAATAGCTATCATTGGATATGAACCAAGTTTACGGGAAAAGTCTATTAACGGTACTTTTCATATAACGGTTTTTAATTTTTTTTGTTTTCTCGTAAAAGTACATTGGATTTCTGCCAAAGTTTATATCTGAGAAGTATGTAGGTAGCCGAACTAATTCTGCATATTAAAATTTTAAATACCTTTTTTTTTATAATAAAAATTAATTTTTTATTTTTTTATTTTGAAAATCTTAAAAAAAATCTTTAAAAAAATATTTTTAAAACTAATCATAAAAAATAATTTTAAATTTTTGGTCACGTGTATATTAATAAACTCTAAAAAACTGCATACCAAAATTTCAAAAAACATTTATTTTCAAAAAACTAAAAATAAAAAACCGGATTTCATCAAAATCCGTCCTACAATTTTCGAGATACTTTTCTATAAAATTTTCATTGATCCGTGGCATCTAATGGTTTTCTTGGTTTTTTTTCGAGAAACCGATTAAAGTGATGGTTTTGGCAGTTTTTATAAGTTTAAAAAACGATTTGTACCCACCTATACAGCATTGACTTTCATTTATACATATGTATGTACATATGTACATACCTAGGTTCTCTATATATAGGTAGGTACATAATACCCTCCCAATTTTCATAATTGAATTCACTTTAAATTCTCATTTGTAGGTAGGTAGCTATGTAACCATTCCTTGAATCATATGTATTCCACAATTCATTATATTAACAATCAGGGTTATCTTACCTACATCGGCTTTAATCCTATAAAGGATAACTAGACAACCTATACCTACTAACAGCGTCAGTAGTTAGCTACACTAAAGTTGTTAGTTACAAGAGCAAGTTCGTACGATCCAGTCGTGCATTTTATATTTTCTTTTTTTTTTTTTACAATTTATTTTTCTGGGGTTTTTTTCATTTTAGGAAATTGAAAAAACGTCAGAAATTTTGGAAAGATTTTCGGAAAATTTTGGCTTTTTTTCCTAGGAAAAATGCCAGAATTTTGTATGAAAAATTTTCTTTTCTGTCGTTTTTCTCTAAAACAAAATTCTGGCGTAATTTTCGCTAGCGTAATTTTCGGGTGCCGACTCATCGATACCAAATGAAACATTTTCCATTGAAACAGTTATCTAAAATTATGTAAGGATTTTTGCCACTGTTTGGTGGTGAGATGTACCAAAAGATCACCAGTGGTAGTTATTAAGGAGTTTTCGATCTTCAGGATCTTTCTAAGGCTGATAATTTATCAGTGTTTCCATAACCTTTTTAAGAAAGAACGTACGTTCAATTGGTCGGCAGTTAGAGTTAAAGAAGATGTTGTTTTCCATCCACTCGAAAAGAGACCAGTAGAGTAGGACCGTTGAAAAGATTACGCAGTGGTTTTGCCAGCGTTGAAGAACACTGAGCGGCCTTTTAAGTGTGTGTAAATTTTTGGATGGGAAAAGGAAAAATGGAACCAAAAATTTCAGATAAAATTCCCATTTTTAGAGATTTTTGTTGTGTGTGCATTGATTACAACTACAGAGGTTGGCGCGTTAGATATTTGCATTGTTTCTGCATACTTGCCTGACATTCGGTTGTTCCTTCCATTAAGATTGGTCCCACTCGTATTTCTTAGGCAAAATAACCTGGAAGCATCTGGGCGATATATAAAGGGCTTCAACATCATTTATTTCGAATTTTCTTTGGAAAAAAGAAATTATTCAAGTCACAGTCACTTTCCGAAGAGTATCAAGGATCATGAATTTGTTCGATGCACATGCACCTAATTTATTTAAGCATTGAATGTATTCCAGATGCGAACCCCTGGCTTTCCAAATTGTTTTATTCGTAAACGAATTGGTTAAAAGTTTGTGCTTCTCTCATAATCCAATGGCCTCAGTTATTGACGAATTTAGTTGCTAGGTTAGTCACTATCCAACGTTAAAATTTAATAAACAGAGTTTCATGCCTTTCCCCCACGTAGGAAATAACAAATATTTCATAATGTAACATTATTATTTCAACTTACGTCAGATTTTTTGTGTTGCTTTTGTGCCCATACGTATGTATTTATTTGTGTTGAACTTGACAGGTTGTTTGTTTTAGTAGATACGTATGTTTGACATTTGTTTTACATTAATCTAATAAATAAACAAGTTAATCCCTATTTAATTTATTGCTTTACTTAAAAAAAAACGACTCGTTAAAAGCGTAACACAAGTGTTTGAAATTGGCACCTTAGAACCACCAACTCCGATTTTGTACAAGCAAAAAAAGAAAAACAAGTTGTGTCGTTATGCTCCCAATTTGTAGTGCCAATGCTAAGTTAAGTGGCGTGATGAATAATATAATGGGGACTGGTAACCCAAACCTGAGACAGTGATCGCCCTAAATTTTAGATCCCACTCTTTTCTCCAAACATTGGCTAAAAACCTGCGCTGGTCTGGCTAAATTGTGATTAAGGTCTGTTTGTTATCTTGTGGATTCGTACGAATTTGTAGCAATTTTGCAAATAGAATTAACGATAACTCTCAAAATGGAGGAGACAAACTTCACCTAACTTGAAAACTTATTACAAGAATTTTTGAGAGCACTGGTGTAAAAACTGTCAAAATACCAAGCAATCAATAGCTGTGTTCACTGAAGAAAATACCAGAACAGAGCAGCACATGACAGGATCGAACAAAAAAGTCAGAACACAATAGAACAGTTTATTAAACGGCAAACAATAAATGAAATTTGTTGCTCTTTTGTCTTGTTTAGAATGCAGTTAATGTAATATGTATAGTGTTTGAAAAAGGGTAAGTGCTAAGCCAAGCTAAAAGCCAGGACACCAAGCACCTAATTCATACACCGAAGATATAGCTATGTAGTTTCCAGACTTGCAATAATAAATTAACAAAATTCTTTGCTTTTCTGCTCCAATCTGTTCTATATTTTGTCCAACAAAAATAGGCAATGAACGTCTTATGAAAAGGCTTTTTCAAAATCAATAGTGTTTTATATTTTTGCACCATACGAAATTGAAAGAACTCCTTCATAAAAGTGTTTGGCCGCCCGTAAATTTGATCGTATCTGACGCAGACCCACATCCTATTGAGCGCACATCTGAGTGTGGAGTGAACTAAATTGCTTTTACTATTCAACCCCCTATTAAATATTGTTGTGCATTCAGTGTTACCCGTGTGCCGTGTCCCGTGTCCATTTGGTAACTCGTTCAGTCTTTTTTTCTTTGGATTTCTGTTGAGGTGCTTTTGATTTGTGAGCCTTAAACAAAAGTTTTTAATGATTAGTGTTATCGTGGAGGATTTTTTTAATTTCTTTTAATTGGACAACACGTTAAAATGCAGTTACAAAATGTTTACCTGTTTTCTTTGAAGAAGAACATAATTTGCGATTTTCATAGCATGCAGTCAATTAATGTGAAGTAAAGTATTTTCATATAAATTGTATTTTTAAGAGGTGTAATTATTTTAAATTTTAGTGCAATTTGTATTTTTAACTCGTGTATCTATTTTTAAAGAGGTGTTTTTTTTATAGTTTTGTGCAATGAGTTCGAAATGGCTTCGAAGATTTCAATAAATTTAAGATCTAAAACAAAAGAAGAAATTGTTGACGCGACAAAAAAAATATCATAAATAATTCAAAAACGCGCCCGTTAAATAAAATAAAAATTCCTAACTAAGAAGAGGGCGGTAACCCTACATACTAATCTTTCATATTTGGGTTCATTTAAACACTACGAAAACCTTGTGAGAACTTTATTGAATAACAGATTTATGCAATCCAGCTAGAATGAGAGGCAAACATACTATCTTGCCTACTTGGAAAAGAAACACAGAGGAAAGAATGAAAAGAGCACACTGCGCCTTCTACACATGTAAAAAACCTTTGGAGCACAATGGGGCATGCGACCGCATGTCATCCATTGGATGTACACAGCGATCGTTTGCCCCATACTTACCTACGGGTCGATTGTGTGGTGGAAAGCTGTAGAGAAAGATAGCTATCTCAAAAACCTAACCAAGGTACAGAGATTAGCCTGTATGGAAATAACGGGAGCATGGAGGTCTACACCACAAGCAGGCCTGGAAATCATTTTAAATCTTCCAGGCCTGGTCGAGTACATAAGGTGCACAGCGGCCAAGAGTGGACTTCGGCTTAAAGAAACGGGCTCTTGGAAGCACAGTACCAAAGGTCATGGATCTATCTGGCAAAGGTACGGAAATATGGCTGAACTTAATGTGGAATTTCACGATGATAATACCCGAAAGACATGGATGGGAACATAGCTCACTATTAAGAGAACAGGGTATTCCCATCTACACTGATGGGTCTAAAATGGAAGAAGGAGCAGGAGCCGGGGTTTTTTGTGAAGCCCTTAATATTAATATTAAGGAATCGTATAAGCGCCCAGATGAATGCAGCGTCTTTCAGGCTGAGATATATGCGATTGAAAAAGCAGCTGAAATCATCCATAGGAGAAAACTGATCTCATCAGAGATCACAGTTTTCGTGGACAGCCAAGCAGCTATCAAAGCACTATGCAGCGAGACAATAAGATCCAAGGCAGTGGCAAAGTGCCGAAGCGTACTGAATGTCATTGGTAACTCTAACCGAGTCAAACTTTGTTGGGTTCCCGGACACAGCAATGTAGAAGGGAATGGTATAGCAGATGAAATGGCAAGGGAGGGATCATTGGATAATAGGGACAGCAGCAACTTATTGGGTACATGTCCTGAAGTCGCGTTTGGCGTAGTGAAAAAGAAAATAGATATAAAAATGATAGAGTAAATAAACAACTCCTGGATATCCAGGAGCGACTGTGTTATCTCTAGAAATTTATGGCCTAGAATCAATGAAAAGAAAACCCACTCTTACACACTTACCACTGAGTAAAAAGAGCATCAGAACCTTGATAGGTGTACTAACAGAACAATGTGCCTGTGCCATAGGTACAATGGCCACTAGACTGGGTGTATTGGCACCCGACTTCTGTAGGAGCTGTCAAGACGCTGATGAAACAGAAACCATTAAACACATGCTCTGCGACTGTCCAAATGTACAAACTAATCACCTCCGACACTTCGGAAACAGGTTTGTTGACGAGCTAGACGACCTAGTGAAAAAATATATAGAGAGTACGGGCTGGTTTGTAAATGAACCAGTCTTCATGAAACAATAGTTAAGAATATCTCTGTGTGAAAGAGGATCAAAAATGGACCAATGGCCCCGTGTACGCAGCAGCCTTTGATGTACGCACGCCCCTCCTAACCTAACCTAATCTTGTCTACACTGCCTATTTTTCTTAGACAGAGTATAGAACACCTAAACAACTGAAAATCAAATCATAGCAAATCAGAACAGAAAATTGCTCACTTAACAGCACAATGTTGTACTTTCCTTTTTAGGGCAGTTCACTATAAGTCACTAAACAAAGCTTAGTTTTTTCCGCTATTTTCTTGACAAACACAAATGGGCACATTGAATTAAATGAGAACTGTAGCGAGAAATAGATTATTTGCGTATACAATTGTAGAATAAAATATTTGTAAGTAAAAATGTAAAACAGGCTAACAAATCAGTGCTTTCCGAATTCAAATGAAAAAAACTGTTTCATGTTTTCCTGACGTTTCGTTGTTTTTTTCCAAACTTTATCAAGGGCTTGCTCTTTTATTTACCTGTAAGACAAATTCTTTTACATAATACAAATTTCTTGGACATTTTTCCTTACTCTTACATAACATGAAATTGTTTATGTTCTTTTAGGTTTTTTTATTTTTACGTTTAACACCAAGTATTAAATATATAAAGTTAATAAAATTAACATGGTTACAAAACATACCAACAAAGTACAGTGAAACCCCTTTAGGGGCCAGTTATAGCTATCATTGAAAACTTTGTCCATCAATTCGCAGTTACTTAAATAAATAAAACTTTTGATACCAAAATGAAGCTCATTTGTCAAAAAAATTATTTATTTTATTTACTATTATCTTGTAAGATCGCTTTTGATTTTTGAATGATGTAAAGCGTTTTCAATGATCAGCTGACATTTTATTCCCAAAAGTGGAATACTATCGTTCCAATGATTTTTGTTCGTTTCTCTTTCTGTTCTCGTCTGTCATTTTTCCTTTCAATGATCAACTATAACCTCAAAACTTTTTTCTATTGAATGATGCGACTGTTAGCTGTTGCATTGAGAAAGAACTATTTGTTTAGTTGTTTAAGGTTTTCTTTAATAAGTTTTGTTTTGAATTCTGCTGTTTTAAAATTGGACATGAACCAACAACAATTAAAAGATCTAAAACTTCAAAAAAAAATGAAATGAGGGAGTTCGATATAAAACTAATAATGGTAGTGAAAAACCATGGCTGCATTTATGCTAGAAATATCTAAGAATATAGCAACCGTATGAGTTGTGACAATGCTTGGATAAGCATTGCTTCCATTTTGGGGAGAACACGTAGGCAGTTATTTGTTAGTTGCTTAAGTTTTACTAACAAAATTATGTTGTAGTTGATGAGTGCCAAAAAAATGGAATTCCCTTAGATACTGCTTCCGCTCCAATTTTAGAGAGCTGTCCACCACTCCAAGCGGATCATCAACAAGCATCAAACCAAAGTGTGTTCATATTGAGAATTTAAAATTTTTAAATCCGTACATTAAGGTTTTAGAAGAGTACGTATTAGACATGCACCTTTTGGCAAATACCTATGTATATGAAAATTTTGCGCAAAATATGCTAAGCAAATTTTCCCAAAATGCAGTATGGTAAACCGGGGCACATTCGGCGGAAAAAATTCAAGGGTCCAAATTTATGATAATTTTACAAGTTTGACAAAAACTCTCAGCTTAATATGAAACGTTAATATTTTACCTTTTAAATAAAACAATAAACTTTTCTTGTTAATAACAAAAAAACATTTATATTTTCAATTTCAGAAAAAAGTCATTTAGCTGAATGCGCCGGGACGGTGCACTTTCGTCAATGCTCGGGGCACTTTCGGCAAAAAATTCCTTCGCATCAAAGTTTTTTATTCAACTTAAACTTTTATTTCTTAAACAGGTAAAACAAAAAAAAAAGAACACTTCAATAAAAATAAATAAATAAATATATAACAAAATCATTAAAAAGGAACACAAACATTCATATTACGTTTTCCGTAACTCTTATAAAATAATATAAAGATCACAAATTTGTTTATTTACTTGAATTGCGAGTCATGTCAATATTGAAACAATATTTAGTTTGAGATCTTGGATGTTGCTGCTGGATTGGAGGCATGAGATAGTTTCAGTTCAACTTCACTCTTCAATGTTAAAGAAACGTCTTTTATTTGGGGTTCCACAAACACCCAAGATACAGTGTCCACTCTTCGTAGAAAGCTGACATTAAAGGTTAAATCGCCAAATTTTTCAATTATTTCTCCAACATAAAAGGCTTGTTTTTTTAATTTTCCATTTAATTTAACAAGAACGTAATCTCCCACATTCAAAGGGTCATCGTAAGAGAAATTATTTTTTTAAACGTGCGTTTCTTCAGTCTCAGAATTAACTGACTGGTCTGACTCGGCGTATAGTACCTCGGTATCACTTTCATCGGAAGATTCAGGGTCCTTACGTTTTTTCTTTTGATTAAGGCATTTCTCATTTTTATTATGCTGCTTTTGTACCACACGATTCATTGGGAATTAAAATTAACTTTTGGAGTTTGTGTTAACTTTCTTTGTGCTTCATTCTCTTTTACTCGTTGTTTTTCTGTGGAGCTCGTTTAAATGCGAGAAGATCCGCTTCTTGAAGTTGACTTTGCAGCGTGCAATCTTTAGATTGGACGTATCATTTCAGGTGATTGCAAACTCGAAATAGCACTCACTGGTTCGATTTGTTTGAAAGTTTGAGTAGTGGTTATGTTGTCATCGATTTGATTTGCTGTCACCCTTTCCAATACAAATTCCTCCTCTTGAAAAACTTGGGAGTTAAAGGGATATATTCCAGTTGTTCTAAATCAGCTACATATATTCTCCGCTGAAAATGCTCTTAGAAACGGCTGCCTAGATAGCTTGGCGATGTCATATATAATTATTTGTTTCCCTTTATTTGCACATAAAAAGTCGTTCGGTGATGTTCGGAAGAATTTTTTAAAAGGTCCAAATACATAAACGTCGAGCGGCTGAAGACAGTGTGAAGTATGAGGTGGAAAAGATAATAAGTAAATACCACTATCTCTGCAAAAGATGATGCTCTCTAGGCTACAGTGAGATGAGTGGTTGTCTAGTAACAATAGGATAGGTTTATCCTTTGAGCAGTTTATATAGCGTTGTACATGTTTAAGGACATCTACAAATAGCTCCGATATCATCCATACACTCTTACTTACCAAACCTAGGGAGCCAGCCAAGCATCCGTTTCCTAAAGCGCTCTGTATATTGCTGTCTTGGAAAAATATAAATTGGTGACAGATGATTTCCGATGGCACTTATAACTGCCACAGTTGTTACCAAAATTCCAAGCTCAGACGATGAAATTTGACAAACTGATCTCTTACCCCTCTGCGCAAGAACCTTAAATTTAAATTTAAAAAAATGAATTGACAGTTAATCAGACAAATTATATGATAGCATACTTTTGGATTTTCCAATACTGTTGTCACACCAGATTCGTCCAAATTAAAAATATCTTTCGGTTCAAATGATTTTTTCTCATACAGTTTTTTTTTTAATTTTCAAAGAATATATTAACATCTTCTTTATTAAATCCTTTTACCCGGGCTAAACTTATTCTCTCCGGTTTTCTTAAAGCAAGGGTGTTATTTCTTTTTAAAAATCCAAATAGCCAGTCTTCGGAAGCTTCCTTGCAGTCATCCCATTTTGTCGAATGAGATATTTTATTCAATACGACGAACTCATAAACAAACTTTTCAAATGTATGGTACGTTAGTCCATGTTGGTAAAACGCAAATTTTTTTACATACTCCGCCAATTATTTTTCTTGGTCTTTATTCAAGACTTGGTGAGATGTATATTTGGATTGATATGTTCGCTCTTCAGTCTCTGAATCTGAACTATTCCTTAAGGGGTCACGATTCTTTATTCGTGACTGTAGGGTTGTGCGCTTAATGCCATGATTAAAGGAGGCCGAAGTAATTGTTTCTCGCCCATTTTTCAGATCTGATATGGCTTTTCGTATAGCAATTTCGCATATATTTGCTCTCATTCTGTTTTTTATAATTTCGAACCATGTCTACGATAAAAGAATCAAAAAGAAAAGATGTCTAGACAAAGTATTTAAAAATTTTGCTTCGGGGTACATTCAGCAGATGACAAATGTGCCCCTAGACGGCGACGAAAGTGCCCCTTTCACAAATGACGAATGCACCCCGATGTATCAATATTCATTTTACAAATTTTATAAATAAACGACTTAAATTCTGAACACATTTAGGTAGTTATACTTTAAGCTTAATATTTCATAACACAACTCACAAAATATCACTTTTATTTTCATCAAAACAATATAAAAAAATGCTTACTTACCCAAACCCGAAAATTAGTGAGAGGCACCACAAAACAAACAAACACTTCCAACTTTCTTTGCCGACTAACTAGAACTGTCAAATTATAATACCTCGTTTACATTTGCAAATGGAATTGATCGACATTTAAATAATGGGTTTACGCAGAAGCGTTCATATTAAGAACGCCAATGACTAATGTACCCCAAAGACCAATGTGCCCCAGTTTACTATATATTCTTTTTTCCTGCGCAAAAGCAAATACCATTGTGAAGTTAGCTCCCAGCAGTCCACACATTTGTGAAAATTTTAAAATAATGATACTTCAGTTCCTTTTCAATTTTAACCGGGTTCTTGCATTTGCTTAGAAGTGAAATGCAAATCTTGCATACAGGAATTTGAAGTATTTCTTAAACTAAACATATATCTAATTATAATGCGATTGCGGTAATTACTCCCAAGAATCGTCAACTGAGTTGTCTGAGGACCTATAGCACTTGTGTGAATGGGCCAACAAATGAAAAAACAACGGACAAACGAAAAGCGGACCGCAAAGTCAGAAATTCCACCCAAAAGAAAGCAAGGAAGGCAAGCCATAACGAAAAAAAAAAAAATTTAATTTACTTTTGAAATTTTATTTTATTTACTTTTTGAGTTTTATTTATTTGTTTTCTGAACGTTCAATGAATGTTTTATTGTTTGTTTTCTGAAACTGCAATGAATGTTTTTTTTTTTAATTCAATAGTTTTTGTAGCAATTTGTAAGTACAAAAATATCATCCCGGATAATCAGTTCGGTTTTAAGGCGGGACATGACACAATTCATGCCGCGTCTAAACTAGTTTCTGATATCCAATGGAACAAAACTAAAAAGCAGTGTTCGGGTGCCTGTCTGGTGCCTACTTTTAATATATGTATATCTATGTAATTTAATTTCATTTTTGAGGCTGTGCAGTAAATTACTTTGTACCTAATGTACACATATTTATTTTTAAATAAAAAAAATACTTACAAATAATCAACTTGAAATTCTTTGGTACTGAAAATCTACATCTCCTTCATTTAACATCCAGTCGGCATATTTATTCCTTATTACAATTGCATTTGAAGCTGGTTGTTGCTGTCTTGATTCGTGATCAACAAGAGGTTGAGTAGAGTCATTTAGCTCATGGTTGGTCGGTTCAGCTTTCAGATAATTATGTAAAATGCAACAGCACAATATTAAGGGCTTTCTAACAATAGGTTGGACAGGACAAGTTTTTTTAAGAGTATTCTCCAAGTATGGACAAGAATACGGAAAGTGCTCTTCACTATTCGTCTAGCTCTGGAGTTTCTGAAAGTAGAGGCAACATATTTTAGATGTTACAAAGAAATAAGCTGATGTAAGTATATACTGTAATTATAAGTCCGCTGCTTTTGGGTAAGCCCTGCCCCGGATATGGCGTTAGCATATTATACCTTAGGCCAAAATCCTCATCACCAATCAGAGCATAAGGCTGGGGGTTCAGTAGTGCCCGGTAAGGGTGTAACAGCTGGTATTTCAAGTTCTGCTGGATTATTAACCCAGGTTCGTCCGAAATGACAGGAAGAAAAAACGCTTTAATCTGAGCTAGACCCATGGACCCCGATACTAACCATTATAAATTTGTAATTGGCATCAACAACAGCCATGAGAATCGTAGAGAAACATTTTTTTATAATTAAAATTGAAACTCCCCGAGTTCCCAGGAGCAAACATTCTTATATGTTTTCCGTCCACTGCCCCTTAAACAATTGGAGTCAAAGTTCCAATTTTTAAATAAATGTTCCGCAATACGTCCCCAATCCTTTGGACTCTGAGCCACGGGTATGTAAGATGCTTTGAGATGTAAATTGATGGCAGCAATTGTTTTTATAATACACTTGCGAAAGGTAGTTTTTCCCATCAGGAAGCGAAATGACAGGTCTACAAAACTAGCACCAGTTGCAAGGAACCTTAATGTAAATTAATTTGAAATTGTTGTTTGAGAAAAATATAAACAATTTACTTACCGTAGCGTTAGGCAAAGTTTCTCTTTTGAACTGATAAAGTCATTCGCATTTCGAAAATCATTGTTCCTGGGTTTTATGTCATTATGCATTTTATTTAAAATAAAGTTAAATTGTCCTTTGTTCGTGCGAAAATATTCGTAGAACTTCATCTGAAACATTTCTAGACGATGGAATAAAGTAAAATATTCTCCATGACCTTTTCTGGCACGATATAAGGGATGTATTTGATACTCGTACATTTGCTTTCGCGCACTATGTATTTTTCTTTTTCTGATTACATTGTATATTGCCAATAACAACAATAGTTTTTTTTTCTTTTCTGCAAGGTCATTACTATTATTAAACAAAATTTCAATGTCTTTCCGAGTTTCCACTGACAGAAAATTTTCAATAATTGCTATGACTGATCTGTCAAAAAAAATTCAAATGATTTGATTAAATTATAGCTATGACTGGCCCCTTAAGCGAAAAGAAAAAACTCAGACATTTTTTCAGTTAAGCGGGTTTTTCAGTCAAGCTAACCTCAGTTAACTGAAAAAAAAAATTCAGTTAAGCCGATTTCGGATAAGTGAAAAATAATTTTGTTATGAAACAATTTTTACTACATGTCTATCGAACCTAAACAAGTGAAAAACAACCTTACCTTTTTTAATTGTAATTTCCGAACGGTTATAAAACTTAGCATTTAAATGTGTGTCATATGAATGGAAGTGGAGGTGAATATAACAAAATGAAATGTAATTTCAATGCCGTACCGTTTAATTTTTATTATTCGATTTTTAATTTTTCACTTAGTCGATTTGTTTTCTATATAAGATTGAATGTAAATATACACGGAGATATGTGAATGTTTTCAGGTAAGCGGGCTTTTTTCACTTAAGCGACTATCACTCCTCGAGTTTAGGTCCTCTCGGCACTCATCGGTATAGTGAACCCTGAAATGATTACTTTTTGTTATCGGTACTAAAACCCAAAGATAATCAAACCCAAAATGTACCTAAAAGTATCCAAATCCAAAAATAACATAGTAACGAAACACCAAAGTAATCAAATATAATCCAATCCCAAAATAATCAAAACCCAAAGTTGCCAAAGTAATCAAATCCAATAATAACGAAAAGTAATCGTTACTCAATATGAGTCGTCCGAGATTCAAATATGTACTCGTATGTACAACTTTTTTTTAAATTTATCTAAAATATTGTTCTCTTTGGAAGCCTATGACTTTATTTGTAGCTTTCGGATATTCAAGGTTAAAATCATTACATCAAGGAGAAATAATAGCCGCGTTTTATTATCGCTCATAACCCATATGGTTCACCCCGTAAAAATAAAACGATCTGGGTTAAGAAAAAATTATACTTTACATGGTTGGTAGTTCTGATTACCTTTTGACGTTTCTTTTGTTGAGACAGAAAAAAAATGATTTCAGGCGTAATGGATGTAAGTATAAATTGATAACATTTAATAAATAAAATAAATTAATTAAAGCTTTTACACAGTTTTTATACGACAGCTCTGGTAGTGATTGGGAATTAGTTCATCCAATTACGCAACCAGCAGTAGTGATTCCTCCTCCGTTGACGTGGGAACCCAAAGTCATCAAAGAATTGAAGACTTTGAAAGTATTATAGCTGCATACTCGGACCAGGATTTTAAAACGCACTTTCGGCTATTAAGTCCACTAGGACATTGCTCATGGCGTTTTTTTTTCTTGGCTGAACAAATTCCGCCTGCCTCTTGGAATATGCGTGAAGGAATCCAATAGTTTCCTCCTTTGTCCAGATTCTTCGTTTTCTATAATAAAATCTTATTGGAAAAACATTTAATTAAAAATAAATTACAAATAAAAATAAATTTTAAAATTAATGTTTTAATTATATGTACATCTTATTTGGAAAATCACACCAACAAAGTATGCATAATGCATAATGGTAAGTCTACCGCAACAGCTGTACACGTACAATATTCTTGACTACCATTTTTCGTGTTTGTAAATATGTACGACCTAAAAATTAGCTTTTTCTAAGTTTTTGATTTTTTTCTATGGGATTATGTGAAGAAAAATGACAAATATATTTATCAAAAGTAACAATTACTTTAGGAAAAGTAACGGAAGTAACGATTACTCAAAAGTAAGGACTTTTTACATCAATACCCAGTGGAATAGCAAAAGCAACACAACGTTGTGGTTGTAAATTAAATCAGTTATAAAACCAACGAAGAAGAAAACAGTAATCTGACAGGGACTGGAGACTCTGAAAATGTACCCAGAGTGAGAATGGCTAAACATCAAGCGGACATAAGTAAGAAAAAAGCAACAACAGGTCGGTTGTTGTTATGATTGCATTTATTACCCCTTTCTTTTTTGGTAAATTGTTGTTTTGAAACGATTGAACTTTTTAAATTAAGTGGAGTAAAGAGGGCAGATATATGTATATGTTTGAAGAATGTTTACATTTATTAAACATCACAGTGTTTAAAAAAAATCCAAATCAGAAATTTGGAGTAAAATCGCTCTGATGTAAGAGCGATCAAAGAAGATAAGAACTATAGGGGTATTCCTGATCCGATGTAACTGGCATTGTATCATTGCAAAAAAGTGTAAGAGTGTAGCACTATACCAACAAAATATACTAGATGCCAAAGTCTTACACTTTTGCTATACCAAAACCCTATTGTAACTTATGAAAGAAAAATACAATAGAATCTTTGTATATGAAACCTATAGTACTACTATGAGACAGAATTTTTTAGCTAGTAGTTCTGTCGATGAGGGCGCTAGTTTCTCTTTTCTTGATAGTGAATTGTTGATGTGGAAGAAGAAAAGGTAGAGGCAAAAAGAAAAAAAGCAAGGGAGACGGTCGAAGCTTATTACTTCTTACAACAATATAGAGGGTAAGGGAGAAAACCGAAAAAGCTGTTTTTGCCATGGCAACCTCAAAAATGTGGTGGGTATAAATAAATTATATCAAGACTATTGCCGTATACATGAATTTGGTGTAAGAATGTATATGGATATACATTCTTGTAAACGGTGATTTTTTAAGAGCTTGGTTTTTGAAAATTCAAAAAAATACAGAAACTTGTAAAAAGTGAATGAAATTTTTATTTGGATCGATAAATCAATTTCTGCCATTTACTTTTTAAAAATAATTTCACTTAAATGTTGCCTGCGGCTACGCTTCAGGTGGTCCATTCTGAAGGTCCAATTTTGGCAAACTTTTTCATACATTTCGGCCGGAATCTCACCAATGACGCGTTCAATGTTGGCTTCCTAGGCAGCAATCATGTTTGGCTTGTCCCCATAGACAATAGACTTAACATAGCCCCACAACAAATAGTCTAACGGGGTCAAATCACATGATCTTGGTGGCCAATTGACTGCGCCAAAACGTGAGATCAACTGCTCACCAAATTCGCCTCTCAATTTATGCATGGTTTCGCGTGCAGTGTGGCATGTGGCACCGTCCTGTTAGAACCACATGTTGACCGAATTCAATTCTTGCAAAATCTGTTATCATCGAACGGTACCTTTCTCCATTGACCGTAACCCTGCGGCCTTCATCGTCCTTGAAGAAGTACGGCCCAATGATGCCGCCTGCCCATAAACCGAACCAAACAGTGCATTTTTCGGGATGCATTGGTAGCTGCTGAATTGCCTCTGGCTGCTCTTCACTCCAAATACGGCAATTCTGCTTATTCACGTATCCATTTAGAGAAAAATGAGCGGAAAAAAAACGGACGTAGCTTGCGAAACACATTTTTCACAGAGCACGAATTTTGATAATAAATTTCAATAATTTGCAAACGTTGTTCAGGCGTCTATTCATGATGAAATGGCAAACAATACTGAATCGAAATGTCAAATGTTCGTGGAATTTGTCATGTGTGATCTGTCAAAAATATAAACGTCAAAACCAAGTAGCAAAAAAATCACCCTTATAAGTTGTTATAGAATTTATTTTAAATTTTTCTTTCAAATTTTAGATATTTGGTGGATTTTAGGATTTTGAATTGTAGCAACCTTGCTACTTTTCACTTTTTCTATGCGAAAAAAGCAAACCAATGTTGAGATATTTCAATATGTTTTGTTTAGGTAGGTAAATGTGTACCCAGATACCCATCCACCTACATACAATATGTATGTACATAGGTACTTTTTGTTCTTTTTCAAATATAATATCTATTGAGAATAATTTAATTTTTTCTCCAGACAGTTTTATTACGAAATAAAGTAGGTATACCTAGGTAGTATTTTTAAAATTTTTTTTTGACTAGCGATATTATATATGTAGGTACTATATTAAAAGTTATGGATTCGAAGAAAATTTAACTCTAGATTTTGATCAAACTTGACATTACGATGATATGGAAGACGAAAAAATGGGTCCGTAATTCCGTCTGTCTGTCCTCGAGCTTACAGCCTAAACGTTTTTTTCATAAACATGTCCCCAGTTTTTTTTTCAGCTTTTTTAAGATGAAAAATGACAGTACCTACCCACCTGCCATACTTTTTTTGACCAAAAAGGTAAATATTATTTTTCTCAAAAACGGCTCCAACAATTTTTATAAAAAAATCTGTTCATTAATGAAGGGAAAAGGTATTTTTTGGTAATTTATTTAGGATTTCTTTTATGTAGAAGCTTGTAGAAAGTTTAAACACTAATTTAAGCCCAAAATAAAAAAAATTAAATTAAAAAAAAAACATTTTTGTTGAAAACTCAATATTTCGAAACTTCGGCTTAATCGACTTAAAACACCGGTACCTTTCATAGACATGTTAAAAAAACGCTAAGAAAAAAATATATATCTCAAAAACAGCTCCAAGAATTTTCAAACAAAATGTGTTATTAAATTAGGATAGCCCAGTTTTAATTGAAAAATATTTTGTTTTGCGTACTTATTAATGGTACTTCTCATAGAACATAAATAGTAATTTATGTGACCTTATGTTATTCTCAAAATTTTTGAATCGATTAGTGGGCTACAGTTCTTATAGAACCACTTTTCATATTTTTGACTTTTCAACTATTCGATGAACCGATTGAAATTATTTTTTTATGCAAGCGCTTCCCAAAAGTATAAATAAAACTGCATATTCAAATCTTAAAAAAAAATGTTTTCTTTTTATTTTTAATAAAATAAATACCTACCTACCTACAATTTTTTTTTGAAAAATCGATTTTTCAAAAACTAGTCATTGAACTTTTTCAAATTAAAAATTTATATGTATTATTATATTTTTTTGAATTTTGAGAAAAAGATTTTTTTTAAATTACATTATTTTAAAATGTATATTGTTAAATACTCAATATAAGCACACCAAGATCATTTGTAGAAAAAATTTAAACAAATCTTCTAGGTATTTAAAAACATTAAGTATAAACGTTTTTAAAAATATAGGTAGATATTTAGTTGTCTACTAATAATCCTGTGCATACAATGTGAGCGAACTTAAATTTAATTTAAATATTAATATAATAATAATTATTTAATTATTATTTAATAATTTAATTATTTAATATAAAATTAAAGCTGAATTTTGAAAAGCTGTTTTTTCAATTTTTTTTTATTAACAAACAAAAAATATAATAAATATACCACTTACTTATTTTTTGTTTAATGTTATTATTTATTAAATAAATTTAGAAATATTATTTTAAAACAAATAATATTAATTAACAATTCTTATTTGAAATTTCGTTTCTTCTATTTTTTACAAAAATACTTATCAAATCGAAATCTGAAATTTCAAACGAAACTTCTTGGGAACATAAGAAAAATTTTCCTTGGACAACGATTACCACAAATCTCAAATTTATAGTTAAATAATCATTATAATTAGTGTATTTGCATTTGGTAAGAAACTTTTTTTTGAGTAATGACCGTTGAACACAAGTGTATGCTTACATATTCTTGTATTTGCTACAGCCAGCAGATTTAACTCTGCCCGTAGAACAAAAGACACACACACAACCAACTCCTACCCAACAAAAAAATCCAAAAAATAAACTATCAAATACTTGTTTTCCTTTCCTCCTCTAACTCATAATAAATTTTGTATATAGTTCTCTCATCAATTTATTATCACACTATTTCTCTTCATACACATTTTCATAACATACCAACACTACCTTACCTCCGATTTGGTAGTGGAACCATGATGAGTAGTAGAACTTATTGAAGGCTGGATGAATTTCATCGTCATGATAGTACTATTAATATTTATATACAATGGTCTTCCGGAGACAAATGTATTCACAGAAGGAATATAAACAATTTATGCCAGAGAAAACCCAGATGAGAGTTCAAACGGTAAAATCTATTGTTCTGTTAAGAATATTTTTCGATAATTCTGCTACTTTTTTATGAATATATACATAGCTACATACAAAATAAAAGCAAAGTTTTTCAGAAAATCCACACAACTGAAAAAATATAAATAATCTGCGCATTTTATTTGGAGATGTTTTTTTTGATTTTTTTATGATATGAGTTTATAGAATGAATTTTTAATTTTTGTGATACCTACTTAATCTTATTTTTTAATTTACTCTCATAGACTGATTCAAATGTTCCTATGCATTATTAATACTAATACTTGTAAGCCCTTATTAACTGCACAGAAGCACTTAGTACGTATTATTTCAAATAAAAATCTTTCAGCGCATAGTTGGCCGTTATTTAACCTGCGGTCTCCATTACACGCGGTATCCATTAGCGATAAATTTAAAAGCAAACGCAATAGTAATAGCAGAAAGCAGGTAGCAGAGAGACAGACAAATTTTCGTTGGTGGGCATTTCTATAAACTAATAACGTAAGGACCCGAAACCTCTGGCTTATTTGTGGGCATTTCATAGCATACTTTTTTAGTTAAGCCTAGTACGCTGCTGATGCGAAACGAAATTTTTCGGTGGTCTCCACTAGGAGAGCGAAATGCTTACGAAAACCACAGCGCAAAAATATTTGCGGAGAGTTCTGTAAGCTGTCAAAAGCAATTGACAAGTTGTAAAAAAAAAAGTAATTTTGTCACCAAATTATTTTTAGATGGAAAATTTTTTGTCGCCAAATTACTTTTAGATGTAATTTTCTTGAAATAATTCTTGGATTTAAAAATTGTTCTTGTTACACATAGAGGATTTAAAATAAAACTCAGAACCGTTTAAATGATGGAAATTAAGCAAATACTTTGGGACTTATTAACTGGTTTATCTGCCGATTTGATGAAATTTCTATCAATTTTAAGAAAATCAATGAAATAGGGAGGTAAACCGCTCTATAATTCGAAAACTACGTCCTTCATTGGGATGGTGTAAACGGTTATGAGTTCTAATTTATGGTTTCTTACTAATTCCGGATACAATTTTCAAGTCCAAGAATTATTTCAAAAAAATTATATGTAAAGGAAATTTGGTGACAAAAAAATACATCTAAAAGTAATTTGGTGACAAAACTACTTTTGGTTTTGTTAATGCTTCCTTTGAAAGTATGAAGTGCTGATTCTAAAATGATATCGCTCGCCTTTATTGGACAACCCGTTCCGAAGGTATAGTCCATTATAGTTATTTATAGTCTGATTATATTTTTCAGATTATATATTTCAAAGTGAATAGTGAATAGTTTTGGAACTATATCTTTGGAACGGGTTGTCCAATAAAGGCGAGCGATATCATTTTAGAATCAGCACTTCATACTTTCAAAGGAAGCATCAACATTTTTTGCAAAGAAGTTGTATTAAAAAAAATAGCTCCAGGAATACGCATACATCATTCTAAATATGCGTATTTCAAGAGTGATTTTTTGCACTAAGGCTTCTACATAAAAACTTTTGATGCTGATTTTGAGAGCATCAAGAGTAGATTACAAAAAGGTATCAACCAAGTTTTTAGGATAACCCGTTCCAAAGATACACTTCAAAGTATTTTCAGATTATATATTCCAAGAGAACAGTGAATAGCTTTTAGAATGTATTTTTGGAACGGGTTGCATTTTCACTTGTTCATCAGTGAGTTTTCTTAGTGGGTTTGTACTTGACCGCTCTGCTACGCTGCGAATGCTCTTTGATCGATTCCCATTTTAACTATAGGTCTTGCTTCCTCAATTAATACCAAAATCGAATGAATAGTAAAAATGCATGGCCTTATATGTCAAATCCAATTGACAAGTGACCAGTTTGCAAGGAACTTGATTTGCTATCAAATCCACGAGCAGGGCATCTGCCATACGATGGTTCAATTACATTAAAAAACTTCGTCCAGAAAAGAAAAAGAAGGTAGCGATGTCAATGCGAGGTAAGTGATTTGTCATCATCTTCTTTCTATCAACACAACAAAAGACTAGCGAGGTCATCACCTGAAATTGTAGACTAAATAACAATGTCCATCCCGTGCCGATTTTCACGAAGTTAACATTAAACAGATTATATTAACTTGAGAAATAAGTTCTGGGGTATGGTATAAAATCGCCAATCAATGAGATCGGAAACAGGCTTTCTAAATAGAGGTGTGTATCGTTTAAGATGGCCTTTTTGCAACCAAACATTATTGTGGTAACGATGATTTCCTTAATTGTCGTCGGTGCAGCGGAAGGCCGCTTACCTTTGGCTTCCCGCCTGGATACATCTTGTCCCGACCAGGTCTGAAATTCATATTCGTACTGCCAGTAGCGGGCGGTCGATTTGATTTTTTCTTTGTGGCAATTGAGTTAATTTATGCGTTGAAAGTATGTAGTTAGAAATGGTGAGTGTTTTTTTTATATTTATATGGTGTCAAAGGTCGCATAGAATTTAAAAGTTGGAGTAACAAATGTATTTTAAAAATCATTACATGGACAGTTAATTGCAGAACAAACTACTGAATCTTGATTTATAATATTTTTATTTAGTAGTCACTTAAAATAAATTAATTTTAAAAGGACATTGGTTATTTTTAATCTAAGCACTAGCACTAGGTATGAGAAAAGTCGATAGTTGGTTATAATCAGCACTCCAAATAAAGTTCAGCTATATCTTGTTCGCCGATAATATATGTGAAGGGTGTGCTTCTTTCCAACTTCCCATTTTGATTTTGCAGATTTAGTTTAGTCGATTTTAAAATTGGTTTTGATACAAAATTAGAATTGAATGTATTTTGATTAATTTAATACAGGAAATGCACAGAAAAACCAGACACTAGAGAAAACACAAAGCCAAAGAAAAATCAAATAAGCATTACAAGAGCTTGACTTTTTTTTTTATAAAAAAAATGAAATGTCAAAATTTCGCAAGCAATTAATGTGCAGGTCAATTAAATTGAGAACGAAAAGAGTGGAGAATTGTACTAAGAAATCTAGTACAGCTATCCACTAAAATTACACATTTCGTCGTTCAGCAGCGTACTGGAAAACGAAAAGGAGAACGAAATTTTTCGTTCATGATTTCGTCGTGTCATTTTTGTATGGGATTTTTCGTTTCGCATCAGCAGCGTACTAGGCTTTACTGAAGAATGTCGAAGGCAACTGATGCTGGTAGAAACAACAACAACAAATGATATTTGGAAACGCCATAACAAAATGAGAGTTCTCCTTGCGATAAAGCAAGCGATGAGCAGTATACATGCGACGGAAGCATGCTTTCCATCACAAGCTATGAAAATAAAGCTCCGATTTCGGTCTCCATAGCATCCTCTAGTTTCATCGCTAATGGAGACCGCATGTTAGTGATGAATCTAGAGCATGCTTTAAGGCATGCTTTCAGTATCGCAAATGGAGACCGAAATCGCAGCTTTATTTTCATAGAATGCGATGGAAAGTATGCTTTCATCGAATACTGGTCATTGCTTGCTTTATCGCAAGGAGAACTCTCATTTTGTTATGGCGTTCCAAATATCATTTGTTGTTGTTGTTTCTACCACGATCAGTTACCTTCGACATTCTTCAGTAACTAAAAAAAGCATGCTATGAAATGCCCACCAAAGAAAATTTGTCTGTCATTCTGCTATTTGCGTTCTGCTATTGCTATTGCGTTTGCTTTCAAATTTATCGCTAATGGAGACCGCGTGTAAGGAATTGGGTATTCTACCAATGAGTCATTTATATGTTTTTTGAAGTTTAAAGAGAGTTCTTTAAGCAAAGCAGTAATATTCCCAGCAGGAATGTATCAATGTACAACCTTCGCATAAATAATATGAACTTCTTAAATGTACCATTTGCATATAGAACACATTTTTCCCGTATTTTTAATAAATTGACTCTATTTATAAGTACAACGCTTCGATTTTCACAATTCATTCAAATTTTTAAATATTGATTATTCAATTTAAGTTATGAATGTATTGAATCTTTTTTTAAATTTGAATTTCTTGTTAATTCGATTTTTCAACGGCACAATTTTAAAATGTAATAGTATTTAAAATTTGCAACGTATTATGAATTATGTTTATATAATATCAACAACAGTTTTTTTCTTTATTTACATTTCTTTTTTAATTATTGAAATGTTTATCGTTTTCTTTAAATGCAACTTAAATACCACTAATTGTCACCCCACATCAGTTATCAATTGTTAATTAATTTTAGAAACAGCATTCACCCCTAACTTCTTTGTTATAGAATGGTCACTATTATTCTATTTATATTTCTGGCTAACTTAATTGTTAAATAGTCGCAAGCAAATACAAATGCAATACAAAAAAAAATTAATATTAAATAAACCAAACATGAATTAGGTACACATAATTCATTATAAGTTTTCACTAAAAAATACCCAACAACGGCAAAATTTTAAACAAGCTATTATTAAGGCCTTAACACGATACTAGTTAGCAATTTAATATAAACATTGTAATCTGCTAACTTTTCATAAGCTTTAAACCTATTGTTAACAAGTCAAATGCTAATTAAGCAGATAGCAAAGCATTTGTAGGGTTTGAATTTTGGTATGAACACAATTATTGTGTTTATGCGTTGTAAATTGATTATACGAGTATGTTGATAGAAACCGAGCATGTGCTCTAAAAACGCATTCGATGTTTATATTTTCATCATTTTAATTCATTATTTACAAAAAATTAAAAAAAAATTAACACGAGCAGGACTCGAACCTGGGTCTCCTGCGTGCATGTACTATCAGAATGACATGTGTATTTAGTACGATACTAAAAATTTAAAATAGCCATTCGGCGATTTTCACTTTAGTAAAATGTTGATAAGTTTAAAATAACAAAATCCTCTTGTTAACCAAATATCATACTAAAAATGATTTAACATATTACTAAATGGTTTAAAATTTTGCGCCAATATTATTAACAAAAAAAACTTGCTTTTAATGTGTCCCGCATGGTCTTCAAAAAATTATGGTCACTATAAGGAACATATAATAAAAACAGATATAGAGACGTAGTCAGTAATTTTTAAACTGAATTTAAGTTAAACCTAGGTTTAGTTGAATTTTAGTACATTGATTCTATTTATTTAAGTGTATCATTCCAAAATATTTGCAGATATTTGTGTGGTATAAGAAGTTAATAATCTTATAAAAATATAAAACCAACCATTAAGCAAGGATTGTTTTAAACTGTAGTTTAGTAAAACCTGGGTTTATCAACGACTATGAATATGTCCCACAGAGTTGATATTTATTGTAGTAGATTTTGTTCGTATATTTACGATAGCCGTGGAATACGCATTTTCTATTAACAGGACTGTAGTATGTGTTTAATGTTCAGATTTATTTATTTCTTACTGTTAAACGTAAAGGTAAAAACTAAAAATTTTAAGTAGGAGTAAGAAAAAGAAATATTCGTTGTAAAATAATTTGTCTTACAGGTAAATTGAAGACTAAGCCCTTGATATAGTTGGATAATAGTGAAAAGAAAGTACTGAAAAAATTAAGTTTTTTGATTGCAATTCGGAAACCACTGATCTCTAAGCCCATTAAACATCTTTACCTTATTTTCTGCAATGTTTCTTATGTTGCGTGTTGTTTTTTCGATATATTCTTAAATATTTTAATTTTGGTCTTGGTATGTCCCTAGTGATCATTCAATTATGCCCATCACAACTTTCCTGGTCCTAGGGTCATCATTGACGCTTACGAATAAATGAGGTCGATTGGCGTTTGTTTAATTTTCCGTTTGTTATAAGACCTACAAAGTGATATAATTATTAGAATCCTTACTACAAAAAGATTCCACACAGAACAAAAAAAAGGCAGCTGACAGAAAAAAAAAATTGATTTATTGTAAAGAAATTGTCCCAAAATATTTCTTGACTTACATATTAATTTGCATAATTTAGAGAGTGAGGATAAATGTGCTGTATTATTTATCTATTATTTCATCAACTAAATTACTATTTAAGCAGCAGTTCAGGGAACACGTACACTTTTTCCACTTTTTCAAACACCCATCTTTTCTGCTAATCGAGTTTCAACATTTGTCAATCTCAATTAGTATACAATAGCTTACTTGTAAATATTTATACAATAATGTCTTTCGAACGATAAAAAATTGTCTGTGTTTGTTCGGATTATGTATATATACGTACTAATTCCGTCTTATCTTCAACTCTGTTAGCTCCATTAGAGAAGTAATTCGAATAAATTTTCGATCACTTTTGGTTTTTGTTGCCTCCATTTTGTAAATTTTGACACTTGTGTTAACTTTTTCTATAGCCAAATTCTGTGAACTAGGTTTCCTCCCAGACTATTATTGTTTTGTATCTTAGCTAAAATATTTATTTATTTATCTATTAAGTACAGTTGATTAGTTAGTAGTCAATACATTATTAGATATGTCTTACATAACTAAACTTATGAAAGAAATTTTCATTGTACTTTAAGTACACACGGATGCGAATAATTAAATATTTACTTACATACAATTAAAGTGTCTAAATACAAGAAATATCCGTATGAAAAATTCATTGACTCTTAACAGGAAAATACTTAACTTCATGAAACCAAGGAAAGAAATCTCACATATTTAACCAACTGTAATATAATGAATCCATCCTTTGGCTCCATATTGAAAAATCGAATGCTCTTGCGAACTTCTTTGAAAGCAAGTACAATCCATACATATGCTGATTTTTTTTTGCAATGTTAAAAATGAAGTCATGAGAATGTCATCTCAAAACCTTGTACTCCTAACCCCATTTTCTAAAGCTGGATTTGCAGCTGGCATAGCCGTCAAAATATTAAATACAAACAAATCAAATGGCCACGTTCAGCAGTGGTCGACTTCGAAGCTAGTCAAGTTTCAGGTTTCTAAATGGCCAGCTACCAAACAACAATGAATGTCAATTAGAAACAAGAAACTTGACTAGCTTTTAAGTGGATTATGTCTTCTGAACAGGGCCATTGTAACGAAGTAACGAACACAACGAACGATCGAGTCGAGCCAAGAGTTTAGATTAGACTGAAGGAGTTTCAAAATCTTTTCAATCCCGAAAAAAATTGGTACACATGAAATTAAATGGTTGTGAGAAAGGCTGTACAGTAGCATTACGGACCCGTAAAATATAGCACGATGGATATTTTTGATGTTACGAGGTACTCTGCATGATGGATCCATCACTCGGAATATCAACAAAACTTGGGTAACTTCTACGTTGCTGCAGGAGGGTGGCACAACAAAAAGCCTTGCTGACTAAAAACAAACAAGGCACCCACTGAAACCAACCCCCACCCCCCATCCTCCACAGAGCTCAGTATTTTTTCCTCACGCTCGCCGATCGTTATTTAATGGTGAATTTAAAGTTGGTATTTGGAACAGTGGGGTCAGTCTATAATGGGTATGGCTATCTTTCAATTGGCAAATTTAGTTAAAAGAAGATGTGTGAAAAGTAACGTATGTGTTGGTTTCACAGGAGTTTTTAAACAGTTATCAGAATACGGCAGTTTTTGATGAATTTTCGCTAGCATTAAAAACTATGTCACCAGTGAGAAAACGGTGAGGCAACATGCCTAGGAAATCCGATAGGTGGAGTTAATTTCGGGATAACAATCTCAAGTGTGAAAATTTTCGAACATTGGTTCTATGTTTCCTCAGTTAGCAAAGCTCCCGTTGAAAGGGCTTTTTTCGGAGGTGAATAATATACGGACTAGTGAAAAAACCCAGTGGGGCTTAACAATTTTGAAATCAATCTTGATAACAAAAATAAATATCAAGAAATTTTACAATGATCCTAATACGTTTTTAAGATCACAAGACATTTTAAAACAATTTAAGTTTACCGATTTCGGTGAGGTATGTGAGGGTTAACGTTGCTTCAAGTTTTTATTCGTGGCTTAGGAATTTAAACCCATCGATTTCAACTCAAGGATTTACTCTCGCCAATTTACTTCAGTCAAATCTATGAACTTTGGAGGACGCACGTTTAACAACAGATTGATTGAAAATGTGCAAGAAAATGCGACGAGAGTGCTACACGATTCACTGTAAGCATATTGTTAACTTGTTTTTAATTACTTAATCTATTAACTTAACGTAACCTGTCGACATGAAATGCCTTATTATGTTTATTTTTTATGTATTCATTTTTAGTTATCATAAGCTTATAACTAACTAAATGTGTATCCTGATCATAGTTTGACACTAATTTAACAAGAAATACGAGATGTCGTCCCATTCACTCATAATTGCTTCGATTTTGAAAATGTGAACGCCCAAATATTTTTTTTGTGGAGCAAGCTGAAGGGATATCAAAATAATTTGATAGTTAGCTCACATGAAAATTATACTTCATAACACGCCGACTCCGCTGACCATACAAATATGTCTAACATCACTACAATAACCCAATCCATAAACAGTGCAATTTAACTCACTTTTCACCACTATCTACTTTTATTTTTTTCATCACATTCCATCCCCATTCAACAAAATTAGACACTACATGAAAAATCGATCTATGGCTTAGCTTTGAACAGCGCTCATGTCATGTTTCCATTTGTTTTACGTCGATATGCACGAATAATTTCAGAATCAGTTTTGGGAATATTTGCAAAATTAATTTATTATACAATTTTTAATTTATATTTTCAGTACAGGCCTTATGGAAGAGCTTTTTCAAACACACTGGTGCCTGTCGCTGAATTTTCCACTGAAAATAACCAATGAGTTACATATAAATTGGTTTTGTAATCATTTTAAAACCAGCGTAATATACCACCATGACCTACCGATTGCACACCAAAGTGCACTGCATTAGGGATAGAAAACCCGGTTACTAAACTATTCCAAACGTAGCAGTGGTAAAACTGTTTCAATAGTTTATTTTAAAAGCACAGAACGAAGGTTGAGTGCATAGTGCATAGGCACACCAGCTCAAGTACTACTGTACCTGAATGCGCAGTAGGTAGGTCATCAAAATAATTTGTAACTCAGTGGTTATTGAGAATTTCAGCGATAGGTACGAGTCTGTTTGAAAAAGCTCTCCTATAAGGCATCTCATGAAAATATAAATTCAACAGAGTACGCACAAGGCGCAAACATTTATGGACTATGCTTAGTAGACGGTAGTGGGGGCACTACGAAAAATCGCACAAAGAGTAGACCGAAAATATGAAATACTGTAAAATGTATTCTATAGGAGGTTTTACATGGATCTGCTTCTGCAGACTTGAAGAAAAGTAGAGCGGGACCATAATATAAAACAAATATAAGAGTAAGACAGGTTACACACTATAACGTACTCGGACTCTGCTATAACTTTCTTGACACATCTCACAATCAATCAATGGTAAAAAAAAATCTAGAAAATTCGTTACCTCAACGGAACAAATTATGGTGCAGATGAAAATGCTCATCATGTTCATCTTCACTATAATCTGCAATCTCCATTTTGGTCTTCGCTCTCTATCTTACAAGTATAATATTTTTATTTTGTTTCCTCTTTTTTTTGCAGATGTCGATGCAAATGAAGATGAAGATACATGTAAAGCCTCCTTATTTCATACACTCTCTCGAAAGAAACTACCGCAAACAAAACATTGCCATTATGTCGGAGAGCCAAGCCGCACTCAAAGCGCTAAACTCTTATACCATTCGCTCGAAATTAGTATGGGAAAGTGTGTAGAGACTGAACGAACTGGGCAAGAACAACAATGTAACACTCTATTGGGTACCAGGTCACGTTGGTGTCCAAGGCAATGAAGAGGCAGACTCCTTAGCAAAAATTGGGGCAACAACACCACTAGTAGGACCAGAACCCTATTGCGGACTAGGAGAGAATGTGATTAAAATCAAAATCAAAAAAGCAGAGGAGGCCAAAAGACAAAAAACATGGAAAGAACTCCCAAAGCTGAGACAGGCAAAACTACTACTAAATGACTACAACCTCGAACGGTTATTAGCCTGCATTAGCTTAAGTAGGAATAACCTAGGGAAAATAACGGGTATCCTCACAGGTCACTGCAAACTAAGAAAACACCTTAGTACTCTTGGATTAGTGAGCAGCCCTACTTGTAGATACTGCAATATAGAAGGGGAAACACCGGACCACATTTTAGGTAGTTGCATAACAGTATGCACCAAATACATAGACATCTGGGACGTCACCAGATAGTAGAGGGCGAATTATCCTCTCTGAAAATACTCCAAATACTAAAGTTCATCAAGGCAATAAAGTTGGAGGAAGAGCTATAAATGAGCAACGCCATTTTGTCTCTAAATGGGGGCACAATAGATCTCAAGGTCGCAGTGCAACTAAAACCCCAAAATTTTCATTCATTCATACTCTCGCCGATTTAATCCTATACATTTTTTTGTTTGTTTGTTTCTTTATCGTGACGTATTTTCGTTTCATCTAATTTTAAATCACAACGATTCTAAAGAAGTTCCACTTCAATAATACTTATTGAAAACTGAAATCAATTGATTTAAAGGGCTTTACAGTAATCAGGCTTAAAAGGTAAGATACTCACATCATTTTAGTAAGCGTCCCGCTATGAAACAAAAAGCATATACGGTCATGTTTCGCACGAGGGACATTATAGGTACTGTTTGTTAAGAAGGGTAAGTACCTTTAATCAAAACAGTGAAATAAAAAAAAATTAAAATTTTAGTAAAATTTTAGCATCATTTTAACGAATGAATGAAATTAATTCGACTGGTCCAATTTCGCGGAAACAAAGTAAATAACTACATGTAGTACAAATTTCTTATGGCGACCGCAGATATGACTGGACAGGACATGTATTTCTTTTTTATAAGAAATTTCTTTATTGGTACTAATCTCTTCGAACATATTGATTATCTAATTATTTATCTTTTCTTTTTTTCAGAAATATTTCGATCCACAAATATTATATTTTGCCTTTTTTTTGCTCACTACAAACAAATGTCACTTTAAAATTTTTTTTTTAAAATCGATCATAACAAATAAAAGCTACCTCTCATGCGAAGCAAACATATTTACAAAGTTGCAACTTAAACGTTACGTAACTTAGACAAATATCAAATAAAAAGTCAATATTTATTTTAATATAAAGACTGTTTTTATCATTATTCAATTTTTAATATTTTTTTTTTAATTCACACATATTAAAATGATGAATGTTATAAAGTGCTCCTACTGAAACGTGTTATTACTCGCGAATGTTGCAGTTGCTGGTTGCTGCGACATTTGGATAAACATCTACGTTTGTGAAAGGAGTACATACTCGTTTATTTGCAGCTACATTAAACAGATTGTCATATTTGTGAACAAACGAATAAAGTGTATGATAGAAGAAACCATGCCGATGAAAAAACGATAAGCACCAAAATCGGCGGGACACTTTAAAAACGAGTTAATCGGTTCGGACAATAGTAGAAAAATGACAACTTATAACAGTTATAATAGTATTCGCCATTACTTACTTAACTTATGTTTCGGTACTCGCTTAAGTTCGGGTTAAACAACCAACCTACAAACATCTTTCAGTTCTCTCGGTCCATCTCCATATAGCTAACTGCCCATATATAATTCAATTTATATCTATTTTCAGCACAGACATTATTGGAAAGTTTTTTTCATTTGTTGACACTGGTGCCTTTCGCTAAAATTCGTACTGAAAATAACCACTGTGTTACATATAAATAATTTTTGTAATTGTTAAAACCATCACATATCTCACCATTACCTATCTAATGCACATGCAAGTAGAAGTACACATTGCCGCTTGTGTGCACTCAACGCTCGTCGTGTAAAGAACACACAACAGAAATTTACTGAATTAGAGTTACTACTGCCACGTTTGTGGTAATTTAGTATACTTACTACTGCAACCCTGTTACAGCTTTAAGACAGTACGAACTTATTGGTATCTATTACAGTCAGAGTGAAAGGCAAATACCCTATCTTTCCTGTACTGTTCAATTTATATTTTCAGTACAGGGAAGATAGGGTATTTGCCTTTCAAGTTGGTTGAAGTCCATTTCGACTTGTACAATATACGCGCCACCCTAGACTACTTCACAATTGACATTATTCGGGATTTGCCAACAGTGTGACAGAAAAGTAGAGTTTTGAATTCCCTTAATTAATTGTTTGAGTCAGCAGTTACCCGAACCGCACAAAGCTCGGGGAATATTTAATTCTTTTAAGGGCTAACTACTGTTATAACTGTCAGAAATATGCATTTATCTATTCTCGTCCTTTCACTATTGCGTTGTTCCCCTAAGTAATACTCGAATACTCTGCTATTGTGGGGGATCGGCCAGGGGTTCGAATTTGCTTATCCAGTTCCAGTGGCGGATTAACCTTCTCGGCGCCCTGAGGCACGATCTACACGTGCCTACCGCCTCCTTTTTTTAATACTATCCAAAGATCGTATTTGAATGGGCTAGCATCGCAGAGTTATGGGACAAGGTAGTCTTTTTGGGGGTGAGGAATTTGAATGCGGCGGTAGTATTTTCGAAATATGTCACAGGTCATTGTTTTTAATAAATTGGATAGAATTTTTGTGAACAAAATTGCGTTACTAAGTGTTTACTTAAATGGCGAAAATATATTTTCCCTTATATTTCAACGAAGAACGTAAGTTTTAAAACTGGGAACCCGTCAACTTATTTGTATTCTGTAAAGTGGTATTGCGTACAGACTATTGCAATTAATTTAATAATAAGATCTAGTAAGATATATATAAAAGTTGATTGCTTTTGTCCTTAAGCGCATGACAATCACTTTGGAGCCGCGCTTGCACATTACATGGTGGTTTACATATTTGTTGTTGAAAAAATAAATAGTTATAGGTCTATGGTAGTATTATATTAGAAATGGCATTGGTATGTACATTTTCTTATAAAATATCCAACAACTTGTTGAGTGGAACATGAATTTGGGGTGAGAGTAGATAATTTATTTTAGTTAGTCCCAAAAGTAAGTGTAGGAAGAAATTTCAGTTCCGAACAATTTCCCTCCATTAAAAAAGACAAATAATTTTAATATATAAATTTTAATTAATTAATTTATTCAATTATTTTTTATTTTTATTTAAACAATAGGTATTTAACATTTTTACCCATTTCAGTATAAAATATTCAGCCCAATTCTAAATATTCCCCGGGAAAATTACTCTCCGGGAGATGTGCGTTCTCCCGAGAGTAGAATTCTCCAATTATGAATTCCCTGCGAAACTATTTTTTATTTCGAAAGCGGGAAAGCGAGTTCTGAATGTCCGAATCAGCTGTTTGACATAATATTATAATATATTAATATTAAAAAAAATATATATTATATTATATTAAAATTTGAAAAAAAAACAACTAAATGAAAAAAATAATTTATTATCCAATGTGAAAGTTAAAAGTTAAATAAATAAAGTGAAAAATTAAGTAAATATAATAGGTATCCAAAATTTTAAGCATCGCACCTAGAATTTTGCATGAAGAGCAGTTTGAAGCAAACCTCTATCGACAGCTATGATCATTTAAATACTTGCTGCATGTTCCCACAAGATCCTTTCAAAGTCCTGCAAATGTTTGAGGCGCAGCTGTCCTGTCCACAATGGATGTGTAAAGTGTATACAACGACTGAAGAAAAAAGAAAAGTTCTGCAGATGGGATGTTCCCTGTTTTTGATCTCCAAAATAATTAAAATTTTATTTATATTTTAGTTGCATACCTAAAGTAAAAAACTTAAATTTTTCCTCAATTCTCCAACAAAAGTGTCGGAAAAAACGAGCGTCAAATGGGAAAAATGGTCCCTTTTTGGAATGTCTACTTTTTCCCGAGTATTTTTTCCTATATTCGAATTTTTTTTAGAATAGGAGAAAGGGAAAGTGAAACAAACAAGTCTTGGTAGTTTTTTTGTTTGTAATTAAAGAGTAGAGAAAAGGAAAATATTTCCCTGGGAATTGTCATTTAGAATTGGGCTGATTAATTTACCTACCTACACATTAATATTACATTCTGAAAAAAAATGGTCACTTTTTTTTTACTATAAGGTCTTTTTAAGTCACTCTTTCACTATATAAAAAATATCTTGAGTATTGTATATGTAAGTGCAAAAATCACGTGCGATCATATTTAAAATTTATCTATGGCTTCTTTCCCATAATTTTGAACATCTTATTGCCTTTTGCGGCTGCGTATTGTTCAAAACCGGTTTCTTATGGAAATATGCAGCGACCGAAAATCAAGCCAGGGATTTAAATTTCGTATTTTCAGATACAAAAAAATTAATGAGTACCCCATTTGAATGACATTAATATTTTTCTTTGTTTTTTTGCTTAATACTTTTTTTGAGACTAAAATAAAATATAATACAAAATTTGCCGCCCCCTACAAGTTGCCGCCCTAGGCTTGAGCCTCACGAGCATATAGTGGGTAATACGCCAGTGTCCAGTTCGCTGTCGGAGTCGGGGTATCTACGAGTATAACTGATAACTCTAGTATCAATAAGGTGAAATGAAGAGCTCAATTTTGCTTTTTGACAAATACAATTTTATAAGAGGAAATATATGTATTCCTGTATGTAGTTGATATAAATATTCAGAAAATGTCTTCGTCGTTCGGCTGCTACTTGATTGTCCCTTTTTTCTTTTATATTGTCATCTCTTCGCTTCTGCCAGTGTTTCCCAACTACTTCGGTTTAACTAACAGGCTGATATCTAATAACTTATGGGATTTAAAAAAAATTGTTGCTACGAAATTTGGTCTTCTACATTTATAGCTAGCCTGTATAGATTATATTTTAGGAGGCTTCTCCTTTCTTGTGAATCGGCCCAGGCAATGATAACGTTCGATATTCCATTCATCGGGCAGTGCTGCCACCCTACTCCTTTAGCAGTAGATCTACTGCGCTAAGTCTCAAACGAATATCTACGGCACAGCTAAACGAATCTACTTTTGCTTTGAATGAATTGTTTTTTTTATCTATGAATTCTCCAAACGAAATATGATTTTCTACTCTCAAATCTCAAACTTGAGATTTGAATCAAACTTTATATTACGTTGAGCGAGAAAACAAAAAAGTTGCTCCCGCAATCCCGTCTGTCATTGGATCGATCTACAGCCAAAACGAACGACTGAAGTGATTTTCCTCAAACTTGATACTTAAGCGCTTAGGTTCAACAATGCATAGAGATTCTTTATTTAATACCCAAAAATAACGGTACCTGCCCCGCCATAAATTTTTTTTGCAAAAAAGGTAAATCTTACATATCCCGAATATGATTTTGATTAATATAAATCGGTGCACATTACGTATAGTCTACATTTTTGTGTAAAGAATTTTTTTTTACATAAAATCTTATTAACGGTACCTGCAATAGAATGGATTTTTTTATTTTCAAAGCTCTCATTAAGGGCTCAACGAATTTTGATCTACATTTTTATAAAGGAGTTTCTACAAATTATAAATAATATGTACTGTATACCAAATTGTTTGAAGAATTTTTTTTATATATGAAAAACAAATCAATTTTGTTTGTAAAAAATTCAATTACTCTTGTTTTTTAATCAGGGTTTTGAATTTATATTTTTAAATATTTAAAATTGCCATACTTAACATTCTTTTAGAAAAAAAACCTACAATATTTTACGGATAAAAGAAACAATCACATAAGAAAAACTCGCTTTTAAGAAAGTAATAAGAAACACCGTGCCTTTTTCATTACATTTCTTTCGAAATTAATCCTTTAAAGGAAACCAGTGTTCTTGCTCTACGTGTTGGCTTTAATTGTCTACATTACAATAAAGACAATCGGTCGACAATGTAGACAATAACTTTTACATCTAAAACTCACAAATAAAATCATTCCAAAAATTGCGCGGTTTGATTTAAAAAGGAGTACAACTAATGACAGTATTTTGATTTGGGCGTTTTTCCTAATATTTGGACGTTATTTTTTTTTCTTAAAAAAAAATAGAAAGACGACAAAGGAGAAAAAGATACAACAACATTTTGCATAGATTTTTTTGTTAGTGATATTTCCAAATCGATTTTGGCGAAATTGCCTTACGCCATTTCTGTTAAAAAAGGGTTTTTTCTTTTTTTATTTGTTTTTTTTCGACATAACAGAAATGGAATTTAGATCAAAATTTAATTTTTGGAAACTTTGGGACTTATTCCCTTCTTCCAATTGTTGGTTTAATTGAAAAAAGCTTTTCAGACTGCTGGTAGATCGGTAGGTCTTGACTTGAAGTTCATATACCTACAAACGAAAAATCGAAAAGCTTAGAGTCAATATCAATTATGAAGCTCTTCGGAGTGATGTAGAAAAATTAAATGTGGTAAAGAGATATGATTTGAGTTCATATTTAGTATAAAGGTAAACTGATATTTAAAGGCCATGTCATTCAGTCATTTTATCAGAGTAAACACAATATCTCTGCTAAAAGAATTGAAATCGGACCAAAAAAAATAAACAACTATAAATTAGGTATGTTAGTTTATGATTTGATTACTGAAATAAATTTTTTTAAGTTTTACTGGCATTTTATAATTTTATAATTAAATCCTCAGACTTAAAAGCTTTTCAAAACTTGACTAGAAGTAAACCAGTGAAGTGATTCAGTGGACCTAGCCGTTGGCTTATCATATCAAATGTCTCCCATAATTTAAAGTTTTTCGATATCTTCTCTAATTTGAATATTTGAAACTAAAACTCTTATAAGCATAGAACTAGGTAAACCTACGTTTAGATTTAGATCAAACGATTTTTTCACGACTATTTTGTCCTTAAGCCTAGTACGCAGATCGTGCTAAAATTTCGCTAGCACTTTTCTCTCCAAGCATCAGCTAAAATCCTAGCTAAAATTTGACATGGAAGAGTTGTGCATAGTTTGAAATTTGACGCGAGAGTTCTCTGTAGAGTATGTCAAGAAACAGCTGTTTTCTGAAAAAAAATATTTTTCCATTTTTCAAATTTCAAAAGTTTTGGTTTAAGTTTCAAAACAAACAAGTATCAGTCGATTTAGATGAGATTACATCCAAATATATTCGAGGACGCCTGGAAGATCAACTTGACATGGACTTAGGCGAATTCAAATCCTTTATTGAAGAAGAAATGCTTATAATCTTTGGCCAAATCATGTATGCTCTAACAGAAATTTTTGAACACGTTTACCTTGGAACCGAATCGAATATTCCGTCAACTATGAAAGATGTTAGGACCAATCAATTGCCATCATCTCTTGTAGCGCAGCGCTGAAGTGACCACGCCGCAAGTACTGCCGATAATCAGGGCACTGCCACCGCCGCTGTAGGGGTACTAATGTATATTATATACATACATAAGTATCCCATATACCCTATTTAAAAGTATACCATTGATTTGTTTACTCAATAGTATATGAAATAAACAATTGATTAATTATAATTACATTTTATTATTTTATGTTTAATAAATTAAATTTCCAAAAAAAATGCACCATGTTGTCGGACGGAGTTGAGTCGTTCAAACAACAGTTTCCCATCTGAAAATATTGAAGCAATTCTGCTTATTGATCCCAGGAGTTCGTGGTTGTTGATGTCCAGGTAACTGCTAGTGCTGTGGTACATCTTAAGGACAACTTGCAACAGTCGCTGCTTGCGGAAAGTCGTCCACTTAGTCTTGTTACGCCCGTTTTCGTTGACTAAATTCTGAATTTCAAATGGAGCACGGCAATGCTGGAAATGTAATCATGGGCCCATAGATTGCAAGGAATTAGGTGAATAAGGAATTTCCTGTTTGATTGTACGGTAAGAATAACCTTATCATTTGATTTAGATGGCTCGTTAATCAACCCTACATAAGATGGATTTTGTGTAGTGCTTGATTCTGAAGATGTTGAACATTAACGTTTTTTTAACTGGATCCGAATCCTCCAAATAGAAAGAAACATATATTATATTTTAAATGCTTGAGTTTGATAATTTATATGACGAAACTTACATCATAAGCTCCCTTTGCTTTTTACTGTAATTTCATTTGCTGCAAAACTCTAGAAATATCACCTTTTGGACACAGATAGGAAATATTAGGATGGGATACACCCTCCAAAACTCATTTGCTTACATTGTTGTATTTGTAAATTGGACTTACAATCCATGAATAGATGTGAAAGCCAACAGAAAATGTGGTTGTGTCCAGATGCAAAAATATCAGTTCTGACTTACACAGATGCAAAATATCAGTTTCATAACGGTATTGGCTTGTACGAAAACCAAAATAACTACAGGAATTTCACATCTTGGTATAGCTTATCTGTGATCTTCGACTTGGGCGAATCTCGGGAAATAGAAAAAAACAATCTGTCAAAATTTGGCTTGCGTATTAATGTGCCGGACATTTATTTCCTGCGCTAAATTCTGACAAATAGTGGGGGGTACAGTAGAAACCAAACATTTTATTTTTTAGCTGGAGCTGCGTACCTCTTCGCTAAAATGCTTGGCTAAATTTTGGACAAAATTTTGTATGGGAGCGAAATTTTAGCTCGAACTGCGTACTATACTTTTCACCTGTTTTTGTATTATAGAAGAACTTGGTTCTTTTTTTAATATTTATGTTTAGTGGTTTGATAAATTTGGTTGAAAAAATCATGAATTATGATGGTCTTACTAATTCTCTACAATATCTAAATTGTCGACAAATTTATGTCTACATCGAATTGTATACATGTAGACTATCATGTAGTTTACATTTATAGTCTACATGGCACAACACTGGAGGAAACTCGTACATAAGCAAAACACTGTTATAAGAAATCCTTTCGTACATGGGGTCTCCACGAGCTAGATTTTCTAGTTAGCTAGACAGCATTCTATGAAAATTGTTTGTGGAGACCACAAATAGCATTCTTTAAAAAATTGTATACTAGACATTGCACGACTCATAGCATTCTATCGATAGTATACTATTTGGTTGACATTTTCACTTTGACGTTTCGGGTTTGTGGTTGGTGAACGGTTCTGGTGTGTGTTTTTGTGATAATTACTGTTTTTTTGTTTAATTCCTTTTTTTAACGTTTTTTTTTTGAATTCTTGTAACGCTAATAAAGCAAGAACACACCGAATGAAATAGTATGCTATGAAATGTCCAATGCCAAATTTTCTAGCATTCTATTTTTCTTGGTTTCTATCAAAAAGACAGGTAGTATACTATAAAATATAGAAGGTGGATATACCGTGTTACACAGCACCATGAATTTTTACAACAAAAAAATACGCTTATTAGGAATTTACTTTTTCAGACAAACCTGTGCCAAAACCTTTTGAATACGTCTTTGTGTTAAGATCTTCATTACAAGTTCCCACTTTCCAAGGGAATGACAGCGGAAAATTGGAAAGGACGCGAATATTCTGACCACAGTCGCGCAATACAAAGATAGGAAATTTCTGCAGTTGTTTGTATTTGCCTACAAGGCTAGAACCGTTATGAAACTGATATTTTTGTACCTGCGTAAGATAAAACTGATATTTTTGCATTTGTGTGTAGTTTCTTTATACCACATATTGTTGTTAGATTTGACATCTATTCATGGAGAGAAAGTCAAATTTACCAATACAACAATGTAAATATATGTGATTGTGACATATGCGCTTTACTTCTTTCTACTGGTTTTGCTTGGACGATAAATGTTTAAAGATAATTAAATACCTGTAATAAGAAATAGTTCTTGTACATTTATGTGTAGATATGTATCAACCCTTATTGCATTGGCTCACAATATTTTGGTTATTTTTATTTATTTGCAGAGAAGACTTATTTATTTTATTTTTCTTACTTGTTGGAGAAGAGTATATTTTTGTTACTTTGTTACATTAAAGCTTTTTATCTTAAAAAATATAGATGAAGTTCTTATATGAACATACATTTATCACACCAAAAACATAAATGTTAAAAAAATAACCAAGTTCTTCTATATACAAAAATCTTTGCATAACAAGTCAGTCGTGAAAAGTACTGAGATCTAAAAGTACGCAAAGTTCTTAGTTTATTAATGTTAAATATTAAATATTTTAAGTAGAGTAATATGGAAGAACCTCAAAATTATCAGGGAAATCTGTTATTTAATGATTACTGACTTAAATTGCGTTGGTTTGCTTGGCAAATTTTCTTTTATTATAACAAATTACTCAATTTTGAAATGAAAAAAGTGTGTTTGGCATAAACGCCCAATGAATGCCTCATAAGGTAACGCAAGTTTTAAATCATAAACTAATAACTTAAAGACCCGAAACTTCTGCTTTCATTTGACATTTGCCAACAAGCTGAAACACGCACACAAATAAATTTTCTGTTCCTCTTCCAATAGACACATTGATAAAAACGCACACAAGAATCTTTTCTGTTCCTCGTCCTATAGACACATATTCGCAGCCACCACAGCCCTAGTAATTTGTTTTTGTTTTGTTTTTCGATTTCACATCTATTCATGGATAGATTTTTCTTTGCGCATAGTTTTTTTAAAATAAATTTTCTTTCTTATATTAGAAAAAGACCAAAAAAAGCAGTGTTGTATTGACTGCATTTTTGTGTGTATCCCTTGCCCATATATGATAGTTTCAATCAATCACTGGACGAATGAAGTTTTTACAGATTATAGCCAGATCAGAGGGGCGAAATATTTCTTGCATCATCTTAGAAAACCCAAAAACTTTACCGTGTTTTGGCGAAATCGAATCCACAAAATGTGATCGGGGATGCACAACTGAGAACTGCAAGTTGTTTGGTTTCCTCGATGTAAGCGCCGCTTATTGACAACGGCATTGAGGTAGGTTCCCGCTACAACGACAAAAGACAGCATTGGGCTTATGAAGGGAAATTTCTAATCCAATGAAGAAGAGATTCATCGATACCAAATGCAAGTATTTTCGATAAGAGAACTTGATGCCAAACTCTATCAAATGTTTTTAAAATATCAAGCGCAATAATCTTACACTCTCCAAAACGATGTTAAGATTTGTGCCAATGTTTGGCGAGATATGCCTTCCGATCACCAATGGAGCTTTTGCTGTGAAAACCATATACGGTCATTATAAGAAGCTTTCGTTCTTCAAGATATTTAGGCTGGTAATTGATCAGCGTTTCCATGACCTTGGAAACCAGGGACGTAAATGCAATTGGACGGTAGTTAGGGGGTGAAGAATTTTTTAAGGGACACGCTGAATAAATGCTGTTTTCCATCAACTTTAAAAGAGACCAGTAGAGCAAACCAAATGGAAAAGCTTACGCAGTGGTTTTGCCAGCGTTGAAGAACACCTCTTCAGAACAATAATGGAGTTACTTTCTGGACCAACGGATTTTGTGAATGTCGAGATCTTTAAGAACTCTAGCAACTGTACGAGTTAGCAAGATGATATGTTCTTTGAAACTGTTAATGTTCCGAAGTACAGCAGGAATCAAATTGCTTTGTTGAATCAGCAAACTATGCTGCAACTAAATTAGCTTTTTATTGTATAAGCTCACACTGGAGTGCCATTGGAAACGAGCATTGGAACCGACCGAGGAGGTAGAATTTTGTTCGTTTTCTCGAAATGACCAACAAATTTGCTGCCTTTGGGTCATTGTAGTATTTTTTGCTTTAAGTTGCTCATCTAAAATTTCTTTTATCGAATATGACTACTGAAAGTATTTCTAGCTTATTTGAACTCCTTCCGGTTTTCCAACCGGCTTTATAACATCGGAAACTTAACTCTCTCAACCTGATAATCTCTTTACGGCTCAAATCGAACCACGAGTTTTCTTTTGGTTTGATAATTTTAGTTTTGTTCGGTATGAAATCTTTCATCCCTTTAAGAACTAACTTTTTGTAATTTTACCAGCGCTGTAGTAAACGTCACTATCGAGGAAGAATTGCATTGTCACCAGTTAAATATCCTGAACAAAAATTATTCAGACCGCTTCCCAGTTAGTTTTCTCGTATTGCCATACAGTTCTCTTATAAGATTTTTTTAAACAGCGAAGATTGTCACGAGAAATTGTCTGATATGACATAATGCTCCGATGTGTGTAAATCTATCGGCAGCAAAGCAGTATTTTTCAAAAGAACGATCCGCCGCTCTTGTGTCTAATAATTAAATGCAAAAAATCAACAATTGATTTGTTTATATTTCTTCAGATTAAAGGCATATAAGAATACTAAAACTTGAAATAAAAGATGCAAATAAAATGGAATATATATGAAGCAGTAAAAAATAACAAAAAGTTGAATTTTCCACATCTGTGAGTTCCAAAATGTTGATCTTAAAATTATTTAATGTGTTTGACGTGTTTTTTTCAATAGATCAGATCTTGGGCCAATGAAAGGGTATGTTCGCATTGTGTTTCCTTGCAAAAATGATCGAATTCATTATTTTACTATTACATATTTTTAAGCTTCGCTTACATGCGGCTCAAAAATCGAGTTGGAGTAGAAAGGTTAATTAAAAATGAGTTATATAAAATATGGACAGAAATCCCCTTTTAGAATCTCATCATTGGGGTAAATAGTCGTGTTTTGTAAAAATTATTAACATCGCAACAAACAAACACTGAAAAAAGACGATTATGTTTACTTTTATATTCACTGGTTGGTCAACGGTCAGCTCGACTCTAAAAATGACGTAAGATCGTGAAAATCAGGGGCCCCAGCACGTAATTTGATACAATCGAGTTTTGGTTCAATCGAGTTGTCTCTAACGATACAATCGAGGACACTCGTTTGAATCAAAACAATTGTATCCACAAAACTCGATTGTATCAAGTTACGTGCTGGGGCCCTTGGTTTGACACGAATTTTGGGGTCAAGTTGATTATCTACGACATCCATCAATTAAATTTGTCACCTTCTGACTAGGCAATAATCTATATTTTGAAATACTTAGAATGTATTTTTTGCCAAATTTCGCCGAAACGTTCTAAAATATCGCCCTTTTCCGCAGATGAAATTAAATCTGATATTTTCCAATTGTTGGTATAATAAAATTAAGATTTTTTATAGGAAATCTTAATAATCTTTACAATCGAATTCGACAGTTTATGTCTTGCATGTGTTATAAGTGCTCCATCGATAACATATATTTACGTTAACGAGTGCTTATTTATTACTAAAAAAAAAAGATATGCACTGTCTTGCTCCTTTAAATGCTTGTTGCAATTCCAATTTTAGAGCTTTGGTAGGGAGCGCTGCTCAAGTTGTAGTAAGTTAATTTTTTAGGCAATTTGACAGCAGCTGACACAAATCCACTCAAACATCTTTTATTCAAGTATATTTGATTTAGCCGTTTCGCACGGATAAGCTAACTTTAACTTTTACTTAAAGTGTAAGAGCTCCACCCTACCTATGCCTATTAATATGATTTGGAAAGCAACAAAAATATATATAAAACCTATTTTTGGCCCAATTTGTTGCATTAATAATTTGTATTTACTGCACATGAATGATAGATTCTGTGCCAACAATCCTGGCTAGCTTCTTTCACAGTCCACACGACTAATAAACTCCAGAAGCACAGATTCTCCTTTTTATACTAATTTCAATTGATATTACAAAACAAATTACTTTCAATGTTATTCGATTAAATATTCACTGATCTTTCAAGTAATAAATTTCAAAGTACTTTCAATATCTAACACGGCCATCTTGCATTTTTCATCGCTCTCGATGAAACAAAATAACACATAAGCTCAGAGGTTTATCCTTTAGGCATAAACTTGTCTCATCTTATTGCAACAAAAGAAACCATAGTACTTCAGAGGCCCTCAGCTTGACAACTTTTCCAACAAGTGATAACAAGCTCAGAGGTTTACGTCACAAGCGTAAATTGGTCTCAATCATTCAATGTAATATTCTGCGAGATATCAAATATCAGGGTCAAAAACAAAGTTTCACAAACATAAAATTTTATACAACTTAATGAATTAAGACAATTTTTTTTTTTTTTTTTTAATAAATTTTTTTTAACATCAGAGTCATTTGGAACTAACCGAATATTTTCCCTTGCAGTAACAATAACAATTTTTGAATTTAATTTTTCAAGTTTGTATCTATCATTGCCAAAATACCTATTACTTCATAAGGACCTTTAAATTGTACATCAAGTTTTGACTTTCGTATCTGATTTGATTTATGTAAAACAACTGTTCCAATTTCTAATTTTTTGGGGTACATTTACCTTTGTCAAATCTGGTTTTCATTTTTAGAGCATTTTCACCAATGCGTTTGTGTGCAAGCTCACGTAAGGCATCAACATTTATTGGTTTAGAGATGGTGGTGTTTAAGGCTAACTGAACCCTACTCACATAACTTGTCCATTCGATTTGAACTTCAAAATTAGTTCATAATAGATTTGCTACCGTGCCAACATATTTTTCCACCTGTACATTTGCTCTACTAGTTCCAGCTGTGATCGTGTGATGTTCAATACCATTGGAATTGCAAAAATGTTTAAATAGTTCACTCGTAAAGTTCGTTCCCTTGTCGCTTATAATTTTTGTTGGAACACCAAAAAGCATAATAAAATTTGTCAAGTGCTGTGTAGTTTCTTTCGCTTGCAAGGATCTGCAAGGAAAGAGAAGTATAAATTTGTAAAGGAATGATTAATTGCCAATATGTAACGGATATCTTCTTTATCCTCCCCATGAAAAGGGCCCATACAATCTATGTGGATGGTGTCGAAAGGAAAATGTTTTTTATCGATTGGATACAGTTCGCACTGCTTTTTCCCAGAAGGTCTTTTCGCCCAATAAACATATAAGGCATGACTGAACAAACTTCTTTACACTTCTTGACATTCTAGGCATCTAAAAGTGTTCTTTCATTTTGGCTAGAGTATTCTCCCATCCAATATGGCAATTGTCTTCGTGATAACGTCTCAACAATGTCAGAGGACAATTTTGTGGTATAAATCTTCTTGTATATAAAGAACAATCCAAATTATGTTTGTGCGCTATCTTCTTTTTTTCGACTCGATCGAAAGGAATGAAATGTTCAGGAGATCTTAGGACATGTTTGGAGAGTGCATATAAGAAATCTGTTGCCGGCCGATGTCGAGAACCGGAGTTATGACCAAAAATGTCACTCACATGTTTGTTATTGCTTTATTAGTATAAATAATATGATTTGTTTTGTATACACACACTTTTATTTTGACTTCTCTTTGTTGCCGCGTGTATTAACACAACTACAGGATTTGATTCCCATTTAATGTATTTTTATATATTATTTTGTCGGTTGTCTAGAATGTTGCATGGATTTTTTGGACGACTTAAAGGTGAAAAATCCGTTGTGAAGCTTGAAAAATTTCGGTTAATTGTGAAATTAATTGTTATAGAAGACGTTTTGATTGGAGAAATTTATGAGATATACATTAGATGCTGCGATCAATGCCACAAACTGATAGATTATGTACATTGACTTAGGCTGTGCGCCATTTGTCAGGTGTCCTTTTCACATTATAATTTTCTATTCAGCAAATGTGCTATTTTTCTTGCTGCCATTGATTCGAGTTTTGGGTATTATTACACTGACTCCGATCTAACCATGGACAACGTCGTATACGTCTTGCAATCATTAACCAGAATGTCCGTGATACGAGTAATCGAACGCAAGAGGTATGTGTAGAGGAAATAAATTTAGATGTGCCCATATTGCACAGCTTCAAACTGGACAATCACCACCAACAATTCGACAAAAAGTTATTAGAAGAAGAAAGTGGTAAACGTAGACTTCAATCACGCTGCTTTGGGATACGATTCCGCAATCGCATTTACTTTCTCGATGCTCCCGGTGGGACATACAAGACATTCGTCATTTTAAGATCTCTTTCATTGCATCCTATGGCATCTATGGCATTGCTGCCACACTGTTTGAAGGCGGTCGAACTAAACATTCCGATTTGAAGCTGGGGATGAATTTTCTCACGGTTGACAAGCCAATAAACTGCACAATGACCAAGAATTCGGCGACAGCGGTAATGATGCGAGAATGCAAAATCATAATTTGGGATGAATGCACGATGGCGCATAAACGAGCTTTGGAGGCATATTACCTAACAATGAAGGATTTACAAGGTGATTCGAGATGATTTGGTGGGGATAAGGTATTGCCCAGCAGAGATTTTCGTCAAACTCTTCCCGTCATCCCGAAATCTACTGCTGCCGATGAATTTAATGCATGCTTGAAATCATCGTCTTTGTAACGGCATGTCAAGAAGTTGAAATCGACCACAATTATCAGGGTGGCATTGCAGAACGACCCATCGGCTGCTAAATTCGCAGGACAACCGCTAACGCTTGGTAATAGCCAAATTTCTGTTGATGTTTTGAGTGGATTTATATCATTCCCGGCAAATTTTTGGGAGTTAACAAGGTCGAAGGAGAAACCCATCACCAAAGTAAAGTGCTCCCCGGCATTTGCAAGAAATCATAAAAATCTGGATTGGATTTGTGAACGGCGAAAAAAAGGACGTCGGCGATATCTTGGTAAACGGTCTTTGTTGTTTGTTTTTTTTTCGCCGGAAAACAAACCAAAAAACATTGCTTATCATATCACTCTCTCCTTATTTTCATTCTATTCAAATAAATTATATTAAAATTTGAACTATCTGTGTTTTATTATAGCTCTGCAGTTGATTTGAAGGCGTTAAATTGGGGTGAGAAGTTCGCTCGTACGCTAGTATTTATAATTTTCATGGTCAATTTAGCGGTATAATAATTTATTTTGAAAAGCGTATTGTGAAATAGTTTCCTGGTCTCCATCTTTAATTTTTTCAATTATCTATTTACAAGCGGAATCAGAATGTTGTTCTATATGAAGCCAATTTTCGGATAAATTGTTTATCTGTAGACATGTTTTTTTTTTAGGATTTCGCTTGAAATAATCGGCATGTTGCATTGTTTTTCGTTTCCTGTAAATAATACTGATCTCAAAATCTTGAATGTAAATCTACCATCCAGCAACACGACTTATGAGATCTTTCTTTTCGTTGGTTGCTTTCAATGCATTACTGTCCGAAACAATAGTGAACTTTATTCCAAATAAATAGTTGCTAAAACTTTTTACGGCATTGACGACAGCTAAAGTTTCAAGTTCGTAGCTATGGTATTTTTCTTGGTATGGCTTTGTGCTTTGACTATAATATGCCACCACATGCAACCGAGACTCAATTTTTTGAAAAAGTATAGCACCATGGCCCAAGGCACTTCCGTCAGTATATAGTTCGGTAGGAAGATTTGGATCAAAAAACATTAAAACTGGACGACTTTTTAATTGCTGGATAATGTATTCGCATTCTCTTGTCCAATTAAATTTAGTATCTTTTTTGTTAACATAATTATGCATCTGGTTTTTGATGAAAATTCGGGTATACATTTTCGGAAATAACTTGACAGGCCCATAAATTGACGAATTTGTTTCACGGTTTTTGAAATACCTGAATTAATGAGTACTTGAACCTTTGGTTTTCCTGGTCTTATACCTTCAAATGAAACTTCTCGCCCAAGATACTTAATTTCAGTCTGGAGAAACTTGTATTTATCGATATTCAACGAAAATCCGTAACTACGATATTTTCAGTCAGGCGTATATTCAATGAACCGGTTTTTACTTCTGTCATTGGGATACCTTTTATAATAGATGATGAATATTTCATTAACAAATTTTCGACTTCTTGGTTTGATTTGAATGGAGTATTTTCATCAAACTATACTATCATATTTGAAGATTTTGTGTCATAATCCTTTTGCCGTAAGGACGATCCAGACAATCTACACAAATTTCCAATGATGGATCGCTTAAAACATCTCGGCCAATTAAAATTTCGTTCTTAAGATATTTTTTATCAATTATATGAAAACTAATTTCTGTATTAAGTTGAGCAAATTTTACAAGGAGTTTTTCTTTTTCTGATAATAAAATTGGGTGATTTGAAATTCCTTGAACACTAAGCAAATGCTCAACTCTGTCGATCGACATTTGATTGGCAACATCTTCTCTCAATAATGAACAGTCGGAACCAGTATCCAACAAACATTGATAAAGCTTACCTTTGATAAACACATCCGTAGAACATAGTTAACAAAAAAGCTTCGCATTCCTGCCGTCTGACTAGTGCAAAACATAAAAATGAATACATTAAAAGTAAAATTATATTGTTCATTAAAACAAAAAAAAATTAAATATTATAATAATTTGTTTTATAAAAATAATTTGTTTTAAAAACTTTCAATTATAAATTGGTTTCTATTGTATAGAATAATACCCATATTGTTAAGCAAGAGTATAACCTGACTTTGCGTCAACATGTCGCTTCCAAAAACATATCTTCTTATTTCTTTTAGAATCGAGCATCTTCCCTTTATCCTAAGTATTTGAATTCTGTAACAACTTCAATGTCCTCGCCATTATAAAATAATTTTTCGTTAGCACAATTGCGCCCTCCACGTTTGAGAAACTTATTCTTGGATTTATCCAGGTTAACTATCAAACTGCAAAGCTGGCAGTATTGAAATAGGCGATTTATCATTAGTTGCAATGACTCATGTGAGGCTGCCAAGAGTACAATGTCATCCGCGAACATTATTATTGTGATTATCTTCCCGGCGTATTCAACTCCACACGGCAAGAAGTCTACCAGATCATCAGTAAACAAAGCGAACATGCTCGGATTCAATGTGCAACCTTGTCTGACTCACGATTGCGACTTAAATCCGTCCGACAGCGTTTCACTATTCCATCACCGAGATTCAGCTATGTCGGCGAGTGAAGTGAGATGACTCGCCAGTCACTGCTGAAATATTAGGCGAGTAATCTGACATTTCATTCCACTCACTCACTCGCTCACTATTACTAGCTGAATCGATTTTTTATCAAAAGTGACTCATCTCACTCACTCACTGCGGTTTCGAATTAGCTGACTCTCGGTGTATATCTTAGCCATTGTATCCCCGTAAGGATTCTGTATAAAATTTCCAAACTTCAACTGTAGAGCTTATAAATTAGCCTTTTTCTATCGATCATATCGAATGCAGATTTAAAAACTACAAAAAATTATACAACTTTTTTCTCCATGGATGGATGTTTCAGCAATACGTTTGAGGGTAAAAATGTGGTCAATTGTTGAATATCCACTTCTAAATCCTGATTGGAACTCCTTCAATAGTTTGTTATTATCGATTCATTTATTGATGTGTTTTTGCAATATCATATATTTTGGTTCACAATAGTGTTTAAATTTACTAGGAACTTCCGCTCAAAAAATTTCCAAAAAAAATCAAATTAACCGTCTTCCAGAAAATCGAAAATCAAAAAAAAAAAATGGTTCTACTAGAGGTACCAAAAATAACCATTTTTTCCTAAAAAAAATATCAAAAGGTACCCTTTCCCTTTATTAATGAACTGATTTTTTTTTTATAATAATCGTTGAAGCCGTTTTTTAGATAAATAAGATTTTTGTTTTTTTCCAAAAAAAATGTATGTTAGCTACTGTTGTTTGTCATCTTAAAAAAAATGCAAAAAACATGTGGGCATATTACCGGAAAAACAATATGTACTGTATACTCGAGGACAGACAGACAGAATGACAGACGGAATTGCGGGACCCACTATTTTGGTGTTCTCTATGATTCTTATCATCTTTGATTGTTAGAATTTTTTTACGAATTCATAACTTGCCTAATAGTACCTATAGATAATCGCAAGTAAAAAATATTTGTCTTAAATAAAAAAGAACAGTACCATGTATCTAGTGTTCCCAGACGTCCCAGTTTACCCGTGATGTCCCGGATTTCAGGATTAAATTCAACTGTCCCGCCGGGACAGCGTTTTTCCCGGTTTCTGACTCAATCTCACAAAAAAATGCCCAATGTAACTTTAAGAAATTGCAACACAAAAACTTATATTTCTCGATTGCTACTGATACAAGTAACATGAAAAATTTCCCATATGCATTCGATTTTTCTGCGAAACGGGTATAGAAAATCGTCTCCTTAATTTTTTGTAGAACAACGATGAATCTGTTAATCAGGTGTCAAACTTCATAGAGGAAACTCTAAAAAAAAATGTATTTCCTTAAGCAAAGTTTTTGCGTTTTCTGCTGACAATGAAAATATCAACTTTGGCAAAAACCATTAAATATTCACAATTCGAAGATCGAAAAACGAAAAAATTATAAAGGCAGGCTGTCCCCAGCTAAATGCAGCAAAATTTTCCACTGACAAACTAGAATACGATGTAGAAAGTTTTTTTTACTGAAAGCTTGCACTTATTTCTATCGTTCGACTAAAAGAAGGGCTGATTTACAACAACAGTTCAAAGCTAATGAAATGGAGTTTTAAGAAATAATAAAACATGTAACTACCAGATTTTTTTCAATAGGTCCAGCTGTTGAAAGATTACTGAAAATATGGCCACGTCTTAAGTCACACTTTAAGGAATCTGAAAATGAATGTCCTCGTCTTATTGAGAAATCCAATGAAACAGAATGCCAAGAAAAAAATGCTTACCTATTTATCATTTATTCATAACGTGAGGTTTTCAGTTGAAACAACTACGAAACAAATTGCACGAAATTCGTACCAACTTTAATGAAAGACTTAGAAATACATTTATCGGAAGTAGAGCTAGACAATTTCTCTCTGATTTGAGACCAGATGTCAAAGAGCATTTACAAAATGATTTGATAAGATTTTATGAACATTTTATTGAATATATAGAAAAACGATTTGTATGATTTTTCAGACAATAATATTCTGTTTAACCTGTCATTTTTAAATTTAAATGATTGGTTTAAATTTGACAGTCTTGAAAGTGCTGTGCGCTGACTTCATATTGATGAAATAGTTCTTAGGATTCTCATAATGCAGACTATCAAATCATTCGAATGTCATTAGAAACAATTTTGGAATTAAAAGATAAAGACCTCAACTCTTTCTCAAAATGGAGGAAAAATTTTTAAAGGTTTTCAACTGAAGAAATTCCAAATATATTCAAATTAATTTCCTTTGTCTTTATTAATTGTTTTGCTGAAAGACTATTTTCACAAATGGTTTAAAGGTGGACGAATGTAAGAAATAAATGCTCTCCGGAATTAATTGAAGGTGAACTTTTAACTTTGACTTTACCTGTTCAGAATTTTACAATTTTGTAAAAAATAATTCTGAGATAATTAAATGTGCCAAAAGTTCCTTAAAATATTGTAAGTAATTTTATTCCATATAAGATTTTTTATCTGTAAATACCTACTTTATGTTAGATATGCAATTACAAAAAGACTGATCGATTATGTGAAATTCAATTGCAATCATTTAAAAAATAATATGATAATTTTAAAGTATGAGTTATTATTTTTAAATTTTATCTATGAATTTTGTTGAGCTGTTATTTTAAAATCAAAATACCCGTATTAATAGATGTCGGTTTAATGATTTAAAAAAACGTAAATATGTAACGTAATGCTCAAAAAGTTATTTAAAATTAATAATTAATAAAAGAATTTATTTATTTTGATATAAATGCATTATTTTTTATTTTGTCCAGGGCAAAATGCTGAAATCCCGGGATTTTTCATTATTTTAGCAATTTATCCCGACGAGCTGTAGGAAAAATATGGCAACCCTACGTGTATCCCACATACATATGTTAAGAAAACCATTAAAAAATAATTTTATTTGTCGAACACTGGTCCAAGTATTTTGATAAAAAAAATGTGTGTATTCTATCTCAGTAAGTTCAGTTAAAAGCTAAATGTTGGGCTCTTTCTGTATAAGTTAAACTTCTGTTTACTGTTCATATGACTGGTGAATGATCAGTGGAAAAGTTCTTCGTCAGTTGTATAATTTTTATCTAAGCCTTTTGCTATAAAATCATTTTGAGTAGTCTCCACAAGTAGATACATTTCCGAGAAAACAATGTTCGCTCATAGGAGCAGACTGTGAAAATTTCATCGAAATAATTAGAGCCGTTTCCGAGAAACCAATCAAGTGTAGCTCGTTTAAATTAATAAGATATAAAACAATAAGCATTTAATAAGTTTCAATACGAACCAAAGTTGTATATACGCACATTAATGAACACACAATCCATTGTCGATCTCGTACTGTGGAGGTGTTAACACGTTTTCGGCTTCCCAGTTTTTCCAAATTAAATTTCGTGTGTGAGCTTAAGTTCTAAATTAAATCAAGATTTCATAAGTGGTGCAGTAGCACAGTAGTAGAGTGGCCGACCGAGAATCCGAGGGTCGCCAGTTCAATTCCCAGCCGGGCATCAGAACTTTATCAGCTTTTTTTCACAACCGTGAAGTGGTAAACTTTATTGGTTGGGAAAACGAACAAAGGAGGAGGAGTTTAAGCACCGGGTCAACGAAAGGTGTCCTAGGGCCAATGAGGCCAGCGATGGCATCAGCTGAGGGAACATCGAAAGATGTTCCAATTACAAGCAGTGATTCTGCAGCAACAACATCAACAGCAATAACAACAACGGCAACATCATCCGATGCTAATCCAAAGCGCAGAAAAGGATCAAGTGCGCACCAAATTTGGTAAAGAGGAGATCCACGGCCACCTCAGCAAAGCTGCCAGCTGGGGTGCATACGTCCGATATAGACGAGATGTCAGAGGCAGCAAGACAAACCCAGCTAGACACTTCACCCAAAGAGGGTATAGCATATATGTCTGAGGAATGAGAAGGGCACTTCACGACGGGCGATAGTACTGCCTTCGTGAACCTCTCCACATCAGAGGCATCATCTGAAGAGGACGAGGAACAAAGAATGGTCGCCCAAATTGAAGCTTTAGAGGCAGAAATCGAAAAGATAAAAAGCAAAGTTAAGGCCAGCCAAGAGGCGCGCCGAGCGAAGCAACTAAAAGAACTCGACGAAAAAGAACAACAACAGAAAAAAGAACATTTACAAAAACAACAGCCACAGCAGCAGCCAAAACAACAACGGCAAAAACAACAGCAACAGCAGCAGACACAAGCCGAGAAACAACCACAAGAAAAACAGCAGCAGCAGATTCAAAAGCAGCAGAATCAACAGCAGCAGAAAAGTCAGTCTCAGCAGCAGCAGCCACAGCCGCCGATTACGAAAAAAGAAAAGGTGCCACCCATAAATACTTATAAAATGGAGTTACAGGATACCATAAATCTATGTAAGTTGACCATAGGTCAAAATTTTACTATTAAAAGATTAAATAACGATAGGCATGCTATCCAGTGCTTCACACTGGAACAGCACAAAAAAATTAGAGTTGCTAAAAGAAACTACTACTGAATTCTTTAGTTTCACCCCTAAAACCGAAAAATTTCAAACGGTCCTTTTGAAGGGCATATATTCCTGCACGGAACCACAGGTGCTCTTAAATGAACTCCGCCAAAAAGCGAATGACGATCTCGACTTTATCGGGGTCAAGCCGTTCGCTACAGTAAGAGCTAGGCGGGAGAAGCGGAGTCTTCCCTTCTTTCTTGTTCAACTCTCACCCAGCAGCAAACTGGATAGTTTGAGGAGTATATCAATCCTTAACTACCAGGTTGTAACTTGGGACAAATTAAAAAGGCGCGGCGACATGCTTCAATGCATGCGCTGCCAAAGGTTCGGCCACGCCGCAGCAAACTGCGAAATGCAGTCACGCTGCGTTAAGTGTGGAGAGAACCACAATGCAGATGAATGCAAGTTAGGAAAGGAACGGGTCGAAGATAGGACCCAGCTTAAATGTGTACTCTGCCGAGGCGGCGGACACCCTGCTAATTATCGGGCATGCCCGACGTTTCAGCTTATAAAAAACAATATAGCAGCAAAGCAAACAGTGGTAGAAAAGCGTCCATCAGTGCGCCCTCCTACAACAACGCCCGTCAACCCCCAAATTTCTTACGCCCAAATGGCGTCAGGAAGGGGAAGCACGCTACAGCCTACACCAAAGATCGCCCAACAGGCCCCCGTGCCTAAGGCGCCGGCGGCAGAGGCGGATATTATGGGCGTTCTACTGGCCATCCAGGGCCAGTTGAACGGCCTCCAAAACCAGATCAGGGAGCAGGCGACTAGGGTGGATTATCTCTACTCTGCTTTGCCGAGCTTAACGCAACTAAGAGGTTAAGGGCGCGCTGCCGGAGAGGCCCTTTAAGATCCTAGCTGTGAATGTAAATTCACTGATTAGGACCGAACGTAGAGCGAATTTATTCCAATTGCTTAATGACATAGGTCCAGATGTGTTTATGGCTAGCGAAACTAAGCTTAACCAGAAACATAAATTTACTAACAACAATTAGAACATCGTAAGGAGAGACCGAACCAACTCCACTCAAGGAGGGGGCGCGGGCGTCGCAATCTTTATACGTAAAGGCATTAGTCATAAGGTAATATATAATAGTGATGTGCGTAAATTTCGGACGTTAGAGGCATGCATCATATGCATTCATCTCCAACTGGGGAAGCGAATGTATGTGATCGCTGCCTATGCACCGGAAACACCTCAGCCGACACAGTTTATAACAGAGCTTGAAAAGCTTTTTGAATGCTTAAGATTGAGCTCGGAAGAAAGCTACTACATATTGGCTGGTGATTTGAATGCCAAACATATAGATTGGGGAAATCAAATACAAAATCCTCGTGGTAACCATCTGTATAATTGGATGGATCGATACAACCTGGAGTATCGCATTGAACTTCTCGCTACAGACAGGCCATCGTTTCCAAGAAGCGGTGCCTATCTGGATCTATTGTTGAAAGACGCAAGACTAGCAATTACTGATACTGTGGGCCATCGGTCTAAAAATTGCTTAAGAACGATCGAGTACGACAGTGACCACTGCGGACTCGCCGCCGTAATACAACTTCCGAACGCGCTTATGGAGTTGGAGGAGTATGTACCGGTGCATACTTACAATTACAGTAAGGTGCGGTGGCCACGCTTCTCGAACGTCTTATTGAGCGAATTACGATCAAATGGTATATCCCCACCAAATGACAGGAACATGACAAATACTGAAATTGACAGATACTTAGAACAAATGGACGAAACAATTCAACGAACAATGAACAGGACAATACCGAAATACAAAGAACGTAACGCAACTGACATGTACCGTAACGCGACAATTGATGTATTACACAGACAAAAAAGTGGCTTACTGACAAGACTAAAACGCTTGTACAGACGGTTTACTGATACACGAGATCTGGAGATAAGGACACTGAAGTCGTCCATCAAAAACATCAACCAATTGATCAAAGAAAATTAAGGGTTGTCCATTAATTTGTTTTGGGACAACAAAATTCGGGCCGTGAACGCTACCGACCCGAGTATGTTCCCACAAATTAATAAGATATTCAGAAGAAAAGATCAAAACGACCTTCCGTGTCTTAAGCTCCAGAGGACGACACAAAACAGAGACGTACTTCTGACAGCAGGCATAGACCCAGATGACGCCGTCTTGGACGATGACCTCTTCATAATCGAAGATCCGCAGGAGAAGGTGGAGGCTGTGGGGGCTGCTTTCCAGCAAGTGTACCAGGTGAATGCTAGCATTCGCCCGAATCATGCCTGGAGAACAGAGCTCTGCTTCATCACTTGTGGCTCCGAAACGATATAAGCGAATGGCGATCTGAGAACCTTGGTTTTACCGGGTTTAATGATGAAGATTTGGCAAACGCCATAATCGCCGACCGAAATGGGCCCAGTCACCTGTTAATTTCGAAGAATGAGCTCCAGCTCATCTTCGATTCATTAAAGAAAAAGAAGTCTGCAGGAGTCGATGGTATACCCAACGTTGTACTACGACATTTGCCTCAAGAAGCAGTTGACATTTATACCACACTGTTTAACAACGCGCTGAATAATGCATATTATCCAGTGCGGTGGAAGACAGCTGTGGTGCACCCTCTCCCAAAAAAGGGAAAGGACAACTCCAATCCGGCGAATCTCCGGTCGATAAATCTTCTTCCGAGTATCAGCAAAGTATTTGAAAAGGTTATTAATAGAGCCCTGTTCAAGTGGGCGGAGGACAAAAATATCATCCCGGATAATCAGTTCGGTTTTAAGGCGGGACATGACACAATTCATGCCGCGTCTAAACTAGTTTCTGATATCCAATGGAACAAAACTAAAAAGCAGTGTACGGGTGCCTGTCTGGTTGATTTGGAGAAGGCCTTCGACACCGTATGGTTAGAAGGTCTCTATCTAAAGCTAACCAGACTAGGTATAAGTAAACCTCTATTGTATATGCTTTATGACATGCTAAATGATAAAAAAGTTTGTTGTCAAGAGTGGCAATGTAACTTCTACCGCAATTTTTAATATTAATAATGGTCTTCAGCAGGGAGCGGCTAACTCGCCGATTCTATTCAGCATTTACACCAGCGATCTGATAGGTAGTCTAACTCAGGCAATTGCGTACGCCGACGATCTAATTGCGTACAGAACAGCTAATACAGTTGAGGTCATCAAAAGTCTCTTGCAGAGTGACTTCGACAAGATTCAGCGATATTGTGCATTCAACTTGAAAATCAACTTCCAGGAATCAGAAACTATTTTGTTTAGGACTCCGTTGTCTAGCGCCTCAAGGGATACGAGAAAGAACTGGCGCAAGCTGGTGATCGTAGGCCCACATGGACATCCACTGGCGAGTAAAAGTGTAGTAAAATACCTTGGCATCTGGTTGGATCAGTACCTGTATTTCAACAGACATATAGGTGCTGCTTTGGCCAGGGCTAGGTGAGCCTTTGCCTTGACAAAACGACTATTTTATAGCAGCCGTCTTGACAGCAGGGTGAAGGTGATTTGCTAACATGGCCCTCATCAGGCCGATGATTGCCTACGGATGCCCGGTGTGGTTCAACGTTGCCCCATCTCAAATGGAATAGATTCGGGTGTTTGAGAGGCAATGTCTTAGACGTTGCCTTGGATTACACAGAAAGAACACCAGAGTCGGAGTACACAAGATATTATTCTAACCAGGTTCTATACAACGGAGCCAACATAAACAGAATAGATAATTTTTTGTTCAAGCTGATTCGGGGTCACGTTGCAAGAGCGATGTCCTCAACTAACAGCTTAATTTTTGGGGCTTATTACCCCAATAACGAATATTTTGAGAGTGCGCGGTTAAGTGGTTACATCCCTCCCGAGGGATTCCTCTTATTAGACAATCGGGGGCTGATACAGGATGGAGGGGCGGTTCCGCTCATCTACCACGTCAGCCGGAAAACTGTGGATAGGCGACTCCTGTATGGTCGAGACGTCATCGCTCAAGGTGGAGAGGAGCGCCTTCGGTTCAGTAGGACTGTGTCCGATCGGGACCGGAGGGATAGGGCGAAACAGGAGAACCAGTTCTGGTGGCTCTCTGAACAGCATCGTGATATTTAAAGTCGATGAAGATGGTATATCTTGGCCGACTTACATAGACTTAGGGCATTAGGTATAGGGAACAGTCGGGGTGGCACAAAAAAAAATTAAAAATATGTATGTATGCGGGGGCATACGTGCATGTAACTGCGTGTCTGTACATGTATGTGCGTACGTATATGTATGTGCGTATGTACATGTATGGGTGGGTTGCATGTTGGTGTGTGTCTGCATGCATATAAAAAATAAACGAAAAAAATGCTGCTGTGGCTGTTCTAGTTTTTAAGTAGTTTTAAGTATTATTAGGTATTTTAAGTAGTTGAAGTTATTTTTAGTTAGTATAATTTAGTTTTATTTAGTTTTAATTATTTTTAATATATATTTAGATTTAGTTTATAAGTAAAAAAAAAAAAAAAAAAAAAAAAATTAGATTTAATTAAAATAGTTTTTAGGTCGAAAGACATTAGTTCTAAGAGTTATTGTTTAATTTAGAGCGCCCGTAAAGGGCCAGTAAATTAGTTGTAAGTTATTGATAATTAGGCTAGTTTTAAACATTTTTGTCTAGCTTTAAGATAGTTATAAGTTAAAATGAAATAAAAATGAATTAAAAAAAAAAAAACAATCCATTGTTGGTTGTTTTTTAAACAAACAAACGTTAAACTATTCGAAAAACGTCATTTTAAAAACAGATATATTTTATACAATATAAATTGTAATAATCCTAACAAAGAGCAGTTAACCAATTATATCTATTGTTGATGGTTCTCGTGGCTTGTTATCATTTTGCATTTTAGAAGTGAACCATTATAATATTCCATTTTGTATGATTACGTACTTGCTTTTGAAAGCACTTTTTATATCATTCAATGTTTATAAATGAACAACAACAACTTGAGTGTACTACACCAAGTTTTTCTCTTAGTGTTTTTAGCTAGAATTATAGCTATTTCACTACTTGCCAAGGTCGATCATCAAATTCCTTTGCTTTTTCTAGTGGTGCTGGTCTACTTCTTCATTTTAATTGAAAAACTTCTTATTGTTTCTCATTCGATTATTGAACATGCAGTTTGCCATGCCTGCATGTGCAATAAGTAAAACGTCATAATTCTGTCCACAGATAAGTAATATGAAGATGTGAAACTTTCGTGCGTTTCACCTCCAAGACCTATTTTTCATAGTTTTTTTTGTATGATGTTGTAAATTTGACTTTCTAGTGAAACACACACAGAAACTATTTGACTATCTAAATTCATTTATAAATGACGCACTCGGTGTACCTAAGGGATTGAAAATGGCGTTTTAATAGCACGAATATTTTTATTTCATTTGTTTTTCGACTTATATACTATGTTTATATTGAATCAGGACTTAGGTCTTTGTATACTTGAATCGGATTAAAATAGGATTACTCGATCCGATCCCACTAGAAGAGCTGAATCGAATTGAAAATGTACTTATATACCTGAATCGAGGAATTGAAGAATCGAATTAACATCTGATTCTTGGTATGTGTGTGCACCAATAGTGTTATTTTGTGTTCAGTGGGTTTCCGTTTTCTTTGTATTTTTTCTGTTGCATGTTTTTGTTGTTTATTCTGTAAACTCAAATTGTCACTTCGATTCCATTTTAATTCAATCTTCCGATCCCACGAGGCCATATACCTGAATCGAAATCTCAATTCGATTCGATTCCTCAATTCACTCATATAAACGGGGTAATAGCCTTTTCACATTGAACCAAAAATACGGTTTTTTCGTAGAGTTTTAGAGTTTTTTTTAAAATGCAACTATTCAGCCCTCAATTAGATGTTACATTTGTTTAAAATGCCTACATCCAAACATATAACCCATACTTACTTTTTCTACATCATAGCCGTTGACGTAGAAGTTGAAGACAGCCAGATATCAAAGCAATTGTTATGTCAAACAAAAACACGTAAGTGTGCAGTTTGAATGCTTTTCGGGTTTTTGAAATTTTTTTGTCAAAAACCGGGTTTTTGGTTTGGTATGAAAAGACTTTCAAGTTAGTTAACTCATAAGTAAAAAAAAAATATTTTTAAAAATTTACTCTCAAAAGAAATAAATACATATGTATGTAAGTGTAATTTGTTTTTTAAATTGGTAATGGCAAAATCAAACATAACATATATATCTAGAGTCGAAAAGTTAGCTAACATATTGTTTTAAAAAGTACCTTACATAATTGTTTAATTTGCTGACATACATATGTACATAAAATTAAAAAAAACACTTCTTCTTTGTCCCGAATTTTATTATTAGTCTTTGCTTGTTTTCCGCAGTTGTTAACACATAATTTACGTAAAATGGTTTAACTAAAATATTACACACATAAAGAGTGTTTTTTTTAGAGCTATAGAACTATAAAATGAAATAAAACACAGATTAATTTTTTTAATTGACTTTATTTAAAAGATAATTTGTGGGCCGTTTAGTTTTGAATATGCTTTCTGGCAGAGTTGTAAAAGAATGCAATCATTGTGGAATTTAACTCATTTGATTTATCTCCAAAAATTTGTAACTCATGAATTTACTTAAAGACTTCAACTTCAAAATACGAAATCACCATTCATTTTGAATTCATTGATTGGGAATTCGTTTTAGTTAATTACATGAGTGCATTCAAATGAATGCAATCTTGTGTGATTTGAGTGACTCACTGAAGTCTTTTTAAAGTCATTGAAGTCATTTTGAGTCAAAATCAATTGAAGTCATTTTGAAGTCAAATTGCAGTCCTTTTTAACTATTTAAAGTTCAACTGTGAATAATAATAATAGATACTTTAAATAAGCTTACTATCTGTTATTAAAATAAAATGCACGACTGGATCGCCCGAACTTGCTCTTATGTTCGATAACATATACATACATCTATAGCTACATACATAATATCTATGAAATTTATTTTGTTCATAAACGGCTCGACAGATTTTGATCAAATATTTTTATAGGAGGTCCTTCAAATTATAAATAATACTGCATACCAAAATTTTCGAAAAATATTTTTTTTTTTTTTGGAAAATTCAATGTTTCGAAAACGGGTGGATGATTTTTTTGTTGAGTCTTGTTTTTAAGTTTATATTATTAAATATTTAAAATTGACATACCAAGTTTTTTTTTCGAAAAAAAAAAATAAGTAGAAACAACTTCTGAAATATTTATATTTAAATTCTTAATAGAAGCTTTTTGCATACGATGTGATCGAACATAAACCTTAAAATAGTTAGCAAGGACTGCAGTGACTTCAAAATGACTTCAATTACTTTAAAATGACTTCAATTGATTTTGACTTAAAATGACTTCAATGACTTTAAAAAGACTTCAATGACGTCATTCAGCAGAAGATTGTATTCATTTGAATGCACTCATTGAATTAACCAAAATGAATTCCCAATCATGAATTCAAAATGAATGGTGACTTCATATTTTGAAGTTGTACTCTTTAAGTGAATTCGTATGATTGAAGTCAAGATGAATTAGTTTTCATGTGACTTCAACAACTCTACGTTCAGGCATATGTCTACCGTGGCTAATTTGTATATGGCAAAATTTTGAGCTCCAATTTTCGATCAATCTTTGAAGCATTTGAGGTCGTATATTGGCAATAACGCGGCGAAATTCATTTTCCAAGTCGTCAATCATATCTGTCTTATCGGTGTTGACTTTGACTATAGCGATTTCAAATACCCCTATAGAAAATAAAAGATGAGCCATAACAAGATGGGAAATTTCGGTAGTTTTTTAGTTCCCTACAAGCTAGTTACACTATGAAACTGATATTTTTGCATCTGGATGTAGTTTCAGTACACCACATATTGTCGTTGGATTTGACATATTCATCGATAGAAAGTCAAATTTACAAATACAACAATGTAAACAAATGGGTTTCGGAGAGTGAAACGCTCGAAAGTTTCCCTATCTTGGTATATCGTATTCGTGGAAAATAGTGGGTTTATCTTGGGGGCCAAGTCACATGTCCAAAACTCGAAATAATGTTCTCACCAAACATATCCATTAACAAATCAATTACTGTAACTCACTGCACCATTTTATTGAAACCACAACTCTACTATATCAAGGTGCTTGAATTCAAGAACGATAATTGATAATTGACTGTAACCCTCTGGCCGCCATCGATTTTAAAGAAGTAAGGATTAATGATTATACCAGCCCATTAATCACAGTAAACTGACAGTTTTTTTTAATTTAACTTTATCTCCACAATGGCTTGAGGTCTTGAGATTGTTTACACTTCAATCGGGGCGACTATCCATTAGGGGAGCACGCGTAAAACTTTGATTTTTTTTTACAGTGAGCTAGGGGTCTCTATAGAACAGCTTTAAAATATTACGGTGAGGAAACACTGTTAAATATGATTAAAAAATGTTTTAATTTTTAATTTTGGCCTTTTAAGTACAACACTTTTGTTCAATTTGTTTTTAAATTAGAACGTGTTTCAACGCACGGATACTTATATTCGGTAGATTTATTTTTAGAGATAACAATTAAAACGGTTTAAATATGAAAATATAAGTTTTTTCTATTTTAAGCATATTTTTAAAGTTTGCAATATTAATACACATTATTAAAAGTTCGCGGCAACGAAAAACTGTTTTGACAGTTCGTGTTAATACTTCCCTCTGGTAGTATTCCGATAAGTTTTTAGGTACTTTTTTTTTTGGGTAAATTTTAATGGAAACAATTTTCGGACTAAAAGTACAAGTGTAGAATAAAAAGCTCTTATTACCCCAAGAAAAATGCACATACCACAACACTTAATATACCGAAGTTGCAAACAGTCATCTGTGGATTGGTAAACAACTGTCAACACCAAAAAAAGTTTTCGGTAGTCATCATTTGCATACATTTTGTATGAAAAATGAAAACTTTAAAAATCAATTAAAAATAGAAATAAAAGCTTCCTCACTTTAAAATTGTTATATTTATTGTTTTTAAGCATAAATCTACCGAATAAAAGTATTTGCGTGTAAAAATTCGTGCTCCCCTAAAGGAAATTTCACCCCATCAAACGGAGTTTTCTTATTGAAGTAGTCATTCAACCAAAAATAAGCTTCATCGCTGAACAAAAGTTCTTGTGAAATGTGGATCTTGTTTCGTGCCCTTTCACCGAATGGATACCGTGAGTCAGTCGATTGATGATGAAATAGCAAACTAAACTAATAGCGAGTTTCATTCAAGAAATGTTCTGCTCTTTCCGACAAAAGATTCATCTTTCGGAATTTTAAAAGTTTCATTCCAACAAAAAGAGCAAATCTAGATCAAATCTTAATACGAAAGATTGGATCTCTGATGGGTTGGCAGATTTGATCTGAATGCACGCATTCATGTAAAAAGACTTTTCTGTTAAGGGTTAAATGGAAAATATTTTGTAATTATGTTGTAAACTTGTGAACTAGTGCCAATCCGTTCTAAAAAAAAATAAAGAAATAATATACGAAGAAGTAAATAATTTTTATTTTATAAATTCAGTGGAGTTTTTGATTTCTTCGACTTCCTCGTAATCTAATGATGATGTTTTGTTTTTAGAAATGTGTGTGAGTCATTCACCAATACTACAATTAAATCTGGAAAGAAATTTTCATTGAAAAGATCAAATCTCGATTTGGAGATGAGATCTTTGAAATTTGAATGAAACTCGCTATAAAGATAAATCACATGGCAGATGACAAAATGGCTGTGAATGGAAACAGTGCTGTCAACTTCAAGTACTTTACCACCCTTCATACGGTAAATGTGCAGACATTTTAAACTCATTCTCGTACAAGTTCAAATCAACTGTACAAATTAAGAAATGTGTTACCTCCTATGTAGTTTTTGCTTGCATTTAACACCAAAATGTGGGCATGGGACTAAAAGTTTCCCAACTCACATAGAAATGGCATTATGGAGCTGGTACGGCATTTGTCTGTTATGATCTGATGGGAAGCTTTCAATTTACACAGAAGTGACGGTGAGTAGACACTTGTCAGTTCTCTATTGAAGGCCATGCATCACGCATACTGAATAATTTAAAAATGTATATTTTATGAATCATTGTAACATACGTGGGATTAGAAAGAATTTGTTTGTTGCATATGTACATACTGCGAACAGCAGGCCAGCTGTTTTTGCAATAAGTGAAACTCGAGTATATGATTCACTCCGTCCAAAGAATTGTTGCCCAATATCCGCACAGTAAAATTGTTGTTATGCGCGCGGCGGTTTTAATGTGGATATTGATATTCTAAGTAGCTACGTTATTCTGGTCAGACAAAGACAATACCCAAAAGGAGGTATGTCGAGCTCTTTGAAGAATACCTGACATTGCAGTTATCATCACTTCGCCAACACACTAGACATGTTTCTTACCTCTGAACCTCGTAAATACACTATTATAGTAGTCGTGTTCTATTGGCAAAATTCATCGCCAGCAAAGCTGAATTTGCACACATTACAAATACAAGAACATACTTTCGATAAAAGTAAAAGCAGAAGTCTGCTTTGGATAGATTTATGACATTTATTCGAGTATCGAATGATATTATGTTGTTTAGTGGGTAGTTCTTTTTGGTTAATTATTAGTTGTTTTCTTAAAAAAAATGCTGTTATTCATGTTAGAGATTAAAAATACTTTGAAATTTATTACTTGAAAGATCAGTGAATATTTAATCGAATGACATTGAAAGTAATTTGTTTTGCAATGTCAATGGAAATTAGTATAAAAAGGAGAATCTGTGCTTCTGAAGTTTATTAATCGTGTGGATTGTGAAAGAAGCTAGCCAGGATTGTTGGCACAGAATCTATCAGCAGAAGTGGGAAACTAAACCAAAATTTTTCAAAAAATTATTTTTTTTTGGAAATTAATTTTTCTTTTGAAACTCCGTTTTTGGTAGCTTGTGACATTATCTTGAACAGTTAAAAAAACTATTTTCCTATAACAAAAAAAGAACATTACCTCCCATACAAAATATTAATGTTAAAAAACCGTTAAGAAAAAAAGTATTTCTCAAAAACGTCTCCAATGTTTTTTTTTTTTAAATGGGTGTGTTCTGATATTAGTACTGTCCACTTTTAAGTATAAAACCATTTTATTTTGCGTACTTATTAACGGTACTTACCATAGAACCACTTTTCATATTTCCAACTCTCTCACTATTGGCATGCCCGATTAAAAATATTTTTTGTATGCAAATGCTTTCGAAAAGTTTTAATATAACTGCGGACTCAAATTTTCAAAAACAAAAATTTTCGATTTTTAAGAAATACGTAAATATTTTTTTTGGAAAAATCGATTTTTCAAAAACCAGTCACTGAATTTTTTAAACATTTGAATTTTATATGTATATTTATAATATCTTGAAAATGGCATTTCATTTTTTTCGAAAAATGTTTTTAAAATTTTATATAAATATAAAAATTATTTTTTTAAAAAAACCGCTCCAACGATTTTTGATTTATTTTTTATATATTCTCATTTATCTATGAATTCAAATGGCATCTTGGTTTCCATCCTAGACTTCTTACCTACTAATCAGTGCCAATGTTTAGCTTTATTAAAGTTTTTAACTACAAGAAATTAAATAAGAATCGTAGGAACCGTTTTTGAGCCGATTTTTCTTTTTGGCAAAGTGGTTTGTGAATTTCTTGAACATTGGAATGACCGGGAACGGGAGAGTGTGGTAAAGCATTCCGCATTCGCCCCGAAGTTGGGCTCGAGGTTATACTGATTAAAATTCCTGGATTCGCGAGTATTAGGTTGAATTGTTTGAGGGGAGGAATGCAACTGGCTTTTTCTTTAGAGCATTCTAAAATAAGGGTAGAAAATGGTGAGCCAGGAAATAATGATAAATGATGATATTATTACCAATCAATTTAAATGCTGTGCGTTTAATACTTTCCACGAGACTTACAAAATTTGGATCTGTATGAAGTGTTTTTTTGAAATTAGGTTCACATCGTACAAAGAGCTCTTCACGCAAGGGGGTGTATGCTGCCCCTCTGCAACCTCCGGCTTGACCCTATATAGAAATTTGTGTAGGCACAAGTTTGAGTATATGAAAATTTTGTTTTGGATTTAAAGATTTCATTTAAAAAAATTCCAAAAACAAATTGCATATACGCAAACATGTACCCACCCCAAATCCTATATTGGCCCAAGCAGGAGGTTGCAGGGTCCCTCCCTTACGCGCGGCGAGCTCTTTAAAATGTATTGTTTACATTTGAAATATATCTTATGTTTTGAATAAAGATTTCACAATGTGTCATGTGGCCCCGCCCAGACCGGACGCGCAACCCACCCCTTCGTCTAATTTGTAAATACCTTACAACATTTTATGGCCTTTTTTCAAAAACGTTTTTTGGAAATTAGGCCAGAATATACAAATTTTCTGGTTTAATTTCTATTTTGCTGGCATAATTTCCAATATTTCTGGATTATTTTCCAAATAAAATTCTGCCATTTTTTCCAATTTTGAGCAAGAAAAAAATTCTGGCGTTTTTTCCAAAAAAAAAAAAAAAACTAAACTCTGGCGTAATTTCAGGGACCCAAACATCTAGCTGCAGTTTTTCGCGACATCGCGTATGTGATCCTTCCACAAGAGGTACGGTTGGAGATTCACATACCGAGAATTTCATTTGTTCAGTTTCCTTGATGCAAATGCCATTCATGGATAGTGTCAAAGGTGTTAAATTATTTAAATTATGCTTTAACGACAGTGGGCAACATGAGTTATTGACACATTAAATTCTACTCGATTTATTATTCCCCATTTAACAATGCTATCTAACTCAGACAGCATTCAACAACAGCTTATCATACATTGATGTTGAAGATCCACATCCGATGAGCAGGATTGGAAGTCTAATATGAAAAGCTGAGAGAACTATCGCCAACGAAATATATCAGTGGATTAGAAGACACAGAAATGAGAAAGAGTGTCGAAAACAAGACAGATTCCTGGGGCACACCAGCATTTATTTTTTGGTTTTCGGACTTGAACCCATCTAATACTACTTGCGTTGAACGGTCTGAAAGGTAATTTTCAATTCAATGGAGGAACAATTCGTCAAAACCGAAGGCACGTATTTTCGATAAGAGAGCCTAATGCCAAACTCTATCAAATGCTTTTGAAAAGCGCAATAATCTTACTTTCTCCAAAGCCATGTTCAGATGTGTGCCACTGTTCGGTGAGAAAAACCATTAGATCACCAGTGGTTCTATTACTTGGCCTTCCTGGCTTGAACTATAACAACGGAAACTTAAATCTTTGACCCTAATACCCTCTCAATAGCTCGAATCAAACCTTGCGTTTCTCATTCCTAAAAGAATAATACTTGTATCATATTGGCCCAAGAGTCAACATCCCTATAGAGGAAGCATAGTGACAAGCAGGGTTGTGACTTTACTGCAATTGCAGTAAATTTTCTTCGAAAAACAAATCTACTGCAATTTTGGCTATACGAAAAAAACTTGTAAATGTAATCTAAAGGTTATTTGTTTGATTCTATTTTTGTGTGCAGTAAATTCAAATGTCAGTACGATAACCTATCTAATATAGGTTAGTATCCACTTAAGTTACTGAACAACCACAATCGGATAGGTTAAATTTGTATGGGCTTGTGCATACGTTTTTGACATTTCTCATGGGATACAAAAGTATAGCAAAGTTTTTTCGGATAGCTTGACATTTAAAAATGGTTTAAATTATGTGGTATTAGGTTTTTGTTCTGTTCCAGCCATTACTGATTTGTTGACGTTTGTAAATGTCAAAGAGACATATGGATTTAGTACGATACTAAAAAAATAAAGTAGCCATTTTGTGATTTTAACTTTAGTAAAATGTGAAGAAAATAGTACGATACTTAACTGGTTTAAAATTGGCAAAATCCTCTTTTTAGCTTTGTATCATACTAAAAATGATTCAGCATATTACTAAATCGTTTAAAATTTTGCGCCAATATCTTTAAGAGAAAGAGTATGGTCGGCTAAACTGAATAACGAAGAAAACTCTTTTGGGGAAAAAACGGTGCGCAAAATAAGGTAGAATGCAATAAGTTCGATCGAATTTATTTCCATCGAGGTGGAAATAAGACGAATTTTACATTTTCTGCATTAAGCGTTTTTCTTTTTAAGTTCAGAGCAGAGCACTGAACAGAGTTCGAACACATAAATTATGCACTGAACTTGTTCCAAACAGAGCGCGCTCTGAAGAATGATATGTTTTTTAAACATTGGAACCACACAAATCAGAACACATTTTCATTTTAATCATAAAAAGCAATATAACACAAAAACTACCCTTTTTTGTAGACTGATACACACCCAGATACAGAGAATCAACTAAGGATCACCTTCTTTCGCCAACTTATGTATCTAATTATTTTTTTTTCTTCCTATTTTCCTTCTTGACATACATTGCATTTTGTGCGTTCAGCAATTTATACTCACATGCTCAGTCAATTATCTTCGAGCACGTCGATTGCGATCTACACATGTTCAGAACGAAAAAAGAAACACACATTTGGTGCTCTGCATGCTCTGAGTTAAAAAGAAACACAAACAAATTTTTTACAACTCAGAATCTGCTCTGAACTAAAAAAGAAAAACGCCTATTATTGCATACACTGAAGGAAATAATGTCGAATGAAAAAGTAGGTTTTAGTGGGCACTTTACAATTTTTGATAATATAGAAAGGTATGGAAATAAAACCGGAATATCTTTTACCCAAATGGTAATAATGACGAAATTCTGTAGTACAATTCTGCATGCAAGCAAATGGAAATTGGTGTTGTTATCTGGTCATACATAAAGGTGAACTCAAAAATTATGAATTTTTGACTGGACCCCACCTTAAATCCTACAACTGGGCCAAGCAGGGGGGTTGCGCGAGCTTTTCATAGATGTATTTTAAATATGAATTGCATTGGTAATAATGTAGAATTGTCTTTTTTCAAATGGAAATAATATCGAACGAAATGGAAATAACATCGAAAAAAATTTCCTTGTGCACTGACTGGAAATAAGGCCGAATACTGATCGACATTATTGCCATTTTTGTAGGAAATAGAGTCGACTAAAAAAACAAATTCGCCTCTATTTCCATTTTTTTTGGGAATTAAAACCGATTCAACCTTATTGCATTCTACCTTATTTCAAGGCACCGAAAAAACATTTACATATGTGCATACATATATGTTAAGGTTGCGTTCTCTACTACCTCATTTTCGTGCCGCAGTCGAACGCACATTTTCGACACTAATTTAAGTGAAGGATAAACCTCGAAATTAAATAAATACAACCCCCTTGCAAAATATTATTCTCTGTAAAGAAATGGGTGACGTTGAAAAAAATTGTTGGGACCCTAAAGATTCTGTGGGTTACTTATAATTTATAAATTATAAAAAAATGAAAATCTACTGCGATAAAACTGAATCTACTGCGTTTTTTTTTTCAAATCTACTTCGGAATTTTTTTCAAAAAGTCACTTCCCTGGTGTAAAAGTAAAGATCCTGAAATAATTGGTGTGATTGCCAAACGGTTCTCTTAGGAGTTCCTTCCTTAACTGGAGAGTCTTGACACTGGAAATTAGCAGATATAATACAATGGTCAGATGTGCCTAGAGTAGACACAACACTGATAGTGTACTTAGCAGGGTCAAAGGTAAGGAAAAAGTCAAATATTCACAATATTTTCCTTTCAGACGCTCTAACATTTCCCTCTCCTTCTCCCCCTCCCGCATCATCACTAGTATTTCTTCTAACAAATATAACAAACAAATTTTGTTAGAATTTAATTGGCTTACATTTAGTTAAGCATAATTTTCCCGTTAGGTATAGATATAATTTTTATAATAGTAAATACTAAAACCAAAACAAATTTGACCTTCAACCCGCCCTACCCTATCCAGCTAGTCCATATGGAAATATTGCCTTGAGGGTCAGCCTTATTATTTAAAACTAAGAATAACCCACACACTATATGATTTTTTGTTCGTATTTATTTGTGAATCTTGGCCCTTCGTTATGACTGACAATGTTAAGTTCCAAGTATTTTTGTTTAACCTGGTATTTTTCCGGCGGATAGCTAAATCAAAAAAATAATTTGTCAAGTTGTGTCAGTTTGAAGAGAAAAACACCTATATTTCTGAGAATCAATTAAATTTTGGAAGTTCTTGATTTTTAATATTCTAAATGAACGGTTCTATTCGTGGCAAAAAAAATATTATAAATTTTTTGATCAATAATATTTTGATATAAGACGAATACATATTTTCAAGATATTGCTCGTGGCTGTTGTTCTTAAACTACAGAGCTGGCAAACATTTAACTCTCATTGCTTAAAACAAATATCTCTATTTTGTGGTCGGGGAAATTTTTGGTTTTAAAGTTTGAACAACTGTACTGGATCAATAATTACCTCTGTTTCCTATTTGCTATCAAAAATATCAAAACATTTATCTCAAGTTTCACCAATGACTTCGACAAAAATTAAGCCAAATTTTTCCAAAAAAAAAAAATAATAAAATTTAATCAAACAACAAACACATGTGATCTTGCAAAAAATAAAACAACAAACAGTACTAACACAATAACCAAAGTTTAAATTAAAATAATAGCGTTTTTCGATATTGGAGCTTTTGAAAAGTATAAAAGGCGCTGCTGGTTGAACAACAAGTTAGATTGGACAGGTTGTTGAATTAACGGCAAGTCCTAGTGTAGAAACAAAAAACTAAAATGAATTACTTCATATTGACTGCAGGTGTGGTCGCAATTGCTTTTGCTCAGCAATCGCAAGCAGGATTTCTTGTAAGTTAATAAAAAAAAAGTGTTTGCCAAAATTTATAAGTTTTAACTATTTTTTTTTTTTAGGGAAACATATTAGGTGGGAATTCCGGATCGAATTCTGGTAGGCATAACGGAAATGGCTTTAATTCTGGTAGGAATAATGGACTGGGTGGCCTAATTGGGGACATAGCTAATGCTCCACTCAGTATATTAGGTTCCTTGGGCGGCGATATAGGATTCAACGCAAATCTACAATTGGGTGGAAATAATGGGGTAAGATATTGTATACGAAAGTTTTGCATAAATACAAACACTTTATTAATTATATGCCTTCAAAATTACAGGGATCTGGCCAATCGGGAAGTTCAAATGGACAAATGGGTTTCCAAAGTGGCGGATCACAATCAATTTCATGGCATACCCCAAACATTAAATTTCCATCACAAACCACTGTGACTACTACAACCACAATTCTACGATACAGGCCCATTGGAAACCTACCGGGAATTCAAAAAGTTGTAAGGTCTGATGGATCTATTGTGTGGATGCTGACATCGATATCTTATAAAGGACATCGGGGCGCAAGGGCAGTAAGAAGACCAAATGGATCTGTTTGGTACCTAATAACAAGAGAATATAAGAAAAAACCTAATGGAAAATGGCCAATAATAGAAACACTAAGAGAAGTTAAAAAACCAAATGGAGAAATTCAATATATTCCTTATGCAGAACCAATAAGCATTGGCAATCGTCCTGGCGTTTGGCCAATAATAAAGTCCGCAGGTTATATGGTATACATGATTACAAAAATTGGTTATCAAGGACAACCTGGAGCAAGACCAGCGCCACAGCCTAATGGTTCTACGTTGTACCTTATAACAATGATGTCTAAGGATAAACCTGAAGGAGATTTGCCTGTTTATCAAACTGTATGCGAAGTTGAAGGACCACGTGGACGAATTGAATATATTCCTTATTCAGTTAATCCATCTGGCGTACAATATGTTATCATTGGAACAAGACCTGGATGTCAACCAATTATAAAACGCACTGGAATTACTATATACATGATTACAAAAATAGGTTATCAAGGACAGCCTGGAGCGAAGCCAGTACGACAGCCTGATGGTTCTACACAGTACCTAATAACAACATCATCTAAGGATAAACCTGAAGGAAATTTGCCAATGTTTGAACCTGTCGTTGAAGTTGAAGGACCAAATGGACAAACTCAATATATTCCATCAGAACAAGTGCCATCCGAAGGACTACAACCTATAAATATTGGTACCGAACCTGGAATTTACCCAATCATAAGACTTGATGGAGTGCTGGTTTACATGTATGTAGAACTTAGTCCGATACCACAACGTGGAGCAAAGAAAATACGAAGACCTGACGGTACTACTTGGTATCTTATTCAAATAATATCTAAAGAAAAACCTAAAGGAAAGTTTCCTGTGTTTGAACCTGTCGTCGAAATTGAAGGACCAAGTGGCGAAATTCAATATATGCCATCTGGACCCAGTCCATCTGATGAAAATCCTAATCAAAAACAACCCATTTCAATTGGAAGAAGGCCTGGAATTCAACCGGTGAGAAAGACTAATGGATCTATGTACTTTATAATTACAAGTCTTGGCTCTAAACAACAACCTAATGCGAAACCAGTTCCACAGTCTGATGGTTCAGATTATTACCTTATAACAATTATATCTTCTTCAATACCACAAGGAGAAAAATTGCCTGTATATGCACCTGTAGATGAAGTTGAGGGACCAAGTGGACAAATTCTATATATCCCTACCGATGAAGACTCATCAGAACCAAAACCATCAGGACCATACCCTTCTGGAGAACAACCTAATGGACAGAAACCTAGCGAACAATACCCATGGGAACAATACCCAATTGGACAGCAACCTGGTGTTCAGCAACTTGGTGGACAGCAACCTGGTGGACAGACAAATAGCGAACAATACCAAGGTGAAAAAAACCCATTTGGAAAACAACCTAATGGACAGTATCCTCCTGGTCCACAACCAAGTGGACTACAACCGAGCGGCCAAAATCCATTCGAACAATACCCATTTGCACAATGGCAGTCTCCATTCCAACAGCAACCTGGTGGTCAGCAACTTGGGGGACATCAACCTGGTGGACAGACTACTAGCGAACAATACCAAGGTGAAAAAAACCCATCTGGACAACAGCCTAATGGACAGACTCCTTCTGGTTCACAACCAAGTGGACTACAACCTGGTGGACAGAAACCTGTTGTACAGCCACCTGGTGGTCAGCAAACCGTTGGACAGCAGCCTGGTGGAAAGCAACCTGGTGGTCAGCAACTTGGGGGAGAGCAACCTGGTGGACAGACAACTAGCGAACAATACCAAGGTGAAAAAAACCCATTTGGAAAACAACCTAATGGACAGTATCCTCCTGGTCCACAACCAAGTGGACTACAACCGAGCGGCCAAAATCCATTCGAACAATACCCATTTGCAAATAGCGAACAATACCAAGGTGAACAAAACCCATTTGGAAAACAACCTAATGGACAGTATCCTCCTGGTCCACAACCAAGTGGACTACAACCGAGCGGCCAAAATCCATTCGAACAATACCCATTTGCACAATGGCAGTCTCCATTCCAACAGCAACATGGTGGACACAAACCTGGTGGAAAGCAACCTGGTGGTCAGCAACTTGGGGGACATCAACCTGGTGGACAGACTACTAGCGAACAATACCAAGGTGAAAAAAACCCATCTGGACAACAGCCTAATGGACAGACTCCTTCTGGTTCACAACCAAGTGGACTACAACCTGGTGGACAGAAACCTGTTGTACAGCCACCTGGTGGTCAGCAAACCGTTGGACAGCAGCCTGGTGGAAAGCAACCTGGTGGTCAGCAACTTGGGGGAGAGCAACCTGGTGGACAGACAACTAGCGAACAATACCAAGGTGAAAAAAACCCATTTGGAAAACAACCTAATGGACAGTATCCTCCTGGTCCACAACCAAGTGGACTACAACCGAGCGGCCAAAATCCATTCGAACAATACCCACTTGCAAATAGCGAACAATACCAAGGTGAAAAAAACCCATTTGGAAAACAACCTAATGGACAGTATCCTCCTGGTCCACAACCAAGTGGACTACAACCGAGCGGCCAAAATCCATTCGAACAATACCCATTTGCACAATGGCAGTCTCCATTCCAACAGCAACCTGGTGGACAAAAACCTGGTGGAAAGCAACCTGGTGGTCAGCAACTTGGGGGACATCAACCTGGTGGACAGACAACTAGCGAACAATACCAAGGTGAAAAAAACCCACCTGGACAACAACCTAATGGACAGACTCCTTCTGGTTCACAACCAAGTGGACTACAACCTGGTGGACAGAAACCTGTTGTACAGCCACCTGGTGGTCAGCAAACCGTTGGACAGCAGCCTGTTGGAAAGCAACCTGGTGGTCAGCAACTTGGGGGACATCAACCTGGTGGACAGACAACTAGCGAACAATACCAAGGTGAAAAAAACCCATTTGGACAACAACCTAATGGACAGTATTCTCCTGGTCCACAACCAAGTGGACTACAACCTGGTGGACAGAAACCTGTTGTACAGCCACCTGGTGGTCAGCAAACCGTTGGACAGCAGCCTGGTGGAAAGCAACCTGGTGGTCAGCAACTTGGGGGAGAGCAACCTGGTGGTCAGCAACCTGGTGGTCAACAGCCTGGTGCACAGCAACCCGTTGGACAGCAGCCTGGTGGACAGCAACCTGGAGGACAGCAACCTGGAGGAAAACCTGGACAAACTGTGGTTATTCAGTATTACCAACAATATCCTTCAAGTGAACAACCTGAAGTGCAGCCAGTCATTAAGCCTAATGGATCTGTGGAGTACATAGTTACAAAACCATCATCTAAGGATCAACCTGGAGCGAAGCCAGTACCACAGTCTGACGAATCTATTTTGTACCTTCTGACAGTAAAATATACTGAAAAACCCCAAATAAATCTTCCTGTAAAACAACCTCTTCAGGAAGTTGTTCAACCAAATGGAACAATTATATATATTCGTTTACCAGCAAACAGAAAACCTGGAGTACAGAAAGTCAAACAACCTAATGGATCCACGTTATACATTATTACAAGACCATGTGGTAAGGATGAACCAGGTGCACTGCCAGCCAAAACCCCTGAAGGAAAAACTATATATGTTATTACAATCACAACTACCCAAAAACCCGTTCCAAGTGACTATGAAGAAGAACCTGACAACGAGAGTTCTATTGAATACATCATTACAACATCAAGTGGATCAGTAATTCCTAGTGGTGGCAAACCAGTATCAATTCCGCAAGGAGGACAACCAGTTCAATCAGGCAATCTCATTGGAACAACCCCTGGAGTGCAACCAGTCGTTAAACTTGATGGATCCGTGAATTACATAGTTACAATTCAATCATCTGAGGAACAACCTGGAGCGGAGAGAGTACAACAGCCTGACGGATCAACTTCGTACCTTCTATCAGTAGAATATACTAAAAAACCCCAAATAAATTTGCCTGAAAAGCAACCTCTCCAGGAATATGTTCAACCAGATGGAACAATTATGTATATTCGTTTACCAGCAAACAGAAAACCTGGAGTACAGAAAGTCAAACAACCTAATGGATCCACGTTATACATTATTACAAGACCATGTGGTAAGGATGAACCAGGTGCACTGCCAGTCAAAACCCCTAAAGGAAAAACTATATATGTTATGACAATGATAACTACCCAAAAACCCGATCCAAGTGACTATGAAGAAGAACCTGACAACGCGGATTCTTTTGAATACACCATTATAACAACAAGTGGATCAATACGTCCTAGTGGTAGCAAACCAGTATCAATTCCTCTAGGAGGACGACCAGTTCAATCAGGCAATCTCATTGGAACAACCCCTGGAGTGCAACCAGTCGTTACATCTGATGGATCCGTGAAGTACATAGTTACAATTCAATCATCTGAGGAACAACCTGGAGCGGAGAGAGTACAACAGCCTGACGGATCAATTCGGTACCTTCTATCAGTAGAATATACTAAAAAACCCCAAATAAATTTGCCTGAAAAGCAACCTCTCCAGGAATATGTTCAACCAGATGGAACAACTATATATATTCGTTTACCAGCAAACAGAAAACCTGGAGTACAGAAAGTCAAACAACCTAATGGATCCACGTTATACATTATTACAAGACCATGTGGTAAGGATGAACCAGGTGCACTGCCAGTCAAAACCCCTAAAGGAAAAACTATATATGTTATGACAATGATTACTACCCAAAAACCCGATCCAAGTGACTATGAAGAAGAACCTGACAACGCGGATTCTTTTGAATACACCATTATAACAACAAGTGGATCAATACGTCCTAGTGGTAGCAAACCAGTATCAATTCCTCCAGGAGGACGACCAGTTCAATCAGGCAATCTCATTGGAACAACCCCTGGAGTGCAACCAGTCGTTACATCTGATGGATCCGTGAAGTACATAGTTACAATTCAATCATCTGAGGAACAACCTGGAGCGGAGAGAGTACAACAGCCTGACGGATCAATTCGGTACCTTCTATCAGTAGAATATACTAAAAAACCCCAAATAAATTTGCCTGAAAAGCAACCTCTCCAGGAATATGTTCAACCAGATGGAACAACTATATATATTCGTTTACCAGCAAACAGAAAACCTGGAGTACAGAAAGTCAAACAACCTAATGGATCCACGTTATACATTATTACAAGACCATGTGGTAAGGATGAACCAGGTGCACTGCCAGTCAAAACCCCTAAAGGAAAAACTATATATGTTATGACAATGATAACTACCCAAAAACCCGATCCAAGTGACTATGAAGAAGAACCTGACAACGCGGATTCTTTTGAATACACCATTATAACAACAAGTGGATCAATACGTCCTAGTGGTAGCAAACCAGTATCAATTCCTCCAGGAGGACGACCAGTTCAATCAGGCAATCTCATTGGAACAACCCCTGGAGTGCAACCAGTCGTTACATCTGATGGATCCGTGAAGTACATAGTTACAATTCAATCATCTGAGGAACAACCTGGAGCGGAGAGAGTACAACAGCCTGACGGATCAATTCGGTACCTTCTATCAGTAGAATATACTAAAAAACCCCAAATAAATTTGCCTGAAAAGCAACCTCTCCAGGAATATGTTCAACCAGATGGAACAACTATATATATTCTTTTGCCCGCAAACATGACACCTGGAGTACATAAGGTCCAACTACCTAATCAATCCACGTTGTACATTATTACAAAACTATGTGATAAGAATCAATCAGGTGCACTGCCAGTCAAAACCCGTGAAGGAAAAACTATACATGTTATGACAATTGCAACTACCCAAAAACCCGATCCAAGTGACTATGAAGAAGAACCTGACAACGCGGATTCTTTTGAATACACCATTATAACAACAAGTGGATCAATACGTCCTAGTGGTAGCAAACCAGTATCAATTCCTCCAGGAGGACGACCAGTTCAATCAGGCAATCTCATTGGAACAACCCCTGGAGTGCAACCAGTCGTTACATCTGATGGATCCGTGAAGTACATAGTTACAATTCAATCATCTGAGGAACAACCTGGAGCGGAGAGAGTACAACAGCCTGACGGATCAACTTCGTACCTTCTATCAGTAGAATATACTAAAAAACCCCAAATAAATTTGCCTGAAAAGCAACCTCTCCAGGAATATGTTCAACCAGATGGAACAATTATGTATATTCGTTTACCAGCAAACAGAAAACCTGGAGTACAGAAAGTCAAACAACCTAATGGATCCACGTTATACATTATTACAAGACCATGTGGTAAGGATGAACCAGGTGCACTGCCAGTCAAAACCCCTAAAGGAAAAACTATATATGTTATGACAATGATAACTACCCAAAAACCCGATCCAAGTGACTATGAAGAAGAACCTGACAACGCGGATTCTTTTGAATACACCATTATAACAACAAGTGGATCAATACGTCCTAGTGGTAGCAAACCATTATCAATTCCTCAAGGAGGACGACCAGTTCAATCAGGCAATCTCATTGGAACAACCCCTGGAGTGCAACCAGTCGTTACATCTGATGGATCCGTGAAGTACATAGTTACAATTCAATCATCTGAGGAACAGCCTGGAGCGGAGAGAGTACAACAGCCTGACGGATCAATTCGGTACCTTCTATCAGTAGAATATACTAAAAAACCCCAAATAAATTTGCCTGAAAAGCAACCTCTCCAGGAATATGTTCAACCAGATGGAACAACTATATATATTCTTTTGCCCGCAAACATGACACCTGGAGTACATAAGGTCCAACTACCTAATCAATCCACGTTGTACATTATTACAAAACTATGTGATAAGAATCAATCAGGTGCACTGCCAGTCAAAACCCGTGAAGGAAAAACTATATATGTTATGACAATTGCAACTACCCAAAAACCCGATCCCAGTGACTATGAAGAAGAACCTGACAACGCGGATTCTTTTAAATACACCATTATAACAACAAGTGGATCAATACCTCCTGGTGGTAGCAAACCAGTATCAATTCCGCAAGAAGCTCAACAAGTTGTGGACCCCAATGGAAAAGTAACATATGTCTTTTCCGGTAGTAAGCCATCATCTAGTGGCTCAATAAGTGTTTGGTCTTCAGGAAGTCTACCCGCAAACATGAATTTGCAATCAATTCTTGGAAACCTTCCACCACAAGTTGCTCAAATTCTCCAGTCTTCCAACGGAAATATTGCAGGAGCTTTGTCTAAATTGCAAGCTTCTGGCATGGACATAAATAAAGAAATCGCCCCCGGCTTAACCATAGTAAGTTACAGAAATGATTCTAATCAATTACATACTATATAACGTTATATTAAAGGGATCAATGATAAGCGGATCTATGGGATCATCTAACAACGCTGGCGTACAAATTATGTCTGGAAGTTCGGTAATTTTTTAAATTTCTTATTTATATTATGTAGGCTATAACTACATAACCTACCTTTATCCATTAGGGCTCTAATCCTGGAGGACTTTTGAGCAATTTATCTGGTCCCGTTAAAGGAAGTTCGGTAATTTTTTAAATTTCTTATTTATATTATGTAGGCTATAACTACATAACCTACCTTTATCCCTTAGGGCTCTAATCCTGGAGGACTTTTGAGCAATTTATCTGGTCCCGTTAAAGTAACTTATGGCAGCCCCATGGTATGATAATGATTTGAAATTTATAGCAGTATCGTTAATATCGTAAATTTTTCCAACAGATTCAGACTTTCCCAGCATAAGCAGAATGTCAAATGATGTTTTTGACAAAATAAACTTAGTTCTTCATAATTGTCTAAAATTTTCTGATTTTATCCATGTAGGCTTATTGTTAGTAACTAACAAATATGTCTGCAGTTAAAATAAGGTCAATATAATTATGTATACGATTTAATGTTCAATTTATCGACGAATAAACTTTTAATTTCTTTATAATTTCAAATAAATTGTGTTTCACTGGTGATTGTGATTGATATTATGTACGAGTATATATGAAATTGACCTATCCATAAATATATGGACCATTGACATACTATCTGTCAATGATATGGACTGCCAACTTTACAATGGTTCCATCTGTAACTTTCCGCCACTAGCGCTAATGTAGCAAAGCCGGAAAAATGTGTGTAACTTTTAACACTTTTTTTTGTATACTTAATAAAATGTAGCTGTCAAGAGTTTCTATAATAACAAACATTTAAGATGGATTCGTGAAAAATTAGTTTTGTTTTTAAACAACAATCTTAAAGGTCTCTGCCAGACGAAACGCCGCACTGTAGGTGTTTGACAAGTGTCAAACAAAGTTTGATACCCGATAAAATAACGTTGTTATTCGGAATTATCTACTTTGGTATCTATTCACAAAAAAAAAAAACTAATTCAACTATGATAAAATGACGTCTATGATAAAATGTCTGCCGGTCCTGGGATCTTACTCTATTATGTAAGTTAGGGGAAAATATAATAAAATAATATATAAATAAAATCTCGTCGGCGGCAAGCAAAATTCTTCTAAGTCCCAAAAAACAATTTTACAAGTAACGATTTTTAAGTTTCAAACTTAATTATAGTCAGGTTTTTTTTGTTCATCAGACATGCGATTCATAATTTTTATAAAGTTTGTTTAATTCTTTTGAGTTAACCATACACATTTTTTTCATAATTAAATATCTAATTAATATTTTTAAAAAATGTGTATAACGAAAAACTCAAAATTGGACATGGAACAATTCTTACAAGTGCCCACTCTCCTAAAACGAAACGTGGACTTAGAACAAAAGATGGGAGTTAGAACAGTTATTAAGAATACTCAGGTCTCATTTTAGGAATTATATTATTCTTCCTATTAAATTATTTGTTTAATCTTAAAAATGCAATCATATTAAAAAACAAATCCAAAGCTTAAAGCTTAATTTAAAATTTGTTTATTTTCAACAAAAACAAAAAATAATATAAAGAAATCTAAAAAAAAAAATATGAAAATTAAGAATTGAAAAATAAATACTTTTTACTTAATAACTGATTTGTAAAATTCTTTCATTCTTACTCTTGCGACCTTCGCAAATTTGGCATTTTGTACTGTACCTTTTCAATTGCGATATACTCGTACATATGTAGTATATATAGGTACTATAGGGGAAGTTTTGTATTTGGACCAAAAATCGGGATCGAGATTTTAATCAAATTTGCCATTACGATGATGGAGAACACAAAAAAAGTGGGTCCCGCCGTCCGTTCCGTCTGTCAGTAGATCGATCTAGGTGCTAAACGGACCTTCAAACTTGGTACTTAAGCGTTTTAGGTGTTTGTATCCAATAGATTTTTTAATCGTTTTTTTTTAACCCAAAATTTGCCATACAATTTCTTCCACTATCTTAATTATCTCGAAAACGGCTTGAACGATTTTGATATAAAAAAAAAATGGGTTCAGTCTACATTTTGGTCCAACATTTTTTTTGCTTACATATTTTGTTGCCACACAACCATTTTTTTTTTTTTTTGATTTTCGACTTTCTCATAAGCGACTCGACGGATTTTGATCCAATTGCTTATATAGAAAGTCCTTTTTTGTATTCATTTTTATTTATTTTTAACTTATAACTATCTTAAGGCTAGACAAAAATTCATAAAACTAGTCTAATTATCAATAACTTACAACTAATTTACTGGTCCTTTACATGCGCTCTAAACTAAAATATATCTCTTAATACTAATGTCTTTCGACCTAACAACTATTTTAATTAATTCCAATAATTTTATTTTATTTTTGTTTTACCAAGAAAAGTTTTTTTAAAAAAACTCGGTCTCGTATCATTTTTCAAATTTCAAATTCAATTTTTTTATTTGTATTCAGTATGTATGAGCAACATTGTAGGGTAATAATTTTAGATTAGAATATAAGGATTCTTAGCAACTAGAGATTTTATATATGAAAAGATAATTTTAATGAAAGTGAAATAATTATGAAAAAAATTTCTAAAAAAATACTCAATATTTGTATCTATTGACAGTTATTAATTAACAAAAAAAAGTCTTATATTGTATATTATAAAAAATAAAATGCACGACTGGATCGTACGAACATGCTCATGTAACATGTAACCATTCAGGTTTATTTAGTTAGGTGTAGTTATCCTATGCAGGCGTAAAGCCTATGTAGGTAAGCTTACCTCGATTCTTAGTATAATGAATTTTATTAGGTACCTACCTACAAATGTTTATTAAAATTTTGGATTTTAATTATGTAAGTTCGGAGAGTAAAATGTATCTATACGTATACATATACATTTAGATGGAACCTAAGTATGTAAACATGTACATATAATAATGAAAATGAAGGATGTAGGTGGGTAGGTAGCTATATGCATATAACTTTATAATTTAGGTGCACTATGCATACATAAGATTCATTTGATTCTTGGACACATATATGTGTCCAACATGAGGGCCTTCATTGTATTTAGTATTCAGTGATGTAGGACACAATTCGTAAAAATGGAATAATTATAAGGTAGAAATAAATGGATAATACACATATTTAAATGTTTTTATATTGCTTAGTCGTTACAGTTTGAGGAAAAACAAAGATGCAGTTTGAATTCGTTGATTAATGAGAACATATAAAAAAAAATTCAAAAATCGTTGGAGCGGTTTTTTAATAAATATTTTTTTATGTATAAAATATTAAAAACATTTTTAGAAAAAAATTTGAAACGCCATTTTGAAAATATTATTAATATACATATAAAATTCAAATTTTGCAATCATTCAGTCACTGCGGTTTTTAAAAATCGAAAAACTTTTTCTTTGAAAATTTGAGTATGCAGTTTTATTAACAATTTTAGGGGGCATTTGCATAAAAAAAATTTATTTTAATCAGTTCAGCCAATATTGAGAAAGTCCAAAACATGAAAAGTGGTTCTATGGGTAGAACAGTTAATAAGTAGGCAAAAAGAAATATTTTTATACTTAAAAGTGAACTGTACTAATTTAAGAACACACAAATTTTTTTTATAAAAATTCTTGGAGCGGTTTTCGAGAAATACATTTTTTTCTTAACGGTTTCTTAACATTTGTATGGGAGGTACCGTTGTTTTTTATTTTAGAAAAATAGTTTTTTTAACTATTCAAGATAATGTCTAAAAACTACTAAATACGAAGTTTCGAAGAAATCTATTAAGTCGTTTTCGAAATTCTGAATTTTCAAAAAAAAATATTAATTTCCAAAAAAAAAATTTTTGAAAAATTTTGTTATAAAATAGTGTTTAAACTTTCTAGGAGCTTCTGCGTAAAAAATTTCAAAAAAATCAGATTATCTGTTTCCGAGTAAATCGAAAACCAAGAAAATGGTTCTACCAGAGGTACCAAAAAAAAACGATTTTTTTTTTAAATATTAAAAGGTACCCTTTCCCTTCATTAATGAACTGATTTTTTTTTTATAAAAATCGTTGGAGCCGTTTTTGAGAAAAATAAGACTTTTGTTTTTGGCAAAATAAATGTGTGGGAGCTACTGTTATTTGTCGTCTTTAAAACAAATGAAAAAAACGTGTGGGCATGTTACCGAATAAACAATACGTACCAAGTTTGAAGCAAATCTATCAAAGCGTTTAGGCGGTAGACTCGAGGACAGACAGACAGACTGACAGAATGACAGCCAGCCAGACGGAATTGGGGGGCCCACTTTTTTGGTGTTCCCTATGATCGTAATGTCATGTTTGATTGTTAGAAAATGAAATTTTTTTTTTACGAATACATAACTTGCCTTATAGTACCTATAATCGCAAGTAAAAACCATAAATTAATTAAACTAATTACTAAACTTTAAACTAATTATAATATAAGTGAATTTATCATAGAACTATCATAAATCGTACATTTATGTTCAAAATTTTCTGTACGAAGACCTGTTTTATATTTAATGGTTTTAATATTAGATGTATCATGCAATGCTAATGTGGAAAAATACCAGGCAAGTTTTAAGATCATTTTTAGAGTTTTGTTTTGACAAACTTGAAGTTTTTTTATATGACATTCGGTGCATTTGCTCCATCAAGGAGAAGCGTATACAAGTCTTGGAAGTATAATAACTTTATAAAGAAGAATTTTATTGGCGTTGTTTAATAGTGGATATAGAATTTTAATTTAAAGATTAACTTTTTTTATACTGTTATATGATTTGCAAATGTTAATCTTTTGTTAAGAATAACACCCAGGTATTTTATGGTTGTTTACCATTCTATTGATTCTTTTCTTTTCCTGGAGAAGAACAAAGCTTGGCTTTTGGCTGGATTCATTTTAATTTTCCATCGATGGAAATATTTTCCAATGTGGTTTAATGCATTTTGTAATTTACAAAGAATAGTTTGGCACTCTGTAGATGCGCAGAATATGGCTGTATCATCTGCAAATAAAGCGTTTGCGCAGTCTAAGTTTCTTGGAAAGTCGGCAATATATAAGTTATATAACAACGGGGAGAAGGTGGATCCGTGAGTGACACCTGCTTTTATCGGAAATAGAGGAGATGAATCGGAGTGTAGTTTAACACAAAAAAGTCTGTCTGAAAGAAAACTCTGAATAATTTTAAGTATATACATTGGGAAGTTGTTTCTGAACAGTTTTCATTTTTCAATTTTTACTTATAAACTACCTAAATCTGTAATAAGAATAATTAAACCTAGATACAACTTAAATATATACTAAAAATAACTTAAACTACTTAAGATACCTAAAAATACCCAAAACCACTTAAAACTACTTAAAAACTAGAACAGCCACAGTAGCATTTTTCGTTTTTTAAAATTTGTTTTGTGTATATTTTGTATACACATGCAGATATACAGAGCCATGCAACCCACACATACATGTACATATGTACATACATTACGCAAGCACAGATGCGCAGATACGTGCACACATGCCCCTGCATACATACATATTTTAATTTTTTTGGTGCCACCCGACTGTTCCTTATACGTAACTACCCTACATTTATGTAAGTCGGCCAAGACATACCATATTAATCGACTTTAGATATCATGATGCTCCTCAGAGAGCCACCAGAACTGGCTCTCTTGTTTCGCCCTATGCCTTCGGTCCTGATCGGACACAGTCCTACTGACCTGAAGGCGCTCCTCTCCACCTTGGGCGATGACGTCTCGACCATACAGGAGTCACCTATCTGCAGTTTTCCGGCTGAAGTGGTAGATGAGCGGAACCGCCATTCTATCCTGTATCAGCCCTCGACTGCTTAAATAGAGGAATTCCTCGCGAGGGATGTAGCCACTTAACCGCGCACTCCCAAAATATTCGTTATTGGGGTAATAAGCATAAAAATTTAAGCTGTTTGTTGAGGACATCGCTCTTGCAATGTGACCGCGAATCAGCTTAAACAAAAAATTATCTATGACACATTTAGTTTTTAGGATAGGCCGCGTTATAACTATTTAGTACTTAGCAAGTTCAATTCTGTACTCACCCCGAACGTTTCGCTACTAATTACATCGAGCGTGGTCACCGCTAAACAACCGCGAAAACCTTAAAAGTTACAAAAAATTATCTATTCTGTTTATGTTGGCTCTGTTGTATAGAACCTGGTTGGTATAATATCGTGTGTACTCCGAATCTGGTGTTCTGTTTAATCTAAAGCAACGTCTAAGACCTTGCCTCTCAAACACCCGAATCTTTTCCATTTGATATGGAGCAACGTTAAGCGGGCATCCGTGGGCAATCATCGGCCTGATGAGGGCCATGTAGCAAATCACCTTCACCCTGCTGTCAAGACGGCTGTTATAAAACAATCGTCTTGTCAGGGCAAAAGCTCCCCTAGCCCTGGCCAGAGCAGCACAGTTGAATTTCAACTTCCAGTCATCACAATATCACTGAATCTAGTCGAAGTCACTCTGCAAAAGAATTTTTATGACCTCAACTGTTGGAGCTGTTGTGTCCGCAATTAGATCGTCAGCGTACGCATTTGCCTCAGTTAGACTACCTATCAGATTACTGGTGCAAATGCTGAATAGAATCGGCGAGTTAACCGCTCCCTGCTGAAGACCATTATTAATATTAAAAATTGCGGTAGAAGTTACATTCACTCTTCACAACAAACTTTCTACCATTTATCATGTCATAAAGCATATACAATAGATGTTTACTTATCCTACTGTGGTTAACTTTAGATATAGACCTTCTAATCATACGGTGTCAAAGGCCTTCTCCAAATCAACCAGACAGGCACCCGTACACTGCTTTTTAGTTTTGTTCTATTTGATATCAGAAAACAGTTTAGACGCGGCATGAATTGTGTCATGTCTCGCTTTAAGACTGAACTGATTATCAGGGATGATATTTTTCTCCTCCGCCCACTTGAACAGAGCCCTATTAATGAGCTTCTCAAGTACTTTGCTGATACTTGGAAGAAGACTTATCGACCGGAGATTCGCCGGATTAGAGTTATCCTTTCCATTTTTGGGGAGAGGATGCACCATAGCTGCCTTCCACCGCACTGGATAATTTGCATTATTTAGCGCGTTGTTAAACAGTGCGGTATAATTGTCAACTGCTTCTTGAGGCAAATGTCGTAGTAGAACGTTGGATATACCATCGACTCCTGCTGACTTCGTTTTTCTTTAATGAATCGAAGATGAGCTGGAGCTTATTTTTCGAAATTAACAGAGGACTGGGCCCATTTCTGTCGGCGATTATGGCGTTTGCCAAATCTTCATCATTAAGCCCGGCAAAACCAATGTTCTCAGATCGCCATTTGGTTATATCGTTCCGGAGCCATATGTGATGAAGCAAAGCTCTGTTCTCCAGGTCATGATTCGGGCGAATGCTAGCATTCACCTTGTACACTTGCTAGAAAGCAGCCCCCACAGCCTCCACTTTCTCCTGCGGATCTTTGATTATATAGAGGTCATTGTCCAATACGGCGTCCTTTGGGTCTATGCCTGCTGTCAGAAGTACGTCTCCATTCTCTGTCGTCCTCTGAAGCTTAAGACACGGAAGATCGTTTTGATCCTTTCTTCTAAATATCTTATTAATTCTTGGGAACATACTCGCTAGAGAACAAATTAATAGACAACCTATAATTTTCGTTGATCAATTGGTTGATGTTTTTGATCGACGACTTCTATGTCCTAATCTCCAGATCTCGTGTTTCCGTAAACCGTCTGTACAAGCGTTTTAATCTTGTCAGTAGTCCACTTTTTTCTCTGTGAAGTGCGTCAATGGTCGCGTTACGGTACATGTTAGCTGCGTTACGTTCTTTGTATTTCGGTATAGTTTTGTTCATTGTTCGTAGAATTGTTTCGTCAATTTGTTCTAAGTATCTGTCGATTTCTGTATTTGTCAGGTTCCTGTCATTTGACTAAATTTCGAACAAATTAGCTCTACGTTCTGTCCTAATCAGTGAATTTACATTCACAGCTAGAATCTTAAAGGGCCTCTCCGGCAGCGCGCCCTTAACCTCTAAGTTGCGTTAAGCTCGGCAAAACAGATTACAGATGATCCGTCTGTGCCGCCGGTGCCTTAGGCACGGGAGCCTGTTGGGCAACCTTTGGGGTAGGCTGTACCGTGTTCCCCTTCCTGACGCCATTTGGGAGTAAGAAATCTGAGGATTAACGGGCGTTGTTGTAGCAGGGTGCACTGTTGGACGCTTTTCTACCACTGTTTGCTATGTTGCATTATTGTTCTTTATTAGCTGAAACGTCGGGCATCCTCGATACAAAGCAGGGTGTCCGTCGCCTCCGCAGAGTGCACATTTTAGCTGGGTTCTATCTTCGAGCCGTTCCTTCCCTAATTTGCATTCATCTGTATTGTGGTTCTATCCACACTTAACGCAGTGTGACTGCATTTCGCAGTTAGCTGCGGCGTGGCCGAACCTTTGACAGCGGATGCATTGAAGCATGTCGCCGCGCCTTTTTAATTTGTCCCAAGTTACAACCTGGTAGTTGAGGACGGAGGTACTCCTCAAACTATCCAGTTGGCTGCTGGGTGAGAAATGAACAAGGAAGAAGGGAAGATTACGCTTCTCGCGCGTAGCTCTAACTGTAGCGAACGGCTTGACCCCTATAAACTTCAGATAGTCACTCGCTTTTTGGCGGAGCTCATTCAAGAGCACCTGTGGTTCCGTGCAGGAATCTATGCCCTTTAAATGGACCGTTTGAAACTTTTCGCCCTTAGGGTTGAAACGAAAAAATTTAGTCGTGGATTCTTTTAGCAGTGCCTTTCTTGTGTGCTGCTCCACTGTGATGCAGCGGATAGCATGTCTATCTTTATTTAATAGTAAAGTTTTGACCTATGGACGACTTACATATATTTATGGTATCCTGTAACTCCATCTTGTATATATTCATGGGTGGCACCGGTTCTTTTTTAATCATCGGCGGCTGTGGCTGCTGATTCTGCTGCAGTTGCTTCTGCTGCGATTGTGTCTGCTGGTGCTGTTTTGTCTGTTGCTGTTGTTGTTTTGTCTGCTGCTGTTGCTGTTGTTGCCCTTATTACGCACTGTTCGAGTGAAGTTTAATCCTTACATCAAAAAAAATAATAATACATAAAGACGAAACACATGTTGGTGAAGTAATCGAAATCGAAAAGAACATAAAATGAAATAATCGAAAAACTAAATAATCACCTTTATTACGAATGGCGTTTCGCTTAAATAACGAATGTCATTTTCAAATATTTGTATTACGATTGGCGTTGTATAGTCATTTTTCTCATCGTAACGCCTTAATTCGAGTGGAACTTAAATTTTTGTGAGAGAAACGTCACTCATCGTTATTACAATATGCGTTACGAAGAATGTGTTTTTTTTTAATAACACAATTCTATATACTACTTAAATTACTCAGCCAAGTAGAAGACTTAGCATTATATTTAATTGGACTTGTCGAATTATTGATTCAAAATAGCTTTCAACGGCCTTTAGTCCACAAAATTTGCGTTTCATCCCGGCAAAATTATAGGTTGGCTATTAATTTGTTCTGGGACAATAAAATTCGTGCCGTTAACTCTAGCGACCCAAGTATGTTCCCAAAAATTAATAAGATTTTTAGAAGAAAGGATCAAAACGATCTTCCGTGTCTTAAGCTCCAGAGGACGTCAGAGAACAGGGACGTACTTCTAACAGCAGGCATAGACTCAGAGGATGCCGTATTGGACGATGACCTCTATATAATCGAAGATCCGCAAGAGAGAGTGGAGACTGTGGGTGCTGCTTTCCAGCAAGTGTACAAGAGAACAGAGCTCTGCTTCATCACTTATGGCTCCGGAACGATATAACCGAATGGCGATCTGAGAACTTTGGTTTTAACGGGTTTAATGATGAAGATTTGGCAATAGCCATACCGCCGACCGAAATGGGCCCAGTCCCCTGTTAATTTCTAAGAATGAGCTCCAGCTCATCTTCGATTCATTAAAGAAAAAGAAGTCAGCAGGAGTCGATGGTATATCCAGCTTTGTACTACGACATTTGCCTCAAAAAGGAGTTGACATTTATACCACACTGTTTAAAAACGCGCTGAATAATGCATATTATCCAGTGCGGTGAAAGACAGCTGTGGTGCACCCTCTCCCGCGAATCTGCGGTCGATAAGTTTTCTTCTGAGTATCAGCAAAGTATTTGAAAAGGTTATTAATAGAGTGGGCGGAGGACAAAAATATTATCGCGGATAATCAGTTCGGTTTTAAGGCAGGACATGACACAATTCATGCCGCGTCTGAACTAGTTTCTGATATCCAATGGAACAAAACTAAAAAGCAGTGTACGGGTGCCTGTTTGGTTGATTTGGAGAAGGCCTTCGACACCGTATGGTTAGAAGGTCTCTATCTAAAGCTAACCAAACAAGGTATAAGTAAACCTCTATTGTATATGCTTTATGACATGCTAAATGGTAGAAAGTTTGTTGGCAAGAGTTGCAATGTAACTTCTACCGCAATTTTTAATATTAATAATGGTCTTCAGCAGGGAGCGGTTAACTCGCCGATTCTATTCAGCTTTTACACCAGCGATCTCATAGGTGGTCTAACTCAGGCAATTGCTTACGCTGACGATCTAATTGCGTACAGAACAGCTAATACAGTCGAGGTCATCAAAAGTCTCTTGCAGAGTGTCTTCGACAAGATTCAGCGATATTGTGATGACTGGAAGTTGAAAATCAACTTCCAGAAATCAGAAACTATTTTGTTTAGGACTTCGATGTCTATCGCCTCAAGGGATACGAGAAAGAACTGTGTCTGCGTGTCTGTACATGTATGTGCGTACGTATATGTATGTGCGTATGTACATGTATGGGTGGGTGCATGTTGTTGTGTGTCTGCATGCATATAAAAAATAAACAAAACAAAAAATTTAAAAAACGAAAAAAAAATGCTACTGTGGCTGTTCTAGTTTTTAAGTAGTTTTAAGTGGTTTTGGGTATTATTAGGTACTTTAAGTAGTTTAAGTTATTTTTAGTTAGTATAAGTTAGTTGTATTTAGATTTAATTATTTTTAATCTATATTTGGGTTTAGTTTATAAGTAAATAAGAAATGATAAGATACCAAGTTTTTTGTCAATAAGTTTCCTTGGATAAATAATAAAATAATTAGATTTAATTAAAATAGTTTTTAGGTGGAAAGACATTAGTTCTAAGAGTTATTGTTTAGTTTAGAGCGCCCGTAAAGGGCCAGAAAATTTGTTGTAAGTTATTGATAATTAGGCTAGTTTTAATCATTTTTGTCTAGCTTTAAGATAGTTATAAGTTAATATTAAAGAAAAATGAATTTAAAAAAAAATGAAAGTGAATGCTTTATAGGTGGGTAAACATCGTTTTTTAAACTTATAAAAACTGTCAAAACCATCACTTTAATCGGTTTCTCGAAAAAACCGAGAAAACAGATAGATGCCACCGATCAATGAAAATTTTATAAAAAAGTATCTCTAAAATTGTAAAACGGATTTTGATGAAATTGGGTTTTTTATTTTTAGTTTCTTGAAAACAAATGTTTTTTTGAAATTTTCGTATGCAGTTTTTTAGAGTTTATCAATATACACTTGACCATAAGATTTAAAATCATTTTTTTGATTAGTTTCAAAAATATTGATTTTTCAAAATAGAAAATTCAACAATTAATTTTAATTATAAAATAAAAAAGTTATTTAAAATTTTAATATGCAGAATTAGTTTGGCTACCTAGGTCTTCTCAGATATAAAATTTGACAGAAATCCAATGTACAGTTACCGAGAAATCCAACAATTTCAAAAACCGTTATATGAAATGTAAAGTTAGTAGACTTTTCCCGTACACTTGATTCATATCAAATGATAGCTATTACCAACAAAAAAATTCTCAAAAGTTTTTATCAAAATCGTTGGAGACGTTTTCGAGAAAAATAAAATTTTCCTTCAAGCTCATATGGCAGGTACCGTTATTTTTAGGCCTAAAAATAAGATTTCAATTTCCCCTCTGAGGAATGCCAAAATAATCACACATACCACATTTGAAGGTAATCGCTTACACCGTTTAGGCTGCAGCTCGTTATACATACAGACGGACAGACTGACAGAGTGACAGACTGACAGACTGACAGACTGACAGACTGACAGACTGACAGACTGACAGACTGACAGACGGACAGACTGACAGACTGACAGGACTGACAGACTGACAGACTGACAGACTGACAGACTGACAGACTGATAGACTGACAGACTGACAGACTGACAGACTGACAGACTGACAGACTGACAGACTGACAGACTGACAGACTGACAGACTGACAGACTGACAGACTGACAGACTGACAGACTGACAGACTGACAGACTGACAGACTGACAGACTGACAGACTGACAGACTGACAGACTGACAGACTGACAGACTGACAGACTGACAGACTGACAGAAGACTGACAGACTGACAGACTGACAGACTGACAGACTGACAGACTGACAGACTGACAGACTGACAGACTGACAGACTGACAGACTGACAGACTGACAGACTGACAGACTGACAGACTGACAGACTGACAGACTGACAGACTGACAGACTGACAGACTGACAGACTGACAGACTGACAGACTGACAGACTGACAGACTGACAGACTGACAGACTGACATACTGACAGACTGACAGACTGACAGACTGACAGACTGACAGACTGACAGACTGACAGACTGACAGACTGACAGACTGACAGACTGACAGACGGACAGACTGACAGACTGACAGACTGATAGACTGACAGACTGACAGACTGACAGACTGACAGACTGACATACTGACAGACTGACAGACTGAAAGACTGACAGACTGACAGACTGACAGACTGACAGACTGACAGACTGACAGACTGACAGACTGACAGACTGACAGACTGACAGACTGACAGACTGACAGACTGACAGACTGACAGACTGACAGACTGACAGACTGACAGACTGACAGACTGACAGACTGACAGACTGACAGACTGACAGACTGACAGACTGACAGACTGACAGACTGACAGACTGGCAGACTGACAGACTGACAGACTGACAGACTGACAGACTGACAGACTGACAGACTGACAGACTGACAGACTGACAGACTGACAGACTGACAGACTGACAGACTGACAGACTGACAGACTGACAGACTGACAGACTGACAGACTGACAGACTGACAGACTGACAGACTGACAGACTGACAGACTGACAGACTGACAGACTGACAGACTGACAGACTGACAGACTGACAGACTGACAGACTGACAGACTGACAGACTGACAGACTGACAGACTGACAGACTGACAGACTGACAGACTGACAGACTGACAGACTGACAGACTGACAGACTGACAGACTGACAGACTGACAGACTGGCAGACTGACAGACTGACAGACTGACAGACTGACAGACTGACAGACTGACAGACTGACAGACTGACAGACTGACAGACTGACAGACTGAAAGACTGACAGACTGACAGACTGACAGACTGACAGACTGACAGACTGACAGACTGACAGACTGACAGACTGACAGACTGACAGACTGACAGACTGACAGACTGACAGACTGACAGACTGACAGACTGACAGACTGACAGACTGGCAGACTGACAGACTGACAGACTGACAGACTGACAGACTGACAGACTGACAGACTGACAGACTGACAGACTGACAGACTGACAGACTGACAGACTGACAGACTGACAGACTGACAGACTGACAGACTGACAGACTGACAGACTGACAGACTGACAGACTGACAGACTGACAGACTGACAGACTGACAGACTGACAGACTGACAGACTGACAGACTGACAGACTGACAGACTGACAGACTGACAGACTGACAGACTGACAGACTGACAGACTGACAGACTGACAGACTGACAGACTGACAGACTGACAGACCGACAGACCGACAGACTGACAGACTGACAGACTGACAGACTGGCAGACTGACAGACTGACAGACTGGCAGACTGACAGACTGACAGACTGACAGACTGACAGACTGACAGACTGACAGACTGACAGTCTGACAGGTGTTAGTGGAAATGTGGTGACTCGTCTTACGGAAACTGTACCGAGAAATGTAAATCATAAAATTTTCTTTGACAATTGGTTCAATAGTCCTAAACTTCAGGTTCATCTAACGAAAATAGGTCTATTGCCACTAGGCACTGTGCGTCTAAACCGTATTCCCAATATAGAAATGCCTTCAGAGAAAGAACTTAAGAAAAAAGGAAGAGGATTCTACATTGAAAAAGTTGCTATAATAGAAGGGGTTCGGATAAGTGCTGTCACTTGGTTTGATAACAAGCCAGTTCATATGCTTTCAACATATGTAGGAAGCGAACCTACTACTACAAAACAAAGATATTTTAGAAAAGAGAAAATGTATAAGGAAATAAAGTGCCCTCAGGCTATAACAGTTTACAATCAGCACATGGGAGGTGTTGATTTATTAGATTATATGCTTGGTTTATATAGAATCCATTTACGGTCCAAAAAATGGTATAAGAAGATTTTTTTTCATATGGTGGATATGTGTGTTGTCAATGCTTGGATTCTGTGGCGAAGGAATAATCCACAATTATATATGGCTCTTTTTGACTTCAAGCAAGCAATCGCCGAACACCTGTGTAAATCCGGAAAACCCGTAATGTCACGGAAAAGAGGCCGCCCTACAAGTCAAGCTGCTGACCAAAGCAGAGATGGAACTCCACTGCGTGGTGGAAGTCATTTAAGTTATGGAAGTCCAGCGCCATCAGAAACACCAACTCGGCCTAAAACAACCACAGCAAAACGAGCTAGAAACCAGGACTATCCCTTGACCTCAGTTAGAACTGATAAAGTTGACCACATGCCTGAATGGCAAAAAAAACGACAAAAATGCAAAGTTTGTCAACTAAAAACCTTCACTAAATGCAGGAAATGTAATGTCTTCTTATGTTACAATGATAAGAGAAATTGTTTGGTTAAATTCCACGAATAAAAGATATTCATGGTTTGGCCTTTAATGCTTAGTGTACCATATATGGACCCTTAATTTTTTGATTGAAATTGTCTTTAGTGCATGATGACCCATATATGGACTCTTTATGTAAAACTACTATATGTAAAAAAAAAAAAAAACTATGTAAAACTTTTTCTTAAACGTAAATAAATATAAATTAATGTTACACTTTTTTTTTTTTCATTGAATTCATAATTCATGCAGTAGAGGGTTAAGCTTTTTAACGACCGTAGCGAATTGTATGATTAATTTACATTTCACATTGGACCATTTATCTATAGCCGTGTTTTATTGGAAAATGTATCCATTGTAAAGTTATCCGTCGTAGGATTTTACATACAATTCGCTACAGTCGATGTATTGAATATCGAAACCAATAGAATAGAGTCAAGAGATATTGAGAATCGAGATTCCATGAAATTATCGAACGTGGGATTGATTGAATCGATATTTTGTGATTTCAATCATCAATAATTTTCGATTAAAAATATCGAATAAGTCACAGTCACACAGCTTTATTGGAATTTAAACTTGTAATTTTAGAATAATTTTAATTTGGATTTAAATATGAAAGCTCAATATTGATTGGAACAGAACGACGGAAGTGGAATTAATTAACCATGAATGCATGAGAAATGAAAATCATCGAAAGATCTATCGATTGAAAAATTGAATTTTTAAGCAAACCGATACTTTAATGATATGATCTTCCCAAATGATCGATTGACACAGCTATACTCTAATGTCGATTTCGTTTCAATAATTAGGATTCGCTACTAAAACCAATACTTTTTGGCTTTGAAAAGAACGATTACGGACCGAATCTCTTTTTGGGACTGTGTGTGTTGCTTGGCAGCTCTAAAAAAAAAAAATCTTCAATTCGTTAAAACATCATTATTTCGTTTTAATTTCCCGATTCCGACGCGGGGAGTTCATAAACCCACTTGCACTTTTTTAATATTTGTTTCCAAGAAGTTTTTAACAATTTTTTTTATTTTTTAATATATTAATTTACTTTTTCTGTACACTGCCACAAAATAAAAATTAATTCACAACACAACAATTGAGAAACGTCAAAACAAATATTGTAGTGTGTGTACGAATCTGTGCACAAATCCGTTTTGAGTCCGTCTCCAAAAAGAGATTCAATACGGATCTGTTTTTCCAGAAAAATATTGGTTTTAATTTGAAACGAATTTGATTTTCAGAAAAAAATTGACGGCGGATCGACGGCAAGTCGATGTTTTTGTTGAAACGAAATCGACATAAAACGAACAGAAAACGATTTTAGATTTGATTTTAGAATCGAAAACAGAGACACAAAGGCCCGTTTGCTGATACACAACTTAATAGTCTAAGAGCCAGCGACAAAAATGGTAACGTCATTTCATTAAGAAATTTTTTAATATTAAAACATGGCATAGATACTTAAAAACATTAAATGAATTGTCTGCCACTTATCCGTTGGTGTGGAGGCCGTGCGTCAGTAGAGGGCTAAATGGTTTAAAAAAAATAGGACAAAAACGTGATTTCATTAAAGCTGAAATTTGGTTTGCCGACGCTAAATAATATTTTATTTAACATATTAAAAAAGCAGACACTTTGGGTGGTACGAAGATGGTGGCATACAAAGGGCAAGGTCAAGACAATAAGGGATTAATTACGTCATTTTATTAAATTTGGAATAAGGGCTAAAATTTTTAAAATGTCATTATAAATCCTGTAAATAAAATCGCAGACATATATTTTGAGCCCAACACTCCGGTAGATAAAATCTTTGTTAATATTTATTAGTAAAAAAAAAAAACAATTGAAAAAATGCAACTTTCAAAATTTTCGAACGGTATTATGATAACAATTCACACTTACCTCTGCTTGTGGTAATCATCACTCTCTCTCATTATTGTCTACTTTTATGCGTTAACGCGAACGTCTTGTTTTTTTCTTTGAATTCTTCTCTGGTTTTCAAGCACATTTTTTCTTCCTTATCTTTTCGATTTTTTTCAGTCCTTGCACTCTGGTGTTTTGATTTTGTAAAGGGTCACGCCAAAAACTTCAACATGTAATCGTTGACAATAGTTTTATAGCCCGTTTTCATTAGGGCAAATTACGTAATTTCGTTGAAAATTTGCAAATTGAGTCCCAAATTATATCATTTCCCATACAAAATCAAATTTCCAAATTGAGATAATTTGCACGAAATTATCTCGCAAATTGAATGAATCAATTCAGTAAAACTAAAATACAAATCGAACACACCTTTGCTGAATAAATTGAATCAAAATAGAATACAAACTGAACCACCACTTGATTCAAGTTGTCATACTTGACGTTTTTAAACATCAATAGTTATTCCACAAAATAAAAACACGAAGAAGAAAGCGTAGGTATCCTTTTATTATTATTATAGTAAATATTATTTTAATAATTATATCATACAGATATGCCGAAACAGATCATTGTAACCAGAAAGGGAATGTTGGATCCTTTGGAAGTGCATTTATTGGATTTCCCCAACATTGTAATTAAAGGTTCCGAATTGCAGTTGCCTTTCCAGGCATGCCTGAAAGTAGAAAAGTTTGGTGATTTGATTTTGAAGGCAACCGAACCTCAAATGGTGTTGTTTAATGACGATTGGTTAAAAACCATTTCATCTTACACAGCTTTCAGTCGATTAATTTTGATCCTGAGAGCCCTGCACGTAAATACCGAACGTACAAAAATCATTCTGAAGCCAGACAAAACAACAGTCACAGAGGCTCCTCACATTTGGCCAACACTAACAGACGAGGAGTGGATAAAGGTCGAAGTGCAGTTGAAGGATATGATTTTGGCTGATTACGGTAAGAAGAACAACGTCAATGTAGCTTCACTGACACAGTCGGAAATTCGAGATATCCTGAGTATGGAGCTTTCAGCTCCTTAAGAGTCCGTATGCTGTGTGCAAGTAGGTAAGGCAATAATTTTTTATTTTGTTTTCGTGTCATCTATGTATGTATTGTATTTTTGGTGTTTTAGATTAGTGTTTCAGGGAAATTATTAGAAGAACCAGCATCAGCAGCAGGCCCAATAACAGTCAACTATAAATTAAGTGGAGAAGGTAATCCATTCCAAGCAATCAAACCTTCAAATTCAAATGAAGGCTCACTCAAAGAATTATGAAGACCTCATTTAGGTTGGAAACCATCAGCAAGAGCACGAAGAGAACACTTCAACTAGAAAATCAAATCATTCAAAGCGTCTCAGAAGAAGAAGGCGCTCGTTCTAAAGAGAGCTTCTACACATTTGTTGACGGAATTACATAATATGCACAAATCTTTAAGATTAAAATTTGTTCATGCAAATTAACACGGTTTTTAAGTTTGAAATTATCTGCGTTATTGATCGAAATTTGTATCAAAAAAAGAAAAGATAATAAAAACAAAATAAGAAATTACGTTGGCTCGTGTACATTGTAAATTGTTTTTATATAATTTTTGAATACAAATTCTTTTACAGCTGACCTAAATGTAAGCAAATAAACAATTAAAATGAGACTGACCGCAATTTCTACTATATTATTACCTAAGAAATAAAATGCACGACTGGATCGTAGGAACTTGCTCTTTAAGTTAACAACTTTTATGTAGCTAACCATTGAGGTTTAGTTAGTTAGGTGTAGTTATCCTATGCAGGTTTAAAGCCTATGTAGGTAAGATTACCTTGATTCTTAGTATAATGAATTGTCGAATGGATGATTCAAGGAATAGTTACATAGGTACCTACCTACAAATGTGTATTTAATAAATCTAAGCTATGGATTTTAATTATGTAAGTATATAATACTATATGTATCTACATACATATATAGATGGAACCTAGGTAGGTAGCGTTTGCATTGCATATAACTTTATAATTTAGGTGCAATTTGCATGCATAAGATTCATGTGATTTTTAAAGACACATGTATATGTAAATGTATTAGGGCCTACATTGTATGTAGTATTCAGTTACGTACGCAAAATTACCTAAAAACAAGGGAATACTAGTAAGTATAGTAGAAATAAATGGATAATACACATAATTAAATGTTTTTATATTGCTTAGTTGTTATAATTTGAGGGAAAACAAAGATGCAATTTAAACTCATGGATAAACAGGAATATATGAAAACAAATTTCAAAAATCGTTGGAGCTGTTTTTTAATAAATTAATTTTGTATGTATAAAATTTTGAAAACATTTTTAGAATAAAAAATTGAAACGCCATTTTGAAGATATTATTAATATTCATATAAAATTAAAATTTCAAAAAATTTATTTATTTTTAAAAAAACCAAAAACCTTTTTTTTTATTTTTGGTATGCAGTTTTATTAACAATTTTAGTGAGCATTTGTATAAAAAATTATTTTAATCGGTTCATCCAATATTGAGAAAGTCGAAAATATGAAAAGTGGTTCTATTTGAAGTACTGTTAATAAGTACGCAAAAAAAATATTTTTATACTTGAAAGTGAACTGTACTAATTTAAGAACAGACAATTTTTTTTATAAAAATTCTTGGAGCCGTTTTCGAGCAATACATTTTATTCTTAACCGTTTTTTTTTACATTTGTATGTTTTAATTTGTATTATTTTAGAAAAATATTTTTTTTAATATTCAAGATAATGTCAAAAAACCACCAAATACGAAGTTTTGAAAAAAATCTATTGAGACGTTTTCGAAATTGTGAGTTTTCAAAAAAAAAAATTAATTTCCAAAAAAAAATTGTTTGGAAAATTTTAGTATACAATAGTGTTTAAATTCTATGGGAGCTTCTGCGTGAAAAAATTCAAAACAATCAAATTAAACGTTTCCGAGAAAATCGAAAACCAAAAAAATGGTTTCTACTAGAGGTACCAAAAATAACTATTTTTTTCCAAAAAAAAAATTATCAAAAGGTACCCTTTTCCTTCATTAATGAACAGTTTTTTTTTATGAAAATCGTTGGAGCCGTTTTTGAGAAAAATAAGATTTTTGTTTTTGGCCAAAAAAATTTATGGAAGCTACTGTTATTTGTCGTCTTAAACAAAAAAAAACGTGTGGGCATATTACCGACAAACAATATGTACCAAGTTTGAGGCAAATCTATCAAAGCGTTTAGGCTCTGTAGACTCGAGGACAGACAGACAGAAAGACAGACAGACCGACAGACAGACGGGATTGGGGGTCCCACTTTTTTTGTAATGTCATGTTTTATTGTTAGAAAAAATTTCTTTTTTTTTTCGAATACATAACTTGCCTTATAGTACCTATAATCGCAAGTAAAAATGTATGTACATACATATGCTATCCGTAGCCAAATAAGGAATTGTATGTTCTCTCACTGAAACAGAAATAAAATGCAACTTTTACCCAATGCAAAAACATGAAAATTTATTCTTTTTTTTGACAATTATTTAAAATTTATTTGACTTTTAATTCCTCAACTAAGAACAAACATAAAACTTTAGCATCTACATGAGAAGGATACTCACACAGACTGGATAACCGAATCAAGTCGAATCCCTCTCGGCAATGGGCCGAGGCATTCCTTCTTACCTGTTACAATTTTTTTATATGGCGTTCAGCTTGATATCGTTCCAGGATGGTTTTCGTAAAATCAATAAAGTCCTGCATGAACCACGTTCTATAGAAGATTTCGAAAACTGGTTCCTTGTAATTTAGCCAAAACACTAATTTGCCTCAATGCTTCTTTTGTACTCTTGACAATGTCTTCGAATACACTGAAAATAATGGCCAGTTTATCACAGAATGGACCACCTGGGTTCTTGTTTTCCAGGCATTTTGTTTTAATTGCTCCAATTGAATTGTACAATGATTTACCACGTTTCTGAGCAGTTTGCCATTTGGCGAAATTATCGAGCAAGACCTTTGTGATTGTATCAAGACGTTTCTTGCAGGACAACAGTTGGTCACTTTGTAACTTTTGTTTGCGGATATAGAGAACTTTGGAAAGAATTTTGTTTCTTGCTTTTTATTAGACAATGTATTTTCTTACATCTTACAGGTGTTAGGGTTCAATGGACTTGAAGGACGCTTTAAATAAAAAAAAATTGTAAATCCAAAACATTATCATAAATTATAGCGAATTACGAACATTCATATCCCGAATATGTACTTCAATAATAGTCTATTTTCATCGACATACAAAACTCTATCTAATATATCTCTTTCATGTTCCTAAATAGTAGAAAACCGTCAATTTAAACAGCTAAACAAATATTTTTTTTTAAATTACCAATATCAACGATGGATGGATTTTCCAAATCACTTGAAATAACTCTGTAGTTTTGTGGGGCTGTGGAATAAAATTAATAATTAAGGTTTTTTTTCTTTTTTTAGTGTACAATCATATTTATTATTTTCTTTTGTACCATTTTTAGTATGGAGCACTATATTTTATGTAGGTTTTGGGAAAGGCCATCGATTAATAATCAACTTTTAAAAACTTTTAGAACTGTCAAATGAAATTCAGCCAAATTCAGCCAGATGTCAAACGAAATGAGATAATTTGTAATGAAAACACTTTTTTTGTAATTTGCCAAATTACGTAATTTGAGCTCTAATGAAAACGCACTATACATAAATTGGCTGTTCTCATCTTAACTGTGATTTCCGATCCTCCTATAATTCTGTTACTAGGTGGTCTACAAGCAGTCGAAGAAGTTTATTTCAGACACGGACATTTTTATAGTAATGCTAGGATATATGGAGCACTTGAGTGATTCGTTGAATATTTTGTTGGAAACGGTGGCCTGATTAGGCAATACGAAGCGAATCGTTTAGGTGGTCGCTTTCATCTCTTTCGTTTTACATTCGCCCTATTTTCGAAATCGAAAACGAATTTGACATTTCAATTATTAGCGCGTGCATTTCCGATAGGGTTTCTTTGGCGGACTGGTTTATCGACACGGTCGAAAGTGATATTTTGGTGGATTTTTTTCATTTAAATAAATAAAAATGTGAGTTTTATAAAAACAAACTAAAGAAATAAACAATAATTTTTTTGTAATAAACGTGTAGGCGCCCAAGACAACTAGACACCAACCAGCAACAATTTTCTCCGCTCATCGAATTTATGAGGGAAAACGAAGGGATAGCCAAAGGACACAACATACAACGTTCTCTGCATTATGTCTAGCGCTTCGGACACTGAATTGCATACTGTGGGTTGCGCCATTCCAATGTTTGTATCCTGCCCAACCAATTTCTGGTATGATCCGTCTGCAAGGAATATCAATGTTGCAGCTAATTTTATAATTGGTGGTGTCCCATTGTTGTTCTGTGGTCTATATTTGTCTTTTATTTCGTCCAAGTCAATTTTAAATGCTTCTTTTGAAAGGCGAAACAACTTATCGAACCAAGTTTTTATAACTAAAGCTTATTTAACAAATAATAAACACGTTAAGCAAAAACACAGACTCGAGGCAAGAAAGATCAAAAGGTGAAGAAGCACTTCTTAATAAACTTCTTCTCAAGTTTGAACTTTAAGATTCTTTTTCTTCCTCACGTTAAGCATTTATATAAATAACATTTAAGTCCATTTTTTATTTAAATAAATATTTTATTACAAAGTTAATGCACCTCGGACAAAACAATAATAAATATTCACTGGCAATCAGCTGTCAATTAGTTGGAAATCTTGGAAGAAGCATTTACGATTCGCTCCGAATTCGTTAATTGTTCAAAACGAAGCGAGTCGAAAATGAGATAACGAATTAAAAACGATTCGCTTCGTATTCCCTAATCAGCCCACGGGTGTTGACAACAATCGGAGGTTCATTGATGTCATGATTTATTATTCTGCATCATTCTCAATTACAAAAACTCTTATCAATGAGGTTATTTAATATCAAATTTTAGTATTTATCAACCATCAATTTGCAATTGACAATCATAATAAGGGTGATATATAAGTATGTATATACAATATGAACTCATTTTTGAAAAAAAAAAATGTGGATCAATTTGACAGATAATGAAGAGAATGATGATGCTGATGACGATGAAGGCATTTCTGATGTTCCAATTTTCAACTTTGATGAGGACGTTCAAATGGCGCAAGACTCTACATTTTTTCGCTTGTTTTTTTTTTTAATAATTTAACAAAGATTGTATCTACCGGAGTGTTGGGCTCAAAATATATGTCCGCCATTTTATTTACAGGATTTATAATGAAATTTAAAAAAATGTATGTTTAATAAAATGACGTAATTAGTCCCTTATTTTCTTGACATTCCCCTTTGTCAGCCACCATCTTCGTACCACTCAAAATGTCTGCCTTTTTTTATACAGTTACATAAATTATTATATAGCGTCGGCAAACCAAATTTCAGCTTTAATGAAATCACGTTTTTGTCCTAAATTTCTGTTAAGCCATTTAGCCCTCTACCGACGGACTCCCCACCAACAGATAAGTGGCAGACAATTCATTTAATGTTTTTTAGTATCTAGGCAATGTTTCAATGCTAAAAATTTTCTTAATGAAATGACGTTACCATTTTTGTCGCTGGCTCTCCGTCTATAAGCATTTAAGTTCTACTTAAGAACTTATGCGACAGCATCGCGTCTCACTCACCTTTATAAAATAATTATGTCAAAATCAAAAGGTTGATTTGTTTTAGTTGGTTTTTTGTAATTTCGAAATATTTATGAAATTCAGAATACTTTTCCGGTAATGGTGGATAAGATATAGTGTACGCCTGCAAACTTAGACGTAGCGGTTCGAGTGGTATCGAACCGTTGCCGATTTACTTTAAGAAAACAAGAGTTTATAACTGCGAAAGCTTGAGGGTGCGTTGATAAATGCACGGTTAGAAAAATTATTTGTGTATGCATTTTAATATGCATTTATGAACAATTGTTTGAGTTTATTTAAATTTTTAAAAATAGATTCTACAATGTTTCATCTGAATTATATATAAATGAATGGTTTTGAGAGGCTATTAAAACCAACATTTGTCAAGTTATGGCTGAGATACCGCCCAATATGTGTCAAAGCGTGGTCGAAAATTACCTCAAAAGAATCGATGCTTGCAACAATTCGCCTGGTCTTCATTTAAATGTTACACACATAATGTCAACGTTCAGACTTTATTATAAAAAGGAAATATCATGAAAACAAATATTTTATATGTGTTTTAAATACGTTAACTTTTGAAACCGCAAAATGGATAACCCATTACATACAAAAGCATCAGAGACTTTTGCATGTATTGAAATAGTTTATTTTTGACATGTCGTCAATAATAGCCGTGTTTTATTTTCCGCGTGATCCAGATCAGATCATCTATTTATTTGCATTACAACAATAAAACTAAATTCTTTTGTTGTTGTAACTCAAATTAATAGTTGATCTGATCTGTACCACGGGGAAAATAAAACACGACTAATGTCAAAGTTGGAACTAAGCTTTCCTATTACTTTCTATTTACATTTTGATACTAAAAATCCGAGGTTCGTTTTTCAATGTATTTTATTTTTTTTTTCTCAAATCCAGAATTGATTTCCTCTTCTTTTCAAAAGAAGAACCGTCGTACATTGTGCCAAAGGAACAATTTCAGACGACCAAACAAATTTTTTGTAACTCGCTTTTGATTGACATTTCAATTATTTTGACACAAGTTGTTAAAAACATTTATAAAATCAAATCAAATCGCGCTTATATAGGTATTTACACATTATCAATCATTTAAAATTGATATCACAAAACACAACTAGAAAAAAATATTTTTTTATTTGAGTCGACTTTTTTATTTTGATCCATTTTAAAGTTTGAAATTGCGACTGGTTTTAGAGATACCAATTTATTAACTTACAATTATATCGAGTTTTATTCAAAAAAAACATTTGCTCTTTCTGTCAAAAGATTTGATCCTTTTGAATTTTGACAGTTTCATTGCAACAAAAAGCAAATCTAAATCAAATCTCAAGACGAAAGATTTGATCTCTGATGGGTTGTGCAAATTTGATTTTAATAATGCACATGTAAAAAGCCTTTTCTGCCAAATGTCAAGTTGAAGATATTTTGTTATAAATTTGTCGTGAACTTGTGCCAATACGTGCTAAAAAATAAAAAAAAAAAAAAACAAATAATGGACGAATAAGGTTATAATTGAGATTTTATAAATTTATTGGAGCTTTTGATTGCTTCATTTTCATTTTCGTCGTCATCTGATAATACTATAATTAAATCTGGAAACAAGTTTCATTGAAAAGATCAAATCTCGATTTTAAGAACATATCTTTGAAATTTGACTGAAACTCGCTATAAGAATGTTTATCTGATGTCATGGGAAATCCAATATTGACTCTGTCATTACTGCGTTAACGGCGCGACGACTTAAAAGGGATTAAGGTTTCTAGTACCTCATTACCCAGCTATCAAACAATATTGTAAAGGGAAATTTCACTTGAAAGTGACTGAAGAACTAGTCAAGATAAATCAAATGCATTTATGTCAGGATAAGTAACGGGTGTTTTTTCAGACGTCTGGTTTTGAATCTGGCAATACTTTCTTCGGAGTTGGTCTTTTTGACAGCTGTCACTTGATTTATGGTCAGTTTGGTTTGCCATTTCATAATGAGTAATAACTTCTGAACAACGTTTGCAAATTGTGCAAATTTATTACATTGGCATAGAAAGTAACGAACACACTGATATGGAAGCCAAATTTGTTTCCAATAACATAGATCACGAAATATAACATCACCTCTCAAATTTTGCCGAATACAATCACCACTATACTACAAATTATCCCAGCCTAGTATCTATCACCTTCTTTTCATCCACAAACACAATCAAGTACAATGCTTCCTAAGACTTCGAGTTGGACACACCCAATTAACACACAGCTTCCTGTGAAGCAAAGAACCGCCCCCTTATTGTCACCCCTGCCAATCAAACAAGCAACTTAACATACAACATCTCACAATAGAATGTACAAATATCTAAGAAACATACAACGTTTTTACTAGCCAAAACTTAAAACATCTTCTCTCTGTTCCCTCCGTACAAAATATTAAATTAGTATTTAAAATGTTGACAAAATTAAACTTAGTTAAGAGTATATAATTTAAGACAGAACAACCAGTGGGCGGTCGAGGAGCGCTTACAGGTTCCGGTTCCCTTCGACTACATCGAACGGATCGATGCCAGATTGAGGCCTCGACCGCCCCGCGCGCCGGTTTATTATTACAAACATTTTTTAACCTTTCTTTTTTTTAAACCCAGCTATAAGCCCTGGCAGCTAAAGCTAAAACTGTATATTATTCTGTAAATTAATTGTCTAGAAATAATAAATAATAATTAATACGAGATGACCACTGACCCCGATTTTCCCAAGAAAATTTTGTTCAGCAATGAAGCTTTCTTTTGGTTGTATGGGTACGTTTATTATCAAAATTGTCGTATTTGGAGTGATCATAATCCAAAAGTCATTGTTGATCGTGGTGATTTTGGTTGGTAATGTGTGGTTGATAAATTCCTCAGAACGAACTATTTTAATAAATGTTTAATGTTTTTACTCATGTGAATTCTTTTATCATTTTCAGACATAACAGTACTCAGCTCTCTCCAACTTTTACTGTGATTCCTCTTCGACCATTCTTCACCAAGTAATTCTTCGTCGACCCATACGTCTACCTCGCTGCGTGAGGGGGTTCCATTACATCACCAGACTGCTGACTCGCAATGCATTTAAGGCATTTTCGAAGTGTATGTCCAATCCATTGCATCTAACGGTTTCGTATTATAGTCAATGAGTTCCTGACCTGTGCTCGCATGAAGTTCAACATTGGCCAAAGCAATGGGAAACATTTTTCTTAAAGAGCAAACCAAAGAAGGTTCCAACAATTACTTTAAAAAATTCAAAAAGAAATAAAACTCCGTCAACGAAATCAAATCGCTTCCATAAGATGTACTTAATGTATTAGAACGACAAGATAATGCTTGAAGGTAAAAGACTTAAAATCCTACATTCAGCATTCGGCAGCCAGTTTTTGAGAGGTTAAGTAAACTTCCAAGTTAAGCCGTAGTTAGTTAGCTCTGCAAGTAAATGAACACCAAGTTAATTTTAAGTTTTTCAGTGAAGGATTAACCGTAATATTTTTAACCTAACCTTACACCGATATTGAAAATGTCCTTTCTCCTTGAATCAAAAATAAAACGCTGTTATTGTATTCATTGAATTTATTTAACTGCTTTTACTTATAATTAAAATAACATGAATATGATAGTGATTATTATTATTTTTTATTTCGTTTGTGTAATTTTTAATATTCAATTTTTACATTTTGTATTGATTCTCGGTTTTCTTTAATATTTAAATATGTTTTTATATATATTTTAATTTGATATATTATTGCAGTATTTGTATATAAGTTTAAATAAGTAATTTTAATTTAATTCAAAATTAATTACTTTAATTTTATAAAATATAAAAAACAAATCATTGTTTAAACGAATTTGAATTTACCTAATTATAAAATTAAATGTTTATAATAAAAACCAATTAAAATAATAATTATAATTATATTGTTACTCAATATAGCACCGGCGAATATCGATAGAACTATTAGAAATAAAAATAAATATATAAAACAATTTTTTTTTACAATTTTGTGTAACCAATAATTATATATTTATATATTTACATTACACTCTAAATAATAAAAAGAAACAAATTAATTTAGAATTATTAAAAAATATATATGAATTTGTACATTTTTATTTTGTTTTTCTTTCTTCAACTTTTTTTATATTTTTTTTGTTTTAAATATTTTTTATGGTGATTATTCTAACATTGTAAATTTTATGAGATTTATAGAATGTCGTTGACTTTTTACTTGAATATAATTTTCTGGTTTTTGTAACCTCCTTTTTTATTTAATTTTATCGCCACTTAGTTTTTTTTAATTTTAACTTTTGGATCGCTTTAATGCCTAATTGACGTCAATAATTAACACTTTTATGATTCCCTTGAAATTTAACTAACCATTAACAAATATAATAGTGCATTTTGATCAAATAATTGAATTTTTGTCTTGTATTTATTTATTTTGTACAATATGTCGACGCGAATTTTATTATTTTATTGGTTGATTTATTACTGATTTGTTTATTGATTTTAATATTTATTCAGAATGACCGATTAAGGATTGAAAAGGACCGATTTAAGTTTTTTTGAAGGCAATGTTTTCATAACAACGTACTGATAGAAAATATTGCATTCGAGATTTATAATATGAAAATTATAATGTGTGGTTTCATAGTGTGTTATAGTGAATTGACTACGCTTTATGCTGTTATAATTTCACAGGACTAACATATGTAGATATGAAGCGGAAATAAGTTCTCACTTTATACAGTGGTCGATGGCCATTGACTAATTATAAATAGAATGTGGACCGAGTGTTATTTTTTTTTTTCAAAAGTTCCCATTAAAGTGGCTCCATATCTTCTTAGCTAAATTAGGGCACTTTGCATACGAGTAAAACCATGCATTGTTACTTGGTCTAAAGCACATCTTGTAATTGCCTTGAATTCTTCCTATTGTCCAATCGCCGCTATGAAAGGCAGTAATTATTGCTTTCCATCTCCGAGACAATATATTTTGACATTTCAAAATGGCTTCCCGTAAATTTGACTGCATTCCCGTTATTTGAAAAGAGTGACTGAACAAAAACGAAAACAAATAAATAAATGTACCTACACAAAATTAAATACAGTATAAACTAAAAATGAGTGAGCTTAATAACAAAAATAGAAACAATGAAGTTTATTCAAACGTACAAAGAAAACTTAATGCCAGAATGCAATGCCCAACCCAATTTTTGTATTGCCATTTGACATTGATATTGCTATAATTGTCATTGCCATAAATATTGCAAGTAGAGCCACAGTGTAAATGTGAACATTTTGTTCAATAGAAACTATCGACATTTATTTTATTTTCTAGATTTAAGAACCATTAATCTGTTTTTAATCAAATTGCTTTGCTGAAATTTGAAATTTACTGAAACTTCAAGCTCAGAAAAAACACTTCTGTAGCTTGAACGCTATTTCAAGTTTTTGAATAAGCATAAACAAACGAACGCATTCACACAATCCGCATTTAATTCATATAATGGAGTCTAGCTGCGATTTGTTAAGTATTGTTTGATTAAGAAAATTTTGCTAATGTCGGATTTACTCGCGTGCCAAGTGCGCAGTATTTACTGCCAAAATACTGCTGTCAATAACTTAATTAATGCCGGATTTACACGAGTGACAAATTGCCATTATTTCTTCCATTTTATTGACATTACTGACAAAATCGTCTAAATGGTTTGAAAATTTGTCATTGTTTTCGTCATTAAAAAAATGGCAGGGAAGACTGGCATTAAATATTGCCACTATAATGGAGTCATGTAAATCCACAATGCTGCCATTTTCAAAATTATGGCACACCGCGAGGAAGAATGAACTTGCTCATTCTTTAATGGCAGATTGCCATTATCAATCAAACAGTCATTATTTTACCCCGTGTAAATTCTTATCATTATTGATTTGATTTTACCATTATTTTGCCAGTTTAATGGCACGAATTAATGGCAGTTTGTCACTCGTGTATATCCGGCATAACGACATTCGTTTGCACGAAGCTAAAATAATGGCAGATAAAAATACTGCCAACTGGCAGTAAAGAATGGGCAAGTTCATTTTGTATTGCAAATTGTCATTGTTTGAAAATTGTTGTCAGTATTGAATTAATACTATGTAAGTATATATAATCAAATATACTGACATATTCTCGACCATTTACGCAAATAATGCCAAGATTTTGACACTAATAGTGCCAATTCTTGTCGTGTAAATCCGGCATAAATCGATCCCATTGGCCCTGCACATAAAGAACCAATTAGAATTGATTTTTCCTGACAGTCATGCTAAACCTACAGAGGGAGTAACCACTGATATTTGAACATTCTTTTACTAAGCAATTTCGTTTAGTTTCTATCACTTTAGGTTTGTTCGTTGAGCCCTGAAGTCGGCCTAGGGTCGACCAAAAGCGTTTTTTGAAACACCTAAAGTCACCCTGATAAAAAAAATTCTGTGTTTTATTGAAACCTAGGGACGCCCTCAACTCAACCCTGAAGTAGAACTAGGTTTTTAGCAGGGGCAACTTACGATAAATTAATAAACGACAAAGTCACATGAGATCTGAGGTAGGAATATGCGATATTGAGGAGAATTTCGAGTACTCATTATCGATGTTAATAGTTATCGAATCGAAAACATGGATGTGTTGAAGGGTTTCCCCTATTCTTCCATCAACATCGATATTGAATCATCGATTTTTTGTTTTAATATCGATGTTTCAATAACATAGATGGACTTATACATCATCCCTAATCTGAAACATTTGTTTTGTTGTGAATTCTCTTTTTGTATGCAAATTGTTATTTTTAAAATGTAAATAACAATACTCAAATTCATTTTCAGATACAGACATGAAAAATGGGAATGTTTGACGTTGTGGATTGTGCATAGGGTCACAAAAAATATCCTAAGAACTTAAGTTTAACATATTTTAAGTTTTTATTATTAAATGACATAGCTTGCTTTCTGCGACATAAATTGAATGGCCCTCGGGTGTTTTTTGAGAACCGAAAAACCCAGGTTTTTTTTAAAAACTCTTGGGGTTGTCAAAAAAACCTGGGTAGACCCTAGGTAAAGTTCAACGAACGAACCTATTAACGAACTTAGCTAGAGCGACACAAATGCCTCATTACGCACCGAATTCGACAGAAGTCAGTTTTATATTAAAAGCGTGAAGCTAGTTATTAAATTGGGATCCACAAAATGGCAGATGAAGATACACCAAACAGATTTTACAGCGATCGATCATATTAACATCTATCAAATTATTTTCGAACAGTTAGTCAGTTTAATATCAAATACCACTAGCTATAACTTGTGTTAATATTAAATGGTTAATAGCAAATGTACCTAAAGATAAGTGCTTCGCAACTATTAAAAATATTTACATGCATTTGCGAATCGCTTATGGCATTTTCGATTAGTAATCCAGAAGCATTTGGAATACGGTGCAAACCTTCTGAAAGTTTTCATCAAATAAATGACATTTTCTAAGCTGAAAAGAAGGTTCTGGGTTTTAGGTGTGTTCCCGTACTTCTGCGAATTTCAGCCAAAGAAATTTCTTTGAATAACATTTTAAAGACTGTAAGAAAAAACAAAACAAAAGCTGTCAGCAGTTGCCTGTTGCTTAAAAATATTGCGATCATTCAAATTGATCGTGTTGTCGGGCTCATTTGGAAGATAAAAATCATTATTTGCGTTGTCAAATTGTTCGTCAAAAAAAAAACTGTCTCGCAAAAAATGTGTGTTAAGCATTTACAGAAATACACTTCTGATTTGACATAATTTTGTGTTCAATGAGTTCCCCCACTCTTTGAGAGATTTTTAAGCCCAATCAAAATGTTAATTTTTGTGTACATACATATGTCTGCGATGCTATGAAATTGATTTGTCCATATTTATTGATAGATAGGTATACAATTCATCCGACATGATTACGAAAATGGACGAAACTTGTGCATATACAAATTCACATATGCAATTATGCAAAAACTTCAAAATCGAATTGGATGTGCTTGTGCGTTTTGCCGTTTTCGATTGGTAATCCGGAAGACCTATTCTGGGTTCCCAATCGAACAAATTAACACTATATTCTCGATTTTGAAGTTAAATCTTTCCCAGAGAAAAACGATTGTTTGATAACAATCGAACACTATCGGAAGAATTCGAAAATTATCCCAATCGGAGAGCTCTTCCGAATTTCCAATCGAAAGGCCATTCGATATTCATTGGGTTTTAGGGATTTTGGAATTGGGATTGTGCTCGATTCCCGAACGTTCGAATCGTATTTTAACTTCTAAGGAAACTCAACACCAACTTTAAGAGTACATCGCTATTATAAGGAATATTTCTCTAGTCAAAACACTCATGAAGCTAAGAAGTTTTGTTCGTTATAAATTAAAATAAATCGGTCTTATGCGTGAAACAGATTAAACAAGCACCATCATCATCGACAGCGTACGCTGGCAAGTAAAAAGCTTTCCACCAACACCTGCATGTCAAACTGTTTGACATTTGATATTAAAACAGTTTTTTGTTCTCCAGTGTTGTGCCAGTGTCACTGAATTTATAACTTTTGCCTAACAACGCTGTTGAAGTTTTTGGTGTTAAAAATTATAATAGTAATAATAATAGCGTCCGCTGTTGCTGGGACTGTAATAATCTGTTTCAACCTTAATTGTCAATCATTCTTTGACATTATTATAATTCTTAATAGTAGGTACATATTTGGTTTTGAATTAAGTCCTATAAATTGAACTAAATTCACTTGATGTGCATTTTTATTTATGAATTGTTTTCCTTTTGTATTATTATTTATTAAATTTTGGTATTTTGCATGCTAGGTAGTTACTAATAATGTGCAGCTTTTTTTCAATAAAGTGTGTTGTGTTTTTTTTCGTGGATGTTGTTTTACAAAATCTACAGCTTTAGCTTAGATTAAATTACATTCTGCATTATTATAATTTTTTTTATTGTTTTGTGTTTTGTCTCTTAATTTTTTTTTTAGCTTTTGAAATCAGTCTGTTGTTGTTTTTATAATGGATTTTTATTGCTTCTTGCAAATTATGATTTTTGTTTATGAATGTGCTTCGTCTTTGTTTTATATGTGCTCAAGTCTTTGTTTTATTGTTAAAGTAGTTAGTTTTTGTCGGAACAAAAGTTTGAGTAAAATAAACAGATATAAAGAAAGAGTCTCAAAATAGCTAATTATATCATGATATGTTTTATCGTTTTTAAGTTTTAATAATTTTTTTTTTAAAGAAAACGAATAAAGTTTAAATGTCTGGGCAAAGCCGTGAGATATGATTTAACTGTAAATGATTTTTTATTTACTTAAGTCTTTTTTATGTATATATGTTTTTTTTTAAATAATCAGTCAAAATTTAATATTTATTTTCTTGTTCTTGGATAAGGCAATTCTTGTTTTGAATAATAATTTGTATATGTACTTTTTTTGCTTATTCCGCCATTATTGTTTTGTTTTATTTAATTTAATTTTAATTTTTAAACTTAAGATGATGTGTCATTTTGATCAATGGTATAAAAATCAATATATAAATTACAGACATATTTTTGTAATGATTTTATTATTAATTTATTTAAAAAAAAAAAAACAGTTTTGGTTTAAGCTGTATCTGTATGCGTATTGAAATGAAAATTTATAATTTAAAACAAATTAATATTAGCCAACAAATAGACTGTCACCATTTATGTAAAAAAATTGTCTCGTTGTTGGTAAAGTGGCAGTGAGTCTGTTGGAGATGTCGAACGCTCTTCCTCGGGTGTTGGTGTTTTATTTAAATCAGGAATTTTGGATGGTCGAGCTGCCATTGCTTTTTCTGTTAAGAAACAAATTAATGAATGAGTAAGTGTTTTTTAATATATACAAAAATCTTTTTTATTTTGATCATTATTTTTAAGCTTGCATCTTATATATTTACATATAGGTAGCTACATGGGTAATATTTAGAATAAAATGATAAATATTAAGTTTAAGTAGATATGGACATAAATAATCGTAAATGACTTAATTAACTTGTAATTATACTTACTAAACATTATAATCCGACTATAAAACATTTTATGAAATTTATTTATGTGCAAATTTATATGGATAACATAAAACAAGCCTGTTGCTATAAAATAAATAAAAAATTAAATAAAAATCAAGTATCCAAAATGGACAGAACCCGTATTGTTTTTTTTTTTTGTAAGCGGGAAAGGAATCTGATCAATTAAATGTATATAGACTTTAATATATGGGTGACAGAAAAGTAGAGTTTATGGGGCCCCGTAGGGTTCAGGGGTATTCGACTTCCGGAAATAATTTGTTTGATTTAGATCGTTTCAATCGTTTTTCGATCGCTTGTTTCAGGAATACGAAATTTTTAATCGCATTTATTTCGAAATTTAATTGTTGGAAAATGAGCCATATTAGAGAATTCTGCGTAAATATTTATTAATTTGGATTTTTTGTTTTGAACAATTCTTTGATTGTGAACTGGCCGCGATGTGTCAAATTGTTATGTGGCTATAAATTCGCATGTGCTTCATTAGACACCAACATAAACAAAAGTACTGTTTGTATATTATTTTCCATTGAAGATTATACCACACCGGTCAAGTTAAAGTCAACTGACATCATAATTTACTATGCACTCGTTCGCCGAATATTGATCTCTTCTAGATTTACAAAATCTCATATAATGTTTCCACCGCTCCAAAGAAGATTCATTTTGACAGCACATTGAAAATACAAATGGTGTTTAATTTTCTCTTATGATGTAGACAGGCAGATTGATATGTTTATTTTCCCGATGAATGAGTTCATTTCGATATAGCATCAGGTTAGTTTGATTTCTACGCATCTATTAGTCCCTTGAATATTTCACACATAATCTGCATTCCGAGTGAAAATGAATTCAAAACGAATTTCAATTTAACTTAAATTTGAAATAACGTGTTCTGTATTTCGTGTGGATTCAACTGTTTTCAGTTCACTTCGAATTAATTTTCGAATTGTCAAAATCACCTGTTACAGACAATTTGTATAAAAACGGTTCATATTCGGAATGTAGAACAAGAATTTTCATATACAGGATCCTAAATTCCCACATTCGGAATGAGCTATTTACAAACTTTATTTTATGTAGAATACAGAACATCTATACTCTGTTCAATTTAAATTTTCAGTACAGACCTTATGGTTGAGCTTTTTCAAACACACAAATGCCGGCTGATGTTTGGATGACATTGAATTTAAGAAATTTCCACTGAAATATTCCATAAAACCACGTACATTCCACGATGACCTGTCTGCTCCCTCATCCCTCCTTACAGCCAGGAGACTGATTACCACAAATAAGCCATACTAAGATCGGAAACCTTCGTACGTTTCACCCCCCAAAACCTATTTGTTTACATTGTTGTATTTGTAGCTTTGAAACACTATCCATGAATAGATGGGAAATCGAAAAGCAAAACAAAAACAAATTACTAGGGCTGTGTTGTCTATGTGTCTATAGGAAGAGGAACAGAAAAGATTCTTGTGTGCGTTTCTATCAATGTGTCTATTGGAAGAGGAACATAAATGTTACTTGTGTGCGTGTTTCAGCTTGTAGGCAAATGTCAAATGAAAGCAGAGGTTTCCGGTCTTTACATTATTAGTTTATGCTGATTACTTTCGTTTATTGTGTTTATTGAAACATCCATCAGTTGATGGAAATTCTAATACCCTTATCTTTCTTTTTTGCTATGGAGCTTTCAGAATTAAAGCATTCTTAGAGCTTATGAGAGCATATATTTTAATTTTTAGGAAAAAGGTGTTATCGTGGAGTGCTTTTCTGCTTATATACGAGCCTATGCCGCTATGCAATATTTGTTGGATATTTTGTTTAAGGAAAAATAACTATTTCAGCACGTTTTTGATAGAGTTCGGTTTACCAATTTATTGGAACTTTAAATTACAAAATCGTTTCTTTCTTCATGAAAACAGAATTAAAAAGTTTATATATATAATATTTAAAATAGTAAAGTGCAATTTGGGTTGATAATTATTATTTTTGTGCTGTTTATTTACATTTAAAATGGCTTCAAGTTCTTCGAAGGACACAAGTTCACAAAAGAAGCAGGCAATCGTTGACATAACCAATACATTTTATGATCTTGTAAAAAATAAGATGGAAGCTGTTAAAAAAAACAGCGGATGTATTTTCTGTAACAGAACGAACTGTCTACAATTGTTTGAAGGAAAATGAAATCAAAGGCCATAACTCACCACCGAAAAAGAAAAAAAAAATTGGTAAGAGCAAAGTCGACGATTTTGATAGGTGCGCAATCAGACAAATCGTTCACCAGTTTTTTTCGAATAATGAAATTCCAACGCTGGACAAAATTTTTGTTAAGGTTAAACTCAACACAAATATAGCACAAATACGCCGTACATCACTTCATACGATTTTGAAAAAGGATCTTAGCTTCAAATTTGCCAAACGTCAGCGGAATAGTGTCCTTTTGGAAAGAAATGACATAATTGCGTGGGGAAGTAGGTATTTACGTCAGGTAAAACAAATTAGAGAGCAAAAAAGGAAAATTTATTCTACTGATGACACGTGGTTCAACGAAGGACACACCCGCGAAAAAGTTTGGATTTATACAGCCATAAAAACATCAAGGTAGGCATTCAATGAGGGACTGTCAACTGGACTGCGTTCACCATCCGGAAAAGGCAAGTGGCTAATTATATGCCACAGAGGATGCTCTACAGGATTCGTGGATGAAGGACTCCTATGTTTCGTTTCCGGAAAAAGTGGAAATTATCATGAAGACATGAATGCGGCAATTTATGAAAATTGGTTTGCAGAAACTTTATCACGCCTGCAACCCAACTCCGTTAGTTCTTGATAATTCTTCATATCACTCTCGGAAACTAAACAAGGCTCCTTGGACTTTAACCAAAAAAGAAACGAAATCAAAGTGTGGCTGAGTTCGATTGGTATTATTTATGAAGATGATATGGTGAAAGCTGAGTTGTTGGGTATCGTCAAACGCCACAAACCTCAGTATGAAACTTACTCGGTGGATGAAATGGCCAAAGCTGCAGGACATGATGTACTTCGATTACCACCTTATCACTGTGAACTTAATCCCATAGAGCTTGTTTGGGCTCAAGTGAAAGGATTCGTGGCAAGCAAAAATACTCGTAAGTCTTTTAAACTTGCAGAAATAAAAGATCTTCTAAAAAAAGGACTTATGAATGTTGACGCTAAAAAATGGCAACGGTGTGTCCAACACGTTGAACAGGTGAGTGAGCCAAAGATGTGGAAAATGGATGTCTTTACAGAAAGAGCAGTGGAAAGTTTAGTTATAAACTTAGATGAAGAGAGCAGTAGCAGCAACTACTAGTCGGAGTGATAAAGTGTTTTTTTTAATTCAATTTATTTTTTTTTTCTGTGAATTATTTATACTTTTTTTTCTGTGATTTATTTTTACTTTAAAAGAGATAAGGCCTACTGGCCTAAGGCCTACTCTTACAAAGGCCTACTATCTTACCTCTTGGTGGTGTGGAAAAAAATAGATTTCTTTTCATATTGATTTAGTTTAATATTTTAGATTTAGTTTACAATCTACATGTTTCTGTTGATGAAATCTAAATTCACATTTGGTAACCCTACTGACATTTGTGAGAGAAATATGCCATTTTATAATGCTCACTACGGCAACCATGAAAAGTGGTAAAGCTTTATAGAAATAGAGATATCTTATTGAAATCCATAATAGTAAGGGTGAAGGGCAAATATCCTATCTTCCCTGTACTGAAAACATAAATTGAACAGAGTATACGAGTAAATTCACTTTCGTTCCTCAAATTCACAAAAAGTGAAATACAGAACACGTGCGTTTAAATTAGATTTATTTTTAATCTTCATCTAAGGAGATTTAATTTGTATGGTAACTCTTGAAAATATATAGGAGATATTTAGCCCAAAGCGACTTTAATCTCGGTTTAATGGTCACTGACATTGTATTAAAGCGGAAGAAGATAACCGATAATCTTTTTTCCTATTGTAGTTAGGTATATCGTACTTATTGGTTGAATAAAAGACTAACAAAATATATTTTTAGAAATCTTGATGATTTGATGTTATGATAATTGTAGGTTATGCGATTTGTTCATTCGGGATTTTGGAATTCGGCATTGAAACAATTAGTTACTAAAACACATCTTAAATAAAAATAATCTAATATTTATAAACATATAACACAACAATTATTGCAAAATAAAATAAAATCGCAATCCAAAGCAAAATCGATTTTTTACAAAGATAATAAAAACGTGCAATAGAAATTGATAAAAATATATTACAATTAATACAAACAAAATGCTAATTTAAATTTAATTCACAATGTTATTATCTACAATATATGTATAGGGGGTGTTCAGCAGTAAATTCAGATTTCCTTTAAAAAAAAAAGTTCGTGTTATTTTATGTTTATGTCAAAAAAAAGTTTTCATCACTTGAACCACAGTGACAAATTTTATTCACAGAGTTCAAAGAGGTTTAATTTAGATCTGATTTGATTTCAAATCAATAATAAATTCATTTATTTTTCCCAAAGAAATTCAAAACAGAGGAAATCTGCATTTTGTCAGATCCCGTTAAAAAAAATTGATTTATAGGTATGACCAATGAAAACTGCATAAGACCTACGAAAAATGTATTCATTATCTTGTGTAGGTATTATTTAACACAACTGTAGGTATATGAAGACTTAAAAGTTCCTTGTCAGTTAAAGTCTATAGTTTCTATACAGTTCCTCGATTTTTGATTTTTGTACAAAAAAGGATGTTGAACGTTTTAATTATTTGTATCGAACTAACCCGAAAAAAAATTACCCAACACGAATATTTCGGTCAGTGAGAAAATTCCGATTTTGTTTTCTAACTAGCAAGGAACTTTATACTAAGCTTTAAGGTTTGAATTACAATACTCGTATTTTGCTGAGAATTATTCCCAGTAAAAGCTTTTCAACAAAAAGATGTGGAACCAACTGGTTTGCAAAGCTCTTTTTATCTTAAGTTCCAAAAACCATTATTTAATTCAATTTGAATTCTCAACTGTATTCTGTCCCAGAAAAATAGGCAGTGCACGTTTGCCTCCCATTCTCGGATTCTCGCTACAGAGGAGGTCTTACAGTTTCCTTAGGGTGTATTTTAAATGGATCCAAATATGAAATAATAGTATGTAGGGTTACGCTCGTTTTACGACTTTTTATTTAATCGTTTTGTTTATTAAAATTAAAACACATTTATACTTCCACGCCACCATGAGGTAAGATAAAAGGCGCGTTTTTGAAGGGTATCCCCAGTAGGTCTAATTGCTTTTAAATAAAAAACAAGCAAAAATAAAAATATTATTCACTGTCAGATTTGTTTTTTTTCTTTGGTGGCGAATTTCGGCTTTTGGAACTGTTTTCGTCTGCAAACTGTACGTTCACCTACTGGAAAAATATCACCTACGTGCTTCAAAGCTTCTGTCTTATTTTAGAAATTTTTATGAATTTTTTTGTCGCGTCAACGATTCCGATTTTTTCGGAACTTAAATCTTTGGAATGCTTAAAGTCATTTTGAGCTTATTGTATAAAACTCTCAAAAAGGACACCTCTTTAAAAATGCACGACTGCAAAATGCAGATTGCAGACAACTTTAAATAGGAACACCTTTTAAACATACATTTTATACAAAAATACTGTACTTCACATTAATTAAAATCTACGCAAATAATGTTCTTCTTCGAAGAAAACGCTTAAAATTTTGTTCCTGCATTTTAACGTATTATCCACACATTAAAAGAAGTGTGCAAAATGAAAACACTCCACGACAACACTCATCATTCAAAACTGTTTTAAAAGCTCTCAAAACAAAAGCACATCAACGGAAACCCAAGGAAAAAAAAGCCGAACGAGTTAACAAATGGACAGGGTAACTCTGAAGCTCGTCACTCAGATTTACGTTAGGTCTGAGTTAAATGCAATGAAAATTTTTGTTATCAAAAAGAGCGGGCAAACACTTTTTTGGAGAACTTCTTTCAATTTAGTATGCTGCAAAAATATGACACGCACATGAAAAAGCTTTCCTATTTTTTTGGCACAGAGTATAGCCGCTTTTCTTTTTCTGTTTTGTGGACGGATATGCATAACGATGTGAAATACGTCATACAAATGATTTGAAAAGCTTTTTTAATTGAATAACAACAGTTGTGTTTTCATGTAATTACCAATTTCGTGTAAATTTTATTGAAATTACATAATTTCAAAATGTAAGTTTGTATGGGAAATAAAATGATTTAGAATTCAATTTGGAAATGTTCGATAAATTTCGTCAATTTATACGAAACATCAACTGATGTGGGTATTTTTCGTTGAAATCAGAAACGAAACATTTGTGGAGTCTTCACTATTTGCTTACACATTGTCTAATTGCCCAGGAAAAATGTCATTTGAGATTATATTTTGTCAAAATTTCATTAGCCTAGAGTGCTGCTGATGCGAAACGAAAATTGTCGATGGTATCCACTAGGAGAGCGAAACGCTAACGAAAACAAGAGCGAACAATTTTTTAAGAAGAAAACAAGCTTTGATGAAACAACAATACAAACACACGACTAAGAGCTCAAATTTATTTTTCCGCACACAATTAGTTGGTCTGCAGACGTGAGTGGAGACGTATTTAATTTCGTCATTTGCTGTCTCAATGTTCAGCATACTGTCACTTTGACATTTTTTGGAACACAAAGTGGATTCGGCTAAAAACCTACATCTATTATAAGATGAGGTCAGGGTTCATTAAAGGCTTAGTTGTACACATGTACACAGTGCATTCTGCATACATAAGATATTCACGCTTAAAATATGGTTAATTAAATTTGCATATCTGTGTATAGGTACATTTATCTGTCGATCAAAGTTGAATCTCACCTACCTATCGGGAATTTCCTAGGAAATTTCGATTCCAGCGTAATATTTTATTCCGTACAAATTTTTCCTCGATGCTAAATCTCCCATGGAATATATTTTCGTCGAACAAAAAATCTGATGAAATGACAGCAAAACTCCCTGGGAAAGCTTATTCGCAATAAATTCTATGGGAAATTTTCAAATGAAACAAAAATTTCGGCGAAAATTTGTATACACGATACCCCCATTATGTATATGTGCACGATTTTCAGTGAACACTTATCGAACTTTGCCTACATGCATAACAACAACACTACAAGATCTATTTTATTGACCCAGAATTTAATTTCTCGCCACAAGGGCCACATTTTAACTTATACATGATGGTAATACAGTTTTAAATTGTCAACCACGGTGTTGCCAAATTGGCAAACAACTACTTATACTTCACATTAATTAACACGGCTTTCACACTAATACGATTTGCATGTGGGTTTCTATTGGTATAAGATATCAATTTTATCAAAACATTTAAATCCTTCCATTGGGTAAACAAAATTAAAGTAATTTTATTATGAACAAAATTTGCAGATCCGAATTTTTCTGTGGATCTACCCTCTGTTTTAGTAACTCCACTAAGCTCTAGTACAGTTGGAAACATTTACTTTGAAATCTACTATTTGAACATACACGAATGAAATCCAATACTATATCAAAATCAAAATCAATTCAAATCGCATTCCGTCAAATTCTACATTTAGCAATGAAAAACCCCATTATTAAAAGTTACTTTGGTTGAAGTATAACAGAATCATTTCTCCGCACTCCTTTTCCTTTACTTAAACCATAGGGAAAACCACAAAGAAAAAGCGATCTCAGTCATTTTATTTAACCCCACCACCATTCGAAAGCTACTATTACAGGGTGTATATAACATTCAAACACCCAGTAAAACACTTATGCGAATCATATACCCACACTGATCTCTATGATACACAGGACAGTATATTCTCTATTAATACAACAGTTTTTTTATGCAATTTAAAGATAAGATAAGGTGCGCTGGTACCATCCTTGACGTCTATCTGAGTGAAAAGTAAGTTTTCTGTGTTCTGTACGAAGTAAGAAAAATTTTCGTATTTTATTGTTTTATGCAAATATATAATACCTGCTCAATGTGTCATCTAAATGTAATTCGAAGTGTTATAAAATTAATTATAGTGGCATTGTACCAAGCAGTTATAACAGCCTTCACGTTATCTCATCTTTTTTGTATGAATACGCTATCAAGTGTTTTATAGAGATCAGTGTACACCCAGTTATTTATCGGGTTCATATACGAATAAATCTCATCGGGTGCTGGTATTTATCGCCATGTAAATTAATTTTGACAGGAGAATGTTCCGTGTTAGTAGTGTGTAAAGGCTCCTCCAAAACAACGCTAAAAAGAAACTTTATCTTGATTTAATATTTAAATTAAATAAAACAGTCTAAAACTCTGCCTAGTGTGTTAAGGCGCCGAAAATTTCGATCTAGTATGGTGGAGCATTAATTAAGTTCTTTTATAAACCACTGGAAACTCCATTTTAAGATAAATACAACAAAAAGTTCATGTTCAAGGTAATCACAGCTACCAACTATGCAAAGCAAACATTTTTCAGAACCCAGATCGTTTTATTTTCACGCGTTGAACTATATGGGTCATAGGACATAATAGGTCTGATCCACACTGCCAATTGGCACAAATTGGCACCAATTTCTGCCAAAACCTGTTCCAGACTTACAAATTTGGTAGTTTTTGGCAGAAGAGAGCGCTCTTTGAGAGAGTAAAATATTTCCCCTTCCTTACAATTTCTTGCCAATTCCTGCCCAATAAATTTTTGTAGGCAGCAATTTGTGGGCAGAAAATTTACAATTGTCAGACTGACGTTTGTCATAAACGAAAAAAAACGGTTCGTAGTTGGCGTGGAAAAATATTTGTTGAACAAATAAATTAATTTAGAAACACTAAAATACAAAATAATTAGTTTGAAGAGAAAAAAATGGGAATTTACAGCAAATAGAGAAATAAAAAAAAACAAATGTGTTGACGTTTAAAAATTGGCAGAAAATTGTGCACAATCTGTTCCAGACTTTTTCGGGCTTGATTTCTCAATGAGAGAATTTTATCCCCACTCTTCAAGTTTTGACAATCTACCAATTTCTGCCCAAAAAAAGTCTGGATCAGACCTAATATATCAGGGGCATAAGCGACAGCAATGCTCAAGTTAAAAAAAAAAATAAACTTGCGCGCGTTATGACAATCGGGCATTTCATTGTGGAATGTATCCCACATTAAAATTTTATACATCCCAGCTAATTGATGTCTGTCATCTGTCATGTCGACGCGTCCGTAATGCTTGTTAGAGTAATATAAGCATCTCTAACGCGGCTAACGCTCTATTAGCGATTTACCGTTTTATTTACAATTTAAACCAAGGATCAACCTGTATGTATACAATACTGAAATTCAATGAACCGTTTATGGGAAGAATAAAAGTATTAATAAAATTAAAGAAATATTTGTTTTCTATCTAAAAGAGATATAAATACAAATTATATGATTGTTGTTTTTTTTTCTGATGTCATAGATTTCAAAGTGAACCAACAAACATTACGGGGGACTGTCCGTTATTTAATTTTCAAGCACTTTCTAAGTTACATAAGTATCTATGAATCTGTGTCTGTATCTATATTATTTTCAAAAAATATAATGTTTAATGCAAAATTAAAATAATTCAATATGTTATCTAGATAGTAAGTAAGGTTATCAAATTAAAATAATTTTATAAAATAAACAAAAATAAAAAAAAATATTTGTACAAACCTGTGTGAGTGTTATGTGTGAATCGTTGAGCTTAATTGCAAAGCAAGCATATTGCATACATTACAAATTGTATGTGTTTCAGGTTTTATTTTTGATTTAATATTTCAAATTGAAATTTTGTTGATTTATTTGTTTAATATCTGTTTAATCGTTGGTATTTATTGATTCAATTTATGATAGCGTTAGAGAGAAGGCATCCGCAAAATTATAAACTTAGAAGAGCTCCATCTACTTTTGGTTAGATTGGCTAGGATTTCCTATTTCACATCAGGAGCAAACACAAGCAAAAACATAAATAGTTATAAATAAAAAAGAAAAACACACAAAATAAAAATTAAATCAAAATTAATAAAAAAAAAAAACATTAAAATAAATTCATTTTTATACATAAATATATTTATTAAAATGAAATGCAAAAAAACATTTTAAGAAAAATTGTGCTTTTGAAAATTATACAAAATGTATATTTAATGAACGAAATGTAGTCGAAGATAATTTTATTTATTTTTGATCACAGGATTGAAATGATTGATGGCGATGATTATGGATGAATTGCAATTTTTTTAAGTTCAAATATCATCTAAAAATTACAAAACAAGATGAATACACATGGCATTATTGATTGATTTTTTGTTTGGAAATTATGAAACAGCAAAAAGATTTGGAAAATTTTAAATTATAGTTTTGATTTCATATTTGTTTGAAAAAAAAATTTAAAAAAGTTTGCAAAATACATATGAGCATAATGTGTAAGAAATTAACAGTATTGGATGGATTTTTACAAATGATGAAAAACTAAAATTTAAAAAAATAGCATTCCAATTAGTTTAGTTGTTAAAAAAATAAGAACGGAAAATCAAATTATGTAAAACAATTTTACTGTGTATGTACTTATTTATGTATAAAACGACTGTTGTAGCATTTTTTTTTAAATAATACTTTACATACCTGCGACGATTTTGCTCATTTGCATGACTTGTTGAGCCAAAATTTGGTTAAGTTGAAGTAGATGTTCTCGTTGTTTCTTTTCGGCATTTATTTTACTTGGAGGTAAGCTGACAGTGTCCTGTGAACAGAAAGATAATAAGATATATAATCAGGTTTGTATTCATTATATTTAGAGTTTAAATATATATAATTAAATGTGTTATTTAAAAAAAATGTTCGTCCATTTGCAACTTAATGGGTAATTTCTAAATTTTAATTGACTAGCTAATTATTATACAATAATGTAGAGAAAATTGTTGCAGAATTGGGAAGTGACAATATGGCCAGCTGCCAAAAGATTTCCTTCCAATTAATGGACCTCTTTACTGGAAAGCTAATAAATCAATATCTCATTGGTCGTATTCAGATTTCAGTACGATATTCTGTCTACAGAAGGTTATACTGCGTTTTCACCTACCACTTAATCCAGATTTATGTGGACTTACCATAAATCTTCTTCGAAATCTTCTTAATTTTGAAGATTTCCCATACAAATTTTAATCTCTTTAAATGAAAATTACAAATTAATCTCATTGGAACCTTCTTAAACACACCCCAAGCAAACATCATTTTGTAGAACGCGGCCAGAATGCGCATATCCAAATGTCAATTCTCCATACAGAAAACAAGTAGGCCATCTTGCTACAGTCGTCACGTAGCAATAATCTCCGATTTTTAACTTTATGTGTGTTAGAAAGAGATGGATGTATAGAGAAGTTCAAAATAATCTTTTTTTTTATGGTGAAAACACTTCAAGATTAATTTTTGATCTACTTTTTTTAAACCGGATTATATCTAGGTGAAAACATAGTATTAGTATCAACATACTCGTAAGTTCTTGAACAACTAAAACCAGTTAGGTTAAGACGTGTCCATGAATCAAAGAAAACCAGATTACGATACTTCTTTGTTTTTTTATTTTATTGACGTCACCAGAGATCGAAATCCATTAATCCACAATCAACAACAATTTGCAGATTTTTAATCTCTGGTGCCGTCAATAAAATAAGAAAAATAAAGAATTGTCGTAATCTTGTTTTCTTTGATTCATGAGACGTGTCCATACGAGTATTATGTCGACCGATCGGCCTTGGTTTCATGTCGAAACCGAACCAAATTCAAACCGAACCACATTGATCCAATGTGCCGAAGCGAACCTTTCAGTTTTTCATTGACAGCTCGTGTGTGTTTGTTGTCTTCTGTCATTAAAATTAACCGTTTTGATTTCTCTTTCCGTCTGGTATTTTACATTTAGTGATTTGAAAGATATTAATACGTGTTGTTCTGTAGCGTTGGTTAAATAATATTAATATTACATAGGTTCATATATATATTTGTGAAATCAAGGGAAACTAAAATGAAGTCGTCATGTATGGCGTTCGTCCGACATATTGGGACAGTCTTAATCAGAAATACAAAAATATAACCGAAAACGATTTACTGAATGAAACCGTCCACACTACAAAAGAAATGTAGACGTCATGCAGAACGGAACGTGCGACCAGTGTGAATGACTAAATGTTGAAGTAAAGTTTATAATTTAATAAAGAGCACATGTGAAATTTTTTTAAAGTTGTCGTATGTCGTTTTCGAATGACTATTCGAATTTAATCTTTTTACTTCGAATTTTTCATTTTAGGAATAAAACATAATAAGTGAAAAAAGAGTAATTTCGAATATACGATCAATTTTGCGGTCAAAAAATGTAGTTGACTATACATTTAAATTTTTAAGTCCGTTAGTCTTCTCAATGTAAACAATTTAACAATTTCAGAAGGTATTATAAAATGATTTAACATTTTTTAAATTGGTATTTCATAACATCGGAAGGAATATTGTTTAAACGAGTTTTCTTTATATTACGAAGTAGAGTGAATACAAAGTTCTTTATATTATTTTCGAATCGCAACCCGAATTACTCATATGTATACACTAATACTTACAAAGTTGTGAAATGTCATTTTGCCACTTTACCATATTAAAATATTCGTCACTAGCGCTAATAGAGCAAGTGCGCAAAAATATAGCGTCCACCGTTGGTTGTGACACCGAATAAAGCTGGCAAATGCAACATATAAATGAAATTGCGGAGATTTCATTTTTCTAAGCGTGCCGGTGCCATACTAAAATTAATAACATAAGACACAATCATAGACATAAGGTGGGTTTTTTTGCATTCCTCGGAGGAATTGGTTGAAAAAAAAAGACTAAGTCGCTTAATGAAAATATTGGCAGCAGTGTTAGCAAGATGGCATTTAGAAAACAGCTGTGCTCAAAATGGATTTGATGAGCCAGAAGCGTTTAACCTGCGTAAAATTTGTCGGTCGAATTTTATTTATTTCCAACAAAATTCTCTGAAAATCGAATTTAAATGTATGCTGGACATGGAATACAATTTGTGAGAAATGATTGCAAGGTAAGTTCAATAGAAACTAGTGATTGAGAACATGTTTGTAGTGAAAACTATTTCTTTTAGATTTTCAAATTTTGTCACGGAGCATGCCACAGAGCCTTCAATTGGAGGAAGAATCCACGTAAGGTGCGCTGGACGAAATGACTTCACAAGGCAGCCAGCAAGGAATTGGTTATCGATTCCAGTTTCAACGAAAATGGGTGATGACGAACTTGGTGCAATTCGCCGATGCAATGTGCCGATTTCAGCACAGTTGGCACGTGACAATTATAGCAACATGGCATTGCATTTTCACTCCCTTGAAATCATCCCACAAGCAAAGGATATTCTTCGATGGAACAAAGCATTCTCTTGTGAATATGTGGATACTGCACAAGGCATTGCCAAGTAGAGAATGTTCAATGCGCTAGAATGTTGATTCTATTCTTTACACTTTTTTTATTATTTCGATTTGGATCGCCTCAAACTGAAATTCGAGCATTAATCGAAGCCCAAATGATTAATCGAAAAGCAGTAGCTACCGACATGGGTTTCCACTTTGGCAGAAAGGCTTTTAAAATAAAAAAAGACATCGACATTTTATTTGAAATTAGAAAAAAAAAATGTTTTTTTGAAAACTCCAAATTTCGAAAACAACTCAATGGATTTTTTTTCAAAACTTTGTAATGCGTTTCTATATATACAACCAATGTTGGAAGTAATTTCAAGCTAGATTTTTTTTATATATTCTGCCCTATCGAGGTAACCGCCGGAGCGGAATTCTCTCCGATTTACTACGAATCAGACATTTTGCTTCGAGGTAATTCTCCGATGGGCTGATCGGAAATTCTTACTGACGAAATTCAACGCATGCTATTTGTATGCGATGAAGTACTTTAAATGGTTGTATTTATGACAGATACAAACAAAATATTCTCCGAAGTCCTCCGACAAGTCCTTGAAAGAAATTGTTTATTAAAATGTAAGTAATGAAGAAATAAACCTTATGTACGTTAACTTGTGGGCTTTTTGTTTTTAGGCAGAGCGAATAAACAAGTTCACTGCAATATGACCGGATAATAAATCTGGCCAGCCCGATATTGCATATCTAAAATTACGCAAGGACACCAGAGGTTGTGGCTGTGTTTTAGTTTTGAATACATCATTTATTTTTTAAAGGTTTGGAGTGACACCATCAGACCGATAATTTGTTTTGTATTTGTGTTGAATCTGCTCCAAAACAAAAGCAAATGCATTTTTATTTAGGCCAGAGTTTTTCTTCAATCTTGAAGGGAATTATAGAATTAGCGCTGCGTCAGGTAGTCAGGGTATATTGTTTTCGTTCTTGCAATGTTCTTTAATTTTCTAAATAAATAATATTGAATTTCAAAAGTTTTTTTTTCAAATTATTCTTTTGTTGACAGTTCAAACGGAAACAAAACATGTGTTTGGAAATAGGGAGGGGACTTTTTTCGATAGTTTTGATTTTAAGATCCGTGCATCTAATTACATTTCTTAAAAACTAGCGCATTATAATTTTAAAAAAATCTTTCTATAAACAATAAATTACACTCTCTCGCCAATTTTGCATGGTTTAAAACGTTTATAGTGTTTATTTAATAAAAAAAAACAATCGAAAAAAAATCGCTTTTTCGATATATCCGTTAAGTTGCCCATCTCTGCTTGAAGTTTATATCCATCGCAATGCGTCGTCGTATTTCTTTAAAATTTCTTCCGATGACAGCTACTTCGAACTGAAATTGAATTTCCGACGAAGATGTTTTGCGGAGAAAACTCCGCTCCGACGGTTACCTCGATAGGGCAGATTACCATGAACCAAAATCATTTTATCTAATAAGTAAGAGGGTTCAATAACGATTACAGAAAGTTATAAAACATCTCTTTAGGTTGACCAGTTTCGAAAACAGCTCCTAAGATAATAATTGTAACATGAGCTTTTTTCTGAAAATCGGCAAAATCCATAAACGTATTCCTTCTTCCTTTCGAAACTGCTTGGCCTAGAGGGGTGTTGTATACCTTTATGGAATCGTCATCCAATCCTCTTATTTAATGGATAAAATGTTTTTGATAATTATCTTTCATGTCAAAATATTAGTTTTGAAGTTTCTATACATTTTGTCGATAACTTAGTGGAAAATTATTTGGTGGTACAATTTTTATCCTCTCCAATAACTAAGCCCTGAGAATTTTCTGGGTTTAAGCTAACCACTCCCGGTGATTAGTTGTTTTTAAATTTATTATGCAAATTGTTAATCACTCTCATCGTTTTTTTGTCCAATTTCCACGGGGCTTAGAAAAAAAGATGCCTATAAATATCAGAGAAACCTATTCTTCGTTGAGCCCCGAAGACACCTTATGTTCGCCCTAAGCATTTTTTTAAAAAACCTGAACTCACCCTGATAAACACATTAGCAGAGAGCAGATATCAGAAGAACTGTCAAACTTTCTTGCTTGTGGCATTTCATTTAGATACAACAGCAAAAAATAATATTTGGAAATGCCGAAACAAAATGACAGTTCCCCTGGCGATAAAGCCTGCGATGAAAGCATAGGTACTATCTTTTGCATGCTATAAAAATATAGCTGCGATTTCGGTCGCCACTTGCGATAATGAAATCATGCTTTAAAGCTTCCTGTACCTCGCCGTTTCCACTGGCGATAAATTCATCGCAATAGCAGCAGCATGGGCACCTCAACTAATACTTTAATAAAGAATTTTCGATGACAACTTTTAGTTACATTCTGAGCATTACTGCTTTTAAAAAAATAAAGCAGCTGCAAAAATGAAAGTAAACATGGTTTTTACATAGGCGTTTTTCTTTTTTCGTTCAGAGCAGAGCACTGAACATAGTTCGAATAGAAAGATTAAGCTCTGAACTTTTTTCAAACAGAGCTCTAAACACTGATATGTTTTCTAAACACACTAAAACCACACAAATCAGAATACATTTTTGTTTGAACCATAAAAAGCAATATAACATAAAACTACCCTTTTTTTGTTCATACACCCTAGATACAGAAAATCAACAAGCGATCAGCTTTCGCAACTTAATTGTATCTGATTATTTTTTTCTTCATTTTTCCTTCTTGACACACATGACATTTGGTGCGTTCAGCAATTTACTCACATGCACAGTCGATTGTGTCCGAGCATATTGAGCGCGATCTCCGCATGTTCAGAACGATAAAAGGAACACACATATGGAGCATAATAATCTGAGTTAAAAAGAAACACAAACAAATGCTCTGAACTAAAAAATAAAAAACTCATCATATAGCTGATATATCGGTCTCCACTTGCTATAGTGAAAGCATACTTTAGCGCTTGCTTCGGACATTAGACTTATCGCTATTGGAGACCGCATTTTATGGCGAGTTGAGGTAACGAATAATCTGTCAAAGTCACGAGTGACTTTTGATTGATTTGATTTCTTTATTGAGTCTTTTATAAAAAGGTTTTACAATGGTGTGTTTCTCGTTTGCTTTAGAAGTTTATACTGCGGCTGTTAAGTATTGCCTGCTTTGTCTGTAAAGTAGTTGTTCACCTCTTGGTCGCTATAGTTTTGTATGGTTGAACTGCTTTGCTCATGAGCAGTGTATCAGTTATTTGTGACGTGTTGTCATCTGGTGTTTATGATAAAGTAGTGGAACTGCTCTTCCAAAGAGACAGTGCATATGTAACTTGTGGCGTAGTGCCACCTGTCACGAGTGACTTTTGATTTTCTAGAACTCTTCGGGTTGTCAAGTAAACCAGGGTCAAACCTTAGTTAGGTTAAATGATCGAAACCAGTAATGCGTAGTAATTGGGTATAGTGTAATATTTTAAAGAAAAAAAACCTGGGGTACATGAGAATTCACAACCCGAACGTGAAAAACATTATAGAATACGAAAAGTTTTTAAGCCAGTCTTAAACCGGATCTACTATCAGATACCTGTGCTATTATAAGAAACTTACATTCGAAGAATTAATAGGTGCATCTGAGAGCATTTTTTTAATCACTTCAACTTTTTCTTGTCGCCGTTTCTTTTCCTCTGGAGAAAGTTCTGGAGTCTGAAAGTATTTGCAGTTATATATTTTTCTCACCTCAACTTTTTATCATTTACACTCACCTTTTCTGGAATATACCTTTCTGGTATAACAATTTTATTTGGAGCCAAAAGAAGATTATCAATTGTATTCTCAGATATCTTCTCACCATGTCCGAGAGCCGATCTGACAACATCTGGCGCATTGATCCTTGGTCGCAGGGCAACTTCCATGTCAAGATCATCCCTAGCTCGCCAATTTGTGTTCTAAGACATTTGCCAAAAAAAACAAAGAAAACGGTTAGAGAAAAAAAAACTACGTACATATTTTAAGTTTCCGACAAAACTTACATTTCGATTCATGTCATTTTCGGCCTGAACATTCTCCATAGCCTTAGCGTTCACATTATTTGGAGCCGTATAATGGCGTCTTTTCTCTCTAGGAACTGCCCGCCGATGCTTGTGCGATGAAGGAACCTTTTCCGTATTAGAAGTAGACTTTGCCGACGTCGATGTTGTCGATAAAGTAGTATTGTCTTCGGAGGCACTTCCAGCTGACATTTCGTTCATTATTTGACGAGCCGCTTCGCTCTGAAACACCGTACTCAAGTCACTTATGCTCTTATTCAGGCTCTGCATCGACTCGGTCTTCTGACGTAGTGAACTTTGAATAGATGTAGGAGGTGCCGGTGGAGGTGGTTGTTGTTGATGATAGTGTCTCGATTTTGAATGATAGCCATTTGGCAAGGAAGACTGCTGCTGATGGAACGGATACACATTGCTATTCCGATCAGACATTGAAACCATATATGGATTGCAGTTGTTGGTAGTCGATGATGGCGAATTATTGTAGTAGTCGGTGTATTTGATAGATTGTCTTGAGCCAGAATGATTTTTGTGAACCTTTGGTAGTAATTTAGGAGGTTCGGTATAGGTACGTGGCAATGATTTAGAGCGCGCTTGGTAGTCTTCAGTAATAAATTGCGAATTATTATGTTCCTCTTCCTGAACCTGGTCGAGATTCTGAGTGGATGTGGTGGTGCTGCGTTCACGGTCGCGATGACGTCTTTCCGATTCGCGCTTTACAATTCTAACTGTTTTTATTTCTTGCTTTTCCTGGTTAGATAAGTTTGCGAAGGGATTGGTTTCCAGGAATCCGTCGCTGTCCACCCCGCTGGTTTCAAGTGGATCTGAATCTTGATAGCGATAGCTGCGGTTGTTCTTGCTGCTATCATCGAATTCGCTGTGTTTGTTGGATCCAGTATAGTTCAGAACATTCCCGCTGGATTGTGTGGAGCTAGTGTCTACATACAGAGGGGTAGAGAGGCTTGGGGTGTCATTGACTGTCCGATCTACGCTAACCATGGAATCTAAATCAGTTTCTATCCAGCAAGTGCTTGAAGTTCTTTTTTTGATGTGCGACGATGAAGTTGGGGTTGAGGAACCTTCCTTATTACCAATTTCCTGGTAGAGTCGATTTGAATTCTCCGTCAATTGACGTACAGCTTGGCTTAACTCTTGACGCTGACGTTGCATGTCTCCAACAAGCTGTTGAACGCGTTTGAGTTCTGATTCCAGCATTGCTGTAGTCGAACTTGCATACTGCGTGATCTCGCCTCGCATTGGATTCAAGGCATTTTGAGATCCTCGCGATGCTTGTAACTTCTGTCTCAGGACCAGGAGTTCCTGTTCCAACCTAGCATTCCCGGCAACAGTTTGTTCTAGTTTCTAAATGAAATAATAGGTTTTAGAAAAAAAGGTTAGAAAATAAAGTAGGAGCATTTAATCTGCGGAATTAAGGTGATAATGATTGCGTCTGCTTTCGTGCAAGAGTTAGATAGAGAAAGTACAACCAAATAGAGATCTACAAAAATAATATAACTAAGGAGGAGTAGCTTAAGCGTGTAAGCATGGCCGTTGTGTAAAGTCCTCTTCGTGGTGATCATAATGTATTTAAGCAATAATACAAAAACAAGTTAAAGGAAAAAAACAGACGACGACTACTAGGCACCTCGTCTACCTTAGAATTTTCAGCCAGCAGCTGATGAACTCTAGACAGTTCTGCTTCCAGAATGTATTGCTGTTTTTTTGCAGCTTCCAAAACCATTGGTGTATTATTAGAATCGTGGATTCTAGCACGAAGACCGCCCAGAGCTCGTTCCAGGTCCTCCTTGTCACGTTGCAAATTTTGCAATGTGCCAGATTCTTCTTGCAATAACTGATCCAGTTGATAGAGTTGTCTTACTTTGGACTGGAAAATATCAAAACGAAATTAAATGTTAAGTCCTTTCTTCTTTAAAGTTTGGAATATCAAAACCATAGTATACAATCATTTTGATAGTATGTATCGCCTCTCGCCTTTTTATATTGCGAATAAAGGCTTAACGGAAAGACTGCAGATGTCGCCACTCTCGCCCCTCAAGATGATAGACAGTACTATGGTTTCTATATACTTATAGGTATAATTATTCGACACTCACCTGAAGCTCTGTATGATTTGGACTTAAACGGTCCCATTGCTTTTGCTCTTCTTGCAGCATACGTCGTTCTTGTACCCGTTGATTGAATTCCAATCGATCAAGGGTCACGGATTCAGGTCGTTGGATGCCATTTAAGCGTCCGGTTGTATCGTTGCTGCGATAGAGTGAACCCAATTTAACCATATTGTCAACTAAATTCACCAAAGGTTTGCTCTTTTCATATTGACGTTCAAGATCAAGAAGATGTTGCTTAAGATAGTCTAAGCGTTGTATTGATTCAGCGCGAGTTAAACCTTCAGCTGTACGTATTCGGTTCTGAAGTGAAAATTTTACATTTATTGAGAACAGAGTAGTTTTATAAATAAATGTAATATTAATAACAGAGATTAGTTTTCAACATTGTAAGCAATTAAAATAAGTTGTAATATATATTTAGTTTTGGAATTTTTTAAAAGTAGGGTTAGTAGTGATGACCCCGTCCTGTCCGATTGATACACAAAATACTTGTTTACTGATATTAAGCAAGACTTCACACCCTAACCACATTACACAGAATACAAAAAAAGCATGACTATACTCTATACACTTGCAGGTAGATTGATTCATACTTCGTAATCCGGCTCGAAGGACCAAACTTCTTGAAAGCAAAATTAAATTCAATCATTGTTTACTGAAGTTTTATTTACATAGAGGTGTCTAAAGTATTTTATTGTAATAATTTTGTTTACATACATATTAACAGAAAGCTGAATATTTTTTTTTAAAGTTAACTAGAAAAAGTTTCTAAGAGAATTATAATATTTTATCGTTCGGCCAACGAAAACCCTTTACCCATTTTCAATATTTTATACAATAATTATTTTGTATGTACATAATATTTGAAAAAAATTGTATATCAGTAAGTGTTGCGAATGACAATTGCACTACAACATTCACAATGTGTTTAAGCAAGATTTTTTACAATTTTATTTGAAAGATCACAATTCCGTTCGTAAAACTTTTAATTCCTAAATGCTTGGAAAATTTTGCCCAATTACCAATAAGTTAGTAGTTTGATTTAATGCGTATAGTTAATTATTTCTCATATTTAGAAATATGTATATGCTTTTTTTTAAACCTGAATTTCATGAATATCGGTGCAACATTGCTCAATAGCACGAGCCGTATTACTGTTTTGTCGTCGCAATTGGATCAATAACAAAACCAACTCTTCGTGGGTGCGACTTAATAAATCTCCAGCTGATACGTCCAGATTCTGTATATATTTATGACAACACATTTGCATGTATTTAAGTATATTTGTTTGCGTTATTAAAAATAATTAAATAAAAACAAATAAAAATAAAATGTGTGATACATGCTTAATTGAAGTAATCATTAATAGTTAAATACTCACCCTCATCTGAGAACTTGTTTCACGTTCAAGAAGATCAATTTCAGCTCGACTTCCAACACGTCTGAGGGGATGATATCCATTGGTCTCTCTGTAGGCATTATTTGCTGCATTGATATCATAGCTGCTGCCCCTAAAGCTCATCGAATTGCCTGTGACAGCCATTGCGTTAGAAGAATTTGACAGACCGTACACATTACGGTCTCGTTCAGTTACTAATTGCGTAGTTTTTGCGTATTTTGCATCCATTGCATTGCCATAATATGAATTGGCTAACTTGGAAATTTGTTCATAATTTAGCATTTGATCAGAGGGATCTGGTTTAACGGTCAAATTTACTTTGGGGATATTGCGTACATTTCGAACAGATATTGATGCTGTAATAGGTTTTAAATATGATTTAGCTTAATTTTTCAATTGAATTAAAATAAACAACTTTAAATAATAATACTTAATTATGTGAATAAATAAACGCAAAAAAATAAATAATAAGCCATATATGAACATAAATCTTTCAAGATCAGCTGTTAATGCAAATTAAAAGTTGTCAATTTAGTTTTTGACAGCTGACCAATCAAAAGTTAAATCAGCCATTAAATCAACTTAATTAAGTGCATAATTTAAAACTAAAAATATTTAAGCATTTATAAACATAATTAAGACTTGTGAGCTTGTTTTTTCTATTTAATAATCTATACTCAAGTAGAGTTTGACTAAAATCTATATTATGTATAATACAATACAACATATTGAAATATTTTGGCTTCAAAAACCTATAAGTATTTCTCTAAGCCTCACAGAAGATACACGGTATTCTTACTAAAATATGTTTTTTTAATTCAGAAATGAATATTTCAACAATACTTTGAATATAAGTATCTTTTTTTTATTTTATTTGCATCGCAAAAAATATGTGCTCTGCAGAATAATATCGTCAATCGGCCAGAACATTATTCAAAGGAAAAACAAAAATTAAACAAACTCACAGTACTCTACCTTATACAAAGAATCTACTTTTTGAACTACTTCAAAATGGCGGCTGGGCTTCAGTCTTTATTGTGGTGCTCGGTATCTATGTATCTATGTAGTATATAGAAATCTGTAATGAGACTTCACTAATGGCTAATTTACAAAACTGCGTTGGGCGTGCTTTGACAGTTTTTTCTATCAACCCGAAAGTTCCAACATATACTGCCTTTACACCACTGCGATTTTTAATCCATGTTTCCGTTTTGGACTTCTTTCGGTTGAAGAGTTGCTTTTAAACATTGCGATATTTAATAGTTGTTAACTTTCTTCAAACATATATCCGCACACTTTACTCCACTTAATATAGAAAAGTTAAATCGTACCATAACGAAAATTTACAAAAATAAAGGGAAAAACTCTTCAATTTATCAACCTGAGCAATTTTGTCTATCCCAGGCACCACAGGTGGGAACTAATGTTACGTGTCTGTATATATTAGCAAGTACACAAACCGATGTAACTTAAGTGACAGCAACGCTCAAGTTAAAAAAATAAACTTTTGCTCGCGTTTTAACATGCAGCAATGTATTTTTCTACATCCCAGTATTTATCTCACACTAAAACTTTATACATCACAGCTAATTATATGATGGAAATTCCCAATTCCACTTTACTTTCGCTTAAAGTTATCTGTTATGTCGACGCGTGCGTAATGCTTGTTAAAGTAATGTAAGTATCTCTAACGCGTTAGATACCCTGACGTTATTTTACCAAGCATTACGGACGCGTCGACATGACAGATGATCTTAAACGAACACATATAATAAACATAATACTCGTAACATAAATAATTGTAAAATGGAATTAAGAATTTCCAACAGACGTCAATTACCTGTGATGTAGAAAATTTGAGTGTATAAATATGCTCGGATGTAAACAATAAATTGCTCGGTTGTCAAAACGCGCGCAAAAGTTACATTTTTTTTAACTTGAACTTTGCGAATCATGACATTAGTGTCCAACGCGTCACACTTTACATAAATTGCTATTTTTGAACTTTCACCTTGAGAGAAGTGACATTGAGATTTTTGGTAAGAATGTATGATAAACATTCTGATTCAGACTGTGACAGACTGATTCACAAGTGGGAGAGTATATGCATTTCACCAAACATCAGTTTCAATTACGATGGCGTTCGCTGGCATTTCTTACTTACCTAAACAAAAGTGAACGAAACTAAACGAAAAGTATAAATCTGACAATATTTTACTTGTTTCAGTACGACAACTTAAGTACCGCGTTTCATGAAACAAGCTCACAAGTATTAATTTAAATAAATATATTACCAATCAAATGGTTTCATATATACATATAACTTAAGAAATAAGAATTAAAATAAAATAAAATAAAAATCTTACCAATATTGGTGGTGAAAAAAAATTGAAACAAAAACAAAAAGTGTGTGACTTGTGATAGTAGTATAGGTAGTAGAAGGTGTGATTTTTGCAAATGTCATAATTCAACAACAACAACAACAACAATAACTGTTTTATTTATTTTTTCTTTTTACAATTTTTTTACATAAATGAAATGAATTAAAACCATGCTTTAATATTTATAATGTGGCATATTTTTGGTTCGAATTTTTACAATCCACATTTATGGTGTTAATTAAACTTTTCCTGTGTATAGATTTTGGCAAATGTAACAGTCTTGGGTTTGACATTACTTTGTGTTTCTGCTGTCAAAATTGATTGCTGTTCCAAATTTCGATTACTTTCAACTGCCCTGTGTCCAATTTCATTTGAATCGATTTTTGGTGAATCAGGTTTTTCTCCACTTAAACTGCCACAAGTAATGGAGTTGCCATTATTACTTCCAGTATTTTTCATTAAGCCACTTGACATCGAGTCCCATTGTCGAATAGTTTCTCGATCAATTTCGGTTGATTTTCTTGAATAATTCGAACCACCACTATCTTCCCGTAGAACTTCATAGACATCGTCCATTGCCGCTGCTAATTGCACGTAAACATCATTTTCATCTTTCTCATCGGATGCTGTGGGGCTCAGTACTTCAGGAACGGTTTCATTTAACCGATTCTTATACGAGGATCTTCCTGAGACATTGTCATTGACATATGTAACATCCCGAGATATCTTGACTTTGGGCTGCGGTTGATGCTGTTGTTTTTGCTCTGACATTGCTAATGGCTGAATACGATCCAATTCATCCATTGAACGTGCATGTCTCTGCGAAACTCGTCGCAAGCTTTCCCGCCAGAGGGCGTCTTCTTCCCAGAGTTGCTCGCCAGCTCCGCTTAAGCCTGAAAGGTTTGATCGATTATTCAGTTCTGTAACACGATCAGTATTAATGTGCTTGCTTAAATTAGCCTCCACCGAGGGAATTGGTGAGGATGTATTGGATGTAGATGCAAAAGATGAAGACGTTTGACGTTGATGATGAGAATGAACAAAACTGTCAGTCAGTGGCTCTCCACTGATCTTAAGATTCTTACCATCGCAATAGCTTAGTTTCTCTATGTTTGTTTTCATTTTGTACAAGTTCTTATTGTCAATCGTCTGATCTTTCTCTGTCAATATGTCAACCGAAAGCGACCTAGAAGAGCCTTTCAGAGTCATATTGTCTACTATCACAGGATTTATTGATTTACTAATTGGATTGTGAATATGCGATATTCCAGTCGCTAATCTATGAGGACCTATCGCTATATCTCGTTTGTTGTTGAGAGTGATCGGACTGGATAGTTCCCGACTACTAGTTAGCTCGGAATAGTAGTAAGGAGCTGATTGCTCAGAAATATTGCTATTGTTTCGACTATGGATAGGAGTGATCTGAGTCAGATCAAAAGCTGTACAAAAAGATGTCTGATCGAGATCAACAGACGACAAAGTGACGCTTTTTGCAGTTTCAGCAGAAAATGCTGTTCCTGGAATAGATGCCAGCCCCGAACTCATTATTACATCGTCAGATGCACACTGAGCATCATGCAGCGAAAGATTTTTTTCTTTTAGAAGTGATTGAGGCGGGTGTTCCTTTTCCACTTCAATCTTCTGCAGAGAGTCTGTCGATGAGACAAAATTGATGTTTCCATAAAAATGCTCATCGCCCTTGTTCCGGAATATTTCAGGAGGTTTAATCAGATTTCCCGTTGTGTCGTTCAATATGTTCTTATCAGAGTTTTGGTAAATGTACAAATCATTCGTAGTTTGCAGATGATTTAAATACGAATCCAGATCGGTAGTGTTTATCGTTTCTTCGAACTGTTCACTCAATGATTCGATTTCACTGATCGATTCCTCTGAAAGCGGCCGGCGACTGCGTTGTTTCTCCAGTTCTGAGTCAGAACCTTGCCGATATCGATACTCTACAGAGTCTGTTTCACTGCTGTCGCCAGTAGTTAGTTTCTGTGGAAGTGAACTATTTGACTGGTATCGAGGACTTGACACAAATGACGGAGAATTGTTCTTGAGCTTATTGTATAAGTCAAAGTCTGATGACGTATTAGAACTGTTGTCCGTCTGAATACTGTAGTTTGAATCAGATAGTGTTCTTTCGTGGTTCTTTAAAATTGGAGTTTTAAGCCCACGAATTTTCAAAAACTGATCAGGAAGCGATAAACGTGAACTTTTAAGACCTTCCGGTTTACTCATGTTCAGAGATGAATTACTTGAGTGAATTTTCGGTATCTGATCAAATGATATATTGAACTTCTCTTTTCGCTTTACTGTATCGTAGTGTTCCGATGAAAATATCTCTTCTGTGTTTAATTCTTCCATAGGAGGAGGTGACAATGGTATGGGCGGTGGAGAGACAATTTCACTGTCTGAACTCTCAGCACAGTTTGTCAACGGTGTTGTGGCCCCGAGATAGTACGATGCTGGGCGAAACGTATCTGAGAGACTAAAACGAGACCTTGATCTCATTTTCGTGCTTTCTGGATTTTTCGAGGACTCATCATCGGCGTCAGAACTATCACTGCTCATGATTGTACTTTGTGAAGGCTTGAGAATATCGGGAAGGTCTTTTCGTTTATTCTGTGCTCGCTCGGATGTTTTCTTGGACTTTTTCTTCAAGGTATCTGAATATTTTTTAAGAGTATCAGTGGTTTTTGTCTTTTTGAGAGTAGATTTTCCAGAGGGTGCAGTTTCTTCTGATGGTAAGGTTTTGTTCAAGGATAACTCCATATAGACTGGCTCTGGAATTGTTTGAGCTGGTTTTTCTGGTTTTGCTTTGGTATTAGCTAAAACACACACTACCTCGTAATTCGAGTTCATATTTTCTTCAAGCCCTTTTGTCATTTCTACATAAGGATTTTCTTCTTCGGCCGTTGAGTCATTAAGCCCAGCAAAAACCACACTAGCTGATGGACTTAGGACATTACGTTTAGGTGCCATGGGTAGATAATGATCTTCGGCTGGACTTGGCAAGGTTGGAGGATCGTTTTCATAAAACTGCTCAGCTGACGGATCATCCATGAGAAGGCTACTAACAGACCCACTTTTTTCATCATTCTTCTTCAATTCAGTTGGAGTTAGAGCAGTTTCAGAATCCGCTAGAGCTTCATCTAGATCATCGTCGGTATACTCACATGTATTTTCGGCATCTTCTTCATCTTCATCTGAGTTAAGATCTTCATCTTGAACTTGCTTATCAATTGTATCTCGTACACAAATTTCCGTTGGTGAAGACTCAATTTTCTCAGAATCGTTCTTGGTGTCAGTTTTAGAATCTATCAAAATATTTTCGTAATTCTTACCAACTAAAGTTGTTGCTACTAGAATCTTAGGCTTATAAACAGGCACATACGATGAAACTGAGTAATCATCATCGAGCTGAAGGCTTATTGAGCTGAGATCTTTCTTAGGCATTGCTGGTGAGTTTCTTTGGGGCAATGCGGGTGGCGGTGGTGGTGGTTCTAATAAATCACAACTATCAACATCGATCTTTTTCAAACTATGGGAAGGAGTTTTTAAAATGGGTTTAGGGCTAGTATTTGTGTTATTTTTATTTGGACATTGTACACTACTGCATGGATTATTTTGTGGTTTCAAGCAATGAGTGACATTTTTTAAATTATTGTTGCTTGTTTGTACTGAGCCTATGTCTATTGCACTTTTGTTTGTTTCAATTGTATACATTGAGGATGAGGGAGTAGTTGGAGTAGTAGACCTTCCTGCCGGCGGTTTCTCGGACCCATCTGACGAAATTATACATAACAAATAAATTTACAGAGAAATTGTTTTTTTTTTAAAGTTAATTTTGTAGGTGAATTTGGTTTATAAAAAAATCATGTAGAAATGAAATGAAAAACTAAATGAATACAAAATTATTTACCGGCAATTTTTTAAAAAATACCAACACCTCTGAAAAAAACCAAAGATTTAGAACCCTCACCAATTTTTTTTATTTTTTCTTTACACCGTAAACTGTCCCAGTTTTTTTCAATGTCTACTTAAGAGTTTTATTCTTTTATAAAAAAAAATATGTTTTCATGCAAAAATTTGTTGAATGTGGTGTTTAAGAATATTTTCTAAAAAGTGATTTTCAGAGTTTGTTGCTGGTTTTGGACTCTATTCATTTAAAACAAATCTATTTTTGTTGTGTTAACAGGGTTAAAATTACAATGGTGTTAAATTAAATTAAATAAAAATAAAAAAAATTATAATAATGACTTTTGGCGCGCACGGCAGGAAGGTAGTTAACAATTTTGCTGTTGTTGATTTTTATATTGTTTCAGAATAATACTTAGAAAAAATATTTCATTTTGTTAAAACTAAAGAAAAAACTTAAAAAAATTATAAGAAGTTCCAAAAAAATAGATCCAGTGGGATAAAAGTAAGGAAATAAATAGTGTGTAAACATCCAATCCAATAATGTTAATTATACATAAACATATTATTTGTTAAATATTAGAAGTCTTGCAAAGTTAAGATTTTGAAGAATATTTTTGCTAATATTTTTTTCATTTGGCTGTGAGATAGTAGTTTAAACCCTTAGGTTCATTAACTTAACTCCGATCAAATGGGGTTCAAGCAAGTTTATTGATACTTAGTGGGATAAAATCTTCAACCAAAAATGGTTCAAATATTTCTACGTATGTGTTATTAATACTTCAAATTTAATTTTTAAAAAATATGTACTGTGACATACATATATCTACACCTCCCCTTCTTATATTTTTTAAAATATTTTTTTATTTCTTTATATCGGCTTTAAGGCTGCAAACCCCTTGAAATCTTGAATAGAAATGGAATATCATCTACATATAAGCTGAAACTTTACTTTTGACTTAAAAACGGGTGCCAGATTCTTCAGGAATTAATGACGAAAGGCAAATTGACAGTTTTTGTTATAATCATATCAAATATTGGAGAGTTTTTGAATGCAAAAGGTACCCATACTGCTTCGAAATTCTTGGGGTCCGAACATCATGCAACAAACTTAAAATTGTACTACCAATTTCGAATTTCGGAATTCGATTCGCATTTAATTTTTATTATGGATTATCGAGATGTAACAGTCAATTTATAAAACATTATACAGGAAACACAATAGAGCGTATACATCGTCGTTGACTAAGCTTTTCAATAAACTTTAAATTAATATCGAATGTTTAAATGAATATTGCTTCCATTCAATATCCCTGCTAACTCTTTTATAAAATAATTGCTAACTCTTTGCTAAAATAGCTAATGTTTATGCTTATTAAATAGAAATTAAACTCACATTAAACTAAGCTTTTGAATGAATATTGATTCGGCTAATAGCTTAATTAGCCTCCGATCATTTATTTTTTTAGTCAGCTTGTTTATCATTTCGAAAATGTTGTTATTACTTTCTTTTATTTCGTGTTACAATAATTTTTGTTATCCCTGTATATAAAGTTATTGTCTACTAAAATTTTATTTTGAACAAAATGCAAAAGCTTGTATTTAATAGCAGCTTGAAATCTGACGAATGTCGTCCGAGAAACCAAATTTTCCTCCGTGCATATATTTTTGCCGGCATATCAATAACAATAATAATGGTGGCTTTCAATACCTTATGGGTAGATCATTTAATTTTTAAGTATGTTCGTGCATAGTAAGTTTTGTTCAATAATTTTCTCTTTCACGTAGCGAGCGCCATCTGGCTTTAACTGCATCTTTTCTACATTCACACCAATCGAGGAACAGAAATGTTATGAATAATTGCTGTATAACACATACCGTCAACTGTAAGACGTTGATAACCCTCATTAAAAAAAATTGATATGGTTCAATTATTCCCAGCACAGAGACATAATGACATTTTTCGGGATTGAACGACGATGTTGGCTAATTTGCAATCTGACAATTAATTGGTTTGACAGCTATATAACTGTCTCAAATTAGTTAGTAATTTTAAATACCTAGAGCGTATTTGTCCCTAATTTGTCGAATAGTATTTGTAAACGGCTCAGATATGGAGTGTTCACATAAAACTTAGCAGAAAGGCTTTCTGTCTTTTGTCACCTGATGATTTAAGTGGAATCTATGCGTTTTGGAATTATTATGAAAATGAATTCTTTTTATGAGAACAATTTTCATTTAATGCTATTACTTATTATTTTAATCAACAATTGCCATAATCTAATTTCATGACGAAAATTTGGTATAAAATGTCAGATATACTGATGTTTAACGAATTATGTAAATGCGGCACACAGATTTACATCTTTTATGTTATTAAATGTTTTATGAATCTTATAATATATTTAAAATGTCTTAACGTAAAACAATTAAAAAAATAAGATAAGCTACATATGCAACTTGAAATTGATGAGTTACAAGAAAAAGAACATTGCGAGGTGAATAGCACAAAATGGTACTTTTCGGCAATAATATTATGAAATGATGACTTGCTGAACATAAATGGACAAAAAATTTAATTTGAAATGACTAAAATAAAATAAACTATTACTATTATGGTGAATTAAAAAATGCACATAGAATTCATGATTCAGTATTTCAATACTGCCAACTATCGACGAAGTACTGAATTAATTTGATTTAAACTTATCTATAAAAATAGATATCTACAATTTAATTTACATTACTGTGTTCATACTAACATTTTCTTGTCAAAATAATGTAACTTTTCAGAAAACAATTTGGTCATGCCGATTTGCAATTTAATTGTTACGAACTGTCAAACTCTATTCGCATTCCACATACCATCCACACTTTGAATGAATAAATTGTTGGCGACTATCCTTAAATAATCATGATTCAAATAAAACAAAATTACGACACTTCTTCGCTTTTTCTATTATATTGACGGCACCAGAGATCAAAAATCTGCAAATTGTTGTTGTTTATTGTTTATGGATTAATGGATTTCGATCTTTTGTGACGTCAATAATATGTTAGTTAATCATCATCAGAGATAATCAATTATAAAGATAGAGAAGTGAAACTTCATTTGATACGAAATATATAAACATATAGGCATCGAAAGGAATGACAAAATGGAGAAGATTGGTTAATTTGTTGGTCGCTCTCTCTGTGAATAGTCTTTCACACATATTGACTTTGTATGTATGGAATGAAGAAATTACTCATTTAGCTTCTACTTTACTGTCAAATCCTTTTATAATTTTCTGTGGTAAATGTATTAAGGTGAAAATTTCATAATACATGGGAGTGAGTTTGTGAAAATGCCGTGAAACATAGGCATATAAATACATTATGCGTATGATTTTTGCTCAAGTTTGAAAGTGTATAATATAATGGAAAAATTGTGTAAATAGTTTTAAAATTTGTAATTATATTCGTCATTCAAAAATGGCAGGATGGCATTAAAAAATTAACTTGCTCATTCTTTAGTGACAGATTACCATTATCCATTGACAGATTACATTCAACAAGTATTTTTGTTGTTAGTTAGTTCATTTTTTAATCTCTGTCAGTATGGAATAAGAAAAATAATATTTTGATGTGTTTATTGAGCTAAATCTTGGATTGAAAATGAAAATTTTGTTTGGCGGACGGACAACAAAACTGATAAATGTGTACCCGAAACTTTTCACGCATGTTCCATACAAGAATGTCACGTAGGTTCGATTATTGTACCCTACTGTCAGTGATATTGGCGTAAGCAAAAGTTTTAGCGCAGATTTTCTTGGCGTATGGCACACAGGGCAACTGAGTTGTCAACTAGAAGTAAGTGGTGTCAACGTTTTGAGAAGATTCGTTTGACGTTTTATTTAAAACTATGTACGTGTAGTGTGCGTTCAAATCAAGAGGGGTGGCCGTGGCGCGTTAGTTGTATGTTCGCCTCTCAACCTTATGGTCAGGTTCGATCCCTGCCGTAGTCTATGTCTTCTTATTTTTCCATTAAAAACCAATTCTAAAAATAAATGTCATACAATGAGTTGCTGGTTTACTCATTACATGCTGTTTAGGTATAGAACTAACAACATGTGATTGAGTAAAACTAGTATACCGATAGAATATGACAGAGAATAAAAAAATGAATGCGAATTATGAGGGACATAGATAAATAAGACACGGAAATTTCCGCATTAGTTCAGCCGCCATCTCTGGCCATAAAATCTGAGACAACAACCACATACAGTCTCCGAATATGGCGCCACACATCTTTCCTATCATTCTTTCTCTTCCTTAACCTCACCCTCACGCCGCCCGCGCTGTGTTGAAACATTTAAAGGGTATTCATAATCTCTTGAGCGCGTGTAGATTATTAAAAAAAAAATGAAATATTGGACGTATTCAGAAAACGATTCATATTTTCATTTTGGTTGCCAAAGTTGAGTTGAGCTTCTAGAACAAAGTTATGAATTTGGACTGAATGACGTGTCTGTATAACATGATGTTATTATTAAGCAGACATCACGCGCTATGGACATTTTAAGCAATGCAATTGAGTGTTGCCTTATAAAGAGTGATTTTTTTGCGACTTGGTTTTTGACGTTTATATTATTGACGGATCACACATGACAAATTCCACGAACATTTGACATTTCGATTCAGTATTGTTTGCCATTTCATCATGAATAGACTTACGCAAATTATTGAAATTTATTATCAAAATTCGTGCTCTGTGGAAAATGTGTTTCGCAAGCTACGTCCGTCAAAATTGTCTTCAGCGACGAGGCTCATTTTTGGCTAAATGGATACGTGAATAAGCGGAATTGCCGTATTTGGAGTGAAGAGCAGCCAGAGGCAATTCAGCAGCTACCAATGCATCCCGAAAAATGCACTGTTTGGTGCGGTTTATGGGCAGGCAGCATCATTGGGCCGTACTTCTTCAAGGACGATGAAGGCCGCAGGGTTACGGTCAATGGAGAAAGGTACCGTTCGATGATAAGAGATTTTTTTTGCCGAAAATGCAAGAATTGAACTCGGTCCACATGTGGTTCCAACAGGACGGTGCCACATGCCACACTGCACGCGAGACCATGCATCAATTGAGAGGCGAATTTGGTGAGCAGTTGATCTCACGTTTTGGCGCAGTCAATTGGCCACCAAGATCATGTGATTTGACCCCGTTAGACTATTTTTTGTGGGGCTATGTTAAGTCTATTGTTTATGGGGACAAGCCAAACACGATTGCTGCCTTGGAAGCCAACATTGAACGCGTCATTGGTGAGATTCCGGCCGAAATGTGTGAAAAACTTAGCCAAAATTGGACCTTCAGAATGGACCACCTGAAGCGTAGCCGCGGGCAACATTTAAGTGAAATTATTTTTAAAAAGTAAATGGCAGAAATTGATTTATCGATCCAAATAAAAATTTCATTCACTTTTTACAAGATTCTGTGTTGTTTTGAATTTTCAAAAACCAAGCTCTTAAAAAATCACCGTTTAAATCCTTTTGAAAGTTTGTATATACATACCATCATTTTAAACCCCATTCGGATATGACATTGACAGGCTTCAATATATGGATGGTAATATAGGTAGGTAATAGATAGGTAATTAGATTTTACCAAATTGATTGAAATTGTTGTACATATTAAAAGCTTTTTGCTTTCACTTTTTGCACATTGTTGGGAGTAATTTATAAAAAAACTAATTGTTCTACAAAATAGTGTTTGCCTTTTAACGGACGAAAATGTTACTATGTAAATATAGTAAGTTAAATTCATAGCTCATGTCGATTCGCATATTATTTTACATTTTACAAGGAAATCAACTACATTGTATTTTAAATTGTACTATTATCTATTAATTTATTCTTCAAATACATTTAAAAATGTTACCATTTTTTCTCATGTCTGAATTTTTTTATTGTAGAAAAATTTTCAATTAAGATATCTAGTTTCAAAACGAAACAGATTTTGAATCTATTTAGGGGTAATTACTTTTTTATAGTCGTTATTTACATAAACTCAAATTTTAAGGTTATATTTAGCAGCCGTTAAGAATACAGAATACAAGTGTATTATAGAAGATACATATATATGTTACATATATATATAAAAGCCCTAAAATTTGTATTCACGACAATTCATTAATTCATATATGTTAAAAAAAACCGTAATGTTCAACCATTCACTTTACAATTTTGTTTTGTTTTAAGTTTTTATTTGATGTGTAGGTCGACGCCCTTCAACGAAGCAATTATTGGCATACGTCTATATTAAGAAAAACCACTAATGCCTACAACGTAACGAAAATACGTATCTTCGAAATACTTTTGTATTCGAGAGAATTCTTCATTGTATAATCGTGGTCAAATTTGGTTCAAGATATGGACTCGGTTGAGCTTTAATGAAGTGTAGTAAAATCGAAGTTTAGAACTCGACTCACCTAGCTGAACAGGTCCGATTTTGACGGATTAACTGAGGTTCAAGCATTTGATTGGCCATCATTTAACTATTATCAACGGCCTTGGCTCTGATGAAAGCATCGCTTCGCATAGATCAGCGAAAGCAAGGATCATAGCACGTGGTTAGTACTTCGATGAAGGACCGTCGGACCGAACGTGCGTCAACATGTGCTGTTGACCAGTGTGTTCTTCCTTTCTCTGTCTCTCTCTGCTGTATTAATGTATTTGTAATGTTTAAAGCCAATGGTCTCGTTGCCAGTGCTTCAATGTTTCTACTTCGTATATTTATTTCCGGAGTAGTATAATATGTAATGTAATGTATTTAACTATTGTTGTGAAATGTTTTTTACTTTTCATTATGTTTTCTCAATTCTTCAAATTTTTTGACAGTTCAGCTAAACCAACCATGTGAACTACGCACAAAAAAAACATTGATTTCATGTGTTTAAAGTTATCATTATCAACTTCATCGTAGTGTTTTACGTGCTAACTTAAAAAAATAAATAATTTAAAATGTATTTAACTTTATTTAAACAAAGACAGGGCACTTTAGCTTGAGAAATTATTTATGATAGATTTAAATTAATGACTGACAACTCAGTGTTATCACTTCTTGTCAGTGACAATGTCCATATACTATTTATTTCAAGTAGATAGACTACTCTTACCTCAAGTTCAGTTAACTCTCTCTCTCTCTCTCTTGCCTCGCAATTGTACAACGCACTCAAGAAATAACCTGAGGTCAGCTGACCGTTGTAGGTTCATGTTGAATTTGTGCAACTGGTCCTAATTCTTTTTATTTATTTACTTTTTTGTTTTTTTTTGATTTTTTTTTTTGATAATTTTACTACGAAATCATTTGGACAAACATATCTAATCTAAATCATAACCTTGTTTGGAAAAAAGAAAACTATCGGTAGCCTATCCATAGTATCTATCGATGTTTAACTATACCGAGACTTGGTAGCTGACAGCTTATGTATTGTTTTTTCTTGTTTCCTTTATTTGAAAGTGCTCATAATATTGTTAAAATAATTTTTTAACTAACTTTCGCAGCCTAGGGAAGTATTTTACTCTATCGTGAGCGCTCTTCTGTGTAAAAAAAAAAAATACGAAAATTTGGTGCAGAGGAACAGAACTAGACTATTTTTAATAGAAATGCGTAGATTTTCGCAGGTTTATTGGCTTTTCACACTAAACCCAAAATGGGGGTTTCAGCTAAGTTTTCGAAAACTCGAAAACCGTTAACACTAAACATTTACAAGTTTTCGTTTGACATTTCAATTAATTTGGCACCACGACAATAACAAATACGTTGTGAATTTAAATTGAAATTACACCACGCCGCTGTTTTTTTTCATTTTTCGTGGCAGCAACCCGTCAGCTATTTATGTGTTTGTTCAGTTCATCTTGCAAATCCAACATGTTTTCGACAGGATTTATTTAACACTTGTAGTTTACCAAAACTTGTGGTTTATCACAAATATAATTGTGCATGTTTAACCTGTTTTACGCATTAAACGGAGACATTTTGTGAAAAGTGTGTTATATCGACAGAATGTTTCCTCAGAAAAAACCTGCGATCCACTTAAGCAAAATAACGCTCACAACCAAGCAAATAAATATAAACGAAAAAATCTGTCTTTTTATTTTGGGTTTTTCAGTTGTGTATCGCTCGATTATGCTTGTGAACAAGTTGTCTATATCTAGGTTCTGTAACATAAATGTCAAATCTTATATGGTTTTCCTTTCAACGAAGACGGATGGCTACTCAAATTCAATTCTTTTTGAGTTAAAAGAAATTTACAAAAACAAACTAGCAATCTCTTCTTTGAGTGTGTATGTGAAACAATTATAAGGGGCGTTGAAAATGCCAAATGTTTGTATTCATATTACATTAAAACACAGTTCGTTGCCTTAATATATCAATTTTTTGTTTTCAATTTATGTATATTTTTCTCACAATTATAATATATTAACCAATTGAACTTGCATTAAAATGTTTTGCAAATAATCACAAGAATTGACATCTCCTAAATGTCAAGTTTGTGTTGTGTTTGAAAATCCGTGTAAGAATATTTGTAAATCCGTCTTCAAAAAGAGGTTCGAGAGAATTCAATTTTTTCAGAAAAGTATTAAATATCTTTCCTATGGAATTATGGAATTCCTTTAAGGGAAAAAAAATTGCTACAGATCCATCGCGAATCAATTTTTTTGTTGTAAGGAAATCAACAATAATGCAATTAGAAATATGTAACACTTACAATTAATGTCATTACTTTTGCTTCACTTTGTAATTTATGAAAATGAAATTGATTCTTAAAATAATATTTTTTAATGTTTCAGTGCCCTTTTTCGTTTTTGTTTTGTCCCGCTTTAAAGTAAAAATCCCCAATTTCCTTTTTTTTTTTTATCGATAACCTTGAAATAGTTTAGTTAAGGTAGAAAATTATCTTTAAAACACATTTTTTTTATATTTTACGGAAAACCCTTTCTTGAATCCGAGTAACTGTATTTCTAACTGTTTTTTTTTTTTTTTTTTTTTTTCAAAATATAACTGTCGATGTTCCCCAACTTATTCATCCTTAAAAAAACACTTTTCCTCCATCAACCTAAAGCATCTCTTGACCGAATATTTCATAATAGCCCAGAAAAAAATAAAACAAATTGTATTTCACTTAACAGTTTTGCTCGAAGTAGATAAGTGCTCCCTCTAGTTCTCAACCTTTTACAGAGGAAAAAAAATATTGGGCTTTTTGCTTTTTGATATTCTAAATCGAAGTCACTTTGAAATATACTTCCAAATGAAACAAATCGAGAAAAATATCCCAAGAGTAGTTACCAAAGCATAATAAGAAGGAAAAATCCAAAAAAAAAAAACATAAAAAGATATTTAACAAAGGCGTGCACACAAAATACAGAAAAAAAGGAATGAAAAAAGAATGTTAAGGATTGCTACAGTGTAGGCAGGAAAACATTTTCAGACGAACACACAAATAGTACATGAAATAAAACAAAGCACCAACAACAAGGACATACAAAAAAAAAATAAAAAATCATAAAACCAACAAGCATACAATATTTCGTGGAAAGAATTTAATTTTGTTTACCAAAATCTTAACGGGATTACATACGATTTAGATGCAAGCATTAAATAAATTAAATTTAGTTTAATTAATATTTTATTGAATTTAACATGAAAACTAAAAAAAAAAAAAAAAATGGAACAAACAAGCACTCACCTTCGTCATCCGATGAGAAGCTGTTGTAACCGGCATTGGCATGGGTTTCCGAACGACTCCTCTGGATACCAGCAACTCCCCCTACCACCGTTACACCAGCGCCAGTGCTAGCGCCACCTGAACTATTGACAGTATTCTGGTTCTGTTGGGCGACAACAGCAGCACTAGAGTGTTGTTGTTGGGTAGCATTATTGCCTGCCGCCGCCGTCACTGTTCCTGTCGCAAGGATGTTCGGATTGCTGCCTAGCTTTGTCATCAATGTTGCCGAACCACTCTGTTGCATACCTTTACGGGTGAGTGGTGATTGCAACATCCTTTGCTTCCATTCAAGCAGACGCTTCATTGACTCCTCACGTTTTCTTTCGCCATCCTGTACCGAGGATGTCGGCGTGCTGGGTGCATCTTCGTCCCTGTTGCGGGGCAAACGGGCGCTGGCTGACCTCAAAAACTGTTCATGTTGACTCGGAAGCTGTTGAGAGCCCTGATTATGGTGTTGAGGGCGCAAATGAATGCCACTGCCGACGATGTCCTTGCTGATGGCACTGTTACTCACACCACGACTCATTCGTGGTACACTCGAAGTCCCCTGATTTATGGTCGCCTCTTGAAGAAGTTCGTTCCGTTTGTAGGCTCGCTCATAGGGATTCTCATAGCCAATTGTGTGCATGCCACTTGGACTTGGGTAGGTAGCAGTATATCCATAAGCTGAAGCTGGCGCTGGTGGTGGTGGCTGCTGTTGTTGTTGTTGGTGTTGTTGTTGTAGATGCTGCAGCTGGTGCTGCTGTTGCTGATGATTGTGCTGTTGGGGTTGGGCCGTCTGAGGACTTTGCAGATAAAGAGCACTCTGTCGCATTTTTTCAGCATAGCTTGCCTCTGAGTAGTAAAAACTGTCTGGCGCACGGTTTATGTCCAAGCTGGATTTGGGTCGTGGGGCACGTATGGCATCTGGCTTGATGGCACCGCTAGTAGATGATGTTGCTGCAGCCGCTGCTGCTTCGGCTCTGGCCTCGTATTCTAGAAAATCAGCCGAGTGTGGTCGTATTATCGATGCGGTTGACGGTCTTGTACGCAAGTTTGTGCTGCTTCCAGTTGGCTGTTGAAAAAAATAAGTAATTGTCATAAAGATTCCTTTGAGAATTTCAACAAAACAAAAAAATGCACTCATTTGTAGTATCACAGGATTTCAACAAAATGGGATTGCTGCATTTCCGGACAGAAGAACGAATGTTTCTGTTTTACGGAATGTTTTCAACATTGGGGAACTTTCCAATCAGAAATGAATCTTAATTTTTTAACTAGCAAACTGAGGAGGGACTTTCTTTGGCTTGGCTATACTCGTAGTTCTTTGATAAAAATAAATAAAGGGGTCGTTTCTAGCTCCACCTGTCACTCTGACTCCATGTTTTTTTGTCATTTTGGGATCAACCCTACGGCACGCGGCGATTAGGTATGCAATTGTTATGTTTTTTTTTGTGTGCGATAAAAATAAAGCAGAAAATCTTTCTCTACCTTGTTGTATGCCCTGAAAATGTCTAGTTGCTTGTTTAAAAGCTTCAAATGCAACAAGGAAAGTCTCGTTAAAAAATTTATTTTAGTGTGTGTGGTTTTGCAAATGTGTGTTAAGGGTTGTGGGGTTGTGTAACAATTTTTCTTCATTCTTGCTTCTTTTGTTTGTGCCAGTTTTTACGAGTAATCCTCATGTTGATTAATTTTCAGGAAAGGAAAAGGACAGGATGGTGTATGTTTTTATACTATAGTTTATTTTTATTTTTATTGTAGTTTTTTTTTTTTTTTTTTTTTTTTAATTATAACTTGAAGGCGGTCAGGATGGGTGTATAGCTCTTGTGCACTTTTGTTTAATGCAATTTTCGGGAGAAAAAAGAAACTATTTATTCAGGATGTAGATAGTTGTATAGCACTTCTTGAATGTGTATTTTGTAATTTATCTAAGGGCATGTACATTTTACAGTTAAAGTAACTGTTGGTGCTTTATTTATGAGTTAGTAAAAAAGTGTGTTAGCAGAGCAGTTATGTGGGGACCTACCTATTGTGTTCTAATAAAAGTTGTATGTTGTGAAATTTAGTGAACAAATGTGGGTTACCAAAGAAAGGAGTTTAATCGGCGTAAACAGTAATCAGTTGGCGGGTATATCGCGAAGTTAATAATTAATGATGTTGTTTGGATTAGCTTTAAATTTTGTACGAGACTAGAGATATGTCAATTTATAACAGTTATAACAATTATTTGCCCTTAATAGTTTTAAATGTTCCCCGAGCTTCGCAGGGTTGAGTGGTTGCTAAATAAAACAATTTCCAGTTGAATGTCCTTTTAACACTACGGGGCCGAATATAATCTACTTTTCTGTCGCACTGTCACACTGTTGATATGTCTCGAGTCACGTCCTTAAATTTTATTTAAATTTAATTGTAATTGGATTTAAAATTTTAATAAATTTTGAGGTGTCGTTAGAATAGTCGAGCGAATTCACATAACTGGTTGCTGGAACCTCTTTAGAGGAAATGATTTCTATGGGTTTTACTAACATTTCAGCTTCTAAAAGGTTTCGAAGAATTCATATGGGATATTGCTATTACAATTATTCTTTAACATGGGTTTGGAATGCATTGTGTGAAACACACAAAAAACACCATACACCGACTGCTGTTGTCACCAGTCTATTCCAACGGTTCTTCCGGTAAACTATAGCAAAATAAATTAAATATATCCCTTCATCAAGGAGCACCACTCAACACCGACGGATAGAACCCAATGTCACAGTATATAGCTATAATGTTGAGGTAAGTAAACCGACTAATATTTTAACTATGGTAACACTTTGATAAGTAATTTTTTTTTATATAAGCTTACCGAAGCTTTAAAGAAGCTAAAATGTTAATAGTGGAGGGAATAAGGGACTACTTTTATCTCAATTTGTCTAAAGCTGGAGCATCTTATAATAACATAAATATCAGTCAAACAATCTAACGAAAAATCAATCCTCTTAATCACGGATTTATTGGGCTAAAGAGGCTATAACTTACAACTCATGGATCTGAAACGTGGTATTTTTTTTTTTTTTCAATTTAACTATATGCCTGTAAGACCTAAGGTCTTTTAAATGCAACCTAAATTGCACGGCACTAGTTTGGCACAGTGGATTTGAGAACCAGGTATTGAGTGTCTCATTTTAACCCATGGGCGGCATCTTAGAAAAGAATGCGCCTAGCGTGGGGATCGAACCCACACGTCCTAGTTAGCAATCAAGCACTTTATATACTGCGCCATTGCCACCCACAGGTAGGTGTAAAAAGGGTGGGAAAATATCCTTGGGCATGGGAAGGCTTCATCAGGAGAAAATATGTGGTCCGATAAGTACTCAGCCTATCCGCCCGGTGGTACGAGTATCACAAGAGATATTTACTCTTTTTTAGATGGCTACTGTTAAAATTTCAGCCGAATCGTACTCATAGTTTTGTTGAACAACGTGTGGTGGAAGCCAGCTTGTCCGTGAAATTTAGAAAACTCTAAACAGAATAATATCGGTCGGTGAATCGATTCTTGCTTTTGGAAAATAAATCGCACAGCGAAATCAAAGAGCACTTGGATGCTCTGAACGGTGACTCTTTGCGTTCGATGGCGACGTCAAAAATTGGTACAACGAGTTTTAACGTGGTCGCACAACGGTTTTAGATGAGCCCGCCCTGGTGCACCGAAAATGGCTTGACACGGATAACGTATCAAAAACCCAGGAGCTCGTATTAAGAGACCGCCGATTGAGGGTGCGTGAAATAGCTGAAACAGTTGGGATTTCAAAAGACCGCGTGGGTTATATCCTCCATGAAATTTTGGGCATGGGAAAGCTGTCCGCGCGATGGGTGCCGCGTTTGCTCACTTGGCCACCGTTTTCTGGGATTCACAAGGTGTGATCTTCATCGACTACCTGGAGAAGGATCACAGGGATCTAATATGCCGAATTATTGGATCAATTCGATATTGAAGACAAACCGGCCTCATTAGGCGAAGAAAAAATGGTCTTCCATCATGACAACGCACTCGCTCACACCTCCGGCGTCCCCACGGACTAATTGGTCGATTAGAACTACGAACTGCTGCCCTATCCACCTTATTCTCCAGGTTTGGTCTTGTGAGATTTTTTTGTTTCCAAACTTGAAAAATTCACTCACCGTGCAGAAATTTGAGTCGAATGAGGAAGTCATTAACGCCATGTTGGCCTTATTTGCAGACCTCGAGAAAACTTATTTTTAGGATGGGTTAAAGAAGTTCTTTTGTAGTTTGCGCGAGGCGATATATTCAATGAAGCATGGTACGAAGCGTACAAGGCGTCGTCCTGGCCCAGAATATTTGAACTCAGCTGCTTAGATAGATAAGGGACAACACAGTAATGGAAGTCGTCCCCTTAAGTAGCGTACGTGTATAGGATTAGGTAGAAGAGAAACTCAACCAAGTCCCAAGTGTCTTGTTGGTTGATGTCTAGATTCATCCCGAACTGTAGCGGCACTTAAAAAAGTTACTTCGGGAGCTACATGGGGATGTCAAAATATTCTAACGAGGGAATGAGAAAACTTCCTATAGCTACCAGCATTATTTTGACTGTTCTCTATAACTATGGAAACTTAAAAAGTCACTTTATGGTGTCCTGCTTTTGGAAGGGGGCATTTTACAATTTATATGGAAGCCCTTACCAGTTTAGAGCAAAATCAGTCAATTGTCAATACTTACATTAGGTAAACGTCAACTAAATGCAAAATCTACTAATGAGCGAATTTAGCCTTTCGTACAAAATCCAATTGACGAAGCAGATAAAGAGGAAAATGATCTGAGACAATGCAGTGGGTTAGAAACTGGTTGGCCAACAAGCGATGTTTATTCACTCTGTCCAAAATCACTGGTTGGTGTGAATTGCGAACTGGCGGCGGCCGCCGGTGGCATTTTCGTTCATACTATTCCAACAACAACAAAACCTCTCAAATTGTACGTGTTATCAACAAGAAAAAAAATAAGTTTACCAAATTATTAAATTACTTACCTCTAAATGGTTGGGTGTATATCTTGATGGCATCGGTGGAACATGTTTGGTGGTATCATAGGTTGGCGGGCTCATAGGTCTTCTATACGCGCTACCCACCACAGGCATTTCCTGTGGCTGGGGTGTTTTACACTGTGTTAAATTATAAATATCCTCATAATCCGAAAACGGGCGGTTCTTAGATCTTCCATAGGCATCTGGCGTTCTTCGCTCTGCATTAGCATAGCCCATAACTGTCTGATTAGGTGGGTATCTCTGTTGGATGATTTTCTGCATGTAAAGTTCGCGTTCTCCATAGATTTCGTCGCCAATACTTCGAGATGGTAATCGCATCAACTGTTCCTCCAAGTCGACACCCTGATGGTTATAACCCGATCCAGGAATATTTTGTGGCAACGAACCACCTGGCTGAGAACAATATTCGTTAGAATGATATGGCGATTGACGGTTAGCGTCCATGGCTATTTGTTGCATCTGATTGGCTAAATTGTCAGTGGAACTTTGCATTCGCAGTGAGGACGTGACATTTCCAGTTCGTGAATCATAAATTGCATGATGTTGTGAGCGTTGCATTTGCTGGAGTGAGGGTGACATAACGGCATTGCTTCGTCGCGCTGAGTGCTGCTGCTGACTTTGTCCGTGTTTTCGGCCAGCACTTCCTTCATTGTCCCCCGAATGTTCGGGACTGGGGGACGAATAGCCTCCGTCGTTAATCCGTCTTGGCTTGGGTGGAGCATTTGCATATAATGGTTGGGCGCCATTATCTGATGCCGGAGTTACTGGACCCTGACTAAGACTCAGTTTGCTCTGTTGGGACTGTAGGGTATGAATTCCAGAGTCACTGTTGTCAGCACTCTGATTAAGTGAAGACACACTTGGCTGTGATGTCTGATCCGATTCACTACTTGCTTGCATCATTGTTGCAGCGGTTAGGGCTCGAACCCACTGGATCATGGCTTCGGCGGTTTCAGCTGCCAACCAGTAGGTGCGCATATTGGTGTGCTCACACTTGAAGGCATATTTTCTGTAGATTTTATCTTCCGGCAGACAAGCCGATACTTTGTACGAAGGAAGAAGTATAGATCCCAATAGTTTTTCCTCCTCCGGTCCCTTATAGTAGTATAAGCAATACTCGGCCAGCACAAACCAACGTTTGCGCCACACCTTCAGACCATCCGAACCCTGTTTGTAAAGCCACCCAGACATGGCGACTGGGGAAGTAGGTGGACGTTTAGTAACTGGCGATTTAATTGCTTGTATCGAACCGGAACTTTTTTTACGGTCCAACTGCGAGTGGGCTGCTGAAGTGGACGTGGTTGAGGGGCTTTTGGTCAAACTGTCCTCGCTGCTGGGTGTTTTAGCGGGTGTCTTATTGCCGAGTGCACCAGAAATTTGCGTTTGACATGCTTGGTTCACAACGTGGCCAGGATGATTCTGTTGAATGTACACGGGACTTGGTTCGCTGCCTGGAGTTATACCACTGATATCACTGTTCAATGGCGGTGCGGCCTTTGGTCTAGTGTCTTGCTGCTGTTGCTGATTCGGCAACACCTGATGATGCTGCTTTTGTTGTTGTTGCTGTAATTGTTGCTGCTGCTGTTGGAGTTGGAACTGCAGTTGCAGTTGATGTTGCTGTTGTGCGTAGAGGCTGGCTTGATCCTGATGGAAATGTTTTGTATTGGGGGCGACTTTTGATGGACCCGTCGCCGGTTGAAATTGACTGCTTAAGTTAAGTGTGGATGGTGGCACTGTACGATGGGAGGAACCAGTCGCTAACTGGTGAACCGGTGACTGTTGCTGCTGTGGCGATGACATCATGCTTGAACTCTGACTTATGTGGTAGTGACCTTGCGGCACTGGCGGATTCAACACCTGACGCATGGCAAATGTCCTTTGCTGATGTACCAATGCCTCGTTTTGAGTTTGAATTTGAGCTTGGATTTTGGCCTGCTGCAGCTGCTGGTATTGCTGCTGCAGAGCTGTGACTGGATTATGTTGATGTTGACTGCTTGCTGTTTGGTATAACGGCCGTCCGGCTGCTGCGGACATTTGATACGTTCGTTCCGGAGGTGTCTGATAGATTTGTTCACCTGTGAACTGCTGCTGTTGGTAGGCCGTTGTTTTGAGCATGTGCTTTCCCTGAGGTTGCATATCAATGGGGGTGAGTTGTGACCCACTGGAACTGGGCGATTGTTGTTGCTGCTGCAGTTGTTGCTGCTGATACATTGCCTGATGACCACCTCCATGATATTGCATATGATGATTCTGGAAGACTGGCGAATGCGCTGATGTTCGATAGTCGGCTATGTTAGTTTGATACGACAGTGGGACTTTCTTTTGTGGCGCTATATGGGAATTGGCTTGCTGCAGTTGTTGCAGCTTTTTGCTGTCCATGGTTGCTGCGTTGAAAAGTGGTGGAGAATCCAACCTGAAAGAAGAAAAATCAGTTCACTTATTATAATCGATAGGAAACATAATGAATGTATATATGTTTATTGAGATTGCATAATTTTGTATACTGGTAAATATACACAGCATGCCCCCATTAAGTGTTTGCATACTTTTTGCAAAACATGAATGGGAGCATTTAATTGCTTATAATTGATTAATAGCAAATCAGTGTGTCGGCGGGTATAGTGACTATGTGCAAAATTTCCCGCCATTCAGTGGCAGTGGCACAATATATGCGCATGTTTGAAGATCATACATATATGTATAACCGGATAAGTTAATTGCATTTGTTAGATTTACTTCAATTAGTTCTTGTTACATCATTTAAATTGTGTTATAATAATTTTAAAGTAGAGCCTTCCAGATTCTATTGGAATGTATAATTTATTTTTAATTTGATCCATGGACATCGATAGTAAATTCTAGTTTAGGAAAAGTGGAAAATTAAAATTTGTTTGCAATATTTAATTTGTATTCTTAAATAATTATACGGTTTGAGCATTTGAAATCCATACAAGAATCATAAAAGAAAATTTCGTTCCACTTTTCATTCTGCGGTGTAAGAAATAATAGTATTAGAATTAATTGTTTGTGTAATTAGTTTTCTATTTGAATGAAATTGACATTTTTAAAGGTGTGTTCACACCAAAGAAAGATATCAGGAAACATTGTTTAAAAAACGTTTCTGAAATGTTGCTTAGGTGTGAACGCTTCAGGAAGCATTCTTCAATGTTTCGTTGGTGCGGGCGCACCTTTGGTTAGTATTTTTGTATTGTTTCTTTGTCTATGTCGAATTTGCTAAGTTAGTTTTGTAGGAACTCTCCATGAATATTTCCTGGCACGTATCCGCCTTGTATCTTTAGAACGCCACCATCCTCTTTTCCTAATATCGTTTTGTAAAATTTATTACGAAGCTAATTTAAAAGTCCAATTTAACCTTATGGAATAGAATACTTTTTACTTCGAAATCATCATTGAAGCTCTTCCTTTATTTTCCTACGACAAGTGAAAAACTATCTTCATTTTTTATTATAAATTTATTAATTCACAAAAAATATTTGTGAGTGCTGTCTAAACACTGTCAATCGAAACAATTGTTCTTTATGTTTACTTTAAAAATGTCAACTTAGAATTGGCATTTGCAACCATTTAAAAAAAATATAGCATCTTCCGATTGGAAGACAACTTTTGCGATGCAAAGGTCTGATCCACACTCTGCCAAATGATACAAATTGGCAACAGTTTCTGCCAATTCATGTTCCAGACTTACAAATTTGGTAGTTTTGGGCAGAAGAGAGCGCTCTTGAGAGATTAAAGAATATAACCCTATCCTGACAATTTCTTGCCAATTCCTACCCTAAAAATGTTTGTATTCAGAAAATTTACAAGTTGACGTTTGTCATAACCAAAAAAAAAGTTTCGTACTTGAACATCTCAGAAACACTAAAATACAAAATAATTAGTTTGAAGAAATGGAAATGTGAATTTCAAGCAAACAAAAATTTAAAAAAGGAACAAATGTTGTGTTGACGTTTAAAAATTGGCAGAAAATTGGACTCAAGCTGTTCCAGACTATTTTCGACTTTATTTCTCAATGAGAGAATTTCAACCCTAATCTTCAAAATTTTATAAGCTGCCAATTTTTGCCAAAAAAGTCTGGATCAGACCTAATAAGATTGTTTTCGTCAACAGCCTTGGCTCTTAAGAAAGCATCTATTGATCAGCTAAATCAAGCATCATTGCGCGTGGTTAGTACTTGGATGGAGGACCGTCCATAAGCAAACCTCGTGCTGTTGACAGGTATATATCTTCTGTTGTTTGTTCATTTCTTTGACTCTGTCTGTCGTATTAATGTCTTGTAATGTATAAGCCGATGGATGGTCTGAGTTCCACAGTTCTTCAGTCCCTACTTCGGCGATTTAGAAGTAATACCATTTGATAAGAAAGTCGTTTCAATCATTATACCGTGGAGTAATTGTGCCTATACTTGGTACGTCGTACTATCATAGTGGTTGAAGCCATGTTAAGGGGCACTGAACCACTTTCAGAAAAAGTTTCTGTTAAGCCTAATGTCAATTGTTCGTGCAAAACTGCAAAACGAAAGATTCTATATTAGCAGACTATTAAGTGCTCTCTAACAGTTGCTGTCAAATAACGTAATAAATGAACTAACTGAAACTTGAGTAGCGCCCCCTATGAAAGTTTCTCAATTGAAATAGCAACAAGCACTCCATATTAGGTGCGTTTTTTTGCAATCCCCGGGGGAAATGGTTGAAAAAAACGACCAAGCCGCTTAGTGAAATACTTGGCAGCACTATTAATTTGCAAGATGACATTTGAAGAACAGCTGTAATGCAAGAAAAAACAAACATCACTGTTTGCTTCATCCTCATCCTTCTAAAAATCATCGGTTTGATTTGTTTTGTGTAATTTCAATATATTTATTGAATTTAAACTACTTTTCTATTAAAATAACATACAAAGAACCAAGTTAATTGTGATTTTCTTTTAATTTGAATATTCACAAATACAGTGGTACATAGAATTCAACTACTTGAAAACTACCCCATTCGGCGGTCACTGGCGACATGATATTGGTGGACGAGTTGCTTATTCGGGACGGGACGCTCAGTTCCTATGTCATTAGGAATATAGGTCTGAGCAAGAGCGGACGCCGATCAAGAAGATTGAAGTATGCCTAGGATGTAGCAGAGAATCTATATTGGGTTGCTCCCGTGTACAACAAAACGCAGCCGAAAACTATTTTATCAGAGAAACCTTTGTTTTGTAGTTCATTCAATTCTTGTTAATTGAACGAATATCAACTTCAAGAAATAATTTTGTATTTAATAACAATTTCACAGTCAAGTTTTAATGTACATATAAAAAAAATAAAGGCAAAAATGAAAATCGCTGTAGAAGGTTGTGCTTATGGCGAGGTGGAAAAAATAAAATTGATAATTATTTGACATGTCGAAATGTCAGTTTTGAAGTTTCTATACATTTTATCGATAACTTAGTGAAAAAGTTTTTGGTAGCACAGTTTTTATCCTCTCCAATAGCCAAGCCCCGAGAATTCTCTGGGTTTAAGCTAAGCACCCCCGGGGATTAGTTGTTGTTGGATTTAGTATGCAAATTGTTAATCCTACTCATCGTTTTTTTCGTTCAATTTCCCCGGGGCTTAGAAAAAAACACGCCTATTATAGTATAAAATTCAAAATTAATCTTCCGAAGTGAGCTATTTGGTGTTTTTACTTTAAAAAAGAAATGATGAACGAAACCTCACAAATGTCAAAATGTAGCCGCAGCTTCTGGCAGAATGTTGATTTTGATTCAAGATGCATCCTAACATTGTGACTGTATACTTTTTTCGTATATTTCTTCATTTACAGTGCTTGAGGTGACTGATACTGCTACCACATTGTGTTCAATTAATAAGAGTGAAAACAGCCTACACTTGACAGATCACTTTGGTAGATTAATATGAAATCACGTTACAGAATTGTAGAAGTCTTTTGCAACATGAATCAGCGATTTCAATGACAACTATTGCTTTAGCTACCCTTTAACTGGCTGAATACATTGTGCAACTTTTACTTCACTATACTTTTCTTGCTGCATTTGCATTTTCACATTGTAGCTGGTTTTTCGGTAGCTTTTAACTTTGACAGTTCTGCCAACTTTAAATGTATTTATACACTTATGCTCAACCAGCAAATTAGTTCAAGCCAAGATGAATCTTACTAATAAAAATTAAGAGTCTCATATCAAATTTACCTGGAAGACCGAAGCTCCGCTACAGGGACCAGGAAGTTACAGACGCAAGAGCGCTTGGTCTCGACAACTGGAGGGAGCGTGTGAGGGACCGCAGCTGATGGAAGACCGCAATATGTCAGGCGGCGACAGTCCATGGATCGGGAGCCGGATAAGTAAGTCACCCTTATTACGATTGGCGTTTATCTTGGACGACAGCTCTCACTTTTTGTGTCGAGTCACTTTTTAGGCATTTTAGTGCCGGTATTACAAATCTAAAACGCCACTATTTGTCGATCGAAATACGTTCCACATAAACAGCTGATTTGGAAAAAAAATATTTTCAATCAGCCTTATTACGATAGGCGTTTTGCTTAAATGACGAATGTCATTTTCAAATATTTGTATTACGTTTGGCGTTTTATAGTTGTTTTCCTCAGCTTAACGCCTTAATTCGAGTGGAACTTAAATTTTTGTGAGAAAAACGTCACTCATCGTTATTACAATATGCGTTACGCCTTGTTTATATGGCAACTAAAACGCTCTTTTTTGTCGAATAAAAATGTTTAAACGACTCGTCGCGAAATTGCCTACAAATATAAGTTTTTTTGTTTTGTATATTCTTTTTTAACACTTTTTATTATTCTATAGAATTCGACATAAGAGGTAGTTATGTTCACAATGAAAATGCATATTGTGAATTTGTGTTGACATTGTACATTCGTTTTCTAAAGAATTGTAGGTATTACAAGTTACTAGTTTCTATCCAAAAAATACTGGTTATTAAGTCTATGATATCATTATTTCATTATTAATTTATTTAGAAAGTGACTCCAGGCATACCAATTTATAACAGTTCTGCTTATAAAAGTACAGTTTATGCTGTTCCGTCAGAATGGCATTCGTCTCCCGGAACTTGTTGCTTAATCCAGCACTCCCCCAACCGAGCAAAGGGCGGGTATTATGTAACACTTCTCATAAAGAATAACTGTTATAAAAGTGTTATACATTGACATTTCACTAGTTTCGTTATTTTACTCGAACTTTCAACAAGAGTAACTAGAGACTGTCAATTATAACATTTATAACAGTTTTATAACAGTTGTTCGCCCATTAAATTGTTAAACATTAATGATATTAAATAAAAATGTAAAATATTCGAGGGCTGCTAAAGCATAAACATAATATCCGGAAGTCGAATGACCTTTTAACCCTACGGTGCAACATAATTCTACTTTTCTGTCACACTGTTCGCTTGGCATGTCTCGAAACACGTCCTTATTTTCAATATATTACTTCGTTTCTTCATTTCAACGAAATCGACTGGGCAAGAGCATACATATTTGAAAAATGATTGCTAAAAACAACTTTAATATTTGCTTGGGCTTTAATATATCAAATGGATTATAACCACACAAAATAAATACAAGGTCCCTTTTGAATTTCCCTTACATAATAACAGAAATATTTTATTATCATTTAATCTTTGGTTTTTAAACTTACCAATCCCATAGCTGATACAAACAGGTAAACATGATGCCGGTAAATATTTGTTTAAATCGCTTCAGTCGAAAACAAAACGTAGGTATAATAAAATTTTATACAAAAATACAAATAACTCAGTTTAAAACCAAAAAAAAAAATAACAACCGATTTATTTTCTTATTTTCTTTTCAGTTCACTTAACCGAAAATATTTTATTTCGATTTCCAAATATTTCTCTATCCAATTCACAATTTTATTTTTCCGATTCATTATTATTTTTATTTATTAATTTTATTTTGTTTTATTATTCTGCAACACTGGATCACTGCTACATAAATACATATTTAAAATATCGATATGAAATAATTTTTTTTTTCAATAATTCATTCGATAAAACATAAAATAACCGCATTGCACTGCACCAGCATGACTATCATTGCAAGTCTTTTCAGTTTTTTTTTTATGTTTTTCATTTTGCAAATTGTACATTTTTATAGGTCAACGATTTATAATTATGCTACAGTTCGTGCTGTATGCAATGCCGGCTGCTGCTGCCGATGCTGATTTTGCAGCAAACTTTTTTTTCTCTGATTTTTAGGCACGTTTCATGCGAGCAAAAGATTACTTCACACAATGTAATCAATTTGTATGCGAGTGTTTTTTTTTTTTTTTTTTGTTTGGTCAAAATGGCCAAAAGTATCAGACACAGACAGACACACAAAACACACTGCTAGGGGCTAGATTGAAGATTAAAATCGAGTGCATTAGCTGAGCATCGCCGAACCTCGAGAAGATGTGGATGCTGATGCCGGAACAGCTGATGGATGAACTGCAAAGCATTTTGTCCTCAATCCAACTGTACCCGCAGAGTGATCACATAGTCTATGCACTGTGTACACACACAACACATAACCGAATGATTAGCCAAAGGAATGTCTCGGTCCATTTGTGCTGGGTAATTTTTGTTCTTTTTTTTAAGGACGTTTTTTTTGTGATGCTGTGCTACTTGAGCTAATTTTTTTTTTGGGGAATTCTTTAGATTTTATTTTGTTTGTGCTTTTGGTTATTGAAAAGAGAAAATGTTTCTGTGCAAGCTGAATTTGTATCCCTAATGTTATTATTCGAGCAAACATTCCGCAACTGGATTAATTATGTCAACGCGTATGCTTAAATGAGTTTGAATTTAGCGAAAGATAATACAGTGGGTTATGCAAGAAAATAAAGACAAGCAATTAGAGACAAACAACCCTTTGTTTCAACATGTAAGCAATTTTAATTATTTTTGAAGTGGCCTAGTAAAAGTTGTAGGAATGACAGATTACGTCATGTTTTGGCAGTTGAAAAAATCTATAGCCTCTGAACATTTTAATTTATTATTAACAAAATGTTTAGACAATTGGTAAAAGTAAATATTTTTTTTTAAAGCAGAGGCACTCTTTTCATTTCGAAACTGTTAAAAATTCTAGAATAGGTAAAAAAATGGACTCAGAACAAAATAGTTATACACGAGTTTTTAACAATAGTGACACTCATAAAAAAAAACTGTTGAGTACCCTATTCTTAAGACTAAAAAGCTAGAAAAGTGTATAATTACAAAATTCATGTACTTTACATTTTTCATCATATATACCATATTTAATTATGAAAAACAAATTTTATAACTCAATCATTTTTATTTACATCAAGGGGAGAGTACGATAACTTTGGCGCCAAGATATAATAACGGTTTTTGGTAGAGGGGCTTAATACAAGCATTTTTTACTATTGTAGGGGGGGTCTATCTCCCCTTGGTTAGGCGGGAGGGGCAATTTTATAAAAATTTACTTAAAATCTTTAAAAAAATATTAAAAAAGAACGGCAACACATACAGTTATAAATTATACCTTTTTCAAAAGTCAGAACTCTACAATTTATAATTAATTTTAAATAAAGTTGTTTTAGTCAACAGTCTTTTAATTAATTGACTTCAAAGTCAAAATTTATGAAAAAAAAGTTACAAAAATCACTTTGAATATTATTTTTCTCATGATTATGGATATCGATAAAAAAATAATTGATGTAGTTAACTGCTCCAATTATTTTTTTATTAAACACAGAAAACTACTTCTTTTTATGTCTTCTAGTTTTTAAGATATGTAATTGAAAAATAGTAAAACTATACTTGTTCTTTAAACCCAAAAGATTCTTTAATTTTAAAGAAACTTTGCATATAAAAAAATTTTCACCCTCCCTAAAGCCTATGGTGAGCCCAAGCAGGGGGGTTGCAGGGGGGCAGCATGCCCCCCCTTAGGCATCTCACTGTTTGCATCGTAAATTTCATATATACCTTTGTGATTTAATTACAGTTAATGCGGTTATTTACCAACCGAACTTTGCACTTTTTGAATTTTCCACGGTCATTAAAATATCACAACACAGAGGTGGAGTAGACGTTTTGGAGGGAATTAACCCGATTTCTTCTAAAAACGCGATACTTTTTTCGTTTGTTGACACCAAATCCCCAAACGAACAAAAAATCGAAAAATTATTTAATTTTGGGTGAAGAAGTGGATGCTTAGCCGCCATTCTTAAAAAGGAAACACTACTCTTTCAAACTTTAAATGAAGAATGGCTTTGGTAAACAATAACCTGCACCAAACCTGTATAAAAAAAACGGTACAAACATCGAATGCTTGCTCTTGTTTTTTATGATCTAACTATATACATCCTTTTTACTATGGCTGCATTATATGTGTGTACATAGTTATATGCATATCTATGTATGACACAAACATATGTGCATATTAAGAAACTATGAGAATTTGCTGCCGTTGTGTTGTCGTAAAGGTAATGCAAATTTTTTTATAATGCAATAAATTTTCATGCTCAAATATATTAAATGATAAAGTTTTGACCAAGTACCTAACCGGATATTTAGAAAAAAGAAATTGAAATGGACATGACATATGTACATACGTTTATGTATATAATATCAATTATTTGTTTTAATCCAGATTCTTTAAATGCAAAAGAAACTTTACATGCACCCATCTGATACAAAATTATTTTTTTTTGTTTTTCAATTTTCTCGAAAACTAGAAAACATAGAAACGAATAGTTTTCAGTGTTTGATTAAAAAATAATTGGAACAGTTAACTACATCAATTAATTCTTTATTGGTATTTATAATCATGAGAAAAATAATACTCAAAGTGATTTTTTTAACTTTTTTTTCATAAATTTTGAGTTTGAAGTCAATTATTTCAAAAACTATTGACTGAAACAACTTTACTTAAAATTTATTATAAATTGTAGAGTTCTGACTTTTAAAAAAAGTATAATTTATAACTGTAAGTGTTGCCGTTGTTTTTAAATATTTTTTTTTCTAGATTTTAAGTAAATTTTATAAAACTACCCCTCTCGCCTAAACGAGGTGAGATAGACCCCCCCCCCCCCCTCCGATAGTAAAAAATGTGTGTATTAAGCCCCTCTACCAAAAAACGTTATTATATCTTGGCGCCAAAGTTATCGTACTCGTGCCAACATCAATTTTCGAACAACGAGAAAAAGTCTTGTGTTTTCGTTAGATCATTTGCTCTACATTTCTACAACCCTCACTCAAAACCCTCTGTAAAAAAAGACGAAAGACCAAACAAAAAAAGGGAATCACTAGCCCTCGGCCACGCACTGAGCGAAGGGCGACCGAGCGACGACGCTGAGCGAGGTCGATAAGCGACTATTGTCCTTTTACAGAGCGACGTCGTCTGCGACGATGAATAATTGATAGTCGTTAAAATGCATCTGTCAAGATCTTTTTGTCGCAAGCTCCTACTGAAACGAGGGCAAGGAATCAAGAACAATCAATCCGTTACAACAGAAGCAGTATATCAGCTTTAAATTTAAAAAATGAGCTTACTATGTACTTTTGTGAACTTGGAAGTTAAAAAAAATTAAGATATTTGAATAAGAAATTACCTGAAGAGTTACAAATTTTTGCAACCTTTCCCCATTTTTTATCACTAATATTCTTATTTTTAAAATCTTTTTCTTTATCCTGCTATAAAACATGTCGGCTTTGAACAGCCGAAATTAAACTTTCACACCCAAATTAATAAACATGGACTAGGGAAGGTTTAGGACTTATTCCGTGAACTAAGTGCGGAATACTATTAATAAAACACAATTTCTGCTATTTGACGTTTATCAATTAGTCCTTCGCTAGACCATCGAAGACGGTTGTCTAGTGATCGACTAAGAATTGACATTTAAGGCAAAAAATTACAGGAACATACTCGTAGAATAAAAAGAGATAGAGTTGATACTTATTGTAGTAGATTTTGATCGATTTTTATTAATAGGAAACTTTAGTCCACGGTCTAACGAATACGAGTTCCATGATTTGTAAGTCCATGGACTAAAGGTGGACTAAACGTTTTTAATTATTAATAGGGCTGTCAATGTCTATATTGACCATCTTTCTTTTACGTCACTACAAAATTACAACATATTTTAATTCTGAGCGACGTCGCTCTGACACTTAGCAGCGTCGCTCGTCGCTCAAAAACAGTATGGCTATATCTATAGGTTTTAATGTCCTTTTTTTGTTGGTCGCTCAGCGATGTCGCTCGTTCGCTCATCGCTCAGTGCGTGGCCGGGGCCTTGTCTGCTTTTACACCCCTACGATTTTTAACAAAACTTAACTTTGTCCTATAATGGGAGAAATAATATCTCCGCTTTCCTTACTTCACTTAAAAATAGCTGAATAATACGAATAAGCATAAAAAAGAACAAACGATAACTTCAATTTGTTCAATCTCAGCCGTGATTAGAAATCGTACAATCAAAGTGCAAGGTGTAATAGTCGGGTTCAGTTTAACGTTAGTGGTTCGTGCATTTACTTCGTACATTTTTTTAAATGGTTGGTGAATTTGGTAAGCGACGATTTTAAAGGTAAAAAAAGTCCCTCCCAAATTCACCAAACTTTAAAAGAAATCCCTTATCAAAATTCCCTAACCATTTTAAACAAAATGAAGTGCATTACATTCGTAACGTTGTTTTCAATTTTACACATGCCGATAGCTTAGTTAGATGTTTACACATTAAACTACTATATTTATTATACTTCACTTTCTATTAAATTAGTTTTATTAACTTTATGATTTACGTACTTGCTCCTATTTTAAATATTTAATAATATAAATTTAAAAACAAAATTTCAGAAAAAAATCGTCCACACATTTTCGAAATGTTAAATTTTCAAAGAAAACATTTTATTTTTCAAAAATCCAAAAAAACTAGTTTTTGAAAATTTTGAAATGCACTATTATTTAGAAATTGACAGAGATCCTGCATACAAATTTTTATCAAAATCCGTTGAGCCATTTAAGAAAAAGTCGAAAATCAATAAAATGGTTGTATGGCAGGTACCGTTAATAACAAAATATTAAAAAAAAAATTAACCAAAATGTAGACCATACCCAAAATAGTACACACACCAATTTCTATCAAAATCGTTAAAGCCGTTTTCGAGATAATTAGGATGGTAGAAAAATTTGTATGGCAAGTACCGTTATTTTTGGGGCTAAAACAACGATTCAAAAATTTATTTGGACAAATCACCTAAAACACTTGAATACCAAGTTTAAAGAAAATCGATTCAGCCGTTTAGGCTGTATAGAGTTGTACAGACAGACAGACAGACGGAATTGCGGGACCCACTTTTTTGGTGTTCTCTATCATCGTATTGTCAACTTTGATTAAAATCTCGAGTTCGATTTTTTTTCCAAATGCAAAACTTGCCCTATAGTATCTACATACATACATCGCAAGTAAAAATCATTAAATTAAAAATACAGTAGACGCTCGATATAGTGAATCTGGTTCGAGTGAACTATGGAATATATTGAGCACACACAAGTTAATGTTAATTTCCATCAATTTGTTTGTTGTTGGTTTTATGAGTTGTAGGGCTTTGTTTTATGTGTTATTCACGTGATGTGAAATGTTCCTTTTTTTGTTTTATTGATGATTTTTTTTCAAAGAAAATTTTAATACTTATGCTTTTTGTCAAGCCTCACTCTGCTTATGTATTTTATTTAATGTTTGTAAAATTGTTTATTCATACTTAAGAATTATGAACAAAGGCGTGTGGACTTCACACTACTCAATGTACATAATTATGTAATTTTTATTAAATTTTGCTTTGAAAAACTAGTTCTCTTTCGAAATAGTGAACAATCTCGAATTACTGAACATGCCTGTTTTTTATTACTTCACTACATCGAGCGTCTACTGTATTACGGTTTAAAGCTAGTGTCACAAGCGTAACAAGTATGCTCACGTTTTAAAACTAAATTTTGTTAGTTTTACATTTTTTTCATTTAAGGGGTATGATTTTACAAAAATTTTTCCATATGGAAATTTAGTCTATTTTCCGCACCGTAAAGATCATAATCGATCAAACCCCTTACGTCAATATGTTACATCTGTCACAATTTCAGATAGTGTTCTTTTTTTAATCTGAATACTGAAAAAGACCACTTTTGCAGACTGTATATAATGGCGAATAAAAACCGAACTCAACTGTCACTCAGATCGAACCATTCAAAGAGGCTAAGACGTTTGCCATGGGCAAGTTAAAATAGTCATATGGAGAGCTCTTTAAAGCAGAGGGTGATGCACCACCTCATCTGCAAGATATCATCGAAAGGAAACATGCCCGATGAATGGAATCTATACATTGTAGAGTGGATGGACTCCGGCCTGAAAAATCTTCGAATCCATTATTTAGAATTTCTAATCGACAAAATTGTTTTTCTGACGACAGTAGGTATTCTTATAGAAATTCTTCTGTGAAGAAATTCTATTCCCATCGTGACGTAGCTATTCATATTCTATAAGCCACTCAGGTGCTCTTGGAATGAACTCAGAAGAGAGTCTTAAAGGCTATAGAACTATCCCTGAAACATCTACATCTCATACACATCGCCGCAATATTTTATGACATACTAACGCTCTTTACATGCCTCCCATTAAACTATTCAACTGTAATGCTCATTAGTTCAACATTTCCACAAAAATGTAGAATACGTTTGACGACTCTTCGTTTTGGTAGTATTTTGTTGCTTAGAATTTAAGAACTAATGTACATCGGTATCTCCTTTAAAATGATTCCATGCTTTTCTAAGGCTGGCAATATGCTTGATCATTTTGAGGGTCGTCGAAAAGCCTTTTGTGTTCGCATAATTATAAGCCAAAACACTTCGTGGTTTCCTCATAATTGACTTTTAGCTCATATGCTCTTTTTCCAAACAAAAATGTTAGGCCAATTGTTCCAAAGAGCTATAATTACAAATATTCTTAAAATAGACCTATTCGCTCGATATGGTGTGTAACATTACGAAAAAACATGTCAAGTTGAAAAATAAACATATTTTTGTTTGATTTGCTTCTAAAAATAAATTGAAACTTAAAGAATTTCTTCCAATCGAAACTAGCTAACATTATACAATATGTTGATGGAAACACACATAATTAACTACAAAAATAAAGTCTATTTTTTGATTTATAGTGTCAAGTTCAAAAACTCAAAACAGATCTCATACATATCTAAATGCCAGATAGTTTAAAATTAGAAGAAATATTTTTGAGTGAGATTGGAATTCAAAGACTAGTATTCATTTAAGTATAGAGAAATCAAAAAACCAAAGCGTTCCACAATTCTAAAGCCTTGACAGGCCATATCTATATGTATGCAGATATACAATATAATCATTTGTGTTTTCTGATCATGAGAACAGGTGTGAAATAGCCGAGATAATTTTGAACTTTATGAATCATATTGTGTGTTCTGAAATATTTAGAAGGTTAGGAATAAATTAATGAAACAATGGTTTGCACAATTTTTAAAATTAAATTAAAGACAAAACTTAATAGCTTCAAACCTAAATATCTTCAGGGTTCACCCCGGCTTAACTTCAAACAAAATTCAACAAGCTTCTCTGTCTTTTGTGTTGTTGCATTTTTGATGTACCAGGCATTTTTTTTTTTGGGTTGTATCTTCTTCTTTATAATTGAATTGCAATTTCGAATGATATAGTCATGCATACCTTAGTCTCGCTCAACGAAGTAAATCAGTCCATGTAGATTTTAAGTATAAGAAAATTAATAGATTACCGGTATTTGTTAATACGGTTCAAGTTCCGTTTGCTAACGAAGCAAAATATCTCGGAATGGCTCTAGACGCGAAATTAAAATGGAAACCGCATGTTAAAAAGAAATGCGAAGAGTTATGTCGATTTCGTTTCAATAATTAGGATTCGCTACTAAAACCAATACTTTTTGGCTTTGAAAAGAACGATTACGCACCGAATCTCTTTTTGGGACTGTGTGTGTTGCTTGGCAGCTCTAAAAAAAAAAAAATCTTCAATTCGTTAAAACATCATTATTTCGTTTTAATTTCCCGATTCCGACGCGGGGAGTTCATAAACCCACTTGCACTTTTTTAATATTTGTTTCCAAGAAGTTTTTAACAAATTTTTTTATTTTTTAATATATTAATTTACTTTTTCTGTACACTGCCACAAAATAAAAATTAATTCACAACACAACAATTGAGAAACGTCAAAACAAATATTGTAGTGTGTGTACGAATCTGTGCACAAATCCGTTTTGAGTCCGTCTCCAAAAAGAGATTCAATACGGATCTGTTTTTCCAGAAAAATATTGGTTTTAATTTGAAACGAATTTGATTTTCAGAAAAAAATTGACGGCGGATCGACGGCAAGTCGATGTTTTTGTTGAAACGAAATCGACATTAAATAATAAACTCAGAGATATGTACTGGTTGCTCGGGAAACACTCTAAGCTCAGTATCGAAAATAAACTAATTTTGTACAGGCAGGTGCTTAAGCCTGTCTGGACTTACGGTATACAACTCTGGGGTTGTACGCGAGATTCTAATTTAAATACCTTACAAACATTTGAAAATAAACTCCTAAGATCATTTGTAAGCGCACCTTGGTACATTAGAAACGAAGATCTCCACAGAGATCTCGGGATTCCTACGGTTCGCGATGAACCATTTTTTTGTTTTAATTTAATGGTATATTAAAATAAAACAAAATTTAAAAATGATTTCACATAACTATTTTTAATCTATAGCTTAAACTTAATAAAGAATACATGTAAATATTTAAAAATGATTATTTTTTTGTCCTGTTGTGTATGGATGAACTTTCTCGTATAAGCCCCATATAGAGCCTCCTATCATTCTTTCATTAACAATTACAAGAAAAATGTAATTGAAAACAAAATTGGATTCCGTCCCTTGCATTCGAGAATAACTATCTAGCAACCAAATGTGGAGTCTACCAGTGCTGGCGTCCGAAGATTTTCGAAAATCGAGAGATTTCCTGTTCAATGAGTAGACAGTTTACATAAAACCACCTATTACTGCGAGCGAATCGAAAGATTAATTGAACTCAAATTTCTTAGTGAATGGGTGGGTGGCAATGGCGCAGTGGATAAAGTGCTCGATTGCTGACTTAGGCGTGTGTGTTCGATCCCCACGCTAGGCGCTTTCTTTTCTATACCTCCAATTTTAATTGGATGCCGCCCACGGGTTAAAATGAGACAGTCAATAGTCAATACCTGGTTCTCAAATCCACTGTGCCAAACTAGTGCCGTGCAATTCAGGTTGTATTTAAAATACCTTAGGTCTTACAAGCATATAGTTAAATTTAAAAAAAAAATTAAAAAAAACCTTCCACAGCCCTCTCAATGTTATTATTGGAAATCACTTAAAATCAAATATAATTGACTGTTTTACCAAGTTTTCTTCTGAATTAAATAACGTTTTAGGATTTCCAAAAAACAACAAGGGGTAAAATGGAAAAAAAATTCTAAGACCTCGACTGGGTCTAATCAGACTAAAAATAATTTTATATATTTTTTTAAGTCCAAATTAGTCCAAATTCTAAATCAGGTGTGAACTGCAATAATTTTCAAACTGTTATACAGACTTCAAAACAGGATGAACTCGGGGAAGAACTTAAACTGGTATGTTCTATAGTAACATTGTTTCTTCGAGTTGAATATGACGCATATTTTAAGAAGTGACATAAACTTTTGGAAGTAACAGAAAAGACAAATCGAAAAAAACAGGAACTGTGGAAAAAATGTCGTGGAAGACAGAAGACAGTAGTTTTGAAGATTTTGGAGCGAAAAAAGAGTAGTCTACTGTCGTAACAGTAACGGCAGCGCTGGAGCCCAGAACTTATCTTAGCTTCGAAAAGGAAGCTTAAAATTATCTTTATAGGTTTCACAAAGCTTTAAATTAGTACTTTAAGCTAATTTTGTATATTTTTGATTTAATAAACTCGCCGCAAATGTAACAATATTTTCATGTTATAGTAGCCAGTTTTAATGTACAATTAAGATGAATCTCTGAAATGTGATTTTCGGCATTGATTTGACACCAAGTGATGCGCAAAACTTTATTATTCTCTCACCGCTCATTGCGTTCTTACTAAAGAAAAGAAATGAACCTTATAATCGTGGTTGACAACACGTAATATTTATTTATTAGAAGATGTTTTTTTTATAATACAATTCTATATTCTGCTGAAATTATTCAGCCTAGTAGAAGTTTAAGTTTATTTTCTATACAAAGTCTTCAACTTGGCTGAATAATTTCAATAGTATATAGAATTGTATTATAAAAAAAAAAAACTTCTTATTAACTATGTCAGGCCCAGGACAAAATCTTCAAATTTTAATGATTAAAATTTTAATCTTGTTGGATATACATAGTTCACATTGTTTTTTGTTTTGTCAAGAAATCCATGTAAGTTGAACTGAACTTAACAAAAAGTGCGTATTGGTAAGGCGCTCACTAGCCAACTGATGAGTCCAAGTGAGGTCGCCTTGACGAAACGCAAATTTTGTGGACAAAAGCTATTTTGAATCTATTTATTTATCATTCTAAAAGTTATAGAAACAAACTTTGGAAAAAATACTAATGTTGTACCATATTTTGAATTACCATCACTACCAATGAAGATCGAAATTGATGAATGATATTTGGATAGTATGCGGGCGCTACGATTAACAAAGCTCATGACACATTCCACCTTAACAATTTGATAACGTGACTGCTAAGGTAGTGCGATTGTATTCCTGCGTCACTTCATTACTAAATTCACCAGTGTACTCACAGGGTATTAATTTGTCTACCAAATTATTTTATCTTAGTCTATGTTCCCACCAAGAGAAAATATAAGTTATCAGCAGGAAGATTTTGAGATTTCAAATTGCCAACGGCCAAAAACAATATAGTTTTTGTTTTTGTAATTTATCAACATGAGCCGTGTTCTCATGTTTGTTCATATTCCCTCAAATTTAAACGTCGAATTGAAAGTCTGCTTTCTATCTAGATAGTGTAAGAATGAAATACCGTATTTTGCAGAGAAAAAGATTTTACCTAAGGAGCTTCTCTCACTTATCGGTGCTGGATCTTTAATCAGTATTAACCGTTTTACCGAAGGAATACCGATCTCATGCTCATATCCTGAATTGTCGGTAAGTTTTCTGCACACACTGCTCCTGCAGACGTCAAACACAAATACTTGCGGTAAATATCGAAATACTACTGAATCTTTTATTTCGATATTTACCGTCCCTATTCCGCCTTCTTTTCGTACCGATTCAGCACAATAGCGTACAAATCGGTAAACGTCCATTGAAATGTATGTATTCGTTCAGATATCGGTACCGAATGTGTACCAAGTGCTACCGTTTCTACTGTTACGACAGCAGGCTATTGTTTTTTCGCTCGAAAAATTCAAATCTATTGTCTCGTGTTTCCATGACATAATTTCCTTAATTCGCCAGTTTTTTTCCGATTTTTTCTACTATTACAATTATAAGCTTCTTAATAAAACTTTCTATTACTTATCACATAAAGCTTATAAAACTACGTTACACATTATGCGTCATCTTCAACTCCAATAAACAATATTACTATAAAACACACCTGTTCAAGTTCTTCCTCAAGTTCATCTCTGCTTTGAAGTGTGCATGACAGTTTGAAAATTATTGCAGTTCACAGCTGATTTGGAATTCGGGCTTATTTACGAGTATATTTAAAAAATATATAAAATTAGTAAGATTCACAAATGCATCAGTAGTGATGCTCGATCATCTGCATTAAACTCACAAACGCAAACTTTTAGCATCACTTTGAGCGTCAACAGTTCATTATTGCCAAATTGCACACGCTAATGCGCAAAAATTAAACAAAGAAGCCTCAAGAAATATCGTAATGCCGGTGATACTCGTAAGCTGGTATAAAAATGGTGAGTGGAAATGAAAGGAATTAATTTTAACTGAGTAATTTCTCATAGATCATATTTGCTCCGCAATCTCCAGTTTTCTCTTCTCATCGAACAGAAATTTTCCTGTTTTTTTCCAAAATCATCGGGCGGCAGCACTGTGTGTACCGAATAAACTTTGAGAAATGACAATTGAGCAGAGACAAGTGAGGGAGCGGTTTTATTATATTAAAGTTTAAAATGGATTCGTTCACTATGAACGGCCAACATCGGTTATGAGATTTCATTGCGACTTCAATGAAATCTTTCATTAAGATAATTATATCTTAACTATGAATGATGAAATGCGAAGATTTGGATTGAAGTCTATGAAAACCAAGATTTCGCCTTGGAGGTACATAGTATTTTAAAAGTGTTTTTATTTTGTTTAAAAATATACCTTCAATGTTTTCAAGTTGAGCTTAGAAATAATATTGGCTGATATTAAAGTACAAAATCCAAAGACGTTTTCATGTTTTGAAGACCATCTCTGACAGATTCTACGGGATGTTGTCGAATCAAAATATTTACATTAAAAATTAGAGAGAACGATTTATTAAATAGTATACGAGTAAGCTCCATTCAATGATCACATTTGTGCTCTCAACATTAAAATTATTCCCCACAAGTTAATTTAAGAAAATTTCACCGGATATGACCACACACACAAGCATGCACTTTGGGGTTCCATATACACACAGTACAATATATACATATGTACGGATGGTGTCATTGAAATAATACACATCCTTCCGCTTGGCCCAATATCAAACACCTCCCCTTGAAATGTGTATACTTTAAGGTACTTCAACAATGTTACACACTTAGTCAGCAAGCATGAAGGAATGCATTCTACATCCCCGAACATTTATTTTATTGTTGATTTCACTTGTTTTCCTATCTGTTGTTCTCCTGTGGCAGCTTTCGATATATGTATTTATCTGTGATATTTCGCATTTCCTTGTCCTCCTGTTTTTTTTTATTTCTTAATTCAAAGTCTCCATTTTATTCGTACGCTCCAAATGAGGAAATACAATATTACAGTAGGTAGTATAGCCTTATCTTTCTTAACTGTCCTTTTAGGTATCCTTGGATACTTGTGTATTAAGTATGAATATAGGATGCAAGAGAACGACGAGGAACTATATTGTAATTGAATGGAATGGGTAAAACTAATGGTTATTGTACTGTTAACAGGACGACGTTCTCTACAACAATATTTGTTCCTGATTTTGTGCTTGTATGTGCATTAATTCATTGTGTATGCGAAACAACGAAACTATGAGAGTATAACAAAAATATTTTTTTCTCTCTATTCAAAGTAAATTCCAAGAACTATAATGACACACAAGGACGATCAATATTTAATTCCAATTCTTTTTAGAGAATATTGAACTTGTTTTGATATGTCTACTAAAGTTGTATCCCACTTTAGAAATTGGACTCTTTTAAACAAAATAAGGCTGAAAGCTCTTTCTATTTGTTCAATGATAAAAATAAATAAAGTACCTACTAATTTCAATAATGGAAAACAATTTCACGAGTTCACAAATTCTATAGGACAATTGTCTCGAATTGAATGTGATGGTAAGCAAAGAAAATGCATTTGGCTTGTGCAGCAAATAAAAATAAAAGAGCAGTTTTTGGCTTTGAATTGAATTGCAAAGAGAGGCAATTATAGGAATGCATTTCGATTTTATTAATTTCAACAAATAGTTTTCAATATTTTGTTTTTGTTTAATTGCATTACTGTTCCCATTCATCTATCAGTTTCGATTATCGCCAAAAAATATAAATGTTTGAAAAATATATGAAATTATAGCATGGGATAATCTATGGATGTGCTAAGTTGCGAATCTGGTAGATGGAAGTTTAGTATGTTACTACGTTTATATGGAGAATTGAATCGGTATTGAATCAGGATTTAGGTCTTTGTATACTTGAATCGGATTAAAATAGGATTACTCGATCCGATCCCACTAGAAGAGCTGAATCGAATTGAAAATGTACTTATATACCTGAATCGAGGAATTGAAGAATCGAATTCACATCTGATTCTTGGTGTGTGTGTGCACCAATAGTGTTTTTTTGTGTTCAGTGGGTTTCCGGTTTCTTTGTATTCTTTTCTGTTGCATGTTTTTGTTGTTTATTCTGTAAACTCAAATTGTCACTTCGATTCCATTTTAATTCAATCTTCTGATCCCACGAGGCCATATACCTGAATCGAAATCTCAATTCGATTCCTCAATTCACTCATATAAACGGGGTATGTACCAAGACGATGTTGTCAATATCTAATCCAACAACCCTTTAATGGAGTTTAGCGGTAGAACACAAAAAATGAAATCTATTACATTTAGTTGGTATAATAGTCTTATATAGTGATGACATGAGTTTGAAATTGGGTCGAATGAAGAAAATCCGCATATAAACGATAGAGGGAGAAAGATAGGTTATTCCAGTTATGATATATGTCATAACGAACTGTCATCCGAGACTGTGGGCTGATTATGGTTGCTAATCATCGATCGTTGAATGGCTTTCAGTACATTTTAGTGTATTTTAAATTTGGATTAGCATCTACAAGTTTTATGAAGTTCAAATCACTTAATTATTGAAGCCAGCGGAGAATGGAGTGTGTGGATCACATACCAATTAGTTCTTTCAATTATATGTATAAGAAATGCTGGTGTCGCAGAAGGCTGTGTTTTGTTTTGCGGATGACAGAACTCTCAACTCTTCATGTTCCAATATATATTCCAGATTCAATTCCCTGCTCTAGGTACGTGGAACTGCAAGGGCAGATAAATTCTATTCAAATCATTTGTGTTGTTTCAAAAAGGGATCAGTTAAAGACTTTGTGTATTTGTGTTTCGTGCCAAATACATTCTCTAAAATTGTAAATTTTTGTCGCTTTTCAAGGGCTTGTCAGTGAGCGTTTAATTACTTTACTTCGTTAAAATTATTTTAAAGGTTGTTTAGATATTTTTTAATGATGTCCGCCGCTCCATACTACGGAAAACATTACACAAATCTGAACCAATACTATCGTTCTAGCATTTCGATATAGGAAAACCTTATAATGGAAGATAATTTATTGATATACTGCGGCGTATACGTCGTAAAAATATATATATGTATGCAAAACTGTAAAAATACTTAGAATTCTTTATTTAAAAAGGCTAAAATATGTTAACAATGAACAAATGATGGAAATATATAAGCATATGAATTTAAAAAAAAAATATTCGAGACCTTGAAGAAACATACAGCGACCGAATTTGCCCAACAGTGCGTTTGGCATTACTCCCTAAGACATCGAGTATTGTACTTAGTATCGTATTCGATTCTTCAAGAAATTTATCCTGGTGCTGGTCAGTGAACGCCTTTATTCATTTGATAATCTTGAACAACAACACCCATTTTATTTCGTAAAGAACGGTATTTTTCTACATTCCAGCGTTAATGTGATACTAACATTTTTTATATTCAGCACATTGACGTACATATGTGTGTAATCTACCAGTCATTAAAGACACGATGAAAAACTTTAGACGCTCAATGTAGTTGATTATAACTCTAGTATGATTTTAAATAGATATAACGATGCGGTAACCTCCCAATGACATAATCTCAAAATGTAAACTCGTTCTTCTATCGTAGATGGAACTCACTCAATCGGTCACTGAAGCCGTAATTCGACCGCTTGTATGGACATCATTATTTTATTTTGTATGTGTAAACATATGAGTTCTCAGCAGTGGTAAAATTGAAAATTACGTTACGGAAGTAAAGTACGCCATTTTGTTTTAAATGACTGGGGAATTTTATAAATGACTTTTTAGAAAGGTTGGTGAATTTAAGAGGGACATTTTTACCTTTTTTTCAAATATCCCTTACCAAATTCACCAACCATTTTAAAAAACGTACGAAGTAAATGCACGGACCATTAACGTTAAACCGAAGCCGATTAGACTGAAATTCGGTCGTGCGATTTTAAAGCACTCGCTGAGATTAAAAAACATTACAGTTATTCTGTTTTTTCCTCTTTGAGCTTATTCTTATTGTTCAGCAAACTCCGAACTCCTCTATGATTAAATGGAATAAGGAAAGCAGAGATGTTATTCCTCTCACTTGGACAAAGTTAAATTTTGTAAAAAAAATTAGTTAAAACCATTCGCGGACCGAAAGGTCAACAAAAGAGAATCAACGCTTAAAAATCGCAGGCGTGTAAAAGCAGACTTACGAAAACACAAACCAAACTAGACCAAACTCTAGTTAAAGCAGTCGTCTAGTTGCCAGCCCTTGTCTAAATTTATCTTAATTTTAAACACACTAAGCAACTCTTCGAATTAAAGTAGATCTTTAGGGCTACGTTAATCAAATTTATGTTGAACACGTCTTATTTTGACAGATAGAGTAATGGAACAGAACAAAAATTAAACATAAGCACAAGAGTTCATAAGTTTATAAGAGCTCAGGTAAGATTTTTAAAATTTCAGAAAAATATTTTCATTGTATAATTCGTTTCAGTTAAAGAAACAAAATGATTCAACAAGAGGAATTGGCTGTATTACCAATTGGATTTCACGTACGTCAGCATAATTGAGAGATTGCGTGTTGTGATTATATTTGACAATACGAGGAATATCGTGGGCCGCTTACTTATCATTTGGTGAAAAAAAAAGTCAACTATTAGGGTACTTCATTCAGACAATTAGCTTCGAAAGCACTTGATAAGCTTACAATCATGGCACCGTAGTATATGTATGACTAATGAAGTTCTCATGCATTTATTTAGTAAGAAAAATTCGATTGACAACAATATGAGGCATGGATCTCTTTTTCAATTAAAAATCCAATCGTTATTTTGTCAATTCAAGGTAAGGTAAGGTTCAAGTGACCGTCAGAAATACAACTTATACACTTAGACCTTAGATAGGTCCATTGTGATACCACATGAAGAGAAATTTAATCTTAAATCAAACCAATTGGAGCCTCTAATGAAATGGTGTAGCCGGTGAATCTTTATGTGTCTAAGATCACTGGTGTCGTCGAAAAAGTATTCCCCTAGGTGTAATCTACGTCCTTGGGAGACAGCAGGACATGAGCAAAGAAGATGGGAGATAGTCTCCTCATCCATGCAGCTTCTGCAAAAGTCATTGGAGAAAACGCCAAGTCTTTTTGCGTACCTGCCAATTAAACAGTGTCCAGTTACAACACCTATTGCGGAGCCAAGATGTTTTCTGCTCAAAGAGAGTAGACCTTTTGAGCGTATTGAGTCTATAACTGGACAGATTTGTCTGGTAGCCAGGCAAGTAGTAATGTTTGACCATATAAAATTTATTTGCTTTATGAAGTTTTGATGTAACAAGTGTTTGCTTGTAGCGATAGGCATACCGATTTCTTCCATTTTCGGTAGAATAGGTATTTGGGTTCCTTTTCTGGCGAGTTCATCGGCTTTGCAGTTTCCCAAAATATCTATATGTCCCGGCACCCAAATCAGGTGAATGTTAAACTGTTCGACAGCTGCGGGCAGTTCTAGAGTTTGTGGAAACTGCGACAAGTGATTTGAGGGCTGCTTGACTGAATAAAATTCAAGGTCCTCAAGCTCTTTAAACGGATTTGCTCGAACTTTATCTATTTGTGGCTTCCTAAAAAGCTCAAAATTTTAAAATATGTATATTATAATCTTCTTCAGAAAACATATTTCTTCCTTTTTTGTTATGAAATATCAAACCTCAACTGGAAAAAGTATAGTTTAAGAAAGATATAGAAGCGTTTTGCTCTGTTTAAAGTTAGACGACCTTTTAAACATTAAATTATACTTTTCGTCGATTAAAATTATAAAAAAGTCTACCCTCATTTTAAAGCTCATTTTAAGAGTCGACTCCCATTTTCAAACTCATTTAGGGTAGAGTTTAACTGTTTAAAATGTTTCGCTATTGGGTTATAAAAATTGTTTTTCATTACCAATTAGGGTATTTACGAAAAAAAGTGATTAAAAAACATTTTTGATTATTACGATAGTTTATGTTCGAACAAAACAATCCCAAATTTCATGAATATTAAATTGAACTACGTACGTATTTCAACAAACGGTGTAATCACGAACTTACCTGCCAGTGAAAAAGTCGAATAACGAAGCAAACTTAGTGGTGTTTCCTCTGAAGTATTCATTATTTCATTTCTTTTTTTAAATATTTCAACAAAATCTAGGTTTAAGTTGTTTGGTGTAATATGTCATGAAATATCATTGTTATATCTGCCAGACACCTTCCATAAGAGGACAAAACAAACACGCCTAATTATAAAATAATCAGTGAAAAAAATATCCCCAAAATAGATCACTCTACCATATCAAAAATATATCCCATTTGAATGGGTAAAAAACTGTCAAAACAATCGCTTTTTCGTAGTAAATGAATATAATCCAACAATTTTGTTAAATGATCTACATATATGGACAAGCCATTAACAATGACAGAACTATGAACAATACATGACGAAATTCAACGGAATCCAAAAATCCATGTCAATCCAGTGACATGTCAAAAAACATTACTCTCTGAACAGTAATTATAAATTCTTTTAATTTTTTTCTAAAAAAAATTAATTTGATATGTCCAGCCTGTCCCTAAAAAAGGCGAATCTTCTTCACCCTCTAACTACCGTCCAATGGCACTTACGTCCCTTCTTTCCAAGGTCATGGAAACGCTGATTAATTATGAGCTTAAGAAATATCTTGAAGAACGAAAGCACCTTAATGACCGACAGTATGGCTTTCGTAGCAATAGTCCACTGGTGATCTGATGGTATATCTCACCGAACAGTGGCACAAATCTGTACATCGTTTTGGAGAAAGTAAGATTATTGCACTTGATATTTCAAAAGCATTTGATAGAGTTTGGCACCAAGCTCTCTTATCGAAAATGCTAAATGCGTGCATTTGGTATCGATGAACCTCTTCTTCGTTGGATTAGTAATTACCTTTCGGACTGCTCAATACAAGTCGTATTGGACACGGTTTCAAGTCTGATATTCATAAAATAAATGCTGGTGTGCCCCAGGGCTCCGTTCTGTCTCCGACTCTCTTTCTCATTTTCATTAATGATCTTTTGTCTGAAACTTCTAATCCATTATACTGTTTTAATGACGACAGCACCCTCAGCTTTTCATATTCGTTTTTAGATTCACACCCATGTCTTTCGGATGTGGAACTTGAACGGCAGCGTATGATAAGCTCATTAAGTTCTGATCTAGACAGCAACGTCCGATGGGGACTAAAAAACCGCGTAGAATTTAATGGTTCAAAAACCAAATACTGTCTTTTGTCGTTAAAGCGGGACCCTCCCCCAATGCCGTTGTCCATGAGCGGCGCTTGTATCGAGGAAACCGAACATCTTTCAGTTCTGGGTATGTGCATCACCGTTCACCTTTTATGGTATGACCACATACTCGACGTCGCGTCGTCAAAAACGCTGCAAGATGTTTGGGTTTCCTGAGACGATGCAAGAAATATTTCTCCCCTTCTGATCTGGCTGCAATTTATAAAGCATATATTCCTACAACTGTCTCATCTAGGCAGGTGCTCCCATAACTCACTTTAGTCTTCTGGACAGAATCCAAAAAAAAAGCTCCAAGAATGATAGGTGATGAAACAATAACGGAAACAATTGCACCTCTCGAACACCGTCGGAATGTTTCATGCCTTTCATTATTCTATCGGTATTTTTATAGACAGTGTTCTAGTGAAATAGCCAGTTGCATTCCTCCCCTTAAACAATTCAACCGTCACACTCGCACTTCTAGAAATGCTCATCAGTTTACCCTTGAGCCCAACTTCGGACGTACTGGCAAGTATAGAGATTCCTTCTTTAGCCGTACTACACGAATGTGGAATGCTTCACACGACCGAATTTTTCCCTCCCATTGCGATATTCAAGCATTTAAAACCAATGTGGATCGGTATCTCCTGTCTAATCCTGTCCCATTTTCCTAATCGCTCGCACTGTGTTTAAGCATTATAAGGGTAGTCATAACCCCTTGAGTGCGCGCATATTTAAAAAAAAGGGCAATTTTATACATTTAATAATAAAATCTTAAACATATAATTAAAAAAAAAATCGTTATCCATTATCTAAATATTTAATTCTCAATATTTTCAGTATTTTCCGAAAATTTTGGTATGCAGTATTATTTATAATTCGAAGGATCTCCTATATAAAAATATTGATCGAAACCGTCGATCCGTTTATGAGAAAGCACAAAATAAAATAAAAAAATGGTGCTGTTCTCCAAACATCGTAATGTGAAATTTTAATAAAACCTAGCATTTTGTTTTACGCAAAACTAATAGTTTGACAAAAAAAAAATTACAAAAATCCAATACAAATTTGTTTTTGACAGAAACATACCTCCATCAATAAAATGCAGGTATCCAAAGACCAACATTACTCCCTATTTATGTATTTTCTCCATAAATATTAAATGCAAACAAGAAATACTCATTTATATACCATATTTTTACATTTATTTTTAATATTTTATCTTCTTAAAAAGGAAACCAATCAAAAATACCACCATATTGACATTTTCATACGGTTCAATGCCCATTGATCTCACAACTATAGTTTCTCGTAATTTTGTTTTCAGTTTTTTGGATACAAAAAAAATAGATAAATTGTGTCAACGATCTGCATTATCTAAATAAATATTTACTTATGTTTTCAGGCTAAATTTTCCATTTTGGACAAGTTTCAAAAAAGTATTCTCCTTCAAATTTATGACAACAAAACACTAAGAACACGAATTGGAACAACTTCAATCAAAGAGTAAATGTGGACAAAAAAAAAACCAAACCAAACCAAAAAGCAAATGACAGGATGTCATCCATATAAAATAATCCCGAGCAAAAGGATAATAATTTACTTTGGAATTTGTAAATGACTTTGGCTATGGTTTAGCCCAGATTTTTCTTCCTTGCAGTGTCTGAATGATTTAAGCAGATGAAATGACTTGTTTTTTTTTTTTTTTTTTGCTTTCACAGCCAACCAAAGGAAAAGGGATGTCATTGAAAAATTGATTTTATTACAATATCAGAGCATTTCCTTTTAGAGACACATTTGATTGTGCAATGGTTTGGTTATTGCAAGAGTATGAATGGATGGTGTCAAACTGTTCTACTACTGCTAATTCGGTTTACGAGATGTTCACATGTGTTTGTTTTTTATCAATATTTTATTATTAATGTTTCAATATAAATTTGATGTCGGTTCCAACATTTCAGTTTCCATTACATTTTGATGTCGGTTCTCGGTTGTGTCGGGGCATGATGTGGTGTGACGTTGGGTTTGGTGGGATGAGTTGTGTGAGGCTTTCTATAATAGTTGATTTAATAGGTGAATGCTATATAGTGTGTCTGTATTGTAAACATGCTTATGGGTTGCCTTCAGTGCATGACATTTAATATTCATTAGGGTTTATGGACATGATTGATGGTAAATTATATGTCAGGGGGTATTTATTGGCCTTTTGGGGGTATAAGATGGCTGCATTCAATAGGGTCATGCAATATTGTACGCTTGGTATTTTCAAACAAAAATAAAAATTGATTTGAGAGAATCTTCGGGAAAAATCTGTTTTATAATGCGTTTGATCCACAAAAAAAATGTTGACACTTTTTCACTCAATAAAATCGAAGGATGAATTCAGGATTTTCTTGAGTGAGCAGGATAATATTTTCTTTTTTTTTTTCGTTTAAATGTTTTGAACATTCTTTTATAAGGATGAAAATATCGCATACATTTTCAAAGAAACATATGTACCTATAAGTAGTTAAAATTTGCAATTGAAAGCGAAAACATAAAACGTGCTCATGGGAAATTAACTTTTGAATTAAATTATTTTTATATTATAAAGAATCTTATTGTTCATGTTTTTTTTACTTTTAAATTAAATTTTCTCCAAGAAGAAAGTGTTCATATATAGCAGGTATACATACATGCATTATGGAATGTGAACAAAATAAAATTTGATCCGACAAAGGCTGTTGTGTCCAAAAATTTAATTGTGTAGGTTTATACGTTTCTGAAAAGTTACTGAAAATAATAACTACGTATATTCATCATTCGAATCGTGAAAGTTTTAATTAATTTTTTTATATAATTAACACTCGCTTAAGGATATTTTAATTCCTTTTTTATGCAAAGCCTCAACACAATGCGGGGGTATATTGGACAAATTGGACAATGAAATCAAAGAAAAAAAAAGGTTTGGATAAGGAAATTCACATTCGTGCAGTACGATCGTTATTCCTGGCCGACAAGGTATTACGACGAAATTTTTCCCGGAGAGGCCATTTCAGTTGAGTACTGATGAATCTAAAATAGGAGTACAAGTATGACAGGCAAGACTTTATTTCTACTTGATTTATGACCCAAAAGATTCACAGCTTTGCTGTGGATTGTATCTAGTAGGAGAGCAAATAATGTTTTAACTTTTAAGTCCTTCAGATCAGATATGGGAATTGCTTTAGCTTTGATCGTATGATAGCTTTATAAATAACTGATGGATAAAAGTGACAGGAAGGATATTTACTTTTCCTAATTAAACCTGAGTATTTGTTCTGCATTTGAAGTAATAATCTAATAAGTTGTCGTTCCACATGAGGAGGTCGTCAATTATGTAACTGCCAAGAATCAATAGGTTTTCAATTTCTACACGATGTTTGCCTCCCCATAACAATTCTGAATAAATCGACGATACTATCATACTCTCCCTTTGAATTTCAACAAATGAGGGACCAGGTGGGATATAGAACTGAACCTTGAGGCACACCATCATTTATTTGTTGTACAATTTTGAATAAATTTTTAGAAATTTAATCCCTAATTCCCTAAAGAAATATTTCGTCAATACCAAAAGCACGCTAGTTGGATAAGAGAACTTGGCACCAGAAACATCCAGCGCAATATCCTTACATCCATCAAAGAGATCGCGATATAATGATAAATTCCATTTTTGTTTAGATATAATCCAAATGTTTATCCAGGTCTTCGACTATTCCATAGATTGAATAAGTGCGAAAACTTATAGTCAAGTAAGTCAATGGTAAGTTATTATAATATAGTTCTAATTTATATAAAGTTGATTACTATCAATTCAAATTTTGTTTAATACTCGTAGCAATTTTCGAGTTCTTATAAAGGCTTGAATAACAAAGTAAATTCATGCGATAAATTCGTGCATTTAGTTTTTTTCCGACGCATGAAAATAAAATACATATGTACTTAGTTAATAAAATACATAAAAATTACACGTAAATCACCAACATCTATGTAAACAAAATTGGTTTTACTTTTATTACAGACTTTTTACATCAAAAAATGATTGATTTGTTTTCGTCATAATCTGAACAGTCTGATTAAGTATGACAGTCTGTCTATTTTGGTACGAATGCTTCCCTGTCTGTCAACCTATTTATGTTTCAAATTTGCGTCAACAATTTCTTCTTTGCTTGGCTTTGAATATTGGTATTTTTAAAACATTTGTTTCTAAGGAAATACAATATAATGGCAAATAGAATACATAATTATACAGCCTATTTTGTTTAAGGATTTAAGTTTTATTGTTTTAAAACATTTCCTTTTTACTCTTTTTCCATGTATCCCATATGGTCTAGTGGCTAGGATATCTGGCTTTCACCCAGAAGGCCCGGGTTCGATTCCCGGTATGGGAAATGTTTTTTTTTTATTCCGTAATCACATCATAGGTTATAACGGGTGCCATTTACAAAAAAAAGATTATATACGATTTTTCCCCAGGAACACCCTTAAATAAAACTCAATGTTGTAGACCAAACATTTGTGTTTTTTCTAACCCACATTTTATATCACAACGTATTTATTTATTGCTCTTGGGGACCGCAGAAAATATTCTATATAAAATTTCATTCTAGACATTGCTTATCTGTTAACATTCTATTAGCTATCAGTTTCAGTTTGACAGATGCTTTTCTGCCTTTCTTCTTTTATTTCTCTAAACGCGTTAAACGATACAGTTTGATATGCAAAAATTGGGGGTATGACAATTGGGCTAAATAATTAGCTGGACATACATTTTTGACACTAGCGCAGCCTGGTGAATTTATGATGCTCAACCGTCTAACTGGCTGAACAGAATACACGGGGGTCGTTCGCGAAGATCAGCCGCCGCCGCGAGAAGCAACGCTTCCAAAAAAATTGAACACAATGGACCGCGCGTTCGTATCATAACAGCAGTGAGAAATTGTTGTTTTTAAGTTATTTTTGCAAACTTTTAATTTGCAAATTTGTTGTGAATGTGTATTTTTGCGTCGGAGGGTCCCGACGAAGATTAACAATTGTGTAGATGCAACAACCAACCAGATGTTTTTTTTTTTTTTTTAGTTATCTGTCTGTCAAACGGCGCGCGGAAAAGCGGAATAGGTTAAAAGTTAACCAAAGTCTAGCGTCGCTGCTCGCGGTGGCGGCTCCATTGTGTTCACTCACACCAGTTTCTATGCATTTTAACTTTGACAGAGCGTTTTTTGAAGTGCCGCGAGATCGAACTCGCGTCCATTCTGTTCAGCCAGTTAAGTTTGTCTTGCTCTTGGACAGTTACTACTTTTATATGGAGAATTGAATCGGTATTGAATCAGGATTTAGGTCTTTGTATACTTGAATCGGATTAAAATAGGATTACTCGAACCGATCCCACTAGAAGAGCTGAATCGAATTGAAAATGTACTTATATACCTGAATCGAGGAATTGAAGAATCGAATTCACATCTGATTCTTGGTGTGTATCTGCACCAATAGTGTTTTTTTGTGTTCAGTTTGTTTCCGGTTTCTTTTTTCTTTTTTTTCTTTTGCATGTTTTTGTTGTTTATTCTGTAAACTCAAATTGTCACTTCGATTCCATTTTAATTCAATCTTCCGATCCCACGAGGCCATATACCTGAATCGTATCATATAAACGGGGTAAGAATTTCAGTGAATAATTTTGTTTGTAAAAGTTTTGTAATTGTTTGTGTGAATGTCTTCAGTTTCGGCTACAAAAACTAAAACAAAAAATAATAAACTACAAAAGAAGAAGTGGCAAACCAATAAATAAAAGAAACTGAGTGAATTCAGGCAGCTAAGATAAAATCACTGCGTTTACTATAGAATTTTAATAAAATATCTAGATACCCAACTCATATACGTTGCCATTCAAAAAAGTGAAGTACGCCAATTCTGATTAGACAAGGAAGTAAATTTTTACAAGCTGTCAGTTTGTTTAATTTTTATTTTCAATTTTTCTACTTTGATTTACACACATCTCTTGCTGCCGAAAAAAAGGAGAAGTGAAATCCAGCTGCGGATAGATTTGTGACATTTATTATCGATTGAAGTTATGGTTGTGTTATTGGCACTCTTGATGGCTTACATTAGTGTGTGTTACTGCAAGAGCGCTTATATGACGTCCGAGCCAAAAACTGTCAAATTCCATTGAAAGATGTTTAAAATTGCGATGGATTAAAATCCCTCCTCAATTTGAATACTAAAAATTGAATTTAAATACTAAAGATTTAATATTTTCTCGGGAAAATCATGATTTTAGAGCTTTTGGACCAAATTGGAAAAGAAATATTTTAAATTCTCAATTATTTAACTATAATTTATTGCTTTGCCAGAAAATGTCAATTGACAGAAGTCGAAGTTAATTAACTTGACCCTTAAATTCGTGTCAAACCACAATTTGACGTCATTTTCAATTTAGAGCCGAATTGACTATTTGCTTTGAGCATCTAATCCTAGCTTATCTATAAACGAGTATATGACATCAACTCTGTTCCGACTGCGTGTAGCAACGAACTTTCAAATGCTTGGTAGCAATTTTACAATACAACGATTGTTGTGATTTCTAATGTATTAATCATTAATTTCATATTTAGGTGTGTTAATTTTGAAATTGATAAAACAGAGAGAATATAAAAGTAAAAATAAGTAGCTATTCGTAATGGAAAAACACTGTTGTGCGGCAAGAGGATGAAAAGGAGTTGGAAAAGTTTAGGGCAATAAAAAATAAAAGGATATGAAAATAGGGTTGGAATTGTTTGGAAAGGAGAGAAAAGAGGAAAGAACGTTAAGTTCCGATGGACGCGGCCTGCTTTGTTATGCAAGCTTCAGCTCGTCGGGCGTGGGGAACTTACCCCGGAAGCTTAAAATAACATAGTATTGTGCTATTTAAACTAAATAAATTCGTTTATTAAAGACGTAACCCCAAAAAGCTTTCCCACTTATATAGAATAACTCTAACTCGATCGTTGAAATTCTTGAAATACTTAAAGGATGAACGATAACACTTTTGCAAGAAAGCAATCTATGAACCTACCCCTCTATTTGCACAAATTCTGATTTAAATAAGGAAAACGTCAAAATAACTTTAAAATCAACATTTGTGTTCTTATTTCTTCATTATATTCAAGTTTATGAAACAACAGAGCAGAATCTATTGGAGTTTTCCATTGGTAAATTCAGAATTTAATGCAGAATTTGATTTTTTTCGTCGCGATTTGAATTAAATTTTGTTTTGCTATGGTACTGGCGTATATTCGTTTCTGTGAAACGGATAGTTATCAAACTGAAGGCTTCCATTTGTATTGGGGTTTAGTGATATTAGTAGATATAAAAAGAAGTAGATTCACCAAAAAATACGGATCTGCGACTTTGAATCAGAATTTAAAAAAAATTTAATTTTTGTTGCCCAATGGAAAGATTTAATTGTAGAAATCCGTGTTTTGTATCGAAAAAGAAATAAATTCTTGTTCCAATGGAAGGTCACGTTGTCAAATTTTACTGAACATGTGAAGGCTTTTATCTATCAACAGGCGCTTTTCTTTTTTCGTTCAGACCAGCCCACTGAACAGAGTTCGATCACATAGAGTATGCTATGAACTTGTTCGAAACAGAGCGAGCTCTGAACACTGATCTGTTTTTTAAACACACTTGAACCACACAAATCAGAATACATTTTCATTTTAACATTTAAAAAGCAATATAAAACAAAACTACAGCTTTTTGTAAACAGATACACATCACATACAGAAAATCAACAAGCGATCAACTTCTTTCGCCATTTTAATTGTATCTGATTATTTTTTTCTACACATTTTCATTTTTGGCACACATGACATTTGGTGCGTGCAGCAATTTACTCATATGCTCGGTAGATTATGTCTGAGAACATCGAGTGCGATCTTCAGATGTTGAGAATGAAACAAGCAAAACACATTTGGAGCTCTGAATGTTCCGAGATAAAAAGAAACACAAACAAATTTTTTGATAACTCAGACTCTGCTTTAAACTAAAAAAGAAAAATGCCTAATACTACGTTTCCACCTAACTTTAATCTCTTGCAGATTTACTAATCTCAAAAAGTGTTTCCACCGCTCCAAAAGTAGATTAATTTTGACAGCACTATTCAGAACGCATATATTTTTGCATTTTCTCTTATGATGTAGAAGTGAGACAGGCAGCTTCATATGTGTCAACCGAAGAGAAAAATTCACTTTCCCGATGAATGTGTTCATTTCGATAGGGAAATATTGTAGTTCGATTGAAGATTTAAATGAGATTTATTTTAAATCTTCATCTGAGAAGATTAAAATTTGTATGGTAAATCCTCAAGATTAGTAGGAGATTTAGCTAGATCTACTTAAGTCTCGGTTTAGTGGTCGGTGGAAACGGAGTATAATGTTACCCGACGAAAAATATGTCTATGATACAGGAAACATTGATGGTGGCTTGATGCTCCACTATTATGCGAAGTTGGGTATCTAGTTGTATATAGAAATCTGTGGGATACACTAGGTATGTAAATTACACCCTGTTTACATTAATTCTTAAGGAGTTCTAACAAAACTCGAATATGATAATGTAATTTCCAATGACTTTTCGATACAGTGGGCAATAGTTCGGTGTTTATGCAAAGAATAATCGCAGTATATGCAATCTAAGGGTAAAAAAATTCAGTTTACATTTTGTTTAAATCGAAGACAATTTACGGTGATTGTTGGACCTTCCTCACTCTCAAAGAACCGTCAGGCCAAATTGCAAACCACATAATTGGTCGTTTGACGTTACATGTGGATATTCACTTTCCCCTGTTTGACAATTTTGTTTAGTATCGTATCCAATAAGTGGAAACTATTTCGATCATTATCTGTTCGTGATCCGAGAAATGAGATAGTCTTATTCCTACTTGTCAAAATAGGTATAGCTTTGTGTATTTAAATTCAGTTTTTTATCAATGTATGCCCATCGGTTGAAATAAAATTTTAATTAAAGAGTTTTCCTTTAATTCAAATTTGCTAAAATAAAATAAAATAGAAGTTTTTTTGAAGACACAGTCTGTCGTGAAAATGCCATGAATCCACACACACATTTACTTTGAACGAAAATTGAGTTCATTAATTGATTTTTGAGCCTGTGTCATTGTGTATTTTAATTAAATCCACAAGCATACCAAAAACCCCGCCATCATACAGCTACCAGCATAAAATTATAGCAGGTACCAAAGCCTTTCTGAATAACGGTTAATTGAACTGAAAACCTATCGCATGCTAATTAACGTACTCAGGTAATCGAAACCTGCATCATAGATATACAAGGCACTTCATCATACCAAATCCTCTTTTGCAAAACCGGGATGATGGTGATGGTACTTCCGAAATCGGATACTCTAATTTTTTGTATACAAGTTACCGCAGATGATCTCCTCCCTTGCGCCACCCGCCGCCACGCCACCGGCCAGCCGCTGTGAGCTGACCTACTTATAGAACCTTTTATAAGTTGTGCATGCATAGTTGAGGCATCACACATTGTACTTTTATTTTGTTCATTGGACTTATTGAACCCTCATCCCTTAAGCTATTGAAGTAGACTCTTCTGAGTGCTAGCTAATGAAAGTGAAGGTAGTGTAGTTGATTGAAGTTACTTTCCGTTGTAACAGTACTGTTAAGAGTAGATTTGGATTCAACAAAAATGTACATTCACTTATGTAGATAGACTCATACCCAATGCAAAATGGGATTTATCCAAATTAATCTGTTTATCCGGAAATCAAATAATATCCAAGGCATCACTGCTCTCTTCTCTTCACATCCATAAAATTTCTGTTTGACCGCACAAAGCAAATTTGAATTGCCTCAATCTCATCAAAGACATTTCATACATTTCGTCTAGATAAAATTAATTAATCAAAGAAGATTTTAGTTTGCTTGTTTAAGGCATGATTTGTACAGCTTTTAGTTTATCCCTATATTCGTAGCTATAGTGCAGTGTGGGGAAATATTCTCCTGAAACTAGGCAAAGATGTTCAAGAATCTCTAAATAATTGCTTTTACGGCGGGTGTGTTGGTAGAATGACGAATAACTAAGGGCGTTTACATGGGGAGGCAAAAGGGGAGGACAATTGAGACCTTTTTACTATCACAAAAGTAATATTTGAGTTGTTCAATTAGTTTAAATTTGTATTTTCGAAAATTAATCAATATTTCGTAGTATCAGCAATGAAATTGAATATCTTTCCCGCAAGACATTTTTTTTTTTTTTTATTTCCAACTAAATGCGAAACCCTATACTAATGGGGTTTTTTCCTGGTGGGAATTTGACGCGAACGTAGGCTTTTCTGATGACCGTGCAAGCTGGCTTCGCCAACGCCATAAGTACTCCTTGACACAGGTTTTAGATATAATAGGCGTGTCGGTCGCAATGGCCGTTTCTCAACATTAACATGAAATAATTTTATTCCTAGTCAATCAAATCAAATCTTTATTGTCGTGTAATCGACAGCCGTCTCCATTAAAAGTCGGTGTCGGTGTTGAAATGCAATTGAACTAGCGGTTTTGCATGCTGACAAAAATTCAATAAGTTAAATTTGAAATTACTTTCCAGCAGAGATTGCGTTAAGAGACGGCTTCAAGAATGAGTGCGACGACATTAGCCTAAAGCTTGAGTGGGATTGCGTGAGGAAACGGAATGAACTTGCAAGAACGGTCCATTGGATATATATGGACAAAAAACTCGATCAGAACAATAACAAAGAACACACCCTGGCAGCATTTTTGGACATCGAAGGAGCTTTTAACAATATGAAAACGTAGTAATTTAAATCTGATCTGAAGAAGGTTGGAGCTAAATCACCCATAATGGACTAGATATATTAAATGTCCAATATTATAATCATAAGCTCACAACTTGTGGACACTATTGTCGAGAAAACAGTCCACAAGCAGGACCAATCTCACCTATTATCTGGGCCCTTATGGTAAACAATATTCTTACAAGATTTAAAAATAATAACTTTGATAGCGTGTAAGTATCTAACCCACCGCCAAGGATATCATGGGATCTTTACTTTAAGAGTCATTGTAATGATCAGGATAAGACAGCATTGCTGTTTATAAAGAAAGGGGACCGAGCGGACTTAACTCTTCCCTAGCTCCAACGAAGCTAAATATCTGGGTGTAATCCTAGATTCTAAGCTAACATGGAAAAGGCACACAGAGTAAAGAATGAAAAGAGCACTTTATGTATTTTATACATTCAAAACAAACTTCGGCACACAGTGGGATATGTCACCGCTAGTCATCCATTGTATGTACAATGCGATCCTTCGTCCCATAGCCCGCACAAGTCGATCCTGAATAATAAGTGTGTAGAAAAAAATAGCTATCTCAAGAACCTGAACAAGGTACAGGGACGATCCTGTATGGAAATAACAGGGGTATGGAGTTCTAGGATACAGGCAGGGCTAGAAATTATTGTCAACCTTACAGCCCAGGACGAATACATAAGGTGTACAGCAGCCAAAAGTGCACTTTGCTTAAAAAAACAGGATTCCTCAGCACAGTATCAATGGTCATGACTAATTACCACCTCAAATAGATTTTAGCAAAATGTTCTCTATGTTAATACCCGAAAGACATGGATAGGAAACCAAAATAACTCATTGCTCAGAGAACAGGGGGCTCCCGGAAATTACGTCAGAATTTTTTTTTGAAAAATAAGCCAATAAGAAACTATGCCAGCTAGATGTGGAAAAAGAGCCTGAAAGCAAAATGGAAACTAAGCCAGAAAAAAACTATATTCTGGCCTAATTTCCAAATAACGTTTTGGAAGAAGGGCCATAAAATGTTTTAAGGTATTTTCAAACAAGACGAAGGGGGTGGGTTGCGTGTCTTGTCGGGTGATGCCACATGACATATTTTGAAATCTTTATTTAAAACATAAAATAGATTTCAAATGTAAGCAACAAATTTTACAAAGCTCGGCGCTGCAACCCCCTGCTAATCCCCATATTGGATTTGGGGTGAGTACATTTTTGGGTATAAGGAATTTTTTTTTTGATTTTTTTTAAATGAAATCTTCAAATCCAAAACAAAATTTGTATATACCCAAACTTGTACCCACCCCAAATCTTATATTGAGCCAAGCAGGAGGGTTGCAGGGGACAGCATGCCACTCTTATGCGGGAGACATACGTCATTTTATCATAACTTTTCTGTGAATAGATACCAAAGTAGATGAGAACAAATGGACATTCCGACTTTTCGGAAATATGCAGTGTTAAAAGGGCATACCCAACTACGTTATTTTATCAAAGCTGATTTTTTGATATATTTAAGGGGATAGTGTCTCAAACTTTGTTTCATCTGGCAGACACCTTTAAGATGTCAGTTTGAGACATTATCCCCTTAAACATATCAAAAAAATCAGCTCTGATAAAATAACGTAACGCGTACCCAACGCCCTTTTAACACTGCATATCTCCGAAAAGACCCAGCTTTGAAAATTCGGAATGTCCATTTGTTCTTATCTACTTTGGTATCTATTCACAGAAAAAAATTCAGCTATGATAAAATGACGTTTTACTGCCGGCCATGGGATATTGGTCTATAATTGCAAAAAAAACACTTCACACAAGTTCGATTTTTTTTTCAATTTAGGAAATGGAACAAATGCAAGATTTTTTTGGAAAAAGGGCCAGAAATTTAGGAAAAAATATTAGAAAACTTTGGCGTTATTCCTATGAAAAAAGGCCAGAATTTCGTATAAAGAATTTTCTGGCGTTTTCCATAAAAAATTCCGGCGTAATTTCCGGGTGCCGAACAGGGTATCACCATCTATTCTGATAAGTAAAAAATGGAAAAGAACAGGAGCATGCTGCCGAAATAATTCATAGAAGAAAACTGAACTCGCCAGAGATCACATTTTTCGTGGACAGCCGCCAAGCTGGTATGAAATCATTATCCAGTCAGACAATAAGATCAAAAGCAGTGGTAAAATACCGAGACATACTGAATAGTATTGGTAGCACGAACCAAGTGAAACTGTGCTGTGTTCCTGGACATAGCAACTTATATGGAACGATATAGCACATGAACTGAAACGGAAGGGTTCAGTTTAAAATACGGTGAGTAGCCTATTAGTTATGGGTCCAGAAGAAAAATACATACGATGTACATGTTTACACAGGAGCTCCCTCAAATTCTAAATAATACTGATTTCAAAATTTTCGATAAATAGTTGTTTTTTTTTTTTTTTTTTTTTTTTTTTTTTGTAAATTCAATATTTTGAAAACGTGTGGACGATTTATTCTGAAATTTTGTTTTTAAATTTGTATTATTAAATATTTAAAATGTTCATACCAATTTTTTTTTATAAAAAATTTAAGAATTTTTATATTTTCAAAATTAAGTGAAAACGACTTTTTAAATAAATTTAGCAGTTTCTTTTAGGAATCTTTTGCATATTAATGTGATCGAACATAGGAGCAAGTATGTGCCATCCAGTCGTGGGCAAAATGTGGTCAAATTGTGTGATTTTCCACACTCAGGAAGGTACCAGACATTGGGTATGCCAAGATCAGAAAACAATTTTTCAGAACAATAGACGGGATACTATTTGGGGCAGAGGATTTTATTTTTATCGAGAAAGAGGAAAGATGAATTTTTGGGTTAATTCAGAGAATCAACGCGAAAATCCGAACGATGACGTTGGCCGTCTGATTCTAAGTCCATCATGAGCTTGGAATAAACATGAATTTAATTCCGAGTCGATTCTGTATAGAAGTTATCCAATATGGTCCTGTAAAAATTTACCAACATTCAATGGCGGCAATATTGTTTTATCGACGAACTTTAATTTCAGCAAAATCATCTTTAGTGGGGAGGCCCATAGGTATTATAAGGAATGGGTTTTGTCAACGAGCAAAATAGTGGGAGATGGACTGATCCCATTTCACACGAATCCATCAAGTGAAAATGCCTCCGCAGAAAAGTTTCTTCTTGGTAAGGTGACTGATCATTATCTGCCCATAGTTTGTCGCAAACGACGATGTCGTTGCTAGCACATTCAATGGAGAGCGCTCTGGGAGCCACATAGAGTTGATGTCAAAATAATGAACATCCCAGGATGACATTGGCGACTTAAACTAAACACCAAGACTAAACACCGATACTCTACTTGATCATTTGAAAGGTAGTCAAACTACCTTTTTTATGCACACAATTTTTAAAAGAGATTGGCAACGATTGATTTTGCTCTGTGGCAAGTTAATTGCAGCAAAATGTAGGTATCACAAAAGCATTTTTCAGTGCATACAGCTGAAAAACCTCCAATATCACACGTCGCACGTTTAAATGAACGTGTCAAATTCCAAAACATATATTACATGTCAATCCTTCCTTTCCTGTGTTCAATAAATGAATGCGTAGACACCTACTTCAATTGGTATACCCTTTTTTCCCACTCAATATCATATAACTAGTTCTCTTTGTTTACGATACTTCCCTTAATTTATGCAAAAGCAAAAACAAACTGTTATCCAATCTAGTACTTTGTGACACGTTTACAATGTCAGCTTTCGTGTCATCCCATTGCAAAAAAAAAAAATAACTCTCCACAAAACTCCTGCACGTTATAATGTAATCCTCATGGATTACCTTGGTCTGGGACAATTATTTATTTTAAAATTATTATACAAGGACATCTGACTCATGCGTCGCGCAAAATATCCGATTTGTTTATTTCACATGATTTGTGTTTCGTTAAATAAATTTAATTATACGGGATAGGTTTTTTTATTTTTCGTTCTTTCATAAAATGTATGCTCATTTTAAAGGATTTTTTATTTCATTTCACATTGAAACTGAAAAAAAAATAATTTCCTTCAATACATTTATCCTTGACTCAGAATAAAAAAAAACTCCGAGGATAATAATAAAATGAATATAATTCAAGAGATAGATTGAGAATTGTGACAATTTGCAAAAGCAAAAATATTTTCCCATACAAGGATACACACGAGATCCGTATCCTATTTATTTTGCTTCCTCGAGTGGTTTTAAGGGGGCAAGGGGCTACGACTACGAGTATAGTGTTCATGTTCAATCTTCTGCTGGTTCGTGGTGGTGGGTGTAGTTGCCCTGGAGTGCAAGTGTCGTATGGATCATCGGAAGAAGGATTCTTTTTCTTATTTCCATGGATTCTGGAGCACAGCAACAGTAGGAGTAGAGTACAGAAAAAGAATACTATATAACACCAAAGGATGGCACAATGAGTAATGCATATACATATATAACATACTCAAGGAGCACAAGGCGATTGATGTGACATAGTGTGGTTAAGTTTTGGTATTTGTTTTCTTTCCTTTTACAGTTTTTTTTTATACTCAACTCGCAATATATCAACCACTGCATGATATAAGTTCCACTTCACCAATACCCCCTCGCATAAATAAGAACAACATAATAACAACTAAGATGTCATCAAGTGCATACACTTACTCCTCACATACACAACAACGATGATATAACTTAAAATAATAATAGACTGCCATATCAGAAAAACGAGAACGGGAAGGACGAAAGACCAACAGAAAAAAAAACTAATCAGAGTTATAACGAAAGTGAAAGAAGAAAGCAATTGAAAACACAAGAAACACTACCAGCCGAGCTTGGAATGAGAATGCTGGCAAAATAAAAATAGATTTTCAGGACAAAGGTCCTCGGGGAATATATATGGGTCAAAATATAGTCCACGGTAAGGTTAACTGACAGCGTTCACAAAAGGAGTGGGTGGATGGATGAACAATACGACATTCACCAAGTATTTCTTTTGTTGAGTGAATCTTCCTGGAGCATTTTAAAGAGCATCTTGCAGGAGGCTAATAATGTAATACTTTCCGATAGTATGGTATTCCTGTATAGAAGTTCCACAATTACTTTGTTTGTCATTCGGATGGATTGGATCTGGATATTTAATATGTAAGCATAAGGCAATTTATGTGAATGTTGCCTTTTGATCTAAAAGATGTTTAAAGTTTTTTGAAAGCATTGATGCAGAGGCGGGTGTTTGGGAGACTTATCTTCAGCAATCACGGATGTTATTTCTGCAGAACGGCCCTATGCTCGGCATGCCGAAACTGAGAAGAAACTGGTGACTACAACGAAATATTGGCCCTTACACAAAAATAAAGGGGTGGAAGAATTAGTTGCATCCAATTCCAATTAGACCAACTCACATTTTCGTAATTGGTTACCGGCAGCGGACTATTTGGATTGCTGTTTTAGGATCTGCCTTTCCGGTTTTGCCGCGTTGTAGGTCGGGTTAAATCACATATATCGTAGTAAAATACGGATAGGACAGGAGAGACATTATCTCCAATATCTGCAAATGGAAATCCTAAAGAGCATTAACCTCCAGTTCCTAAAGAAACAGTTCCACTAGGTTAGGTTCGGTTGAAGAAGCTGTCAGGAAAATGGCTGACACACTTAGATCACAGATAGGTTCATTGTGCTATCACTTGAAGAGATGATAAGTATTTAATTAAACTATTTGGCGCATCTAATGAAGCGGTGTAGCTGGTGAATCTGTAAGACCACTAGTTTCGTCGAGGAAGTATATTCTCCCATGTGCAATCTAAAGCCGAGCAAAAAAATAGGAGGCAATTTTCTCCCCCTCCTCGTCCATGCAGCTTCTGCAAAAGCCATTCGAGAATACGCCAAGTCTTATGTCAAATCAGACAGTCTCCAGTTATAATACTTGTTACGGAGCTAATATGATTTCTGCTCAACGACAGCAAGCCTTTTGAATGTCTTTGATCCAGTTTTAGTTAGATCTGTCTAGTGGTCAGACAGGTAATAATGTTGGACCACCTCATATGGTTTGTTTTGCGGCGTTTTGTTGTTATATAAGTTTACATGTAGCGATGTGCATACCAACTTCTCCCATTTTAGGAAGAATTGGTATTAAGCAGTGACGTTTCAGCGTAGGTGCGCAGGTGTTCACCGCACATCCTACCAAAATCATCTGCATTTTGCATGTGTTACCAAAATACCTAAATGTTCTTATTTTTATTTATTTTCCAACTACATATCTAATTCAAAGATTTTCTCATAACAACATCAACGCAGCGATTCCACGTACAAGATTAAAAGAAAGACACGAAATTCATGTTCCCTTATAAAAAAGCACTTGGTGTTGTGTTCACCTTCATCAACCGCACTTCTCAACGGGTTTCCTTTTCCTTTTTCGGAAAGCAAGAAAATTCATTCTCAATCAAAAAAACAAATGACAATGGATTTCCTCATATCTAACTAGTAGACATTATTCTGTTGTGTTCAAAAATCATTGTTCTAGTCAGTTTAAAGTTAATTCAGGTGTGTCCCAGGGGAGCGATCTTGGACCGTTGTTGTTTGTTTTATTTATAAATGATCTCCCATCAATACTGCCAAATGCAATGGTATTGTTATACGCTGATGACGTGAAAATATTTCGAACAATAAGCTCCTTAACTGCCTGCGAACTACTACAAGATGATCTTGGAAGATTTTCGGAATGGTGCAATACTAATCGTTTGTTGTTAAATATTGACAAGTTTAAAACGCAAACATATTTTATTTAATCATGAATATGTGTTAAATTCGTCTAATTTGGAGAAACTTTCTAACATTTCGGACCTTGGAATCATTTTAGATTCTTAATTATTTTTAACAGATCACTATAACTTTAGTATTAAGAAAGCTTATAAAACGCTTGGTTTTATAAAGCGTTTCGGTCGCGAATTCCGAGATCATTGTGTCATTAAAATTCTTTATGTATCATTTGTCAGATCTATCCTTAAATATGAATGCGTAGTTTGGGCACCTTGTTATTCGGTTCACATAAGTAGATTAGAGGGCGTTAATAGAAGGTTAATGAGATATACTCTACGTTTTCTTTGGTGGTGGAACAGAGTTATTTTGCCCCCATACACTCATAGACTTCAACTTATAAATCTCACATCACCTTCTATTCACCGAGAGTACTTGCAACTTTCTTTTAAAATTGGAATTATAAGTGGATCCATATTATCTTCATCAGTTTTGAGTCGAATTAATTTCAACGCAGGCCAAGTTAGCTTAAGAGATCGATTGCCAATTCGAAGTATTTTTAGTAGATCCAACTTTGGCGTTAATAGCCCAGTAAACGAGTTGATAAAAATTTATAATAAAAATAAATTTCTCATAAATTCTGTATATGACAATAAGCTAATAAGTAGTTTTAAAAAATAGTTTTTCGTGCAATATATTAATACCTAACTTTTGTGTATAGATATTTATTTTTTGTATACAATTCATTATTTATGTTTAAGCAATAATTGTAATGTAACGTTAGCACTTACGGTATTCAAATAAATAAATGAACACATCATTTGGGTTCTCCCAAAATCAGCGCACCCAATTGAAGCAAATCCCCATATTAAAAAGATATCCAACAGAAAGAGAAGAGATAATTGCAAGTACAAGTCCATATGGTTAGGCATTCAACAACATTCAGTGCACCGTCGCCAGTGTTGCCGAATCTCATGATTTATCATGATTTTTATGATTCTTCACCTTCATATCATGAATTCATTGAAAATCTCGTAATTTTTTTTATATTTTTTTTTCAAAACAAAAACCAGATAGCTTTGTAAAAATTTCAATACAAATGAGGCGAATATTGTATGATATCGACATATGCAACTAATTTGTTATATTTAATTTAAGAAGATTCAAACAATTACCTATTCAACATCCATGTTGAACTCAAATGAAAGTCAAAAGAAAACGAACAAAATAAAAACAAACCGTTTGCAGTTATTTTTATGTGTTGTTCTTTCGTTTTGATTCAGAATCGGAATTCAGTTTGTTGAAGTAAATCAGTCAATTGAGAAATTTTTAATTAAAAAGAAAAAAAAATATATCCGAGTCTCGGAAAACCTAAGATCTGGGAACAATTTTGAACAATACAAGACTTTCAAATTTTCAATGCCATTGTTTGTATTTCTTAGTTAAAATTAAATAAATTTACTAAAGACTTAATTTTAACAATAGTGTCTTCAAAGATATGGAATCGTTGTCTCCAAGGAATGTTGTAAACCAAAAATTGCAATCAATTTTTCCACTATTAAACATTTTCCGAATTTAGTAACTGAAGATTTTTTTAGGAAATATATAAAAAGTGGAGAATTCTTGTTAATTCTAACATTAAAGTAAATTACAAAGTAATAAACGGCATAGAAGAATATGTTGGAAAAATTAAACTGACCGACGCGACGATAGCTTGGCACATCCAATTCTCACGAAATTTGTTTTTGAAATCTTTTCATTGCCACATTCTTCAGCTAATACTGAACGAATTTTTTTAAAGGTTACGCTTCTCAAAACCCAAATAAGAAATCGACTTGAGCTCGATTCAATACAATTACCTCCTCAAAAATCAGGACTGTTTTGATTATAAAGTTACTAAGCCCTTGATTGACAAATATTTTAGCAAAGTTTACAATCAGTAAGCTTTTTAATATTATTTTTTTATTTATATAATATATATAATGTTATATGAATAAATTATTTATTTTATTTTTGAAAAATGAAATAGAACACCATTAGTATTTTTTTTTTACTTAAAAATTGACTAATTCCTGTGAATCATAAGCATAGAGAAATTATTATAAAGAGGGATGATGTGCCTTCTTTGTACAATGCCCCCAAGCTGAGCGTAAAAAAACAAGTATGCGTAAAATACGCCCACAATGTTAGCAACTCGTCATTTGACCATAGAAGAGGAATAAGACAAAAAGGGGAAAAGTCTATGAGTTTGCAGTGATTTTTGTATGCTCAATTAAGAAAAGGCAATCTCATGATTTTTTGTAATCTCATGAAAAAAATCATAATTTTTTTTTTATTTAATCGGCAACACTGACCGACGCGTCGCCCGTCGGTCGGTCAACGTCGTTCATTCCACCAAAGGTTTTCGGTATTTGTACGGTAGTGCAAAAGAAGCAAGATCATTACGCAGTACGAAGAGAATTGGTATTCATTTTCATTGAGCCTGCTGTGGCTGTGCGCTGTGGTGCGGATTCATTCTCTATACCTGACCTGTACGAAAAAGTACCTCATACTACCAAAGAGAAACCAGATATGCGAGCCAGCCAATGCAATGCCATGCGAAATGCGACACGTGAAAAACAGGATAAAGAGAAAAGAGAGCTTTAATTTCTTTTTACGTTTAGCGTTTGGCTTTGGCTCTTATTTTATTCATTGCCCGCTTGCTGTGCGGATTCATTGCGTGTACCTTGTACAAATACAAACATATATACTCATAAGCGACGTTCACGTACAGTTCACATAGAGCGACGTTGAAGGTCGAACAAAATGATTTAATTAATGCAGTATTAAATGTTATTTCTGATTGTGATAACATTTCATTCACATTTCATTGACAGCGTTAGATTTTAAATAAATAAGTTGAGATCGAGTTTTCATAATATTTTTGAAGCATCCAAAAATGCTATTGATCTTTTCAAAATCGAGGCCTAGAAAGTTTTGAGCTGTGATAACGCCAATTATTTTTTATAGATAATCTACAAATTGAAATGCGGTTCGATTCGTTGACAAAATTTTAGTTACTAGCTTTACTTTCTACAAAAAACATTGTTGAGTATTTAAAAAACTATCTTACTGAAGTTTTTGAATGCCTAAAGTTCACATGGTGCATTTTTTTTGATTTTGCAAGACTGAAGAATGAATTAATTGTTTTTTTTTAAGTGTTCTCAGTTTAAAAATATCCCCGCTAAGGACATTCCAAGAAAGGTTGATGCTATTGAATTAAAAGACACTTTTTCGAAAGTTTTTTAAATTAAATTGATTTATCTTAAAAATAGCCGCATCGAGTGACTCTATCGAACGTTCTTTTTCTGCTCTTAAACACATTAAATCGTGTGCTAGAAATAAAATGCAGGAGCAAAGATTATCGGCACTTGTAATTATCTCCATAGAAAGGAAATCAAAGTAAAAATCAGTTAATATCATGAAGTTTTGCAAGTTTTTTGAAGAAATCTCGACGAATTGAACTCGATTAAAAATCGGTAATTCAAGAAGACCAATTAAATATAATAAGCCTTCTACTTGTCTGAAAAATTTCGGTAGTATATTGAATTGTATTATAAAAAAAACACCTTCTTATTAACTATGTTTGGCCCAAAAAACTGTAAAATTATTATCTTGTTGGATATAGTTCACATTGTTTTTTTTTGTCAAAAAATCCATGTAAGTTGAACTGAGCTTAACAAAAAGTGCGAATTGCTAAGGCGCACACTAGCTAGCTGATGAGTCCAAGTGAGATCGCCGGGACGAAACGCAAATTTTGTGGACTAAGGGCCGTTAAAAGCTATTTTAAATCAGCTTTTTGTCGTTGGAGAATTTTATATTTCTTGGTGAAATGGACAAGTTCTGACTTGGTTAAGTGATTTTATATCCAGACAACTTCAGTGCACAAAAGATCCTAATTATTATCAGATATCTTAAAATATGGAGCTGGGATGATTGGTAGAGTGCAGAAGGAGAGTATTTGTTGGCGTCATATGAAAGAAATCATCGTCAGTAGTTCTATGCGGTGGCGAAAGCCGAAACTAAAAACAAACATGGGGTATAACTACATGAACGTGCACAGGGAGAGAGAAATAACACATTGTTTGTTTTCTTAAACATGGTTTTGGAGCAGATTTTGCGAACTCTATAGCTGGCAATAGCTGCACCAAGAATTATGTTTCTCACGGAACATTTTATTTTAGGGAATTCCACAATGCGTCAATGTGCTGAGATGTAGAAAATTTTAATATGGGATAAGTGCTGAAAAAAATATGAACCACTCTTCATGAAGAAAGAGAATAAATTTCCCACGAATCATATGAAATCACAGTGAAATTCACATGCAACGTTTTTTCCCAATACCAATAAATTCCGAAGGAAACTATCGAGCATCGTCCAAGTTCTCTAAGTTCGATAAATCCCATTAATGTAGTTCAGAAAGTCAAATCTCGATTACTACATCTGCTGCGTGAAGCCATCTGTCCTTAAAAGAAAACCATACATCGATGCGTCATGAAGTCTGGTTGATTTTTGAAAATGACAAACAGCAAAAAATGGATGCTAAATTGCGTTACGTAACGCGATGCAGAAAGTTGTGGTAAACTTTATATGTTCCCTGAATTTATGCATAGAATTTTTTTTTAAGACATTCAATAAATTGTGCAAGTCTTGAATTACAAGAATTTTTTTCTACCCTAGTTTTCACTGCCATTTTTATTTCATGGAATTTGTAGAATTATTTTTCTAGCTTTCATTCATGATATATATATTCGTATCCAAAAACAAAAACTGTTATTTCTTCATAATTATGCCCTCGGGTCTTGTCTTGTGGGTAGTGGGTGTCTTCGGCCTACAAATCTAATTTATGCATCTTCCAACAACCATTTATTTCATCCTACTTATATATTCAACGAATGTCCTTAGGTCATACTCATACAAGTAGAAACACATTTAGAATATTAATACGAGCAGAGGTTGAAGAAGAAACATAAAATTGCATTGACAAGGATATAAAATAGTACTTCTCTAACCCACCAAAGTGAAAATCAATGATTTCTGCTTTCATATAAGTATGGCTGTGAAATAGTTGAATTTTTTAACGAAATGATATGGTAGGAATTGGCAGCAGTATACCACTACTCTCACTAAGCGCTATCATCATCGACAGCAGAGCATTGGGAAATGCAAAAGTTTCTTGTGCCAAAAACTTTTCCATCTTTCAAAACCTATCTAAAGTCTCTATTTTCTTTTGCGCTCGGTGGTTATAAGAACTTCAATGAGTAAAGTTTTCAGTTTAATTTCATTGACATAATCTCGCAGACATTTTGATGTAGCCATAGGACATACATACATACATTCACCCAAAGTCAAATAAAATACAGGGTCCCCGAAAAAAAACATGCATATTTATTAAAAGGCCTTAAGGCGGCTCTTCAAATAACGAAACTTTTTGAAATTTTGTTTCTGTTTGTTCGAAAACAGTATTCTGCAATAATCTAACCATATTTGTATTTCGATTTGATAGCCTGGGCGCAAACAATGCGCCATGGACAAAAGTTTAAACAACGTAATAGTTAATAATTCTAACCAAAACAATACCTGCTTAGTCAAATAGTATTGGGACTTAAGACCAAATTATAAAGGGCCAACTATAATCGCTTATGTTCACTTAAATTGGCTTTAGCCTATAATAGCCGCTTTGTTTAGTTTCGTTAAGTTTCGTTCAATTCCGCGAACTTAAGCTAGAGCGACAGAAATGTGTCATTACGTAAGGAAATTTGACAGCTGTAGACATTGACATACTAGATATGGACTAGGAGCCAACATCACGATGGTTCCTTTTGAAAAAAGTATCACCAGCATTCATTTCCTTGCGGTAGTTAAGAATATTATCAAGTCAAATAAGGGCTTAAGGGATTTTTGTTTCAAGGAAATCCCTAAGCGAATCAAAAAATTTCCTTTTCTCTATTTTCTACAGAAAACAATAAACAAATATATTATTGTTCTTTGCGGATGAACGAAATACGATTTTTTACTTTTCGACTAAACGGATAAAATTGAACACACACTGCATAAAATAAGTTGAAATTACATTTATTTTTCGTTTCAACTTTTCGACGAAAGAATAAAATAGATAGATAATTTGATTTATTTTCTATTTTAAATCATACTTTTACCATTATTAAGATTTTTAAATCATATATAATTATGAATTTACAGCCGTCTGCCAGAGTTTGGTTATTTTTTTGTACAATATGATAAAAAGAATGATAAAAACGAAACGAATAAATTTTATAGAATCCAACACAAAATACTGCGTAATATAAGTTTAAATTAAAAAAACTTGCATTTGAATATTTGTCACGTGACCAAAAACAACGTATTTTGCAGGGTTAAAATTTATTCCATTTATTTCGAATGTAACTCTAAGAGCAATTTTTAAGATATAAGCTGAAAGAAAAAGGAAATTTTTCTTATTGTCCCCCAGCACTACATCAATTGTTAACTTTCTAACAAACACTAGATGGCAGGGCTTCTTATACTATGTGCCAATAGATAGCTCAAGTTTCTTTGCCTAAAATTTGTAGAAAGGTAATATCGACAACAGATTGTGCTCAATTTGTTTTTCCTTTGCGCCGCTTGGCCTGAAATAGTCGCTGAAAGCCGGGAACCATATTTTATGGAAATGAATCACAACTAGCAGTCCATATATAGGATATCAATGGCTGTGGAGGTTATTTCCCGCTTAAACGACGCTTCTCGTAAATTTTCGTTAGATTTTTCCAAAAGCTTATTATGATTATGATGAGGCCTGTACTAATATGTAATATAGGTAAGTTGTTGTCAAAAATATAAAGAAATTTTGCTTACGGTCCCGACTCATGCAATAGATCCCTTTTCTTGTCGTAATCAAAACTTGATCCGTTACATTACATTTTATACTGCTCCGCAGATAAATCTACGAAGTAGAGACACTGAAGCACTGGCAACTTGGCCATTGGCTTAAACTTTTTACATACATTAATACAACAGAGAGAGACAGAGATAGGAAGAACACACAACAGAAGAAACACATGTCAACAGCACGTGGTTGGTTTCCGACGGCCCACCATCGAAGTAATAACCACGCGCAACGATGCTTGATTTCGCTGATCTATGGGAAGCGATGCTTTCATCGTAGCCAAGGCCGTTGACAACTTGATCCGTTAATCGTGACAGTTGTGATCCAATGGATACGTTTTTTTGACAAATTATTTTATGGGTTTATTTTGATTCTTTCGCAGTGTTCTTTTGAGAATATCAGTGCAATTCTCAGGACTATCAAATTAAAAAATACACATCGAAATCATACAAGCAAAATTTCGTTCTGCAGTAAACAGTTTATTTGGAGAGGTTTCCATTCTTTTTCGCACGAAAGAATTTCCGGAACCAATAATTTATGTACGGAAAAATGCTTTGCTCAAAATTACAATATGTTTGTTGTTACTTTTTTGTGTTTCATATTTACAATTATAAATTTTAAATTTTTTTGATCCGATAGCTATTAAACGAATCCGAAGAAGTCGCATATCAAACATGGCGAATTCAGCGCACAAAACGAAATACACCCGAATACAAACTGAAATCGAACCAACTTACTATTGATAACTGATTTCAACGGATACATTTTGATAATCGGGGCATTCACGATCCGATGCAATAAAAAGCTGTAAAATTACGAAATTGGTTGTAAAATGAATACACCTTTTCTATTCAATTGCAACACTGGAGTAAAAATGTCAAAAACAGTGTGAATCTGACCTGACTCTCTGATTCTGATTAAATCCACGAACATTTCTGACAGAAAATAACAGCTGACAAACTGAACGACATCAGACAAATTTTACACAATTGTATTTTTCTGTTGCAATAGTGTTAGGGTATAGCAAAAGTGTTGTAAGATCTTAGTCAGTGTAGGTTGTTGCTGTGGTCCAAAACAAAAGTTGCACTTTTGCAATTTTACAATAAGTTTCACCGGATCTTGAATACTCCCAATATAACAATTTAGGTGTTGGGTCGCTGGAATTGTATCGAGCTTTGAATAAGATATCTCTTTATTTTTAAGCTCAAACTATTTAAAGAGCTCACTTTATTTTTTGTTTTTTTTTTTTTTTCAATTTTATTGAGAACAGCCAACTTAATTCTTCTTTTCATGTAATTTGACAGATTTCTAATCATGTGACAGTTCAGTGATCAGAGATAAAAGAAAAAAGCTATTTATAAGAACGTATCAGTGATCTATCAGTAACGCAACCCATGCTTTATATACTCATAATTGAATTGTGCATATAAGTTATCAAAATTATAACAAAAACAAAAACAGCTACGCGATTGGCAAACTATTTTTTTTTATCAACTTAAACGTCAAGCGACTGAGCAACTCCCTGTTGAATTTTGTAAGCTCATCGAAATGGAACAAATCTAATGGAAAAGGAGCTGGACTCTGATTAATGAATACAAATACATATCACGTCAATGCCTCAGTCTACGGTGATTTTTGTAATTATAATGACGTAAGCTCTTAACGCAACGTAGTGAATGTCAAACAGAGATCTGTCATCCAGTGCATTGCTTTTAAATACATTCAAATATTTCGGTCTCACAAAATCGTTCGTTTCATTCAAATTGATGTTGCGAGTGGTATGATAAAAGGTGATATTACTTTTACTCCCACACTGCGTCTAGCGTGAATGATGAAACAATCTCTAATTTTACACAACGTCGCATTTCACCACTGGCGTTCCAATGCCCGTTTCGAAAATATGTATTGCAGTAAGAAATGCGGTTCTGCAAAACGATCCGTTTGACTGATCTTAGTTTATGCGTATTAAGCTTGCACTTTAGACAAATAAGCCCTTAAATCTTGAAGCTATCGTTGTGAATAAATTTCTAAAAATGTTTGCAAACCGAACCACCCTGCATAAAAAAGAAATACATACATATACACAAATAACTAAAGCGTTCTGTCGAAGACCTAGTAAGACTTCTATTTTTCGAATAATAATTTGGTGAATTGTAATTAAATTTTATGCATATGAACTAGATGTCAAAATCTTATAGAATTGTACAACTACCACAGTATATTGCAATGAATCATTTAAAAATGAAATTGTTTGCTTGAAAATGATGGCTTTGGGAAACATTTATGAATTAATTGGCATCGTGAAGACGAATCTGATTGCGATGAAGTTTTTAATCACAAAACCGATATGCTCGTACAACTTTGAAAGTTTATTCTAAATAACTGGTTTTCTATGGAAAGCGTAAATGTGTAAAGGTAATGAATTTTGATTGTTGTGTGGGATGAAGGTTTTGTTTAGTTCTAATGTAGGTCAACTGCGATGTTTCAAACTTTTTAAATTTCTTCCGGTGTGTGTGTTTTTGTTTTAATTTGAATTTTTGAATAAAATCATTAAATGATATACAAAGATTTGTACTAATACATATATTATAAAGGGTTATCCATTTTGCGGTTTCAAAAGTATAAGGCTGGAATTCGACATCTGTCAAACTAAGTTGTTAAACCAATTTGTTTTTTCAGTTGAAAGTCTGACATTACGAAAATGGATCGCTTAACTATCGCACAACGCACAAAAATTGTTAAAACCTACTACAAAAATGGTGACTCTGCCACAGGCACGTATCGTGCTGTAAGAGGAGATTATGGCTAACATAATCGTCCAACTACGTAAGCAATTGGCAAAATTGTGAAGAAATTTGAAGAGACGGATATTGTAAGGCCTTTGCATCATCGTTTCGCTCGTACTACTGAAAATATCGCTGCTGTAAGTGAAAGTGTTACTGAAGACCTGAATGTGTCGATTTCTCGTCGTTCTCAAGAATTAGGACTGTCTTACGGCACATTATGGCGTATTTTGCATTTGGATCTACACCTACATACATATAAAGTCCAGCTCACACAACAAACTAAAGCCAGCTGACCATTCACAACGTCGTAGATACGTCGAATGGGTGCTTGAACAACAGGCGGAGGACGGCGATTTTTCGAACAAAATTTTCGTCATCGACGAAGCACATTTCTTACTCGGTGTTTATGCTAAAAAACAAAATTGTCTTATTTGAGGCACTGAGAATCCTCAAGTAATTGAAGAGAGGCCATTATATCCACTGTTGGGGGCGCTGTTTGGCCCGGAGGTGTAATTGGACCTTACTTCTTCGAAAACGACGATAGAACGATTGTCCCCGTCAATTCGGAGCGTTAAGGTCATATGATAACCGACTTTTTTTGCCTGCTGTTAAGGAATACGACTTGGAGAATATGTGGTTTCAACAAGACGGTGCCACATGCCACACAACTCAAGCGAATGTGGCTTTATTGCAAGACATTTCGTGGCCGCGTAATTTCTCGTCGTGGCGATATCAACTGGCCACCAGGATCATGCGATTTGACGCGGCTGGACTTTTTTTTGTGGGGCTACGTGAAAGACCGTGTTTATGTAAACAAACCTTTCACTTTTGAGCACTTGAAAAACAACATTCGTCAAGTTATGGCTGAGATACTGCCCAATATGTGTCAAAAAGTGGTCGAAAATTACCTCAAAAGTATCGATGCTTGCAACAATTCGCGTGGTGGTCATTTAAATGATGTTGTGTTTCACACATAATGTCAACGTTCAAACTTTTATAATAAAACAGAAATATCATGAAAAAAAATATTTTATATGTGTTTTATTTACGTTTAACTTTGAAACCGCAAAATGTATAACCCTTTATATATGACATGCCGCTTATACATAAATAAATTGATTGGGTGAGAAAGCACAAGTAGTACTAGGATTTAGCCACATACATATAGTACAAATCTTATCGTTATTTATAAGACTTAAAAATTTCATTAAAAAAATTCATGACCTAAGCGGTTTCATTTTGGATGCATTCAGTGAGTGAGCGAATTTCTTTAACGAATGCATTCGTTTTGTCATCATTCAATGTATTCGCATTTTTGGTGTTGATGGATCCATGAATTTCGCAGATATACCATTCGAACGATTCATACATAAGATTTTTCAATATTCCTTGCGTCGTGCTTTCGCTATGATAGAATGTATGTGTGTGATTTAGCTTAGCTAAAACTTAACTTTCAATTTTGCTGTTCAGGCAAAGACAATCAAAATTTTGAGCATTCAGGTAAAACATTATATTATTTAAATCCTTTCGTTCAATCTCCCTTTCACAGGTTACAATCTATGGTTACGTAAATTCACTCTTAAATTTTTCGTTAAGTTTTAAATAATAATTTTGAAACGCCCAGTCACATCGGCTGAGAGTTTCATTACTCATGTAGTTCGTACACGTATGCATGGGGATGTTTTTAACGATTCGAATTGCAGGTAAAAACAATGCGATTTCGATAATAGGAAAAAATGATCGCAAAAGTGAACGAAGATGGATACTTGCGGACTGAAAATTCAATATTCAAATTCCTATTATAAGGAGGAAATATTGATTCTAACATGGGGTCTCCACGAGCATGATTTTCTAGTTAGCTAGATAGCATTCTATGAAAATTGATCGTGGAGACCACAAATAGCATTCTATAAAAAAAAATTTAAACTAGTCATTGCACAGCTCAGAGCATTCTATCGATGCTATACTATTTGGTTGCCATTTTCACTTTGACGTTTCGCGTTTGTGGATGGTGAACGATTGTGGTGTGTGTTATTGTTATATTCCCTTGTTATTTTTTTTTTGTTTAATTCCTTTTGTTAAACGTTTTTTAATTCTTGTAATGCTAATAAAACAGTATACTAGGAAATGCCCAATGCCATTTTTTTAGCATTCTATTTTTCTTATTCTCTATCAAAATGACAGATAGTATACTATAAAATATAGAACGTGGAGACACCGTGTAAGGACTCAAAGTAAGTTCTGTACTGAATTGACAATCTTCTTATTTTATCCCTTACAAAAGGGGTTTACCAGCAGATGGCGTTGCGATCAGACTCACATTTTGACAACTGAGTATCATCAGCTCGCAATAACGGATAAACAATAAACTGCGTTAATCTTTATCGAAAAGGGAAATAGAAAACCGTGTAGTAGGAGCCCTCCATCTTGCAAAACTAATGATTATCCAGATCAACTTAACCTCAATCACAACCATACCTTTCAATTTAGATCGAGTTGCATTCCGTTATGATGTCACACTCACAACCAGTGATCTTACAACGTGCCACGCATGGTCCTGCTGACTGAGACAATCACTGGCAACAACGAGCACCAATTGTGTCGCCGGTATTTATTAGATGTCAATACCAGAAATGTCTTAATGGAAATAAATGATGTCTTGGTGGCCTGTTCATATTGGCCCCCTATTGCTCGATCCATCTGATGAAAAATTTCGTTGGCCTTAATTCGGTCAATATCGGGCACGTTCTTGGAAAGCAGTCGGAGTTAAGTTCTTTAAATTTAAATAGAGAAACTTGACTTTCGAAGATGACATGTATATCCTACACCAAAGGATCCAATCTTTCTTAGATAAAACTACGAGTATTGCGTTCGATTATTTTGATTATATTTTTAAGTAAATAATTCACACTTTTCATCATATGCCACCACCTTTAGGTTGGTGTGCTTAATGGAGTTTTCCATTGGTAAAATGCAAAATATGATGCGGAAATTGAAGTTTGTAGTGGCAAATGGGGTTCGTTTTAAAATGATTTTTTTTGTTTGTAACTTGCGTTAATGCTGAAACAAGATGCTATAGAAAGGACAAACTGAAGATGGAAAAATACAACAAGCTGTCTGATGACAAAACACTTCTGGTGAAAACTTGATATGAAACGCTCTAAGTGCTTGATATCCTTAAGCAGATTCCACATCAACTCCGTAATTAGTGTCATATCCTGACACTGCATCATAGGTAAGCACATTTGGCATTTTATTCAAATGATTTTCACAGAAGCTGCATAAACGAAGAAAAAGTGGAATCTATTCCTCATCTTTTGTATACATGCCCTGCTCTATATAAGAGACGTAAACGCCATCTTGAAGACTTTTTCTTCGATGATCTCAGCAATCTAAACAAAACAGACATCCACAGTCTCTTATACTATGTTCCCACCGAAGCGAAATGTCGGATTTCGTAGATTTCAGTTTAAATCTTCGCATTTCACCGTATAGTTTTGGGATTTCGAAACCCGAAGTTTCGTTGAAATCGCAATGAAATCCCATTAAAGATGCGGGCCATTAATAGTGAACGAATCCAATTTAAACTTCACCATACTTAGGTAAAAATCTTTTTATGTGCAAATTACGATCTTTCACTCTAAAGATAAGGAGATAAAAACGGAGTGTATGAATTTTTATTTGACAACGTGGCTTGGGTTGATGGATTAGATAAACGAAAATGGTTGTTGTTTGTGCTTCTGAGAAAAGAAATCGTAGATTTGGCGGTGTGAACACCAATTTGAAATCTCGAAATCTTCCTGCTGAAATCTCAGATTTCGCTTTGGTGGGAGCAAAGTATTACGCTTCATTAGGAGCTTCAAAAAATAGAGATATTTTCTCACAAGGCATCAACTCTGGTATAATTATGTTAACTGCAACGTTGACAGCCACTTTAACTTGACCTAACCCTCCCCAATGAAAGGTTTTAATTGTAGAATTCCATGTTTTGGCAGATTTGTATCGAAAAGAGTTAATTCTTGTACCAATGGAAAAGCACATAGAAGAACGCGTGTGCACACCCAGTATAGGTTTTTGGAACGCGTCCGGCTAATGAATCGCAGCTAACTTCAAAATCTTCTGGTTTACACACATACATTTTGTTCAAACTATTAGGCCGGGTCGCATTCTCAATTATATTTGTCAATCCCGGTGTGACTTCAATTTTAAACAATATGAATGCTCCATCATGTAGCTTGCCTACGTGAACTGATGCTTGTCATGACGGAAAGAAATTTGATTTTCAAAAAGTTTCCAACCGGTGAAGATATACGATCATTATAAAAATGACTGCAAGCAGAAATACAATTTTTTGCGAGATTTTTTTGAAATCTCTGATATAAATATCACAAGCATTTTAATTTTTCTCCGCTGGGCAGTTCATGTTTTGACATTTCATTTAAAAAAGATATGTTGACGTGTACGTTTACGTAAGGCTATTTAAAAAGATTTGTCAAAAATATACATTTCATGAAAACAATGTGGTGTTATGATATGTTTTACTCCTGTTAGTGCACATTTACTAATAAAAATAGTGTATTTGAAGAATATAAGTATAAAAACAAAAATGTTTGAATGGCAAAAGATAAAAGAATTGTTACCGACATGAGAGTTAAAAAGTAATGAGATAAAATGTCAGAATGAGTAGAATTTATTGCAAGTGTAGTCGACCTGTAACGTAGCTCTAACCGACAAATATGCTCACCGAACTTGTTCGCTTGCATTATCCCCTACACCCAGATAAAACAACTAGATTTTCAAGCTCATGGATCTCGTTAAATACAAAAACGTACGTAACTGAAATAATTCGTTTTTCACCCGAGTTAATTGGCTTCTAAAGTTTGTGAAAATATTATTAAATCTTAAACACAATTTAGTGTTAAAAGTTAAAAGGAACTAGAATAAAATGTATACAAGATCAGAAAAATTAATTTTATTTCGTTAAAAAAAAAGATGCGGAAGTTTTTTGGTCCTAATTAAACGGGGTTTATCTATTGCTATTAGCCGCTACTTCTCTTTTTTGAATTATTTCTGTTGGCCAATTGTATTTTGTCCTGAAACACACTTTGTTACAGTCCTTTATCCGAAAATAATTAATATTTAATCTCCTGAATAATACAAAGGGGTACAATTAACATATTAAAAATGGATAAGACACTATCCTGAAAATTTGTCATGTGCGCTTGAGATAAGTCATGTATATGCACAAGTACAACATGGCATCAGAAAAGGTCGCTTTTACTCCTTCCTCAATCACTTCGGCAACCACCACCGCGCGGACCACATTATCGTATCATACCGAAGTCAATCATGAACACACCTTAATTCTCAACACTTTAAGTCTGCATCTTACCGCACACTTCAACCTCTCCCGCCCCTTCCTAAACCAAATCGTTAACACAAAGCTAAAGCCCATTAAGCAAGAATGAAAGATACTTTAATGCGACTTGCATTTATGCAGAATTGCAGATAAAAATGGAAAATTGATGAATATTAAAAAGCTGCGGGCAGTGCAAATGAATGTGCACACATCAGCACCAGCACATTTCTACATACATTTGAATATACTTATGTACGAGTATGTGGGATTGTAAGGATAGGGTATGTAGCCTGGAATGACAATTACATTTTACACAAACAACAATCATCACTGAATAGGGTGCCAGATCTTCCCTGGTTGGCAATGCGTTTCGTTGTCCTTGATGGCTGGTTATGACTTTATGCGATTTTATTTATGCAAATGTATCTCATAAGGAATTCTAAAATGATTATAGTTTTGTTCGGTGATGAAGCCATATTGAATTTTGTACTATCAGAGGATGTATATTCAAGGACAGTATACTATATAACCCTCAAATGTCATTTGCCTACACAAGAACACGAAAATAATAAAAAATGAAAACATGAATTTTATGACATAAGCCCAATGATTTGCATTAGATACAAATCTTCTTTTTTGTCAACATGATGATGGTTATTCAATGTGTAAGCGTGTGCGTTGAATAATAAATCACAAACGAATGAATAAATACGCAAATTAAAAAGGTCTCGCTCCTACGCAAAACAACAAGGAAAGGCTTCAGTTGGACTGTTAAGTCGATTGAATTTAAAAGGTATAGGTTAAATCTGTGTTGTCAAATTTTCCTATCATAAACAATCCCAAAATGGTTGTTTTGAAAAGTATTTGAACATCATTAGGAGGGCTTCAGACAACAACTGTGATCAACTTTTCTATAAAATCACGTATACGCCACAGTGTCTTTACCAAAGAGAAGATTTGTTATATCTATGCCGATTTTAGAGAATATATTTTTAGTATAGAGTACACTTGCAAAATAACAAGGACTTTCACTGAAGGGAAGAATTTTGTGTGTTCACAATTATTGTGTGTGTACTCGTATGTTGACAATGTACGACGTGCACAGTGTTATTCTTGTTAGACTTTATCATGCAATACAAGGTATATACACAATATTGAATAATGAAGTTTGTTCATTCTGATTGGTGTTCCAGTGATGAAAGACAGGACATTCAGGGACTTTGGTAAGTTTTTAGAACAAACAAAACTTTTCTGTGCAAACTAAGCAAAATTTACAATTGAACTAAGCAAACACAACTTTTGAAATAAACAGCAAATGTCGACAGCAGCGTAGGGACGGCTTCGAACTTAGATGCAAATTAAGATCCGAAGAAGCTGGACCAGGTTTTTTGGTAATTAATTCACAAAACGGAAAATGGGTGTTGATGTTTGTTTTCTATATTTTTTGATTGACCCCGTAAATTGGCAGCGAACATTAATTTTTAAATAATTTAAACGAATTCAATAGTTTTTTTTTATAGACGTAAAAATTAAAAGAAGAAATTGGAATTTAATTGCGAAATCGAATCGAAAGGATTGCTAGATCAGAGGGGTCTTATTTTAGAGTTAGAACTTGTAAATTTCTGGGTTAGATGCTTTACAAACATTGGACAGTCAAAGAAACTGAAGCTGATAAATGGAAACGATGTCATAATATTTTCACATTCAACATAACAGATGGATGAATTTGAAAACAAAACTATTTTATGGCTAATTCAAAATAAGAGGTCATTGATGAACATCGGGAAAAAAATAGGAAATAAAACGGAGCCCTGCGGTACATCAGTATTTCTTCCAATGAAAAAAGAATAATTGGATGGATATTAGAATTTTAAAATGGTAAAGAATTAATCGGCAAACTATGTAATTTAATATATTTTTTTTTGTAATTTTTGTGAAAGAAAGGGGTTGTTAATACCATTGACATGTTGAATACACAAGAAGAGCATTAGAAAAAAATAATGTATATGGATGGAAAAAAGGGATTTAAAGAGAGGTGTCGGTGAACATTAGTTTTGAATTTTTAATATCAATGAAAGGGGAAGACAAGCGTTTTTTTATAATGATGCGCACACTAAAGAGGTTTTGACTACCCTTAAAATGATCAAGCCCAACGCAAGCGTTAGAAAAGTATGGAAGGATTAAAGAGGAGATACCGATGCACATTGGTTGTGAGTTTCTGAATATTAATATGAACGCAATAAATAGAGGCGGCTAAAACATTTACAGTACGTCCGCAGTTTGGCTCAAATGTAAACTAATAGTGATGAGCATTCCTAGAACTCCGAGTATTAGTGTTGACAAATTTAAGGGGTGGAACGCAACTGGCTATTTCGCTAAAACATTATTTATTCAAATAGCGATAAAATAATTGGAGACATAATATTTTGACGGTGTTGTTTCTCATTCGACGGTGTTATCATTTTTACATCTCTATCTTGAATTCTATCTAAGAGATTCAAATGAGTTTTGGGAGATCCGATTATGCAAAGCAAACACAGTGGTTTTGCCAGCGTTGAAATATCCCAACTCCTTAGGACGATGGAAGGGATACTATCTGGGCCATCGGATTTGTGTACATCAAGATTTTTAAGGACCTTAGCAACTGCACCAACGCGAAAGAAGATTCGTCCAGTAAAACTGTTTACGCTCTCAAGTACTGGAGGAGACATAACACTTTCTGGCAGCATCGATTTCGCAACGAACTGCGTTGCAAGTAAATTTGATTTTTCACGTGAGCTGACAAAAGGTGTGTCAGTAAGGACAATTCTTGGAACAGAAGAAAAAGGTGTACCTATTTCGAATGTGCGTGTGACAATTACGTAGCGGATATAGGTTCGAGCCCATGCTAGGCAACATACGAGTATATTTCTATACCTATAGTTTTAATTGGATGCACAACTAGTGGGTTATAATGAGATAGTAAAGACCAAATTCTTAAATTCACTGTGTCAAGAAAATTCTTTCATTTCTATATATTCCTTCTAACTATAGTGCTGTGCAATTCAGATTGCATTTAAGAAACCTTAGGTCTTACATGCATACAGTATTAATTATTATCACATAGAAATAGAATGGTTTTTAATTTTTAGACATTGTAGTATTTTTTGCCTTACATTTTGGTCATGCAAAAAATTCGTGTGACTATTGCAGGTCTGTCGAGCTTGCTTGAACTTATCGAGGTTCTCCTCATTAGGGTTGGCTTAATAATTACGGAAACTTATTTTCTTAGCATTATAACCTCTTAACAGCGTTGGGTTAAGTATTCCACTTTCGTGTAGTGTGGTTAAAGAAGGAATCTCTGAAGAGAGAGTATTATGGGGGGAATTGTTTAATCAGAAGAATTAAGACTATACTTACGTCAAAACAGGGAAATATTGCGACGATGCCCAAAAGATATCCAAGACTTGCAGACCAATTTTTTGGATTGGAAGATACATACAGAAGATAATTTATAAAAAATGTGGAAGAGGGTCGGGGACTAGTATAGAATGGTAAGAAAACAAGTTTCAACACCAAGTGCTCATTATAAAAATATAGGTACAGTAGACCTAATTCTTAGGCTGATGACTGATAAATCATCACCTTGAAGCTTGAAGGGAGTGGATATGAGTACAATTTGATTAGAAAGTCCACCTTTTGAATGGATACGATGGGAAAAGTCTGTTTCAACAAACTCGGAAAAATTATTAAAAATCGGGAAGAGACCAGAGACTGGACTAATAGAACAGATACAAAAAAAATGTTAAAAATATTGTGACTTGAGAGCTGGTAGAGCACGAAGGCTTAGTAAATTATTACTCATAGCCAAGAAAATCTAAGAAGCACTTTTTCGTAAGAAATAATCAGTACCCGTGAACCAAAGTCAATAAGCATTTTAGTTTTTAGGAGCATGAATGATGACAGTGTAAAAGTAATGAAATACAATTATTTGGATGGGCTCGTTCAACGCATCAAATTCCGTGAAAAGTTACTTATTGAACAAAAATTTACTTGGAAGAAATTGAGGTGCCTTTCCAGTTCAGAAAAGTTCTGTTAGCTTACTAAACAACTTAATTTTATTTACCGCAGGATTTTTCTTCGACTGTAGCCGGTGGCATAATTTGTTAGTATATTTTGTCTCGAAAAAGTATACTTCTCACACTTATCATTCGAATTTATCAAAAAGTTGTGGCCCTTCCATTCCTGCAGAAAAAAAAACAACACGCATACAGAAATATTTGAGTGGCCAGAGCAAGTCCCTAGACGTTGGTTCTCCAAGAACTGTTCCGACACTTATATATATTTCTATTTTTTTTTTCAATCCACACACAAACGAAAACCAAATCTAATACTCATAGGTATACTTTTAAATGAATTAACCTCTCCTAATTTTGATAAATTAATCTTTGAGCTCCATGAAAAAAAGTCTAAAAATTATTAACGTTCAATTTTACTGAACAAAAATCGTTCTCTCATGCAATCGTAACTGGATGTGAATTTAATATTCCTCCTTATAGGCAGATATTCATTATTAAATAAATTAGGTGACATAATAAAGAATCCTTGAGAAGCTCAGAATTAAATAAAAGTTAAAATACATCATTTATTTACAGCAACTCTCATATAATATCCTCAAGAATTTACGTAATTACATATATATTGTATGTAGATGGGTGTACCTATACATAACCTACAAATAAATTCATTTGGCTTTGAACTTGGCCACCTAAGACACCCAATTAACTGTTGTCCTATGTACGTATATTATCAAGTCAATACCGAATTAAACACCCCCCTAAATTAACGGCTTTGTTTCGTTTAAATGTCTTCAATTTGCTTTACATCATAAAAACCCGTAAATAAGGACTCACTTAAATGAAACAAAAATAACTTCAAAAACGATACGATACCTATACACATATATATTTATTCAAATGACGATTATATTGTATACTGAGTCGAAGTCATAAAAAATTGATTTACCAATCAAAGATTTAAGTTAATTTCCAAAAAGTCAATTCGACCCAAATAGGTTAATTTATCGAATAGGATCACACATATACTTATACTCATAGGAAAAAGCTCAAGCATTATCCCACTCAACAATAAAACAAAAAGGAAAGTCCAATCCATTTTTTGCGTGGTAGGTCAGTGGTTTTAATTTTTGTCTGACGATAGTCCTTCTCCAAAATATATCAGAGTATCAAATATCACAAAAATTCACACATACACATACAAACTTTGTAACAGTTGTGCCCTGTACAGTCTACATTCAAACATACATACACCACCAAAAGAAAAAGCAATTACTCAAGTAAAAAATAATGGATGTATCCCTTTTTCTTCCTTGAGATTTTCTAGGTAGGTAGGTAAGAGAGAGTGAGTACCTACACTTATACATACAGTATGTATACAAGCAAAATTGAGGTACACAAAAATTCGTATCTGAGTTATGAGGCTCCTTAATTCCAGTAGTTCAAATAGTAGGTACATAATATATGTGATATGTATAAATGATGAAAGGTCCTTATAATAAATTCCAGTGCGTAGAAAAAACACTTGCCACGCATATGCCTATAACAAGGATAATTTACACTTGTAATTTTTTTCTTTTCTCTCATATAAGGCTCATTCATAATAATCAAAAATTAAATAACGGATCGTTAAGGGTGTGCTGTCAGATACAGTAATCTTTTCACTTTCTCGTTTCTCTCCTGCACAAGAAGTTTCCCCAACACAAAACCGTAAAACTCAATGCTGCACACATCACAATAGCAGGATTTTATTTTAATTCACAATAACTATATAATTATATACCGCAACGCAACGGAACGCAACACGCACGCACTTTTTAACAATTATAGCAAATGCAGATTTATTTTTAATAGTTGATTTCTTGTAAATACAGGAATTCAAAAAATGTATAGAATTACCAAAATAAAACGAAAAAAAAACTTGAAAAATCAAACCATAAAAAAGGAAACAGAAAAATAAAGTTGGAGTGAAATATTGTCGCGCGCCGGAAAAGGATCCGTAACTTTTATTCCTGATCCAAACGGGGCAATTGGCGTATCAAAACTGAGAGAGAAAATCGTTTGGTCGTATGGCATAACGTATAAAGGTACCTTACGTATTTTGATGGGTTTCGCTTTTGTGGAACTCCAACTCATCCAGGAGCAGATGAGCTTTTTGGCTCTTTGCCTTTATATCGTCGATGGATTTGAACTGGAATAAGGAATAACAAGGAGTGGGAGTTAAAAAAGAAAAAGTGCATAGTTTTTTTTTCAAAACATTCCTAGGGGATTGCCGGGTACTTCTACGTACATACCTTTTATAAGTATGCCTTGGACTCGGATGGAGTGTGGAGAATAGCACTGGAAATGGAAAGACCACGCGCACGTCATGAATAAATCATGAGTGAGTAAATGTTTGTGCTGAGCGCGATATCAATATAAATAAATGAGATACGGGAATGCGCAACGCACACAACCATGGCGAAATGGCTAAGTGCTTTTTTCATGACGTAGAATGGTAGGTATTACTTTTTTTTTGAAATTTATTAATTTCGTTTTGCGGTGTTACTTTTAGACGAAAGCTTTTTTATTAAAGATTTTTAACGTTGAAGTTGATGTAGGTGAAGCTTTGGCTAGAAGTGTTGCCAATTGAACAAAAACAGTAGGTAGTAGTTTTTAATTTAATTTCTTCTCCATAAGCCGCAGTTTAGATTATTAAGCCTAAGATATCCAGACTTGAATGCATTTTTTTTTAATTGTAAGATTATTGTTAAGAGAGAATTACAAAAGTTTTCTGTTTGTTTTTAAGGTTTGTCTTTGAGGTTTTTAAGCTTAGAGTTAAACAAGTGAAAGAATCACACAGGTATGTCTGCAAGATATTGCAACCAACTATGTTCATAATTAGTTTCATCTTTATATGCGAAACATATGAGTGTGATGGACAACGACCCTATTGCCAAATTTACACTGTATGCCATTAAACTGGCAAAATAATGGTAAAATAAAATAATTAATGCTAGCTTAGTACGCAGTTCGGGAAAAAAATTTTATCCCATACAATTTGTTTGCTAGGACAAATTTTGTCTTTGAAATTTTTCCAGGCAGTACGCAGCTCACGCGCAAATTTGTAACGTTTGTACCCGCTGCACTTTTAAAATGTATCCGCTGTACAAGAAATCTCTCCATATAATTTTTCCGGTAAAATAATGCTCGTCGCATTGTTTTGCAGGACTAATTTTGACAGCTCATAGTGGCATAATTTTCGCTACGGCCGGGCCAAAAACAAAATTAAAGCCGAATCATTTCTTTACTGGTACCTTACTTTGTTTTTAATGAAAAAAAACAACATGAAAATCGAAGCAGAATCCTTCACGCTTCAACTGGACACAGAAGGTCTTAAGATCGAGGAAAAAGATTACAATTACGTGCAGGTTAGGACTCAAAATAAAAAGACATATTATATCTATTTTACATTTTTAATTTTTAGTTAAAATGCTGGCGAAATGTTTGGCTCACAATCAACTAAAAAAGATATGAATCCATATCATGAAGTTTAGACCGTCTAGAGCCATGATGTGATACCGAATCCAATTCAAGTTATGATTGAAAATCGAAGAATTACCCGCGATACATTTGTGAAAAACCTTGTCAAAACCCATTGTTTTGCATTAATTTAATGTGTTTAATAAATGGAGTGCAACTCAGCAAATCTTGTTTCCTTTTTTGAAATTCTTAATTAACAGATACTTGACAGTTCCTCTTATTTCTCCAACTTCAAAATTTTGCGCGGCTTTTGCCAAGTGATTGTAGAGATTAAAATTGTAGAGATAAAATTTAGTTTTTCCCGATCTGCGTACTGGGCTTAAGCATTTACGCGCGGGCGATATAATGACTGTGATTGCTAATGTCAGTCTGCCACTATAGACTGAGCAAGTACATTCTTCCTCGCGGTGTGCCATTATTTTTAAAATGGTGCCACTGTGCACTTACATAATGACATAATAAGGGCAATATTTAATGCAAGTTTTCCCTACCATTTTTAATGACGAAAATAATGACATCTTTTCAAACCATTTACATCATTCTAACTTATGATTATGAATACTGCTATTTTATGCCAATGGTTTGTCATAAAAAGCATCACCTAATAGTATGATTTGTACTCACATTTCGAAAACATCATTTTTAAAATGTTCCTCTGAATTTGGGCCGTGTATGAAAATTCAGAGCCTTTTATGAAGCTCAATAACTTTTACCTTAAAGATTTGAGAGCTCTTATTAATCGTTGAAGAAATAACTGCCCAAGAGTTTGTTTCTTTTATGACAGAGTACTGGACAATGACACAGGAAGTGAGAGCCATCCTCGCGTTCGTATTCTATTTAATTTCTGTTCTTTTCTTATCGAAATTTGGCTATAGTTTCCTGGTTGTAGCAGAGGTGTCAAGTATGTTCCATATTTCATTGGTTTCCAAAAGAATCTTTTCCAATGTTCTCTGTTTTGTAGCACCATGTTCTATCTGCTTATGTTTACTTGTTGAACTCTTCTAATGTTATGCTGTGTACACATAACAATTCAGTCCTTCGCGACAACAAGTTACAAGCTTCCACTTGATAACTGTGGCAGAAATTGCATTTTAGCAGCATTTGTCACTGCCAAGAACTAAGCTGGGAAGACACTGCTGCTGTGATTAGGGAGCTTAAACAGGAACTGGCTAGTTAAAAGATTTCTAAAAATAAACGTGCATCAACCCGAGTGTACGTTTTTGAGCCATCCGATGTAATAGCTATTTTCGAATCCCCAGTAAATGTTTCGTTGTTCATCCTTACTTGTCTATCAGAGAAACAAGTTTTTAAGGGTTGATTAAAATCGACATTAGGGTGACATGAAGTCAGTGCCACACATTTTTGCCAGTAAATTTCTGCAGAATCCGAGCATGGCCGATGTGACAAAACTTCCAACTGTTCATTGGGTTAGCCGTAAGGAACTGTTTGCGGCTGATTCCTGTACGTATATACCAGTAATACCTATACACGCCATTCTTTATATTTTAATAAGGGCCTTTAGGTTCGTAGATTTTTCCAACACATTGTACCATACGAGGTTACTGTATCATGGTCGATTGCCGTATATTATCCAATATACATTCACATGATAATTTTAGAATTTGGGTCCCAATTTTAACCGGTATAGTTTCGATGTTTTTAAAATATTTCCTACTGTGCAGGAACAAATCTAGCAAACTTATACTATTCACATATACATATGTATGTCAAACGTTGTGAGATAAATGTCATATTATATGTAATGAGATGACATTACCAGGCCTGATGAGTTTTTCAAAATTTGTTTCTAGGTATAGTATGATTTTCTGTCCCTAAATCACTCCTGGATTTCATCATTTACTACAAACTGAGCGAAAAATGTCATTCATGGATAGGTAGATAGTGGCATACATATGTCAATAAGTCTTAGCGTTATTTTATTTTGTTCTGAATTAATTTTTCGCTAAAAATGTATTTCGATTTTGAAGTCTTATTATAACGGTTGTTCTGGGATTGACATCTCTGTCAAACTAAACTGTCATCCAAGACCGTATCTTATTATTATTAGTTAAAAATTTACAATTAATATATTGACAACCACAGAACTCGTTGAATTTGAGTGGAAGATCGTAAATTCCAGCGTAGTATACAAGCAAAACATTAACAGAATGTTTAAAGGACTATTCACATGAGAGCGACCAACAACTGACGAATAAATGAATAAATGTGAACTTAATACTTTGATAAAAGTATTTGAATACTAAGTTTGCTTTTAATTGCCAAAAAAATAAGATAAATTTAAAAAAAAAAAAAAAAAAATTAGTCGTAGTTCCGTCTTATTCATGCAAACCCCATTGGCGTTCCACACACGACATATCACCCACATTTCAAAAAAAAAAAAATTGAAAGCAGCCTCAAAATTGTTAGTTATAAAATATTATTATGCTTTTGATAAACGGTTTTGTTAATGTTAAATTGACAGCTGTCAAATTTCCATACGTACGTACTCGTAATGAAATTGAGTTGCTGTATTTATGTTTGGGAAAGTGACCGACTGAAACTAAACGAAATTATAATACACATGTTAAAACAGTGGATATGCCTTGTTTTCCTTAAACAGACTTTAGCAAGCAGAAGCTATAATTGAAGCTTAACAGTGTTTTACACCCATAAGCTATGAGAGGGAATGAATGTTCGTACCTGCCTCAGAAGTCCAAAGTGCCAATTTGTGTTCAAATATATCCCTGTTCAAGAATTTCATATACATACCTATATCGAATTTATAAGGGGTTTTCCAATAAGAGGTGTTATTTTGAATAGCCCGCTAATTCGGTAGCTGTCACTACTGAAGCTGTCATTTTTTGACATTTGACAAGTAGAAACTACGCTATTAATAAAAATGGAACGATACACGCTTCAACAACGCATTTCTTTTTTTTGAATATCAAAATAACACCTCTTATTGGAAAATATAGAATGTGCTGTAAAGTAAATTAACGATGATTTTAATAAATCACTTCGAAGCAAAAACGTCAATGAATTCTGTATGCAGATAAAACCAAACTAGGATAATGGGTAAGGCCCCTACTGTTAAGTTCCAAAACTGAGTTACCTAATAATGTTAAGCTTGTTTTTGTTTTCATTCCCATACCCCTCAATTTACTTTCATTATCAAAACAAAAAGAAAAATTTTCAAACAAGAGTTTGAAATAAAAGCTCACTCTTACGATATTCTCTTCTCGTATCCAAACATTTCATAAATTTTCCCACTTCTCTTGTTCCGTCATGCGCTCTCTATATACATTATTTTTTGTTTGTTTTTCACATACCTATATTCTGAAACATTATAGGCATTTTGTTCGTGCCTTTCTTGGCTGTTTTTTATGTTTTTATCTTTCCACAGGAATTTCTTGTAGAATAATTTAAGCTTTTATATTTTGTATTAACATTCCACAAGAGATATTCCAAGGAAATACGCATACACGACAGATTATTCTTCTTTTTTTTTAATCCTTGTTTCTCTTAATGCTTCCATGTTATCTAATTCGCATTGATTAGTAGAATTTTGGCTCCTATGTTTTTTGCCGAATATACTAAAGCTAATTATCTAATTTCTTTTGTGATTTCAGTTTTTTTTTTTTTTTTTTGAGAAATGACTTTTGTAGATTTGTCAGAATTGAAATCACTTTTTTGTTTGCTTCATTAGTTTAAAAAATAAATAAAATTTAAGACTCCGTGAGTTAATTTCCCGGAATTTTATTTGTTTGTTATTTTGCTACAGACGGATGCATGTACATATACATATGTATGTATACTCATCAACAATTATGTATCGTCCAAAAAAGGAGATGGTAAAATATAGGGTATTTTTTTAGACGTGTGGTTTTCAAGAAGAATAATAGGCATATAATTGAATGTTATTGCCAAGAATTTATCTTTATTATTAAGATAAGGGTTAACCATTATGTTTTAAAAGTGATTTTGGACAAGTTGCCACCGCGGATGGCTACAATAAATTCCAGACGAGAGGCCCAATTTTCAACTACGTTTTGCAGCAATTGGGGCCTGAATATTCTCTTCCAATTCGTCAATCGTCTCTGCGTCGACAAACGATTTCACATAACCCCACGAAAAATATTCTAGCGGTGTTCAATCGCACGATCTTGGAGGCCACGCCACTGGCCCACGACGCGAAATAGTGCGCTCACCAAAAGTTTCCATTAATAACTTGATTGTTTCGATAGCTGTATAACATGTAGCGCCATCTTGTTGGAACCAAAGGAAGTCCACATCAACATCCTCCTATAGCGTTCCCCATTGACTGTAACATTATGTCCAGCTTCATTTTTGAACAAATATGAACCAATGATTCCCTCTGCCCATTGAGCACACCAAGCAGTGACTTTTTGAGGATGTAACGGCGGCGTCTCAACAATGGCTTGTGGATTATGATCAGTCCAGATACGACAATTTTGTTTATTATCGTACCCATTTAACCAAAAGTGAGCTTCATCGCTTAACAAATTTTTTTTGTGAAAATCGGGATCGGTGGCCATCTTGTTTTTGGCCCATTCAGTGAACGTACGACCCGTTGATCGGGAGTGAGTCTATTCATTATGAAATGGCAAACCGAACTGAGCATAAATCAAGTGACAGCTGTCAAAAAGACCAAATCCGAAAAACAGTATTGCCAGATTGAAAACCACACGTCTAAAAATGAAATACCCTATATAAAATTTTTTTTGTAACTTGTATTTCATATTTTGCCTGCAAGAGTTTGCAGTTTTACTTTTTGTCATAATTTTTTTAATACAATTATTACAATGCGGGAGATTTGGGTGATAATTTTTCAGGTCATTCAATTCTCTGACTTTTTTATTGCACGAGCATTGCGTTTGCGGTGCATGGTACGATGGGAAGTTAACCGAAAGCAATACATGCAATATTGTAGTTTTATTTGGGGTTGGTAAGGAGCGTGTGCTTTCCATTAAGCTTAATAATTAAGCACTGACTTTAATAAATTTAAGTGTACAAGTTAACTTAATTGGGGCTACGATTTTTTAAGTTATACACTAGGTTTATTATATATTATTTAAATTGTTTGTTGAATTTGAAGTTTATAATTTAAATGTTTTACTTGGCACTTAATAGGTAAATAATGAGACAAAAAATCATTTTCACGTAGGTACCTAAACACATTGAAAAATGGTAGGTACTTAAGCTTCCTACGTTCGCTACTTAAGTGCCACTTACAAGGAGTGTAAAAACTGATGAACAAGTACATACCAACATGGGAAATTTAAGTGCTCACACTTATTTCTGTAAGATTGCGTACTGAAATTTCCCCATAGTTACTAAAACATCTAAAACACGCAGGCTAAGTGTGATATTGTTAACGTAGCTATATGCTAAAGCTTCCATAATTGTTATGGCGTATGTATTATTAAAAATTTATTGATTAAGGAATTATGAATACGGAGAACATAAATAAAGTTGGATTTGCAATTATCTATATCTGCATGTAGCAAAAAGCACATGGTGCAACGGTGAAGGGGAATTAAAAGAGAGGAAAATTAGTAGTAACAATAATGTGTATCGCTTTATTTATTGTTGTCAATAATTATTTTCTATTAGTCCTATTAATAAAAAAAAACACAAATCCCACCTCAAATGCACGTCTTTACTCCATCATAGGGTTGAACTTTATAAAAAAAATTCTAAAGATCTTTTGGAAAATTCCTGACGAAAATCTACTACAAATAGTATGAACTCTATACATTTTTCTATGGTTCTGTAAATTATTGTAAAACGTCAACTTCTTTATAAATGTCGAATAGTAAAAATTTAGTTTTATTAATAGAATATTTCCTTTATCTACGTGTTGAAGATAAACCGCCAATAAATCTTGTTTTTTAATAAGTGTATATTTTTATGCAAGATAACTAAGCTGACACAAAAAAAAAGACCTTACTAATAGACATCCACTAATGAGCTAACTGGAAGTTTAAACAAAGCAAAGTGCTCCATGAACTATTACAAAAGAGATAAAAAATTTAATGAACTCTCAAAAATCATTTTCTTGTTTTCATGCAAAAGTAAAAATATTTAAATTTTAAACAATGATATTTTATTGCGGGATACTTGTTCCATTGATCTTCAGTTCTTTTGTGGAAGTCTGATACCCATTTTCCTCGAAGGCTACTTGAATTTTTTCCCAAGCCTCACTTATTTTGAATGATAAACAGACTGTTAAGCTTGCTGTGAATTATATAACCGAGCGGTTTTACAGATGAAACTTATAACTCAATCATTTCATGTGTCCACTTGCTGGATATTTTGCTTTTTATTTGTGTATCCATCATAAAAATAATGGCGCAAAATTTTAGTGAGTTAGTAATATGTTAAATCATTTTTAGTATGATACAAAGCGGATTTTTCTAATTTTAAACCAGTTTAGTATCGTACTATTTTCTTGACATTTTACTAAAGTTAAAATCACAAAATGGCTACTTTATTTTTTTTAGTATCGTACTAAGCCCATATGCCAATTTGACATTTACAAACGTCAAAAAATAATGTTCGCTTACTTTTTTGCACTATTTTAAGCGTGTTTAATTGTAGTTTATTAAGAAAATAGATTTAGTATGGTGCTAGTTAAAAAGTGTTTAAAATTAGGAAAATATTAGTAAAGTGCTTTAGTATTAGCAATCTGTTAAGTAGTATCATGCTAAGCCCTTAACATCAGGCTGTTTAAAATTATGCGCCAATATTTTTTTAAAACAAATTATTTTATCGCGGCACAGATGACACACCCGTAAGCACATAAAACATACATTCAAAAAAGAAACAATTGTCAGAATTTGCTTTTCAAAGTTAATTGTTGCCGTGTTATTTTTTAGGAGCAAGTACTCGTATTTTACTACTTGTAGTACGCCAATCGATTTGAAGTTTGGGAGGAAGTGACTTGAATTGTATTTTAAATTTTTACCACCATATTTATAATATTAGTTATTTATATTTATATATTTTTTGTATTACTTTTTAGATAGATATCCGTATAATTATGTAAATAATGTGAAAAAAGGAATCAACAAATTATACCATGTATTTAAAGTAAGATCAACGTAATTTATATTATAGCATACTAAAAAAATTAAATAATCTATCAAAAGCCCTTTGTTATTATCAAATTTAAGCGCATCTTACTTAAGAAAAACTGACATATCGCTAAAGTAGGAATGAAACAAGTGGAAGGTTATTCATTTCAACAAAGTAGAATATGATTAGCTTCTTCTTTTGACTGTTCAAGTGCCCATTGTCAACAACTATAGACCTTAAAGAATGAAGACAAGAAATGCATGAAAAATTAACAAGCTTAAGGGATTATTACAGTGCTCTGATCTGTATTGTTTTAGATTTTAGGGAATGATATATATATTTGAATCATTGGCAATAATAAAAAAACAACAACTAATGTTGCACTACATAATTATACAAACAATAAATAAAGTACTTTGTTTACTTTTAAACAGAAACATGTGGATTGAAACCATACCACGAATATACCTATACCAATTGAAATCGACCTAATAACATGTATTAGATTTAAGTATTAAATACAAACTTAAGTATCATAAAGCAGCACTAAGGCAACACTGTTTTATTTAGTATTTAGTGTATTTATGTCGATTTCGTTTCAATAAATAGGATTCGCTACTAATACCAATATTAGTATCGAAAAGTGCAACTTTTTTGCACCACAACAACAACTTACACTGACTAAGATTTTGGAACACCTTTGCACTTTTGCTATACCCTAACCCTATTGCAACAGAAAAATACAATGGTACAAAATTTGCCTGGTGTCGTTGACAGTTTGTCACCTGTTATTTTCGGTGAGAAATGGTTGTGTTCAAACTGATTTTACATATAAACTCCAGAGTTGCAATAGAATAGAAAAGGTGTGTTCACGATTTATAGAAAAAAAAATACAATTTCGCAATTTTACACCTTTTTGTTACATCGGATCCTGAATACTCCTATTGTCAAGTAACATTGAACGTCTGAAGGGCAAGGGCACTACAAACGTTCAGCATATAAGTATATTTGTTTATCTAATGTAATAAATGTCAAATCACAATGACATTTGCAAAAAATGATGGTACACACATTAGGGGTATTTACGATCCGATGTATCTGGTCTTGTATCATTGTAAAAGTGTAAAAGTGTAGCATTTTTTGCACTACAACAACAAAATATACTGAATGTCAAAGTCTTACACTTTTACACTACCCGAACCCTACGGTAACAGAAAAATACAAGGGTGTAAAATTTTTTTAACACAAACTAAGCCTTCTTCAGAACAAATGTGAAACAGATTTTGACAGATTAGTAAAGGTGTGTTCACAGTTTGTTGTAAAAAAAATAAAATTTTACAATTTTACAAGACTTGGTACACCAGATCGTAATATTTTTGTTCGATGTTCGCACCACAGATGAAAAATACCAAGATGGGAAACTTTCGTACGTTTCACCCTCTTAAAGCCATTTGTTGACATTGTTGTATTTGTAAATTTGACTTTAAATCCATGAATAGATGTGAAATCAAACAACAATATGTGGTATAATGAAAATACACACAGATGCAAAATTATCAGTTTCATAACGGTACTTAGCATGTTGTCAAACCGCTATAGATGCTGAAATTTCCCATCTTTGTTATGGTTTATCTGTGGCTCGCACTAGGGCGCACTGTGTTCGAATTTTTTTCCGTTTTGCTTTTCTGTTTTTGTGGCTAGTTAAAAAAATTTAAATATGAATGTCAAGATTGATGTGCAAAATGCCAGCAAATGAAAGATGTCGACACTATTTGATCTTAAGTTTTTGATGAGATTTTTGACAGTAAATTAAATGCACTGACATTCCCCAGTGCGCCTTATGTTGCATAGAACATCGAACAAAGCTATTATTTTCCTCTAACTTGTATGGAGGTAGAAAACTTAAATAACTTACCTCAAATATCCAAATTATTCCTACAAACACATTGTTTCTCTGTTCATCTGAAAAGAAAAAGAAAAAAAAAACTCTGTCAGTGAATTTATTATTTACCCAATTCAATATGCAAAAAACAAAAACTCAAAAAAGGCAAATGTCAAAACACAAAATGAAGAAACCCATACAAATGTATATGTACGAGTATTGTAAAAGTGAAAAGATTGACAAACTATAAATTTTGGTAATTCAGTCACGTTTATTGGATTTCTTTAAAAAGTTTTTTTTTCCTATTTTAAATAAAAGAAAAACAAAACTAGATACATCAACACGTCACATTGAACAAAAATGCATATAAAACCAAAAGGTTCAATTCATTGATTATGTCAATATTGTCAGTTGAAGAAGACAAACACAGACTCGTCCTCTTGGCACCATACTTAGACCAGGAGGTGGATGGATATTTATGAGTGTTCCACGATTTGCATGCATAATGAGGCAAACAAAAATAAAAACTAAATTTTTCGAAAAAGTTCCAATTTTTCATTAAATTCATATGGCAGGAGAGAAACATGTGGCTAGAATGAAAGTGGCAGGAGAAAATCAAGTTGTGGTGGGCAGCTAAATAGGATAAATTGAAATATGTATTGCATACAATTGTATAGCATAAACTTTCATTTGAAAGAGAAAAGGGAATCATTTTTTGAACAAGGTACCTCTACAGAGATAGTTTCGGTTTTAATTTTATTATTTTAGCCGCATTTTCTTGTGGAATGTCCAAAAAAAAATCTTAATATTCAGCTGGGGCATGTCTGGCTGTATAAGTGTATAGTATAATGTCATGAAACTTCTGTTAGGGGTTTTAATAGCAACAACAACAAAAAACTAAAGAAAACCCATTTATACCATATCTTCCATCGCATCGTCATGGGGGCATTTGCATAGCTATCATCATGCAAAATTTTAACTTCTCCTTCCACCATCAACTTCAGCACTATCAGATACATATAACCACCACCACTAGACAACACCACCATCACCACACTTGGCACATTGAAAGGTTTCATTTGAATAGCTTTGTACGCCCGCCTGCTAGAGGCATCCCAAAAGGATAAACATAAAGGGAGTTGCGCCACACCACCTTGAGGGCTAAAATGAATAGCGAAAGAGGAAAAGGAATTCCTTTTCCAACACTCGAGACCCGTTTAAGTGGATGAGGTCAATTATTTAGCCCAATTTTTCACTCCCGTGAATGGTTAAATGATTTTGACATTTTTGTTCTTGGCTTTTTATGTGATGAGAAGATTTTTACTGGATGAGGATTACACTCGTATTATAAGAGGTTGGTAAGGTGTCACAGGATGAACTGGATATCTGATTAAAATAGAAGTAGATAGGTGGAAGGGGATTCAAATTGGGATAATCATAGAATTAAATGGCATTGAATTAGGTTATCAGTCACACGCGACGAGTGTTTGTGAATGATTTTGATTTAATTATGGGAATTATGAAGGTGAAATAAATTTTAGTTGTAGAGGTTTTTTTGGTTTTGTGCGATGTGTTCTATTGTTTTTCTTATACTTTTATAAAAGGTGGCAAAATTGATAAATATGAGGAAAAAATTACTGAGCTACAGTTGATTTTGATAGAAAGGTAGTATTTACCATATACATGCACATATAAAAATGGTGTGAAAAATGTGTAGTAAATCATCAATAATTGAGAACGGCTAGTCCGAATTGGCTCAAGCTTATTTTCAGTTGTTCGTAATTGCCAGGAGAAGGTGTTTACGGAAGGTTTTTCGAATGAAAAAATAGAAAATTCTAAGTGGAAAATTTATTTTTCGGCGAAAGTTTGCATTTTATCGCATGATTTGATGATTTTGGACAACAACGTGAAGGTGAATTCATTGCGCAACTAGGCAAATGGCGGATAATTGTGAAATTTGAAATTGTGATAAAAGACGTTTTGCGTGCATTTTAGGTCAAGAAGTTAACGAGATAAATAGTAGATTGTTCTTCTGCTGCAACCAAAGTCATTCCCAATAGATGGCGTTATACGTTGACTTAGGCTGTGCACAATATGACAGGTGCCCTTACGCATTGTCATTATCTATTGAGCAACTGTGCTGTTTTTCTTGCTGCAATGCGATCAATTGAAATTCAGTGCGATATTTATCAACTCGATCATTTTTTCAAAGAATAATAATAACAATACTAATAATTTTTTTAACTATATGTCTGTATAAGACCTAAATTCTTTTAAGTGCCACCTGAATTGCACGGCACTAGTTAGAAGGAATAGAAATATAGGAAAGAAATTTTTGTTGGCACAGTGGATTTGAGAACTATAAGTATTTAGTATCTCATTATAACCCACGGGTGCGACATCCAATTAAAATTGGAGCGATAGAAAAGAATGCTGCCTAGTATGGGGATCGAACACACATGTCTAAGTTAGTAGTCAAGCACTATATCCACTGGGTCATTGCCATCCGCAATTTAAGAGTAAAAAGTAAGGTTATCAAATGGGCATTAAATGTGAAACATTCATTCCGTAATTTTTATTTTTAAATTTTCTTTTGAATAGGATTAGTCAAAACCGACTATAGGCCTATAAGGAGCGGTTAATCCGGCTCACCGCCCTTGGAGTTATATTGTAAGGGTCTGGTGGTCCAGGTTGGGGGTCGCCCCGTAAATCAACTTTTAATTTCGAAGCAACAACAAGCCTCGGATACGGACGGATTTACTGTTGATGAGCCCAGCAAACGATATAAGGGCAACGAACTTCTGATTTGCACGTGGAATGTTCTGTCTGTCAATAGACCACGTGCAGCTGAACATTTAGCGGAGCCCCTAGGCTGCTACAAAGCAGACATCATCGCCATCCAAGAAGTGCGATTGGATGGGCCGGGCAAAAGAAAATTGAAAGACTGCGATATCTACTACGGTGACTGTTAGCGACCACAAGGACAACGGGTTTTTGGATGTGGATTTGTCGTTAGAGGTAGAATTAGACAAGAATTCTTGAGTGTCAATTGTGAGAACGAGCGCCTCACGAAAATTCGCATCAAGGCTAAATTCGCCAACATCAGCCTCATATGCGCGCATGCCCCCACAGAGGAGAAAGATGACGACACCAAAGGACCAGTTCTACGAGCTATGACATTAAAATTGTATTGGGCGACTTTAATGCCAAACTAGGAAGAGAAGACCTCTTTGGTGGCACATTCGGAAAATGTAGCCTGCACGACACCACCTCCGATAACGGACTTAGGTTAATCGATTTTGCTGCGGGGCGAAACGTTGTGGTAGCTAAGTACGCAGTTCCCGCATCTCGATATACACAAATGGACATGGCGAATTCCTGGTCAAACAACCGCCAACCAGACGGAAAATGCTGTGAGAAAATTCGATGTCGGACGGCTACAGTCGCAGGAAATCACAAGGGCCTTTTCCGATCAAGTCTCTCGCGCCATCTTAAATCGTCCTCTGCTACCAACTGCAAGTATCGAAGACCAGTGGAAGAATTGTCAGGAAGCCATCAGAGGTGCCGCCTGTAACGTACTTGGCCTCGCACGACCACCACAGCGAAACCCCTAGTTCGACGAAGAATGCCGGCAAGTACATGCAGCCAAATAACTGGCATACAAAGCGGTGCTGCATAGAAGGACCAGAGCTGCTCGCGAGCTCTATGAACAGAAGAGCAGAGGGGAACACAAGCTTCTAAGAAGGAAAAAGAAAGAGCATGAGAAGAGCGCGATCGAGGAAATAGAGGGATGTCATTGCAGGAATGAAGTTCGGAAGTTTAACCAAAAAGTAAAAAGAACCTCCAGGGGTACAAGTCCGAACCGAAGCCTGCAAAGATGATCAGGGGAACATCGTGGTAGAATCGCAGTCGTTGCTGAGGATATGGAAAAGGTATATCTGCAAATTGTATAACGGCGAAGACGAACCGAATCGCGCTATTATGCAAATTGTGCCTTTCAACCTGGACGACGTAGACCAACAAAACCATCCACCCGATCTCGACGAAGTAAGGAGTGATATATCTAAACTTAAGTCCAACAAAGCTGCTGGAGCTGATGGTTTTGTGACCGAGTTGTTTAAAGCGGCTGGCGATGAATTGGTTAGGAGTGTGCACCAGCTCAATATGGTCGGAGGAAAGCATACCCGATGAATGCAACCTGGGTATTGCTTGCCGATCCTCAAGAAAGGCGATCCTCTGGCCTGCACCAACCACAGAGGCATCATTCTTCTTAATACCGCCTAAAAAATATTCTCTGCCGTACTTTGTGAGCGCCTAAAGCATGTCGTCAACAACCTGATAGGTACTTATCAGTGTGGCCAGGAAAGTCCACCATCGACCAAATATTCTCATTACGGCAGATCTTGGAAAAAACCCAGAAATTTCAAATCGATACTCACCACCGTTTCTTCGATTTCAAGGACCCGTATGACAGCATCTACAGAGACGAGCTATATAGGGCCATGTCTAGTTTTGGCATCCCTACCAAAATCATCCGTTTGTGCAGGATGACGATGGAGAATGCACGCTGCTACATAAAGGTCGGCAAACGTGCTGAGATCAAACGTAGAATTACTCTTGCCAATCGCTGTTTCTTTGGGCTAAGAAGGCAATTGAGAAGCAAAGACCTCTCTCGAGCAACTAAACTGTCCATATATAAAACGCTCATCATCCCAGTTCTGATGTATGGTGCAGATACATGGACACTGTTAACGGTGGATGAGAACGTGTAAGGGTGTTTTGAGAGGAAGATTCTCCAGGTGATGGGAAGACCATACAACATCCAACTGTACGGGCTGTACAGCGACACTGACCTAGTCACAAAATTGAATAGTCAACGACTAAGGAGGCTAGGTCATCTAGAGCTAATGGACACCAATGCTCCGGCCCGGAAAGTCTTTGAATCCAATCCCGTGGAACAGCGCAGTAGAGGTGGACAGCGTAAAAGCTGGCGCACGCAAGTGGAAGAGGATCTCAACCAACTTGGAGTGCGAAACTGGAGACAGATAGCTAGAAACCGAGCCGACTGGAAGAAGCTTCTTGGTTGAGGCCCTAGTCCACCCCGAACTGTAGCGCCGCCTTAAGTAAGTAAGCAAGTCAAAAACGACTTTGTTGTTTTTTTAGGGAGAGTTATATGCCTGACTAATCCCTCCTATTCCTATTAGACGATCAAACCTTGGATGAGGTACACGTCAAACTGCACATTCCTCTTTGAAGCTGCTGATAAATGTTCTTACGACTGACAAGCAAACGTGCAGAATGACAAAGAATTCGGAGACAGTACAATATAATTCAAGGGCGCCACGTTAATTTGTGGGTTAGACATCTATTGGCAATGCAGCTTCGTCACGTTGAGTAAAGCAATCAAATCTCAGATTTAATAAAAAATCGGATCTTGAGTTTTTAAGTAATCGTCCTAACCAAATTGCAAATACAAAGTGACTGAGTAATATAGAAATATCTTTTTAAGCCGGAACCACATGTTTGACGTACGGTGTTGAGTGGAATGGCAATATTGTGTCATCAACTGTGTACACTAATCAAACGTTATGTATACTTAATTATGATTTAAGCTTTCGATTTTTGTTTTCCTTACTCACACACAGACAAAAATAACTACGATACAAATTGGTTGATGCAATTATAGAACAAATGCTTCCGACACACAAACTCACCTCCACAATAACAAAATGTATGAAATACATTAAAGTGATAGCGAGGTTGTCCTCTACAAAATATCACACGACTTAACTGTGTTTCGGGCTTATCGGACATTTGCCAGACATATTTTAAAGAAGCGAAAGTAAAAGAACAACATTTTAAACATTTAAGCCTTACTCTAAATGAGTTTTAAAATGGGGGTTGGATTTTTGATAATTTTAAACGACAAAAAGTATACTTTAACGTTAAACAAGTCGCCCAATTTTAAACAGAGCAAAACGCTTCTTTATCTTTCTTAAACTTTATTTTTTCCAGTTGACGCTTCGAAGTATTGAATTTTCAAAAATCCAAAAAAACTATGTTTTAAAAATTTTGAAATGCAGTATTATTTAGAATTTGAAAGAGCTCCTGTATAAAATTTTGATAGAAATCTTTTGAGCCGTTTATGATAAAGTCGAAAATCAATAAAATGGTTGTATGGCAAGTACCGTTAATAACAAAATATAAAAAAAAAATTTGGTCAAAATGTAGACCATACCCAAAGTAGTACACACACAAATTTTTATCAAAATAACTGTTATTTTTCGGGGCTAAAACAAATATTCAAAAATCAATTTTGGACAATCACCTAAGACGCTTAAGTACCAAGTTGGAAGATAATGGCTCCATCCTTTAAGGCTGTAGAGAGTTGTACAGACAGACGGAATTGCGTGACCACTTTTTTGGCGTTGTCTATTATCATGTGATTTGTCCCCGTTAGACTATTTTTTGTGGGGCTATGTTAAGTCTATTGTCTATGGGGACAAGCCAAACACGATGTGTGAAAAAGTTTGCCAAAATTGGACCTTCAGAATGGACCACCTGAAGCGTAGCCGCGGGCAACATTTAAGTGAAATTATTTTTAAAAAGTAAATGGCAGAAATTGATTTATCGATCCAAATAAAAATTTCATTCTCTTTTTACAAGTTTCTGTGTTTTTTTGAATTTTCAAAAACCAAGCTCTTAAAAAATCACCGTTTATAATTGTTTTGAAGATTTTGATTTTTAGAAAGTGAAAAATATATAAAGTTCGAGAAGCTAGAATTTTATTCAAGATATCGATTTGAAGAAACAAAAGTTCGATTATATTCGGTGGGAAAAATTATAAAATAGCAATAACTCCAAATGTATTGCGAGTCTTTTTTTATAAATATGTATATGAATATATTTTGTGTGCTTATGTTTAATTTTAGTTCTGTTTCATAACTCTATCTCTAAAAATAAGGTGTGTTCACCTTAAATTTGACTAACGTAGCCCCAAAAAACTACTTTAATTATAGAAGAGTTGTTTAATGTGTTTAAAATTAAGATAAAGTTAGACAAGAGCTGGCAACTAAACGACTACTTTAACTAGAGCTGGGTTTATTCTCTAAACGAGGATTGTTTAAAATTTGGCGCAAAAGTTTTTAAAACGGAGTTTTTATTTTTTGGTTCAAAGCAGATGCTGAGTTGTCAAAAGCTAGCTATGCTGGTTCAATCAAACACGGTCTTTTTAATAACAATCTAAGCTACAATTAAGTTTATTGACAGAGTGAAACTATATTTTGTGCTGACGTCAGGCAGTCAACGCGATGATCTATTACGCAGACTGTATAATCCTTTCATAAGGCTTTGTAAATGATGGCGCTGTACTAATTATGTGAGTACGTCGTAGAGTCTCTTCAAATCCAAAATCCAACGCGAGGTTGGAAAATTGGAAAAAGCGCCATTTTGAAGCATGATCATTATTAAGGTCCATATGTATACGTTGCAATAGTTAAGTATAAAAATACACGTTTTAAATGCCATATTTCAGGCATAATGCAAAATATTTTTTGAAAGTTTGGTAGTCACATACAGCCTGAAACTGTCTATCATCTCTTATAGGAATGGGACCGCAGTTTAACAACTACCCTTTTCTGGATGCCAGACCATAGAGACATTGGCCTCATTCAATAACAGAACTATTAGCTATCCGGATTTTTTTGGCATCAGTTGCTTTGTCATCAGCTGTGTTCTTACATGGGAATACAACAAAAACATGAAGTTTTAAGAAGCGAAATGTATTTTTTTATTAATACGGCTGTTAATATTTTTTCACATGAGAAACTTTCCTCAGCTTTTCATAATTGTTGTCAAGCTTTTGGTCCTGTTCCTCTAATATAGAAGTGGATCAGTAATGTCGTTTCCTGTATGATTATCACATTGTGTTAGTATCTGGACAGCATCGTTGATTGTAAAGCAGATAACAGAGTGAAATTTAATCCAACATCCATACTCTTCTTCTTATGGGGTTTTCGTTTGGTAACAAATTCAATTTATTTTTGATTTAGATCTGTCAAAAACTGATTTTGACAATTTTTGTGCACAAAAAAATTGATTGATTTTTAGATTTTAAATCAATTTTGAAGATCTGGATTTTTGGACAGATCTACCCCACCTTTACTAACACAACTATGCACCGTAATTGACAGAAATCAGTTTGAAAAAAACAGCTGATACTGATAGTTGCTTCAGAGACCCAAATATACACCAATAATATAGCAAATACAAATCAAGAAAAAAGAAGACGTATTCGATTCGTTAGGAAAAAAATCAATTTATAGATCAAAATATAAATTTACCAAACGAAAACCCCACTAAAAAGAAACCTATATCCTCTCCCAAAATAGAGCGAGAAGGAGAGAGATTATTGGTTCAATCTAAGTAGACTTGTGAAGTTTTCTAAATTGGAATTCAGTTTGCCAAAATCTTTAACAAATCCAAAATTATAAAGTTCCATCATCAGAATGTTTTATTCAAATGGCCAATATTGTGAATCATCTCCTTCAATCTTTACTGCATCCATCACAATAAAGGCCATCTATCTCGCTTGTGTCAGTCATAAAACTGCCTCTGGATATCAACACCAAATTGCCGCTAAGAGAATTTTAGACCATCCACAAAAACCTAAAATCAGCACATTGAAATGCAATGAATATAAGGTCTAGAATCACGTCGCCGTTAAGAACGCTGCCATGCATTTAATGCTTGAACACGGATGTTATCGCCACTGAGACACAACATTGCCTAAGTGATATGAGGCAAAACCACCCTACTCTTGGGTTTTGTGGAATGACCATTATATGAGGATGTGCTTGATGTCCCAATGCATCCCTTGAATCAGTTTATAAAGCAGAAAATAATTCGTTCATGTGTGCAAACATATATGTATGTATGTACACGCGAATATATAGACCTTGTGGCAGCAATTCCCTTTTCAGCACTTGTCACTCCATTACAATGTGTTCTGTTCCGTAGGAGGAGACCATTTGAAATTCAATAAACCTTTATTATGCTAGCCAAAAAGGAAGCTTTCAGTCCCATCGAGACATAAATCCATTTACCTATCATCCTCGGCGTCGCATCCTTTTCTTTGGAAAAATTGGTTTTCGGAGATAAATAAATTCGATAATAGTTTGTGCAGCGGCAAAATGTCCCTAATGTTGTGCATATGACATTTAGAAAAATAATACGACAGTGGAAAAAATCAGTGATGCCAAATAGGAGAGATCAATTATAAGAAAGCAAAAACTTTTTAAATAACTACATAGTCTCGCAAAGCTCATCAAGTTTTCAGAAGAAGCTATATTTTTGCAAATGGCGGAAAATGTCAATTCTACTTTGACATTTGTGATGTAAAAATATACGAAATAAATGTCAACGAGATACGAATCGCTATGCATCTAAGCAACGGAAGGATTGATTCGATTTTGTATGAAATAAGTTGTGGGTGGAGTTCGGGCAGCGGGAATTTCGACCAGATTTTCCGGTCGTCTGTCACTAACTGAAAAAACACTATGAAATGCTATCTGGTTTGGCTGGCCCCTGAGCAGCCATTCCGTGAGTCATATTGCAACTTTAGATGAAGATGTCATAGAAATCCTCTGAATATCGAGCAGATGACGTAACACGCAATTGGACATCAGACAATTTGGTGAAAACCTTGAAGGTGTTCGCTTACTGCTTACATACTGAAGGTTCAAGCCATTCTGAACCTCGACCACGAAGGAGTTAACATTTCATAAAAAAATCATTATAAGCGTCTAGGTCTATTTTAGTCTTTACTTTCTCCTTCTTCAATTGGATGAATTGGTATTGGAGAACATTTTGTTCCGATAGGAACTAGAAACAAACTCAGTCGTTACAGGAGTCATGTGCAGCTATCAAGTTTTTGTTTTTTTTTTAGAATACCTACAATCTACTGCTTGGCATCACTGCAATCTATTGAAGTTTAAAAAAGTATGTGTCTGGCTTTTCAGACTCGACATCCGAAGTTGATAAATTTTCACTACTATATGTACGCTACACTAACCTCTTCCTCCTGCCCAAACCTTTTCGTCTGGAAATAGTTTAGCCTTTATGACTTGGCCTTATCCATTTTGTTTTCATTTCCTTCCGGTGTTGTTGACATTAAACTGTCGCAAATGCATATATCAAAGACAACAAAAAAAAAACGAATATCAGGCCAGCAGTAGTGCCTAGCTTATAGTTGGGAAAACTTTAGAGAATAAACACAAAAACAAATTCTCCTCTCGTTTCGTAAAATACTTAATGAAAAGCACCACATTAATGAATGCGCATACTATTAGTAGAAAAGCACCTACTAATACAAAACCATATACATCCATATACCAATGGGAATTTAAACTCAAGCATTAAGGACTTGTCGAGTGTAGTAAAACCAAGTGTGATTTTATCATTATTATTCAACGACAAAATAAAAACAGAAAATAAAATAAAGCAATGAAGTTTTGGCTTTCGTGAGGCAGTGAAGCAGTGTTGCTTTAATTGAAAAGCTTCCGTTAGTTGTGTCTGTAGAGTTGAACGTCCTTTAATAGTACAATGTAAACACAGTATGTTTGGAAAAACATAAACAAATACAATGAGTTAATCACTCGATGTAAAGAAGTTAATCAAGTGATTTTCTAACTGAGTAGAATACATTTGCGGTCTTATTTTAAAGTGTTAAGAGACAAAATCAGAACATACCTGTCCTCTCATTCCCACAAATATACTAGAATGTCTACGTCACACTCTACAATTGTAAATTGGAAAAGAAAATAGATTTGGACACACTGACTTTACAAACTTCACACTAGGCATTATATGGTTTCAGTCCAAATCTTATAATTCTCCATAAGCAAACACCCCGTTTACACTTTTACAAGCAGGATTTTTCAGGTTTTTCATCTCTATGTTGTTAATTTGAGGTGAGATAAAACGATATTGAGATGACAGCTGGAATTTCTCTGGTTATCAGACTGTTTATCCCGAACCAAAACAACTTCTCAACTCAGGTTTTTAAGCACAAATTTCCACTCGACACCGCTCCTGAAATGGAATCGATTTGGCTAAAGCTTATTTTAACTAAATGCAGGTCTCTAATGGGATGAATAGAACTTAAGACAGGGTAATGGCATTGAGATATCGAAATTCCAGATATAGATGAGATGTCAATAAAATTGCAATCATAATGAAAATAAAATGCACGACTGGATCGTACGAACTTGCTCTTGTAGCTATAATGACTTTACTTGTAGCTCAAAAATTGACATTGTTTTTAGGTAGGTAGTCTAGTTATCATTATGTAAATGGATGATACACCATAGTAAATCTTGCTTGGATTTCCTATTTTTTAATAGTTTGGGGACATTGATTTCTTGGAAAAATATGAATACATATGGCAAAATAAATTTCAAAAAACGTTTGAGCGGATTTAAAAAAAAATATGATTGAATATGTACAAAATTGTTGGAAACATTTTTACGAAAAAAAAATGGATTTCAATTAAAAGTAATTATTATAATGTGTACTAAATTTTAATTTTTGATTCTATTCGAAAACAATACTTTTTTTTTTTTGATAATTTGAATATGCAATATTTGTTTCCACTTTTAGAAGTATCCGCATACAAAAGAGTAATTTTAATCGGTCCAAAATTTAAAAAATTGAAAATATGAAAAGTGGTTAAAAGAGAAGTGCCGATATAGTAACGCAAATGAAATAATGGACTCCACTTATTTAAAAATTTTTATCAAGATTCTTGGAGCCATTTAATATTTAGTATTTAGTATTTATTTATTTTATGATTAGCTTACACAGTAAGACAAATAATATCTTATTTATAGTGCAGCTCTTAAGATGTACAATAGCTTCTAACATTAAATTATAAAGCAGGTTTTACAAATATATTAAACAAAGATACAAAAAATAATTTCATATATTTACTTTTAAAAGTTTCTAAAGAATAGTTCCATCTCTTTTCGCATTTCTTTCGCGCAATTTATACTTCTAATTTCTCTAGGCAATGAATTCCAAATTCTTACAGAGCTGACGAAAAATTGGCGTTCGGAGGTCAAACAGCGAAAACGCGGAATCAAAAGATGATGTGATCGATTTGAATTTAAAAAAAAAATTTTGATTGTAAAGATCCTCTGGTTCTCGGGTAAGGAGTATATCGGAAAAAACAGTAACTGTGCGAATTTTCATAAAGTTGTCGAAGGTCATACCAAGGAATCTTGAAACATATTGTGAAACTCTATCATAACGCCATAGCCCATAAACATAACGTACACCACTATTGAAAATGACATTTAGTTTCCTTTTACTTACAGAGTCCACGTTGCGGAAAATAATCGCAACCTTAGGTTAACAGCGGCAAGAATAGAGTTTTTACTAAGATCACTCTAGTTTTAAAAGGGATTATGTGCTGAATAGGCCAAAGCATCCGTAATACGCCATAAGCTTTAGCGACGGTACTGTTAACATGAAGGTCCCACGTAAGATTCCGATTGAACACTACACCCAAGTTCTTAGCAAAATCAACGTAAGCAATAGGGCTCTCCTTAAGAAGTAGTTGTGGGAAGTAATACAGATCAATTTTGCTCCTAGACACAACGAGACACTTTGATTTCATTGGGTTAAGCAGTAAACCATTTTCAGAAGACCAACGGTCAGTAAGTTTTAAGTCTTCATTTATACAAGCTGCATAATGCTCAATCATCCCAAGTGGACAGCTTAAATACAACTGTGTATCGTCAGCGTACATACGAATTGAACATTGTGTTACGACGTTAGGAAGTTCATTAATATATGTTGAAAAAAGCAGTGGGCCAAGTATAGAACCTTGCGGAACACCACTATTGGCAGGCAGAAAGTCTGATAAAATATTATTTAGCTCGACTGCCTGCATTCGATTTGTTAAATATGAGAACAAAAGCTTGACTGCTGAATAAGAGAAATTGAATAGCCGGGATAGTTTTTCGCAAAGAAGGCAATAATTCACCATATCAAAGGCTTTAGAGAAATCTAGTAATATAAGAAATGTGACATTATCTAGATCGATTGCTTTTCTAATATGTTTAGATACGCTCAATAAGGCTGTCAAGCAGCTATTTTTCTTTCGAAATCCAGATTGTTTAGATGTCAGCAAGCTGAAACGCACAAGAAAAGTATTAATTTGTTTTTGAATTACTTTTTCAAAAAGCTTCGACAAAAACGGCAGTATAGAAATTGGTCTGAACTCGTCACCTTTTGAAGTCTTTGGGATAGTTACTATTTTCGCCCTTTTCCATTGTGTAGGAAACTCACTTGTACTTACGATCGAGTTAAAAATATGAGTGATATAAGGCAGAAGTATGGGAAGCAGAATTTTCAAAAAGGTAGGGTGTATTTTATCGAGTCCTATAGCATTTGACTTGATAGAGAGAAGAGCCTCAACCACGTCCTCTGCAGTTATAGAAGAAAAAGAGAAACAGTATGAGTTTGAACTTGGAGGTGACAAATTTCTATATGCAAATTGTTCGGAAACTGAAATACTGTTGACGGTTGGGTTTGTGACAAAGCGCTCGTTAAGATCGTTAATATCCAAGTTTTCAAATTTTTCACAAGCAGACTTTCCAACACCAATATTTTTCAAATTTGTCCATACTTGTTTACTACCTCCTGAAACGTTAATGCGAGTAGAGTATAAACGAGCTTTAGCCTTACGAATTTCTTGAATAGTTTTGTTGCGCAAAGTGGTATAAATTTGATGAAGATTGTCAATATGAAATGTTTTCCATCGCCTATACGCCAAATCACGTTGCTTCATCAAAGAAAAAAATATCTCTAGTAAACCAAGGTTTGTTTTTTGAGGGACAGTTTTTTGATCTTAAAGGTACATGTCTATGGAAAAGGAAGTTAACTTTATGGTTCAGAAATTCAACTTGCCCAGAGGGCGAGGGAATTTCCAGTATGTAATTCCAGTTAACAAAATTTGTACCAATTTCAAGAGCAGTATGATCTCTCTATATTCGATCAGATGATATCGTGTTTGTATCTCCACTTGATAGTCGAAAGCTAAAAAGATTTAGTCATGCTTCGAGAAAGCTGGTGCGGATAGCTGGTCATAAAGAATTACTTTACCCAGATCAGACACAAAAAATAAATCCAACAACGTGTGATCCGAATTTGAGAAGTGGGTAGGCATAAATGTATTGACGGATTGTAGATCAAGTGAAAGAAAATCGATAAGAAAATTATTTTCATTAAGGAGGTTGCAATTGAAATCACCACATAAAATAATGTTCGAATAAGAAATGGTAACATGTTCTAAGGTTGCAATAAGTGGAGATACGAGTATACTAATGTTCCCGCTAGGCCTGTAGATAGTTCCGATTAAAATCTTTTCATTGCCGTTAGAAAGTTCAACAAAAATAAACTCAATTTCGCTTTCTTCAGGAGAACAGGCGATCTGTCTGGATTTAATACCCTCCTTAACATATATTGCTACCACCCCCACCTTTACGTCGCACTCTGTCTGACCAATATAAATTAAAACCAGCAAGTGAACACATTTGGTTGTTTTGAGAAACGGAGAACCAAGTTTCAGATATACACACCACGTCGACCTTCGTATCTTCAAATGTATAGCAAATAAACTTTGTGCATTAATTTGACAGAGTCGAAGGCCAGTTTGACGTCGGCACAGTACATTAATCATGGTGCGCAGTTTAAGATTGCCCATTTTAAAACAGATATACAAAAGAAAACAGAAAAAGAACCAAAAAGAGATATACTACACGTATAATTTAACAGAAACACAAATTTAAATTAAATTAACAATTAAATGTTTAAATTATTGGAAAAAAAGAATTATAAAAATCAAATATTAAAGTTAATGAGAAAGAAAAAACATACATACATATATAAAAAATATTTCAATTAAAAATTAAATGTATAACATTAATATTCAGAGTAGGCATCCCTGTCCAAACTCACAATGCAGTCGATCGGTACAGCGGCTTCATTCATAGATCGTTTTACATACACTAATCCTCATAAACTAATAACATAAAGACCGGAAACCTCTGCTTTCATTTGACATTTGCCTACACGCTGAAACACGCATACAAGTAACTTTTCCGTTCCTCTTCCAATAGACACATTGATAGAAACGCACACAAGAATCTTTACTGTTCCTCTTCCTATAGACACATAGACAACACAGCCCTAGTAATTTGTTTTTGTTTTGCTTTTCGATTTCCCATCTATTCATGGATAGAGTTTCAAAGCTACAAATACAACAATGTAAACAAATGGGTTTTGGGGGGTGAAACGTACGAAGGTTTCCAATCTTTATTATGGCTTATTTGTGCAAATCCTCTTGATGTGTATACGGATGACAGTAGTTTTTGTGTTTTGAGACTGATTGCAAGTTTAAAGATGGTAAAATTGTTTTTTGGTTAGCGCTTCACGCATAAAGAGAGCATTTGTTGCGCTTGTGTACTTGGTTGTTCTTAAAATTTGTCAAATGAAAACTAGTAATCTCTTTGTATTTCAGTAGTGTTGAGGGAAAGTTTTTCACCTCATATGGTGAAATAAAAACAAAAACAGGTCTGTTCATTGAGAAAAGCTCCTATGTGCCCATATTATGGTTTCTCAGCTCGAAATCTCAGAATTAAAAGGGCAAATGTGGAGTGAAATTACTGTAAACCGACCATTACGTGGGAGAGTCCCACATTTACAAGAATTGCCCACACTGAAAATTGTCCTACAAACGTCCCGCAAAATTAGGAGTTGTCCCACATTGCTCCACAAAATTTCAAATTTACTTATATCTTTAATCATATTTTCGTTCAATAGAGAAGTGCCAGTAGCAATGAAATTATTTTTTGACAACGCGTAGTCCGAACTCTGGTTAAAATTTCTACATAACATGGCTTCTATATCCCACGGCAAATTCAATAGAGCAGGAAATCCTAAATGTAATGAGAGTTGCCGAGACTAAAAAAAAAAATATTTGAAAAACAAACGAATTGAATCTGAATATTTGTCACAATGTCACAACTGTCAAATGTTTGGTCACGGCGAAAGAAACTGCCACGTAAAAACATATTGTGCCAACTGCGCTGGCTCACATAAGACTGCTGAATGTGTCAACCCCACAATGTCTAAATGTGCTAATTGTAATGCAAACCATAAAGCTTCTGACGTTACGTGCGAAAACAGAACACAATACTTGCAATTGAGAGATAAATTAGCGAAGAGAACACATTCAAGAACTCTCTTAACTACACGATCATCGCGATTGCCAGCAGCAGCAACAGCAGCAGCAGCAACAGCAGCAGCAGCAACAACAGCATCATTCGGTGCTGGTCATCATATTTCAAATCAATAAATCTCACTACATTCTATGGAAGATTTCCCGTCTCTCCCTCAACCACGACAGCATCACTGGTCGTCAAACAATGTGCAGAGTAATGTAAACACACTCTCATCAAGTTTCAGGTAATCTTCCTCACTCTCCAAATTACAATAACGTGCATACAGATGCAAACTACAACAGTGGAACACTTTTTTCCTTCGAAGAGCTAAATTCGCTGCTTATGGAAATGGTTATTAAATTATCTACATGTAAAACTAAACTAGATCAATTTAACGTTATCGCACATTTAGCAACTAAGTTTTTGTACAATCATGATAAATAACGTAATAGATAGATATATAAAAATTATTACTTGGAATGCTAAAAGTATTTATAACAAACGTTTAGAATTTATTTATTTCTTAAACAGGCACAAGATTGACGTTGCCTTAGTAACGGAAACTTGGCTTGATAATGATATTCACTTGACTTCACCTAATTATAAGTGCTATCGAGTTGATAGAACTGAAAGACAGGGTGGTGGAGTTGCAATTCTCATCCGAAAATCAATTCGACATTCGCTTTTGCCAGTTATTCAAACTAAACTAATAGAAAATATTGGTATTGAAGTCCAATTAATGAATCGTAGGACAGTTAAAATATATTGCGTGTATTTTCCAGGTGGCTCATCATCGTTGCAAAAAAGATTATGCTTGAATCATGACTTGAGAAAACTTTTCGCTGTAAGTGGAGACTTTCTTATTGGTGGTGATTTCAATAGCAAACACAGAGAATGGGGTTGCATTAGGGCAAACTCCTTTGGAAATGTTTTATATAATCTGTCCAATACCTTACCAATAAATGTGTTGTTTCCTCCTAGTCCTACTTATGTCCCCAATAGTTCTCGTGGAAGTCCCTCTGTTCTCGATATTTTTGTAACAAACGTGTCTAGTCAATTAACCTCACCAATTACTTTAAATGAGCTCAGCTCTGATCATTATCCTGTATTATGTAAACTTCTTTGGTCGGGAATAAAACAAGAACTATATTACCTAGATTTTAAAAATGCAAACTGGACACGTTTTAGGTCAATTTTAAAAAGTAAACTTCGAAATATTCCTACTGGTCTAGAAAGTGTAAGCAGCAATAACGAAGTTGATAATATTGTGCATAACTTTACTCAAGACATCATTGCCTCTGTTAATCGTTCTGTCCCAAAAGTAAATAAAAAACCATTTCAACAAAGTCTTTCGCCGCATATATTGGAACTTATAAAAAATAGAAACATTCAAAGAAGAAACTGGCAAAGATATCGCCAACCTATTTTTCGTGATATCGTTACATATTTAAATCGCCAAATCTCTTATGAATTATTAAACAAAAGAAATCTGGTCTGGAATAATAAACTACGTTCCTTAGAGAAAAATGCGAAACCTTTCTGGAATATTGTAAAAATTGTAAAAAACAAACATCGACAGGTTCCTTTTCTAAAAAACGATTCAAGAATCTATTATACGGATTTGGAAAAAGCAAATGCTCTTGCTCTTAGCTTCTCCCAAAACCACTCTGTAGCACAATACCTAGGCGATGTTTCAACAGATCATCTGGTAGATACAACTGTTCAAAACTTAAACCAAATGATCTTTGACACACCACAAAATATTTTAGCAACTCAAGAAGAAGTAGCTGCAGTTGTTAACACACTTAAATCAAGAAAATCTAGTGGGCTTGATCAAGTTAAAAATCTTTATTTAAAAATGTTGCCTAAAATCGGAATAATCTTCCTTACATTCGTCATAAATGCTTGCTTAAAAATGCAATATTTTCCTACTACTTGGAAAACAGGTAAAGTAATACCAATTCTCAAAGCCGGCAAAAACTCTGTTAGGACTGAAAGTTATAGACCAGTCAGTTTACTCAGCAATATCAGCAAAATATACGAGAAAATAATTAAAAACAAAATTGTTAAAATAATAACTGATAACAACTTATATCCAAATGAACAATTTGGTTTCAGAAGATACCACAGTACATCTCATCAAGTGCTTCGTATAAGTAACTTAATTAAAACCAATCGCTCCCAAGGTATGTCTACTGGAATGATATTGTTAGACATCGAAAAAGCGTTCGATTCAGTTTGGCACAATGGTATTATTTATAAAATGATTTCCCTCAATTTTCCACCTTATCTGTGTAAAATTGTTCAAAGTTTTCTTTCAAGTAGATGTTTTATGGTACATGTAAATAGTAGTGTTTCAGAATTAATACATTTTGATTTTGGTGTCCCTCAAGGATCAGTCCTCGGACCGACCTTGTATAACCTGTATACCTCTGACTTTCCAAAATTACCATCCTGTGAAGCAGCAATTTTTGCTGACGACACTGCAATACTTTCTTCGCATACGTTTGGTCTCAACATTGAGACGAACTTAAATAATGCGATGAGAATATTATACCAATATTACAATCGATGGAAAATCAAACTTAATGCTGACAAGTTACAAGCCATCTTTTTCACGAGAAAAAGAAAAGCTTGTTATCTCCCAAGCAATAATTTGCAAATCTTAGGTAGAGCCGTTTCTTGGGACAGTCAAGTGAAATATCTTGGTATTTTCCTTGATTCTAAATTAACATTCAATCACCATATTTCACAATCACTAAAAAAAGTCAAGATAGCAACCAAACTGCTGTTCCCTTTTATTAATAGGAAGTCTTTACTTTCAGTCGAGAATAAAACGATAATTTGTAAGGTTTCAGGCAATTCTTTTGTACGGTTGTCCAGTATGGAATAACGCAGCTAAAACTCATATAAAAAAACTACAAGTTGCTCAAAATAAAGTTTTAAAAATAATGCTCAATCTACCCTGGCATCATTCCACTTTTGATCTCCACGTAAAGGCGAATGTCGAATTGATCGAAGATAGAATAATTAAACTCACAACAAAATTCTTTGATCGACTTGATCTTGCTGAGAACAACTTGGTTAGTGAACTAAATAATCAAAATTAAAAAATTCTATTTTATTTTTCTTACCTGTGTTATATATGTATTAATGTAAACTTTATTAAGTCATGTATTTATTTATTTAATTATTTATTTATTTATTTTTTGTTTATTTGATTATTTGTTTATTTATTTATTTATTTATTTATTATTTATTTATTATTTATTTATTTATTTGTTTATTTATTTATTTATATATTTACTTGTTTGTTTACTTATTTATTTATTTAGTTACTTACTTATTTATCTATTTATCTATTTACTTGTTATTATTTTTGTTTAAATTATTTATTTATTTATTTTATTTTATTCTATTTATTCAATTATTTACATATTCATGTAATTTATTATATATTTATGCATACTTATTGTTAAAAAATTATCATTTATTCATTTATTGGTTCATCTGTTAACCTGTTACACTTCATACCCTTACTAGTCATTAGCTTAAGATTTTATTATATTCTTACATTAAATGGAGGTTTTTATTGTTTTTTCCTCCGGACATAAATTTATAAGCCTTATTGATAAATTATAAAACTTATATACATACTATTTTAGTTGAAAGATACATTATATCAAATCACTATATTGTAAAATGTGCGGTAACAACCATTGTAAAATTTAAACAAAATCAATAAACTATCTATCTATCTAGTCAAATACCAAAAAAATGGCTCATAGGCTCCTATCCCATGTATTTAATTTGTTTTAAAAATATATAGTTACAGGTATAATATGAAGATTCCATATTTTAATTGAGTGTTACTTAAAACAGCAATAGTGTTTCTGATGAATTTTAACAAAAATTAGGTACTTAAATACACATCTTCCGAGTCATAAAACTAATGACTTGTTTGATGAAATATCATACATAAACAAATATGAAAAATACAACAACAAATAAATTACAATACTGGGATGATGAAGAAATATTAGATTACACTCCAAAGTTTGTGAAGTTGTGAATAAATTGTGGACGAATGAGAGGTCATAACTCTGTCGGATCAATTAAGGCGATATTGGCGATGGGATTGACAAGCTGCTAATATTTTGTCGAAGACGTAACAAAAATAATAACTTTTTGAAAAAAGAATGATCTTAGGAGAAATATGAATGTGTGAATTATGTATTAATATTTTTATTTGTTTTTTTTTAATTTTTTTTTTTAAATTTAATGCGTATTTTAAATATTTGCTTGATTTACTCGTAATTGCGCTAAATCTACGACAATATATTTGCGCTATATTACCTTTTGGTTTTGTACGCCCCCAAGGTTTCAAAATGACAATGAAATGGTACCAAAATGTAACTAATAGTGGAAACATTATTCAAAATTGATTTTCTTAGATTGTTATGTACAATTTTAACACTTCATTGCTGAATTTTTGATTAGGCTTTTTGAAGCTTTATTGGTGTGCCAACCTAAAGGGAAAGAGAACAGACACACATTTTTGTTTTTGGCATATTTAAACTTAGCGCATTAAAATCAAGTGAACTTAAAAAAGGGATTTTTGTATTGCGGATGAACTAAAGTGAAACATAATGTTTTTGTTTTAAATGGTTTTTTGTTTTCACTTGTGAAAATATATTAAATAGTTTTTATTTTAATAACAATTGCGCAAGATTTTATTCGATTTATTAATATGTTAAATCATTTTTAGTATGATACAAAGAGGATTTGCTAATTTTAAACCAGTTTAGTATCGTACTATTTTCTTAACATTTTACTAAAGTTAAAATCACAAAATGGCTACTTTATTTTTTTAGTATCGTACAAAGTCTATATGCCACTTTGATATTTACAAACGTCAAAGAGTTATGTTCGCTTACTTTTTTGCACTATTTTAGGCGTGCTTGTTAAAAAGTATTTACAATTAGGCAAATAGTAGTAAAGTGCTTTAGTGTTAGCAAATTGTTAAGTAGTATCATGCTAAGCAGTTAACATCAGGCTGTTTAAAATTTAGCGCCAATATTTTTTTCATATCATGCAACCTATTTTGAGAAAATTGAAATTGTCCCACATTTAAAACAAAATAATAATGATGTGTATATTGTTTATTTGGTGAATTTCCTTACTTTGTCCCACATTTTGGTTTTTTGGGTCTAGTCACTTTAAATTACTGAAATGCGAGATTTCGGTTCTGTGAGATAATTAAACCGCTCGGTAGTGACCAGCCAATTTCTGGCAATACACCCTTTTTACATGGACAAACTCAGGCGATTTTCGACTCCCTCCCTAACTTCAGTACCAATAAAGTCAGAAACTTCAAACTCTCAGCATTTGCTAATCTCACCAGTCTTAGGTAAGTCACTAATTTTCAATTCTTTAGCGTTAATGGTTCCCGAGATATACAACTACAAAAATTGCAAAAACCATAACTGACTGACTGCCTCACTCACTCGCTGACAGATTATCAAAATTATGGAGCACTTCCCGACATCATAAAATCTTGTAATTTTACCCAACGGTAACCTTGTGGTATATACAAAGGAAAATATTGAATATTTAAGATTTTCCATTCAGGGGGCGTGGTACCCGCCCATTTCCATGTAATTGATATAAATTATTTGGAGCACTTCTGATTTTCGTAGATTAATGAATTTTGGTACAGCTGTAGGGCTTAAAGCTCAGGTAAAGGCAAAATTTTAAAATTTAAGATTTTTTATTTAGGGGGCGTGGTATCCACCAATTTTTATAAAATCGATATAAATTATTTTGAGCACTTCTGACCTCCGTGGAAAGATGAAATTTGGTACAGCGGTAGGACCTAAAGTGTAAGCAAATACAACATTTAAAAATTTTGGATTTTACATTTAGGGGCGTGGCAACCGCCCATTTGCATAATATTATTCTAATATGGAAGAACCTCGAAATTATCAGATAAACCTGTTTTATTGATTACTGACTCAAATTTTGTCGGTTTACTTGGCAAGTTTTCATTTCAAAATTGAGTAATTAGGTATAATAGAAGAAAATTTGCCAAGTAATCCAACACAATTTAAGTCAGCAATCAATAAAACAGGTTTATCTGATAAATTTCGAGGTTCTTCCATATTAGAACTTGGCATACTTTTAGATCTCACTACTTTTCGCGGCTGACTTGTTACGCAAAGGTTTTTGTTTATAGAAGAACTTTTTTAACATTTATGTTTTTGGTGTGATTGATTTTACTATCAAAAAAAAAGGTTTTAAATTCAAGATGGCGTCGGAGAAACTTAGTAGTAGTAGTATATAACTGATACCGGGAACTAAAGAGGTATCATTTCTTGTGTCACATACTTTAATTTAGTCTAACAACTAAATGCATTTGCGCGGAAAATATTCCCGGATACACCTATTCACCAACTTCCATATTATACGATATTAAATGAAGTTTTTCCAACCAAAGTCCTTCACGTGTTTATTCTATGAGGATGCCAGAACACCATAACATAAAGCGCAAAAGAAAGGAAGGAAGGAAGAACTCATTATTAACGTATAAGCGCATTTAAGAATAATTCATCCATGAGTGAATGCTTCAAGTATCCTTTATAAATGAAAGTCTGCTATGCTTAGAAATTGAAATGAGCGACGAAATTGCAGATTCTTTGATGCTCATCCCGTATCCGTATGGGATTTCATCTTCATTTTACAGCTTAATCAATGTCACACCATCATACGAACTCTAAAGAATAAATCTCTATAATACCTTTTCACAGTGTATATGTATCTCTAGAGAGTTTTGTGGTTGCATGAAGGACCAACCAACAACCAAACAACTTTATAGTCTCCATAAGGATATTTGTGGGGTGGTGGGGGTTAACATCTCTATCTAGGGCGATTATTTATTGAATTAGAATGTTCAAAGCCTATTATTTCAACTGGAAGCACTTCAGGCGTAATTAATGTTTACACATTCTAGAGAGATAAAAACGCATGCTGCTGTGTAGATTTGGTCCTTGGTCGAACATTCTAACATTTTAGTTTTCAGTTCTGCGGTGACGTGAACATTACCTACTTCACTGGGACGTGTTTGTGGTATACAAAACTCTGGCTTGGAAAAAGTGATAAATCACTTAACTTTTCAAATTGCGACTACTCGTATACCAGCATCAAGCAACAAGAGAGGTGATGGTGGTGTAAGTGCCTCTCTTTGAGTGAGTTCTATTCAATGGCGTCTATCCATATCCATTTGTTGGTGTTTGATGCTTAGTGTTTTGTGCTGGTGCTAACTAGGCCGAACTGTCCTCGAAAATAGTTTGTGAATTGAATGATTTATTAAGACCTATACCATTGATTTGGTGTGACTGTATTTTTTGGTGTCATTTATCATATGACTCTTTGGAGATTCACCTTTTGGAATTATTTTAGATATTCTACTCGTAGCTTTTGATTTTAAGGCTTGCAATACATATGTACAAAATTAATTGAATTTGATAGCGGAAGTATTGGATGTTTCAGGTTTCAATGAGATTCAAATTTATTTAAAGTATGGTGATCATCAGGAAAGTCGGGCTTAGTGAAGTAGAAATTGATTTGTATTTCGGACGAAATTTGGAGAGGGTTGATTGCAGTGTTTATTAGATTAAATAAAGAGAATGTCTAAAGATTTAAAATAAATAGTTATCATATACAAGGTAAAAATTATATCCAACTCTTGAACATTGATCATTATGGAACAAACTAAATAGCAAACAAATTGCAGTAAACATTAAAAAGAAAGAAAACATAAAAAGTAAGTATACGCCCCAGTGTCCATTTAAATTACATATTGTAAGCGGTATACATATATATGATTGGAACTTGTACAAGGGGAACTGGTTGCCGAGTAGGAATAGATAGAGAATAAATATATAAGGAGTTAGCTGATTCCCGACCACGAAAGAGTGATGACGTGTTCCTTAAACAAATGAGAGTTCAGAGATGGAGAAATAAATATACATAATGTTGTGTCCAATATAACTAAAATATGCTGTATTTCATTTTTGCCTTCATGCTAGCAATATTATGAAATTATGAATGATTTTATTGAAGTGTTCCCAGTTTATATATATTTTCCCAATCACGTCCACAATCATCTAAAGTGCGCCCTTTTGTTACCATAAAAAGCGGGACCATTTTGTATTGAAGATTTTCGAAGAGGAAGGGGGTTGCTGGACATTATTATGGTTAATTACTTTTCCGCTTCTTGAACCACCTACAATGCACCAGGATACGCATTACAGGATTCGCTCAGTTACATGAAAATAGATGCTGCTCTTCCAAGGAACATGGGTAGGGTTACCAGATTGAAAATGTTGAAAAGGGGGACATAGCGAGTTTTATAGGGGGACAAATGTTCAAAAAGAGGGACAAAACATGTTTTTTGAAAAATACAAAACCCGAAAAAATAAAAGTGAAGTAACAAAACTTTTATAAGTCTTTGACTTTTCACCTGGGAAATCATAAAATCTAAATAATTTCGTTTCTATTTCCTATTCTCTAGTATAATAGTTAATAATGCGAGGAAACATTTTAATATTCTTTTGTTGAATGCGTCCGTGGCGATTGAAAATGGATGATCTTGTGACAACAATTTGGCGCTTGAGTTTTGATTTTGATTTGCAAGAATTTATCCATTTTTTTTTGGCATCTCGTGCGACCGCAAGTAAACTGGCCTAAGAAAATAACCTTTCATATAAACTAATTTATAACATATTCTGTTGGTGTTACTTACCAGCAAACTCCGAGTTCGTGAATATTTTTGAAACGGGGAGCTTGTACAAGTGGCAAAGTTATACTTATAACTAAGGCTAAGAATTATGGAATAAACATGTATTGATATTGATAGATATTAAACAACTGATGTGAAGTTGGAAACGTTTGTTGAATGAAGTAAATGGATGTATCCAGTTGTATTTACTATGATGGAAGTATTCAGAGCTTTAATTTAGAAACCTGCCAAGATTTTTTTTAAATAGGAAAGAGTAGGTAGTATACAAATATTCTGTTAAGATAATAATGAATTGCATATTTGAATATTTAAATTTGGCAATGCTCTCACTGGAAACATTGTTCATTTAGTGTTAAGCTTTCGTATTACTTTTACTTTATACAATAAAGTAAATTTTAGTCTGTTCTTACTCGAAGTTGGTCGTTTCATTTTAATCGTAGTAGCTAGATGTTTAACATAATATTGCCTTAAGGTGCAAAAATTATTACATATGTCCAAAAAAGAGGGACAATTGTGTCCCCCTTTGTCATTTTTGGTTTTGGGAGACAATAGACATCTTGAGGTAAAAAAGAGGGACAGTCCCCCCAAAAGGGCGACGAACATGAACTGTATACACGGCTTTGTGTATCTTTTGGTGTTTCATTAATACGTGAATCGACAGTCTTTACTGCCTGGACAGCATAGTGTGTGGCCCTCGGCTGAAGTTATAATCTTCACGTACGAAGATTCCAACAGCTGGCACAAAGTAAATTCTGCAGGTTAAGCATCAGCTGACAATGCCAGCAGAATTCTCCTTAGAAGGAAAACATTTTCATACTGACTGCGAAAATAAATTGTAATGGGACTGTGTGTGCGGAATGTCATTGCTGCAACAGCTGGTAAATGACAAAGCAGAAATGTGCGTTCCTGGGATAAGCAAACATGAACAGCAATACCGGTCCGATTTCGATGTAAAAAAAACTGGCAGGCACAGTTAGTTTTGGACCTAAAACCTGCACACCCACTTTATTGGTATTCTCTATCATCGTAATGTCAAGTTTGATTAAAATCTCGAGTTCGATTTTTTTCCAAATGCAAAACTTGCCCTATAGTACCTATGTCGCAAGTAAAAAGTTGAAGTTTTATGAAAGTGAGGCCAAAATGCTAGCAAAGTGCATGAATGGGTATGTATTGAATGAATGAAGTTGGCTCAAAAATCTCAATAACTAAACGGCAACAAATATGTGATTTATTGTGAACTGGATTGTAAAGTATTGGGAACACATTTCAATCAACGACTTAACCCAATATCCTGTAGTTCCCACATGATTAATTACGCGACACATGTGGTCCAGGATGACTAATTAGACATCAGCTCTTCAAGAGATGCGAAGTAGGACAGGATGATTCAATGATCGGTTAGAGATAGCGGAAGGAAACCGACATCAACAGCCATAGTTCATGGAAGCAACATTGTTTAAATTAATTTCGGGTGTGGATGAAAATCTAAGAAAGCGATTTGCAGAACAAGCGGCATCATCATTTATGTAATTTATAAAGATATGAGTTTACGGAAAAAATAAATCAGCAAAAACAAGTCATGGATCTTTTTTCCAGAGAGTTCGCAATTGAAGTCTTGAAATGACAGAGATAATGGGAACTTTTTTGTATTTACGGAATGCCTTATTTTACAACATGCACTCTCATTGGCCAGTGGTTACTTCTAACTGAAACAATCCCGTCTTGTTCTGCACATAAGTTAATTCGTACATGATTTATCACAGGGAGACTACATCTTCTTTGATATGACACAGTTGGTTAGATTATTTCACCTATGGTTGAATTCTGATATGTAGTTCGAGAGTACTGTCGTTTCACAGATCCCAGTACAGCGAATCGAACACTTTTTCCACGAATGAGCTTTGAATGGTTGATATCCTTTGACGAGCTCGTCGAACAATCACAATTCATCATTATGCTTTTCTAAGCACTTTTTTATATTATTCAATGGTTTCTGAATGAACAACAACAACGGCAACAATTTAGCCCCAAATTTTGTTGTTGATCGAAATGGCAAGGCGTGAAATAGCTATAATTCCAACCAAAAATAAAAAAGAAACAACTTGCTGGTAGCACACTCAAGTTGTAATTGTTCATTCAAAACTAGTGGAATCATGATTTTCAACTTTTTTATTTGCCCTTATCGAACGAATTTATGTCGTGAGTACCTTTCCCAGACGTGACACCATTTTTATTCTGTGCATTGTGTCACTCGGCACATTTACTTAATGCATCCCTACATTTTTGGTTTCGGGTACGTGTCGTGGCAGAATTTGTATGTGACCGTGTTCCAAATGTAAATGAGTTACATTGTCGTGGATTTCTTTTGTTTACTACGTTACAATACCCTAAGATAAACTACTCCCACAAATCTTATAATTAACAAAAAGGATAAGCATTCAAATAATTGAATATCATTGTAAAGGGTGTTTTTGTTTTAGGCATGTGGTTTTCAATCTTTAATCTTTTTCGGAGTTGGTCTTTTTGACAGCTGTCACTTGTTTTATGCTCAGTTTGGTTTGCCATTTCAAGAATTGGAGCCGATGAATGAGCCCAAAATGAGATGGCCACCGATCCCGATTTATTTTCACAAGAAAATTTTGTTAAGCGATGAAGCTCACTTTTGGTTAAATGGGTACATTAATAAGCAATATTGTCGTATTTGGAGTAGTCATAATCCACAAGCTATTGTTGTGACCCCGTTACATCCTCAAAAAGTCACTGTTTAGTTTGCTCTATGGGCAGAGGGAATCATTGGTCCACATTTCTTCGAAAATGAGCCATGATTAATGAATTTTTCGTGCTTGAATGGGAGGATGTTGACGGAGGTGACCTTTGGTCCCAAGAAGGCATTGCGCGCTTCATGCAATACAGCCAACGAAACAATCAATTTACTGAAGGAAACTTTTGGTGAGCGCATTATCTCGCGTCGTGGGCCTGTGGGGTGGCCTCCAAGATTTTAGGGGTTATGCGAAGTCGCTTGTCTACGCAGATAAGCCCGAGACGATTGACGCCTTAAAAGGGAATATTCGGTGCGTTATTGCGGATATACGGCCCTAATTGCTGCAAAATGTGGTCGAAAATTGGGCCTCTCGTCTGGAGAGCCCCGAAATCATATTTAAAACATAATGGCAAGCCCCCATTTTTATAATAAAGAAATTAAAAAATATTCTTGGACATAACATTAAATTATATGCGTTTTATTTCTTCTTGAAACCCGAATTTTATGCGTTGTGCGATAGTTAAGCGATCCATTTTCGTAAATGTCAGACTTTTAACTGTAAAAAAATTGGTTTAACAACTTAGTTTTACAGATGTCGAATTGCCGCCCTATACTTTTGAAGCCGCAAAATGGATAACCCTTTATCTACATTGTGCCAAACTAGGCAGCTGGCAGACTACCACCGATTCTGTCCGAGTATTTAACCGGGAGCTGTGGACAATAAACGTTCTCATTATCTGCTGCTTGCAAGCTTGGGAGATATTAGTAAGAGAACACGGCCCAGAAGGTGCCGAATTCGTCTAGATCCATTTTGGTCTTCATAACGAACTGTTTGCAAAGGTCTCCAAAAAAAAGTCTCTTCCAAATGAGTTTGTTCTGGAAAGAGCTAAAAAAAATTGCACAGAAAATGAATTATCGTTTTCCTGTCTATTGCCACATGCTCTCCTGCTGGCCAGTGTCTGGTATATGTTTGAACAATCAGAGCTTTTTATTGCTTGGGTATGCGAAAAATAACGCTTTTTCTGTATGTGGAGCTAGATCTTTCTTGAAAGTTTGCATTTAGTTGCCCACACTATTGGATTCGGTAAGAAAAATTGAGTATATATTGCATTTCATAACACCAAAGGAAACCTCTCATTTCCTTCTATGGCACAGTGATCTGGAGTAAATATTTAGGTGTTCGAGCTCGGTTTGGTATTGCTTGAACGTAAATGATGATGTGGAAACTTATTTGATGGCTTTAACTGCTACCTGGCTCCGGTTTACGTATTTTTTAGTATTTTTCATGCTTCCCTTCCAGATTTGAAAAAAGAATTCCTGAGCGCCGTACACTACATCTTTAAACCACCAATAAAATTTAGAGTTTCTAAGTCTCATGTCACGATCCAGTCCTTTCTGAATGGAAATTTAATTTTAAAATTATTACTTAGGCTCAAAGTAAGGATAAAGTAGTCAGTGGAAGTCGAAATAAGCAGTCCTAACATAAGGATCTCTTGAATAAAATATAATAATTAATTTCAACAAAAGTTTTGCAACCTCTCTCGTTGTTGAACTATTCCTTCATCTTAATTTTTCAAATTGAATTTAAATTTAAAAATGACATTGAATATACTACTAACATTTTCTATAAGTGCATGTTTCACATGAAATTAGCTTCTCAAGACCTTCTTCAAAAAAGACTCAAGGCCTTTGAATCAAATTTCTATTGAAAAAGCATGCTCAATCATATCAAATTTCAAGAAGAAGAACTCACTACAAGGTTTCTCAGAAATTAAATCGCGCAAAACAGCATTTAAATAACGTACCAAATTATGTTAACTTAAATCTTATCGCAAACCTTCAAATTGCAGATACTAAGAGAGACCCTCAAATGTAACGTCGAAATAATAAAATTACTTAGGGTGGCACACACCACGCATATGGCCTATAGATAATTTTGCGTGTGATAGCTCGATTAAAAATTTAAATTTAATCATATTACCTACTCATCTCGAAATTTATAAAGTTTATATATTCAATATTTTTATGAACAAGCATACTCCCATTTTTCTACTGCAACACGATATAATATAATGCAGATTTCAGTAAGCTTATCGTCGTTCAATATACTTACGATACGCAAATGTTAACCCTACTTTTTAAAACACGCAACCTGTGCAAACATAATTGTATAAAATTAACTTCAATAAATAATCGCAACGTTAACAAAAACAAAATTAATTGTGATTACACTGTGGTGCAGTTGATATAATTTTCTGGATTGTTTTGAAATATTATACACTGTTATATAATGATTCTAAATATTTACCAACATTCCTTGTTTTGAAAGATCAAGACTTTTGCTTTTAAAAAAATTGTTTTAAATAACAATTTTTACAATATATACGAACAGGTTTTTAAACAAAAATAGCATTTCGCAAAAAGAAAAAATAACAACACGGCAACCTGTTTCATTACAGCCGCACACTATTTTTTTTTTTTTTTAATTTAGTGTGATAATTTTAAATATTTAACAATATGCATTTAGAACCGTTTTCGAAGTTTTGAATTTTCAAAAATAAATTAGTTTTGTTTTCAAAAATCCAAAAAAAAATATTTTTAAAAATTTTGGTATGCAGTATTATTTTCGTTTTTAATGAGAAAGTCGAAAAACAAAATAACCGTTCTATGACATGAATCATTAATAACATTTTGTTTTTAAAAAAAACTGTAATAAATATAATACAACACGTTTCTTTTCATAAAAATCGTTAGAGCGGTTTTCAATAAAATTGAAATTTACCATTTTTGTTGCACAAAAATGTATTGCAGATAACAGGTAGTGTTAATTTTGGGGCTGAGAAAAAACAAGAAAAATAAATCCAAACAATCTAAAACGTTTCCGTACCAAGTTTGAAGAAAATCTGTTCAGCCGCTTTGGGTTGATGCAGACGGAATTGCGGTGTTCCATATCAGCGTAATGTCAAGCTTGTTTAAAATCACGAGTTTGATTTTCCTTAAATGCAAAACCTATAGCTCAAGTAAAAAATGACAGACTGAGAATGAGAATGGGAACCAGAAGTGTTACATGAATCAACGTTTCCCTTCTAAGAGTTCACTTTATAAGGCGGTCAATGCTAACACTGTGCCTAGGCATAATAAGAGTAACTAAAATCCCTTGAGTGTGCGGCCATTATAAAAAAATAATATGCACGACTGAATCGCACGTAATTGCTCTTATGTTCGATCACACCTTAATCACAAGATTTTAAGTAGAAACAGCTCAATATATTTTTAGTAATTCTTACTAAATTTTTTTATGTAGGTACAAAATTTCGTAAACTTTTTTTCTACAAAATTTTTTAGTATGACAATTTAATGTATTTAATAATATAAATTTAAAAACTGAATTTCAAACGAAATCGTCTACAGATTTTCGAAATATTGAATAAAAAAAAAAAAAATTGGTACGCAGTATTATTTACCAATCAAAGGACCTTCTACGCAAAAATTTTGATCGAAATCCGTTGAGCCGTTTATGAGAAAGTCCGAAATCCAAAAGAATGGTTTTATGGCATGTTACGTTAGTAACAAAATAAGTAAACAAAGCATTAAACAAAATGTAGACTATACCCATAGTAGTGTATATATTTTTTTTACCAAAATCATTACAGCCGTTTCCGAGATAATTAAGGTGGTAGAAAAAATTGTTTGGCAACAACTGATAGTTTTGGGCAAACACGATTCAAAAATCTATTTTAGACAATCACCTAAAACGCTTAAATACAAAGTTTGAAGAAAATCACTTTAGCCGTTAAGGCTGTAGATTGATCTATAGAAAGACAGACAGACAAACAGACTGACGGAATTGCGGGACCCACTTTTTTGGTGTTCTCTATCATCGTAATGTCAAGTTTGATTAAAATCTCGAGTTCGATTTTTTTTTCCAAATGCAAGACTTACCCTATAGTACCTATCCTATACCGCAAGTAAAAAGAAAAATGTATCGTAAAAGTAACTTGAGTATATTAAAATTACCGAAATGTGTCATTCAGATATGCGTGATATTCTCAATTTGTTGACAGCAAATTTTAGTGGTTGAATCTTATCATATCGTGGAAGTCCTCGAAAAGTCGAGATTCGCTTTAGCGTTCTCACCTCAAGAATAATAAACTTCAACAAAAGTCTGCCGGCAACTCAAGAACTTTAGAGCACCTCGAAGAGAACATTTCGTAGATAGTGAATGGCAATTTAAGCCGGAAATGTTAAAAGAAGTAATTGAGGATTGGAGCGTTCGAAAACTAGAATTCAAAAAAGACTACAATGGACTTAACTGCATAATTTACTTTAAAATAAAATTTAAATTAAAACTAATTGTATAGTTGGGAAAAAGTTATACGAGTATCTTACGCGTGATAAGCTCCCTCTATTAGTGATGATTACTATTATTAGAGAAATAAGTTCCCATTTGGAACAAATTTCCGTGGAATTTCGTTCATGCTTCTATAGCCATTATGCCGGAATGGGTTGGGGTCAGAGTCCCGAAAACCGAAATCCCGGAAACCCAAAATCCCAAAACCCAAAATCCCAGAGAATAATATAAAATGAAAAATTTTCGCAAATTTTTCATTCTATATAATTTTTCGGGATTCCGATTTCGTCAAAATAATCCTAAGTGTAAAGTTAGGAACTAAAGGTGTAAGCAACAATCAGTTCCGTTAATCTCCTTAAGCATTATCTAAGGTTTTTATTGTGCTTTCAGTAGTGGTGTGTTGTAATTGCAATAAGGTGAATAAAAATTATTGAACTAAAATCAATAAAGTTGTGAGTTTAAGTTTTGTTATTGTTAAATTCTGTTTGTTATATGACTATTTTCATTTTGTGCAATAAAAGTTTCACTGGGCAGACAATTTTGAAGTTTTTTTATTTTTTGAGTTAGGTTTGATATCCCGGTTTTTATAATTCCGCTTTTTTAAGATCCCGCTTTTTATAATTCTGTTTTTTTAAATCCCGCTTTTTTAAAATACCGCTTTTTATAATCCCGTCTCCTATAACTCCGTTTTTTTAAAATCCAGCTTTTGCAATCGAAACTAGTTGTTGTATTTTTAAAAATCGCGCGATTTTTTCAAAAAAAAAAAAAACAACTAGTTCTGATTGTAGAAGCGGAATTAGAAAATTTAAATAAAATAAGCAACAAGTGATTTTTTTAAATGCATTTTTTTTATAACGTTTAACAAAATATCAAAATAAAGTATGAGCTAATCTTATAATATTCTGTTAAAGGAGAAAAACAATATTCTGTAAACCATTAACAATTATCTTAATCATTTGTAGATAAATTACTATAATTGTATATTATGAGCAATACGACGAAAAAATTCAGTTTTATTCTTTTTGGCTATTTTTCACTATTCTTTTAATAGCCAATTATAGGATATGGGGTGGGGTCGAGTTTGGGTATATGCAAAGTTTTTCGTGTAACATTTGTCAAAATACAAAACGAGCTTGGTGGATTAAACGAGATAATTCGGGATTTTAAGAAGAGGGATTATAATAGATCGGGATTTTGATCGAGCAAGATTTTAGAGACAGGATTAAAAAAAAAACAGTATTTCAGTAGACGAATTTTTTTTCGGGATTTTTGAAAAACGGGATTATAAAAAGCAGGATTCGAATGTCTTATTTTCGGGATTTTGGCCTTTCTGGATCTTGGGTTTTCGGGATTCTGGGTTTTCGGGATTCTGGGTTATCGGAATTCAGAATTTCGGGATTGTGTCCATCTCCATGCTGGAATATCTGCAAAACTCATATTTTAGTTGCAAAAAAGTTTGTTTCAAACAAGTTTCTACGAAGGTGTTTTACCTTTTTTATATCAACATTGTTGATTTCTCCTGAAGTATTTATCTACAACGTTTAATAAGCAAAAATACCTCAAAAAATTAAAACACATAAACAAATTAGCTGACTGGCTTAAAATAATTACATTCGGTCAACAACTAATGAACTTTGTTCTACTGTTTTTAATAACTCATTTGGTCTGAATGACTGAAAGCACGTTAAATTGTGTCATTTTCAAATTTGTTTTTTTTTTTTTTGGTTATAATTTCCCATGGAGAGATCTGGCCGTTCGGCTATTATAAACCGCCTGACAATATTATGTCATCAGATTTTACGAAAAATCAGCTTTTTCGGGAATAAAATTCCCAAATATTGATTAATTATTTATGTAGATTAATAAATTACTTTGTGCATACAAAAAACACATAATTGGATTCTGATTAAAGCAAATATTATTCAGTAGCTAACGAGGCAATGCCTTGGGTCTTCCAAATTTAACTATATTATACGTACAATTAAGGCATTTAATTTTTGCTTCTTTAAAGTATCTTCTTCTGTGTGGTCTTGAAAAATAATGCATTGTTTTAATTAAATTTTTTCATTCATTAACAAATAAAATCTTTAGAAGCGTCAAGTGAGAATAATTAAAATTCAAATGCACAACACACACGTCAGATGCAAAAGGTAAGTAATAAAAATTAAATCACAAAATTATTCACTAAGCCATATTATGTCACAAATCCGTATTTGGCAGAGAATAATTCAACTGCTTTGGGGATGAGTGACTACTGGTTGAACAATAAATTGCTACCTTTTGTGATGGATTTCCCACAATTATGGTTTGGCAAGAATGCCAGTTTCAAAGACACAACGCAACGTGACGACACGCACAACAAATAGTGGATTTTTAATGTGATAATCTAAATACATAGGTGTAAACATCGAAAATATTATATGTTATTAGATATCTATATGATTATGTAACATTGGTGCTGGTTTTGAAGGAAATGATATTATAAAGTCTGTGAGAAAAATATCATTCAAACAAGAAATTCCACTAAGGAAGAAACTATAGTATTTGAATGAATAATAATGTATTGTTAAATAATATACTCCATGGAAAGCGAAAGTGGGTAAATTGGGCGGAAGTTCCGACTGGAAACTGGCATGTATTCATTAAACTATTTTTACCATTTTGACAAATAAGGAAATAATAGATATAGGAATGTTATTAAAAATGTTGATTTTTAAATTTCTACTCGTATGTCTATAAAAATGGTAGTTAAAAAATGATTATAAATACATTACCGGTCTTATAAGACGAGCAAACTGTCATATGTAATTTCCTCACAAAGTTGTCAACATTGTTTGGATATACGATTTGTGGTCCCCTATGACGTATGAAGATTGATTACGCCATTTATTACGGTCGAGAAATATTTTTAGGGGGACATTTTGGTATTTAAACTTATATCTACAGGGTGGCGCGTCAATTGTGATATAAGAATAAAATGTAATATCTTTTAAGGTTTTCGCGGTAGTTCGACATAATTAATTAATTATTAACTGGAAAAGTCGGCGATTTGTGAGCACATCTTTGACAATCTGAGGGTGGCCGTGGCGCGATAGTTGTGTGTTCGCCTGTCAACCTCATGGTCACAGGTTCGATCCCTGCCGTAGTCTATGTCTTCTTATTTTTCCATTTAAAACTAATTCTAAAAAATAAATGTCATACAATGAGTTGCTGGTTTACTCATTACATGCTCTTTAGGCATAGAACTAACAGCATGTGATTGAGTAAAACTAGTATACCGATAAAATATGACAAAGAATAAAAAAATTAATGCTAATTATAAAGGACATCGATAAATAAGACACGAAAATTTTTCAGCATTAGTTCAGCCGCCATCCCTGGAGATAAAATCTGAGACAACAACCACCTACAGTCTCCGAATATCGCACTACACATCTTTCCTATCATTCTTTCTCTTCCTTAACCTCACCCTCACGCCCGCGCTGTGTTGAAACATTTAAAGGGTATTCATAATCCCTTGAGCGCGTGTAGATTATAAAAAAAAAACAATCCAGATGAACATCACTAGATTCAATTTGACCAGGCAAAAGTTATAGCACAAGAAACCAACTACATCCCATGGTTAGTAATCGAAATGTTTGAGATCAAGCGCCATAAAAATTTCAACCCGGATGAGAGCTTTAAGCTCTCTACTCGTTTATCGGATCCGATTATCAAAACCTCACGATCATCCCAGATAAAACTTAAAACAGCCTGCGATGCAGTGAGTATTGTTTGTTCCCAACAACCTGCGCCTCAACAAAAACAACATTATGTGCGTTTTTTTCCAAACCCCGAGATAATTGGTTTGAAAAAAACGACCACGGGGCCTAGTGAGAAAACTTGGCAGGAGTGTTCCATTTGAAACAATGAAAATATTGAAAAATAATTTGGTAGCACAGTTTTAATCCTCTACAAAAGCCTCACCGGGGATTAGTTGTTGTTGGATTTAGCATGCAAATTGTTTATCGTTTTTTTCGTCCAATTTCTCCGGGGCTTAGAAAAACACACGCCTATTATGAAATAACAACAGTCAACGCAACAACCGTTACAATCTGCGTAGCCAATATGAGTGTACATACAGAGTGGAGCACTGCGCAGAGCAAAGCTGCGAAATTCATTAGAGCAAAGAGCTAGAGAGGTGAGCAAGGATGAAGCCTAGCCAGAGTGAGGAGCAAGAGCAAAGTAATCAAACAAGCAAAAGTTCATTCTTTTCTATTTAAATATTATTCTTTTCCTGAATACAAGCACACGTTTAGTTAAAAATCGCAGTGATGCGATGAGAGCGGAGAAATAAAACATGTTTAAAATCGTGGATTTGCTCCCTTGTTGACTCTTGGCCCCCAGGGTTGTGACTTTACTGCAATTGCAGTAGATCTCCTACATTTTCTTAGAAAAACAAATCTACTGCCTTTAAATAAAATCTACTGCAACTTTCAATATGTAAATGTAATCTAAAAATAATTTTCTTGATTCTCTTTTTGTGTGCAGTTAATGGCTACATTCAAATGTTGGTACGATAGCATAAGCATAAGATAGTTTAGTATCCAATTAAGTTCCTGAACAACCAAAATCGGATAGGCTAAATTTGTATGGGTTTGTGCATACGTTTTTGATATTTCTCATGGGATGCCAAAGTATACCAAAGTTTTTGGGATAGTTTGACTTTGAAAAATGGTTTTAATTATGTTGTATTTGTTTTTTGTTCTGATCAAGCCATAACGGATTTGTGTATAGAAATTTTAAATAGATGCAATCAGTACAGAGTTCTTCAGATTATCTTTGCTATTCGGACATGCATTTTGGGATCGAGTCTCAGGGATTTATTGCATCTCACGACTTTGAAGAAAGCAAACTGTATGAAATTAAAAAAAATATCTTGTTAAAATTTACGCAGCAGTTTGAAGTCAAATGAAACAAAAAGTTTTCAATATTAATGATATAAAATTAAAGCTTCTTAGGTACTTAGATATGCATAGTTGGTTGTGGAGGGCTCAAGACCTCAATTTTGCCCATTGTTACATCTTTTCCATTCTAAGGAAAACCTGGAAAATCTAAATATTGCTTGAAGATCATTGTTCTGAAAATAATACCTGTAAGAGAAGGAGAATGGTCGGTTAAACTGAATAAGGAAGAAAACGCTTTTGGGGCAAAAACATTTAAACATTTATGTACATACATACCTATATGTATGTTAACGTTGTGTTCTCTACCTCCTATTTTAGCCGCAGCCGAAAGCACATTTTCGACAGTAAGTTTAGTGAAGAACAAACTTCGAAATAAAATAAATACAATCGCTTTGGTAAATATTATTCTCTGCAAAGAAATGGGTTTCATTGAAAAAAATTGTTGGGAACCTGTAGATTCTGTAGGTTACTTTTTATTTATATTTTAAGAATATAAAAATCTACTGCGATAAAACTGAATCTACTGCGTTTTTTTTCTTCAAAAAGTCACATCCCTGGCTCTATCATCGAACGACGATGCACTCTGTGTGCTATCCTTTCACTACACGTGTTTGATTTCTTCGCTTTGATCACTCTCCACTCCACTCTGTTTGTATTTGTACACTTATACACGTAACTTTTCTATAGCAGTTTCCCGGTGACCGCACTCAATGCAACTAAATGCAAAACGTAAAGGGTAAGTGCACTCTTAGTTTTTAATTATGCGGTTAATCTGGAAAAATCAATAATTAATTAATTAATTATTTTGTTTTCATTTTCCAGGTTAATATTTAGATTTATCAAAATGAATGCTTGGAATATACTGAAAAAAGAATTTGCATAGTGCAGCGGTACCATTCGCTGCAGTCCGTTATTTTCGTTGAAATCGAATTCAGGCGGCGGAAGTTTAGTAGTACTCCCCCGAGTAGATAGACCATTATGAGGTTGGTTAACATGTTTGCGAATCTGGCAGCATCCCACTTAGACCGTCAATCGAGATCCCAATGTTCTCGTTCAGGCAGGATACAATCGTGTACAATACAGGCATTTCCATGCGTTTCGACTCGAAACTTATCGGGGCAAATTGGAGTTAGCAGACGACTTTTCCCGTGGTATTTTGCCGAAAAATGATTGCAATGGCTGAAAAAACAACGCATTGATAAATTGTTTGTTCACGTCTGATGAGGCCCATTTTGATCTAAATGGCAATGTCTAGTCCAGAATGCTCCATGAGACGCAACTGCTCCCAGAACGAGTCAATGTGTGGAGCGCGGTTTCATCAAGGTATATTGTATGCCATACTTCTTTAAAGAATTTTTTTTTTTTATAATGATGCGCGCACTAAAGGGGTTTTGATTACCCTTAATATGTCCAAGCACAGTGCGAGCGTTAGGAAAGTAGGAAAGGATACCAAAGGAGATACCGTTGCACATTGGTTTTAAATTTCTGAATATCAAAATGGGAGGGGAAAATAGAGTCGGGTAATTTATTCCACACTCGTGTTGTACGGCTAAAAAAAGAATTCCTATACTTAACAGTACGTCCGAAGTTGGGATCAAGGGTAAACTGATGAGCATTACGGTGGAACAGTTTAATGGGAGGAATGCAACTGGCTACTTGCTAGAACTTAAACTGTCAATGGGAACCGTACGTTAAAGGCGTTGAATACATTTTTTTTTCAAAACTGCGCCGAAGATGTATTGCACCTGTAGCCAGACTAGTTATATCGGAGCTCAACCAAAGATTTGCTGTGTGTTCCGTTCCAGTTGCGCTTGTTGATTTCATTCAGCAATCACGACATACTCACGTGAACATTTTCGTTATCTTGTTGGATTTTTTGTCTGTTCTTTCTGCAGATCTATTTCGCATTATTATTGCTTTATTCGTTCGACGGACCAAATAGGCCTCTTTGCGCCTTGCGCTGACATTATTCACATTTTTCACATGTGTTTCACGCACTGCGTTGTGATACATAACAAACACAGGATGAAATATCAGAGTGACTCCAAACTTCACGTCAATGACTTGTGCATGAATAGATGAAAGTACGATTAGGCCATCTATCATTCATACCATACCATTATAATTATCTCGAAAATGGCCCTTACGATTATTATTTTATTTATTTATTTATTTTTTTAACTATATGCCTGTAAGACCTAAGGTCTTTTAAATGCAACCTGAATTGCACGGCACCAGTTTGGCATAGTGAATTTGAGAACCAGGTATTGACTGTCTCATTTTAACCCATGGGCGGCATCCAATTAGAATTGGGGGTATAGAAAAGAATGCACCTAGCGTGGGGATCGAGCCCACACGTCCTAGTTAGCAATCAAGCACTTTATCCACTGCGCTATTGCCGCCCTTTTTGATACTTATTCTTATCATTGTACTACTTTAGGTGTATACTCTACATTTTGACGAACATTTTCCTTAGACATTTTGTTATTAACGGTACCTGCCATACAACCATTTTTTTTATTTTAGACCTTCTCATAAACTGCTCTTCGGATTTCGATCAAAATTTGTACATAGGTTGTCCTTTTAAATTAAAAAAATATTACTGCATCAAATTTTTTTTTTAAATAATTTTTGTTTGAAAATTAAAAAAAAACAAAATGTCTATATAGGGACACCCTAATCCCCTAGCGGTATAAAAATATACTGTACCAAAAATTTCATAAGAATTAGTCCAGCCATTTCGGAAGAATTCGTTCACAAACGCCATGATATGAGATTCTATATAAGAATGCACGTACAGAATTAAATATATGGTCAAAACAAAAAAACACAAAAAATAATAAAGTAGAATAATTGAATCAATTTGATAGCTAGCAGTTCTCACAAATCCGTTCTCATTATTGTTCTCACTCAAAAATAGAACTTCCTTTTTAAAACTGTTCTGAACAAAGCCATTAAACACTCATCATGATTGCTCGGAACAGAGTCATTAAACAAACCCTTTTATAAAGCAGAGTTTATATAAAAAATATAATCTGTAAATTTTAATAAATTATAGTATACCTTATATGTTGTAAACAAATAATAATTTTTGATTTTCCGTTTAGATAATAATCTTATTTGAAAGACTAAAAGAAATGGAATAAGTAAAAGTTCGCTATTTTGCAATTTTCCACAGAAAGATATCTTAAGTTAAAAAAAAAACTCATTCACGATATGAATTTGTTCATTTACGCTTTTGACATAATATGGCATATTGCACCATAAATACATATACATACAACTACCTTTTTCTGAAGCCACAAATATTCATCTTCTCTGAATTCTCACCCAGACCGACCGTGTCTGCTTCATAAAACTGTTTATATTGTAAACTTTTTTGGCTCCTGGCATATTTCTAAAAGTTTATGAAGTTTTAACTTTATCGCGACCGGCAAAGGAGGTTTCTATGAACAATCCCCATCTATATATATATATCCTTGCAAAAGAAAATTGGTTATATATGGAAGGCAGACATTTAAGGATGCTCACTATGAATAATTTGTTCGTTTTCTATGCAAATCGGGTGCTTACGAGTTCCACGAAGAAATAACATTTCGTCCAATGAACTTGCTTGAATGTTTGACATGCACTTTATAACACGCCACCCACTCCATCTATTGTTTGACACAAATAACTTCACGTATCTTACAAAATCTGATGGAGCCACTTGAATAAGTTATAAAGTATAATTTACAGATATGTATTTATATTTATTAATGAATTTAGTAGAAAATGGTCATTTCAGTAGCTACGAGTATTACTAGTCTGTCAGGTAAAACGTCCACAATTATTATTTTAATCAACACCTCAGATGCATATTAATTTTTAAAACAGTCGTGCATGTAGGTACATACATTATTGTATTTTTTAATTTAAAAAAGACGTGTGGTTTGTGTAGATGCAATGAAAATTAATTTTTATTGCTACAGATGCATTGAGGAATTTCTGAGTTTTTTTTTTAACAATGTGATTTCACACATTTAATTTTTTTTCTGGGAAACGATAAATTTGAAGTGCTATTTTGAATAATAAAATAATTATATTGCTGACAGCTGGAATACTGCTGTTCACTTTACACATCAAACGATTAATAGTAAATTATTGAAATGAAAAAAAAATATATTCTATAATGGGATGCGGTAAAAACTTCTTTTTCTGAAAAACAAAAACAATAGAAGTTCGAAACTAGGGAAAAATAATGTTCCAATGAATAAATATGTATAAGTAAATAAAGCAGAAGGTAAAAGTGGCCACATCGGCTTGGAAGTATCAGCTTAATTCGAAACCCAAAATTAGTGGACCACTAAATTTAAATCAAAACATCTGTGTGTATTTTCAATGGGATCGTTATAAGCAGTGTGGCCAATTTAGCATTTTTCCTGCTACATTTTGCAGGAAAAGTTGCTTTTAGCATTTTTTTTTTCAAATCCTGCTTGCAGTTTTTTTAGGAGGAAATTTGGTTATAGCAGGAAATCTACCTATTTCTCAAACCTAAAATAAAATATTATTTTAAAAAATTAAAACTCAATCAAACATAAATGCGTATCGCTCATTACAGAGCTTCAAATCACGAACTCCACAAAATCTACGAACTTTGCAACAAGTAAAATTATTTTCTGTTTAAAATTATATGCGGATGCATAAGCAACCATTAAAAGATTTTTTTTTAAAGATAAAAACATAAATTCTGAACTCATTTCCAGAATTGAATCGCAATGGAACAACATGAATCTAAATAAATGGGATAATATTGAAAATTCTGATGAAATTTGGTGCGAGGTAAATAGGTTCACTGAAGCATCCTTACAAAGAGTTGTCAAACCTTGGCAATTCGTTTTTAGTTTTACCTGTCTGCAAAACTGCAGTTGAAAGTGTTTAGTTTTATGAATCTTGTAAAGGATCAACGAAGGAATCGAATGAAAATTGACATGTTAAATAGTATACTTTTTATCTGGGATAATTTATCTAAGAAATGTATGTAGGTATAATCGAACAAGTGGCTTCATCAAAATGTTATTTCCCCGTAAAAGAAGAAAAAGAAACTTGTGATATTTTTGAAGATGCTTTAAATGAAGCAAGAAACTTTTGCAGTAAAAAAAATATATAAATACATGATGGGAATTAATTAGATTAACCCACTCTGATACCAGATTTTTTTTTGTTTCTTTTTGTTGCGAAATGGATTAATAACTATTTGTAAGGTTGTTTAATTTTTTTAATAAACTTAACGAAAAAAAACAACTTCGTTGTTGGTTTTAATTAGTTATTTAAAATTAAACATACTGAAGTAAAAAAAAAAAAAAACTACAAAAAAATATACACTCAGTATTTTAAACGTCATCCTAAGACAAGTTCAATTGGCTCAGGCATATATTTAAGTTGTTTTGCGTTCTAATTACAGGATTACCTGAGTTGGCAGGGTTTTTGGCAATTTTTTTTTTTCTAAAGAAGAATTAGCAGTTTTTGTAGTAAAAAAATCTAAAACCACTTTTTTCGCAGGATTTGAAATTTTTCATTGGTCACACTCTTATAAGGAACTTCAAAAAGTCTGATAGAATATTGCGTCAGCCATGTTATTATCAAAACTGAATCCAAGTAACCATCATCATTTCTGTTAGATTTCAGTGAACCCATAAAGTTTAGATTTGTAAATATCAAAATTGTCACATTTGGAGAAAAATTAACACTTTGTTTCTGGCAATGTTACGTCAACAATATTAACTCAAACCATGATTAATGACTTATCATTGCCATACAGCTACGAAACAATCAAATTATTGAAAGAAGCTGTCGATGAGCGCATATATATAGTTTTGTGTAACCTGCAAATTAGCCCCTAATATTTTGTGATGTTGATGTCTTTACCTTAATTAGAGATAAGTGGTTTAACGACTGATAAATTTACAAAAATGGAAGCATAAACACTGCCCACATTGTTTGTGTTGTTGAGAACATTAACGCTTGAAAAGTGTCTCCGGACGACATTAATCAGATACAGAAATGGTAAGCATATGTTATATAAACGTATCCAAGAACTATTTGCAGAATATTATTCTCTCGAGTGAACTTTAATCACTAGCTTTAATTGCTATCTTCATATTATTTATTCAAACTCAGTACTGGTTTAAAGAAAACTAAGCATGTATAAACAGATCACTTGATTTTGTGTCATTGGCAACAGCAAACAGCACGCTGGCCAGTAAAAATAAAATGCACCACTGGATGGCACGTACTTGCTCCTACTTATGTTCGATCACATTATATGCAAAAGATTCTTACTGGAAACAGCTAAATGTATTTTTAAAGTCGTTTTTCACTTAATTTCTTATATATAAAAATTCTTAATTTTTTTTTTTTTATTGGTATGAACATTTTAAATATTTAATAATATAAATTTAAAAACAAAATTTCAGAAAAAATCGTCCAACCGTTTTCGAAATATTGAATTTTCAGAAAAAAAAAATCCAAAAAAATTAGTTTAGGAAAATTTTGAAATACAGTATTGTTTAGAATTCAAAGGAGATCCTGCATAAAAATTTTGATCGCAATTCGTTGAGCCGTTTATGAGAAAGTCAAAAATCAATAAAATGGTTGTATGGCAGGTATCGTTAATAACAAAATATTTAAAAAAAAATTTCCTGAAAAATGTAGACCATACTCAGGGCAGTACTCACACCAATTTTTATCAAAATCGTTGGAGTCGTTTTCGAGATAATTAAGATGGTAGAAAATTTTGTATGGCAAGTACCGTTATTTTTGGCGCTAAACCAACGATTCAAAAATATATTTTGGACAATCACCTAAAACGCCTAAGGACCAAGTTTGAACAAAATCTGTTCAACCGTTTAGGTTGTAGATCGTTCTACAGGCAGACAGACATCGGGATTTGCCGTACCCACTTTTTGGTGTTCTCTATCATCGTAATGTCAACTTTAAATAAAACCTCGAGTTCGATTTTCTTTTCCAAATGCAAAACTTGCCCTACACACATTACCACCCACGCCTTCTTTTCCAATTATGTGACATTTCGTATCGAATCAATGGGGACGCTCACTCAGTTATTCTCAGTAATCTAGAATAACTTTCTGTTGTTGTAATGCGTGCAAAAGTACATATGATTAAAAAAACAGCTGTTCTCATGAAAGATATCTTGAGTTATCCCAACAAATTTGGAATGGCCTCATTCAATAACTGAACCATAGCTATCCGGATAGGTTGGTGTTGTTGTATTCCCATGTAAAAACCAGCTGATGACAAAGCCACTGCTGCCAAAAAAACATCTTACATGGGAATACAACAACACCAAACTATCCGGATTGCTAATAGGTCTGTTATTGAATGGGACCAATAACTAGCTATTCGAGAACAAATGTATGGAAGAGCTGACTGCAAAATTCATTTGGTATGCGTTTTGTTCTGATTTTTTGACAGCTTTCAACTAACCTATCTGATTCGTCCACAGATAAACTCCGTTAGCTTGGTATCCGAGATAGCATATCTAATAAGTGAGTGAACGCCCGCAATTACAGCTACACCACATATGTGTAAATAACAAGATGGGAATCTTTTGTACGTTTCACCCTCCAAAACGCATTTATTTACATTGTTGTATTTGTAATTTGATTTCGTGTCAATGAATAAATATGAATTGCCTTTTTGCGAGGTGTTCAAAACTTTAGATGTGGGATATACTTTTTTATATATGTATATTAGATTTTAATTATTTCGTTTTGTATTTGCCAATAGTGATTTTGATCCCGGATTGCGGATTTTTCTTTGCAAAAACAACGCAAATGTTTTATTATATGTATGTTGTTTTAATTATATATGTGTGTGTGTGTATGTTAATAAAACCGTTCGACGTATTAGCAAATTTAGCTTTACTTATGTGTGTGCTTGCAAGTGCGTGTTTTACCCTGTCCCTCTACAAGCAATTTTTATATATGTTTTTGTTTCAGCAATTATTGCAGACATTTTTATTTTTTCATTCAGTGGCCAAATTATTTCATGAAATCTTATTGACAATGAGAGTGCCAAGCAAACAATACCTATTGTATTTACATTCTCGGCATGGAATTTCAACTCAACCCATCAATATACACATGTAAAGGTGAAAGCACACAAATGTCAGTCGAAGTAACTTTAAACGTCAAATTATTTTTTCATTTATTTCCACAGAGATAGTAAGAAATGTCATGTTCGATTGTTAAAATTTTTTTTTTACGAATACATAACTTGCCTTATAGTACCTATAAATCGCAAGTAAAAATGTGAAATTATATGAACAAAAATATATGAAAACGTCTTTGAGGTTTAAGAAGTGGCAGACAAATGTGGTTAAGACATTACAGAATCCAGACCGACACCAGATGCTTGTTGGCAGGATTTTTTTTAATAAAATAATGTCATTTACACTCTTCGAAAAATTAATGTGGAACTGCAAATAATGTAACTCTACAACTTTCTGACATTTGATATCAGCTGTGAATTTGGTCCCGAATTGAAAAGAGTTTGAAGCTATTTCAATTCCATATGTTTTTTTCGACTCATAAGCACGTGACTTCAAAATGTCAAAAAAGGTGCAAACTTGTTTTTCAACTTATACATTCAATATGTTGACAGCTATTCCACTCACATTTTCAGTTGCAGCTTTTCATTGTGTTAAACCAATGAGACGCCTGGTAGCCAGTTGTTATCAGCTGAAAGAAAATATGAAAAACTGTAAACGTTCTTCACATTATTAGCACACAAAATATTTAGACTCACTACCACTTCGTGTCAATTATATTTATACTTACAGCTTCTTATGTACATGCAATTAACGATAAAGCACAATAATTAATTGCTCACCTAAAATCTATACAACTAAAATATTTATGGTAAGCAACATTAATTTGTTTGAAAAAAGCACCCATCGTCGGATTTTGCCTGCTTCTGACACAATGAAAATGATAAAGGGTCTAAATCCAATTAAAATCCATCTCCTAACCACCCTAAACTATTTTACCTCCCAGAAATTCGTTCAAAATTTTTCAAAAGCTTTTGAAACGCGCACACACAAGAAGCTGTTGTCAGTTTGCCTTCCAGATTGAAATTGCGATGCAAAAATTACAAACAAAACAAAAAATAAATAAATAAAATCTGTGTCACTACTTCCCCACATCTGTTCAAGATTGATGGAAAAAATGCCGCAAGCACAAGCTCAAGCAGCAGCATCAGCAGCAGTGGGTACCTACTTCCTTATACATATCTCAGGTTATACTCGTACTTCTTGGGAGTAGAAGAAGTAGCAGCGCAGGAAATGTACATCATGTGAAGAGAAAATCCCTTAGAACACAAAACTTCAAGTCACCTTTTGACCTATTTTTACCTTTAACTTTAAATCGACGAACAGTCAAAGTGTAATCACAGCCATAAACCACGAAACGTCTTTAACCCAAAGTCACACTATTTTACGCTGTGCTCTGTGGCATCTCCTTTCTCGTCGCAAATAATTGTGTTTTGTTTTTCATTGCACACATTTCATGGCTTCGCTCGATTCTGAGTCCGAAGAATACATAAAAGAGGGTAAAGGGTGAAACCAATATAAAAAAGCACACACACAAAAAATCGGGAAATAAAAGAAAAAAAAACGACAAATCGAAGAAAAATACGTTAGCATTTCTATACGTTTCGGAATCAACGTCAAACTAATGAGAACTAAATGGGTGTCCCTTTGTGTACAACAGCGGGTCATACGGTATTGGCTATATGAATATAGTTCTATGGAGCAGAAAAGGAAATATCCCTCGTGTTTGTATGGTGAAAGGGTCTTCGGGAAAATGATGTTTATGTATGCATATATACCTCCGTACTTTCCAATTGTTTGTTTATTGTGATGACATTGCAAATTAGTTTTCCATTGATGGCAAAAAAAAACAAGGAAAAAAGGGAGAAATACACAAAGAAGTCAATCAATCGAGTTCGATGGACAACTTCCGAAGTTGTGGGACTTAAATAGAAAGGTGAATTTCATAAAGGGGCGAATTTATGAATTGATAAAATGTTAAATTTTAATTTAAAAATATTTTATTTTGGAATTTAATATTGTGTATTTTTTTGAGAATTACATTTATAAAAAATTAAATTAAAATTGAATAAGTCAATTACGAGAATGATCGAAAAATAAGACAATTTTCTGAATAAAACGTTAAAGCTCTATTTCTGGTACCTACATTATTTTTGTCCACATGATTTCGAACTAACTAACTTCAACTAACTGACGATAGAAAATATTTTTCAAGCAATTTGTCATTCGGTATTATGTACAACAATCGATACATTATCAATCGACTGTGAACAACAAATAAAAAAATATTGTACGAGTAAATAGTGTATAGGTACTGCGTTTGACATTTTAATTAGAGTAAAGTTTCTTTGGAAAGTTTCGTGCACATTTGGTTCAAATGAGAGTTTGGATTCGAATTTTGGAATGTTTTCCCTAATGAAAGGCTAGGGTGCTGATCGAGCCATTTTTCATTAATTTCAAAAGAACATTTTATATGTACATATAAAAAAAATCAATTGCTGTTCGTTTGTCTCGCTAAAACTCGAAAATTGCTGCACTAGTTTAGCTTATTTTGATCTTAAAATATTTGTGAAAGTTTAGTGAAATTTTATTCGGTATTATAAATAATTTAAAAAAATTTAAATTGTCACTTGGTTGTCAAAAATGTATAGGTACGTTCAGAAATGTGTCTACTGAATAGCTGTTGTATGGGGTTCGATCTTTTTGGTCTGTTTTGTGGGAATACAAAACAGTTCTGTTTCAGAAATAAAAAGTGAAAAAGTGCCAGTCAATTTTAAGACGATTATTAAAATGTATGGTCAGTTTGTCAGTGCACGAGAAATTTATTGATTATTAGTTGTTTAAAATTCCAAGAAGAAAATGACCTGATTTAGGTCGTCAAAGTCAATCTCAAATATGCCCAAACAAAGAAAATGAAAAAAAAAATGGACATCAAGGAATAACAAACAAAGCTTGGGAATATTTAGAAAGCTTAAATTGGACCATCCTGATCCTGTCAGAAAAATAAAAAAATTATTGGACGCGTGGACTTGTTAAAGAACATGTGTATATCTTCAATCAAAATTTTTTAATGCTGCAAGTTAATTACATAATTAATTTATTGTTATGTATTTGTAGAATAACCTTCAAAGGACCTTAAATAATGAGGAACTTATTCACCAGCCCATTCCCCAGCTCACAGTCCAGCACAATGAACACCCAATAGACCATTATGTTTTCGAAGCAGTTATTATAGATATTGGAAATGGTAAGGTCGCAGATGACACCCAGTTTTTACGGACATATAATAACCAGAAATCATAATTGGCTGAAAGAACGAGCAATATTGTCGGCCAAAAACAATGATACCGATGATCTCAATGCAACTGTTTGGAATTTTCTTCCCGGAGAGTTGTTTTCTTACAAATAAGTTGACACTGTTACAAACCAGGATGACACAGTCAACTATCCCACAGAGTTTTAAAATTCCCTGGACTGGATACCACTTCACAATTTTCAATTAAAAGTAGCATAAGGTGTGATTATGCAAGACTGCCTGTAAAAAAGCAAGGAATAACGTCAATGAGGCCAAGATCATCAAGAAAAAGTAAAATGAAGAAAATGTCTTGATGTCGCGTATACCGATGATTCAAATGGATTTGCCATTCGATTTTAAGCTCTAAAATTTCCCGTCCGTTTGATCTTTGCCGATGACCATAAATAAATCATAAGGCAAGTCGTTGAAAGTTTGTCGGATATTGGCCGACACTGAAGCGCTTTCTTTAAAATTAACCTTTTTGCGCGTGATTTTTACCGCATTTGCAAAAGTTATCGTAAATTCCGGTTGATTGATGCATTATAGGACAAGACATCTTGTATATAATAGGTACACATGACGTTTTGAAAAAGTTGCTTAAAGTGCACAAGACCAATTTTGTTGAAATTCCGTCAAGTATATTTTTGTATTTTGTATATAGTTCGGTAGTAAAACTTAATGGGTGTATTCATAGCCATTTTTAATATAATTTAATAATCTTATAATATAAAATCAACAATTTTTTAAGTAAAATCGGTCCTTATTCATTGAGCCAATATTGTCTTACACAATAGTTTACTAAGACCTGGATTTATCAGCGGCTATGAATATGCCCCAATTTCTTTATTTTAATAATTTTTGCTACTTAAAAATTTACAATCATAATACAATCACTTTTGTTTTAACGCAATTTTTCTCAAATTAAAACTGCTCTTTTGCAGTGACGTCAGTAAAGTATTGTTATGTTAAGTTAAAAAATACTAGATAAATAATTTAATGGTATTTCAAAGGCAGTTAAATACTTAATAATAATTGTTAAAACATGCATCTAACCATTTTTGTTAATATTGCATACTAACAGTTTTTCTGAACATTTGAAGATGTGCTTAAAAAGTTTTATAAAAAAGTATAAAAACAAAACCATCCGTTTACACGATATATGTATTTTCTTAACTTATTTGTTAAGCGTAATTTATAAACGGGCTATGACTAAATACGAAAGGTATAACAAATAAAAATTTAAAGAACACAAAAAACATTGTTATCCAAAAAGATGTTTTCTTTAATTAGGGACAATTTAGTTTCCAATTTTGTTAATATCTAATTTTTTTGTTTCCAAAATGACATGATGTTTTAATTATAAATTTCTAAGTTATTATTTGTTTTTAAAATGTCAACCATTTATAATGAAATGACGCATATGGCAGTTGTGTCAACAGATCAACACAACAGACAAACTTAAACTTTCGTATATGCTTTTTAAGTACAATAAATATCTTATAGAAGTGTGTGATCTATTTAATCAGAAAAAAATCTCTTGGATGCCGAATATGTAAGTCTCCTTGCGATACAAAAAGTATTATATAATCTATTCAAAGACACAATTGATTTTTTTGCCAATTTGATTCGAATCGATCAATATAGTCGAGTGTGAAAAAAAAAAAACTATAAAATAATAAACTTGTGAAATTCAACCTACTACATTCAAAGTTGCAACTGAAGTTCGATAACAATCCCACCATCTCTACAAATTCCCCCTTAATTTTTGCATTGGCTGACCTTAAACTTTGGGTGCACCACAACACCAGCCAGTGTGGTTGAAGGAAGCCCACAAAGCGTGGCGACACGACGACTTCTTTATAATCATTTCGCATCCATTCGGCAACAAGTCGAGTAATTAATTCATTTTATGGGGTCCGAACTCATCGAATAATTTGTAAACCAATTGCTGTTACACATACATACATAATATACACTGATCCAGTCGGGTCGGTCTAAATGAAGAACGAATGGGCTATTGTTAATGTGCAGTTTCGTTATGGCGTATAATTTAAAGAAGACTCTTCGAGGCTCTGTGTTGATGATGTTGATGTTACTCCCTTGTCCAAGTAGCCATGGGGAACAAACACTTGTTTGCCTTTAATTATCGCATCATATAGAATGAAGGTCCCGTCGCGTCGCGTCGGTCGGTCCGTCGTGTTGAGTATAAAATATAAGTACATTTCCATTCTGCTATAGAAAAAGTATCTTAATCTACCCCCAAAGTCAATTATTTAAAACGCAAATGCAATCTCTTGTGTGCCGCGCTGGATGGAGAGCAAAACAGCAGCAGCTCTTAATATCTTGTGATGATTTTATTTCTCATTCTGAAATAATGCTTCCTTATGAAAAATAGGGTTCTTCTTCTTTGAGGGCTATAATTTATAATTGAGTGGAAGATGCGCCATTTGATTAAAATTATGCAGCAGAATTTTCAATGCACAAATAGTAATTAAGTATTTGTGTACGTGCTGTTTTATTATTACTGTAGTAGTTAAGTTTGTAAGTAGTAGTTGCGTGAGGGATTGCGTGCATTGAGTTCTGAGATTTCACGCTTCGTCTATGAAATTATTCAGGTAAACAAAATATATTTCCATCGTTAAATGTAAGGTGTGTGAAAACTTTGCTCTCATTGCATAGAAGTTTATGCAATTGTAGATTTCAATGTTAACCAAGAACCTATCAAGAACAAGGATTGAGTACCATCAAAGGTTTGGTTTCTTGGAAATTTTGTGTTTTATGGCCAGAGAGTTAATCAATAGAATCAGCGCTTCATGAAATAGTGCGAAGAATTAACAAAACAAAAACAAGACACACTCTTGATACATAAGAGCTTTTAAATATGTCCTTGCCATTCTGTTCTTTAACTCAAGACCGAGTTATCGAAAAATTATAAACCCAATTTAGAATATTAAATTCTCAATTTTCTTTAACGAATCTAAACTCTGGAAGAACAATTTTTTAAATATTAAGCCTACCCATAATAAGTATTTAACAATATTGATCCATTATGTAACGGGTGTTTTTTTTAGACGTGTAGTGTTCAATCTGGCAATACTTTTTTTGGAGTTGGTCTTTTTGACAGATGTCACCTGATTTATGCTCAGTTTGGGTTGCCATTTCAAGAATTGAAGCCGAATGACCATCAAGCGCTTCGCACGTTCGGTGAATGGGCCCAGAACGAGATGACCACTGATCCCGATATTTTTTTTTTATTTGACTATATGCCTGTAAGACCTAAGGTCTTTTTAATGCAACTTGAATTCCACGGCACTAGTTTGGCACAGTGGATTTCAGAACCAGATATTGCCTGTCTAATTTTACCCATGGGCAGCATCCAATTAAAATTGGAGATATAGAAAAGCGTGGGGATCGAACCCACACGTCTAAGTTAGCAATCAAGCACTTTATCTACTGCGCCATTGCCACCCACACATTCACAAGAAATATTTGTTCAGCGATGAAGCTCTATTTTGATTAAATGGGTACGTTAATAAGCAAAACTATCGTATTTGGAGTGATCATATTCCACAAGCCATTGCTGAGACGCGCGCCGTTACATCTTCGAAAAGTCATACTGTTTGGTGTGCTCTATGGACAATCATTCGTCCAAATCTCTTCAAAAATGAAGCATATTCAGGAGGGAACGCTGTATGGCCATGATTAATGACTTTCGTGCATTAATTGAATTACTTTGATGAGGACAACGTTTGGTTCCAACAAGAAGGCGCTATATGCCATACAGCCAACGAAGCAATCAATTTATTGAACGAAACTTTTGGTGAGCGCATTTTCTCATGTCGTGGGCCTATGACGTGGCCTCTAAGGAGCGATTTAACACCATTGCTGTTCGGCGCTTGTGTACGCAGATAAGACCGGGCGATTGACGGCTTGTAGGAGTATATTCGGGGCGTTATTGCTGATATACGGCTCCAAATGCTGCAAAGAGTGGGCCTCTCGATTGAATTTATTTGAGCCAGCCGCGGCGGACACTTGCCCGAAATCATTTTCAAAACATTATGGCAAACCGTTATCTTTATAATAAAGCTAAATTCTTGGCCATAACATTAAATTATATGCGTTTTATTTTTACTTGAAAAACACACATCTAAAAAAACACCCTTTATATCTAGAAGATTCGTAGCCAGGATTGTGGCTAAAAGTTACTACTTACTATAACGGGCCCGAAGGAGAGTTTGCTCAAAAAAATGTCATAAGTGTGGGGCCAGTAGGAAAAGTCCTTTCCAAGAAAAATGATATCAAAAGCATTTCGAAAGGCATTTCTTTGATAGCATTAAGACGAAATCAAGATCAAATACTTGATTTCTATTTAACGAAATAGCTCCGGTATCCGTCCTGTCCTTCAAATTTTTTTAAAATCATGAGCAAGTGGACTAAGGGATTTTGAGGACTTTCATTGTGAATAACTGCGGGGGTTCAAGAACCATCAGGACACCCGAGAACATCGAGCTGGTTCTCCCAGGCGTTCTGCGCGCAAACATGCAGCTGTTCTTGGGATGTCTGATCGTTTTGTAAGATGAAATCTTCACGAAGGACTGCGATTTCATTCGTATAAGCTGGCAGTTGTGCAAAAACTTAATTCATGTGATTTTCTTTCACGATGCATGCGATATCGTTCTTCACCATATGGCTCATTATGCCGTTATGTTCTAAGACTCATTTTCATCTTTCCCGGTTGCGTGAATAAGCAAAACATGCGATACTGGAGTGGCATGAATCACCGAGAACTTCGTGAGCAGCCCCTCCATACAAAACGTGTGACTGTATGCATTCTCCAGAATAGTCATAATTGGACCATGCTTTTTTGAAGAAAATGGTCAGACAGTTACGGTTAATTCTGTTCGTTATGTCCACATGATTGAATAGTTTTTGTTTTACCAAAACTTGAAGAAATGGATGTTGGAGATGTCTGGTTTTAGCAAGACTGCACCACACCCATACGGCGCGTACATCGATGAACTCTTTTGCGGGAACATTTCCCTGGAGGCCCCATCGCCTTACTGTGTGATTTTCAGTGACCAGCGCATTCGCCTGATCTTGGTAGATACATCGGCCAGTTCATTGCAGAAGTATTTTCTGAGAGCTAGATTCCTGGTTCGGGTTAGGCTATTCATAGAGGAAATTATATGAGCCCTCTTCCACCTCTTCGTAAGTAAGATGTGCTGATGCCCATTCTGGCCATGTGGATTACCATTTACTTTTGACATGTTAGGATGTCAGAAGGCACAGTTGAAGTCTGTCTAGCTTTAGTAAGTATTCTGTTTTTTTTTCTGGGATATATCTGGCCGAAAATTCCTCGAAATCCGACAACTGTTAATTCCTGACCATCTGTCGTTTGCGGTTTTGAGTTTGATGAATTCTAATAGTTTCTTTCTCCAGTGGCACAAGCACCCCGGAAACGATTTGGATCGGTTAAAGCGATGATCGGATTTTGACCAGATCATCTGCACTTTCATTTCCTTGTCTGTCAATATATCCTGGGAACCAGATTAGGGTGGCCAAGTACGATTCGCCTAGCAATCTTTATTCATTGCGGCAGCGATGTACTATAGTTTTGACTTTATGACGATTGAAAAATGGCTTTGATTGCGACCTGGTTCAGAGGTATCATTTGGAAATACGTGGGAATAGCTTCGTTATAATGTGATGTAACAGTTATTGATTCCCTAATAGTCTTTAGTGGCTTTTGGAACTCATGGTTTTCGCCCTGGTCAGGTGATTTTTGGGACAGATTTTGCACTTATAGATCAGTAGGTACATAATGCCCTGGATTTGTCGGAAATATTGTGGGAATGAATTTTGTATTATTTAAATCTGGCAGTTACTTTTTAAATATGATTTCCGCCGCGGCTAGAAATTACATAGCCCATTCGATCAGTCTAATTTGTGACTAGTTTTTTAATAAATCTGGCCGTATAGCGCCAATGGTTGATTGAATATTGGCTTCCAATGCTTCATGAGGTGCTGGTTGCCATAAGCCAATGGATTTCAAAGATCCGAAAAAAGTAGCCGAGAAGCGTTAAGTCGCACGAAGAGGGTCAGATAAAAGGACTAATGTACTGTAATTAATTTTGCAATAAATTTATAGTTGAGCACGCTGAATGTTAAGTTACGCAGTTAAACGCAGTAAGCCGCTGGCAACCGTCAATTTTTAATGGATGAAATGTTGATTCGTTAATCGCTTGAGGATTGTCTTCCCTACCCATATAATGCAATTTTGCTTATCGACGAATTCATTTAACTAGAAATGAGCTTCATCACTAAACACAATTCTTTGGTAAAAAATTATATGAACTTCGCGAACAGAGTTATTTATTTTTTTTTTTTTCAAAGTAAATTTCCACAATTTGAAAGTGTTATTCCGGCGTTAAATGATTCATAAAGAAAACACGGATCGCCCGCCTGACGATGGAAACACATTTTTAAAAAAAATAAAAAAACAAGTTGTGAAATTTTGAAATTAAATAAAAAAGTTTAAAAATAATTAATGTTTTCAATTTATTTATTAGGTTATATGATTCATAAAGAATTGCCAACAGTAACAGAATTATCAATTGAGTTTGACACTCTCAACTGTCAGACCATAGACAACAACCATCTGAACTTCTCATGCTGCTCAAAATAAAACACTCGTTGCGTGCAACTTGTTGAATCCAATTCACCAGTATAAAGCACCTCCTGAATAAAAGACCTTATGTAAAAAATAAACATCGATTTCCAATTCGGCCATTATTCTATCTTTTATAAAAATATCTGTTATCGACAATTCCTCGAATTTAAACGAATTTAAAAGCCCCAAAACTACATTTATACGCTGGAAATCTTTTATTCTAAACACGACTCCCTCCATCTGGAGTTTCAGAATAAATACTACACCAAACGATAATGGTGACCTAAAAAAGTCACTTTCATTTCAATTGTTAGTATTGCCAGTGAAAATGATGTCCGTTCAGAAATCTACAGCCGAAAGGCACAGGCAAAGGGTATTAAACATTTTTTTTTTTTTGCTTCGATGTTTTGGTAAGCTTCGACTTTTTCCATCTTTCATTGTAAAAACGTATTCAGCTGGCGCGGCAATAGTTTCTCATTAATGCTCGCCATCGCCATTGCCATCGTCATCGGCGCGGAGTTGTGTTGTAGTTGTATTTGCTGACCACGCCAAACAACATCTGCTCACTTTACCTATCTTGGGATAAATCAATGACCCACCCGGTTTTCTATAGAAGCGATCCAAGCCAAAAACAAAAAGAAAATAATAAAAGCAAGAGGCCAGCCATTGTTGGGTACTCGTACTTGCGGGGCTTGGGATGGCTGGCATAAAGAAAAAGTCCAAATCAGCTTTAAGAATTCAACATAAACCAGTCTTGGGGAGGAAAATTGGAAAGATTACTATTATCAGCGATTGTTGTCGCTCGATTGGTCATCGCATCGCTTCCAATGGTTGCTCTGTCGCCGAGCCAATACCGCTACTGAGACCCAGTCGCTCCATTGGACATGGACATATAGCTTGGACGAATAGGTATTTTTACTTGTAACTACTACACATATACATACACAGGTAGATGTTATAGCTAAAAGGGAAACTATGATCTCGGAGGTATAAAAAAGATGTCGTTTGTATGACAAAGTATGTTATTAACATTTTGTTGCCCCCAAACCCGATGTATAACCTTGTTTCGATTAAGCTCGACAAAAGGAAAGAAAATTGCTGTTTATGTGAGGAACGTGAGTTTGCTCAATGAACAGGGCACACACCTGCGTCCGGAGTGCATTTTACACTTAAGCTTCCATGTCGAAAGAGAAAACAGCGAAAGGTGTAAGTTTTGAAAGATTTATTTTGTTATTTTTTTTTTTTTTTTTGCTTTTGCTTTCCTAAGTTTGTTGGGTTTTCCATTTAATATATTTGAACTATGAAAGCACTTAGTGAAGAAACGCATTTATACAACAACCGAGGTGGTAATTAGACTTTAATTTTCTTATACGAAAAGAGTCATTATAGGAAGGTAAGTAAATGTATACAGTGAACCGCATAATGGAAACAAATTAGGTACTGCTTTCAGGTTGGACATTAATTTAGTAACTATAATTTATTGTGTAAATTTACTTGGATCATTATTTATACACATTTTCGTTATGAAACTAAGAAAAGTTTTAAAACCACACATGCGCATCCACACAAGTTGATTATCTTAAGAAAATAATATCTTAAATACAATTTTTAGGGATACGGATATGGTGTTTTACACAAACGACATTAAATGTTCCGTTTTGACAGAAGAAACCTGAGATGTTTTATGAAAAAAAAGAAAGACCAAGATAGAACATATCATAAATGTCCGATAAACCGGAACAAACGTTAGTGGTGTCAAAAATAATGAATGTGTTCATTGCCATTAAAATGTCATTCCAATTAGTTTTATTCACAACACGAAGTAAAACAGACATTTGAACATTATTTTCCACATACATCCTCATATTTAGTTCTACTCTCTTTTTATGCGTCATTATATAATTTGATTGCTTAGCATTCATGTTGTATCAACTTTTTGACAGATTTTTCAAAAACAACTGAAATGTCAAACAAAGACAAGTAAATGTTCGGTGTGAACGCTCTACTTGTTTTAGTAAACGAAAAGAGTGAATGAGTTTGGTGTGAATAGGCTATTACCTAAAATCCAAATATTTGAATCAAACAATTTAAATGAAATGTCTAATCTCTCGACATTTCATTTAAATTGTTCTGACAGTTTTCACAAATCTGTTCTCTCATTTCTTCTTAGTCAAAGCAAGCTCATAAATGTCTGTTTTAAATATTGTGAACTGTTCCCACTTTAGGGCATTACTATATTACTTGATCATTCATTTTGAAAATTAATGAGAACGAAGAGAAAAACAGATCTTATTTCACATTCGTAATTAAAAGGCCGACTCCTCTGAATGTCCAAAATCCCAACCACAATCCAATTTTTTTCGATATGTCGCTTGAATGAACATGGATTTTTTTGGACTCCATTTTTCATGGCATGTTCATGGTTATGTCAGTGTCATCGTGTACGGCCTGTGGAGACGGCGCGGCGGCTTGTAATGGACCAAACTTAAAAAAATGCCAATTTATAACAGTTATACCAGTTTTATAACAGTCGTTTGCGCTAAATATGCTGCAAAATCTAACAACTTATTTCTAGAAGCCGAGTGCCCTTTTAACCCTACTGAGCATGAACTCTACTTTTCTGTCGCACTGTCATGCTGTTGGCATATCCCGAGTCATATCCGCCTGTAATAGATTTTTCTAGTTTTTGCCGCAAAATAACAGATTTTTATAGAGGGACTTAATAGACATTTTTTTCATTCGGAAGAGGGGCCTATCTCCATACTTTTAGGTGGGAGATCCAATTTTCTAAAAACAAAAATGGCTTAAAATTAAAAAAAAACATTTAAAAACAATGGCAACACTTACAATAAAAAAAATAGGTTTTCTGAAATTAAAAAAATTGTCCTTTTATTATTTGTCCCATAAACTAGTTATTTGCATTAATAGTTTTTGAAAAAAAACCTTCAAACTCAAAATTGATCAAAATAAAAATCAGTAAAATAGTGAGTTATGTAAGCAAGCCCCTGCTTGGGCACACTAAAGGCTTTGGAGCAGGTGCGAGGTTGGGCGTATGCAAGGTGACTTTTACATTGCAGAGTCTGGATTTAAATAAACTTTGAATTCTTCCTATATATTTAATGTCAAAAGTTATTTTCTAAATATATATAGTACATATAAAAAAAGCAAGAAATAAGAATCTCATAAGCAAGCAATTTTGACGATTTTTAATTTTAAGCTAGAGGACATAAAACCATCTAGTTTTTAGTGTTCGATTACGAATTTATGAGGACATCTAATAATTAAAGCCAATTAGTGCTTAATTACACTATTTGGAATAAAATAGCATTAAAAAAATGTTTGATAAATTTTGTGTTTAAAGGACGTTTCTCGAACCTTCTGCACCAAAAAATGTTTCTGAAGTACTTTTGAAATGTTTTTTTCAATAAACGGCAAACATTTCAGAAATATTATTAGAAATGTTTTTGCGGTGGGGATGCAACTTGAGACTCAGCCATCGTTAGTAATTTCCCGAAGTTCTATGAAAAAACTATTTGCAGAAACTTTTTTCTCTAACTAATCCATAAGCAGAATGATAAAGCTTCGGAAAATTTAACGGGGTGTTCTAAGCAGACATGCTTGCACAAAATTGAAAGCCCGTAACGAGCTGATATTAGCGCAATAAATGCATACTATGATGGGTCCCAGGATTTCCGTGAACTATACAAGTAGAAAAATTAATCTGCAGATGCATTTGATAAATACCTTAAGCCGAGCCAAACTGAAGCTTCGATGTACTTTCGTACACTGGATAGATCCGGCCAAAGATTGCTCCAAACCCGATAGGTTTCAATTGGTGACCGTCTTTCATTCGTATCTTTGAAAAATATCTTGTCAATTTTATTGTTTCTTTGTTCCACTTATGCCATTAAGTACTGAGAATACAATTTGGCTCGGATCAGGATATAACCCGAACAGTGTAACTGTGTTTGTTCTGCTGAGAAGTCTTAGTTCGTTGGGACAACAGTCAAGATGTTTTGGCATTCTAATGAATGAGGAAATGGCTTTATTTCGGACTGGTTGTCTACGAAAATATTGATTGTTTCATAACGTGCACGACTGCAGCCCCCAAAACTCCAAGTACTTCGCCTTTAAAGGCACATACAGTAATTTGGAAGTTTAAATGATATATTCATGGATGGGTTATCCGAGATAATAACTAATCTTACCCCATATTCCGTCTTGTTACTGTCAGTAAGTACTGACACATGATTTCCGTTTATAACTCGTTTTCCCATCCACAGTTCCTTCGTAAGGATATTTTTCAGGGCTACTGTGCTACTCAATGACTGAGCTTGTCAAGGGAAGCATGTAGGAGGCAAGCCAAACTTTTAATTGGAAATTACAATACAATCAAAAACATTTCGTGGATATATCGAACAGCATCAGACAGGAACTACAACCAAAATTGTTTTAATCCTTATTAGCCTAAGTAGCAACAAACTAAGAAATAACAGCTCTCCTCACTGGCCATTGTAAGCTGAATAGGCACCTCAATGTCCTGGGATTGGAGAGCAATGCTCCCTGTAGATTCTGTAAGGTGAACAAGTAGGCATCAGACCATATATTAGGTAGATTGAATTCCATCAATCAGCAGAGACGCAAATTTCTGGGACATCACCTAATAAAGGAAAAGGAACTATTTTCTTTTAAAATATTCCAAATACTAAAATACAAAAATATTCGGAATACTAAAATTCTTTCATAAGGCATTTTTCTTTTTTCTATAATTTGCAGTATATATATGCTGCAAATTCTATTAGAGTCGGTAGACATCGACCAAAAATATTGCGTCTTAGAAAGGTACGATAGCATCTAACTGATGAGCCCAACTATCGTGCCCGGGCGAAACGCATTTTGGACTATAGGTCACAAAATATTTCAATTGGCTTTAATCCACACAGTCCACAAAAACAAAAACAAAAATAATATGTAAATATTGTTTGAGTTTTCTTCGACTATAAAAAAGAAAAACGCCTATAGTGTTTCAATACCCCAAAAACATTCATTCAATCTCCTCCAGCTTTAGATGGAAGAACAATAGTGAACTCTACGCTTAGCCTAATATATTAGTCCTTCATCCACTTCAGTTGTTCAAATCGTTAAAAGATGATCGACACTAAAAACTTGGTTCATTTTGAGGACTATGTGGGCGGAACTGTTAAAGAAATGGTTGAAAATACTTGGTTGATATTTTAACAGCTTAAAACTCCTATGAGCATAAACAAAAGCTTTGCATCCAGTAAATCTATTTCATTTCCTTTGTAAATATCGGAGAAAACTATGTACGAAAGAACATCTTTTACCTATTTTCCCTACATCCTGTATTGAGATCCAAATGAAGTAATGACCCATCTAACAATATTACTGTCGCTTAGTAGCCCAGCTTTTCCAACTTTAACATTTCTCGATATCATTTCTTTGTTTGCTTCTAAAAAATAATTACAATATAATTTAATTTTGATTGCGACTTTATTGTCAAACTTAACCTAAAAAATACTATATTTTACGACAACAAACGAAAAATGGCCTTTCCATAGAGTATGGGAGAAATGCTTGAAAGTTTTGTAAACCCAGAACCACTTGTTTTTCTTAAACGTACTCGTAAATTAATTCATACAAAAGAAATCTAACATTTCTTCTGCGAAAGTTTAAAAACGTTTCGCGGACATAGTCTGTCTGATAACTTAGCACAAAGCAATTAACATGCCCCTGTTTTTTAACTTGAACCTTAGTGCTAAGTGGTGAAAGTGATTTGAAATGCATTGCAGGCTTAGACCACTCAAACCTATCATAACAAAATAAGTCGCCACTTTTGAAGCAATCTTATTTTTATTATAAAGAGGTGCATTATGTCCATAACTTGATTTGGCATGATATAAGCTAAATTACATTAGCCTTTGTGTGGCTAACTAGTTTATAAATTTTCTCAAAAACAATTTGCACTTTCTCATAAATTATAGTAACACATTTAAAGTGTAAAATGTATGCATCTCTGCACCTGCAAGAGTATTGTGGTCATTTTAATTGAGTTACTTTCGTTTGAGTTCATTACTCTTAATAGCCCTCAGGCTACAAATTTAATGCAATACTATCTTTTCACATAGTTACGATATAAAACGTATTGCATCTCAAAGAAAGTGGTTGAGTTAAATAAATAAAAAACAATTGTTACGTTAATTGAAAACTTGTCATATTTTATTTTTTTTTTTCATTATTGAAAATCGTCTGTCTGATGGGTGTTTTTATTTAATATTTTCTTTTTCCTAAGCACATAACTCAATAACAAGTCAAGATAGCTGAAGCAGCAGTTAATCAAAAAGAATGTCACCAAACAACTTTCCAATATTAATTTTTTGTTCGTTTATGATATTAAATCAAAAGACATATTGGATGGAGTCAAGGACAGGAGACAGTGATGGTGATTGATTTCCCAGGCATTTTCACTTTCAATTTATTATTTTTTTAAACAATTTTAAGAGAAATAATTGAAAGTTGATGAAAGAAAAATGATTTAATCCATGTGATCGTTAATAGTGAGAGTTTCGCATTATTAAGCTGAAAATTGTATGTTAGGTTGCAAATAAAAAGCATGTGCATATCTTTATCTATTTAATAAGGTTTTTTATTATACAACACTCGATATCAATAAGCATAACCGTCAACTGAGCCAAAGGCGAGTGGTTTGTTTAAAAGATTCAATTATACTTTATTTCATGTTTTACTATTTTTACTTCCGACAGAGTAAAATTGACTATTATTTTGACATACCGATGAAAGAGAAGTGATTATAAATATTAAATTCTATTTGGGATGTCTCGAATGAAATTTACCTGGGAACGCTCTTCTTCTAAAACGGAAAATGTGAACGATTCTGTTTGTTAAAATAATTCTAAAAGTCGCAATGGCATTGAAGCATTTAAACCTTCCTAGGACATATAAAATATACATAGCTGTAGAAATCGAACTAACCTATTCTCATGTCGAAATAAACACATTCATCGGATAAGTGAACTTATCGCTTCACTATCTCGCTTGCATAAATATTTTAAAGTTTTTATAAAATTTCATCCTAGACATTGGTGAGTTCATATCAGTCTTTACAATATATGCTATTTTCTTTTTTCGTTCATAATGTGAGCTCTGAACAGAGTTCGAGCGCAGTATGTATACTCTGAATTTTTTATTCGAACAGAGGTACGAGTAGTTTCGAACACACTAAGTTGATTTTTTAAAACACTTGAAGTGTTAGGGGTCATCAATTGACATTTAGTTAAATTATTTCTGTCTGACTTTATTATTTAAAAAAAAGGGTTTTTAAGTCATTTTAATTGTAAGAGCAGTTTTTTCTTCACATTTCGCTCTTGACACGCATGACATTTGGTCTGTTCAACCATTAACTAAGAATACTCAATCGATCTTGTCTCATCCAGAGCTCTCAGAACATGCTCAGAACGAAAAATGAAATACAAATCGGGACATCTGCTGAACACTTTGAGTGAAAAAGAAACACAAACTTTTTTTGACAACTCAGTAGGTGACAATTGGCTGTCACTCTCAATCTGAAGTTGATTTATTACATTTCTCTGCGCTTCCTTTTGTAATTCTCTTAGGAATAGTTGTACAATCGTAGCCTTGGTTAAAGATTTGAACTCTATAGAGCTCCTACGAAGTGTTTTTAAATCTAACTTTCGAACTTAACTCACTGCTGAACTTGGAAGAATTTAACTCATTGAATTTAATGGATTATACATGCTTTATCACTTCAATCGAAATCCCTTAGATTAAAAATTTTTGTACATGCGAAAACGGCAGAAAAACTAATGTTATTATTCCACATTGTCTAGAACATTTTAACACTTCGTGGAATCTATCGTAATGGCAAGTTATAATAAATCATTATCACCATAGTTTTCAAATACATTTTATTTATTATTTAAATAAATACAAAGTACTTTACCTTGTGTTTGTGTGGAGTTGAGTTGACAACTGACAGTGATAAAAGCATTTACTCGAATTTTGAGTAGATAGAGTACCTCGAGAAATAATCAACTGATCTTTGGTTAAAGTTAAATTTGTGCAACTGACCAACGCTTTAAATATTTGCATAGCGAGAACAAGGGCACTCATGTTTACAGTATAGACAGAAAACATCGGTTGTCATTTATTTCAATTTTCTCATTCACATTTTTGCAAAACTATCCATTACCTTTTGTTTCTAATAGCAAATGAACTCTAAAAGAAAAACGGTTTTATACTTTTGCAATAGTGTACGAATGCGACGAATATAGTTCTTCTACCTAAGTGAAATGTGCCATGATGGATTTTTACAAAAGAAACTGCTGTCCACGCTTTTTTTTATATAATTCTATTTTTGATGGAAAATGTCAAATGGGAGGTATTCTATAAAATATTGCTCGTGGAGACACAGTGTCACAAATGTATACGTTTCGTTTTGTTTTTTCAGCTTAAGGTCGCGCTTCCTGTAGAAATATTTATTGCGGACATTATTGCAGACACTATTAGGTACTGAAATTTATATTTCTTTAGCTATGTTGCAAAAAAGTCGTGAAATTTCCTTCTTCTCAGAGGAGAGCTAACACTGATCTCTATAAATACTGTATAGCGCATTCATACTCATACAAAAAAGATGAGGCTACTTGAACTGTTATAACATGTAAGTAAATAGGTACTGTGCCGCTATAACTTTATAACTTTTAGCGGTCATATTGAGCGATATTTTAAATGTAGATATTATTTAATAGTATAAAACAATAAAATACAAAAATATTTCTTTCTTTGAATGTACAGAACACAATAGGAATAGCCGTGTTTTATTATCAGGTGTTCACTATAAATATTGACTACATTATACATTTTTGAAATCAAATGGAGGGTATACAGTAACGTCTTCTTTTCCACTTTTTTAAATTTTCGGAGTCTATAGAAAACATATATAAACCGGGCCACCATCAATGTTCGAATTTGGATTCGATTTTCTTTAAAAGTATAAAACATACAACTAAAAAATTGGTTTACAGAAAGAGCGTTTTATGTTGATTAAAATGAATGGAAACTCGTGGGGATTATTCAATTTATTTACAGTTAATTTAAGATTATGCAAAAAAAAGAGTCGTTTTACAGTGTTGTGATAATTTCAGTAATCATAAAATTAAAAAAAATTAATCCAATGACAGAGAAAAAATTTTAAAAAAAGTTTTTGGTCAGTATTTAGTATTTCCTCCCCTTGCTCGGATAACTGCCAGCATCCTTCTATTCATCGAACTCAAGAGTCTGAAGATGAAATCTTGCGGAATTGCCTTCCACTCCTCTTCAGCTGCGATTAGTAGCACTGAAAGCGTTGTTAGAGCAGGAACCCGGGCCCGAATGTGATGTTTCAGTTCGTCCCATAAGTGTTCTATCGGATTTAAGTCCGGCCCTCGAGCTGGCCACTCCATCGTACGAATGCCGACGTCGCGTAGATACTGGGTTAGGCTGCATGAGGCCGTGCATTATCATGCATTAACTGCATATCTTGCCCGATATATCCTGCGTAAGGTACCACATGGTCTGCGAGGCTTTCCGTACTGTAGTGAAGAAAATTCAATCAACGTGTACGCCCAGTTGGTTCAATGAAAACTAAGGCTGTATGTGCAGTTAAGGAGAATCCACCCCATACCATTACAGATCCTCCATGTAGACTCACCCTGCTCTCATCGGTAAAGAATACATTGCCCCACTGCTCTATGGTCGAATCCCTATGGTCTCGAGCAAATTCAGGCCGTGCTCGACGGTGGGCTACGGTTAATGCTGGGCCTGTTGTAGCTCTCTTTGGAGTCTGGTTCTGTTAAGAAAGTCTCCTTCTGATCGCATCTGAACTTATGAATACTTTGTGTTCGTCACGCAGACTTTGTTGGACTTGAACTGAACTTATGGGGCGATTTCGCAGAAGAGTAAGTTTTATATACCGATCATTTGCTGCTGAAGTAGCCCTAGGTCTGCCCGTACCTAGACGTCGATTGAATCCTCCAGTCTAGGTATCTTCTGTAAGGTCTTTGAAGTTTTCAGTCCGATTATTTGTCAAAAGTAATAACTGATTGAAGGAAACATTTTGCTAGATGGCCATGTTCAAATTTGTATGTGTAAATTATATTTTCGTATCGATTGGAATGTAAAATGAATGTGAAATTCCGAAAATCTAATCCAACAGACTATACTGCGTGTACACACGATTATTTCCCTTAAATGTACAACAGTAAAAGAGGTACATATTGTGCACAATGTATGTGTCCAAAAGAGATGGGTAGATTGCTCCAAAAATCCAACGATTATTCGCCACTTTGAAACATAGTTTTTGGCATGTGCATGAACATTTATCATTTCCAAACTGTTGTACATAATTTTTCATTTGGTTTTGGCTATGAATGTAGGTCGACTACACTGGTCACACATTATGTCCAAAATCCAATCCACAGACAGTGGAGTTTTACTCATTGGGCAGTTTCATGGCATGTCGTTAATTTACATTTCACCACTAGATACTTCTATTTATTCCATCAACATTCAAATTTTTTATTGAGATTAGACAAATTTTACAAAGTAACATCATCAAAGTCACTACAAAAAATAAACGCATATTTACATGAAACGGCGCAGGGACATAACTCCGCGGGACATAAGTCCAAAATTCTTTTCTTTTTTTTTGACGTGTGTCCCACCAAAGTGGGACATAATTCCAATTAATGTCTCTCGCAGTTATGTCCCGGATCCACATGAAACGTCAATTAACTGCCAAGCATTGAGCAGCGCTCATGTCTTGCTCAAAAAGTAGTTTTTCGCGACATGTCGCTGCATGCATTTTTTGGACAGCATTATATGTTTACATGGCATGTTCATAGTTCTGCCATCGTTAATGACCTGTGGAGGCGACCTGTTAAGTCCATAATGTTCTATTTTCTTGAGAATAAAAAATCGTGGATTGAAATGGTTAATGTGTTCTTACCCTTAAACACTTAACCTATTTTTGTATCGACCCACCGAACTAGTTCTATATAAACTACATGTCTACATTTTATATTCATTAAAACTTCAAGTAAGCTAGCAAAAAAATTAATTATTGCCACCATTTTGTAAGGGCATAATATACTACAGCTCTACAGTGCATACCTAGGTATATACTACTTACATAAGAAATTTTCTTTTGTTCTTTAAATGCACATTAATCTTCGAATGTTCATGAATCACGAAGAACAATGAACATAAAACATAAAAGTTTAAAATACCTTAAAACTAGAGCACTGTACGCTAAAGATAAACCCTTAAAATTGTGGTATTCTTTCCTTAAGACAATAACTCTTAGTCAATGTCAATTCTCAGCTAGATAAGCTTAGTGTTTTCTTTGAAAGTAACCCAGGCACCTCCATAATATCACATGAAACCACACATTTATATTCATCAAAGACAACTTGCACTTTGCCATCACTTCAACCTGTAATCCCTCTTAACATTGAACCCACCCACAGGTTGGTTTATCATTCTCCCTTTCTTCAAATAAAAAAAAATATAGGTTTGTATAACAGCTTATTTCGTCGACAATAAAAGCTTGCCCCATTAACAGCTATGCCAACTAACGGTCAAGTGAGAATCAATACAAAAAAAAAACCCACCAGCTATAAAATTTATAGCAAGAAAAATATGTAGGTAGATATTTATAATACAAAAAAAAAACAACCAGTTAATCATACATACTATTCTCGGCGTTGAAGACGGACTCCTCCATCACCAAAGGCCTCATCTGCATGGAGAAGCGTGTAAGTAGCTCATTCATTAGTGTAATTATGTTTGCCTGAATTTTTTCATCTCTCTCTTTCTTATTCTGCACTTTTAAGTGTTACATTAACCTTAATAAACCTCAAGTCAAAGTGGGACATTGAATGTGTCATTATTTATTTAATGTCGAATGCGCGGGCACACCTGTCTGACACATTTGACAGACAGTCGACACTGGATGACAGGACGTCAAAAGTCGAACTTTAATGATAAACGATGGGAAAATTCGTTTGTTGGAATAAAGTGCTGGTTTAAAATTATTATGGGTGGTATCCCATAATTTTAAAATAAACAACAACAATATAACACAGCAATTATAATGATTTGTGCAATTTCAAAATGGATGCATATTAATTGCGGCGCAACATGCAAACTTACCGTTTGATGGAAATTCATGCAAATTAGATAGACTCCATAGAAGAGCTCATTGCCATTAATCTGTAAGAAGATAAAAAAAAATATGTAAGACATTGTGGGAAATTTTAAATAAATTTGCGAAATAAAACAACTATAAATATTATTTATATTACATATGTATATGTACATCTTATGAAATAAACATGTGCATGAGTAAATAAGGTATGGTAATATTTGTAAATTATGTTAATATACAAACTAATTGAGCATTTACACCTTAACTCTTTTTCCGCAACTCTTTTCTTAGAGCAAAAAAAACAACAAAAGCTTAATGACCTTGAACAATTCGTTTGAAAATAATTTATTAGTGTCGAAAATGGGTAGGTAATCACAAAGGCGGAAAACTACAAAAGATTTAGTGACTGAACTGTTTGTTACATAAAAAGAACTGTGTGGTGTAAACGTCCTTGAAAACAACACTTTTACAGCCAAAGTTGAACTTTTCATCGCAAAAACCGGGAGCAATGTGAGTGATAAATTAAATATGTACGGGAGATATTTAAATGGGATATTTTTCACAGTATGCGAATTAAGAGTTAGGCACAAGTACACGAAAAAAAAGGATAAAGGCTTAACTACATTCAACACACTTTTGTAAGAAAGTCTTTTTCCAACATACTGCTCAATCCTATCTCATATTTCAAATTTTAGAAAAGTAAAAGTTAGACCGCTTTTAACTTATATTTTTGTGCAAAAGTGGAACACTACTTCATTCAAATAAATAGCTTAATGAAATAACTACTAGATGTCTCTGATGAAAGGAAATTTAAGCGAACAAACCTTTTGGTTGACAAGATAATTTTTTGTATGCATTTGTTTGAGCCTCAATTTACATTCGCTTTTTCGCAACCAGGTGTCGTGGTAATATGTGTGTATTTCTCACTTTTGTACTTTCGCCAAAAAAATGGTCTATGTAGTTATTGCTTAAGTTTTTTTGATCTGCATAGTACAACTGTGTCTTCATTTATTATGTATTTCATTACTCTTTGTCTACATGTTTCGTATCTTACATTTGCCGAAACTGATGCTTGAACTCATCAGGTCTTACCTGTATATCGGAGGCTAGGTTACGTTTATTTTTTCATAGAACATAAATCCCTAGCTTATAAGCAGCAGCTTTATAGCGAGACTCACTTTCACCCCTCAGTTGGGAGTTGGGAAGCTCCGAATAATTTATTTTTCTGGTCAGGATTTTGGTCCTCTTGTCTCTAAATTATTTTATACTTTTAACGCTTTCTAACACTTTAATAATTTCTCATATGCATTTTTTTCCGCACGATGTCATCACCCTTTGATGACGATACGGTGCTGGAACTACTGATTGTCGACGTCTGTGGCCTGCTCTTGGTAGACCATTTGATCCCCGAGAGTACTTAAACTTCAAAACTGTTAGAATCGACAATTACTACTCGAAATGTACGACAGTCCAAGATATTGAACATTTGACGTGTCTCGATTTGCAGGAGGACGCCAGTTTTACCAAAGCACGAGTTCAGCATCACAACACGGCTTTTTTCTCTGATGACATCAAGGTACTGGAACTACTGATTGTTAACATCTATCTGGCCTGCTTTCTGTAGGCTATGGGAGCTCCTGGAGATATCAATATAGTCAGAGTCGGCAATCACTTTCCGAAATGTACGATAGTTGAATATTTGACGTTGTGAGATGCTTTATATATAATTCAAAATTCATACACTATTACTGAGATAGTAGGAAACACTATGGACCATAGCACAACTAGCAGAAGTCACTAAATCGCAGTTCTTATAGCAGACGCCATTAAACCACAGTTTGAGATAGCACACGTCATAGAACCACAATCTGAGATAGCAAATGTCGCTAAACTACAATCTGAGAAAGCAGATGTCACTAGACAACAATCTCAGATAGCAGATGTCAATGATATCTCGTTACTGGAGCCACTGATTATTGACATCTGGTCTGCTCTTGTTAAGCTCTCGAAACGCCAGAAGAACTTAGACGTCGATGGTTGCCGTAAGTCGATTTACGTTTAAGAATTCTTCGTATTCGAAGATTAGAGTGTTATCTACTTATTATCATATTACGAGCTTCTGCAAGTTCAATTAGATAACAGCCGATTTTGATATGTGATGGTAATGCGTGCTTATTTGCGAATTTTACATTGATGATGCCCACGAGCACAACTTTGACGTCGAACTTCGGACACTCCAAAACCTAAGCAATCACTTCCTTGCTTTAGATGGCTCTTGCGTTATTGACAATGACTTAATTAACAAGCCTTTTACAGGCAGGTCGGTCCCTGAGTCTCCAGATTCACACGACAAATAAATTCAGGTCATCCTCCACTCCCATGTGCCTCGTGACCCGTGCCTTTCACGTTTGAACAAAACCTTTTTTTAACATCAAAAGTTTCGGTGCGATCTTTGCCGATCTTTGTTCTAAATAACTCTTTTTTTTTAATCAATGGCATTTTTTCCTCTGGTTTTCTCTCTAAAAGTTAGAAAATAGGGCCACGGGGGAAATGGCTGAATGCGTCCATTGTGTTTGCGCGCTCTGGGAAGTCACTCCAGCGATCGGCGATTTCCACTATGACTTTCTAAAGCTAGGGTTTATGTGCAAGTAGGGCCGCTGGATTTCAGCAGCGGTGGCATTGTTCAGCAACATAGCTGACAGTTGCTTACAAAAAAATGTCATCTATGTGAGCTTATTATATTATATTTGTCCTGGCTTAAGTTCGCGATACCATCGAATCAAACCATTAGGTTGTTAACCAACGGCTTGTGGCGTTTACCTAATGTGGCAGAAAAGATAACGTAGGCGATGATTTCGTTTTTTCTGAAAATCTGGCAAACTATGCTGGGAATCCATTCATCGATCATGAATTCTTCTGGCTCTTGATACTGGCATACTAAGTCATCGCCAACTTCTTTCAATAGGTCGACTACGAAGGATGTCGGATACAGCCATATCTATTATAACTTCATCAAGGTCGTGTGGAGAGACACTCAACATTGTATGGTACGATCAATTAGCAGACATGGCCGGTGCTAATACCGGCTGCGAATCGATATTTCCTTGGTCATGCTTGCTAGTTCCAGCTCAAGTCCTTTAAAGGTGAGTGTCCATTTGAGAGTTACTTCATTGGTTTACTCTCAAGGTTTGATTTTTTTTTTAGATTTTTCACGTTCTTCCTCCTAAATAACGTAAAACACACTTTTTCGAACCAATACTACTCATTTTATCATATAAATTAATAACTAAAAAATAAATACACGATTCATAGAATTTAATAGGTCACAATCACTATAAACAAATAACACGTTAAAAATTATTCAAATTGAAACCATTAAAAAACACTTCAAAACGTTTTATTCAAAAACAGAATTTTCTGAAGGCACGCTAACAAATTCCCAACAATAAACGCTCATTTTCGCGCTGATGGTTCAAATTAGAAAACGAAAAAAAAAACACTAAAGGACACAAAGTTATTCCATTAAAGAGCAGGCAAATAATTTTGTTTATTTAAATTTAAAATTGGAAAATACTCATAGCAAGGCAAGTTTGCCATGGAGCCCCTAAAACAATGCCAAAAAAACAGAGGAAGAAAAATCAAGTATGAAGTAAACGGAAATGAAATAACTTAACGACGAACATAAGTTCATTTTGAAAAGTTCTTCTTTAACAGCAGCTTGTGCACGTTGTGCTTTGTCCTTGTCGTGTCGGTGTGAGTGTTCTAAAGGAGGTAGCATACCTACGATAAACGTGCGAGATATCTTTAGATCTTGGAAACATTATGGAGAAGGTGTTTTTTTTGTGAAAAGTTTTCCGCTCCCAATTTTTGTTTTCTCAAATGAAAATGGAACAAGAAAGTTCAAAACCAAAAACAGCAGGCGGGTTTGACACATGCAACCACTTTTCAAAAAGTAGTAAATCCAAATTCAATTTACAGCATGTTGACTTGGGGTCAATTAAAAATTCAGTGTGTGCAACCTAATTACTGAGACCCACAGAAATTTGCTGTTGAAGTTTCTTCGGCACACCTTTGGTAAGGAATAAGAGCACTTCAGGGAATTGGATTTTATAGTCTGTATTGTAGCTATACATAATGGCATATAGGATTTACGATAGTAATCTGAGGATCCTTGTAGTTCTGTTTTATCCCCTTAGAGCGCACGTTTAGGGCAAAAGGTTTAAATTGATGGAAGATTTTTTTGTTTAGCGACAGGGGTTTTCTTTAGTATATATCAGATATTTTAAGAAAATATATACATTTTTAGAGAAGTCAACAATGGCCTAACCCACAAATTACATATCCCCAGTAACAAGTAACAGGGTAAGATATATGATTAAAAATGTATATTCCTCAGTAACAGCATGACAGGAGCAGCCCTTCAGGTCCCCAAATCCCGATAAGTGTCCTTTATATTTTTAAACAAATATTAGACTGCAGGGAGATTTCCTGTCATTGAATAATTCCAATAAGAATATAAATGTTCTATTAGGAGACAATTTCATTTCGAAAACCGGGAAGCTAACTAACCCTGAAGCGAAAGTCCATCCTTTAATACTTTTGATATACTCGTACATAGGAACTATAGGGCAAGTTTTGCATTTAGAACAAAAATCGAAACTCGAGATCTTGATCAAACTTGACATTTTGGTGATAGGGAACTCCAAAAAAATGGGTCCCGCATATCCGTCTTCATATCTTTCTACCTGTAGGTCGAAGCTAACGGCTGAAGCGATTGCCTTCAAACTTGGTACTTAAGCGTTAAGCGTTTTAGGTGATTCCCTCATTTAGTTTTTTTAATGTTTTTTTTTGCATCAAAAATAACGGTACCTGTCATAAATTTGTTGTACCAAAAAAATGTAAGTCTTAACTATCTAGGAAACCACTATAAAGATTTAGATACAAAAAATGTGGGTACTATTTTTGTTATAGTGTGCATTATGGTCTAAAAAATTTATTTATTGACGGTACCTATCAGAGAACCTTTTTTTTTATTTTCGACTTTCTCATTAACGCCGTTATCCAAGGCTGGTGTGTTCTGTCAGGCCCAGTATGAGCACCGATGCTTGGATGTCAAATTGAATTGGTTCCATGTGATCCAGAAGAGACTTGTGAATGCAAATATGGGTCATGTTTAGCTGAAGTTAAATGTCATTCTGTCGTCACTGCTTTGGTTAGTTAATAGATCTTTATTAAGTTATAAGTCAAACAGCACTTGAGGATTATATTTCCATTGAAATGGTTTATGAGTAAAATATATACCTTCAAGTCGTGATGTGGTAAAGCTACAAGAAAGAATAGTTGAAGCAATAAAATATAATATCCAAACAAATGATATTTAGTTGTACGGCAATGACTCGAGAACGTCTGAAAGGACTGGGGCAGGAGTTGTTTCCTTTTCTGAACAATCATTTTAATTGTGAAATTTCTAGCTTTAGACAAATCTCTTAAGCATTGAACCCCAGTTTCACAGTGCACGTTTAAACTCCACTTTTGGTTTAAACTTCAGATCAACAATTTATTCGAGTTATTATAGTGATTTTGAATATTATTTTATTTATTATTCTTGTTGTTTCGCGTGTTTTTTTGTGTCAGAGAGAGAGAAAGGGAGGACGAGCCAAGAAAAATCCTGCCAACTACTTTGCATAAAATATTGTTAAGCGAAGTTCAACTGATCTGAAGATCAGATTTCACTGTGAAACGGAACGAATTAAAAGAAAAATTTAAACTCAGTTTAAGGTTCAGTTGATCTTAGGTTTAAGCTCTCACTGTGAAACTGGGGGTGAGTGTCACATTGTGGTATTGGGTAAAACATGGTAGAATCAAAACAGAAGAGAATAGCTTACAGCATTTGAAAAGAACTACTAAAGAGACAGACGAAACTTTTACTTGGGAAAGCTAAATATGGATGATGGACCATATAAGCTGAGAAGTTGTTAGAACTTGCTTGATTTAATGTGTGTCAAGTTAGCACTAACACTTCAAAATTTTAAAGAAACTCTTGTTGGACTAATTTTCGTAAATTTGTCGTGAAAGAAAAAAATTTGTCGCGCTTTTTTTTTTTAAGTAATCCCTGGTAATGCTAACCTGAATGTCAAGTTAGCATTACCACCCGGCAAAAAAGGTGTATATGAAGTCAAAAACTAAAAAGGGGTATGCCATTACCTGTCGTAAATTTGTCGTAAATCAATGGCGAAAGAAAAAAAAATTAGCTATAACTTTTTTTTAATAATTAATGGGATACCCCGTTTTATTTTTTTACTTCATATTCAGAGTTTTTGACGGGTGGTAATGCTAACTTGAATGTCAAGATTGAACAAACTCCATGAGAAGACACGGGGCCATATCCAAGTAGATGTGTTGCAGTTTTGCACCGAATATAAATATAACTGGACAACACCAGGGCAGAGATAGAGTAGAGCGAAATACCCTCTCTTAATAATACTCCAAATACTCAAACCCTTAAAGAGGAAGAGATGTCGCAGTACTAAGTCATCAACAAATATTTATTCAATTAAAGGTGATGTTATCTAAATTTCCATTTTGAAAGGGGAAATAGAAAATATTGATTCTAAGGAATAAAAAACACTACGAAATATACAATCGGCAAATTTGTACCTCGAAAAAACTGGGGAATTTGCCATTTGTCGTGCGATGAAATGTGAGATAGCTCCTACACATTGATGATTGGCACAATCACAGACACCTATTGGCAGAACAATTGCAATCAAAATAAAAGAGAAGGATACCTTGTTCTGGACAATTCTCCTATTGTCCGCTTCTCTTCAAATTATTCAAAACATACCTACTGGAATTCGGTGAAATTCAGCAAATGCCTTCGTACGTCAATAAAAATAAGCAACATAGTTAAACTTTAGATAAGATAGATGGAGTATGGTCAATTGGAATTTAATTGCTGAAAAATAGCCAAAACGTTTATTTCCCCAAGCTCAGTGAGCTGAACGGCTAACAGTAAAAAAGTTAACGAGCAACTGCACAAGCTAACTTGTGTTTACCAGAACGCTGCTCTTGTCAGAGATACATCAATAATGGTGTGCTGTACCCCACAATTTCGGGAATGCTGGCAGCGGATGAATTTGCTGGCCAAAAAACAACAATTGGTACGCGCATCACTCGCTTACAGTTTCCGCCATCTAGACATGTTTCTAGACAATTCGTAGGACATGGTACACTATATTTGCAGAGTTCAAGGAACAACATCGAATCTTGTTCTTCGAAAGAACAATGAAATCCCCAAAGAAGCGCTGATATTGATCGAATAAAGTGACTCTATGCCCAAGTGCGGCAAGATGAACCAACATGCAACATTTTAAAAGGAAATCTACATGTGTAGAAAATTACCATAGCTAAGAATATTGAACATTGGTACACGAGTGCTTGATCGAACAGTAAAATATTTGCGGAACAATGCGAGATGCTTTGGAAGAGCAATGATATTTCCGCCTAGCGATTTCCTGGTTCTTCTGTAATCAATGCTACAACATAACTCAACCCTTGCCCCGAATTCGTTTAAATTCGCATCATCGAAGAAAGAACTTGTCACAAAAGTAATACTTGGACCGGGTTGCTGAGCAAAATCCAAAAGAGCTATAGAGTTCCATTCTTTAAAAAAAATATGCTCGACTTTCGAAAGGGACATTAATAATTTAGTCGATGTTAGGCGGAACGAAGTTTGCCAGGACAGCCAGTCTAATAATAATATTTAATTAAAATCTCCTCCATACATAGATATCAACTGCATCATAGTGGCGAGTTCCTAAGACAACCTGATGGCACTTAATACTGAAGTATAATTTATAATGGACGCTTCTACTAATTACTATAATTGCCTTTTCGGAAAACACATACGATTAAATGTGCCTAGACACAATTTATACATAGGTAAATACTATATATACCTTCTATTCGATCTCAACCGTTTGATGGCAAAACCAATTAACACATATTGAGAATCCAACAGACGCAGCGCAGAGTTTTAGATGAAGACACCTTATGGCCTCCGTCATGCCATTCTAACATTACAAAAATTCTTAGAAATATAGTTAGAAGGTATAGATACTCTGTACATTCATATATAGCTCCCAAATAAACAGGAAAACTATACCAAGCCATCCAGCAAGAAGATTGAATCTGATAGACGGACAGTCAGACAAACCACAGATGAAGGCAGGAAGACAAAAATAATAGCAAATGAAGAAGTTCCAAAAGCACATAGAGTAAATCTAATATGTCTGGCGAGGACTGCTCGAGACAGATGTGCTTATGTATGTATCTTTCTCACAACCACCTATTGTGGTTTTTATCTAATTGCTCTTCTGCTGCTACACAATTCAGTAGATAGATTTTTCAATTTGACACCTGACGAGTGCGCTGCATCGCCTTCAACTCGGTCTATTCCGGTGTCGGTGTGTCGCACCACATTTTCAAAAAGGGGGAAATTAGAAGGTTGGAAAAACAAAAAGAGATAAATTGAGAAAAAATTCCCACGCTCTACAAAACTTCGACTCTGGTTAGCATTTTAATTATGTAAACCAAAACCAACTATAAAAATAATGAAAAAGAAATGTTATTTTAAACGATTTTATTAGCAACCAGTGTGTAGTCATATTTTTTTTCGGTAATTTCTTTCACCGTTTAGGTCCGGTTCCTTTGGGATTTTTTGTTTGTGTGTTCCACTTAGTTGACTTTGAACACGAAAATGATGCATTTCATGAGCTGAGTTGCCCTAGGTCTTAGCCTCTTGGGTTTATGTTCCCCAAAAATAGAGAAAAGATGCGATTAATTAGATAAGACGAAAAAGATGTTTATATTCATTGGCCTCAGAGAATGGATACGAAAAAAAAGAAGAAATTCATTCGGAAATCGTTCAATGGATGAATGATGCCACGAGAGAACTCACATGTTTTCTTTGACAAGTTTATCTCAATGATCTTTTTAATTGCATTTCTATAGAATTAAACAAGACACTCACATTTAAAAAAGGAAAAGGTATCATTGCGAACTTGAATTCTAAAACTTTCGAGAAATCGTTCACTTTCAAATCTGACGTTTTATGAATCATCAGCAATTCAGCAAACTTAACTAATTAGCTTTCCTTACCATTACACATACTTTGCAAGCTACAAATGTGTCTTTATATAGATGATTTAGAGAATCATGTTGTCATAGCGCCTCCATAGATAACTAGCTTATTATTCAGAAAAGTCTATATTCTGCTGAATTAAGTGATCAAATTACGAGTAAATGAAACTTTACGCAAAAGTGAAATACACCTACAGCCAAAGATTGCATCATTTTTAAATGACATTTTCTTCAAATTCAAAAGCGGATAGAGTCCGATTCCCATTTCCTCATATTCGTCTTTCCCTTGAGTGTAGACTGCCTACCCTGACTTTTGAGAATTACGGCATTTGTCAGATTTATGTTGAAATTTGTGAAGAACACTGATGGGGAATACAAGTCGAAAGATCATAGGCACTAGAACGTTATACTCGAAACAGAAACGAGTGAGAAATAAAGATATTTCATTCAGCACCCAGTTTACACTTACAGCAGAATTCCGCTCTGGATCTTCATGTGGACCACATCAACACCTTGTGAATCATCATCGAACAGTCTGTTGAATATCGATCACCACTTCACCTGCTGTTCGTCGACTTTGAAAAGGCGTTCGACAGTGTTAATAGAGAATTTATCTGGCTTGCTTTGCGCAGGAGGGGAATCCCGGATAAATTGATTGCTATTATTAAGACTACGTATGATGGATCCATATGTCACGTGCTGCATAGAGGAAAGTTGTTAGAGGATTTTGAAATCTAAAGTGGGGTTAGACAGGGTTGTATACTGTCACTAATACTGTTCTTGTTGGTGATAAGTGATGTGCTGCATGCAGCTCTGTCGACTGCAAATGGAGGAATTCAGTGGAATCTGCAATCATTCCTCAAACATCTGCACTATGCCGACGACTGCTTACTCTCTCATAGAATCATGGATCTCGATCAAATGACAATAAGGTTGGAGAAAGAACCTGAAACCCTCGGGCTTAAGATCAATACGACAAAAACAAAAAGGATCAGCCGTGGAACTTCATCATCTACACATAGATATTTCTGGATGGTAGAGAGTTTTCAATATCTTGGGAGTATTATCTCTACTGATGGCGGGACCGAACAAGATATAAAAAGTCGAATCGGAAAAGCAAAGGCTGCATTCGGAATGCTGTCCAAAATATGGAGAAACAACTCTATAAGCCTTAAGACCAAGCTACGACTGTTCCACTCCAATGTTGAGTCCGTGCTTCTGTATGGCTGCAACACTTGGAAAGTAACACCCGCTGTCACAAGAAAGCTGCAAACGTTCGTGAATAGATGTCTGCGAAATATCTTGAGGATTTTCTGGCCAAACCATATCTCCAATGATAAACTTCATGCGAGGACAGGTCAGGAACCCATCGACTGTATAATACGAAAAGGAAAGTGGCAGTGGATTGGACATACGCTTCGAAAAGGTCAAGAGTGCATTGCGGGTCAGGTGATGCAATGGAACCCCCTCACGCAGCGAGGTAGACGTGTGGGTCGACCTAGAAGCACTTGGCGAAGGACGGTCGAAGAGAAATCAGCACAACTGGGGAATAATTGGAGAGAGCTGAAGTACATCTCCAGAAACCGTACACGATGGCGCGTAGGAGTAGTGGAGGCCCTATGCCCCGCAAGGGGAACTTCACGGACATAAGTAGTAAGTATGTACCCAGTTTGCGCGTAGGATCGATAGCTCGATTTGGACTATTGTTGGATTTTTTACCTGAGTTTTTTTTGTATTTTGAGTTGAGCAATTCATTTGGAATTGAGTTGGAAGGATGTTGACATGACAGATGGCATATCTTTAGTTATGATTATGCCAAACTCAACTCAGTTGACTCCAATTTCTTAATATGCACGTGTTCCATAATTCGTTTGAATTTAGAAAGGCCACGAAAAGAAATAATGTTAACTATTCATAGTCAATAGATACTTAGCGCTTTAAGTTCTAAATAAATGATATTTCCTTTCCTAAATAAAAAAATAAAATAATTTAAAATATAAAAAAAAACTCAAAATGTATATTGGTTTCTCGAAAACGGCTCCATTGATTTGGGTGAAATTTTCACAGTTTGACCTTATGGGCGAGAAAAAAATATTTATTCAAATCCACCCACTGCCATGCCCACTAGTTTACTTTTTATCTCGGAAATTCCTCTAATTTTTTAGGAGACTATTCAAATAATTTGAATGACATTTTCACAGTTTGTTCTTTTAGAGAAAAGTTGAAAAGAAAATTTAGTAAAATCCGCTCGCCGCCACGTCTACATTTATAATTTCTGGGTTTCGCGTGGAAACGGCGCTACCAATTTGCATGTAAACTTCAAAGTTTATGTTTCTGAGCAAGAAAACAAATTCAAAAATGTTTTAAGTTAGATCCGCTACGCAAATAATTTGGATGAAATTTTCATAGTTTGTTTTTTCTGTAAGAGAACAATTGAAAAAAAATATTTTAGTGAAATCCGCCTACTGGCACGCCCACTTTTATCATTTCTTGGTTTCTATGATACGACTCTAGCGACTTGGATGAACATTTCAGAGTTTGTTTTTATGAGCAGCAAAAAATTTAAAAATAATATTTTATGTAATATCCGCCCATTGTCATGACTTAAGTAATAAGGTATTTTCGCATACGACTAAAGTGATTTTAAAGAAATTTTCATAGTTTGATTGTATGAACGACAACGAAATAAAAAGTTGGTTTTAGTAAAATTCGTCTATTGCCACGCCCACATTTTATCTTTTCGTGATGCTCGTAAACTACCCTACCAATTTGGATGAACATTTCAGAGTTTTTTGTTCTGAGCAAGAAAAAAAAATCAAAAATGTTTTAAGTAACATCCACTTGCTGTCATGTCCACTTATCTAATTTCTTAGTAACTCAAACAAGTTTGATTTAGTAAAGTCCGCCCATTTCCGCGCATACTTTTAATAATTTCTTGGTCTTTTGGAAACGGCTCTAACGATTTGGATGAAATTTTCATAGTTTGCTCTTATGATCGAGAAAATAAATTAAATAATAGATTAAATAAAACCCTCTAACTAACACGCTTAATTTTATAATAATTTCTTAGTTTCTTTGGATATGACACCTTATATACAAATGCATAAGAAATTCTCAAATCCACCATGGTCCGTGAATACAGCCAACTCAAGAAAGCACTCTCTCTTTTTTAATTGGTACGAAATGAAATCTTTCAATTCTTCTATCTTCATTCTGTCATTCCATATAATAAGAAATATCAGATACACAATCTACCTGTTTCTCGAGTGATCAACCGTGTAACTGTATTCGAGAACCGACAGTTATCACTGTTACTTTTTTACGAATTCACAGGAATGATGAAAGCATTACTCTTAAATAGTTTAGTAGAAGTGATTGAATTAGAAATGTATGAAAGATGAGACATCATTTGACTGATGAATGGAAATCATTCGAATGATTTCAGATGAAGTATCGAGATGTCTCGAAATAATGTAAGAATTGATTATAATGGATCGTTATTGTTGGGTTAGTATATTTATCTAAGCCACGCATAAGTACACTGCCGATCAATGGAACAGGTTCATTTTGTTAACAGCAAAGAGAAGCTTTTTTTCTCCTAAAAAAATAAAACTATCGTAACGGTAAATTTTAACAATTCTCACAATACCCCTGGAAAGACGTGTTTTCCGGTGAATTTTAAAAAGAGCTAACATTTACGATTTACATATAAAGGAATCACCAAATATTCTTAAAGCATGGATTATGTATGAGTAGTATGTACAATGTCAATCAATTAAACTTATAAGTTGAATTTTAATAATTTTTTTTTTAAGAAATCTTCACGGCCGCTAGTAAAAATATTCACAGACATACTTTTCAAGTTCAAAAGTGCGCTTAAACTATAATAACTTCATTTGAAACACTCTTTTTAATTATTTTCATTTAAAATACAATAAAATGACATAGGAAAGCCCAAAAAAATAAAAATATTAAGTAGCTTAATAGCTCAATCTTCATATTTAAAAAAAAAAACTCGAGAACAACCAACACCAGCACTTCATGTTCATTCCTCTTTTTACGAACCCCTCGTCGTCATTAGCTTCACCGGAACTGTTGTCGTCAAAAAATAAAAACAAAACATAAACAACTATGGTAATTATTGACGAAAAGAAAATATAACCTAGGTTACAATGTACAAAAAAAGACCACCATCCGTCAGCCGCATGGTTTTGATTTACCCTACCTGTGTCAAAAGTATTATCTCAATTTAAATAATAATTTACTTTTTCCTGCTATGACGATAACCAACGAAAAGGTTGCAAGTAGTTTCCCAAGTGAAGTACTTAAGGGCCGAGGTAAGGTCATACCTGCACTACGCCACCCGTAATTAACTACATACATAATATGTATGCATATTGCATACCACCCAACGTGAGACGGATCTCTCTTATACTTACAGTGGTATATGTAATTTTGTTTTTCTTGCGTTTAATTGGACCGTTTATGGAGTGAGTCAAGGAAAAAGATTCAAGTACTTTTATGGAAACCCAGTTCCCTAGTTACAGAAATTTTCTCATTTTCTCCGGAAAAATAAGAACTGAACCACCGAAAGAAAATAAGATATAAACATATAAAAGTCTGTTTACATCGCAGGAGCTAATCTCAAGCCCAATCGACTTGAATAAATATGTAGCACCGAAAAGTTGTATGTATAGGTACAAGAACTTAAGTTAATGATTGGGTCGCACGATCTTGCTCTAGTTAAATGTTATTTCATATTAGGGCATAATTAGGATTGCATTCATGATTTCCTGAAGTATCTCTGATTAAGCATTCAAAATAAATCCTATTTGCTGACTCAATAAAACAACAATTATTCACAGTAAATATATATGAAACTGATACCTAATGCCGGATTTAGACGACTGGCAGTATTACAGTCAAAATCTTAGCATTATTTTTTTTTTGCCGTGTATATGGTCGAAAATGTGCAAGTAAGTATGTTTGTCATTAAAAACTGCCAACCAGAATTTTTGTTAAGTTGCGGCATTATAATAGCATCGTGTAAATTCAGTACTGACACCAATTTGAATGAATGAACTTGCTCATTTTTTACTGCCAGTTGGCCGTATTTTTATATGCCATTATTTTAGTTACGTATAAAGGCTTTTCATTAATTCAATTAATGACAGCAGTATTTTGACAGTAAATAGTGCGAACCTGGCAGTCGTGTAAATTCTGCACTTTGTGCTGTTCCGCATAGTTCTCATTTGCACGAGTGACCACTGAAGATTGCTATAATTTTGATAAAATTATAATGACCAATGATCTGTCATTTTAATTATACTGGCAAGAAGAGCATGTTCACTGGGTAAACAAAATTGAGTGCTGCAACTAACCACTACATGTGGCCGTAAAAGGAATAAATGTCAAAAAAATGTTGTAAGCGCTATATTTTATGTACCCACAATGTAACGTCAGCTGCGTTGAAGAGTTTGAAGCACCTTCAATTCCATGTAAACGTTTGGTTCGACTCGATTATGCACTGCACGTTATTTTTCAAATGTCAACAAAGCTGTAAGCACGTAAATGTAAAAAGTTGGCCAATTATTGCAGCACTGAGTACAGCTCCGTTGGGTTATGCTCGAAACAATGGGTTCACTAAAAAATCGAACTATAGTTATCCGGAGAGGTTGGCGTTGTTGTAATCCCATGTAAGAATACAGCTGATGACAAGACGCCGAAAAACTTTGGCATACCTACTTTTGTATATCCCATGAGAAATGTCAAAAACATATGCACAAACCCATACAAATTTAACCTATCCGATTCCGATGTTGGTTGTTCAGGAACTTAAGTGGATACTAACCCACTTTAGATAGGATATCGTACCAACATCTGAATGAACCCATTGATTTCTTGTGTATTCTTTATTTTAAATTTTGTTATCTATTCGATTCTGTATGTGTTGTCATCAAAGATGAGCAATGCAAAGATTGGTATTTGAGGCAACTATTTTGGTTTGCCTACATGATAATACCGGTACTGTTATGAAACTTATCTGGGTAGGATAAAACTTATATTTTTGCGTCTGTGTGTAGTATCACCACATCATATATTTTTGTTGCATTTCCCATCTATTCATGGATAGAAGATCAAATTTACAAATCCGTACAAACAATGTAAGCAAATGGGTTTTGGAGAGTGCAAAGTACTAAAGCTTCTCATCTTGATAAAAAGTTTAATTTTATTTGCAAAAAGTTGAATTTAATTTGAAAATACTTTATCTTACGAGTATGAACACCAAAAAAAACATGTGCCGAGTAAATTAAAATCGCTTATCGACCGAAAAATTTACCAAATCCAAAATGGCCAAATTGAATGGCAAAGTATATGAGTTGGGTATTTAGATAAAAGCCTACAGGCTGGCGCACGAATCGTGCTACAAAAATAAAACGTAATAACTTTTTTTAAGTGTGAGTAATCGGCTTATTTTTTTTATTTTATAGGCTACTATTTAGATATATTAAAATGAATGCTTGGGATACTGAAAAAAGAATTTGGATAGTGGAGCGATACCATTCTTTCCAGTCCGTCATTTCCGTCCAAAGGGAATTTAGGCTGGAGTTTGGCGGTACTCCCCCGAGTAGATGGATCATTATGAGGCTGGTGAACATGTTTGCCGAATCTGGAAGCATCGAACGGAGACCGTATCATCTAGATCCCAATGTTCGGGTTCAGGATACAATCGTGGCTGTTGCATCGGCAATACAGGCAAATCCAAGTGTTTCGACTCGAAACATATCGGTCCAAATTGGAGTTAGCAGACGGTCATTACAACGGATACTTCATGATGACTTAAACTTTTTTCCGTACAAAGTCCAAATTACAAGCAAGTTAAACCCTCAGGATTTGCCTGTTCGCCTGGAATTTTGCCGAAAAACGATTGCAATGGCCGAAGAAGACAACACATTCATAAATTGTTTGTTCGTGTTTGATGAGGCCCATTTTGACTTTAGCGGCAATGTTAACAAGCAAAATTGCCGTATATGGAGTAAATCTAATCCAGAAATGCTCCATGAGATGGAACTGCACCAAGAACGAGTCACTGTGTGGTGTGAAGTTTCATCAAGGTGTATTGTCGGGACATACTTCCTTGAAGAAAACGCTGTAACACAAACTGTCAATGGGGACCGTTATTTAAGGATGTTGAAGGAGTGTTTTTACCCAGAACTTCGCCGAAAACGTATCCCTTTCAGCAGCATTTGGTTTCAACAAGATGGAGCAAGCGCACACGTAGCCACACAAGTTATGGCGGAGCTCCAACCAAAATTCTCAAGCAAATGGATATCCAGAAACTGCACTTTCCGCTGGCCCCTAAGGTCACCTCACCTGACTGCACCAGACTTTTTTTATGGGGTTAGGTCAAGCAGGAAGTGTACAAGACGAAACCCAGGAATTTAACTGAATTGAAGTAGTCCATTAAGAAAATAATTGAGGCGATCCCAATTTCAACCCTCGATTCGTGCGCCAGCCTGTATATTAAAATTCTCTATCTCCGGAATAGCTGACATTTAGTCTAGTTTGATTTTACCGAAAGTGACAGGACACGAAATGCCCAAGTAATTGATCAAAGAGCCAGAAGCCCTTACAAACATTTCTATTTGTTCTTTTATTTTTGACACAAAAACTAAATGTTATTTTCTATATAATATTCTATTAGCTAATTTGGAAAAACTAATATTTTGTTCAAAGGAGAACACTCACGTAAGTTTTATCATTCGTGCGTCGGTCGGTCAGAATTTAACGATTGATATGAAATCGATAAACTTCGATAATAATCGACATTCAAAATAAGATATGTATATAGAAATCAATAAATCGAAAAGTCAATTATCGATTAGAAAATCGATAACCGATATCAGTGTATTAACGTTGATTATTATAATCTAAAATAAAATGCACGACTCGATCGCACGAACTTGCACTTATATTCGATCACATCCTATACACTAGATTCTTAGTAGAAACCAGCTAAACATAGTTTTAAACTCGTTTTCCACAAAATTAATTTAAATTTTTTCTGAATAAGTTATTAGTAATATAAGCTTTTTAGTAATTAGTAAGCTTATTAGTAATATAAGCTTTAAAATATATTTTTGCAAAATGAACGTCATCCGTTCTCGAAATATTGAATCTTCAAAAATTCAAAAATAAAGAAAAATATTTCTTTTTCAAAAATCCAAAAAATATATTTTAGAAAATTTTGGTTTGCAGTATTATTTAGAGTTTTAAATGCCTCCTATACAGTTTTTTTTATCGAAATCCGTTAAGCCGCTTATGAGAAAGTCGGAAATAAAAAAAGTTTGTATGGCAGGTACCGTTAATAACAAAATTGTAAAAACAAATTTTAGACCAAATTTAGTCTATATTTTGGTCTAATTTTTTTTTTTAGTAAAGTATTGCACACACTTTTTTTTACTAAAATCGTTAGAGCTGTTTTCGAGATAATTAAGATGGTAGAAAAAATTGTTTGGCAGGACAGACAGACAGAAGGAATTGCGGTACCCAGTTTTTGGTGGTCTCTATCGTCGTAATGTCAAGTTTGATTAAAATCTCGAGTTTGATTTTTTTTTCCAAATGCAAAACTTGCCCTAGAATACCTATATCCCAAGTAAAAAAGAGACAATTAACACGAAACCAATTTATTGATATGTATTTACAAATCCATGACATGATCTTTCAAACAAAAGTGGTACTTCGTTTGGCAGTAACAAAACGAGACATGACTTTCAGAATAAGTGCTGAATTGCTGAAAAGAACCCTGGAGCCACTGCAATTTGTTCATTAAATTAAAAAAAGCTAGGGAAAAAAATCAAAACTCAAAAATTCAAAGAGTTTGTCTATATTGAGTTAATCTTTAATCAATAAAATGCCTACTTCATAAGATTTAGTGGAGTCAGCTTTAAAGAAAAACTACTCAAACTGGGAATGCATATAAGAAAGAAAACCGACAAACTTGGAAATATCTTGACTTGTTGGTTAATTTATAACCAGTTTAAAATGTTTTTTTTTTCTTATTGATTAGATATTAATGTGGTATTAAACCTTGTTTTAAAAGTTTAAAACAAGGCTTAAGGTTACAAAAGCTTTCAACATGAGTCATTCCTTGTGCCCGCATACCATGAGAACTCTTTTGCTGTTGTAATTTGATGGTTCATAGTGCAACCACATTAATCCACTATTCATCGGATGTGATATCACACTGTGATATGGTTGATGGGCTTAATGTGAATTTGTAATAAACCAAAATGATGTAATCCACCAAAATTGATACGATGAATCGAATTTCCAGTGAAAGAAAAATCTAAATTTTAAACTTTCACTTTGTAAGAAATATTATAAAAATAAATCGGCAATTATGGAAAACGAAATGAAAGACTGAATTTTGTTAGAATGGACACACGTAAGTGTTGGTGTTTTAGAGTTGTCAAAGATGAAAATCGAGCAAATTCTTTTAAGAACACAATAGACCAACTAAACAAAAAAAAGTATATCGCGTTTAGATTTAGATGTCTTTATACGTAATTTAAATTAATTATTATAGGAAATTTATTAAAACTGCATTGTAAGTTAATGTTCGTACATAATGCCTCCGCAAAACAGGGCCCCAGAACATGCTTTGAAAAAAATATTTCGAATTCCGACGAGTAAAAACTACATAATCATCGTCATACAAAATTTCAAAAGCTACAACATCACAGTCCCAAATAGCGATATCTGGAAGCTACAGCATACTGAACTCTCTCTCTCTCTCTCTCTCTACAAATCCAGAGCAACAACAAAGACAGAGGACAGACAAAGATTAACATCATTTCCAACATCTGTGAACTAAAATATCAAAATTGCCATGAAACATCTCTGCAATTCTTCAAGCTCATTCGCGAGATAGTTCTAACTTTGTCCACAGAAAAGTTCAAAGAATGTGTGAGACCGTCGCGTCAGTCGGTTCTGGCTTTGCTTTTCTCCAACTATGAGGATAATATACGAGTATTTCTATGCGTGTAATGCCGGATTTACATGACTGCTAAGTTAGCAGTATTTGTGTCACTTAACTGCCATAATAATAATGTCATTAAATGAATTAATCGGTACATTCAGATGTCGGTACGATATCCTATCTAAGATAGGTTAGCAACCACTTAAATTCCTGACCAACCAATATGGGATAGGTTAAATTTGTGTGGGTTTGTGCATTTCTTTTGGGATTCTTTTCTCATGGGTTACAAAAGTATACCAAAGTTCTGAGGATAGCTTGAGATTTTTTTTGGCAGCATAGTTCGGAAGCCCACTGATATGCGTTTACACGAAGGTAAAATAATGACTGATAAAAATACTGCCAACTGGTAGTAAAGATTATTTATCGCCAATTGTCATTATTTGAAAATCGTTGTCAGCACTGAATTTAAACGATGTCAGTATAGTGCCACAATTTAATAATAATTCTTGCTGGCAGTTTTGAATGACAAATATACTGCCACATTTTCGACCATTTATACGACAAAAATAAAATACCAAGATTTTGACAGCAATACTGCCAATTTGGCAATCGTGTAAATCCGGGATAAGCTCAGTTTGTAAGGCTTCTGGAAGTAGGCATCTGACAGTTTATACGATCATGAGATTTCAAAGATTTATTTGGCATCAGTATTGAGTTTATTGCAAAGAGGAAAATTGAAAATGCATCGACTTAGAGCTAGCGACACAATAGGCACCATAAATTACAATATTGGTAAGAACTAAAAAATCCTCAAAATAAACGTTAGTATTAACAAATTCATTGCTGAAATTCGATTAGCTTTCCAAACTGACAATGAAATTATTAGTTCAACGAGAAATTTTCTGGGAATAAATTTTGCATTTGCTAGCTGAGTAGAAACCAATCCTGGCAACCCATTTCCCATTTGAAAGAGCGTACAACCAACGGAAGTGGTCATGTCAATTACCTTTTGTCCACGATTTCCGAAGAACAAATTCTATGAGCGCCAAATTGCTAACTGAAATAGTATCCTGAATAAAAAAAAATTATTTGGTGTCAATGGAAAGGCAGCTATTAACTCTTGTCCATCGACTATTAAATTCTTTGATTTCGTTCAGAATGTACATATATCCGTTTTGCACAGTAAGTACAGAACGATACCAAATTCTGATTGAAACATTATCGTAGGAAAAAGTGGACAGTTTTACGTTTTGAAAAATCTTAGCGATACCCGTTGATCTTGTCGAGTTGAAGCTACTAAAGCCATTGTCAACAGTTATTCTGAAATCGAAGAAGCTCTAACCAGCATATCTTCTGAAAAGGAGCAAAAAGAAAAAACATCGAGAGGAATGAAGCATGGCACATTTTACAAAAGATAAGTGGTCTAGAAACGGCTGTATGAAATCTGCATTGCGTACATTAAAATCATTAAAATAATTCGTTGAATCCAAAAAAGACATAATTTTGATAAATACTAGGAAGCAGCTAAAGGAATATTTCATACTGACCAATATGTACAATCACACATACTAGAAATGTGAGGTTGAATCCATTCGATTACATGAAAGCACAAGAAGCAAATCTGTCACCAAAACAGAAATTCAAAGTATCCGAGTAATCGACCAGCTATGTGTTTCTCTTAATGAAAGATTGCATGCATAGGAAGCTGGACTTTCGAGGTTCGGATTTCTCAATCGCATAGAGAAGATAGATGCTGCAAATTTGCTCGCTGCAGCAGAGGCATAGGTGAATGTGTACAAAGATGATTAAGAGCCTAGTATTGGTAATAATTTCTTTCCATTTGTATCTCAGATCGACCTGTACAAAAGTTATTATGAAAAAGTCCAATCTACCTATCTATTTTGCTACCATATTCTTGAAGATCAAAATTTCGTAGCTCCATTCACAAAACATTGAAATTGCACTGCGAATTTGATGGTATTTAATGGCGCTGGTGAGCCCCCATTTTCGAAAATGAAAGTTATAAAAAATAGGCTTCGGACTACGATGAGACAAGACTATTCATACTCAGCATTGAAAGGGATTTTCTCCGGGAACTGGATTTCAGCGAAATTCTCAAAAATTTTTCGTCGAAAAAAAAGCACTCATAAGGTTCCATTCTTTAACGCTCTAATTTAATTTTACATAATTCTTATTTTTATCTATATTTATACAGGGTGTCCGCCGGGAAGGTATACTACTTTGTTTTGACCCCCTTTTGGTAAACATTAGTCTTGACAGTTCATGTTTGGTAGTCGTGAATTAGACACGAGTCAAATTTATTATGGAAAAATATTCGATAAACCAACGTGATTTAATCGTTAAAACATTTTATCAAAATCAATCATCGATTACTGTGACGATGAGAAAGTTACGTGAAATTATTAGGAGAAACAACGTGCCAACAAAACGCACTATTTATCGTGTAGTGGAATGATTTCGAAGAAAGAGGGTCTGTAGGTGATAGGCCCAAGCAAAACAATCCATCAACCTCAATTCGACGCCGGCCGTGCCCAGGTGCTTGGTCTTCAAAGAACAACTTTGGCCATAATTTTGCACAAGGATTTGCATTTGTTTCCATTTAAGATTCAGTTGACACAAGAGCTTCTTCAACAAGACCACTTACGCCGCCGTACACATGCCAATAGGATGTTACACCTAGCCCATGACATCCCCGATTTTCATGAAAAAATCATAATGAGTGACGAGGCACATTTTCATTTGAATGGATATGTGAATAAACAGAATAGTCGGTTCTGGGCAATGGAAAAACCTCAAATTATTTATCAGTCACTTTTGCATCCATTAAAAGTTTTAGTCTGGAGTGCAATTTTGTCAGGAAGAATCATTGGACCGTACTTCTTTGAAAATGAAAACGGCGTAACGGTAACTGTGAATGGGGAGCGATATCGTGATATGATTGAAAACTTCTTAACGCCACAGCTGCATGTTTTGGGCTTGATTAACATGTGGCATCAACAGGACGGTGCCACATCGCAAACAGCCAGGATTACAATGGAATTACTGCGAGTTCTCTTTCCACAACAAGTTATTTCAAGAAATGATGTTGATTGGCCTTCACAGTCGCCTGATTCGACTGCTCCGGACTTCTTTTTATGGGGATATCTGAAAAGCAAGGTTTATGCAAACAAACCAGAAACGCTTGAGCAACTCAAACAAAATATTCGTGATGAAACTAATGAAATACCGCGTGAACTTTGTCAGAATGTAATGAAAAATGTGCTCAAAAGGGCTCGCATTTGTGAGACTAACAGAGGCGTACATTTACCTGATATTGTATTCCATACATAATTGCCGACATTTAATAAAACATTTATCAATATAAGATCCATTCTTTCATTTAATCGAAAATTAAAACAAAGTAGTATACCTTCCCGGCGGACACCCTGTATTAAGGGTATATTCAAGGGCTGAAAACCCGTATATACCTCAGAAATTTTCTGTTTTCTGAAGATTATACCGGTTTTCCTCCGTATCCTGAATACCCTTAATAATGTCTGTTAAGATAATTAACTTGATTTCGCAATAAATTATAGACATTCGAATGAAAAAAAAATGTTAATTTCATTGGGAAAATATGCTTTGTTGCCCCAAGGCGCCTAGACCTCTAAATCGTACGCTAGTTTCGAATATAAAAACACACCACAATCTTAACTTAAAACAAAAACTAAACTTTTCTTCAAATAACTCGAGTCTGCATTAATTACATTCGACGACTTCCATTGCTGAATGGAAAATTGGCGTGAAATCGGAGGGAATATGTAGCTGTACCTCGAAAAATCGACAAAATTCATTGTTTTTTTTTTAAGCAAACTGTATACATTTCATATACGAGTACTATACATGTCGGCATTTACGTTCAAAGTATTTTTCAAATGCCAATAATTGTGTTAAATTTCGAGAGATTGCTCACACGTTACTTCCAATTTCACACGCTTGTCCCATTTAGCACTGGAAAAATCTTCAAATGTAGACATTAATCGTTCATTGTTGATGGTAATAATATTATTAATAATTAACTTACCTTTACTTCGCTTTATTTTAGTTTTACATCTGTACATACATATTTACATATCCTTTCTCACCAGTAATTACCTGAAATAAATAAAAATAAATATTTAAATTTTTGTACATATGTACATATGTATATGTATGTATGTATGTACATATATTGAATTATACGTATATTTACTATGTAAATGATATTCAAATTAAATTTAAATAAACGATGTATTTATAATAAAATAATTATCAAACTTTGTAATAGGATAACTAACTTAAAAATTATTGTTTTTTCCCGTTTTATCTCTGAATTTTTCGCCATTCTTAATTACGAATACATTTTTCTAATCTGATTCTCGAACAAATTATATTTTTTTTAATTCCGGATTCCAAAAAAAAAAACAAACAAATCATCCGTTACTTTATAAACAAAAATTCATTATTGTACAGTAAGAAAATACAAAGAACGTAAATCACACATTTAGTACAGATTACACTAGGACTGCGGTTTTGTTTTGCTCATAGGGAATTGGACGAAAATGTTGACGAATTCAAAAGACATATCTTTATATTTTCGTGCAATGTTGTTTGTTTTGGTGTTGGTCGAGGTATCGCTTAGAAACAGTAATTTTATCATTGGAAGTTCCATAATAAAATATTTACCTTCAATACGCCTAAAGAACTATAATTTAAAAAATATCAACGTGTTTTTCAGTATAAGCACTGATTGATTTTGACAGTTAATGGTGGCCATGTTGTTTTAAAAAGAATATAATATACCAAGACAGTGCGCTTATAATATTCTATCCTGTTGGAAAAGTTAAGCCCATTCGCCATTTTTGAGTTGGAGAGAAGAGTATATCATAGTTTTTAAGATAGCTTTCTACAGAGGTCTCTCGCTCTCCCCTCTATACTTGCGTAGGTTAAATTAAAACCCTACTGAAAAATGACATTTGAACTTTATTTTTTGCATGCAATGCTCAGTCCCGTAGGTCGGGTAGGTATAGGTAGAGTTTATTTTTATTTTTTTTTTAATTTTCAATTATTTTCCATCTAACGTATATGGATACGAAAGCGGATTCTTAAAGAGGGATTTGTGAGTGAATCATCGCCTAAGCCTTCAATTAGACTGCAGTATGCCAAGCTAACATCCCGTAGGATGATCTTCTAGTCCCACATTCACATATGTATGTATGGTAAGTCTTAGTAGACATTCGTGTACTTTCTTAGCATGTCGTGTGGTCACCAGACCCAGAGGGAGTATCATCCTTACATATATGTAATTAGGAGAAACATATTAGCAATTCACACCACAGCCACCTAAAATGTGTCAAACTAGGCAACTGGTTGAATGTCAATTGAAGAGAAGTCCGATCCAACTGTGTGATCGTCCGGTTTTCGTTCAGCTTGAGCCCTTTTCAAAGAGCAGTTGTCTGTTTTCTTGCAGTCCTAGGAGTTGGACGGAGGATATGTATATGGTGCGTAAGAAACCAAAATAATGGCTTATTATAAAGTTATTTAAAATCGACGTCAGTCGAGAAGTGGCTTACCCAAAGATTGTGCTCTTATTCTGGCCGATATGGGGCATTTGCACAGCAAACGAATGATAGTTTCCTTTTCCTTAGACAACCAGATCAGTGAATATTCTGAGTATTTTAAGTGAGCCTAGCTTCACAAAGTTGTACTACCTTTAAATGTTTTAACACAGCGCGGGCGTGAAGTTAATCAAGAGAAAGATGGAAAGGAAAGATTTGTGGCGCGATGTTCTGAGACTGTATGTGGTTGTCGTCTCAGATTTTAATCCCCAGGGCTGGCGGCTGAACTAATGCGGAGAAATTTCCGTGTCTTATTTATCTATGTCCCTTATAATTCGCATTTGTTTTTTATTCATTGTCATATTTATCGGTATACTAGTGTTACTCAATCACATGTTGTTAGTGCTATGTCTTAACAGCAGTAAACCAGCAACTCATTGTATGCCATTTATTTTAGAATTGGTTCTTAATGGAAAAATAAGAGGACATAGACTACGGCAGGGGTCGAACCTGTGACCATTAGGTTGATAGGCGAACACACAACTATCGCGCAACGGCCACCCACCCAGCATAATCTCCTATTGTCCAGTGCCAAGTACATGTTGTAAAAACACCGCTATTTAAAAATTATGAAAGCGAACCCTTAAAATAGCCATAAGATGTTGGCCTTTCACAGAGATTAATTTGCCGAATTTTGAGCCTGTAATTGGACAGATTCCAACTACGAGTAACTGGTTGAATATAATCGAGACATAGCTGCAGCTGGAATAGCTGACGAAATATTGAATACTGCTACATTCAGTGCCGCAAGAGTTGGCAGACTCTTAACTCTTCCTTGTTTTGTTTACATGTGGTTCAAGAAGCCTCAAACTATTTTCGATCGTCAGTAACACAGGAGCTGAACAAAAATTACGGTAGACAGCAGTTTGTGTGTGTTGACGGGATTATAGAGCATTGCAACTGACCAAAAAATAAACCCCAACAAGCTAAATTTGCCTATTTCAAATGTTGCCAATCCCAACGAAGTCTACTAATGGACAATTATAACAATGTCATTTAATATTAATTTCAACTAAAACAAAATTTGTTCATGTCTCACACACAACTTGCTTCATTCAATTTTAATCTTCAATTTCAATCGTCCTTATCCTATTGAAAAACCCTATAGAATTTAGATATTAATGCCGGGAACTGTTCTAAGATTTTTTTTCTTTTATACTGTCGAATTTCAACCACGAATTGGTCGAACGCTATAGTAAACCCTATAGAGCAAACGCAAAAACTTTTAAATTTGTTTTTACAATTTGAACAAAAACCCACAAAAGTTTTTGCAACCAGTTAATAAAACATTCATTTCGTTTCAATTCGACTTAACGTGGCCGTCCACTAAAAAACATAAAGTATCAAAGTTCATTGACTCTAAAAAAGGTTGAAAAACTTTGTTTCCCTTAAACACACAAATAATGGGAGCCTGGTATCGACCAAATAATGCACGAATGCAAAAACAATAATCCTATCGAAAAGTTTATTTTCGGTCTTTATTGAAAATGTAATTCAATTCAAAGTAATGAAACTTTTTTTTTTGTTTTAATATTCTAGGTACTGAAAACAAATACCATAGAAACTTCGGAGCTTATATTTAAAACAAAAATAAAACCATCAAACAAAACAATAACGCTCTATCGGATATAAAGGCATCCTGTTACCAGCATCCATTTCGCTACGGCAACAACAATTTCATAACATTGCCCAACCAAACATTCGTGAAGGCAAGGAATTCTATTGAAAAAAAATAGGTATTTATCTAGAAATTCACTGCAAAAGGATTAAACCCTACGGTGGATATGCATGCATATCTGCTATTCACAAAAAGTTCAATAAAATTGCAACACTTTCAAACAAGTATAGAAAAAAAAATGTCTACATATATTTTAAAACGCCGGGAATTGTATTCCAAACATCCCATATGAGTATACTTGTTGTTCAATAAATTCTATGAAAAAATAGTCAGGGCAGAGGAGTATATACAAAATTTATATACGGAACACTTTAAATCTATAAAATAATAATATTCATGGAATGTACAATGGGGTGGCACGTTTCCATTCGACATAAATGTCGTCACACAAACAGAAATGCAACTAGATTTGCCATGAATTAGATATACCTAATCTCTAACCTATATAAATATAGGCAAATAGGCAACGACAAAGGTTACCAACTTAATAAAATTAAGTGTTTTCTTCTACAGATGATTTTTTTTTTCAAAAACTTGTATGTATTACTCTTATGAGATTTTCGTTTGGTAACAAAAATCAATTTATTGTTGGTTTAGATCTATAAAAAAAAACTGATTTTGACAATTTTGCCTTAGATTGGCCAAAAAAATTGATTTCTTTTCTGATTTTAAATCAATTTTGTAGATCTGGATTTTTCGGCAGATCTACCCCTCTTTTACTAACACCCTATGCATATATATAATTGACAGCCATCAGTTTGACTAATTCTTGTTTCATTTTTTTCTTTTGCAAGAAAAAATTTAAATAGTTTTGACTTCACATGGAAGCAGTCTTAAGTGAATTAACTAATTCGTCCAGCGTATTTTCAAACTTACAAACTTGAAATTAAAAACAACGTTCGAGTCAATATGTGGGAGCTGTTACCGCTACCTCGTTGACAGATACAAAATGAACCAATACTATATGAAGTAAAAATCAATCTGAAAACGTATTCGATTCGTTAAGAAAAAAATTAATTTATAGATCAAAATATAAATTTATCAAACGAAACCCCCATTACTTTGTAACTTTCCGTTCACATTACACATATTACAATGGGTACTCGTACATTCAAAAATCGAACCATAGCTATCCGGATAGGTTGGAGTTAATCCCATGTAAGAACACAGCTGATGACAACAGCTTCTACCAAAAAAAAATCTGAAGCTATCCGAAAAATGTTTGCATACTTTAGTATCCCACGAGAAATGTCAAAAACATATGCACAAACCCATACAAATATAACATATCCTATAAGTTCAGGAACTTACGTGTATACTAACCTTTCTTAGATATAGGCTATCGTACTGATATTTGAATGTACCCAATGTATACTCTTGCGCATGCTGTCAAAATTCGGTTATCATATATATTTGTGTCATACAAGGGGTTCTGATATTTGCCATATCCAATCTGATTTCTGACACATCAACATACATGAGTCAATATTTCAGTAAAAGGTATTCAATAGCAGCAGATGGAAAATGCCTGTTATTTGAAATAACATTTAAAATTTTAAAACTTTTATTTTTGTCAAACCGAAAATGGAATATAGATGATACAGTGGATGTCAATGGCGCAGTGCATATAGTTCTTCACTGCTAACTTAGGCGTGTAGGTTCAATATCAATCCTCACACTAGGCAGCATTCTGTTCTATACCTCCAGTTTTAATTGGATGCCGCCAGTGGGTTAAAATGATATAGTAAATACCTAATTCTCAAATCTGTGCGAACAAAAATTTCTTTCCTATCTTTCTATTCTTCTAACTAGTGCCGTGAAATTCAGGTTGCATTTAAAAGAACTTAAGGTCTTACAGGCATATAGTTAAAATTATTATTAAAAGTGATGAATAATTAATTTTAAATTTGGAGTGGAAAATAGTTTATTGAATTTGTTAAAAATTTTGTTTCATAATTCTTATTTCAGTAACGGCTATTTATTACTGTTATTTAAAAGTAGCAATAACAGATAACTAGCAGTTTGGCCATATCCATATCCATTCCATTTGTGACATAATGGTCTCTGAGTTTTAGCACATGCGCGAACTTGAACGAAAATGGAAACTCGGAAGAACATACCGTGTAATGTGTAGCGTGACTCAGAAACAGTTCACTGACAAGTATATGTACTAAAAATCTAAGAAAAAATCTTAATTTTAAATCTCATTGGTGGAGGTTTAAAGTTTTAGTACATTCGCGTCACAGAACACATATTAAAGATAATATATTGCGAGTTTTCATTTCCGTTAAAGTTCGCGCATTTGTCAAAACTCAGAGATATTCGTGTCACATTTGCCATGGACATGCGCATAGGCATGTGGCGAACTGCTAGTTGCAATAGCTGTTACTGCTACCTTTAAATAACAGTTAATAAATACCTGTTACTGAAATAAATAATTATGGATACTAAATTTCTGGGTGGTCGTGGCGCGATAGTTGTGTGCTCGCCTGTCAACCTCGTGGTCACAGGTTCGATTCCTGCCATTGTCTATGTCTTCTTATATTCCATTCAAAACCCATTCTATGCATTACATGCTGTTCAGACATAACACTAACAACATGTGATTGAGTAAACTATTCATAAGTATGACAACGAAATAAAATAAAATAATGCAAATTATAAGAGACATAAATAAATAAGAAACGAAAATTTTCTCCGCATTAGTTCAACCGCCATCCCTGGAGATAAAATCTGATACAACAACCACCATCTCAATACGTCGCGCCACACATCTTTCTATCCTTCTTTCTCTTCTTTCACAGGATGCCGCGCTGTCTTAAAAACATATAAAGGGTATTCATAATCCCTTGAACGCGTGCAAAATTATAAAAACAAAAAAAATACAAAATTGTCAATAAAATAGCAAGTTTAATAAATTATTTTCTAAAATAATGTTAAAATTAATTATTCATCATTTTATCATCTATATTCAGCTATTTGGTTCGATGAAAATTATCGATAGACATAATTGCTTTGTTTCATCAGTTTTTCTATTTTAATTTTCACATATAAGTTCTTATTTTTTAAAAAAAGTTTAAAGCCTTACTGCTTTTTTTGGAAGTACTTCGTTGTTCCCGATTTAATTAGTTGCTTTTTCCAACAATTTTATCAATGTATTTAAATAGGGAATATCTAAGAGGTACCTGTATTTTATTTATTTTGTTCTAATGTTCTAATTTGCGATTTTAGAGTTTCAATTTAATTACTAGTGATTTTAACGGCTTATTTATTTACCACTAAAAAACAGTTAGAATGAAATAAACGAATGATGACTTGGTAACCAAGAATTATCAAAATCACAATTAAGCAAAATATGTAATTAGAAAATAACAAATTTAGCTTGATGACTGAAATCAATAATATAACCAGAATCTGAGTTAAACAAAATCGGTAATCAAAGTTAAATAACTTTTTGTTAATGTTAAACGATTATCAACATAAAATATTTAAAAAATCGATCTGCTAATACCTGTTACTGAATGACTTTAACTAAAATATCGACCCATCCCTATTTGTATGTGGATCTGCCAAAAATCAGAGTGCATTTGTCAAATCTCAGAGACATTTTGTTAAATGTGACAACCAAATTTTTGATTTGTGATAACCGAATTTTGACAACATGCCCAATATATTAATTAAAAATATGTGTACTGTGCATTCGATACTCGCTTTTAGACCGACCGCAATAATGTAGAATTATCTACTCAGGCGTTTATGACACGTAGTTATCTCCTACTGGATTCTTCATATATTTCCTAAAACTTAAGCTGTGTTACAATTCAACATTAAAAGGGTAGCAATAACCTCATTAGTGCGTGTCAATTATAAAAAGAAGTTATTGCTTCGTTCATTTAAATCGTATCCAAACAAAATGGGAAGGATTCAAATTGTAGGCGTTGCCATGTTGATTTTTTATAGGTTTTTGCAAATGGATTTGGATGCCCAATTATTGAACATGCATATGTAATGCCCACTTTGCTCAGTTTCGCTTAAGTCACGTTCGCTAAAGGATCACAACCATAATCAGCTTTAGTGAGATTAAGCTATTGTCAAAATGTAACGAAAAGTTGCCAGAAGCAGCATTGAAACGGGGCGATTTCATTAATATAAAACTGCAACCGACGATTTCTTTCTTTGAGTTTGATAAAAACAGATTTTTCATTCTCCGCGCAAGCAAAAAATATTGTAATAAATTATCTGTCTGTCAGCACTGTCAAAGATGTAACAACATTGCCAAATATGTCTCATAATTTACGGTACTGTAGACACTCCCGCCACCACCGCACCGTTTGTACCGAATGATTATGGGAAGCACCACTCAGCACTAACTGTCGCCTGGGGAATCCGGCTCGAAGGACCAATGTCTATTCGACATCGCCTTAAAGTTATTTTAAATTATTTTTTTTAATAAAACACAACTTAAAATGAGGGATGAATGTATTATTTCAAAGTAGTTAGGTTTAATATATGGTTGGAATATCATTTCAAAAAGTGACAGCTTCACTTGGTAATACCTCGATTAGTGTTCGATCAGCGTTCGGGTTTCTATTCATTTGTTGCGTTCAACAGTAACCGCATTTGCTAAGAATGGCTTTAAGATAGTTACTGAATGCAATGGGAAATTAGAAGTTTGCAATATTTGTTGCCAATATGTTTGCAGTGATAATTTAATTTTTTTATTTTCAATTTATATTATGAATGATCTTCTTCCGCAAGGGTTTAAATTCACAAAAACGTTGGTATTATAATTTGTTTATATAAATAAAATTATTTAAATATTTCAAATATTTCTGAATCTGAATTGAAGTAATGAAAACTAGTCAGTTTTGAGAATCTTAAAAAAAATATTAATTTTTACATCAAGATAAAATCAATCATAGTTGGCAACATTTCTTTTAATGGTTCGTCCGTATGACTTCCAAATTGATAAAACAAAATATTATGAATATGAGAAATAATCGCAAGTCTCTTAAAACATACACACACACACACACACATATACAACACAGATTTCGATGCTGTGGCATTTCGCTTTTGATTTCCATCAAAGATAATAAATGCTACCTCATAGCTGTGACCAATACGATGTGTCCATAAAAGATTGCAATTTGCTTCAGGCCAAGCATTAATGTTGCGCTATACACAATCTGACTCTCAACGTCTGAGCTGAGCACACAATGGAACTTGCCTTCAACTATAGGTATCTGTCGTAGGTATATAATCTCTCCTCACGTTGATTACGGACGACCTGTTTCGTGCCCCATTTGATGCAGGTAATTAGTATTCACCTGTTTTGACATCTGCATTCTATAATGCAAGTCACAAGGTGATAAGCTTATAGATAATACTCTCTCACTCTCTTATGCAAACATCAAAAAGCTATTTTAAAAATTACATACCTGTATACATCACCGTAGAATTGTGGCATGCATTTCTGCCATTTCTGGGCATTAAGCCAAGCATTAATGCAGATAAAGGTCATGAAACTATTTCTCTTGAAATTGTATGCGGTGTATGATTGCAATTTAATTAGGTTCCGGGAAAACCAATAACCGATGTGATTGTATCCGCATCCGTGTTATACCTGTGCATGGGATGGAATATACTGCCGTTTGTATGGTTATGGGGTTCGGGAGTGGAGTGGAGTGGAGTTAGGAACTTAAAGGAATCCTTTAAAATAAAGCTCTGTTTCACCTATTGTCTTAATCAAACACTAATTAGGAGCTAAAAACTACGTATAACAAAACTTGAATTGTTTTAAATGGAATCGAGAAAGTTGAGCTTCCGTTTAACTTTTTACACTCCGGTTTCCTTAAAATGAACTTAGAAGATGTTATATTTTAATTCTTTTACTGAATTTAAACAGGCTTAAGAGCGAGTTGTTTGACTTTGACGACATCGGTCCTTTAGGGATTATTGGACTTGCGACTTGAACAAACTGCACAATAATAAAACTAACGCATGATCTCAGTGCTTAGTAGATAACCATATATACTAATAAGATAAGGACCCGAAACCTCTGCTGCCATTTCGCATTTACCTACAAGCTTAAACGCTCACATACGTAATTTTCGCCCTCCTCCTCCAATAGACACATTGATAAAAACCCAAACAAGATTCCTCTTCCTCTTCCTATAGACACATAGGTAACACAGGTTGAGTAATTTATTTTGTTTTGTTTTCGATTTCACATCTATGTATTCATGGAGAGAGTGCCAAATGTACAAATACAACAATGTAAACAAGTGGGTTTTGGGGGGTGAAACGTACGAAGGTTTCCAAGCTTGGTATGACTTATTTGTGTAGATAACCAAGAAATTAGATATAATGCGGGCGTTCGGTGTCGCACAGCCTTCTGATACATTAGGCGTTTTTTCTTTTTTCGTTCAGAGCAGAGTTCTGAACAGTGTTCGAACACATAGATTGTGCACTGAACTTGTTGCAAACAGAGCGAGCTCTGAATACTGATATCTTTTTTTAACACACTTGAACCACTCAAATCCGAATACATTTTCATTTTAACCATAAATAACAATAAAACACAAAACCTACCCTTTTGTGTACACAGATACACACCAGATACAGAAAAGCAACAAGCGATCAACTTATTTCGCCAACTTAACTGTGTCGGATAATTTTTTTCTTCATATTTTCCATTTTGACACATATGCCATTTGGTACGTTCAGCAATTTACTCACATGCTCAGTCAATTATGTTCGAGCACGTCGAGTGCAATCTACACATGTTCAGAACGAAAAAAGAAACACATTTGGAGCTCTGCATTAGGCATAGAAAAAACCGGTAATTTGTTTCGGTTAACCGGTTTTCACCGGAGATTGGTTTGTCTCGGATAAACCGGTGATTTTTCAGAAATCCAATAACCGACTGAAAAAATCGGTTGATTACATTGACACTTTTATCGCCACAGAAATATAAAATGTCTTGCGAAAAAATTGTGTTGAGTTCATAAAACATACATTTGTGTGTGTGCACCTGCAACGTTATTCACCCCTGCTAACTTTTCTTTTATAGAGAAATTGTAGTGGTAGGAAGGTGAAATCATTTTGAACCACACCGAACCGAAAAATTGAGTTGTTCGATGTCGAAACCTACAATATTTTAAGGAAGGTAACTTTTGAAAAAGTTTCCATCCTATCATCTTGGCTTCCCTTCAATGAGATATACAGACGGTGTATGAGTATGTTCAATTTCATATCTGTCAGCTGATTTCATCTCATTGCGATACGGTTGTTGTTGAAAGGTTAACGTTTGTGAACTTGAACATAATTTATCATTTAAAATAAAATTATTAACTGAAATATGTTGTGGCACCTGCAATTTTCGTTTGTATGGGAGTATTTCACGAAGTGTAGTTTTTTTCGAAAATAAGAGTATTTTCCTTTCGGAAATAAGCTTATCTACATATGTACATGCTCGTACGTAGATATATTTTATTTGACATGATCGTTTTTTAAAGCAAATAAAAAAAACTAACCATTTTCGTATATAAAACCTAAAACCGGTAATTAAAAAAAACTGTTAAACCGGGAGGGAAAAAACCGGAAAAACCGAAAACCGGTTAATTTTGAATAGCCGCCATCCCTACTCTGCATGCTCTGAGTTAAAAAGAAACACAAACTAATTTTTTGACAACTCAGACTCTGCTCTGAACTAAAAAAGAAAAACGCCTACTGTTTAAAAATATTCTGTGCATTTGTGAGGCATAAAACGCTATAGGTAACCATTCCTGTCAAAAGTCAAATCAGAGAAAAAAAACTAATTGCTCACGATTACGATTCAGCTATCAGCTCAAAGTGAATTGAACATACATTTGTTGGATAAAATATAAATTTAAAATGAATTAGGAAGTAAGAACCACACATGTTTCAACCGATTCAGAAGAAGACGAGTTTTATTAGGTACGTAATTAAAGTTCACAAGCAACAATTGAAAAGACACCTGATTTCGTCGTCATCTGTGCACTTACCAGAAATTTAGCGCTAGCTTGGTTTCGATTTGGAAATCATATGTTTTGGTCATTGTTATGGTCGTCAGCTGTTAATCGGCAGTTATTTAGCATGTATTACAACAGCAACGAACGTATTGCACAGCAAAGCTATGCGACACCGAACGCCCCAATCAAACGGTTACTACCGGTTATCCAGCCGATTCAGCTCCCATACACCAAAGAGTGACATTCTGGATATGCATTGTCACTTGATGGATCTACATCGCCCCAAAACGAACAAACGCAGTTATTGTATATGGTATGGTCTTTTTCTTTAAGCTCCTCCTATGGAGTCGTGTTCTCATATAACACTCTCACGGTCAGTTAGTGATATTTTCTGAGCAGATCTGTCTAAACTGAACTTGTTAAATAAATTTTTAAACTTCCCTCATCAAATGAACCGTGTTGTAATCATATTATGGCACACTGAAGAAATAATTGCAGAATAGTGCTATACCTACATATTATATTACCTAGATATGAATTTTATGTGGTTAGAGACTCGGTTAAACTGTTGTAGGTTACAGGCAAGTGGTTTAAATCTTAATTAAAATTATTAGGATGGAAAGTGGGTTGAGGAACTTTTTTGTCATTTTTTTTATTCAAGAGCACTCCAAAAATGACAAAAAAAATTGCAACTTATTATTTTATAAAGTTTTTTTTCGCATTTTCTAGTGAAAAAAAGTCTTTTTTGTTCCTTATGAAGCTGTAAACGAAACGACACAGACTTAGAAAGTTTACTTGTTTAGAGTGGTATATCATAATCATATTATACTAATTGAGGTCGCTGAAAGATTTTTTATTAATAAATTAGTGGAAAGGTTATTTACCCTAAAAATTAATACAAAAGCTCAAAACTGGAAAGTGCAGTTTTCTTTGAAAGAAAAAACAGTTTTGTGTAGCATTTTAAATATGATTATAGTCTTCTAATATTAAATGACTTCGGATCTACACTTGGAATGTTAAAACTCTTGACAGACCACGTGAAGCCGAACAACTAGCATAGACCATAGACTGCTTACAGAGTAGGAATTACTGCTATCCAGGAAGTGCGATGGAATGTGCCAGACAAAAGGAGGATGAAAAACTGTGACTTATACTATACGGTGATTGTGATAGAAGACCAAAGAATCTATTTGAGTGCGGATTAGTCATAAGCGGCAGGCTTAGGCAAGAAGTTTTAAGCTTTCGACACCTAAGTGAGCGACTTGTGACAATCCGTTTCACGGCTTTATTCCCCAACATTAGTCTACTATGCGCTCAAGCCCCCACAAAGGAGAAGGATGACGCCACCAAGGGCGACTTTTATGAGCTCCTCGACAAAACATATGAGCAGTTACATAAATATGACGTTAATATCGTAATAACACCAAAATAGGTTAAGAGGAAATCTTTGGTAGGACTGTTGGAAAACATAGCCTACCAGACACAACGCCTGAAAATGGACTTATGCACTAATTGACTTTGCGGCGACACGTAACGTCACCATTGCAAGCACACGGTTTCCTAACCTCGAGATACATAAAGGCCTTGGCGGCATCCAGATCAAAAAACCGTCAATCAGATTGATCACGTACACGTTGCGATCGATGCAAGGCACAACTCGAGTATTCTGGATATTCGCACTTTCCGAGCAGGTAACATCGTATCGGACCACTACTTTGTTGCAGCCAAGGTAAGAATGCGAATAACCCGAACGTCATAGCAACGGAGAAATACTAAAATGAAGAATGACGTCAGAAAACTGCAATCGCAAGAGACCGCAAGAGCATATGCCGATCAAATATCCCGTAACCTCACAAGAAATCAATTGCCGCCAGGATTAAGTGCCGAAGACTAGTGGCAACGTTGCCATCAAGCCATCAGACATGCCGCAACACCAGACCTCCACCACGAAACCTCTGTTTCGATAACGAATACAGATAAACAAGTGGCATATAAATCGGAACTGCAAAGAAGGGCGAAAGCTGCTCGCGAGCTTTACACGTAGAAAAGACGGGAAGAGCACCGGCTTCTCTAGAAGAAAAAGAGAGAGCATTAAGCACGAACGAAGATATTGAGAGATGATACTCCTGGAACAACGTGCGGAACTTTTACTAACAAGTAAAAAGAATGTTTCAAGGCAAAAAACCCCACATAGAAGCCTGTAGAGATAGGAATGGAAACAAGTAGAGTCGCAGTCGGTGTTGAGTATATTGTGGTACCGTTTTTGCGGACTGGTCGATTAAAGATAAGTCTTCCGTCCACCTGACCAAAATGAAGCAAGGATAGACATATACAAACTAAAAAACAACCGACCGGAGATAACCTGGTACAGTGCAAGTGTATATACTAACTCATCTCTAAAGTGTGGTCAGAAGAAAGTATGTCTCAGCATCGTTTATCCGATCCACAAGAAAACTGCGGCTAAGTCTCCTGAATATCGCCTACAAGATCGTTTCTGCTGTATTTTGTAAACGCCTTAAAATCAGCAACCTGATTGGACCCTATAAGTGCGGTTTTAGGCCAGAAAAGTTCACAATCAATCAAATGTTCATGCTACGGCCGATCCTGAAAACTACTGAAGAACTCCAAATCGATACCCACCATCCCTTTATCGATTTCAAGCCTGCGTACGATAGCATTTATAGCGATAGAGAGCCAAGTCTGGTTTCGGCATCCCCACAAAGCTCGTCCGACTGCGAAGGATGACGTTGGAGAACTCGCGCTGCTCCTTCAAGGTGGTTACTGACCTTACAGAAGCTTTTGATGTCTAAAAAGGATTCTGATAAAGTAATGCGCTATCGTGGGATTTCTTCAACTTAATACTTATCGTCAAGCTCAATACTTGAAAAATTTGTAAGAAACTCCCAAGTTAACTGTACTGGCGCAATTTTTTTCAATTCTGTACAATTGCTAGCATACGCTGATGACATATACATCATTGCCAGAACCCAGCAAACTGTCACTGGAGTTTTTGCTAATATTGGATCTGCAGCGGCTAAGATGGGCCTAGCAGTCAATGAAGCTAAAACGAAGTACCTGCTGTCCACAAAAAATGTCACAATAGACAGGTATAACTTTGAAGTAGTTAGGGACTTTGTCTACCTCGGACCCGCTATAACATCTAATAACAACATCTCGTTAGAAATAAAGCGAAGAATAGCTCTTGCCAATAGCTGTTCCTATAGGCTCGGGAGACAATTGAGTAGTAAAGCACTCTCTCCAAAAGCAAAGGAGACTCATTATAAAACTCTAATCATCCCAGCCCTGCTCTATGGCGCGGAGACATGGACTCTATCGAAAGCGGATGAAGATATCCTTAGTCGTTCCGAGCGCAAGGTTCTTCGCAAGATTTTCAGCTCGATCTAAGGTAACAGGAATTGGAAGGGAAGGTTCAACTACGAATTATACGAAATAGCGGCATTGACCTGGTACTAAAAATACGAATATCACTTTTAAGATGGCTAGGTCATGTAGAACGTATGGTGAATAATGCTGCCGCTCGATATATCTACGATTCCAACCCGGAGGGGGACGCAGTTAAGAAATACCTCGCCTTAGGTGGCGCGCTCAAGTAGTAGATGGCATTAACCAACTTGGAGTGCGAAACTGGAGGCAGCTAGCCAAAGACCGATCCAGCTGGACAGACATATTGGTTGAGGGCTAGGTTCGTCCGAACTGTAGCGCCAGCTAAGTAAGTAAGTAAGGAAGTAATATTAAATGATTTGTGATTGCTAAGCCCATTTCACACTGTAGTCAGCGAACGCAATCTATTCATTTAATCCAATGAATCGTTTTAAGAGAATGCATTCAAAAAGGATTGTATTCTGTTTCAAATCAAGAGTGTGCCTTAAAATTAGTATTGTATTAGTATTGACAACTAAACTCACAAAGCGTAAGAAACGCTGTGGTGTGTTCAACAGAACAGCGAATTTCTGCAATAGAAATTTTGGAAAAAACCCTATTCATCGACAAATGCAAGACGCCAAGTTCCATTTTTTAGACAGTTTCCAGAGAGTGATACCTTAAACTGTTTACCAATTTCCGATAAAATTTCGCTTACCAAATTTTGTCTACAAATTGGAAAACACTTAACCCTCATGTTTCTGTGGAAATTTAAACTCAACATTTTTGTATACCTTAAATTGTTTTCATTCTGCAGAATTCTGTAATTTAAACCTCAGTTCAAAGTTTGGAATCACTGGGAAGCACTTAACAACCGTTCTCTTAATCTTTTGCAATGGACTGTCACGCCGTGTTTTTTTGTTTTGCTTTTCAATTTACCAATTTATTAAATTACGTTGCAACTACTAGCCATTAAAGGTTTAAGCAAAGGTGTGAAATTCAACAAATTGTTGAACAGTTTACATCAAACTGATCGTAAGAGTTTTCTTTATGTCATATTTTAATTCCACCTTTGAATAAATATGAGGATATGCTTTCTTTAAAAGTAATCACCGAGGGCTTCTTTTCTGGTTCTGATGGATATGCTGGGGCATTCACAAAGGAAGTGATATGAGCCCTCTTCCGCCTCTTCGCCCATTCTGGTCATATGGGTTCTCATTGTGATGTGACCCGTTAGGATGCCAATTAGGAGAGACAGTTGAGGTCTGTTAAGCCCTAGTAAGTAATCTGTTCTTATTTTTCTTAGAGATATCTGATCAAAGATTCCTCGAAACTCGACAACTGTCAATACCTGACCGTTGCGGTTTTAAGGAAAGTTTGTTGTATTCTTGAATTTGCTTGGTCCAGTGGCAGAATTATCCCCGAGACGATTTGGCTTGGTTAAAGTGATGATCTGGCTTTGGCCAGTTCGTCTGCGATTTCATTACCTTGTATGCCACTATGTTCTAGGACCCAGATTAGGTACTAAGTTCGATTCACTTAGCAATCTTTGTTCGTTGCGGTAGCGAATCATTAGTTTTGACTTTGTAGAGGAAATGGCTTTGATTGCCGCCTGGCTATCTACGAAAATATCTATGTATATTTTTGTTGACCAGTTTATATGCGAAGAGATATTTAGCCGCCTTCATTCCGCCTGAAATTTTGAACAATAATTTGGAAGTCTATATATGATTTGATTGAGGGAGGATTTTCTGAACAGTTTCCTGGCCCTACCACTATTTCTGACTTAGATCCGTCCATAAAGATCGGAACATGATTTTTGTTGATGACACGATTTTTCTGGGATCGCTGTTAGTACGTCGAGGTTAAAATCAATGTTCGGTGAAATGTAGTCTGTTTGAATTGTCGTATTTGTAAAACTTATTATAGTGCTGAGGCCGTAATGGCCCATTTTCCAATTCATACACTCTATCACTCTTTCCTCTGCGTAAACAGTCACTTAAGTTCTTAAGCATAGCTTAAATGCTTAAGTTGAGTATCAGCAAACGGGAATTAGTCGTAGAGCGCTTTTTCTCTCTTTCTTTTATATTCTCTTTCCAGTTCAGTTTACGATCTAAACCCAGACCCAGATATTTAGCAGTGCCAGTAATATGTAGTGGCGTCCCATTTATAATGGGAAGGCTTATATTTGGAATGTTACAAACTAGTTCGGTCTTTAATGGGTTTATATTTAGTCCGCAATTACTGTCCCAATTACTGAGCTTATCAAGACTATTCTGAAGAATTTCACACAGTGTGTGAGTGAATTTCCCTGATGCCAACAGCACAATGTCATCATCAGCATATGCCACGACTTGGACACCAGTTGGACGTAGCTTTAACAAGATCTGGTTAACAACCAGAAGCCAAAGAAGGGGGAATAGTACAACCCTTGTATAGTACCTACCTCTGCATTTCCTAACCTTGAGTTTACAGTCGCACAATTCTCTATTCGCGATCCTGGACTGAAGCATAGAGTTGATCCAATTTGATAGTAGCGGGTCAATCCCATTTGAGCTTGTCGAATTCTTTTGTTTTCCACATGCACCCAGTGTAAACTCTGTGAATTGGATAGATTTTTCAATTGTGCCTACCACTTTATGAAGTGATATCTAAACAGATTTGCCCTTAGTGTAAGCATGCTGGGCTTGAGAAAGAACACCATCATTTAGCTTCATTCTAAGAGTCTTTCCAGCTTCCAGGGTATTCAATAGGAACGAAGATAGGGTTATAAGCCTGAAATCTTTTGGTTCAGTGTGGGTGGCCTTTCCATCTTTTGGAATGAAAATTACATCAACTTCTCTCCAACTAGAGGGTATGTAGGTGCTGTTGAGACAACCCCGGAAAATGTCCACTAGGATTGGAACAGTAATATTTTTAGAGCATTGGAGCATAATGGGAATTATACCATCAGGTCTGCAGACTTGTATGCTGGGAAGGAGTCGATGGTACACACCACCTTTTTGTTGTCTACGATTTGGTTACTTAAGTTCGAGAATGCAATTATTTGATGCCCTGTGTTCACAGGAGTTGGATCAATTACACATCCTGGGAAGTGAGTGCTCATAAGTGATTCAAGAGTCTCAGAGAAAGAGCCTGTCCAGGCTTCACCCGGTCTTTTTAGAAAGTTCGGAGGAGTGTACGCCTTTGACATGACTTTTCTGAGCCTGGAAGCGTTTTCTGTACTTTCAATGTCTTAGCTAAATTTACGCCAGACTGCCCTTTTTGCGTAGTTAGTTCTGTTTTTATATTCATTAATAGTAATGGTCCCAATCAGTAGATTCATTACTCTGATTATTTTATTATTTATTATTATTATTAATCATTATCCTCATCTTATTAACTATAACATTTGATAAATCTTAAGATTGCTCTAACAAAATTTACGATAGTGATTTTAAGAGAGAATAGTTAGTGACATTGGTATTTCATAAAAATAGTGATAATGTCACTTCATAGTACAAAAATTCATCGTGGAGTGTACAATATAAGAAAGTTAAGTTAAAAATTTAAAAAGAGGATTAAATTAAAATGCATATTCAAAGAAAAAAACAAGATAAGATAATTTCAAATTAATTGACAGTATATAAATTGAATTAAACAATTAAACAATATAGCTCAGCAAAACTTTGATTTCATTTATGATCGAAAACAAGAAGCCACAGATTTACTTTTTTCAAAAAGGCGAATAGAGTTGGTAGGTTGCGTAGTCTAGCTGGGAGGCGGTTATACAATTTGCGGGAGACAACATGGTACGGTTTCTAAAGCTTGTAGTACGAAAGGAAGGAATGGCAACTAGGGATTGGTAATTACTGCGTAAGATGTAGCCTTCAGATATTGGACTCTGCAAGTACCCACCTCTAATTAAGAAAATCTTGAAAACCTTGTAATAAAATAACTGTCTCACAGGCAAAATCTTTGTACGTCTAAAAAGCTCCATGGAATGAGAGAGACGGGATGAGTTACAAACTTTTCTTATAGCGCATTTTTGCAGCACAATTAGCGGCTTCATTTTGTTCTGATAAGCACCTTCCCAACAGCTTATATCGTATTGCATTCGAGAATGAAAAATCCAATAGTAAACAGTTTGCATAGTGTTATCAGAACAAAACTTTCTAAGGCAATAAAAACAACGAATTGTGGAAAGGAAATATTGTTTAGCCCTAAAATATGATCAGGCCAGCTGAAATTTCTATCGATGAGAACACCCAAGTATTTAAAACAGTTAAAAAGCGTTATTCAAATAGTGATACGAAGTTTGAAAGGAACTCAAGTGTAAATTATACCTTGCACAGTTCGATGAGTGGAATATAACATTAACGTCTGGAGTCACGTTAGAGTTAAGGGAAAAAAAACATAAGTTTAGTTTTGTTGCTCACTAGAATTTTATGTACATCAAACCAGACTCTCAATAAGTGCACATCATGATTTAAATCAGCTACTAGGTTCAATAAACTAACGGATCTGTATGCAATTGCCAAATCATCTGCAAACGCCCTTACTTCACCAACAAAAGACTGTTCAAAAATAGAATTAATATATATTAAGAAAAGGATCGGACCAACAACAGATCACTGCGGGACTCCAAGACTTATAACCTTGGAGTTACTCGGGCAGCTGCCGAGTTTGACCTTTTGTTCCCTGTTCTTCAGATAAGATGCAAACCATTCATAAATAAATCCACGGAAGCCCGCATAATATAATTTATTCAAAAGAATATTGTGGTCCACCATATCAAAGGCCTTCGTAATATCCACAGATGGGCTCTATTGAAAAGCCTCATTGAATTTCTCCTACGGATCAGTAAAAGTTTACAATACAAAATAATGAATGCAAAAGGTCGATTTCACCCGACTTTACACTACACTATCGATGTATGTTTAAGTGAAATGCAATTGTAAAAAAAACATTTAATAAATTAAAATTTTTGTTTTAAGTTTTTTTTTTTTTTTTTTTAAACGGATGCGCGCACTAAAGGGGTTTTGACTACCCTTAAAATGAACAAGCACAGTGCGAGCGTTAGGAAAGTAGGGAAGGATGCAAGAGGAGATACCGATGTACATTGGTTTTGAATTTCTGAATATCAAAATGGGAGGGGAAAATAGAGCCGGATAAAGTATTCCACATTCGCGTTGTACGGCTAAAGAAAGAATCTCTGTACTTGACAGTACGTCCGAAGTTGGGCTCAAGGGTAAACTGATGAGCATTCCTAGAAGCGCGAGTATTACGGTTGAAAAATTTAAGGGGAGGAATGCAACTGGCTATTTCGCTGGAACAATGTTTATAAAAATAGCGATAAAATAGTGAGAGACATATAACATTTCGACGATGTTCTAGAGATGTAAATGTTTCCACTATAGTTCTATCGCCAATCATTCTTAGAGCTCTATTTTGAATTCTATCCAAAAGATTCAAATGAGTTCTGGGAGCTCCTGCCCAAATGTGCGAGTTATACTCCAGGTTTGGACGAATGAAGGCCTTATAGATTACAGCCAGATCAGACGGGGTGAAGAATTTCTTGCACCTTCGAAGAAAGCCCAAACACTTTGCAGCGTTTTTGGCGACATCAAATATGTGTTCATTCCACAAGAGGTGGTCTGTGATGCACATGCCGAGGACTGAAAGCTGATCGGTTTCTTCAATGCAAGTGCCGCTCATGGATAGCGGCATGGGGGGTGGGTTCTGCTTGTATTGAACGGTCCGAAAGGTAATTTCTAATCCAACGAAGAAGACATTCATCGATACCAAATGCACGCATTTTCGATAGGAGAGCTTGATGCCAAACTCTATCAAATGCTTTTGAAATATCAAGCGCAATAATCTTACTTTCTCCGAAACGATGTAAAGATTTGTGCCACTGTTCGGTGAGATATACCATCAAATCACCAGTGGACCTATTGCTACGAAAGCCATACTGCCGGTCATTAAGGAGCTTTCGTTCTTCAAGATATTTCTTGAGCTGATAATTAATCAGCGTTTCCATGACCTTGGAAAGAAGGGACGTAAGTGCAATTGGACGGTAATTAGATGGTGAAGAAGATGCGCCTTTTTTAAGGACAGGCTGGACAAATGCTGTTTTCCATCCACTCGGAAAGAGACCTGTAGAATAGGACAGATAGAAAAGCTTACGCAGTGGTTTTGCCAGCGTTGAAGAACACCTCTTCAAAACGATGGGAGGGATACTATCCGGGCCAGCGGATTTGTTTATGTCAAGATCTTTGAGGACTCTAGCAACTGCACGAGTGCGAAAGAAGATTCGTCCCATAAAATCATTTACGCTCTCAAGTACTGGAGGAGTCATAACACTTTCTGACAGCGTCGAATTAACAGCGAACTGCGCTGCAAGCAAATTGTACAAAAAAGTTCAAACTAACAGAGTTGCCTTAAAAGCCCGAACTCAACTATACACATTTTAATTTACACAGAATATCATCGAATTCAAATTCTTGATGGTTCACCGCACACAGAAATAGGATTCAAACAAAATGAATAACCACCAAAAACATACCTAAAACAACATGTTCTACATAATGTTTGTTATTTATTTATCCCAAAGAATCATTAACTTCACTCGGAAGTGGACGTACAAGGTCCAGTGCACCGTTGCGTTCGTCACCGCCTCCCCCATATGTATAGTGTATACCAATAGTGACCAAAATTCGTGTACAATTATTCTACAATTAAACCAAGCCACCACGAATATTGGCGCACCTGCTATATTTATTTACACATGTATCTGACCAAATGGGAAACCACTTTATATAGCATTCGATTTACAGATACACCACTGTCACATAGATTTTTAATTTCCTGCCCTATTAAGTTGAGAACACCAACCGGCCATAGCTATATCAGACAGGAAATACACTGCACACCCTACTTCCCTATTGCATGAGATGGATTTTCGTTCTGTTTGGTTCCACTGGGCCGAATCGTGTGAGAGAGTGAGGGTGCAAAACCATTCGAACAGATGTTTTCAAAACCTTTATCTTTCTCTATGTAGGTACTACTGGTCCATTGTAAGGTGTACCGACCTCCGCACCTTTCAAATATTGCATTGAAATTATTGCCTAGGGGAAATGGAGTTGATATTAGATATGGCCGAATAGACACGCACTAATTTCTGAGGTACCGAGTGTTCCAAAAATCAGTAGCTACGTAACGTAAATTGTGATACAAAAATAAACCTTGGAAATACGAACTAGGGTTACCACAATCAGTGGCTGGATTGGTGAAGCAATCATTATCTGATGCTCAAGCTAGCTTATGATTAATATAACTTTATATCGGAATAAGATTTGAAACCGCTATTTCAGTAACTCTTTTGTTTGAGGCTTTACGTAAGATGCATTGATGCCATTTCTTAAGACCTCTTTTCACGCTCTGGTTCGTTTATTCAAGACCACAGGTTAAGCCAATATTGTCTTGACATTTAAGTAGCCGGGTATCATGTTTACTCGTAGATTCTTCTATAACCGCTTTTCGATTTAAATGACTGATTTCAAAGCTTTGCTTCGTTTTAAAGACATTTAATAATCGTCACAAAAAAAAAAAAAAACAGACATCAAACCTTCTTTGGGGTTCAATGTTTCGTGCTTGATTTTTTTTTGTATTTATTTGAACCACCAGCCAGCTCAACGCTTCGAATATGAAACAAGAGGCGATGCCAAAAAACCCACTCTACTGGAACATAATGCACTTGTTTTTGAACCTGAAACTTCTGCAACATTACAACTCTCCGGAGAAGCGAACGCCCTCGAATTCGCAAATAAAATGCTTACTGCTGACTTTTGATGTAAGTAGCCATATCCTTTTTGGAGGGGGGTATACGAGTTAGAAAACCATTATGCATGGCCATAGTGCTATATTTATTTTTTTTTGTTCTTGCCAAGAACTGACATGTAGATTGCATTGTCTTGCGATGTGTTCCATATAATAGATACGAATAAGAGGAGGATATCTATGACGGATACGATAGACGGGGCGCATTTGAAATGAGATATTCCATAAGACCAAACCAATATGGGGCTGGATGAAGACCATAAAATACGCAGAAAACAATAAATGCTGAATAAAATGCCTTTAGGATGCAGACTAGAATTTCAGATTTTCAGACAATGGCATGATATTGGGAGAGGGGACGCAGCCGAACGAATGACGCTGACGACAAAAAGCCGACATAGTCTCGGAAATCGAGACTATGTTTTTGTGTTCGCTGCTACCAATGAGGAAGAGGTTTGATAGTTAACTAAGTGGAAACAATACAATTATACGGTTGCTCCGATCCACATGCATTTTTGTACGTAATATTGCCAAGTGTTGAACGAATGACATTATTTTTGGTTTGCAAATTGTTACGGTTTTGAGTAATTTTGACGTTCTGAATGTGCAGTGCCATGAAAAAGTTTAACGACGCGACGGGAGGAGGGAACGGCTCCAGATTGTATATTTTTATTCTTCCAATTAGATACCTGAGATAGCTTATATGGCTGCTTCCTTTTCATAGTTAGTTTCTCAAATTGTAATAAGAACTTTAGCAGTAAATTGAGAGGTGTTTTTTGTTTAATGTTTGAACAGGCAAAATGTCAAATGGAAACTTGTACTTCATTTTTTGTTTTGCTTTTTCTTAAAATTAACTAATATTCTTGCGTGATATCATTGAGTCGTGAGTCTGACCTTAACATATATAGGTAATTAGCTTAAATTCAGTAACATTTTCTGATTCTAATTAACCAATCACAGAGATGTATTTAAAATCTCACAAAAAAATCAAATCAGCCAAAAATGTTTTGGGTCCAGAACGCGGCTTAGCGAAGATATATGAATTGACATTTGAGAGTAATTAAAGATAGAACAAAAAAGAACATCGATGACACAGTTAGCACTTATTGTAGTAGTTTTTTTTTCATAGATTTCCGGTTTGAACCTTTATTTTTGTTCATAGAAAATAACGAATTAACTTCTATTTTGTGCCTTAGAAAAGTCGTATGCATTATAGGTGGAATAAGCGTTTTTTTTTAAATTATTATGGCTGATAGACATTATTAGTCCAACAACAAAATCGGATGTAAGAAATTTTTCTAAATTGGGAACCTTTAATGTTGAAAATAAGGAGATCAAGGTAAAACCATAGTTTTTCGTGCATGATCTTTTTTTGACAATTAAAAACACAATTAAAAGTATACAAGATACCTATTTCAACATTCTAATATGTCAGTTGTTTAATAATTTTATTATTATTTAGAACGCGATCATTTAGAGACATATTGATCATCAAATTATCCGTGGAATAATCCTGAAATTAAATTTCTACTCAGCGAGATAAAAATAAAATGCGTTATCGGTTCAATGTTCACGTATCGCTCAAGACACAAATTGTTAGGTTTCCAAACAATTGTCGGTTTACTCCTGAAATTCATGGATTAAAAATCCAACGAGACTATAAAAGATGGAAAAAGTTCAAATTGCAAGAGTTTTATGAAGATTTTCGATTGTTAAGGAACCAAGTGAAATCCAAGATCAGACAAGCCAAAAAGCTATAATATTCCAAGCGGCTCGATAGTAGCCAACCCTCGTCAGTTTTGTGGAAAAATTTGAGGGATCTAGGGGTCGGACATCAATCCGGATGAACTAAATGCTACATTTTTAAAGTCTCAAAGACGACTCGACATAGTTGTGTTTCGGCGTTGTTAAAAGTATCTGATGATATTAGAATTGCAGTCAGTAATGATTTGGTAACGTTTTAACTCTGTTAGATTTCTCGAATGCATTCGATATAGTTGACTATATGCTCTTTGTAACTAAACTGAAAAACAATTTCAGAATTTCCAGTAATGCTGCGCACTTGATTCAATCCTACCTTTGCGAAAGAAAACAGTCGGTGTATTTTAACCAGCATTCAAGATCACAGTTTCTTGATATATTGAGTGGAGTTCCTCAAGGATCCATTTTAGGCCAACTGCTTTTTAGAATTTTTATCAATGATTTACCAAAATGTACCAGTGAAGCAAAAGTCCGTATGTATGCAGACGACTTGCAACTTAATTTTTCCTGCAAGCTTGGATTAATTGAAGAATGTGTCGTTTGGAACAGCGAGCTACAAAATATTTTGGACTGGGCTGAGAGAAATGGTTTGCAATTGAATCGTAAGAAATCGAAGTGCCTAGTTGTGTATAGAAATAAACTGGATTTACGCTATTTTCCAGCTATTTCCCTTGGGTACAATCTAATTGAATATGTTGAAAAAGTAAAAAATCTTGGAGTCTTGTTTAATTCTATATTCAGATGGGATGACCATATCAGAGGCGTTATTGGAAAAGTGTACGGGTGCCTATAAGGTGCCTGCGTATGCCTAAACAATATACACCCTTTTCCACATGAATAATGCTTGCAAGAACTCTTATTATTCCCATTATAACTTATGGATGTCAACTAACCTTTTATAACTGACACTAGAAGAAAGCTTAGTATGACCTTTAATAACATTTGTCGTTATGTTTATGATTTTAAGCGTTACGATCATGTATCATGTTATACAAAAAACATTCTCGGTTGCAATTTAGAAACGTTTATTAAATTTTGTCGTTTAAAGCCCTTAAACACGATTATAGTAACCAAAGAACCAACATGCCTCTTTGAAAAAATTAGTTTCTATGTATCTTCGCGGTCATTAGTTCTAATACAGCCCACCTTCAACTCTTTATCCTCCGAACGTCACCATCCGCTTATGGAATTCTTTGCCCCTTAGTGTAAGCAGAAAGTGCTGTGAACGTAATTTTTATTATGTTTTGTTTTTGCATTTGAAAAATGAATAGAAATTTTGTTTTATTTTCATTTATTTAGTAATTTTCTAGTATAAGTTAAATATTTTAAATAGTCGAAAAAAAGTTGCCTACCCTAGAGTAAATCTTAAAATTCGATTTTCTAGTTTCATTTTTATTTAATTACCATGTGTATAAACCAGGAATAAGGTCTCCTATCTTATTCGATCCTCAGAAATGAGATATTTAACCGAAAAACTGAGCCGCTTTCGGCTCCATAATTTTATAGAATAATCTTATGGCGGCAGGAGTTTGTAAAGACACTAAAACGCAGAAATCTCAGCTCCCTTAATGCTCTTGGCCAATTGTTATTGATAAGTCATATAAACGTATAAGCAATGACAATTTTGAGACCTTATCCTTTGAATGTGTAAAACTGTAAATATATGTGACGTTATTAAAGCAACTGGTTCTATTTAGTTAACTGTTGTTGGTTGTGATCATATTCCACCGCAGCCTAGGAAATTCATTTTTCCTATTATTCTTCCATTAATTGTTCGTATTGTTAATTTTTGTACAGCTCCAAATTTCCTATAGAATGTAAAGCAACCAAAATAGTTCCTATTCCTAAAAAAGCAAACCCATTTATTCCACATAACAGACATATTAGAAGATATGTTATCATATCTTTCGAAAGTAATTGAAGTTCTTTGAATTGTGACAACACTGGAATTTTCATGCTGTTGGACTTCTCAAAGGTTTTCGATTGCATGTCTATGCTTCAAAACATTTTCAAGTTCGCACCACTTGAAATTTTGTCTTCTATGTAATTATCTGAAAAATACAGTACTATCTGTTGAAGTCGAAAATGGTACATCTCCAATTTTTTTTGTAAACTCAAGAGTACCGCAGGATTCTAATGTGGGACCACTTCTTTTCTAACTTTTTAAAAATGATTCTCTGCTAGCTTAGTTTGTTTAAAACCTTTTAAACCCTTTTAAACCCATTTTGCATGCTTAACTGTTCAGTGAATCCTTGTTACTGTACTTATTTTAAGACTCCTGGTTCGATAGTTGTCAGATTATAAGATTATATTATATAAAAGGGTTTATTTCTGGCTGCAACATACCTGACTTGAAACTGGCAATCTCAGGCGCTACCATCAGAGCAAGTTCGTGAGTTAACGAGCCCAGGCTGGGTTGAATACCTAGAGAAGCATTTATGAACACTGCTTTTAAGGTGTATTGCCCAATAAAATATAACCAAAAAAGCCCTTTCTATGGAGGATAACTATATGATGTTAACACATTTTCCGAGCAGCGAGGACAGCCACACCAGACGCCATAGAATTCGTGATTCCTATATAAGAAAATCACTACAGCTCGTAAACCTATTTGATTCTGCTACGTTCAGCTGAGCACTGATCGCTATGATACACTGGATATTGTATTCTCTACAAGTACAACAGCGTTTTTTTTGGAGGCAATTTGAAAATAAGATAAGGTGCGCTGGTACTATACTTAACGTCTATCCGACTAGAATAAAAGTAAGTTGACATTGTGTTCTGTAGATACAATATTTTTGTATTTTATTGTATAATAAAAATACCTGCATTTGAAATATCGTTTAATGTGTCTTCTTAAGTTATTTCGAAGTGTTATAAAGATAAAGTGATATGGTACTTGCGCACTTATAACAGTCGTAAAGTTGCCTCATCTTTTTCGTATGAATGCGCTATTCAGTGTTTTATAGATATCAGTGGCAAATCTGTCAAATTGGATAAAAAAAATCTTAGATTTATACCGTTTTCGATAGCTGTTTGCTCATTTTGAATCGTTCTACTTTAAAAACGTTCGATTGTCTGGTCCGATTTAGAGTAATGTTATTATAAAAAATTAAAAATAAAAGATTCATATACAATAAACACTCATATACGTGAGAATATTATTTGTTAAGAGAGGTCTGTATGCATACGTGTATGCATACATTTGTGAATACTACTGTTTCTAATTCTATTGGAATCGAAGTGGGACACTCCGATAAAACGACAATTAGAATTTATGTTCAATATTTTGCTACGAAAACGGGCGACTTAAGAACTTTCAATGACATTTGGAAGAAATATTCTAAATACATACGTCAAAACAGAGTTTATTGCTCACAGGTCCCAAGCCACTGTCAAATTTCATTCGAAAATGTGGTATAATACTAACTTGTCGATAAAATTTGTATCGAAGCGTGATTCAGACATCGCAGAATTTCACGTCATTTTTACGTGAATTTTTTTCGTCTAATCATAGATAATCTATTAGTGGACATCAAATGGTATGAAGCGAACTTTTGAACACGCCCAATTTAGCTTTTCAATTCAAAAATTGTTTAAATTTTTTTAACGTTTTTTTTATTTCTTATATTTAGTTTGCCAAAATATTAAATTAAAATGGCAGAGTGAAAATAAGAGGATGTAATCGTTATTCTTTCAGATTTGTGCTGGTTATAACCAAAACACGTCTAATTAATGAACTGCTAGTTATGTACGAGTATCATTTTCGAATAATATGGCTACATTCTTTTAATCAATAGCAGACTAAACGATCGTTGGATCAAACTATCATCGCTTCGATGATAGCACTCTATATATTTGTTTATTGATATGAAAGAGACGGAAATCGTCGAAACAATCACGTTTGGTCGAACGATCATTTTAGACTTACATAATCTGGATCCTAGCTAAAAAATAAATATAAAAAATATTGTTTTCAAATAACTATTCTTAAAAAACATATTTTCAGCACGACAAAATAATTCCAATATCTTCTTATGTCTACTTACGATTTGTTGCCAAATTTACATATGTCACTAAGTCGCACGGAAAATATGGCGCGATAAAAGCTATTGTTTGTCAAATATCACCTTCTCTCACCGAAAACTTCAGAGTCATATTTAAAAATATGACCTAGTACTACAATGCCTTATGTCATAATATTATGACATATCGATTTAGATACATATGTTATTTAAATAATGTAAAAGCAGTCACTCAAAAATATTTGTTATTATTGTCATGTACAAACGAGTATCAGCACTCAAGTTGTCGCAGGGGAACGCTTACCGAAAAGTATAAAATGTCGAAAAACTTTGCAATTTTGGTTACAGTTATACAAATAAAATTGACTGGCATTCCATATAAGACAAGCATCTCATTTTACCAATTTAAAATGCTGCTAATTGTTTGATCTGTTCTTTCAACTAAATGAGGTTAATTGAATTGAATAATTCAATATGGTGAAATACCTGTCATACCTACGTATGTATATGTAGCTACATAATAAACCTATACGTATACGTTAATCAAACATTAAATATTGCTATATCGCTTATACATAAATGATAAAAACGGCAGACAAATCGATGGAATGAATGTGAATTGTTTATATTTCTCATGGCCCTGTTCCACTTAGTTTATTCAAAAACCATCGTTTTTGAGGAGAACTACACAGACCTTAGTTTAAACATTTTTCTATTTGATTAAATATGCAATGATGAAAGAATTAAATCAATAAAGCAATACAGCTACAAAACATACACCCATAATAATGTATATCTACTATTGAGAATTCAAAATTTGATTAAGATTCTTCTCACTAGCAGTTAATTATTTAATCGTGAATCAAACAACTACAACAATATTTTATCCGAAAGGCAAAAAAGGGATAGACAATTTTTCCAATTAATGTCAATCAAACAACAGAGTCACGATTTATTTGTCAACAGTCGACGCATAAACGAGAAAGTAAGAAATAAGTTTACCTATACACCTAAATAAAAGTGGGAAAGTTGGAGTTTGTAAATTTTAAACTAATTACGATGAATTAACAAGATTTGATGTTAGTTTTCTCTGCGCAAAATAAAAAAAGTTTTTTTTTACTTTTCGCCATAAGTTGAAAGGTGAATTATTGCAATTAATCACGTTTATTATACAATACTCAGAAATAAAGCATATATTTTCTGCTGAGGCAGACATTTAATTCTTTTGTTGTTTTTTTTTTTTTATTGTTTTAAAGAGAAAGCAAAACTTGATTTGGATTTTAATATCAATGAAATTGCAAACCAATCATATTTTAATTTAATTCAATTTTAACTTTTTTTAACGTACATTTTATTTAATAATGCCTAATAATCATTTCGTTAATGCGACCGTTTACCCCATACAACAATCTCGTTGATCAGCTAAATTGGTGTTTGCTGTCAGAATGGAATGAAAGTGGTATCGTGTGACAAAAAAGGTAAGTGGATAATAGTATTATATTATATTAATTTATTAATACCTATCTAAACAAAAGATCAAAGCGCTGTTACTTTAAGGTTTTTTTTTTCAAGTTAAAAATTAAAGAAATGACTTGAATAGCATACCTGATTTCATTTCCGATATTGAATATGAATTTTAAGCTCGTTAATCGTTTGAATTAAATTAGCATTTAAATGTTTATCTCACACATCAAATTTAAAAAAAAAAAACTGTTAACAAAATATTGATTAACGGGCGTTTTTGACAAATGTTTTTTTTGGAAAAATGTTTTCAAATGTCGTTTTTTTTTGGCAATCCGGAAACTTTCTCAACTCTTCTAAAAATGTTCACTTGGAAAAAAATGACAGTTCTAAATCTGAAAAAAAAGAGACATTTGCTTCTGGATTTAAAATCAGAATCAAACATAGAATCGAAATCTGAATCTTTTAAACAAAGAAAGAAAAATGTTCAGTTGGGATCCATGAATCGGATAGAGATTCCGGATTGCCTAATAAAAAGTCAAAAAAAAAATCGTACGGCGTTAACACTAATGCCGTTTTCGATTGGCTGTTCGGATTTTCTCTTTCATTTTTCAATCAAAAAACGACATAAAACGGACTCGCTTACTATTGCCCGCGTTCACATAGTTAAATATATCGGATACTAATTTTATTTTCGTTGGTTGTTCGAAGTTGCTTTTTTTACTCCTAAGACGTTCTATTGTCTTTTCCAATTAAGGTTTTTGGCGTAATTTTCTGTTTTCGAATTCAGGTGTATTGACATAGTCCACAAAATGCATTCAAAGTATTTAATCGGATTATCCGTTAAAAGTAATAATTGTTTAAAGAAGTCAAGGCGACGTTTAAGTGTGTATGTGTAAATTAGTCTATACGACATTTTCATATTCGATTGGAATCAAAAAATAGTCCGAAAATCCAATAGAAAATGATTTAAAATATCGGTAAATGTTTATGAGGAATACTCGTTTAACTTTCATGAAAATAGCTCTATTTTTCTTCTGTTTTCCAATCTGAGAAAGTTATCCCAGATTGCAGAGAATTACCACGTTTATCAATCTCTCTATTTCATTGATGTTTGTTTGAGCGCTAAAATGTTTAAAAGTATTATTTGCCAATGTAATACGTAATGTAACATAGTGCAAATTAGGCCTAAGGTCCAATAGAATCGACAGTCCAGTGTAACCCAAACTTCATCTTTTCTTTTCACGGTGGCTTATTTCGTTTTCGATTTGTTGTTCGTAGTTACTCTTTTTACTTCGAGTTCTCATAATTCTATAGAAATTGTATATATGAGTAAAAAAAGTTACTCCGAACAGCCAATCGAAAAAGACATAACTGAACGAATTTGTGAAGAAGGCTATATCCGGCGTTCGATTATTAGACGTGAAGAAGACATTTTGTTGGAGAAATGGGACATTTTTGTTTACACTTGATTGATCTCTTCACGTCTAATTGCTTAGTCTGGTATTAGACGTTGAAACCAGATGCATGCGACTTTTCGAACAACGTAAGTGTAAGGGAGAAAAAAAAATTCGAAAAGTACATCTGGTATTACACGACGACTTATGAGTCGCGACTTTTTTCGAACATAATGAGTGCGAAAGGGAAAAAAATCGAGAAGGAAGAAAATTGCCCAATGAGTCGCGGGCCAAGATTTCGGCGTCGCACATTTGACGTTTCTCTTCACACTCATTTGTAATTGAAGCATACGCTTTATTTCCTATCCTTGCGTGTGCGGGTAATATCCACAGATGAGCCATACGAAGATGGGAAACATTCATTCGCTTCACCCTCCTTAACCCATTTGTAAACAATGTTGTATTGAAAATTTGACTTTTATAACCATAAATAGATTTGAAATCAAAATGGTTCTTAGCTTGTTAGGCAAAGCAAAATGTATGCCGAAATTTCGCATCTTTGTGTTACTCATCTGTGGTGATATCAACGTATCATAATAGCTAATATAATACAAATTAGTATTTATTTACTTTGTTTTACTCACCATCAGCCCGAAATTAATTTTTCTGATTCAGTAAATATATTTGACAGTTATTATAAATAATAATTTCAAACAAAAAAAACACGAAATTCGAAGTAAAAGAAAATTGTAAAATTTGAGTCTTGACTCTAAAGAAGAGCCGCGACTCATAAGTCGTGTGTAATACCAGTCTTAGAGTTTTTAAAACTTACAGGATTTTTTTTGACATTTGGTGTTCTGACACATTGATACAAATAGTTTCCACGCGTTTTGTAAATCTGGTGTGTTCATTCTACAGTATGTCCGAACAAACCGGATTAGACTTACGTAAAAAATAAATCGGTTGTGTTGGTCAATATAAACACATGCAATAGGCTTTAAGGCAGTTCATACGTTGGCTTACGAATATACTAAAGGGAATGTTCTAAGTGAGTATGTAGTGTATAATCAAATGGCTCTGTTTTTGTTGGTCGCATATGGATTAGTGCAGTGGGCGAAAATTGTTTATTTGAGTAGGTACATGTTATGCTCAAAAGACATAAGGGAATACAAATTGAAGACAGTTTTTGTCTCTGATTGGTCAGCTGTCAAAAAATTTGGTCAATTTGAACAAACATTGAACATTGAATTCTTTCTGGCATTGAACATGAGGTAACAGTTGAGCAATAACGAGTATTACACCGTTTACAATCCATTGTCATCTGATATCAGGTTTTGGTTATTAACGCAGTGGCCCTTAAGATCATCCGATTTGACCGGCATGCAGACTCTTTTTTTATGGTATTACTTGAAAATTAAATGAGCCATACACATTCGGGATAACATTCGTAAAAAAGTGGAAAGCATATCGCGCGGAGTTCTGAAGAAAAAAGAACACCCTTTGAAAGTACCCTTGAATCAGCGCTAGGCTAGTAATTCTATTAAGCAATGGTGAACTTAAAGTTATCATTTTTTTTAATTAGAGACCAGAGAATTTGAGCGCATGTAGTATTCTCTGAATTGTTCCTAACAGAGTGACCTCCGAGCACCCTGATTTGTTTGCTGAGTGCACTTGAACTCTTAGCTGTCATTTTGTTGACATTTTTTAAATTCACTTCCTTCTTACTGTAAACTACCATCTTTTTTCGAAGATTTTAATTGTACATAATAGTATTTTTTCCTTACATTTCTTTTTTGACACACATGACATGTTGTCTGCTTTACAATTAAATCAGTAAGTTGAGTCGATCATGTTCTCATTAAGCGCGTTCAGATCGAAAAAATAAACGCATTCGGAGCTCTTAATACTCTCAGTGAAAACAAAACTATCTTTTTTTGACAACTTAGGCTTTGATCTGAATTATAAAAGAAAAACACATAATGTAGCTGAATATTTATATTTGATTAATGTACTTACATCAGTACGTACATGAATAAAATCTATAAGGCAATTTACATACGAAGCCACTTGTACGAGTGCAAAATAAGTTTCGACCCATTCAAATCATTTAAGCTCTCAAGTACAGGTTGAGTATTTCATAACACTCTCAAGAAGCATCGAATTAAAAGCAACCTGCACTTCAAGTTAATTAGTAAACTGAAAGCAAGGGTGTTTTTGGGACGACAGATACGTATAAGTATAAAATATAGTTTACCTACTAAAAATGTGTCCCAACCTTCGGGTCATTTGTATTTTTATTAATTATGTCAAAAGTTTAATCTCATAGTATTCACAGTATGCGTTACATTTGTAATAATTCTAATTCAATAATGCTTTTCGAAAAAATATATTCATTGATTAAAATATTGGTTAAAAAACTCATTCGAAGATTGCAAGCAGAAATAATTATTAGGTTTGCTCAATATTATCTGCCCGGGGCGCATTGGGGAATGTCAGTGCATTTCAATCAACTGTCTAAAAATTTAAAAGTTGTTCGGATTTGATTTGACATTGAATATCTTAGAGCACAAAATCGTGCATCCGTCATTTGTTGATTTTTAGTTAATTTATTTTGTTTCGTATTGCTCCAATGGCATATTTACATAATTTTAATAAAATGATCAACAAAAATAGAAACGAACAAAATTGTAGAAAAATATTTTATTTTTACTTTAATTGTGGAAAATCGCAAAAGGAAAATATTTTTTTTTGTAACTAATCTTCATGCACCCAACAGATGATTTGGCATTTGGCAGCTCTGAAAACATTTCCTAGAAAAAAATTAAAAATGCTTAGGACTCAATGGGCGCGTTCGAATCATAGCCAAAGGACTGTTTGAATGAACAAATCCCAAGCTCTCTGAAAAACGTTCGTACATATACTTTTGTATCCCATAAGAAATGTCAAAAAAAAAATAATGCCCAGACACATAAGGCTGAAGCTATCCGGTTTAAGTTGTTTAGAAACTTAGAAAAGAATTAGGATTTTCTGTTCTGGCTTTCGAGTAAGGTCAAATTAGAAGTGGATCGTGAGAACTGTCAGAATAGTTTGTTTTTTCACTGTTTACTTCTGGTTTGTGTTGTGAGTTAATCGAGTTCTATTTTGTTTTAATAATTATTTATTAATAATAAATTCAATAAGAAAAAAACACAAGAATCCATTCATTTTTATATTGTTTGTTTTTCTTTTGACAAATGACGTTTATCGTGTTCTAACTTGTTCTGTCTCTTCTGTTCTATACTGTTCTGTAATGTACTATTCTGTTTTAATGATTCAGTGAACACAGCATTACATATGCGCTTAATGCCTACGATCGTTCACAAACATATCCGCTACTGTTACATGTTTGATGGAAGAATAGATTTTTTCTGACATATGTGTGAACTTGTGTGGTATGTTATGAGTTCCTTAAAATACTCTTGGAATGCTAGTATGTACTGAAACTATTGAATTATTATTATGAATGATAACTATAAATATTTATAGTTAGCCCATCTGTATCTACATAAAATGTCGTCAATTCAAGATGACCTTGGAGGCCACGCCACAGACCAACGAAGCGAGATAAAGCACTCACTATAAGTTTCCTTCGATAAATTGATGGTTTCGTTGGCTGTATGGCATATAGCGCCATCTTGTGGGAACCAAAGGTTGTCCACATCAACATCCTCCAATTCAGGCACGAAAAAATCATGAATATATAGCGTTCCCCATTGACCGTGAAAATATGGCCGGCTTCATTTTTGAAGAAATATGGACCAATGTTTCCCTCTGCCCATAGAGCACACCAAATAGTGACTTTTTGAGGATGCATCGACATCTCAGCAATGGCTTGTAGATTATGATTACTCCAGATGCTACAATTTTGCTTATTAAGGTTCATCAGCGATGAATTTCACTTTTGGTTAAATGGGTGCCATTTAACCAAAAGTGAGCTCCATCGCTGAAATATATTTTCTTGTGAAAATCGGGATTGGTGGCCATCTCGTTTTGGGCCCATTTACCGACCGTCCGCCGCGTTTGATCGTTCGGCTTCAATTCTTGAAATGGCAAACCAGACTGAGCATAAATCAAGTGACAGCTGTCAAAAAGATCAACTCCGAAAAAAGTATTGTCAGATTGAAAACCACACGTCTAAAAAAAAACACCCTACATCTGCCAACCGCCGTCGATCAAAATCAAAGCAAAGACATCAACCATCAGACATCAAGCACATACTGATGTGTTTTTTTTATATTGATACAATTCACATTATCTATATTTAGGGGAAATAGGATAAGACTATGTGATAATTGCATTGAAATTTGTTTTCCTCTGCTCGTCCTTACCAATGGTTTAGTTAGACTTAGCTAGGACAAAAGTACTTGAATGTAACGTGCTCTATTTTAGCCTTTGGCTTTGGTAACTCTGTACCCTCTAACTCATTTTTAGATAAAAAAAAGAAACTTCACGGACATCATTATTAGTGTTGCAAAAGAAAACGCCAAAATGGCATTAACATTTGTATATCATTGTGGGAGCGGTCACTGGAAATAAAAAATATAAGTTTATATAGGTAGGTACATATTTGTACCTTAATAAATATAAATTAAGTCTTTCAATTTAATTATTGCCTTCAGCCATAAGTTGTTCGTATAACCTACAAAAAATGGGCTTCAATACTTTTATAATTGTGTTAAAGATTTAAAATTTTAATTACCGACCTACATATATTTTTTTTTAACTACCTACTAAATAAGCATTTATATTAATGGGTAATTTATATTTTGAATTTAAATAAATCAAGACCAATGACGTCATTACTACTAAATTGATTTCCAATAATTAAAACACTGTCTTAATTTATTGCCGTAAAGCTACAAATGACTCGCAAAAAATATTAAAAGGTAAATCCAAAAAGTTAAAAAAAAATGTAAATGTATAGAGCTACATAATTGGGAGAAACTTTAAGGGCATGTTGTAAAAACTTGGATTAATATTTGAGCCGTGGTTCCACAATTTTCTTTCACTGATTTTGGTGGATTAAATGAAGTTCAACAATTATTTAGGATTCAGGTAAGTGATAATAGTAAGAAGAAATAAAAAATCAAAAAACAATACAAACGCATGTAGGTACATACGTAGGTATTGCTTTTTGGTCCAAATGCTTTAACCTTAGTTAATCCACCAAAATCGGTGAATTAAAATTTCTAAACAACGAATCATCTTTATTAGGTAGACACCACGTTCAAATAATAAAATAAATCAATTTTAAAAAGAGACAATTATCTCTAGATAGTAAATCGGATAAGCACCTACCTATTAACATAGGCAACTAATTTAATTTAGGTATCCAAAAACACAAAGGAACAATACAGGTATGAGCAGCGAAATTATGATCCAAAGTAAAAGTAGATAAGACGATGTGTACATAAGTACCCAACAAGAAACTACCTAGGTACCTACCTACCTATAAAATTAAAATCCAACGTTTTTTCATACAAAAAAGTAAACCTACTGTTAGATTAGCTACCTACCTAGATTTCATCAGTTACTTCCTAGAAACATAAAAATATAAATTCTCTAGGTGTCTATAACCACAAAACCGTTAAGTCTTACCAGGTAAAGCAAATTCCTTAAAAAAAGCAAACACGAACACACCCAACTAAGTTTTCACTCTCTAATAGATTCAAGCTATAAATCAAAAAGATGCCGCAAATGATCGACCACATTTCCGCCACAAAAAATAAAGATAGATACAACACAAATATACGTACCTAGTACCTATAAGGAATGTTAGAGAAATATATATATATATTAAAATCCAGAGCCATCATACTTAGATATCGTATTTCCTTTTTCATTCTAAAGTGCAACAAAGGAAAAGTGCAAATATTAAAAAGATAAAAATTGTAATACAATCCTACCACACAGATAGACGCCATCACACCACACAATAATCTTAGTTATATTTCGTCCTGATTTATTGTGGTTTAACACACATATACAAAAAAATCCCCTTCTCAAAGTCAAATGTTAAATTAAAATTAAAAATACAACAAACAAAAAAAAGTATATTGGCAACATTCCGACCTGTTGAATCACACCAAAAATATGCTAAAAACCAGGCAAGGCACTCAACACGACACGTAACAAGAACGACGAAACAAAAATACACCCAAGCCCCATCAACAATTATTGCTACCACTTCAACAATATTCAACCAGCTCCGACTTCCAATCCCAATCCCAATTCCCAGCCCAAGCAGCAACAAAAAAGAGGAAACCTTAAAAATACAAACGACAGCTATTCGAATATTGTTTTACCTATTTTTCCAACTCACCACACACCAAGAGTGGTTACGCTTATGGTTATTTTTCTACTACACAAAAATGTGATAGAGAATTTGGGGGGAAATCCCCTTGTCAACAAAAAAAAAAAAAAAAAAACAGGCGTAGTGTGACAACCTTTCTGAGCGCCAAATCAATTTTAAACAGTGTCAGTGGCTTTGAAACCCCGTTTTAAGGCACCTAACCCCACCCCTTCTATGATATTTATCATGCATCTCAGAAAAACACGTTTAGATACTTGAATATACAAAAAGATACACTTTCAACTTTAAAAAGAGCAGATATAGTTATGTATCTTAAAGAGGTTTGTTTTGAAGTATGGATTATAAAACACGTGCAATTACGGTGAATTAGTCGTCCAAAGTAGTTTAACCTGTTTTTTTGTGTGTTGGAAATTCAAAAATGCTGTAAGGAAATTATCATTCTATCTGTATTTGTAGATACATTAGTATGAAAACATAAAGACAAATGGCTAAGATTGTGTGTGCATGGTTTTATTACAGACAAAACTGACCTGACCCTCTAAACAAGGATACCATGCCCATCCTTGCGCTCTCTGGCTGTATTAAAAGATACCTGCGAAAGATATAAATTGGATGTAGATAGTAACCTTACCTACCTGATAGTCTTCCCTTTAGAGACGACTGGGTTGAGTCGCTTTTATCCAAAAAAATTGATGTTTTTTTTTTAGTGTTGATTAAAAATATCCTCCTTCACTGTTTGCTGGTTGATTCACCTTGCATCGAATCAAGAATGTATGATTCTTCTTTAATACAGGTTTCTCCGTTTTTTTAATGATGAGTAATCCACAAGAAGATTAAAAAAAAAAACATACAAAATCTTGGAACATTGATGACGAGGGCTTTTCAATCTTTAATTTTCAATCGATAGAAACATATGTATTTCGAAATGCAACTGCCACATAGAAACGCAAAGCCATGAAATTCCAAAGGATTTTTTTTTCAATATACAAACAAAACACACTTGAGATAAAAAAAAAAAAAAAAACAAGCTAAAAAATGCAGAATAGACGCTTAGAAACTTGTTTAGATACACTTGCACTTGCCACACTTCTTCCCTCTATTCCTTGATTAAATATTTATATTATTTTACAAAAAAAAGATACACAAATTTTCACTCGACATAGCCATAGATACGAATGAATTTCCATAGATACAACTTGTTTTCTTGCAATTTGAGATGAGAAAACATACAAAACTAAACATAAAAAACCCAAACGTACGAACGAACGCACACAGTGATAATACTTTTTTTTTGTTGAGACAAAAGATGGTTATTATAATGGAGATTGATTTTTTGTTGTCGTTTTAGATACCTATCTAGGTAGATATCTTTTTAACAATAAACAAAAGATATCACTGCTTCGGCAGTACAAGCATGAGATGACGATTTAAGAAGAACTAAACAATAGAAAATTGAATTTTTAATTTAACGGACTTTAAGCTTTTAATGACACGTCCGCTGTTTTTCTGAGATACGTCCAACAACTCCGATAGCACGATTGAAACTGCTTTAAAAACTTGTTTTCAAAATAAACGTTTGAATCGAATTCAATCGGTTTAACACATACTAGTGCAGCAAAAGCGCATACTGAAGTAACACATAGAAACCATAAAGGCATACAGATACACCAAACAGTACAGGTAGTTTTGTAGAAAAGATACCAAAGTAGAAAACCTGCTGCTGCTGCTAGTTGATGTTGCTGGGAATTCTGGGATGTTGTGGATATTTCGTTGAGTAAACATTTTGGTGCAACATTAATATGCCGGCGCAAATGAGCTAATCGGTTGTTTTGTTGCTAGGCGACGAAGAGCGTGGTGGATAAATAGTTTTTTCTTACTGGTTTATTAGGTGGTATGGGTACTTTAGCCAGTACTTTGGAGAATAGTACTGCACATAGAACCAGAGCTGTCGCTTAAAAGAAAATAAAAACAAAATTGGCAATTTACTGACAAATTATTTAATCTTACATAATATTGTTAATAAATCAATAGTTTAATTTTATTATCAGTATTTGTACCAGTTTTTTTTTGTAATACGATATGTCTTTGTAAAATCTAGTGTTTTAAATGCAATCTGGATTCCATTCCACGGCACTAATAGAAGAAATACATACATAGATAAGAAAGAATATTTTTTTTGGTACCTATATAATAATGGATTGGGAATTTAGTGGTTTTTTGTTTAATTGAAACCATGGAATGAATCAAGTGAAACTGGAGTTTTAGAGGGACTCGATTCAATATATTATTATTATTTGCTACAGTTCTGAGGAATATTTTATTTTTTTTATTTTATTTTTTTTTTATTAAATACAATAGCTAACTGTTGACAATAAGTATAATCTTTTTACCAACCTATTACAAGCTACGAAATTAAAATATACTGCAATATTTATTAAGGGAAACAAAATTCAATTTAAAATTATATAGTTTAGATTAAGAATTTAAGCTTCATGTATATATGTAGGTATTTTACAATAATTTTCAACAAAAAAAAAAAGAAAGAAGCCAAAGCCAATTAAGAAAACGAACATAGTATTTAAAAAGTATAACAAACTTTTGTACTAACGTTATTATTTCAATATTGAGAGGAAGGAGAAACCACATTCACTAACAATTCTTAATATTACTTTTTTCGCATTAATACGCTGAAAACACATAACATCGAGTGATTTTATCATCAATATTATTGAATAAAATACTTTCATTGGGAACCACATGTCAGTAAGAAATATTTTGGATTCAAATCACTTATTTTATTTTATTATCAATATTTGTTTTAGTTCTGAAGTATAGTATTGAGTAAAACACCTTCGATAGGCGCCACTTTAGATTTAGGTGTAAAAGGAAAATGTTTATTATTCAAAATAATTTACTAATTCACTTGTGTAAGTTTATTTTCAATATCTGCTTGAGTTTTGGGGAATAGTTTCCAGTAAAATACTTTCGTTGGGCGCCACTTGCCAATTAGGTGCGAAACAGAAATATTTTGATTCAAAACCATTTACTTTTTTACATGTTTAATTTTATTCTTCATATTTGGTTTAGTTCCGCGGATTAGTATTGAGTAAAACACCTTCGTTGGGCGCCACTTGAGAGTTAGGTGTAAAATGAAAATATTTATGATTCAAAATCATTAACTACTTCACTTTTGTAAGTTTATTATCAATATCTGCTTGAGTTTTGGGGAATAGATTCCAGTAAAATACTTTCGTTGGGCGCCACTTGCCAGTTATGTGCGAAGCAGAAATGTTTTGATTCAAAACCATTTACTTTTTTACATGTTTAATTTTATTCTTAATATTTGTTTTAGTTCCGAGGAATAGTATTGAGCAAAACACCTTCGTTGGGCGCCACTTGACAGTTAGGAGTAAAATGAAAATATTTATGATTCAAAATCATTAACTATTTCACTTTTGTAAGCTTATTATCAATATCTTCTTGATTTTTTAGAAATAGTTTCCAGTAAAATACTTTCTTCGGACGGCACTTGCCAATTAGGTGTAGAAGGACAAATTTTAAGTGAAGTTAGTAAGTGTATCTGAACTCTTACTAATTTCACTTGTTAATTATATAAAATAATTTCGTTGGGCGCTACTTGCCAGTTAGGTGTTAAACAGAAATGTGTTTTATTCAAAATCAGTTACTAATTTCACTTGTTTAATTTTATTATTAATATTTGGTTAAGTTCCGAGGAATAGTATTGAGTAAACACTTTCGTTAGGCGCCACTTGAGTTTGGTGTAAATGTAAACTATTTATGATTCAAAATCATTTACTATTTCAGTTGTGTAGGTTTGTTATCAATATCTGCTTGAGTTTTCAGAAGTAGTTTGAAGTAAAATACTTTCGTCGGGGCCACTTACCAGTTGGGTGTTAAAAGGAAATATTTTTAATGAAGTTAGTAAGGGAATATGAACACCTACTAATTTCACTTGTTTAATTTGAATATCAATGTTGCGACGATTTAGTCGCAACCACGAGAGCTTTTGTTAATAGCTCAAAGAAAACACTTTATTCTTTTTAGTTCTATATATTACAAATCCTATTTATTATATTTATTTTAATTCATTTTAATTTTATATCGCTTATAATTACTTACATTGTCTCGGTTTTAGTTTTTATTTATTTCTTAATTATTTTACTTTTAAATATTAAAGTACCTATAGAAAATAGGTTGAAGTAAAAAAGGAAAAGAAAGATTTTCTTAACCTCTCGAATTTGTTTCCCGCCAACGTGGAATATTTTAAGCTGAGAGCTTTTAGCCGCAAGGGATTATACGACTACTATTTAGACATGAACTTTTCACCTGAACCCGTCGTACAGGTCTGTTCGTAACAATCAACATTAGTCAAGTTTGGAGAAATACAGTTTTATATAAAACACTTTCGTTGGGCGCCACTTGCCCTTTAGGTGTCAAAATGATTCAAACTGGCTTTCATTTTTGTATCAATATTTGGTTGAGTTTTGAGAAATAGTATTGAATAAATTCGTAAACGGTATTGGCTCTGGTGAAAGCATCGCTAAATCAATCATCGGTGGGCGTGGTTAGTACTTGGATTGGAGGCCATTAAAAAAAAATCAGTTTTGTGGAACACACAGAGAACAAATTGAGTGGACATGCAATGGAATCGGGGCAATAGACAAAGAACCGAGCCGTATGTGTAAAATAAAACAAAATTGAAAGTAAAACCTTCTCCTTCGCCGGCAAAATAAAAATGTAAATAACTGCCAAAAGGGGAATGTTTTAGAATGAAATCTAATTTATAACGCAGTACTCATATCAGAAAATGATGAAACTTGTTTTTTGTCCATCCCTTTCTTTCATTCTAAAAATCATGTGTTCTCTTTCTTAAATTAATTACTATTTATGCTCTTTTAACCAGGCACTTTCCCAGATTTATCTATTGACCAGTATAATATGTAGTGTAATGTACTGTAATAAAATACTTTCGTTGGTCGTCACTTTCCAGCTATATAAGGGAATCTTGTTCATTCAAAATCTCTTACTATTTCACTTGTTTAAGTTTATTATCGAAATTAGCTCGAGTTCTGGGGAATAATTAAAAAAATATATATTTTGGGTTTGGGCGCCACTTGCCAGTTTGATGTAAAGATGAATGACTGAAGACGAATTTTTGCGATCCGTATTCACTTATTTAATTTTTTTTGTCAATATTTGATTGAGTAACAGTTTTAAATAAAAGAGTTACGTTGGGCGCCACTTTTCAGTTAGGTGTAATAGAATAGAGACAAAGAGTGTTAGATAGTAGTAGTCTAATAAATCTATTGTCGATGTTGCTCACTCGTAATAATAAAATAACCAGTTATAGTTTTTTTGTGAAATTTGGTACTAGTTTTTTCTACCATTTGTAAGCCAATATAAAGTGCACAGAAAAACACGCCCATTGTTATAATATGGAATCCGAAAACTGGTAACACTTTTTTCAATTGAAATGTTTGAACAAAAGCTCTTATTTGATATTGTGTTTTTCTTTTTTTGTGCAAATGAATAGAACAGATACATATAGATGCATGATGCAACAAACAGCCAAAACATCCACCTCATTCTAAAGATGCTGCAGATACTTTTTTTTTATTTTGGTTGCTTATTTAATATTCCCATTCGGTTACGTTTTGACGCGCAACGCGACTCTTTAAAGATGAGTTGCCAAATGCATTCCTTATTGAAAAATGGGAATTTTTTATCGTGCGATGGATAAGAATGTGGATGAGTATCGCAGTAGTCTAGTATACAGGGATTTAAACAAGACTACAGCATTGCATGACTGATGAATGGGACTTCATTGTTTGATTGACAGATACAAACTTTGTTGCAACTGGTGGGCTGTCGTGGTGGACTGGTATTGCTTTGATGTTTTGTGGACACTTCCTTTGCATTATCTTATTTTCAATTCCAACATCCATTAGTCAATTGTTTATTTTGTATATTATGTATCTCATTTCTTGATTGAGCTAAAATGCACACAATGGCTTTTTCACCATTATAGCTAAAACTATATTAAAAATATTAAGAATAATGCGTGTACGATATATGATAACAATTTTAATACTAACATACATAATGGAAGGGAAATCGATATGGTAGTGGGACCAATGCTTTTTTAGTCTTTCCCAAGGATGAACAATTGTCTTTTCCTTCTCTGGTCCTGACTGTTGACATGTGACGCACTTCTGCACTGCTGTTTCCATATCTATCTTAGGTCATCACACCCAGTTTCTAGCTAGAATTTTCATCTTGACCTGGGTGTCCAGCAAAAAGTGCTTTTGAAATGTCTCTTTGATCCAACTCTGGAATAATAAGCCGGGCCGGGAACCAAAAAGTATGCAGTTTTTGTACACCGTAATTTCGTTCTGATGCCATTGGTATGGCTTACGGAATTCATCCATGGGGCAATCTGGCCATCCCCTTAACAACATATACAAAAATTTGTTTCAGTACTTTCTGGATGTCAATCTGGCAATGTCGCTTGACTGCCGAATATCATCAGATTTTTCAATCATATTGAAATTTTCCTCTCATTTGAATTTTTTATCAATTGGTAAGCGATTAGCAGCACCTGCGTTGTTGTTCATTTAGGAATACAAAAATTAATGCAAATTATAAGACATCGATAAATAAGACACGGAAATTTCTCCGCATTAGTTCAGCCGCCATCCCTGGAGATAAAATCTGAGACAACAACCACCTACAGTCTCCGAATATCGCGCCACACATCTTTCCTATCATTCTTTCTCTTCCTTAACCTCACCCTCACGCCCGTGCTGTGTTGAAACATTTAAAGGTTATTCATAATCCCTTGAGCGCGTGTAGATTATAAAAAAAAAAAAAAAAAAAAAAAAGGAGATAGTATTAATAGAGTTCGCTTTTCTTGATTTAACAATCCAATAAGTGGCTTGTGGTCTATTTCTTCAAGAGTCAAATATAATAATCACACCAGCAATGATTGTCAATGCGTCTTTATCAATTTGTGCATAACTTCTTTCCATTTTACGATAACGTACGTGAATAAATTGATATTGGTCGTTCTTGACAGTTAATTTGACATTTAGTATGATAGTACAACTCCGAGAAATAAATAGTTTCTCATTGTAATTAATTAGAATATTTTCTATATTTTATATTAATAAATAAATATTTTCTTATATTTTTGACAAAAAATGTCGTCGAAATAAACAATGATCCCGTCAAGAATTCCAGGAGCAGTGGAATTTCCAAACTGGACACTAACCTGTCTCTCAACATGCGGTCTATAACTTTACATGTAAAATTACAATGGATAGTTAATCTTAGTAATTCTGCGATATATTCAGCGATCGTCTCTTTGGGTTTCTGCTGCCTCTTAAAAATATTGAAAAATTTAACAATTTCAAAAGGATTTGGAGTGAAATGCTTCGAAAGAATATTTCATAAAAGTGTTAAAGTGCTAAAGCAAACAAGTAATTTCCTGAAGTCGAATGCCTTTTTAACGCCGCATAAGCTTTACTTTTCTGCCACTCTTTGTTGGTATGTCTCGAGACACTTCCATATTGAATATTCTATACTCGTCCAAAGATTATTAGAAATATCTAAATCTTATTTGTAAAATCAAAAACCAGTACCTGCACAATGTCAAGTTAAAAGATACTTTTTTCTTTCCCATAGCCAAATATTAAAGTCACTAAAAATTACACCAACAAAAAATGTCTACGCCTTTAAAATCAGCACCCGAAATCCACATGCACAAATATAAATATTAGATGTTTTCTTATCTTTAGATATAGTGAAGTCAAGTACATACACTGCGCGTCGCTTAAATAGAAACATTTTTATTTGAAAATACCAGAGGGTGTATCACAAATTTGTTTGTTATGTTTTGGTTACTGAAAGATAAAATTAAATTGCAAAAACAGAGCAATATAGAAAGTACGGTTAAATTATTTATTTTGCGCATCTTGAGAAGAAATAATCGTAAGATGTTTAAATAATGTGTGTCCGCCTATATATAACCCAATATCATAAATATTGTTGGGAGATTGATTGCAAAGTTGTTTAATGCAGTTTAAAGAATTTTTTCCACTCAGATCATCCAAATTAAACTTTTGTTCCTCTGAATAAATTCACATACCCTGATGCCTCTTTTCCTCTTAGTCCTGATTTTAGCAACAGAGTAACTTGAATTGCTACCGACCTTGCATATCTTCTGCCTAGAACCGACCACGCATTTTTTTGTGATAACTGATAACAATTGCCCGCAAGTAGAGTTTGTATTCAGCACAAACTGTTCTTTGCTATGCTGAATACATTATACATTGATACATTGAACGCAAAAATAACAATCTTTACATAACGTTAGTTTCTGCATTGTTTTCTTTATTTTAAATGATTTTTTTTGCGACCTTTAGTCCAAATTAATACGCGCTTCGCCCAGGTACTACAGATGGGCTCATCAGTTAGATGCTGTACTACCTTTCTAAGACGCAATATACTAGTCGATGGCTACCGACACAAATAAAATTTACAGCTTTAAAGCAATGTGAATTATATTATTCTAGGGGAATTCGGTCGAATTCAGGCACCTAGAAAATAATACAAAAACAATACAAACGCATTTATATACGTAGGTATTGGTTTTGTAACTAATGAGCCCATCTGTAGTGCCTGGGCGAAACGCATATTAATTTGGACTAAAGGTCGCAAAAAAACTCAATTCAAATCATAATTACAGTCCACAATATAAGGAACAAACACAATACCTACGTTTGTAAATGCGTTTGTATTGTTTTTGTTTTTGCATTTATTGTTCTCTTTATGCAATTTGAATTGATATGGATATAGGTAACTATATGTTTTGATTATTAAATTTATCAAAGCGATTGTTGTTCTTATAATTTGTTAAAAAAATGTATGTTACTATTTAAGAGGAACGTAGTGTATGTAGTTATACGGGACAGGAAAATGTTCGTCAAAAGTTTCCAAACAATCTTGAATACCCTAGTGTTTTTTTCTAAATTCTACGTCCATTTACCTCAATATTTATATAAATTATGTTCTTTACTAAGGTAAAAAATGAACCTTCTTAATGACGAGGAAATAAAACCTAAAGCAAACACTATAAAAAGGTCATAGAGTATAGCTAAGTAAAGGCTAAAATATTGTATGTCCTATACAAAGAAGGCAATGCATCTCTAGTTCATTCGCACGGATGCAATCAACCTTCTGGAGTATCTTATGCTTGAATGTAGTTATATCCTCAACTTTGTTTTTTTATCCATTTTAAAAAGGAAATTCTTTGATCTAGCTAAAAAAAAAAAAAAAAAAAAAAAAAACAAGGTAAAAATGTTATCTTTGAAAACTAAATTCAACAGGGGACATTGATTAAGTTTTTCTCAGCAAAAGTACAGGGTGTCCGCCGGGAAGGTATACTACTTTATGTTGCCGCCATTTTGGTAAACAATAGTCTGGGCAGTTCATATTTGGCAGTCGTGAAGTAGACACGTGAAAATTTATTGTGGAAAAATATTCGATAAACCAACGTGTTTTAATTGTTAGAACATTTTATCAAAATCGCAATCATCGATTACTATGACGATGAGAAAGTTACGTGAAATTTTTGGGAGAAACAACGTGCCAACAAAACGCACTATTTATCGTGTAGTGAACGATTTCGACGAAAGAGGACCTGTAGGTGATAGGCCCAAGCATGGACCACAACGTACTGCAAGATCGGCAAGATCGTGATTATGATTGAACACTTTTTAATGCCGCAACTGCATGTTTTGAGCTTGATTAACATGTGGTATATCTGAAAAGCAATGTTTATGCAAACAAACCAGAAACGCTTGAGCAACTCAAACAAAATATTCGTGATGAAATTAATAAAATACCGCGTGAAATGTGTGTTAATGTAATGGAAAATGTGCTCAAGGGTTCGCATTTATGAAACTAACAGAGGGGGACATTTAACTGATATTGTTTTCCATACATAATTGCGGACATTAAATAAAACATTTATCAATATAAGATCCATTCTCTTTCATTTAATCAAAAATTATAAAGAAACAAAATAACAAAGTAGTATTCCTGCCCGGCGGACACCCTCTATTACACCGGAAAAAATCGACCGACAAATTTATTTCAAGGACGTTATCTTGTCACCGGCATCGATGGATTTGACGACGCACATCATTCAAGAACATCCTCTTTTTTATTTACTTGAGTGCAGGTGATGTTACAACGGAAGCATAAGCCAAGAGAAAAGATTGAAATATAATAACATTAATTTATTTTTTAACCTTAAAGTTGTTAAAAAGATGCAGTGCAATCAATATTTCTAAAATTTAAATTTTAACGACAAATTTTTGAAGATTGACAATCCTCAAGATATCGATTTTAAATCGTTAAATGTCAAAATTGCATTGCAGAATGGAATCGTATTTATTTTGTACCAGGAATATCTATGTATCTTGCATCCTTCAGAGAGTAGAGTTTGACACCTATTATTAACTTAACACTCCAAATGTGCAAAGAACAACTCGACAGATTTTGAACCTTTGTTTTTTTATTGTGTGTTTTGTACAGGTTGTAATGGTTGCAACAACCACCCAGATCCCTTATTGACATGTGTACTTACATGTGTCTGACATTCGACTAAAGATACGTAGGAATGTATACGAATATATATACATATATACAATATATGTATTCCTGTTTTCCTGATGTAGACAATAGCATGAGGCACTTGAAAGAAAAATTCCATATGAAGGGTGGACTTAAAGATAGAACATGTTTATCGATTCGATATCTTAAGAATCACCTTAACATTGATCCCATTGACAGCCATCAGAAATAACAAACCCACACAAATAGAGTGTAAAGGTATATTATACATATGCATGTGTAGTATGGTAAATTGAAAGAGTCCCTATCTGAAGCGCCTGCTGTCTGCAGTGCAGTTTCCTCTTGGAATTGTTTTTATTCCCCTTCATCTTTGGCAGAATAGTATTTGTATGTATCAGCTGCTGTCAGTGTCAAGGCTCAAGACTAAATTTGTTTTCAATGTAAACAGCATTATGAGCTGAGCAGCATCGGGTTTGTAAATTTCTAATGCAATGCCTGTCGGCATTCATTAGAAAATAAACTTATTATTAAGGGCAAACATAAAAAGTATTAATTCATAAGCACCTCACTGTTGAAATTATGTTCGGAACTTTTCGTCACACGTTCACCTCAACTGCACTGCAAATTGGCAAAAACACATGAGCACAAAAATTCGTCAAGAAGTATGCCGATGTCTGACATTGGCTGTTATAAATATGTTCAATTAAATTTATTATGGTTTTTCTTTATCACATCTTTGTTTTGTTTTAAGCATTTTGTATAAGATATTAGGTTCGTTCATTGAACTTTAACTATGGTCGACCCATATTTGTTGACAACACCAAGAGTTATGTCAAAAGAAACTGGGTTTTTCGGTTCTCAAAAAATACCCGAGGACCATTAATTTTATGTTACAGAGAAGCAAGTTATGTCAACTAATAATTAAAACTTAAAATAAGTTTTAATTTAATTCCTTAATCCACAATTTCAAAGGTTTCTATTTTCTATTTCTATGTATAAAAATAAATTTTAGAACTCCTTAAAATTCCATTTTAAAAATGACAAATTTCATACAAGCCGCGAATCCGTAACAAAACAAATGTTTCAGACTAGTATGAGCGTTGTTCAACTATGTATGTTTTTGAATTATACAGATGTAGATGCTAAAAAAAATTAAATACACGACTGGATAGTACGAACTTGCTCTTGTAGCTAACAACTTATAATTATTATTTATATATTTATTTCAATAATAAAAATATAAAAAATGTTTGCTCATCCATTTTGTTTACTTGCTTGGTTTCCATCTTTGGCTGGTGTCATTTTTTGCTTGTTTGATATTCACATGAGGGGTATATTCCGAGAATATTCTTTTCATTCCGTGTTTAACATGGTATTAATGAATGCACTCTCAGCGTTCAAGAATGAATAAAGAAACAAAAAAATAGGTTATCCGGTATTCCGAATATTCTGACATCCTAGGATGAATAAAGAAACATACTCAGTATGATGTATAAACGGTGATAACCTTCCCTTTATTTTTGGATAAAATCAAACTTACTCGAAGAACACGCAAACAATATTCACATATTATTTTTGTTTTTGTTTGTGTGGATTAAAGCCAATTGAAATATTTTGTGACCTATAGTCCAAAATGCGTTTCGCCCGGGCACGATAGTTGGGCTCATCAGTTAGATGCTATAGTACTAGTACCTTTCTAAGACGCAATATTTTTGGTCGATGTCTACCGACTGTAATAGAATTTGCAGCATTACTGCAAATTATATTTTTCTAGGGGTATTTGATTTCCCCAATCTTTGTGTTTGGCGCTTAAATCACCAGTCAATATGTAAAAGTTTTCTACCAAGCTCAGTCTGAACCATTCAAAAAGCTTTTCAAGCACTGTTATAAACTGGGTGGGGCTGAGGTGTTTCCGTTGCATAGGCAGCGATCACATACATTTGCTTCCCCTGTTGGAGATGAATGCATATGATGCATGCCTCTAACGTCCGAAATTTTCACATATCACTATTATATATTACCTAATGACTAATGCCTTTACGTATAAAGATTGCGACACCTCCTCCTTGAGTGGAGTTGGGTCGGTCTCTTCTTACGATATTGTAATTGTAGTTAGTCAATTTATGTTTCTGGTTAAGCTTAGTTTCGCTAACCATAAACACATCTGGACTTATGTCTTTAAGTAATTGGAACAAATTTGCTCTACGTTCGGTCCTAATCTGTGAATTTACATTCACAGCTAGGATCTTAAAGGGCCTCCCCGGCAGCGCTCCCTTAACCTCTAAGTTGCGTTAAGCTCGGCAAAACAGAATAGAGATGATCCACCCTAGTCGCCTGCTCCCTTATCTGATTTTGAAGGCCTATCAACTGGCCTTGAATGGCCAGCAGAATTCCCATAATATCTGCCTGTGCCGCAGGCGCCTTAGGCACGGGGGCCTGTTGGGCTACCTTTGGTGTAGGCTGTACCGTGCTCCCCCTTCCTGACGCCATTTGGGCGTAAGAAATTTGGGGGTTGACGGGACTTGTTGTAGGAGCGCGCATTGTTGGACGCTTTTCTACCACTGTTTACTTTGCTAGTTTATTTTTTTTCATTAGCTGAAACGTCGGGCATCCCCAATTATTAGCGAGGGGCACCTTTTCTGCTGCTTTTGATTCTGCTGCTGCTGTTTTTGTCGCGGATGCTTCTGGGATTGTGTCTGCTGCTGTGGCTGTTGTTTTTGCAATTGTTGTTTTCGTTGTTGTTGTTGTTGTTCCTCGAACTCTTTCTGTTCTTTCGCTTGGCGCGCTTCTTGCTTGACCTTAACTGCGAGTTATGGTACTCTCCCCTCAAAGCGAGATCATCGCAAATACAAAAAAAATCATGAAAAAAGTAGTTTTAGTAATTTTCAATTTTCTCAAAAACTAGAAAACATAAAATCTTATAGTTTTCAGTTTTTGATTAAGAATTAATCGGAGCAAAGAGTTCGTGGAAAAAAAATATTATATAATTTTACAGTTGAAAAAATTACACTTTAAAACTTTTTTAATCTTTTTCTACACAAAGTTTGAGTTTAAAACCCGTTTTTCTGAAAAACTATGCACAGATTCCACTTAATTTAATAATCAGCTAATAGATTAAGGTATTGGCTTAAAAAAAGTTAGAACACTTATTGGTAAATATTACCGTTATTTTTGAATATTTTGTTTTCCATTTTTAGTACTTTTTTTATGAAATTGACCCCCCCCCCCGGCCAAACGGCAGGAGATAGAGGCCCCCTCCCACATGAAAAAATGCTTGTATTAAATCCGTTATTCTTATGCGATGCCTAAGTTATCGTACTCGGATTATTAGATGAAATAATGTTAAGATTAACAAAAAAGCTAAATCTCATAGGTACCTAGTGCCTGCCACGATTAATGTGTTCATGTTTTCACGGGTTCAAAAATATACAACAACTACATATAAGCAATAGTTGTACTAATATACTCAGCTACATTCCATTGAGCTAAACCATTAAATATTCACATATTTAACCAATATTTTTTTCGCATTAGTACTTATTCCAGTTATTAAGCCTTGTTACAAAGTTGAATAGTCATTTCAATATAGACCATCGAATATAAGAGAAAAGAGAACTTTTGGCGACTCATGTGTGATGTAATAGGTACATTAAGAAAATTTAATAAAATTCATATTTTTACTGAGGTACCGTTAATCTCTTGACTGATCGTGATCATACCGCAAAAAGAATTAAATAAAAAAATAACAAATTAGGTCAATCAATTATTATTCTTGTGCAATGCACAAAGTGTTTTGTTATTCATGTTCATGCTGAAATTGAAGGTGTGGCAGTTGATAATGCACACTTCTTGTGTGTTTGCTAGTGATGCGTGGAATGTCACGTGGAGATAGTTAAGTTGAAATAAGAGGCGCGTTCATATTGTATTTGTAAATATAATTAGAAACAAAAGCAATCACAAACACTTTTTTCCAATTAATTTTTGAGGTCGTTCTCGAACAGTTTCACGCGGTTGTGTGGCATTTTTAATACCTACCTAAATTAAAAGTATACCTAACCCAAAGTTTTATTGTAAATTTTTTCATATCATTATCGGGGCTTACAATGATACCTCTATTCGGCTTTGAAATGTACAAAATAAACAAGGTGTAACTACCTACTTGGGACGGGATTTGATCGTAAAAATACTTCTATATAACATCGTTAAGAATCTTTAATTCATACAATACAATTTCTATTGGAAATATAATAACACGCATATAACACTAGTTTATAACGAACAAATATTCTGTTATTTTGTTGAATATAGTAAGGGTATTCATGCAACGAGATAATTTTCCGCTTTGCAGAAAGATATAATTTTCCAATAGACGTTAGCATGAACACCCCCTTAAAAATACTTGTTTAAATGTGGGAAATAATCAGATGTTCATTGAAATAAATTTATGAGGTTTGTTTATTCTCTTTCTACATCAAATTCTTGAAATAATTTTATATGATTTGTAAAATATTTTTCCCATACAAACTTTGACAGTTCATTTCTGCGGAGATAAAATTATCTGGTTTCTAAAGGTTTTTCTGGGTTTTCCGTCGTTGCATGAATACCCTTAGTATCAATTTAAAGATTGTAAATTGTTCAATAAAATGTTCATTGTTGTTTCAAATAAGTTCTTATTCGAATTTTCCAATTGGTTATTGGCCTACTAATATTATAAGTGTAAAAGTCAGGATGGATAGATGTTTGTTGCTCAATAACGCTAGATTGGCTGAACGGATCTGGATGACATTTGGTACAGAGATAGATTATAGTCTAGAATAGCACATAGGCTACTTTTTATTCCGGTAAAATGTATAGTTTCCGTGGGATAGATTTGATTTAATTTTACATAGAGCACATAACATATCTGCTCATTCTACAAATACCCAGCAAACATTTTAATTCAGAAATGAACGATAATTTATTCATAAAAGTGAAGAAACCGGCCGAAAAAGAATTCACTTTTTATGCAATTTGAATCCTTTTACCTGGGCTCTTAGACACCAATTTGAATCATTGTAATGATTCATTTATGATCTGAAAATTCGTCATTGAAATGAACGTATATAAGAGCTCCATATATTCATTTAAATGATTAATGCCTGAATATTTTCTAAATCATAAAAATAATTCCAACAAAATTCAATTAAGTGAAGGATTTCTAAGTATATACCTTCACTTTAATTTATCGTACAGGAATCATTTTTGCGATTCAGAAAAGGTTCAGGGATTTATCATTTAAAGGAATATATGGAACGGTTATATACGTTCATTTAATTGCAGAATTTTCAGATCATGAATGAACTATTAAAATGATTCAAATCGGTTTCTAAGAGCCCAAGTAAAAGGATTCAAATTGCATCATAGGTGAATTCATTATTTTTGATTCATTTATGATTGAATATTTCATCGGTGAGCCTCTGGAACATTTTTTGATTTGCCTCTTGTTTGGCTTTTATAGCTTCCATGACTTCTTAATTGTTACACGATGCTATAATTAAAGAAATGATTTTTATATCTCTAAGAAAATTTAACACCATTTTGTACATACCTTTATGTTTTATCATTTGCTTTTTTATATATATTTTTTGTTAGGTAAGTAGGTACCCATTTACTATTAAAACACAAGCTGATGGTTATATACCTATCTAAACCGATCTTTCGAAAAACTTTTACGAACTGATAATCGACTATGCAAGCAAAACTTTTGTCATTACAATGACCCGTCATCATTACCCCTTGGTAAAAATAAAAATAAAAGGATGAACAAAAAAGGATCTCCATATGAAGGATCCAACAACAAAATCTGAGGGTTGTTTTTTTTGACACAGAATACATATCCCTTTATGTCTCTCTGGTAAGAATTTGTAGGATCTTTGTATATATTCATAATTCATTAAAGAAACTGAAGGTTTCTTGAGTATTATTCTTCATTTTTGGTGATTAAGATCTGAACCTTCAGATAAATGTTTGCTGGGTAGCCAACCTAGCTTTTATTCACAAAAGCCAAAAAACACACACACACAGCATGCAGCTGCCATTCCAGTATTCCAATAAAACAAAGCAACACCAAAGCTCTACAACAAATCAGTATAGTACAGACAAGCAAGTTGTTTTGTTTTAGTGCAGGTATACATACTGTAAGTAAATCGCGACATATTCATACTTAGTCATTTTTAAACTGTGTCTAAGTTTAACCTAGGTTTAGTTGACTCTTCGCAAATTTATTCTATTTTTTTTAATTTATCATTCTAAAATATTTGTAGCAATTTGTGTAGTAAAACAAGTTAATAATCTTATAAAATATAAAATCAATAATTTGTAAGTAAAATAGGATTGTATTCATTGACTCAAAATGGTCTAAACTGTAGTTTAGTAAAACCTGGGTTTACCGACTATGAATACCCCCCATTGTTTTAAGGTATGTTGTTTGTGTATTTTTGTAATGAAATCAAATATCTTATCAATTGATTAAGCTTACTAATATTATAATTGTGAAGGAATGTTTGAATGTTTGACCCGCATTTACTTAAATGGATTTTAATAAATTTGGTAAGCATTATGGGAAAGTTTGTGTATTTGTACCGCTTTCACGCCTGAACGGTTTTTAATGAAATTTTGTAGGAGGATAGATGATGTCATTAGATTCACGTAGGTTCGCTCGGGGTATCTGCTAGTCTTATATAAGGGAAAAAAGTTAATTCTATAATCATGTCGTTCTTACAGCAATACAAAATTAAAACGACGAGATAATAATTATAAGGACTGGAAATTCGCACTTGAAAATTTTCTGGTGTACAAAGTGGAACAGTATGCAAGGAACAGAAGAAGATACTATGAACAATTCCAAGGTGATATCCAGGATAATATTATTAATCTAAAATATTAATTATGTACATGTAACATGTTAGGACGGCAGAAACAACAAACGACATTTGGGAAAGTTTAGAAACAACATGCGTACTGATAATGGCCTAACTATAGACAAGTTGGTTTGCTGAAAACTTTATTCAAAAACTTTAAGCCCTTTGATTCATTGAAGTCGTATGTAAACAATATATTTAAGAGTGCTTATAAATTGAATCCAAATTCATTGAAGTCGTATGTAAACAATATATTTAAGAGTGCTTATAAATTGAATCCAATTGGAATGAAGGTAACCATAATGAACGGGTAGGATTATATTTGTAAGCTGGCCTTGCTGAACGATACAGATCAATGATAATGGGAGTATAGAAATTTGCGTAATCAAATAAAGTTACGGATGATTGATTGAGTATGAGTTGAAAAATTAAAGGAAGAGCAATAGATACTGCCTTATACATACACTAGTACGAACTATCGAATACTCCCTCCACCATAAGGAGTATACTATGGACGCTTTCCTGGACATAGAAAGCGCTTTTAACAATGCGGACGTATCTGCAATCGCATCTGCACTGTCAAGTCTAAAAGTAGATGAATCGCTTGGTAAGCTGATTAATATAATGCTGACTAGCAGGGTTCAAACGCAAAACGGAACTTGTCCTATTTCCAAGAAAATACAAAGTTCTTCACGTAGATCCTCCTACTATAAAAGGTACACCACTAGCTATTTCAGAAGAAGCAAAATACTTAAAATTAAGTTGGAAACCTAATATAGAAGAAAGAGTTAAAAAAGCCACAGTGGCACTCTTCTAATTCAAAAAATCTAGGGAATAAATGGGGCATTCAACCCCGTATTAATCACTGTCTATATATACTTCGGTAATCAGACCGATTCTTCCCTATGACGTAACAGTATGGTGGATCGCTCTAGAAAAGGTTTAAATCGTGACAAGCTGAGCATAGTCAAATGATCAGCTTCAATGTGTATAAGCGGAGCATTAAGATCAACAAACAGGCTTCAGCGAGCACAGCCGCTTCTTCACAGTGGATCGATAATGAGATTGGCCTTTCTTTTATTCTGACCTAGTTCGGATCATTTCCAAGTCACACTGATTGTACAATCCGTAAACTAGAATTCGGTGTCAAAACTGGTTTTAAACTCAAAGAAGAACTATAAGAAAAAGATAAAGAACAAAGTTTAAAGTTAGAATTTATTTGTTCAATATTTAATCACTGAACGAAACGTGATTTATTTGTGGTCTTTTTTCAAAATATATTATAAATTTGGCTCTTTATACACCGCAAGTATTTGATAAAATTAATAGGGGTATTCACCATCTGGTGTAACAAGTCTTGCAAAATTGTAAAATTTTATTTTTTTACAACAGACTGTGAGCACACCTTTACTAATCTGTAGCAACACTGAAGCAAATGTCAAAATCGGTTTCACATTTGTTCTGAAGAAGGCTTAGTTTGTGTAAAAAAAATCTTACACTCTTGTTTTTTTCTGTTACAATATGGTTCGGGTATTGTAAAAGTGTAAAAGTGTAAGATTTTGACATTCAGTATATTTTGTCGTTGTAGTGCAAAAATATGCTACACTTTTACACTTTTACAACTATACAAGACCAGATACATCGGATCGTAAATACCCCTAATAAAAACACCAACAATTTTTAAAAAATTAGAGTGCGTATTTATTAAAAATGGTTACCTTATGCATTTCAAGCACATTTTATGCATTTTTAAAGTTTGAAGTGTAATTTTTCAAAACTGTAAAATTTTATATTATTTCTGTTTTTCTAAAACTCTGATTATTTGTCTGATTAATTGTTAATCAGAAAATGGAAATTATATGATTTTATGTCTTCTAGTTTTTGAGAAAATTGAGAATTATTAAAACAACTTTTTTAGGAGATTTTTTTTGTATTTACGGTGATACCACGTTGAGAACAACCGGTTTTTGTAGAGGGACTTAATACAATCATTTTTTCCTATGGAAGAGAGGATCTATCTACCTCCTTTTAGGCGGCAAGGGCAATTTTCTAAGAAATAACTTTAAGTTAAAAAAATTAAAAACAACGGCAAAACGAATAAAAAATAGGTTTCCTGAAAGCCAGAAACTTGTACTCTTATAATTTGTTTCAACCTAGTTATTTGCGTTAATAGTATTTGGAAAAAAAAATACCTTCAAACTCAAAAGGTATCAATTTTTTTTAATGTAATTTTTTTGTATTTCAAGTAGTGAAATTAAGTACTTATTGGCTTTAATTATTAGATGTCCTTATAAATTCTCAATCGAACACTTAAAACTAGATGGTCTTATGTCTTCTTGTTTATGAGAAATTTAAAAATTACCAAAACTACTTTTTTATGAGATTTGTATTTCTTGTTTTTACTTGCGCTTATAGGCACGTACTTTTTTTTTATTTAATTCATTTTTATTTACCATTAACTTATAATTAACTTAAAGCTAGACAAAAATGCATAAGACTATCCTATTTATCAATAACTTATAACTAACTTACTGGGCCTTTACGGGGACTCTAAGCTAAACTACATCTCTTAATACTACTGTCTTTCGACCTAAAAACTATATGAATCCATGCTTATTATTTTATTTTTAATTCTCACCAAGTAAACTTATTGGAAAAAAAACTTAGCATCATATCACTTTTACAATTTATTTTAACTTACAAACTACCTAAAGCTAGACTAAGAATAATTAAATACTAGATACAACTAACTTATACTAGCTAAAAATAACTTAAACTACTTAAGATACCTAAAACTAATTAAAAACTAGAACAGCCACAACAGCATTTTTCGAGTTTTAAATTTTTTTGTGTGTTTTTAGTAAAAGCATGCAGCCACCTATACAGCCATACATACACATATGAACATATACATATACGTACATACATATACACATGCGCAAATACATCCGCATATGCCTCCGCCTACCTATATATTTTTTTATTTTTTTTTTGCGCCACCCTGACTGTCCCTTACCTAATTACCCTTAATTCTATGTAAGTCGGCCAAGACAAAATCTTATCCGACTTTATATATCGGTATGTTGTTCAAAAAGCCACCAGAACTGGTTCTCCTGCTTCACCCTATCTCTTTGGTCCCGATCGGACACAGTCGTACTGAACCGAAGGCTCTCTTCTCCACCTTGAACGATGACGCCTCGATAATATAGGAGTCGCCTGTCTACAGTTCTTCGGCTGACGTGGTAGATTAGCGGAACCGCCATTCTATACTGTATCAGTCCTGTCCAACTGTCTAAACTGACTGTCTAAAAAGAGAAAGGAATGCATTGGAAGGGATGTAGCCACTTAGCCGCACATTCTCAAAGTATTAATTATTGGGGTTATAAGCCCCACAAATTAAAAAAAAATCAAACAATCAAACATTACATTACGCTCATAGAGAACACCAAAAAAGTGGGTCCCTCAATTCCGTCTGTCTGTCTGTCCACGAGTCTGCAGCCTAAACGCTTGGATGGGTTTGCTTACAACTTTGTACAATCAGATTGTTTTTTTCGTAATAATGCCCAAACGTTTCACTACAGTAGCTTTTCCATACATTTTTTTTTTTACCAAAAATAAAAATCTAATTTTTCTCAAAAACGGCTCCAACCATTTTTATAATAAAATCAGTTCATTAATAAAGGGAAAATGTACTTTTTGTTAGTTTTTTTTTAGGAAAAAAATGGTTATGTTTCGTACCTACCTCTAGTAAAACCATTTTTTTTGGTTTTCAATTTTCCAAAAATCTTTTCGTTGGATTTTTCGGAAATTTTGTATACAGTCTCTCAGAAATTTTAAACACTAATGTAAGCCAAAATTGTTCAAACAATTTTTCAACTATTTTTCTAAAACAAAAAGAACAACGGCACCTCCCATACAAATGTTAAAAATCCGTTAAGAAAAAAATGTATTTCTCGAAAACGACTCCAAGAATTTTTATAAAAAAATGTTTTTGTTCTTAAATTAGTACAGTCCACTTTTTAGTATTAAAATATTCTATTTTGTCGCACCATAGTTATCGTACCTACTGTCCCCACAAAGTGAGATCACCATAGATTTTTTATTTGTTTAATAAAAAATCTCATAAAAAAGTAGTTTTAGTAATCTTCAAAATTAATAAAAAAAAAACTGGATGATAGAGCAAGGTATTGGCTTTACAAAAAGTTATAGCCCTTATTTATATAAGTATTATCGTTATTTTTTAATATTTCGTTTTCCATTGTTAGTACTTTTCTTATGAAATTACCCCTCCCGACCAAACGGAGGGAGATAGGCCCCTCCCACCCATAGTAAAAAAATGCTTGTTTTTTACCCTCTTGAGTGTGCTTGAGTTATCGTACTCGTGCCAGCTTTGGGCATTTAACAACTGCCTTAACTATGAGACTTTGGGAGTTCGAAAGTTGATTTCTACACATAGTTTTCATGGACCGATTAGATTAGGCGGTTAAAGCATTTGATCAATCAGACTGCAGTCAAAATGTTTGTGCAGTGCAATACTATCACAAAATTGGCAAGTCGATTGATCATCAATGCAGAACACTAATTCTATTAATGTGATGACTCTCGTTTTGATACGAATCATAGGATCAAGTTGATTCTTCGACATCATCCATTTAAATCTTAGATATTTGCTTATAACAAATTATTTTGACTTATTTAGAATATTTCTTTTTATTTATTTATTACAAAAAAAAATAACTATATATATAACTTATTTCGGTTTAACTTGGCAATCCGGAAGCCATGTTGGCTTTTAAATTTATCATATAATACAAGTAAAGTAAGGGGTTTTCCAATAAGAGGTGTTATTTTGAATAGCCGGCTAATTCGGTAGCTGTCACTTTTGAAGCTGTCATTTTTTGACATTTGACAAGTAGAAACTACGCTATTAATAAAAATGGAACGATACACGCGTCAACAACGCAGTTCTTTTTTTTGAATATCAAAATAACACCTCTTATTGGAAAACCCAAGGGTTTTCCAGGGGTTTTCCAATAAGAGGTGTTATTTTGAATAGCCCGCTATTTCGGTAGCTGTCACTTTTGAAGCTGTCATTTATAGATAGCACACCCACGTTTTTATTGTCGATCCTTTCTGCGCATCTATGCGTCATCAGTTACCCTAAAATTTTATCACTTTTTATAATAAAAGCTTGTGTTTATAATTAAAAATTAGTGTACTATTTTTAAGAAAAAATAGTGGATATTAAATTTAAGTTGTTTACCAAAAATGAAATATGTGTGCGTCGATAACGTCATTCGATGCCTAAAAGTGTTAAGCACTTGGGAAAAAATGACAGTTCTGTTTTTGAAAGAAATTTCGAATTTATTCATGCCGATTAGTCAATTCGCAAATTTCTACTCCCTGGAAGCTAAGGAGATTCGCGGTGGATTCGCTTTCGCGTTTACTGAACTGTACTATCGATTTATAAACTACCTTTCCCTTTTCCGAACTATATTGTCCCTGCTGTCATTTGTTGACATCTTAAACGTCATCCGCAATCTTAAATTGTAGTAAAAAAAAAAAACAAATTAATCTGTTGAATGAATAAATACGTGGTCGATTTTTATTTAGTTAAATATTTTTTTCAAATTTCAAATCCTTATTGTTCGCAAAAGATTATAAAAATTAAAGTCAGAGTAAATAAAATGAAATAAAGACGTTTATAATATTAAAAGTAATTATTCACAGATAAGAGAAATTCAACAAAGAGTAATACAAATACAAATTACAAAGAGAGAGAATAATACTATGTTCCCACCGAAGCGAAATCTCGGGTTCCGTAGATTTCATTCCCATACTATGTTCCAAATAAAGCGTAATCTCGAATTTCGTAGATTTCAGCCCAATGAAATTTCATTGCCGATGCGGGCCATTCATAATGAACGAGACCATTTTAAACTTCACCATACTTAGGTGAAAAGCTTTTTGTGTGCAAATCACAATCTTTGACTCTAACGATAAGGAGATAACAAAAGAGAGTATGAATTTTTATTTGACAACATGGCTTGGGTTGATGAATTAGATAAACAAAAATGGTTTTGTTGGTACTGAGAGACGAAAACGTGGATTTGGCGCTGTGAACACCAATGTGAAATTTCGAAATCTTTCAGCTGAAATCTCAGATTTCGATTTGGTGGGAACATTGTATAACATATTTAATTTGTTAACATAAAAAATAAAAAAACAATTCATCCAATCTGATCGCCCAATATATAAATATTCTAATTTTTACTTAAATTTTTGTGCTACCATTATGATTTTTGGACAAAACGCACATCAATACAAAGATTCTCGACTCAATTGGCGCGGAAATAAAATGAGAATGTTTGTATAGCGTGCGAAAAGTTTGCGGGTTTAGTAATACCAAATTAGTTGAACAAAATGTCGGTGGTTTAGGTAATATGTGTTACCGACATTCGTTCAATTTGCTTTCGATGAATTCACTAATAGCATCAATTGCGAAAATTAGTTGAATTGAGGCTATCTCTTTCGCCGAATTCACTAATAGCAATGATTTTCTCTTTTGCTCGTACGTAGTTCCAAAAGTCGCTTGTATTTCAATTGTCGTGTAATAGCAGACAAAACCACATAACTATTGTGAATTATACCGCTGAATAAAAAATCGACGTGCTTTACGAAACGTCAAAATTCTGACAGTAGATATGAAAAAAAAAATCGCTTGGGCCCTGCTATTTTTATTTTGTTCTTGAGTTATTATTTTTGAAAAGTGGTGGTACGTCGTAGTAACACGATGAATGATAGTGAAATAGCAAAATGCATAAACAGCGGTAAAGGCTTAAAAAGAAAAGATTTGGTGTATAATTCCTTCCATTCATTAAACACTTCTTTTCCAGATGATATCGTTGACAACTTGGCCCTGCAAATCGAATCAAATTTTGAGACGGAAAATACCAGTACTAGTGAAGTTAAAACCCCTAAAAAACGTAGGAAGTTAGACAAAAACAATGAATTCTACGAAGTAACCATACCATCGATGACACTCGACGATTTTCGCCATCATTTTCGCATGAGTCGCAGCTGCTTCCAGTCCATAATGACCAGGGTAGCTAATAGAATTCGCGTCTACAATATAGAGAAGAAATTCCTCTTCACCATTTGGTTTCTGAACACTCGGGAAAGTTTCTACACTGTTGGCAAACGATTCGGCGTAAGCCAGGGTCCCTCGCATCAATATTTTTGTGATATCATGGATGGATTAATTGTTCTCTTTAAGGAATACGTTTCTTGGCCAAGTGTAAGTGAACTCGAGCATTTAGAACAGGTAAATATGATAAAAAAATATAGATAGGCGGGGTAATACATTGTACTTTTCTTAAGGGTTTTAAGCCAATTAAAGGTGCCCATGTGCCCGGAATTGTCGGCGCAATCAATAGTTGTCATTTGCTTATAAAGAAACCATCGCGATACTCAATATATTGCAATCCCAAACAGACCCATTCCATAATCCTCCAAGGTAAGTAAAATAATAAAAAAATTCCTCATAAAACTTGTGACCAGATTTTTGTTTTTAATTTTGCCAAAGCCGTCTGCAATCACCAAAAAATATTTACGGACGTTTATGTTGGCGCCCCGGGCTCTCTGGGTGCTGAAAGAGTATACAACAACAGCCCACTTTCCAAATTAATCACAGAAATCCTCCCGGCAGATTTTCACATTGTCGGAAACCTCTACTATCCTCTAAAGCAGAATTTAATTGTACCATTCTTAGAAGAAAACGTAATAACCGATTCTCAGAGATTATTCAACGATTATCTGATTGAGTTGAATTCGACTGTTGACGAAGCATTTCTATTGCTACTGGCACGCTTCCATCGTTTAACCTATCTAGATACTGCCAACCCGGAAATGGCAAATAAAATTATAGTCAGTTGTATTATTTTGCACAATCATATTCTCATGACTGACCTGGAGGAGGATCTTTCTATTCTTAAAGAATGGCCAGAACTGTATCTAAATGTGGATCCTAATGAAGTTCCCGCCAGCGATGATGATCCCGATGGAATTTCTAAAAGGGACTATTTGTTGTCTCTGTTTGAGTATATTTAAATTCGAAATAATGCTTATATTGTCTATTGTTTTTCAAAAAACAATTTTTTACTTGCGATATAAGTGACGACCAAAAATGGTCAAATGTTTTTCCCTATTTCAAACATTAATTAAAAGTAAGAGTTTTTAAGAATTACATTTTTTGTATTTTATTTATTTAACTAGCAACCGCGACCTTAGAACAATAGGTTTCTAATTGGAATTTTTTTTTCAAAATTGAGTTAAACATGTGGTCGTACTTAATCGAGTATACTCTTTCGATTCGTTTCATCCATATTTCGCGACTTTAGAACAATAGGGTTGTAACTGCACTCAAGTCACTTTTGAGAAAACAGAGATTGAATTTTTGTTTGTATAACTTCTATTAGAGCAAGATCTCAGGGCCCCAGACCTTTCTTATTTTCTGATGGATAAAATGTATATGATAGAGTAGTGTTAGTAGGTACAGTTAACGTATGCATAGGCGTTAAATGCAATCAGGTGTTAAATGCACCCAAAAATGTTGCTTACTTCACTTATATTCTGATGGCTGATTTTTAGGTATGTTTCACGGAACATTGTTAGAAATGTTCAAACACTACTGCCAGACACCTTCCGTCGGCAGTTTTTATAGCCAGACATAAAGGTCCTAAAAAATATTCATATTTTGGTGGAAAAGGATCCAACTACTCGCTCTAGAAGGCTGTTAAAGTAACGAAGAAACCATAGCTCCCAGCGCCTCCGATTAAGGATGATCAAAACGAATGGGTAAAAAGCGACAAAGAGAAAGCAGACGTTTTCGCGGATTACCTGGAGAACACATTTAAACCTTTTGATGGGCTAGTACTCGACGAAAATTCAAATATAAGTTCTAACTCAAGCGAAAATTACATAACAAGAAATGTTACCCTTGCTGAATTAAGTAGAGAAATAAGAAAGCTTAAGTATAAGAAAGCTCCGGGATAAGACCTAATTACGGTCGAAGTTCTCAAAATGCTTCCTCGCAAAGGGTTAATTAATCTTCTTTATATAATAAATGTCACTCTAAGGCTAAATTACGTTCCGAGCCAATGGAAAGTTGCGGAAGTTATAATGGTTCTCAAACCAGGAAAACCGTCACATGGTAAGAAATCTTATAGACCTTTTTCGCTTCTGCCAGTAATATCTAAGGTCTTTGAAAGAATATTACTTCTGCGCCTGCAGCCAATAATAGAAGAAAAGCGCCTAATACCTGAACATCAGTTCGGATTTAGAAGCAAGCATTCGACAATTGACCAAGTGCATAGGATCACTGAAGTCATTGAGAAAACTCTTGAAGAAAGGAAAATTTTTTCGGCGGTCTTCCTAGACGTGTCGCAAGCTTTTGATAAGGTGTGGCACGAAGGACTAATTTTTATATTAAGACAAATTCTGCCTGAAGCACTTTATACGCTTCTAAAAGCACATCTAGAAAATAGACTTTTTAGAGTAAGACATGGAAACGATTACTGTGATTTCAAAGAAATAGTGGGTGGGGTACCACAGGGAAGTGTTTTAGGTCCAATATTGTATCTATTACTTACACGTGATATACCTCAAACAGAAGACACTATCGTAGCCACGTTTGCTGACGACACTGCAATACTAGCAGTGGGCCAAACGATAAATGATTCTACGACAAAATTACAAAAAGCTCTGAATAATGTCAATGATTGGTTAAAAACATGGCGGTTATCGCTCAACTAAGTAAAATCAGTCCATGTAGATTTTACGTATAAGAAAATTAATAGATTACCGGTATTTGTTAATACGGTTAAGTTCCGTTTGCTAACGAAGCAAAATATCTCGGAATTACTCCAGACGCGAAATTAAAATGGAAACCGCATATTAAAAAGAAATGCGAAGAGTTAAATAATAAATTCAGAGATGTGTACTGGTTGCTCGGAAACAATCTAAGCTCAGTATCGAAAACAAGCTAATTTTGTACAGGCAGGTGCTTAAGCCTGTCTGGACTTACGGTATACAACTCTGGGGTTGTACGCGAGATTCTAATTTAAATACCTTCCAAACATTTGAAAATAAACTCCTAAGATCATTTGTAAGCGCACCTTGGTACATTAGAAATGAAGATCTCCACCGAGATCTCGGGATTCCCACTGTTCGCGATGAAATACAAAATTTTGCCCGAAATCATAGAAAACGGCTATTAAAACACTGCAATAGTACTATAATCGAAATTATCTATGAGACGAATTTAGTACGCCGCCTGCGAAGGACAAAGCCTTCCGATCTGGTGCACTAAACGAGAATCCGCTTTAAAATCGCGGTATAAGCAGGAACTATCACCAGATAGTTACCTGCAAAACGTTAATTAAATTCGTTAAAAATAAATTGCTAGATAAATTTCAACTGCAATCGGGAGGAGGAGGTGTTTTTATTGCAGTAATAATCTCACACTCCTATGAGCACGCGGTCCTCATAGAGCCTTTTGAAGGTTTTACACCTACCCACGGGAAAACAAAAAAAAATTATTTTGGTGGGGAAATTTTTTGTTTTTCGTTATGTTTAAAAAAACATGTTCTATTAAAGTTTTAAGTGTGGAACCTGAATGGAAATACTACCATCTTTAAAACAATAATTTATTTTATTGTTGAATAACTCCCAAAACAACGGCGTATACAGGGGAGGGGGGTCATGGGGTCCCCAAGTGGAATTTTCGTAAATAAAAAAATATAAGAAACTGTTTACCTTTGTTTTCAAAATTGAGTTTATTTGCAATTCGATTGAAAAAAATTGAATTTCCCTTACAATTTTTTAAGTCAAATGAGATAATTTCAATCAAATTACTAAAAATAAAATAACCAACCCCTTACCGCATAATGGTGTTGACATTACTTGCTCCACCGACTTTTTCTACGTTCCAGTATTCACATTTCACTCCCATACTCTGAATATAAGACGTATTTTCCTACTTGGTATGTGTACTTGTATATACTTTACATACATATATACTATTAAAAAAGTTGAAAATGTTGTTCAAATCAGTGATGCCCGATATTAGATTTTTTGACCAAAATTGAGATGAAAATAGGGGAAGAGTTCATAAAAAAATGTCGATACGAAAAAATCACAAATTGCTTTGTAAACAAATAAAAGTTTTGTGTTTCTTCTGTTATGTGATCTTGCTTTCTATGTCTCTCTCTGTTGTATTAATGTATGTAATGTTTAAAGCCAATGGTCTAGCTGCCATTGCTTCAGTGTCTCTACTTCGTAGATTTATTTACGGAGTAGTATAAAATGTAATATGTAATAAAAGTTTTGTTAAAATCAAATAGTTTGTCCACTTTTTAAGAAAAAACAAATATATGGAAAATCAGTTATATTCAATGACAAATTCTCCAGTCCCACCTGATTCTTTTAACTTCTGAATTCTGAATCGTTATGAATCCTTGGCTGCAGTAATTTTTGTGTAAACATTTCTGTCAAACAACACGCTACAAATACATACTAAATCGATTTTTTCACAGATTCATTAAAAAAATCGACGTTAAATGGTTGAAAGGGATTAGACATTAAATGAAAATAAATATTTGGCTGAAAAAAAATTCTACCTCAACTACTTAACTACATTGGTGTGTTTCTTTCGAGCACTTATTTTCATATTTTGCTGCCAAAACCCATAGAAAAAATCAGTGAGTTTAGAAAATATGTGAACAAATTTCAAGTTACCAAACAGACATCATACATACGGTTTTTGTACATGTAGCTTCTTGAATTAAATTGTTGATATTTTTTCTGTATGATTATTTTTCACATTTACAAAGTTGGAAAGCCTTAATATATGTACTTAAGCAACTAAGTAAAATTACATTTAAGTTAAGCATATTAGACTGTTTTCTTTAAATAAAATTTTATGTTTACGGATGTACATGCATAAAAGTACTTTACTTTTGTTAAATAATATAATTGCTTTATTTATTCATATGTTAAAGAAAGCTAAATATTTGTTTTTAATTACCACAATTTTTTTGTTTTTATTCTATAGTTTCAGCTGTTTCGGCACACTATATTTTAATAAATTTTCCTTGAAAAAGAAAATCATCTAAGGAATGTTGACTTAAGCAATTTAATTCTTTGTCCAGAAAAGTACTTAAGTATTTTCTCTGAACCATTTATGCTACAAGGGGTTTTTATGGTATTTTCATAATCAATATACTTCGGTAAAATTGATGTTGTTTAGGTAACTAGAACAACTTTACAACGTTTCTTTGATTTTTAATATTAAAATCTAGTTCTTGTGGACTCTGTGCTGAAAAATAAACCCAATTGAAACTTTTGTATGACTTTATACTCATCGTTTTTTTTTACTGATTTTTTTGAGTGACCTCCTCCGAGAAATGAAGCTGTATACGCCCCTGTCCCAAAACCTTACATGTTTTTCCAAACATAACGAAAAACAAAAAATTTCCCCACTCAAAAACATAAATTTATTACATTTTATTTAAAATGTATTACACCCCAATGTTTTCGACCATTTTCCTCCAAATCTATCAATTGTACGATAAAAAGCGTCTTAACCTTTTTTGTGTAATGACATGATCTACAATGTGTACCAAATACTTTTTTCAAAACAAACCTATTGATTTCGATTAATATGGAAAAAAACTGAATTTTTCCCCTCTGTACAAATTTTTGCACCGCTCCAAATTTAGGGTACTTTTTAGAAAAGGTTTAGGACGTAAAAATGAAGCTCACCACCAGAATTCTGCTTTGTCGGAATTTTTTCGAATTGAATATCTTATTTTCCTGAATTCAGCTTTATCGGAATTTTTTCGAATGGAATATCTTACTTTCCTGGACTAATAAGTAAGATTATGATTATTTTTTAGGACCTTTAAAGCGATATAAAAACCGCCGACGGAAGGTGTCTGGCAGTAGTGTTTCAATATATCTAACAATGTTCCGTGAAACATACGTAAAAATCAGCCATCAGAATATAAGTGAAGTAAGCAACATTTTTACGTGCATTTAGCACCTGATGCCTGAGAACTGGCCGTCGGCCCAGGCTAGCAGGTATGCATACGTTAACTGTACGTACTAACACTGCTCTATCATATACATTTTATCCATCAGAAAATAAGAAAGGTCTGGGGCCCTGGGATCTTGGACTATATTTTTGTTTGGTTCTGCACGATTTTTTGAATACACAAATTTTGTACTATGTTATGTTGATCTGAATTTCAAAATCTAAAAAATTATTCACAAATGTTTGCATTAACAAGTGGTTAAAAAATGGATAGAACCTTATGTTACTCAACGCTAAGGCAGTTGAGCATAGAACAATAAGGTTCTAAATACCTGATAGAACTTAGTATCATGATAAGAAATTTAATTGTTCAGATAGAACCATGTTAGCTAAACGAAATTTGTATTCCTTTTTTTTTTATTTTTATAAAAGAAAACAAATACAAATTATCACAGCGAAGAATTGTGTTGGGTATGTACTTATGTCGTTTTTATGTCGTTTTTATCCGGACTCTTCTGAAAGCGGTCACTTGGGAAGTGACAGTTCTGATTCTGAATAGAAGAGAAAGGGGGCGTTCGGTAGCGCACAGCTTTGCTGTGTAATACGTTCCTTGTTGCAGTAATACGTGTTAAATATCTGTCAATTAACATCTTACGACCATAACAACGAGCAAAACATATGATTTCCAAATCGAAGCCAAGCTAGCGCTAAATTTCTGGTATACTTAGGTATCGCAGTGCAAAGCAGACTACGAAATCAGCTGTCTTTTCAATTGTTATTTGTGAACTTTAATTACGTACCTAATACATCATCCTCTTCTTCTGAATCGCTTGAAACATTTGTGGTTCTTACTTCCTGATTCATTTTTAATTTATATTTTAGCCAATAAATGTATGTTTAATTCACTTTGAGCCGAAGCGTAATCATAAGTAAATAGTTTTTTTTTCTGTTTTGACTTTTGACAGAAATGGTTACCTATTGGGTTTTATACGTTCACAAACGCACAATATATTTTTCAGCAATGTATCAGAAAGCTGTGCGCTACCGAACGCCCCCAAATTCTCTTCTTTTCAGAATTAGAACTGTCATTTTTTCCCAAGTGAACGTTTTCAGAAGAGTCCGGGGCTTCCGGATTGTCAAATAAAAACGACATAAGTACCACTTAGTACTTGTGAACTAATGAAATCCAGTATCGTTTTCCGTTTAGAGTAACAACTGTCATTTTGGGGGGTCAGAACAGTTCTGGATATCCATTCGAAAAGGAAATTAATTTAATAAATTGATGTACATACAACTTTGTATTTTTATTGTCCATATAGAAAACTAAAAGAGGTAGACAATGTATAACATTTTCAAAAAAAAATAATAATAATTTTGGGATCTCCAATTATTAAATGTTTTTGAATGAACACCAACAACTTATTTTGGTTGGAATTTCACGACTTGCTTCTAAGACAACTTGGTCATGGTTCAATACTCGCATGAGGAAAAATAAGAAGTTTTTAAATTTAAATTTAAAAGTATACCAGAACCACTAGAAAAGCAAAGGAATCTGATGATCGACCTTGGCATGTCGTGAACTAACCATATTTCCAGCCAAAATAATAAGAGAAACAACTTGGTGGTAGCACACTCAAGTTGTTGTTCTTCATTCAAAAATAATTACTGATATAAAAAGCGCTTATGGCCTTTTCGATTTTCAATTCGGAACCGTTCGGAGTGCGTGTAAACCCTTCCGAAAGTGTTCTATTGATATCCAGAGCGACAGTGCTTCTGAATAGATGAGAAAACGATTCTGTATTTCATTTCAAAATCGAAATCAGAATTGCTCACACATTCAAACGAAACTAGTTCTCAAAAATGTCATTTAATGCAAACAGTAATTTCAATTTTAAATTGAAAATATTTCGGTAGTTAAGTAATAGGAATTAAAAATTTTAATCAAATAATATTAAAAATACAATAACCAAAGTTCTAAAAAAAATAAAAATAGATTTTTACATGTCCACAAACGAATTTTTATTGTCTTCTTATTTCCGCCATGCTTACAAATTACAAATGTGAAAAAAAATACAATTTTGGATAACCATGTATAAGCAGACGAAATTACACCATACAGCGATACAAAACCTTCAGAATCAAATTGGACGAATTTGTTTGTTTTATTGGTGTTCTGGATCGGAGAGTTCTTCCGAATTGCTAATCGTAAAGGCCATTAGAAAAGCAAATAAATAAATAATAAAAAAGCATACAAAAATTGAATATGAACTCCAATTATGCACGTTTTATTTGGCAATCCGGAAGCCTAACGGCCTCTTCTGATAGCGTTCACTTGGGAAAAAATGACAGTTCTAATTCTGAAAAGAAGAGAATTTTGCTTCTGGATTCGAAATCAGAACCAGAACCACTCACACATTCATATACTTGAACGTCAAACTCGACTGTTGTCATTTTTTGTATCATAATTGTGCAACAAACATTTTTTTTGAATTTGAATATTCTCACGTACATAATTATTTTCACACATACAATCTCAATAAAATTCAGAATCGTCAGAATAAAAAAAGTGTTCAGTTGGGATCCCGGATCGGAGAGGTATTCCGGATTGCCAAATAAAAACGCCATAGTTTCAAGACATTAATCATCGTTAGTTTATTGAGAGATGTTTCTTCCTATTGTGCTTTGTTTATTGAATTGTTATTTGGCAAGTAACAGTTAAGATAATTATATTTGTTGATAGTTTGCTCTGTATAAATCGTTAATTTTTAAACGTTGGTGTACATATCGTTTTTCAATTTTATTTAAACCCTACTGTATAGCGAGTTTCATTCAAATTTCAAAGATCTCCTCTCAAAATCGAGATTTGATCTTTTCAATAAAACTTTGTGTCCAGATTTATTTGTAGCATGGTCAATGACTGACACACACATTTCCGAAAGATGAAGCAATCAAAAACTATACTGAATTTATAAAATTTAAATTATTAACTTCTTCGTCCATTATTTTTTTTATTTTTTAGCACGGACTGGCACAATTTTTCAACAAATTAACAAAATATTTTCCATTTAATGTTTGGCAGAAAAGACGTTTTACATGGATGTGTGGTGCAAAGTTCCGAATGATTTCGTATGCTACGAATACAAATAAATTCAAATCATAAGCCCCGGAAAAAAAAGTCAAAATATCAGAAGAAAAATCGATTTCAATTTTTTGTTGTTAATCTTTTGATAGCTTATTTATTTTGTTAATCAAAAATGGATTCAATAGCCATTGCTTTTTAAATAAACGAGGAAAATACCCAAAGAAAATGGAAAAGCCTTTTATATTGAATGCGGTTTGTAATTAGTTTGTTTGCCCTTTGAAAATTAGAAGTTAATACATACATATTTTAATATTTAATTTCTTAATAAAACTTACATTTCTCTTTTAGTTAAATATTTTTGCGCGTTGTGCTTATTCGTGTGCAAATATTTTTGCTTCCACTTCAACAGACTACTATGAAAATAACTGTTCGTAGAAAAAAAACAGTCAAATTTCTATCCATTCGGAACTAATGATGCCAATTCGTTAACTCCCCAAAACTATCAATTTTTTCTAGAGTCTTATCAATTTATTTTATTTGAATTAGATATCACTTTAAGGATGAAATTTGTAGAAATAGACAGTTTTGGGAAAAAAATAACTGCACCTGCCATACATTTTTATTTGCCAAAAAGTTTTTTGTTAATAGTTTAGTGAAAGATGCTTTTTTTATTGCAACGTTTTTACGTTCTTCATCGTCTTTGTTTATCGAAATATTAAAACAAATGAAACAACAATACAATTAATATTAGTTCACCAGAAAAAGTGAAACGTCAAACAAATGAACTTACGAAAATTGTTTAATTACTTGAAAATACATCATTTGACATATAAGGTAAACATTATGGCGATTTCGATTCAAAAAATAAGATTCGCTACTAAAACCAATGTTGTTTGTAATGTACAAACGGATGGCATCTCGTAGCTGTAACAAAAAAAATCTCAATTTGTTAATTCATCATCAGTTAAGTTTTTGTTTCCAAGTCCAATTGTACTGTGTACAAATCCGTCTCGATACGGATCTGTTTTTTGCATTATTATTTGGTTTTAATTTGAAACGAATCTGACTTCCAAATGATGAACAAAATGACGGCGGATCAACGGCTGTTTCTATCGATTTCGCCGAAGTTATTCTCTCAAAAACAGCTCCAATGATTTTTCTTTTAAAAAAATTAGTAGTTATTTTATAAATGTTTTTGGAACTTTTAGTAGAACAATTTGTTTGATATTCGATTTTCTGGAAAACGATTCAGTCATTTTTTATGGAGAAGCTCCTAAAAACTTCAAAAACTGTTTTAAAATAAAAAAAAAAGCAATGAATAATATTTCGAAATATAATAAATAAATAATTCTTCGAAACAGTATATTAACTAGTGGCAGTTTCTGGGATACTCAAAAAACCATTCTACTAAAACAAAAAAAAAAATAAAATGCACGACTGGATCGCACGAACTTGCTCTTATGTTCGATCACATCGTATGCAAAAGATTTCTATTAAAAATATAAATATATTTTTAAAGTCATTTTTAACTCAATTTTATTTATGCATATACAAAATTTCATTAATTTTGTTTTAAAATAAATTGGTATGACAATATTAAATATTTAATCATATAAGCTTAAAAACAAAAGATTAAATCTGTTTAAATAAAGAAAAAATAGTTCAAAATTCAGAAATAAATACTTAAACTAACTTGAGCTCAAAAAAAAGTACGCCATTTTATTTCTTGGATAAATCTGAATTTATGAAAAAAAATTTTAATCTGTGGAGCGGTTTTTGAGAAAAAAAAGTTTTTTTTTAACTTTTGAAGATATTTAAAAAAAATTCAAAACCGCCAATTCATAGGTATTCAAAAAATACAAATAAATATAAGAAGTTTTTTTTTTTTTTTTTTTTTTATAATACAAATTCTATATACTACTGAAGTACATCAGCCAAGTAGAAGACTTAGCACTATAATATTTGGACTTGTTGAATTATTGATTCAAAATAGCTTTTAACGGCCTTTAGTCCAACAAAAATTGGCGTTTCGTCCCGGTGATCTCACATGGACTCATCAGTTGACTAGTGAGGACCTTTGTCAATACGCAATTTTTGCCAAGTTCAGTTCATCTAACATAGATTTCGTGAAGAACATCTAGTGTGAACTATATCCAACAAGACTAGAATAACAAATAAATATAATTTTTGAAAAAAAAAATTTTTTTCTTAAAAATGATTTAAAAAATACAAAACAATATATATTAAAAATATTGGCACGGTATAATTTGGGCAACCTAAACCTATATTTTTGTGAAATTTTTAGACCATCTTTTTTCGTCCTCGCTATCATCGTAATGTCATGGTTGATTGTTATCTCACAACTTTTTTTTTCAACGAATGCATAACTTGCCTTGTAGTACCTATAATCGCAAGTAACAATACTGCACCTACCACACAAATATTTAAAAAACCGTTAAGGAAACGATATTTTCTCAAAAACAGTTCCAAAAGTCTTTACAAAAATGTGTATACTCTTTAATTAATGTTATTTACTTTTAAATAAACAAAAATATTTCATTTGGCGGTCTTATTAAATACATATACTTCCCGTAGAACCACTATAGTTCATTTATTTATTCGCAAAACAAGTCCCATTCTAAGCAAATGTACGACCCTGTTTAAATTGAAAGCAAGTGAATTGCGCAGCATAACTTTAAAACTTGCAAAAATTTACTGGTTTTTTCAAAAGAAAAAACAAACTGCGTTTTGGGACAGGCTCCATTGCAGGGATTTTTATGTTTGCGTTTGCGGAGTTTGCTTAACATATTTTGAGCAAGATTTGCGCTTAGGTATTTGCCCAATAAATAATTTTTTTTCAAAAATCGATTTTTCAAAACGGTTGGCTTCTAAGACCGCTTATCTTAGTTCAATACTCGATGGAGTCAAATTAAGATTTTCAATAAAAATAAAAAAATATGGGCCGGCACCACTAAAACAATAAACAAAGGAACTTGATAATCGACATCTGGCAAGTCGTGAAATAGCTATAATTAATTACATCTAAAAATAAAGTTAAAACTTGGTGGTAGCACTCAAGTTGTTGTTAATCGTTCAAAAACATTGAATAAAATGTTGACCACTGAAGTCGCCCTAAACCTTTGAAGTTGTGGATTGTGCATAGGGCCAAACAAATTTACTAAGATGCTAAATTTTACATTGCTATTTTAAGTTTTAATTTTTAAATGACATACATTTCTTTTCTGCAACATAAAATGAATGGCCCTACTTAAGGTATTTTTTGAAAACCGAAAAACCTAGGTCGACCCTGGGTAAAGTTCAACCAACGAACCTAATAACGGGTCCGCCATCTAACGTTTTTTTTCAACTAATGCTTTTTTCGTGAATGGTAGCACTTAGCGCAAGTCTGATTTGACAGATAATTAGTTTTATCCTTCCGCTGAACGAATATGGTTGTGTATACGCTTGAACAACGCTCGCTAAGTAAGCCTCCGATCGACTTAAAGAAGATTTTTTGCCAAAAAAATCATCTTTTCAGATGAAGCCCATTTTGATCTTGGCGCGTATGTAACAAGCAAAATTGTCGCATTTGGGGCACAGAAAACCCGCACGCATACATTGAAAAGCCGATACACCCAAAACGGTTTGGTGCGGATTTTGGTCCAGAGGCATAATTCGAAAATGAGCAAGGAGTGGCCGTTACAGTCAATGGCGATCTTTATCGGGCCATGTTGAACGAATTTTTGTTCACAAAAATTGAAGAGGAGGATATTGGCAATATTTGGTTTCTACAGGACGGCGCTACGTGCCACACAGCCGAAGCTACACTCGATGTTTTGCGCCCATTTTCAAAAAAAAAAAGTTATTTGGCGGACTCTATATAAAAAAAAATGCTGAGAAATGCAAGTATGGACTTATACAAAAATTGAATAAAACGTTTATAGCTAACATTGAATTGAAATGAAAATTTATTACAATAATTTCGCCACATTTATCGAATATTTTATCAAAAAATATCGAATTTAATTTTCGACCAATAACTAATAGCAATACAGAATTCGCTTAAATGTGTCAAAATCAGTCGAATAATGAGGACTTACATAATATGTCACGTAAATCCATGCTTTGGAATCGGAATCAAGAGATTTTAATATAAAAACGACAACAACTCGCACGAATTATATTTAGTATATTTCAAATAACTATTCATATTCAACTTAAAAGACTGCCTTATGACTAAATTTAAATTCATTTTGTTTTTTACATAGATAGCACTAAAAACAAAAAGAATGACTTGATAACAAAGAAATGAATTACAAATAATATAGAAGATAGCAAGAGGTCATAACTTCTGATATAAGAAATAAGATTTACATCCTGGTCAACCTAACGTGATTGCGCCAATTATGTTACATACGTAAATGAAAATATGTATGGCAATGTCAGCAAACCCAATTGTATACGCCACCAAATACGAAGGTCGAGGCTATGAAAGACAAAGTCAATACAATTTGTATAATATTTATTAAAAGAACTGTTTGATTTTGGCTTTGGCTTTTAAATATGACAATTTGTTTTGATTAAATTCAAGCTTTCTCTGACGAATATGATTTGAATCTCTAATCACTTCAAGAATTTGTTCAGTGACAATGGTCCGGCGCTCTTCGAAAGCAAGAATTTTTTGAGTGAATTGGATGTCGCCGTAAATGTTATTGCCTGACGTATATGAATTATTGTTTGATATTTTATCGAAATTTTCATCTGATCCTGATTCATTGTCTTGACCAATATTATTGCAATCTCCGTCCAATTCCTGTTCAGCATCTGGTTCTAATTTTGGTTTCTTAGTTCTGTGCTTTCGGCCTGTATTTGCGAATTTGGATCTTGGTCTTCGACTCGATTTAGGAATAATTAAACTAGGTTTTCTGCCCGATTTTTTGCGAGGTATATTTTGTTCTATAAATCCATTGTATATCTCGTGCAAAAGTGCAAAATATGGCCAGCGTTCGGGGCAACTATCTGTCATATTTTTATTTCGCCTAGTTTCCATTAATTTATTATAGCATGATCGTAAATTACGCAATTTTATATTGAGAGTTTCCAGTTGAAAGGTATATCCCTTGGCTTTCATTTCAGCCTGTATCTCAAGAAGTATATCACGGCGACGATAATTGGGATCCCATATTGCGTTCTTCCTTTGGACACATTCGTTTATGAAATCCAGAGTGATAGCGTGGTTCCAAATTGTTTCTTTGATTTCAACTTTGACCGCTTTTTTTTTGTTCTCCACCTCCACATTTGAATTTGAATATACATGTTTGCCTTTTTTCGTATTCAGTGTGATTGGTAGAGCAGACTTTGGAAGAGGGATTGGTGGATACAGCGATGCCATTGTTGGAGCATCCCCGATTTCCAATTCCTCGGCAAAGATTTCCATTAGTTTGCTAAAAAATGGCCAGTACATCGGTTCTCTATATTTGACATTACAAATTTTCTTGTTTTTGCAATAACCATCAAATGCTCTTTTTAAATAATGGTATTTTCTCTCCAAGGTTCTTACACTAAAACAAAGTCCATATTGGACTATTAAACGCTTACGGATTTGAGAGAAAAATTTGTTACATCGGTGCCGTGGATCGTGAAGATCTTTCTTCTTCTTAAGAATTTCATCGAGAAGATAGTGGATTGCCTGGTCGGTCATAGTTGATTCTTCTTCATTTACTGTGTACATAAATAGAGCAATTTATTACTTTTTATTTTCAATATTTAGAATTTAGCTAATTTTATTTACCAGTTACATCTATAGATTCCATTGACGAATTAAAATCATTTTTGCAGTTAAGCAGTTCGTCTTCTGTTAATTCTGCTTTTTCATCCATTTTGTAGTCTTGAATTTACTCTAAAGTTTAAAAACAGAAAACAATTGTTTGAATATTTTTTACCAAAATTTCTTGGTTTAATTTTTTGACAGTTTGTATTAGGCTTGTTGTCAAAAAATTTGTTTTTTGATTAGGATATTTCACCATACGTCAATCTGCTGGGGTGTAGTGAATTTTAGTATGGAATAAATCCATGAGAGGAGCTTACATGAACCAGCATGCTCGACAACAATTTAAAATGGAAACAAAAAAAATGCGGGCGATCACTCATGGCCTTTTCGATTGGCCGTCCAGAACTGTACTGACCCCCACAAAATGACAGTTGTTACTCTATACAGAACAGAAAACGATTCTGGATTTCATTTCAGAATCGAAAACAGAATCACTAATACACTTACACAATTAAAATGTCAAAATAATCGGCTTGATTTGTTGTGTAATTTCGTTGTGTTTATTGAATTTAAACTCATCTTCTGGTGAAATAACATAAAAAGAAGCAAGTTATAGTTATTATTGTTACAATAAAATGTGTATCTAAATTGAAATCAAGTGTTTTGGAAATTCTTTTTAGCCGATGTGATTTTCTTTTAATTTAATTTTCACAATTACATTGATACATATAATTCAGAATCAGTCAAATTGCTTACGTCTGTTTTATTGAGGAACGTGTTCCGGACGGCCAATCGAAAAGGCCATCACTTATTAGATATGTTATCTCGGATACCAAGCTATCGGGGTATATCTGGGGACGAATCAGATAGGTTAGCTGAAAGCTGTCAAAAAATCAAAGCAAAACGCATACCAACGAATTTTGCAGTCAGCTGGTTCTATACATTTGTTCTAGGACAGCTAGTTATTCCAATTTTTTTGGGATAGCTCAAGATAGCTTTCATGAGAGCAGCTGTTTTTTCATCAGATGTGGTTTTGCACGCATTACAACAACAGAAAGTTATTCCAGATTGCTGAGAATAATTGAGTGAACGTCCCCAATACTTTCAATAGGCGTGTTTTTATCTAAGCCCCCGGGGAAATTGGACAAAAAAAAACGATGAGTGGGATTAACAATATGCATGCTAAATCCAACAACAATTAATCCCTGGGGATACTTAGCTTAGGACGAAAAGAAGGCGTGTTTTTTTCTAAGCCCCGGAGAAATTGGACGAAAAAAACGATGAGTAGGATTAACAATTTGTATGTTAAATCCAACAACAACTAATCCCCGGGGGTGCTAAATTTAAACCCAGAGAATTCTCGGGGCTTAGCTATTGGGGAGGATAAAAACTGTACTACCAAAAACTTTTTCACTTAGTTATCTATAAAATGTATAGAAAACTCAAAACTGACATTTTGACATGTCCAATAATTATCAATTTTGTTTGGTTTGGTTGAGCTTTTGGTCTAAGTGTGTCAGTTGTTTTCCTAACGGCCATGTCGACCTAACCGAACCTACCTTTTAATATAAATTCCGCAACACAACAACAAATCAATTTTAACAATTTTCACTTTTGTATTGCCTCTATGGTTTTTTCCACCTCGCCATGAGCATATTAAAACTTGGCTGTGAAATTATTATTAAATAAAAAAGCATTTCCTGAAGTTGATATTCGTTCGATTAACAAGAATTGAATGAACAACAAAACAAAGGTTTCTCTAAGAAGATTGTTTTCGGCTGCGTTTTGTTGTACACGGGAGCAACCCAATACAGATTCTCTGCTACATCCTTGGCATACTTCAATCTTCTGGATCTTCGTCCGCTCTTGCACAGACATATATTCCTAATGACATAGGGACTGAGCGTCCCGACCGAATAAGCAACTCGTCCACTAATATCATGTCACCAGTGACCGACGAATGGGGTAGTTTTCAAGTAGTTGAAGTCTATGTATCACTGTATTTGTGAAAATTAAATTAATAGAAAATCACATCGGCTAAAAACAATTTCCAAAATACTTGATTTCAATTTTCAAATTCCTTTTTTATAAATAATAATTAACTTGGTTCTTTTTCTGTTATTTTAATAGAAAATTAGTTTAAATTCAATTAATATATCTAAATTACACAAAATAAATCAACCCGATGATTTTTAGAAGAAAGAGGATGAGGCAAACAATGATGTATATTTTTTTCTTGCATTACAGCTGTTCTTCAAATGTCATCTTGCAAATTAAATTATATATTAAATTAATTAATAGTGCTACAAAGTATTTCACTAAGCGCCTTGGTCGTTTTTTCAACCAATTCCCCCGGGGATTGCAAAAAATCGCACCTAGAATTTTCGGGGTTTAGCTTTTGGATAGGATAAAAACTGTGCTACCAAATTACTTTTCATAAAGTTATCGATAAAATGTATAGAAACGTCAAAACTGACATCTTTACATATCAGTTAATTTATCAATTTTGTGAATTGTAAAATTCAAAGGTAATTCTTCATTAAATAATAAATGAAATATATTGCTAGAATCGATATTGAAACTTTTCCCAAGCAGGAAGGATAAAAGCTCAAGCCAAAGAAAGCTATCGGCGTTGAAGTCCAGAATCTAAGCAAAATGAAAACAGGCGAAATGCAGGAGTATGTTTCGAGAAAACTACCAAAGGTTGAAATGGCCAGCTCATTTCAAAATGTTGAGTCACTCAAGGAAGACATTCTCAACAATACCAATTCGAAAAAAGCTTCTTACAAAAATTGATGAAGCATTAACCACCAATGGCCAAAAATACAACAGCATTCGCCTCTTGTGTCTTGCCCATTTATCGATGGGTTTTATCTCTGAAGAATTGGTGACCTTTATTCAGAATTACTGCAACTATTTTGGCCATGTGTTCCACTAGTTAGCTCGATCTGGTCTCTTGCTACCGCTCGAGGAAGATAAAGTTCTCGAAGTAATCTCGAACTTAATATTGGGCAAATTCCAGCAGACCGAATTCCAGGCAAATGCCCATCGCCTTAGACTTTCAGTGTCGACAGCTGGCGCGGACAATACCTATTCTCAAGACCACGAAGGCGAAACACCTTGTCTGAGTTATGTCTTCAATGGACTTTATATTCCACTCATTGCTCAGTTAGCCTCGATTTTGGTTAAGTCTACTGGAATCGATGATCTTGCACTGAAATTAGGAATGGTTGAGACAATGCAGCTACATTTCGCATCCATGTCTGGTTTAAGTAATATAAAACAAGTACAAGCAACACTTAGGAAAGGCGAGAGAAACAATGTGCTTCCGATCATGTAAACTATGCAGAATTTGGTGCTTCCCTCAACAACTGGTTTTCCCTCAAACTATAACAACTAAGCAACATAAAAATATTTTATTAAGTGTATTATTCATTTATTTCTATGCCTTATTATTCCTTTTTTACGAATTCTTGCGTACGTAACTGAATACGACATACAAAGTAGGCCCGTGCTACATATACATATGTATGTGTCCTTAAAAATCACATTAATCTAATGTATGCATATTATATATCTACCAACTTACATCCTTCATTTTCATTATCATAAGTACATATTTACATATCTAGGTTCCATCTATATATGTAGATACATATTTCTCTCCTAACTTACATGATTAAAATCCAAAACCTAGATTTAAATATACATTTGTAGGTACCTATGTAACTATTTCTTGAATCATCCATTCGACAATTCATTATACTATATCCATCAAGGTAATCTTTTATACATCGATTTTAAACCGGCGTAGGAAAACATCGTCAATGTTGCATTCAGGTTGTTAGCTACAAGAGCAAGTTCATACGATCCAGTCGTGCATTTTATTTTTGCTATATTCATAATTGTCCAAGAATTCAAATCGCATCTTTTTTTCATTCAAACTATAATTATTATTTTTGCACCTACATACTATGTAGCCGGTGTAGCGGGCAAGAGGAGGTGGCTAGGTCGCGGTAGTGGGGATAGGTAGGAAAAAGGACGGGCTAGGATATTGGAAAGGAATAGTTCGGAAAAGGGATAGAATGCTAAGTTCCGGGGGCGTGGCCTGCTTGCTATGCACGGCATCAGCTCGTCGGACGGGGGGATCTTGCCCCCGGAAACCTAACCTCACCTGCAAACAAAAAAACACAGATCAGGCCTAAGGAAAGGAAAAGGAAATTGGAAGATAAAGACGGACGGACTATTGTCACATCAAGGCACTGCGGATGTTGTTGCAGTGAGGCCATTACCCACCCTACCTTAGGAATCTTCGGCCATTTTTAGATTCCCCCAAGATGGTGGATGATCGGTTTCAGATCATGCCCTCTTGACCGAAACTTTCAATTACCTTCAGCACCCCCTGAAAAGTGTCTTTTGAACAACATAGTTTCGCTTACGCGAAACAGAAAAAAACCGAAACTTATTTTCTTTTCAACTATTGTAGTGTCTTTCAAGGCTTTATTCTCATCAGAAAAATTATTTTAAGGTTACAAACAAATTTCTTGGAATTTAACAAAAAAAACAAATTTAACAAAAAACTTTAACATCTAACTATATAAAAAAATTAAACTAACCAAAAAAACAAATGTGAAAAAAAAACTAAAACAAGAATATACATGTGCGGTATTTTAAATGCCACACAAAAACGCAAAAGCCCTAGCTTCCCTACCCCTAGAGAGCTCTTTGGAAGTATTCCGCCTAAGGACACACAAAAAAATTCAATTAGAACGCGGAAACCGACCTTTTGTTTCCCACTTAAAAAAAAATTATTAATTGAACAATCAAAAAAAAAATTCTATTAAACTAAATTAAATGAATTAAATTTTGAACTTATAATAAGAAAAGTTAAATGATTTAATATCAGAGTAAATAAATAATAAATAAATAAATAACAGACAATCACACAACACACAATCCTGGTTAATATATTTCGATATAATTCCTTTTTTTTTATTATTAAATTTTTTGTTTTTAAATTTTTTGTTGTTCATTAAAGACTCACTGACTTTTCTTTATTTCTTCCTTTTTTTTCAGGAAACTTTTATACCCGGTGTGCGCGGCGAAGCGCCCCGTAATATCCGGGTCAAAATTTGCCCAAGTCCGAGATCTGGTTGTTGAATGCAGGTAATAACCGTGATCGTTTTCAATTAGCCGGATTGATGACACTCCGGATTCGTTTTATCCAGCGTAACACACACAAATTGCAAATGAAAGGTGAAACACAAAATTTTGAAACAAAGTTGATAAAAAAATTGATGTAATTCAAATATTGCGGCGGCCCAAATTTATAACGCTTTTCTGGGGCCGCCGAAAGGAATATACCTATGGAAGTTATATAATTATTTTTTTTATCTTAGCAATAATACATTTTTCCATCAAACTCACCACTTTTGAATTTTATTATTTAACATAATGTAACTGGATCGCAAAAAAATAGGTAGGATTGATGACAAAAGAAAAGTCGAACTTCATTAACTTTAAAAAAAAAAAACAGATAAACATTTTACAATAAAATTTCGCCTCAATTCACAAATTTAGTAAAAAAAAAAACACACCGAGCCAAATTCTTAATTTTCCAATTTTTGTTTCCTTTTTTTCTTATTTTTGTGGAACTTTTGCCACGGACTTTACTTTTTTCCTCAATATGCAACTTAATATTCAGTAGCAATACAGCTTGAATTTAGCATTCGTTTAACTTGTCATCATCTTTTCGTATTATCCGTTGTCAAAACACCATATCATTCTCAGCCTATATCGTGACATATAAAGAAAACATACAGGTAGGACAGAGATCGCCCTATGACCCTATGAGGAAAATACCTCATGATAAAAACAAAACTAAGTCGGATGATTCTATCCTAACTGGAAAACATCATTCGATTAACATCTTTACTAGGTATGTACACAGATCGTTGACTTAGTATAAGTGTTGTTTTTTTTTCACAGCCGATTGATGGTGTTGGTGAAGTGGAAACCATTCCCTGCAGTGCTAACAACTTCAGGGTGTGTTCAAAAATTGTCGAAGCCAAAATCAGGTTTATAAACCGAAGTTATTGGCCAGCAGGTGGGGCTTGTAAGATTTTGTCTTGTTTTCGGTTTATTTTACATTAGCATTGGCTTCCTTAATCTTAATATTGCCGAGAAAACAATTTCTCAAACCTAAAGCGACATTGACAGATAACAGGACGTAAAACACCGACGGAGACACAAAAAAACTAAACAAAACGGATTCGATGACAAAACGACACGTGTAAACGTAAAGTGGAAACAACCTTAACATTATTTTTAGGGTATTTAGCAATGGCCGAAACCCGGTAAGCCCCCGAAACTGAATAATTTTTATCTCCTCCAAAACGAACTGTCAAAGTTTGTTTGGGAGAAATATTCGGCCAAGCCGATAAATTTATCTCACGAATTTGATGTAGAAAAAATATACCTAAGAAGCATCACGGAGCAATAGTTTAGCGAACGTCTAATTGTTTCCGACATTTACGCAAGTATTTTTAAGGGGGGTGTTCATGCGAACATCTGGCGGGACATTTAGTGAAAGTTCAACATTAACTGACAGTCCCCGGTCCGTGTAATACCGATTGGAGAAAATTGACGTTTAGCTGTCACTACTCATTGATCGGCAAGATTGTGGTATAAAGGTATCAACTCGTCCGCTCGATTCAAACTGTTTCAAGGTGAACTACCATGTGTTCGGGCGTCCATAACACCGGTCATACATTTATATAATTCTCAAACATCACACGGTAAATATATATATTGCACCCATAATATAACGTTATATGCATATCCTTCACTTTCATTATAAATGTACATATTTAGATACCTAAGCTCCATCTATTTAGGTGGGCACATATATTACACCCCTAATTTACATAATTAAAATCCATTTAAATATATATCTGTAGGTACAGGTACCTTTGTAACTATTCCTTGAATCATCGATTCATGATTCAACCATTCATTACACTAAGAATCAAGGCAATATTACCTACATCGCCTTTAAACCTGCATATAATAACTAGACTACCTACCTTCTAACATGCTGATGTTGGTACCAACAATTGTATGGCAGGTAACGTCAATTGGGCTTTAAAAAGGCACGAGCCAATCACCTAAGACTTTAAGTACTAACCTTGAAGAAAATCGATACAGCACTTTAGGCAGTACATCGACCTACAAACAGAGAGAAGGTACTGAAAAGATCATGAAATGTTTAGGTTATCCATTTTCGTATTACTTTTTGGTTTAAATTTAAATTTTCAATATTACTTTACAAATCAGAAATTCACAATTCCAAAATTAAAAAGCTTAAGAACCCATTTTATGTTATTTATTTTTAACTTAAAACAAAACATTTTGTCTGTACATATTGTTAAAAATTAATAACTTGAGAAAAACACTTAATAAATACAAATGACATATTTGATTTCCCTCAAACTATAAGAACTAATCAATATATAAAACCATTTTATTATGTGTATTATCCATTTATTTTCTTATTATGAATTTTTGCGTAAGTCACTGAATACTAACAGCAATGTAGGCTCCCAAAAATTTATGTTTACATATCGATCTTTAAAAATCACATAAATCGTATGTATAAATATTGCACCTAAATTATAAAGTTATATGTAGGTACCTACCTACCAAGCTACATACTTCATTTTCATTATCTTAAATAGGTATAAAACACCATCTTCAGGAAGATCATAATACAAAATAATCATAATAATTCAAGGAATAGTTACATAAGTACCTACAAATGTATATTCAAATCTATGTTATGGATTTTAATTTTGTGAGTTAGGAGAGAAATATGTACCAACATACATAGATGTAACTTAAGTATGCAAATGTAGGTAGGTAGTAGGTACTATGCAAAAGCTTATGACTCGATGCACATGTTTCATTTGAAACTTTTCCTCTAACATCTTGTAAAGTCCAAGGTTTTTTAAAAAACGCACCTAATACAAATGTCCTTTTCGATTTGTAATCCGGAAGAACTCTCCGATCCGGGATTCCAATCGAACAAGTTAACACTTCATTCTGGATTTTGAAATTTAATGTGAGTGTATGTGTAAGGCGGGAAAAATCAAAACAATAACATGAAAATGTAGGGATGAGCGATGTTCATTGATGTTGGCAAACATCAACGTTAGACGAAAAAAATATAGATGTTTCGACATCGATGTTGAAGCATGTGAAACATCCCAGCATTGATGTTTAGATTTAATAGCCCGTTTTTTGAAATACATACTACACTGGTTTGGCGCCAAAGCTATATCTCGCAGAGATTTAACAAACTCTTATTATAATAGATTTAACAAACTATTAGGATCCTGCCTTAGAGAGCTTGGTACTGACCCCTAGGCGATCACCAGCTGCTATTTTTCGGAATCCTTATCAAATCGACTACATTTAGGATGAATAGACGATATCGGCTGTGCCACTAGCCTTGTTTCCAAAAACGGAAACCTTCCATTTTCATTATCAAGTCACAGAAAGAAATTGTAGGTATTGGGTCACCATTTAAATTCAAATCGTTAACTTCTTTTATATCTGCAGGAACAGTCTAATAAAAAACAAGAATAAAAATGAGCCTTCGAATTTCCTCTTACTAATTAAATTCTCACAGGATCAGCATCCACAAATATATTTTTTCTAATATTAAGCGGGAACAGTACATCCAGGAAAAGGATTTTATAATTTTACAAGTTTAAATAACTTAAATTTTTAAATATCAATCAACTGTCAATTTAAATTCAGCCAAATTCAGCCAGGTGTCAAACAAAATTAGATAATTTGTAATGAAAAGACTTTTTCTGTAATTTGCCAAATTATGTAATTTGCTCTAATGAAAACGGACTCTAAAATATCGACTTAAAATAAGTCCCCTTTCACACAGGGAAACCGGTTGCTGGAGATTTTTTTGACGTTTTCCTTTAATTGCATTGTACCCTTCACACGAAGAAACTGGCACCAAGAAACTGAAGAGGAAACTGGGAAGATTTTGTCGGGCTAATTGGAATGCAAAGCAAAACGTCAAAAAAATCTCTTCAAATCGTTGACCGGGGAGACTTTTTTCATTCCCTTTACTTCTTGCCCTTCTCGCCAACAAACTCCCAGTTTCCGGCAACTCAGTTTGCTTGTGTGAAAGGGGACTAAGCTGAAATCTTTTGTCAATGAACTGATGCTTACATAAAGGTAAGACCTTTCTCGGCGGAACTGCACTTCGGCGGCACTGCACTTCAGCGGAACTACGCTTCACAACTATTTATTTGAAATTGTATGAAGCTCAATTGGAGCTTAGTGGGATTGAATGTATAGCTCATACACACAAAAAGTGAAAACAAAATTGCGACAAGAAACACTATTAAAATTTTCAAAACAATGAAGGTATTTTGTATTTATAATATATTGTATTCTTAATTGATTCTTGAACGTGCTATTATTTTTCAAAAAACATATTCTGATATCGATATTGTATTTTCGGTGTTCACATCCATGTTTTACAATATCGCTCATCCCCATACAACATTGTTGTTGACATTGAATTTGCGTTTGACATTTAGTATGTGAGTTTATGCGTGCTTCACCTTTTGATTCTGACTTCAAATCTAGAAGGAAAGTTCTCTTCTATCCAGGAGAAGAACTGTCATTTCATACCAATCGAGCAGTTTCAGAAGCATTAGGAAGACTTCGAAAGCCTCCCGGACGACCAATGGAAAAGGCCATTAGTGTGTTCCCGTACTTTGTGCACAAAAATGTGAAGACTGTCATTTTTTCAAGAGTGGGTGTAAAAATCTCTCAGAGCGCAACAAATTTGCACAAAAGTACGGGAACGCTTTGAACAACAATTTTTGCCATTTTTTAAACGTCACCATAAAAGTGTATTTTTAAAAATATTTATTAAAGATTTATGTGAAATTATTCCTAAAAATAACCAGTTTGATAATATATAAAGGTTTTCGAGCCAACCTTTCGACTGTCGACAAAATTTTCGTTCTAAATACTGCAGCAAGGCAGACATGACTGCAGTAGTACATAACGGTAAAGACATGTCCAAGGTTTTTAATTGCGAAACAGGTGTACCGCAAGGTTGCATTTTAAGTCCGTTAATGTTCGCGTTATACATTAACGACTTTGAACATCATATTCCAGGTGGGATTGGTTTTGGAAATCTGACAATCAAAGTACTGCTCTACGCCGACGATATGGTAATTTTGTCTTAGAATCCGTTAACCTTAAAACTCCAAATTAATAAGTTGAAAACTATTGTAATATGTGGGATCTCAAGATAAATACAGCTAAATCAAAAATAATGGTTTTCAGATTCCAAAATCGATCTATTAACTACGGGCTTAACTGGACGTTAGATGGTGAAACAATAGAAGTTGTCAGCGAATTTAAATATTTGGCTTACGTGTTCACTTACAACTTATTCGAGCACATATTAAGGCAAACATAGCTATAAATACAATGTGGTCACGGTTTTTTACTAACAAATATGTAGACCCAGTGTCTAAATTTAGGGTTTATAATGCTACAATCATCAGTTGTTTCTGTTATTTAAACGAAATCTATAAGTACCAACAGATTGATGAAATGGAATCTATAAAAAGATACTTTTTTAATCGCATTTTCAAGTTACCTGTTAACATCCCTAGTTACGCCATTCATGTGGAGCCCGGTTTACCTCCAATTTTTCCTAGAAATTTAAAGTCAAACGCCGATTATATTAGGTTTGTTCGTTAAGCCTTGAAGTCGCCCTAGGGTCGACCTAAAGCGTTTTTTGAAAAACCTAAAGTCAACCTGATAAACAAATTCTGTGTTTTTTGAAACCTAAGTCGCCCTCAACTGGCACTGAAGTAGAACTAGGTTTTTAGCAGGGGCAACTTGAGGTAAATGAATAAACGTCAAAGTCACATGAGATCTGAGGTAGGAATGTATGATATTGAGGAGAATATCGAGTAGTCATCATCGATGTTAATAGTTATCGAATCGAAAACATCGATGTGTTGAAGGGTTTTTCATTTCTTCTTTCAACATCGATATTTAATCATCGATTTTTCGTTTTAATATCGATATTTCAATAACATATATGGACTTATCCATCATCCCTAATTTGAAGCATTTGTTTTGTTGTGAATTCTCATTTTGTATGCAAATTTTTATTTTTAAAATGGAAATAAAACAATACTCAAATTAATTTTCAGACACAGACATGAAAAATGGAAAGCATTGAAGTCGAGGATTGTGCATAGGTTCACAAAAAATGTACTTAGAACTTAAATTTAACATATTTTAAGTTTTAATTATTAAATAACATAACTTGCTTTTCTGCAACATAAATTTAATGGCCCTCGGGTGTTCTTTGAGAACCGAAAACCCCAAGTTTTTTTGACAACTCTTGGGGTTGTCAAAAAAACCTGGGTCGACCCTAGGTAAAGTTCAACGAACGAACCTATTATCAGAGTTATGAAACGGTCGGATCTGAATCTACAAAAAAGAATGTTATTGGCACAAATAAGCCATAATAAAGATTGGAAACCTTCGTACGTTTCACCTCCCAAAACCCATTTGTTTACATTTTTGTATTTGTAGCTTTGAAACTCTATCCCTGAATAGATGGGAAATCGAAAAGCAAAACAAAAACAAATTACTAGGGCTGTGTTGTCTATGTGTCTATAGGAAGAGGAACAGAAAAGATTCTTGTGTGCGTTTTTATCAATGTGTCTATTGGAAGAGGAACAGAAATGTTACTTGTGTGCGTGTTTCAGCTTGGAGGCAAATGTCAAATGAAAGCAGAGGTTTCTGGTCTTTATGTTATAAGTTTATGGTTATTGGTATCATATCAAAGTGGATATAGTCCAATCAAGAATTGGTATGATCTTGCCGTAACTCATAACCTTAATATGTCATCATCAGTGGAAAATCTTGAAGAAAGATTTTTATAATTGCATCTCTCAAGTTGATGACAAAATATATTCGTGTTGGCTTGAGAGGGCAAGAGTATCAGGATCTCGAGCTATTTATAGAAAAAAATTGACGGCGAATCGACGGCAGATCGATGTTTTTGTTGAAACGAAATCGACACTAGCTTTACTACTTCAGGGCGAGTTGAGGGCGACCGTAGGTTTCAAAAAACACAGAATTTGTTTATCAGGTACCCCGTTTATATGAGTGAATTGAGGAATCGAATCCAATTGAGATTTCGATTCAGGTATATGGCCTCATGGGATCGGAAGATTGAATTAAAATGGAATCGAAGTGACAATTTGAGTTTACAGAATAAACAACAAAAACATGCAACAGAAAAAAATACAAAGAAAACGGAAACCTACTGAACACAAAAAAAACACTAGTGGTGCACACACACACTAAGAATCAGATGTGAATTCGATTCCTCAATTCCTCGATTCAGGTATATAAATACATTTTCAATTCGATTCAGCTCTTCTAGTGGGATCGGATCGAGTAATCCTATTTTAATCCGATTCAAGTATACAAAGTCCTAAATTCTGATTCAATACCGACTCAATTCTCCATATAAACGTAGTAAGGGTGACTTTAGGTTTTTCAAAAAACGCTTTAGGGCGACTTCACTGCTCAACGAACAAACCTAAAGACAATTGTTTTGCAAGACATTTTATATTTCTGTGGTGATAAAAGTGTAAATGTAATAGTCCCCTTTCACACAGGGAAACCAGTTGCTGGAGATTTTTTTGACGTTTTCCTTTAATTGCCTTGTAGCTTTCACACGAAGATATTGATGAGGAAACTGAGTTGCTCGTTTTTTGAATTGCTTCTGATTTGACATTCGCTTTTTTATAAACAAACAATTTGCTTCGCGGCTGGAAAATTCTACACAATTTTGAGTTATAAATTAACCGCAGCTTATTTTTGAAAAATAAATTTAAAATAAAGAAACCTGGTGCGATTATGTAGGTAAATGTTGTTTTTTTTATTGTGGTTGTTAATAATACCCCTTTCACACAAGGAAACTGAGTTGCCGGCAACTGGGAGTTTGTTGGTGAGAAGGGCAAGAAGTAAGGGGAATGAGAAAAATCTCCCCGGTCAACGATTTGAAGAGATTTTTTTGACGTTTTGCTTTGCATTCCAATTAGCCCAACAAAATCTTCCCAGTTTCCTCCTCAGTTTCTTGGTGTCAGTTTCTTCGTGTGAAAGGTATAAGGCAATTAAAGGAAAACGTCAAAAAAATCTCCAGCAACTAGTTTCCCTGTGTGAAAGGGGACTAATGGTTTGCTAAATTAATATATTTAAAGGTCACGGAAAAACAATGAACCGGGAGAAAATTGATTTGTTGTGCGTTTCTCTTGCCATCCAAATCTTGGACCCAACACATGATAGTGATGATGGGAAGATTATATTGGACTTATTGGAATGCACCGAAGTTTTATTGGTACAGTTGGACACATACGCCACTGGCAGGATGATATGACTGATACCTGTGGTGCTGCCTGCTGCTGCTGCTGCTCGCTAATACAGGAACATCATTATAAACCAAATGTGATGATGAAGCCACAAGCTGAGAGCTTAGTTGGTCCGTGCGTTTTTGTTGTCGATTTTCCATGTCAAGGCGCATAGTTGTATGTATGAAATGTGTACCAACTCGTGATGGATTGAATTAAATGCCTTGCCTACAAGAATTAAAACTTGAAATTTTCTTTCACAATGAATTTATTTAAGTAGCTCACTTGGTTTGGTTAATGTAATAATATAATTGTAGGAAACAATTTCTCTTTAAAAAAAATATGTTTGACATCTACAGATACAGAAGTCAAAATGGAAACCTAAGAAAATTTCAAAGCATAACGTCAAAAAAATCTCTTCAAATCGTTGACCGGGGAGATTTTTTTCATTCCCCTTACTTCTTGCCCTTCTCACCTACAAACTCCCAGTTGCCGGCAACTCATTTTCCTTGTGTGAAAGGGGTATAACCGGTTTTTTTCAGCCGGTTATTGGCCTCGTTCGGTGCCGATAGGCTATCCAAGATACCTTTGTAGCGGATTTATTTTCGAACGATTCAGGTAGCTTTCTTGTTATCTCAGTTCTATTGCATACACATCTGAAGTTTTGAATCAGCTGTTCCTCACATTTCCAAACGAATCTCAACGAGTCCAATAATTTTTGGGTAGCTTGAGATTTGTTTTTGACAACATATGTTTAGTTCATCAGCAGTTTTTTCCTTAGGCGTTACAACAACACCAAGCTATCCGGATCGGTTAGGTTGCGCCACCGAACGAGGCCATTGGATTTCTGAAAAATCACCGGTTTAACCGAGGCAAACAAATCTCCGGTGAAAACCGGTAACCGAAACAAAATAACCGGTTTCAGTTTTAACCGGCCGGTTTTTCCCATCCCTACCTTGAATGACCAACAAATCGAGTGTGCTAAGTTTTTCTCAATAATTTTTGGCTGGAATTATAGCTATTTCACGACTTGACAAGGTCGATCATCAGATTCCTTTGCTCTAGTGGTGCTGCTCTACTTTTTCATTTTAATTGAAAAACTTCGTGTGCCTTCATCGTGTATTGAACCATGACCAAGCTGCTTAGAAGCCAACGTACTACGCATATCATGCCATCGAACCCACATGATCAGATCCAACCCAATGCAGGTTTTTCTGTTTACTAATTGCATTGAAACGACTAACGGTTTTATTAGCCACACAAGTTTGGTGTTGTTAATTCGGGTTCTTTCTTATTTCCTCATTTAATCGTTTATAAGCCATCCTTTTTGTTGTTCATAAAAGGAGGGAGATTTTTATATGAAAGATTTGACACTGATAATTTTTATTTGTACTATATTCAATTTTTGTATGATTACATACTTGCTTCAATGAACTTTTTGTATTATTTTATCATAAATTATGTAAAAAAAAATCAAAAACAAAGTTGGTAAAAAGTTTTTTTTTATATTTCAAGAAAAACCAAAAAACTTCAAAATATTTAATAAATAAATAAAAATGTTTGCCATAAGTACAATATAGTACTACATATTAAAGAAATAAATACATTTTTTTTGATAAGTTGGACGAAATAGTACTTTTCCAAAATTTCCGGGCAATTGTTACACGGGCAATCATGAATATATATTTCTTTATGCGCGAAACTGTTCTGTAAAATTAAAAAAAATTCCGGGCAATCGTTATTCGGGCAATTGTTTCCCGGGAAAAGGTTACGCTCCTATTAGAACGTTAAATCGGAATGAAAAGATTTTTATATCAAAGTAAACTATGTATAGAAAAAGTTAAAATTATTTCATATAGTAATTGTTGGAGGACTAACAATTTTAGAAATTCACGCATTCTAACAAGGGTAAGCTAAGAACTTGTTTCCACAGCAATAGTAGCGAAATTATATGCGCCGAATACAGAACTCGAGATTGAAAGACGAAATACCTAAGTCTTTTAAATAATCTTACAATAATATAAATGTCGTAAATTTATTTATTTTCTTATTAAAAGAAATGTTTGCTTTTGGCTCTGGCTTTTAAATAAGACAATTTGTTTCGAATACATTGAAGCTTTCTCTGGCGAATGCGATTTGATTCCTTAAGGTTTTCCAGAAGTTGCTCGGTAGCAATAGTCCGACGCTCGACGATAGCTAGCATTTTTTGAGCGGAATGAATGTCGTCAGATATGCCATTGCTCAAGATATCATTATTTATGTTTGTTTTAATTTTTGTCTCGAAATCTTCACCTGGTCCTGATTCATCATCTTGGCAAAAATTACCAAAATCCCCCGGAGAAAGACGACACTTTTTTTCAACAAAAGTGTCCTCTAATTTCTGCTGCACTGCAAAATACGATTGGGAAGTATCAGCAGGCAGATGGTATTCCTCTAATGGTTCTAGCTTTGATGATGAGCCAGGTTCTTCATCATCATCATCGGGATTTAATTCATTAGTTTCGGACTTTGAATCTGTATTTGCGTGCCTTGACTTTCGTTTTCGACAAGATTTTTTTCTAGGCATACCTGAACCAGTATTTTTCCGACCTGCTTTGAGTTCCTTATATTCTTTGAATACTTCGTGCAAATATGGAAAATAGGGCCAGCGATCGGGGAAATCATCTGGTATTTGTTTTTTCCGCCTAGTTTCCATTATTCCTTTATAGCATGCGCGATAATTATGCAATTTTATTCTGAGACCCTCCACGGTAAATATATGCCCTTTGGCTTCCATTTGAGCCTGTATCTTAAGAAATATATCGCATCGACGCTGAGTAGGATCGCAGAATTCATCCTTCCTTGCAGCGCATTCCTTTAAGAAATCCAAAGTGTTAGCGTGGGTCCAGATTTCTTCTTTTTCGCCTTCAGTTTCGTACTTCAGTATTAAATTTTTGTCTTTGGTATATAGTGTGGTTGATAGAGCAGATCTTGGAAGTGGGAGGGCTGGATACAGTGATGCCATTGTTGGAGCATCCTGGATTGCCAATTTTTCGGCAAAGATTTCCATCAGTGTATCATTATATGGTCCTTTGAAACCTCCATTACCGCCTTTCCTGTTTCTATCAAATTGTCGTTTTATGTAATGATATTTTGTCGCTAAGGTATTCACATTGAAACGAAGTCCATGGTGGGCCATTAAAGCATCACGAATTTCTGCGAAAAATCTGTTACGCCGGTATCTTGTATCGTGAAGGTCTTTCTTCCTCTTAAGAATTTCATCCAGAATATAGTGCATTGCCTGTTCTGTCAAAGGTGATTCTTCTTCATTTGCTGTGTATAAAATAGAACAATTTATTTGTTTTAAATAGTTTCGTTCTGAAAGCTTTTTATTTACCATTTACAGCCATAGTTTCCGCGGATAAATCTAAATCACTTTTGTAGTTAAGCAATTCTTCAGGCAATTCTGTAATTTCTAACATTTTTAGTTTTAAAATAAAATAAAATTAAAAAAAAAAAAAAAAATTTGTTGATTTAATCCAATTAATTCGTCAATTTTTTTGTGGCAGCTGTCTTCGTCTTCTGCATAGCTGACAAAAAATATTTTGATATGTCATGTCGAGCAAAAGCCAAGTGCATTCATTAAAAACTAGTTCACCTTTCTGAGATCTATTAACAGTGAACGATTCTGGGTATATGAACACACCTAGAAATGAAGCAATGCGGGCGTTCACTCAGTTATTCTAACCAAATGAGGCGTTTCTCTTTTTTAGTTCAGAGCACAAATAAGCCATAATAAAGATTGGAAACCTTCGTACGTTTCACCCCCCAAAACCCATTTATTTACATTGTTGTATTTGTAGCTTTGACACTCTATCCATGAATAGATGGAAAATCGAAAAGCAAAACAAAAACAAATTACTAGGGCTGTGTTGTCTATGTGTCTATAGGAAGAGGAACAGAAAAGATTGTTGTGTGCGTTTCTATCAATGTGTCTATTCGAAGAGGAACAGAAATTTTACTTGTGTGCGTGTTTCAGCTTGTAGGCAAACGTCAAATGAAAGCAGAGGTTTCGGATCTTTAAGTTATTAGTTTATGGTACGAGTTGTCAAAAAATTTGTTTGTGTTTCTTTTTAACTCAGAGCATGCAGAGCTCCAAATGTGTGTTTCTTTTTTCGATATGAACATGTGTGGATCGCACTCGACGTGCTCGGACATAATTGACTGAGCATGTGAGTAAATGGCTGAATGCACCAAATGCCAAGTGTGCCAAGAAGGAAAATGTGAAGAAAAAAATAATTAGATACATATGGTACAAGAAAAAAAAATTGGGATACCCCTATTTCTCTACCTATGCCTATACATTTTACTGACCGGAATCCGATTTGATTGAACTTGGTTCCTCCGGTGAGATATTTTTTTTATTAAGAATTTTGGAATTTGTTCATATCCGGTTTAAATTCCATCGATTTTCTTAATATACTACGTTAAGCCCACTGATATCTATAATACACTGGAAAGTGTATTCACACAAAAAAATTTACCCCAATAGAAAACTGTAATAATTGTAGAGGGTCCATGTCAGTATAACAGTATAACCCACTGATCTCTATAGTTTTATAGAGATCAGTGAGTATAACCTTTTTTTGCCAAAGTTACATTTCAAGATGGTTGCTTATGCTTGAAATTAAATTTGTTTAATCAACCATACCAAGGGCACATTCTTCAAAAAAATATAAAATTTAAATTACACATCTATTTTCAACAAATGTAAGTACGAATTTTTCTTAATAAAAAAGCCATACTAATGATATATTTGATTGTTTCTAGTGTGTATTAAATATTAGATATTGAATTGAAAGTGGTTTCGGTGCTAGCTTAATATTGCCAAAAGCGGCTTCTTAAGTCGCACCTTGTATCACTGATAACGGCAAATTTATCTTAGGCTGGCGGTGAAGGTCAACTCGTTGAAGTTCTCATAAACCATTGAGATTGGATAAAAATCGACCAGAAAATCGAAAAAAAACAGCATAATCATCCACCAACAAGAAAACACATTTCCTTGAAACGTTCTGTTACCAGATTTTTAATATGTATTGACAGAGAAACGCACAATATTGACTTCCATTTGTAAAAGAACTTGAACTTGTTTTATTTTCCCAATAATTACATTGCAATAATTTCAGCTTCCATATTTAATGATAATTTTTCTGCAATATCTTTCACGTTCTTGTGACGTGGTTCATCTTCTTTGTCGTCTTCTTCTAAATCTTATCTGTATTCGGCAAACATGACAAATCGACATCATGTTGATCGTGTTCATCACTACCAAAGTCGTCGACTTCATCTTCGTCTTCGAAATTCTTGCTTTTTGATTTTTTCTTTTTAACTTTGTGCTTAGCTTTGACAATTTTCTTGAAACGTTCTTATCGAATTTATCCTCTTCACGAAGGACTTCTTTGCACTTCCCATATCAATTCCTCCCTCGTCTTGATTGATATAATCTTTTGCGAGATCCAATTGTCAAGGTTCCGTCTTCCGTCTTTCCTTTTCTGAATTTTTTGTAGTTCTTATTATCTTGATTGAAACTGACAGTAAAAATAAATGGTTTTTCAATTTTTTTTTTTGAGAAGGAGTGCAATCTATCTCTTTCTCACTTTTTATAAAAAAAAAACGAGATAGGCAATTGCAATGGTGCTACTGTCAAATTCAAATGGAATCAAAAAAACTGTTATACTTTGTAGCGAATACACTATCGTTTTTCTTTTTTAGATCCGAGTAAAGAACTCAGCTGTCAAGATAAGATCTGTGTTTCTTTTTTAGCTCAGACACATTTAATCTCTCAACTCGTGTTTCTTTTTTAAATCAGAGCTAAATCGGGGTATGAACCATTAGCTCAGAATAAAATGACCGATCAAACGGAGCAAAGTGCTGGGTGCGGCTAACTTTACTGATAATTTTAACAATAATCACTAAAGTAAAACCAATTAAAAACAAAAATGAATTCGGAAAACGAAAGCTTTGGATTTGCTGGTAAATACGTTTTAATAAAAACAATTATAATAATATATGACAGTTCTGCGCTTAAGTTTATTTCAAATTAAATCTGAGATATCTGACCATGCTATACTCAGATCTAAATCGGTTACTCAGTCTCTGCTCCATAGAGAAAATAATTAAATAGAGGCGCGACTCGTACCCCCCTTGCCTTAAACACCCGCAAATTTTTTTTTAGGTGAGTAAGAGAAAACTCTCTTAATTTACTCATTTTTTCCTATCCGTGAATACATGTGAGTGGTGGATTAAAAAACACTATTGCTCAAACTGACAGATCATTTTTTTTGTTTTTGGTTTGTCAAAAGTCTGTCTGACATTTCTAATTACCAAAACATAAATAATAGTTTTTTTTTTCACATTTGGTAAGTTTTTTTCATATTTATTTAATTATTCTTTATTTCAATAAAAGAAATATATATAACTATAAAAAAAATTATTTTTTATGTTTGTTTGATAAAGATTTGGCCACAATGACGAATATCCGATGGAAAGCGTACATCCAAAGGTATATCTTAGATTGGAAACTCAGAAACCAAACCCAATTGTTTCTTGTTTTCTATAATTGTTTTGTTGTTTTTTTTTAGATTCTGAGTGAAGACGTACTTAGTTCATCTGGGAGTGATACCACCAACCACTCCACTTTACACAAAAACCAATCCATCAACAAAAAGTGAAGATCGAAGTGAAAATCGGAAACAATTTCCCCAGCAAAATGACAGAGTAAGTAAACCTTTATTTTGCAAGTGCAAATTCATATCTAATCGATGTTTTTCTTATAAACTTTCAGAGATCTCGATAAACTGAAAGAAGGAATCGCTGACAAAGTAGCCATATTATCTTTTTGGAAGAAATATATCGTCAGTGGCAATCTCATGAACGAGATCGATTTGCACATGTTGACCGAAACACCTCGGTCTGTATCTTCTAAACAGATTGTTGGTCTGTCTGTGGATCAGTATTCAGTCAAGCAGAAATAAGGTACGTTAAATATAAAAAAACTAATTTCATGTATTTGTAAGTATTTGTTTTTCTTTTAATTTTGAAGGATAAGCAGCGCCTGCCATTCATCTCAAAATCAGGACGAACAACAAGGTCAGACCACACAAACAATGAAGCCCAACAGGAAGTCATTATTGCCAGATAATATAATTAAATACATTGGGCTCAATATTTTAAAGTGTTCTCCTTATGTATATATATATGTATATAGCTTAAGAATTGTGATTCAATTAATTTTTTTCGATTACATTTTCTTTATGGGTGTTCAAAAAAATTCTTTTATTTTTAAGGGAAATGTGTAATGTTGTGTCTCAATGACACATAGGTAAGTACTATAACCCTATGCTGAGGTAAATTAACACTCAGAACAGCTACAATCATCGAGATCAAGCAAGTTTTTTGGAAATGACAGCTTGTCCAAAGTAGCAAATCCAAGAAATTTCTACTGATAACAAGAAAAATCTTGAAATCAGTACTTACGCCAAGCTCTAATTTCCAAACTACTTGCTTGATTTCGATGATTGTAACGGTTCTGAGTGTAAATTAACCTTAACTTCTAAATCCCTGCAATCATTTTAAATTCAAAAAATTATTTCGAAAAATTGCTATCTAAAAGTAGTTTCTTCGTGTTTTAAAAAAAAATGAAAAATTACAAAATTACTTTCACATGCAATTTTTTTGAAATCTTTGCTCGAATTGAAAACGGTTTCAAGAATTTACAAGCTAAAATTAATTAAAACTCACAACAGTTTAAATCATCGAGATCAAGCAAGTACTTTGGAAATGACAGCTTGTCCAAAGTAGCAAATCCAAGAAATTTCTACTGATATCAAGAAAAATCTTGAAATCAGTACTTACGCCAAGCTCTAATTTCCAAACTACTTGCTTGATTTCGATGATTGTAACGGTTCTGAGTGTAAATTAACCTTAGCTTCTAAATCCCTGCAATCATTTTAAATTCAAAAAATTATTTCGAAAAATTGCTATCTAAAAGTAGTTTCTTCGTGTTTTAAAAAAAAAATGAAAAATTACAAAATTACTTTCAGATGCAAATTTTTTGAAATATTTGCTCGAATTGAAAACGGTTTCAAGAATTTACAAGCTAAAATAAATTAAAACTCACAACAGTTTAAATCATCGAGATCAAGCAAGTACTTTGGAAATGACAGCTTGTCCAAAGTAGCAAATCCAAGAAATTTCTACTGATATCAAGAAAAATCTTGAAATCAGTACTTACGCCAAGCTCTAATTTCCAAACTACTTGCTTGATTTCGATGATTGTAACGGTTCTGAGTGTAAATTAACCTTAGCTTCTAAATCCCTGCAATCATTTTAAATTCAAAAAATTATTTCGAAAAATTGCTATCTAAAAGTAGTTTCTTCGTGTTTTAAAAAAAAATGAAAAATTACAAAATTACTTTCAGATGCAAATTTTTTGAAATATTTGCTCGAATTGAAAACGGTTTCAAGAATTTACAAGCTAAAATAAATTAAAACTCACAACAGTTTAAATCATCGAGATCAAGCAAGTACTTTGGAAATGACAGCTTGTCCAAAGTAGCAAATCCAAGAAATTTCTACTGATATCAAGAAAAATCTTGAAATCAGTACTTACGCCAAGCTCTAATTTCCAAACTACTTGCTTGATTTCGATGACTGCAACTGTTCTGAGTGTAAATTAACCTCAGCTTCTAAATGCTTGTAATTATTTTATAATCAAACAATTATTTAGAAAAATTGCTATCTAAAAGTAGTTTTTTCGTGTTTTTAAAGTTAGACCGTTTTTTTAAAGGTGAAGTTGAACAAACATTCCCGAAAATAAAAAAAAAGAATCATATACATGTATATATATATATAAATATTGTATTAATGACAACACAAAATAATTAAAATTATTATTATTATTCATTACAAATAAGTTTGCTGCTCACAAAGATATATAGAACATTAGGAAGAATAGAATAAGATCACATTTTTGCCAGGAACACATGAATGTTAATTATTATGATCCTTTTTTATTTCAATATTGGATGATGTGGATGATGTGGTGTCTTCTGTTGAAGATTATGTAGCAGTTTGTGAGGCAGAATCATCTGCAACAGTTGTCGCCTGTCGTCGGTGTTGGTGTGTGTATCGTAATCGGTCTCATTGACTGCAGCAGATATTTCTCCATTGAACTGAATCAAACACAAGGCACAATTGGATTCACACGCAGCAAATTTCCAACAAAAACTATCTGTAAAATAAAAATTTAAAAATCTGTAAATATTTAGAGAATTTGAAATCCGATTTTATGATTAATAATAATAATGGATGCTATGATAGATTTTTCAGGATTCGTAGTAGATTTGCGATTGCGATGGATTCTGTGATAGGGCCGATTTATTAGTTTTAAATTTCGAGTTTTCTTTAATGTAACTAAACTTTGACGGTGTTTGTATGTAGGTCCAATTATCATTAGGTAAGTTCAAAGCCGATGTAGGTAAGTTCTTAGTATAATGAATAGAATTATTGTATGTTTCAGGAAATAGTTACTAGGTACCTACCTAAAAATGTATATTTAAATCTATGTTATGGATTTTAATTCTGTAAATTGGGATGGTAAAATGTACCTACATTACATACATATGTATGTATATGGACCCTAGGTATGTAAATATGTAGGTACATAATAATGTATAATGAAAGTGTTGGATGGTTATGTATCTATATGCATATAAAACTTTATATGATAGTTTTAATATACATAATATTCATTTGATTTTTAAAGATATATATTTATATAAATGTCAGAGAGTCCACCTAGTACATAATGTATGTAGGTTGGTACCTATTCAGTGACCTAGATATCAGAAACTACTAAATCGATTTGCGTTTTGTACGTAATTTATTATTTTTGAAGTGGAAATTAAAAGAATAGTCAAATTTATAAATTTAAAGTTTAAAGTTTATAAATTTAATTTGCTCTCCAAATTCATAACTTCAAGTTTCTATTTTTCATTTTTATTTATTAGTTTTAAACTAAATTTGAATATTTTTAAATGTAGCTAAACATTGACGCTATTAGTAGGTAGGTCCAAATATGTAGGTAAGTTTTTAGTATAATGGATTGAATGGATGATTCAAGGAATAGTTACTTAGGTACCTACATACCTACAAATTTATATTTAAATCTAGATTATAGATTTTAATTACGGAAATTAGGATGACAGTTGTGTACCTACACTTCATACAGATATGAATATGTAGGCATGTAAACGTGTATACATACAATGTACATTGAAAGTGTAGGTTGGTGATAAGTAGGCAGAGATATATGCTTATAATTTTATATGATAGGTTTAATATACATAATATTCATTTGATTTTTAATGATATATAGGTATATAAATGTATGAGAGCCCAAATAGTATATACTGTAAGTAGGTAGGTATTCAGTGACGTAGATAGCAAAAACATGTGTATGTATGTAATTAAGTCATTATTATGCATAAAAATGAAATATAATTAGGTAGAAGAAATGGATATACATATTTATATCGACCGATAGAGAGACAGACGGAATATCAAGTTTGATTAAAATTTCGGGTTCGAATTTTTTAAATTGTAAAATTTGAAAAAAGTAATCCGTAATTCTAGATCGCAAAAAATTGATTTTATTGATTTTTAGTAAATTTGTTATAGTAATTAATTTTTTTATAACATAACTTATTATAATAAAATATATTAGCAATCCATTAAACAAAAAAAAACTTAAGTTATTCTGCTTACTATGAATTCTTTTCATTTTTCGTCGTTGAGTAGTTCTACCTCTTTGTTGGTTGAAAAATATTTGCTTTGTTCCTGATATGGAAATTCATCGGAAAGTAAAAGCTTGCGGCAAATTGTTTCCATATTTTTTATAAATAAATTAAATGCACGGTTGGATCATATGTACTTGCTCTTATGTTCGATCACATTGTTAGTAGAAAAGGTTTAATATTACGAAATGTTATATTAACAAAAGATTATGTCTCACACTATTCTTACATCCGGTGGGAGTTGCTTTGAAGCACGGAATATGCTAGACAATCCATGCATATATTTCTTTTACTGGCAATGCTTTCTCTTTGGAGAATTCGATTGCCATGAAGATGAAGGAACTGTTGGGAGTTAGAATTAAATATAACATTTTGTGGGTATGGCACATTGGAAAATTTTGCTTTGGTGGAGTGGGAGTTTTTCCAGTTCCTGCAGCGCATGGACAAATGTCTCCATTGCAGTGGCCATATAGACTTGTGAAGCCACAACTTCCAGAGCGTTCATAACAGCTTCGGCGGTTTTCCGTCTTCCCAAGTAAAGCAAGCCCAGTATCGATGAAGGTGGAACGATTCGATCCAGCGTAAAGAAATTCTTACTCACATAATTGTACCAAAACGCATGGAGCAATTGTTGTTCAATTTAATCAGAAAGCAATGAATGAGCTGTTGCTGTACAGTCATTTGTTGCCATTCTCGCTCAAAAGCTTGTCCAGTACAAATCCGGCGTTGACGAAGCCATTTACAAAACTTGCAGCCAGATTCTGCATTCCTGAGTCCACTTGAATCAATGGGAAATTATTTCTTAATTAAATTTTTTATGTGTACAACAATTCCCAGAACATATTTCAATCGAAACGAAGAACTAAAACTTGAAAAGAAAAACAGATAACATTCATCCAATTGTGTAAGACATTATAATAAGAGCAGAATTATAAACAAATATTTACGTACTGATTACTAGAATAATTTAATATATATTATGTATGGTCGTTAATGTTTCATAAGTTAAATAAATATGTATATATATACCGAAGCGAATGTTTTGAATAAAAAAAGGTAACGGAAACCCTCACTGTATTATTTATAATTTAAGTGCAATATGCATATGTACATAAGATCCATGTGATTTTTAAAGATACATAATTATGTATATATAAATGTATGACGGCGTACATCGTATGAAGTATTCAGTTCAGTTATTTTGGAAATATATATATTTTTTTTAAACTCAAAATTTGAAAAACGAATCAATAGATTTTTTCGAAACTTCGTAATTGGTATTTTTTTGACTTTATCTTAATAGTTAAAAAAAAATTCTTCTTTTAGTTATATGCATATAGATACCTACCCACCTACATCCTTCGTGTTCATTATTATATGTATATGTTTACATAGCTAGGTTTCATCTATGTATGTACCTACATACATATTACTCTCCTATATTACAAATTTAAAATCCATACTATAAATTTAAATATGCTTTTGTAGGTAGGTACATGTGTAACTATTCCTTGAATCATCCACTCGACAAGTCATTGTACTAAGAATCAAGGTAATCATACTTACATCGACTTCAAACCTGCATAGGATAACTAGATTACCTACATACTAAATAGCGTCAATGTTTAGCTACATGAAAGTTGTTAGCTCCAAGATCAAAACCACCCGTTCCAAAGATATAGCTCAAAAGCTATTCACTGTTCACCTTGAAATACATAATGTGAAAATACTTTGAAGTGTATCTTTGGAACGGGTTATCCTAAAAACTTGGTTGATACCTTTTTGTAATCTACTCATGATACTCTCAAAATCAGCATCAAAAGTTTTTATGTAGAAGCCTTATTGCAAAAAATCACTCTTGAAATACGCATATTTAGAATGATGTATGCGTATTCCTGGAGCAATTTTTTTTAATACAACTTCTTTACAAAAAATGTTGATGCTTTCTTTGAAAGTATGAAGTGCTGATTCTAAAAAGATATCGGTCACCTTTATTGGACAACCCGTTGCAAAGATATAGTTGAAAATCTATTCACTGTTCACCTTGAAATACATAATGTGAAAATACTTTGAAGTGTATCTTTGGAACGGGTTATCTTAAAAACTTGGTTGATACCTTTTTGTAATCTACTCTTGATACTCTCAAAATCAGCATCAAAAGTTTTTATGTAGAAGCCTTATTGCAAAAAATCACTCTTGAAATACGCATATTTAGAATGATGTATGCGTATTCCTGGAGCAATTTTTTTTAATACAACTTCTTTACAAAAAATGTTGATGCTTTCTTTGAAAGTACACTGGACGTCCAGTATTACGAATGCCGATATAACGAATGTCCAGTATAACGAATCACCGTTTGAAGTCCATTGATATCTCTAAATAACGAATAATGAAAAATTTTACTACTCTATATAACGAATGCTGTTCAATTTCAAGGAAAAGAAACAAAACAAAACATGAGAATCGTTTTTTCTTTTCTAACAGATCTCAGTAGTTTTTTTCTGCGTTTGAAAATGTTTGTACATACAACAAAACGGTTCATGTAGGTACCGTTGGTTTTTTTTTTTGCTTACAAGTCTGGAATTTTTTCGCAGATGTTGTTTCTTATTGAGTAGATGCAGTTCGAATTTGTTTTTAGATAAGTTTTTTTGTTTGTGATAATCAATATTTAATAGAAAGTGAGTGTTTTATTTAAACATTTCGTTGACTAAATTTCTAAAATGAAGGTAGCTCGGAAGCGCCTGTCTATAGCTGAAAAAATTAAGATCATTGATGAATGCAGTGCTGGAGTTCCCCTTAAAATAATTTCTGAGAAATATAAAATTCCGAAGTCTAGCATCTGTACAATAAGGTCCCAAAAACGATTGCTTCTGAGGAGTCTCAATGCAACCAAAAGTGGAACCTCTGAAATGCGGTCCCTAAGGAAAGGTGAGTATCCACGAATGGAAAAAAAACTTTTCGAATGGTTCATCCAGCAGCGCGAAAATCATATTCCTATAAGTGGCTCCATACTAAAGGCTAAAGCTCAAGCCCTACACAAAAAGTATTCGACTGAAAATTTCTTCGCAAGCGATGGATGGCTCACTAAATTTAAAAAGAGATTTGGAGTTCGTTTGCTCAAGACAACGGGAGAAAAGTTATCTTCACAAGCTGAGTTTGTTGAACCCTTTAAAAAGTCATTGGCAGAAATAATTGAGCGACATCAACTTTCTTTGGACGCAGTTTTTAATGCTGACGAAACAGCGCTTTACTGGAAAATGCTGCCGGTTTCCACCTACGTACACTCTAGGGAAGACACAGCTCCAGGACGAAAAACTTCCAAGGAACGGGTAACGTTTTTAGCATGCTCCAATGCATCGGGATCCAAAAAAATTAAGCCATTCATTATTGGTAAATCCAAGAATCCACGTTCATTTAAAAACAAACAGTTGCCAGTCAACTATGGCCATACTAAATCTGCTTGGATGACGGCCACCCTTTTTAAAGATTGGTTTTTTATGCGTTTTGTTCCAGAGGTATGTTTGAAGTCAATTCAGCATTAAGATACATTTGCATTCTTTTATTAGGTCGAGACATTTTTGTATTCAATTAACTTACCTAGAAGAGCTCTTCTTTTGCTGGACAATGCACCAAGCCATCCATCAGCAGAAGACCTAATAAAAGAAACAGACGATGGGCGAATTTGGGTTGTTTACATGCCACCAAACGTAACAGCCCTAATTCAACCAATGGATCAGAATGCGATCCGCTTGGCAAAATTATTTTACAGGAACAGTTTGCTCACTAAGATTGTTAGCTCGAGGGTTACAAATGTTATACAATCACTGAAGGAGCTGAACTTATTCGAAGCTGTGTCACTTATCGCACTTTCGTGGAAAAAGGTTTCACCAGTGTCTCTCAAAAAGTGTTGGCGAAAAATACTTGATGGAATAACACCAGAATTCGAAGAGGAAGATAACATTCCATTGGCTGCTCTTCTGAGAGACGAAGAAATGGTTTCCATATCTCAAACAGTCAGACTAGTAAATGAAGCTTTTCCAGAGGTAGTTTATGATTAATAGTCTTTTTTTAACGATACTTTAGCTCATTCAACTCTTTTTTTTTAAGTCATCTTTTACGGTTGATGACCTGGATGTTTGGAATAGAGTCGAAGAAGGTGAAGGCCAATTAGTTCAAGAAGAGGAGGATGAGACAGTCATCAACATCAACGAAGACGAAGATGATGACAGAGGTGCTGATGGGCAAGTTCGAATGACCAAACACCAATACGCAATCGAAAGCTTTAAAACGTGTATTAAATGGGCCGAAGAAAACCAACGAGATTGCTTCAAAATATTGAATCTACGGCAGTTGCAGGAAGAAGCTGTCCACAAGTGGTATGAACAAACCAAAACCTTCAAACAAACTCAAATAAATGAGTTTTTTTCTTCTCAAAATTGATTCAATTTGTGCGATTGTAAAAAGTTGATATAATAAAAACTTTTTAATTATTTGTACATATAATGTTTTTTTTTTAAGTTGAAAAAATTGGTTTCGATATAACGAATCTTTCGATATTACGAATTGGCTGAACATTATATCTTTCGTTATACTGGACGTCCAGTGTATGAAGTGCTGATTCTAAAAAGATATTGCTCACCTTTATTGGACAACCCGTTGCAAAGATATAGTTGAAAATCTATTCACTGTTCACCTTGAAATACATAATGTGAAAATACTTTGAAGTGTATCTTTGGAACGGGTTATTCTAAAAACTTGGTTGATACCTTTTTGTAATCTACTCTTAATACTCTCAAAATCAGCATCGAAAGTTTTTATGTAGAAGCCGTATTGCAAAAAATCACTCTTGAAATACGCATATTTAGAATGATGTATGCGTATTCCTGGAGCAATTTTTTTTAATACAACTTCTTTACAAAAAATGTTGATGCTTTCTTTGAAAGTATGAAGTGCTGATTCTAAAAAGATATCGCTCACCTTTATTGGACAACCCGTTGCAAAGATATAGTTGAAAATCTATTCACTGTTCACCTTGAAATACATAATGTGAAAATACTTTGAAGTGTATCTTTGGAACGGGTTATCCTAAAAACTTGGTTGATACCTTTTTGTAATCTACTCATGATACTCTCAAAATCAGCATCAAAAGTTTTTATGTAGAAGCCTTATTGCAAAAAATCACTCTTGAAATACGCATATTTAGAATGATGTATGCGTATTCCTGGAGCAATTTTTTTTAATACAACTTCTTTACAAAAAATGTTGATGCTTTCTTTGAAAGTATGAAGTGCTGATTCTAAAAAGATATCGGTCACCTTTATTGGACAACCCGTTGCAAAGATATAGTTGAAAATCTATTCACTGTTCACCTTGAAATACATAATGTGAAAATACTTTGAAGTGTATCTTTGGAACGGGTTATCCTAAAAACTTGGTTGATACCTTTTTGTAATCTACTCTTGATACTCTCAAAATCAGCATCAAAAGTTTTTATGTAGAAGCCTTATTGCAAAAAATCACTCTTGAAATACGCATATTTAGAATGATGTATGCGTATTCCTGGAGCAATTTTTTTTAATACAACTTCTTTACAAAAAATGTTGATGCTTTTTTTGAAAGTATGAAGTGCTGATTCTAAAAAGATATCGGTCACCTTTATTGGACAACCCGTTGCAAAGATATAGTTGAAAATCTATTCACTGTTCACCTTGAAATACATAATGTGAAAATACTTTGAAGTGTATCTTTGGAACGGGTTATCCTAAAAACTTGGTTGATACCTTTTTGTAATCTACTCTTGATACTCTCAAAATCAGCATCAAAAGTTTTTATGTAGAAGCCTTATTGCAAAAAATCAGTCTTGAAATACGCATATTTAGAATGATGTATGCGTATTCCTGGAGCAATTTTTTTTAATACAACTTCTTTACAAAAAATGTTGATGCTTTCTTTGAAAGTATGAAGTGCTGATTCTAAAAAGATATCGCTCACCTTTATTGGACAACCCGTTGCAAAGATATAGTTCAAAATCTATTCTTATTCTATATTAAATAATATGTATCTAAGAATCACATGGATCTTATGTATGCAGATTGCACCTAAATTATAAAGTTATATGCATATAGCTACCTACCCACCTACATCCTTCATTTTCATTATTATCTGCACATGTTTACATACTTAGCTTCCATAAATATATATATATATATATATGTATATTTTACTATCCTAACTTACATAATTCAAATCCATAACAAAGATTTAAATATACATTTGTAGATTGGTATTTACCTAAGTAACTATTCTTTTAATCATCTATCCGACAATTCATTATACTAAGAATTAAAGTAATCTTAACTACATCGGCCTAAACAGCTTTAATGTCTAGATACATTAAGGTTGTTAGCTACAACAGCAAGTTCGTGCTATCCAGTCTTGCATTTTATTTAATAATGACGGAGAAAAAGCAGGAGTTTTTTTTTTATTCTATACTATACTATACTATGAGACTTACCTTCTCCTTCCATTCCTTGATCATATCGGTACTATCAGCTGGCATTTGATCCGTATAAACCATACACATGTATCCGGATTCGCGCAAGCATCTCTCAACTTCCAGTACTTCATCTGCCGAATTGCACAAGACTGCACAACGCTCCAACTGATATGCGCACTTATCCAAACATTTCATACTTGCAATTTAATGGAAACTTTAGCCTTGGCATAGACTGCAGCTTCTAAATAGTCTGCAATGCACAACAAAGGCTGATTAGAAATCCTTACAAAATTAATAAATCGCCGAGTCCATATCTTGGAAGTGACCACCAGTTGAAATGGAATCTTTTCATCTTGAAGAACTGGAGAGATAAGCTTGAAGAGGGTTTCATCAAACTCGGGATTCTCACTCATTATGCTGCCCAAACCATCGATAACTAAAGTTTTACTTGGCGTATGTTGAACAAGTTTTCCTTCTGTAATTACAAGCACACCACACCCATTAAGCAGTTCAATTTTAACATCTTCGTTGTTTCGAAGTCCATATGCTGGGACAATACTAATTTTTGGTGTTGTGCTAGCCAAAATGCGTCGACAATGACGAGAAATATTCTCAACCTGAACGGACGATGGTGCGATTATAATAACTTATCGATTCTAGACGGAAACTCAACATGGAGGCAAATAACACCAGGTTTTACCAGTTCTATTCGAGTTGATCACACAAAAGCAATTGCCACGAACTAAATGCGACCAAGCGTACGCTTGGATGCGATACATTTTAGTCAATCGCATGTGCTCCATTTCTTGGTGGATTTCTGCTGTAAACAAGGCATTCTTCATGCGTTCAATTGGTTTAACATTGTTTTTACTGTGAGCCAATACAAGATGCTTAACGAAATTTGTTTTCAAAGTAGCTTTACCAATGACTTCGGGAAGATTAAGATTGGTTTGGTATGATGGAAGAAGAGGATTAGTTAAATTACGAAAGTAAGTTTTTTTGTTAATATTTTCGTAGAACGTATGGACGGATCGGAATTTTCACTAGTAACTGGTGTGGAACACGGAGATTGTAAAAGTGATGAATTTAACGATTGGACAGTTTCATTTTTAATATATTTTATAAATAAATTACAGGACAAAATACAAAATAAATAAAATAAAACTCGCGCAAGTTACGATATGGCTTTCCCGGTTTATTAAAAAAAACACTTTTTTACTTAGGCAGAACTTCGCCCATTGATGTTTATTTAACAAAAGACACTTAAAACTGATTTACATTCTCATTTATCTATTTTATTTGCTTATGTTTGCATTTTATTCGCTGGGAAAATAATTAATGGAATTTTACTGAGTGAGAAATAGTAAGCGGGAATGCAGTATGCATGAGAAATAAGTAATTTGATATAATAAAGAATAAAGTAATTTAGAAAAATAAAATATGACATAGTCAGCTAATGTTTTATGGAGAAGTCAATGTACTTGAATAAATAATAATAATTTAGAAGAAATAAAATATCAGATAGTCAGCTAATGTTGTTGTTGTATGGAGAGGTCAATGTAACTCCTCCCCCCTGAGAATGGAGCGATGGCCAAAGGAACTGCATTCCTGTTGTTCCGTTGGCAGGAGCGATGATTTTTATAGGTGTGGGTTCCGGAAGCTGCTGTGTGAGTGGAATATTTGCTGATGCTGTTGGTGATCTAAGAAATCCGATTAAGTAGACCAATATGATGAGGATGAATAGGCTGAATATGATTGTCGAGCTGAGCATCCATGTGCTGGTCCATGACGTTCTTCTGTGTAATTCTTGTATGAGTTCAATGTTTTTAAATTGGTAAGACTGAAGTTTTTGTAGATTTGGTGTATGAACTATTGATGATGAGTTTAACTGGTTAAATTGTGATGGAAAGATATGGATATCCTCCCAGTATATTCTTTCGTTACTTTCATATATGATTTCGTTTATCTCGACTTCGCAATTTTGGAAGTGTATCAATTGTGTGCCCTTGATTTTTCGACGGTGTGGTTCACAGGTGGTTTGTATGTTTGTTTCCGGGATGTTAATCAAAAGTATGTAATTATGTTCTGGTTGAAGTATTTCGGCTTTTCCTGATTTTTCCTCGAGATCACAATTAGCAGGGAGATTTTTTAGAAGGTTGGTGATGCAGCTATCGTTGAGTTTCGGTTGATGTTTGTCCGCTTCTTTGCAGTAGAATATTCCCTCGATTTGTTGGCATTTTTTGTCAAAGTAAAATATTTTGTTAGGATTGGATATGATATAGGGTTTGGTAATGATAAATTTGGTGTTATTAATAGGGAGGGGGATGATATGAAAAAAGGAGATAGTTTCTTTGGAAATTTGTGGGATTCTTATGTTGAATATAATGTTTGTATCATTGTAGTAGGCTTGTAGACCTAGGAGCTCATAAATTTGTTCATCAGAATATATTTGTATGGACTTATTTTCAAAGACTTTATATATGTAATCAAGTTCATCAGAATTTAGTATCTGTTTTGAAATGACGTTAAGTTTGGCGAGAATTATGGCTTCTGCTATATTAGAAAGGTGACTATTTAATAAATCAATGTTATAGTTTATTTGGTTCAGGTATTGGGAATACTTGATTGCGGTTTCATCTGTTCTGATTTGATTTTGGGAATACCTTAAATAACCTTCTATAATTTCTTGCTGTCTGTTTATGTGGTCGGTAATGTTTGTAAATCTCTGTGTCATTTGGTTGTTTAATTGAGTGCGTCAGTGTTGTCATCGTCATGAGCCTGAAATTTTCGTTTGTGTTTTATTTTTGATTTATGTAGTTTTTTGTAGTCATTAGTGATAACTGTAACTTTATTATTTGTTTTAATTCTATGTTTGCTAAATCTAGGTGTCAATTTGTTTCGTCTAAATTCTTTTCTATAAATGATTGAATTTTCCTTAAAATCTACGGCTTCTTTTCGATTCGTGTTAATTTTTTCAATGTTCTTAGATACTACTTTTTCTAATTTTTCTTTTATAGTGGGAAATAATTTTTCTTGAAATTCATTGAGTTTTTGAAGATACTCATGTTCATTATTAAAATTTACTTCTTTGTTAAACTTATAAGTCCTACCGTAAAATAATTCATATGGGGTATAATTTGTAGATGTGTGAATGGAATTGTTGTAAGTAATTATAGTTTCGCTTAAAATAGAGCTATGGTCTCTTTCCTTTCTTTTGTTGTAGATTATTCTATAAATTTCAGTAAGTGTTGAATGTAATCGTTCGACGGGGCTATTGCTACTGGACTGTTGAAAAGACGTAATATGCAAATTAATGCTATATTGTGCACAGAAATCTTTAAAAATTATGGCTGTGAATTCTGATCCTTGATCGGATACTAAGTGATTGGGTATGCCGTGAAGGCTAATAAAATGCTTAATAGATTTTATTATATTTAAGCTATTCTGCACGGCGAGTGTGTATGCCGCTGCAAATTTTGAAAATTTGTCGATTATTGTTAGAATTTTCCTATTATTTATACTATAGACATCTATGTGGATTATATCGAGTGGTTTCTTTGGGGTTGGCGGGATTTCATGTTTTATTTTTGGAGGGTTTCGGTCATATTTCATAAGTTGACAGGTTTCGCAATTATTTATTATTGTTGTAATTTTTGTCTTCATATACGGAAAAAAATATTGTCTTTTTAGATGTAGGAGTGTTTCATTGATTCCTCTGTGGTTATTATTATTATGGTAGTCAGTAATAGTTTTGTCTTGTTCGTCATTGTCTGTTATATCTGTTAGTATGTCGGTGCAACGGATAAGTTTGAAGGTCTTGCTGTTAGAGAAGTATTTTGAATATACTTCTTGTACAATTCTGAATGTTTCATTGTCTGTGTATATTGCACAGCATTTGTTTGGGGGTAAATGTTGTTTAAAAATGTCTGTAATGTTATTTTCAGTAAAGTCTTGTTTGTACACAGTTCTTCTTTGTTTGTTTTTGAATAGCATTTCAAGTTTTGGTGGTTTGTCTCTGTCATTTTTCTTTAAAATAAGCTGTATATTGAATTCATTTAGGGGTCGTTCTGAAATAAAAATGCGATCATCTAAATTTTCAGCTGCAGAATGAATGGTAGCAGCAGTTGTTTCATTAATATTTAATTCGATTTTACTATTTGGGGGCTGTATTTGAATTCGACTTGACGCATCTGCATTTAAATTTAGTTTTCCTTTTTTGTAGATTATTTGATAATCGAATTCCTCGAGCTTTAAACGCCATCTGATTAGTTTGGAATTTGGGTCTTTTAAACTCATGAGCCATTGCAAGGGCTTATGGTCGGTTACAATTTTGAATTTCTGACCGAATAGGTATGGGCGGAAATATTTTGTTGCCCAAACGATCGCCAATAATTCTTTTTCAATGGTAGAATAATTGGTTTCTGAATCTGTTAAGGTCCGACTGGCATAACAAATAGGCTTATCGTTACCTAAAGCGCCTTGGGATAAAATTGCGCCTAGTGCAAAATTACTCGCGTCGGTGGTTAATATGAATGGCTTAGTAAAATCAGGATATTGTAGTATTGGATCATTAACTAGTAATTCTTTACTCATTTCGAATGCTTTAACATATTTTTCATTTAAGTCAATATTCCTACCTTTCTTCAGGCATTCTGTAAGTGGCTTTGTAAGTTTCGCGAAATCTTTGATGAATTTACGGTAATATCCAAGAAGGCCTAAGAAAGATT